>JASFXZ010000001.1:35192317-37887417 GCA_032209605.1 Mactromeris polynyma | reverse complement strand
GTTTTTGTCGCTGTTTCCCATGACCAATGTATCACAACGTATCGGGCCAAGATTGAAATTATTTTGCTTTTGTGCAAAACATTATTGGATATTTACCCTGTGGGAACTGTTGAAGCCTTTTGTGGTTTCCCAGGACCAATGTATCACAACAGAACGTTAACTAGTGCTGAATATGTGAAATGGCCTTTGGGCCAAGATTGAAATTATTTTGCTTTTGTGCAAAACATTATTGGATATTTATCCTGTGTGGACTGTTTAAGCCCTTTGTGGCATTTAGCGTATTGTGGAGGCAGGTCGCCCTATTCGGCAAGTTGCCTGTGTCCAATTGCCCTAGTGGATTCGGGAGCCATGCACATAACTTCCAAACAGAAGAAGTCTAGTTGTGTGTAATTTGAAAAACAAATTTTAAAATTGAAATATTCATGTATCTGTATTTTTTTAGGTCAATAGACGCTGAAACACTTGATCCAGTGTTGCATCTCTTTTAGATGCAGCACTTTCTATATTTTGTTGTTCAGTAATTGTTGGCCTCGAATCTCCCAATAATTGCGATTACCGTTCTTCGGTAGCCGATGGTTATTGGAGTTCGAGAATTTTTAGTCCGGGAGTAATTTTAACGCGAGGTAGGAATTTACTGCTACACCGGCATCAACTTCCTCTTTTAAAGGTCATTGAGAACTGAAGGCTGCTAAAGTTTTTAAGCTGTATTTTTTTTTGAAAATCTATAAAAACCCACCCTCCTCATCCCTGAACCACTTGATCCAGTGTTGCATCTGAGATTCTCTTTTAGATGCGGCACTTTCTATATTTTGTTGTTCAGTAATTGTCGAATCTCCCAATAACCATCCTTTCACCAGAACGTTTATGATCGCATTTGCACTTAGACCTTTCCGAAAAAGCCCCGAAAACATAATTACCTCAAACCACTAAATTGTACGAAATCGTCTGTATTTAAAATTTGCTGAAGACAATCCAAATATAAATGGCACTGTTGGAAAATTGATCAATTGCAACCATGTACATTCTGTTTGCACTTATATATTTTATTTTTAGATCAACTTACTCATTTTGCAAATTGAGTCCGACCTCAGTGTAATGTATTTTGCATAACACTGCAGTGTAAGTGAATTTTCTTCCTGATAAGAGATAATGCGTCAAAATTGATACTCTCCAAATGTCTATTTGATTCATAAACTTACAATGACCTACTAATCAATTATCATGTATTGTTCTGTATTCTAAACATACCCGTGCAAAAATAATCTTACATTTGTCTTTCACCAAATTCATGTGCATAGTTAACGTGCGTTGCTCTCGCAGTCACCTGTGTCATGAGGTGTCCGTCTGGTCAACCTCCACTCTTATAGCTGGAATAGACTCTACTGGACTACACTACAATAGGAGCAGTGAACCAATATACATCAGTTATCTATTAACCTTTTCAGTAGCGAAGGCATAGTGCAATGGTTACCTATATGATCTTACAAGCAATTTGTTCTTCATTTATGTTAACATCGTATACTCTTACACCTCCTCCACTTCTAATGTTATGAATGCTGATATTTCACGAAGATCTGTGTGGAGGGCATTGTCTGGTTAATATTGTGTTCCCCTCTAACACCGTTATTTCACATTAAGGAAAGACGAAATTTCATCATTTCGCGATATACTTCTGGGCAAGACTTTCCCGAAAATTTAATGTCGCAAAAATAAAGTGATTTACAGTACTGTAATTACAATATTGAATGCATCACAATCAACGTTTAGAAAACGGCAATGCGTTGCATGAAAGACTATTCAGTTATGACAATTAATATTACGAAACTGCATTTCGAAGGAGGCTATGCGTTAATTTTCTAATTAACCAAGTAATTTGTGCGCGGAAAATTAATATCTTAAATCAAAACTGACATCCGTTTTCGCCTTAACAGAAATAAATGTCAAAATTGGTGACATTAATAACTTGTGACCACGTGCAACATGTTGTATTAATTAATAAAATAGCTTTGTGTCTCTGTTAAGTATTGCATTTGAAGTCTCATGTTGAATAGAAAGCAATTATTTTAATTAAAACACGAACATAATGTCACGTTAATCTATTTTAAAGCCACTCGGGTTAGCTGCTTATCAAACAAGGAATCGACCCACTGCGCAGACTCAATGTTATTAAAATAAACATTTGTGTACTTTTGTACTTCAGTCGTTACCGACGTTTAAATAATGTTGACTACATCGCTTTGACAATGCCACTGTTACTTAAAATGTGTGGTGCCAAATTAGAAATATCACTAGATGTTTCTCTTTTGTTATTAGAAGCAAGTCAAACTTCAACGTTGAAAGTTTGCTAAACCGCTAAATGTCGTCCGAATTACACATGTGTATACATTTTATCAATGAGCAGTGAATCTTCTGCGACTTTTACGTATATATACCAACGAACTGAATTGGTACTGATTGATATTTCGTTATTGGACATCTTTAAATTTCCCCAAAGTATAGCAAATAGATTGTCGCATCGAATGATGCATTCAGCACTCGTTTTTCGCCCGTTACTTTCCCATTCACAACTAACTTCTGGAAGTGCATTCTCGAATTAACTTCTGAAATAACAACTAAAATCTGTGAATTCGGGTACGCACTTCTGAACTAACAACTCACAGCTGTGCATTCGCTGGTTCATATGTGAAATCAAATCTAACTTCTGGCTATGCATTGTCGAATAAACATCTGAACTTACAACTAACAGCTGTGAACTCGGGAACGAACATCTGAACTAACAACTAACAGCCAACTTCACAGACCTCGAGTTTTGTCAACAAATGACTGTGTACCTTTAAATGTAGTTAGCCTATTTTTATCATAATATTTTAAGTTATTTTGAAGAATATGGCATGTTAATGCCTTCAAACGATAAAACTCTTCGTCATAAACAGTTTTGGGACTTCAAAACACGATACCAATAAAGGCACTTCCTAAAAAAAAAGAAACTTTAACCTGACGTGTAAAGTCATGATAGTATATATCTGTATATGTTGTGGTAAGAAATGTGACAATGTAGTGATGCAGAGTACATCAGTATGATTGCATTTAACACAGCTAATATCATATTTAAGACTAAGCATATTTGATAAAACATGAATACTACCTTTCATTGCAACGAGGCATTCTTCTGATAAACACCAGTCGGAGAACTTTTAACAGTTTATGTAGGTCAGCCTCAAATGATATCACATACATATGAATATAATTATTTCACTAACAACATATCGACCTTAGTCTAGCATTGGACTATTTACAAAAAAGCGTTTTTATCGTCCCTGCTATGCTCGCAACATACTGTAGTTGAACACCATCCGTTTACTTACTTTACATGTTGTATTCGGAAACGTTGATTAATCAATTGCTATATTGGTTCCTCCAAATTTGCATTCCGCATTCAAACAGAACTGAAAGACAGCTCATTTCTATGCGTTATGAATATTCAGCCAGTCTAAACATGTTCGTAATGAACTGTCATCGCGTCAGAAACACAATACCAATGTAGGTAAAATATCGTATTTTATCATATTGAAAAAAAGTATTCCGAAACTGTACCACAATGGAACGGTCGTCTTTAAAGTAGGGGAATTTGGTTGAATATTTGTTGTTTAGGAAACATATAGAGATTTTATCTGAGTGCTGTGTTTTTCTTCAAATGTATCACAAACATATTAAGCGAAAACTAGGACAGTGTATTTATTTTACAAGAAAAGTTAAGTTAAACTACATTATATGTGTAGGATGGGGAACTACGTTGTTATATAGCGGGTACACACCGCCTCCCTACAAAGCTTCCAGGGAAACATCAGTATACGAAACATGAGGAGTTGAGGAGGTTGAAGGGCAGTTATCTATAGGAATTGGAAAGCAAGCTTAATTGGCCATTATCATAGTCTATATAAATATATATATACATCTAGGTTACAGGGAATCGCGAGCGAGTTGACAGAATGTCATTCTAAGCAGATCCAGAGGTGCCTTTGTTTGTTCAACCGAAAATACGGTGGCCGCACAAGAAAAGTGATTAAAGATGTATCTGGCTCATCTGAACCTAATTTCTTTTAATGGGCTTCAACCAGATCTGTTGTTACATAGTCTTAAACATCATTAATAAGAACCATTGCCATGTATAGCCATTTAAAACAATCTTGTTTTTTTCATATTATTAACAGACAAAACCAGTAAAAAGCACTCGTTTGTTAAAAAATTGATTTTTTTAAAGTTTTACAATAATACAAACGTCTGTTTTCGACACAACAGAGACATACATTAGAATAAATGTATTCTGTGATAATGCATATTTATTGAAGTTTTAACTAGATAAAGTATATTTTTCATGTTTGTTTAGGTAAACAAATGAAGAAAAAAATTAGCAAAACATATATTTAATGAGATGTCTTTGTAGGGAGACGATCTTAATACTGACATACTAATGTGGAGGTGGTTTTTACCTAATGAAGGATGGATGTCTTTATTATGAGGCAGTCTTTATTTGTAGCAGATAATTGAATACACGAAATAAATGCTACGGTGATTGATTTGATCGAAGAAATTACTCACCATCTGGCTATTTACCTGTCCGATGAAGGAGCCTGCCCAAGTAGTTTCAGTACTGTATGCAAGACTGTTGGGTGGATTTGTCTGTAAGCATGATCATTCCATAATATGATGTTCAAGAAATAAAGAAAAATACACCAGAAGACGCACAAGTAATTATGTACGTATAATAAGTCTTTTTCTTTAGTGTTCAGATTGGTACACATACAATCTTATTTTCGAATGAGCTGCCAATTTCGGATGGTCGATCGAGATACCACACACAACCACAGTCGGCCTCATGTGATTTGCAGTAGAACTATGCAAATCGTCGTATTTAAAATGAGACAGTGTCTATTGCAGTATATAAAGTCATGCAACAGTGCGGGCACGCCGTATACACGTGACATAACTCTACACCAAAACGCATTGATCTAACACCGACCAACAAGTTCTAGTATTACCCTTATAATACAAAATGTATGCAAGATATCTACTATATGTACGAATTTAACGACTTTGGTGTGATTTTTCCCGCTGTCATGACACTCAGCAACCGGGCCGGTTGACGCATTATTAACTTCAAGGATTAATAGATGAAATATATTTATTATATATATCTCGACTGCTTTTTAGATGTCAAAACTGAATTACAATAATGTTCATGGACTGAACTAACGGATAACATTGCATTTGGCCTGAATTTTAATGCCTAACTGGTGGAGGGTGAAACGGTAATTCACAGAACTCGGTAACAAGTGTGGCCGCCGTTTGCGTCTACTACAGAACTGCATGAGTATAAGACTCATACTGTGGATGAGACGCTGAATTGTGGGATGGCATCCCACTTGTCTATTAGTGTCTGCATTAACATTGCCTTGTTGTGAAATGTTATCTATGACGTGACGCCAGTTGTGTACTCGCCGCCCAATCTGTTCCAATAAATGCTTTACTCGACTCAGCTCGTATGAAGACGCTGCCCGGAGCAGAGCTTGAACATTGTTTGGACGAATAAACTCAAAAGTAATTCAGGCTGAATGTGTCGAAGCATTGTCGAGCTGAAACAACGTAATGTCGCGATGATCTCAAAGAAAGGCACAATTCCAAGATTTCGTCAACGTATCTTCGTGTTTGTGGTGCTTTCGCCAGCCCTCACCATTACAATGCTCCCTCTCCTACGTGCATGCTGTATGCCGCAGCAATCTACGAGACGCTCAGCTCGGCGACGCTACACATTACGTCTCCCAACCAATGTATATTTACAGAACCTGGAATCAGCAGTAAAAATACCTTCCTTCCATTGATCTTGCGTCCATTGTAGATGCCACCGTCACTAATGGTTAAGTCGTCTCTCTGGTGTCAATACGTTACCCAATATGGGACATGGGCTGACATTCCGGCATCTTACAGACATCGACGCACGATGGATCGACTAATGCGTTTCTTGTTATATTCCATTGTTTTCTGGACAGCCCAAGTTACTGTTTCAAAGCAATCTCGGAGGTGCGTATGGACAATACGGCGGTCTTGTTGACGAGACGTCACTCGTTGGCGTCCTGGACGTGGAAGATCAGCACAAAAGCATGTGCCCTGATGTCGTCTAACTAACCGCATGATAGCGGAGTGTGAACATTGCACATTTTGGGCTTCATGACGTTGTGTGTCATTTAAACGTCCCGTAACGTGAATTAAGTTAAAGTATTTTGTTGACATTGGCTTAATAAGCTAAGTTGTAAAATTATGCGATCACCTGCACATTTTTATGATTCTTAATAAACATGATTGTCAACAAAATAATTATTTGCACGGTGTTCATGAAACTTGGTGATAGGCAGCAGATATCCTTCAAAAAGCATTCACGCAATGTGATTGAAAAGCGGTCAGTAAGTTTGTATAACGAGTCAGGTAAATTAAAATATCACGCCAAACACTTCGGTGTGTTTTTATTAAACACGAGTTTAATTTCAATTTGAATTGACAGTTGATCGATATAGAGATAAAACATAATATTATGGAAGCCCTGGAGGGACATTTAAAACTTATTATTTAAAATTTAAGTCTTAATATTTAAAATTCAATTCTCTTCACCGTATTTGTTCTACAAAAGTCAATTAGTGACGGGATTGTCTTGCAAAATTTCTTAAGTCCGCGTTGCCTTTTAAAAAAATGACCCGATTTCTGGGGGAAACCCGCGAGCTACCTAAAATATAACTTTAAATATTTAAAATTCAAAATTTAATATTTAATATTTAATATTTAAAATTTAAACTTTAACATTTTATTTATAAATTAATTTAACTTCTGTTTTGAAGATAAATGTTTGAAAAAATGATACAGTGTAAAAATGAAACTACTGACTATGATACTAAGCCATGACGAATTTAAAATACGTTGGTACAATTGTTCACCACCATGAGACGGTGTGTCGCACGCAAGACCCATGCTCAAAGGTCAAGGTCACACTTAGAGGTCTTTGTTTATACCTACATGCATATACCCTTTTTGGTGCAGTTCTCAGCGGCTGCTATAAAATAAGCATTCTGTTCATGTCAGCAGGATCGACATGTTGCCCTTGGGCATCTATTTACGGTAAACCTTAAATTAAAAGCCTTGATTTGAAGATGAGTGTTTTGGGGCCACCACCATCCTACTGGTATGATCATTGATTTGCATTGGAAATTTACATTTCCAGTCTAATAGGTTGTAGTAGTTCGCTTCTTTTACATGCCTGCATGCCTAAATTTAAATATTAAGAATTAAATAATAAGTTTTAAATTTTAAATATTAATTTTAAATGTCCCTCCAGGGCTTCCATATAATAGTTATGATGAAAATGGAAACAACAATGGCTGTAAAGTAGAATGTTAGCAAAAATGTACTTGTGTCTTATGTCTGTTCCTTCGTGCTGGATTCATTACAGTGTCTGTTGTTATGTACGTAATGGTTAATTGTTTTTATTGATTAGTTACTGCCTACTTAGTCAATTTATGTATATATGTTTGAAATCAATGACCACATTATAGCGATTAAGTACGAGGTTAGCTAGCTGTTAAATCGATTTAAAAACCCAGTATTTTTACTGACAGTTCCAATACTGTAATTCGCTGTATGGTTAGAATTTCTGTTTCTGTTTTGAATGTATTTATATTTCTCTTTCCCCAGTGCAATTCTGTCACTTTATATAGTGTTCAGGTTATTTCCTGCCCAGTTTCGGGCTATTGCTGTCAGCTGTCTTGAGTTCTCCTGTGATCATTTCCATCCATTAATTTCCTCCTTCTTCACTGTCCATCTTGATTCTCCTAATTATTCCTTATCGCACGCCAGGCCATTCATTGTGCCTCTGTTCCTTAACGCATTATGTTTTATGGATTGTTGTTTTACTGGAGGTCTGCGTGGGGAGGCACTGTCTTATGTACGTGCGTTCCCTGTAGCTACTTATTCTCTCTCTTTTTCATGTGAGCACCAAATGACAGGCAAAACATAGATAAGTAACATAGCTTTGATAAGTAAACTCGGACAAAACATTAAAATGCTTGAAATTCTATGATGCAAACAACTGCTAATGAAAACTAATTGTACCGGTACCACCACTGTAGGTTTTAATGAAAGCTTGTGGATTTTGCAGATTTCATTAATCAATTCTTGACAGTCAATGCCATTTGTTTACAATTTTGAATTTCAATCTTCCATCTTCTGTTTCTCGTGTGACATATTTATTGAACATTCTCAATAAACGATGTTCCAAAACAGAGACAAGGAAGACAATGTGATAAAATAATTCGGCTTGATTGATGCTCTTGAGTCGTATAAGAAACACAATGTATCAGGCTTTATTAAGTTTCTATCTAACATGTGACAATACCGTCGTTCAAATCAATATAACAAGTTGTGATGTATACGTATTTCAAAGAAAGGTTATGAGAAAGGATTAGAGATTCTTCTACTTTTGCGAAATCTGAAAGAGAGAATATAAGTTGCTATAGGGAACGCCACATACGACAGTGCCTCTCCACACAGACCTCCGAGAAAACAACATTCATATAACATAAGGCATTTGAAGAGTCTCAAGGGTTAATACGTGAAGGAACAGGGGCGCAATGAATGGCCTGGCCGACCATAATAGATGACTAGGAGATACAGAGAGGGAAATTTAATAAATGGACAATTCAAGAAAGCACAAAAAGAAATAATAATAACCATACATCGAATTAAAGCCTCGGAACTTACGGAACGGGTTTAAATCGAATAGACATCATGAAAACGGACCCAGTCTGACCATTTTCATCATTTATTGTAATAACTATATATATATATATATATATATATATATATATATATATAATAATAGAGAAGAACGCTATAAGGAAGGCATTTGAATCTTACATAAAATTATTTATTAAATAAGAAATAATCAGAATATTTTTTCGACCGGTTTCACCATTGCGGATAGTCAGGAAAATCCTATTTTCACCGTATTTGTGATCATATACAATTTCAGTATAATATAATATTTATATAACAATGAAAGTCAATGATACATTATACGCAACTAAATATGTTGTTTTTCTCAGTTTTAACATAGAAAACGTGTTAAGTTGTGAATTTTGTTGAAATATAATTGTAAGAAACTAGAAACAGTGGTTCAGTAACATTGTGTGTATGAGTATTGATTATTTGCACAATTAAATTGTAACTACTGCCAAAGGAAGAATTCAGTCAAAATGTGTATGCCATCAAGTTATTCTAAAGAACCACTTATCGGACTGAGCACACATACCTCGAAATGGGTCAGTGGTATGGTCAGTACAAGCTTTAATACCTCTAACCAAATAAATATCCAGTCAAATGTAACTGAATCCCACCAAGTTGTTCAGGAAAATGACATATTTTACCCGATAGTTTGCACAACATAGATTTAGATATAAACGTTGTTTGTACAATTTTAAACAGGCTGGTGCAAACATTGTGTGCTCATTTAATCAAACAGTTCTGAGAAAAAGTTGTTTCAAGGACGCATGAAAGGAAGAACGGTAGACGCGGGTTGATGTCAATATCTCAGCTGGTTAATCAAACAGACAAAAACCAACATTTAAACACATTCCGAGTTGCACGAAAGTCAATGCAATGTACATAATGGTATTTCAATAACCGAAACATGTTTTTATGACGATACTTAAAACAATTTTAAAGTTGTTTTGGCGATTAGAACAAAAGCTGTTTTGAAGACAACTTTGTACAGAAATGAACAAGAACATATTCAAACTAAACCGTACCACTGAATAATAATCCTACCATTTGTATGCATTTATTAGAATCCAGACACAATTTCTCACTCCTGTAAAAACATCAGTTGCAACAACCAGCCAGCTTCAAAATCGCTTAATGGCTTACGACATAAAGTGTCTGCTGAATTTATTCTGAAATCAATTTCCATGGAAACCGAATGATTAAAAGTTTAAAATTCATAGAAAGTGTCATTTTTGAAATGGTGGTCTCTGTTTCAAATGACACTACATATGTTTATGTATTAATAATTTAATATGTATAACGCATGTTCATCCTAAAGATTGACTACTAAACATTTGACTTTTTTTTAAGAAATAAACTATCGCTTACAGTTAATAGAATGTCCAAATCGTTATTTAAAGCTAGTTTCTATTCTAAAGTAAGAAAATTGTAAATGTTTTGGTTCCATACATTGTTTTGCTTTTTGATACTTCATTTCAATTATATAATAGTCAATTCATATCATTGTTTTGCATTGTGTTAATATACTCATTTCCCATGCTAGAGTCCAGCACTTTTTAGTTGACAGACAGATAGCTTTTACAGTACTGTAGTATTTAACTTAATAACATTAACGATACTAAGCCAATTCCAAACAGAAAATCTCATTTGTCGTGTATCAAATACTTTTTATATGGTCTCATCTTGCTGTTCAACATTACTGTGGACAAAATGAACACTCGGCGTATTATCATGATTTTTATAACTAATTTATGTCCTGATATACATATTAACAACTGTAAATTTTGTGTAATTTTCGACCAGACGCCAAGTCTATGCATATTGTGGATAATTGTACCTATAGTTATTCGCTCTACTTCCGTCTACCAGTCCGAGTTTAGAGACCAACAACTTAAACACATTACCTGAACACAATAATTCACTTCACCAATTGATGTCCAATTAACGTGATAAACCAGTTTTTGGTGTCAAAGTTTAAGGAACACGAGCATAGACATCGTAAATCATCATACTTTGATTTACCATTCATGGAAGAAATACAAAAGGATGGTGTAGTTTATCAGGTTCAAGAATTAGACGATAGTATTAAAACAAGTAGTCGTCTTTCTACGAATCATGTATACTAAAGAGGGTCACTTGTACGTGAAGCATAAAAAACACATCAAACGGAATATTTCGTGCTGATGCAAACAAAGGAGGAACAATGCATTAGTTCACTATTGAACGATCCGTAAATCTTTTGAGATAAGTTAATTTAGTCTGAGAACTTTCCTTAGAAGGTTTTTAAGTAACCAATATATTCTAAATTTATGGTTAAACGATTTAAAGGACAATGTTGAAATATTAATGTAACGACCAATGCGACGTTTCATTGTATGGATGCCTTACCGCCCACTCACAGTGAATGTTTCCAAACGACGGCCATTTCTTTCTGCGTTTCGAATACGCTGTCAAAATGACACTGAAGCAGCGTTTAATTTTAAGGCTGACTCATGGCTTCTATAGAATGACACTGACAGTGACAAAATATTATATATGCAGGAATGCGTATATAAACTGAAACTAAACGTGCAGTATGTAATCAACGCTCGGGATATGGAAAAGAAAATAAACCCTTCAGTATTTAAAGTACTTGATGCACACGTCATTTAAGAGAAGTATTGTTAATGTCAAAGTAGAATGACAATGAGATGCGACATAGAAAATTAACATAATATTATATAAAATACCATTCACAACAGGAACACCAACGGATGGAGTAGTTTGGCTTGGTCAGATATATTAATATGTGTGAACAAGTAAGATGGCATTAATAAACATAGAAGTTGTCGTTCAATTGAACAATAATATTTAGAATGATTACTGGCGCGTGAAGCACAAACGCACACCTTTAGATGTAAACAATTGGAATATATTGTGCCACGTAAACAAAGAACGAATAATGAAGTAGATCAGTAATGAAAAATCCGTACATCTTTGAAGATACTATTAGATAGATTCATTTCAATATTAAATATACAATTTACACGGCCATGTAGAATTACGAAATACATTAGTAAAAGTAAATGTATGAATTTTAAAAAGCCATATCTATCAACATTATATGTTAATAATAACATAAAAATAGTTTAAATAAAAACACTTATTTCCATTCTGGTCTTTAATATATAGTATTGCGTGACATAGGAAGCATACTAGACAGTGTATATTATTATCACAGTAAGGAAGCCATTGAGTTACATAAAATATAATAAATATACAAGAAGATGAACAATAAGTTATCTTTGACAGCAATAATAAATGAAAAAGCTACATAAACAAAGTTAGGAATGTATCGGAGATCATTCTAAATTAAATACATTTCAGTTTATTTACAAACTAAGAACTAATAACTAAAAATCTATTTGATAAAAATATTACTATTACAGATGAAAATTGCCATGAAACAAACCTTGAGTAGCTAGCAATATAACTGAAATAATATATCTATAAGAATGGCATATCGTGGAATAGATACAATCTCATAAAATCTGTTAAAAAGGAAATACGATAAATTATTTAAAATGAGCTTTAAAGGTGTTCCTATACCCTGTATTTAAAAGAATAAATACACCTGGCATGCCTAACATCTTGTGGAAGACTTTCCAAGGGCAACCACCATTTGAAACAAGATTTTTTCCCAAAAACTTTGAACTTAGGAATTGCGAACCTCCTACATTGAATAACTTGTTCCATCAGGGGTGACAACAGCCTTAACTCTGAACCTGGTAAAATAATTGTGAATGTCACAGAGGGGTGTAAACTGATCCCATAGATAAGAAGGGGGAAAGTTGATGAAAAGATTCATGTAGAGTAATTTGATTTCAAATTGTGTATGGTTATCATTTCTCTTTGTGTTTAAAATGTATGTAAAATTTCCCTTTCCCCCTGTGCATTTTTTTCACTTAATATAGTGTTCATGTTATTTTCTCCCAAGTTTCGGCCTATTGTTGCCAGCTGTCTTGACTCGTCCTGTGCTCTTTTCCATCTATTAACCCCCCCCCCCCTGTTGTTCTCTTTGATTCTCCTAGCTATCCCTTCTGGTCGGCCAGGCCATTCCCTGCGCCCCTGTTCCCTTACGTATGTACCTTTGGGCCTCCTCAAATGCCTTATGTTTTATGGATTGTTGTTTCTCAGAGATCCTGTCTTATGTATGAGGCGTTCCCTGTACCAACTTATTGTCTCTCTTTTATCATTTCTTTGATACTAACAATTCACATAATTATATATTTGAATTTACTGGCAGATGGATATTTAACATAAAAAGACACATCTGTATTAAAATCACCTAAAATTATAGCCTCTAGTAATTGTATAGAGGAACATGACACAAAACAGATTCTAAAATGTCATAGAAATCATATTGCTTTGGTGGTCTATTTAAAACACCCTGCAGATGAGGTTTAGTTTTGGGAAGTAAATGTCAATAAGTCCTTCTGGTCTCTCGTGGCTCATGTCATTATCGTTGCAAAGGTATATACAAACGCCCAATCCATGGCGATTATGAGTCGGCAATAGGTTACTCTGATTTCTGTTCTTAGAATGTATTTAATTAAAAACCATATTCTAAAATTACGGTAATAAATAATGATGCTGATTTTGTTGGGATGTCAGTATGTTAGGATGAATTGGTGGTACCTACACACGTTTCGTGAACATTTCATTTCCTTATACCCTCTAGTAAGAACAAGATAGAAAGGGTTTGTAAGCGAAGCAAGCTGTAATGTTCTTGATAGAACACTCATGTACTGCCGGAGTTATGGGGGATGCGTGTCCAAAGTCTTGAATGAGTTGATGCTTTAAAATCGCTCAATACTTAAATGGATTAAATATTGCATTTAAATAGTTGATATTCCTACTACAATCCGACAGGCACATCACTTTGATGAAGAAAATGGTTTGAAACCGCCAAGGAATTAATCTTTGTTAAATATAACGTATTCCTATGTCTGCGAATTATTCTAATAACTTTTAAATGAAATCCAAGACAAAAACGATAATATCTAATCAATTGGATGACATTTTGCGTGTTTATTTATTTACACGATATTAGATATACGAATTTTGTTGATGCCTCCAATATGTAGTTACTCAAGCTTTGGGACTATAGCAAGTACGTACAAGTATGTATGTGAATGGTTACAACGCCCACGTCTACAACCTAAAAACACTTTTTCCCATGCGATTCAGGCAAAAATAATCATTTACAATGCCAATCTCGCTACAACATACAAACTTGTTCAGCCTATGAGAATGGGTTGGCTGTAGTAATGTACTTTATGTTCTATGTCTGAATCGAAATAACCTCAGAAGTCTCGCACGGAATTTAATCATTTATCACAGACTATTGTACCGTCCAAAACCTTTATACAGGATGGTATCCTGTCAAGGGTCAGGCATGGTATGACATAACTCTTGTCTGAAAGTACAAAAGTCTTAACAGAGGGTCACTTAACTAGTACCGTTTTTCTAGCGTTTGTTTATTAATTTCGTAGAACTTTTTACATGGACATTTTGGAGTGAAAACATATCATTTCATGCTCGTCTACAACATAGGTTCTGCGGAGTGGCCGTCAGTGCATCTGAGTGAATTACAAAGATCTTTCAATTTAAATGTAGATTTGGAAAATTGTCTTAACGTAAATGTATATGAAATTGATAGAAAAGCACTTAACTGAATATATTTTGATAATCAGCGTTGTGTCAGATCTATAAGATGTCTACATGAATCTATAGCTTATTGTAACTGTACTTAATGTCATCAAATTGTCGTAATCCTTTTGAGTTTGCATTAGTTCCTCGAAATAATATCAATTTTGTCTGTAAGAAAAGGGTAATAAATCATAAAAGTTTCGCAGACAGTGAATTGCTTATCAATTCTTCCAAATGACATATCGGTTTGTGTTAATGAATATGTATCGTGCCGTCGGCCAATCATTTAGCACGAATCGTAATGCTGGCCCACCATATATTTTATTTAAGGCTGAGCGACTTATTGTTTTAGGCGAAACCGCAGTGTCAATTAGTGGCCGCAACACACATTTAATGCCCGTTGTCGTAAGCGTACTATACATTTTGTCGTTGTGACATAATGTGCATATTATCCGACATGTGTATGTAAATATTCATACTAACAGTCCTATGGTTAGGAAGTAGGGATGTCAACTGATATTCGGATATTCGTTTGTACGTCTGAATATTCGAATACTGATTCGGCATTCAAATGTTCGAAAAATATACATTTTCAATATTAAAGATGAATGCTAGCGTATTAAATTTCAATGATGGGTATTATCGCATTGAATTACTTTTTACGCCTGAAAATAACATCTACAGGTGTTAATTGACATGTCATGTTGTATATTTGGGGGCAAGAGGGATATAACACTCTGGTGGTGATACTTAAAGTATAAGTTTATTAATTTAAACCACAACATTGATAAGTCTAAACGTTAAGTTAAACTTAAAATTCCGAATGTATTATTATTAAATAAGAAGCTCGAATGTTCGAATATTTGAATATTCGTTAGGAAGTTTGACCGAATATTCGAGTACAAAAATTGTCATTTCGTTGACATTACAACTAGGAAGCCGCTATGCTGTTTATGTTGCTTTTCTTTATACTCGTACTTTTATTATATTGATCCACATGTAAGTATTCGCATGGATGGTCGTGATCTGTGAATGTGGGTTCTATTGTGCACCTCATTCTAATTCTTAATGCTTAAAATCGTTACGTTGTTGCAAAAACGTGTTGTTTTGGAGAGGGCTTTCGATTGACAACGATGTGGTTTATTTTGAGTTATTTCATGTCTGAACTACACTTCAGCAAACACAGATCAGCATAATTATTGAACACGATACAGACTTGATGCTTCAGAAGGTTACATTCGTGACAAAGATGCAATTTTGAGCAATTTTGAGCTGCGAACATTTCGTACATAATTTCAGTACTTGAAAACATTTGTGCTTTCCAGCATATGTAGTTAACTACAAAGTAATACGTCTGCGTTGATCTGCCGTATTAGAATTAACATGGGATGCAAACAAAGAGAAACACACCAGTCCTTCTACATAGCTATAGGGTTAAACTGCAATTCGAAGTTACAAAATGTGGATTGATGAGGTGGTACAGACGAAGACATTGCCTAGTTGAGACGTCCTATGAGCGTGCTGAAAGGAAATTAACTGATGATAAACGGACTATGTAATGGCGTTCTAACGTTTGATAAAGGTCCTGAAACGACATATCGTATGCGTGCGTATAGTTTATGACACGTTGCTTCAGTACAGCCTTTTGCCTAGCATACCAATTTATTGTGCATTATGTTACAAATGCGTGTATATTCATTTGAAGATCCAATTGTTGACTTGTCTCCCTAAAGCTACAACAACACTAACTAATCAACATAACGAATGCAACATAAAATGTCATTACGACTCGCTTAAGGTCACCACCATTTGACAAGATGAAAGTCTGGACCACCTAGATAACTGTATAATCTATAAATTTACTAACTTACCTAGCCCCGCGTACGTGTCTCTGTACTCCGACTTTTACACGCGTCTTCGTAACATATCCACGCTCAAGCCTTTAGGAAAAAACGTGGGATTTTGTCGCACGATTTTAACGGCACTCTTCTGGCGTCTTTATTGTAGCAATCTATTTACGAGTAGAAGCAAATAAAAATCGAATATTTAGCGCATCTGAGTGCCTCACTTCGACAAGAATACATGGGTCAGATGTTTATTACTGCAAACATTGTCGCTAAGGTATCTGCCATTCAAATGTAACTCCGACCACGGTGCGCCAGTAAACTATCTAACTGGATGTTGACATTCGCGCTTCTGCAAATTTCGCCCGTCAAAGTAGCAATACAAGATGGATTTTAATGTTGAAACAACTTTTGACCGTAATCGTGATATATATCACTATCAGTATCCGCTCAAGGAGGAGTAAAAAAGAGCAGTATCGACGGTGATCTTAGTAAGTAGGGTAATAACTAAATACGCACCGCCTCCATAGCAACTCTGCCATCTTCTTTTTTAACAGGTGCTCGATTCACTATTTTTTGACAAAAAAAGTCGTATCCATGAAACTCTTGTGTTGAAAAAACAAATAAATCAAAGAAATTTGTGTCGTTCAGTTTTTATTGCATGAAAAGCATAAACATACTCACGAAAATAAGAGCAAATGCAGTGGAAAGACCGACAGTGTCCAACTTCTATATACTTTTGTGAATGGTTTAGCAGGACGTTGTACAGCGACAGTATAGCCATGTGACGTCCATGGCTGGACTATAACTTACCTAATTATCAGTAATCACGGCAGTCTGAAAATGCCAAACACGAACTTCCTAATAGCAGTTTGCGTACGAATGCATTTAGTTTTTAATTACCAAGCCATTAGAAAAGGATTACCTCTTGTTTCTACAGTACTACTGCATACATAATTGTAGCATCAAATCGGAAATTACTTAACCGGCCTGACTAAGTCGTTGGTTTAATAACAGTGAAATGAAACATTTATTCACGTGCCTAATGATAGATAAGTAATTTGGTTTGTTTTAGTAAAAAAATCTCTTAACATGCGTTTTGTTTAGCAAAATACTTCTAATCTTGCTTTCTCTTAATATCCTACACAGTTTGATTACCGAGCGTCCAGAGACCTTTCTGTCTATATATTAATAGCTTCTGTATACCACAGAAGCCAAATCATTAGTTTCTGTCAAAATTTGTCGCATTAGGCATTGTCCTGAGATCCATTAACTGAAACAATTACCTACAAACAATCATATTATTTGGCTTAGTATAATAATAATGCCACATGACCAAGCCTACGTATATCGATCTTACACTCAGTACATTTAAAAACGCAACACGAAGTTATTTTTGTCTCTAACAGGAATAATTGTGCATAGACAGTGACGAAAAGTTAACGTAGATGAATTCAATTAATTTCCCATCAGTTCTGAAGATTACTAGTTAAATGGCAATCATAAATAGCAAGTAATTATGCATTGCAATTGTACATTCAGCAACGTGTGTACCACGCACATTGGATCTATCGCGCATTTGAAAAATTACGTTGTTGGATGATATTCCACTCATCCAAAATATCTGACGAACTTGTTACACACTATTTGATGGGGAGAGACGAGAATAAACTCGACGTAAGCCCATTCATTATGTGATCCACTGGTGCCATTCCAAAGCATATTACAGGACAATGCAGAATATTCGTATTTTGATGGAGGAAACCAGGTGTCTTAAATCATCCTACGACAAGATGCCATCTCCCCTAGGAACATGTGAATGCAGGAAAGGGAAGTCTGCTGTCTACAAACCATTCTGAACATGTTATGCGTTAGCATTCACATTCCAGAAGAAGATCAAAATTCTGGTTTATGGTGTTCTGTAATTCCACCATATATGTACAGGGATTCTCCATCCATCCTGTTGTACTGGTGAACACACGGCTCAGAGTAACGTTCGAATTCACGTTCCATCCGACTTACTTGTGTGATGTTATTGTTGCCAATGGTGAATTTGGCACCACATCAAGGCGTAGAATCCCATTTGATCATTGCATCGTTAGTGAACTCATCAGCGGCAACGGGTGAAATGAAGGTGCCCTCTTGCCAAACGTTGTTTTTTCAGTCTAGGGTTCGGAGTGACTTCCATTGCTCTGTGTGAACGTCTAGCATTAAGCGCAACAGTCTTCAAGATTGATCGTACTGTTTCAAATGTATTCCGTGCTTGAACGTCATTTTGGAATTATAGAGAAAGAAACCTGTTATATGTTTTTCAACAAAAACGTACCGAATGGTTTTTGTCAAACAAAATAACATAAACACCAATCTATGCCATCCATGAAGTTTCGGATGTTGTAAGGAACCGATATTCTAAATGCTTCTGAATCTGTCGAAGGGTCGTAACCTTAGGCTATACATGTCTTTGGCGGTCGCTGCCACCACTAGTACGTTGAAACCGACTTTGGGGTCTTGGAATGGTTGCAATGGCAAAATATCGCAATATCTCGTTTGGAGTTGATCAGCATCAATCGTCCCGATGGCCCTGTCCATAACATTTCATTTAGACGTGGTATGATGAATAAAGAACACCGAAACTAATCCGTTTGGCTTTCCTAACCAATAGCCTAAGACAATCGTATATTGAGATAACATAACCCATATTTGAGGGTGAAGGTATGAAGGAAGAGAACTCGTGGACATCGCATGTGTTATCACCTGTATTATTCATTGTCTTCGTGGAAAGCTTGTTGTTGAACAATTTTAAATAACCGTTATTTGTTAGTAACATACTCGTTTAAAATCGAGAACTATCGGACCACCAAAACGTCGGCAAAAATCGAAAGCGATTTCGACAATTTATTTTATTGGTCTGCCCTAATGTCCATGTGTTCTTGCTAAAAGATACCTTTGTATTCCAGCTTCATCCATACACGATGAAAGATTATTAAGTTTGTATGGAACGCTAGAATTGAAAAAATAGAGCCCGGTTGAATCATTAATATGTTGATTTTATTGTGTTTCTTAACCAAAATATGGAAATTTTCTGGTAAATCCCGGTACTGGAAGTCTGCAATAGCTAAACAATGCACGTTTTAATGGTTAAAACAATTTTGAAAACTCGTAACGTTCTTTTGTTACCCCGAAGGAGACATTATGTAACAATGTTGAAGTTTTGAAAGTCAGTTTTGCAGCTACTTCACAACACCTTGGCTTAATGCAGGTTTTAAGTATCAGAAATTTCCAGTGAACATTTCAAGGTTTAATGTGGAGAAAAAGCATTAACAGTGGCTCTGCATATTTGGTGTTATTTTGAAAATTGTACTATCTGTAGTTTAAAATATGTTTGGTGATAGAATTATAATACATATAGACTGTTGAATTTGTTTTCTTTCTGTTGAAAGTTAAGAATGTTGAAAAAAGTTCACCCATGGTGAATATTTGGTCAAAAAAGAATCCTCATAATGTAACATACGGGTGACATAAGTTGCATAATACAATTTATGCGCATAAATTGTACATAACGGCGGGTTAGATTGACGGTAAATAAAGCTTAGTATTTTATTATTGAGCTTTGGCGCAAGTTCGATCCCAACTGGTCGCATCATTTCATTTATTTCTATTCTCAATAATAAATGTTTTTATGACTTAATTTTTATTTTTTAATATTATTTTATTTAGTTTTGTAAACCGCATTTTTATTGGAAAATCATTCTAAGACATGAATGACATAACCTAGTTATCTGGGTTAGTTTAATTTAACAAGAGAAGTTCGGCACGAATCATGTCAACTGTAATGGATTCCCATGGTCTCGCAACCACTGTTGAATTCCGGCGTTTCTTGTTTCGGTAGACAGACATCTAAGTGATTGGACGGTATTGGCAGGATGCACCATCCGTCACTTTCACATATTTCGTCGGAAGCAGTTGTTAATGTTCCCATCATTATCACCATTCGTCTCAGGATGATAATCTCCTGAACTTGTTGATACCTTGTAGACTAGTTTAGCACCAGGTACAAAACTATTAACACTGCCAGCATGGACGACAAACAATCAATGACCTATGTTGTTTGGAATCACAACGTCTGAATATTCTACAGTCTGCAAACACTTCCTAACTAATCGGTCGATGTCGATCCATGTTTCTGTCAAGTAATCTATTTGCAATCCCTGCTCACGAAACTGTTTCACCTTTCCTCAGGTAAGTGCGTCTGAGACTGTCACTTTCTCGTTTTTTCCATCAAAACTAATCGATTGTAGTATCACGTCTTTCACCAAAGGTTCTTCGTTCCGCATATAAATTCATGATTCTCTGAATGGTCCAACGTTTTATTTGTTTTGCTGACTCAATAAGTTGTAGATGGCTTCTTTTATTACATGTATTCTAAACAACACATACATTGTTAAGAACTTTCTTTGGTTATCGAACATTGTTTTGTATGCTTTCAATTTTCTGCCATTTGATTACGAAGCAAATTTTAAACTATGTATGAGTATGAGGTTGTTGAAACACATTGTGCAACATGATATTTGTACGGCATTCACAAGCTATTAGCTATATAATACAACCTGCAAACGTATTGCTGTTGTTATGTTTGATATATCATAATCAAAACACGAGTGCACACATATGACCCTGCGATACACTAAAACATGTGAAACATCAAACTTTGTATTCTTGTTGCGCTTATTTTAGCAAGAAACATAGATGCTTTGATCTAGAACATTTTTAATTAAATAAAAGTTTAAGAAACGGGCTTGCGCACATTTTGTGTACCACTAAACCAATGTCCAGTACATCACCATAAGCACGATTGTATAACCACTAAGAACTATAAAACTAACATGATACCCGTTTCAACTTTTGGACTCACCCAAGTCAATGTCAATGTACTTGTGGCAAGTTAAATAATAATAAATTTATGCATCCGAATACTGCATTTCTGCATCCGAATACTGCATTTCTGCATCCGAATACTGCATTTCTGCATCCGAATACTGCATTTCTGCATCCGAATACTGAAGTACTTCATTGTACAGTGTATTTGCATTGTCA
Source organism: Mactromeris polynyma (assembly GCA_032209605.1). NCBI lineage: Eukaryota > Metazoa > Mollusca > Bivalvia > Venerida > Mactridae > Mactromeris > Mactromeris polynyma. The sequence goes on along the minus strand of JASFXZ010000001.1, from coordinate 37,865,965 downwards.
TAAATTACAAATAAAAACCATAACGTCGTGTTCATTTACTATTTATTTCATTGAATCGGATTGGAAAGGCCATAACATTGATTCAGAATTAAATATTAAATTTGATTTCTTACTTACGATTCCCAGTAGAATTACTTTCAACAACAAATGCTATTAAATATTAACTTCTAAATGTTACTGTGTCGGTTGTTGCGTTACATTGTCCTTTTCAATAGTATTTCAATTATGAACGGTTGCCAGTTGGCCTAACCATTGTTCCCGAGGTATCGACCAGTTCCAAGATAAACCTGTTATTCCGCAAGTAACTGACAAATTGCCTACATGAGTAGTATGCGGGGCAAGTGACTCGTTATAGGCATTACCTTAACGGTGAGCAAACGCCTCGCCTAACGTTAGAGCCCACATACTCCAGTCGAGTGGAAGCCGAGTGTTGTACACACAGAGCCTACCGGACGCACTTGTTTTAAATGTTTAAAAGTCTGCACACTGTACAGTGTGTGTGTGCGAAAACAGTCAATAGATAGACGAACATGTTAACACACAATGCTTATCATCGTTATTAATGTATTCGTTTATTGACAATAGCACGAGGCACTAATTAATGCTAAAAGTCAATTATTAATGATCTTCTTTATTTAACAATTTAGTATAATGTATAATGTTATTTTAAGTTCAAAAACACGTAGTACTTAATCATAACAAACGTCACGCATATGACTCATAAAGACAATACGCTGCCCAATATTATATTGATTTTGTGGAATACATTTTTTGCTTGTATATTTATATTAAGGGCCGTTGTCATGATATTATGAAATACATTTTGTTTGTTATTTCATGTGATTTATTTATTTCTGTAATAAAATCTTGGTCAACCTTTGAAATATGTGATGTTGTATTGATTTTTGTTTCTTTCTGTTAATAAAATCTGAATTATTCATCTCATCGTCCGTACTTTAAAGCTCATCAAATTGCTCACGGTGAGCTTTTTAGATCGTTGGTTGTCCGTCGTCCGGTGTCGTACGTCAATATGTTCTTTAAACGACATTTGTGTAGTAGTGTCTCGTTGTCCGCTTCCAAGATAAGGTATATTATTTACTAAAATTTAGTTCCGTCAAAAACATGGCCTAGTTCACTTTAAGTAAACTGAGTCAGACATAATAAATAGGACATATGATATGAGATAAATATAGATTTTGAAACTGTAAACTGCTTGTTCAAAACCATAAGGCCTTCTGTGTTTTATTTGTTGGTACATTGTAAAGTGGTGGTTTATTTACAAAAAATATAGAATTCATAAACATCCGTCGAAAAAGATAAAAGATACGGGCCCTTGTTCCCTACATGTACACTGACCCAAGATTTAAACGTTACATCAACTTCTAAAGTATATATATTTTGTTCGTACATGAATATCTGGGGTTACTTATTGTTTCGTCGAAGCTACAATGCATTGCAATGGTGTGGCTATACGCGCCTTGCGAGGTGTTGAATTGTCATGTCAGGTACTATATACGTGCACATGAATAGTAACGAAAACGTTTTTTCCAGCATGGACCTATGACTATATAAGTGCTGTTTTGTACGAACGCATATATATACATGTATATATTACCTGGATGATTACATTTCAATATCGGCGTATTGAATATTTTGTGTTCATCCGTGCGCTTGTTGGAGAAAAGCCTTGATTGTGATTTGGTAGTAAAGCAAACCAAACAGCTTCGATAGTTTTATGCTTGAGTGTACTTACTTGCCTAAATTGATATGGCTTTGTCCTGAAAGTCCATACACCTGTTCGCAGTCAATCTAACAGCACTATACCGGTTATTTTGAAAACAATTATTTAACTAATCGTTATACGCAATAAAGTCGGGATAACTATGTGTAACACGTACAGCAATAATGTAAGCTTACGAAAACAAACATCCAAACGCATGGTAGGCTTACGTCTGTTCATGACCATCAACTGAGGCGGCATAAAGGTGCGTTCTGCACATCGTCTTAATATGGTGAAGAATTGTGACAAGTTATTTCAAATTCATTCAAGTGGTTTGAAGTGGGACACGATTACTGACAGACAGACAGACCGACAACCCGTGCAAAAACAATATGTCACCCCTATTGTATGGGGGAGACATAAATATACAAATATTACATAGGTGAGATAATAACACTCGGACAATAAACTATGAACATGATGCAAACTACTACAAATGACAAAAAACGTACGGGTACCACAACTGTATTTAAGACGAAGCATGTGAATTTTATAGATTTCCTTAAAACAATTATTGACAGTCAACGCCATTCCTTTCAAATTGTCAATTTATGTTTCCGTCTTCAGTTTTGCTCGTGACAGTCATACTGAAAATTCTCAATTTATAATGTTCCAAAACTGAGACAAGAAGACAAGGAAGACAAGGAAGACACTGTAATGAAATAACTCGGCTTGATTGATGCTCTCGAGCCGTATAAGCAACGCAATGTATTAGGTTTCATTGTCGCTCTAATATGCGACAATACCATCGTAAAAATCAATAGAACTAGTTATGGTGTATAAAAAGAATACTATGTATTTTCAACGAATAGTTAGGACACATTCTCATGTAAAATTGCCTATTGATGTCCCCGACAATTGTGACGTCGCTATTAACTTACAAAGCACAATCATACAATCTAAAATATATGCTTAATATTTTAAATGTGTATGCCATTGACATTATTTACAATTGTAGTTACAATTTGCGATACGAATTTTGGTTCCGACCAAACATTTGACACATCGAATCATCGACGGTCACCGAAAAACCTATGTCGCCGATTTATCGGCAGCAGCCGTACTAACATGGCTTTTGCTTTTTGCGTATCAGTGTTGTGTAAACCAATGAAATCAAATTAGATAAGGGGTACGTTACCTACCAAAATCCACTGAATTTCGGTGAATTTACCGAAATCCAGTTTAGATCTGGAGTGAACAGCAATCGCCACATCTCGGCAATTGTTTATGATGCACAACAAATCTTAACCTACAAAATGCGCCGACCATCTTTTTCAAGATATTTCTTGTCCTGTTTTCTCATGTGTAGTCTATACATTTAATGTATGTAGAACTTCGCAAATATTAGAAAATGCGAGCGAGTTTACCTTTTGTATTCATTTTATATCCAGTATTCATATAAAATACCTTTACATAACTATTTAGAAACAAACGTAAAAATTCATAATTATGCAAAGAATTGAAAAGGGAAACAAGCTTTCTCATCTACGAGTATTTTACTTTAATGGTGCAAATATATAAGTCACAATTTTAAGACCTGATATAGTAGTATCTACTTAAATTAGGAACGACTTCTAGTTCGCAATTGTATCCCGTTGATACTTTTGATACTTTTTTAATTTACTCTTTATATTTGATCTTATGATCTACGAAGTCTAATCTAGTCTAGACTCATCATAATAAAGGTTTATTCGCATCTTTTTGATTATTTAGACTCCATTCATTGTTTATGACACAATTGGCAGTCAACTTTATACGTAAACTGTCATTATTTCTAAAAGTTGTGGTCTGCGAAACTGATCAAACTGGACGAGTGTGTATACGTGCGTTCTAGAAGCAAACAAGTTAGGGATTCTTTATGTTCATTTATTGCTGATAAATATTAAATTACAATAACTTATAGAAAGAGGTATACATCTTGGTATTTTCCCGTAGCGTAGAAAAAATAAGAAAACTCAATTGTCATGCTAATAGTATGATGAATTACAGTTTTTATTTCGAAAGTTATAAGAAAACTATTCTTCAGAGGTAAATAATTATATACATAATTTTTATTTATTAGTTATTGTTAACGTATGAACACTGAAGTAAAAAGAAGCTAAACAAAGGTATTAATAAGTATGCAAGTAATTGTTTTTACCTAGGGAAAGTTTCATTGTAATATTGTCATTTGTAAACTTAGAGTAGCACATTTACTATCAAATAAAATGGACTTTAACTTTGAGTCGCATTTAAACAATTTCGGAATTAAACAAAGCATACACAACCTCAATCAATGCTGAATATACAACATGTTAATGTGAAAGTCGAAAATTGAACTTTGTATAACGCGATTTGGCACTTTTTCGTGAGACTGAGTCTTAGGATAATTGATTGGAGATTCTTCTACTTTGCCAGACACCTTACATGAACAGGAAACGTGACGTACGCTTAAACAAAACATGTCTCACAATTTATGACAATAAAAATAGTGGTTTATAGACCACTTCGAAGAAACACCACCTCACAATTTTCAAGTTATTAGTCAGTGTTTTGTTCTTTATTTAACCTCAATATTAAGACCATCCCAATAAGAAGACTAGTTTCCAAGAGTCCCACAAGTGGTCTTATTATTGAGGTTTTACAGTATATGCAACCAAATATGTTGTTCATTTTCAGATAGAAAACGCGTTGTTAATTTTCGTGATATGGTAGAAAACGTGTTATGTAACTTAAATTACAAGGAATGGTAAGAAACAAGAGACAGCGGTTCAGGAACAATATGTGTAATGGGTATTCATTATTTTTGCAACTTATCACTTATACGTTTTATATCGTTTAACCGCAAAAGAGAAACCATTCAGTGGATAATGTACAAGTCTTGTAATACTTTAAGTATGCATAAAAGACTGCGTAGCTTGGTTTTTTTTGCAAAAAATGATAAACTTATAATGTATGACTCTGGTTTTAATTTTAAGTTTATACGTCCAGATTTTATTCCTAAACTGTAGAATAATCAGGATCTGATTATAGTTGCCCAAACCTAATTTAAAATTGAATGCTTGATTGCAAATATATTACAAAATACCCGAAAATAAACAATGCAAAACTACATAGAACATAACAGATGACTGTATTCAAACTACATGCTTGTGTTATACGTATTGTCCGGCGTACTCAATTATACACAGTACGTATATCATGAATACAAATTTATATTTACTATCAATACGATATAACCATCAATACACGTATGATGATGATATAAAAAATTGCACTCCATCATCAAACATTCAAGTTTTTCAATGTAACAGGCAAGATAAGTCGTTGTAATGATCAGTGTCATTATAACTGCTGTTGAAAAGAGGCACATGTATGTATGTTTGCGCTGCTAGAAAGCTACAAAGCTATTAATATACAGCCTAACTTGCCGAAACGAATCACAAGACACAACTATATAAGGGTGCATAACTCAATGTAATCTTTTTGAAAGAGTTTACAATAAGTACCATGGATGTATAATACATTCTGATAAATCAACACAGCCCGGTGCAAATTCATTATGCTGGCTATACACAGCGGGGAGGCTAATTAAGTCGCGACCGATAATGATCAGGAGACGTTAAAGAAGCGTATATATAATCGGTTATAGCACGAAACTAATATCGATCAGATCTGGGGAATCTTGCGATGAGCCAGATAGTTGAACATGGACTGATTTAATATTAGGGGCTGTGCATAATTGAATACTAGCTGCGAACGTCGTGTGTATAGTTAAAAAATGATTTGTAATCGAATTGGGCTGATTTTATCAAGCGGTTCTCAGATAAAATCTTTTGAAGGAAATGTGGACGGAAGAACGGCATAATTATGCTGCTTGAGTGCAATATTTCAAATTGCTGATCAAATGAAATAGCAATTATTGTTATAAATTCTGAGCTGCACGGAAACGAATGCATTGCAGTTAAGGTCATTATTTCAATATCAAATGTGTTTTTTTTATGTCGAAACTAATTATCAACAAACAAACAAAAATGTAAAATACAAATTTTCCGTGACAAATTAAATCAATTTTCAAAATTGATGCTCTTTTGTATCTTGCCGAGATGACGTGACGGGCGAAGATGCAAATAATACCATCGGGCTTTGTGTCGATGCCTAAGCTTAAATTCGCTACTGATCGTTAGATATTGATGTTAACACAACTTGTCGTTCATTTTTTATCAGTCGCGAAGAGGTTGGATAACCAAACAAAATCACGAAACTTATAATTACCACATTCATACATATATTTTTTACATCAAAGGAAACATGTCAAAGATAAAATCATGTTGTTGAATTGTGTTATAACTACATCAATATGGAAATTAATAAAACATTCGGTTTGATAAGCGAATTGAATGCAAACACGCCAAACAAAATGTGTTACAGCTTTATCACTAATCTCGAAGGACACGATATCGATATGGTGGAAAGCACTTGACACAGTATCGTGTTTATAAAGAGGTAGTTCGATCAGCAACTATAGTGACTATGGTTGGATGATAAAACTCAGTCTTGTTCATCTGTGCTCTAGTTACTCTGGTCACTCTTAGAATTTGGAGGGTTGAAAATCCTATAGAGGTGTTCCGAATATCGACTATAGTTCAACCGTACTAAATCGGTGGTTGAACCATAGTTAATGTTCGGAACACCTCTATATAGTATTCAAACCTCCACGTTCGAAGAGTGACCAGAGTAACTAGACCATAGATGAACTAGACTGAGTTTTATCATCCAACCGTAGTCACTATAGTCACTATAGTTGCTGATCGAACTACCTCAAACTGACTAAAATTGATCGTACAAATCGTGTTGTATGTAAAAATTTCAAACAGAGGAACACGCTTATAGTGCTGTGGGAGTTATATGCAGTTATTCCACTATATGTCAGACATTGATATCACTCAGATGACTAACAACCAGTAGTGTCTTCCACAAGTTTGCAACAATTTGTTCCAATACAGTGGATGGATTCATTATCTTTTTTCGCCGTAGCTGTATAACATTGATTTTGACCTACACTTTTGACCAACCAAATTTTGTCCTCTAAGCGGGCTATTTAAAATCTGACCAATCATATTGTCACCAAAGAGACTCCAAACGGGATTTTCGTTCACCCAAGAGCGGGTGTTTCGTAAGATATGCGATCATTATCAGTTGGATGGTGCATTCTTTCACAGGGGCACGAATCAAATGAGAAAGCTTCCAGACGATCCAGATCACCGACCTCCTGTTTTAAGCACATGTTTCATTGCAAAACATAAACAAATATAGCTTCAGACTTTGTATCTTTAGTTTAAAATGAAGAATATGCAAGTAAATTGTGTACTGGATGAACTTGCAATTACTTTTCTGCTTAGGGACACGGATCTACGAGAAAACACGGCATATATAAAATGACACTGATAAGACAGGTACATGATTATAGTATACATAGATCCGAGTTAATATTTTGTAAGGATTTATTTTTCAACATGTTGCAAAAACATTGTTTTATTTAGCATACCAGAAGACATAATTCTATGTACGCCGTTTATCTCTTTTTAAAGATATTTCTTGTTTAAATCGTTAACGGAGATCATAAATAACGTGTCGCCAATCAAGATGTGACCATCAATACTTGTTCAGTTGGAGTGTTAATAATATTAAATAATAGATCTACTTCTATACAGTATCAGTGTGTTTGATCGCCAAATTGCACACGCTTTTAAAATTCTACGGGCGCTTACGTAAAAAAGACGTTTTGGACTTCATTTTGGGCCATTGTTTTAAACTCTAGTTACTTGTAGATTTCCAAATCAGATTTTACCATAACCTGAATAGTATTCATATTGTGTGTGCATTTATTGAATTCAGAAACTGTTCATCTCGTTTTTGCAACAGCCAGGCAGAATTAGAAATCGTTTAATGACTAACGCCATAAATTGTCTGCTGAAATTACTCTGCAATCAATTTCCATGGCAACCAATCGATTAAATTTTATTCTTTATAGAAAGCGCTCATCCTTGAAATGAAGATCTCTGTTTCAAATGACAATCCTTGTCATTTATAGTACATCTATGTATAATTGATGTACTCCCGAACTGTGACAATTATTTCGCAATACAATTTACAAAGTAGAACATAAACATTGTTTATGCCTAGCCAAACTTGGCTTACTAGACACTGACTAATTTACACAATATCACAGCATATCTAAAAGGCAATGTTGTTTGTACTTGTAAGTGTTCGTACTTAATTGCGTATAACAGTCTGCAGTTTTACTACCGCGCGTTAATATAAACATTCTTCAATGTACGCAAGTATGCGAGTACTTACAATAATTAGATTGCATAGTTATTTCGACTAGTTTAAAATAATATATAAAAATGCACATCCAGTGCTTTAATTGTATCATATATTTAACACGAGACACTCAATACTCTCACCAATAACTAAGCAAACACTCGCGAGACGACATAATTATTATTCATAAAATCAACACTTTGTGACCCCCTTATGCGCCTGATTCAAAACAGGGCTCATTTCTCGCGTATCAATTATTCTTATAAGTTCATCTTGCTATTCAACACACACGTGGATACAGAATGAGTGATCGATATATCATTATGAGTAGCAAATGTTTTCGTAATTAAAATATTTCCTGTTATATATGAACAGCTGTCAAGTTCATTTGGTTTAATGTTTCATAAGTTAAATCAACGAACAGACGCCAAAGCTATGCCTACTGCTAATGTGTTTACCAAGAAGTATTTGCTTGACATGTCGCAGTCTGTCCGATGTTACTGACCATCGAATCAAACCCAATACCAAATACAAATAAAGTTGATTCTTAATTATCAATTTGTTTGTTTTAAATGTTTGTTTACATCGTGTTTCATGCCGTTTTTATATGTATATACTTTATTTAGAAATAAAGGCATTATGTCCATGATTCATAATTACAAGTAATATAAATACATACATTCTGTTAAATCAAGAAATAAGATGTACTAGTCATCTATACAATATTTCTTTAAACAAAGCATGCATATATGTTTACCGGTATACATCATTCTTCTAGATACCACTGTACATTTATTTATACCGTATTCAAAGTTAATACTAAAGTAGGAAAAATACACAATATGAACATATGCAACACATTGTACAAGGATATAAAATATGTTTGTGTTAGCATGATATAGGAATAATTATATACGGCGGCCAGTTGACCTAACCAGTTTTCCTGTATTTAGTTATCGACCAGTATTAACTTGCTCGTCCGTAAGCAACAAAAAACTTCACATATGGAGGACATGTCAGGGAAGAACATAACCAGCCCTACGCGGGAATCGAACCCTGATCTGCCGGGTGACAGTCTAGCACTCCATCAACTTAACTAGCCGTGCGGGCTTAAATGTTAATTAATAAAAACAAGCTTGATTTTGATTCCGCGATGTTTTACAATGTGTAAAGGCGATTCTTGAAATATTAATGTAACACCAGCTTCGACGCATTGATTTTTAGGACAAGTCAAGGAAATAAATCATCGCCCACCGCCAGTCAATGTTTACAAATGATGGACATTTATTTCTTATGCGCTGTTAAACTAAATATGAAGCAGCGTTAAATTTCAAAGCAGAATTAATATTTGCCCTAATTTTCTGTTCGAATTACACACTTCAATTTCATATTGACAGTGACAAAATAGATTGCAAATAATACACAAACTTGAACCATACATAATGTTGTTTAATCCTCATTTGGGACCTGGAAATGGTACTATATTACAGTTTGTATTCAGAAATACTTGATACACACGTCATAAAAAGTATTCAAGATATAAATAGCTAAATAGAACTTTGATTTAATAGGCGTCTATGCCGCTTTTCAACAATTTGTGTAAATGTAACAACTTTATAATGCGTGGATAACATGTAAGTGTAAGGTTCTAGAATCTTCAATATGGGGCGAAATTGTAGTGCGTTAAAACATGTACAGTTTGCGTGAGTATGCATTTTCTGGCATTATCAAGTGAATTTAAATTCAGGTTTGAAAGTTCTCTCTTAGTGTATCCATTTGTTGCCGGAGTTACTGCGGGTGCGTGCCTGCTCCCCTTGAATGCCAGTGATTGTTTTACAGCTCACAACTTAAATTAACAACCGTTTGGGTTTTAATATTTTAAAACGTTTGATAATTCCGACTACAAACATGCGGAATAAAGATAAAGTTGCTACAAGGAACGCCACACTCTAAAGACAATGCCTCGACACAAAGACATCAGGGAAACAACAGTCTACGAAGCATTAGGGATTGAGGAGGTGCAAAGGCCAACATTATAAATAATGGAACATTTTCGAAATGACAAAGGAATTTATCTTGTTGAAATAAATGCACTCCTAAATCTGATTGTTTTCGCTATAACTTCGAAAATGTATCCAAGACAAAAACGATCATACTCGATCTTTTTGATGAATTATTACACTGAAGTTTAGTGCGTATTTGATTAACATGGTTTTACTTAAATGAATATTTTGCGACTTAGAATAATCTATTGTTGCTCAAAATGTCGGTGTGTTTACGGATGGATGCTTTATAGTGCCGACTTGCAAGTCTACGACTAGGCACGGTTGTTTTATATTTTTTTTAGATCAAACTATCAATTTACAACATTACGAAGAATATTTCTTAAACATGAAAGAAGAGTTAGGAATATATGATTTACTTGTCTGAATAGAAATAACCACAAACAGTTTCACACGAAACTTTGTCGTTTATCACTGCCTATCGTTATGTCCAAAAGCTTTATACAAAATGATATACTGTCAGGGGTCAGTTATGCCTTGAAGTTACTTTTGTCTGAAGCCACGAAACCCTTCAGAGAGGAATACGTTTCTATTAGTTTATATTTAGCAGATATATACTCGTACACCTTTGGAGCAAATACCTATCATTTCATGCTCGTCTACGAGAAGGTTCTGTTGAGTGCCTGTCAGTACGACTGGAGTAAATTACATAGAACTTTCTTTAAACTGTAGGTTTGATTACTTGGCTAAACGTATATATATCAAATCGATAGAAAAGCACTTCAATGAATATACTTTAATCAGTAATGTTGTGAGAGATAAGCTGTTTACGTGAATTTATAGTTTAGTTCAACAGTGCGTAATGTCATCAAATTGTCGTGATCCTTTTGAGATTGCAATATTTCCGCGAAATAATATCAATTTTGTCTGTAAGAAAAGAGTAATAAATCATAAATGTTTCCCAGACAGTGAATTGCTAAGAATTGCTAATCAATTTTTCAAAATGACAGTCCGTTTGGGTTATGAAGACATATCTTACCACATACCAATAATACATTATATACCAAACTTTCAATTGCTGGCTCCACTATACACTAAATAGAGGGCCCATAGACAGTCTTGCTTGGCTCATAGGGGGCCCTTACGGGTTTTTGCATATTTGTTGTGTCCCATTGGCCTCGTGCAGCCTCAACAAAAATGTAATATGCCCAGTGCAGGTCGCGTAATTGCTCCGTACTTAACTTCGAAACCAAAACGAGCCCCGCATGGGTACCGCACGGCCAGCCACAATCGGTTTCGACTGGTTTGCGATGTACTTGCAATTACATAAGGACCAGCATTTTTCAAAACGCAATCAGTATGAAGTCAGTTTTACGCACATTCATAGTTTTATTTCGTATTTAAATGTTTGATTTATATTTGAATGAATATAATGGACTAAAGACGAAACAAATAATGATCATTATCGACCCGGAAGATTCCCCAAGGAAACGGTTCGTGCAATCATCGGGCAGCGCATGGGAACCGCACGGGGCCCGTACGACCCAACACGCTGGCCACTAACGATGCTCACACGTTCACATAACGGAAACCGTATGGTTTACGTACCGGTTCTTACGATCGTAGGAGGGAGATATCGTACGAACCTCACATTCGCCACACGCCCGTAACACGTCCCAAGTCCGGGACCAAGCATAGGTTTTCATGTTTGTATATTACATTCTTAAGAAAGATGTTTGGTACGCGACTTCGCGTGTACACAGTCCTTAACGTGCTATTCGCGTCATGTTAATTCTCGAATAACATGTAATTCAAATTGTTCGCAAACTTGTACTGACGCAGTAACATAATACCCAATTTAGTTTCCATAGTGGGTTGTTGGCCGAACATCAATAAGTGCAAATACGTATTTCTGTTCAGGTTACCCATATAGGAACCAATTCCCGATGTAAACAAAAAGGAACGCACCTTGTACATAGCCAAAGGGTTAATAAGCATTCAAAAAAATATCATGGAAATTGAAGAGGTGGTGCAGATGGAGATTTTCGAGTTAAAACGTACTTATTGTCGTGATGAAAGAAGCTTGAACTCTTGATAAAACAGATTACTCAATCATATATATACGCCTGATGATCAAGTTCTAAGAAATGACATACTAGTACGCTTTGCGTGCGTATCTTTTATGACATACTGTTTCAGCACATCCTTCTGTCTTCATTAATTTATAATACTTAATTTGTGTGCAATGCGTGATAAACATCTTTAATTTAGGATACAATTGTTTACTTTGTTGTAGCATTTACAACAGTATCCAGATGAAGAGACATTTATATCCCACACAAATGTAGCATAATTACTTAAATACTCACAATATAACAGTTATTATGTTATGCTGGGAGACTAAATCCACACGATGATTGTCTACAAATGACCTAACTTTCCTAATGCTTAATAATCTAATAGACGAAAATGTCAAACACAACTTTCTTGTAGAAGCTCGCGCTTGAAGGAATAGGTAATCAATCTTTAAGTCACAAGAAAGGGATTTTACTGTGTTTTGTGCAGTAGTACAACATAAAAATATCAGAAATTAATTAGCGTGACTGAGTCATTGGTTTAATCAACAATGAAATAAAAAAGAAATCAACAATGTACATAATGATAGCTTAATAACACGACCTGTTTTCATACGTGAATCTCTTAACATGCATTTTTTGCGACTATATACATCTATTCTCGGTTCCTTTAATGATGTTCATTTTCAATTAACCGTGCGTACATCGACCTTTCTGTTTGTAATTCTAGCTCCTAAACAACATCGAAGCTAAGTCATTTGTTATAGACGACATTTATCGTTTTCGGCATTGTCTTTGAATCCGTCGCCTTAAACATTCATATTGTTTGCCTGAGATGTTTGCATGTAAGATAATTTCTACAGGACCGAGCATACATATAGCGAGTCTTACTAATAGTTTGACGCACGCATGGAACCTAGTCATGGCATAGTTCATGTCGACTTGATTTGTGTATGTTAAGATACTTCGGTCAACAACTTTCATACAGTGCAAAGGGGGCATACTCCATGTATATGCACATTAATTCTCTATACTCAACATAATAGACACTCACCCCACAATGTTCCAAAAGTACTTATATTTCTAGCTTAGATACGACTTAAAGATGTATCTGGCTCATCGGAACCTAAATTCTTTTAATTGACTTCATCCAGCATTATTGTTACATTGCCTAAACATAATTAATGAGAACAATTGCCATGTATAACCGTATACAACAGGCTTGTTTAATCATATTACTAACAGACAAAACTAGTAAAAACACCCGCTTGTTAAAAAAAATGGATTTTTTTTATAATAATACAAACGTCTTTTTTGACATATACAGAGGAATACGTGATAAAGCATATTTATTGAAGTTTTAACAAGATAAAGGATATTTTTCATGTTCGTTTAGGATAAAATGAACAAAAAATAAGCCTATATTATATATTTAACACAAAATGCAAGAGGAACTCATCACTCAGAGATTAAAGTAGCAATATCATTTCGTTAGTTTATATGAAATATTTAAATGTATTCGGGATATGTTTGTAATCATCAAAGATTGATGGACACAGTCGTATATCAAGGGAATACATTTTACTTCGTTGAGTATATTACAAATTCAATTATCAACCAATGTTACCTCGGTTATTTTAGGCCTGATCCATTTGATGTTTTCTCATCTGTTCGGTTCAGAATTCACTCATACACAGTTTATGTCGTGTAGCGCCCTCAAGAATGCAGCAATTATGATACACCAGTAGTCCTGCCTGATGATTATCTAAGTCAGTCGCGAAAATGAATCTACGTAGAACCATTACTCCGTCGCAATCACGCTTGATGGCATTCATGCAAATAGTATGTCTGACTTAAGTGTGGGACTGGCAGCTACAATGGTTAAAGATCATCCATACGTAGTAACATTCGACTTCTATTTCGGTCGTTTAATAATGCCTTCCCGCAATTTAAGAAATTATCCAACTCCAAATTAGAGAATAAGAAAATAAATATATATAATAGAAGGCGTTTACAATGAAGGTGCTAATACTAATACAGTTTGCTCAGTTTAGAATCACATTATACGAGGAAGCCCATACCAGGACGGCACATAATATAATACCGAATTGACAAGACAGGAGAACTTAAAACGATACCGTATCATCAACGAACTGAAATAAACTAATTCTGAACAGTAATAAAGCACTCGTGTTGTCTAAGAGTACGATATGGGCTAGTGGTCATGTAAATTGAACTCAACCAACTCAGCTCATTGATAGCGTAGAACAGTTCATGTAGTACATCGAAACATTTGAAAACTTGAACACAATTTGCAGACATTTTATGTTTCCCAAACGACATAACAGGTTTCGGATATGCTCGTTCAAAAATGTGTGCATTGTGCATTTCGCTGTTACTTTGTAACCAATTAAATTATTTTGGTAATAATTTACAGTTGATGCAATATATACAACACAAAATATACCACCAGAGGGAAATTATAATGATCTGACAGTTGGTACCAAATATGTCCATGTTTAGATCACATGGATCGAAAAATGTCCACATTATCCCATGCACACTTTCATTTGTGACTCAGCATAGAATTTGTATACATAAAACCAACACTACCATATGATAATAATTCTTATAAAAAAGAATAAAAAAAGTCAAGCAGGAAAAGAAAGCAATCATACCAAGTACACAAGCACCAACACATCTCAACGAGACCGGACAATGTAAACAACCGTGTCACGAAATACGACACCTGATTTCGAATGTCTGCAATGAATCTATATCAAAATGCCATTCAAATGAAACATATATCCAGAATAGTTTAAGAATGTCATAATATGTATCGTTTTAGTATTACATGGAGCTATCCTTAACACATTAAAAAATAAGAAAATGGCTGGGAATGGATACATCAAATAGGAATACGTTAAAATGCTTTGTTTCTTATTTGAAAGTAAAACAAAAAACACCCACATAATCTTTTAACAAAGATTCAATTACTTCAAAAGGAGAACCTTTTTATCATCATTTCATGATGCTTTATAGCTTAGTGTACCGAGAAGACATCGCGTGACATTCTACATTTGGACACATAGATGTACCATAAGTACTGGAAGTCATGGTATGTATTTGGCACACAACGATATATAAAAGAACTAAAGACGTTTTAAGAATCATTTCGTGCAAACTTGTCGAGCTTCCTTTGATGTCCATTAAATTAACCTTATTAATTAGTGTGTTGAATCAATTATGTATAGATTACGTGATTGAAGCACAAAAAAGTAATTTCATGGCCGATTCGATTTTGTTTGTGCCTACCTTTGGGTTCTCGGCAACATTAGAACACTCGCGTGATCTGATAAACGCATTGTTGTAATTAACTGGCAAAACATAAGACCATGAATGCCTGAATATAATAGGATCGGATACACCTCGTATACTCTGCATGATAACTTAATAAGATTATGTGCGTGTATAAACAACAAGAACAAAAAGTTTGTTTTGAATACATGTATAGTGCGATTTTATTGACCGCGAACGCATGACTATTACCTGGATCATTACATTTCCAAATAGGTGTATTGAAATGTTCGTTGTTGTCCGTAAGTTAGTCGTAAACAAAGCCGTGGTTGTGTTTTGATAGAAACCTAATCCAAGCAGCAGTTATAGTTTTACGCACGAGGACATTTCCTACCTAAATTTGACATGGATCAGGCCTGAAAGTTCATACACATTTTCGCGGTCAATCTAACAGCACTATATATACAATTTTAAGTAAGTAAGTAAGTAAATTGTTTATTATAGTGACATGTGTGCAAAGCATTTACATATACAAATACTATTAAATAGCTATAGACACCCGGACCATTGGACCTATATGTCACCTAAAATATTGATCGTAAACATAGAGTATATATAATTATGCAAATTAAAAGCAAAACATGAATATGATATCACAAAATTATAACGGAATCAAAATGTGATTAACATATACACAGCTTGAGTATTTTACATACAATACAATACAATATTATTTTATTTCATTAAATATAGAGTCTAAACACATGTTTTGTCATAAATTAATTGTCGAGGTAAGAGGTATGCTTTTGTTAAAAAAGTTATCACTTTATTTTGACAATTATTAATGAGAAAAACAAGTTTATCACTGGCATTCATATCAATATATTCATTTGTAGATATTATATCATGGAATGTTAGTGTATTTAGATTATTATATAGAGGACAGACAGTTAAAAAATGTGACTCGTTATGTTTATGGACTAGACTCATATTATACACAAACGGTCAAACTATGATGTATGTAAAGGCCGAATACAATGTGTACAACCATCCCAAATCAACGAGAGACAAGATATAAATGTTCTATGGCAGATTCTACTTGTCGTCTATATGTATATACATACCTGTAAAAATACATAAAATTCAAAACAAGAATAAATTCAGTGAATGCAAAAAAGTCTGAAACGCATTTACTGGGGAAAAGTTAAATACACGCAATAACAGGGACTCGTATACATCTCTTGTAAATATAAATTACTAATAATGTGTTCTTATAACCATGTGGATAATTGTTTATTGCCATGCTGGCTCGTATAATTAGAGAAAAATGAAGAAACATTTCACAAACGTTCCGTAAACCATCATACTAGTGAAGATATTAATTCAAAGGGGGTCTCACAGGAATACGTTACTGAAAATACCACCTTTTTAAATAGGAATCTAATTATACAGGAGTTCAAATTAATGTTTATCAATTGAATTGAGCCAGAAATACATTAATTCCCATTAAGCAGATCCCCTATGAGTTGGTCACCATGCGTTTACCACGAAAGGATACTTTCTATATCTTAGACTAGAAACAGAATAAAGACATGAAATGAACACTGCTGTCGTTAAACGTTATTGTATGCTACTTTTAGTTATTTTACTGCTGTAAAAATTTACCTGGTAACGGTAAAATTCGTTCGTTAAGCACATACCTCATACGGGGACATCTTCGACACATCGTCCTTGAACCAAGCCAAAACTAAATTGTTTATGTCCTCGTTTCCAGTGTATCGTCGTACCCGTTTTCTGTCCCCAAGTGCATTGTTCTCAAAGTCTGTAATCAAATCACTCTTCCGTTGTAAATTATGTTCTGGGTCTGAGTTTTACCCACCAAAAAAATCATCTGCACTTTTTCTTGCACTTTTGCTTTTATATGACTCTATTACGTTCCTCGAGAGTTAAAACTTTTTCTTGTTGGCGTGGAGCTTCCTGACCCAATCATGATAACTTGAAAGGGATTTTTTTATTTGCGTTTATTTATCGCCTCCACCGGTTTCCCATATGGGCGACGCCTTCGGAAGAATGTTAGTCATTTTAGATTTTTGGAGGGTAGTGCATGATACAGAAGATGCCCCATTTGTTAGTACTGTCAGTGGTGGAGGGGGGGGGGGGGGGTCGAACCAGCGACCCCTGGATTACTAGTCCAACGCGTTACCACTAGACCACGGATCCGCTTGAAAGTGAAGAAACTGCTCTAAACGTGTATTTCACACCTGTTTTACACGATAATAACACATATATTGTCGTGAGACAACTGTGACCACTGATCACCGATAATTGGACGGTCGCTTATTAGATACACAAATTAACATGTATATATATGGTACGTGCGGGGACGGATTGGTCGCTGGTCGCGTTATAGAAAAGTCGTTTTACAAGTTATTTTAAGAAGAAAAACGGACGAGCGGGATTTTTTAATTGCTGTTTAATAAAGTTTACTCTTTAAACAAGTGGTCGCTAGTACAAGTTTTACTGTATATAATATGCATATTATGTCGTTGTTCGTCGATGTGTTCGACTGTATCGTTGTCGTCTGTAATCTCCGAAACCTCTACAACAATACATTTACCCTATATGTTCCAAGGTGATGGTGTTCCTATTGTCATCTGTCATGTATCTTTGTTTCCAGAGTACCATTGTGTACGTAGATTGTGTGTATTACAGTTGCATGTCGTTGTGTGATTTTGGAGTGGCTTTGAATTTTAATGTGACAGTTACGATCTATCTTCTCCATTCACTTTGTGTTAAATTTTGCACTTTTAGTGGTTCTCTTACAGACGTATGTGTTTATGTCTTGTACCAAACATTTCAGCCATAAATTGTAATTTGTTCAGAATAGTTTAGTTACTGCAAAAATGTTACAATTCCATGGAGGGTTGAAAAAGCAAACTCGTTTGTATTTTCATTTTAAATGAATATTTATGGCAGACGAAATCTTCCCAAAATAACATTTACAATAAATCCATCTTTTTAACTTCCTTAAGAGTATTGATCGTTCCATAAACCGTTTCTGTCAGATTGTCGATTGGCATGTGTTAAGTTCAACTTGCGCCAAGTTTCAGTGTCCCTAATATACATTTAAAAACGCACAATTTTTACCAACCATACTTCATTAAAATTCATTTCATTACTTTTGAAAATCATTTTTTAAGAAAATATTTATCGATTTTTATATAAATTTAGCATACATGTTGCGTACATATGCAATACTATCGTGTCAAGTTCTTTTCTTGTATCCTGAAAGTCAGTTAATAGAAATTTAGAAATCCCATATTGTGCGTTATTAAATGTACTTAGTTTATATTTAATTTGATATATGCATGAACGTACATGCATATTGTGTTAGCAATTCCCCGAACCAACACACATGTTTCATTAAAGATTATCTGCTTCTGTAACACACTAATATTCTCGTCAGTACAAGTACTTCCTTACACACAAAGTCCAGATTATAACACAATCACATTTCAGAGTTCAGTCTAGAACAATTGTACAGTCTCGTTCTAAAATAAAGTCGCAGTAAGGCAAGTTGACATAGGTATATTTAAAAGGAATATGTGTGGGGAAGCATAGTTTGGTGTACGAAGCGTTCCCTGTAGCAATTTAGTATCTCTTTTAACAGAAGGAAAACAAAATAGAGCCCATCCTCACACAGATATCTAGGGTATGAAATAAAGGTAATGAGGAGGCTATGATGACACAAAATGACGGCACAACTATTAGCACGAATTAATACATATTTTGCAGCACATGCAACGTTAAGACAGCTTAATATATCATTTCCTTACATAAGTGTATACATTTGGAACGATTTACCAGTGAGTGACACTTTGTCGGGTCCAGCTGCTTCTTGTGATATTGTAGATTAGAAAACTAGGGCAGTATGTTTTGCTGACTGACTTAAGTAAAGGTCGTCCTGAAAGATGGTGTTTCTTTGAGTGGATGTTTTAAGTAGACTAGAACATTTGGATTTTAACATATAGATTAAGTTGTTACTGTTAAGGGTGTACTTATATAAGTACTGGCAGTTTTTTAATTTATGTTTAATGAGGAATTAGTTCTCTCCCTTTGTTTTGGTGCGCGAATTTGTACATGGTGAACGGGTAATAAATAAAGTTCATTCCTTGAAAAAGGGTTTTATTCAGTTAACAGTTACATCTTATACGTCACGTACGCCACATACATAAGCCAATACATCCCCACATAGACCACAGGGAAACAACAGTCTACAACACATAAGCCACTGAGGAAGTGCAAGTGTAAACATAAATGGGTATAGGATTTCAAGGAAAAGTCTGGCCGACCATCAAAAACAATTAAGGATAATGTAGGGGAACAGCAATGGGGGGAGTTTTAATGGCTATAATACATCACGGAACAATCCAAGATATATAGTCTGTAATAATCAGCCCAAATGGGAGAAAAGAAAATGAATAGTATATCAAGTTAAAGAACTGCTCATGGGGAAAGGAAAATCTAACATACCACCAAAACATAAATATAAATAATAACCTTACAACGATTCCCAGCCTTGGGAATGTCAGATAAACAGTTTAAGGCTAAAGCCAGATAGTTTTAAGGACCAAACGTGACCTTAATTGGAAATTAAAGACCCCGATTTGTGAAAATCACTTAAGGGGTTTAATACTATATCATACACTGTACAGATACATAGACATATGTGTCTGCATTCGTCTAGTTATCATCCGACTAGCTTTAATATTGATTAATATATAAACAATATGAACCATCTGGGAACAATTTATAACGCGAAGACTGACAGCTATCACGATACATAGGCAAGTATGATTATATTCCTCTATATTTCATTTGCAATTCGGAATACAATATGAGCATGCAATCGAATTGTTCCTTCTTCAATATGTTACTTAAAAGTGAGACAATCGTAATGTTTCTACAAAAATGAATGTCGTATGTTTTCTTACATATTTGTTAGACTTTTCATCTGTACAATATGGATAGTAAAACATTATTAATGACTGGGTTTGTTACTGATCCGTCACGGAGAGCTGCGGAACCACCGTGATAAATGAGGGTGCTTGGCGCTTCCTTATTTCAAAGAAGGATTAGTAGCGCTCGGACAAAAGATTAATTTGTTTTATCGAACAATAATTAAATTGCCGCCAAACTTTTCATGAAACACTCTGACATTTGCGTCATACGGCTCTTTCGACTTAATTGTAGTGTAACACGGAACAAGAAGTACGTCATCACGTGACCAGCACTGAACCAACGCAATTACGAGAATGCTATGATGGGTCATTTTCCACATACTTTATATCTAAGGTTGTGAATAATGAATTGATGGAGCTCCTATGAATGAGAATGGTGGAAGGATACGCAAGTTTAAAAAACCCATCAAGTATGTTACATCAAGGAGGCTGCTATCGATTTCACGACAAACAAATGTATGGCACAGTACTAGTTGGAAACTCATTTCCAGATGTATTCGCCACGCATCGTTGCGGACGGGCGATTTCGATGCGCCGACTTCACTTAAATAATCTTTCCAAGTTATTGAAAGAAAACACATCGTCGTGCTAGGAATCAGCTATCCTAACATTTTGTATATACACGCAATGTTTTATCTATGTAGGCCAACATTATGTCTTAGTAGCACTAAAGGTTGGATGTCACTTTGCTTGACCCAGACATATTCGAACATCAGAACTGACAAATAAATATGTATGGTACGCAGACAAATATATACACATTTACAAATATATGATACATCCCGCACGAACATAATGATTTATGTGCTATTTTATAACTGACATATTGGATAAATGTAATATCAGAAGCGGTCTAAGCGAAAATTCATCAGTGTGTTTTGTAAGGACGACAACAGTGTTCTCGAATTTATGTAGAATATATCGCATGAGCAGTCATAACTTACAAGCTTTCTGAAAACATGTAACAGTTCTTTGACATTCTTTCATCGTTTCCTTTCGTCATTGCCAGAAATCCGAAGCAAATCGCTGGCTTATTGATGAAATTGTCTCCCTTGAAAATACGCTATCGGCGGTATCGATTTGTCAGTTCGCTCAATTTGTGGCTTAGAAATATAGAGTAAACAGTTTTTTAAATTATCATATTGTTTTTGTTATTTAATTCACATAATTTATTCACATATGAGCACAAACTTCAATGTTTCCTTGTTAAAATGATATAAATTATTTTATGATTGATTATTATCTTTATGCTTCACTGTTTGATTAAAATTGTTACTATTGATCCTTATACCTATAACTGAAAAACACACGAAAAACTGTAATTTTATCAAATATCCCATTTTTGATACATATAAAAAACATTTATATTTAACGTACAATATTTATTCACATATGTGCACAAACAACACAATATAAATATTTTAATGGTGTTTTTTAAATTTAAATTAAATGTGATCTTCATGCTTCCCTTTTTGATTTAAATTAGCGATTTATTTGAAAAAAAGAAGAAAATACTGTCTCCGGTTAGCAACGATGAATACAGTAATACTTTTGAAGATATAATTGTCGGGTAAATTATATTTGTAGTTAATAGGTACTCAGAATTGTTTCTACTTTTGAAATAGTTTTTATTCATTATCTTATTTTATATTTGTCTATTAAAATATTTTATTTTACGTAGTATAAACGATGTGCAGCTGTTTAACAATAACTTTATTTTTTAATCTTGTATCTTTAAGAATTCAGTCACACATATTTTAAACTGTGAAATTTTGACAATAGACTGAACGTTACTGTTAATTGAGAAGACTAAAGAAAGAATAAATGAAAGCGATTTGTCGTGAAACAATTATGTTGATGACGTCCTTTTTAACAATTTTTGTTAAAAATCTCGAGTTTTTCCTATAATTTTGAATACACAATATATCGCGGTGTACGCGTGGTCGGTATCCAACAGTGCGTGGGTAGCATGACATCTAACTGAAGTGATCAAGCCGGATACAGCGATTATACAAGCTGTTAATTAACAATTAGTGCTCTTTATAGGGAAACATTTGGGGGGAAATATAACATTTTATAGAATAGCCTTGAAATAAAATATTAAGTTAATAAACTCACCAAGTTAAATTCTTCATTTCTTGCGCCCCTGTGCACTCGCGTGTATACACTTGCACCTCCTCAAATGCCTGATATGTTTTGGACTGTTGTTTTCCTGGAAGTCTGTGTAGAGGTGCACTGTCTTATGTATATGGCGTTATGCTCTCTATCAACACGATTGAAATATATCGTACGTATCGTGATATGAACGTATACTTATTTTATCGGTAAATAAAACTTCTCAGCCGTTTATGACATTTTTAATTGTCAGTTTGGTTTAACCAAGTACGTCGTACCGCTAAAATGAATTGTTATAAAACTTCATTTTTCGGAAACACAAAATCCAAATATGTGCATGTCCATGGTGTATCCACAGTAAATTGTCACGAGTTTCCCCATTAACTCATCTATTGTTCTCTCCCTTTGTCCCGCCTATAGTATATGTATAAATACTACAAGGAGTCTAACGCTTTTCACAATTTCTCAATTGTAGTGGATCCGTAGTCCAATGGTTACGCGCTGGACTTGTAATCCAGGGATCGCAGGTTCGATTCCCCGCTCCATCACTGACTGTACTAACAGTCTTTCGGACGAGACTTTAAAACCGAGGTCCCGTGTATGATACTTTACATCGAGCACGTTAAAGAACCAGGGGTGCTTCTGGAACTGGGGCATCTCCTGTATCATGCACTAACCTTCAAAAATCTAATATGACTGACATTCTTCCGGAGGCGTCGCCCATATGGGAAACCGGTGGCGACGATAAATAAACGCAAATACAAAGACGCTTTTCACACCTCGTCTCTTTCCGTGGCCGAAATCGCTCTAAACATCAAAACATAAACAAGATATGCACCACAACATGTTACACATGAATAACGTATATTGACACATTCATGCCAGTCCGTCAGGTATTAGCCAAGTTTTCCCCAGAAATGTGTCAAAATGCGTCCTGGACGAAAACCTCGTCACTAGACCATAGCATTTACATCCCCGTATTAGTTTCAAAACATTTCCATAAGATATAAATGATAGTGTTCGAGTTAGAATTATGTTTTAAAGTTGTAACCCGCAGAGGTACTTTTGTACAATCATGTATGTATGTATGTTATCAATTTTGTGGTGACATTTCTAGTATGTATACATAGTCGTTCTTTTGAGTTGGCTGCTCACTTTGTTTATGACATTTCCTTCTGCACTTCTTTTATTCATTATAACGTACACGAATCTCAAATGGTGACGATCTGAAACAAATATCCGTTACAATGTATCAAAACCCCCTTGCATTCTAGTAACTTTAGTTGTTTGCAATATCTGAGTAATGTTTTTTTAAACATGATGTATTTTCGCTGACAGTGTAATTCCTTGGTATTTTTAAATGTTATCAGTAATAAGAAATGATGAGAGCATTTAGGAAGCTATTCAGAAACAAATTGAAAATTGCTGGAAATAGGAGACAAAACGTGGGGATATTACATTAATTTCGACAATAAATTGTATTAGCCTAACGCTGAACGAGAAACATTCGATTGATAAACGTCTTATTGAAACGCTTCTTGCTTTTGATAATAAATTTGTAGACTAGTTTCAATGATTAATTTACAAAATTATAAATCGCTTTACTCCTTTTTTTGACAATTACGACACATGCTGATACTTTTGGAAACTGCAAGCATATGCTGATAATAACTAACGTATGCCACCATGTGGCCGTTAGCTGTGTCATTTGGTACTTGTCCAAAATATGCGTTTCAAAATAGGCAAATGGTATCTTATCGAAACCGTTGTGTTTAAGAATGTCATGTAGCAATTTTCTTAATACCACTAAACTAAAAGTTGCATGAACAAGATCGATTTAGTACATGTTATTTATTCAGTTTTGTGCATAATATGGTGCCCACTGCACTAGATGCAAGACGATTGCTCAATTAGACTTTATATAAAACTTCCGATAGTACCTATGATATTGCATCCACAAGACGTAACTTGTGCCATCGCCATTCGAAGTACGATGAAGGGGCATAAAGTGTTACCCCTGTCCGTCCTTCTATCTTTCCGTCTGCTCGAGCGAAATATTGGTTTCCAATCAATAACAGTTCTGTTGAAAGAATGAATGGATTCAATTATTATTGGGCATATAAGTAGAGAATAATAAATTACAGGTCAATATCGGTTACAATCTGCCAAATTTTGGAGGCGCTATGACACTTTTCGACTTATAAATAGTTTCCGGTCAATAACGCTTAAAATTCAATTCAAATTGATTCAACATTATATAGCTGGGGCAAATGAGTCCTATGTACGCATCTAGTCTTACAAGGATCAAAGAATACGTATGTAATACACACTGATTAACTGAATGGGGCAATGAAGTATTTAAAATATACAAATGACAGAATGCTACTTTTTAATAATGTATGATAAAAGAAGTTTCCCCGGCATCATAATACTGTTGTGCTTATGGTGCTTACTATTTTGTTACAATATTACTTGACTTCTATTTTCCTTGTACCATCTTAATAATGGTTATTAAAGAGACTAAATATACTTAAATGTTTGGAATCAATTATATGGAGCTTATGTTTGTATTAAAGAATGTGGACCACGCAGTGCTTAAATAAGTATAGCAAAAGAATTCGTAGGTGCTGTATTTTGTCTTAAATGTTCCTAATTAATGTAAAAAAACACGGTCTATCTATGATGAGAAAAATCATTTAATATCATAATATACCCACAAGACAATGGGAATTTAATTTATAAGAATCCCTTCCTC
This sequence comes from Mactromeris polynyma, assembly GCA_032209605.1. NCBI lineage: Eukaryota > Metazoa > Mollusca > Bivalvia > Venerida > Mactridae > Mactromeris > Mactromeris polynyma. The sequence continues at coordinate 37,840,613 of JASFXZ010000001.1, read as the reverse complement.
TGGGAGACACAACCTTATTAAGAAGTATGTCTGAGCTCCTAATCCTCTCTACAATTCCTCTTTTTATACAAATTAGAATGAATTGGAGTTGATCTATCAAGGATAAACAGTGTTCGTCGGGGTAAAACGTTCCACAAATTGGAGCTATATTAAATTGTTTAAATAATCTTGCAGCAAATTTTCTATAGTACATCACTTCTTGAAACATCCGTGGATTGGTAAAGTAAATTAACGTATCCAAGAGTGTATCACATAAACTGAATTTAAGGAATGGTGAGAAGCCTCTCCTTCGGAAGAATGAAATTTAAATGCTAAGTTTTGACAGTCAGATATATTATTAAAGATACACGACATTTCGTAGTGTTACAGAACGGAATGATTTTTTAAAAAGTTCAACATATTACGAAGTACATATTTTTCGGTAACTTGTAGATTAAATTAAAAAACGAGAGAAGAAGTCGAACAGGAAATGACATACAGGACTAACTCTATTGAGAAGTTTGTACATAAAGCTTAATACATTTAATAAATAATAAAGTCACACCCGGTGATCATCGACACCACAACATTCGCGTAATGTGTCAAAACTGTTCCAATACGGCATATATGTTGAGGTTTAAGGACCTAGGTGCTTAACCCTAACCATACACGGAAAAATGAATGTTGAAAGTGAGTATGGTGAACACTTTTTCTTTAGACCCGTAAGCAAGAATTTCGAAACAAATAATTATGTAAAGGCTTTATTTTAAATGGAAACTATTTCGAAACATGCAAAACCCAATAGTGTAGATCCCGCGCCGTATGTTTGAGCTTAGTGTTGATCATATCAAATCTGAATATCTGCCAATAGTTATCGATGTGAAAGCTAAAGTTAACATGTGTTTTATGCAATTGTAATGACATTGAAGATGAGTTTCATTTTGTTTTAAAATGTACATTATATTCTGATTTTAGAAATACATTCATAAAGTCTTACTATTTGCGAAATTCTAGCATGTTTAAATTTGTTCAATTGCTGTGTTCAAACAACAAAAAGGAGCTTAGTAATCTTGGGTCTTTTATCATCAAAGCACTTGAAAGAAGACGTTCCATTTTGTATTGAACAACATGTACATTCAATATAATAATGATACATGTACTATTTTGTTGTTGTAGGGAGTATAATGTTTTTGTAATGTTGCCTCTGAACAAACACTTATTGACGTTACATTGTAAATATGTTTGCTTAGCTGTTTGAATGCATGCATGTGATTGTATTTATAATTGTATGTATACATTATGTTCATGGTGATAAGATGTATATGCTTAAGCCAAATAAACTATTCTGTATTGTATTCAAAATAAATATTTTTCATACACAATAATCGACTTTTTTTTATAAAATACAGGATATGTAATGTTCTAGATGTTGTATGCCATTTGGAGCCGTTGTGATCTAAATATAGTATTGTGGTGTTCATGCTTCTATATCTAAGAATGAAAACGCATGTTCATAATATGCTCACAAGTATTACGACCACTCACGATGTACTTTTTTCGTCAAAAGGGTCATGACAAAAACACATTATGGAAGAAAATATGCGTGCATCCTCAGAATGGTCAGTAAAACAAAACTTAGTTGAGAGTTTATAACCTATTATGTAATTACGAAATAATATTATGTTTTAACGAAATAAAAATAAAAGTGTTGCTCGATAAAAAAGATATGGAATGTCACTTTAGGGGCTCCGTAATAACCTGATATCAGGGTGAATCTTTCCTCACAAAAATACTACCATCCAAATAAAACAAATAGTTTACATAACAAAAGAATCACCGGACAAAGCCCGAAAAAAATAGTCTACGAACACAGGACAAATGCATGTAGAACATACCGTCCGAGTTATATCACCATGGTCCTGTAAAGCAAATCAAAACTATGATTTGAATAGTTTCAAATAGTTTCTAATTTGGATTATCCCGTTATTGACTTAAAGCCTCTTGCCAATAACTAATCAAAGGCTATAAACATGAAAAACACTATGTCTTGGTAAGCATTACTCTGTGATAGTGTCCACATGACTTTAATATGTGTCATGTTTTCCTCATACAATATCCAGTAAATAAGACGTACAGATATTATTGAAATTTGTTGGATTCTATGATAAATCTAATAAATTATACAAAAAATTGATGCGGCTTTGAACTAATCTCCTGTGACAACATCATAAAGCCTTGCGCTACGTTAAAGTAAACTAATGCGATTCTAATCATTGTTTAACTGTTTCGTCAGAGACAGTGATGGAGGTGATATATAACAACAGGTTGCCTTATCATCAACATATAAACAATGTTCCCAGTGAGATAGAATCTGGTAGGACATACAACTATGAGGAATAATCAATCTCGATGCAAGACGGGAAAGGTAAGAATTCAGCTTTTCCCCACCACACACGCACTCATAACACTGCGTTAAAAGTGATGGTCTAATGTCTTCCTATAGCAAAACAATATCAAGAGGTAAAATCATTTCGAAATAATAGTGTTGCTATGCTAATGAACAATGAGTGAACTATTAGGTTGTAAAAGGGAACTATCAACCTACAAAACATTAGGGATTGAGGAGGTGTACGCAAACAGCAATGAGAATGGGAAGTAATGAATTGTCTGGCTGTCTATCAAAACAACCATGGGTCATTTAGGGGGACGCTAAGTGTTAAAGGATGAAATGCACTACAGGATAAGTTCAAAAGGCAAAAGGCCACGGGGCAAAGGGGGGGGGGACAACAATATTATATTAAGGCAAGGAACTGCACATAAGGAAAGAGAAGCTTAACATTCAACTTAAACACAAACATAAATAATAACCACGTAGCGGTTTACAGTTTTGAAACTGTCAGTAAAAATACCGGGGTTTACAGCGATTTAACAGCTTGCTAACTTCAAACTTAACAACTTTATGACCATTGATTTCCAACATATACACATACATTTAATATGTGGCTGGATCTTCCTTGGCCAAATGAAACAACAGACCAAATACATAAGATGTAAAGACAAGAAAGTGGTGAATAAACTTATGGAGTGACATGTATATTCTTTTGTTTGACATGCTTAGGTTCCTTTGTGTTTCTTTTGTGAGGGACTAAAAATAACGAACTGGTTTGTCCTTGAGTGATAAAAATAATCAATACATGTATTGTGTTTCAATAAATTGAAGGCGAACCAGCCAAATTTGGACATATTTATACCGAGATTAATCTCCCTTTTGTTATAAAAGTATTATTTATGATATATGTACATGATGATTGTACTCTTTAGTCTCTGTCATAGACACCGATATTGTATAGTTGGGTTATTTTCTGCATTATGTGAGGTTGTGATGTTTCTTATAAACATATTTCATATATACGTGAATGCAAGTGTGTATATGTATGTTAATGTACGTATGTGAGTGTATGTGTACGTATGTGTGCGTCTGCACGCGTCTGCATGTGCATGTGTCTGTATGTATATATGTTCATGTATGTGTATGAGTGTGTATGTATGGATATTATGTATGTATGAATGAATATACATGTGTATGCTTGTATATATGTATATACATACGTAACGAAATTTTTTGAAACATTAAATTGATAAAACAATAACAGTACATAAACGTTGAAGGCGTACCAGTCTAGCTCAAACCCACTTATGTATGGAGATTTTTGTTCCTAAGTATCCTCTTATTAGTAGGATTACTCTGTTAATACATTTGATCAATGTTTCTTATTCGATTTAATCTCAGAATATCACCAACATGATTTTTTTTAATGCTGGTTGTTACGGCGTTTTTTTTAATGAAAGTATAGATCTGTCTCTGGCTTTTCAACAGTGATTTTTTTTGGTCTAATTATGCATAATTGTTCTTCTTCCACACCACTCCCTTTCTCTCCTCCTCTTCTTTGTTCCATCTTACTTACTACTGAAGCTTTGGGGATTGCTTGTCTTATAGTTTACGTATATACTTTAAACAATGTGAATGATTGCACAATTAAACCCGGTTACAAGTCCGACCATTCGATAGTCACTTTTGACCTCAATCTCAAGACGGTAGAACGAGGAAAATGTTTTTTTTTTAAATAAATAACTCAATACTATTAAACGAAGACTTCCAAACCAATGTCAAACTAGCAATCAAAGTAACCGCAGAAATAAACAAGAATTCAAACCCAAACACTCTATGGGAAGTTATAAAAGGAACCGTCCGAAATGAAGCCATTAGGTTATCTAGTAAAATACAAAAAACAAAGAAAGCAAATGAATTAAATATACTTAACAATATTAAAAAAACTAGAACAACAACTGATCTCGCAACCTGATAATATAAACTATCAAAATGAATTGACAACTCAAAAGACAATATTAAATGAAATAACAGAAGAGAAAATAAAAGGTATTCTATTACGAATACGAGCCAAATTGGTCGATTGGGCAGAAAAAAACACTAAGTATTTCGCAAATCTAGAACGCAAACGAGCAGAAAGTAAAACTGTTCATCAATTAAAAACAGAAAATGACAAAATAGAACACCATCAAGAAAACATTATATCATACTGTAAAAGTTTCTATGCAAATTTATACAAAGAAGATAAAGACATAAATGTTGATGAAGACCTATTCTCAAATGGACATAAAATACCATCTGATGACAACAAAGATGTTACAAATAGATTGATATCAGAATATGAATGCTCCTCTGCATTGAAAGAAATGAATAACAATAAAATCCAGGATCGGATGGATTAAACGTGGAGTTTTATAAGCTCTTCTGGAGCGAAATTAAACAGTTTCTTATAAACTCGATAAACTATTCTTATGAAACAGGAAACTTAACCGAATTACAAACTCAGAGTATAAAAACCTTAATTCCGAAAAAATAAAGATCTTTTGTCAATAGATAACTGGAGACCCATATTATTGTTAAATGTAGGTTATAAACTTGCATCAAAAGTCATTGCAAGCAGAATAAAAAAGGTTATAAATCATCTAGTAAATGAAAATCAAACTGGGTTTATTAATGGTAGGTACATAGGCGAGAATGTCCGAACAATTTTAGAGACACTTGATTACATGAATGACCATCAAGAACCTGATATAATATTTTTCTCCGATTTCCACAAAGCATTTGATAGTTTAAACCACAAGTTTATGTTCAAATGTCTAAAGGAACAAAATTTAAGTGACTCACTGATTAGATGGGTAAAACTTATTTATAATGATGCAATAAGTTGTATAACAAATAATGGTCATCTTTCTGACTTCTTTAAAATAAAAAATGGGGCACGACAGGGATGTCCTTTGTCATCTTATTTATTTATTCTGAGTATTGAATTGCTGTCCGTATCTATTGACAAAAATAAAAACACTAAAGGTATAAAACGTAATAACGTTAACACAAAACAAACCTTATTTGCTGATGACGCAAGCTTTTTTCTCGATGGCACGAAAACTTCATTTGAAAATCTCATAAAAACCCTTGACAGTTTCAGTAAATCATCGGGTCCTTAACTTAACAGGAAAAAATGTTCAGTACTGCGCATTGGATCATTGAAAGATACAGACATTGTTTATTGTCACTCAAGTGAATTCAATTGGACTTCAACGGAAGCCACAACTCTTGGCATAACATTTAGCAATAAGACCTCGTCAATGTATGAACTAAATTTATCTAATAGAATATCCGAATGTAAAAATATCCTGACAAACTGGAAACGGTGGAACCTGACTTTAGTTGGTAAAATAACAGTTCTTAAAACTTTCTTCCAAAACTGATATATCCTCTATCTGTTCTCGAAACCCCACCTTCAAAGTTCATGAAATCCTTAAATACACTATTTTTTGATTTCATATGGAATTCAAAACCAGATAAAATTCAGCGTAATGTATTAATTCAAGATTACGAAGATGGTGGTTTGAAAATGTTGGACATTTTTAGCTTTATTGATTCAATAAAAATTAGTTTGATACAAAGAATTGTTCAATCAAATGAAACGTGAGCTTACAGTACACAAACGAATTAGAACGTTATGGAGGATTACTGATCTTCAAGTGTAACATAAGTGAAAAAGAATGTAAAACTATTCCAATAAAATCTAAATTCTTAAAAGACATTTTAATTTCTTGGTCCAAAGTAAACTATTTAAATAAGGAGATAAGGTTACAAAAACAAATTATTTGGAATAACTTAAACATAAAAGACCAGAATGATCAGCTTTTTTTTACAAAGAGTGGCATGCAAAAGGTATAATATTTATGGAACACATTTATGACTTTAGGAATAAAAAGTTTCATAGTTTTGAGCAGCTGAATTTTTTATATAACATTCAAAATAAGGACTATCTAAGATACCATACTCTAGTCGGTAATATACCAAATTATTGGAAAACACAATTGGGAAATGTTACTATATGCTATGATACTGCAAACTATCTGTTCGATAAAATAAACTACCTGCGGGGAAATGTATTATCCGGCTACACGTTAATCAAGAATTATGTTGGAACTATTTACATTAAAGCATTATGTTTGAAATATCAAGGTTATAAGTTGGTCTGAAAGCTTATACATCATTGATGATGTTATGTTGCATGTTTTTCTAGTCTTTATCGTTGCGGCTTTGATTTAATCTACCCTGTGTTCACCCTCCTGTCCGTTTAGTTTAGTTTTGTATCCCTCTTGTGCGGGCCTTTTTGTCCATTGGTGTAGTTTATGTCTTTTTTTCACTATGAGTGCCTACTCCGTTTTGACTAATTCTTTATTATGGAAATTTAGCGGCCTTCATTGCTTCACTTAAGTTACTGTAACAGTATGATAACGTAGCAAACAAGCAAATTCTCTAGAAAATGCATGAATTAGGCTAATAAACCACGGATATTTTTGTTTACATGCGCCATATTGAAATATATTGTTCCTTAAATCAATAGCAACAAAAACTGCTAACACTATTATAGAACGTATGCGTTTGGTAATGATAAATGCAACATCATATCACTCTTGTTTATATAACATAGTGCCTGGCAAGTTCCGTTGCATACAAAACAGGTTTTTCATGTCGTATTTTTTTTAATTTATTGCACAACAAATCATCTTCATGTATAACGATCCCAAATAGTTAGTACATTAATGTTAAAAGTTTTTTTTTAGACTTATACTGTTGACTTTTGAGAGGCGATAATTTTACCCGTACTACCTGAAACATTAAATTGTAGTCTTTATATAGTCTAGAAAATTGGAAATTGAGTCATACAGGGGCAAATATCTAGGTCACTAAGTATAATTAAAAGAAAGGCTTGTTGCAGTATTAAGACAACGTTTGGTATTTGATCAGAATGGTAGGGTTTATGAAATCTAGATACTGACTTAAGTATGTCATTTGCTCAATTCATTGAGAACCATTGCAAGTTCGTTTCTCAACCAAGCGTTACCTTTTTTTGTCTAAATTCGTATCCTCATAAAACCTTGTTCTGGTTGTATTATAGATAAGCACGGACAACTTTATCATGCATTTTGCCATCATATTTCATTAATGTCGATATCTGGTTAATATGTATGCTTATCTACCCTGGTGACTAAGCCCTCTGCTTTTATTGTTAATAAGCTGGGGTTTGTACAAGTTTGTCAGTGCGCAAAATGGTAAACACTAATTTATTTCGTTAATAAGCTAACAAACTTTCCAGTATTTTAATAGGCGGTGGGGAGTCCTATCGGTATTACAATGATAGTCATTACATTGCAAGTGTAAATTTTAAAGACATATTGGCCAATGAAGCAACAGCACAGAATGAACGATGTTCAAATATTTATGTTCAGATGGACCAGATACGTCTTTTTTGAACAGAATTTCGTCTGGCATCGTTCATTGATAAAACAATTCAACACGAACTTGCAATGTTATCTCATAAAGTTTTGTTTTCTTTTTTGACCACCTACATTGTATCCTTAATGCTCTCATATTTGATCACAACCGATTAAATAAAAACTGTAGTCTAATTAGAATATTAGCTGTTTAAATTATTCATCAGTCAGACGTTGTTTGAATGTTAGGTGATTATGTAATGTCGTAATGAGGCGTTTATTTGACAGCGCATGAGATATTTAGACGAAATCTTACCATGAAGAACCCGATGAAGCCATTATTTAACCAACAAAACATTCAACGGCAAAGTAATCCACTAATTGGAAGTTAAATTGGAAAACATAAAAGAGATGTGGATTGCCAACATATTTGCTACATAATAATTATACTACATTATTATATCAATGTGTAATCAAGTGCTACAGAGTAAACAGTTTCAACCAGTTAAATTTAACACAACGCAACTGAACATAACGACGGTACTTGACATACGGGTATTACACAAACTTTCAATAATAGTATTACGGTGTACGAGTAAGGTATCGATAGAAAACAATTCAAAAGCTCCAATTTACCAAACATAAGTACTTTACATTCAAACATTGGTTTTGACAGTTCCAAGGCTATGGATCGCCGTATGGTTATTATTTGTATTTATGTTTCCCCTTTCCCAAATGTGCAGTTTCTTGACTTGAGATAATGTCCAGGTTCATTTCCCCCCTTCTTTTAGGCCCAGGACTTCTGGCTTTCTTGTCTTGTACTGTGATGTATTTCATCCATTCAATGGCATCCCCCCCCCCCCTGTTGTCCTCATTAAATCTACACTCTACGTGGTAGTTTTAATAGTCGGCCAGACTATTCATTGCTCTCCTGTTCCTACACACGTTTACTATTGTATCTCATTAGACCCTACTATTTCGTAGCATGTTGTTTGCCATGGGTCTGTGTGTGGAAGTATTGTCTTGTGTATGTGGCGTTTCTTGTAACGACTTGATATATCTGATACTAAGATAATTAAAATAAATGCAATACTAGGTCAATATTTCGGGACGTTTAAATAATGTTTCTGGTAAAAATGTGTGCTCTGACATTTATATTCGTTATACTAGTTGACTGCGTTTTACATTTGAACATCAGTTAACATTAATAAGAGAGTTTCTTTCTTCGACATTTTTCAAAATTGATTAGTTTATACAGACCGGTCAGTTGATACATCCAGATTTACTGTATTAAAACAGTATGAATCGTGTTATTCAGGATTTTATTGAAACTTTAAAGGAATATTATGGTATTTTTTGTTCATATTTCACCACAACCAAAATATATATATATTTCATACACCCAAAAAAATCAATAATAAAGTATTCTCAGAGAATACGCTTAAAATATATTCATCTGTCAAAAAATGCTTTGACAAATATGTGTAATATATTAAATTAAACAAAACACTACTTTCATTTTTAACAAGCCGGGATGTATATGATTGTTTGTATGTGCGTAAAATAATATTTTGTAATCGCTATTACATTGCAGCTATTCTAATTAAAGTCTTAGCCAATGTAGGAACAACACTGGCTGAAGCCCTCGTAAATATTTTACGTTCACATACATTTTTTTTCCATATTCTGTACTAATAGCAGTTTCCACGGATGTAAAAACTAAGCGAATGGTATAAACACAATAAAAAAGTGGATTGTTTGTATGAAATAACTATCGATTTAAGCGTTTGTAACCTAATTCTAAAAGACAAACTAATAAAATGCTGGTAGAATGTATTAGATTCAATACTAGATAAAAATTTACCCGACAATGATTGTAATGAGAAAGTTTATATAAAACATCGTGTAAATAGGAATAATGTTACTCGTGGGATCAATCTTGACGGGCGGAACCAATACATTCATTACACATTCGGGAATGACATGGCAGGAAAAGTATTCTTCCTGTGAATTTATTAGCCACTTCCACAGGAAAATATGTACTTTAGAAAAAGTAGTATGAAGCTTCTATATGTGTGGTTTGTCGATTGTATTACTAATTGTATACGTGGTCGTTTTCAATTATAAGTGGCGGGGGATTAATAATGTTTTAATAAATGCCGATGCAAGTCATCAGCTGTGTCAGGTCTGACGTCGTTCCAATTTTCGAATATATTCGCTATGTTTTGGTGACTATCCACCGTCGAGTCGGAACATAGCGGAGCGGGAGCACAAATGTGGAATACAGAAATCAAGTAGAAATTATCAAATATAGCGTTCACAGTCGCATAAAAAGCGCAGTCGTGTGAACAACAATAAAGGTATACCGGACAAAAGACACATGAATGATGTGTGACTCTAGTAGTACCACATTGGGTGGGTAACAAGCGTTAGCCGCTGGATGTTTAAACACTGTTATTGGACTCAACAGCGATAACAAACCCACAAATAGTGAATTATTATATAACTTTATATGACGTTATCGATGTATGCGCATTTTCGATAATTTGCCGGATGTAATCAGAAACATTGGGGTACAGCAAGTGCAGATACTAGATAGTACTCACCGGTAGACGCGGTAAGTCATATGTTCTAAAATTTTATGCGCAAACGTTTATACATGAATAGCACGAATTACAGTAATCGCAAACTCGAACTAAGTCTGTAAAATGCAATTATTTTGGAATAAACATATAATACTTGATTGTAATCCGGACAGTGGCTTCTTCACGGATTCATGGATGACCCTTTTGTACGAAAGAACTACAGTTGAATACGATTAAATTTAGTCGAACAGAACTTATATGCAAATCACACAACCACTTTATGAGCACTTGTTAATTATTAATTTATTATCAAAATGTCTTTTAGAGTGTGTTATCCTTCTATGCTGTCACACAGTACATGTTTGGTAGTAGACCCCTTTCCAGTTGGTCATGAAACACTACTTATGCTTCGCAACGATCGTCCGCTATAAATATCTATGCTGACGACCACTCCAAACCGAATTCACAGGATATGTATCGATAGTATATTACTTATAATTTGCATTAATATAGCCTACCAACGTTAAATTATATAAAATACGCAACAGCGGCGTTCAAATACCATATTTCTTCTCACAACACAACATAGATATAACTTAATATATCACAATTGAAACCTTTGTTGGATTATATGTTCTGACGATAGCTTATCAAGAATTATGGAAAATTGATACATCTAGTTTCTTTTCTTATTTGACTTCCTCATTTTTATACGTAATTAGTATCATTGATAAACGCCGTATTATTTCCTTATAAAAGTTTCCTATTAGTGTAGGTATATAGTTGATTAAAACTTGCAATTGCACTCGCTATTTGGACACATGTTTAATATAAAATAATGGTTTCATTTTGATAACGGATTCAAATAAATAACATCGTCCGATGAACGCATTTAAGCATACTGCATAACTTGTTAAGTTTTGATGCTTCATTAATACGTAATTTAAAAATATGAATTACAAAAATCAACAAGACAATCAGACTGAAAGGCCAGTTTATCGAGTGTGGTTCATAGTTGAGAATACCCCTATTGTGTACACTATATTGATGGTCAATATTTTTCAAACCACGTTTCCAGTGGACTACTACCTCTACATTTGTTTACAGCCGATCTCAAGATGATCAAACAGAGTACATAGTATAAACGTCTACGTAAACTAACTTTGAGCATTGAACTATGTGGAGGAGGGAAGCCCATATTCACAAATCAGAACCTCCCTAGAAATAGTTAACAAAGGGAGGATGTACACGCAGGGAGAGACACACAGCAAAACATCAAACGGACAAGGGGACGCATACAGAGAGAGGTCAAAACAACGCCAAGAAAACCATCATCACTGGACCATCGACGAATTCGTGTAAACATGGACATTGAACGAAACAGGACTAAACGACATACCACGTAGAGGGTAAAGTCGATACAACGGCTTTCAACCTTGGAAATTTATGCAAAACTAGTTTAACAGCAACTTAACCGCCATAATGTATACCCATAGTTTGACTAATAAACGTTAGCAACTAACCTACTCGGCAGAAAATCCAACACTGCACAAATAGAAAACATTAATCACTTACTTGCACAAAGGAATGCATGAAAAGAAACAAACACGCCAAACACGCCATGAGAGAAAACTATTGAAGTATATGCAATATCTAAATATGGATAATTGCTTATTAGGAACCGTGTGAGCTTAATCAAGTACACTAGTTAATTAACATGGATGTATACAGAACTGAACATAATATAACAGGACTTTTTCTTTTTTGTTTAAAACTCAGACTGGCTGATACATGGGTTTAAATAGTTCTGAAATAGAAACGAGAAAGGTAAGAAAAAGGAAGGCCGCATTCACAAAACAAGGCTTTCCACAAAGACGTTTGTTTGCTCTCTATTGAATTCTATAGTTTGTACTTTTGATGCAGATTATATATGTTAGTCATCTCTTTTGCTTCGGACCCTGTTATCTGTGAGACCTACGAGAGGTCCAGGTAATTACTGAGTCATACAGCCCTGTGGCTAGGGTGAAGTCCGTATTATATGGGCGGTCCATGGGTTCTCTACGTTTTCTTGCGATATTTTGGCCACGGAATCGCAAGAACCAGTACGTGTAGCCTACGTAAGGCGCCCCGGTCACAAAGCCGAAACGATAAAGACAAGAAAAGCATGCAACATAACAACATCAATGATATATAAGCTTTCAGACCAACTTATAACATTGATCTGATTGGAAATTTAAAGGTTAGCTGCTCGAGATTTACTTTCATTATTTTCAAATTTGTTAAACTGCCCTTTTGTGACAACAGAAGCATAGCTACGTCTATGACTTGATACGTTTTATTATACTCATTAATGCATTGTTTTACATGCTAAATTGATGAATTATCAGATGTATATATTTCGATCTCTGCATAATAGTGTTAGTAGTTTAAAAGCTACTATAAATTTTGATAACTATCACCATAATTATACTGTGTCTAGACCGAGTCAGCGTAATTTAACCTTAGTTTGTGTTTATGTATTAATGATACAGTGTTAAACTTTCGAATATCAGATTATGTTTTATTTTCTCTGAGACTCAGATATTGTTATTTAATATCTTCATTGGCTTTGCCGCTTTCAACGTTTGGGCGTGTGTGTTACATGTATAATTGCTTGACAATAATGTGGCATGGTTGATATTTTCATCACTGCGTCGAATCTTTTAAAAATAAAAACACTGCCTCATTTAAAAGAGGTTATCAATTCAGATTGTTTTATCAATTGATTGGTGTTCGTTTAACTTTGACCTTCAGTAACATATTTTTTTCGTCATAATTAATGTAATCTCGCAACGTTTTACTTTCTATTTTCGAGCAATTTTCAATTTGATCTTAAATTGTTTCCTAAACGCTCTCATAATTTCTCATTACCGATAAAAGAAAAAACTAACGCTGAATTACAAAGTCGACGAAATGATTATTTGTTTGAATAATTCATTAATCAGATTTGAAAACAGCACATGTTTCTTAAATGCGAAATGATCTTGTTACATTGAGACAAGGACTGAAATTAGACCGCCTATGATTGTGAGAAGAAATTCGAGAACTGTGAACCCCGATCCGCATCTTGAACTATCGTTCTATCTTTTGAGAATAAATTCGTCTACAACTGACTAAAAACCATAATTTGAATAATACTGTCTGGTCTACCGGTCAATTCAGTAATAGTATCCCGACATTGAACTAAAACAGAGAGAATACGTAACTACATGGAACGCCACATATACAAGACAGTGCCTCCCCAAGCAGACCTCCGGAAAAACAACAATCCACAAAACATAAGGCACTTAAGGGGATCAAATGGTACACATATTAAGGAACAGAGGCACAAGGAATGGCCCGGCAGACCACAAGGAATAAGACTTGCAATTGATCAGCAAAACAGTTACCATGATTTGCTTCAGACGATGTGGATCCACTTTTTTCTGTGGGTCTTCTATATCATCTAAATTCAATTAGGTTTTAATGAAACTTGGTGGTCTCTGTTAAAAATGTCATAACAATGCAATATCATGACATTTCAACACTATTAGGTTGTGCTACTTGCAACTAAGCACAGAGATTAAACAAAATGGTTTCACCAATACCGTGTAACATTAAATGAAATTTGCACAAACTTAATAATTCCAAAGAATATTAAACTTCTCCGGGTTGTCACACAATTATTCCAATACACACGTGACTGTTAAACTGTATTACTACCCATGGGGACATGCGAATGATTAATGCATTCATTTTTTGTGACAATTTAATTATGATGAGAAACATAGATTAAAGAGAACCAATTAAGACAAATTGTAAATGTATGAAGGTTTGTTCTAATAAATATATATCTATCGATCTGGTTTAAAGCTATTTTCACAAACCTATAGTATTTGTATCACACACGTCGCAAGAGAGTTAAAGTGGAAAATTTAATATATTGTCAATTATCACAACATTGGAGGTTTCGACCTTTTTTTACCCACCAGGCAAGCACAGTAGGTAGACTGCTTATAAATTTGTGATTGGAATAAAAACACTGTCACATCCACCATCTAGCGACTTGACCTCATTTGCTGAACTGAATGCACTTTGACCAGATATGAACACGTCGCCGCAATGCAATACCAGCTGTGTCGTGTACGCGAAGTTACATTCCTGGTGCCTTTAACAACATGATGAAACAATTTGAAAAATACGTATGGCTAATTTTGTAAAAACATGACAACGAGTTATGTACCGATAAGTAACTAATCCCACGATATTAATGTCATTTCTATATGAAAGTTGAACAACATGTAATGTAAATCTATAAAAACAATTTGTGGATTTTAAAATGTTATCACGATCTGATCAGAACTTTTTTATCTTCCCCTCATTACATGACGCGATGAGGCTCTGTTAATTATATGGGAAAAAAACAATAAAACCCTGACAGCGTAAAATTGATGTGATTCTAGATAATATTTGTATTAATTGATTGATCAATGACCTTAATGAGAAAGTGAATATAACACCACGTTGTGTTGTCATAAATATGAACAATGTTTCCCGTGAGATATGATCTGGAAGGACAAATACCAGAGGGGAGTAATCAAACTAATGAATAGACAGAAAAACACAAGAAGTAATTTCATTTCCAAACAGTACGAACAAAATGTTGACTTCCGTGTTTCCCTTTTTGTTTTGGTATGCATAGGCGCATATGTACTGCGAAAATAATATTTGCCCAATGTTTTTTAGTATTCTAGGTATATTTATATCGCTAGTCAATCTACGGTTCCATTTATTTGCATTGTTCGTCGTGATTTATGCACGGTAGCTGTTGGAAACATTGGGAACTGCTTTGGCCTCAATAGAGTTTGGTATCTTCATAACAAACATGGTGAAATCAGCATCTACAGATTTCAATCCTTGTATTTTAATATTTTCTCATCGGGCCCAATTTTTTCCATGCTTGCGATACGGTATACATGTCATCTTGGTCACGGTATACGGAAAAGTACGGCGTTTAGGGTCGCTATGTATTAATAACGACTGTGTGTGATAGGAAAACTCGTTTATTTTTATCGAAAACATCAATGATATGGTCAGTAGGAGCGACATATCATTACATATTGTCATAGTCATGTGATTTTGGCCACTTATATTAGTTTCTTCAAACATTCAAGAAAACTTTTTTTAAATTATAGAAAATATATGTTATCGAATGATTTGAGATATTGTAGTATCACAGGGCAAACTATTGTTACTAGAAACCCAAGTGATCTGGCGCTCGCACTGACCACATCGCTTGACATTCAAGGGTAATCCGACATAGTCACATAGGATAAACTTTCATATTTTTCACTAGACACCATTTTATATGAAGTTGACAATGTTATGTCATGTCTGTGTTTTTACCTATATACATGTTTATTTATAACTTATTGTAAACACCTGTAATTGAAATGTTATAAAGATATAATTATTGTCGAGATCATGTTTTTGTTGACTTTGATTTTAGATCCAATTGAGTTCTAGAAATAATATCTGTCCGAATGTAGGTATATTAAATTACTCTAATTTCGGATCTAAGTAAATTAAACGTTTCGTAATTTGCTTGAAAAAGTCATTCAGCGACTATAAATATATACCTTCTACTGCCATTGAACTTGTTTTATTTCAATTATTTGCTCAACCAGAATATACGTCTGCAATGATGTTTACCCAAGTTATGTTGGAAACGAGAATTGCGCAACATGAATACACGTACAATTTATTGACTCAACCCGTACGCGTGACTAGTATATATAGCTATCAAGCCATTTTAAGGTACCTTCAGTATTTCTTTAACGTGTTCCTGAAATCGAAGACCCTTACCCTACACATTTTGGACAATTGAATAATAAAAAAGCCGGAATAATACGAAATAATGCGGTTAACGTTTTTTTCTTTTGTACTGTAGTTTTTGAAACGTTTTTATGTAAAAAAGATATGTAGCGACTTATGGATAGAGCGCCTGACTTCTGTTCCTCAGGTCGTTGAATCGAGCCCACATCGTACGAGCGCCTGACTTCTGGTCCTCAGGTCGTTGTCTCGAGCCCACATCGTACGAGCGCCTGACTTCTGGTCCTCATGTCGTTGACTCGAGCCCACATCGTACGAGCGCCTGATTTCTGGTCCTCAGGTCGTTGACTCGAGCCCACATCGGACGAGCGCCTGACTTCTGGTCCTCATGTCGTTGACTCGAGCACACATCGGACGAGCGCCTGACTTCTGGTCCTCAGGTCGTTGACTCGAGCCCACATTGTACGAGCGCCTGACTTCTGGTCCTCAGGTCGTTGACTCGAGCCCACATCCTAAGTATACATTTTTATATGTTTGTACGTTGAAAT
This sequence comes from Mactromeris polynyma, assembly GCA_032209605.1. Taxonomy (NCBI): domain Eukaryota; kingdom Metazoa; phylum Mollusca; class Bivalvia; order Venerida; family Mactridae; genus Mactromeris; species Mactromeris polynyma. Next base: position 37,823,812 of record JASFXZ010000001.1, on the reverse strand, counting down.
ATACGAGTATTTATAGTTTAATAATTTACGTTTCCGCTGTAAATATAAAAAAATAATAGAAATATGTTCAGCAGATATACAATCATGCGAACATTTTAGGTTTAAGAAATTAAGATATGGGTCAGATCGAAGTAGAGCACATGTAGTAAATTCATTTTCCAAGGTTTTATAATTAAAATTATGACAATATGAAAAGATAGCAATAAGAAAAGTATTTGAGTGCATGAGCATGATTTAAATTGGATTCTCCCTACGGCATATTTCATCTAGCACACACAAAAACAAAGTATTGTACCCAGCCAAACTCTTCCGCAACATGCATTGTATACAAGTATCATCTAAGGCAACATTTCTATTGAGATCAACCACGAAGACTAGTTGGAATATAATTCTTTGTTGGCCGGTCGCTTCCAATATCATATCCTGAAGCGAACCTCATCGCACTCCAAGCGCAAAATGGAGGGCGCTTCAAAAGTTAATTATAAACATTATATTAATAATAATGGATTTTACGATGGATGTGTGCTTTGTATGACGCAATTCCTGCTCGACTTCTTTGTTCAGTTTTTTGCCGCCGTATATCAGATGTCGGAGGGGTGAACAAGAAGGTGCATAGATAGTTGATGTTTCATGTTCATCTGCAACTTTCAAAGTAGCTAAATATGACAGTTATGAATGCATTAATCGATTGTGATTCATTCAGTTGAAAACATGGTATTAATTAAGCACAAAAGACTTTAGTATTGTTTTATTTTACATGCAATTTTAATTAACAAGACTATTAGATAGCAACGTTTTCTAATTAAATGTCATCAATAACTTGGTTTAACCTAATTTAGAAAAAATGTGAATGTTTTGTGCAGTAAATGAATCCGTTTTATATCTCAGACCATGTTGTTTTCAGATACGAAATGTTTCCGAAAATTCGATGTTTAATAAATTTGGAGGCAATTTTATTTGAGGCAGTTTTATATCTCAGACCATGTTGTTTTCAGATACGAAATGTTTCCGAAAATTCGATGTTTAATCAATTTTGAGGCAATTTTAAATTTTACAGTGTGCATGTTTTGTGCAGTAAATTAATCCGTTTTATTTCTCAGACCATGCATTTTATACAAGTATTATTTAATGCAACATTTCTATTATGATCAATCTTGATGACAAATTGGTATATCATTCTTTGTTGGCCGGTGGCTTCCAATATCATATCATGCTACCATTGTTTTTGGTCCTTCGACAAATGAGTTACATTCATATGAATTTACTTGATGCTTTTTCAGCTCGAATTCTTGATTCATTTTAGTTCAATTTCACTTCCGAGTTGATGGATTCCCTTTAGTTTCCTAATATTTTGAGATAAGCAAAAAAACGTTCATTACCTGCAATACTGGAAAACAAATCACACACATCATTAACAATACATGTACCTTAACACGTTTTTAGGTTGTATAGCGCCAGCATTATTTAAATATATTACTACTTAATTAATATACTAGTCCGACTGATTTCACAAATTACCATGCTCAAAAGTTACTTTCTGTCCTAATTACCGAGAAAATTACCACCCGCATTTTAACTAAACGTAACTAGAATAGCGGACGCTTTCCGTTATAAAGAACGCTTTCATTTATGTGCGCATGTATGGGTTAGAGTTAAGAGGCAAATTCTTCAGAAAAAAAAGAGTAATTAACAACTTAACGACCATGTTTACTTATTGTTGAAGATTGTCAGCAAATCAGTACTCAGGTAATCGTTTTGTCATTAATAAGAAACTGTAAAAATAAATGTACGCCATCCGATTGGCTTAAATAGAGACTTAACACTAGATGTTCCAATATTTAGTGCGACTATAGTTTCGTTGTGATTAACGTAGTTAAGCAGGAGCGATTTAGTTTCATTTGCCCTACATATTGTCCTGCCAGTTATCGCATATGTCTTACCTTTAGTAACATGGTATTTCGTTAGTGACGCCAAACTTCCTTAGTCTTGTTCCTTACGTACTATGGAATATATAGAGCCGACTTCAAGGAGATGACGGCATGATATTCAGATTAACAACTATCAGGGTGGGTGAAGATGTGACTGTTTGTTTACTACGCGGCACGAAAAGCTGGCGGCGGATCACAAAACGGTACGTATTTTGGCAGTTTTTGTTTGTTAGAATTGGTTTCTAATAGCCTAAAACCTGCTCATCCAAATTTCGGTTGTATCGATGCCCATATCGACTCATAGATCTCTGTAGATTTGCCGCGTAGTAAACAAAAAGTCACATGTTCACCCACCCTGAACTATCCTAACTGAACCTGTGTGAGAGAGAGAGAATCTGAGATGAATGACTTCAAGGGCTTTTATACTATAACTACAATACAGTAGCAACACAACTACATTCACCCCTCGCTTGTGTTCATGTCTCGTGTCTCTTGGTATTGTTTGATCGTTTATTGCAATAAAAGCTTATATACAATACGCAATATTTGGTCAAATCAACAACATATAACACTTTTAACAATTTTAGAAATATAATCGTACTAAGTTATAACATCGAATTTGTTTATCGACTACGAAACTGTGTATATAATGTAGAAACATATCAAATATCGTGCTTTTATTTTGTTCCCGTTATGTAGGTTATATAGGTCATTTGTCTGAATAATTGCAACATCTCTATTACAATATATATACATACAGGGATAGAATTTAGCGTGTTCCATATAAATAGCACCACTTTATATTGCCACCCAATATAATTGACCATACCAATATTTCATCTCGAGGCTATTCTACAAAAGTTCTATATTTTCCAAAATTCCCCCTAAAAGCGCTTTCGGTGTTAATTAACAGTTTGTATAATCGCTACATTCGGAAATATCACTTTCATCAGATGACGTGTTTGGACGCCGATAAAGCGTACACAACAATACCTAGTGTATTCTAAATTAAAACCGAACAGAACAGAACTAAATCTGACTATTCTCAACAAAAGTCGTTAAAAAATAAAATGCTAACATGAAAGATAATCCACATTACAGCAAATAAGTGCCATCGAAAGGACATAATTTGAGCACTAATATATATGAGCACATATATACGTGTATCTACCTCTATTGGAAAGTGTTTAAATTAAAATATAAATTATTGTTTTAGCCGTTCCTATTTTCAATGTGATAAAGTGACCATAAAAAACTTAAAAAAGGACAATGAGGAAAAAGGAAATCACAAACATAATATTTGCATCACGATAAAGTATAAAAAGTTAAATCTGTTACGTTTGTTTGCGCACGAAAGTTGATTTATCACGGTTTGCAAAGATTTCCCTTCATAATTCAATAATAAGAACGGATCTAAATCATATAAAATGATTTACAATATTTAAAACCAGTCAATAACAACCGGCAATCAATGTAACACATTGATAGTTACAACAACAACAACAACAACATAGCAGACGAGAAGAATGGAAGAAAATCGAGATTTTTTTAGTACATTACTAACTTTAACCAAGAATGGAAGCAAAAAGCAATTAATTATTTAAAATTATAAAAACACCATGATATTGTTCATTTAATCAAGAAAACATACATAACTGCTTAAATGTTTACACTTATTGGAAAATATGATTTATTAGCCCCTAGACTTTTGGAAATGGACAATTTTACTGATTTTTACTCGATGTTCTATGTAATGAGAGGTGTTACTTTTAAAATCAAATTGAAAGCAAGAAGATGTTTAGTTAGAATAAATAGTTTACACTAAATGAAAGAGGGGAAATAGAAGAATGTTGTCATAGCTGCTGAAATATTCCAGTGTTAAAACAAAGTGTTTAAATTTACGTATTAAAATAGTTTCCCTCTATAATCTATTGATGAAAACTGGTAGAGCTGGAAACTCGATATCGATTTTCGGGTCATTTTCAAGGGAGACAATCCACTGCGATAAGCCAGCTAAAAGGCAATGAAAGCTGCGTATGATTGAAACAGACTATATTGTGTCTATGACTAATCACACTACGGAGTTATTTTATCCAGTCTCCTACGCAGTGATATCCCCTTACAGGTCTCGGAGTTTCTGTAGTATAGCGTGATTGAATGACCGGCAGTCGTTACAATTAGGCATTTGTTTATGTTGTACAACATATTTTAACCTTCAGATTGCAACAAATTTGCATACTTCAAGTTGCGCCGACCGTCTTTTTTAAAGATATTTCTTGTTTCTGGTGTGTTATTTTCAATAAAACAATGACACTACATACACTTTTGACATTAAAGTCTACGTTTTATTATCTTTCGGTTAAGAGAACTTGAAAATGGAACCTCTTTAAGGATATAGTATGTTAAAAGCGCTATAAACAGGATTTCAATTACAATAAGTCTAATTCCTAGCACTCTGCGAACTTTTACGTTGTATGAATATCAAATAATTCAATGCTGACACCATTACCAGCAGATTCGTTAGTTCTGTTATTTAAACATTTTACATATAATATGTTACGGGGCACTCTAGAACTTATCCAGAACCGACGTAAATAAATGTCTAACCTCGTCTTAGCAAATATTGGACTAAATATCCTTCCTTTTAAAACCTCAAAACCCAATTGTGGCTCTTCTTTTTATCAAGCTGTCTTCATTGGATTGATTTTTCCGTTCACATTAAGCCTCATGTTCCCATGACAAAACGATTTTTGTCGGTAACTTCTTACATTCTTTTCTAAGAATGGTCAAATTGGGATATTCTTGGGTCTTATTTGGAGCGAATAATAGAAAATGATCGCCTATTGCTCTGGCATATTGACTACGTGAAATCGAGCGGACAATCAAATTTATTATTTTGATTCAAATCAGATGGCCTGGGAGAATTTTCAGAAAGCCGTTTACTGCCATTGACAAGTCAATACAGAACGTAATTGGCTTATTTACAGGAAACCCGTTGAAATGATGTTTCAGTTACATGTATCATTCCTGTTGTTAATGGAACTGAGCACGCTAATGTCGGGTTTATCAACACTATTTCAGGACCTAGCATTGTCTGAAACATTTATTGTGCTGTTAGATTGACTGCAAACGGGCATATGAACGTTTAGGATCGATCCATGGCCATGTAGGTAAGAAAATGCACAAGTGAGTTAAAAATTAACATATTTTTTATTTTATTTTTTATCAAAACACTTTTGCGACTTTTTTACGTAAAGCCCACGGAAAAGCACGAACAAATGTGTACACCCAATTTTGTAATGAATTGGACCAGAGTATATAAGAAGAACTACAACTAAAGAGCAAACTTACGGGCATTTTATTTAGAGTGTTATTAACAAGTTATTACGAAGCGACCTTAATTTATGAATACGCCCAAACTTCGAATGTTTATTTACCCATATATTCGTGATGTTTTAGTTATCTATAGTCTTTGTGCAGGAGACCAGTTAGTGATTCTGGTCTTCCAAGTGTTAATATTACTCACATTGTAGCAAGAACTGCATCTGTTCAATATCGTTTGTCCAATATGTGAAATAACATTTCCGTGTTTGCACTTTCATCAAGTTTTCTTGTATAATGTAGTATATTATTCTCGGCTCCCAGGTCACGGTATATTAATCTTACTCCACACTGTTGTAGTTGTCAATTTGGAATTAAAAATAAATACTATAAATATTGCCGACTTTTATTTGTGTCATGAACTATATGTGTTCAATTCATGTATTCAATACGCGAATCATATATTGAAATAATACAGTTTATTCCTTCATATAGTGACGACTACCAATTGGAATTTAAGATAATTTTTATAATATTTCATCTTCAAATTAGAGAGGCTGACCTTTACGCAGTAAATATTTCAAAAGCAATCGCGTTTAGTCAGGCTATATAATTACTGTTTTAGAGGATTTGTATAGTACTACCATATTATGCATGCATTAAAAAGTCCCTCTTAATTTTTACAGAAATTTAAAATATAATGGTTTGCCTGTCATAATTATATCTGACCGAAACTATTATTCAACACGATAATGAAATTGTTACAGATATAAAGGCACCTGTATTTACTTTAATAACCAAATTGAATCTAATTACCTCTTATTAGGACTGATATTTCATCACGAATTATGTCTTATAAATAAGTTGCTGCTTGCGATTACCCCTACAGAAAACTTATTGTCTCATTAATAATTTCGTTAATTATTATATTTGATAAGTACGTATTTTTTTTGTCAGCGGCAAGAATATTTGATGAAACATCCAACAGACTGTTTTTCATATGTCTAAATCAGTGTTTTGTACGGTTTACTTCATCTTTCTTTTTTCAGATGTATTTGGCGGTCAGTCGATCCAACCAGTGTTCCTGGAATTAATTATCAACCCGGTCAGTCGATCTAAACAGTTGTCCTGGAATTAATTATCAACCCAGTCAGTCGACCTAAACAGTTGTCCTGAAATTAATTATTAATCCGGCCATTCGACCTAAACAGTTGTCCTGGAATTAATTATTAATCCGGCCATTCGACCTAAACAGTTGTCCTGAAATTAATTATTAATCCGGCCATTCGACCTAAACAGTTGTCCTGAAATTAATTATTAATCCGGCCATTCGACCTAAACAGTTGTCCTGAAATTAATTATTAATCCGGCCATTCGACCTAAACAGTTGTCCTGGAATTAATTATCAACCTAGTCAAGTCAAACTAACCTGAGTTGTTCTGGAATTAATTATCAACCGGTACTTACTTGTTTTTCCGCAAGCATCGGACACTTTATATATATATGAATGAAATGTAGTGGACAAGTGACCGTAGTCCAATGTCACGGAAGGACACGGCCTACCGATCCCGGGAATCGAACCTAGACCACCCGGATGACAAACAAACATCCCAGCTTTGATTGTGTTCGTAATAAGATATTATACAAAGCAATATACTATAATCATGTTTTTACAATTGCATTATTTCCTCCAAAATTGATTCATAGGCATACTATGTATTTGACTTCAGTACAAAATTGGATTTTGTTTTATGCTGATAATATTTCAAAGACATCAAATTCACACGATCATAGGCGTTCATTTTTGTTATTGGATGTGACATGCTATACTTCAGTTAAGTAAGCATTCGAGTTTTAATCAAAACTCTACCAATATCTGCACAGATAACATGGCATGGAAAGCACAAGATACAAAGATATGAGATTTGTCCGCTCAGTGATTTATGCACTGTATTATTTGACTGCGTTCTTTGTAGCATACTTTCCGTTATTATTTGAACTCATTATTTTCAGTACGCTTATAATGAATGTTTGACTTTGAATGCGTTCTTAGTAGTATGTTAATTATGAATAGTTGAATACGTTCTTAGTAGTATGTTAATTATGAATAGTTGAATGCGTTCTTTGTAGTATGTTAATTATGAATAGTTGAATGCGTTCTTTGTAGTATGTTAATTATGAATAGTTGAATGCGTTCTTAGTAGTATGTTAATTATGAATAGTTTTGAATGCATTCTTAGTAGTATGTTAATTATAAATAGTTGAATGCGTTCTTTGTAGTATGCTAATTATTAATGTTTGACTGCGTTCTTTGTAGTATGTTATTTATGAATGTTTGACTTTGTTCTTTGTAGTATGTTAAATATGAATATTTGACTGCGTTCTTTGTAGTCTGTTAATTATGAATAGTTGACTGCTTTCTTTGAAGTAAACTATTAATGAATATTTGACTGTTTTCTTTGTATTACGCTAATTATGAGCATTTGGCTGCGTTCTTTGTCGTATGCTCATCGTGTATATTTGCTTCCGGAAAATAAATTGATATGGAATGGAAACCCCCGAACCACTGTTGACGTAAGCGTTCTGTTCTCCCTCGCAAATTACTCTATCGTCCTACTTGATGTTGTCATACAATGAATGATTCAGTATGTCACGTTATTTTCCTGGCTCCTCCTTTCTTTCCTATCATAGACGTTCGAATATGTCTGGATTGTGAATACCAATTTTCACAACTAAACTTGACACTGTTTGATCACTTACCAATACATCAATCAATTAACAGCAAAATGGTATTAAATATGAAGTGAACCACATCGCACTCGTAGAATGTTAGAGCGTAAAATGTTAATTATAAACATTATAATTATTAATAATAATGGATTTTACGATGGATGTGTGCTTTGTATGACGCACTTCCTGTTTGACTTCTTCGTTTAGTTTTTTGCCGCCGTATAACAGATGTGGGAGGGGTGAACAAGAAGAGGTACATACATAGATAGTTGATGTTTCATGTTCATCTGCAACGTTCAAAGTAGCTAAATATGACAGTTATGAATGCATTATTTGATTCTGAATTGGGTCAGTTGAAAACATGTTGTTAATTAAGCAAAAATGTCACTTTAATCCGTCTTTATTATTGTTTTATTTTACAACAAGACTATTATATAGCAGTAACTTGTTTCATCTTAATAAATTTAGAAAAATATGTCTATGTTTTGTGCAGTAAACGAATCCGTTTTATTTCCCAGACCATGTTGTTTTCAGATGCGAAATATTTCAGAAAATTCGATGTTTAATCAATTTGGAGAACTTTTGCAAAGGCAATTTTAGCCAATTTCCTTTGAAAACGTATTAAATTATGAACAAATTTCATCAAATGGGAATACAAACGTAAACCAAGCGATTATCTGTGTTATTGCTAACGTCTTTATGAGTTTTCTAGTTCGAATTCCATTATTCTGTACTTTAAGAATTCCCTAGATATGACCCGAGTGATTATTCGCTAAACATTTTAACAACATTTACGTAATGGTTACACTAACGACTCACCACTCAGAAACGCGTTTATTCCCTTCTTCAGACAATGAAGTATTGCAATTTATGTGCCAAAACTGATTACTGTATCCCGTAAATGTACCAATTTGAAATCTATAAACACATTTTCATGTAACAACTTGAGTTAAATGGCGAACGAATGATACTATTTAAGGATACGAGATTTTTATCAAGAGTCCTGTTTTGAGATTGCCAGCTTATGTACATCGTCTATTCAAATACAACGGCGGATCGAAACTGGCCACATTCTTTCACGGCGCTTTGACGCGTATACACGATCTCCATTCAGGTGTTTATTCGCTAGAAAATGCACAACTAATGAACTATGAATAATCGAATATCTTATTCAATGCTCACCATCCCCAATACCGTAGATTTGAGTCCCGTTCAATAGCATTCTTTCATTCGCTATACTACAGCTGATGATACAATGAAAGAATGACGCTGCGATACTGTTCATAGACGCATCGATATTTATTTATTTCGCCGTTCTCTCTCTCTCTCTTTCTCTCTTAATGTTATATTGAAACATATGCAGTTACGGTGGATTCGTCGACGATACGAAATCCTTACGGAAGTTTCCACGGAACTGTTCGTCTACCGACTGACAACAGATATATAGTATTGGAAATAGTGTATTCAATAGCAGCACGCGGTGTTTTCTCTAAAATAGAATAGTGCAGTTTTGTGAGCGATTCGCGCATAGAAAACTAACAGTATAATATAAGAAAGGATTTAAAAAAATAAACGTGTGTTTGTAATCAATCCAAGAGCAGGAAGGTGGTTCTTGATACATACTTCGTGCAATGTCAATGCAGGACAGAGTTTTCAAGTGTGGGACATTTTCATATAACTCGATATGTGGCGCTTAGTGTCAACATTTTAAAAAGTCGATAATGCTTTATTTACAACATAAAATGGGTGTGTGTTTTACTTATAACTCATACGCATATTAAGCTGTTGTCAATGGTGATTTCAATGGCTCAGCTAAAATTGTTTGAATTGCCTTTCAATACCAATATTTTATGAGCTAAAATCATTCAGTATTCCGAGTATTTGTTTCAAGTATCAACGTCTTCACAAAAGACTTCCATTGTAATATATATGTGCAACTTTACAATATCCGAGTGTCAACTTTATAGGTATCATAAATAGCTAATTTCTTCTTTAAATGTCAAGGAAAAACACTAATTAAAACTGTTAACAGGAGGTCTCAGTGTCCGTGTACTTATATTACATGGCGTTGTTGGAACAGTTATTAATACTTCAATGTCTCGGTACTTTCCTCCAGAATGTACCTACTTAGCAGTTGATGATTCCCTTAGGGAATTCTAAAAGTTCTGGTAGTCCTGTCAACATTACAAGTCGATACGTCAAGAAGTATTTGGCAACCTAATATAGCATGATTAAATGTACTGCCCTCGTCGACTACACTGTGTAACATCATATTTACGCCTTATATTCGGTGCAAGTATTGAATTGCTAGATTTTGGACTTATCCGGAATGAAGACGGGCGAAGTGTAAACTGTCCAATGATTATTTTCAGAGGATATTATTAAATCTATAAGAAAATTTTGAAGCTAACATCTGAAACAACACTTGTGTGAGAATTACTTCAAATTAGATCTGGCGACAGAGAGCAAGAGCGGAGAGGAATAGAAGTTTGCATTGCCTGGCAAGAACAAAATAATCTTTAATCTGTTTCTGACGAAGGCGATTTTTTGTGATTATCATTTTGTGGATGGATTTATTCAACTAGTTTTTTTCAAGTAGCATTTATCATTTGTAAAGTAATGTGATTTCGCAAAAATGTAAAAGATTGCGTAAGATTATTTGAAATTTAGAAAAAAATACGCAAATGTAAATTGCGTATTTTTTTATAGTTCTACGATTATGTGATTAATATTTTTTGAGAACTTGACTGTGATCAATCACACTATTATTGCTTGGAAATAATGTAAACAAAATGTTTAGCGTCGCATGGTTGAAACAAGCTCGGAAAGTTACAACGGATGTAATCACAGTTAGACGCTTTGGAATTTTATGTATAATGATAACGCTCATTCAGAACGGTGAGTAATGTTTTCATATCACCATTTTAAAACGTGCATATACTGTTTGCTTCTATTTTCGCGGTACTTAATGAATAGCGTACCGGAAGAGAAAAAACTCGATTTTCGTTTGTGTTTTCTTCTTTCAAATCTTCTACAATTAAATAATGCTTACTATATCATTATTTTCAGTAGTTTTCGTATTATCCCATACTGTTTCAATGTGTGTGACATTGTAAAAATACAGCGAAACCGGAAATAACATGAACAAATCAGCAAAGAGTATATGTCCTAAAATAGTATGTCCATGTTTAATATTGTCAGCATTTTTATCAATACGATATACACAGGCTGTATTACTACTATTGTAAACATGTTTTACTTTTTTAAAGTATATTTCTATATCGTTACGCACACCTTAGTGATAAACTGATTCGACTAAATTTACTGCACGGGCCTTTATCACGATCGAACTTAAATACTTGCGTGGAATTCTTCATATTAACGTCTGTATGAGCCAATGCAAAGCAATACATCAAAACATATGGTAAATATTTAGAGCATTATTTCAATCGATGGCTGCATTTTAACATATGAGAATATATCGGTTGACAGTAAATTGTAATTAGTTTCAGAATGTATCTCACTTGGTGGTTTCTTGTTTGATTTGAAACGATTCTACGAATCAGGTAGATTAGACAGATTACGTCTGAAGCTCGGTATTTGCAGAAAAAACGGTTACACACGATATTTAAGCATGTTACCACCGATTCCGCTATCGACAGGCGTGCCATTATGGTTTCGTGCATGATGCTGAACGCAGTTTTTATCATCATTCAGTGTCCCAAGATAGTGCTCAGTTACTGATGAGAAATCATCATTTATTAGTCTACCGAGACAGCTAGATGTTCATTTCATGGCCATTAAATACCAAAACAGGAAGCGTAATAAAGATTTACAGTGGAACGAAAAGAAGTCCAATTAGACTGGGTCCTATGTCTATATTTTACTATAAGGAATTGCAATCAAACTGGGGAATTGAGCTATGCCAAATGACGATAATAAATAGTTTATTACCGATGATAATTTATAGTATTTTGTCTTGCTGGTTGATTGCAACCATTCCCATTGTGGGTTTATATTAGCTGTTTGTCTTGGAGCGACATTCGAACCATCTAATATTTACCCTGGTTATGAATGCCATGCATATGTTTATTCCGGGTTTCTGTTTTTGACAGTTTGTAACGATTGAGATCTTGTTTTATTGTCTTAAAGCAAATTGGAACTGTCAGATGCTTTCATGATATGCTTCGACAATACGCGTTCGCTGTTAGTGAATTATTAAGTATGCCCCTTTCTTTGAGATGGAACGATTGTGTAGACGTTTTGGAAAGTGTTGTCTCTCTCCAATCCGGCTTCATTATTCGTGTAGTAACTCGCCTTGTTTAAATATGCCCTTAACTGTTTGATATTGTTGGGTTAGTGTAATTACGCATCACTCAGAGTAAATATTACATATAATGTTCAATTGGAAGAGAAATATACCAATCAATGACATCAATTACACACAAACAAAATTAATCACCATCTTTTAAACCAAATTGTAACGTCATTGCCCATACCATTATGTAACTTTATGTTCACATGATATTACATTTATAATCTGTGAAATGTAAAATAAAGGTATTGTTCTGTTCTGTTCTGAATATAGAATCGTCAATAATGTTTTAAATTTCCCTACCTACTCCACAATTCAGCACGGTCATGCATATTTATAAAATTTCGCTGTATACCCCAAATGCTAGCGTTTGTGTCCCCATTTTTATATTCAGTGTTTTAGTACCCACTACCTTCAGTTTCAGTCTCTGGTCATACTCCATTCCTCTTCTGTATCCTTAGAGTTTATACCCTGTTCATTTATGTTGATTTTGTCTCCGAAAAAAGGAATGTAGTTTGTTTGTTTGTTTGTTGGATTGTCGGTTAATAAAAACTTGGATTTTTTAAAGACTAGTCGTGCGAACTTATTCTAGTTCTTTAGGGGATTTCCATGAAACTTTACACAAATAAATTATCGATTATCAAGATCGCGACTTGCGTCTGTATTATATGTTGTCAAAATATATTTGACAACGCGGTATTGCGGGGATATTTATTACTTCCAGTAATAGTTATATAATCTATTCCCTGTTTCCTCTCTTTAAGATTTATTTGATGTCCCTCCTTATTCGTTAGTGTATTCTAACCGTAGGGAAATTTTGAGAATGGCCCGTTTTTATGTATCCTTCCCTGTGATTTTTTCACGTCGTAAACCATAGAGCGAAGTTTGTGCAGCATATTGATAGAACATATACAATCCATCCGGCCTAGACTTAAGATATATATTGTGTACGTCACCTTTATCTGAACATTAAATCAAATCTAAACAAATATCGTACATAACAATGCGCTGTTGGGTTTGTTTCCAGAACCATTATATCAATGTTTCATTTCCCCCTCTGTCACTGTGGATAGTAGAAATAAAACCATTACCTCCTCGATATTTGGAAATCTTGGGTCGGGCATATGCAGATAATGTTTTATGAACTTTAGCTCATTTCGAAGACAATAATGCATTGTTTAATCATTAGGGGGTGCTAAATATATCCTGCGGGAGAAAGAGAAAAAGATCCATCTAGAAACAATTCTCTTTCTCTCGTGATTTGAGATTTTTATTAGAGACAAACATCAGCTTAATGTTCTAACTTACTTAAAAGCTTAGTGGGTATTTGAAAACATAAATAATGCATCTGAAGATACATGCTAATCTAAAAAAGCACTGCTAGACGTATTGAAAGTAATTACGCATATGGCAGTAAGACACCATCCACACTATTGTGGCAGGGTTATTGACAATTGCATATGCTGAAACTGAAATATTCCCTTGTAGTCACGAAGTGTTTACACTTCACGTAGTTACTGATTGAAATACATTACACTTGTTTGTTTCACATTGGCAAAAGCTGACAACAGTTAGACCAAACGTGTCGTGATTTATTGATTGTAGGGTATCTTCCTGTAAACCAGTCAGTCTCTTGTTCAACTCGGGCATACATCCAAAATAATTATCAGAAGCATTTATCTTTCTGTTGAACTATTCCAAAGAATTGTATTTCTTGAATCGGAAACTAAGGTTAGACTTAGTGTACATTTCATGAACTTACAAGTGTAACTGTGGGAGGCATTGCATCGAGAGGAAAAAAGCTATACATATATAAAAAGATTGTAGACATTATAAAGATTGCATGAAATCTCTGTTGGTTTTATTTGAACGTTTTATTATTGAAGAACCGTTTGAAAGTATTATCACAAAGCCAATACTTCCGCAATATTCAATTTGAGGAGGATGAAAATATATGGTATACATTATGTCACAAAGTAGGAAAAAATCCCGCATCATAATGAAAATAGTTATGACGAACTTTTAATAGTGTAAGGAATTTATATTAAAACCATACGCTTTCGTTATATTTAATGGGTTCGGGGTTGCATCAACACAATTACGGTCACGTGGCGATTCTCCAAATTTCTTGTAGAGGAAGAGTACAGGTGCTCCATCGTACTTTTTCAGACACGAGCCAGCATTTGGTTTGATCCAATCTGTAAATAAGAAACAATATTGCCGAAGCCACCTTTTTGCCTCCTTAGTCGTATATTCCTATTTCAGCATCTGGCATTCATACAAATGTTTTATTGCTATCTAGATTGTAAAAGTAATAGCTAAAACAAATATGCCATACTTCACAATAACAATAACATTCTCAAAACGCAAGTCAATTTCCATGGTATTACCAATACCCACATATTTCGATGGCAATAACTAATTTATTTACCAGTTTTCACGATATGTATTATTGATGCATAACGCTCTTATAAAAATGTATTTAATCTGTCATGTGTGATTAATGGGTGGCACCAGGCCATTTTTAGGCTCCTCAAAAAAGTGAGATGCATAAATATGTAAAAATGAAAACCAAATGTCCCTAAAGTGAGATAATCGTGGCATGCATTGAGGCTACATAATTGTGTGTGTCTGATTGGACTTCTCATGATCTGTTCGTTTTGTGACATATTGAAATTAACGGAGATGTTGCATATCGTAGTTTAAATGTGTTCTCCTCAAACATACCAAACAGAATTAAGTGATGGGTGAAAAGGGGACGAAGAATGACGAGCAGGACATGCCAAACTAAGGGTCCAGGCTCGCAGTATGAAACATGAAAATATACGTAAACAATTACAATAGATAAAAAGGGCCACAATACAAACACAAATGATGGGTGACACAAGTACCGCTTCCGAATGACCAGTAGGTCCAAAGGAACGCTACTTGAGATATACACATGGCTTATAACGTTTACTTATTTGCTATTCGGCCCCTTTCGTTTTGGAAAAAAATCACCTAATGACAATTGGTTTAGAAATCCGAATTACAAGACTTGTATATGCTATTTAGACAGATTGTTACCCATATTCCTCCCTGTATGACATTTTAGTAGATTTACTTCACAGATATAATTGCTCCGCAAAAAACAATTCCTCATTGTGGCAGTCATTTAGAAAACGTATTATGTTTTTCAGTACTTCATGTATTACTCGTATAACTGCTTTGTTTTCACTACACATTTAATTAACTCTATCACACCTGGTTAGAATACAATTAGTGTGTGTGTAATGTTTCATATTAGTGTCATCTAGACAGCTGTTCAATCTGAATATGCAATTAATTGGAAGTAATAAATGGAAAGGTGCATGAATCTTACTGGTTAACTGGTAAACTCCAATCTGTCAATCAGCAGGTTTTTCAACAGTTCTGCAACAGTGTCTCTGTCATTCATAACAATGCCATTACCAGACCAGTGATTCTATTCTTACAGTTCGTCCACATGCAACAGACAATTTCCCTCATTAGACGGAGATGAAAGACGAATTGCATCAGGCAAATGTATTATCTTCGGTATTTTGACACGTACCCTAAACTATAGATATATCAAGTGTCCAGTGTTTATGTTTTGAGAATCCTATTCGACAATTAATACACACATGTTGAAAAGATTAATCATAGCTGCATTAGATTTAAAATGAGTTTAAACTTGCGTATGTATAAATGTAATTTGTTTGAAGTTGGACGGAAATATGTTTAGATACTCGTTTAATGTAGCAATTTGTCTTCTGGTACAATGTCAAAACATATGGTTTTTGTGAATGCGTTTCATTCATACGGAAAAATCTTTGTTATTTATCATAATTGCAGTAATGAATTGCATTCCATTCAAAACGTATGTGGTTATATCTATTTTGTCAGTATAACTATATAATTTCTGGAAGATAATTAAGAAAATCCTAGATAATTTCCCACAGGGTTGCGTACACATTACTAATATGCCGATGTTAAACTTTGAAATTAAATGAAAACTGACAAAAAATATAATGGTTTCAATGATATGGCAAATAATTATGGTGCAATATATTTATTATATCGTATATCGAGAGTTTGAATAATCGTTATTGGAATCGTGTTGAAATTTGCTTAGGTAGCAATTTGAATGAAAGTGCGGTTTTATCGGCGTGTTTTATTTGATTGTACCGACTTATAGTTTAGCTCTACCCACTTCAAGACAAGAGATACATTTATTCTCTAAGCTGCACAGTTCTCTCACGAGATATGTCTGACAATAATTCATTGTTTGACATAATAGTATTTATGAAACGCAAAGTATGGCATGTAGGTACATAGTTACAACAATCATAACAGTTGGTCCCGTAGTCTAAACATAACAGTTGGTCCCGTAGTCTAAACATAACAGTTGATCCCGTAGTCTAAACATAACAGTTGGTCCCGTAGTCTAAACATGACAGTTGGTCCCGTAGTCTAAACATGACAGTTGGTCCCGTAGTCTAAACATGACAATTTTATTTGCTGCACACTTACCCAATATTTTCGGATGGGTTGATTGGTCGATTATATATGTTTTACAATTTTGATCGTACATTAATTAGACAAACAGACATAAAGAGCGGAAACATTAATTTTGAGTTGGGGTTCATTTTGATAGGTCGGTGTTGGAATGGAAACCATTCAATAAGAATGCCCTAGGCATTGTTATCCATCAACGCTAAACTGGCTCCAGCTACCCAGACCATTTCCGCCTCAACACTATTTATCTGAAAAACAAATATATTCGAACATTTCTATTATAAATCACAAACGACTGGTGCACACGTGTCGACAATATTCTATTACGTGTTCAATGTATCTTTAGAGGAGATGAGATACTGGCGCTGTTGCCGAGACTTTCTGTTTTTCAGAAGCAACAGGCAAACGAGGTATGTGTTCCCGAGACCAAATGAATGTCGCCAGTTTCTCTCGTATGAAATATATTCCCTGTAAAGAAAGAATAAATCGAATAAAAAATGCAACATAGAAGAGACATCCCCGCACCAAAAGCACAAAGATACACCAAAATATGTATACACGTAAAATATACAAAATTAAAAGGGACACAAGACTGAAAAGTAATATATCATTTTTTTACCAGTGAAATAAGTTCTTAATATAGTTCTGATATTTTTGTCAGATCGCATTCAAATGGAAAATGGCATATTTAAACCGTAAGTCAGCGTATGCACGAGGTTATTTTTTATGGTTTATGTCTGTGCGGAGGAGGCCTGTATTGTGTTCACGTTTAAATAATTCAACAAGTTGTTTATACTGTTGTCAGTCAGTCAACAAGATATCGAATGTTTACTTAGAATCAAATATGTGTTGCTAGTACAAACACAATTGTTTTTGTGTTTTGCTTCAAATCACATGTTATCCCGATTAAAGATAGTATTTTTAGTAAACAAAACATACATATAAAATAGCATACAACATCAATCTGTCTGTCCGTCGATTGAAACTTGGCAAAGTCGAAACAATACCACATTCAAAATATAGACTAGGTACTGTAGAAAATAGAAGTCGTTATGTTTAGGCGAATATTTCGTTTCAAATAAAGATTGCCTTGAATACCAGAATGAGGAAGACGCAGTTAATACCGGATTAAATGCTTCAGTTTTATCAGTATTCTGCCTATTATATCAAATCTTGTCTGGTCGTTAATTATAGATAAATACAACGCCGGTTTCGTTGGAATATTCACTTGGAACAGACGGGTTTTCTGCCAAGTATGCCAAAATATTTACCGTGGAATTATTAACGCACATTTTATTAGTGCCTACCAAATGTTCAATATTATTAATCTATTCACATAAATAATGTTCACATTCTGTATACGAGACAAGAATGCTTATAATATTTGTTGTTAATATGACTAGTTGCTTGTTTATATGATATATATCCCTCATTATTGTTTTATGCTACTTTTAATGATAATTGTATGTAATACAGCGTTATGATATAATATGTCTAAACATGTCATGTAAATACATGTCCGCTATAATATTTGGAACGGTGAGTAAACTTCGAAACCGATTGCAAGAAATATTTCGTACAGCGCGCTTCTTGTTGTACCGTTGATAGATTTATTGATCTATGTGTGATAAGGACAGATAACTTTTCTATTCAAAGGAGATAATTAGGAATTGCCGCATGCTTTACTGAATATCAATAACATTAATTAAGAATGGTTTATTTGAAAACCATGAAAACGAGTGTCAAATTCATTTCAGCGAAGATAAACACTCGCTTGAAACAGCTGGCTGATATGAAATTCGTAAACATGTTTGTGGTAGATGTAAGGATCGATTATAGTAAATTGGCACAGTTCAATGTGGTGCAATGAATCCAGAAGTCGAACAGAATGTTCCACATACAGTATACACAACTACACCAAAAGCCCAAAAATCACAAGGATATTTACACACATATATATATACCTGAAACTGTCAGGTTCCCATGCATGTTAAAAGCTGGATACAATGGTATACATACCAATTTTCAAAACTGTTTGTTTTAACACATTCTTTAGACATTTAGATATGAAAATGGCATTTAAACATTTTGAGCATCATTATTTCATCGACAAGATGCGCATTTTAGGATTGTTAACTCTGGATATCTCTTTAACGTATTTTTCCAGACGCTTTCTATAAAGACCTATAAAAGTTCCCATTAAAACCCCATTCTGTTTCCGTCTTTCTACTTGAGCGCGGTACGTATCCAAGCGTAGTCCTGTCTGCCATCATTATCATGCTCAATTATTTCCAAAGGTGGTTCACTATTTTCCGTGTCAGTGACCTCGAATATTCTTCTTGTTTCATTTTCCGTCATGTCTGTCTTGTGTGCTACAACATGATCGTAATTATATGTTAACTGGCATTTATTCTTATCAGTGTCACATATAACTAAATAATAATGCCTTTGATGACTGACTTGGGTACGCTTCAAAAGTGTAACTCAAGTTTAAAGACATATATCGAAAACGTAAATACATGCCATAGATACATTTTATGTAATATACATTCAAAAAGATTAAAGCTGCATAACTTTGATCAAATTCTACAAAATCTCCATCTCATTCGCATTAAAAGTGTTGTTACACGACAAGACTGATGTAATTATACTTATAGCAATTGTTTTCAATGCATTGTTTAGTATCCCAAGCGTTTGAAAATGATACACCGCAAAAGTTCAATTATATTGTTTTGCCTATCTGCAATAATGGCTTCATTATCTTATTTAATGTTAGTGAAATCGACAACCAAACATTTACTTCCAGAGATAATTGTGTTCGAGTTAAATGGAATGAACATAGTAGAAAGCTCTGGTATTTCATGCATTTCTTACATAAATGTTTTATCGAATGAAGAATTTGTGAATGCAGGCGTAATGTTGGTTGAATCGCCGGTATTTCTTCGGCAGATTTTCGGTAATACTCAATGTCACGTTAATATTAACTACGATGGATGATCATGTAGTTCGTAGAATTTGTTCATACGGAATCGAAAATGGATGAATCTACTTGAGTATCTGCTACAAGGTCCAATATGTTCTTAAGATATCCGGCAACGAAAAAACATCATTGGTGCTCTGAAAACTTAACGCAACTGGCCATCGGCCACCGAGGAATGACACACTTATGACAAGCAATTTCTCTTTAAAAATCAAATTTTCTTCCTCTTAACAAGATACAAGATGTTCGCGAATACGTTATGCTGTTATCGACATTATGACGTTAAATCCTTTCCACGGTACTTATCGACCGATTCTTAAAAGTGTTGGATGATTTGATACCTCTTTTAATTTGAAATCCTGTTCAAAATGACTTTTATGCTGTTATCGACTCCATTCCTAAGATCTCTTGGACATCCAGTTGCAGTACATATAGAAATGCTGAATCACAATAACTTTTTACAATTTTATGCGGAAGTTGGCCTGCATGTAATGACGCACGCGAGAGATATAAAAGGTCTTTATTTTGTTGCACTTAAGATGGGGCTTTTAAAATTTTCATGTAAAATTGAAGGCGAGTCATAGTTCGCGCGAAAAAGGGCGCTTACTTGTCTGCAAAACATTCTTTGGCGTCATTATTCATTATGCAAATATTCACAACCACGTATTTGAATTATTCTGCATCGATTTTGTGTACATTACACATAATTCAGATAGCGCAAGCATTTTTCGGGATTGTGTACATATTTCTGACACAATGTTCAGTAATCATGATACCTCTTCTCGACTTTCGAACTGAACACCCACCTGCTATGTACGTTATCGACTCCGTAGACGTTTATCAACCTGATAGAAACGCTATGAGATTAAACATGTGTAGATATCATTTCTGAATACTTAGTAATGTTTTCAAAGCAGTTATGATACAGGTGGAATTATTTACCTCCAATCTTGGATGATTATTACACAGGCGTGATGCTCATTTCAGTTTATTGAAGTATTGATTAGAAGCCAAATAGTTGAGCAAGTTTTTGCAACAGAAGAAACATAACAACCGGATACAAGCAAAAAACAGGGTGAATAATTTCCGTAACTATGAACATATAATTCGAAAAAAAAAATTAACTTAAAAACAGTCAACAAAACTCCGAATAACTTTCTCTGAAAAACTGGAGTTTTCCGAAAAACTGGAGTTTTCCGAAAAACTGTATTAAACGGCAGTTTCATTTAAAATTAGGCAATATTCAGCAATAACCGTGAGGCTCTTTTATATATTTCATTTTTGTGAAGTCTTATAGAATTTTTATGCGTATGATTCCCTGTGGTATTCTTTTTTTAATACTGTATAAAAATAAATCGATTTGATGAATGTATGAGAAATGTAGATGGAAAAGACACTCGGAAAGCAGAAATGCCATATAAATCTAGATATTGTTTCCTCTCCCAACTGATGTTATATTATTTATATCATTGTGATCAATAAAATAACAATAATAATGGTGATCAAAATAGTAATAATGATGGTATTAGATATAAATTCCAGGCACATACCGCCTCTGACTTAGATTGCATGTGTCTGAGAGATAGTTATAAACGCTAGGGAAAGGCAGACATGATATATTTATAGAAACGACACATGGAGTTTGATTTACAGTTCACAACTGTACTGAAAACGAAAGTGTAATATTTAAAGTTATTATATTGTCATCTCAACCAAATCAGCATAATTAGTTTAACAGTAAAGTTAAAAAATACTATGCTCATTTTTTGTTCATTTGTTTACCTAACAATACAGTCATGAAAAATATATTCCCTATACTTAAGACATCAATAAACAGGCCTTAACGAAGAATGAACATATAATGTATTACTCAATATTTGCTGAAGGAAGATGTTTGCATATCATAAAATTAAAAAAAAAATCCTAACAGTTTTTTTAACAATCAGGCTATTTTCCAGGTTTTGACTGTTAGTAATATGATAAAAAAAGATTTTTTAAATCGGTTATACATTGCAATAGTTCTTGTTAGAAATGTTTTGCCATTGTAACAACAATACTGGATAAAGCCAATTCAAACATTTTATGTTCAGATGAGACAGAAACATCTTTAAGCAAACTCCGAATAACTTATTTCAAAGATGTTCGGACTGTTCGATATTGTTTGTTCTTTGTTTACACAGTCATAGTGCGAATATATTATAAATATAATACCTTGTCCAATACATTTCCTAATAGGTGTATTGAAATGTTCGTGTTTGTCCGTAAACTTGACGAAACAAAACGCCGCGGTTCTGTTTTGATATAAATGTAATCCAAACAGCAGTAATAGTGTTACGCACGAGAGCATTGTCTTACCTAAATTAGCAGGGATCGGTCCTGAAAGTTCATATACCTGTTCGCGGTCAATCTAACAGCACTATATGTTAAGTTTGTTTTAAGCTAGTTAATTTGTGTTTATGCTTCACGCACCTGTTACCCTTCTTCGTCTATATTGTTCATGGATAGATTTTTGTCTGATTTGTTTATAAATGCTGATGACACTGACAAAGCCAAACTACTCCACGCATCCGTATTTCTTACATGAATGGTATTTTATATACGTTAATTTTCGATTTCAGTGCTAATGTTCATTCAACTTTCACATAAAATTACGAAATTATTCATTTTAATCCTTCACCAAATCGCGGATCGTGTACGGCCGTCTAAGATAATAAATGATTGACTAACAATCTCAATCCGTATCAACTTGCTTATATCGCATTTGATATTCTAGTCGGCCATCCGTCATCCGTCATGTTTTTGAATAGTTTGGTGCGATAGATAAAACGTCCTTTTTGGTCCTCTTCTAAAATTAGTAATTGATTTACTAAAATATAAAACATTCAATTAATAAACGACATTGGAAGGCAGTTTTTAATTGTGTGAAGTCTCCCATCTACGTACTTTGTGCACATGGGCCGTTTGTACTCATATTTGCATAATCGGTCCGTTTAAAAAAACTAATCCCACAGCCCGCTTGTACAGTTGTTACATTTTTAGTCTGACAAGAGTTACTGATGGAACGAATTCATAACAAATTTTGATTTTCCATAACGGGAGGAAGGTGCCATCATAAAATGGCTGACGTTTATGTCTGCACCTGTTTGAACCAATTATGTATGGAAACTCATTGTCTCACAATAGACGTTGTATACACTGAACAAAAATTTCTAAACGTCCACTTGGTATTTCGTCGAAATAGAAGAACATAAACACATGTACATATTTGTGAATGAACAGACGGGCAACCTGAAATATTAATAAATAGTGGCCATGATACAAAAAAAATATATTTTTAAAATTATTGTCCAAAATTTATTTAAATTTATTAATTAATTTATTAAGTTTGTCATACCTGTCGAATCAGAGTACCAGCATCAATCTTACCGACGGTCCTGGCTCGTTCTTCAGAGGTCATTCTCGCCATCTTTTCTGTTTTTCGTGTTAGACATACAATGTGGATTGCATTGCAATGAAATTTACCGCTTACTACACAGTACACGTGATTCTCGTGCCAAAATTCGAAAAATCGTACTCACCGTCACGCACGGTCCACCTTGACGATAAATAGGTATTTTCTTTGTGAAAATCGATAGAGTATTATGTATAATACTTGAATGCCAACTAGTCGGCATATAAAACCGTTTTCTTCAATTTGTATTGTATTATATTGACGTTTAGAAAATTTGTTCAGTGTGAATGCATAGTAAACTGGTCATTTGTTAGAAATACTCTCTCAGGTCGCTCTGTGTTTCTTCATTCGTAGACTTTGTCTTACATTAATGTATCGCTCATGTACTTCTGTGCTATCTTTATTACTAATATGTCCACTACGTCCATGGTTCTGTAAATTGCGAGCAGTCTCTGCGGAACCATCAACTGTTTCCATTTGAATAAATACATTTGCTTCTTCGCTTGATCCCAACAGACACGCTGATACTGATCGGGCTCTATTGGTCGAATAATTGAAAACAAAATCGATCAAGTGGATGTGTCATCTATTCATATAAATGAGGTTTCAAATTTTGTCAAATATCCCAAACACAAATAAAATCACATGAAATTTGAAATCAAATGTAATCGACTGGCGCTAATAATACGACGCTTAGCAGATAGTTTCCTACCCTATCCCATGTGTTACAAGTTCAGTAAACATTCTAATTAATTATTTACACATTCCACATTCAGTATTTAATGGATTTCACGGTCATTGAAAACAGCTTAAAGCAACATATTTCATGTAATTAATGTATGTAGAAAACGTTTCTACATATTTGGTAAGACACGGCATTCATTACCATTATATTGTAGTTTCTATTTTATTGATTTTGACACAATTTGCAATACATGTATATAAGATCTTTAAATTCGTCGAAAAAAACTTGCTGTCACTAAAGAACTAACTAACTAAAGGCACAAACTAGTGTATGAGACATTTTCTAACATGAACTTACGTTTGAAAAACCTTGCTATGCTATGGAATCTTAGCTGTCATTCACCGTTTCTAATCAAAACGATCAATTAGACCACCTTCTCCAATTTGTATCAGCTCATTCCTTCGTTTGGTGTCTAAACTGAGGCAACCTTTGTCTCACAAATGAGTCGATGCATCAGTCAAACAGAAATTTGTTTTGTGACATGAAATGCAATTCGGGTGGTGTGAAACTACCATAAGCTATCAGCCAAGAGAAGGAAAAATGTTATTCCGCTTTGAAATAAACTGAGAGTTGTTCTTCGAGATCGATATCAAAGTTTATGTTAACCTAATACCTTGAAAATGGGATATTTAGAATACGGCCCACCAGGGCGCAAGCTGTCAGACTCACAGTATAAAAACCACCCATTAATCACCACATACATTTAGCTTGTATTATTCCACGCTGATGACATAAAGCTTATCATATTACAAAGATACGTAGATCGCTGAACATAATGATCAAACATTAAAGAATATAGTTCATATTAAAGAGAATTTGATATTATCCTCTGATTATCTCAAAACGTTCTTGCTGTTATGTATACATTTGCGCTTCGTTCAAGTGGGTTCACGCTGGAAATCTAACAAACTGTCTTTCTTATTGCTTTAAAAATACACAATGTTTAAAAACCATTATCATCTATCTTATCATCCATGAGTATTAATCTTACAGACATGGTCGGGAAATGTGTTTACGATCAATTTAGAGAACGAAGCATGATTAAGCTAGCACAGTGTGTGTCCCATATGAAAACGTTTCTCTGAGTGAAGGTTTTTTCCAAGATGAACATGAATCACTTTGTTTTCAAATATTATCCTTATGTTTTATAAACAATAGAAGTCGATTTAGCAAGCTCAGCATTTAAGTTTTGCAAGTTTAAAATTAGAAACTGCACAAAATATAGTTCACGTAAGCGTCCTGGAACATCAGGAAGAAGAATAGTGCATGCCTTTCTTCCATGATGTTGCCACTTACACGTGTATGTGATGTTGTGATATGTGCAGCATCACAAAGGTCTGGAAGGCATCTGCAATATTATGAAATTTAGAAAATCTAAATTCAATGCTAGAATGGCAGATATTGATAAGTATATTATACTTTATCCATGTAAGTGAAATAGAGAGAGTCAGGACTCTAGGCTTGGAACATTATTCCATTTACTACATTAGAATAAGTGGAATTGAAGCGACTACCTGTCAAACACTCAAACTCGAATCATGATTAGTCGAGACATGCCGATCGCTCAGTTCCATTACAATTGACTTACTACTTCCGGGTAGTTTTCCTTGAAGTGCTGTTATTTCGAAAACACGTTCGACATACACGAGACGTTTCAACTTGTCGAGTCTAAATAATTGTAAATTTGTATGAGAAAAGCACTTAACTATGTTGATAAGTGAAATATTTCGTCTGTTTACTAGATAGCAATAAATAATTTTCAAAATTGAATGCGACGGAGTTCAGTCACATGGAATTTCAGACAATGTAGTATTAGGTAATTATAGCGCAGCGGAAATCCATTTAAAATGATGTTATAATCAATAACTTTATTTTCTCTGTATGAATTCTAAAAGCTTCCCAGAAAATGTGAGAAAAAATATTCCTAACGCATCGACCTGTATCATTATACAGATATTCATTTAACATGATTTATTTATTATTAATGGCTAGACAGATATTTGTATGATACGATGGTTTACCTTCCTTGGATCTGAATTAAAACGGATATATACTTCAAGATTTAAGAAAGATGATAATGAAATGTTTCTAATTCTTTTTGGAAGCAAGGCATTTCTGCACCTGTCTGTTTATAAATGCATCGTTTTAATGTTGTAACCAAAGACTGGTGTTGTTGTTTTTCATTTACTGAGTACTGGTTCTTCTAAATGACTGACTGGTTAAGTACTAGTATTATAATTATATCATATGTTTGGAAAATTATTAAATATGTATATCCGTTTCTTACTGTGAAACTAACAGGATTGGTATTGTAAGAAAACGATAAAACACCTGAAAAAATCTTAAAGCCTGAATTTACTGTAATTCTGATGGACCGAAATTTTATTGGTACATGTGCATAATTCTGTATATATGGATAACATGCCTTTGTTCTTTAACACATATATTCCGCACGCTGACATGTATGTGTCTTATGTCATCTGACCATTCAGTGATATATTTAAGCACTAATCATTTACACAATAATGGACATGTTTCAGCTTCATCGTTTACTTAGATTTTTGTTGAGAACTGTTTTGAGTTCGTTGTTGAAGTGGAGTTGTTTACTTTCCAGATCCTAGTTTGTTTGATATTGCTTTGTGTCCCCCTCTCTTCGTATACCTCTGATTCGTGTGTATGGTTCTCTCTAGTAAATAAAACCTTCCATGTTCCCTTTTAAATATAAGCCCACTGCGATTTAACATCGGGCATTACCTAGTTTCAAAACAAAGACAAATGCTCTTTACAAGTTGAACGCAGAAAACAGAAATATATGTTAACCTGAACCAAAATGGAAATAAAAAAGAACTCACAACTGCTGTGCACAATCCCTATCCGGATTAATAAATTGCAATCTAGGCTTATTCAGGTCTCATTTCGGTCGATATTTAATTACGAATCCCATTTATATCCTAGTATCGTTTTCTGATTAGTTTGTGTACAATACTCTTCATATAAATTTAGTTCTTTTATGTAAATCTGCAGATATTGCTATGATTGCCTTGCAGTCAGCGGGCATAAATCTTAATGATGCATTGTTACTGAAACAGACGCACGTTGTCTATAAAAAAACAAGTGTTTGCTAAGTCTGCTTAGGATTAGGTTTTCATTATCTGTCGTTTGTAAACTTTGGATTTGAGAGGTTATGCGCATTTTGTTTTCCACCGAATTTCAGTTCTATATTCAAATCACCGCGTCCGTCCCCTACGGAAAGTATGGCATTTAATAGAAATTAATAAACTAACGATTGAATTTAGTTCGCAACCTATTGACTCGTATTGGAGTCTACGAGCTCCAGATTGTTAAAGTTACCCGTTGTTATGTGGTTTAGGCCTATACTTAGAGTGTTTTTTAAAAATCAGATCAGATTACAATAAAGAAGAGTACATTTTTCTCGAATGTTTGGAGAAACTGTAACATATAACGGTAAAATGGCATCACTACGAGAACGTCCGCGGATCTAGTGTTCATACTTGCTACATCGCTTCAGCAGATACATGCACTGTAATTACAAATGAAAGTAGTTCGTTGTAAGTTTTCAAAACAAAGGGGGTTTAAAAAATTTTCCGTAGTGGTGTGCACGTCGAAAATGCTATCGGTTGACCGATAATTAAAATTACTGAGATTTATCAACATTACTGTTTCACAAGAACCAGCATTTCTAGTGAGTTAGCTTGTGTATAAGACATACATGTGCATTTCTAAATACCTAATCGATGCAAGTTTACTGGTAGTAAACGTGGAATAAATTTCGTTTAATGTTATTAACAGGCTCCTGATTATTCAGGGTAAACGTATCTGCCAAATGTTCTTTGTATTTAATATGCTTATTAGATAAGAAAAAAAAACAATACATATGTTCTATTGGATATATATTCAATTAGTTTTCTTGAAAACTGCTTAAAGTTGTAGTAAACAATATTCTCAAAAGTGTTTCAAGTGGAAATAAGGCTTATTTACTATTGTAAGTTAATTCTAAGACTTAAGATATTATTGGAATCTCGTTAAGATTTATAATAAAATTTAGTGAAGAATTCGTGGATTGTACTTAACCAAACTTTATGATGCATAAATAATAAGATGATTATATTTTCAAATTGAAAACAAGAAAGACGAAAGTGGAAATAATAATTACAAAACAATGGTATTAGTGTTGTTTGTACAATAAAATCTTCAAAACCATGAGTAGTTTTTCCATCAGACTAAATACCCATTATCTAACTTAGTACAAACAGTTATGTTGTTTTTGTATTCGTCGACACTTTCTCATTTCTACATGGGGGGTCAATCGACCTTGCCAGATTGTTCCACTGGAATCAATTATCAACATACAGTAAGTTGCCCTTTCACCAGTAGCGTGAAAGGTTTCCCCATGAATCAGATATGGGGGACAAATGACAGTAGTATAATGTCACTGAAGGACATGACCTGCATGCCCTAGGAATCAAACCCAAACCTCTCTGGTGTACGCCCATTGCTCTACCAGCTGAAGTTGTAAACGGGCTCTTAAAGTGATACATTTGACGCGATCAATGTTAAGTGTACATTCGTGCATACATGTCAGGATCAGGTTAATTTGTTCGGACTATGAATGGTATGAGGGTTCGCCTAGGTCGAGTGGTTGTGGTCGCTGACTTCAAAGTCAATGCCCCTTACCTCTGCAGGTTCGAATTCCACCCGGGATATATAATTGGTATATGAGGAAGCTATCCAGCTGACTTACGGAAGGTCTTCTGTTCTACTTAGATGCCCGTCTAAGCCCAAACTAATGTAGAAGAGGCACCCGTGATCTTCCTACACAATAATTGAAGGAAAGGTCACTACATGACCCGCATTGTTTATAATTCTGACTTAAAGCCCCATCACAAGAAGATGAATGGTATGAAAATCCCTGTATGAATGTGTCAATACAATACAATATATTATAACTCATTGCATACAGCATGTTACGTTTTTATAGTAAATAATAGCACATACAATTATGATATAGATTTGATATCTTAGATACAAGGATATTCAAAGAGCATCGCAAAATTTACATCATTTTCATACATTATTTTGATTTCTAAAGCATTGTACATTTAAAGCACTGACTTCTTAGATTTTGGACAAATAAGTAAAAAAGGATTTTCATTTACTAATATGTTGAAGTTACAATCATTACAATGTTTAGGTTGATTTGCATATCTTCCGCGTTCAATTGCCGAATCGTGAGAGGAAGTTCGAAATCTGGTTGAAACTGTTCAGATTGTTTTTTTTTTATTGTTAATGAAGTGAAAATATAAATCCGTCGAAAATGAATGGTTAAAGAGACAGCACGTATCTAAGTGTCCTCAATTATTAATATAATTATGAGTACCAACCTTGAAAATATATGATACTAAATATCTAATATTCGTTGCTTTAATTTATTAAATTTATTCACATTTTGAATTGGTTTTACCATAGAAATGATAATCCACAGGAGTTCGACCAATTTCCCCATAAATTGTGTCGGGTTTAGAAGAGCGTTTGACACATAATGTTTACGACAAAATTTAGAATCTATGATTTCACTGTCTGTAGCCTCGTGGTATTCCCAAACGTCAGTCTCGTGGTTTAAAACAGGTTCAACGAATGAATAAAATAAAATAGATTTCGCTATCTCATGCCCATATATGTTCTCGGCTTAAAGAAATGAAGCCCTTTTTCGACAACATGTGTGTCAGTTTTAATTATACCATACTAGCTTCACCAGTCACCATCACCACAGGAACAATAACATATATTGTCTGTCCTATTGGTCAATTTAATTGATTTTAAACAGTAAGCACTATTTTTCTCATATGGCAATATGAAAACGAAGTGATCATATGGATTAAATATTGTTTCCTGCTTGCAAAAAGTGACATCACATGTTGCGTTTTCTTAAAAAGACGTCACTTACAGAAGAGGTTGTAAATCCCATAGCAGCGCTCATACATTATATATCAGACGATAGACCGTCAATATCAAATGCAAATGTTGAGTGTAAAGATGTAAAGATAAAAAAAACATTGAACATGACACTTACATACAATCTACATACAAATCTTGATGTGTATCTAGCATTATTGCCATCCAAAATCATCAATCTGACAGTAAGTCATTAATGGCATTTCGTATATTCCAGAGATTTTGGAATAATAAATAATGCATTAACGATATCAAATTCATTGCAATCAAAATGTTAATGTTTTACAGTTCGATTTTGCCCATTGGTTTTCATCGTATTACAAACTATGAACCGGGCGGATTACTTTTACGTAACATTACATTTAGACTAGTTTTTGTTTGGATTGAAAAGTACAATTAAATCCATGATCTCGATTGTTTTACGAACAATTCCCATTATTGTATTTATTGTTTAAATTCATCAGACATTTAATTCGTGTTAGAACCAACTGCCGTACCAGCTTTAGATCAATATAATTGTCTTAGTAACATAAATAACCAAGCATTTGTTCATTGTAATGAGTTTCTTCCTCTACAACATGGCTATTACATAAGAGGCGTTTTCTCAAACAATATTTTGTCTCGGTCGATTCTCTTTTCCCGAAAAATAACACAAATTATTGTAAATGTAAGCATTTATATGAAGGGGGAAACACTAATCATCATAGGTCTAAACACCACAGTCAAGTATCCAGTACGTCGACTATTGATTTCACTCTAACAATTACTGAAAATAAAGGCGAAAAACCAACTCTTCTCATTGCATAAAATATAAGTCTAAAACGGGATGGAGGACATTGGCTTCGACTAATATACTATCTATGACGACAACGATATTCTATTTGTAATGTTTCGTCTGTAGATTAGAGAAAACAATCAATCCGAAATAAAGCAACATTTGGAGGTTCCGCTTTCAAGGGAACTTGATGCTGTTGTCGATAAACACTTTTTAATTTACACATTATTCAGATATTGAATCTGGCATGAATAACATAAGTTTGAAACTGGACTCGACGAATGATATAACGTGGTGATGCCTCATTGCGTCTAGGAGTAACTGTGTTTATTGCTTAGATGTAATTCGATGTTAGTTTAGTAAGACTTATTTTCAAAGAACTCAATTAAATCTGGAAAGTTTGTGAGTGGTTATGTTTTGACGACGTTGGTAATATCTACTGTAAACATTAGCAAAACAAAGATGGTAAATAATATTGTTAATATGCCAACGTACACATCTAAATATCGTTAATTATTATGTGCCTGATGAAAACCAGTCCGTTGAAATATTCAGATATTATTTAAAACGTAGACCTTGCCCATATTCAGGTTCACCAAATTGTTCGGGATAACAAGAGAGAGAGAGCGTTTTACTATTTTTCTAGCTAAATCCTAAGTTGTCCCCCTGACCCATCAAGTTTAGTATTGTTTTGTGTCCCCTCCTCACCTTTATATCATTTGATCATACACCTAAGTATATTTATGGGAAAGTTCTGTCTTTTTATTGTGGCCTTCCGTGTGGCTTATCTATCTCAATCTGTCTAGAGCCATTGTGAAGAAGACATTTTAGTAACAGCCGAATCTCGCTTATTCGACAACCTTCTATCCGAATACTTGGTATCATCCGAAATAAATATTAGGTCCCGATGTATATCCTTATGTACGTCGTATTGAACTGGTTTATTCGAAATCATGTATTATTCAAATGAGCGAGGTCGGACTGTATTATAGTATAACACTTTCCATTACCTTCATTGAGGACAAACAACCGGCAATTTGGTATACTTACGAGCAGGCGTAGCATGGTTCTCAATATACCACTCGCTGTTTGTGACGTGGACCCTCTAGAAACTAAAACAACACCATATAGCTCAATGTTAAAGTATGCAAATACTGGCTAGCATGGCTGAACTAAGTAACTAAGTTTCCAGCTGCTATATTTACGCCGACTATGTTTCTGAAGCGCTGTTTAACATTTACGAAGAAATATAATGACGATAAAAGGAATTTATTACATGTGTTCCTAATCACTGACGGTAGGTTTGGGGGAAATATATTGCTGTAATTGTGCTAGGGAAATGCAGTACTAATTTGACGACCACTTGGTAAAACATTTCCTCCAGAAAAAAACAATGTTTCTGGGCTTTTGAAGTACACAATGTCTAGTCTTACAAGCGAAGGAGACTAAACACCGTCTTAGAACAGTACACTATACGGGCAGCAAGTTGACCTCACCAGCGTTCCTAAAGTTCAGACCACAAATAGCCCTGTTACAAGGCACTGACACTTTCTTCACATGATGATGCTGTATAATAGTATTATATTTGTAATAAATAATAGTTCGCCTTTGTAAATTTTGCAGAACGCTCTCTTTAATCAATGACTCCAGCTACTACCATTCCAACAGGTTATATATAATCCCATTGTTTATACGTAGCAACATAGTCTCTCTTCTCTTCTTTTACTACATTGCTTCAAGCTAATTTTTTCAACATTGCTCGGTTCCTGTTCAATCTATCTCATTTAAAGCGCTCAATTATATTCCGTAGATCTTTAAAACTACCACTATGACAGCCCTGAACATAAAGATGACCCTTTGTGTTATTGCTTTTCATCACAGGTATTGTTTTAATTAAGTTGTTGCCCGAAATTTAATACCATAACCTATTTTTCGGCGCAGCCGTACTAACATGGTTTTGCATAACAGTGTTGTGTAAACCAATCATATCTCACGTTAACAACCTAGGCAATTTCTCTTCAACCAAACAACGTTTGTTACCTTTACGCGGATTCGTTAACCTTTCGAAAAAGGGTATGTTACCTTACCGAAATCCACTGAATTTCGGTGATTTACCGAAATCCATTTTGGATCTGGAGTGACCAGCACGCGTAACTTCTTGGCATATTTTAGACGTTAAGGTCTGCATTATATTGTCGGCTGTCTTAGCTATAAACCTCTTAACGTCATTTATACATAAATAGTTTGTTTTGTTGATTTTTCTGCATTATAATTTGTTAATATTGTACCGCTTGAAACATCGTTATTTCTCAAGTTAAGTAGCATATCATTCTTCTCATGAGTCAGTACAATATAAAAACAAATCGTAAAACTTTGAATATAATATGTAACGTAAAATTATTAACCATTTAAGAATTGAATAATCCATCATTTTGAAGATGTATTACCGTTCCAAATCACTGTAAAATAATTCATAAACTGACATTTGGCTTGGGTAAATAAATTATCGATAATTGATTAAGAATCAATGTCGACCCATTGCAAGAAGTAAACTCAAAATGAGTATGAAGGCGACAAGAGTTTAGTGGTGAAGACGGGACAAATTCCGCTTAAAAACGTGTTCATTCAGTTAATTGGTAGTATTGAAAATACATTTTCCTGTTCGCTTGTAGGAATAATTTGAAATCATGAAGCAAATACTTAACTACGCAGGTTTATCGTAGATTTGTGACAATGACATGTAATTGTGAACAATGGTATAACCGTTTACTGGAGTCGAATAATGCGATTCAAGACGCCTGTTTTTATTACAATTATTTCACAATCGGTTACGCCATTGATAGAAACACTGAACTGTATCTAGTTTACTCATTATCTCCTTTCTGCAGTTGGCTATGCATTTCAATTTGGATGTTGTGTTAAATAAAGAACAAACTCGGACTCCTCTGCGTCCTGATGAATACATTCACCCAGTTCGAAATGGAGTTGCAATCAAATAAGACTTGCATTTCTAGTTATAGAAAGAATTTTGAATTTCGAAATGAAAAACGAAGTTTGTATGACAAATAGCATGTATACTTATGTATGTGAACTAGATGTTAATGACCGGCAGACAATGACATGATTGTTATTGTATACATATCCGTATAACAAGTGAAACGTCTGATTCTAGAAAGAGCTCCATGTTAAAAGATTTATGAACCCGGTGCCTGATTGTGACAATGGCACGCCACATGTAACAGTACTATTACTAACAGAGAATGACGTTAAAGCCAATTCAACACGCACTTTACATAGAACAACGCTGGTATCAATCTCTTGTTAATTTTTTTGAGCAAGTTCAACACAGCAAAGATTTGTCACAGACAGATGTGTCATAAAAGTCATATCTGGTACGGGAAGGCCATTACCGGCAAGCTTTGTATAAGCAAGTTGAAGTAAGAATCTATGGTGAGACAATATAATTATCATAGTCTAAAGATTTTCAGGCGAAATCCCGATATTTATGACAGTGGCTACAGCCCGTGATTGTTTGATTGTGTCTTCCTGGTTGGTTTATTGGTCAATTTCGTTGGTGAAAGGGTTGATAATTTCGCCATTTGCTTCTATTTCCGATCCTGATACAAGGCGCTGGTGATTGCATTTCCAGGCTATTTGTCGCACCTTTAAAGTGTCTGTCCGAAATAACTGAAAGTTTCGACTAACTATAAAGCCATGATACGATTCAATGGTATCAGGGAACATTTTCAGTGAGAATAATTTGCATTTTTGGGTGTGAAACTGTAAGCAGACCTCTAGTATATTTAATCAATACGTTTTGTTACATTATGCAAAGCAAACTTTGTCTACGCTCCGTCAAAATGTGTGCTGCCGTCCCAGTGTTAGAAATTACAATACAACACGATATATTATTGCACGGATTTGTAAAGCATTAGACGAATGTGTTCGACTCTACCGTATCAATTCGTAATCTGTTACATTATTATTGCTACTAATTAATTAGAATTCCTTACTTGCACTTCAGCTACCGATTCCAACAATCAGTTCGGGGTTGTGAATGTTTTCCCTCTAACAACGTAGATGATTGCGTATACAATGTAACCCAACTAGAGCATCACACGTTGGGAGAAATATTAAGATGTTACTGGGTACGCCGCATACACATAGCAATGCCTACCCACTCATATCCCAGAGAAACATCAGCCAACGAAACATGTGGGATTGAGAAGGAGGTATATGGGGAATATATATGGAAATGGGGAAGTTATGAATTATCAGGCTCATTATCAAAACAACTATGAAGCATTTAAAGGGACACCAATGGGGGAATTAAATGGACGAAATCAAGTAGTCATGGTCCAAAAGGGAATTGAACAGAACACGACTATTATACATACATTCAAGGAACTACGCATGGGAAAAGAGGAACTTAACATACATTAGAAAACACAAACATAACAAATAACAACATAGCGATGTTCAGCCTTGGATCTGTCAGTAAACATTCGGGGACCTTCGAACATGTTTGGCTGTTTTGGAGTGGTTGCTGCATTTAGTGGGATTTAACCCATGTACTTTGTACTACAGTAAAGCTTGTATTGTTGTAGGAGGGAAATTGGTTCTCGAGAGAAAGCTGCTTCAGAAGTGTTACACTGTCTTAGATTACCCCCTCTTCCGAAAGTATTAATGATATTACATATATCTACTGTTTAGCTTAGTATGCCCATTCTTCCGTTCATTTATAATCCCATTTCCTTGTCAAGCCCAAAATAAAATTTCAAGACGGTTCCAGAGTGTTTCCATGTCTCTGAATACAACATATGTCCAAAATAACTAATGGGTTTTAGAATTCGCATACATCACGTTGATGAAATTGATGGCTCATTTCGTGAACGTTGTTCGTTCTTTACGATATTTGTTTCGCTTTGGAAAGCCATAAATCTCACATTAGGTGCATTACTGTTTTGTGTTACAGAACAATACAAGTTTACACAACATTGCGGTTTGTATATTAAAACGTTCTACAACTGGAAAGAAGTATTCCGCTAATTAAGAGAAACGTGTTTATTGTTTTTTGTATTATTAACTAACTGCAAGTTAAAAGCGACATAAACTACTTCAGCATGTTGTAATATTTCCTCTAGCGATTGTTTGAGAGAAAAGGATTATCAGTCGAGCTCTTTTTAACTGACAGAGTTATAATTAATTTTACGGTTTTCTTGGATTCCATGCCGGTTTTTTCTATGTTGTTTTAGACAAATTGTATTTTCTGTTTCGAATAGATAATCAATCATTGGGCTTCAGTTAATCAAGATCTGCAGACATTTGCTTTCTTTTGGTGAAAACTATTTCTTACAAAAATCAGTTTAACAGAAGAAGAATGCGGCGTATTCTGTTTGATGAAAAACCAATTACAAGTGTCCTGGTTTTTTTTCCAAACTAATTTGGAATGTTTAAGAATTGAGACTTGAAGCATATAATTATCACTCTTTTCTTTTAACTCACGGGAATTATCGTCAAATATTTATGTTATGCATCCCTAAATGCTATGCCCCACCAGGGAAGCAACAGGAATGGCTGGACAATAGACAACACATGGTTCCTGGCCGGTGAGATTTCCACATACCCGATACTATACTTCTACATGGGAAATACGCTTGCTTCACTATTGAAGCGGACTTGTATCGATAAAGCACCTTCGATCATAGCGGCATGGACATAACTTCCGGCCCTTGAGGATGGGTGTATAGAACTACGGGATGCGCTTCTCGTTTGGGAGATCTTCATATCAACTTGCGGTCTGGACATTTAATCAATAAAGGCATTCGATATTGAACTCAGAATCAGAAGTCACGCTGTTCAAATAAATGAACTGTATGGCGTTCTGTTCTATCACTTAAAATCTCCATTAGCTAACGCCGATAGAGTATGAGATATCATCATGCCGAAAACGTGCAATCTAGAATGAAAATGGTGATATCTGCTATCCGAATTAAGATATATGCAGTACGAATTTGTGAAATCAAAGATTCCAATTCTTGATCTCTGAACGAGCTATTACATAGTGAACCGTCACCTAACAAAATTGTAGCATAGACTATTAATAAGGTGTTTCTTGATAGTATATGTTCTTTGTCTACACTTTGACATAACCGCACAGACGAGTGTTACACTAAAACATTATAAATATACACATAATACAGTCTGATGGAAACTGTTAGTCAAGACTAGACAACAGGTTACGACTTAATAACCATCTGATATTTCACAAATTGACTCCAACATATGATAAGTCTGCGTCTGTGTTGCGAAGCGAGCAAAATATATAATACGTGAATATGATTTACGCCATCTACATACACACATTGTCTGAGGATGGACAAGGAAAGTGACTGCAGTAAAATCTCAATAATACGACTAATCATGGGACCCTAGAAAACCGCTCTTGTTATTGAGGTGGTCCTTATATTGAGGTTGAATAAAGACCATAACACTGATATTGGACTGAAATTAGTGTTCATAATTTAGGGATGGTCTTATTATTGAGGTGGTCGTTATGTGAGGTTGTACTGTATTCGGGAACAGACTCGTTTGTACGATGAAGTATCAGGATTTGATCAGCGTTATTCTCGCATAGGGCAGTCAATCTTACGCAAGGTACTAGATTCTGGTCCGCTTGGACTGAATTATGTGTCCCCTTTGCGCGTGTGTCTCCTCCCTTATTCTTTTGTCCGAATCTGTCTAGCGAAGTTCCTATTCGCGAATACGACATTCCCAGCTCAGAATCCTATCATTTACGTATTATCAAAGTACAATTGATATAATTATAATATTATATAAGTAAAAGAGCTGTTTGTACCAAAATAGTATAGATGTGTTAAATACAACTTTCTCTGTCTCGGTTTACATAACACCATAGGGGTTACATCAGAACCACAAAGTCTCGCCCATCGCCACCGTGACCGAAACTGTTATGCGCTATTTAGTCATGTCGTAGCCAGCACGTTGTTGAGTTTTCTTGAATTTACTTTGAGCCGTTTTGTGACAATATACAGTAAAAGAAACTATATGAATTACAGTTACTCGATATATGCAAACAATTTAGGTTACGTAAGCTGCAACATGAACGGAGATTACGTAACTGTACTAAACTTGTTTACTTGAAACATGCAAACGTTACTATTATAATGCATAGTTGATAATTTGTATATAAACTTAGTTATCATGGTGTGGAATATACGTACGTGTGAAAAACGCCATCTTTCTTTCCGTCTCTCTGTATAAGAGAAGCTGTCTAGACTAGATGATGTACATGGTTGTCAAAGTTGAGCTCAAATATCAGAACGATATTACATACTTCCGGGGAATCTATTGTTAATGAAAAGAGACTGTCTAGCTCCTATGATTAGTATAAATTCTTTTATGTACGTCAGAAAATAAGAAATCGGAGGTTTTGATCTCGCACGATGGCTATGAATTCACCGTAAAGAGTAATTGGTATTGTTAACCCTGCACGCAATCTAGAGAATGTAGAATGGGACAGACCATGTCCACAATGCAATGCTTCATCACACAGATCCTTAGGCTAAGAAATAAAACGATGAGGGGATAAAGTATAATATACAACGATACTGAATATAGGAATGGGAAATTGAAAAGCGCAAACTTGAAGAAACTGATTGAATGAAGTACTGTAAAATAGTGGAATTAGATTGAGTATCAATATATTTTAGTTTTGTATAGTTTTGGATAGTTTTGAATAGACGAAAGTCGGAATTAGCTAAAACAAGCCATTTTATCCGCGGTACAAACACCGATTTAATTTTATATCCATTGGTGTTCGGACGGACGTTAACTCCTGCCTTTGTTTTCATTGCAATTTGAGATACATTGTTGTATGTACTGCATGATTAGAGGGAAATACCCACATTTATACCATTCTGGAATATATCTATTGGGAACAATATGTCTACAGCTAGGGAGTATGAAGTAATGAAATGGAAAGGAGAGAGAAACTATACGGGACTGTTCAACAGTTAAATATGAATAGAAAATTGGCAACAGAACGGTTTCGTTGCCTTGGATATGTCGACTGTCTGCAGACAATGATGTACATCAACTGTGATGCAAGATGACAAATTGCAGTACAAATACAAACAAACGTTTCGTTCTACTTCCATATCAGACAGATTATTGCTTATTGATTATGTAATCATTGATTTATGAGGTAGATATAAGCAATCTCTTGAGCTAAACGACTGCCCGTAGAGTGTATATCTAATAGTGCCTGTTTTTTTATGGTAAAGCCATATATAAATACTGTTCTTGATATGTTGGTGGACTTTAAGACTGTTAACGGATTTTAATATTTACGTACGTGTCTGTTATTTCTACGCAAGTATTTGCTAACAATATCATACTGTGTTGTTTTAAATTAGTCTGAAATATTCGTACCACATGTTGAATGCAATAATTTGTTTCCGGGAATTCCCATCATAATCATTAAATAACAATTTATCATCCAACGAACATAAAGTATCACGAACATATTGATATTTAGTAGCTATAATTATAATAATAGAATACGAATCGATACTATTTTATTGTAAATATTAGCATTTCAGAATTAGAATGTAAGCTGGTTATTGACTTGCATATACGCCAGCGATTGTTAACATCGCCATTGTAGAAATATAGCAGTACAGAGCTAGAAATGAAAGTTATTCAATGCACACCAGCTTTATATTTTTGCAACAACCGTTTTTCAGAATTATGAGTTTGTGAATATATGCCTACAGCGTCATTTGCATTAACACAATTCCCTTAGAAAAAAAGCTCAGTAAGATTAAATGGTTTATTTTATCATTGAAATATTCTTAAAAAGTGTACCCGGCGGAATAATACTAAATCGTCCGGAGGAGTCTGGTTCTGAAAGCTTACATAAATCTGGTGAGAAGACTCTCTAAATATGGAAACGTTAGTATTCACCGTACAACATGCCAGTGGGCACTTGATGCAAATGACGCACTTTGTCGTGATAAATTGAATTAAATTTTGTTAGCAAGTAACTTAGCATGGAGTGTGTGAGTCAGAAATAGAATTTGTATACAACTAATGAGAATATACATTCGTCAAATGCACTTAACGTACCAAATCTTGGTCCTAAACTAACATTAGCCCAATTCGTCTGTAGTACACTGAACATTGTTCCTTACGAGGAAATTTATTGAATAATTATAAACTTGTTTAAACTGTAATGCAGCATGCTAGCCCACGACAAGAGAACGTATTTCACAGCCAAATGACCCATGCAGTTAAAATTGGTAGTCGTTCCTGTCTTATGACACTTTTCCTTAAATATTATCGGCAGTTACACCATCGAAATTAGCCATCAAAATTAGCCATTTGTCAAATACACCTCCTCGATAATTATGTTTTAATTCCATGTATTTCAGCTCCCTCAAATTTATCGACTGAAGCAGTGTGTTTACTCCACGCTTGCATTTACCGGTGTTGAGGCAGAATATCATCCCGCTAAAATATCCACTCCATCATATTAGGGTTACCAATACATAACACAGTTTGCACAAGATATAGTAATGTGACTACAGCATACAATAATAATAACCAATGACATAATGCAATAAAAGATGCAAAAATTGTAAAGATAGGAACATGATCAAAATAATATATGATATAATGTAATATGTAACGGGCCCAATATAATAAAGTATGGACAAACTATAATAAAGGATGCGCATAGCATGATAAGTTTTCTACATTATATAATGATGTATATAGATATATATATAATGTAATGAATAATCTCAAAATATAAGTTCAAAGGCACAACATATCACGATATACGGACAAACCATAATATGTTTGTACAACATGTAAAGAAATGTGTGTACACATTTTGTATTAAAAAACAAACATAATAAAATAGTTCATGACTACAAAAGACAATGCAGTGCCGGCTTTGAGAACAATCGAAGTATTAGGACGTCATGTGATAATGAAAGAGAGACTTATATAGTACGCTGGGTGCTATTAGTTTTTATCAAAAACGTATAACTTTTCTACAGCAATGGCATAAAGTCGTCCGGAAAAAATTGTTCTGAAAATATTTCCACGTTTAATGGATCTGTTTAAAAAAAATCAAATTCGACCTATCAGGCTATCCTAGAAATGTACGGCCGCGGTAATGCTTATACACACAACCTAGCTAAGCATGTTCCTGATTTGATACAATCGTTATTGAATGCTATATTGTAGACACGTTATTATGTTTGTTTAACCCAATCAGGATGTGGGTTATTCAATTTTAATCTCTGCAATTCAAAATTATAACTTGCCCGTATTGAAAAATAAAAGTCAGTTATAATATTCTCCCTAAAAAACAATGCATAGGCCTACTGTAATAGAACAAAATATATATGCTTTAAATACATCAGGTCATATACGTGTCATAGCAATTATTACATTGGCATGCAACACTGGATTGTTTGGAGATAAAACAATTATTGCCACACGAATTTTGCTCATGAAAACTAATAATCCAGCAATCGTGTCGTGTGAATTCGGCGCCAGTACGAATTAGATAAATATTAAACTGGTATATAAACGGTGCATAGAGATGACATGTGTGAAATTATTTTTATCTCGTGGCCACGACTTACTAACTCGTTCCAACGGGATAAAACTAATTTCACACATGTCACCTCTATGCCACCGTATATATAGACTCATTTCTGTATCATTGTGAGGCGGCACCATATCAGTGTTAACACTACTGAAACCATAGATGTGGGCAAGGCTTTGTTGTAAATAAACCCAGAACAGGACAGAGATACATAGTCAAACATAGTACAAGACTAATTTTGATGCAAAGCATCAAAACGGCGGCACAAGTTTTAGGAAGCATGATATTGAAGATTTATTATTTTGTTTATCAATAAATAAGAAAGTATGATCATCACCAAGCCATAATTCTGGTAAGAATCATCCACAATTCATGACAATTGCCTAAATAGTCTTGGTACCAATCAATCATTTGTAGTTTAATTGGAATATGACTTGTTTATGTAAAACAAACCGACCAGTTTGTGACATGCATTTATCTAAACAGACAGTGAGACAATACAATAACAACGATTACACGAAACGTAGATAGAACGAAACGGATCTAAAAATATACATGATTATAACTTCTAGTTTTACAGATCTAAAAGAACTATTGGGATATCAAAAGGGAAAAATATCCACTAAAAATGTCAAAACAACGTAATTAAAAGTTCAGTTCAACCATCAGCATTTGATCTCGAATGTACTGAATCCGTTTTACTGCCAATGCGTTATTTGAACAACAAATGCTATGACGTTTTCAACGACAATTTTCATTGGCTGAATTTTGTTTACATATTACCATCAGTACATAACTTATATGGGTCAAGTTAAGGCAATGTATATTGCATAGTTTGGTCACTGTATTTATATTTGTACATTATAAACTGCATTCATGAACTTATTAATATGGATTAACATTTTTTGTTTAACAATTTGCTTTTTTATAAGTACAATTTCAATTTGCGTGCACAGCATTAGGAACCATTTCCTGAACTTTGATGATGAATTGAGCGTAGTTGTGAAACGAAGCTATGTAATACACGATGCCTAACCGTTTTCGTGACTAGCTGTTGTAAATTCTTATAAGCATACGTAAAACATTTTTTAAAGCTTTTTATTAACGGTAAAAATACATTTTAAATATTTTGACATTTTTTTATTATCAATTAGTACACTTTTTTTATCTGTATAATTAGAATCACGTTTTGTAAGAACAATTTAAAAAAGCATAATACCAATGGCTTCTCCCATTTCGATTATGCAACTCCATGTACCTAGATTAAAAATTATTCAAATAGACGACGGCCTGAAGGCCGCCGTCAATAAGTTTGGAAACAAAAATATATACAGTAAAACCTCATTTGAAGACCGCCTCGAATATATGATCGCCTCAATGGAAGACCGCCTCGAATATATGATCGCCTCAATTGAAGACAGCCTCGAATATATGATCGCCTCAATTGAAG
Organism: Mactromeris polynyma; assembly: GCA_032209605.1. NCBI lineage: Eukaryota > Metazoa > Mollusca > Bivalvia > Venerida > Mactridae > Mactromeris > Mactromeris polynyma. The sequence continues at coordinate 37,780,984 of JASFXZ010000001.1, read as the reverse complement.
ACAGCCTCGAATATATGACCGCCGCATTTGAAGACCGCCTCGAATATATGATCGCCGCATTTGAAGACCGCCTCGAATATATGATCGCCTCAATTGAAGACAGCCTCGAATATATGACCGCCGCATTTGAAGACCGCCTCGAATATATGATCGCCTCATTTGAAGACCGCCACGAATATATAACCGCCGCATTTGAAGACCGCCTCGAAAATATGACCGCCTCATTTGAAGACCGCCTCAAATATATGACCGCCTCATTTGAAGACCGCCACGAATATATAACCGCCTCATTTGAAGACCGCCTCGAATATATGACCGCCTCATTTGAAGACCGCCTCGAATATATGACCGCCTCATTTGAAGACCGCCTCGAATATATGACCGCCTCATTTTTATGACCGCCTCGAATATATGACCGCCTCATTTGAAGACCGCCTCGAATATATGACCGCCTCATTTGAAGACCGCCTCGAATATATGACCGCCTCATTTGAAGACCACCTCAAATATATGACCGCCTCATTTGAAGATCGCCTCGAATATATGACCGCCTCATTTTTAAGACCATATTTTATGAACCCGTTTTTATTTATCTTCCATAAAGTTACTCGACAATCAGACCTCCTCTCAACTTGGACCGACTTTCTTCAGAACCAATAGTGGTCTTGTTATTGAGTGTTCGCTGTTCGTAATGTATCAAACTGCATCATATCTCCGACACTATTTCAACGTAATGTGGTCGTGAGCGGGTAATTACATCGTTACACACGTTTACCTGTAGGATAGATAATAGTAAACTATTTAAACACATTTAAAGCGGCTTTGCCTATGTTACATTTAATGAGTGTATTGTTTTACATATTTGGTCAGGAATTACATTCTTGCTGACGAAAATATTCTATTTGACAAACATCGCGATAGAAAGACATAGAAAGTAATTTCGCGGACGCTAAAGAACCCTAGGCATGATGAACAGTTGAATATGGAAATTTCTGTCATTTTAACACGTATGAAAAACGTTTTTGATGTAATGGAACCTAATAAAGCATTCCGCGTTCGTTACCACAGCGATTAATTAGAACATCTTCTCCGATCTGTCAAAATCCCAGCATTCGTTTTGATGTCTAACATCAGCTACTTTGGTTTAGAAACATGACAATATCAATCTAACAGAAGATGTTTTGTTACATGAAATGCTATAAGGATGACATGTGACTTCCGTATAGCCATCTGAGAGGCGAGACAAAAGTGTGATGTCCCTTAAACGTAAGTTTATCCAAACATTAGCGTTACATTCTACCTCGTATTGTTATGAGGAGATATTAAGAAAGCGTCGGTTCTTAAAGTATTCAATGAACTTAAACCTGGCTTAATCAACGCATGTTTCTTTACTTCTTAAATATTGATTAATGTTGGGAAACCAGAATTCTTCTACATGTGTGAACATGATGTGTGCGTAGATTACCCTAACATCAGTGATATATTTTGATACATACATATAAATGTTAGATAGTATTTTATAATATCAGCTACTTTGAAATACATAAAATATATGTTTTATTGCTGTATAAACGAAATTTATTGCTACCGATAATCGTTGCTCATAAACATTTGAATAATTAAAATAGCTAATATGTATTGTTAGGGAGTAACTAGAAAGTCAGTTTCATACATTAATGGCGTATTTGTATTTTAGCTTTTTTTTGGCTTGCACATATACATTATATATATGACCTTTGAACTGCACACACAATCTAGCAAATATGAACGATACTGTAAGAAGAAGGCAACTATACACAAGGGAAATACACAATTGAGACACACACTTAAATAATACCAACCAGTCAATCAGTCTTTCATTTACTATTGCCAGCATTATTGATGAAAACATGTTGAATGTTTGTGTTACATTAAATTATATTGATATATACTTGCATGTAACTCGGTAGACTTTAACCCTATCAGAACTTTGACATAACAACTGGTATATAATCGCTCGTTTGGTTTTGATACCATTACTGTACATGACAGACACCTCTTAATGCCCGGCGTATCATATACACGTACAACTGCTTGTTATCACGTTAATAATTCGCTGTGTTCCATCCTTGGTGCTAAGGAATGATATCACACATTGCATGCTCGATGTATAATATCGATTACCTTTGATGTGCACTCATGTATTCAAGTTGATCTAAGTTCCACACTCGTACCGCGTAGCCTTGTTTCTTGTTTCCGAACATTTGATAAAATTATGCATACCGGTATCAGATGAAACGACTTTAACATGTGTGAATCTGTGGTTTTATGCTAGCTTTCAGGTAATACGTGAGTTGTTAGTTTTACATAATGAAAACAATTAGCAAAGCGGTATCATAAATCGTTGTTCATCAATTACACAATGTATCGGTTTGTACAAACAAACAATACGGAATTTGCAGTCGGTTTCCGGGTGTTTGCTCTAATTCTACAGAGAGTGCCGGATATATTTGTTTTTGCTGTTCTTTCTAGACAGCTCTAGATGATTATTCGGAAGTCGTGAGTACTAATTATGTACATGAGACAATGCCGAGAACCAGAACGCCATATTTAGGTGGTCAGCAAATTATTTAAAGCGTCTCTCGAAAAGAAAATCAAATAATCAGGTTCACCAAATACTTTTAGAACCCACTAGAATATCACTTAGCGCCTCTATTTAACACAAATATCACCGGAAAATACAACTAAACAGCACTGAAGGTCTTGTGGAAAGCGACATTTTACATAATGGTTAAAGACAATGACCATTTACCACCGCCAAGGTTAATAACTTACAACATGCTCGTTAACTACAGCAAAGGTCAAATAACGTACGAAAAGGACAGTACGTTAACTTTTACTTCGGTTTAATTAGGAACAAAACGGTCAGGTTTAGATCCAATAAGAACGTACGAAAAGGGTCGTTCACTACTTCTAAGGTGCAATTACTACCATTAACATCCATGATTACCACAATGACTATAACAACACGTAGGGTCGTTAACTACGACTAAATACGGTTTATTACATATATGCTTAAATGTGACTCAGTATTATTAACTCTATAACCATAAGTGATCGAGGAGGATGTCATGGCCGAATCTGAACCTATATATAATCGCAGATGAGGGAGCTATCCAGCTGGTTAACATGAGGTCAGAGGTTCTACCAAGATGACTGAAAATACCAGGGGTACATGGGGTCTTCCCCCCTTCCCCTATAATCGCAGGAAAGTCACTGATAACCCTTGCTATCACATAATTAACTACAATTTTCACATATACTTATTAACTTCTAAACTAAGTACCGTTAAATACACACAAAAACGTTGACTACTACCAAAGTTTCAATTACGCATTGGGCTGTTAATTACCGCCAAGGTCCACTAATTACCGCCAAGGTCCACTAACTACCACTATAAGGTCCACTAACTACTGCTAAGGTCCACTAACTACCGCTAAGGTCCGCTAACTACTGCTAAGGTCCACTAACTACCGCTAAGGTCCACTAACTACCACTAAGGTCCACTAACTATCGCTAAGGTCCACTAACTACCGCTAAGGACCAGAACCAAACACTAAATGTAACATATTACTACAATGTGAACACATGCCATGTACAGCATGGATACTCAATGAATATACGCTTTGAAATGAAAGAAATATATATATATTGCATCTTTTTTTGCATTGAGAAAGATGTCTACATAATAAGCATCTCATATTACATGTTAAGATCTATTTCGGCATGAATATTGTATTGCAAGATATGTATTATTTTAGATTATAAAAATAGACATGCGTTGATGGTGATATAATTATATAGATGGTAAACGCAAGCTATCACGAAATGTAATTACAACAATATTTCAAACCTGTAACATGAGATGCATATTGGACATATACTGATATCGTTATGCTAACCATTTCATTTTTACATTTTGTTTTTGTTACCTGATTCTGTAAATGTCATTAGTCCCATTCATCAAATAAAATGCAATGGCTATTTACGAGTTATTACGTATTTAATGGTCACGCTATCGTAGGATGATTGTCTCCGTCGCTATAGTATTGCAGAATGTTCGCGCTTAAATAAGAATTTTTGTGTCAAACAAAACAACAATATAATCATGAAAAAACACACCACGAATTAAATTAATGAAAAAAGCGCACTAGCTTGATATAATGACACCCTACATGCAATAAAGTGATTTTCATAATGGCCGAAAGCTAGCTATTGATCACAATAACCGCAAATTTCATTTTGACCTGCGAACCGTGTCATACATTTCTTCCTGTACGAGAATTGATGAAGAAATTTATGAAAATGTACCTGCAGTGAAATGACTGAAAATTCACAAAAGTGCTTAGAATGTGAGACAAAAACGGAAAACTGAGGCTATAAATTGTTCACAGGCAGACAGATGCGTGCGGCCAACTCCGGATGTGTTGCATTAAATCTACGCTCACTCGTTTGACAATGCTTTTACCATTTTTCCATGTCTGCGGATGCAATGTATAATGAAGACCATTTTCAATGTATGCTCATCATTAAAAGCGCTGTTCTTCCGTCGAAGTTGACCCCGTTTCAATCTATTAGTGGCTCACTAGTGCATGATTATTTAGATGTCATGTCATCTTCCGATTTTAAGTGCTGTATACAGAATCAAATGTAAAATCGTCTAACGAACTCATATTTCGTACTTTAGGCAATGGGTTCGGGAAGCAATGTTTTGTTAGGGATTGCCTTACACGAAGAATAATAAATTGTTTCTACGATTGAAGTATTTCTGCATCTGTATCTCTGCCTGTAACAACCAAACTACGCAGCTAGATGATTTTAAGCGAATATTTCACTGTCTGTCATTATAAATTTGGCATCGATGTATTTTCTCAGAATCAAAGGAAAGCTATTAAAATAAACACAAACAAGTTGTTATCATATTCACGTCATGTCAGAGATTGCAATTAACTTGTAAACAAATTAACTTATTTCTGTTGCCTTGACTTATCATAAAACCAGTATTTACAGTTAATTTTATTTTCATTGATTGTGAAACTTACAAGTATCAACTTACAACAGAAGCATATTAATATATTAATTAGCCTAGATAACCGCTACCATGGTTACTATCCATAATCCGTATTCAGGGAATTGTGAACTTTGTGGTTCAAATCCGTCTAATGCCGAAGTACAACTCTATACAAATATGGCCGCCGGCCGTGTTCTTCAAATACCCAAAAGCCGGCCGGTCGATGGCCAGTTCGGAGCCCTCCCATCTGATCTCCCGTTTGCCATTGCCTGTGGTGCTGGGAAAAGGACCGCGTGTAGTCGAACGAGAGAGGATGAACGAGAGAGGATGAACGAGAGAGGATGAACGAGAGAGGATGAACGAGAGAGGATGAACGAGAGAGGATGAACGAGAGAGGATGAACGAGAGAGGATGAACGAGAGAGGATGAACGAGAGAGGATGAACGAGAGAGGATGAACGAGAGAGGATGAACGAGAGAGGATGAACGAGAGAGGATGAACGAGAGAGGATGAACGAGAGAGGATGAACGAGAGAGGATGAACGAGAGAGGATGAACGAGAGAGGATGAACGAGAGAGGATGAACGAGAGAGGATGAACGAGAGAGGATGAACGAGAGAGGATGAACGAGAGAGGATGAACGAGAGAGGATGGACGAGAGAGGATGAACGAGAGAGGATGAACGAGAGAGGATGAGCTAAGTGCTGGGTTTGATCCACTTGAATTAGAAGATTTAATGTGAAGATATCGTATTTAATCATTTGCTCATCGTCTCAGATCCACACTGCATATAAGAATAAAAACAACGCTTGATTGCTTGATTAATACCTGCAAACCTGACACTAGCACTCAACGCGTGAAACAAGACAGGTACACTAACACGATAAGAAATTATCTTTTACACTATAAACATTTTACGACGATTTTATTACCTATTTTCATAAAATATATCCTTATCGTGTCTTTCGTAAGATATAAAATGTACACTTATTATGTTTAAGACACTGCTCGGCACAATGGCTGCGTAAGAACTTCCGGTGCAAATAACTTTCAAAAGTTACATTGTTCGGGGGGAAACTAGTGCTATCTTTGATAAAGGAGGCGGATGAAACAGTTATGCTACATGAATGATTAAGAATAATCTGTAGAAAAAAACGACACCATGAAATACAGTGTTGTCTTATTTGTTGTTCGTGAAAATCTGATTATGAATTTATTTCGGGTAAATTTGTATTTACACCGCTTAAAGGCGGCGATTATTTAACATTGACCTTACTAATATTCAAGGATTTCCAAGCAGTAGAACGTAGTTCTTCTGTAAACATTAAGTTTTATCGAGGACATATTATTTGTAAAAATCCCCACAAAACGAATTAAATTCAGACGTGAGTAGTGCATTGTATGAATAATACAAGCGTATTTATCGACCATCGAATCCATTGCAACATAAATGTATTTAGAAAACGGTTACATGTTTAGCGACTCGCGTGTCTTGTTAACAGTCATGTTTCTATACCTTACGCTTGAAATTAATGTCTACTCTATTTAAGTTTTACTTAAACATATTTACTTGATATTGGGCCTTCTTTTCTTGCAACTACAGCGCCACCTCCCAAAAGCAACATGCTTTGTTAGGCGAACAACTTGGCTTCCTTTGAAAGGTTGTTGCTCTAGAGATCTTATACTGAGAGTAATGTCTTAAAATTCACACCACTGTTGAAGAATGATTATTGCCCTAACGAGTGCCGCTTGGGAGTGGGGTGCATTGTCTTTTCTAAATTGTGAACCATAAAAATACCGTAATTTTTCGTGGAACAAATTAAGGATAAAAACGAGGATTTTCCGAGAGTTTATTGGTTTTAGATGTCGAGTTTAAAAAAATCAATAAAATGACCACGAACGTAAGATTCTTTTAATGACATAACAACAGAAACAAGTGGTTTTCATTCGAACATTACCTTGAACTTTGAAGCAAATTAAGACGTGTGTAATTCGGTCATTCGTTCCGATAATTTTGTTTTTATTTTTCAACCACAATATATGATTTCAAATGATTATATCAAATATCATACTTATTCAAATTAACAAGGCTATTATTTTCAATGAAATAAAACGTACTTCGTACTTTATTAGATATTTAACAATGTCAACATAATTTGAGCCCAATTACGTCACGGTTGTTTTGTTGTGACGTCACGCACGTGAGTTGTTATTTCATTAGTTAATTATCGAAAATAAACACATGTGTTATTACCACTCTACACCGTATGTTATGTTATATTAGTCTGTTCAGCATACAATATATTAATCACGGTACACGTTGTGAATACCTCGTACATTCTGAGTTATGTATTCAAATGACATGCGCAGACATATCAAACAGTTAATAATGCCTTTTTCCTAGACAAGTTACAAAGATGTGCAATATATCTTAAACCCGATCTTGAAAGCTATCCAGACACTACACAAAATATCCCAGACTAATTAAAAAAACCATATAACTTACAACACAACAACATTTGGATCCAACTTAAACATCGTGTCAGGCACATCTCCCTGATTAAGGCATGAATTTTATATTTTTTTTTTTTTTTTTGCGCCCGTCTTGGTTTTAAACACAAGCCTGCACATGTGTAGTACTGATATGAATAATATATGATGTTTGCCTTTAAATATGTGCACTATTTTGGTGATACATGCTGTCATGCTATAGTCTATTCCGTGCTTACTCGCAAATTACAGATGTTATTGCTAAATCGTATATATATGTTGGAAGATATTACGGAGATAATATCCATTAAGAGAAGGGCATTATGCGCATTTTCGGCTATAAAATAGCATTTAAAGACACAGAGAAGCATGGTTAAACATGCAAATACGCGGCTTATTTATCGATCATCTTTGCAGACTTCAAACTTATCGTATAAAGTTTAACTACAGTCGTACACGACAAAGTGCAATGCATTAAGGATCAACATTAAAGACGAATCGTCGTATAATTTTGTTTATACAGAGAAAGCAGTTCGCTGCTTTCTTCGTCATGTGGACATCTGATTTAATTTAAGAGTCTTCAAAAGTATTCACTGAATCATTTGTTTTATAAGATGAAATAATTCTTGTTTGTGCAGTGCAATAGATGCTTAAGAACACGATTTTATGTACAATATTATTGCATTGATGTCGTTCAATTTGTTTTATACGGCGAAATAATCAGATCGGATCACATTGAATTCCTTGAATTGTTTTATTGAATAAAGACATGAGTTCAAGAGAAATATAAAGCGTCATTCAGGCGGTTTTGAATTGTTTATTACATTATTCATTGTCAATCAATATACTACTCTGACATATAAACCATATATTGCTCATATCCCCGTTATAAAATAAAAGCGCCATTCTTAACTGAACCTTCTAATTCTAACTAATACAATTTGTATGAAATATATCCCAGTAGCGAAGCAACTTTCTTTGTCTATACAATAGTCATTCGGTTTGCCAAATTTTCTGAACAAATACGATCATCAAAACAAAATAATGACTTAAGGACAAGCGTTTCTGTGAATGCATAAGTAACAAATTGTTATTTCTCATGACGATGGGAAAGCTAGTTCATTTGGTTAAATTGGTTTACATAACACTGATATGCAAATAGCAAAGCCATGTTAGTACGGCTCCGCTGAAAAACAAACGCTACGGTTTTAATGTATTACTATAAGACCAATACATATGTGGGCACAAAATTACCCATACTCATGGCGATAATTTACAACGCAGCAAGTTCATACAACGTATCATTATCAACATATGAGTGATGTATGTATGTGTGTTTGCGATTTGAAGTAGCCACTCGATCATTATCCATCCAAGTATACGAGGCATTCATCCTTTTAACACGAACTATTGAACAAACTTCGAAGTAGTTGCCCTCCGCTGTAAAACCTCTTTAAAATGCCTTTACTGAGCAACACGCTCTCTTCAACAACAACATTACTATTCATGTTACTATCCAGTTAAACTTTCCAGAAGAACAACCAATCAACAATAGCAACACTTTGCTTCAAAGGGTGTTGCTCTGCAGAGTATATATATTTCATTTATGCGGCAACGCTATCATCTTGAACATACATGTGTGTTCCGTTGGCCTTTCAAAGTAATTTGGCTCATATAAAGTATTACTGCGGGTAGTTACATAAAACCAGGATGTACAAACATTGTGCAAGAAAATTACGGTTTTAAGGTTATGCACATCACACCAGTAACGTTATTATCTATCCAAACCATTGTTGCAATAACTGATTGTCTAGACTGTCTCATAGATATTTGATCGAACACTTTTATTAAATACTGATACAATTTATGAAGGTGATGACATCGCCGCTCGGTATTGATATCTTCAATACGGAATATGAATACAAATTGTTCATATCATAGTCATAGCAATACTTGAGTTTTTTATATTATATAACTATATGTCTCCTATTTTTGAGGCGCTTTACATCATTGTCAACTGGATGATCTACTCGAAATACCGCCATATTTATCGTCTCAAGAAAATAGTGCATGTAAAGTCATTAGATGAGTATTTTGTCAGGGATATATCAATTGTGGAATGGCGGGAGTCTTGATATAAACGACCTAACTGGATTATTTGTGTCATTTTTGGCGAATAAGTTTACACAAAGAGTCGCGTACTAATTTTTATTACGATAACATGGAAAGTGTGCAGTCTTGGAAGAGCCCGTCATGACCTTCAGTCCTTTGAGTATGCTATTGGCGATAAACAAACTGTTGTCTGTATGCGTTTGTAGTTTAACTACCAATGGGTTCTAAACGATTCGTCTACTGCAACATGAAGCAGGAGAGTGGTGATGTTGTAGGTTTGAGTGCTGCCCCCGCTCAACCCGGAGGTCATGGGTTCGAAATAGGTAAAGTCCATGATCCCTGTTCCCCACAAGACAACATAGCTGATATCCTCGAGAAGAAAATTGAAGATTAGGGCAAATAAACATTAAATGTTTTCACGTCAATCAAGCTAAAATTTATCGGTGAAAAATATAGTTTGGCAGATGAAATCCCTTATTATTAACTTTTGATAACCTTTTTCGCTAAACCTGTCACAGAGGCTTGCGTAATTCATGATTCCATAGATCTTTTCGATATCCAACATTTAATTAAATGTGACATGTACTATATAGAGGATATCGAATGAGTGTTATATTAGTTTGAATAATTTCAGTTTAGTATAAGCAACAAGAATTTAATGAGATGAAAACACCAATCAACACTTGATTTCGTTAGTAAAGACTGCAGCGTCGTGAACGTAATTCGGTCATTTATTAAAGAGCCGAAAAAGAAGCCCCATTTACAAAACAGTTCTTTCTAAAATTATCCACAAATCATTCAATATTTTACGATTTTTTTATTCACTTAGATATTTTCAATTCGTTATTAAACAATCGTATATGTTAAACATAAGCATAGTTAAAACACATTTTGTCAATAAATGTATTGACAAGTATATAGATGACATCATCACATAAACAAGTCTCTGATGTCATTCTCAATACACGCATGCAGCGAGTTCGTTCCATCTCTTTGAATTTCATCGCTATCGAGTATGCGGAAACTAATCCATTTTGATTGATCTAGGGCTGAGCTCTTCGAATAAAGATTAATTTTATTTTTGCAAGTTCATGGGTAGAGTAATGATGTGATGATGTCGTCTGAAATGCGAATCGTTTAAGAAGGAATAAACTTGCTGAACTTGATAGGTAGGTTTGGAGACTTATGCTGAACACGCTTTACTTGCATGTTAACCGTAACTGTTATGATTTTTTCCCGGCGCAGTCGTACTAACATGGCTTTGCTATTTGCATATCAGTGCTGTGTAAACCAATCAAATATTACGTTAACCTTACCACTTAGCCGAAGTATCTTCAACAGAACAACGTTTGTAACCTTGACGAGGATTGGTTAACATTTCGATAAGGGGTACGTTACCGAAATCCACTGAATTGCTTGATTCAGATTGCGCCGATAATCTTTTTTCAAGATATTTCTTGTTGTGAATGTTGCTGTGTATATGAGCATTCTTATTTAATACATCACAAGTTGGCGATGATGATAATTTTGGTCATTACTCATTTAATAAAAGTAGGGAAGAACGGGGCAAGTCGTAACACGGAGCAAGTCGGAACAAGGCGGAAGACTTCCATTCGTTAACTGTCAACAAGAAGCGTTGGATTTCATTTAGGATTTTCCGCTCATTTACGCAATATATACACACTGTGACATATGCTATTTATGGCATCGTAGAAACATGCACCGGTATGTGATAAACTTGTTGATTTACGATATACCGTGTAATTTACAACTCAGTATAACTATATAGTTCGTTCTGTTCATGCTATTACCAGCATATTTAACATTATTCCATGCATCATTTACACATTTCCCCTTTTCTACTGTCAGTAGATCTTAAATAATAAAATAAGCGAAAACCGAAAACAGATTTGTATGCTTATTAATGACAGCAGCTTCTATAAAGCATGCATATTAATGATTTCTATCAGTGGAATATAATTGATGTCCTTCATTTTTTTTCCATCTAGATTTCTCCATATTGAACAATGAGTCCACGGTCCAATAGTTTGCCGACACTTTCTATCTCGTCCATCGAATAATAATTCTCTGTTGAGACACTCTCTTGATTATAAATTGATATTTACGCATATTTGTTTCATTTAATAAACTCATAAAAATATCGATTTTGTGACCGGATATGTGATACAGTTGTCTGGTGTTTTTTTTGCGTTCCAATTCTTGTAGTATGGGTAATGCGCCGTGTGATAATACGATTGATATTTCAAACAAAGGGACATTCGATAATATATATTATATGCTCAAGTGGCTCAGTGTATCAATTGAGTTAGGCGCATTCGTGGCCGAGTCGGTATGGTCGCACACTTCAAACCACTTGTCCCTCATCGCTACGGGTCCGAATTTTACTAAGGGTGAATACATTGCACGTTAGGAAGCTATCCTGCTGACTTTTGGAAGTTCGGTGGTTCTGCCGCCAAACATGATGCTGGAAGGGTAATATAGAACATTCCTCCCCTGTAAAAAGCAAAATGCACTACTTGATCCTGGTTGTTTATGTAACTTAGACCCATTTCAAGAAATCAACTCAATGTGATAAAAACTACGAGCTATGCAAATTCATTATATAAATCTATTCATACAGGTAAATGCCATAATTTCTCCCCTACAGAGCAAAACACAAGACATTCTTACTAATGATACAACATTTTATTGAATGGTGGGGTTATTCAAACCTCTAATTCAGTACTAAGTAATAACTTGGCAAACATATTAATGAAAGTGGGTGTGTTTTGTCGTTCCAAAGAGTATCTTATATTCAATATACCACTTACATTTCAGTATCACGTAGCACAACAAAGAGGCCTAATGAGAAATATTCATAGTATTCTTATAAAATACATGATGACTGTACCGCCCTAATTAATATACCGTAACTGTTACATCCAATTTTCAGCTCGCTATAAACCGTTTGAATGTATATAAAACCATAACATTGCGGTATCGACTATCTATGCTGTTCTTTTCAGCGTATCTAGTTTATGTGCATGGTATTCTTCATTATATTACTGAAATATTTGGCAAAGATTTCATGTTAGACAGACAATGGTGATAAATAAATGTTATCACACACTTGCCTGTTAAGATATATGACTGCTTGATGCCAAAAGTTTCATCCCTTGCTTTTTTGTGTAGGATAATCAATTTTACAGACTGATACCAAACAGCGGACTAGTGAAAATTCAGTTTTCATATCATATGTATTACTAAATGGCCTTGGTTGCTTTTTGTTATTGTAGACTCTGTGAAAATTCCAGCTGCGAAAACACCAGCAACACCTTCTGGGTTTACTACCTAATCAATACACCATAAATACACCACTCAGTTTGAAACGCCAAATAGTTTGCTCCTACGCAATCGATTACATAATTTAAATACTACTACTGAATACACTGACTACAGCTACTGAAGTAACTGTATATTGATACATAAAGTGCTATCGCCTCTATCTACGGATGCTAAAAGCTACTGCTACTGAAAGAATTGAGTACTGCAGATGAATGCACTGACCCTCGCTACCGACTTTCTTTCATAATCAACCGCTTTTTGCTAATGAATGAACCGACTCTTGCTACTGAATGAACAGATTCTTGCTACTGAATGAACCGAGTCTTGCTACTGAATGAACCGATCCTTGCCACTGAATGAACCGACTCTTGCTACTGAATGAACCGATCCTTGCCACTGAATGAACCGACTCTTGCTACTGAATGAACCGACTCTTGCTACTGAATAAACCGACTCTTGCTACTCAATGAACCGACTCTTGCTACTCAATGAACCGACTCTTGCTACTGAATGAACCAATCCTTGCTACTGAATGAGCCGACCATTGCTACTGAATGAACCGATCCTTGCTACTAAATGAACCGACCTTGCTACTAGATGAACCGACCCTTGCTACAAAATGAACAGACCATTGCTACTGAATGAACCGACCATTGCTACTGAATGAACCGATCCTTGCTACTGAATGAACCGACCATTGCTACTGAATGAACCGATCCTTGCTACTAAATGAACCGACCATTGCATGAACCGATTCTTGCTACTGAATGAACCGACCCTTGCTACTGAATGAACCGACCCTTGCTACTGAATGAACCGACCATTGCTACTGAATGAACCGATCCTTGCTACTGAATGAACCGATCCTTGCTACTGAATGAACTGACCATTGCTACTGAATAAACCGACCATTGCTACTGAATGAATCTATCCTTGCTACTGAATGAACCGATCCTTGCTACTGAATGAACCGACCATTGCTACTGAATGAACTGACCATTGCTACTGAATGAACCGATCCTTGCTACTGAATGAACCGATCCTTGCTACTGAATGAACCGATCCTTGCTACTGAATGAACCGATCCTTGCTACTGAATGAACCGATCCTTGCTACTGAATGAACCGATCCTTGCTACTGAATGAACCGATCCTTGCTACTGAATGAACCGATCCTTGCTACTGAATGAACCGATCCTTGCTACTGAATAAACCGACCATTGCTACTGAATGAATCTATCCTTGCTACTGAATGAACCGATCCTTGCTACTGAATGAACCGACCATTGCTACTGAATGAACCGATCCTTGCTACTGAATGAACCGATCCTTGCTACTGAATGAACCGATCCTTGCTACTGAATAAACCGACCATTGCTACTGAATGAATCTATCCTTGCTACTGAATGAACCGATCCTTGCTACTGAATGAACCGACCATTGCTACTGAATGAACCGATCCTTGCTACTGAATGAACCGATCCTTGCTACTGAATGAACCGATCCTTGCTACTGAATAAACCGACCATTGCTACTGAATGAATCTATCCTTGCTACTGAATGAACCGATCCTTGCTACTGAATGAACCGACCATTGCTACTGAATGAACTGACCATTGCTACTGAATGAACCGATCCTTGCTACTGAATGAACCGATCCTTGCTACTGAATGAACCGATCCTTGCTACTGAATGAACCGACCATTGTTCATGTATGTGCTAACGTATGCAATGTGCTGAGTACTCTTAGTTCATGTATTGTTTGCTACTATTGACGGAGTTTCAGACTATCAATGTCACCAGTATCGGGAATTAATCTCATGTTTAATACATGTTTCTCAAACTTAATTGACGCAATGGCGACGGTATGTTATTTTGTCAATCTGAGTGAGCGCTCTCCCGGACTAAGCCTTTTTAACATTTCATTTGACAAAGTATACATAATTACAGTTGTCTGTGTCATGTGTCTTTACTACGTTCGTTGAACTTTATTGTGTCTCCGAAATCGCACAAAGACACATGCAAAGTAAATGTCATTTCTTCTGATAATTACATTTACACTCTTCAGATACATTGTGTGCGTCTGATATCGCGTGAATGCATTTGTTATTGGTAAAATAATGCATAATTGGTAAAGACTGGCTTATAGTGGAATAAAGTCATGTTTTGAGGAACACGAAAAATCGGTCAATGGCGCTAACGGGATACGAACCCGGGTCTACGGATTGCCGGTCCGTTATGCTAACCACTACACCACAGCGACCTAAGGTCATGTGTGTGTACATTTAACTTATATAAAGGTGAAAAGATTAACTAAATGTTGGACGAAGTACGGGGCAACTTTTTACATCCGCCACACAGCACTTGACACAAGCTGTAGTAATATTGAAATAAGGTCATGTTTTGCGGAACACGAAAAATCGCTCAATGGCGATACCGGGATAAAATGCAACTACTTTCTGACAAACTGACTTGAGGTGGACATACTTTAACCCCCTAAAATGCCATTTTGCCATCGTTGGGAAACACCTCACACGCTTTTTGAGTAGCATTAAATATGAATGAACCAAGGTTTTATGGAAAAGCGAATCCGTCTGGTTATATATTACCCATGAGAAAACTGGTGACGAGCTTAATAAAATGATACCCACAAACCTCCCAATTGACCTGAAATGAAACAATGCTTTCTTGAAATCTCTAACACTGAAAAATCTCTTACAATTATAAGAGTGTCGAAGTTTCGAATTAGTACAGACCTACAGTTTTATTATGATGACCGACGTAAAAAAGTCTCAAGCTAGACGCAAATAGTAATAAACACGGTGATCAATTCGTACATAGAAGCTGAAGTGGTCGTTACATACAGACACGGATATCTTATGTTTTGGGGATTGCTTTGCACAATAAGTCATCGGTTGAGAATTAACAAATACACATATCCTAGATGTAAGGCACTCTTTACCACCAATATTTACTGAGTATCAAAAAGAGAATTCATCGAATAAAATCTGGCGAACAGCGAGGCTTGAATTTTGAAACAAATTGGCATTTTAGTTTTGCTATTTCGATTGATATGAGCGTAGCAATGTTGCGGAAAATAATGTAAAAAACGTTCTGTCTGCCAATCATGTTCAAGTTATAATACCCAGTTCTTTAGCAAGGACAAAAGTATTTTCCTAAAATGTCGACATCTCGATGTTTTGAGTGATGAGTTGAAGGCAAACTGAATTTGTGAACTGATCCGGGAGAAAATAAGTGTCAATACGAAAGGCAAATCGTAGAAACAAGAGCATATTACATGTCAATAGTCACATGTTAACTTAGATGCTTACACAAAACTATCGATTTTTGTAGTAAGCAAAGAGCATCTTTATTTTTAGGTAACGGAAATTACAACGACACTAACGTGTACTTGGGTCTGAAAACATCCGTGCTGTTGTAGTCTGAAACAAGACGTTAATTGTATAAGACATTTAGCACGTTTATCAAAGTTGCGCATCTTGTCTCTGATACTTGATACAATTCTTGCGGTGAAAATAATGTCTTTACACATGGTATTTGTGTTATTTGACTAATTTTTAAACGAGTACTTGATATTCCTTGCTGTTTAAGCATTATAAAATAATTATATTTTGTTCTTAAATTAATGGGGAAATCGGTCGTAGTTTGACAGAATCAAGACAGTTCATTTACGGATGCTACCACAATAGAACTAGTATTATGATAATAAATAAGCTATTATAATAATAAGTTTATATCAGTCAAACCTAGGTTAAAGACCACCTGCGAACAAAGACCACTATTGCAAAACCTGTATGCAAAGATCACCAATTTTATCTCCCATCAGACCATTTTCAATGATATTTAATCTGTTAATAGAGACCACCTGTAAACAAAGATCACATTTTGCTGTTCCCATGGGTGGTCTTTACAGACAGGTTTGACTGTATGCTGACGTTGGTACCACTTCAATTATTTAAACTGATGGCATATCTATTGACGTGAATCGCATTAATAATTATTTTTAATTCTACTCTATCACTTGATATTTATTGCACATATAATGACTTCATGAAAAATGAATATATTTTACTCATAAATAGGGACACCATTTCAATTTGTCATCATTTGTATCGCTATCTACAATTATAAGCCTGTCAAGTTAGATGATTTATTAGTTATTTACATCATTTTGATATGAATATGAATGCATTTTACTAACAAGATCGAAATACGCCATTAAGGTGTTATTATGTTTTTTCAAACTCTGATATAAATAATTAGTTAATATGCAAATAAATTCCTTCTATATGGTGAATATAAATGTTTATACCCATTTCTATCTGAATTTGAATGCATACGCGAGCAGAAATCGGTTTTTGTTTTATTTCATGAACAGTTTAGTATCTCGTTTTTCGTGTTTTTTTTTAAACATTGCATTTTATGTTACGTGTGTGTTCAAATCACGAACGTAATGAGTCTTTGGACGTGTAATGTTTTTTTAATATATGACAAAGAGAAAGTAAGTTTAATTCATGAACGGTGTTGAACACGCAGATAATCCTTCATGTTGTTCCTTTTGACATTTATAGACATATCGAACTGTGTGAATGAAAGAAAGACCTATCACCTAAAATTGTCATCTTAACAGAGAACCATAGACTTATCGGAGCAAGTTCCAAAAAATCCGATAATGTATATTTCGGTCGGACAACCAAAGATCAAAAGTGATACATTTGGGACTGAATTTTACGACTGTATTATTCGAATGAGATTTTTAAGGCATGACAAATTGTAATCCACAACTAATGTTTTAACTCTCTGTAATACCTGCCGATTGCATGTGATAAAACACGCGTCACTGTTTGTTTCACTTGAGTAATTGTAGTGTTCGTGTGCGGGTTGATTAACCATTAAGCCAGTTTTAAACGTCCAGCGTGATGTGTCTTTTAAGAGCACACCAGTGATGCATACTGCTCATTTGTGGAACGGTTACTAACCATATCAATTGTTTGAAATATATCTTTTTATTAAATTTGGGCTCACAAGAACAATTTTCATTAATTAAATTGACTGTATTTTTAATTGCAATACCAGTACATGTATATACGTTTGTGTATGTATTATTTTAATAATGAGCGTTTGACCCATCGATCGTCAAATTATTCGCTTGGGACATTTATGACTTAGTAAAAGTCATTAAACTCTACAATAATTAAATTACATCTCGAGGACACATAACACAAATGTCTTGATTTTTTAAGGAACATATAACGCAAATTCCTAAATTACGTTGATGGCTGATTTACTTTTGCAATTTACTTTGAATGCGACATAAAACATTTCTGTATTTAGATACTAGCGATATTGCCTGTACTTTCGGCAATTAGCAACCGAGAGTTTATCCTGGGATTGACATAAGTGCATCTTTAACACGAACAGATATGTTCTCTAATACTCATTAACGTATGTATACTAGCACTTAAACACGGGGAACTATTTGTATTTATATAAAACATATTTCTTTTTCCCCACTAAATAAACAAGAAAACAGCACTCATTCTTGTATTTAAAACGGGTGTTCTGTGTCGAGAGTTAATGTCTGTATAGTTGTATTTATAGACAAGAACTATCTTGATACAAGATGGTTGGCGCAATTTGAAGGTTAATATTTGTTGTGCAGCATATCAAATGCGGAGATGTTACGATTGCTGTTCACTCCAGATCCAAAATGGATTTCGGTAAATTCACCGAATTTCAGTGGATTTCGGTAAGGTTACGTACCTTTTATCGATAGATTTACCAATCCGCGTCAAGGTTACGAACTTTGTTCGGCTGAAGAGAAATTGCATTGGCGGTTAAAGTACGATTTGATTGGTTTTCACAACACTGATAATGCAAATAGCAAAATCATGTTAGTATGGCTGCGCCGAAAAAAAACTCGACCTCGCACATATCTTATTGCCATGTGATAAAGCTGAATTTCTTCTCACAGGGAAACAATGGTCCACTAACTTGCATTGGCCGAGACTGCGTCCCACCTGGCATCGCTAAGACAATGTTGTCTAACTTCACTGTAGATCTAGGACGAATAATTGCAAAGTTGACAAAACACACGAAATGAGATAAACATGCAAGACTTCGTAAATGACAAATAAAACCACTCATGCATTTCCCAGTTACGTTCGATGTAGCGTTAGTCCATTACCGAGAAATTCTGCCAGTTTTGTTCCGAAAATTTGATAATGCAATTTCCTGTTAAGTTGTCTCGACATTATCATTATTCCAAAACTAATCCGTTCAACCAATGCGTATTTTAATTCCTTCTAAAATCATTTCAAGACGGAAATAACCTTACCACTTCTAAATCAGATACAGCTAGCAGACGAAATCATTAAGACCTATTTCCACAGATAAGTACATTACGTGAATAAGGATTTATTCCAATAATTACTCCATTCGTCGATGGATTAACAAATTATTTGCTACGAATGGTTGTCAAGCTGCACTTGGTTCTCTTTAAATAAAACCCAATTGGGAGCAGGAGTGAGAGGATGTTTTCGTTTTGTGCTCCTATTGCAGTGATCTAAAACACGACAAGGGATTGATTCCTCTGCTAACAAACAGCCTTAGTGCGTTGCTGCTTACCTAGTGGTTTCAACAGACACACTAATGATGTTGTTGAATGATATTTCACCAAAGAGACTCGTATATTGTCAGATTAAATTACTGTAATAATATTTAATCCGTGCATAGGAGACCATATTCAGACTGACATATGTACGCGCACGGTTTTAAGCTTCCCTCTTACGGTACATAGTTCCTATATATAGTGGTCCTAAATGAGTTTTCAACATACAAATACGGTCCCCAGAGGAGATATTTCCAAAAGAGTCATATATGTTGCGACAAATCGTACGTGTCTATATGGATTTACTTATATGTGGTAGTCTCTTTGATGTTTGGCCCAAATGCAATAAAAATGACGTCTTGTTTTCACATTATGCCGTCATGATTCACATTAATTGCAACAAATAGTTGAAACATTTCAGTAACAGATTTAGGATTTAGCGGCGAGCAGAAGCAAAACAATTACTGGTAACCATTGAGACGGTCCGTTTTCTTAAGGAAAATAATAATATACATTTATTTGTGAAATATTATTGTATCTCAAAACATTCTTGCTGCATTAAATTTGTGAAACTCAGAACTTTTTAGGGATCTAGTATTGATGACGATATTAAAAGTGCTGTTTTCTCCCCAAAATGTTGATTTGCAAAACATTATGTTTTGTAGTGACCTACAAATATTCATGCATTCAGAAATGTTAATGACTCAAGAGATATGTCACTTGGGCCAACAATCTCAGGGAATAACACATATATCTAGTTTCAATGCCTCTTTTGAACTAGTAAAGAAACATACACACGCTAAAACCTGCATAATTATTCCTAACACATCAGTGTGTTAAAAAGAAGCCGATTCTCCAAGAAAAGTTACTGACAGTTTCCAGACTATGCGTTATTGTTTTGCCTCAATCCTCTTGTTGGTTTGTCGGGTAGTCTTGTGTCGTTACATGTCCATGTTTAGTTCGGTTATGAATCTGTGTTGTTTGATGACCTCGTGGTGTCCTTTCTGTATTCTTTTGTTGTCCCCTGTTGTGTATGCCCCTTGGTTCGTTTGTTATTGTTTTGTGTCCCTCCCGTCGGGTACGTCCTCCCTTTCTAGGGAAGTGCTGATCCGTGAAAGTGGCCATACTTGCTTTAGTCTTTCACACTTGAAGAGATAATAATCAATAATTTATAGAAGGAAACATTTGGGTAGCGTAAACTTGAAGACGTGATGTACATGTATAATAGTAAGAACTATAAATATTATTGTAGGAAAACTTAGGATCGTTTAGGTCATTGACGGTATCTCACTAATATGTTTTCAATTACGCGACTACGTTTTATTACATTCACCTAACAGTATGAAATAGTTCACAGTACATTTATTATTATTGTTTATGCTATATGTGTATGAATTCTGGTACAAAACACACCTTGTGCTGCCGTATATATTTATGGGGCAAATAATATACCAAGTTCATAGGCAACCCTAAACCCATTTGTGCGTGCTTAACACTTATAAACCTATATACACATATTCTCTCATTCCAGTTTGCACGTTATTACTTGAATCAAAGGTAAGATAGAGTCTCACAATACACGGATACATATCTCGAAGTATTCGCGCAATGTTTGTGATGACAATTACGAAGCTAATAATCATTACGGCAGAAACTGGCGTCACATTAACTTCTCTTACTGTTTTGGTGCAATCGTTAATTATTATTGACATATGCGCCATTATTGGCATATGTTACGCACACTTATTGAAAGGCTCCGTAATGTATACATTATACATAAACTCATACGTTAATTACATGGGCTGTTGTTGTAATTTCATGTCATAAGTCATTGTCTCTGAGAGATGATGTTTTAAGCAGCAATTTGTCGAACACATCAGAGGCATGCCGAATAAATGTATTGTTATTTCCTTCGTTCGTACATACAACATACTTTGGTTTCCCTATTTCGATGGTAAAATAGTTTCGTTCATGTTTTTTTGTATAAACAATGGTATGTGTTTGATACAAATACTCATTTCTGTTGCTCCTGGCACAACCTGCAACGGATCGTTTACAAAAATAATTTGGCTGAATATAAATACCAATCATTACCATAGGAAAAGGACATATTTTGGCATTCGTTCATATGCGTGCCATTTTGGTGTCCATTTTGTTACAAATTGTATTTCCAGTTGTTTATTTGTTTTACGCGTAATAATGCATTTGGATAGCTTTTGTTACTCTTTGTGATAAAGAGTATTTGTTTGTTGCTGTTTTAGACTGATATTGTGTGAATTATACTGCACTCTGTAGCATACACATCGTTCATCTGTTGGTTTTGTTGGAACAATGTCATGACGCGATAAGGTTTAAGATTAATCAAACTTTCAATTATTCTGTAAATTACATTTATCTCAATTCGCAAATACGATGTTATGGGAAATGGAATGAAAGTTGCATATCAACTCTGCATGAAGGCCACACCTTTCGCCCGCAAGCAGTTAAACGCACACGCTGTTAATTGCCTTCCACAGCGTTATAAATATTACATACAAATCGGGGTATTAAATTTATAAGAGATAAAAGAGAGTGCAATCGCGGAAAAATAAATGTATTATATAGATTATATATCCCACAATGCTATTGCCGTTAGGTTTCATTCGTTGAAATATTGCGTTATGCTTAAAATACGTTTGACGCAGAAAGAACATCCGGCTTGCACGGAAAGGAGGATTTTATTCATTGCTTAAATCAAAGTCGAGGATAAGGTTATAATATCGACATATTAAAATATCCCAATGATGGTATTGTCGTTTTTCTTGTACAGGGAATAGGCGTTTACAATGACTAAGTGAATTTACGTGTCAAATAACTGATTAATTTCCGGTATTCTGTCATAAATATCCAAGATGAAACGTAAAAATGGACTTGTTTCTAGGTTTAACCGTGACTGGATCTTTATGTCTAATGCAGGTTAAGAATCCTTATGTCTCAAAGCAGAATACAGGTTCAATCTAAAACCAATTTGACAACATACGCCCAAGATGAGTTTCCACAAATGCCATATTCAACCATGTCAAAATGCCACTTATTCTTTGAGAAATACGAATACATATTATATTGCATATCAATATCGTTTAAGTCGGATCGGCTAATTGGTTTGATCCTTGATTAGCGAGAAGCCGATTTGATCCTGTCAATATTCCAGACCAATTATTTCTAACCAAAACATATTAGTTTTTTAAATAATCTAAATAATTCCAGGATATAAGCAGAATTGGTCCCGAAACTCCGAAACTATCATGATTAAGTTTTGCAGTTAAAATATCATGTTGTAAATGTTTATGTCAAACTATTGCTTAGATGATTGTTTTGTGTGACCCCCACACTCAAATATCAAATCACAAAATTGAATCATTGAGTTTTGATGGTGACTCGAAGTGAGTGTCGAGACATTTTATAATAATGTTAAATGAATGTTGAATATTGTAAGGGATCTGAGTGAGACCTGAAGTAATATTAAGTCTGAGTGTGGAATGCGGCACTCGAACCCAATAAGTACTCACATATTTCATATTCACACTAAAATGTCAAGGGAAATGGACCATAAAGAACATTCAGCATCCATTCGACAGTCTCATAGATTTTCTACCATTTCCACTATTACACTTGGGAAGTACAGTTTGTAAATTGAAATATGAGGGATGATTGTATTCGTTATAATCCTTGGCCCTGGGGCCTTATTCCCAAACGCTTTTAGGCTGAAACTCAGACTTAGTCTTAATAAATGCAACATATATTTTTACACAAACCATTCGTTTTCATTCAATTGTTTTTTCTCTGAATTATAGTAACTCTTATTATTACCTACTCTACACTATAATCAATTGTATAACATGATAATAAAAAGAACATTTAACATTTTGAAGTACAAGTCTGAGTTTCAGTCTTAAAATATTTGTGAATAAGGTCACAAGTGTGTTTGCTGTTATTTTTGTGCCCCCCCCCCCCCCCCCTGCGTGTGCGTCGTCCCTTTCCATTGCATTGTTTTCTGTATCTGTTAAGAGAAGATCTGGTTTGTGAATATGACCTTCCTTGTCGTGGGTTTTATTTCCTGATTTTCCCTCCAAATGAAATAATTATATGTCATTGATTTAGCACTGCATCAATGTCAACTTCTGCTTGTACCAGCGGCATTTAGGAAAACAAGAAGCCGCACAGCGGCAGAGAAGCCAGATGAATGCATTTTGTTACCGTACACACCGAACGTTACTATTTGGATTTCTGTGCAAATTATAGTCTAGTTCAATTCCACTGAATTTTATTTTGTCGTTCTTTATATTTTACACTTATGTGCCTGTTTCGTCAGAACAATCATTTACGTACTGATACGTGTTGTTGTGTCAATGTGCTATATAAACGAAGAAACACAAAATAAAACGTTTTCAAATAAGTCACATGTCTAGGTTTGTTTGTGATATACTTGACGTCAGTGTAACGAAATCCCCGAACGTGAGAGACGTAAGGTGCCAGACACGCCACACAGACATCAATTCAAATGGGCAATTCTGATATCAAGGATTCGTATCATGCGATTCAAGCATATTTATATTGACAGTATTAATATGTGCTCCCAATGTGTCTGTTTCTCTATACAAATAACTTCCCTATACACCATAGCGCCTATTTTGTTTCTGTGGAAAAAAGTCAACCACCTATATGTCATAAAATGAGCCGTATATATATATATATATATATATGTATAAATAACGAAGTATTTTGAAGCATTCAGAATAGAAAACGAGTATTATTATACTAGTCCCGAGTTCAGTTTACTATATTGGAAATAATAATTATGTACATCTTAGTGCCCTCAAAATGGCGGAAGTGACGAGTCGAGAAGACAATGAAACATAATTAAGATTTTACAACAAAAACAATATGAATCGAATTGATAAACATCTTCTATGTATAAACCCAATTCTATAAAGCTTTCCATGTATCCATTATATTGGGTATAGAGTGTGAAGGTTGTTTAAATAATGTTATATCATTTTAAATCGCAGTAAATAGGTTGTATACAACACCCCTATCAGCGATGGTTGTTGAACTTGAAATTTCGTCAAGCTAAATTGGACATCAAATAAGACCATTTAGGCAGACTACGCATTATTTCTGCATTGCTGACTCGTGCAGTAGAATCATGAAGACGTTGCAATGAGCTATTGCAAAATCTTATATAAGAAGATAATTTCTAATTACAGGTTATGTTGTCGGCTTAAGTGGTGAATATGGCAGTATAATTCCAAAATATAAATGGACTAGAATATGAGAAGTCTGAGGAGATGAACAAATAATAAATAATTGCTTTCCACATTTTTCACAGAAGTTGGTCTTATTAAATCGCCTCACGTAACTCTAATGCGTTCTCGTGACGACTTTTCACCCGGTAACAATCTCCTATGGGGACTTGCGGTCCAGACACAATAATTACGTTATATCAATATGTTGTAAGAAATGTACGGATGCTTAATCAAATACAATGTTTCAATAGTGATGAGTTTCCCTGTTTTTGTCGGGGAGCAGTGTGCCAAAAGAGAAACACCACAGACCAGAAAGTCTTTTCAGCGATCAAAATAACTCTTGTCAGAAATATGATACATTCTATGGTGCTTGGCGAATGTTGTTAGTCAATATAGGCTTATTCATGAAGTAAACAGAAAGTTTGATAGTTATACAATTAATCGTCTGTACAGATAGAGTCCTATACTGGTATGTGTTCTATTTACTCATAGTTTTGCTGCGTTATGATTTGATAAAAAAGACTGAAGTAATCCCGTACTTGATTCCCAACGTATATCCATTTCATGGGTCGCTGGGGGTAACCGAAAATGCAAATTAAGAACATACCACGTATAGAGTGATGTTATAGTCCTTTACATACATCTTCCACGTCCTTGATATTTCTTACTGTATACAATTTTATTTACTTGTGAACTACGGGATAGTCATGCAGCGAAAACTTGTTTTGAAAACGATTGACCAATATACATTGTATACACGATCTTCAACATTTCCTGTTCGACATCTTCATTCATTATTGAAATCAGGAAAGTATAGTTATTAGTTCAATGCATAAACACTGTCATTTTTATGTCATTTTTTCAAAACACCGACATTGCTGATGCGACGTTTTTGAAGACATACCGCGACAAATAGTGAATTAGTTTTGTTACATTGCGGTGATTTATACAACATCAATTTGTCCACAGCCCTTACATGTAGTTTGTTTAATAAGTCTTAATGTTTTACGTACGATAAAATCATTACTTTTGAGCTAGTTATAATCTGTCATATGTAGGGGAAGGTCCATGCAACTAAAACTTTTGGCCCAAACCTTCTTGTATGTATGTTCAAGTTATTAGGTGTGTGTTTGTGTATTACATGTATAAATACAATAAACTATGTTTCAACAAAACTAACGAACCCAGCATGAGTCGCTGTTACAGACAACCCACCACTCTGCGATTTAAGTAACACAATTACAGTCCATTATGGGATACTTGGTCATTAATCAAAGCTTTATTGCCAAGACAAAAAAAGAATAATTAATACAAAGTGGGTTCGTTAGTATCATGCTGTAGACCCAAATACGGTTGAAACACTAAAAAAACACATAAAAGGCTTATATTTTAAAGAAATGTTCAAATCCATGTACTTGCACTTCCTGTTATTGTCGTTCTTATTTTATGATAGTTTGGCAAGTTTTATTTTTCCACATCGAGAAGGTCATAAACCCATGCGACTATATAACATACATAGTAAACATTATAAACAGGTAGACAGTATATACAGTCACAAACACACACAAATATATAAATACACATTCACAATTACAAACAAAATACAACAATAACATTCTAGTAAATATGTAATACTTCATGACTGATATTGAACATCAGCATGAAGAGGCAAACTAAATTCCCTTATGACTATGTCCTACCGAAACTGAATTTTTGATAGGAAAGGGACTTAGAGTTAAGTATATATATAACATAATTTTGATAAGAAAGAACACATCAATCTATCACCAAATACAAACAAATTACATGATATACATGTTACAATAACTACCCTTAAACAGTTACTGATAGGATAAAGAATGAAGAGACTATACACAAAAAGGTATTTAACAATTATATGCACGACCTATTGCAACATCACTATATCATGTTTCCTTCAACGGTCTCAATGTTAGCAACCAGATAAAATGATTTAGGATAGATATAATACACTTTCTGCATTTGGTATTGCCTTGTTGATATTGTGCCATGGATAGAAATATTGTCCATAAAACTATCGATTGAATCAACCTTAACACATACATGAGATAATCCGTAATCCATGCCTCTTTCTGGATACCTGCAGGCATTGCCAGGGGGCATATTGCATTTATCCAGATCTGTTTTTGGAAAGTCGGATTTCTACCTTGATTCGGGGCAACAAACAACACGAATGACTACCCAGGGAGAATGTATCATATCGAGGCATATCGAGCTAACTTTATAAGCGTATATTAGAACGAAGCAAACCAAGTAAGAAGGTACCAATCGTCTGCTTTGTAGAACGACATATTCACAAGACAATAACTCCCTAAAACAACAGTCTTCAAACTGTAAGTACTGACGAGTTGCAAGGTACAAACATGTATGGGAATATGGGTTCAATGAACGGTCTAGCAACATGAAGAACAACTAAGGAGACTTAAGAGGACAACAAGGAAAACTATTTAATGGATGGAATGCATCACGGAACAAGCCAAAATGGGGGAGGACTATTCTCTGTCTCTGTAAATACAGAGAGTAAGGCTATTATCAGACGTCAACATGACGTAGACAATCAACATGGCTCCATATCTCACACATTATGACAGACATGTCTAGTGAATAGGACGGTACGTTATCAATCTCTAGACAATACGTGGGTGCCATGACAGGAAATCGTCTTGATTTAATTCTTTTTTCTGGACCTTTCAGGCAATTGCAATAAAATTGGCGGGTAACCGCAATAACAGCTAGCTTATTGTGAACGTGATGATGACAAATGCAATGAAATGGAACGAGCTTAATACGATGTTGTTTCTGATTTATGATATGCCATTTAATTTTATTATTTTTAGAACTAATAATAGAAAGAACCCAAGGCTGAATATATATTTTTCTGGCATCAATACGTTTTTAATTAATTTGTAAATTAAGTAAACTTTGAATAAAAATACAATAAAAATACATTATAGATATGAACGAAAAATGCAAAACATTTCATCAGATACCCAAGTCTCATGTGTTTTTGTTCAATGGTATAAGAATGTACAATTAATTATATTGTTAATGGTCTTACATTCAGCTATCTGTTAAAATTAAATGATAAAAGCGTTCTCAGCAAAACAAGATCATTTGTTCTCATCAGAGAATTCTTCAATTATGCTTGCTGCTTCATTGAAACGATTCCAAAGTAATTTTCAAAACATAACGGGAACACTGAACCATATAATTGTAAAATCATTTAACAGCGATCTGCTTTTTGATAAAACGTATCTTAACGTGAACCATCTGAAACAATACATTCGTATCGTTTCAACAGATATAATACCTACATTTATAGACGTCTTCTGCATGCGTAATTGTCCCCAGACTATTCGTTATGCTGCCAAGTAAAATGAGCAAGAACCAATTTGTCTGAATTTTTACCGTACAGTAGCTGTAATTTTCTTTAATATAGGAATATATATCGTCTTGTTTTTGGGCAGACATCTTAGATGGCATAACAAAAAGCTATATGTTTCGACGAAAAATTCCAAGCTCTTCTTTAGGAGGTAACAAAACAATAGCTGTACGTATCGCAATGATTTAATGTTATCGTATATTATTCGTTTACGAGTTGATTATTGTTAGGATTCGCCTATAATTTTATCTAAAGTGATATTTATTCCGAAACACAGTCTACATAAACGCTGATTAAATGTCGCTAGAGATAATATACGAAGCTAACAGAAACAGATTAATTCAATTCTTCATAGGGAAGTAGCAGCCTTTGTACCATTTAATTTCACCTATAAAAGTGTGTTGTACACGCTGAAAACTTATATGAACCATCTGTTTACATAAAAGGACAAGACATTGTATTAAAATCGCAGCGATTGTGTTCTGTACTAAAAGTCTACACCAGACAAAACGGAGCTAGAATGAAACAGCACAGCAAATATACGAAAATAGCAGACACAAGACACGTTCTATATCAGACAAAGTTAGACAATATTGATCATATCATCAGATAAGTGTCTCAGTACATTTCCTTCATTTTAATTGAACCGCGTATCCCCAAATAACTGAAGAACTTTTAAATTCTCGATTGAAAAGACGTGACTGTAAGAGTCATGTTTGTCTCTGGTATGAAGTGCACTTTTCAACACATATTAGTAAGCTGTAAGGTGCAATTTACTCGTGGAGTGCATATTTGGGAAGTTTATCACGTGGTTACCTAAGGCCGGTGGTGACATTTACACTCCATTTTTTCCCCTCCTATGAAAGTCATGATTTCATGATTTCTACTGTGCGAATTCAAAATCTTGAATTTGTGAATTCACGATTTATCCTTCAAGAATTCATGATTTCAACTTCACGTATTCATAAAACTATTGTGTTTTAAAATTCACAATTTATCATTTCAAGTTTTAGTATCATTTATGAAAAAGTGCATTAATAAAGTCTCCAACGGTATTTCGTAGTATGCGATGGTAGCCTATGACTTTCTTGGCTAAAGAGTATTTTAAAAGCGTAAGTCATCGGTACATTGGTCTTGGCATTAATATGGTTTATAGCGTACTAGAAGCTCCGAATGAGAAGGAACCATGGATTAACAGTTAGATTAATTGAACACCGTACGTATTTAATTTAAGTTCTGTTCAAATCGGCGATAAAACTGATGATTTATTCATTGTCGTTTGAAAAAAAGGCATAAAATGATCACGTGACTTGCTTGTTGCGAAATTTGAACCCCTAGACAAAGATAAGACTACTGTTCTGTCTCTTCGGATGATATATACGAGAATATGAGGCAATATCCTTACAATAAATACATATATGAATATTCTACGCACATATTGTATATCTTATTAGATACGAGATATGACAGTCATGTTTTTCTAACAAACGGGGATATTTATGATACCGAATCTATCATGTGCTGTTTTATATGCATTACAAGTGATGTATGGCTAAACCTTAAATTATAGCTAAGTTATCTCATAGAATATATATTTGTTTCTGGGAAAGATAGATATGAGTATGTGTATTGTAGAATGTATCGAAACACCACACCATTAATGACACTCTTTGAGTGAATTCCATTATT
Organism: Mactromeris polynyma; assembly: GCA_032209605.1. NCBI lineage: Eukaryota > Metazoa > Mollusca > Bivalvia > Venerida > Mactridae > Mactromeris > Mactromeris polynyma. Next base: position 37,750,963 of record JASFXZ010000001.1, on the reverse strand, counting down.
TATAGCTGCTTTGAGTGCTATACACTGAATGTACCGGTTCGATGGCTCAGTGGTGGATGGTTTGTCTCGGGTGCGGAATGTCGTGAGATAGAACCAAGGCCATGGCGTACCAAAATAGTTAACGATACTTATAGGTACCGTGCCAACGGCCAGGATGTTAAAGTAGGACTTGGAGTTGTTGTTAGGTTCATGTCACTGAGAAAGGTGTGACGGCGTGGTGTCACAATCTGACAGCACAATACCTGCTACAAGTAAACATGTTTTATGGTTAACTTAAACATTGAGGGAGGCGAAAAAACAACATACAAATACAGAGAGATTAGAGAGATACCGGGACAGAAGAGATGTATACTCATGCAAACATTTGACAATCCGGTTTTGCTCCCTAAACATGGATTCAGAAACAAGCTATAACAGAAATGTTAGAGTGATACAAAATACGAATCACTCATTTAGCCGTTTGCGACTTTTGTACAAATAGAAACTCTCGTAGACTCATCATGCTTGAACAAAGATCAAACAATTGCTCTGCTGAAGGCTAATACGTCTATAAAAATTATATGCTACGGTGTTCTCATAGAATGGCCAGACTGTACCCGCTAAAGGCGCATTTTATCCTTGCAGAAATGTCATGTATGACCTCAAACCGACTGGAAATCGTATAAGTCATCCGATCGAGTCAAAAGAAATCAAAATCCAAATATTCTTAGGAAAATATTCAGTTTCAGGTTGTATTTGGGATGTAACCATGCGACTGTTGAAATATTGAGTACTGGAATGCGTTTCGATTATTTATTTATTATTCAATACAAAATATTGCCCACAACGGACACAAATAGCAGTAAATCAGTTTGGAAACGGTAATAATAAAATCATAAAGTTGAAGGGCAAACTTTCATCGTCCTTTAGAGTTTAATATGTCTGTTTACAAATCAGCTGACGTTCTGATAGTCATGGCTTAAGCGGTTAAGTGTGAGTTTAGCTAGCTGTTAAATGGATCCCATATATCTTTACTGACAGTCCCTAGGCTGTAAATCGCTATGTGGCATTATTGTTAATATTTATGTTTAAGATGAATGTTAAATTCCCATGTTCCCATTTCCCCATGTGAAGTTCCTTGACTCTATTTAATATACATGGTATTTTTCCCTTTCGTCCTATGCATGAGGTGTATGCCATCCATTCAATCATAATCTCCATGTACGTATGTTTTTGATAGTCAGTCGTTCTATTCCTTACCACCCTATTCCCATATGTGTTTGCCCTTACACCTCGTCAACCCCTAATGTTTCGTAGGCCAATGATTTTCTATGTTCTGCATTGTCTTTTTTATGTGGCGTTTCCTGTAACATCGTTCCTGTTGAATCATACGTGCACGTGTAATTATTAATAATTGCTTGTGAAGCAATCAATGTGAGTGCATCTCTGTTCCTTAATTGGCCAATTCTTTGAGGCAACTAGCCTCAAATATCAGACGAGTGAAGATTTGACATCTTCAACTGTTCGGGATCAATACCGATGAAAAAAAACTCATACAATATCCTCGGTGCAATTTGGTGATCTAAGAGAGTCGCTTGCATGACCGTGCACGTCTGATTGTTTAATATGAGCAACGTTTCCCTGTAAATAAACGCAAAAACCGACAAGATTGTGTCGCTTTGAAGTTTTAGAATGAAAATCAATGTTCAATGGATTCCTGCTGGCGTACAACAAATATTTACAGCCACAATTAAAGTGCCAAAACTTCTCGTTAAACAAGTTGAAATTAAATGATTTCCAATTTTACATGATCACGCATTCTCAAACACAGACTTTTAACTCTCAGATAAAAAAGGAAATTCGTGCAATGCCTGTGAAAGGCACCTTGCAGAGTTGCATTCCCAATAATATTCATCTTGGGAAGTTTGCATTGCCTTATTCTTTTTGGCGGTAATTTATGGAACAGAATTTAAAACAACAGTTTACTGCTACACGTCTACCATACACTATAAACTTGTCGTATGAATGCCTATGGAACATGTCTGCAGAAAATGTTAAAGACATTGCTAAGACATTTAGACACTTAATGTTGAAATTTTCGTACATTTTAAGATTATCTAGTCCTTATATGCATGCACAGTTATCTAGTAGTGGCTAAATTGTTTGTTTAAGTGGGATGCTAATGATGATTTTATTACATTTTCGTTGTAGTAAAGAAGCCATTTTTAATAATTGCACATGATTATGTCTAGAGTAAGTGACCCGTCGATAGATAACGTGATATATTTGTTTAAAACATGGCAAAACATTGACCTGGGTTCAGTGACTTTTGCGTTCAATTTTAACGTTTTCTCAAACGCTTTGCGTTGCACAAGATAAAACACTATTGTAGGGTTAATTGCATAGAATTAATTCAAATTTTGCTAGAATATTCATTAAAACGATAAAATGTTTACAATCTGTGGTAATAATGGGTGTTTACGGTAACACGTATAATTTGGATAATTTCAGAGTCGATCGACCTCTTTTGATACAAGCCATTACGATTCAAATTGGTTTACGGCGATTTCTTGAATTGAAGAACATAATATTCCAGACTGAAATTTTGTATAAAATTATATTTGTGTGTAATTACATTGATTTATTTTGCAGCAGCATATAAAAAAATATGAGTATTTATGATAATAAATTAGAAATTTCGGATGTTCATGCGGACTTAAGTTATCATATAGGTAGTGGGAATGTTAAATGAAAATTTAAAGAGCAATTCGTCTCTGATCGTATTCTTACTGTTTGAATTATATACACTTATTGGCAACTTATTTATACTATTTGAATTTACCGTGTTTGCAGTGGTTAATCCGGTACTGGTAGCTGTTGTCATCCATAGATCGCATTTAGTTTCCATTTTCCGTCTATGTGACCGATGGATTGAGTGGTAGGTCGAAAGCTCGAATCTTGGTATGGGTCCGTAGCGAAATGACCGGTTACTGAGTCACCAGCTAGTAAAGAATAATGACCGTTTGCCTTCATGTCTGGTACCTGACTTTCAAGAATAGGAACCAGGAAGTCAATATGATCAGAAAGAATATGTCTCATTAATCAGGAAGATCTTTAAATAGAGATGACACTTGAATAAATTAACTATTTACTTGTATACGTATTTGCAAAGGGGCGTAATCCAATTACAACGTGGTTTCGGTTAACAAAAGTTAAGCTTGTATGATGTATACTTATACTACAGGAAAAATTGACAATATAATACCATGATAGATGCAGATGTTGGGGATGTTGATACAATATCGGGGATTTGGCGAAGCATGGTGTTTATGTAGCTTATGTTGACAATAATTACCGATGATGATCATAATATGTTTTTATATGTATTGTCGTTAGTATGCTGTCACTCAAAACAAATGTAACTCTGTATTTGTGTTCTTTTTATTGCAGTATCCAGCGGTATATACACAAGACAGACAATTCCAAAATTCCTTCCAACGCCGACGAATGTGACAGTTCACAAGGGTGAACTAGCAGAGTTAATGTGTCATATACAAAATTTGGGTCCAAAAATGGTAACTGATTTCTTGTACTTATATGTTTTCCATTTCATGCCAACCAATATTTGAACCAATGTGTTTGTGTTCCTCAACCGACCCACCGAAACGGCCCTGGACTCTACTCTCCCATCCCAAAACTTTGCGTAAAGGTATCGCAACAATTTTCAGTGAAGAACTTAATATGTATCATTTAAATTTAGTTGATCAAACATGCAGTTAATTTATCACTCGCAGAGGAAAGTACATTTCAGAGTATAGTATACTGATGTTCAAGATATTATTTTCGATGCTCTTGCTGATGCAAATGCTGACGATGGCTTTGATGATGGCACGCTGTATTGGTGAAGCTAAGGTTTTATTATCATAATGGCGATACTGCTGATGATGGCGTTGATGTAACATTTGTTAAAATGGAATATGATTTAGTCACGAATGCAGGGAAACATTTCAGTCGGTCATCGAACTTAATATAAAAAGCGCTGCTTCGTCGCCAAAGCTTTATACTAATTATTAAAACAATGATGTTCTATGAACATTGACATTCTTAATTACATTTTAATTAGATTCAATCAATTGCACGCTTGATTTATGTTTCTGATTTAAACCCGCGTACTTCACTGAACTGGAGTATATCCCAATAATTGTATTAACACAAGACGAGTTTGGAAACTTCCTGTTGGCTATGTTAGTTCATGTCACCCCATGGACAATTTTGTATTGACATTTGTGGACTGTTTTAACATCATTAATTAGAAAGCCCTTTGTACACAAAACGGATCCGATTATTAAGGGGCAGTACCCTGCATGAATACTTGAGCCTCATCTTATTCAATGAATTGTTTACACTATGTAGCAGTTATATTCATGTTTCAACAGAGTCCGACTTCGCAAAAAGCTCAACTGAGATATGTCTTAAAGTGAAAAATAACTGTATTTTTTAAAATCAAAATTGAATAAATGAGCATTGAAACTGAAAATTAACATAATATAAATTTATTTAGAAATACCATTCATAAAAGAATACACTAATGTATGGAATAGTTGGGCATGGTCAGATTCCTCAGCGGTGTGTACACAAATAAGAATACAGTAATATAACAGTAGCCGTCGGTACATGGGTCATATGGACTAAGAAGGATAACAAGCAAAAAACCTTAAGATGTAAAACAAACTGAATATTTCGTGCCCATATAACCAGAGAACGAATAATGAACTAAACCAGTTTTGAATGGTCTATACATATTTTGAGATAAGTTATTTATATAGTTTTTTCTTTCCTAGAACGTAATGAATTAAAGAATATGTTCTAAAATTACGGTTAAAACAATTATGCTGATTAATTGAAAATATCAGTCAATTAACTTTAAACTCAATAGTTCAAGATTTATTTTTGAGTTTTGCAACACAAATACAACAGCCTAGCTTACAACATGTTGTCCAAGCTTGATATAGACAGACCAGCGCCAGAATCAATAACGGAACTCTTTGTTGTATACTTTCCATTACATAGGAAACGAAATAATGACTTGAGAAAAATCTACATTTTACAATCTAGTGAAACCGCGTCCTGTCTACAACTTAATGTGACACTAACATATTATAACATTGTGAGATGGTTTGTTGTCTAATGTTTATAACATACGGCAGCTATAGTGGTATAGGATTGGAGCGCATTTGACTCGAATCCAAGCGCGTGCGAGATTGTTCGTAGTGTTCAAAATACCTGGAAAATAAGCAAACAACTGACCCAGTAATCAGACGTATAGAAGGGTAAACATACGTTGTAAGAGTTGCATGATAAGCAATTTAAATGAATGAGCTAACGAAATTAAATAATTGACTTCAGATAAACCTCTTCTAGATTTTGTTGTTGTAAAACCGGGCTATGGTCTAAAGAAACAACATGTAAGGTTTTTATTTGGAAATGGCGACATGGGGAAATGGGGAAAGCACTTGTCGGATGCTGCACTAACCTGTTATCAGCAAAATGTTCTGAAAACTTATTTTTCGATAAAATTGAAAGGTTATCGGGTGATGCATACTCATGTTAACACGTTTTTGCTGAGTAAATGTGATAACATTTCAAAATATGAGGTTTAATAGTGATGGATATTATAAGTAATTGTGTATTTTCTCTCATTTTTTTCTGTTAATCGGTTACTAAATTAATCGTTTTCTTCAATTAATCAGTTACTGAATTGATCGACTTTGATGCAATCGGTTACATAATTAATCATTCGCAGAATCGACCGCTTATTGAATTTATCGATTACTAATATGTCAGTATGATAAGCGGACGTTCGCACTGCTATACATGTACACGTATCGATTATTCAGTGACATCCGCCCTCAGATGCAATAATTCTTGACACAAATGTGTCATTTATGTAAAGTAATTCATACAGTTTCTCACTTTGATGATACTGATACGTACAAGATACAGGCTATCACGTGACAATGATAGAATAAACATGATGATAAGGTATCTCACAGCAGCTCCGATGTTGCCGCATACAATTGATTACACATCAATAACTCTGAAATATATATTTGCATTAAGCGGTGGCTTGGATCATGTTCCCATAAATAAATAAGACGTTTCAAATGCAAGAGGGATGTGTTTGTCGAAATATGAGCGCATGGATTGAAGAACAAAAACAAGGGTTGTTCGAAAAATACCCGGAAATGACCGACCGTTCTGAAATTTTGTTAAATGATATATATGTGTTTTAAAAATGTGAACAATCCTAAGCAAAGCATAAAACGGAAAAGGTACAATTGCTAATTGACGTCATCACACATGAACTGTTTATATTCATTGGTGACATTTTCTAAATACCATGCATGGCGTGTTCAATCTTTCTGGATGACACATTGTATTATTTAATATTAGCCATAGACCGTGTAATTAAACTAATAGCGTAATTCCGGCGACATTACTAGCTTAGATAATAACCTTCAACATTTGAGTCATGTGTGGAAGTCGTCCTTTACTTGTAGAAGAAACTATCAGTACTGATTGGGAAGCCAGGAACTTGACGAAATAACTTCCGGTAAAAACGGCTCAAAACTCCAACATAACCAAAATATTAAAGTAATACTATGCTCAAGTTTTGTTCATTTGTTTACGTAACCCAACATGAAAAATATATTTCCTATAGTTAAAACTTCAATAAACATGAATTAACAAAGAAATAACTCATAATGTATTAATCCATATTTGTTGAAGAAAGATGTTTGTTAGTAATATGATAAAAAATGTTTTTTCATTGCAATGGCTCTTATTAGAAATGTTTTAGCCAAAGTAACAACAATACTGAATAAAGCCACTTCAAACATTTAATGTTCAGATGAGCCAGATACATCTTTAACTGTTATAAACGTTGAAACTGACATGCAAAGATGCAATGCTGCCGTGTATTAGAGAGAAATAGACAATGTTTTGTGAATAATTCAATTCTCCACTTGTTTTCCAGGTCGTATGGCGTAAAGCGTCCGAAGAGAACCCTTTAACGCTAGGATTGCAGACATTTACGCCAGAAGTGGGAATAAGTATTAATCATGCTAAGATCGACAAAACGGAAAGCAAATGGAATTTGCTCATAAAGAATGTGCAACCAAGGCATGCCGGTGTTTATGTGTGTGGGATAAGTTCTACAGGCACATACACTCATTACGTGGCTCTAAATGTTCTAAGTATGATTCGTGTTATTTTTAAAAAGATATAACAGTCGCACATTCTATGCTTAACTGAACAATTTCGATGGAGTATCCCCGCCTAATCTTACACATTGTATTGAAATACTCACCCCAATTGTCGACATTCCGATTCATTTCTTGTCTCACGTGTTGTTTCTCAATGCTCAGTATAACCTCACTTAAATACCATCTCAATAATAAGACCACCTCACAATTAAGAACACATTTTTCAAGTCCCTTTTCCCTATTTGTTCTTTATGCAGCCTCAATATTAAGACCACCTCAATATGAAGACCAGTTTTCAATGGTCCCAAGGATGGTCTTATTATTGAGGTTTTACTGTATTTAAAAGTCCGGCAGTCGCTTCATCAATTCATATCCCCACAAAAAGTGTGATTATATTATACATGATGTATCTGAATTCTTCTGTCATTTACATGAGTGTGTTTGCATGCTAACGAGAATAAGTTTATCTCTTTTAATTGTCCCTGTGTGTAGCATTTATCAAAACTTACCCTGGGTAAACATATGTTTCGAACTTTCAGTTAATGCGGATAACGTGATAGCCCTAGCGTTTTAATTATACTCGATATGTATAGTTCCCAATCCTTTCTTGTCAGTGTCATCTTACTAAAACATAAACATATTTGGAACTGAAACAAAGCCGAGACGACACAGCCATTGCTTCATAAATGATATATTTTTGGCGGGATGCTATCAGAGATTCTGAGTTACTTTGACGGGTTAATATCCGATTTATCAAACACTAGAGTATAGAATGACATTTATAGTTATATATGTCTCAATAGAATTCGTCAAGCGTCGGCGACGACAGCAAACACCTAATTAACACTATGATCAATGATTCAGATTTGTCCATGTAGAGTAAATAAAACCATTTATAGATGGAAAGAAACGAAAGCGTTAATAACATTAAATCAATAACTTTTACGAGTTCTGATTACTCAGGAAAAAATTCTATGTTCAAAATATGGTACTTAGCTTTTCGCGGAATTGCAAAAATAATCATCGAGTAGGATGTAATCACGATATTCACAATCTCTGAGTATGATGCTTATAGTATGATTACTGGTAGTTAGAATTATTAGTATGTTACAATGAACGCCACATGCACACGACAATACCTCCCCACACAGATCCCGGGAAAACTCCAGCCTACGAAACATTAGGAATTGAGGTGTAAGGGCAAATATCTATGGGAATGGGAATAATAAGAAATTGTCCGTCTGACTTTCAAAAACAAACATGCGTTAATTAAGGGGAAAACACGACGAAGGAAGAGGAATGAGTGTCATACACGACATTGCAGACTTGGAAAGACAAGTGGCAACGGGCCGAACTAGGGGAGAACATAATACGAATACTTAATCTCGTCGAGGAACTGTACTTGGGGAAAATAGGAACGTAACATTCACTAAAAAATATAAACAGAAATAAAAACCTTATAGTGATCTACGGCCTTGGAACTAGTAACCATGTTATCACGTGTATATCTAAAAACAGCGGCTGGTGTTAGTGAAAAATTACAACTACAAACGTAGAGATAAGAGAGAATAGAACTACACTTTAAATGTATTTTGTTTGTATCTCTAAATCTCGCGCGCGATTTTTTACACAATTTGGTCACTAATGATCGTTTATACGTTTTATCAGCATGAAAACAATTTGTTCTGACAGAAAGAGGCAACCCTCCCTTCCCAATTGAAAAGTGGGTTTTTTACCAAAAAGCGAGTTTTTTCTGGGTTTTTAATAAAAAGCGAGTTTTTTCTGGGTTTTAAGCGAGTCTTTTTGGAAATAAGTGAGTTTAAGTAGGTTAAAGTGGGTTTTTTCCCCCGCAGAAGTGGGTTTTCTGCACAAGAAGTTGGTTTAAGCGAGTCTTTTTCTTACAAAATGAGCAAAAAGCGAGTCTTTTACTTTAGAAGTGGGCCTTTTTCTTAAAAAGTGAGCAAAAAGCGCGTCTTTTATTTTAGAAGCGGGTCTTTTTTCTTATAAGCGAGTCTTTATACTCAAAAAGCTAGTCATTTTCATAATAAGTGGGTTTTTCGCCAGAGTTTATTACTATGAAAAGACTCGCTTAAAACTCGCTTTTTAGAAAGTGGGTCTTTTTGTATTGCTGTTTTTAGTGAGAACAAAGATGATCATCTTAAGAGCTTTTAGCATTCTCAAGCATTCTCAAGCATGCTAATTGTTGATTTTCCATTAAAAACCTTTATGTCAAAAGAAAAGAAGAAAAATACATAATTTATCCATTTATTTATAAGAAATGTCCAAGATATTTTGATAAAATAATAACAAACAAGAGTGGCAAACTGTCACAAAATACGCCCGTCATAAGTCAGACTCAGAGCATGGGGCGATGTGGCTGGTTATTGAACTTGGCTGAGATATATTATACCCACAAACATTTTCACCAAGTTTGGTAAAGATGGGATGAAAACTCTTTGACTTTGAGAACAGACAAGGCTAATTTGGCCACTTTTGGATAATTCAAGGGCCATAATTCAGAAGTGCCTGGGGCGATGTGGCTGGTTATCGAACTTGGCCCAGATATTATGCCCTCAAACATTTTCACCAAGTTAGGTGAAGATCAGATGAAAACTCTTTGACTTAGAACTTAGAGAGCGAACAACATGTGGATGCCACCTGCCACGGGTGTACATTTTTAGAGAGACTCACATTGCTTATATATACATACATACATGCACCATATGACTATTTTGACTTAAATGTGAATTATTTAAAGCATATATACTAGGAAACATCCTAAACACAAATGTATATATAACTAATAAACAACAGTTTCAAGAAAATATTTCAAAGTTTTCACTATATAACTCTATGTAAAATAGTGACCCCAAGGGTGTGGCCAATTTTGATCCCATAGGCATAATTTGAACCATCTAGAACCACTAGACAATGCTAAACACCAAATATCTAAGCCCTTCCCTTACTGTTTGGTCAATAAGACTTCTTAAGTTTTTTCCTTTCAGTTGCCATGGCAACCAGAGTTATTCATGGATTAGTTTCTTTGAACAAATTTGAAAGGGGACCACCCAATTAGGATTCTATGAAGTTTGATCAAAATTGGCCAAGCTAGATACATAAATAGACATTCTTTTATTTCCTCCATGCATGGAGAGCAGAACAATATATGTACACAGTTAAACTATACAATAGTTAACTAACAAATCATCAACAACTCAACTTGAGTCGTACATGTATACATATGAGAAACACGTGTAAATGATGTACTAATTATATCTGAAAAAAATCAAGAGCATTTTAGCCTAACACTACACCATACTGATACGCGATTTAAGTGCCTTATACAAAAAAGTCATAACTAAAGCGAAACAAAAGACAAGCGTGTTAACAGCACTCGGTAAAACTGATATTTGTTATACTTGTAATTGAGTTCAAACAAGAAAGACCGCAAATCACAAGTTGTAGAATATATGCAACTTTCTTGGAAAGGTGCTTATCCGTTACAGCTGTACTTTTTCCAGCGATTTCACAGTTACCACATGCCTTCAAGGATTTAATTTGCCTGCCTGAAGACAACATGTCCATTGTAAATTCCTTTAAATCACTATTTTCAATGAATTGCACCTCTGTGCACAACTGCTTTTGTGCAAACAATGCTGTCAGTAAATAATGGCTGACATCACCGGTTCCATGTGATGATTTGATGAGGATTCCATTCATATCCTCAAAACCGAAACAGTACCATGCCCAGAGTGGCCCATGTCGTCTGGCAGAGTCAGCAAGGTGGCATCTAATATTATGAATATTGAGTCCACAATTTTGCGGTCCATACAAATGTTGAAAGGACAGGTGAAATTTCAATACGTGTCTCAAGTCCCTGTTTTCGAGACAAAAGCTGACCGCATGTGTGGCATGTCAATGGATGATGCACTGGAAAAGATTACATGAAAATTATTTTTAGAAGTCAATCAAGAGCAGCCATTGTAAAATCAGCAAGATTTTACAATTACAATGCCCAAGGAAGAAATATGCGAGATGTTATGTTTGTGCTGAATCACCCGCTTTAAAGTTACTTAGTTATTTTGCACAATGTCCAACAAATATATGATTTGTTCTATGCAAAAAGTGCTTTTATTAATTCTTAATAACATTGTCATCCAGTGGAGGAGTTTTTGCCATATATGCCGTTTTTAAACTAATATAAATTTGCTGGCAAAAACCCAACCCTGGGTATCTTAAAATAATTTGCCACCACGATTTTTCTTTCAAAATGTGACATAATGACACTTTATGCCAAATTATTTTTATTGAGCAGATACCATTGGCTACCCTTATGTTGATACTTAAGTGATGGCACATGACCCGAACTATGGTAATAATAAATGTTGGCCTTAATGTAGTGAACTTTTTTTAGTATAAGAAATATTGGACATCATAAATAAATGACCTTGATCTTAAAAGCATGTGACTTTTACAAGCAATTGGGACACCTGCACTTTACCGCAAAATATATAAGAAAAGAGACATGCAATTAATATGTTGAATTTTATGTTGTATAAAGAGAACTACCGCCCCCACTATCACTCAAATGCCACTGGGCTGTTGACAGCTGTACCATACCAGTAAAGTGCATTCTAGCCCAAGCAAAATCAGGAATTATATGTTCAACTATAAAAGAAATATCACCTGTTTGACTTCCAGTTGTTGCAGGAGTAGAACTGTTGGCCATCTTGAAGTAGTCAGGATATGTTTAACTGCAATGAATATAATACACATTAAATAAGCAACATGAAAAATATTTAAATAAATATACAAGTATCTTTTTATGGAAAAAGCATTTTACAGTGTTTTCCTTGACAGTAATTAGTCACTATATCAATTTTCTGATTGCTGTGATGACTTGTTTGAAGAAGGCTACCCAGTAGAATACCTTTCAGATGTCTGGCCTATTCAAAATATTAATCCATCTCAATTTTTTTCAAAACAGAATTAATACAAAGCCTAGATCTAGGAATGAATATCTTGAAGTACAATAATTGATAAAGTTTGCTAATAAGATACATTTTAAATTAGGTGACTTATATATATGTATGCAAAGGCTATTAACAATTTATATTAATTTTAAAATTTCACTTTAAGTTTAACTTTAGGATATATAAAAAATACAGTTATAAATATATTAGCATATTTATCATAATAAACAAGCCATTTAATTTTATTGCAATCTGAGTCTTATCAACATATTCTGTTCCTCATGGCATATTTTGTATGATGAATGTGTTTATTGAATTTGATTTTTTCTTTCATGGTGTTTTGCTAGCTCATCCATGATTGTAATATATGACCCTGCTTGCTTAGTATAATACTCTTAAAAGCAATAAACCAATTCAGACAATTGTGCTCCTCCCATAATTCACATAGAGCCATTGTCTTTGTGTTAGTGCTTATTAGCTCCTCCCATAATGAACAAGGGGCCTTTGTTTTGTCTTAGGGTTTTTATTACCACCTCCCTTGATAGCCATATTTGCATAATCTTGGCTCAAACTGACCCTGCAATAAATGGGGGTGTATTTTTAAAGAATAAGATTAATTAATGAAGCTGCATGAGACAGGATGTGGGCCATAAAACTTCTTTGAACTTAAAGGGGCTGTTTATTGGTTTCAGACTTCCTGTTCTTGGGGGCAAAAGTTACATCATTAGGGACCTTATAACTTGTTGTGAAAAACCTTTTATGGCCTCTATGCAAATTTGATAGTTTTTTTAATTGAATTGTTTACTGAAATATATACAACATATATTATGAAAAGTTAAAAGAAGTAAAAGTATAGTCATCAAAGTAAAAATGGTAATAAAATGTTAATGACATTAAGTTATTAACATTTTAAAAACAGGTGGGAATGGACTCATGGTAAGATGGTATGTTCAATGTTGCTAATTGCAACTTTAAACTTTACCAGGGTGGGGAGACATGGAATATGTAGACTGTTCCACTGATGGACAGTCCGGGGAAAGAATGTGTATTTGTAAGTCTTTAGTTGCAGGGATTAGTCTGTATGACAGGGTATGGTAGTGACGGGATGCTCTAGTTAGAGGATTGAGATAACCTTGGATGGGGATTGTAACCAAATCATTTCTTATTTTGTACATAAGGGACAGTCTAGAGTCAATGCGACTTAAGTCTAACCTGCGCCACTTCAGAATCAGACTATCTAGCATTTCCTTAACACTAGATGTGCGTCCAAAGTCAGACATCGCCCAGCGGGCTGCCCTTCTTTGGACTGACTCTAGCTGATATATAAGGGACTGGGAAAAGGGAGACCAGATTTCGGAGCCATATTCCAGCTGGGGTCGTACTAGGGTCTGGTAAGCCATGGATTTCAGTGGGGTTGATTTTGTTTCTACGAAGAAAGCCTAGAGTTTGATTTGCTTTTGTAGTTGACCTATTTATGTGGGTGTCCCATGAAAGATCACTGGAGATATCTACTCCAAGGTATCTTGCTGAGGTGACAGATTCGAGGAGGGTATTATGAAGGAAGTATTGTGAGGGAATAGAATGTTTTCTCCTGGTGGTGTGGATGACTTGGTATTTGGAAAGATTGAACTCCATATCCCAAACGATATACTAGAAACAACAGACATGGTATACTTACGAGATAGATATGCTGTCTTGTATGATCGTTTCGTCGTACCAAATTATACAGAATAATCGCAAAATATGTAAAAAAATAGTTTGTGCAACACATTCGACATTCGACACATTCGTACTCTTCCGGAAGTATTCGAATCGCGAGATTTTCTCCTTTTTGAAGATTACGTCTATTTTTCGTTCATATCATACAAAAATTATCATGCATCTCATTTTTTATTATATTACAACAATACATATACATAATTATGTTAAAACTAAAAATAAATAACTTAAAAATATATTATTATTCTCCGGAAATCTACCGGACATTGCCGAGTGACTAACGCGGTTGTTGATTGGTCGAGATTCATATGGCGCATTTAGCGCGAACTTTGGCATTTGAAATTTGCATTTGTAAACAAAACATACAGACATGTTCGCCTTATTATACTGGGAAGACTCCACGTTTTCTGTGGTAGGGTTAAGTGCCCTAGTCTCAACCATGAAAGAGATCAACGAGCATGCTGCCGGTGACCACGTAACGGCGAAATTTAAAGGCAAAGTTTCCCCGGCAACAATTTATGAGATCGGTGGTGAGTAACTATTATATCGATACTTTATTTGTAGCAGCATGCCCAAAGTGCAATTGATACTCTATTTTTAATCAGAAATTGATTATGTGATAGTTTACCCACACGATAAATGAATCTGGATGCCTAAATGTCGAATATTGGTATCGGGACAACTCGGCCCCTAACCAACTCGACCCTACTATATATATTCCCTATTTTTTGGCGAGTCAACTGGACCCCCTCTCATTAGGGTACTCGTCTCAGTACAGTTGTTCACTTGGTAATTTGGATACCCATTCACAAATTATGAGTAGAATATTTGCTTTTGTGACAGGCTGCTCGATGAGGTTACCACTAATGTCAACGGGGCTGCATCAACTAGTGATTTTAGCTGGAATTTTGGTTCTGATGCATCCTATCATACACTAGGATTTGCCTCTCAGGTATATCAATGTAGAGATGTGGGGTTAGACGACTGCCCGCTTAGCTCAGTCAGTAGAGCACCGTACTAGTGTTTAGGGGGTCGTGGGTTCGAGTCCCACATCAGGCGCGTTTTTTCCCCTTTATTTACTTTAATGGTGGCAGTGGTGTTTGACGGCCCACAGTGGTTGAGCCTCAAATGCTGGAAGGGGGAGGAGTGTAGTGATGTGGGGTTAGACGGCCGCTCGGTTAGCTCAGTCGGTAGAGCGCCATACTAGTGTTTAGGGGGTCGTGGGTTCGAGACCCACATCGGGCCACTTTCCCCCCTTGATTTACTATATCAATTTAGACAAATATCCCCAGTCAATATTTTAATAATTCTGTATGCATTACTAAAAATGAGTTGGAACTTTCTGGAATGTATTTCATTTAGATCATCTGTTCAAGAATTTTGGTATGCATCATGCTCATGATTGGAAGTTGTTTTTTGACATTGTTGGTGACTTTTTACTTACTAATCATTTACTAATCATTTACTCTTGTTGTAATTTTCAGGTGTGCACGTCCACCTATGCCCCCCTCCACCCTCTGCCACAAGTGTGAGCTACATGGATATGTTGTCAGACAGGAATGAGGTAATTTATGATTAACAAATTGATTGCTTGGTCACAGTTTTGTAACTTCTAACACAGAAATAAAAGTATATAATTAATGATCAGGCCTCCAACACTTCTGGCATTACCCACAAAAAACGTTGCTGTTTATTCTTGTCATTGTTTAGTTAAACTTTAACATTGTTTCAATAAATATATTGAAAGACAAATCTGGTGCATTTTCAGGTTCAGGTATCTAACTGCTTACAAGAGCGAGAGATATCCTGTACCCACAGACAGAAAAGCCATGCCTCAGCTGCTGCGACCTTCTCCAGGAATTGCAGTACAGGGTGACACAACTGGAGTCTGAGGTATTTGTCATACAATTGATGTGAAATTTTGGGATAACTGTTTACTCAGACTTGCACTTTTTTATGACTGAGTCTGATTTCTGACTTTGAGATTCTAAATATTCCTTAAGTTCTATTGTTAACTCATTGTATTCAAATATTTGTCAAGCTTATCTCATACCATATATGCTGCCTCAAATTTGCGCTCATGATAAGTATAGTGGCTGCCCCAATAAGGCGTCCAGTTAGTTCTAGCTTTCAGTGACAGATAATGCATTTATGCATCATTTTATTGTAACAAAACGCTATTCTATACCGAAAGTCAAATAGAAAAATATATATCAACAAATAAGTAGTGTAAGCACAGCCAAATAAACTTGGATTCTTTTCTATTTTGCGCTTCGTTTCTGTACTATGAATGGCAGGTGCCGATAATGACAATGAGAGTGTATTCTCTGCTTTTAATTCTGACAATTTCGTGCCCTTGGTTTAATTAACCTGTATGCACAAAGTGAAAGTAGTGACAGTGAGAATGAAAATATCATAGGACAAAATGTCATAAATCCGGCATAGGCTTATTTCAACCAGATTATTATCTTATCAATATCAGATGTTCAGAGCTAGATAGATAATGATAAGCCTATGTGTTTATCAGTTATTCAGGAGTAGTAAAGAACTGAGGATAGATGGATGGTATAGAATGAGTTAAAAAGACAGTTTAAGGCTTTATAATCTGGAGTTTCAGGCCTGGAATAGTATGAGGAATAGCAAACCTGAGACTCAAATATACACTGTTCATTGTAACTTTGTACCCTTTATCATATATCTATCATTCTGGAAATGGATAATGCATTGCATATTCTTTTCTGTATTTAAAAGAAAGATTCAGAAGTGTTTCCACTTGTTTTACAGATGAGACAACCAATGCATCCTCCCTCAAAACTACTAGACAGTATATTCTAAAGGAAAGAGCTCGTTACAACAAGCCTAAAAGGATAAGTTTTTAAGATAGTAGAACATAATTTATGACATTTTCTTTGTGTGAAATTTTTAATTGAATTTCAACCGCCTTTTTGTCTTGTTTTGTCAATTTCTAGCTTAATTGCCTGCAAAACGAACACACTGAAATCTCTTAGAATCTTACGGATTTTTTAACCAGGTTTTTGAAAAAAACCAGGTTATTAGAATGGTGTATGTCGTTGGGCGGGCGGGTGGGTGTCAAACTGGGAGGTTTCCGGCGAATAACTTGAGTTCTGTTGATCATATTGTAACCAAACTTGGTGTACAGTAAGAACATATGGAAAGCTCGCTTGGGATTGCTTTGGGTTCGGTCCGACAAAGGTCAAGGTCACCATTACTAAAAATAGAAATTTGGTTTCCGGCGAATAACTTGAGTTACATTGATCATATTGACATCAAACTTGGTGGATAGTAAGAACATGTGGAGAGCTTGCTTGGGATTGCTTTTGGGTTCGGTCCGACAAAGGTCAAGGTCACCGTTACTAAAAATTGCAATTTGCTCTCCGGCTAATAACTTTAGATTTGTTGGTCATATTGACATCAAACTTGGTGTATAGTAAGAACATGTGAAGATCTCGCTTGGGATTGCTTTTGGGTTCGTTCCATCCAAGGTCAAGGTCACTTAAAATTTAAAAATCAGTTTCCACTTAATATCTTCGCTATTCGTGGGTGTATTGACATCAAAGTGTGAGTGTTTGTATGCATGTATCACCTCTGGCACCTTTGCAGCATTGATGATCATCATGTATTCATTATACAAATAGAGCCTTGGTTACAAATAATTAGGTTTAAAACCTGGTTTGTGGGCATTGCCCATTTCTTGTTGTTTTTATTTCACTGATGCTCTTGACAGAACTGTAAGAATTTTAAAATCATTAATCTTTTATCAATAATAACGAAGACAAAGTCGTTGGTGAATAGATGGTGAAAAAGTGTTCTGTGAACTGTATATTCTTAACAATACAGCAAACATATCTCATTTCAGATGTCATCTCCAACAAGTTTGCCATCCCTGTATCTCAGGTAGAACAAGATATGTGGGGCCCTGCGCCGACTGAGTGCCATGGATAAATAGGATTTTAGAAATCGGTGCTTTGTGTTGAAAGAGACTTTTATTTAATTGTTCTTCAAATGTGCTTGTCTATATATTTCTGTTTTAAATATAAGTTTCACCTTTCGGTTTTAAAAGTGACCTCAATGCCTTTAATAAGGAATCTTACATGACTTTAGTGCTAGTAAAATATGCCACTTGTATGTCTTTGAAGCAGAGATTATGACATTTACAATTAGTCTGAATGTGCTATGTTTCACAATTTAAACATGTGCTTTTTATAAAATGCTTAAATAGTTAATGCAATAAGTATTGTGTAGTATTGACCTGTCAAAATTTACATAATTTTATGGTTGATGCACATGTTAAATAAATTTTTTCTTGCACCCTATTTGTTATTTTGTCTGTTGTCAAATGTGTTGGTATAAATCAAATTTGTTTTGGGTGCATCTGATATTTTGAATGTAATTTAAATAATATTACCATTTTTGTTATGTTTTACTTGCAAAAATCTTATTGTGCATAGCAATGCATGTAGTTCTACCCTAAACAAGTATAATTTTATGATATCCTCTTCCAACTGAAGCAAGAACAAGTTTTTTTTGCTCTTTTTTAAATGCTCATTATGTGGTTGATATTACAGTGTCTTTCATATGATATTTTCAATGTAATTTACATGGTATTTTTGGTGTCTTCCCATGATAGTTTTGATGTCTTTAACATGATATTTTTGATATCTTCATATGATATGTTTGATGTATTTCACCTGATATTTTTTATGTCTGCACATGGTAAGCATTGGTGCTCATGTTTTAAATGCTCATTTTGTTGGTGATATTACAGTGTCTTTCAAATGATATTTTTATGTTTTTCAAATGATATTTTTATGTCTTTCTCATGATATTTTTATGTCTTTCTCATGATATTTTTGATGTATTTCACATGCTATTTTGGATGTATTTCACATGCTATATTGGATGTCATCACATTATTTATCAGTTTTCTCTGTTATCATTGTTCAAAATTAAAGTAAGATTAATTTAAAAGGTTTTTTTATTCATCAAACTATTTTTGTTCAGTTTTAGCCCATACAACCCCGCTTTTTGCTGACTTTAAGGCCAGAAAAAACCACATTTTGCTCACTTTAAGCCAAGAAAAACCTGCTTTTTGCTCACTTTAAGCCAAGAAAAACCTGCTTTTTGCTCACTTTAATCCCAGATAAACCTGCCTTTCGCTCACTTAATGCCCAGAAAAAACTCGCCTTTTGCTCACTTTAAGCCCAGAAAAAACCCGCCTTTTGCTCACTTTCAGCCTAGAAAAAACTCGCCTTTTGCTCACTTTAAGCCTAGAAAAAACCCGCCTTTTGCTCACTTTCAGCCCAGAAAGAACCAGCTTTAACCAACTTACCAAGAAGTGGGTTAAAGTGGGTTTTTAAACACACTTTTTTTAGGAAAGTAGGTTTTTTATGTATAAAAACCCGCCTTTTGCTCACTTAAAGCCCACTTAAAACCAACTTACCAAGAAGTGGGTTTTAAGTGGGTTTTTTAACTCGCTTTTCTAGAAAAAGTAGGTTTTTTATGCGTAAAAACTCGCCTTTTGCCCACATTAACTCAGAAAAAACCCACTAAGTTGGCTAAAGCTGGGTTTTTTGTAGGTTTTTTCTGCTCGGTAAGCTAAAAGACCCGCTTTTAACCCGGTGCCAATACCACCGTGTTTAACGCGGATTAAACCCGGTTTAAAACCGGGTTTTGCTCACTTATTTGGGAAGGGATTCTTCAAATATTCACAACAGTATTATTCCTACATAAAATTCCCCCTGAGAAATGATGATTAAACATTTGTTCATAAGAAACGTAATGCGATTTATATCTTCACTAATTAGCCTTGATTGCTGCTTCACAGTACTCGACATCACTTAAACAACCCACTTTATTGCGATTTGATTACCCGGCATACGTTTTAAATTATTGATAAACCCGAAAACAAAAATAAATAATTTAGACTGGCTTTCAAGCACGTTCTTAAATTGAGTGCTGTGTTCAATTGCTGTGTATTTAGTTCTCAGAAGAAATCCCATTCTGGTTTAACGTAATTCTGTATATACCTGTCCCCTATTCGGAGAATCACGAAGGGGAATACCCCTGTCCGTCCGTGCAAATATTGGTCTCAGATCAATTACTCTTGAACGGATGAGTGAATTCATTTCATATTCGGCACATAAGGATAAGTTAATAAAATTGAGGCCAAGTTCGATTTCATATGTAATTTTTGAAGGAGTTATGGCCCATTTCTACTTAAAATTGGTTTCTGATCAATAATTCCTGAGAAAATAGATCGATCCAACTCATATTTGGAACATAAGCACAGGATTATAGTATATCGGCCAAATTTGATTTGTTGAAATCAATTGTTGAAGTGATGACCCTTTATCGACATAAACATTGGTTTCCGATTAATAACTTTACTAGGCACGTAAACGTAAGATAATAATATACAAGTCAAATTTGATAGTACATGTGCCCTTTTCGAATACAAATGTTTCCAATTAATTCAATTCATATTGCTTCGAAACCAAAAGGCATGTACACACACAATAGTTGCATTCAGCGGAAAATCCCATAGCAGGGCCATCCGTGTCCTATGGACGCAACTAATTGGAACAAATTTCGCCGTGAAATATATGTTCGTGAGTGTAACATTTATTACATGATTGAGATTTAGTATTTGAAGATAGTATTTGGAACAATTTAAATAATTAAAAATACATTTGGCTTGAAGGCCTTAGTTTTAGAAGTAAAATTGCAGAAACTCTGTCAATATAAAAAGTAAATTTCTCTTAAATTAAACAATTTTGTTTAGATAACGAGTAGAGAATACATGTGATTTTCGGTAAAAAATTATTTTCCCAACGTTGTGTAGCGTAATTAAACAAGAACGTATTAATAACATGATTAAATTAGATAACGAATTATCCTGAAACACGAAGTCGCAGTTTTGAGAATAAACCTTTATGAATCTCGCAAATACTCCGATATTTTCAGTATCCATTTTTACTGGAGGTGTGGCATAATAAGATCATTTTTGTCCGTGTACACAATAACGCTGCATTATATCGAACAATTTGTGTTATATTATCCAATTCATTTCGTTTTACGACATTGAACAAAGAACAGATAGTGATCAGAGTACTTGAGTTACGACAGTAAGGTACTTGATAAATGGTCACGATATCTCTTTAACTGACCCTTCAATTATATTTCCATGGCTGCAGTTTTAGGAATCAGCTTTATGCAACTTTTATTATCAATTCATGGTCGTCATTAGTTTTAATCAGAAAGTTCGGAGCCAGTTCCATTGCATGCGACTCGTAAAAAGAATAATTGGTTAAAAAGCACTTTCCGTACAAGCAAGTAATTGTGAGCAAGATGGCAATAAAAACACGACAGGAACTCTGTATCATTTTGTTTTTATTTAATTTCAGAAGCCTGTGTTTGCGAATTACCATTGACATATAATGCGAAACGACATAAAATCAGATTGTTAATTTGTGTATGGCATGTTTGAGCTGGGGGTTTTGGCAATACTATCTATTTCAGACCGTATCTGTATTCTTACGTCTAAACATGTATTTTTTCCATAAGACGTTCAATGCTATTAGTTGCCAGACATAAATATTGTTTATCAAGTTCATTTGTAAAATTCGATTCAATGGAATTCAATAATGCTGTACGAAACTGCAAGCACGAAATGTTGATTCACGAGTTCATTGTTTCCGACTTTTACAGAACAACGTACATGGAGGCAGTATGCATTGTGATTGTGCTCCTGTCCGGTTCTATGCAGTACTTCTATTATTTTCCCATCCTTAATGATTTTGTGTCGTTTTTGTACCTTGAAACTTGTCCATGTACGAGGGAGAACATTTCGATGCTATCAGCGAGTTGCCACACGCAGTTCAGTTGGCAATTTTATCAATGTCATCAGAATCTTACATAAACAGTTATCTTCGTGGGTAGATAGATGTAGAAAACATGTACTCCTTTTGGGGCGTTTATTTTCATTAAAATGTATTTGGTATATCTTGCTCGTCTTCAAGAGTCTTTGTTTATGCTCTCGATTTCTCGCCGATTCTTTTTGTAGAATATCTAGTTTGTGATTTACATGTATTGCCCCTCCTATTCCAACATGTTGAATGCGTATTTATCAGTTTACAATTATTTGTCTGTTGAGACTATGGCAACATTGTATTCCATTGCTATGCTATACGATTTTGTACTGAACATTTCGACAAACATCACAATCCATAATTGCTTCTGAACGCCTTTGAACAACCCAAACTTTGTTTTAACACCGCTCATGCTAAAATTGAATTTATTCTGTCTTCAATGTAATAAAGGAAATTGAATAATAATAAGTTAAAAGAATAATTATATTTAGAAATCCGTAGTTGCAAATGATGATACCAGTAACATAAATTGAACAATTCGTCTGTAAGACCGAGTTTGCCGGATAATTCAAGGTAAATAAATAAATATAAAACTTGTATTTGCATTATATGTTAAGATGTGTTTTTGTTTATTTTCAGAGACTCCAGTTCTTCAAAAACCAGGCAAGTGTTCTATGTCCTTGTTGTAATTTTGATGTAATGACAATATGACAAGGTTATCTTTAAAATATAAATTTGCGGACTGCCTACCCCTCGATCGTTAAACACGCTACATTTCTTAATTTCTACATGAATTTAAGATCTATAAGTTCCAAACTTTGCAACACTGAATTAAGAAACAAAATTCGATCCGGGACCAATTCCGTTGGTTTGATCGAGGTTCCGTTGCCATGTTTTTACTCGTCGTAATGGCCCAAATATTGGTATTCCCTTATTGCGGCCTTTGTTTCATGTTTAATGATTCCCATGGAATACAATGTGCTGAGCTAGTTTGTCCATTACAACTTTCGTGTGCTGCAAGTCTTAATACAAATGCAAATTAAGGCTTAAATTTGTCAGCATACTTTTGCCTCTTTGTGACTGGCACATTATCTGAAACTTTTACGGCTCATACGTTCGTCTGTGTAAATACAAGTCCACCATAGGAAACACTATAAAACCAGCTCTATGTTGTCTTCATTGTGTCGCCTCCTCAGGCGTGTAATCCTTAGCTAGATTTTTTAATGAAAGAAATTCGTCCGACATTTCGTGATCGATCAATGTTACTTTTGTAGTTAGGAGTTTTGCTTTCACCAAGACATTAGCCCCAGCATTTTATAGTGTGTCGCTATTGTTTCAAACAGAATATCTTCCATTAGGACAACATTTACCGACATCCGCTTGTTGAAAGGATTTTAATGAATACTGCCGTCTTTGATTAATCCATACATGACAAGAAACGAAACCTGATAATGTTGACAGTCCATGCTCATTTTTCAAGTCAAACAAGACAAATTGGATAGCTATTCCCAAAATAATTCATAATATTATGTTGGCGTGAGAGATTGTTTCACATTTTTAAATTAGTGAAATATTTGATATTTTAAAGAATAAACTTCAACTAGGCGCTGTGAACTTTCCATACCAATATGCATATGCACATTTAGGACAGAACTTCGACCATCCGTCAATTTGCATTTTTAAAATTAGTGAAATATTCGATATTTTAAAGAATAAACTTCAACTAGGCGCTGTGAACTTTCCATACCAATATTCATATGCACAGCTCATCATCTTCAGAACGGCCTTCAATTAGGCAACAACCCTTCTTTAACAACACTAGACATTATTCCTTGTAGTAAAGATTTCCATAAATTAAAACTATCAAAAGCAACAACCGCTTTCCAAAAAACAGTCAAAAACCAGTGTCTGCCAAAGGCTATTTATCTGTAGAGAATGCACTGTAATTAAATTTCAAGTAGAGTATGTAATTGGCTGTAGTTAGTGTATAACATTAATGTTCCTTCAAGCCAATGTTCACTTGATGATACATATTTTCTACGCTTTTAAATCATACATATTCTGAAATTTGCATATTGCCTACTGATTTATTCAATTTAACATATTCTTTAAGAAATGAGAGATCCGTGTGGATGATAAATTTGATATGGCGCTCATTGTCAGTCCATATCAAACTTTACTAAAACTCTTTGAAGGAAAACATGTTATACACGTCTCCAGAGAATCGGTTAATGACATTCCCCTGAACTTGGTTAGTAAAATATTATATTAAACATCGACCCATTAATGTAATACGACGTTAAGTTAACTAGTCTCATTTGAGGAAGCGCCATTAGAAATATGTCACGTGCGATTCAATTTATTATTATTGCCTTTCTATAAATTTCAGAACTGAGCATTACAGGGACGCAGTACGTGAATCAATATCATGATATTCATTTAGTGTGTAATGCAACGGGTATTAAAAGAGCACCCGAGGAAGTGGACTGGTTTTTAAATGGTAACAGAATTGTACCCACCCAGCCACATTGGTATGGACGAATCGAAATTTTAAAACATCGGCCAATTCCAGGCCGTTCGTTTATTAGTGAACTTATCATTCATCTAAGTACAATGCAAGATCAAGGAAATTATGTATGTCGTAGTTCGGATCTTAATGTAAATAGCATGAATGTACATATCTTAAATGGTACGTATATCTTGATTTTTTAATTGTGTTTATTATATGTTGATGACGATTCACAAACTGTTCAACCATTGAATACCAATTTATCAATCTCCGAAGCATATAATTAAGTTACCCAGCGCCGGGGAATATTGCTGACTGAATAGTTTGCCTTTCTGAAAAGGTGTTGGGGGATCCCTTGTGATATGTGTAACATTCTGCAACAGTATTTGAGTATTTACAACAGTCAGTGACTTGAGCAGTGTTCACGGGTTACTCACCAATACAAAAACCGCCCTTCCACAATCAACATTTAGATTTCTATGGACCAGCGTGGAGAACAAATGACTTCGGATGCATTATAATCAGTCATATTGTCACATAGAACATACGCTTCACTCGGGATAGAACCTACGACACCCAAATTGGCAGTCGAGTTTTCGACCGACTGGGACGACATGGCGGATTGTATTTAGGCGAAACCTCATACTTTATTGTATCTTTCTCTTCGTTACATAAGTTAAAATATAGCAAAGTCATGTTTATGCTGCATCGAAAACACTACACGCGGTAAATTAGAGTGTTATCAATGACGGGCGAATAAAGGTGAAGGAATTGTGACTGAAACCTGTCACGGTGGGGGCCTATAATTTCCTTAATGTTTTTGTAATGGGCATTTGTACTTATTAGTAGAAACACAATTCTTAATGTTTATGAGGGCAGCTATTACATGAAATACAACATTGTCTGAGTGTTTTTGTTAACTGATCCTAGCCCGATACTAGTCTCAATTTCAAATTATTTTTGCTTTATGTTCAGATACAGATGTATCACAGTTTTTGACGACCACTGGTATGTACATATGGCTAACTGTACTGATAAACATCCAATTTGATATAGCTTAGAGTGTATCCAGCACTGGATTGTTTGTGCACTCATAATGACACCAGATCCCGTGGTTAAACATTTTCCGACTGATCTCCAATTTCCACTCCCATACAAATGAACCATGTAGCATTCTACATATCAGATCTGAATATTTTATATTATAAGTTGCAATTTATTTATTTGGCGCAAACAAATTGAGATTAAACTCAGTTTTGAGCATGGAGACTATTCTCAAAGTGTACAACCTGGGATTTGGGAGTCGGTGCCATAATATACCTCAATTGAGATAAACCTTAAAGATTTGCTAAAGTTCTTGCTGTTTAAATTATGTCCATTTTATATTTTAAAATCTAAGTCTTGTAAATAATAGGAATGAGACAAATAACAAGTATTAAGCATTGTGTGCAGATCGGTCCCAGGTGCCTACGCAATCAGTCAAATGTCTCGATATTTATGTCAATCAAAAGCGTCTAGTCTAGTTGACATAACATGATTTTATGGCGTTTTGTAATTATCGGAGTATATGGAGCACCAATATGACGCGTGACGATTGCTTGCATGGAATCCAGGTCAACTTGTACTGCGGGATATAATTAACTAATATCAATCACTGTTTCTGAAACCATTCAAAATTCGCCACTCAAGCTGAAAATCCCGATCACAATGGTAAATGTTACATTCTGGGATTGCTTCTTTCAATGGCACAGCTTTGGTGACAATGCCAACACCTAATAGAGCTAGATTTCTGATATCTTAAGTTGTCTGGTGATAACAAAAAGTTTTCTCCAATTTCCGGACTAGCGCCATCAGCATCCGCGTATTTCAATTATTCTGCTTGTCTACTAATATTGGCTGTATTTTCGTAACAATGTCCTGTAGGAGTTCAAGATTATGTTAACAAGGGCGATAATGAACATCACTCTTCGTGTCAAAACACTCTTATCGTTTTCTTTCAGCCGGAGAAGAAACAGGTAAATTTCCAAGAGGTGAGATATGTATGAATTGCTTTTATATTACTTCAGATATACGTGAGACATTTGCTAAAGGGAACAGTAATAACTTTTAAAATACCGCGAGGCGTGTAGGCAATAGCTTAGATACTTTTTATGTTTAAAAACCAATACTAGCATGGAGGTCTCAAAAACAAATTGTAAAGTGCACTATATTTGTCCAAAGCGTCTATTACAGTGTTTGTGTAACAGTATATTTTTGTTGAACTCATTATCTTAATATCTCAACGTTTATTTTGCAGCGCCAGGAGAAGAAGGCGAGAGCATGAAAACTGTTGAAACGGGTCGAAATCAGGCAGCCATGTACAATCTCAATCCTTGTTTGATTATATTAACTCTAATGTCAATGTTTATAACAACAAATGTGTTGTTAGTACACACAAATACATGTGATTGCTATGTTTGATAATGTACTGAGGAGAACGGGTTTTATAGGTATGTGAACTTGAAATTGACAAAATGCGGCATGCACTGCTGAACATGACTCGATTGTATCCAAGCACATTTTACCGAGATCGGAAAACATGGGTTGATGTCCAGATTTTTTTCATATACTTAAGACTTTGGAAAAAGTGGAAATCTGTCAGTGCTATGGACAGTCATACATTTGTATCATTATGGATAATTTCTAAATGCGCGACAAAGACCTTTGGCATCCACCAAAATTGTGATGCAGCGCTTTGTTAAAAGCCGATCCTTGAAATCCAAACAGTATGATGATTTTATCGGGTGTACGCAATTCATCAGGGACTACTAAAAACCGCTGGCGGATTGATGCTTTGTCGTGCTTTGGAGACGTTTATGCGTTGCTTAGCAACTCGATTTATACAATTGATTGTAATTGCCGCAGTGTCTGTTGTAAGACGAAAGTGGCTTGTTAGCAGAAACTTTCTCATTTCAATTACGGAATAATCGTTGTAAATGACCAATCCAGCTTTTCATTTTTAATGAACAAATGTGTTGACTGATTACAATTGTTTTGTTCAACATACTTGGAGATTGGAGAGTCTGTGAAACTTGTTTTTCGTCACGAAATGTACGACAGCAAGTTCCGTATCACTAGTTGTGTGTTTTGAAACATATGGTCAGTATTTACAGTTCCAACTAGCTTTGGAAACCATTTTACGATCTGTGAGTTTACACGGACCGCCAGTGAGCATTGTTCGGGGTTATACAACTTGAGATCGGCCTTCGTGCCCTAAAACTATAGCCATTCCAGGCGTATTTTGGTCGATAATATATTTTGATAGGCTTAGTTAACAGTCAGAGTAATAATTTCGCAAGGTGGATATCATGGTCATACAACAAAAAAATGAGAAAAATTAATATACAGCAAGAATATCGATCTCATGTTTTAAAACCTTGATCCATGATCTTATACACAGAAATTACATTGCGTGAATGTTGTTTATTACTAAATAGGATGTGCTTATTGTAAATCAAAGGTGTTTCTACGTTACACAGGACATTCTCAAATTGTATATGAAATAAACATGAACTATATCAGCTCCAAATATTGCCGAGGAATAAATAGTGATCGAAGGGTAGAGCGCCTGACTCCCGACCAGATGGGCGTGAGTTATTCTGAATTAGGCGCGATGATTTAATACCAACCAAGGAAGCAGTTATAGAAACCGATCAGAATAAATAGTAATTACATTTTAAACAACCGTTTTGATAAGGTGAAATACTTAGTAATACCGAGCGTAGCGATAAAGAATACTCGGCATAACATAAGACAAGTCTTCATCAGCGTGATGATAACATTGTGGTAATGATATAAAGTATGTCTTGCTGTATGTCTCTAAACTGATTTTTTTCTTGGAAAACTTACAGAAAATATACTAAACATACTATCGATCACGGATTTGTAAAGGATACTACTCTGTCGATACAGCTCAACGTCTGAAATGTCTATCTCCGCGCGTTTACTTTTATGATGCTTAAGTTTATTGAATCCCTATCAGTACAACGAAGTAATAGAAATATTTTGAAATTTCGGAACGACTTACAGCAGCCTATTTGAGTTTTGTAATACGTCTCTGTGACACAGCTTAGAAGTTTTGAATGAGTCATACGCTAATTGTTTGATTAAGGAAGCTCTGCTTCGGCGCATGTGTCGTTGAAACATCATATTACACTGTATGAATAATCACATGCTTAAGAATGATCAGTGGGTGACCATGTTGTTACTGATTTAATTTAATGCTTGTAAGATTTATTAGCAAGTAATGCTAACAGGTCGTCTTGAACTAATTGGTTTAAGTGTAGACTACAAACATAAAAATCCCTAACTTTATAACCTCTGAGGACAAACGAACAACATAGATTACTGTTTGTTAGATTTAACGGTGTCATTAATAATGCAATTTGCGTTGGGGAAGATCAAGACATCTGTTTAATGCTCGTGTTTATTTCTGAAGCAGACAAGTTTACGACACTCTACTGGTGTGTCCCTCTTGAGCATAAACATTTTAGACAAGAAGCATTGCGTCATAGTAAACAACGTCGACACGATTGTGAACGCACTTAGATATTTTGCGCTTTACTTCTAACGTACTGATATTTTATTCATCAACTTGGATGATTGCTATCGATTTTCTAATTCGTTTTTAACATGCTACACTTATAATTATTTCGAATTTTAACAAGACACCAATCCTAGATTTCAATTAACGACTGTTTGGTACCATCACGATAAACTTAGACTATTAAGAGTCTGGCGAGTACTTTTATCATTAATTGTCTATTGCTTTAGGAAGACAATAATCCGCCTAATACCGGTGTAACACGACTGTGGCTAGCATACCTATAGAGGTCAACGTTTGATGGAATTTTAATGCGCAATGCGTTAAAAAACGACTTTAATGTAAACAAAGTCGATCTGAAAAAAGTAATGAACGGATTAAAGGCGATTAAGACATCCTATAATAATAATACGAACAATAATCGGATTAAATGTGCCTCCTTAAGGCGTTTGTCAATTAAAAGCGGGCAACGTTTTATTTTTATTAACTTTTCTGCTTTTGTCTTTTATGAATATTGCTGTAAGTGTGAACATGGAACATTCGTGAACAGAAGCACATTTATGAAAGCCAAAAAATACGAAATTATGTTATGAAACATATATGTAACATGACAATGGCAATTTCTTGGGTGGAAATTTCAGTTCATTTCTCTGTGCGGTTCAGCAACTTATTATGAAACTATACCACACACTCTGTTTTATTAACAATGATGTATTATGACTGTTACCTCATAAGTCTTAAGCAAGACGGCTCGAAAGATTTTCTCTAATGTCGTGTTAATTAAACCCACTTGTTATTTCAAATGACAGTACACTTTGCTATGTGGTGATGAAAGATAGTCAAACATTGACCAACTTAGACATAAATGAATTTCCCAACCTTGATGATGGCGTTAGACCGTTACATGAGAGATCCGGGTTCGAGTTAACAAATTCTAGGGAAAAATCAGATCATCTGACCGCCTTATGTGACTGATAAATTGTTGAAACAAGTCTATAAATTATTACATATTACAACGTCTTGTTTTAAGCTTTACACAGATACACTTACTAAGATTTATGAGGACCTAATCATCCCTAGCCCAAATAGCTATTTGACAAGAAGAGAGTGACCCAGTTAAAGAAAATATGTCCCCGCAAAAATTCATATAACGATGCTGTTTTTGAAGCAAATTTAATGTATCCTTTCAAAATGGACTCGAAACGCTTTATTGTCCATCAAAATGTGCATTGTTGTAAGAAGTGTAAATGCTATTCTAAAATAGAATAATAAATGCATTGTTTAAAAGTACAGGACGATTGAATTAAAAAGTATAGAGTTCATTCAAGACGTGCATGCTCATTTTCAATTACTAACAGTCAAATAAGGGCGACAAACGTAGCCTATTGGCATGTTGGAAATGACCATGTGTCATGTCTAAACAAACATATTGTTATTTAGAATATTTGCATAATCGACAGCTTCAGGGAATTGAGTTCTGAAGTTCAACGATCGGATATGTCATATGTCACGTAGGGAAGAATGCTTCTCAGACATTGAGGAAAGACAACTATATTATTAAGACAATATTGAATATACCGTATTACATAATCTGTCTGATAGTCAATTGTACTAATTGACTGAACCTATTTATCATAGTGTTGTGCCTTAGTGTTGTGTAGTAAAGTACTTCGGAACTCCATAAACGGCTGACGACTGTTTTCAATTTTAGTTTAAATATGCATCATAGACTGCTAAGAGCGAAATGTCTATGGGCTCACAGCGTAGCGCCTACTTGCTATGCGAATATTGTCACCTCTTACAGTTTACTGCAGATAGTCTAACAGTTCCCTCTCACGAGTTATAGTCGTACAGTATGCTGCTTACTGCAGATAGTCTTACAGTACATTGCTTACTGCGCAGAGTCGAACAGGATTCTGCTAACTGCAGATAGTCTTACAGTACATTGCTTACTGCGCAGAGTCGTACAGTATGCTGCTTACTGCAGATAGTCTTACAGTACATTGCTTACTGCGCAAGGTCGAACAGGATGCTGCTTACTGCATATAGTGTTATAGTACCTTGGTCCATGCACAGAGTCGTTTTGGATGCTGCTTACTGCATATAGTGTTATAGTACCTTGGTCCCTGCACAGAGTCCTTCAGGATGCTGCTTACTGCGAATACATGAATTCAAAGAACTTTGCTTTTTACGGACATCAGACACTTATCGTAAATGATAGATTGTACAGATATATTTGGTTTGTAAATTTGACAAAATAGAGTGTGGGATACCAACGAGGAAGACCATACCATGCAGTACGCATGATTCAGTAGACAATGCTCTGTCGTTTATGGAATTCTGTAAAGTGCATTAGTAATATCGTTGATGGCGGTTGTGATACGGAACCACGTTATACAAATACCGGTACATTTGATTTTTTATTTGTGAAACAGTATGTAAACTATTTAACTGTGATTAACTGTTAAGTATAATATTTGTAAATGACATTGCGTTCGCCGTAAAGCATTTTAAATTAAAACCATGGAAATAAGCATGAATACGCCCCAGTAGTTTAAACATTATGTTGATTTATGATGAGTTGAAATATTCCGCGTCAATCGTGTTATCATTATGCCATTCCCTTTCCTTTTAGTCTTTCATATCACCTTATCATACTGATTTGTATCATATACGTTGAGAATCTTCATTTGGAAGACCTGTTTGTAGAAGTTGCATTCCCTACATTACAATATCTTACCCCCTCTAAAATGAACAGAACAAAAATACGTATATATATTTTTTTTATACAATCAGACACCGTTCATTCGAATTTATCGGATACAAATTTCGAATAATACATGGTTTCGAATAACCCATTTCAATCGGTGTATAAGAAGATATATCGGGACTTGATATTTATTTCGAATGATACCGTGTATCCGGATAATAGGTTGTCGAATAAACGATGTCCGACTGTATATATACATGTATATAATTATATTTAGTCATTTAGTAACATAATAAATAATAATATAATATTTAATAATAATAATTATTATTATTTACTATTTTCTTTTGTGCAAATTCGTAACAAATTATGCATTTTGATGGAACATGTGTTAAGAATTTAAATGGAACAACTATATACTAAGACGTTTAACGCAATAGTTCAGGTTATTTCATTAAGCAATTCTGTTTTGCTCAAAATATGTTTGAGAGAACTATAAGGGAGTACATATGAACAGCTGCGTGTACTGTAACAGAACGCTTATGCTAAAGTACTTTACGTTTGCAACTAATTAAGAAAAATAAATACCCTCTTAAATTCAAAGTTTCTCCCTTGAGGAGTTAAAGCAACATTAACGTAATTATGAATGACTAAATGAAATAGAAGAGCTTTAAATTACATAAAAGACACTAACACGTGTGACGTGATTAATTACACAGTTAAAGTGCCGCTTAATTTTCATTTCCGATCACTGACTAGAAAATGAAAAATTGAAATTGATTTTTTCTTGAAGCTGCCGTAGGATTTAATTTAAGGTCTAAATAGTTAAAAAATTGACAGTGCCATTTATACGAAGATGCCACATCATTGCCAATGCAATATCTTTAATTGCATGTGTAACGGTCAAACATCTTTTAGCGCTTTATCCTAGAAATATGTATATTTGAAGTGTGTCAAGCGTCGTGTATTACACAGAGATATTACCCGTCTCGTACAAAGCCATCATCTTTGCCATGCTCTTTGATTCTTTAATAGAGTTGCTAACGATTGTTATATCATGTATAAAACACTGTTTGGAAACAATTGACACTGAATTGTAACTCTAAATTAATTTACGTGACGCCTATGGAATAACGTGGACAATGTTAAAAGAACGTGTTAAGAACAAGCGTATTGGGAAATCTTCACACTGTTTCACCGATGGCAACTTGTTACGCTGAGAGGAATCGAATGCATAGCGCATATTACCCAGTACACTTCAAGTCAATATGAATAGTTTGCGAATCGCTGACCATGTATATAATTATTTTATTCAACTGGATATGTTCTGGTTTCAATTTCCAGCCGAGCATGTGAAAGCATGTTATCTGTGCTTTTTAGATGTATGCAAACACTTGAGTCACTCGCAATTATGAGACCTACGTTAGTTAGTGAAGAAACTAAAAAGGATGATAAAAACTAAACACTTTATCAATTTAGGCTTTTGCAAACGATTTGCTGTAAAATTCTTTGTGATTAAGAAATAAAGCTCTGTCATTTTTTTTATAAAAAAAGTCATTTGTCAATAAACTCTGTTTGTCAGAACGTTATTTCTGTCTTTTTCTTCTAAAATGGCGTCATTCAAACGCCGTGTTACATATATGTGCATGCTTTAAATTATATAAAACATTATTCATGAAATTGATATCGCATGAAATTAAAAAGCTAATGTGATCCTTAATACATTTAAGATCAGATTAGCCAATTACATTAACATTTTTGTGTAAATAAATGTACATTATTATGTCAAAGTTATGTAATTATTGATATGTCCAGTTAGCGTATTGTATGTATATAGGATAATCTGATACGAACATGTTCATGTTGTATACAAAATATGTTCATTTTGAACTATTGTTATTTTTTTTCCATTCTTCATGAACTTTTTTATGTTAACATTCAATAAATTCATAGTTACGTAAATTTATACCACGTTGTGTTTGTTTTAGTGGCTTGCAAAGACCACTTTGGCAGAACTTTATTATCGTGTATATCAGTAACCCGTTTGCAGCCGTCCAATGTTTCGACGCATGTCAACCTTCTGAATGGAGCGAACAAATACGACGACAAATCATTACTGAGCGACGACATTCCCAACTATGCGACAAGACATTGTAACACGGGATAGAGAATAAGATGCAATATCGCGATAATGCAACATGAGGGCGAATATAAGACGGCATTGCGACAATATGACAATACATTGCGAAGTATTGGGCGACAATAGGACATGACATAGAGACAATAGGACACGACATAGTGACACTAAGACAATAAATTGCGACGTAGTGGGCGACTTCAGGACATGGCATTGCGACGATATAACAAGACATAGTGACGGAGTGGGTGACTATAGTACACGGCATAGCGATAATAGGACACGACATAGTGACAATAGGACACGGCATAGCGACAATAGGACATGCGTCTTCATATGAAAAACTTCCTGATATTTAAATTCAACAACATAAACATTCATAACACTTCAAACAAAGAGAGTCATACGCGTTAATCTTACATTACCCAAGTTTTTAAACATAAGAACATATGGTTACACCCAGTACTCTTATCTGCAAGACAGTATTATGTATTCTAATTGTATACATTGCTTCTTTACTGCGTTACTCATAGAACGTTAAAGGATATATTAACTATAACGCATGGGATGACTTATTGCTTAAATTCTGTTGAGCAAAATCCGTTTTAAAGGAAAAGGATGCCTTTGCTGATATAACAAAACAACTGTAAACGATCAATATCAACATTTACAGACATGGGCTAAATGCAAATGCACACTAAATGGTCGCGTGTACAGATGAATGAATTTTACCATTCATTTGTCATTGTCGTTCAGTATAATGTACAATCTAGCGAACAAGAAACTCAAATAGTTTTGTCCCAATTCTATCACAAAACATGGAGCATACAAAGCTATCGTAAACATCACCAGCCAAATATCTACTGATACATTGAATGCTTTTTTAGTGTCAGAATTGTGAGATGGTTTTCGCAGACAAGCAGTCGGCACGTATACACATAGTGAAAATAGAACATAATATTACTACAAGAAATTAATTGAATAGTAAATATATCAAAATAGATGATAAGGTCGAGCAGAAAGTGTCACAAACAGATAATACAGCCATCCCAGAAGCACAGGAAGACATGGAAAATGTAGATACACTTATATGTGAACAGTCGGTAAAACATAAATGGCACAAGACAGATATACATAATGAAGAACACTGAAAGTTTGAACCTGTTTTGAGGGTGCACTTACATTTGTCCTACCATCGCCGATATAAAACACAACAGTGTTATGCTTTCGCCATTGTACATCGTTAGACAAAAAACATTGTATAGTAACTTTTAACTCTGCATACACTTCCAAATTGAAACCTTGCATTCAGTCACAGACAGGATCATTTCTAAAGGAACATAACATAACAAACTAAAGGTTGTTTTGAAGCCTTATTAATGGATTTGTTGATGAACTCCAAAGGTTCATTGTAGCTCGATGTCTAGTTCGGGAATGTTATTGTTCTTGTATTTTGCAAGCCATATGAAAAACATTCTGCAGACATTAACTGATTACATAAAGCAGAACTCCGTGCATATTTGTATTATATCAAGCAAACGCGGGGATATACCTGATACTATTCTAAACTACCAATGATAACAAAAAAAATAGATGACTTTTTCAATAATAAATGTACATTCAACAAAGAAATAAACGGACAACTTATTTTGCTCAATGAGTGTAGTTCATTGATTAGTCAATTGTATATTTGAGAAAAACAAGGACAATTAACATTGACACTGGTAACATAGAGATTTGGATCGGTTGGGCCTTGTGTAAGTGGTAATTCCTGTTTGACTTCATCGTTCATTTTAAACCATTCTAGACATTTCATATCCTCCATTCTTTGTTTTGCAATAAGTATTGTAGGTGAAAATGGTGTGATTTATTTGTATTGTACATTTTGTATGTGCCGTTCCCTGTAACAACTTTATTGTCCCCCTCAATCAAAGCTTCTACACAGAAGGTCTCAGGTTCACCATCAGACTAATATAGACTGTCAAAATGTTATATTTACCAGTTTATTAATATGTCCCTTGACCATTAACTGCAGACAACAAAACACATCGTGATGTGACAGCAGTACATCATGTTCATTTCCTAATAGTTACATTGCGTTCCTGTCTACTTCGTTATACAAATGTATAAACAACGAGAGTCAGAATAACTGTCCAAGGTCGAACACATTTATTCCAATGGTTAAACTTAATTTACTGAATCTGAGGTCTTACAGTATATATCAGCATGCGAGCTAAATCTAATGAAGAAGTCAAGCAAGATATACCATAGTGATAGGGCACAGCCACACAAACATCACAAAGCGACATAAAAACAATATGTTTATGTTGAATTAGTAATTAAACTGTTATAGGGAAAGCCACAAACATAAGAAAATGTCTCCCCACATAGACCCAAGGGAATTAATAGCCTTCAAAACATTAGGGACTGAGATTGTCCGATGGTAAACATATGTGCAAATAGAGGAGCAAGGAATAGTATGGTCGACCATATAAACAAATCATGATTAACACAGAACCAAAGTTAATTCTTAATTTATGGCTGTCGTATATACTGTTATTATGACATCAAGTAACATGGGACCACTGTAGTTAAACGTAAATGGCCACGTGAGGTCATTGTCGAAATTCGTTTGATATGGTGTGCCAAATATCGATATTAGTGTTGTTTGAAAATACATTTACGTTGTTCATTGAAAACCATCCAATATATAGTTTCTCAACACCGGTGATAACATATTCTGTTTAGATAGAATTAATTCGGAGTAAATTGGAAGTGACTGATTGTAAAATCGTCATACATAACATATTATTTTCTCACTTAGCATGACGTTTCACTGCGTCCATTTATTTTCTTCGCTATTGATCATGAATGGTATCGTTATTGTTTGAAGTACATTGACTTATGTTTTGGAATAATCTAATTATAATTATGACAGAACAGCATAAGAATTTAGACATCGTTTTACCTGTCAGTCCTGCTTTAAGATTAGATTATCCCATTGCTAGAAAGAAGAAAAGAGATTAAAGTTGTTATAGGGAACGCCGCTTAGACAAAACAATGCCTCCCCACACAATCAACCGGTCAAACAACAGTCTACAAAACATAAGGCACTGAGGAGGTGCAAGAAAGCTAAACATGTATGAGAAAAGAGATGCAAGGAATGGGCGACCATAAAAACATATTATAAGACAGTTTCAGTCATCGTTAAGCATTCATTATCGACATTTTATGAACAACATTATTCATCCAGTGAGGTGTAACAGCTACAATATATCACAAAAGTGCCTATGTGTCATATAAGCAGCAGATATACATTAAATATATATACAGAACATGTGAGTGATCACAAATATGGAAAAAACTAAATAATATTTTCTACGCCTCGCTCTTTGTAGCAGACTTCATGAGGATCAGAACTCATAATTTGTCATATGACATTCTTATTTAATAAACAAATTTATGTAAACTTCAAAGGCGATCTTTGTAGCATTCTTCTATATATACATATATTCATTTACGTCCCTTAACCTTTTCGTATCGATCGTGTTACCATTCTGTAACTGCACAACGGCCAAGTTATTTGCTGTATTCAATTTAGCCAAGAAAACAGCTTGCAAATCAGTCTCTATGTATCTATGCAAACAGAGACCAACATAATTACTTGGTCTAAGCTATTGACTTCATCTGCATATTTCATCTGTTGCTGCTGATACATGAAATGAAGTGATTTCTATGCATAGGCCTGTCTTTGTTAGAGAAAAAGGAAATAGATAAATGTGTTTAATATTCATCAAATAGACGAGGGCCGGTCAGATAGTAATTGGATACAGCCCAAATTCCTTTGATTGTTTTTCAAGATTTTATTGACTTCAAGACCAAGAGAAGCTAAGCTTATTCAAATTGACAATACTTATCAAAATTGTTATTTTTGCAATATCTATCACATACGATTGATTCAAATAGCACAGGTTCTCTTTCGTTCATATTCTAACACGATTGCTTGAAACATATAGGACATCCCTCATGAAAATTAATGTAAATGGTAATTTGTTGGTGAACATTTCAACTAATACATGCAAGGTTTAATTTGCATTTTGTAACATCCCTCAGACATCATAATGAACATTTGTAAGTTAATGACAAAAACAAACCTGATTTACAGACAACAGTTTTCTGACCTTTTCATGATCCAGTAAAAAAACATCGAGACAACAGAATGTATATTCAGGGAACGGTATTGCTTCCAATAGAATAAGATGGATAAAAATCGAACAGGATTTGACACTCTCAATAGGCACAGCCAGGCGAACACCACGAGGAGACATGAGCAATATGCACGCAATTAAACAATAACAAATGCTATAGGATCAGAACACACAGTGTGTGAATGTGTGCGTAGCGGTTTGCATATACAGATAGCTTGTTTGGGTTTATACTTATACATGTGGCTGGTTTGTGTTTCAGCGTGAACATGTTTACATAAAACTTGGCTGTGTGTGTGTATGTAGCAAGTTTGTTGTTGTGCATATGAGTGTGGTTGTGGTATGCTTGTTTTGTGGGTGGTCGTGTAACTTGTTTATATTTTTTAATAACTTGGTAATATGTAACCTGGAAGGGTTTGAACATGTGTGTGAAGCGTGCTTGTATGTATATGTGTACTGTCATGTGGCTTGTTTGTATGTGTATGAATGTATGTTCATTGTTGATGTATGGGAGTGTGGCCTGAATCATCGAAATAAAGAATTGAATTGATTTGACATTAGATGAGTGAGCTATCAATTACATAGTGATAACACGTGAAGTGTGGCTAATGTATTCATTTACAAAATATTCGTCAGAAGACGCTACATAGGTTTGATTTTTTTCAGTGACACTCGGAAACCATCGTATAAACCATTAGAGTTTGGTTATTTTCATATCGATCTAAAAATGGAAACAAAGATACAGTTATAGATAACGAGACACTCAGCCTCCCCATTGTCAAAATCCATTGGCTTGAAATGACATGTTGTTTAAAGGTACACTAAACTAAGTTAACAGGCTTTCACAATTCATTTGGTCAAAAAAGCGAAGTAGTATCATAACAATTATTAACAAGGTATTTTAAAAGATAACAATATAAAT
Organism: Mactromeris polynyma; assembly: GCA_032209605.1. Lineage (NCBI taxonomy): Eukaryota > Metazoa > Mollusca > Bivalvia > Venerida > Mactridae > Mactromeris > Mactromeris polynyma. Next base: position 37,712,073 of record JASFXZ010000001.1, on the reverse strand, counting down.
CATAAATGCAATAATTATATGCATTGAATTTATTGAATATCGTTGGATGTTTTATTGTATTGGTACAATTATGATAGAAAATGTTCTAAGATTAATCTACTACAGTCCGGCATCTACGCCCCATACTGCGGATGAGACATTTATTCATGTATTATGGGATGACATCCAACTCGTATCTGTGCCTGCACTAAATGTACCTTGTTGTTAATGATGAGACGCCCTTTGGTTGTACACTGGCCCTCCAAGCTGGTCCCAGAAATGCTCAATGGGGCTCAGGTCAGGCGAAAACGCTGACCAAGGACAATGTGGCGGTATTTTTTACGTCTCTTTGGCGTCCTGGACGTTGAAGATTAACAACAGAGCCGGTTAGTTGGTGTCGTCTAACTAAGTGCATGGCAATGGAGTGAGAACAATGCATACTACGTGCAACAGCGTGACGACATCCCCCTGCAACAATACTGACGGCTTCATGACGTTGGACGTCATTTAAATGTCCCATTGCATGAAAAAAAGTGAAGTGCTTTGTTGGTATTTTGATAGTCTAAAGCTTAGTAATGAAATGTGCACATTGACATGGATCATAATTAACATGATTAAACGCTACATAACAATTTGCACGGGGTTCACGAAACTGGGTCAAGGGCAGCGGATGCCCTTCAAAGACACGTCATGTTACCGAAAAGCGGTCCGTAAGTTTGTGTCAATGTAAAAACAGGTAACTGAAAATAATAAGCCAAACATTTTTGTGCATTTTCCTTAACCACGAGTACGAGTATATGCGTTTACGTCTTTTATTATTAAATGACTAGTGTCAGTTTTAGATATACAGATGTTGTTACTTCTCACTTAGTGTAATAGTTCACCCAAAAGGTCGATAACCCGAAAGGCAGACATACTGGTTCATTTAGATATGGCAAAAAGCATACTCATTACTGAACTCATCTTTTAATGTCAAGCACAAATACGACCATTATGGGCGTAATCAATAGATAAACATCTACTTGAGAACAAATGAACATTGAAGTGACCACTTTGAGCAAATGGAATATGACCAACCAGTCCTTATAAGTATGTTGTCCTATTATAACGGCAACTAAGTGTTTGCATAATTGTTTAACTTTCTCGATGACATTTTGTACAGTGTACTATGCCATAGTTTAGCCAAGGGAATTTTGAAGCAAAGCTTTTAAGATAAGATATAGCAATAGTTTTATTAAAAAGATAGTGACTCAATACAAAAACTGACAAACCCAACTTAATGGACCGTCTAGTTAATAATGACAAGATATCTGACTCTTCTCATTTAACCAGATAATACAACAAAGAGAAAAGCACGCAACACAACTCACCACGTTTTTGTGGAATACACATCAACGTCATTCATATTTTTATTTCGATACTTAAATGTTTGGTCATAAAGGAGCCCATTCTAGAATGTGAATACACTGTTCCATCAAAACTATTCATATTCGGGGAATTCGGCGTCAGATGATTCTGACATCAAGGAGTTTAAACCATTTCTTTGTTAAAGTTTGAATAATGTTATTTTATCAGAAAACAATTTGAAATATAAAATGCAACCACAAATCAATCCTTTTTATCTGAAGAATGCTCAAAATGATACTCGTGAGTATTTTGTGGAAAGAAGACGTCATTGTCAAGCAATTCTGGAGAAAATAGAATCACTATAGAAGGAAATATTTTTCTAATTACACCCTTGCTTGCTCACAATTCCTTTAGATAGAAATTCAAAATTGATTGAGCACTTACGACAGTGAACAACACGGACGGATCTTGACATGAGCACATTATTGTTGAAGTATCGAGTTAACAACGTGGGTTATATTCTATTGTTTTTTTGCGCAGTCGTACTAACATGGTTTTGCTATTTGTATATCAGTGTTGTGTAAACCAATCAAGTTTTACGTTAACCATCAATACAATTTCTCTTCAACCAAACAACGTTTGTAATCTTGACGCATATGCGTTAACTTTTAGATATAAGGTACGTTACCTTACCGAAATCCACTGAATTTCGGTGAAATTACCGAAATCCATTTTGGATCTGGAGTGACTAGCAATCATAACATCTCGGCATGTTTATGTTGCACAACAAATCATAACTTTCAAATTGCGCCGACAATCTTTTTTCAAGATCTTTCTTGTTAAATCTTTTTTTTGCATTGGTACGCTGCCAATAGTATAATTTGGATATCAATTGTCACACAAAATGTTTTAAAATTGACCGCGAACAGGTACACTCGAACGTTCATGACCGATATATGTCAATGTACGTAAGTCAATGCACTAAATACTATAATACCTGTTTGATTAAATTTTTAATTAAAAAGTAATAACAACTTTGTCTTCGTCAAGCACACGACTTACACCGATGTTAAAATGAATGAACCTGTGCATACACTCAAACACAGTTCTGATTGGTCATCACACATTTATGCATTTTATAATTTTGATAGAAATCTTTACAGGGCGACTTTTTTGTACAATCATGTGTGAATTTTGGATTTCAAAGCATTATGGCATGGGTAAGAATGATGTAAAACAAAGTTAGTCAATTTATATTTCTCTGTTATTATTTTGAAAAGCGACCAATTAGAAGAATAGTTGAGTGTATATTCATGTGTTCGCGGTTAATAACAAGTACTTTACCAGTCCAACTGTTTTCGAAATTTCGATTAAAAGAAAACATAGTTTGTGCCTCCTCTCATTGCCGATATATCATCCGTCTTCAATGTATTAACTCTTCTCGAATTAATAATCTAAGCCGTTCAAAAAGATATATTCACTTATAGTCCGCCCAGGATAATGTAATATTTACAAACATACATCGAGTTAGTCAACTGTTGTGAAATAGATCAATATACTAACCAACTAAAAGTAATTACTTACGGTTAATTGAATACTTAAACATAAAGTAGTCGAGGCGTAAACGTCAGTCTTCTATACGTATCAGTCTTGTATTTGTAGTAGAGCTTTATAACTTGATATAGGATTATTACTGGTGAATCCCCTGTTGTGGATCATACCATATTTTCCGGAGTTGAACATTATCTTGGTCGGTCAAAGTCATTATCGGTATAATTATAGTTGGAATTTAGACTACGATGTATATGCTTCATTGGAACTATTGTGTGTGTTAACTTGTTTAGTCGATTTCATATCGCGTATTAGGAACTTTTGTCGAAAACTATCAAATATTAGTTCATTTATCAACCCTAAGAAAAAACTATGCACGGCAGTCAATTGACCTAAACAGTGTTCATGAGACACGCATTACTAACAATGTTCTTAAAGCCAGTAACAGCTTCCTCACCTGCATAGCAGAGAAGGATAAATGACGTTTAAAGTATTATCTGCAATCAAATCGGCACCAAGAAGCAGCCTCAGAGTCTCTTCAAACCAAAGCTTTATTTGAAAAAAATACTTCCCCAAAGCGTTTTTATAAATTTCATATTTGTATCAAACAACCCATTTAGAAACACATGAAATTAATGGAAATTACCAACCACTGATATTATATCACGGAAACGTACGTAAATATGAATTATAATCTAATTTGACATATTAAATCCACAATATAGAGGTTGTAGTGCTGTTCGAGACATACTTATAATCTGTGTTTATAAGAGCAAGTGTAACATTAATGGTGTAACAGCATTATGTTATTTGAAAACCAGGAAGGAATAGTGTGATAATGACAGGTTACTCCCCATCTATTGTGTTTAATTTCTTACAAATCTGTATACGAATGTATTATTAAAAGTGAAACAATGGAGATCATGGAAACTACGTCCCCATATAGAACTTACATCAACAGATCTAGACAAAGGACAAGGAAAGAGGCACTCGCGAGTATAGATACAAACAACGTCAAACAGACCAGGAGGCACAAAAAGATACCCGACTTAAAACAACACTAAACATACCAGGAGGTACACACATATACCGGACACAAAACAACATCAAACAGACCAAGAGGCACACACAGATACCGGACACGAAGCAACATCAAACAGACCAAATGGTACACACAGATACCGGCCACAAAACAGCATCAAACAGACAATGAGGCACATACATATACCGGACGCAAAACAACATCATGCGGACCAGGAGGCACACACAGATACCGGACACAAAACAACATCAAACAGACTAAGAGTCACACACATATACCGGGCACAAAACAACATCAAACAGACCAAGAGGTACACACAGATACCGGACACAAAACAACATCAAACAGACCAAGAGGTACACACAGATACCGGACACAAAACAACATCAAACAGACCAAGAGGCACACACAGATACCGGACACAAAACAACATCAAACAGACCAAGAGGTACACACAGATACCGGCCACAAAACAACAACAAACAGACCAAGGGGCACACACATATACCGGGCACAAAACAACATCAAACAGACCAAGAGGCACACACAGATACCGGGCACAAAACAACATCAAACAGACCAAGAGGCACACACAGATACCGGGCACAAAACAACATCAAACAGACCAAGAGGCACACACATATACCGGGCACAAAACAACATCAAACAGACCAAGAGGCACACACATATACCGGGCACAAAACAACATCAAACAGACCAAGAGGCACACACATATACCGGGCACAAAACAACATCAAACAGACCAAGAGGCACACACAGATACCGGGCACAAAACAACATCAAACAGACAAGGAGGCACACACATATACCGGACACAAAACAACATCAAACAGACCAAGAGGCACACACAGATACCGGGCACAAAACAACATCAAACAGACCAAGAGGCACATACATATACCGGGCACAACACAACATCAAACAGACCAAGAGGCACACACAGATACCGGACACGAAGCAACATCAAGCGGACCAGGAGGCACACACAGATACCGGACGCAAAACAACATCAAACAGACCAGGAGACACACACATATACCGGACGCAAAACAACATCAAACAGACCAGGAGACACACACATATACCGGACGCAAAACAACATCAAACAGACCAGGAGACACACACATATACCGGGCACAAAACAACATCAAACTGACCAGGAGACACACACAGATACCGGGCACAAAACAACATCAAGCGGACCAGGAGGCACACATAGATGCCGGAAACAAAACAACATCAAGCGGACCAAGAGGCACACACAGATGCCGGAAACAAAACAACATCAAGCGGATCAGGAGGTACACACAGGGACCGGACATAAAACAACATCAAGCGGACCATGAGGCACACATAGATACCGGACACAAAACAACATCAAGCGGACCAAGACGCCCACACAGGGACCGGACACAAACCAACATCAAGCGGACCAAGAGGCCCACACAGGGACCGGACACAAAACAACATCAAGCGGACCATGAGGCACACATAGATGCCGGAAACAAAACAACATCAAGCGGACCAAGAGGCCCACACAGGGACCGGACACAAACCAACATCAAGCGGACCAAGAGGCCCACACAGGGACCGGACACAAAACAACATCAAGCGGACCAAGAGGCACACATAGATACCGGACACAAAACAACATCAAGCGGACAACAGATGCCCACACAGGGACCGGACACAAAACATACACTATCGAAACAAGAACAAGAAAACCAAACAATACAGAATCTCAAACATTATGAATAAATCACGATACTTGACTGCACGATATAAGAAGAAGTAAGTTGTTACAGGGAACGCCACATTTATTAGGTAATGCCTCCCAACACAGAACCAAGGAATCATAAGCATACAAAACAAAAGGAGTTTAAGGTTAAGGGATGTGAGGACAAACATATCAAGACATGGCTCAAATACGAAATGGTTGACTGTTTATCTAAAACAATTAAGGAGAATATGAAGGAACAAAAGCAACAAATGGAATAAGGCAGTAGAACAGCTGTAAAACTGCACATTTAATATGTTATTGTTTATATAGTTGAAAAGTAGATATACATCAGAATAAAAACAATGCGGTTATCAGTACAATTGGTTTCTACTTAAACTATATGCATACGTCTGTCAGATTGATCTAAGGGACACAATTCAGCTACGGTGGAGATACGAGTTGTATCAATGGTTACTACGACTTCCTATATCGCTTGATCACAATATATGCTCTGTTGTTGATCCGATACAATGTGATGTTGTTAAATTGACCGTCATGTGGATTCTTAACAGTTTCTAAATTCGGCATTTCTTGCATGATGTTTGTTTTAAAGATCCCTTTAAGAACCATTAAGGCTTATGACTGTTACGATGCTATACAATGCAAAAATAACTATAATATGATTTGAATGGGATTGAAAATATATGCGAGAACAACATTGCAGTTCAACCGTATATTGACAATGCTATAGCGTTAAGTTCTGAACTAATGCACGAATTGTTAGTTTCTCTGACTCAGCATCTTGCCTATATTGGAGCCAAGTATGTGCAGACAAACAGTGGTTATAGCGTGAACTGATGCTAAATATTGAAAACAAAAACAATTAATGGATTGTCTAAATAGCTATCTCACTGACCAACGAAAAATACAAAGAACTATCAATAGTCTTTATAAGCGCTATAATGATTACTAGTATTAAAAGTCAACCAGATTTATATACACATTTATATACTTACGCCATTAAAAATGCAACCAAAATTGTGCATATAGATTAAGTGACATTACGAAGGCAAACATATTCCTTATTTGCCATACATAAGTTCATACTATTAATCAATAACGACATAAAACATAATCGATGGAGAGTTTCAAAAAGATTTGAACAAGCATTAACAAAAAGATAACTTTAACACGTTTTTGACAGTTGGTACTACGAAAGGAAGCCTAGTTCAAATAGTTGCATTTTAATGGCGTCAAGTAAATATATATATATATCAATTAAATAAATATATAATGATTAATACAAAGACAATGTAACTTGCTGATAGTGATCACTTGAATATTAGGGACATAATGTTAAACCCCTTAATGCACATTTTGTATTCGAATCATTATGAATATAGCGAATAACTGAACTTATGTCAGATTTATACATGTTCTTGTAATTAAGTTTTAATTTACAATGTAAATACAATGTGTGTTTAGACGTTTTACCAAAACAAAATCGCATTTATTTATATTTTTGTCTAGGAAAATACAGAAACACCCTTTCCAGTTGGCACAAAAATAGACAATCGACATTCAAACTTTGAAATTAAGACAATCTTGTTTGTTCTATTGACCGTAAACAGCTAAGAAGAAATGAATGAAACGGTTAATTAACACCACTGATAAAATACGACCCTGATAAACAATAGGTCATGACATCTCGATGTACTAGGTATTATGATATTGCTTCCAACAATACCACACACCAATCGCCTGACGGTTTCTTATCTTGGATTCAATCACATTAGTCATTATAACAAGGGACTATCTTTGAAGGAATATGCACTTCACATTGTGTGAGTAACGTTTTGGTTTATTGGAATTTCACATCAATATTTGCAAATCGCATTTGAAATTCGTTTTTCCTTGAGTAACCAACAATCTGGACATAATTCATGTAAACTAGTAGTTTCATTTATTTCACAGTACTGTTTGTGAGGTGTTTGTTGGACGTTCAAGCTAAATGATAGTACTCTTTACGCACGTGTTCATACCCCTGTTGTAATAAATGAATTTAAATTTGATATATTTGTCAACAATACCTATTAAGTTTATCTAAGAATGGTGTTGTATTAATGTATCATACATGACATTTACACGTATATATAGTGTGTAACAATTAACCTGATCCTCTTGACCTCTATTTGCATAACTTCACAGTTGACTACGTGTCTATATATATCTTCCGCTTCGACGCGTGTAATATTACAAATGTGTATGCTGTGTACTATATTATTTTATTGACATATTTCTCCGGGTCTTTGTCATCCTGTCTCGTGTACTTTCAACGGAACATAGTGCGCTATGCTTACCACGTGTATTCCATATTTATCTCGTATATTGTACCTACTACAATGTGTGCTTGACGTTGTATCTCGTGTGCTGGACTCAACCCGTCATTGGTCGTTATCTAGTATCGTATGCTCGGTATGACATAGTCCAAAATAGACGTTTACATACCCATTTAACCATTAACATTCATTATTTTGTTATTTTACATTTTACTTTCACTTTGTATGTAACGTCTAAACGGGCCCTATGCCATGTCATGTAGCATTTTCGAATATTTCCGAATCCGCGAATTGTATCATTAATTGACGTAGAAACAGTTTAATGCACTGTAGAATTTCGTTTTATACTAACAAAATAATGAAAATCACCTTTAAACGCTTAATTTTCGATAAAATGTTCATCGTGTAAATCTTTCCTAGACATGTTAGCAAAATAATATATTATACGAAATCGACGTAGACGCCTGGACGAAATAATTTCCGCACATGTGACATTTATCCCGCTTCAAATGATGCCGGGTTCCGGAATCCGGCTTTTTCACTATTCAAAAATTTCGTCTAATTTTCGATTCGTATATTGACCGTGTTAATTAACCGGATACGTTAGGCAGCCATTACGCTGAATCTCTGTGAAATCTGCACTAGATGGAAACAAATGCGCATCTTTATACAATTAGCGCTTGGCATATGGAATTCTTGAAATTATCCGGCGTAGAAAGCATCAATTGCGCGATTGGAAATGTATTTTCCCTGCTGGTGTTGTTTGATGGTTCAAAATTAGTGGAAAAACAGCGACACAGAATCGTGTCGGAAAGTGCTAAGTGACACTAAGAGGAGGCCGATAAGACCCTACGTACCCGGAAAATGTCAAAATGTGAAATAAGGTATGTAGGGTCTTATTTATAGGACTAGGTATGACATGGCGGATTCGACATACTACGCAGTTTATTCCGCGTTTCCTCCCATGTGCTCCCATTATTTTTACTGACAGTTCCAAGGCTATTATTCGCTGTATGCTTATAATTTCTTTTCGTGTTTTGAATGTTATACGTCCCTTTCCCCTGTGCGATTCTTTCACTTTTATAGTGTTCATGGTATTATCTGCCCAGTTTCGGCCTATTGTTGCCAGCTGTCTTGACTTGTCCTGGGTTTTTTTACCTTCACTATTTGTCTTCTTTGATTCTCCTAGTTATTGTTTATGGTCTGACAGGCCATTCCTTGTGCCTCGTTTCCCTAACTTATGTACCCTTTAACCTCCTCAAGTGCCTTATGTTTTATGGATTGTTGATTTCCCGGAGGTCTGTGTTGGGAGGCACTATTTTATGTATGTGACGTTCTCTGAAGCAACATAGTCTCTCTCTTTTCGTCATATCAGGACTTGCGCCTGTCATACACGTAATATATTGTTTGTTTGACTTGTTATTTTGCGTGCTCAACATACTTTCTTGTGTGACCTGATTCTCTCTTGATTTCCCTGAACAGTTAATGCTTAGACGAATATCAAGTTCTCCATTCCCCATTATAAGATTCTTTAGTCTGACAGAATTGTCTTATATTTTGACAAAATATCTTTTCTTATAAATATGCAAATATCAGTGATAAATACCTTCATACAGATGTACTCTTCAACATCAAATGCAAGTGTCCGAGTTTGCGTTAGCATAGGAAAACGGGTTCGTGATATGCAATGTTTTAGATGACGTCTGTATTAGGGTATTAATATGCCATTTCTGTAAAACTATTTTTTCACACTTTCTGATAGAAAAAAAGACATTTAGTGTTCGTATTCATTTTCCAGTATTTGCGATCCTTGGATGTTTGTTTCAACCGACATGGACATTCTTGATTAATGGTAAGAGTTTGGGGGTTATTTGTATCGGATTACACGCATCTTTGCAACATATTTCAGTAAATATGACTTTCAATTAATTAAACCATTTTTGCTGGAATTAATTAACAGCCAGTATTAACTTGCCCTTCCTCAAGCTAATTCAACACTTCCCACATGCATGAATCAGAGGTGGATGACAAATGACCGTAGCCAAATGTCACGAAAGAGCCAAGGAATTGAACCCGGGCCTCCCGTGTCACAGCCTATCGCCCTATTCGTTTATTTAACCGGGTGGGCTGTTTGGAGTTATCGTTTTCAGTCTTAAGGAACATAATTATATTGTGTGTTTCCTCTCGTTCGAACTTTATGTCGGTGTCATATCCAAACCAAAGACTGTTGCGGAAGTTATACTATGTAATGTAATTTGGACTAAGACAAAAATCGTCTAATTTAAGATGTTTCCTGCAAGTAACGAATTAATGTAAGAAAATGTATTATTGCAGATTTGCCCATTTGATGTTTGTCTGTACTATTTGGATGTATCTCGCTTCCTTCTACCACAGATATAATATTAGTTATACAGGTTGTTGACAGGGTATATGGGGGAATATATAGACAGGTTATATTCCCCAATATACCCTGTCAACAACCAGTATAACGAATTTATAATACTGCAAATCCATGTTTTTATAAGAATTAGTTTAACAAGCAATGTTTTGATGCCTAGCTCTCTACATTTAATAATTAGATCTGTATATGTTTTGCTGTTTTTGGCTCATAAAATTGTTTCGAGTGTTTTAGTTATGCATATTATCAGTAATTAAAACATATTCCTTTTAAAATATATCGGGAATTACTTGCTGTAGATCAAATTTCTTTTATTTCACTCGCACGTATATTTCCTGTAATGTATACCCCATAAGGTACCTCCAATACACATGGTAAAGCGCGCGCTTTGATTCTAAACGTAATTTTCAAGCGTCTGGTCACATGGACTTTATCGAGCTGAATTTAGCATAAACCTAAAAACATCTGTCGTTTTCAATATTAATACAAGCACATATGTAATATTTTCAATATCTATTGACTCATGTATGAAATTCAATTGTCAATTTCAAGTAGCCTAACTTGCGGACATCAGGTGATAAAACATTTCAAGTCGATCCGTCAGCAAAAATGGTCACGAGGCGCATGAAGGTGAAATTAGTCATAAACCCTGTCAGCACCGTGTATATAGAATACTATACGCGAGCCTTTAACCATTGAAATGACTGGATTTTTATTTGCAGTATTATAAGTGCTGATATCAAAAAAATAAAGCCAATATAGTAATTTACTCCCAAATTACTGATTTCCATTGGTTCTGTAGGCATAATGACTGTTAACATAAGACCTTGAATATGTTTGTTTAGTATAATATGTTATCTTGTGAGCATTGCATAATTGGTTTAAACCTTCTTTTAATTCAAACGCCATATATTTGCTTAAATATATATTATGCACAGTCGTTGCCTTCATGAGGTGAAATTGATTTTCATTATGTAAACCGATCTTACATATTGTTTTTAGTTAACGACATACTCTGCAGGTTGCCGTGTACGCGTGGACATTGTATACTCATAAACAACAATATATTTCTGCAAGTATGCATTTGCGAAAATGGATATACAGGAACTCTTTGTTCTAAAGGTAATATTTCATATATGTGAATGTTTTGCAATCACTAGTCTCCAAATTGTTAAAGTGTTATTTTTTTTAAATATTATAAATTGATCAGATAAGCGTTGACTATCATCAGTTCGGAGAAAATCAACATAATGGTCTTAACATATTTGTTATGCCAACCTGACGTCTTTTAGAAATATTCGTCAAACAACACTGTATAAATCATACAAACCAGCTTTTGAAAATAGTACATATAGTAGACTGCTTTGAATTTCATACTAAGGCATAGGTCTTCAAAATGCCTATCTGAGCTGTGTCAGTGATCATAAAGTAGATTTATCCAAAATTGTCTGAAATACTTTTTGTTGCGTCAGCTTTTGTTTACCAAAGACCGACTTACAAAAGCCGTTACTTTGCTTGCATATGGTCAAGGTAACGTTTTTGACAAACAATCAGCTATTTCTGCTGTTATGTCGTAAATAGCCTCGTTTTTATTATTTTTATAAGACTCGTTTAATAAAATCAGTAAAGAATTACCATCCATGTAAGATCCTATATTTAATGTAAATTGTACTTTGTGAAAGGTGATGTATATTTATCATTTTTGCCCAATTTTTCAGCAATATGTGCGATCGGAACGTGTAACGGTAGGGGAAACTGTACTGACACAACAAACGGTCCTAAATGCACTTGTGATCCTCAATTTACCGGAACGCATTGTGAAAGTATGATCTTTGTATTGCCCTTTTTAAACAACGAATACAGAAATCGAGCTGGAAATATAACATATGTGGTACACAATCAAATAAGATACATAAGACTTATTCTTAACTATTTGTAATTTAACATAATTTTTACTGTTACTGCATTTGTTTTTGGAGTGTATGTACTAGCTCTAGCAAAACGAATAAGTCGTGAAATGTACACCATGTACGATGTTTCATGTAGGATGTGACACATCTCCATCATGACGAATATAATTCAAATTCTTACAGTTGTAGTCATCCCTTTTATCATAGATTTTAGATGTAAATCTATCATTGGTGATGGACAGGTTAAAGTCAAGAAAATATAAAAGGATACATCATAAGTTGTTGTTATAATTAACCGAAGTACTTTAAGGTCGATATCCGTCACCCTAGACTTTATTAAAGGATTGCATATATTATTAGGAATGTATTTTTAGATAATGTGATGTATCCTTTATTACTTATTATCCATATTACTTATGACATCTGCCTGTGTATCTGTTGATAGACTCAACATGTAAACACTGTTGCAGGTACCGTACAATGTTAAGTACATGATCCTTTTATGCAAGCAGTCTGTAATCAAAGCATATTGTCCACGCTACGATCTTTCACAATTTATATCATACTATCTTAATGAATTCTACCGCTTTACCATTATCTTATTAGGCCAAAGTAGCACTAGTGTTGCAACAACCACTTCTGCCGCTGGACCAGTATTCACAAAGACACCAATTAAGTCTGGCAACGTAACAACCACTTCTGCTGCTGGTCCATTAATCACGAAAGCACCAATTAAGTCTGGCAACGTTACAACCACTTCTGCCACTGTACCAGTGATCACATTGAAACCAAGTAAGTACTACTAAGGGCAAACATCTATTGGGAGGGTTTAATGAAACTATTCTATAGTTTAGCATTTGAAACAAATACAGAAATAATCTGGCACAAACAAAATGCTATAGTTTATAACACTACGCTGTATTACGAATATATTGCATGTTCTTACGTTGAAGCAATTGATGCCTCGTCATCGACATTGCAGCCATATATACAATCAAAGGTGTATTAGTTGACAAGCATTCTTAACGTTATAACCTTCATTAGTGCTTTATATATTTCTACATCAGTGACCACCAAGCCAACCGTTGCATCTACGACAATTATCTCGAAAACGACGACGAAACATACACAAACAGCAACAAACAATTCAGGTAAGGATCGTTCCTAACGTAACATATCAATAAAACAGTTACGTCTCTAAGCTATGACACACAAACGGACCAAATTAATTAAAGATAAGTAATTATAAATAAGGGTGAAATTCTTTCATTAAAGGGCGTACGAGAGCCATGTGCTTTATTTTAGTCTCACTGGCTTGCTACACATGCATTGTTATACAATTGTTACGAACATTAACAGCGCTGCCATGTAATGTAATTCAACTATTTTACAGTAAATACAGTCACGTGTTCCGGATCGGATGTTTCACATGCCCTAGCATCAAGCAAGTTGCATACAAACAACGCCACATGCACGTGTTCATCCGGTTCGTGTGTATCTCCTGAAGCATTTGTTTTAGATCTTTGCAAAGGACTGACAATATCATCGCCATGGAAACCTGGTACAAACGTATGTTTATGTCAAATATGTTAAATGATGTCAATTTTTTTCGGATGCAAATTACGCAAGTCTTATCCACCAAACGAGTTGTCCAATTTCCCCAAAAGGTTAGTATAAACTGTTCAGTGGTGATACACCTTAAGGATATATCTTTATCTAACATTTTTCGTGCACCACCCCTAGATCATCAATGTGAAGCTGCCAAAAGTTTGCAAAAGATAAAATACATTGTCCGTGCTGATTGGAATCCTCGAAAACATAGATGCTAGCCAAGCAAGTTACTGATGAGGGTCTAAACACATACACTAAGATAACTCTGTCTGTTTGTTGGTTTACGCCGTTTCTCAGTAATAGTTCAGTTATATCAGTTGTCAATAGTTCAGTTGACCTAACGAGTGCCTCTGGGTTACCAACCAGTACTGACATGTTCCTAATACGTCTCGTCCGGGTTTCAAACCCTTGGCATCTAGAGTAGTAGCCGAGCGGTCTACCGACTGAGTAAACCGGAAAGGCTAAGGAAGAGTAAAATGATCGTGAGTATATAATTAGAACGAGCTTAGGAGGTACACAATAATTTAAATATTGAGATGTCGTAATGGTCCAAACTCAAAGACATGGGAAGTGGGAACAAAACATGATTGTTCTACAATTTATAAATCATATTGTATCGACATATTTGGTCCAAATTCAGGTGAGACAATCATGTGACACATTACCATTATATTCGCCGGTTGCTGTATTCAAGAATAGGATTCATACTCAAGGCGATGTGACTGGCATACTTGTTGGCTGTTCAGCCGATGGGTTTATGGTAATATTATTTCTACAAATTCATAGCTTGTCCTTGTGCTACAAATGCGTCCGCTTTATGATAACGCTACTCGATTCGCCTGGGACATTGGGTATTTAGTCCTCTTGTCTTTCTGTCCGAAATCGGTATACACTTTCATTTTAATGACAGTTTACAAATGAGTAGCCATGTAGAAATGTGTTAAATGTTTTGCGGATCTATACACCAGAAAATGCAAATGTGTTACCATAAATGTGTTCATTCGTTTGCTTTTTAAAGGCATTCCGCTTAATAAGTTAAAGTCATTTTCTTAAGCCTTGGTAATTTTTATATGTTGCTTCTTTATTTTAGGTCGCACTCCAAACATGTGATCAGCCACCTACCATTCAATTAATTACTAAGTTTCCGTATGGGTTGTCGGGAAGTATTGATATCAACACGTTTTACACGATACACGTGTGATAACCGAACTGTTGTATGATTGACTAAAATAAATATATAAATGATAAATTGTTGTACTTACAATAGAAGCGTTTTGATGTACTCGCGTTATCAACATAAACTTTAAGTCAGATGCTGAAATTACTTTCGATCTAACACCAAAACACACAACAATTCATTGCTTGCTTCATTTTGATAATTTTAAAACTTTTACTCGCTAACTACATTTAGTGCCTCAATATTGCATGTGTCGTTATATGCCGTCGCATGCTCGTCTGCCATCAAGTAACGTTTCCGACCGTACATAAATGTGATGTATATACATAGTATACACAAAGCAAACAAATGAAATTACATATTATTTTATGTCCGATGTGAAAATGCATGTTAAATCAAGTATTCATTCGCCATCGTTGGCAAGAAAAACGCCATTCTAAAATCACCAACAAATAATTTCAATCATACAAACAATGTGTGAAACGAAATTTAAGTTTTGAAATCAATTGTGTTCAAACTCGTAATGGATTATTTCTCACTCTTGATCATATTGTTGTGGTAAGTAGCTCTTTCGTTTAAACCATACTACATACCTTTTCATTTTGACTTTTGAAGTAGACGTCAAAAAATAACAAGGAAAGAAAGACAACTGCTGCGTTACTTCTAATTTAAACGAATGGGGAGAACTGCTTTTGGGGTACTGAACGGGGAGTTTCTTTCAATGAACACATAAAACATTTCACTAGGAATTCACCGTTAGTCCGTGGAATGCATGAAATAAGTAATATAATCACCGATCTATATATTCGTAATTCAGCTATTTTCAGCTTAATTGCCGGAACGACGGTCCAATCAGCGATAATTCCCAACCGGAACATTAACGCATGTAGCTGCTAGATGTATGTTGAAGCATGCATGATTGGTGATTGTTTAGTCCACTCGACTGGCTGGAACACTTTCATATAGGTAACCTGTGGAAACAGTAGAATCGTCCAATACATAGTTACTGACAAAACAGTAGTTTGCTCGGATCTTTATAATTATGTCGTTTTTGAAAGATGTGTTCGATGCCTTTCTTCAACTCGTGAAAGTGTTTGTGGTCAACTGTGTGTGTGTTGTAAGCTGTTTGTGGTCAACTGTTTGTGGTCAACTGTTTGTGGTCAACTGTTTGTGGTCAACTGTTTGTGGTCAACTGTTTGTGGTCAACTGTGTGTGTGTTGTAAGCTGTTTGTGGTCAACTGTTTGTGGTCAACTGTTTGTGGTCAACTGTGTGTGTGTTGTAAGCTGTTTGTGGTCAACTGTTTGTGGTCAACTGTGTGTGTGTTGTAAGCTGTTTGTGGTCAACTGTTTGTGGTCAACTGTTTGTGGTCAACTGTGTGTGTGTTGTAAGCTGTTTGTGGTCAACTGTGTGTGTGTTGTAAGCTGTTTGTGGTCAACTGTGTGTGTGTTGTAAGCTGTTTGTGGTCAACTGTTTGTGGTCAACTGTTTGTGGTCAACTGTGTGTGTGTTGTAAGCTGTTTGTGGTCAACTGTGTGTGTGTTGTAAGCTGTTTGTGGTCAACTGTTTGTGGTCAACTGTTTGTGGTCAACTGTGTGTGTGTTGTAAGCTGTTTGTGGTCAACTGTTTGTGGTCAGCTATTTGTGGTCAGCTCTTTGTACTCATCTGTTTATGGTCAGCTGTTTGTGGTCAACTGTTTGTGGTCAGCTGTTTATGGACAGCGCACTCTTTGTTAAAGGTTTTACATCGTCGAACATATCATTTAATGCTGATTCACGACGTACAAAGTACGTTACTGTACATTTTAAATCGTATTATTGTACTCCAAAGAGAACATATATATACAAAACAATCCGTTATGAATGTCAAATAAAATAAATACATTATGTACTTCGTAGGACGCGTTAGAAGTCACAGAAACTATAGGCTTCCACACAGCGCTTGGATAGTACCGAGACTAAAGAGGGGACGTAAATGCGCGGCTAATTAATTTTTGATATATAAACACAGTCATGTCTCATTTCCTTTCCATTTCGTAATGTTCGGTTTCATTTTTTATTTGCTCTATCTCTCTTTCTATATAGCCGTTATCTTTACAGTCACGGATTTAATCAGTTGAACAAGTGCCCATCTAAGAGGAAGCATGCATGTGTTATTTAGTAAGTATTGTAGCGTTTTCATTTGTTTGCATGGGACGGTATAGTATTTCTTATAATCTAATTATCTGAATTGTTTTATCATATTAAAACTAGTAGAATTTATATTTGTTATTTTATAAAGTGGGGATCTGCTTGCTAGAAGATTAGCATATCGAGGGCTCAGCGCAAGACTATCCTTACTCCTATGTATTTATATAGAAGTTAGAATAGTCTTGCACTGAACCCTCGATATGGTTAAAATGTATTCGTAGTCTTACTGAAATATTCAAACCGGTGTACCAATAATATGAGTCAACTAATAAATAACCAATGTATATGTCATATTATATCACATATTATATGATTGTAGTGTTAAGACATTTCTATATTTTCAAGAATCATATATTCACTTGATCTTGATAATTGTGTGTCATTTTCAGCATCTCCGTATTTTAGTTGATACAGTGCTTGTCAAATTGTGTTATGTTACCTCTATGAGCCTTATGGCCGACGAGAATTTTTTAGATAAACTTGTATAATTTGTATTAACCAATTGTGCTGAATCGTTATCTCCTTTTGTTCGACAGTCTCGTTCGTTTTCAACATAGTGTTAAGGTCTCACGTGTGTGTTAGAAATACGGCATTGTCTTGTGCCCTTGACATGTATATCGTGCGTTCGACAATTATTTATTTCAGTCTCCATTTGCCTAGGATGTTTATTTCATCAGATAAGCACATTTATTTATCTTGATATTGGTAAGTTTTTGATATTTATTAATATATGCAGTCTGCTTCCAGTATGTGGCTACTACTGACGCTGAGACTATTTAACCAATGCATTTTGTCTAAATTGTGAATGGTTAAGTAACTCACTATCAAATGACTGATTTCCACCGGCGATTTTACAATTTAAGATGTCAAAACTAGGCTTAATCATATTTATCACATGTTAGTACTGTAAGTCGGCTGCGCGTTGTCTCCATTATATACCATACTTACTGATAAAGGCAAGTATTCATACAATGTAAATAGTATATTTGGTACGCTATTGCTATTACTAGTTTATAAATACGAGTATAGATGGCTCTTATAAAACAGTATACATTGAAAATAGAGAAGAGTGCTACAAAGAACGCCTTTGAAGTTTACATGCATTTTATTGTTAAATAAGAAGTCACCACAATAATTTCAATAAATTACTTATGAAATAAATTGAGCGAATACGGTTTAAGGTCCAATGTCCTGTGGTATACCGTGTGAACATGGGAAGTGTGTTACTGTTAACTTCATGTCGAAGGCGTGCGTATGTGACCATGGTTACAAAGGACTAACTTGTCATATAGGTATGATATTTCTGTCTTCGTTTTGATATGAGAGTTTTTCATGCTACCAATAAAATTTCAGACATGTTTCTTCACATTTTTATGTAAGAATTGTATCCCCGAGATCCAGTGAACCTGGTAAAATATACCATTATTTAAACCGAACTACAGTCGGACCTCGTTTATTCGACAACCTTTTATCCGAATACTTGGTGTCATTCAAAATATATATTAGGTCCCGATATTCCTTCTTAGGCACGTCGAATTGAAATGGGCTATTCGAAACTTTGTTTTATTTGAACATGAAATTTCGGACACGATGAATTAGAAGGAATGAGGTTTCTCTGTATATATATATGAATCCGCATTTTTCCAGCTTTTTTCCTATGCACCTTTGACAAAAAGTTTACTCTATTGTTTCTACCACATTTGCAACCAATTTATATGTTTTCAATTCATTCATGTGTCTCGGTAGTCTTTGGGTAATATTGATAAAACGAGAATATATACCCCAGGTGTAAATCAGACGGGAACATACTGCTGTCAAAAAAAATAATGCAATTACTTACTTAACTATTTTGTAAGCATTCATTGAATTTCTATATATTTATTTAAGAAAACCTGTAAAATAAAGTCGCATTTTCCCTTCGTGTGACTTTACAAAATGTCGTCTGAAAATTGGGCAAAACATTATTTTAAGCAAAATGCGTTGTTCGGGTACAACTTTCTATCCGTTCGGTCTATTTTCAGCAACCTGTTTAGTAGAGAAGTGTAATGATAGGGGCGTATGTACGGAAACAATGTTTGGAACTCAGTGCAAGTGCAATTCTCAGTACATGGGTCTACATTGTGAATGTAATATGCTTCACTTATAATTACTTCTAAGTAATTTCCTCTTTATAGTCTATTATGTAATTCATGTACTTAAGTTTTCACGAAACAATACCTAAACTATATGTTCACTATAATTACATTCGATTATATGTGAAATACATAACGATTCTTATCAAAATACATACCTGATGATTTTGTTGTCATTTTGCTTTCGTTAGATTATATCATACCCTCCTTTGCATTGAGGTTCTGATAATAGTGTGTGAATGCGACCTTCTCTTGTCCGCGTTTTCTTCGTTTTAATATGAAGTCCTTCACATTACTGCAACGTTATGTGCTGATTTTTCATCTTCATGTTAAAGGTAGATATATTATATCTTTATCAAAATATGCTAAGTAATGATTCTGAGAAAAATACATGTTAATGCCTTCATACAAACGATATCTAAATCGCTGCATTATAATCTTCTGAAACTGTAAAACACGATTCCGTTACAGGTATTTCCTGTGCTAGCGAAAACTCGGCGCGTAGGTCAGTATAGAAAGTAAATGTTTTGGACTACTGTATGTGCGGTTTGGGAAAATGAGTAATAAAAGTGACAATGTATGAAGTAAATCTGTATGAAGGTATTCACTATCGATGTGCTCATGTTTATGAGTACGTTTATTTTGACACAACCAATCTAGTCTATCAACCTTTAAATGCTTAGTATTATACACATTTCGTCTTGATAGGCGGAAGTTTTTGAAAACATTGTCTCAAAACCACTTTTATAACATCCATATAGATCCGGCCCCCCACATGCCATGGTTTGGTGGTGTAACAACGACGTCTACCACTCTACCAGCAATCACATCAAAAGAAAGTAAATACTTGCTCAAGTTCAAGATTTTTATAAGCCATCACGATGCATTTGTATTTTAAGTTACTCGAACAAATAATACAAAATGTATATCGAAATGGTTTAATAATTTTATACTAAAACGATAAGATTGTTCAACACCATTCGCTAATTCCTTCAAGAGACGTAGTAAAGTATCAGAAATTACTCTAATGCATTATGAATATTTGTAGTAATATTCAAACAATTACATATTACATGGATTAACATGGAAACAAAGCTGCGTCGTTTCAAACTGATTTCATAAAATTTAACAAAGCGATAACAGTCTAACTTAAGTGTTGCCTTTTGATTTCATTAAAGGTATCATTGCTAATGATATTACCACCATTATCATAATTATGATCTATAGATAACCGCGTTCTAGTTTGTCCAGGAGTGAAGCTTTCTGAGTTTTGTTATGCGATATTCACCAATTTTCAGTGGATTTTACTATTAATTAATATGATTTTCTCGTATTGCCGGTTTCTTAAGAACATTAAGGAAACTGCGTTCCGGATAACCATGATCAGTGCATACAATAACAGCGTTCATTTTGCATCATCAACAACTGACATTCATATGAATTATGAATATACCTTGGTTTACTGATTTTTTTATTAATGCATATTCGCTGCATGTCATTTCATGTGCAACAGCTGAAAAATCCATAATTGTTTATTCCTACTATTTATCTAGGTATGTCCGTTTCTACATCTTCATCAGTTGCGCCAACAACAACATCCTCGATAACAACTACTCAATATCTTGTCACAGCTACTTCGATGAAGTTGTCGACAAGTACTGTAGGTATGTACTGCTTTTAATTTTATCTTCAAAAATGTTTCCTATGTAAAATATTATTTATTAGCTCACACATGTTTGATAAATCACTAGAATGTATTTTTATTAAAGTAAGTAGGAAATTTTGGATCAATTTACATTCAGAAAGAGGTTTTTATACCGTTAAAATAGTTTAAGGGATATCACAGCTGTCCTATAAGTTCTGAAAGTCTTAAAATACCCATTTTGCAACATATTGTTTACCTTAAAAAGTACAAAATGGTTGAAAAGTATTACAACTGATGTAATATACGTATATATACATGCATATATATATATACAGTTAATCGAGTCACGTGTTCCGGGTCGGAGCTAGCGCGTAGCATTGCAAAGATGCGTGTTCACACCAACAACGACACGTGCACGTGTCTATCCGGATCATGTGCATCTCCCGAGGCCTTCGTGTTAGACCTTTGTATAGGACTGACGTCATCACCATCGTCATGGAAACCAGGCACTAACGTATGTTCATGGTATATATGTACACCGAATTAGAATATTGTTTATGCTAGTTTCATTTACGATTATATAATGGCGGTCTGTACCGAGATTGCCTTATCTCGACTGCTCCGATATATAAGATCGCCAGTAATGAACATGCCAATTGTGTGTATAACTGCAAACATTTTTTTCACACCCTGCATTCAAAATAATGCATATATTTACGCGGGCTTTATCACAAATTAGATTATGTTTGGTTGCCTAAGACATAGCATGATTTTTTTTGGCGGATGAGTTGGGAATCGCTATTTTAGACCACGCCAATATAACAATATGAAAAAAATGCCGAATTTCGCGCTCGTCAATTTAAGGGCGTATATATGACATTTTAAGCGAAGTGTCCACATTGCATCCATTTTTTGATGCAGTGGCTATTTATAACAATGTGAAACTAATAATTATAAAACAGGTCCATAAATATAAGCACGTTGAGTGCCAAATTTAACACAAGGCGGCCATTATCACAAACAAACAGAAGCTGCCATTATATAGTTTTGGATGATAAACAAGATGAAGAATGGGGGATGCTGAAAATGAGACTTAGATATGGCGAAGGTTGAACAAAATGTAACACCATCGGGGAACCGAATCGAAGGGTAATGGAATTTGGAAACATAGTGGAATGAAGTACAGCACGAGTATAATAAGGAATTGAGAGTGGTCGTAGAAAGTAACCTTACAATGAGGTACAAATGCCATCCTATCAAACTATCGCCATATTTCATATACATTCAGGTAATGCAGTTATGTGATACGTTACCGTTATATTCACCTGTTGCGGTATTCAGTAATGGGATTCACACTTCCGACGATATCATCGGCATACTTGTTGGTTGTACCGACGATGGATTTATGGTAAAATGACTCGTTCCAATACAGAGTTTGCAATACAGTATATTAATACATACCCTTAGTCAATGACACGAATGTTTACGCATGAGCATAAGTACAATTGTCCGGCCTTCTGTCAATGGTCAGTATACTATTTCTTGATCTAACTGTATATTCATCAGTATCATATATTTTGTTCTATAAATAATCAAGTAGAATACTTTGGTTGTATTGCACCGTTGGTGCCTACAAACATATGCAGAGTTTCAAAGTTGATTGAGGTGGTCTTATGGTCATGTACCGTCATTCCATTAGGACCTTCGTTATTTACAAAAAAAAGAGAGTGTATATATATATCACCAATGCTGTTTTATTTGTAGATTGCTACCCAAACATGTGACCGATCACCAACCATTCAGACAATTACCAAATCACAAGACGGCTCGTCAGGCAATGTAGATAGCCACACGTTTTATACAATAGAAGCTTGATAACTGGCACATTATTTGTTGGTACAATTGTTGAAATAAATATGTTGTCTTGTTGTTGGAAAATGTTTCATTGTGCGAAAGATCCTTTTTCGAAGTTAAACAAAGCGACTATTTAAAGCCACGGTCACACACAACCAGAATTTGCGGCAACCAACGGCAACCGCATGCGACCAGAACCCATTACAATTTAATCGGCTACTGGTGCGATTGGTTGTACAATAAGTTCGTGATCGCCTACCGACCATCAGCAACCGCTCCTACGATCGTCGGGACCGAATAAAAGAGAGAATAATATGCTACAGGGAACGCCACATACATAAGACAAATCCTCACACAGACCACAAGGAAAAACAGTCCATAAGCATCAGGAATCTGATGAGTTGTTAAGGTAAACACGGAAGGGAGCAGGGGCGCAAATAATGGCCTGGCCGATCCAGAAGGACACACAGGGGGGGGGGGTTAATTGATGGAATAAATCACATGAAAAGTCATGGCAACAACAGGCCGAAAGGAGGGGGTAATTTTACCAAGTGAAATAATTGCACATTGGGAAAGGGAAATTGGACATACATCTAAAACACAAATAGAGCTAATAACCATACAGCGAGTACCAGCCTTGGAACTGTCAGTAAAATACTCGAGGGTTTAACAGTTAGCTAACCTCACACTCAATATGACCATTGATTTGGATCCAACATATACACATAAATTGACCAAGTAGACAGTAAATAATCATTAATATCAAATGTAAACCTTTTCGCGTCCATTCGCAGTATATGGGATCACCTTTTAGCAACAACTGGTCGTCGAAGTCGTGAGTTGGTAGTAGGGCTATGTGTGACGGGGGCTGTATTCAATAAAGCTTTTCTTACATGTACACGAGATCGAAATGTTATGGATACACCAGAAAGTGAGACAAAGTAACACAGGGAAGACAATGTCTTCCCACGAATAGTCATTTTTTTCATGAGAAGCAGGAATAAAATATAAAGTTGGGGAATATGAATCACAGAAAATAGGTGAAAAATCCATTTGAATACGATGGAAGCACGTCATATTATCTAAATGTCATAAGGAACATTTTTACAATACTATATAGTAATAAGTGTAACACAGTGAAAGTCACAATCAGGAAACGTGACCCCACGCATGCCCAGCCTTTTGGTACGAAATGAAACAAAAAATACGAATAATAAAAAAACAAACCAACAAGCATCGTACAAATAGATGTTTTACCCTGACGCGGGTACTTTAACTTGATAATGCATAAGGTCACAATCCAAAAGTAGGAACAGGCATCATGTTGTGCAAATGGTTTACAAATTCATGTGCATCGACACTGGTATACTGGTGTACGAAATGAACGCGACACAATTCTTTATTTTTTTTTATTTGACACATAAGTTTGCAAATACTGGATGGAAAATGTCTGTAAAATGTGGATATAGTTCATGTTATATGATGCAAATAATTTTGATTAAAGATAATTTGATGTCCAACTGCTATTTGGGATTTCAAACATAGTCAATATTTGGAAATTAAAATAGTCAGCTTTCTGCCTTTGTCTCTTCTATGTATGCATTTTCGATCTCTGTCTCTGTCCATTTAACTATTTTTTCAGTTCTACTTGTTTAATTATCAGATCGTTTTCTTCGCTGATGTTTTTAATGATGGTGTCTCTGCCTCGTCGGTTTTGTCAGAATTACATTTATTGCATCAGAAATCCTTTAAACCCTTCGGCAGATTTGTTATATAAATCATAATTATTTTGTTGTTGGTTTCTCTGACAATCTTGACTTGTTTCTTGCGTGCTTCTTCTTATTTCATCAACATCCCTGACTCTGTTTTTTACTCATCAAATAAGGATGTATCGTAATTACATTTGTCGGGCCCCGACACGCTGTATTGTGAAATTAGCTTTAGAAACAGAATTTGAGAACTTTAAGTTCATCTAAAAACATAAAAGGAAACCATGACAACATTGTGATTTACAGCATTGGAGCTGTCAGTAAAAGACTGAGACTACTTAATTAAATTTTAGATTTAAGACTTTGAATTTAGGTATTGTATCGAACCGACTATAGAAATGTATTCCAGTCTAAATAGTTCATGCGTGATTGTAAGTGAATCGTTGACAACGAATGTTTAATCACATACTATAGAGCATAGTCTAGTCTAGTAGTTAAAGTAATGTTTTATTTTTTTGCGAAATTTGGAAGGTCATGGGACCCGTGATCCAATACCATACATGTACAATGTTTGTGAAGACATGTAGATAGCATGAATGATTTACCGGAAAGCAAAACATTACGAACAATGTACAAGCACAGTGATTTTGTTAATACATAAATACACATATATAAATAATTTTCAAGAACATTATATATACATACACATACACACATACGAACACGAACACCGTTCGTGAGCAGTAATTACAGTAATACACAAAACAACATACAAGAACATTTAATTCCAAGATAACTTTCAAAACCGAATGATCAACATGAAACCAGGTCGTCAAAATGGGACAATGTCAAGCCTTCATGCACTAAGCCTTTTTCTTGCTGTATACAAATAATTATCTTATCAATCACAATTAGTGTCAATGCCTATCTTGGATAAAACGGACACAGGTAGGTCGCTTTAAAAGAGGATTGTACAAAAGAGAGCATGAACGTCACATTGGGTAAGTAACTAAGATGTTCCGTGTTGCTTAGCATATTAATTTTTGTTGTTTTATTTTTCCTACTGAAAAGCCAACACACTCAACGACTGCATTGCATTAATACTATTAGGTTGCTTAATTAGTGCATTATTAGAAGTCTTCATTTGGTAAATTTGCATTAACCAGTTTTTACATAGGAAGTCATATCGATGTTTCATCTACAAATGTTAAAGTACGTATTTATTGATCTTACAAGAGCTGTTGAAAGTATCATTTCTAATCATTTGGAATGCCTTTCGTATCTTAATTCATATATATAGCACTTTAAAGGGTTTTGTTGTGGAATGTTTGTTGTTAATTATGAACATTTCTGTGAGATAATATTTATTTTTAATTATTTGGGGAAAGTCCAATTTTCCAAATATGAGATTTGTATAGCGACGAAATGCGTTGAACATGTTTTTTGCGTATTCACCCTTGCACCTCCTCAATGTCTGATGTTTTGTGAACTGTTGTTTTGATGGAGGTGTGTGTGGGGAGGCATTGTCTTATGTTTGAGGCATTCCTTGTATCAACTTATGTTCTCTGTTAATCTCCTTAATATACAAACTATATGTATGAACTTTTAAATTCTTACACATATGAGTACACGGGGGAAAGGAGATGTATTGTTATCGATGTATCCCTTCTCGAAAAAAAAGTGTTAGTATTTAGTACAGTTAAGTGTTTTTAAACAAAGCCTGGTCCATAAAAAATAAATGGTAAGGATATGAGTGAATGAAAAGGACAAGCATACCACACAAAACTACGCATCCGCAAATCAACACGAACAGCACAAGCACAGAACGATACTACACGGAACGACACTACTAGGGGCGGTCATAAATGTATTCTTCTTCTTTCATTATGGGGGGGGGGGCTTAAACCAGTTTGCCAATCAACGACTTATGATCAAGAATGTTTACCAACACTTTTATTAACTAAGATGATAAAAACTAGTATTCTCGACGGCAATCCAACAACACATATTATCACCGAAAGTACAAAGTTTAGCTTGTACAAGAAAAGTAGGACAACAAAAAACTAACAGGTCAAAATACGTAATGAGCGAATAAGCATGAATTTAATCAAACTTAACGAAACAATACGTAAACTATTAAAACAAGACCACTCGACAATATCGAAAACTGACTTAATTTATGAACAGACACGTACAAAATCGAGTTGTTACAGGCGTGAACTACCATAACCGCAACTGTAACCACTCATCATGGTTTGCATCCCTTTTATCTTAGCAATGGGACCTCATCGATATTAACACATATGTTGATTGTACTATGCATCTCATTGCTAAAGGTTGAAGCGAAGTTGATCAACGACATGACGTCACATTTGCTTACTTTCGATGTTGTCAAATCGATCGGTTTATATACCGGCAACAGTCAACCTTGTCAGGGTGATCATGTTAGCAGTGAATAAGACTAACTATGCAGTTTGTAAACCGTTACTGAAATATGTCAACCATCGAGGAGATGTAGTATACAAAGGTTGTCTAATGCTAGATTGTTAACATGTGCACTATTGCAAGTTGACAGTTTAAACGACATATCATCACATAAATGACCTTCAGGAATTGCTTATACATGTACATTAAAATGATATGTTTCAGTGTTAATAACAAATAAATAAGTAGGAGGAAACAGTTATGAAGAAATTTCAGTTTCTTAACATATACACCGACTAAACCAAACGAAACCCGACTCGATTTGTTCTGTACAAACGTACTTTAATGTCAATGCACACAAAATTACAAATGACAACAATCTATCATTGTTGTGCATGCTCTCTCGATGCCTGTTCAGTGATGGCATCACTACCGATGTTACTATCAACAGTATGTAAACGGAGTGAGGTGCACAGATGTTGCTTTAAGCAGTAAGAGGGAAAGAGGATTCTGCCACCAGCAGTACTCTTACAATAGGTTACTACCATTCTTTCTAAAAGATTAAATTGTTACAGGGTACGCAAAATATAAAAGACAATGCCTTACAGACCCCATGGAAACAACAGTCTACAAAGCATTAGGGACTGATGAGGTACAATGGCAACCATGTATACCACTTTTACACCACGTATCTTGTCTATCGTAGTGTCCTTCATTTAGAAGTGTGTATAGATAATCTCGAACACTATAAACTTTACACGGGCGATATATTTGTCCTAAACACACTACCGTAAACAAGTTTTGCTACGCATATAAACATATAAATAGTTACATTTTTTCAGTTTTAGTTTGCTTGGGTTGTTTGGTGCAGCCGATTCGACCGTTCCTTTTGACAGGTAATTAGTTATGTATGTTTTATACGGCTAACAAAACAACATTGACTCAACAAAGGTCATACATTGCACCACAAACATGTATATTTGATCTTATAGCTGCAAACATGTTTCTTCTTGACATAGTGCGTGTAAGCAAAATATCGACCTAGTAAATATATGCTGTTTTTGATATTATATTGATATTAGCTTCTTTAATATCATCCTATGCATTTATATGGTTTCCAGGCATGGATAATTGTACATACATGCAGTATGCCTATCAAAGTTAAGTATAGTGTTAGTCAATGGCTGATATCTATTTAGTTTATATAAAATCAAGAAATAGCTATTCAAGAGTTATCGTATGTATCAGCAGTTGTATTCTTTGCGACTTGCAAGTTCAGCGTTTGAACAATACGGGAAAACCTGCAGACATTTTACATGAAAAGTTTCTCTACTTTAATATCAATAGTCGTTACAATAATATTATTATATGAATTGAATATTTATTCGTATGGAAGAAACACCTATACACTAGTGTCATTTCTTCGAATACATGGCTTACCCTTATGGGTTGCAATAGTCTTTGAATAATGGTAACTTATACAACTCATTGATTTCAGTGACTTCAACCTGTCTGTTGTGTGGTAACCATGGAAAATGTAATCCATTGAATTTATTCCATATATGCGTCTGTGATCATGGCTATGATGGATTCTTCTGTCATCAAGGTAATTTATCTGTGTACGATATATGACTTATTTATAGTATTGATACATAGATTTATTAATGTTGATAACTTTATTGAATCCAAGCCCCTTAATACACACTTTAACCGTAATAACTTTCTATTATACACCCGTCGGTTTGGTCCAATGATGTGTTAACGAATATTGTCTAAACCCTGTTTTCGTATGAGCTGCAATCATGGTAAAAGACATCGAAACACCCGGTGCGACAAACCGGTATGCCGTGTAAGACATTCGACAGCCTCAACTTGATTTCGTAATTTGGAGCATACCTTTTGGCCGTAAATTGAACTGCAGTTCCCAAAGCTGGTAGATGTGTGGTCCTCAAAGGGAGATTACCCCTACGCTCTAAAGAAACCTTCTTACATGTATAATATTCGTGATTTACAAACTCGAAATATTGTACGTATCGATGTCACTTATCGACTGTCCGGTTCACTGCTTCAAAATGATGCGGGGTTTAATCAAACAAGGGGAGTGATGAAATTATGTTCTTGGCTACCACTTCAATGAACACAATACAATACACGTTATTTATTCACCGTCTGAAATTCATGTCAATAGCCGAAGTAGAAGCAGACTTTTTGTTGTTGGACATTCGTTCAACTAGTAGTCATGCATAAAAGAAATATTCACATATATAAAGGATTTGAACTTTTAACAAAATCAACCATCGACATCTTGAATAACTATAGGGCATGATCATTGTTCATGTCATAAAGCACGCCGTAATTGTTAATTATTGGAATTGGAACAGGTAGATACCATTTGACCCTCAGTTTATTTATTCCAGCAACATGTGTCATAGAACATTGTAACGGAAGGGGTATCTGCAAAGACACAACCGAAGGAGCGGAATGTACATGCGATCCTCATTACATTGGAAAACATTGTGAAAGTAATTTTCCGATTGATATTTTGTTTCCTGTTATAATGTAAAGTGCCTGAGTTGGACTTTAGTATTCCAAAACAATTCTTCAAAGTACTTACGTTACCAGACATTGAAGCAAATGTAACGTTCCTTATATCAAAAACATTAGTTCGTGATGTTTTTGTCACAAGCTTATGCAACAAAGACATATGACCACCGTATTGTCATTGAACAGAGCGTCGAGCCCAGTATTGACTCTTCGCTACCGAACATGTGCTCTATCAGCTACTATGTGGCTGTGTTGCATATATTTGTGTCTTACAATGGACAACATTTGTCAAATTGTCACCAGCTTCATAGGCAAATATCCATTTAGTATTACAATATATATTTTCAGTATATTCAGTGATACAATTCTCTAGTACTTGTCTAAATTTTTCAAAGAAGGGAAAGTAGCGATCTATTTATACTGACAATTTATATATAGCATGCTTATTTCCTTTAAATCACTGTCAAAATTATAATTCATTTTTGAATATTGTTTCTTCATGTGCAAAAATTCTACTTATAAAAAAGGAAAATGTGAACGACTTTTAAGTTGTTGATAACGCCTTTTTCGCATCAATCAAATTAGAAAGCACTTAATAAATAATGACAGTTGGTCTCTCAATGCAAATAACGATCCTATGAATTGAAACAATGCTGTAAAACATATTATA
Source organism: Mactromeris polynyma (assembly GCA_032209605.1). Taxonomy (NCBI): domain Eukaryota; kingdom Metazoa; phylum Mollusca; class Bivalvia; order Venerida; family Mactridae; genus Mactromeris; species Mactromeris polynyma. The sequence goes on along the minus strand of JASFXZ010000001.1, from coordinate 37,681,814 downwards.
TCAGGATACAGGCGTTGAAATATGGGTCAGATATCACGTACGTTGTGTTATACAGTTAGTCCTAAAGATGCTTGAATTAGAAGGGCGGATTCTAAACATTTTTACCTCACATTTTTATGTGTAGATCAGAATGCGTTTAATGTTGTTGACGCGACATCCACTTCCGCTGCTGGTCCATTATTCACACCAGCACCAACACAATCTGGCAACTCGACAGCCACTTCAGCTGCTGGACCATTATTCACACCAGCATCAACACAATCTGGCAACACGACAGCAACTTCTGCTGCTGGTCCATTATTCACACCAGCACCAACAAAATCTGGCAACCCGACAGCAACTTCAGCTGCTGGTCCATTATTCACACCAGCACCAACACAATCTGGCAACTCGACAGCAACTTCAGCTGCTGGACCATTATTCACACCAGCACCAACAAAATCTGGCAACCCGACAGCAACTTCAGCTGCTGGACCATTATTCACATTTGCACCAAGGCAGTCTGGTGACATATCAACGACTGCTACGTCTTTACAACTTTCCTCATTGAAATCAAGTAAGTAATATGTATGCCATATGTACACGTTGTGTAAACTCATCGGCTATATATACATAATCAATTATGTCAGCTTTCATCAGCCTATTGGAATCATTTTAATACGGTATTAACTATAAAACACAGTCATTATGATTTTCAGGAAAGGTAGGGATTATTATTGTGGTGAGAACTTCAAAAAATGGTAATGTTACTAGTATTCAATCAGAGAAAACCAGGTTATAGTGTTGTAACTGGTGATCAAAGGTCTTGTGACATTTGTGAAGACTAGCTTTGTTCTGGAAATGATTATTTTCACCATTAAATGAATTAAAACTAGCTTGCTTTAATTGACCTGCACAGTATTGATGTGACTGAATATGTTCAATTCTAAAATTAGTTTAAGAGTAATACGATAAAAATCGAAACACTATGTAACCATGATAATAATTGAATTTGTAAAGCATGAAGTTTAAACAATAATTATAGCAACGTGTTTAATATTTCGCAGTGACTAATGTCACGTGTTCAGGATCGGGTATGGCACATTCTGTTGCAATGATGAATATACACTTGAATAACGACGCGTGTACGTGTTCTTCTGGATCATGCGCGTCTCCTGAAGCATTTGTGTTAGAACTTTGCAAAGGATTAACGTCGTCGCCATCTTGGAAACCAGGCACAAAAGTATGTTATTGTAAATATTGTAGTAGATTGAATATATTGTATGTTATTTAAAGCGAAATTGTTAACAGCTTGCATTGATTAGTTACTGCCTACTTAGTCCTATATGTGTTTATGTTGGAAACCAATGACCATATAGCGGTCAAGTGTGATATAAATAGCTGATTTAAACGGTTAAGTGTGAGGTTAACTAGCTACTAAATCAATGTTAACACCCAGTATTCTGACTGTTCCCAAGGATGTAAATCGATGTGAGTTCATTATGATTATTTATGTTTTAAATGTATGATAAGTCCCCTTCTTCCTCTGGTGCACTTCCTTGGCTTGATATAATGTTCATGTTCTTTTCTCCCTCTCGTCCCGGGGCTACTGTCTTTCTTGCCTTATACTGTGATGTATTCCACATATTTAATCATTGTATCAGTTAATTATATACAGGTAATTAGAAACCAAATCGATTGTCCTAACACTGTAAAAATAATACATAAGAAATTTTGAATGATTTTTCAAAATCATGCTGTAATGATGTGTTTAGTAATTTGGTTTCCTCTAGTCATTATATGTTTTATTTCTACGCGATTCGAATAAGCTAAAGATTGAGTGAATTAGGCTCATGTTTAATTCCATGTTTGGTCTGAATTCAGGTGATGCGGTCTTGTGATAACTTACCGTTATACTCACCAATTGCCTCATTCAAGGACGGAATTTACACTACAAAAGATATCACTGGCATACTCGTCAAGTGCACAGCTGATGGTTTCATGGTAAACGTCATTGTTCATGTACCGATATAGAGATTTAATATACACTGCACCTGTACTTTATGATAACGTTAATTATTTCGTCTGGGTCATCGTTATCTTTGTCCTCTCGTCCGTCAATCATTCCATGTCGAAGATACACACGTTTTTGTTGCGCTTTTTTGCCACTTCAAAATGGAACTCTTTTAGCCCTGATCCCAATGGTTGAGACTCAAAATTTCAATGTCGCAGAAAAAGTTGCTATATAAATTGTCATCTATCAAACATAGGTTATTTATGCAAACAAAATCTTAGTAGTTTATCCCAATAGTGATGATGATACATTACATCTCGTTACAAATTGTCGTTGCCGCATTTGATATTGACAAAATTGTTTTAGTTTCTTCCCTTGTCCTAGTTTCTTCCCTTGTCCTAGTATTGAGTTATAGTCTTACTATTTGCTTATGAGTCGCAAGTCCTAGAGCATTCATATATACTCGTATTAGATACTACCAAAGAATAACGTATGCAAGACTTGAAGTGGACATTTAAAACTACTCTTACTAATAACATCAATTTATTTACTCTTCCAGATAGCTACACAAACATGTGACCGGCCACCATACATTCAGACAATTACACATTCACGAGATGGGCTATCTAGCAGTTTGAATATACATGATTTCTACACAATACAAATCTGATCGAGTATCATATGTTTGCAAATTAACTTGAATAAATACATATGAATTTAGTATTATAGTGTTGTTTATGCTTCTGAGGTGGCCGCGCTTATTGTATGTGGGGTTGTCTGCTCGACGTCTTGTTTGCAGACAGTGATTTTTAATTAAGGCGATGTATGCCCTAGAAAATAGCCATATTTGCTTTTAATCGATATTTTGGAAACTACATAATATAGCAAAATGAAATGTATACTGTTTTATCGTAATGCAGTCCTTCAACTAATACTGCTATAATTCTGTAAAAATGTTGAAAAATAATGAGAAGTAATTTGAACTTTTGGTACTGTGAAATTGAACATGTTGGTCCGGTAAATCAAGCTAATTGCACAAGGCTTAGCTTAATTTTGCATAAGAAACACATATATACAAAGACAATAATCTAATCTACCTCATGTTTTCGAGGTTGTTGTTTTTATAAACCCATAAAATTAAGCTTTGATTCAAAATAACAACAACAGAAACAAGGGGTGAGTACGGAGAATCTAGTTTTTTTTTATAATTTTATTGATATAATATTGAAAAATACCCAATAGCATAAGTTAGTATTCTTTCTCTCCTTTCAAAAATATATTCTGATATTTAAAAAATCTTATCAGATGTGTGTGTGCGTTTACTGGAATGTAAGGTTCGCTACTACGTTTGTATAGTCTCCAGAGATGTATTCGGCGTTGACTCGTTTTGAATGTTTATGTTAGTGCTAGCTTTGGGTTTGCATTTGTTTATGTCCTCAAATATATAAGTCGAATAACGATGTCAGTGCTGGCTCTGTATTCAACCTACTAGGTCGTTATTGAATGTTCATGTACCATGAACGACTGCTGCGCCAAATTCAGTCCACGTGTGGTAGGAACATATTTACGAATTTAAAGTAGTTAAGGCAAAATTGTCGCTGCTTAAGATCTAATCCAATAACGAATTTAATGTAGTATCGCGAAGAAGTTAGGTAAGGACACAGATAGGGAGTCTATGATGACGGTGAGACCACATATGCGCATCGTGCAGTTGCTCACTGTGTGAAACTGTACCCTGAACTTCAGCTGCATAAATTCAGTGAATACACATGATTTGCTTGACACCACGTGGATATGGTCAGTCATGTAGGATACATGAAGTACTATGGACAGTATTATGCAATTTTCCAAGTAAACCCGGTCCTACCAATTAATGTATTAATATTTTGGTAGCATAAATACTTGATCGCACCATCTCTAGAATAGATGTCTTACTTAAACTAACGTATGCTACATTTTTTGTAAAACATGTATGGTCCCAGTCACTACAGACGCGATTGCTTTAAATTTGACAATACTTGCAAGTGTAAGATGTATTTTATATGACACTGGTATTGTAGACTGTATCCACAATCAGAAATATATTTGGATCTCAATATCAAACCCGCTTACAGTTGCACGAAGTGTACATGCAGTAAGCGGCTGAAAGATGTTACCTTCATATTAAGGTGATGGTTGTAAAGTATAGTATATTGTTTGTCTTAGCATGGTATCATAGTTTTAATGTATGCGTTTACAATTTTTCTACACCTAAATCTAAATTAACTTCGTTACAGGTCATGTTACAAAGTTACACATTTTGAGATAGTGCATGTCAGTTAATTGCCAGTGATATATACGTATATATGTCGTTATATTGTACATATCGAATTCTTAAACTAAATCTCGACATTGAAATTATGTGAAGGCTCTGAGCTATTTTATTGTGAGAAGTATTTATATTTATTTAATTAAATGTTTGTAAAAAAAACAATGGTGTTAATTCAACACTACGACTTCATTTGTGACTTTTGTTTTAGTGTTTATCCTTGCATGGGATGAGTAACAGGAAAAACATTAATGTATACATTTGTCATTTTTTTACTCTCCCGCGCTTAGACTGCTTTGATTTTATATGGATTAGAGATATTAGTTGTTTTAGCAATTCCATCACAAATTGGTTATGCGTAAACAATATTTTAAGTACTTAAATTGGTCGTTAATAACTAATTATGTATTTTTATTATAAAACTTATAGAAATGGTTCGGAACTGTCAGTCAAAATGTCACCTACGATCAACCTAAATACTATAAGAGCGTGATTCTACTTCGGCATTGTGTATCTTTCATTCTTCCAACACATATCAAACCTGAAGCGACATTAACCGATAACCTTGTGAAATATGAACTGGGCTATAAAGATACATAAGATACTGTTTGATGCAATATAGAATACCTGATATCTAGGTTGCGTGACAACGCCAGTGATACTTTATAGCTAAGTGCATTGTTTGGAACGGTTTAATTTACTTACGTTCCATCAGATGCATTTCGAATGTAAGCCTATTCATGTCCTTGGTTTGGTTGGTATACATTAAACAATATCACAATGTCACGAAGGTGTACAGCTGCCCTGCGTTCAGTTACGGCTATCGTTTCGTAACGTTTTGCAATTTGGTTCCCGTGTGCAGCCAATGTACTATGGTGGGCAAAGGATAAACTACAAAACGTTCGCCACTGATAGCCGTAACTGAACGCAGGACAGGGCTTATATAATAATCGATTAGCAAATACAAACAAAGCATAAAGTCACTCAAAAACACAGGCCCCGGGGCATGCAAATAAAATGATACAACACAAGTTTTGTGTAAACCTACATTGATTGTGAAAGACATCAACGACGCCTCAATTTCCAATTACTGGCGGTTTTGAGTATTTGGTATCGTTAAAACCGTCTTACCAAGCTCGTTTTATCTGTACTAACTATATTGTTCTGGGTTGCACATAACTTAAATAACATGCAATTCCATAACCCCGTTTGTAACTATTATCTACAGAAGCGTAGTACTTGTTGTTTTTCTCAAAAAAGCGAAAAACAAGTTATGGGATTCTGGAAATAATGCGACGGTTTATTTTTCACCCTCGTTGACAGATACCTCGATTGAGTTACAAGTACAAGAAGGGATTTGAGACCACGACCGTAGGATCAAGGGTCAGGCCCTTCCCTCAATAGATCTATAACAACTGAATGATTCTTATCTAGCTGCATTTCGCTAACCGGTATATTGGTTGAAAATGGAAATTAAGTTCGAGTTTATTCACTGGTCCATGTATGCATTGAATTACAATGTAAAATAATGTGCTTTGAAAAATATGAAATAAGAGTAATATCGTGTTTATTTCAAACGGAGTCCGACCATTCTATGGCTTGCTCATAGCTTCCTTCTTTAGTCATGAAACAGAAATTGTCCTGGGTCACCGTGTCCTTACGTGAAGAAGTGTTCAGTGCAACTGACAACGATTAGACGATGTCACATTCGGTCTGTTTCTGTGATCTGTGACGACCTAGCTCTACCCATGAGAACAATCTTCTCACTGGAGCAGTTAACTGCATCAGTGTCCTGTTCACAGGAAAGTCGTACATGCAACTTATAAAGAAAACTTATATAAATACGATTTCCGTATAAGGAACACATTTTAAATACCTAAATATACATTTTGATTTCAAATCATAAGAAATACAGTGAACAAATTATACAAAGAACAGTCCCAAGGTTGTCCTTATAAATAAGATAATTGTATTAATATAAATATTATTTTTTCTTTATGCTACTGTTGATAAAATATTCAAAATCACATGACCCAGGACAGTTTCTGTTTCATGTAAGACAACATGACACATAATACAACAGTCAGTAGTTTATGTAGTTGAACATATTATGGTGACAAACAAACAACAACACTTGTACATTATTTTTATAAAATATATTAGTTTCGCAGTAAACGAATGTAAAAATCTACAAAACTCAAAATGCAGTCCATGATATTTTTCATAAATTACATACTAAATGTCTGAAATCGACGCGCAAAATCTGCCACTGCTATACACTGGTCCGCGTGCAGATAAATCTTGCTAGCTTAAAGTTGAGTTGTTATACTGAACGCAAAAATGTCATGCTTAATGCGTCAAACTCATCCCCTATACAATATCAATATTGCATGACAGCGCATTTCATTAATTTGATATGCAGGTGCTTTTTAGCTTAAATGTTTTCACATAACCAAGATTATATATATAGACATACATAATATGTGCAACATTCTTGAGACGATGAATGTTCTCAACAAAAGCGTTCACAACTTTGATGTTTAACCTAATGTAAGGTTTAGATTTTGTTAAATGGTTGTTAGGAATTGCAATAAGCAAGTAATTACCGATGTATTTCGGATGACGTAGAAAGCATGATGCAAGGATTATACTGCAAAAAAGAATCCTCCTTTTCAGTTTTCCTGGCCATTGAATTTTCTTCTTCAAACGTAACACATTATGTACGGTCGTGGGTCTGACTGCTTTTATGCACTCTACCTGCGTAATTCATCATTGAGGACTTAGAACATTTAATGTATACGTGGAAATTAATTCAGTAATGCATCGGTTGTTATATGGAAAACTTGAAATATCTTTCATTCGACTCGATTCATAATTATAGTATATCATTATAATTTGGGTAAATAGCAGTTGCTATGGAGATTGAAATTTGATAATTCGATGTGAAATTATAGTTCTTCAAACGATTTTAATACTTTATGCATCTACGGGTCTATATACATATTACTTGCTACGTATGCTACAGTTATCTTACATAATAAGTAGTAATGTTGTTAATGAGAACATACGACTGCAAATATAATGGTTTATATCGTTTTCCAAGTTCGGAGGAGCAGAATATTATATACCTCATAATATTTGACATAAATCCACTCCGTGAATTTTAAAGCGCCATGACATTTTTATGCAATTAATGAATGTAAACAGTTTGTTTTTTTCATATTATGGAATAGAATTGCATGTTTGCAGACGAAAGTATTGTACTGCACATAGTTTGAAACAACTTGCAATAAATATGACAATTAAATTTCTTCTAAGAAGTTTCGTTGGCAGAGAAGAACGCTCGACATAAAGTATTGAAAGTGACATTTTCCAACACGAAAGCACGCATGCACAACGTCTTTGATACAATGAAACGTAACGTTATACCATGTTCGTTATTGAAATTATCAATTATAATCCCCTCTGATCTGTCAACATTCTTGTTTTCATTTGTTGACTAACATCAGCTACTTTCGGTTTAGAAACATGTCTATATCAAACTAAGAGAAGGTATTTTTATAACATGAAATACAATTTGGGTAGTTAGAAACTACAAGTATCTGAGAAGACAGAAAACGAATGCCGCTTTAAAACGCACAATGCAACTTTCCTCAAATCCCATCTACTTACATAGGAGAGGTTGATAAAATGCGTGGGCTTTTGCAATGTTTTTTGATTGTAGGAACACAAGGGAAACACTTTAACGTTATATTATTTCATGGTTACGCGGCATGTATGCCGTATTTCACAATGATCGACTGTATTTAAAAAAATAATTTAAAATGCATTACGATGAGGATTAACAAAAAGATTAGCTACAAAGTGGGTGTTTCAAATGAACCGAGTATAAACTGTCAAACCATTAACTTTTACAAATTGCTGGTAGAAAGTGATTGACGTTTTATGTACGTATCTATTTGATGTTATCACGTGACACATCATTTTATGTTTGCTTTATGATTAGTAATAACTATTTTTTTAAAGAAAATAAGTATGTTTGAATGTGAATGTCGCGATAACATCAGCGAACTTGTTTAACTGGTATCCTAGTAACAATTAGTGAGTGACACATAATAAACGAAGTTAATTGCAATAAAAAAATTCATACTTGTTTATAACATATTAAAATATGTGTAATGCAATTCACTTGAGGAATGAGGAAATTATTTCATGAATAATTCAAAGTACTATCCCAGAGGGGATCAGATAAACGTTTTATATACTAATAAGTATTGGGAAAAAAACACATGAACTTTTTTATTTTATCAACTTGGGTCTGAGTGATGGGTGTGAATATGTAATCATGCCGCCATGTTGGGGAGCTTGGAGAGTTGAAGTTTGCTTTTTTTCATTTAACTTAAAACTTACCTCGGCTAAGTGTTCATCATTGAGTGTTTGTGAGTTCCACAATGAGGTTACACTCGGTTATATTATAATATAATGGTATAGCGATGTATTGTATTTTATATAATAGACTGTTATATATATACGGCAATTCATAGGTTGCGAGTTGTACTGGCGAACTGGTCAACGAACAATCGAAAATTGAACATCGAATCAGGGATGTCAACCCATTGCATAAATGGAGGAATAAGTTGGTACAGTGGATGCTGCATTCACAAGACAATGACTCCAGGCTGGTACAGGGAATGCTGCATTCACAAGTCAATGACTCCAGACTGGTACAGGGAATGCTGCATTCACAAGACAATGCCTCCAGACTGGTACAGTGAATGCTGCATTCACAAGACAATGACTCCAGGCTGGTACAGGGAATGCTGCATTCACAAGTCAATGACTCCAGACTGGTACAGGGAATGCTGCATTCACAAGACAATGACTCCAGACTGGTACAGGGAATGCTGCATTCACAAGACAATGACTCCAGGCTGGTACAGGGAATGCTGCATTCACAAGACAATGACTCCAGACTGGTACAGTGAATGCTGCATTCACAAGACAATGACTCCAGGCTGGTACAGGGAATGCTGCATTCACAAGACAATGACTCCAGACTGGTACAGTGAATGCTGCATTCACAAGACAATGACTCCAGACTGGTACAGTGAATGCTGCATTCACAAGTCAATGACTCCAGACTGGTACAGGGAATGCTGCATTCACAAGACAATGACTCCAGACTGGTACAGTGAATGCTGCATTCACAAGACAATGACTCCAGGCTGGTACAGGGAATGCTGCATTCACAAGTCAATGACTCCAGACTGGTACAGGGAATGCTGCATTCACAAGACAATGCCTCCAGACTGGTACAGGGAATGCTGCATTCACAAGACAATGACTCCAGACTGGTACAGGGAATGCTGCATTCACAAGACAATGCCTCCAGACTGGTACAGTGAATGCTGCATTCACAAGACAATGACTCCAGACTGGTACAGTGAATGCTGCATTCACAAGTCAATGACTCCAGACTGGTACAGGGAATGCTGCATTCACAAGACAATGACTCCAGACTGGTACAGTGAATGCTGCATTCACAAGACAATGACTCCAGGCTGGTACAGGGAATGCTGCATTCACAAGTCAATGACTCCAGACTGGTACAGGGAATGCTGCATTCACAAGACAATGCCTCCAGACTGGTACAGGGAATGCTGCATTCACAAGACAATGACTCCAGACTGGTACAGGGAATGCTGCATTCACAAGACAATGTCTCCAGACTGGTACAGTGAATGCTGCATTCACAAGACAATGACTCCAGACTGGTACAGTGAATGCTGCATTCACAAGACAATGACTCCAGACTGGTACAGGGAATGCTGCATTCACAAGACAATGACTCCAAACTGGTACAGGGAATGCTGCATTCACAAGACAATGACTCCAGACTGGTACAGGGAATGCTTCATTCACAAGACAATGACTCCAGACTGGTACAGGGAATGCTGCATTCACAAGACAATGACTCCAGACTGGTACAGTGAATGCTGCATTCACAAGACAATGACTCCAGACTGGTACAGGGAATGCTGCATTCACAAGACAATGACTCCAGACTGGTACAGGGAATGCTGCATTCACAAGACAATGACTCCAGACTGGTACAGGGAATGCTGCATTCACAAGACAATGCCTCCAGACTGGTACAGGGAATGCTGCATTCACAAGACAATGACTCCAGACTGGTACAGGGAATGTTGCATTCACAAGACAATGCCTCCAGACTGGTACAGGGAATTCTGCATTCACCAAACAATGCCTCCAAAAACAGACCCCTGGGAAGGATCAGCCCACATTACAGTCGGAGTTGAGATGCTGTAATACCAAACACCATTCAATATTCAAGGTTACGTTCATCACTCGAACGCATGAACAAATTATATTACTGTTGCCATAGTTACTTCTTGTTTTTGTTCATACATTTTGGAATACTTAAAACGTGGGTGTAGTGAAGCTACGCAACATTAGCTTTGGTTATGATAGTGATTGAGGCGTTGTCAAGATACATAATTAGTGATCCATAGTAGTAAGATATTATCTTCAAGGTTGGTTGAATTATTTGGAGTGTAGGAGAGATAAATCGACGATTGAACCCGAAACAAGTCGATCTGGTTCTATGGTTACAATGTAATAATAGCAATAAGAGAATTAACGTACATACTTACAACTTACATGTATAAAACTTCACACTTCTTGCGTACACATTTAGAAAAATCAAAGCACTGAAGGTGCTGTGGGCGGTATCACTCGTCTATGTAGCGAACATGGCAAAATGTTCTATACTTCGGTTTTGTAATTAAACAATTTTATAAGAGATTGAGTAAATAAGTCGTACAAGGTAACACTTCACCAACAAACAGTCCCGCATTAAGCTCGTGTATTGTTCGAAAAGCGTATTCATCGAAAATACTGTAAAACGCCAGTTGCATGTTTTTTAACAATCGACAAATACGTATGCTTTGTACGGCGGGTTTAGTATTAGTATTGACATGAAAGCTATACGTATTGTTCAATACAGGATACGAATCAAATCGACTGAGTGTGATTATTTAATATTAAAATACATAGTATGAAAGCAGAAACAACGAATGTTTTGACCAACTGTAGTGTTCGGTTTTGATTCAAGTTCGCCCAATCTCTTGGCTTTATATCAATACACAATTTCATTTACTATTATTTGTTATTCATTAATATCAACTCACACAGTCTGAAATAGACTTTAAATTTGTTAAGATAAATAGTGTATAGTCGACAGTTTTCATAATTTTTCATTTGCATATCAATGTTTATTGAATTGCGTTCATCGTAAAATGTTTCAACGTGACTGTATAAATTGCATATCATAGTAAAAGTAAAATAAAGTGTTTATTTATTATAGTGTCAACCCTATATAAAGGGCCAGCCAATTCTGACTTATGAGAACATTCGACCCCCCGCTCCCAAAGTGGATGCCTCAACCACTCGGCCAAGGGAGACGGCTAAATAGTATCCATAAAAACATAAAATATCTTGTTCACTGTGCGCTGGATAAGCTTGCTTTAACATAGTGCAAGGTTTATTTCTATTACATATTATTTTAAGTGTCTATATGTATACATATCGGATTAAATTATATAATCCTATCAAATATCTGTTTGCTATACAGGGCAATATATACCACTACAGGTAGTCTTAAGTAACGTTTATATACATTATATATGTTTCAATTTTTTCGATTTTATTACATAAAACACATCCATATTCAATAGTGAGAAAGAACATAAGTACATATGGGCGTTTTGTTACCGTTCGGTCTTAGGAATTAAACTTGAATATCATGTCAAGGGTTATTAATATGAGTTTTAAAGCGATTCGTCTGTTTTGTATAGGGTATTATATCGAAAATCAACTTCGAGAGAAATTTTAACAAAAGGCATTGCTTTATGATAAAAAAAACTTAACTTAACGTTACCAGATACGTCAAGCCTTCCGTATGATCGGATACATTCGTGCATACAGAATGAGTGTTGAACATGCTATCGCTGAACTAAAAAGTTATAGAAGCGTGGGTAGTGTGTGGAGGCATCCGCGAAATCGTATGTTCATTACAGTGCGTGTTTGTGCTAAACTTGTATGTATGCGAAAATATATTGTTTTAACTTTGTAACCCTATTCGTGTGACATTCGAAAATAAATAAGCATGCATATACATGTAGTCCTATACTAATAATTTTCCAATTTGTGGCATTACAATTCAAACGTGGGAAACGTAAATAGGGTTTGCACCTTTAAATCAAATTGTACGTTAACATTTGAGCCGCGGCCGTGGTCCAATGGTTAGTGTGCTGGACTTGTAACCCGGTGATCCGGGTTCGATTCCCGGTCGCGGCAGGTCATACCCTTCCATGAAAATTTGACAAAAATGTCGATTTTCCTCCTCATGTGGAGAAGTTGCCGGCTCTTTGTGGAGGGGTAAGTTAGCACTGGTTAGATTTCAGTCCAGGAAAAACTGGTTAGGTGAACCGGCCGCCGTATATAACTGCGTTAAACCCGATGAAACAAACAAACATTTTAACATTTTGAGAAAACCCCTGTTTGATTACCTAATCCGATATCCACATCCGACCTTCGATGTCCGTTGCACATGTCTATTTGGACCATGACGAAGAGTTCGCTGTCACTGAATAACTATAGGCATAAACGGTTGAATGTAAACATTTCTGACATAAAAAAACCCGTACGACAGACGTTTTTGATGTTATGAAATATATTGCCATTCAATGGACAATATAATTTAAATAATCCTGTCCGATCTGTAAAATCCCTACGTTCGTTTCGATCACTACAATCAGACACTTTCATTTCAGAAATATGTCAGTATCAAACAGCAGGTCTTTTTTGTAAATTTAAATGTACATTTGGTGTTTGATGCTACCATTTAGCCGTCTCAAAAGAGAGAAACCGCCATCCTGCTCTAATTTCTAATTAGTATGTCTTCTAGTAAAATAGTTAACGCCTTATGCTTACACTTTCTTCTTGATTCTGTAGTCTTAGTTTAAACTTATTTATTTAACATCGATTGTGAAACAAGTTCTTGTAACTTATTCTAATCACTTTCGATGACTGCTTCCTGGCTACCAACCAGTACTCTCTCCATATTTAGAGAATGTGAAGTTCGTGATCAAACTCCGCTCATCGCCGGAATCGAACTCGTGACATTCCGATGAGCAGCCAACCGCCCTACCCCTCGACTACAGCGCCTCCATACATGATAGTTTGGATATCAGATGATCATTGTGACTAATTTTTTAGTAGATTTTCAACAATGATTTATTCAAACTGAACCATAATATAACAATAACATATACTTAAATCTACTACATCTACGAAGCGTTATTCTGTGTTAATCGTATGAAACAAATAATATATGTTAAGCATAAAACTTAAGGTTTAAACATGACATTGCATAAATATGTATTGTTAATGAATCATTAAGTAGCATACCGTTTTGACAATTAGTAAACATATTCAGTGTGTTACTATTAATATCACGCAATGGATCGACATAAGTTTTTTGTGACAAATCTCAGTTATTTTTTCAATTACATTTCCTGTATTGAACTTTGAGTACACACCGTGCGGCATGTACTTATTATATTAGGTCGAAAACTCCTGAAACCAGTTTTATAAATTTAACAAAGACGTAAGGTAATGCTTCAGTGATTTTGTATACACACACTTGAATAACAGCCCTCCTTTAGTTTGGACTGATCAAGGCGGTTGGATATTTCGCATCAGAAAAAGGTAAATTAATGCTTACTTCTTTTCAATATATTACGTTAAATATTTTTGTATGATATATATATTATAAAGCAACTCTTTTTTGTGGTTAAAATGTGACTTTCGGTGCTGTAAACGTGCTGTATACTTGTTTCAAACTTCGTATACGGGCGGGGTCGCTCGTGTTATCCATGTAAGGGATATTTCAATTAAATTTACTTTTCGAAAACTTATTAGAAATAAAGTACTGGTTATTCGAAACTCATATAAAAAGCTGAGAAAGGCACACATTGTGTGTTCGCTGTTGGTAATTCAGAACAAATTTACATACGTTGAAGTAAGTATACCTTTTGTGGGAATACATGTAGGCATTTTTACGACGAGGTCAGGGGCGGATAATGTAAACTACTCGTTTGAAGTTAGACATGTTATGACTGTATTTCATCGTCGAAAAAAGTGACGAAAGGCAAACTAGAACTTACTTTGACATTTAACTAATATTTATATCGATCAATCATTTGTTATATTTATAAGCAGTGATAATTATGTACATGTACTTTTGTCGGGTGCGAATATTTAGCAAAGGGCAGTGTAAACACAGTTAAGTATTCAGAGAGCATTATAATATTAATGATAAATTTGGTATGAATTTCAAGCCACAATATAATAACAATGTCGATATTGTCATTTTCTATCTGAAGAGAATACGATTTGTGTTTGATTTCAAAGTATTTGTAGTCATTTGTATGTATATTCAGAGACGAACATATATTTATTTGATTGATGACTTGTACGTTCGTTTCAAATATGATCGTTAGAAGTATTGGCGACTTTTTATAATTTTATAAAGAATTATTGCCTGGTATGTTTCTGATCGGTGTATATTTTACATTGTTACCAATTAGGAATACAAAACTGATTTCACGATGAATGTTTTTTTGAAAGACTTGACTCACTTCATTCCACATATGCAACGGCACGGACTGGGTCACAAGAAGGGGAGAAGATGTGTAAGCGAAAGGCACCGGGTTCGAGTCCCGGTCAGACTGCACATCCTTCTCAACCTGTGACATTGGCGCCAACGTTGGGCCGTGAGAGCATTGTTTGGACAGTCTCAAACGCTTGCTTTGTAAATAAGATGCATCCTTGGAGCTGGAGTCCTGAAATTCGAGTTCGAGTAGCTCAGGCGGTAGAGCATTTGCCCTGAAAGCGAAAGGCCCCGGGTTCGAGTCCCGGTCAGGCTACACATGGTTCTCACCCTGTGACAAATATTTGAAGTTGATTTCACACAAGGTCTGTTAAAAATGGTTGATTCTATATGTAATTAATCTATGTTCTACATATCAAAATTTCATTATTGACATCGATTGTTTCACAGCTAACAACCTGTATTAACCAATTTTGATGACTGTTTTTTTCTGGACTGCCAAACCGTATCCGTTCCGCATTCACCAGTTTGCGGTTCGTCCCCTCTATGCGCAATTTGAACTCACGACCTCCTGTCAGGACACAGGGTCTCTACCTTTCGACCACTATGCTTTTTGAGTAGGAAGTATCTTTATTTATCGGTATATGTATGCATTGAGTGTACGAGTATGATATTTGCTAATTCATTGTATAACAGTTTCAAGTATTTTGTGGTTAAGCATTCATACACATTGTCGTAAACATACCTAATTAATATGCCTAATTAAACGCTAGGTATGGCATCATTATGATTGAAGTATAAACTTATTAAAATGCATAGTTGTCGTTTGAGCATTTTGTTGTTTTCATGATGAATTTAATTTAATCTGTTTTCATCATTTACATAAAGCGCACTTTTCTATGCTTATCAACTTAATAAGCAGTTAGTGCACGAGCTAGGTTAAACCTCCACATTATATGTCTACTCGGTATTATGAATTGTACGGAGAATATGGAGGTTTACAATTTATGAATATATAATGTTGTGAAGACGATACATTATTTAACTGATTTCGTGTAATGGTGTTTACATGCACGCATTTATTTTTTGCACACTCAGCCATTTGCATTCATATTGAATTTTATTTCTTTCAATAATATGCATTAATATTTTTGTCGCCTTACCGCCTCATCCACGTTTTTCATTTATTTGTATACTTGCAGTTCCCATTTTATAAATTCCCCTTAAATACTTCGTTTTAACGCAATTTCTTATCTTTCTATTTATATGCATTCGACTGCAAATTGTCGACTAGCTTTTTGCACATGAAACGTGGAGTTTTTAATAAGACCAAACTATCTGTGTACGTTATGAGTGCACTTGGATTAAGGTGTCTTAAAGTCGGTTACATGTACTACAAGAAATTCGATCACCCGAGTCGGTAGAATAGGAGGGAAAATATTTAAGGCTGTAAAAATGCGCTTCCAGCGTATATTGATAGATTAAGTTAAAACGTGTCGTTTTAAAAAAAGTGAATGCTTATTCGGAAAGAGCTTAATCATGCTTGAATGGTTTTGGTCTATTGGTTTACCAGCTTTCCTACAGAACAAAACAGAATATTTAATTCAGCTTACAAAACATACCAGTATCTATTGCAATATCAATATCGGCTCGATTACCTTTCCTATATTTAGTTGGACCCGAGACTGTCCTGGTATATTTTCCTATGAAGTTCTTACAATTCCCAGTTTTTTTTCAAGTTTCCATCCGTTATCTAAAAACATCTCTTTGTATTACATACGCTCATATGGACGTTGCTTCTGTTTAATTTAAATGAATCAACGTTGCACTTATACTATAAAACAACCGACATTAGTGACGTTTGTTTATCGCTGTTGACTCAATGCACCAGCTTCTTTAACTTCGATGTCAGTGGCGTCGTCTATTACTTAGCATATTGGAATATCAGCTTCTTATAGTCATGTTTAAACAAAGTTCAGTGTGCGTTTATTAGGAATTTTCAGTCGGCCCATATATCTCAGTAGAGCACTCGAATGTAATCTAGGATGTCTAAGGTTCAAGCATCGGGTGAAGCGTATGACAATAAGACGGAGGATACTACATCCGAAGAAGTTCGTAAACAATCTCTTATTCATGTGAGGATGCTGCAGAAGAACATATTTGTACTGGTAGGTAACCCAGGAACAATAGTTCGATCCACTGACCGCTGTGCATAACTAGAAAGGTGCAGAAATCTGCGTATACCGTCGTTTCGCCAACTTCTTTACAGCATACCGTTTGAAACATCTGCGGTAACACAGTGCGATGTATACAATATATCATTGATTAAGTTCTGACCTTTTGAAATCATCAACCTATCTTTTTTCGTACAAATTTTACTCTTTGTGTACTCTACGATTTAAATGTACTCTAATCCAATGATTTATTTAGTTTAGTAAATGTGTTTCCTTTTCTGAAGTTAAGAGTATTAATAGAGTTATCGCAACCCAGGTCACGTTCTAGAACATAAGTGTACTGACTAATTTACACCATAAAATACCCTTGATTATTTCTTTGATATTCTAGTGCAAATAGAATATGCCACATCATTTAACGAAAAGTTCAGAATTAAGACCACCCCATAGATAAGAGCATACCACGTTAGACCAGAGTTTTCAATTTTATTCCATAAATTAACACGATAACCAGACTACCTAACAACTATGACTGACTTTCCTGGAATCAATGATGGACTGGCCACTGTGGTTTGTTCCGCTAAAGTTGAAGATTTATAGTTGTGTTTTGATCATACTTTGGTATCTCTTACTCCCATATAAAACCAATCTACGCATCAATAGCTGCGTAAAGTGTTTTATTTGTTTATCCAATGTCTGTGTTCTCATTTTAAAACTTTATAAGCGTTTCTGTATTTGGAAAAAGTACCATTTGCCTGCGCAATTATGATAATGGTTTTACGAAAGTTTTAAACTTGCTTAAATATGTTGACTATTATCCAAAACGCAAGTGCGAGTCACACATCATGTAATCTGTTTAAACATAATTTACATCAAATGTGAAACACGTTCCTATAAATGGTATGAATCATTCCCGATTACTGCTGTCTGCATGGGTGACTAACCAGTACGCATGCGCAATCAGGGATTATGAAGTTCTCGGTTCAGCCTCGCCCAAGGTTGGATTCTATCTCGCCACCTTTGGATCAGACAAACGCGTCCGCCACTCCAGCTTCGATGACCCTTAATGTATCAAGGCAGATGGAATTGATATTCGTTTCGTACATACCTGAAAATTGGATCAGCAACCCTTTAATGGGGTATATAACGTGTATATAGTGTAACATGGCCATCTGAAATCCATTAAAACTTGGGGATAAAACGTTTAATGGTCAACAATAAAGAACATTTGATCTGTTAAAAAGACATATTGTTTGGTAACCCGATCGTAACTGATGTATAAAATACTGATATTGTATATAAGATATGGCCGAAACGGAATTTATTTAATGAGTAGGTACCCTAGGTTTCAAGAATATGCGGGTAACATCATATTATAATGTTATACTATGTTTCGATGTGAAATTTACAATCGCGTACCCTGTGTTACGCTTTACCGGCTGCTTTTAAGTCTTACTGTTGCTTTTGTAAGTCGAAAATCTAAATTTAAATCGAGCATAACAAGAAAGAACAGTTCTGAATATGGTTTCAATTCATTAGGAATATATGTATATTGCGACACAGCATGCTATTAATGCATACATATAAATGCTGTCTTCAATTTCGGTTCTCGAAACATTTTATAAAATGATAGTTTCTGACCAAATCTGACGGAGAGTAGTCATATTAAAACATAATTCGAGGGGTTATAGCCACAATCAACCATCTCCATATGAATTTATTAAGGAGATGGTTGGTTCTGGCTCTAACCCCTCGAATTATTGATGAGAGAAAAATGAAGCGACTTTTAGCACAATTTGATTCAATTTAAGACAAATATATTACATATTATTATATCGCATTCCAGCTATGACACACAATATATATAAATACTTGTACGTGTTTGTTGTCGCTTTTTATAAATGGGTATGTAGACATGAGACATAATATTACGTTTTTAAGAGTTATGTCATTATTAATGTATAGTCTCTTATAACTCAATTTGAGAAGTGATATACATTTTTACCGATATAATTGTTGTAGTTAGTATTATGTACAATGTATATTAATGAGACTTAAATAAATAAATATATGTGTGCGTGAATGGAGACTACATGTATATTTAGAAAATATTTGATGTATCTGTGTCGTTAGTAGTTAAATGACGTTGACGTGCCCAGGATAGCCAGTGGTTGCCTTGTATGTTTATTTGTGTTTATTGTGTATGTCAATTAATTGTGTATTGGTGTATATCACTCAATCAGCCACATGTTATACTTTCATGACAATCTTAAAGTTATAAGAAAAGTCCACGGACTGCCTGGTCACCCCTCGTATATTGCTCACGGAACATGGATTTTTTTTAAGAAACCATTTTTTCTCTATGTTATTTTGAATTGAAAGTTTATCTCCGTATACTAATATATCATAGTATCTACATTTATGAGTCCCAGCAAATCGTGACGGTCAGTATTGGATAAAAAATATATCATAAAATCGATAGAAATCCGTGTATTCGCCAAATACAAAGTAAATATTGACTGTCCTTAATCTGTCCCATTCAGAGATCTATAGTATTCGGTCCTTTGTATTGCTTTGTAATGTTGTTATTTTTGAATTGCTTCAAGATTATACATTTCTTTTGAATATCAAGTTTACTCCGCCGTCATAAAATAGGGGAGGCATACTTATAATCAACAAAGCGTAACGTTCCATAACCTTACGTACGTTATCGAGCGATTGTATGGTTTTAAAGGTTATCGCCGGGTCAATTATTCAACCGAATTAAATACACATAACTTATTTGAAGTATATATTAAACTTTCACAATAAGTTTTTTATCAAGGTATGATTGAGCTATGTGCCTTGTAGCGTGAGATTTGAATAAAAGAAACAAGATAATAACATAAAACGGATAGAAATACCTTGCTTTTTACCATAATTCTGAATGTAATAAAAGTTATTTTATATTTCTGAATTGGTGAACATATTAATAATTTATCACGCGCAATTCGTATACTGCTTTAACATTGACATGAAAACTGATGAATAATAATAATATTAATCATAACACTTATACAGGCCACGCCCTAAGATTTGCAACATAAAATTATTCAAGATTTAGCTCAGATCACATAGTGGTTCAGCGATAAAATGCAACATTGCAAGAATCCTAACTAGCCTAATATTCCGAAATAAGTATTTCCTGACCATCAAATTATAATTGTTTCTATATGCGATAATAACGATATTTTCTAAGATCGATCTGTCCGGAATTTCACGTGGTAGATTTGTCATATTTGAAAATGCACCCATTTGCCTCTCCCCCCTCACCCCCGGCAAGCTCATCTGCATACCATCTCTGATTTAGTTTGGGGCATTGCAGTTGCTTATTGAAGCACAATCATGTTTGTAATGGTTGGTAACCAAGGAAGACTGATTATAAGGTCTGTTTACGGCGTTATAGAACTGGCCCATTGGTCAAAGTCACCAGTTGCTGAACATTGGTTAACTCTACACCGCACTTCATGTGTGCAAACAATCAAATACGGAAATACTGGTGCTGTCGAATTGCGACGTAAAACTACCAAACTAATAAAAAACTTAGTTACGAAAAAACACATGCAAATAGCTAGTTCTGCTTGGATTATGACACGTTTGAGGACCAATGTGAAATAATAATTTCAAGTACATGTACATTGCTTTTCTTATTTGCATTATTCTGATGAACTGCATTTACGTCTGGATAAATTATTTCTACCCGTGTAGCCTACATAGTTGTCATATACTATGTGTCTTTTTTCTCTTCCGGCGGGTAATTTTCCAACATGAAATATATAGTTATAGTTAAATGTTACATGAATACCATTGACCTATTTAGCTAACAGCTATAGAATGCCAATGTGATATTTCTGTCCTAAAATATGTGTGCTAAGCGTAATACGATTTACAATAAAGTTAGTTTCGTAAAGAGCTGTATACATTTAACCACCTGAACAGGTAAAGAGACGATGTACTACTACGCATAATTCCTTTCATGTCGATAAAAGTCTTTTTCATCGATTTGAATGGCAAATATTTTATCGTGAATAAAGCATATTCATAGTGTCACGTTATGATGTTTATAATTCACGAATAGTTTATTAAATGTGTAAACATATTACAGACTACAGGCATTTTATGACGTGTTTTTTTGTAGAAGTTCGTGCTACATAGTCCAATTGTACTGTTGCAAATCGTTAATATTCTTTACATCTGCTTAAATGGCAATGTTCGACTCTGTCAAGAAATCTGGCCGCATTGAAGCGATCTATATTTAAATGCATCTTCTATACAGCCAAACAAATTACATTATGTATGCGTAATTTATGTAAGATTTATCTCGTCCGTTTTGACCACAATGTACATTATATCAGTTGTAGACGCTTGGTAGATGTATTCAGTGTCCACATGTTTGATACAGTTTGTAGTTAGCCTTGTTTCTGTTGTAGAAGTCCTTTGAGCATCATTCAAAGACTCGTGCTTATACTATACTGACCCATGGTGTTACGCAAAGTGACGTTTGTGCGTTTTTCTCATTTTCTGCGGTAATATAACTCACATATCCATCATACGTGAACATAAGCTGAAGTCTGGGTAAAATACATTCTAAAGAGGAATGATGGAATGTATGGTCACTGGCTTAAAGTCATTTCTATTGAATATGAGGACAATAAAGATTATAATCGCATGGCATGCTTTACATTTCTTGCTTGCATCAAGACTAAATGAGAAGGTTGTGTATTGAGTTACGGGGTCAAGGTCACACTAACTAAACTGAACATTAGAATCAACACGATATCTTCACTGAGTAGCATTAATTGCACCGGTTTTTGAATGCACATACACACATAGGCTGTGTTCGTTGTTTCTATCAAATCACATTAATTTTGTGTTTATTTTGCAATTAGACATACCTGATATATCATTTTGGGACACCCTATTTTGCCTGAAGGTTCAAAATAAAAATAAATGGAATAGATAATTGCTAAAAAGCTTCAGTCATATTTGTGTTTGTTATAGAGTTCGACCTTTTGTGTATTGAATTTCCCCCTTTTCGATTAAGACCAATACAAGCTAGACTGCTAGTTATAATAAAGTAGCCAACAGAAAAACGTTAGCATCCGGCATGTGGTATTCTTGTTCTGTACTCATTTTCAGAATGTTTGCTCGATTAAATCAAGGAAATTATTGAAATTTTGATTTGATTTGTTTTATTCTTATTAAAAATATTTGCTCGGTTACATCAAGGAAATTAATGCAATTTTGATTTCATTTCGGGCACAATAAATTCTTTTATATTGTTGTATGTAAAAGTCATGGTTTATGAGATTTATATAATTGAATCCATGGCAACAAGAAACTGTATCCGGACATAACATGTAGCTGAAATATATATTGTAACTTCAAACTCGTAAGAATAAGCATACAAAATAGACTGTTCGGTCTGAATAAACTTCTCAGTTTAAGACTTTCCTCATGAACATGTTATTTTTAATATTGTATTTCTAATCTTATGAAAAATATGTAACGCAACAAATCGTTTTGCCTATGTTAATCTCACGCGTATGTTCACATTTAGCCCGCCTGGCTGGCTCAGTTGATGAAACGTTAGACTGTCAGACTGTAGATCCGGGTTCGATTCTCCAGTTGAGCAGGTTATGCTATTCCGTGACATTGGCTACAGTCATGGCTACTAGACATAAGTTTTGCTTGAAGTCGGCTACTTTCGGTTGAGAAACACGTCAATATCAACCCACCAGAAAGTATTTTAGCAAATTGAAATGCAGTTTAGGTACTATGAAAGTTGCTTATAGCCATTTGAGATGAGGAAATAAATGTAAAGACCCTTAAAGCTCTTATCTAACATATCATGGAAGTGAAATAATACGTCAAAAGCACTAGGGCAATTCCTAGACAGTCATTTGTCCTTATTTCTAATTCAGTATGGTCAGTCAGAAGAATTTACTAAATGCACACAGTTACTTATATACGGTTCGTGAAACCTAAGGTCAAGTACCGATAGGCCAATGATATCTAAATTACATTATTAATATTGATATTTTTATATTTTCAGTAACCAAGCACCGATTCTTGCTCTTACCAGTTGCTTGATCTAGCCGGAAGCGGCTTACTTTGCTTGAGAAAATGTCTGTACCAATAACCAATTCAAACAGGTCCATAGAGGAGCGTTTGGACCGGATTGAACAACTAAATGAAAACATTGTCCATGCTCTGCAGAAGAAAAAGAAGAATGTGTTCATTGTAAGTATTTGAAGTCTAGTTTTGATAGTTTTATTAAACTACTGATGTTCAAATGATTTGATGCGCCATCAAGAGTTCAATAATATGAAGATGTAAAAAATCGTAAACTCGCATACTATCTCGAATAATCGCACTATCTGATTAAAACAATATCCGAAAGGCGGTACAATTATTAATGTTGTAATGTACTTTATGGTGTCAGAGCTAAAGTTAATAGGAATTTAAATTGTGATAGCGTTGTGGATTAAACAAAGAGGTCAAATGATTTCATGCCTACAACGGTATTTAAACCCGCCAAGTAAGCTATGTAGGTAGATCATTGGACTGTCACCCGGGTTGACCAGGTTCGATTCCAGGGTGTGGCAGGTTATGTCATTATGTTACATGAGGCTTGGATATTTTGCCTCCCTCCTTTGATCCATGTAGAGAAGTTAACACATGCTTGCAAAAAGTGAGTAGGTAGGCCAACTGACTGCCACATATCGTGAGTGAAAACTTTAAAAACCGTCATTAAACCCAATAAAACAAAAACAAAAATCGAGATTTTATGTGACACAGCTTTCACAATAGTACATACTTTATCTGTAGGTTGTTCGTACCCACAGGTTACAGTATGCCGGGATAGTTTTATTTAGTTTCATGCACATGTCATGTACCATTCAAATACGTTATTTTAGTTTCAAGTATGTAATATGAGATGCACAATCAGACCATAAAGTATGACAATATTCAATGACAGTGCAGTACAAAGTTGAAATTTAATAGAAAAGTAAACTATCTTACAAGTTGACTCATTATTCATTTAGATCATTTTAGAACTGACATGAGATAACTAGACACTCTTTTAACATGAATCAAGTTTCAAATTGTACTTCACTGATATTATAGGTGGATAATGTCACGATAAAATCTCTATGTAATGTAAAACTTTGTTAGAGGAAGTATTGGTTTTTTCAAAGCAGGTAGTGTGACAGTCTCATAAAACGATTGTATATGTTGTAGGCCGCACTAGTCAAAATTATGCTTACATATCACAAGTTACGCAACACAAATCGAGGCCCTCCTTTGTAATGTGTGCGTGGTGCATAGTCCACCCTGGTACCTAGTTCTCCACACCGAAATTGGACACAACTCAAATTTCATGTTGTTGTCTTCTTGCAGGAAATATGATATTTTAATATGATATTTTAATATGATTAAATATAAATCCATAAATTATGTTACGTTATGAAATACAATGTACTAGACAAAAACTATGTCACATGATGTAACGTTTGAAGACATGTATAATTAACACATAACTACCTATACTGTATATATGTATTCGCGTCATTTCCTCGTTCGTAGTCAGTGCATACAAACATCTAAAATGCGATCGAACGATCATACTCAAATATTGTTAGTAGTTATACCTTGAACAAACACTTTATTCATTTTGATCTGAGTAAATAATCATATTATTACATTGTTGAGTAATTTTCGATCGTAAAATAATGAACACTTTCGGCAAAATGCGCGGATGTTTGATGTAGATCGATTTCAAAATTATAGCTTTTCTCAAACCAAAGATAATGTCTTCACTACGCAGTTCAGCAAAACGAGTGTATATTTGTAACCAATCACTATCAATTACCTAATCGATACATCAGTATAGAAACTGAGCGCTCACGAGTTGACATCGAACTATTACATCAAACGAAATCAAGCACATCTTTCAATATTAATTTCATACGTTCAGGATTACAGCGGGCATGTTTATTTATAGAAAACATAAGTTTAATTAAATACTGCGATATATGTTTATCTTTAACTTGTAGCAAAACAACTTTCCTGAATGATGTAATAATGTATTATCAAGCGATTAGTTCAGGGTTAAAAAATAAGAGTGTTTTGTTGGCTGTTTACATCGTTTTTTAATAACACTTCAGTTTTGTAGGACAGACAGACGACATATTACCTATTTGTATTAACCTTTTCTTCCGCAAGCATTTACAAAATGACTTTGTATGTATTATTTTCTGATAGATTGTCGAGAAAACATACTATTCACACATAATTCGAACCCTAGACATCCAGATTAGTCAACGGCTCGACCGACTAAGTTAACGGAGCGGACTTACAATATCAACACAACTTCGAAATACATCTTGTATTTATGTGAAAAAAATACTTCACATCTTGGGCAACATACTTATCACATCACTTGTGACATTTTTTACCAATGAGAAACTGGCAAAGTTGAAAGTCAGGGCAATCAAATTGGCTTAAAAATAGGCCAAAGACTTAAAGATATAGCACACGTATTCATTTCACGTACTAGTGTGTGAACACTGCGTGATTTTGTGACATGAGATATACTTTGCTTCTTGTCCTTTTCCTAAATGAGATCACTGGAGCGTGTAGATGCGTCGTTGGAAAATCAAAGCATTTTAATGTCTTATAAATTGACAATTAACGATTATGATTACCAATGATACTGCAAGAAACTAATTTCAGTATATTTAGAAACAAATAATCTCATAGCCAAACTGACATCGACGATACATTGAGTTTTTTGTTGCTGGATGATATTATCTATTCGTAATAAACTATTTTCATAATGCTCACTGCATAACTCAAATATATCAACGCCTTTACAAAACTTAAACTTACTTAAAATGTTTTCAGTATACCCCAATTGAACCTCCGAATTGAACCTGTCACAAATCGTTTGACTTTTCCATGCATTATTGTGCATTATTAGGGTCGAAATCTAAATAAGTGTAAAACATCGAGCTACGCTTACAATGTGGATAGATGTACCCCGAACGTTAACATTTCATAAGCATGACCTTACTCATTTTGTGAATTAAATGTTGTACGATATTCTATGTATATCATTCATTGTTATGCGTACTTAAAGTTACACGGACGTTGTCATTTGTATAACCTTTCGAAAATATTCGTACACCTTAGTTAATACTTAAAGGAAATCTGATATGTATGCGTCTGAAAGCCTTAAAACATACGATACAGCCTCTCCACTAAAATCCTGTCGTTAAATACAATGATTTATGAGTGGTTGAAATATACATAAAACATTGGTTCAGTGATCTTAATATGTTTTACCTTATGTTATTGCGCCATAATATGGGTTTCAAAAAGGCATAAAACATAGGAAACTACATGCTGAGTCTTTATTTGTCATTACTAATCAAATATGTTTCTCTCTTAAACGGCCTTCAATGTCTGGAAGGGTTTATTGAACTGAAGCGTTTATATCATATTTTATGCATAATACTTGTATCTCGTAAAATGTTTATATAATGTACGCACAAGCATTTTGTTATGTATGAAAATGACACTCCACGTTGAAGTTGTTGTTATATTTCAAATACTCCTTTTTCTTGAATTGGTGATACAATTGAACGAGAATTATGACTACCCTTAGATAAGAAAATCAGTCAATATCCTTAAACTGAGACAAACATAAACATGTCATATATCTTATATAAAACTTAATGGACATTTTAGATCGACGATATAAAATTTGAGGACAATCTCCATGCACAAAGTTACTACCTTACTCACGTATATTTATGAGTTATATTTTTTGCCAAATATATTGATAACAATATGACCGCATCTAAAATATTAAATGGAAAATTCCAAAATCTCATCACGATTCATTGATAAGTTGGAAAATAGTTGAACCAGACGCTGAAATGTGTTGACAAATCAGACGTTTTATTATTCATTTCGAACAAAATTTGTTCAAACGATTATCATATACATCGAGGGCTCAACGCAAAACTGTCGTAATTCCTGTGTATTTTTATAGGTGTTACGACAGTGTTGCAATATGCCTTCGATATACGAACTGTCACACATATCGGAGTGTTTTCAAATGGACTGTATAGTTTATTATCCTCTGTAGTATACCGAGATTTACTTGCATATTATTCCTAACAATATTATTGTATCGATACGTTGAAGAGAATGTCTGTGGCTTTTATTCAACGGGGATACTTATAGTTACTATACATAAAAATAAGTTTGATTCTTCAAATTTATTAATATCATTATTACGAACGTTCGATTTGCTTTTACAACGACTATCCAATACCCGCTTACCACAACAGCAAGAGTCAGTTCATCCGAGACATTTGGCAACTGTCATTTGTCCTTCACCGTTGATTCGTCTTGAGAATTTTGTCATATCCTGATGGGAGGGAAGGTTATAACTGGTTGATAATTAATTTAAAAAAACCGGTTCGGTCAATTGAACGCCATTATGTAACTGAACAAACGTTTAAACATGACGTTAAATTAAAAAAACAAACAAATACGAGTAGGACAGCAACACAGGGCCTTATGTCAGATACATTTGATGTTCTGTACCTGAATGAGATACATTTAGTAGATAGAGATTATTTTTATTAAATTTATAATAATTATACTATTTACTATTATTATTATTATATTTATCATCATTATCATTATACTTATATTTATTATTATTATTATATTTATCATTATTATCATTATTATTATATTTATTATTATTATTTTATTTATCATTATTATTATATTTATTATTATTATAAGTATTATTATTATATTTATCATTATTATTATATTTATCATTATTATTATATTTATTATTATCATTATTATGAGCACAATTTACAATACACCTTTTCTCTTATTGTTGTAATGTCACCTAGTTATCAGTAAGCCTACCTTGATATACTTAGTCTCAATAATGTCTGACATTGTAAAGCAAATAATGTGACTTAATCGAGTGTATGAACATTTATTTATACACCATCCGATCATGGCCCAGGGCTATAACATCGGTTTGTTACAATCAACTTCTTAGCCAAGGCAATTTAGTAAATTAGACACCAATCGAACCATGTTGAAGATTGTTATCGACCGTGTTCTCATTTCCCCCAGGCGTATCGTACAGATGAAAACATTTACTAATCAGTCATCAACAATTTAAGTCAATTAATAACTATTCTCTTTGATGTATATTTGACATTAATGAAAGATAGCAAGTGATTTCAATCCGGTGGTAATTTATGTTCGTATAGACATAATGGTCCACTGACCGTTCCAAGACGATAATCCTATTTGTATCCATGATTAATGCTCGTGTCTTCTTCTCTTTCTCGAGGTAGCTGTTACTTGAATGTTACCAATCTCATTGAAATCATCCCCTAACTTTAGCTCCATTACTTTCCGCTGTTAGGATCTCACTACACTACGTAAGAGGTCACGTTCATATAACCTCTCTATAAATGATATTATATAGTATTATTTACTTAATAATGGCGGTAATTGTACATAATTAAGCAATCAATCTTCTAATATCGCTGTATTTTTAAGCAGTTGTGATTCTTTTCCGACAACAATGACAATATTTTCGCTATGACACTTGCTGATTAAATATGTAATTAGAAAAGAATGACCTATAATGGCTTAAAGTTTAAGAACACGAATAGGTCAATTTACATCAGGTATTTAATCAAATGTCAGATCTTTAATAGGTTTATTTCACTCGATATTTACACACGATGTATTGTGTTAATAAGTTTCATGGATCACTTCCTATACACAGCTTACAAATTTCCTTCATATTTTAGATATCACAATACGCTTTGTAAACAAAAGTATTGAGCAGTATCGCGGTATATTTGACAATTTGATAATTTGCAAAACAATGATAAATTTGAATCATCGAATCACATAAACTTGGCTCAGGGAACCAAACATACTAGAAAATGTTAAACAGTCATGATATACAAGTTTAATATGCTTATGTCACAACTGTATAAAAAAACTTTTATTAAAAGGACGAATAGGAAACAAGGTACACATCTGTTTCACCGGGTAACTTTGTGCATGTATTTCTGTCTGCATAGGTAACATGTCATTCTAACTCTGAATTGCAACATATTCTCTATTATACTAATTTATTACATTGTAGGGTCTCGACATATTCTCTATATTATACTAATTTATTACATTGTAGGGTCTCGACATATTCTCTATATTATACTAATTTATTACATTTTAGGGTCTCGAAGATGAGAATGAAGAGCGTGGAAACTGGTCCGGTCGTTTCGACTTCTTTCTGAGTTGTCTTGGTTACGCCGTCGGTCTTGGTAACGTCTGGAGATTTCCCTATCTGTGTTACAGAAATGGAGGAGGTAACGTAATTCATATCAGAGTCATGACGTACGTCATCTGTGACGTTCTTATTTATATTCCAGTGTGTAAAACTGCGTTATTTTATCAGAAAGAATTTGTAATTTGTACTAATTTCACAACCGTTCTATAGAAGGAAGTGGAAATACGCATATGTTGTGGGTTTGAACCCTACCAAGGTCACGAATATGCCTCGGTATAGGACACCATTACTATTACTGTACAGTTGACTCCCGGCATGATCTAACCTTCTCACAATCTGGCTCAAATCTAATGGAACAATCGACTTACCGGAAGTACCGGACCTAAATTTCATTTGTATATCTTCTAACATACACACATCACTGATACTCCTTTGTTAAGTAGACATATATCAGACACATCAATGGTGAACATATTCAAACTGTCTTACGATGAAATACTTTGGAACGAGTTAAGTCCAAATATTTAATTCTGTGGTACACTCGTATGGTTCACCTTCAAGACGATGAGCGCTAGTGCTATGCAAATGGGAATAAAACCAGTAAAATAAATACTGTTATACTGCTGTCTCGTATAATATAAAAAAACACTTATTCTTCTTTACAGGTGCTTTCTTTATCCCGTACGTGATTATGTTGGTATTTGTGGGTATGCCCATCTTCTTCCTGGAATTGTCATTGGGTCAGTTCTCTAGCAACGGACCACTGACTTGCTGGAAATACGCTCCTCTGTTTCAAGGTAAAATATGATACCACCATGCCATCTTGTTTTAAAACTATGACAAAGTTAAAACGACGCATCCAAAAGTCCACGTATTTTCTGTTTGACACATTAACAAAACTCTGTTTTACTTGGCATGCTAGCATTGTTCCTAATTTACCAAAATCAAAGACAATGTTTAAACTTCTAACTAGTGTAGTTATTAAATCTATTTCTATATTAATTCGTTCCATTACTTTTATCATATACTTAAACTTATTACCTATAAGGCATGTCTAAACTGTTTATGGTCGATCTAGATTTGCTCATCAGGGTTAACTTTTTTTGTGAAATGCAAACAATGGCGACAGACACTCGGACTTCGTTCATGAATATACATATTTATTTCGGATGATACCGAGTATTCGGATTGAAGGTTGTCGAATAAACGAGGTCCGACTGTGTCTTCCTTACGCCGATTAAGTAAGTAAATGAAAATACCGTTACCATTCGTTCGAGCATTCGAAATAGAATATATGATTGTATTTGCGCATTAAGCCTTTTCCGGTCATTCAGCAAAAATAGAGATATAATGGTACAACAATGCCATATTTCTATAAGCAGGTACTCCCTATACAGATCCCTAGGCTGCGAGATACATCGAAATAAAATGAAAGAAAATAAATTGTGTTATATATATAATGACTGTTTTGTTATCAACAGGTGTTGGTGTAGGCATGGTAGCAGTGTCAGCTATGGTTGCTATCTATTACAACATGATCATCGGGTGGTCACTGTATTACCTGTTTGCCTCGTTCACCAGCGAACTTCCATGGGAAAAATGCGATCCAGAATGGGCAACTCCAAGTATGTAAACGTATGATTTAATAGTAAAAAGCATATAAAGTGTATACACAATTTTACACACATACAATTCCTTATAGCCATAGTATTAAGGCTAAATTATTAAAAAGCGCACACTGAATGAACATGTACTATACCTGAAATAATTTCATATTTTCGTGTTATAAAATTTAATAAGAATTAATGTTACAATTTTGAAAATAAAAGTTGATAAAATAGGTTCCAGTATAACAGACATCCGCCTCTCTTCCATTTCTTCTGGAAGTTGACAGTTGCTTACAATAAGAAAGAAGTTACTCAAGTGCAGGTGGGAATCCCGAGACATATTTGCCTTTCCCTTTAGTTCAATTTGATGGTATTTCTTAGATAAACTTACTTCTTAGGTATTTCCCTGTCCTCACAACCATGCCTTCTTCAGTATTTGTTTCTCTTTTTCTTCAGTGTGTCTGGACTTTGTTGGGAAGGCCGAAAACGTTGCGGAGTGTCATGCCAGGGGACTCATTGTAAACACAACATCGGGAACATGCTATGACTTCAATAACACATTGAGATATATCTATGACCTTGCGCTAGCAAAGACTAATGGTATCGAACGAAAACTTCCTTCGGAGGAATATTTTGAGTAAGTATGAAATGTTGAATGTGCAGTGCAACAGAGAAACACCCTTTGCTGACACGTATGTATGTTGTTGTCGAGAACATGCTTCTCTAGATATGTTGATAAAGATGTTACTGCTAGAAAATCTGATACTTTTGTTGAAAAGATGTTGTTGCTCAATAGATTACTGCTCTGGAAAGGTTGTTCTGTACTGTACAAGATTGCACGTATATATTACTAATCTGTTCGTTTCCTATTTGTGATAATATATGTATGTTGTGCTATATGTGTGTACAATATCGCACCATGACGCGGGAAGATAAACATAACATTTCATTTTTCCTCAAAAGCAGGTTTACGCTGTATGTTTGATGTTGATTCTTCAAAAATAGTAGATGAATGTTTTATTGAAATAGTGACATTTAACAGAAAAACACATATGCTAAATCTATCATCAAGATGGTATACATGTGTATCTTCTTTAAACAAGATAAAACATGTAAAGTATCTTAGTGCATATGTTCATACGAATCCCATAAACAAGAGTTACCAGTTGTTATGAGGTGAATAACGTAGGGCTGATAATAAATTCAAAATATATATTTGTAACATCCTACTTGTTTAACTAACATTGCTGTTTAAAAACCGGCGTTAACAAAAATAACGATGATGAACCATCCCCTAGACGAGGCATTAATGAAAAGGTTTGTGATCTTGTATCTTCAGACGAAAGGCAATTGGAAATGGTTTCAGCGATGGTCTTCAGGATCTGGGACCAATTCGTTGGCAGATGGTTCTATGCTACCTACTGGCTTTCATTTTGGTTGTATTGGCTTTGAGCAAATCTATCAAATCATCTGGAAAGGTAAGTTACATTTGTTCTCGTGGTTTTGTAGAGTTTTACCATTAGAATGTCGGGTATATCGTATGTAACAATTTGGCTATCAATGACAACAAATCAAAAGTCATTTGTATTTCATCTCCAATTAAAGGTGGAATATTACTATTTGCCTGTGGAAGCACAGCTTCTGTCTATTTTGTAACGAATGATGGCATGCACCCGTGGTTAGGTTAGCTGACCGCTGTACAAATTTACACTATTGTTATAAAATGACTTGGAAATTTCTATCTCAACAAAATTCGAGCCATGTTAATCGTCTGTTAAACCCCACTGTAGTCAAATAAATTATCCGATACTTTGGAAACACGCGCTCACCCTCCTGCCAAGTATACTTAGTAAGACTCAATATAAGCTCTTTATATAATTTATGTTGATATTGCAGGTTGTTTACTTCACCGCTACATTCCCATATATCGTGTTAGTCATTTTATTCGTTAATGGTATGATGCTGGAAGGTCATGAAGAGGGTATCAAGTTCTACATCACGCCGGACATGTCTAGACTCAGCGACTCGGCTGTAAGTTGTTTTTCCGTTTAAAAAGTGAGGTTCCTTCATAAGCAAACCTCTTTATTTCCGGGTAGGTGTCACTTGACTCATTTATCTGTGCAACATACGTTTTTGTAACCGTTTTACTTGATGTAAGCTATGGCTTTGAATTTTTTATGTTCTACATCATTTATCGTACATGTAAAACCTGTCCTGTGAATCAATCGTTTACGCCTAATGAATCAACACTTATGCATTGGACTGAATGATACGCATGTTGCTTAATGTATTGGATCATGTACTTAGAATGTTCAGAATCCTAATTCATTGGTTCTCCTTAACTAAAGAGAGATTGTTACAGGGAACACCGCAAACACAAGACAATGCCTCCGCACACAGATCCCGGGAAAACATTAGTCCACAAAACATAAGGCCCTGAGGAGGTGCAAGGGTAAACATGTATTGGTATAGGGGTGCAAGGAATGGTCTAGCCGACCATTAAAATAACTAAGGACAATTTGGAGGTCATCAAGGGGGTAAAGGGATGAAAGACAGGTATAAATGATATGCCGAAGGGCAGGCAGCATGTATTGTATACCAAGTAAAAGAACTGCACGTAGATAAAACGCCATAGTGTGTTTTTTGTCGACCAAGAGGTCATATACTCAACTTAAGGTAAGGGATGAACACATGTGAAGTACAACATTAATCATAATCCCTAATCATTGGCTGTAACATTTTCAGATTTGGAAAGATGCCGCTGTACAAATTTTCTTCTCGTTGTCTGCATCATGGGGAGGTCTTATTGCTTTGTCTAGTTATAACAGATTCCACAACGACTGTCTGAGGTAAGACTAACAACACCATGTTAATATTGATTCATTATTTATGAAATATTGTATAAAAAATGATGGACAATGCTGAGACATTCATGAAGTCTGTTTTCGATTGAACATTAGCACTTGTCTACTTGTCAATGAGTAGTTTGACCTCATTACATGCAAACTATCGACCTATCGACCGAACCCTCTATCTTTCTTTTCAAAACACATCAATAAGGTAGTCCCGCTTCCTTAGAAAGAGCAGTTCGCGGCGCTTAAATCTCGGGTTACTAGGTTCGATTCAATGAATAAACAGTATGAAAATTAGTTTTATTAATCTCGGTTTAATTTAGAACGAAGAAATGTCTGAACTATAAATTTGTTTATATTATTATTCAGAGATGCTATCGCCGTATCAATTGGAAACTGCGTAACTAGTGTGTTCGCCGGGTTTGTTATTTTCTCATATTTGGGTAATATGTCAGTGACCCTTGGTGTACCAATACAAGATGTTGCCAGAAGCGGAGCATCCTTGGCTTTCACAGTGTATCCATACGCTGTCACCTTACTCCCTGCATCACCATTCTGGGCTATCATTTTCTTCTTGATGTTGTTGACCTTAGGTGTGGACTCTCAGGTTAGTTGTGGTCTGAACTATGTAAACAAATAAATGACATGGAACATATACTTTCAGTTAAGTATGTCCTTTCACATTTCGCTAAATAAATTTAAATACACTTAAATTATGCGCTGTTTGTGAAATGAATATCGGCGAAAAGAGTAGTAACCATTCAATAAATTGGCTGAATTATATTGCCGTAAATGTATGTAATCATGTACTCAAACCCAGGTCGTAAGTACACTTAATAATCAAGTATTCAAATAAGATTTTTGAAACATTCAAAAAGGGTTATAAAATGAGTGTTTCTGTAAGGAGTGGTCTGTATTCGATTCTCGTAATTAGTCAGGCCGTTTTTTTGACATTTAGCCACATCCATTTGTCCTCCACCTATAATTCATGTAGTGTAGTTGTAAGCTACTTTCTGAGGGTTACGTCAGTACTGATTGATAAGTAATGCTGAGACATTGGTTAGGTCAACTGACCGCCATGTATTGCTATAAAATATTGAAAAGGGGGATTATACCTGATAAAATAAAATTCAAATTCAATTTTTCTCTTAATGTTTTCAGTTTGTGTTGGTAGAGACTGTAACTACAGCATTGATGGACAGATTCCCCAAAATGCGTGAATACAAGTTACTGACTGTCATGGGATTGTGCGTCGTTTTCTTCCTCCTCGGGTTGACCCTGACAACCAATGTAAGTACCAGATATAGACGTCAGTTCATTAAGCCGTGGCCTATTGGATACAACAAAATGAAAGTTGTATCTAGTATGTAAAATAGTGTTTGTGTGTTATAATTAGGTGCTTATTAGGACACGTTCAAACACAATTGACATAAACGAATATCTCTGTGAGGATGTAATTTTGCAAGTATATAATCGTATACTCGGCATACAAGAAACGTACCACCAGATTTCATATAAGCAATTCTTTTCGACCTGAGATAAAATCAATAGCAAACAGTTTGTGCATGGAGAATTTCTAACACATAATTATATTCAAGACGACAGAAGGAAAATGACCGCTTAAAGGGAAATTAGTTATCTTGAAACTAGATGAGAGTGAATTATAGTACTGAAAAAAAACATTCGTTAGTCACTATATACATATGATTGCTTATCGATGTCTGTCTGTTTAAGATTTCAAGCTCGTGATGTTTTACTTGTATATATAATATCACTCAATCTTATGTACTTTTTAGTGAACGATAAACGCCTCGTGAAGAACACATTTGACGAAACAATAATGTAAAATCCGATTTCACAAAATTGAGGCCTAAGTTTTTCTTGTGAATTAGTACTAGTAAGACTTGACAACTTGGCAATGTATTTTGAGTAAGTTAAATTGGAATGTTGTTTTGTATAAGAACGGTAATGTTTGTTCCAGGGTGGAATATACATGTTGGAAGTTATGGATACGTATGCTGGGGGATGGAATATTATGTTTATTTCTATTATTGAATGTATTTCGATATGTTATATCTACGGTGAGTCGTTTATAACGGCATGTGGTATTGTTGCACTATATCCCGCTAAGGAAAGGGTAGAGTACTCATGTTG
Source organism: Mactromeris polynyma (assembly GCA_032209605.1). Taxonomy (NCBI): domain Eukaryota; kingdom Metazoa; phylum Mollusca; class Bivalvia; order Venerida; family Mactridae; genus Mactromeris; species Mactromeris polynyma. The sequence goes on along the minus strand of JASFXZ010000001.1, from coordinate 37,645,630 downwards.
AAAGCATATTGTTGGCATTGCAGCCGCCTTGTCGCTTATTTAATAACAGTGTTTTATTTTCAGCATGCTTATTATATTATGACCTATCCCGAGGCTAATGCTATAACTTTCGATTAGATGTTTATATTTATTTGATTAATGCTGTGAAATGAAACAACGGCATCGAATCTACCAACCCGGAAATTCTGAAGATGGAAGCATTTCATTCCAATTCAAAGTTATTGCAAAAGTCTCATAATTCTATGGCTCCGCGAAAACATATAGCCTTAACTAAGCAGTGCAAGGCATTGTATAAAAGTTACATTGCTATGAATGTTACCAATAGCTTAAAGCTTACTGTATTGATCAGTCATTGCCGATTATCCCACCCAGTGGATGCCGCCATAAGTTGTAACCTGATTTAGTCCGTTTAACAAAAGTGTGCATTAAATTATTATGATATTCTTGAAAATTATATGTACAGGTTATCAAACAACAGTGTAATAACAATAGCAATCGAACAGATTAAGAATTTGGAAATGCTTTGAATATTTAAATAAGGAAACACTTCCAGAAATTGAAATCCTTATACAAATTACATCCAATTAGTTTAAGCTTTACAAATGTACCCAGAATCAACTTTGGGCTGCTTGCATCATGCTTTCCATAATATACGAGTATATTGCTCTGAAACGGAAGTGCCCATGTTAATCGCACTTGAGCTTTGTATTGTTTAAGTGAATGGAAATAGTTTGCTGCATGCGAATTGTGTATACCATTTGTTCCGACCACCGTTCCACATTTTGGAGTTAAACGTTTTTCAGTGTTCCATTCTTTGTGTATGTTCTGTTTACATTCATATGCAGTCAGTAATATAGATATGGTGATTGTGATGGAAATATTGAATTCTTACTTGAAACTATATGAAATATGGAAAAAAAACGCCCAATGTAATTTCTATTGTGCAGACAATAATTCGGAAGGCGTAGAGATAATTATGTCGATGGTGGTTGTCGAAGAAATGGATGTACGCTCTCGTGTATTGAATAATAGCAGGCTTTGTGCTGGGAAATTATATGTTTTTGTCATTGTATTATTTTAGGGTGGTATATATATGCTGGAAGTGATGGACACATATTCCGGGGGATGGAACATTATGTTTATTGCTATGTGCGAATGTATATCTATTTGCTATGTATATGGTGAGTGAAAAAAATAGCACTATATTACAAAAGTCTAATTGTGATTTATTTGTATATTAGTTCATGTCCTATGTGAAATTATTAATCGTGAAATCATGAACCTGCCACGTTAACAGTTCGTGATTCCATGATGTAATGCATTGAAAATGTCTAACCTGGCTTGTTTTTGATTCAACAAAACTATCAAACCCATTTCTAGTAATAAGACTGATTTCTTCATTCGCACATACATTTTGGCTACTGTTTTGCTGTACAAATTATATTCTATCCATCGCGTGCATGTCAGTTTGTTTAGATGTATACCCTAAAGCTTGTCAGTATTCCATCATGAAGCTTTCCCGTCAATATTCGCATCTGATTATATTTTGGATACATTTTGTACTTCGCAAATGTTTGAATGATTCGACATGATAGCATGGCAAAAACATGCAATGATAAACGGTTAGTATACCCGCACCAATTTAATATTTCTATGAAAACAGTGCTACAATGTATTATTTAAGTCTATAACTTGATAGCATTGCTGCATTATTAAATTCAACCAGTTTTATTTTGTCTGACATCTCATCAGTTTCAAATTGATAAACTTTGTCTACTTTGTGAAAGGATTGGTTTTGGTTTTGTTGAAATGAAAATTATACGCTTATAAGTATCATGTATGGATGTTGTACTAATACATCATATTGCTTTATGTACTAATACTTCCTTCAATATTCAGTTTATAAATATATTATGTCTTTATTAATTAGTTTTAATTTGATATTGCACGTTTCGAAAATCAATCTTAAAATAGGACAATGCGGAAATATTATATATATAACGTAATTCTAATCATGGATTTGACTAATGTAATACATCTTGACTAGCTGTGTTTTCTTTGTGTCTGACTTCCATAATGACTTTTTACTAAGTTGTACATGTGTCATGTAACCTGTTTCTAGCTGTTCCTTATCACTTTTGTTTGTGATGTTACATTTGTAAGTCTTTAACAGATATATCATATTATATGTATATTCTCACATGATATAGATCTCACATTTATAATGAAGTCCATGTCTTTGTGACAGCTATTTGAATTTTCTATCCACTGTCATGTGTTTTAAGAATAGTATTAACATAAACTGACTTTAATTAGACCGATACATTTATTAAAAACTACATTGCATTATTTTATAATAACATGGTTTGAACCCGTCCAGCTTGCTCAGTCTGTTGCACACTCGACTGCCAATGTGCAGGTGGTCATAGGTTTGAACCTAAGTGAGGAATAGGATTTGTTCTCCCTGACTATTTGGCCGAAGATGATTTGTCCTCCATCTCTGATGTATGCGGGGATGTTGACATTTTCTTATGAATTAACTAGTTTATATTGGTTGGTTACCCAGTAACACACGTAACGTCAGCTGACCGCCGTACGCAGTTACATACGGAAAATACGTCAAACCAACGATTTGACATTCATTCCTTAACTTTAGTTACTATTTCTGTCTAAAAGTGATACTATTTCATCCAAACACATCCGAGATTTTCAACAATGAGTTTTATTATAGACTAATAGATTATAATTATCATATACATGTATCCATTAGATTCTACTTTAAACTTTACTGTTATTCTTTTTGTTTAATGTTTTACTTATATTATTGCAGTATTTTAAAAATGACATTTTTGTCAACTCTGCCTTAACTTGCTCAGGAAAAGTGATGGCGTTTTCATGAATATCACTTTAGTTTAAGTACATTTATTCTTCATTATACATAAAGTCATTATATAAATGTACAAACAATGTAATCTAGAACATACGATTGTAAACAAAAGCTTACAGTTTTATGATCTCTTAAGAAAAACAATGTTTTATAAACGTGTAAAAGAGAGAGAAGGTAAACATTTCTTCCGTGTGATAAAAACTCATTTGAAATTAAGTGCATATTTTTCTGACAGGTATTCGTCGATTCCTCGTGGACATTGAAACTATGATTGGACAAAAGATTTGTGGATTCTGTCCTTTCGTCATGTGCAAATACTGGTGGGCTTTGAACTGGTGTCTCCTCACCCCTGTCGGTGTCGCTGTAAGTCATTTATTCTACCCCGGTCCCAGAAATATAACCGTACCTCACCACTCGCCACACGGCCATCACCACTCAACTGAGTGGTGAGAACCGGTCATAATTTCGGTTTATAATTCAATCAGTCATAAGTATTTTTAATTGTGTTTAGCAAACATATTTTGTGAGATCGATTTTAAAAATACTTTTTTAATTGTTATATTTGAAAGCTCTGTGACACCTCGAAACACATAAAAACATTCATTACATCCGACGCTCGTTACTTTGTCATTTATTACAATGGAATATTCGTTTAACGGCGCACATACATAGGAACAGCATCTATTCAACACAATATTAAATGTGTTTTAAATACAAAAACGTAAACTTACAAAAGTAGCTGCGGTTATCACCGTCAATATTTCTTAGTTGTTTTATAATGTGGAGATAACGCTAGTCTTATACTCAGCACATATGCTCACCTGATGTAATATATTAAAACAAACAGCCGTAAAGGTTGCCTGCGTATTAATAGTTTCAATATATATTGGTCGTTTTCACAGAAACACTTGTTTCGTCAAATTGTCTGGAGATGAAAACACATCTGATATGGCTCGAATTCCCGAAGTAACTAACTGTAAATTGGTTTATTGTAGTTCATCATGATCTTTTCATGGGTGAAATACACGGATATGGATGGTGATGCATTCCCATGGTGGTCAGATATTCTCGGGTGGATGATGACCATGACCGTCATTGTAGCTATCTTAGCTGGCGCCATCTATGCTATCGTTAGCGGAGAAGGAAGTTTTGCAGATGTAAGTAGCTTTTTGTACTTCACTCTTCACGGTCATTATATATATGTACTGAATGTATGCATATAGTTACTTCTACAGAAGATGATATAAGGCCTATATCGATATCATCACATTTAAACATGTCGAATCTACAATTTTGTTCGATTTTGCAATTTCGCTTTTCTGACTGAAGGTGAATGTATCCCCACTTCTTTGTGTCTCTTTGCGAACATTTATCCTATCCAATCAGATACATTTAAAACATTGTGATCCAATGCTGGAACTCCATTGGCTAAATGGATTATAATAGTACAGAATAGTATAGTATAGTATGGATATCAGACATTGTGGGTTGATCGATACATTCCGTATCATATTCACTTTGTTTGAACAGGTACACATGGCAATAGTAGTCCACTATTTTTTTGTGAATTTAAAATTCGCGATATAGGGGTTGCTAAGATACGAATGTTTACAAGAATTGTTTTATACGCAATTTATTAAGTATGGAGTCTGTAGCAAAAGCGTGATTTCTGCTTTTTATGCCCCCACTCTGAAAAGGGGGGTGCTTATAGATTTGCCTTGTCCGTCTGTCCGTCCGTCCGTCCATCACAAAATCTTGTGTCACTCATATCTCTAAAACAATATGAGCCGAAGTCATTAAACTTTACAGGAATGTTCACCAGCATGTGAAGTTGTGCACCTGGGGTTTCATGTTTGGCTGTGCCCAGTAATTGCAAAGTTATGACCATTGACTTAGTTAAAATATAGCCTACAGAGTATGCAATCTTGTGTCACTCATATCTCCAAAAGTATATGAGCCAGAGTTATAAGACTTTACAGGAATGTTCACCAGCATGTGAAGTTGTGCACCTGGGGTTTCATGTTTAGCTGTGCCCAGTAAGTGCAAAGTTATGGCCCTTGACTTAGTTAAAATATAGCCTACAGAGTATGCAATCTTGTGTCACTCATATCTCCAAAAGTATATGAGCCAGAGTTATAAGACTTTACAGGAATGTTCACCAGCATGTGAAGTTGTGCAACTGGGGTTTCATGTTTGGCTGTGCCTAGTAAGTGCAAAGTTATGGCCCTTGACTTAGTTAAAATATAGCCTACAGAGTATGCAATATTGTGTCGCACATATCTCCAAAAGTATATGAGCCAGAGTTATAAGACTTTACAGGAATGTTTACCAGCATGTGAAGTTGTGCACCTGGGGATTCAAAACTCGGTGAGCCCTGTAAGTGCAAAGTTATGGCCCTTGATTTATTGAAAAAAATATATCATACATAGCGTGCAATTTTGTGTCGCGCATATCTCCAATAGTATATCAGCTACACTCACCAAACTGTACAGGAATGTTCACCAACCTGTAAAGTTGTGCACCTGGGGTTTCGTGTTTGCCTGTGTCCAGTAAGTGCAAAGTTATGGCCCTTGACTTATCATCATCATCAGTACAGTTGTTCACTTGGTAATTTTGATATCCATTCACAAACTATGAGCAGAATAATAGCATTTGCTTTTGTGACAAAGGCTGCAAGTGGGGGCATCTGTGTCCTATGGACCATTCTAGTTTTTCTTCATCTTAATGTAAGTTGTATCGTTCTGTTATAATTGGCATACTTATTTGTATTTCAGAGATTTAGACAGGCCTGTACACCAACTGTAGAATGGGGACCAGCCCTTGTAAAACACAGACAGCTCGTCGCTAAGTATGTCCCTAACTACGTAGTGGACCCCTGGGGCAAGGAAAGTCAACAAGGCACCGTATCTCCAAATGACATCGCTTTACAGGTATGCTATCAGCTTGTGTGTGACTGTACCTTATATTTCTGTGTGTACATGTTGTGTCAATGTGTCACTGTATCAATGTATTACAAAGCGCCCATCAAAATGCCTAAGTCTTTAGAGATAATTATCTAGTGAGATTTCTTTAATTCAGGTATAAAATGTTGTTTTCCAAACAAAAATTCACTTTAACAATACATGTCTTCTGAGAGTGTATTACATGTAGAATAAAAAAGGGTAATCAGCTCAGCTACTGATTAAATCGCCTGAATAACCAGACGTCTGGCGACTTATCATTGCATAAGAACTATAACTGTGCAAGAGACAAACTGATTATTAAAGAATTTTGCCATGTTAATGGGAAGTTTGATTTAAAAATACTCATATTTGCAAGTTTTTGGCACAAAGTAAAAACACTTTTTTGCAAGTTCTTAATTCGAAAAATCACCGAAAAAGTGACACCATTCTTTAGTGTTGGAAAACGTAGATTCCCCACAGTTATTCTCCTCCACTAGCTAGAGTAGTTAGTAATTATTTCTGCAGAATTAGCTATCATAAAACAATACATCGATGTACAATGTGAGTACATAATTTGCTAGACATTAAAATAAGCTAAATGTAAATGTCTGAACTAAATACAACAACTGTATATTTAGTGCTTATATCGTGCCGTTGAGGTTCATTTGGCTTTTTCGATGACCAAAACATATTGTGAGCTCAAAAGGGTTTGCCGTTGAGTATGTCATTAATTTCCTTTATTGCTACAAGAATTTGTAAACTCATTACATTTAACCATGTTTATGTTCGAAATAGTACAAATATTTTAGTTGTCTACTGTTTTTATGAACATTTAAAGCATTTGTTGTATTTATCATTAAAGTCTTACTATCGATTTAATTGCTGACATGCATAATACATATTAAGCTTATATTTGAGTTTCTAATAAAAATAATTGTATATATCTCAATCCAAAAAAATGATTATACGACATTTTCCCGTGGCCGAGTGGTTGATGCATCCGCTTTGGGAGCGGGAGGTCGAAGGTTTGAATCCCAGTAGGGGTCCGTTCTGATATGGCCGGTTGGTGAGCCGCCAGCTAGTTAAGTAATGGATACCGTGTGCATACCTGCCTAGTGCCTAACATTAAAGGATATGAATCGGAAAGTTAATGATCTCAGAAAGTAGGTGTCTCATAAGTCAGAATTAGCTGCCCCTTTAAATAGGGGTGACACTATAATAAATAAACACTTTCCCCTTTTTCTGTGATGGAACAAAACGGTAGGGGATTATTAACAAGGGCCTTTAGAGCGTTATTAATGCTTTATATTAAATATCGGGGTAATTATCATATTCACGCACACAGATGTCTCAATGGATATTTTATCTTTGTCATACAACTAAGAAAATTGGACAAGACGTAATTCGCAAGAGTCGCGAAAATACATAACTTCTTGCTATTGTACAGCCAACGCTCAATAACTCAAACTATGTTATGTCGCTATCTCGTTTTAAAACGACAACGTAAATGCAGAGACAATTAATTCATTTTAAACATTGACTCGAATTCTTTACTCTCGTGCTCTGGTTATCTTGAACTCCATATAGCTCGAACAAATTCGAGTTATTGGGTCTTGGCTGTTGATTGATTTAGAAAGTATTTGAATGATATATATCTATGTTCTGTGTGCTACATGTACAACTAATCCAGATTTCGTTTACAGATGTCCTTAGACACATACACTCCTATATCTGAGAAGGAAGCTTATAGAAAGAAAAGTGAATAGAGTATTTGTAAAAAAAGAATGTTTATTCCTAAGCAGACTGACGATAAGTCTGTTGTTTGGACATTTAAAAAAGATAGATCATGTGAAGTTATTGATTTTGATTATGTCCTGTCTTGCTTTTTTATGGATAATTATCAATTAGGCATTATTTCAATGTAGCATGCCTTCTTTATAAATTGCTGCGAAATGTGTCCATTTTCATGTTCTGTGACTGACATTTGTTTTTTTTATGTCTGTGATACGCCTTACATAAACGAGTGCTGACATTTTCTACGAGTGTTAGAAAGTTTTTGTAATGCTATATACCAAGCTGTGTTCAGAGTTACTTTACAATATTTCATCTCCAATGTGGGCTTTCTTATCATATTTATATATTTTTGTTTTCTATTGTGATTATAAAATTGAATATTTGCCGGTATTTTTGATCTCATGTACATTATTATTACAGTTATTAATTGCGTGCATGTTCGATTGATCAATGTCACGCTTTGTTATTATGTTACCAACTGTACCCTCTTCTGCCATATTTCTATTAGGTATACTGTACCAGAAATTGTCATTTATTACATGTCTGTACATTGATTTTGTTATGAAAATCAGCAATGATATTTAATCGATTTCTCTTCATTTGTTGATTTAACAATATTTGACTTAGCTTCTCTCAAACCAGCTCGGTCCAATGACCATCTTTTCAATACATCACATGTTTGACACTCGTATCATCCTCTCAACGTGTTATTGAAAGTTACGGTACATCTTTCGGTTATGATGTCCTTGTTTGATGAAAGCAAGTACTGGTTGGAGACCAGTGAAGGCGATTAGCCGAGCATATGATCGTACATGACTGAACAGTTGGTGAAAAGCGCATCAGCAAAGCCATCGTGACCAGAAAACCAGATTATTTAGGACTTACCTCGAATAAATACTGCTGGATACTCATTCAATTGTCTCATTTCTGTTCTCAATAAACATTTAATTCGTTGAGTTGCCACACTAGCTGGGGGCACTTAGATTTACCATTGTCTGTCCGTCTGTCCGTCTGTTCCACCAAACTTGTCTCGTTTTTTTATCTCCTAAACCGTTGTACTTAACAGTCTTCAAACTTCATAGGAATAAATATCGACATGTGGAATTGTGCGCCTGGTAAAAATAGAGTTAGAGTGAAGTTGGGGCACCTATGTCCTCTGGACAGTTTTCTAGTGTATTTGCTGACGTGCCTGTATATGTAATTTGCTCTTCACTTGAATGAAATGGTTATAAATTATTATGCAAATGACTTCGTGCGTTGTGTACATATTTGACTGAGTTAAACATGATTAGTCCATAAACGCAGAGAGTAAATTCCTGTATTTGCCCATTAGTTATATTAAGAAATCAGTAAGTATTGAAAATACTAAGATAAGGAACTGTCTGTTACATGACAATACGAATATACGGCTCTGTATAACTTGATGCGATGCTATTACTATATAACTTTCTTTACAAATGTATACACAAGGAAACTACCTGAATGGTAAACACACACTTGTTATATGCGTTGAATTCGCTATCAATGTCATGGTATCGTGATTGCTATATAAATATTTTGATAAATTCTGCAGCGATATAATAAAACCTCGTACCAAATCAGTAAGTAAAACTGGGTAAAATGAGTACAATATTCAGTAATTATCTTATACAGCCGGACATCCTCTCATGATTTAACAATAACAGTCTTGAAAGTTACAGAATATCACTAAATCTCATGTAATCATAAATTATCAATGCAGTTTACTGTCAATATAACCATGTTATCTATATCCTCTGTTTTCCGGATCAGTAGCATGTATATACCATTTAAACGGATCTAGTTGTCATTGCAAGATCCGTAACTCGTGCTTGAACTTTTTTTGATACTTTTTAACGACCGCCGATATTTTCGTATGAATTTTACATTTTTACACGGTTAATAATAAGTTATGAGTCATTACATCCAATTGAATAAATAATTCGATTGATACGACCACTGTAATGTCTATCAAAGTATATCTGAATCAATGAAAAACCCATATATTCTAAAACATCAGTCAGTGCTTCCTCTTGCATGTGTACCAACCCCTTCCATGATTGAAAAGTATTTGTACATTATGAGATGTATTAAAGTGTAATCATATCTATCTCACTAGTACAGTATTTGTAAATATATTTTAAAAAACGGAGGCATGATAAGGCTCCTGAATGTTTTGTGATGACACTCTTAGAACATAATTATGTTTCCTTACAATGTCATATGAATCAGAATGTATACCGTTTTTGTGTGAAAATCAGTATTATTTTACATTTATTATTTAGGGGCTATAAACAAAGATATACCAGTGGTGCAAATGTCACACATTCTTAACTGACGATCTTGAAAGTAGGAAACTTGTCAAAGTCAAGAAAGATAAGAAAATCAATGAATATCTTGTACCGATTTTTTTATATTTTTGAGATATAAACACTTTATCTACTGGAGTTTTCCACGAGGTTACATGCAAGATGGCGATATTTTGATAATCAACAATATGAATATAACATATTTTCTGACTGTATCATCCTTATATGTAGGTATTGTGTCTGAATATATTATTATTATATTATGTATATTATCTCTTCAATATAATTATAACACTTTCCTATATCGTAGGACTATCATCATCAGCAGGTGAAGAGTGAGCTACACCCTGATCCATACCTTGCCTATCAAGAGCCACCGGCCCAACAAATTATTACTTACCCTCAGCATCGTGCCCCTTCAGTCCAGAGTAGTAATTCTTATTATGTGACCTATGTCGACCGAAATTAAAACGTAATACATTTTTGGGCAGTTTTGCCCCTGTTCTGTAACAAAATAGCCTAGTATCGTATTCTTAAACATTGAAGTTCCTATGTTCAGCACATTTTGATGCATATATCAATATATCAAAACATGATTGTATCAGATATCGACGATTCCGTACAAAACGACGTTTATTCACATAAATACTTTTGTACCAACTCTCGATTCATCCCCAAGACCGTTTCTCGCTTGTCAAACAAAATGAAATCTTTATACGTCTGACGAAAAGTTGTTGTCCTAAATCATGAAGATCCAAACGAGCAGAATAAGGACATGCATTGTAAATGTTTCGTTTTTTATATGAAATGAACACTATAATTGCTGAGCACAAAACGTAGCAGATACAATCACTGTGTTGTTCCTGGGAACTTTAATGTCTTGCAGCCACAATTATATTATGTATACATTATAGGATAGTTGCATCCTACATTCTGAGTGCTTCTTTGTGTTGTGATTGGGCCGCTGTTGGCTTTCATTTATGGTTTTTGTCATAGTTTTATCTTGTTTGAAATAGAAACTTTCACTAAACACCTGGCCCTCCGGAACCTACTTAACTATCCTAATGTGTCTACGGCATAAAATTTCATAATTTCATAATTACCTAAATCATCTTTAATATATCAATTTATCTTTAACCTTGTTTTTCCTCCGTACATTTCGTTGTAAAGTTATCATTCAAATATAGTTTCGATAATGCACAACTATATGACATTAATAACGGTTTATTCAAACGTATTAACTAATGATCATCATGCAGTGTTGTGTATACTTGTATATAACCGTTCATGGTACCCAGGCTATCCATAACATATATGATACCCTGTGCAAATTGGCTGGCAAAACTTCGTAATGCATGAATATTCATTAGCATGTCTTGACCAATGAAATGGACGAAAACGGAAAAGAAGGAATCATCTTTGTGAAGAGCTATCGCTCGCTCGGTCTAACTCCTCGGCAATATCCGTATCGCATAAGGTGTGTGTCACTTCATTAATTATTCTAAATTATGTACAGTCAGTTTGCCCAGGGTATCATATATGTTATGAATAGCCTAGGTACCGAGGATGGTATATAGCTAAAGTATGAGCATAGACACGTACAAAATAACAAACACAGTCAAAACCAAAAGTCGATAACTCGCACTGTATTAGCTCTAATTATTGCTTCATTCGAATATAAAATCAGCCTCGATGAATCACTTTTATTAAAGATGCACGATGCATTACATTCAAATATTCGAATCCATATCGTGGTATTGAATCGGTCCAAGTTAACGAGATTTAACTGTACTTTTGTAAGCGTACATTAGAAACAAGATGGAGACACGGTCTTGCTATAAGGCAGCTTTAAGCATCAAATCGTCACAATGTAGTACACATTATGCTAACATAATCTGTTGCCCTGATATATCGGCACAAATGAGGGAGTTGTATGGCTTCCCGGCAGCTTTGTTGACCAGATCATGCATATCAGCTACGGTGAGAGCAGCATCATTCGTGGCATCAGCGTTAGACGCCGGCACAGCAATGTAATTAAAGCATGTTTACATTTAAAGCGCTCGTTTAACTACACCAATTGATCTAATGGCACGCTGCTTAAGTTCTGTGTTTTGTTCTTGTTGGGTATTGTCTGTTAGAGTTGTTGTTAAAGCCTCTTCTGTGTCACAAATTTTATCATAGGAACATCACCTCTCTAGTTCCAGCCATTTACCTTTCATTTCTGTTTATTAAATCTAACAGCACTCTGTTTTTATAGGATAACAAAGTACCAAGTGTTTATGAAGTGGTAGACCAACCAGTTATTATGGTATAACGTGTGAAGAGTCTATATTCTATATGTTTCCTCTTTCACACTGCTAAGATAGACTGCATTACAGTTTTGCTAGATATTATTGCTACACTTTTTCTACATATCTGGACTTCATAGCTTTGGCTAACTACGGTCATTTTTTTTAACTTAATCATATGAATGATAAGTTGGTTAACATAGAAGACGTTCTAACTGTTTCTAGGAAACCAAGAGTGAACCGCAATCTTATTATTACCCGCAACGTGTTTACGTGGCGTAACCAAGGTAATGCATGTACTTAACCAAACAAGTGAAGATCTTACTCAAGCGGCTGATCGACATAAATACTTACAATTACCTTTGGCAATTGCAATAGCGAGACAATTCAATAAATTGAAACAAACGTTTGTATAATTTTATTCAACACTCATAAATATCTCAATCCCATCATGTGTGCAGCTATGTATTTTGAAATTTAATTTCAAAAGTCCTCTTACAATATTATACGTTTGAGTTTAAAATTGGTGCGTTTGATACAATGCATGAGCTAATCCATCCTATATCTTACCCAGTTTCAATTGATTGTTTTGTTAGTTCTACGATTTTAATTTAGATGTCTACATCAAAAAGGGTCCTAAAAGTGTTTAATTAATTCGCCAAGTTGTGTCATGTCAGTAAGTGTTTATAACCGGTTCCTGTCTGTTTTTCTCATAAAGTATATATGTCGACCATGCCATTTTTAAGTGTTTTGGTTTCGTTGAAGTGTTGTGCGAAGGTGTTCCTGTTTGGACGACTGGTGTATATGAAATTGATATCACTGATTTTGGTGTATTTAATGAATAACTCGTGAGCTTCAGTCGCATGTTTGTGTTAATACTTTAACACATGTGATTTTGGAAAATGATATATCACGTTTCTTAGCCGGGATTATATAAAAAATGTTTACCTGCACCGTATTCACAAATGCTAAATTTGATAAGGTATATGCGTGTGTGTTTGTTACCTTATGACAATAATGCATGTTAAAATTTATATTGTATAATTTGGGATACGTTTTCTGTAATATTGGACTGGTGTGGTACATTGCATTACACATAAGCACTCATCGTAGGACGGATAAGGTATCTGATAATAACTATGGTGGACCTTTCCTCCGGGGGCATGTTTTATACTTGAAATAATTATTATTGCATGATAGATTTACGTAGTTTTAGAAAGTTAAGGTACTGGTTTAAGATATGAATTGCATGAGCAACGTGATATAGTGTTAAGTCATTGTTGATTGTCTATTAATGACTTTACATGGTCGTGTTTGTCGCGAATGTATTGTGTAGCTTTCATCTTTTGTTTTGTCTATATGAGAGCCACTGTTCAATTTCCAACCTCTACTTTAAGTGACGTCATTTCCAGAAAATATTACATGTGACGTCATCATGTACTGATAAGAAGCAATATTTACTCCATATGGCAATAAGAAAACGCAATAACCATATGGAGTAAATATTGTTTCCTGCGTGCAAATAGTGACATCTCATGTTGCGTTTTCTTGAAACGACGTCACTTACAGAAGATGTTGTAAATTCCATTGTAGCGCTCATATACTCCTACGAGGTGACTGCTAAATATTTGGAAAATTCGGTGCTAAATGATAACTGCTTGTTTTGGAATATTCAATCGATAGTTTATGGCATACCCGAGTGTGTATACTAAGAGAATGCACTCTGAAATTGGACAGTTTCTACATGCGCTACTTTCCATCGAAAGTTTATATCAAGATATTCTGCTGTTTTCACAAAGATAATATTTTATGCTTACGCTAACAGAATCTTTTATTTAATTAATACTCACATATAATTACAATGCTATGAGAATATATATTTAAGTTTATTGCTAATTAATGCTATAAATATCACATGATCAACTGCTATGCAGTTTATATTGTTTGGATGCAGTTATATATAAAATTGCTTATTTTAAGTATACGATAAAACAAGTTTGCGCTTAGTAAACGTTATATTGAGCTTGTTTGGAAATAATAGACATTTATGCATTTGTAGAAGTATACGCAAGTTTTATCTTTAGATATTGATGCTATGACGTATACATGTATATACAGTAACACCTCACTTAAAGACAACTTCGATAATAAGACCAGCTCAAAATTAAGAACACAATTTTCAAGTCCATTTCACTGTTTTACTCTTTATTCAACCTCATTTTTCAGACCACCTCAAAAAGAAAACCAGTATTCAAAGGACCCAATGGTGGTCATATTATTGAGGTTAAACGTACAGTAAAATTTCCATATTAAGAGCAACATTGACTTTTGAAAAAAAGTAGATTTTCGTACTAATATGGTATAATTTTTGAGTATTTAAGTGAGATTTTACTGTATATCCAATGACTTGATTAGACTGATTAAAATAACTTGATCGATGATCAATGAGCATTATGCGAAACTTATGCATACATACACTGCTTGAGATATTGTATATAATGTTAAATTGGTAAGTCCATATGTGTGCATCCATGTCAAATGAGCAGTCATGAAAGAGTTACATCCAAATTATTGGATATATAATTAAATAATCATTGTAATCTTCCACACATGTGTAATTTAACAGTGTATACCATTAAATGTATAATTTAGTGCATACAAAATACCATGCTAATCTAGTATGTAATATTTGTCTTCTATTTTTCAGTTATTAATTGTAAGGTCAATTTAATATGATATGTATATACGAGTACATCGTATAGATGCAACATATTTTCAAAAAGCTTGCAAATTTTGCTGAAGTTATCTTTTACGTTATCTTTTACGTTCAGACATATTTTACTTGTACTCATATAATGTAACAATATAAAGTAATTATATTATGTTCATGTTATATAAGAATGTTAGATTACTTAGTATTTTATTAATATCCAATGTATGATTTACGTAGTATTATAAAATATAGGTTACACATTGCTTTAAGTATTGTATCCGGGTTATTTTATACGTATGTATCTCAAACAGCGTAATTTGATCTTACAATATATCGACAATGAATTTTATCTGAATTTAACTATGATTACAATTAATAAAATGAATTTTTCTTATTAACTTCCTGTTCACGTTGTATTTCTAACCGCTTGATGTGTTTTTATATTCTTTATCAGTATACGATTCGATGTGATCGCAATAATACGATGAGTTATTCCGGGTTTCTTCTTCCTGTGTCTAAATGTAGTCTTTCACTTTTCATTGCAGATGTCGAATGAAGGAAAAGCCTACCTTCCAGAATATGACCAAGCTAGAATGTAGATAAAAATCAACAAAACTTTAAATGAAATCCGAAACATCACCAGAATTATGTTAGACTCAACACCATATTATATATGTGTTAAATGTTATGAATTCGTATGTGACTTAGCTTTTTGTGATAATGACCTTCAACGCTTATTCCGCTACTACACTGACTTTAGATGATAGAAAATGATACCAACATCGAAACGGACTGAAGAAAATTGTGATCTGGCGAAAACTTAAGCAACTACTTGATTATTTTGTTACACTCTCGTATAGATCTTCAGCCTTAGACGTACACTCACGTGAATAAGAACAGCAAATAGTATGTTCAAATGTGTTTTAACGTCAGTTTTACGTCAAAGTTTTGAATGCGCTCATGAATCCCTTTGCAAAGCACTATTTGAATTATTTTTTATGTTCCATTGTATATCTTAGTTAATGCATGTATAACTTAGGTTTTAGATGAGTTGCAGAATATACCTGATTCTATCAATTCGGAAGATGGGCTTATCCAATTATTAAGCACTATTTCGATCTTATTTGTCTGTGTCTAACTGTTCACACTTGTACTTAACTGGAAGAGGTGTAATTATCTTAACTGTGGTATTTGCTAATTATGTCTGTGACACGTGTTTATGCAATCAGGGTTTTAATTGTATTAAATGTAACTAAACATACATAGCTCAACATCTAAATAGAATGTTATCAGATTTTATAGCCGTTGTAACCTATGCTTGGAATAGAAGGACATTTAAATTAATGTGAGTATAGCACTACTGAAATGCATGATCGTCTGTTCAGTCTATATATATTTATATATTATGCAAATTTGAATCAGGTACAGCTTTTAAAACGTCAAAATCTGGAAAACATCTTCCTCTAATGTAAAACACACACATGAAACTTGATTAGAATACTCACTGTTTGACAATTTATCAATCGAAGGTGTACGCAGGATTTTAAGGTGAATTTTACTGTTTATATAACCGGTTTTGTTTTACAACAACATATATATAACAACTCAAATGTTCAAATATGTTCACAAACTTTGTTTTAAAATTTGTAAATACACTTTGTAATTGTTAATATATTTCTTAGTGAAGATTTTTTATACATAAATTAGCATAATGCTTTTTCTATGCATATTTTTACATATATTTTACATATTCTCATAATCAGTGTTCATTATTTACACTAACATTTCTTATGAATTGTATACCACAATCGGTAAAAAATATGACAATAACTGTTTTATGCCTATATAGTTCAACTATATCTTTATCATTATCGAAACTGGTATGCATTAGCAATAAGTTTCAATATGAGTTCAAGTTGTGAACTATATGTATTTTATAACCATAGCTCAAACAGATAAAGGAGTTGTGCATTACATAAAATAACGAAATCAAGTATAGATCTTTTGGCATGTAGGAGTATTTACGAATGTACGCTCCGTATTTCATTACGGCTGATTGCCACAATACATCGGCAATATACGTCGTCATATTGATTGTTTTATGATTAATACAAAGGGAGATAACTGACTTGAATAAATGCAAATGATGCACTCTGTGAAAAATATACTTTTGTTGTTCAATATCTGATTTATTAAACATGTTTCACAATTCTTTTTGTTACATCATATAAAAATAAAAGAATGGAATTTTAAAAAACACTTGCATATGAGTTCCATTAATGAGTTTCCTATTTGTTCCTGTTACTAATATGGATTTCGGAGCGCGTGTTGCGTGCAGGAAGGGGCTCTTACCTCCAACCCATATAGCGTAAAATCTAAAAAGACCTCACTTGGGACCCTTGAAACTGGTCTTAATATTGAGGTGGTCTTAATATCGAGGTTAAATGAAGAGCAAAACAGTGAAAATGGACTTGAAAAGTGTGAACTTTATGTTGAGGTGGTCTTATTATTGAGGTGGTTTTATGTGAGTTTTTACTGTATTGGAAACGTTTAAACATTTATATTTGTAAATGTTTACGATTTGTATTTAACGTATTCCATATTGATAACTCCAGTTTCCAACGATTGTCGTTTTGAGCATTTTTGAATATTGGAAATTACTTGAAATATACATCGATAGTAAGTCATCTTTGAAACTACTCATAGCTGCATTGCCACGGTCTGAAATCCATGTGAAGTCAACAAATACATGTAGTAATTATACGGTCTGTTGACGATATACACCAAACACTGTGTGCCATACCCGGTGCAGCCACCAGGATAATAAGTCTCGTTTCTATAACAGCAGTTACTGTGACCCATATATCCACAACAATGGTCCATGTGCAGATGACAACGATCCATATAATGGTTACAGGGACACATGTACACTGTGATGTACATACTATACTGAATCTAAATAAATACTTCTAACAGACATGAAAGGAATGTACGGTTGGACGTGTTCTTTCAGGGGAGCTAACTGTAATAACGATTGTTTCAAAGTAAGCTGGATTTCTCTCCCGTGATTGTGTTGAGTCAGGCGTGTGTGTTTATAATCGCGATCAGGTATAATTATGAACTTCTAGGACCGATCTACAAAAATTCGGATAAAGAAATGCTCTCGTAAGTAACGCTATATAAGTGCTATTTTGTTAACTTTTTAAAACGCAACCACGGCGTTTTCTCTGTCAAGCCTTCCGACAAACACGAACTTCTTAATACAGCTATTTTGAAATAATAATATATTCATACGTTCGCGGTTAATAAAATCGCACTATATATTATTTGTTAACGCACGCTTAAACATCGGAGATTTTCACGAGTTTTTCATCTTTATCCCTTCTAGAGAACTCTACCTTTATATCTACTATGATATATGTATATGCCACCGAAACAGAATATAATTTCCTCTTAGTTTGTCCGTTTTACAGAGACTTAAACACAAAACTATTTCAGTCGATATTTTGCCATTGGCCAACTCTTAAAATATATTATAATATCATGTCTTCAAAATCAAAACGCCTCCAGATTGACTTGGCAAAATATATCTACTTCGCTTTGTCGAAAAGAAATGCAACAAATCTGTGAAAACTACACTTTACTTATATTACTATTTCTGTTAAATATTTCTTTTTGTAACTACCATCATATTTCATTTTTAAATCTTCACTATGCTCTGGTGACTATTTCTCTCTCACCGACTATATTGTGGCAAACAACTTAAATGTAAAATGTTTAATGCCAAAATAAACTAGTATTGTATTATAAAGCCTAAGTCCCACCATTACGTCTTTGGGTGGCGAATGGGTACGTATGTAGAAATCGTTGACATTCCCCATTATTCGTGCAGGGTTCTTGTTTGAGTCATGGTGATTCGGGACAGTTCTCCTCTATTCGCGGGAGGGCCACGACAGTTTTGAAATGTTCAAAACATTCGTGGTCAAGTCACGATTTAAGTGTGTTGGAACTGCTTTCTAACTGCGTTCTAACTGGTTCGTACTGGTGCGTACTGGCATTCTTCTCCTACCGTAGCGATTCGTGAAGGTGGTTGTCAATCATTCGCTCACGCTCAAAGCAGAATGTAGTACGCTATACAACGAACCACTACGCATCCAGTACGAACCCAGTATTCGTATCACTTTCGTGTCGCAATCGTGACACAATCGTGGTGGTTTTCAGTGGTTCGTGGTGGTTCGTACTGTTTCGTGGACATTCCATCCGCATTCCTACTGTGATCGTAGTAAGTAGGTGTAGGTTCGCACTGAATCTTCTTAATTCTTGTTGGAAGCGTACCGCGTTCTTACTGCTGTCTCACTGCATTATTGTGGCTTTCGTACCGTTGCATTCAATACGCGTACGAGGTATGTGTAGGGAACTCTCTCTATGGTCAGTACATTGCAACCACTACGACTTTTTCATTCTTCCATATTCGCCGGTATGCGTGCCCGAAGTCGTGACAGTGGGACTGTGGCTTAATGTATATACAGTACAAGGAGGCTAATGCTTTAAACACCTCATCTCTTTCCGCGACCGAAATCGTGCTTCAAACATCATAATAATTATATCCATGACATACAATATGTGATGAAAACAGAGTGTTCGAACGATGGAAATGTGATTATGAAAATTTATGCTATGATAAAAATTAATGTGATTTCGTCGAGGATTTTTTCAACCAGAAACAGATTCATAAACACTTAATTGAAATGGAGAAGTCAGATCCGCTATATACACCCAACCCTCATTTGAACAGGGATATAACAATAGAAGAAATAACCTGTGTAGTGATGAAAGCTAAATCGAAATCGGCCTCGGGATATGATATGATATGATACCGTATGAAGTGTTGCAATTCCCGAGCGTCATAGCGATGTTACAACAGTTATTTCAGTTTATGACGGACACGAGCATTATACCGTCTTCATGGAGAAAATCAATTATTTGTCCAATTTTGAAGGACCCAACTAGTGACACGAGATTACCAATGAACTATAGAGGTGACAGTTTGCTTTCATGTGGGAGTAAGTTGTATAGTCTTTCATCAATAGACGAATAACGGCATATCTGAACGAGTGCGGTATTTTAGCCGATGGACAAAACGGATTTAGGTCGGTCAGATCTTGTGAAGATCATATTTTCACTCTGAATAGCATTACGCGTAATAACAAATCAACTATGACATCCTTTATTGATTTGAAAAAAATGCTTCGACTTCATCGATAGAGACATGATGCTTTATAAACTACTTATAAACAAAAGGGATGGTAAAATAATGACTCCATTAAGATTATATACAGCAGTTCTTCGTCATATGTACGTATTAATAGCATATTGCCTGACTTGTTCGATTGTGCAAAAGGGGTGAAACAATGATGTAATTTGTCTCCGACCATCTATGCCATCTTCGTGTATGATCAGGACAAAGAAATCAACAACCTTAATCTTGGAGTTAAAGTGAACGACACTTCATTATGGATGCTCCTGTATTGTATTGATTGCTGATTCAGAAGAAAATCTACAGACAATGCTCAAGATGATGCATGATTGGTGCAAACGTTGGCGAGTTCTGATCAAGGGTGAAAAAATCCAAAATAATGCACTTTCGGAAAGGGAGACAACAACGAAGTAACTACCAGTTCCAAATTGGAGATAACTACTTGGAGCCAGTGGACCAATACAAGTACCTTGGAGTTATACTGCATGAAAAAATGACTTCAGACATAACTGTGAGGCTCTCTCAAAAGGTGCCGGAAGAGCATTGGGAAATGTGATCTCTAAGATACATCACCTTAAAAACTGTGGATTTAAGACGTTTCAAAAGTTATACAACTCATGTGTCGTCCCTGTATTAGATAACGGTGCTTTGATGTGGGGTTTCAAACACTTTGATACAGCTGATAGTGTACAAAACCGGACAATTCGCTATTTCTTAGGCGTTCACAGATTCACCCAAATACTCGCGCTTATCGATGATTACCTTGTACTTGCAGAAGATGGCTGTGTATACTTCGATATTGGAATAGACTTGTGAAACTAAATGATAACAGAATTACCAGAGAAAAAAACCCTACAACACACAGTTTTAACCAACTTAGTGTTTTTTTAACGCTTGGTTTTTTATTGGCTTAAAGTGAGCTAAAGCGAATTGTTAGGCATAAATAACGTACTTTTTCCAGAGAAACTCAAAACTGCCTTAAGCACTTTCCTCCATAATTCTATTTTTTGTTAAATACTCGTAGAAATAACCAGCATTTTTAGGACGCCGAAACACACCTTTATCCATTTTTATTTTGCATCAATACGTTATTATAAAATCTAAACATATTCTCAGTCTTTAAGTGAAAAATATCATTATAATAGCTCATGAACTATGCTCAGACATTATTTGGTAAATTTGCTGATGTTAAATAATAGGTATTCGTGTGATTACCATCGACCAGAATCGGAAAATTGCAATTTCGGAGACCGATCAGTCAAGATCACTGCCTACAAGAAATATCTATTTAATGCGTTCTCGATTCTTCTTGGCTTACATTGAGCTCAGCACGTATAAAACTAAAACATTTATTATAATGGAACACACATTATTAGTATGATTCGTCTCATCTGGTCGACATATACTATCAGAACACAAACAGAACGTCGTGCAGTGGTTGTAAAATTACCCCAGTATCGTTCATTATTCGTTAGTTTTACCGTAAAAATAATAGTGTAAGAAAGATCATCAATTTTTATTCCACAGTATGTTGTTAATAATGAACGATATAAAGTCATAGTGCGGATAAAACACTTCAACATGTATTGATACACTGGTGAACTATACATATCATTCCACCTAGACTAGACAATGTATTTCGTATCTTCACAACTCTGTTGAATAGAATATTAAAAGCGTATATGTGAGATGTAAATGCATTTAAGTTATCAATATCACATACATTTTTGTCGTACTGTTTGTAAACACCAGTTGTTTGGTTGTGGATGGCGAACCTGTAAGATTTATACGCCAATAAACTTTTGACTTCTCTGTTATATTTTGGCTTGACAAACAAAATAAGACATGCCATGCGATAGTTACGATATTGAAGTGATATAATATCAACACAATTGCCCTCTATATTCTATTTGGTAACTTTGAAATGTTTTTGGCGATATATCTTACAATATGAACGTCATAACCTGGTCATGGATCGCTTTAGTTGCTCACTTTTGGCAAAATATGATACGAATAATGAGTACTTCACTTTGACGTGCAACGTTTACACTATGTTTCTAAACATGTTATCGAACTTGGCTTCATGAAAATAACATAATCATAAACAATATGATAAAATTGAAAAGTTTTAAAATCAAGAAGTATTGTGTTATTTAAGTTTTAGTTTTTATTAACTTCATCAATCTTGCATTTTCTTGCCTTCCGTTGTCTTGTTTAGTGTTGTCTTGTTTGGCGTTGTCTTGTTTGGCGATATCTTGTTTGGCGTTGTCTTGTTTGGTGATATCTTGTTTGGCGTTGTCTTGTTTAGTGTTGTCTTGTTTGGCTTTGTCTTGTTTGGCGATATCTGGTGATGTATTGGTTTTGTGTTGTGTTGTCTTGAGTTGTGTTTTGTTGTCTTGAGTAGTCATGTTTAGTGTAGTCTTGTTTAGTGTTGTCTTGTTTGGCGTTGTCTTGTTTAGTGTAGTCTCGTTTATTGTTGTCTTGTTTGGCGTTGTCTTGTTTAGTGTAGTCTTGTTTATTGTTGTCTTGTTATGCGTTGTCTTGTTTGGCGTTTTCTTGTTTGACGTTGTCTTGTTTAACGTTGCAATGTCTGACATTGTCTTGTTTGGCGATTTCTTGTATGGCGTTGTCTTGTATAGGGTTGTATTGTTTTGGCGTTGTCTTGTTTTGGCGTTATCTTGTTTAACGTTGTGTTGTTTAACGTTGCAATGTCTGACGTTATCTTGTTTGGCTTTCTCTTGTTTGCCGTTGTCTTTTTTAGGGTTGCCTTGTCTGACGTTGTATTGTTAAGGCGTTGTCTTGTTTGGCGATAAATTGTTTGGTGATGTATTGCTTTTTTGAGTTATCTTGTTTTGCATTGTCTTGTCTTCAATTGCGTTGTCTTGTTACCGTTGTCTTGGTTTACCTTACGATACGTTGCGTTGTGTTGTATATCATATCATGGCATATCACTTTCTTCATGCCGTATCATATCATAACGCTTAGTTTGAAGTTACATAGTATGTAATAAGTATTGCCAGGTCATAAAACATTCCAAATCTTACTGATCCGCAGCACTTTTCCCTGTTATGTATACATAGTGCAATGGATAACGATCCAAATGATGTGCCTTCCACCTCTGAAATGTGCGGGAACCTGCCTGTTGATTGTATGAAAGTACTAATTGTAGGGTAGCGCTGCTTGTGCTCTAATTTTTACGGCGGAATGGGGAAAAGGAAATAAAAAGACATTATTAGTCTCAACAATTTAAATTTTAATGACAAGTTTTGATAAGATAAAACGTAATGACAATGCTAATGAGAACAGAAGATATGATACTTATGTATAATGATGGATTATAATGAAATATAATCACCATAGTTGCAAGTAAATATCTTGATAGTGAAAGAGAATAATAGTGCAACATACAAATTATATAACAATAAATTATAAACGTAACAAAAAAACATACGTTACAACTTTAAATACTAAACATCAGTTATCAACTTTTTACCAAGGTTTACCTAAATTTCTTTTATGCATAAGCAGTTTGTATATCGACACTATTTTAACATACCTTATTTAAGATATAGCTGTGTTTAAAATTACTAATGCCCCCATCACACCAGGCCACGTTCCCACTACGTCCTCAAAAATCTGGTAGGACGCAATCAGAACTTGGTCAACGTAGAAGGAACGCAGTAGACACCGATAAGGACGTGGTATGGTCTTCATGGACGTGAAGGACGTGAGCGGACTTTGAACATGTTAAAAAAAACGTAGTGAGGACGTGGTCGAATCAGGACGTAGTAAGAACTAAATAAGAACGTATTAACGACGGCATGGACGTAGTGACGGCGTAACTAAAACTTAGTAGGAACTCGATTGACGTAGTGCAAGCGTGGTATGGACGGGAAATATTGAATGGCGTTCTCATCGCG
This sequence comes from Mactromeris polynyma, assembly GCA_032209605.1. NCBI lineage: Eukaryota > Metazoa > Mollusca > Bivalvia > Venerida > Mactridae > Mactromeris > Mactromeris polynyma. The sequence goes on along the minus strand of JASFXZ010000001.1, from coordinate 37,621,502 downwards.
TTGTCTCTGGGTTGTCATTGCGTTCTTGCTACGTTCTTGCTACGTCAATGGAGTTCTCACCACAACCTCTCCACGCTTTTACTACGACTATGGTACGATCGTGCCACGTTGTAGAAGACCTCATTCGGTTGTTCATACGTTCTTTCGGTACTTAACACGTCTTAGACACGTTTGTATCAGGTTCTTACCACGTCCTGTCAGGTTCTGAACAGTGACCATGTATAAATACGGGATTCAAAAAATAGGCCAGTTATAAATAGAACACGGTAATTCAATCTCGATCACATTCGAAAATAAATTCAAGTCATAAGAACGTAATGAGGACGTGATAAGCACTTGGTAAGCGCGTGGTGCAATCTTCCTGGTCGTAGTAAGAACGTACAAAGAACGCATTGGACGTGGTACGCGCGTATTAAGAACGCATTGGACGTGGTGCGCGCGTGAAGATGCGCACAGTAAGAACGTATTTGGAACGTGTGAGACGCAGTGAATGCCTGGCAGGGACGCAGTAAGGACGTAGTATGAACTTGAGTAAAGCAATTTTTAAGAATTTAACCGCGTCCTCACTGCGTTCGTCGAAATTGCCAGGACGTAGTGCGGTCTTCATGGTCTTCGTCTAGTGTGATGGGGGTATAAAACAACTTTGTAAATTCGAGTATAAAAATAAGCTGAACTGATGTCAAAATACATTTAATATAATTACAATGTATATACAATTCACCAAATATTTTACCATTTTCAAATAAAATACATTCATTCCATATCAGAAATGATTTCTTTATTGAAATACGTTGATAATGATTATTGAACGATAGACTGGTGGTGACATGCGCACTTCATTATTTCTCTCCTACGATTTTAAGATTTCATCTACACGGATTCGAGGTTTCAGATTCAATATTTTGAATTCGTGAAAATGAAAGAGTGAAGTTGAAATCGTGAATTCGTAAAGTTGAAATCTTCTGAATCGTGACTTTCATAAGAGAGAAATAGTGAAGTGTGACTGTAACCACCGGCCTTTCGTATGTTTGTAACTTTTTATTCAATGCATCATAACTTCAGTCGGTTTTGTTATGATTTATAAACAAAGATGTTGAACACTGATTTATCGAATACCTGATATGGGGGTGATAGCCACTACTTTAGTGGATGCCTATTTCCCCACAATGTTTGATAATACATACAAGTTTATCTGTTTTGTTAAAATGACACAATTTTGTTCGCCTTATAACATAATTAAAAAGATCAGGAGTTAGCATTAATGTTTGCAAAATATATTGAAAATAGCAAAGTCAGATTTATGTTTAAGTAACATCAGTAAGAATGAGTGGCTTATACCCTTGAAGCATCTTCAATTGATATTTACTAGAATTGAAACTGATTTATTGAATTATAGCTTAATTTCATACTAGACTTATTAATGCCTCGGTCACGGATTTCCCACGGGCATATGTCTGTACGGTCCCCAAAGTCCTACGGGTATGCGATCAACCGTCGGTCTAATATAACCGATGCATAAACATTGTGCATGTTTAACATTCAGCCACTGGATATACGGCGACCCTACGGATCCAAAAGCCTCCGACGATATGTCCATGCTCACACATGTCATGTCGTGCGATTACCCACGGGGTATCATGAATTTGGACCATACGGGACCCGGGAACTGCCCGGGAGTTTCACATGACCTAGGTATAACTACGGAATATTCATACACACACGATTATATAAATAGAAACACATGGAATTCAAATGAAAACGTAATAACAACGTGTACATACAATACCCGTAAATGAAATGAAATGAAATAATAATATACTGACTAAGTCGGATTGCAGATAATTATTATCATTCGTGTTTGGTAAATGCATCACCTATACAGCGTCCCTGTCTAGTATCGCTTTAATAGCAGCGCCGGCAACTGTGGTTAGACATGTTATATTATGAAATTTTGTATTGCCAAGTGCGGAATGGCTTGAAGACAGACCCGCAACATAAATGCAGATATAAATACATTCTGCAACATCAACAATCAGATGAATGAATAATGAAACGTTGATAAAAAACGTGACTTAAAATTGGAAAGGTAAATTCGTATAAAGGTTTAGATGGTGATTGGCTATCAACGGTTTTGGATATAATTGTACGTGCTATTATGGCAATTAATTTATGACTTAGTATACATTTCTTTGATCTGTACTAATAAAACGTAAGTTACTGTTCATTACCGAGTGTGTAATAACTATAATGATACTAAGTATCAAGACGGTTTTTTATTGAAATAATGAAACCGTGCTTTCACATTTTAAGTGTCCGTTATGTGAAATAATTCTTGTTAATCAGATTCTCAAAATCAGCAAATAAACACGTCATTACTTAGTTTGGTTGTAGTAACAGGTTTTTGTGTCTGTATTGGTCATGTCAGTCGGTCGGTGTGTCGGGCTGTCAGTGTCTAGTATATCTGGTTTTCAAATACGCCAGTATACATGTTGAATTGTCCGACATAAAAAGCTAGTTATGCAAGAATATTTTGCTGACAGCACGAATTGTCACCATTTCCAAGGCATCAGTTACGCATGATATATATTTGTTTGGTATTCAGAAAGTATGAATTGCACTATAATCGCGTAATTATGTCAATAAAATGTCATTTCCACATATTTTCAATAACTTCTAACTACATAGGTAGCAATACAGACTGTTACATTGAGTCTGGATGAACCTGGAAAATATGAGTGACCCATTTTGAATGCGCACATATTGTTTACGCCTTCATTTGTCTACGTAGGAATATGTCAGCGTGTCATGATAGGTATGCACTTTCATTTTGGGTGCAGCATCTTACAAACACCTCTTCTTTTGCATTACTTCAATGATAAATCCGTATTATGAACTGATGGTCAATATCGATTCATCGTAGTTTAGAAAACAACCGCGTCAAATTCCATTACGACCAAAACTGCGTTCCAGTGTCTTTATTTTAAATACACATACATTTTAACTAATACCCATTGAGCGTACCAATGGTTTGATCAGGCTCAGTACACGGTCATTAATAATCGAATATGAATGCATTTGTTTATACTGATCAAAAGCGACTTACAAGTACATGTACACTTTTTCAACTTAAATTTATTTCCATGGTAGGTACAGGGAGAATGAGCAGACGGGATGACGACAATGGGAAATTAGACTAGGTTGCTGTGGAATTCGGTAATATGAAAAAAAAAACAGCTAGCTAGCCTGCTGATATGGGATAGTGTCAACCTACGAAAGTTGACAACGGTCTCAGCTAGTGCCAGGGTGATATTACTTTCTCGGATTGACAATGTGATGACATGATGTACACAGTACACAGCCAAATACATAATATATACATACAACAATATAATGTATTATTCAACTGTCATGTAACATTGATATAGCAGACTAAGAAAAATAATTATCACAATATGAAAACGTAAAATAATGCATTTAAATTGATGTACGGTTGGATACTTTCTTTATTCATTTTACTTAAGGAACAAGTTGATTTAGGAGAGAGGTTACTTAGGCTCAATTTGACTTGGGTACGAGTTGACTAAGTAACGAGTTGACTATATACTGAGTTTCCCGATTACCCGTATTTCATACGCTTTATTCCACTTACTTATTCGTAATACTCAATATAGTTTGTTTTAATTTTTTATTGAAGATTATTCGATTAAACAAATGCGCGGTTTGACAAAATAATAACAGTTTAAATATATTTTCCAATATCACCCACGTAGGCGCGTTTTAGGAATATAATAATGTTCACAGATAACTATTTACAATCAGTTAAGCCAATATGTGTATATAAAATGAGCATCGAATAAATATCATGTAGTTAAATAGTCTACAGAGTTCCGTTCTATCGCTATCTGTGACAGCTTCATTTGCCGTTTTCATTGCAGACAGAATTTATACGGTGTCTGTCCTCGTTTGTTTCTCATAAAATTGGAAATCGCATAACTGCACTTTAAGCCAAACGCAGTTCCGCAATCGCAAACATAAACTTCCGGAACATTGTCATTTTTATGCTGGAATTTAACACTTAAATACTAAAATTCACACTTGGCAATTCACAAGCGATTAGGTGTGTTATTTGGTGCCTCCTTATTTTACATGGAGTCTCAAAGCACACTTGTAACACTTTTTCTAAACATAATCAACCGTTAACTTCCGGTTCTTGCGCGCGCACACCAGAATCCACGTGTTTTTCATAAAACACTGCTGTCAGCATGTCGGTATTGTAATGAATAATAATTCACCGGTGTAAGCATTTCTTATGCCAATGCTCGCGAAATCCCACATATTTCAAAACTTCATCGTCTCTACCTTGGGATATCAATTTTCTCCCTCGAAGCATTGTACTTACATTCACTATGATATTCATTAATTAATGAACAGGTATTTGGAATAATGAAGACATATGTAGCACAATTTGTCAGACACCGTCTACGTATGAACCATAAACCCGATGGAATATGAATGTAAACACATGATTTTGAAAGAATAAAACAACTAAAAAAGTCAATATAACACATTGAAAGGATAGGCTTATTGTCTTTGCGCGATTGGTGGATGAATGGCTACTTGTTAATTCCCCGTGAGTTTCTGAAAAGTAAACAAATGAACGATACAAATCGCAAGCGCATAAGATATACTGAATAAATGTTTACAATCAATATTCGTTAACAATTTATTCTTAATAAATCATTATTAAAATCAACTCGATCAAAATCATACAGTGCGTGACTGATATGGATCCCTGTCGCATATACTTTAACTTTGATAATACGTATGTGACGTCGCGTAAGATGTGGACGTCAACTTGAAAAATCGACTGTAAAACTTTTAAAATAAATAGTTATAGCAGAAAAATGATTCTTATATTATTGAAAAAAAAGGCATTATTAAAGCTAACATTTTAATGAACAAAGTGTGTCTTATTGGTATGAAAAAGACTATGTGTGCCGTAGAGCGCCTCAAGTATGACGCTTTTAAAAATTGTAAAAAAAAAGAAGTTTACGTCATGTACAGTAGCTATAATATACCATGTACTGAATAAGTTTCAATATATTTGTATCGCATGTATTGTACATAACCATAACAAATAATCCTTATTCATGCATACTAGTTATTAGATTTTCGAAATACGCCTGAGTGCACATCGATAACGAATCATCTGCCTTATTGATGAAAGATTGGACGCGATATCTGACGCGACGTCATACGTATGTTTAGTATATGTCACTGTTAGTTGACCTAATGTTCCTAGGTTACCAACCAGTACTAGCATGTCCTTACGCAAGGAACTGACATCTACCACGTACGAATCTGAGGTTGATGATAAATTACTTCGTAAGACTACTTTCAGTCAAATTATCAAGGAGAACAGACGCCTCATCAGGGCGTCGATCCTACACATGCAGATTGTCTATTGCTCTATCAACTCAGCTAAAATGGCTGTTTAATGCAGAAATAAACCAATGTTCAGAACAAAAACTTTTTAAAATCGTTTCAAATATATTCAAGTTTGACTTGAAACTTATTAATCAAAAGCTTTCTCGGTAATAAGATAATAGTCAACTCCGTAGGTGACCGTTTTATGGGTCATAGTATCTATGTCTAGTCTTATCACTCTTTTGAATAGTTCGCACCATAACATACTCCCAGTTCCATAGGTATTTGGACGATGCAATCTTAATGCACAATATAGAGCTTACTTACCCCGCTTTTCATTATATGTCTCTGCTGAAAGTATAAAAATAGAATTAGAAATTTGAATATATGAAAACTCTATTATACTGCAATACGTTGATCAGTATAATAAGCATATAACGCCTTAAGTCATTTATGATTTACACAAATATAAAATGACTGAAACAAGAAATGCGTTACATTCCATGTACATTGCAACCTCTACAGAGCAGTCATGTATTTAGCAGCAACCTCTCTTCAACAGTTTATCAACTGTACCTTTGTTAAATATGTGCCTTCCAATTAAATATCTCTAGAACATCTACCACACGACGTCATACAAATGGTGGTGCTCTGAAGAGATTGTACTGTATTTTAATACAATACGACTACAAGGTTACAGAGAGTCATACACGATCATTTAGTATTCGTACATAATCTAATCACAAACAACTTATATGTCTGGAATCAAGTCATAATAATTTACACATAATTTCTTTGAAAGTTGCTTTACGAATTGAACAGCACAAAGCAAAGGCGACCATGCATTGGATTCATGTGAAACGGTAATGTGTTGAACGCTTGTGCTATGTTTTTTGTTTTCTCGATGGAAGAACTTCTGAACGAAGTCTCGTGGAGAATATCATATTCCAAGATTTTTTTTGTACAAAACGGACTATTTTATAACCTCTGGGGACGATGTGGCAATGATTACTTTCATCACACGATTCTTTGAGGCAGGACCTTGTCTCTTTTGCTTAAAGTTTATGTATTTTATAATTTCATTTCAGTTCCGCTCATACAGAGCAAACAAGAATACATCTAATACTGCTTATTTCTTGTAAATAGACATATTTATTGAAGAGCATAAGTGGGGTTTGCTCTTTTAGCGTAGAGGAGACCTTTGGGTCTGTTTCGGTTCTTGTGGGTATATGGCAACCTGAGCATGTGAAATTCTTACGATCACCGTGGCATCACAGAAAGGGTGTTGTTGCTTAATAATAATTAAGGTTTTACAACTAGTTCCTCAACATTAGGGGTTTTGTTTTCCCCTTGCTTATCCAATAATGTTGTCCAACGTCTATACAAAGCTTGTTGAAATAAAGTACAATAAGTAACATGTTGGGGTCTTAGATTTACAAAATGAAATATGCATCGGCTCTATTCAATAATCATTAACCAGACAACATAATTGAGAATGCTTACATATTGTAAATGAAGCATAAGTTTGAACTTCTTTTCTTTTACTTGGAGAATTTCTTACGATATTAGTTACTTTCCAATACTGTTTTCTGGAATAGTATATGGGTATCGGAGTATTTCTGAAAAATCTCACTTATTCGAGCGTTTTATACCTCAACGACGGTTAACTTGCATAAACAAATTTGTAGTACAGTATGTTACAATTAAATGATAACAAATAAACACCGCAAAAAGAACCTTACCATTCAAGACATCTACTTTCATCCGTGTGGCTAAATTCCGTGACGTCCGGCACACGTATAAACCCATATCGGACATACGGGCTTTATCTATGTCAAGTGTGCTTGCTATGGCATGGTCCGATATTGACACGTGTTGATGAATATAAATTTGGTTTGCATAACTAGTCTGAAGTTTAATACCGTCTTTGAACCAGTCTATTGATTGAGGTGGGGAATCGTCACCCGTAGCATTACACACGAGTTTTATAGGCGAACCCTTTTCAACGATCTGCGTCCCAGATAGATGTATACCTGTTAATAAACATCAGAATATGGTGACATAGTCTAATAACAGCAATTCCATTATAGCATACATATTCCTACTAGGTAGACAGCAAACACGTTTCGTTGCTTTATACTAAACTTACATTCATAAAAATAACCAATAACGTTTTTAAAGCGGCGTCTCAATTGTATGTAACTAAAGTATGTAAAGAGTATGTTGTATATTTGATAAGGAATGGTATCCTTGCCGACAAAAAATGTTTTAGTATTGCTAAATTTGACATAATATACAAGGAAGCAGACGTTTAACTGTCTTCGAAGACATATCTACATACAGCTATTCGCGCACGTTTGCACAAACGCCCACATTAACGAACCCGTGTGACTTAAATGTAATACACAGTACAGTAACCATCATGTTTTTATACTTACTCGGTTTAACTGAAATTGTTGTAGCTTCTGAAAAAAGAAAAAAAAACTATATTTCTACATACCAATAAATAACAAGCAATACTACTTTTTCGATCACTGAATTCGCAGGTATCTTATTTCGTAAAAAATCACGTATTTCGAGAAATCCATAATTCTCGCTAAAATAAAATCTAAATTTCCGATATACTAGTGTGCGTATTTTGACGCCATCTTAGGTTTAATATTCAACCGAAGTTGATTGATTGATTTGATCGATTTTAGTTCAGACATTTATGTACATACTCAGATACTGATTATCATTAATTTCAAAAAAACCTTAAAACTCTTATATAAATATGAGTTCTTATTAAAAACTAGAAGCTTAAAGATGATTGATTGTATGTGTTTATAGCCCATACAAGTCCGAAAGTGTAATGGGGTCCTTTAATTAAGTTTAAATTCGTGTTGAAAAACATCTGCAAAAAGATTAGAAACGTTTACAGTCGCTAGTAAGCAGTGTTTTCACAGTACATTCAGAAAGACGTTCTCTCTCATTGTTATAAAAGTTATGATGATTGAAGTTCAGGCTTAACATCGTGATTAATTGGAAACAATATTGCAAAATATGCAGATAATCGTGAAAATGTTCGTGGAATATGTACCAGTTAGTTTATTTAACATTATATGTTTGATGTTTATGGCATGTAATGTCTGTGTGTAGGAGTACTAGCATGGTTTCCAGGCTTTTATAGTTAGGGTACATTTTCGTTAACCCTAGTAACATAACTAACATAGCTAATGCGTGTGTCAATTTTTTTTGTGATTGAACTCGATAACCTAATGCTGAAGTACTTAGACGATGAACAATTAGCCAACGTTTTTTCTGTTCCATTTAGAAACAAACGTAGCCGAAAATAACGAAATGGTTTGTTATATCCCCGCCCGATTCCTGCATCTATTCACGCATGACCCATTCTTTGCAAACCTAATCCAGATTATCTGTAGTTTACTCAAAGGAAATGGCATCTTGATTAGCAGAGAAATGTCTATACTGATTCTAAGTTGTGTCGCAAGTACTTGGGTGACTTTAGGCACGTACATCGTCATTGAAGCTGGATGTGAATTAACGATATTAATACCAATTTATTCTTAAGTGAAAATGTTTTATTTCCATAAGAATATTTTTAGTATTCTTCCCTTTTGCGTTCATCAGTCATACAAACACTTGATTAATGGAAACTGTATCAAATGTGACAGACAATAAGAAAGAAGGCGTACGCTAGTCGTATAATCGACGGACTGACTTCCAATGTGTTCACATGACACAGGTGTCCCCACTTTAAAAATGAAGGGGCATCACTCTGCTCTAAAATGGAAGACCCTGTCAAAAAACATGTGCAATTTTATGGATGAATGCAATTTCTACGAAGTGTCGTTACCTTAGGTCAAGTAGTTTTCTAGATATGAGCGATACAAACTTAAGTCAGACGGACGGACAGATGGATATAAATACCACCAATAATATTTGTTCTACGTCTCGAAATGACTTAAATCAATCCGCGTACGTAGTGAACCGATTTTACTTTAGAGGTGTTATGTCGGTTAGGTTTAGACTTTTGATCAGTTCGCAGCATGACGTCTTATCATTACGGACCAGGAAAAAATCCCTCCCCTTTTAAACACGCATCCAACTGTTAAGAGCACCAATGTCTAGTTGTAGGTTTGTTACAAGAACGTATTTTACTATTAAGAAAGGAATGTGAGTGATACAGGGCAAAACAAATCAGTTTTTGGAAAGCTTTTGTCATGGATGATTGATGAAAATGAGCTAAAGTAACTAATTTACGCATTCAAGTGGTTTAAACGCAAACACGTTAATGAGATAATTATACTATACACAATTGTTTCTTGAATACATACTGACAACTGCGCAGCATATGTTAACGTCTCATCATACGTTAATAGTTTATTTTATGATCATTAAATATGTGTTAATCCATCTTTATAAAACACATTGTACGCGGTATCCAAAGCTATCAACCTGGATTTGCCAAGACGAAATGTATGGCTGTTTGAGAAGGAGTTCTTTCGTGTCTAAAATTTTGAAAATCCGTAAAAATAATCGACCAACCGATCAAAAATAGTTGTTGATATACTCTGCCTAAGGATTTATCAAAGGGACATTCAATCATAAAGTGAAACTGATCCTCTCATTTCATACAAACATTACATAGCAAAACATAATGGAACCATTCAAAAGCGGAAAACTTGGTTCTGGTCCTAGAAATCAAGGTTGCAATCTCTTCTTTGTAAGGTTTATGTAACTACATTAATTGTCTTATAATGATCTCAACCTTGTCGCAAATATGATTCAAGTTCCGAGTATAAAATCCCTGCCACTACGAAGAACCACATGACCCATGAAATGTCACATGACAAGTAAACTATATGTAAGAATTAGAACGCACATGACGATTTTTGTCATTAAAGTTTCAAGTCTACTGTCCCGACATATCAAGGCATAACATTTTTAAAACATTCAATAAAATCCGATTTTCACGTTAAGCTTCGCCCCGACAGTTAAAAAGCCAACGTTATTCATCGTATGATCATAACTACAGAGCGTCCTCAATCTTTCCACCAGATAAGTCAAATTTTAGAGGTTAGCTGTTGGTATATCACACGCTGAAGTTGACAACCGCGGTTATTTGACCAGATCAATGAGAATAAGATTAGCACTGCGAATAAATGCATCCAAAATCGTTTCACGTCGGTTCAAATCGTTGTCTATCAGGCTCAAACACAAATATTTACACCGATATAGAAGAGGTACCAGACAATAAAGATGATAAAACATAATTATTGAGTTTCGTTTCTTCCTGCGTGAGTTAAACAAGAACTTGAACAAGCTCAGTGAGGGCACACATGCATTTTCAATTACAATATTTTTTCTCAGTGATAAATAGGAGAGAGGGAATGAAGAATGCTTTTATGATGTAACCCGTATTTCAATGTTTGGTTTTACGTGCATTCCGAATGATAGATACATATTAATGTTTGCATTTCACCTATAATACAAGTGTGGTATCTCTAACCTAATGTGCAAATTTGGCATGCACATTTTTCTAAAGCCGACATTATTACTATATAGTCTCAAAGGGGAATCGCATGCTGATCATATGCCAAATTACACCGCGGGTATTGGTTATAAATTTCTCCTTAATGCAAACTATTTCAATAGCAAGCATATTACATCAGTAATTAACTATAAATGTTTACGTATGTTTTGCTTCCTTCGTATTTCTATTGCCATAATGACATTTGGCGTATATGGGGTCCATATTTCCAGACATAAGTTACGATGTGGCACATAACATAACATACACTATTTCTGTAGGTCGAATTGAGCAATGTGCCATCTCAATGAGAAAATGATGAGAGATACTCTTAACCCCCCCCCCCCCCCCCCCAAACTACAAATGCTTTGAACACTGTACAATATATGTTAAAAATGTTGCAAACTATTTATATCTTGTTAACATATTCAATACATCGCAATTAGTACTGTAATATTCTCCAAACGCATGTATTAAGCGAAATGTTTCGGCAATAATGTTGCATTGCTGCGGTTGCGAGTCGCAATGCCTCGATGGCGTAACACATTGTCTTGATATCTAGTCGTAACATCGTGATGTATCGTCGCATTGCCGTGATGTCTAGTCGCAAAAGCGCAATGGTGCGCCGCTTTTCCTGTAAGTCTTTTAAATTGCATCGTGTAGGACCATAGAGATGATGCATCGTTATATCGCCCTCCTTTGAGCAGGTCCACATGCATGGCGAAAGCGACGAATTCCTTAACATGTCAGTAAAAGATTAATAGTAGGGATAATAGTAGCAATATAAATGCTCTAAACAAAATAAGTGCAAATATTTATTTATCAATAGATTTATGTTCATATTCCAAGAGGCACTGAGAAAGTAGAAGCGCTATATAGTTCGGTTTTTGCCCAATGGGAGTTCGGTTAAGAGACATAGTGCGAATAATGTCAATCTATTTTTTTCTAGTCAAATAAAAAACGTGTTCTTATTACTTTACTGTGTAACAATACCTATGAACTAGGTGTAGTCGGCTTTTAAAGTACACTAACATTAGATACATATAAATCAACCTTAAGGAAACATACTTAGTTGGTCACATACATTACGTATAAGGTTGTAGTGATGTATAACATATTTGTATTGCCTGTATTGTAGTAACCATTCTGGTAAACCTTTTACTTAGTTCTATTCAAGAATTTCACTACATTTCTCATAATAATACAATACTCGTCTTGAAAGTGTACGTTTAGACATTCTCTTAGTAAAATGCACTTTAACTGAACTGATGGAAAACTCATTCTGCATTTATGAATATTTTATAATGTCGAACTATTGTCTCAGTGAAATGTAATCACTGAATGCCAAAACGCATCAAATTAAGCACTGCACGAATATTTTCTCAGAATTGTGGTTACCGTTCTTCGGTAGCCGATGTTTATTGGAGTTCGAGAATTTTTAGTCCCGGACTAATTTTAAGTGGGTGTGTGAATTTACTGCTTCACAACACCGGCATAAACATTCTCTTTTGACGTTCATTGAGAACTTTTTTAGCAATTTTTGAAAATCTGCAAAAAGTTGTGTGTTATTTGGAAAACAAATTTTAAAAATAAAATATTGATTCAGTGTTGCATCTGATTCTAAAACAAGGGGTTTATGGTAATAATTATAATAATAGAAATACCCTGTTCCAGGTCAAATAGGGGGAGAATTTCAAAACGGATAATTTGCACAGTCCCCTCTTTCAGATGCAGAACTTTCTATATTATGTTGTTCAGTAATTATTGACCTCGAATCTCCCAATAACTCTCGGTTATGTTATGGAAAGAAGTGGTCAAAATCGAATAATGAAGTACCTGTACTCGCTTTTAAAATTATGGTTGAGAAAGGTCATTTAAGCCGGTATCGTAAGTATATACTTAAATATATATTATGTTCATTTTTGTGTTCATTTGTTTAAATAAACAAGCATGAAACATATACTTTATCTTGTTTTGACTTCAATGAATATTTATTTTCACAGAATACATTTATAATGTATTTCTCTGTATTTGTCGAAAAAAGACGTTTGTATTATCATATTTTTTTTTAAAAAGTGGGTGTTTTTGTACTAGTTTTGTCTGTTAGTAATACAATTAAACAAGATGGGTTTTAACGGTTATAAATGGCCTTGGTTCTTATTAATGATGTTTTAGACAATGTAACAACAATTGAAGCTCACTAAAAAACTTCAGGTTCAGATGAGCCAGATACATTTTTAAAAACAAAACAAGCGCTTATATCAACCGTTAACGATGCGATTGTTGTGTAAATAGAGATAATACAATGTTAATTTTACACAGAAACAATAATATTTAACAGGACAGAGAACAAATGTCGGCGGAAAGAAGAAACATTTCATTGTGGTTGAACTAAATGCAACATCCCATACATTGGGTCACGAGTAAGCGCTTCTTTTTTTGTCAGTATGTGTAGTGTCGATACAATCGTAATGTATAAGCGGTTGATTTTAGAACAAGTGGGAATAAAATGACAGTGATACGATGACATAGAGCTACTAATTAGAGAAAAAGTTGGCATATTGCTACTTTGTAAGTGTTGACCGCACTATGAACACAGTCTTTATCCTTTCGCACGAAGCATGCTGGATAGGAACGACTTTCAAATTGGACTCAACAAATCTTTTATATCACAAAAACAACTCATTAATGTAACGGGTAATTTTCATGGAATGGCATCCAATTGCACACTGTATCAGTCACAGGTTACTACGCTCGTAAAACTTTGTGTTGACGTTTTGGTATTGGGAACTATTTTGTAGCGTATATATAAAGAGAAATACTGGACCTTACCAGTCCCAAGTACAGAGAGCTAGTCAAACGCCGTGACGTCATACTCTGTGTACAAAACAGGCATATTGCCTCGTTCATCGGACATGGCCTCAAATAGCCAAACTATAATTCATAGCAAATATATCAATATTCACACCGTGTCTTGATTATGGACATAAGCACTCCCAGTTGTCATTACACTATGGTTATTGCGCATAAACCTGGTATAAACTTTCTCTGTAATCATCAATGTGATAATTCGTGCCCCCCATAAATAGCTTCTTTGATTTATTCATATAGAAAACACGTGCAGATACCGATATGTACTTAGTGGCAGTCAGTAATTCACTCATAAACCATCCAGCTGTGATGTAGGCACATATTTATACAGCAATTGACCTTATTGCAGCCATATGTGGTTGCAATTTCAGCCATTGTTGAAGTAATGGAAATTCGCAACGGAGATTTGTGCGATGAAACGCATCATTACTTTGGCGTTTTCATATATGATTAGTCTATGGGTTGAAATATTAGCAGTTATGCTACACCAGGTTGCATGAAGGTATCTCAGGCCCAGGCTGCTTGGCCTGACGTCATGATGGCATTAAACAAATGAACCCTGATTACTATAACTCAAAAACACTTAATAAACTAACATTACCTAGAACTGTAAGGGTGATATTTCTCCTAATTTTCTCGTCCTTTAAGCTGACCTGACATTCATATGTCCCTGAATCAAAGAGTTGAGCATTTTTGATACTTAGATTCCATTCCTCCAAATGTAGAACTCGCACCAGCCTGAATCTGTCTATTTCCAGAAACTGTTCCTTACCAACAGTAATAGGGACATTGTACGGTAGTTTTCGCCATGAAACCTGTAAAGCAAACAATACGTACATTTAGTTGTCCACGAACAGTTCTATAATTTTGTGCAATTAAATTCCATCAATTTCAAAACTGTTGTCTATCGGTTACTTACCTATCAAAGTATGTGCTTCCTTGTTCATTTTCGGCATTGCTAGCAACCATACATCATTAAAATATTCCGTCACTTTTAAATTAAAAAACAATGTATAACACGTTTTACATGTAATCAAGGCGTTATGTATGCCGGATCTTTCCTTAGGGTTAACTAAATCCATGGATACTTAGTGATTTTTGACTGTCAATGATTATATATCTATCGCTTGTCTTCAGTAATACATTCTTGACATCACGTGGACGATTGATGCATTTGTCATTGAGGTTCGTTTGCGTCAATGGTAGGATGTCAATATTTAATCCATGCAAATCTCACAATTTGGCATGTGTAATGAATGCATGTATTAGATTATGTAGATTATTGGTTTATTTAACGGGTTAAACTATACATATATACATCGTTACATGTTTTCATTGACGTTAGTGCATAACATTATCATTCTTTATATCATTACTGACAATATACGTGTGTATGTGTGAACTTATATATTGCAGTAATGTTAAGACATCTGCATGCATAGTTCTTTCACATTTCTATATTTTCAAGAATCATTCAATCGCTTGATCTTGATCATTGTGTGTCCTTTTCACCTTCCCTGTATTGTTGTTATTAAATTGCTTGCCATATTATGTTAAGTTACCTCTATGGGCCTTATGGCCTACGAGAATTAATGAAATGAACTTGCAAATTGTGTTAACTTGACACATCCGCAAACCATTACATCGCGTTTTCGAGATTGCATTAGTTTACTAAGAGCCAAAACGACTTGGTAAGTGTGAAGCAACTACATGTGCATGCCAAACAATGTTCTTCCCTTTAGAAACATCTAGACTGACTAATCATCATAGGTACGAATTCAACCAATGACCTAACCAATGTTCCTAGGAATCCAGTAAGTATTGACTGGTTGTATCGCGAGTGATTGTCAACATCGTCATATGTAATGAGGGATAAGTATGCATTACACCCATTCAAATTGTCAATGAAACCATAATCATGCCTGGTCAATATTTTGGAACTCACAACACCAAAGTTGGTAGTCGTAAAAATAATTGAACTTACCGTCTTGGTGCCAAGATTTTCCACACCACATCGTAGAATGGCTACCGATCCTTTGTGAGTTAACACATTAGTTGGTGTATTTGTGAAGCTCGGCAGAGGACCGTCGAATGAAAATACTGAAAATATATGAAAATAATTAATAAAAGCATTGTCAATTAAAAAGTGCAATATAACGCAGATGTCTAATTAATTTACGGTAATACATGACAATCGAAAGGTTCCTTAAAATGTATCAAACTGCTTTATTCCGTGGAATTGTGGCTAGGAATTTATTTCAGTTTTGATATCGTATTTCTGTGGTGACAAGTTAAAAACATATTGCTAATTAACACACGCAATTACATAATTAATAAATAACTACTAACATCACAGAGCAGAAAGCGATAAAATTCCAAGTAGGAATTGTTTATCAAGCGAATATTAAAGCCTCCTGTCGGATATGAATAAACATCTTTTATCGTTTACCCAGGATTTTGCAATATTACATTCCATAAGCTTGACAGACGGGACTATAGTTTTACACCCAATTATCTGAATACGTTGTCAACGATGTAATATCTATGCGTTTTGCTATTTATGAGAATAGTTTTGTAAACTAGTGGCATGTTTTGCTTTTTCCTGACGCCTCTATAATTAGTAGGTGATCCTAATTGCATGTTGGTTATTGCGTTATATCATATATATTGATATAAAATATTATTTACCTCAACCACCCATAAACGCCGAGTAGTTTTATCATTGTCTATAGTTATTCGGTAATTATTTCAGAAAATCATAAAGCACATTAATGAAGTTCTGGGGGTGTAGGATTTGGTGTGAGGCTGAGGCATCCTATAACCAGGTTGAAATCCCCAGGTTGTGTTTTTGCCGCTGACCGTTCCTGTGCGGTACTCATAGTTTTGTCTTATACATTTTGATTTAGCATTTGTTTGTATGTACAGTAAAATCTCACTTAAAGACCACCTCGATAACCGGACCATCTCAAAGACAAGAGTCCCAAAGGTGGTCTTATTATTGAGGTTTTACTGTATATATATTCATATTTCCTTGTGTTTTTTGGAGACTCTATACTGTAATTGTAGCATTTACAGCTCGACCTCTCTATTTATTTCAAGTAGCTGAAGTTCGGTTTCATACAAACAATTTACCTGTGTTCTAAACAAATGTATCTAATAATTTCCTGTGAGCTGATTTTTTCACCTAACACAACGTGATAATAATGTTTTAATTCAAACGATATTATTTTTCCATCAACTTCAGGTGGTTCAACTTCAACTCTGAGAAGAGGAAAGTATACTTCGAATCTTATTTTGGAGTGATGTTAATGATTTTTAAACTGCAATTTAACTACATACTTTCAGCAATTTGGAAAATAATACAGAACTTTCATCTATAAGTTAACTGCTGTTTTTGAATGACGTTGTAATATTCTGTGCAATTTAACACAATTGCAGTGAAAGAAAATACTTTCGAAACGTCCTCATATCACTCTAAGCTCTTATGAATGAAGGAAAATGGAAATTAGCAACGAAAACATCAAAGGATTTCAAATTTACTAATGTTACATTATATGATGAGTTATGGAATTGCTTTTCTTGCCATGCGCGTCATATCTGTAGTCAAATATCGTTCTGCATGGATACTTGACACGTTCATAATTATCTCACCTTAAGATACCACAACGAAAAATTTGATGGTGTTTACAAACATTTCATTCACCAAAACACTGATCACAAAAACATACACCCCGCCAGCATTCCAAATTTCGTACTGGCAATATCTATAGTCAAATACCGCTCTGAAAGCGTGGTGCATTGTATTATACGGAATACTTTAATGTCACATTGAATTGATATCGAATCAACATATAATGTACACGGTACGTCCATACTTTCTCTGTCAATCGAGCAAACCTTTAGGTCATGCACTCCAAAACTTGTACCCATAGTTCACAAAAGTGGTTATTTTGTTGGAATATGTTAATGGAGAGAATAAGTTGCTGCAGGGAACGCATCATACATAAGACAGTGCCTCTCCACACAGACCTCCGAAAAAACAACAGTTCATAAAACATCAGGCATTTGAGGAGGTGCAAGGGTAATACGCAAAGGAACAAGGGTGCAAGGAATGGCCTGGTCGACCATAAACCTACAACATATTTAAATCTTACACAGAGGAGATTAACACTATTATGTAGTTAAAAGAAGTCACTTTCTGAATATGTTATTTGTAATGAGACCAAAATATTAAAAACAATTATTACTTGTCTGGGTAAATTGTAAAACACTAGGTATGCGAATGGACAACCTTCTGAACGAATATTCGAATACTATTTCTTCTTGCGTATACACATGATATGAACTGCATAAAAACTTTGTAACCGACACAAAATAAATTTTTAGCGTCACTTGTTTCAACTTGTTCTGAAAGTGAAAGCAACATCTAAATGTCTATTTGATGCTAAGGACATAAGTTGAGCTAAATGTGGTGAAAACTAAAGTATTTTAATCATAGCACAATTTTCCATGAATAATTTTTATTCTAAAGTGTCATCCCCAGAGTGTTAAAGTTTATCTCTTGCCTCCCCCCCTACTATACAACTTCACATGTAAATACCACATGTTTATATCATGCCATTCATAGTAACCAGACCATTACAATTATACTCAGTCTTGCTTTTATCTTTTATATCGATTTTTTATTTTTATCGAAAAGCGAAACCCGAATAAGTATTCGAATATTGAAACATATGAACGCATATTCGACTGTTCGATTCCCCAAAAACAGATTGAAGTATAAACGAACAAAAGAATATGAACGCAGTATAATGCATGAGAAAGATAAGAAATGTCGCTTCAAGCAAAACCCTTAAAATTTACTGACTTGATTCCACAAACAACTCTCCAGCCATTTGAGAAGAACGTTTATTTATGATTAAATTGATATTTATATTCCTCGCAGGGAAATATTTTAACGATACACAGGTCCCCTTCCCTCTGAATTTCAGATTAAAATGCATTCATCAAACAGGTTTTAGAATATTCTGTGCAGTGCTTTTTGCAGTGTTTAAGTTCTCTTTCGCAATGAACATTTTATAGAAGGCTTCATACTTCTAAAAGCATCATGTTGGGGACAATGTGCATTCTAGGATACGAGGCGCGACTGTATGACGCGTCTTAGAGACAAGTTTTAGATCACGTGTCCTTGTACTGTCGTCCATGTTTGCGCAGTACTATCGAGTGTACCGTTGTAATGAGGTATTGCAAAAGAGGGATTTTACTGCTATAGGGAACATAACATTCAAAAGGGAACGACAAGTTCACATTTTACCGTCGCTTGTATCGTCTTAAATGGTATTGCATTTTAGCGTTTCATGATCCATCGTACGGTCGTCAGTCGCAGGCGCTTACACAACATTATGCAACGTCACCAACAGGACCCCGTACTAACAAGCATTTTATTTAACTTGATTCATAGGTTGAAGTGAGAACGCATTATAACTCAATATAGAAACCAGGTTAAGCTTAACGTTGTTCAATTTAATAGCATGTTTTAAAGTATGTAAAGTCACACATAATTGCAGGCGTATGCACCGCATCATTATGAACAGAAAAGCACATTCTATCTAAATGATGTTGTCTTTACTTTGGCGTATCGGTTGGCACTTGCTGCACTTTAAACATTATTAAAGACATTGTTACAAATGATCCAGATTCTCATTTTTGCAGTTGTTTTTGTCAGTTCTTAATGATGCATCGAGTTCATATTGATATCGAAGGTGTCGTAATTATGTTGTTTGTTGGAAGAATATACGTCGATAAGATATTTGCCTCTAGAGCATTTATGAATGCATCAGGTAAAGCTAAAATGGTTTAATTAGGTATTAGGTAATTGACAAATCTTGCTGAACATACAAATTTAAAATATGTGCATGAAACTCAGCGCTTGCTCGGAATATGATCTTGCCTATAATGGAGTAATACCACGATGTTCATAACTTTATCTCATTTTTTTAGAATCTGGTTCCGAGTTGCAAAGTTTACCGATGTATATACTGTATGTATCGGTTCCACGAATCATTATCTGACCACATTTCGAGAATTTTATTACTTGACTAAAGTATCAATAATAACTAGAATGAGAAAGTTAAAATTGATATTGAACCATGATATACAAGTAAATATTGCATGAATGGTATTAAAGTACAAAAATACGTTTTACATCCGTAATTAAAAGCAGTGTCTTGAAGTGACATCATCTGTTTTACACGTCTGTAATAAACGAAGGTTCTTGCATAACTACATATTTAATGGCGGTTCAACTAACGTCGCACATGGATCATACTTTGAAACAAGGTTTTTACACCCCGGATCAATTTAGAAAACACTTTGATGTAAGTGCTTCCACTTTGTCTTGAAATCATATCACTTACTTACGGTATTGGGGTTAAGCCGTTACACAACAGGCCCATGGTGTCTTAACTGATCATAAATACATAATGTGTATGGAAGGCAATATTAACCTTTTGGTTATATATTGTTCCGATGTATAACAATAACGTGCTCTTGGACAATACCAATGCATTCCCCTGCCTTTCTATAGGCTGTTAAAAATGTATCCTCAAAGTCTGAATTTAGATAAAATTTGTATAATGCGTCATTTCGCATAATGTACGATACAGCTTTTTTAAAATTATTTGTTTTATGAAAAACTGACGAGCAGAAGTAAACTGTTAGTCCATAGCGACATAATATTCAGACAAATATTAAAATTCAAACTAGTAAACGAACTTTTAAACACCCGGTACAAATCGGCTTATCGAATAGCTTCTTCAATTATGTAATATGAGCTATATCCAAATGTGATCACTGACAGTTATTCCATCGTGGTAAAGTGCACTAGTCTACACGAATGACGCTCTGTACGGGATGGTGCCTGCACTTAAATGTACATTGCAATTCCTCCGCGACGCCTTTCTTCATTTGTACATTTGCACCAAGATGAGATTACATACATAGTTATAAACAAAGGATGCTATTTAAATGCATTTGATTGATTGGTTACCATAAACCCAAGTAGCAATGTCTCATATAGTATGTCTATGGTGTGATAAGTGAACATTGTGTGTAACGTTGTCGTGAAATTGATGGCGATGTGTCTGCATTGATGGTTATATGCGCAGACAAACTAGTTATATAGTCATTAAACAGTAATGCATCTCACACGCATAATACATCCGGTATTGTGACTATAGTTTTCAGTGCTACCTTAGTGCAAAATGGAACTAATCACGCGATGGTGCAAAATCCGCTTTAGGAACACGTACTCATATATTGACAAGACATTATGCATCTGCACATGCCATATATGGCATATTTTGTAATGTTTCTAGTTTTCAATAATCAACATCACATAACCATAAATGATTGTTTATTACGAAAATTACACATGTTGCTACCAGACAGATAATCTGAGATGGATTGTTCATTTAAGCCGCGTGACAATTTGTGATTCACATATTCGCAAACCAATCCTAAGCCCCAGGGGAATTATCTGTATTGAGCACAAATCCCGTATGAGAACATCAGTAAAATTAGCATTGGATTGAATCATAATTAAGCTGATCACAGAGGCTTTTGAAATAATAACCGCAGACATAATTTTGAATTTGGCTTCGCTAAATAGATTACACAGCATTGTTGATGATGTAGTGATAGTCTGTGAAAACGTTACACCTTACAGTGGAGATGAAAACTTAACAATGGTAGGATGGTTAACACATTGACAGACATACTTTTAATGACGCATGCTGGATTGCATGAAAGATGTTGTTAGTCCTGTGTGGTACAATAATTGTTAACTTGCATGCAATTTTTGAACTGTTTTTATACGATATCAATGGTTATGTAGCGTATTTATTCACTTTGCGTTGTTGTATATTATGACTTTACTAATAGTATTTACTGCCTGTAGATCAAACCATCGCCAATGATTCTGATCGTTTTTGCAGACAATGCTTTAGCTTTATCAAACGTTCATAACATTACTTTTTTACAAGGAATTAGTTTGTCTCTGCTCTTATAGCAACGCGATGACTTCACGTTCCGTAATGCAACATAATAATATTATTTAAATTGGGTAATGCATATACATAACATCTGCTGTAAATAATAGTACCTTATCAAGTATTTTAACATTATAATGCTTGATATACGTACAATGGTGAATAACGGGACAGTTTTTGGTAAAGAATATTTCAAAACGGATATGTTTAAACTCTCGTTACGTGTTTCACACAATATCTAGAAAGCCTACTTGGACATCTTTGGAGCGGAAATCATATTTCGAAACCTCGAAATGAATTTGAACATTAGTCCAACACGGCAGAATTCATGCAATTAGTTAACAGTTCCCGGGAAATATATTCTCTGAACCCTATTTAAATATGATTTAACATGCTACACTATATCATGACACTATCCAAGATCAGATACATTTTGTCTAGTTTTCATTAGATAGTCATTGTCTGACGATCCTTCTCTATACATTAAAATCATTTGTAACCAATGTACCTACATGTTTCTCCATTTGAGAAATCAGAACAATGCTCTCAACCCAAGAATTGATTGGAACAATGGCAACTGTCAGTAAAAGCATACTACTAGGTCGACGAACCCATTGTCAGACATGTTATTAATGTGTCACTTCAAGATGTTATATGCCTTATTATGTTTCTCTATAAAGTGTGATATTGTTATTCGAACATTAATCGTAGTTGTCATAAATAAAGATCAATTAAAAAGTGAAAGCTATCCCTTGAACTAGAATTTCTCCACAAAATGTCAAGTATAAATGTCTTTGAACCTAAGAATGATGTATTGTTGTCTCGACCAAACTCTAATGAAACGAATGAATTATATAACAAAATTTAAGTCTTGCGAGACATCATACCATCCGTAAAATTACAGGGCTATTGCTATGTAATATATTTGCTTTGTAGTTCGAGTTGTTTACCAATTAAACGTGACGAAACAACGTACCAGTATGATGATATCTACTTGGAGACAAACAAGATTAATGTAGGGAGGCGTAATTAATGAACTAAACAGACTTGTTGAACATAGCGTTGTTGGAAAGGAACATTAACAGAAATGAAGTTAAATGAAATTTTTCTGCGATTAAGTATCCACGGTATCGTCAAATTCAGACAACCATTGGTCATTAGTAGACTTTTGAAACCGCTAATTGCACATTCGTCCAAATAATGTAGACATTGTACAAAATTGAGAGCTATTGTGGATATATTTTAGAAACATGAAATTATCCTCCGTCTGTTATTCTATTATAAGAAATAATTAAGCTGATACAGGGAACGCCGCATTCACAAGACAATGCCTCACCACACAGATCACAGGGAAACATCGACGATCGATACATTAGGAGTTGAGGAGATGCAAAGGCAAACATCTGTGAGAATGGAGAAATAAGAAATTAGCTGGCTTTTATTAGCCATACAACTAAATTGAAATACCTGGTTAAAATATAATGTCTGTTGATGTTATGAAATATGATCACGTAAATATGGATTCGCTCACCAGGCTCAATGATCAATGGACAGACGATAATGCGTATACAGGCATTCGTCCTTCAACACTTAGGATGGGTTAGTCGACTTTTTTCGTTTGTTTTACATTTATTCTTTAGGTCCGGAAAACAAATACCACTGGGAGGAGTCAACATGTTTGTCTGACCTTGTTTATGGTTCGGTCCCGCAAACAAATAATTTATGTTTCCAGGAATTGCACGATTTGATGGAAAATGACAACAAATGACTGCATTCTAAAACAGCTGTCACAGACATTGCTCAGTTTATCTAAGCTGGTGACATTAATAATCGTGAAATTAGGTCGATGGTCGGGTTGGAATTTTCTGTTCCTTCGTATAATTGGCATTCAGGAATTTGTGGACTCTCGAATTACACGATACACGACAAATTGAGTCATGATAATGAGTGTTTTTTTTAAAGAAAACATCAAATACTAGGTGCCAAGCAGCTTTCTTGTCACATTGGAATGCGGAGACATGGTCTTTACTAAAGACGCTAATACAATATTTCTACTAATTATTATCATACGCATACGATACCAAAGAATTTCAAATTATTATATGAATATCTGAACTATGTGATCAAAAACAAATCATATGTTTGGAACCAAATGGATGACCGGTTGTAACAAGGCAACTTGCCTTGCGATAGTGTCCATGCTGGCTGAGGTTTTTGAAGTTACTACAGATACTATGTAAACTAAGGTAGTAAAGTGGACTTAAATTATCCATGGATGTTTGATAGTCACCCAAATATTTATTTCTTACCAATTCCCATTGATAGATATTTGCTCTTACACCTCCTTAATTCCAAGTGTTGCGTCGGCTGGTGTTGCCTTGGGATCTGTGTGGGGAGGCATTGTCTTGTGTGTTTGTAGCCCTTAATCTTTCATGAGAGAGAAAGGAGCAGTAAACCGGATTTGCTAATGATTTTCTCCTAAACTTTAGAAATAATACATTATATTGTTGCGCATCGTAAAACGCTCGGCTTTCGCAATGCGATGAATAAGAATTCTGCATTGGATTATTAATTTTTCAGACCAATGTAATTGTATCTCCCGAATTTGAATTAAATATTTTGCACAATGCGCCATTATCCGTTTATCTTATTACAACTGTGATGTTAATGTATTTGTTCATGATTAAATAATGGTACTGCACAATGAATTTGTTGTTTATTCCAATAGTGTAATTATATGAAGACAAATAAATCCCGATATAAGAGTAAGATGAAACTGTTACTTGATTTTAAACCATAACATAATTAATGAGTTGGCACTTGCAGCTTATATTTCTCATATTATGATATTAATTTGATTTTGAATTTTAAATTTATAGAACAAAACCCCGGTTGTTGAGCTTTTCAATTAACACGAACATGAGTCATCCGTCCTCCGGTGAATGTATCGTTCAATGGCATCTATGGATTTTAAACTGGTAATGAGGTCTAGAGCCTAACTAGCGTACTTTTTGTCTGATGGTGATGTAACATGACACATGTTGAAGAGACCTTGTATGGCATCAATTTTGCCGATTTGACTTTACCCTCAACAAACAAGACAATTAAAATAGCAGTTTTATATGTTTTAAGATGTTGCAAATGTGACAGACATGTCTATCTGCTCCGTCAGTACTAGATTTTAAAACTTAGCTATTCTAAGCTACGAAACATTCACACATTAGCCTTGGGAAACATGTTAACACTGTAAATTAACTTAATTAAGTCAAACCTAATTAAAGTAGAGTCATGCGTGCCTTTGTGAGGCCATTTAAACCAGACAACACACTCAGGAAGATCATGGGAAAAAATGATTTAAACTTCCATTTCATTACGGTCATACCAGTTGCCACAGACAAAGAGAATGTGCTGCGGGAGTGTGGAAACATTAATTGCACACACTGATGTAAACCGTAGACAATCTATGTTCAGTGGCCCAATTCTTAAACGTTATAAGACTGAAACTCAGACTATAACTTTAAAAGACCAAATGTCATTTTGCTCCTAGTATATTGATATAACAACACATTTTAATACAAAATACCTATCGTGTCTAGAGGGTAACAAATTAAAACGAATGAAAATTTGACCGAATAAATGCTAATGAAAGGGCTGGTATATACTCGTATAAAGTCTAAGTCAGAGTTTCAGACTTATACATTGTTTGTGAATAAGGCCACATGGACAAAGATCTGAAAACACTGAACCATGCGACCATTGTAACATTAAATTCAGAAACGGTAAATCTTACACTTGGGTTTTGAGACTTGTTGCCAAAGTCGAGCAGGAAAATCGCATACACATTACACAAAGACATATTTACAACCTACGACTCAGGCAAAATTGCAGGAATGCATATCAACTGAAATTTTGTTCCACTGTCTGGATGTCTTTGTTGTATATGGACCTATGTTAAGGGCACAAATTACGTCTGTCTATTTTATATAACTATGTTTATATTGATCCGATTGCAAAATGTGTTCACTTTAGATGCCGGGAATTTATCATAAAGTTAAGTATACTTGTTGCAATCACTATGCATGCTATGACTATGTATCTCTGTAACTGCAATATTTCCTTTGGGAAGTTCTTTTAAATTCTTTTAAATTGAATAGAATGTATCTAATTCAAAGCAATGCATTATTGACACTGACAGCACCTTGACTGAGCTAATAAGAAATAATGGAACAATTATAGCTTTGCATAACAAACCAACGTTGTAACAGAATCAAAGAACATGCACCTATCGGCAATACAGCACATGTAATTATCAGACTAGGCAATAATTTTTGTCTCTAGACAAGTTCTTCAAGTGTTCCGAAAAGTAAATTGGTAATACATTCAACAAAGCTTTGTCTTTTTGTTATCGTCAAATAATGTTTATCACAAAATAATTCAAACAAATAGTTTGCACTTGATAGAGCATGTCCCACACCACAATCTTAGCAACTTAACAAGTATGCTATGTGAAGGTATTCTTTTCTTTCGAATGTTTCTCACTTCTCCATATGCATACAAACATACATCACTAAAAAAATTAAAGGAAAGTAAAAAATAATAATACTGAATTGAAGCAAAATGGATCGAAAAATAGAAAAAATGAAAGCGCATCAATCTATCAATACCAAACATTGCAGCTAATGTAATAAATTGTACCACCATGTTTTAATTATTATAATATAATACGTATGGTTACATTTATAATTTAAACTGACAACAGTTTCGTCTAACGACACCATATAATTCATAATTACAATTTTTAGATTTCTGCCAGGACAATAATAGGATTGCTGTCGGATACTCCACAGAGACAAATATGTTTCAAGAATGACGAACAGACATAGTTAATAATACACTTCATTTAATTTCTCACGCGACGGCATTGTAACAAATTTACAACAAATCATGCAGGCATTAGAAAAGTTATCAATTAATTGGATCAGTTTACGTGTAGTCAAACTACTAAAAAATGCGCGTATATTCTCAACAAAGAAGGTTGAATTGGAATTATGATCACTATGATCAAACTGTAACTACATGGACAGTTCACACTTCATGTTGTTCACTAAACACTAATATAATTGCCGGTCTATGAAACATGTACACCACCTTCTTCAAATTACATTTGCTACTTTTAAACATCTAGAGTATCCATATATAGATAACAACAGTAGACACCACATTACCATCAACCAGATTAACTATAATTGAATATCAGTTAGACGCACATAGAAATGAAACAAACACGGGCTTACATAACGTTCTAATTATTTGAACAGTCATATGTTTGGAGAATTACAAATAGGGGCTACACTAAGACACCAGAATGTTTAAAGACATTCGCACTAAACAGGAAACGCTAGTAAAGGAAATGATGAGGCACTTGGAAGAAGAAAGTATAACACTCGATTGGGCACCATGGACGGGCTAAAGTATAATATATGTTAAGCAATACTATAGCTTATTTAGCCTCACGTGGGTCAAAACATCTTGCTGATCAATACGTGTGCACTAAAGTATTATCATTGGATTATTCAATACTGCCTTTTTCATAATGAATTATGCAACATGTTAAACCCATCAAAGTATATAAATAAATAAAGTGTAAAAATAGATAATATAAATTGATTTCATTAATGAAAGTGCTAAAACTAAGTAATGTTTTCTGATAAAAACCACGTTGTAACAAAAACAACACAACAGAGTCGAGGCCTGTTACAAGCGGTCTATTCATTTAATGTAACATGTTGTCAAAGGATTGGTGTTAACAATGAAGACTTATCATAAGGTTAACATACCATACTGTTTTTGCAAGTTAAAAGTAATTAAAAGTTACAAAGAGTGATTATCGTGGTAACGACACGAAGTCGAAGCTTGACTTTAAACACACCGGCAAATAGTATGTAATAATAGGATTGAATTAACCTTTTGTTGCATATCTTAATTAATACCATCATTCGTTGCATTACAAGAAGAAATACTGATTTAACTGTTAGTACGATACTTTAGCAACCACTGCATTGTAAAGAATTCCAATTAGGTAATTCGCAACAGAACAGTGTGTAGAAATGATAAATATTTTAGAGGAATAATCAGCTAAAGGGTGACGACGTATAAATAACAACAAGCAAAACAATGCATTGCGCGAAACAATAAGATGTGGTATCTACTTAAAGATTCAACAGAAATGCGTCAATAAATCAGATGATCTATATGACTGTGTAAGGGAACGTCTTCTTCTTATTGCGAGTAATTATAAAACTACATCTGACACTTGGCTTGATGTATCACAGTACACCCGTTTAGAGCTAGTTTCTCCAAGTTGGATTTATAATAAGTAATATCTTGAAAAACGATGGTCGGCGCAATTGGAAGATTAAGATTTGTTGTGCAACATAAAAATGCCGAGATGTTACAATTGCTGGTTAGTCCAGATCCAAAATGGTTTTCGGTAAATTCACCGAAATTCAGTACCTTTCGGTAACGTAACGTACCCTTTATCGAAAGGTTAACCAATCCGCGCCAAGGTTACAAACGTTGTTCGGTTGAAGAGAAATTGCCTTGGTGGTAAACGTAAGATATTATGATATGCAAATAGCAAAACCATGTTAATACGGCTGCGCCGAAGAATTCAGATAAGGCTTGAAAAGCATGTTTGCATGAATTGCCTATTTGGGCTAAACAATGATACTCGAGTCGCTTGATCTAATGTAATTAGTTTATATGTTTATACTTTAATCACTATATTATCTGCACGACCGTCATTCTGGGCATGTTAGTTCACAAATTCGAACGGAGCATAATTACACTTAACGTTTTGTATGTCTTTAAAATTCTTTCTACCTCTGTTTAATGTAGATAGTGCGTCAGTTGCTCGATGGAGAACACATGAAAAGTTGTAAGAAACTCAGCTGCTTAGGAAATTCGAATTTCATTCAAAATACGATCAACACTTTTTGTTAATATAATATTTTTAGTTTGACCCGACACCATAAACCACATAAAAAAGACAGAAGTGGTGCAACCATGTCCCATTGGCTTATAATCGACCATTAACCGGTGTAAGAAAATTCCACCATCCAATGCTCGACAAAATGGTATACCGACCTTCATAGTAAATGCAGTTTATTAGCTCTTATCTGTAACAACCCGGCGAATATTTAGATAAACGATAAATGCAGATTCCGTTGGGATAACATTGTTCGTAGTTTAATTGTGTAATCGGTAAGTATCACTTCATTTATCAACACTGGAATAATGATAGTAAAAGCTTGAAATTTAAATGAATATGGAAGGTAGGCAGGATATGCCGTATACGAGAACGACGAGAAATTGTAGATTGGAATGTTGCAGTTAGAATTATCAAAATAATGTGCGACACTTTTAGTGATTATTTTGAAACGAACTCACTGTATGTATGGTCAGTGCAATGTAAGAGCACAGTAAATACTTGATTTTTTACATGAACATAATGATGTTTTCATTCTCAAAGTTTAAGAAAAATAAACAGTATGTATGGTGACTTCTAGCTCTGAATCTATCATTGTTGGTGTGGTTCACATTTCATCCCTACTTCCCCTTGTCCCTTCTAACTCTCCTAGACTGTGTTTGATAATCAGCCAGACAATTCCTTATAGGTCCTTTTCAATAGATATCTGCCCTTACACCTCCAAAACTCCTAAAGTTTGGCATGCTGGTGTTTCCCTGGGATATGTGTGGGGAGGCGTTGTCTTGTGAATGTTGAGTTCCATGTAACATCTTAATCCTTCCTGTACACTGACACCTAACCGAACGAACTAAATCAAAATCTTAATTGGCACAAGACAGAAAAGTACTCACGACAAGAGAAGTAGAATATTAGTGACTTTCGTACATTTGTGTACGTTCATTTATATATTAGATTATTCTTGGTATACATCATTACGTATTAACTTTGCAATAAATAACGATGGGAGAACATCATGTCTCTTTGCATACCGTTAGAATTGGATAATTGAATGCGTTATTTACCTCCATCTGTGCTGTAAACGTTCAGTATTAAAAGAAGCATTGTTAATAACCATCAATCTAAAATGCTTGTATTTCTGTCGAAACACAAGCAAAATGTACCAAAACATTTTTCAAGATTTTCGTAATTACCCACAAAATAGTAAGTACAATTGGCACGGAAATAGTGTGATTTCTTATCGTGGGTCTTCTGTGAAACAAAAGTAAGATTATGCCCTCATGACTCAGTTTCATGGCAGCAACACTATGTACAAAGAATTGATCATCAAATAAATCATCGAATTCAATTCCGTATTTAGATGCTTTCCTAGACGAATACATGCTTTCTATAAGAATACGCAAGTGCTTTCGGAGCAATTGAAATATTTTATCTCTTGAACTTCTACCATAGACTAATGATTAAATTCTGACTAATTCTGGCATTCATAACTTGATAGTTAAGCAGAAATTGCCAATGGATTGCGACCACTTTTGTTGTTTTTATACATTTATATTCGAGACTCAATTTGATGTAGACTGAAATCGCACTTGTCATTAAAGGACAATAACCGGTAAATACAAATAATTAAAGAGCTACAGCTGGAAATTCAACATGCACAGCGAACACAAATCACAAGCAGCTTATTTGAAACGATGCATAGTATTTTATGGCACACTGAAGTAATTTGATTTGAGGTTTACGACGATATAAAATCCGAGCAACCGTAAACAAAGTTGGCAGAATTTTTTGTCAAGGTGTGGTTAAACGCATTACATAGGATAAATTTCAGCTTAAAGTTGCATAACACATGGAAATTTCGCCTTTGGAAATTGTTCCTGGCTATGTTCTCTGTCTATGATTAATTTTAATCAGCAGATGTGATCTAGAGACAAGTAAGTTTTTTGCAAAATTACTCGTTGAAGCTAATTTTTGTAAAAGAAATATCAGATATGAAAATATGACCAATATGGTACATTAAAGTTAAATGAAATCGAGACACAGCATTATGCGTTGAATTAAAAAAAAAAGACAACTTTGCTATCAATTGTTCAACAAATTCGAACTTGTTTTGTCTATTTTATTCATCACCAATTCAGTGATCAAAACTATAAAACCTTTCTTGTTTCAAGTGCTGACTGTTCTCATGATGATAGCTTATGGCGAGATTATTCACATGAAATTCGTCGTTTGGAAGATAAATGCATTATTCATCTTGGCGAAATTTCCTGTCAGAGGAACGTATATTTCTTCATATCGTCTTCAGGCAAGTAGTATAGCCCTGTTATGTCCGGATAAATACCAAATAATTTTACCTTATTGCCAAAACTGTTCTGTAGGGATTGCTAGTGGTGCGATATATAATAATATAGTTCCTAATGCTGCTTCCATTTCTGATAGACGTCCGTCTTTATGCTTAATTTCGAAAGAGCACGCCATCGATGATGTAACAATAGGAAATTTACGCCTGTCGTTTTTGGAGGGTTGAAGCTGCGCAGAACATTATCGAATGCTATGCATGGCACGATCAGATTACTGATAGCGGAAATTAGTACTTAGTTCAAAGAAAGTTTTGGCAGAATCAGTCGATACCTAATTGTATTCGATAGTTATCAACAAGCGCAAAACACGGAAGGGAATCTAACAAACACATGCACATATGTTGTTTTATCATTTTGAATTGTGATAGTAGCCTTAGAATGACAGATGTGAGCATGGAATGCACTAAACTTTGAAACGTTCAAACGATAATTGTTTTTTTTTACGATCGCCTGTTGCGAAGTCTCGTTCAATGCATTTCGAAGAACCGTTCAATAGGAATATCACAAATCATTCACCTTAAATGCAATCAAAAACTTTTATTTTATTGAATATACACATTATTTTCGCTATAATTCACAAAACAATACAAGCGTTTCATATAAAACGCCCGAAAAATACCTGCACGAAATGTACTCGGAATAAATTTTCATTCTTTTTATGCATGCTATTGTTATGACTTATACGTGCAATTTTCTTCCCCTTGCGACCATACACCGAATTGGTTAGCATGGAACTCGGGCGTCGATGTTGTATCCTTTATTAACGAAACATTTTTTTCTTCGCATGCAAACGCTGCTCCTAAAGCACCGGAGCCGTTCTAAAGACATAAAACACAAACGACAGGTACCAATGCTACGGAGACGTGTTAAAGCGCAATTAGACACAAAATGCAAGTCAAATTCATAATTACTATCATTGAATAAAGATACAATCATACCAACTGAACTGTAATCAGACCATACATATCTACATCAAACACGCACGTCAGAGCAATCATGTAATGAAAGAATTACCATATTATACTGACTGTACACGTACCAGGATACAAACTTTTCAAGTCTAACATATCTTGGGAGCAATAAATCAGCTTTACTTCTATTGCTTTAAGCTTATGTTTTTGTTATGCTCAAGTTCAACAATATTTCGACTACACTGATGTATTCGGTCACTTGATCTTACTAATGTCCCAGACTTTAAATAATAGTATTACCCCACCCCTTTCGGTCCGTGGTCAATAACTAGTTTTAGCTTGTGGAGTGTTCCATCATGTTCATCCCTGTTCCGCCTTGTTGTCCACTTAAATTATCCAGTTGTTTTATAGTCGGCCAGTCATTCCTTACATCCCCGTTCCGGAAGATGTTTGCCCTTACATCTCCCCCATACTTGTGAATGTATGCTGACGTTATATTCGGGTCTGTGTGGGAAGGCATTGTCTTTTGTGTGGGGGGTTCTCTGTAACAACGTAATATTTCCTTCTTACTAGCACTCACAAGTATTTCCGCTGGCAAATGTCAATTTCTCGATATTCGCATAATATGTATGAGGTGTTAAGGACAACTCTTTTGATTTATTGGCAAGCATTCAGCGACATCATGGAAACTAATACTTCGTCCGAGTCCTTTTACTGACGGCCTTCTAGTTTGACAGTCAATTTCAGTACAATGTATGTAAGCAAAGTATTGGAGTTAACCAAGGACTTTCGAATTGGACATAACACGTTTAGTCCTTACGTCAGAGATTAAGAAATAATCGAAGTCATGAAAGAGAGGTATCTGTGATATTATGATTGCTTTATTTACTACCGAGTCTGGAAGTCAGACAATACCGCGACCTTCCACAAATATGCAACTGTTAAAGGTGAAAAGTCAATATGAGAAGGTTAATTGGTTTGAAAAATTGCCAGGGCGTCTTGACAGTCTATTTGGGCACTTTAGAGAATGACAAAAATACAGCACTTACTGACTTTACTGAGGTCTGTTCAGAAGATAATAAGGAAGGACGAGAATTCGAGCAGGAATTGTCACATACAAGGTACACAGCCAACCAAAAGGCACAGGAATATATGACAGTATGTAAAATTATAACATTATTAAAACTCCTACGTTTACCTATCATACATGTTAGTGTCTTGTCCATTTGGCCTTTATTCTTGTTTACTTGTATGTATTACATTATGTGCCTGCAGGATGTCTGTGTACTTTGTATGTATTACATTATGTCTCATTGTGCCTGCAGGATGGCTGTGAACTTCGTATTTGGCATGTCCTCCCCCTCGACTTTATTCATTTTCGTATATATTGAGACATTCTCGACAGCTCTCTGATATTTCCGTACCACTTCGTTACTCTTCGATTATCCTCTAGTGTATGTCAGGCGGAGCACTATGTGGCAAATTTCAATATTTTTTGTGCGGTCAACTCTCATATTACAGTATTAATATTGCTTAAATATGTGATTCTAATCCCGTTTCATCAACACTTCAGCTTTCACGCCGCTATATTGTTTACATAATATTCGAATTGTATTTCCGAAAGTAGTGCCTTACGAACATCCGAGGCACTGGACGTCGTTGGCCGAGGTTTTCCGAATGATATTGAGATAAACAAAAAACCCGCATGTGTATATATAACCCAAGGATTTGGTTATTAAGATGCAGTGGTAGAATGCTTCGTTACAAGCTTCATACATTGGCTTGGAATGTTTTGTAGGTTAGCAATTAGATGAAGCGCAGCTCCGCCAAAGTCTGCGTCTGAACTATTCATATTTGGCACATGTTTTATATCATGGGAGGAATAAAATATTGTTTATGAATGAAGATCAACTCACATGGATAATGATAGATAATTTTATCATATTATTTATAAACCAAACTGGTGATGCATTAAAAAGTATGTCTTAAGAGACGTAATTAGTAAAAGAATATTAAATAGTGCAGGTTTGTGAGCCAGTAATTCGCTTAATGGGACTATGAAGTTTGATGAATATTCAAATTAATGTACCAGTTCGGGTTAGCAGTTTACAGCACAATTTCATATTATAATAAATTTAGGGAATATATTAATATGTTTGCGAAATTTTGACAAATTATAAACAATTCTTGCATCATCAATAACTCACAAAAATAATTCAGTTACGTGAAAAGCATAAGCGCTGCCAATGTCTAGCCTTTGACGGTTTAGTTATTAAATACTATAGCTACGAATATATTATGTTGTTTGATTGCAAAGAAGTGAATTCAAGTCTAGCGATCTTCATACGAAGGCATAATTATTAAAACACTTTGTGAACGGATCCATCAAGGCAGCATTTATGTTAACTTTTTTATGCTCGATTAATCATTACCCACTAACAACAGAGATGTGAAAAGACAGCTTACATCACATTTCGATGTTTTCAATTTTGTTAACAATTTTCGCATAATGAGTTATATCCATCGGTTGTCAAATAAACAGATATTGATGAAAAAAAGTTCAGCTTGAGAAAACATGCCAATGAACCTAGACTAATAGAAATCTACAAATATAATTACCGCTTAATGTTAGTAGGTAATGTAAAATGCTCTCAAATCATAAATCAAATTTAGACTATTTCTTTCGTAAGTTTCACTATATAACTAATGAAATACCTCGTGGTATGGTGTAGAGCGTTGACCTCTTTTTCTAGTGGTCGACGGTACAAATCCCGCAAATGGAGAAGCACACTGCTTTAATTAGACGCGGGTATGAAACCACGAGTAATATATAATAATAGTATAAGGAGTATATAAGTATTATAAGCGTTTGTATCACAATGGATATACACAAAATAAGTCATGTTTAGACAAAACCAACCGACTTCGAAAACAACTGCATTAGAAGGGAAGGATTACGTTGGTACAAGGAATTTCACAAATCAACGCCTTTCCTACATTTATCCCATGGAACTTCACCATACAAAACAAGAGGAATGACAAACGTCTATAGGATAATAAGGAATAGTCTGACTGATTGATTATCAGAACTTATTATGATAACCATCACAGTTTTGAAGGAATTAACAATAATCATGTAGATGAACAAATGTACGTACACGATAAACGTACGAAGACGAATATTCATCACTTAAACTTGCATTCACCATTCCGTATGAAATAATAGTGCAAAAATCGTTCCACACATTTTTGCTTACATTTGACTATCATCAATCTACCACATTATTCAATTAACAGGGAATGCAAATATATATCTTGTGTGTCATCAAGGTTTAACTAGACTCTCTATGAGGAAAATAAGGCATGCTTACATCAACAAGTTCATTTATGTGCCAAAACAGTTATGCTTTATCTTCCAGATCAAACGAGGAAATACTTAACAGCATTTTTGCATAGTTGTTTCCTGAATATTGTGTGATTGAATGAGAGAAAATGTAAAAAAAAACTTAATGCTGTGCAATATTTGTCTTCTGTTTTATATAAATCTGATTAATGATACAGTTAAAGACCACCTTGATGATAAGAACACCTCAGTGCATTTTCATTGTTTTGTTATTATGACACCTCATTTGTTAGACCAGTTTTCAAGGGTATCAGGGGTGGTCGTATTATGGAGGTTTACTGTATCACGGTTCAGAAATATTAGTAATTAAATATACAACACAACCGTATAAAATGTAAAAATAAGCAGCATTAAAAGATATTTTATTTTCCATTTATCGCATTGAAAAACAAATTGTAAGAAAACATCTCACTAAATCTTTAACTAATTTTACATGCGATTTATCCTGAAATAATTTGATAATACTAATTTCGGTGGTTAAATGTCATAGGCCCCTACTTGATTCCGTGTTTCGTCTATTTGTAACGTTATCTTTCCTTAAAAAGACAGAACCATAATATAACTTCAACAAGTATAGTATTTATTAACCTCGAACATATGAATATATTGCCTGGACCGTTACATTTCAAAATAGGTGTATTGCAATGTTCGTGTGTGTCCGTAAGGTCGTCGGAGAAAAGGCCGCGGTTCTGTTTTGAAAGAAAAGTAATCAAAACAGCAGTTATAGGTTTACGCACGAGAGCATTTCCTTACCTAAATTGACATGGATTTGTTCTGAAAGTTCATACACCTGTTCGCGGTCAATCTGATAGCACTATAGAGCTAAGACAATGCTTGACAGAAATGTTTTAATGATTCCGTAACATCGCATGATTTTTAGGTCATTTCCCTATATCTTGTTATGAAACATTGCAGATTGACTAATGCCATCTCCACAAAAACACAACGCATGTAGAAGTGAGTGTATTTTAGTCAGGTTGTTAATCGTTGTAAAATCGAAAACAAAGACAGGGAAAATGTTGTTGCGCTTTCCTACAATTTGATAATTTGGTTTAAACTATCCATGTATCAACTCTTGGATTATTTGCTTTAAAGTTGGAAACGCACCTGCTCACAAATGATAAATGAAGGCATTATTCGCATACAATCATTTCTCCAATCGTGCATGGTTACTGCTAAATTAAAATGAACAATAGAAACAGTTTTGGCTCACGGCTGTCAAATTACGTGTACTATATGCGCTTATTAGAGCATTTTTTTTGCTTTTGATCTCATAATTACGTTTCCTTGATGAAATATTTTCAAATTATGGACTGACACGTGTTAACTGGAGGCTATCGTGTAGCAAACATTACTGATTTAGATGTCTATACATGATTTATTTCTTCCCCCAAATGCATTATCTCATGCTTTTGATGTCAATCTAATAATTTAGTCGTGCTAGTCAGAGATATATAGATGAGTTAGAGCGAATTGCCTAGAGATATATCATCAATTGTGAAAATGCTTCGTTGTCAACAACTTAAATCATACAACTTGCCAGTGTTGAGTAAATCTGAAAAATCTGAAAAATGTCGTGCTTCTTACGAGTCATTAAACAAAAACATCTTAATTTACATCTATCATGTAGCAAATAGGTACCGTCTACATCATGTTTTGAATATTTCAATTCCATTTTTTAGTTTCACAGATTTAAACATCATGAAAAATGATAAAGCGTAACATGTTTTCAGCTGCTCGATCATTATGTTCTTAATGTTGGTGAAATAGGCGTGCCAATTGGTTTTGTCTAACCATATTTTCATGTATAATATTTATGTCGAAATCAAAAGGAATGATACTTTTTATGCCATAATCAGTTTAAGTAAACCGGAAAACTCCAGCTGTTGTTTCAGCCAGTGTAATTTTAGCCACAGCCGAGTCTTGTGGCAAAACACATTTCACACTAAAGTAATTGTACATTTTGCCCACATATACTGGTTAAAAGATACAACCTGTCAGAGATATTTTCCACAGTATCTAAAAAGCCAGAAGATAAATATTCTATTGACTTTAATCGCACTGAACTTATGTAAGATTCGAACGAATAGAATAATCGAAAACAGTCAATACAACCCTGTCAATATAACCCTGTCAATATAAACCTGTCAATATAACCCTGTCAATATAAACCTGTCAATATAACCCTGTCAATATAACCCTGTCAATATAACCCTGTCAATATAACCCTGTCAATACAACCCTGTCAATACAACCCTGTCAATATAACCCTGTCAATATAACCCTGTCAATACAACCCTGTCAATATAACCCTGTCAATATAACCCTGTCAATATAACCCTGTCAATATTACCCTGTCAATAAAACCATGTCAATATAAACCTGTCAATATAACCCTGTCAATATAACCCTGTCAATATAACCCTGTCAATATAACCCTGTCAATACAACCCTGTCAATACAACCCTGTCAATATAACCCTGTCAATATAACCCTGTCAATACAACCCTGTCAATATAACCCTGTCAATACAACCCTGTCAATATAAACCTGTCAATATAAACCTGTCAATATAACCCTGTCAAAATCGGGGTCATAGTTTCAGAGCACTTTGTCAAAACGCAATGAAGATTCGCAAAATACAAAAAAGGTAGATTAACTTTTTTGACTGGTATACTGGAGACAAACATTACCTAAGACATGTCAAAAAAAAATCGCAAGATTTATTTTCCATCATATCTTTGTATTGATTTGCATCATAAGGATACCGAGACCAAATCCTCAAACACACAACCATACCATCCTTCCAGGAAGCCTCGTGATTATGAATACATTTGTATAAATCATGCAGACTACGCAAAAAGACTGATTCATGGTCCTGATGGAACCTTACATCACTCACGGAGAACATTATACAGTTACTTACACTTGTTTAAATTCACACTATTCACGACATAGTCTTGTATTTTTACAACTGGCTATGGTCTGTCTGAAATATGACATTTCCTTTCCCCTAGCACCTCGCCGTTTATGACCAAACATTGTGTCGACAAATCACCTTCTAAGATCCATGAGGGCACTTAAAATCTCCATAATGCAATAACACTGTCTTATAATCATGTCGGTATATGATACGACCGGAGAACCTAGCTACTCTCGTATGTCAGACACGTAATGATTGATGTTAGCCAGTGATGAACTACAGTCGTCCTCGATATGACAGCTACCTTGATAAAAGCAACACTTGTTATGACATTCGTGCAAAAACAATACCAACACAAATTATTCATTTTGAATAAAATAAACACCATCGGAAATGATATCGATCAATCACCGAAGAGTTGTCTTGTTCCTTAGTGGTTGTGTCTACCATTTGACCATATTGTTGATCGGTATCACTAAGACTAAGCAGACAGAAAACGTATACCAGATACCTCTATTGTACCTACACTGAAACTACTACCGAAATATGAACTTTATTACCTAACGCTTATGACTTGTTTGCCAGACTCGACTCATTTACCACAAACATAAATACTTCTATGTCTCGGAAATCTACATAATCACGCGAACACACCAGAGTTTTACAATCTCTATGGTACATTTTGGATATTTTATGAATTTCATTATTGAAGCATCGACGTAAAATCAGTAAACTTATGTTCCAGAAAAATGCTCTGTGCACATTATAAGCTAATAATTAACTATAGTCATAAGCTGTTATACATTGGAAACCTGAAGATTTAACACTTGTATACCTATCGTGTTCTACCTACGGAAGCCAGAGAGTGACATCTTGATGTCTTTATTAATAATTTCTTTCCTAAAAATACGTACATGTATATCGTAGAACCATGAATTTCTTGACTACACAACGTTCAAATTACCACGATTTCAAACAAAATTGTTAAATCGTGAACTATAAATTAGGAATTTTACTTGTTTACGATTTCATAAAAAATCAAATCGTGAATCTCATATTACGTTTTAGTTAATAACAAAATGTAAAAGGATCATTTTTTGTTATATTTATACGTATATTTTTTCATACAAAACCAGTTGCCCGATGAAACAGCCGAATATAGAGAAGTGCATAGTCTGCACTTTGTCTTCCAGGTTTTAGGCGAACATATCTGCTGCTTTTAAAGTTACCACAAGATCCATTCACTGGTTCTGCACTTCATGGAGTTCATTTATTGACATCCAAAAGAGAGGTTTTCGCTGGCTATTTAAGCTCTTGGCTTGACGTCACGACGTTCACTCCTGACGTTGTCTTTGTTAGTAGCAAATATGTGTTTCTTACAATGTTAATAACGTCAATCTATTTTCAATATTTCGGCTTTATAGCCTTTGTCAAGAATGAAAAACTTATTAATTTCACAGCGTCTACATTGTCTATTGTTAGGTAACGTCCGCCATCTTTACATGCTTCTTATTGTTTCTTATTTCTGTAGGATTAAGTGAGACCTTTTGTGACGCACAGACTGACGGACGGTCACAGAAGACAAACCATACCAAGTGTCCTCCTGTGGCACACCGTTAATACACTAAAACACGTGGTTAAATATGTATCCAATCCATCTGAACGTTAAATATTTGAACTGGCTTCTTCTGTTGTTGTTGCATCATTAGCTAAAACATCACCGAATAAATGATATTTTTTCATCATAATACCCACGAACAAACTTGCGAAACTTGCTTATTAAGAAAGTTCTTTAAGTTGGAGATATTACAGGTTTTGTTACAACATATACAGAGGAATCTTGTTTTAGTAAATTCTTAATAACGCAAACTGATTGATGTTATACCTATATGCAATGTATTTACATGTTTGTCTAGGTAAAATATTAACAAAAAAATGAATAACGCATTACTTTGTAGTGAGCTATTGATAACTACCAACCAGACATATACGAGCATTTTAATGTCATTTCAACAATTTGTGAGGCAGTTCAATATAATTGTGTATACGTGTTGAGAAGATGTTGATAATACAACACTGAATATTTGGAGAACTTTTGTTTACGTTTTGTTGTTTTACATCTATTGTCTACGATTTCATTGGACAGCCCTCGTATATATACGGTTGATGCATGATAATTACACATGTTATACTTTTCGCAAGTGATTATTACCTTGTGATATTATAAAGACATGCATTCCGGCATAATTATTAGAAACCTTTACGAAAATACTAAGTAGGCGATCGTTCTAGGTAATTAATTAAGAGTTAAATGTCATTATATTGATGTATGGTATATGATTCGATAAATTAGCTTCCACATCACAGCTGAGACATGTCAT
This sequence comes from Mactromeris polynyma, assembly GCA_032209605.1. Taxonomy (NCBI): domain Eukaryota; kingdom Metazoa; phylum Mollusca; class Bivalvia; order Venerida; family Mactridae; genus Mactromeris; species Mactromeris polynyma. Next base: position 37,580,660 of record JASFXZ010000001.1, on the reverse strand, counting down.
CGTAAATTAATATCAAAGACCATTTCATTTAAAGTCTTCGAAAGAACATATGATAGTATCGATAATGTCAAAAGACAACTCTATTTTAAACATTAACGTTTGAATAGAACAAATTCTAGCCATGTTTAGTAATACATTTGCAGATGTATGTCAGCACACAAATAGTTAATGTAATAGTAACAGAGTAAACTAGGGTGTTTCAGTAACAGAGTATGCTAGGGTGTAACAGTAACAGAGTATGCTAGGGTGTTACAGAAACAGAGTATGCTAGGGTGTTACAGTAACAAAGTATGCTAGGGTGTTACAGTAACAGAGTATGCTAGGGTGTTACAGTAACAGAGTATGCTAGGGTGTTACAGTAACAGAGTATGCTAGGGTTTTACAGTGACAGAGTATGCTAGGGTGTTACAGTAACAGAGTATGCTAGGGTGTTACAGTAACAGAGTATGCTAGGGTGTTACAGTAACAGAGTATGCTAGGGTTTTACAGTGACAGAGTATGCTAGGGTGTTACAGTAACAGAGTATGCTAGGGTGTTACAGTAACAGAGTATGCTAGGGTGTTACAGTAACAGAGTATGCTAGGGTGTTACAGTAACAGAGTATGCTAGGGTTTACAGTAACAGAGTATGCTAGGGTGTTACAGTAACAGAGTATGCTAGGGTGTTACAGTAACAGAGTATGATAGGGTTTTACAGTGACAGAGTATGCTAGGGTTTTACAGTAACAGAGTATGCTAGGGTGGTACAGTAACAGAGTATGCTAGGGTGTTACAGTAACAGAGTATGCTAGGGTGTTACAGTAACAGAGTATGCTAGGGTGTTACAGTAACAGAGTATGCTAGGGTGTTACAGTAACAGAGTATGCTAGGGTGTTACAGAAACAGAGTATGCTAGGGTGTTACAGTAACAGAGTATGCTAGGGTGTTACAGTAACAGAGTATGCTAGGGTGTTACAGTAACAGAGTATGCTAGGGAATACTAAACAAAGTTTGCGGAACAATTTATTATTATAATTATGCATCTTCATGTTTATGTTTCAACTGACCCCAAAACATAATTCACTTTTTATTGATAGGAATTTTCCTTGTCATTTATTGAATGTTGGAAATTGAAAGATAATTTCTGGTTTAAAAGAAATGTGGTCCAGTTCTGTTTACAAGCTGATCATTTAACATTAGCTGTGAATACAAACCATGCACCGCCACCATTTTACCTCGGTAATGAAGCTCCCGAGTATCGTAGCAGAGTAATTCCGCACGACCTTCCGACGGGCCGCATGTCCGTATGGTACCCAACGTCCCACTGGCCCGGGCCTCCATCGGGTCTCATCTGACCGAGACATGAACATTGTGCATGCTCGAAACAATCGTGCGCGCCTAACGGAACTCATAACCTGCCCGGGAACTTCGAGTGACCGTGATATTACTGTCTATCGACACCAGACATCGCCGACACTAGTTGTATACTGCCTATGATGATGATATTGTTTGTATGAAATATTACAGGCGAGTTGCAGACACTGATGGTACTATGAAGCAGATAAACAGAATAGCAAAGGTCAGATTTTTTCCAGACAATATCTTTTACGTTTTCAACCCAATGGTATGATTTTCTAGACACATCTTAGAAATCAAGAGACAATGAGACGCGTGGATATCAGTATTGAACGACACAACTTGTATTATTGTGTCACAATAATAAGTATTTATTTCACATTTTGGAACTCTTATCAAACGAAGGGCATATCACGCACTATAGCATAACACACTTAAGCTATAATTTTGTTAAAGAAATTGGGAATCGTACGAAATGAAAAGAGCATGTATCAGAGATATGACCATTGATAAACATGATATATTTCTTTACAGATTATTCATTTTTTATGATTCCTTCCATACAAGTAATTGTGAAATATTATTTCATATAAATAGTTGAGTTATTCCTCGAATTTCCATTCGAGTTTTGTCAAATGTTCAAAATTATTAAAATCCAGTCAAATTAAGTTGACATCCTCTGCAAATATTGCAGACAGTATTGTTGTGTTTTCAGATCATATTTTAGTGACTATGACATGCATTCAATTACCAACATATTGCAGCTGGTATTTATTGGATTGTTTCCTCCTAAATTTGGAAAGTATCTAGTGAAATTGAAATTAAAACCATTTCCTTACGATATTTAAATACATAATTATGAAAGTTAATATGATTATAAAACCTTGAGTGCGGAGTTAATCAGGAAAACCAGAATACTGTGCTCTAGACAAAATTGGATGCATATTTAAGATAAATTAATAACTAATCAATCAATCAATCAATCAATCAATCAATCAATCAATCAATCAATCAATCAATCAATCAATCAATCAATCAATCAATCAATCAATCAATTAATCAATCAATCAATCAATCAATCAATCAATCAACCAATCAATCAATCAATCAATCAATCAATCAATTAATTCATTAATTCATTAATTCATTAATTCATTAATTAATCAATAATTTCATCAATCATTCATTCAATCCATCATTCAACTATGTATTCACTCATTTATTCAATCATTGGGTTCAATTCATTCATTCATTACATTCAATTCATTTATTCATTGAATTGACTTCAATGGATTCGTTCACTCGTCCATTCACCATTCGATCAAATTATCACATTATTTATTTCATCAGTTCTTCAGTCTTTTTGACAGGAATCAGAGGCTACTACTAATCTGAAGTGTTTATATAATATTTTTGCTAGTACAATAAAACCTCAATAATCAGATCACCTTTGTGACCCTTGAACACTGGTCTTATTATTGAGATGGTCTTAATACTGAGGTTGAATAAAGAGCCACACAGCGAAAATGGACTTGAAAATTGTGTTCTTAATTTTGTGGTGGTCTTATTATTGAGGTGGTCTTTAAGTGAGGTTTTACTGTACATGTGTTTTCTGCACGAACACGTACACGCATCACATACAACGTATTAACGCATGCATCCGTCAACAACGTATCGCCCAACAGACACATTTACAAGCATATGGATTTCCCCGAGTGATCGTAATGTCTGGAGGTCCGTGTTACTTTTTGCACTAAGCTTATATAACTAAAATGCATTTACATTGCCAAATTGTCTGGCAGTAGAAGTTGATGATCGTAGGATAATATACATAGACGATATCAATTAACACAATGTCTTTCTTCTATTCGGTTTCATGATTCGCATTGTATATTTTCACTGACCAACTAATTGTCGATGGTCAGTTGTTCTTGCAAGTCGTAGTTAACGACCGCAACATGAACTGCTGGCAAGTAAGTATGTGAATATAGTCCAACATGAACTTATCTTTGCACAGAGAAACACCATTGAAACGTGTTAAAGATCGAGGAAGGAAGGCGAAGTTAGTCAGCCTGCTTCGTTATTTGTATGCAAATAGAATCATCTCAAATTCACCCCTCGAGACGCTCTTTTGAACAAATTAAATATGCTGTAAAACTCTACAACCTGTCTATAAAGAAGTTTATATATCTGTATTGGATAGAAACAATATATCCATACAACACTGTTGACATCTATTTAATTGTTATATCACATCTGATCTCACTATCTTTCTTTCTAAATAAAATTAATTATGTAATTGTGGCTAATTATTTTCTATTTATAGTAGGCGTCTTTTATGTATGTAGAGGTTACCATCTGATTCGTTGACAATTATTCATATACTACAATATGCCGATAAATGGAATCCCAATAGCTTTAACTACATGGTTAATACAAATAGTCTGTATTGTCTAAGTCTCATAGCTCCCTCGAGACAGACATTGCCGATGCAATATCACCCCGCCATTGATTTTACACGGTTTTGGTAAAACGGTCAGTTGTAATCAAAATCCATTTTGAAGCTCTTGTATTAATCCAATTTACCTTGAATGACGTTTTGTCCATAACCACCATGACATTATTTAAATACAATAGAAGTATACCGCTGTGGTTTGGGACATCCATGATGTATGGAGCAGGGAAAATATATTTCGGAGACTCGCTGAATTATCGACTTCCGCAATGTTTCAATTATTAACATGGAAGAACAAATACAGAAAAAATTAACAATAATATGTACAGAGATCACAAAACGCGCAAAGCGATACAATTAATGGTTTTGCATAATTTAAAATAATGTTTTACAAATATAGTAAAGTTAATTAATTATTGCTAATCATGATAATCTAAATACTGATAAAAATAACAACCATGAGAAATACAGACAGAAAGGTGAGAATATAGATGGAGCGTATGATGTTTACAAAACGTACTCCGTGGTATTGCTTCCAAATATGTTCTTGTTTTTGTTCACATAACATTGAACATGCAAAACTCACAGACTAAAACATTATTATTATTAAACGGAGTGTTACACGCATAAATGTCATTGACTTGATGTGCGTTTCACAGTTTTTTTCTGCTTGAATTAGACGACAATTTGTCCACATTCCGACATGAGAGACGCCTCCTAACTGTTGCCTCGGATGAGCCACTTTTAAAGCTGTCCATTGTTTTTTTCATATAATCCAACCGTCATTCTTGTCGCTTTCACGCCAATACAATTGGAAATTTATACTCTGCATTAAATAGCGTTTTTTTGTCTCGAGATAATGAATGTTTAGCGAGAAACAAATCAGAATATATGTCTTCTCAACATGGAATCCTGCGATGGCTGCGTGGTGAGGCATTGTCCTGAACATGCAGCGTGCCTTGTAACAGTTTAATCTCTCTTTTACATACAAAGTGTTACTGCAGATTTTGAAAATAGCTTGTTGTGATTTATTGTTTTAGAATTATAATAATGTTTATTCTCTATATTTTCATTTTGTAAAAATTTATGCATGCATGAAGGTCTCTTGTTAGATAAGTATGTATGTTTTGATGTGCATATCTTAATGAGTTTCCTTCAAAAAATAAATGTTATTATTGTTATGTGAAGGTGAGGCAAATGAATCTTCATACATGAGTTATGCTTGATTTGTGTCCTTTTGCTTTGGTAATGTTTTCATCGAATTAAATGCTTCATATATGTGACAATTCATGCTACACGTCAGCCTTCAGTTTTATCATTAAATTGCATCACAATAACATTCCCCAGATGTTGCAACATATTAAGCGTAACACGCCGACAGCATGTCATAATACGTATTTAATTATGTTCAAGCGTTAAATATTAATGCTACTCAAAAAGTAGAATAAAAGACGACCGCTACAGGCATGGTATAACTTATCGTTAAGCGATATCTAGCGAACAATACATTTCAAGTATTATTCCATGAAACTCCCCCGTGGTGTAGCAATAATACCGAAGCAGTTGTGCTTCCTGTCTATGTCTTCTAAACAATGTCCCCAGTGAATTTTGTAATTTATTTAGCCGAACAGCAGCCGTCTTTGAATTGAGTTCTAACATTCTGGGATGCTACGATATATCTGCATTGTGTTCATGAAATACAGGAAAATAGATAGCATGGCACATTTACTGCCAACCATGTTCTGTGCAGACGTTAAATATCATCTAACTGTTATGTATGTGAAAAAAGAACCTACGTCATCAAATGCGAGATAAAAAAAAAAAAATATTTTCAAGTATTTAGCTTTTCCTCATAAAATGAAACAAAATTTTATTTAGAAAAATATATAAAATCATTGCTAGACTTTAGCCTCTTATTGTTGATGTAATTATTTGAAACTGTCCGATAGTCGGATGTACAATAGATCAGTTTCTGCATGCATCTTACACCGTTTTTTCAACAGTATCATAGTTATAAAAGCAGACAGTGGGCGTAACCAGTGTTCCTGACCTACCGACCAGTACGAATACATTATTTTGAAAGCAACAGGTACCTTCCCTACATAAATCATAGCAAGAGGGGAACTGAGTCTGAATTGATTATCTTCAGCCACGGAGAACATATGCCACACAGGAGATTGTCACGAGTTATCTCCCTTTGTCCATTTTAGAGTTATCTCCCTTTATCCACTCTACAGTATATGCATAAGCAGTACAAGGAGTCTAACGCCGTTCGCACCTGACCTCTTTCCGCGGCTAAATCGCGATAAGTCATTCATGCTTTGAATTTGTTGTTTTTCATGGCTATTTTTTTGGTGTTTAAAGTGCGATTTTAGCCGCTAAAAGAGGTCGGTTGTTATAAGCGTTAGACCCCTAGTACTATATATACATATAATATAGATGGGATAAAGGGAGATAACTCGTGAGCATCTCCGGTGATATTTTCCCTTCGAGATCATCGCTCACTTACCGCCCACAGGCATGCCAATAGAGTGATATATCGACTGAGTGAAACAGCAGGGAACAAACTTTATAATGCACAAACGCCATTTATTCAAGTTGATGAACGTCCCATTTCTGAGCATTCATTAGTTTATGTGATGACAAAAGTAACGTCAGTAATGTCTGACTACATTATCGTTATGTCCCAGATACCCAACACTACCTGTTTCACCGATGGTCAGTAATTAGTGTATACTTACAATGTATATTGTTCTGTCTGGTAAGGTCGATCGATGGTTTGCAATCATGGCTGCTGTTACAGCATTAGTTAATTAGTTATATTAGACTTCAAACAAACGTATGACGTACTGTAACATTGTAAGTGCTTGTAGTCATGTCTGGTTATTACTGCAAATGACGCTAAACTGTCTGTATTTATTTAGTAGCCATTTAGCATACGAATGGCGATCGTTCTCAGCTGTGTTTAGTAATATTGTTATAGGTTTTCAATCAACTTGTTAATGTGTGTTTGTATCGTAATGTTAAAGTCAGATATAAACTCAGATATAGTTATATGGCATTTCGAAAAGTTTGAAAATACATTTAAATGAATGATGCACTTTAGCAGGAAATGTCACATACATTGTACAAGGGGGGCAGCCACCCCAAAAGCACATGGAGATTAATATATGCAAACGGGACCAAAGAAAAACATAACAATAAGTTTCACAAATCAACAATATAATTATAATAAATGAAGTCCAGGTGTCAATTAATGTGTATTTTATCCGAATCGTTCTTGAACTGGAAGAATTGTGTAAGATATCTATGCCGGTCAGTCATCTCTGTCATGGCTCTCGTCCAACTACTAAAATATTCCCACATTACAAAATTTCATAACAAGAATCTGACGTAAACATGCATGTCTTCGACATTAATGTAATTAATCATCACAAACGTACACAATTAAGCACCATGAGTACTTGGAAAGGCATGCGTCTAATGAAGCCATTACGCCAATTTAAGGTAATACACGTCGGTGCTTTTCAACTAATCATGGTTGACAATGGGCGATCCCAGTAGTAAACACTGATTGATTTTATGAAATAAAAGATTGTTTTTTTTATGGAAGAAACATTGGCATTACCATGTTAATGTGGCTAATTATGACCAATAACAGCTTAATGGCCTTAGATATCATATTTTTATCGCGATAGAACAAAAATTATCATAAATGAATAACATAAGGCATTCATGTTTCGATGTTATCGTTGTATCTGATACATCTGAATACGAAATAAGGCTGCGAGTTCATTATTATTGGAAATCGGAGAAAATCTATTGTTTATATTTATTTGCATCAGCCTCATAACAAACAATGGGTCATTATTCGGGTTCTAATTCTACGCGAAACGAGATATGTACTAAGCAATTATAAGCATGATTGTAGTAATCACAATTAATTACAAACGGTTCAACAAGCAGTGGCTTCAATCCTCCGAAAACGTCATATTCTATGTCAGGAAGTTTTCGGACTTCTATGTATGTATTTATGTATGTATGTTGCCTTTGTATGTGTTGGCTTGTAAGTATACATATTCATGTATCCATGTGTTGTTTGCAGTGGGTGTGACCATTGTATGCGTCATGTCCTGCTCGTCTCCATAATTCATTTTGTGTTAGGACATAAGCCTTCAACAGTCCGTTTTTCCACTTTCCATCACACAAGTAGAGGTATTATTTTTGGTTGTGAAGTTATGTTTGATTCAACATATAAGATAAGTTTTTCTCTCCTCAAACGTCAGTCGTTTAAATCAATACTTCTACAAGAATGTAACCTTACAAGGGAGCGCAATGTTGGTCTATGTTTACAAAAAAACACATGTGGGTACCTGGGGTTCCCTGTCAAATTCTGCTTCATTAGATGCCCAGCATTGAGATGTTTATGTCAAATTGGTCTGGTAGGAAATAAGTTACACAGTCAGTGGGCAATTGGATGTATATATGAGACATAAATTAGTAATGACATTTGATTTCATTTACGAGTAAGTTGCTAGTCTGTAGTCGACCTTCAGAGGCAAGTATTGGCACAAAAATAAGCCAATTAAGATTAATTAAGACATACTTCCCTTAATCGTTCCATCCAAATGAACAATTCAACGCCATTAAATGTTGTGGGTTAATCTTAGAATTCTGATCTAACATATATCAGGATGTCACGTTAAATTGTATGACCCTAGGCGTAGTGTTTCTTGTCTTCCTCTTTTTCTATGTCTGATTAAAGTTACATTCGAAGTTCATGGCAATGGGTTTGGTGTCTTGGATTTTCGTGCCTTTGGTTCTAGCGTGTTATACACGAATTAATTTTATATTTTCCAACTCTTAGTTTTCTCAGAATATGTATATTTGTCGTGTTGTGACGTGCATGCTATATAGCCCGAAGTAAAGTGAGATGTTTACTGAAAAGAACGTTGAGCTTACTTTACAGCACACTAAGTATATCTTCACCCAGAGTGTCTATATGACCTTGTATCTATAGCAAGTTTGATACATGAACTTAAAACTAATTCAAATGCTTTCAAGCTTGACGTATTGTTTATGACGTATTGTTTGACTGGGATAAAGCGACTAAAATTGGTAAATAATATTTTGTTTTCTTAATATGGCTACTAGTGGCCAAAATCTTCACCAAATAACTCGAGGACTAACAAAAAATATCAAACTCTTTTCATATTGGGTACCTGTACAATTCAATATTAGTTTAAAACATTGTTTTAATAGTAAAATGAAATTAGAAATGTGTAAATTAGTATTATCAGTCATACTCATGTCTCTTAATGAGCAATACAATTGTATTTTAAGCCACTGCTTTCCTTTTGTAAGATATGTAAGGTGCCAGAGAACAACGTTGATGTATTTATTTATGTGTTAGCAAAGGATTCAATTAAACTCGGAGACAATTATGTATTACCTTTAATACATGTTGGTTTATTAATAAGTATCTCTTTTATAATGGCATAGGGATTAATTTATATATCTTCTGCCGATTCAAAATTATCTGAGAATACATTTCTTGTGTGTATTCTTCCTATTGGTCAGTATTTTCAAATACATGTTTCCATTGGCTGTCCACTTCACCATTGTTTTGAAAGGATAAAGAGTTGAATGCGTGAATACGATACATTACTGTTTGATGTGTCATGTCATATGTTTCCATGTAAACCTACATTCCAACCAGAAATAAATATATCTATCAATCTTATAAATCTTGTGCATGGAATACAATTATCCATTACTCCAAGTTAATTATATATATATAATATGCGAAAGCAAATTGCCATAAAGTAGAGTATTGGTTCATATAAATGCAATTCATATTCCGAAAAACACAAATGTTTATGGCACCCTAATTCTGAACTCATTAGGATCTAATGTATGTATTATGTTTATTGTTGGCATAATTGCTTGGAAAACATAGCTGCGAAGCACTAGACACATGAAGGAAGGGCGTAACACTACTTAACTTACGTCTTGACTTCTATTATTCAAAACGTATGATGTCACTCGACTCTAATCTGTGTGTTACGATTATGTTTAGACATATTATTAATGTACACGATCATTAGAAGAAATATATTGACACTATTATTACAATACCTTATCTTTGATTTATTCACAAGCACTCTTTCATATTTTACTAAGGTTATAAAGGTGAAGAAGTGCTTAACGCTGTTCCATTGGTATACAATATATTGACCATTATCATACCTATATAGCGCTTGCTCCACCGGTTACAGTCTAAAACCGGCTCTTTTAATCGACACTGTCAATAGACTAGGTGTACATTTTGAAATGTCTTTCAGCTGGAAAATGTTATGGAATATTGTATCACAAATATCGGTTTCAAATAGGTAAATAATTGTAATAATACACATACCATTCGCGCGTATAAGTAACTGACAATGTACAACTGTTTTCATTGAATAATTGATCATATGAATACTATAAATTAAGAATGCGTCCATGTGACACCGGTGTCCTCAACCATCTGTCTAAGTGTCTGTAAAGCGATTTGGCTTCAGTGAAGAGGGAGTGCTCATCAACAGATGTTTAATCATTACTCACGAGTATTATCGGCTATAATTGCATACATATTGGGAATATGTAAGTGTATCTGCTGGCGAATTGGAAGAAGACCTGGAGAAGGTATTTATCGCTGTCTTCAAACTTCCCAGGAATGTTGAGTATCATGCACTATGCATTTTGTGTACTTAATTGTGGATAGACGGTAGAGCTGTGTAAAAATCAGGTTGTCGGTACGGTGGCGGTGCTTGGTAGCTTGGTAGTTTAGGGTATCTACCATGTGGGGTTAGGCATTTCAATCGCATTGAATTTTCTGTTTGGACTAGATGTCTATGGTTATGGAAAACATTGATGATTTATTTTGCTGGTCTTAGACACAACGTGGTTGGATTTTGGCTGATTCCTGACGAGTCGCCAATTCTAGAACTCGTCAATAAATAACATTGTAAAAACGCCAAAGTTTACATGTGTTGATTTAAATGAGTATACATTACGTATAAAGAGTGTTATTGTTTCTTGCTCTATGTCATGTACTTATCAACATGAGACCCTGTCTAGACTTATTGCCCCATCACTAAATTATCAACTCATGCTTATACATTGTGTATTTCTTTAAAATGACCATATTTTCAAAATGGTAGACTTTGGCGCAGGTTAAAACTCATGTTTTGAGACAAATGCCGAATAAAACTTTGTGGGACGAAAGAAATGTCGGACGGAAGGACTTGATATAGGGAGATACAACATGTAAAATAAAAAACAGTTTGCTTTGTAAGTTTGTTGTTTGGGAAATTTTTGGTGCAATTTGTGAAACATAATGTTGCATATTCATGCAAGTATACATATATATGTGTTATTTAATAGACGCTTTGATATTGCTCGTTTCAGTACGTTTCAGTACATATTACCGGTATTAGCAGTTTTTGCCATTCACGTAAATTAATACAACGACATTACAGATGTTTAATTTAACGTTGTTCAGACAGTCGTTGTGCAGAAATAATTCTATCACATTGCCCTTTAGGCAACATAGCAAATTACACTTCCACGTCGCAAAGTGTCAGCAGCGGAATGTTCATTCAATAATTCTATATTATGTTCTGTTAGGAATTCTGATTCAACTATTACATCAATAATGCAATAATCCTATCTTCGTAATGTAACCACTGCTCACGCGGTGATGTTTTCAAAAATGGATGCACATCTCTATGGGGTCTTTTATTTTACTTTTTTTTTGTTATTTCTAAAAAATTAGATGCATTTGCACCTGGACCATGTGAACGTAAACTATTCGAACGAGCTTCATACATCTTTAATATGAACAACTGAAATGTAAACAGCGATTACACGCAGACAAAACGTAGAAACATTCTAAAGTGTTCATATTCTCACCACAACTAAAATCATTTTAAGGTCGCATATGTTATTGGAGTAAGATCTAATACATATATTCAACATGTTTTGTATTCTGATTATGTTTTTAATAAGGCTCATATTTGAAAGATATGTTTTATTATGTAGTATGCATCAACTAACAATATTCCTGCACCAATTTCAAAAACAAATGATTTGCAATCTACGAACGTGCAAAATTCCTGCATTGCGTTTCAATTCCACGGGTTAACAAGTTTGGTTAAATGCGTAACCACGCCACGGTGAGATAAAACATTCCTCGAGCAATTTGTTAAGAACAAAGTTCTAATAAAATTCACCGTAATCTTTATTCGGCTTTACTACAATTTAAATTTATCGAGAATAAAAACAAAAAATAAATATAGTTTTTCGAAACAATGTAAAGATTGTAGAACACTTTTCTGTAAGACAATGTTATTGATTTAAAATTATTTTCGCGGAAGGCGCTAGCCATGACGCTCAGTTCTCGCATGCAAAAATGTTCAGCACTGCTCAAGATCACATGACCGAAAGTGGCAAATTTTGTCAAACCCGAACAACCACGTGTTTACGCATTTTCGCTCTATAGATCTTACTTTGACAACAGTAATACTGAACAAAGTATCATTTGATTTTGTATATGAAATATTTCTTACTAACAGGGGTGATACTGGATTCAATAATAAGAAAGTAGGAACATTTTCAAACCTACAGTAAATCGCTCGCGCACTTGACCTTGTTCTCTATCAGGTCCGCGCGTTAGTTTTAATCATATCACCATGAAAGTGCTGAGTGCGGCGAGTTGACACACTCTGTTTCCACATCGGCGTCCTATACATATGCCGATCACGTGGTGAAGTTTGTGGAATATTTGTCAAGTGTTTACAAATGACTTGAACTGACACTGACATTGGCGAGTAGAATACGTGAATCTCTTGAAAATCTGAAAAATGACTTTCACCACGTTATCTGCAGATTTATAGGACACCGAGATGGGACCAGATTGAATATATCGCCTTTGAAAACAAGACAGTTTCCCGGAACCGAAATACCTGCATATAGCAGTTTCAGTGCTTTGATTGCATTTGTAAGCAAACATTTTCCACCGATGTTATCAAGTCAAATTGTAGATAAAGAAAAAGGGAAGTAAAGCAAACCCAAATTTGTTATACATTATTTTTGAAAAGAAAATCGATTCTTATATAAACAACTATCTTCATACATGATAATGCAGATAATAGCTAAATACATCATGGTGATGCATACTACGTTTAGAACCCCACTTTAATCTTTCTTCAGTACACAAGATCAAGTTCCGGATTATCACATTGAGTGACTTTTTAACCCCCGGGGTCATACCCGTGTCATCTTATTGATTAAGTGATATCAATGCTGACAGTGTGAATATAAAAACGGCTTTTAAATGAATTTTTTTATATCAACACAGCACGACGAGTTTCACTTAAATAAAAACGTATTAAAGGTGTGCCCCGGAATTTAATGTTATGATTTTCAGTAAATTGACTTCCTGTTCCTGCGATAAACTTATCATGAAAATATATACCTCTGTATACCTCATGCAGTCAAAATCCATTTTATATATCATTAGTTTCATCATATTTGTTTCCAATACCCGTTACTGTATGGCAGAGGCGACATGTGATCAACAGCTGTTTATTAAAGTCACGTGGGTTCAATTTGTTGAATAAATACTCGGGTGCGAAAGTTCGGTTACTTTTTTTCTGTCTGTTTCGCACTATTTGACATCAAAAGTCTGGCAAAGTTGCGTCTAATATGTTGGGATATACTATTATTTACGTATATTCAATAGTTTTAATAAACATCATCGTTGTTTAATCTTTGAGTTAATCATACCATTTTCTTTACATTTTCATTTTTCTATTATAGATCATCAGCTTCTTAAGAAAACAAATTAACATTCTTATTAATTTTTTCAGTGATATCAGTTTCGGAGTAAACAACATTAACGCATGCATTCGAAGTAATGAATTTCTATAAAAAAGCCATATGATACTAAAACTCGCTCTGATTTCCAGATGTAGCATAAAATTAGACTACAACGACATGTAAATTGTGCCCCTTATTTGTTAAAGCATGCACATGCACACTAACAGGTGCGTTGGGCAAATAATTTTGATTTATAACATGTACTATCTTAGTTAATATTTACAACACAAACATTTCGTTTCACGCTTTAAAATCCGTAAAATCGTAGTAGTATAAACGTGACCTCTGGCCCTATACATCTGTAGCAAACGCCATAGAAGTGTCTGTCTTCTCTAATATGATATCATGGTGAGGATCAGATGAGGTTTTGTATTTCAAATACGTACGTTTTAGGACAAAATCTTATGTCCCTAATGAATGCATCGGACTAATCATGAATTGCTACCAGCGTATAAACAGTATCGCGTTTTAACTAAGAAACAGCTGATCTTACTATTTCGGCATAGGTTGGGAAACAAATCAAACATGCCCATTAGTGCCGAATGTTTGATATGCATATGTCTACAGGAACTTTAGTTCAGCTTGTGAGACCAAACTTTAGACTCGTAATGCAAATCTGATTCTCCCGGAAATTGCCGACATAAAAGCACGGACTTAAAGGGACCACGAACATATAGGAATATTGTAGTGAATACATATGTTCTTAATGCCACATATTTTTGTTCTGGAATGTAATGTTAGGCGATCACGTGGTCTTGGGTCGATTTCTATTCTCATATGATAATTCATCCATCGACGGGATTTTAGTATACTAGTCTAAACAATGGTGAACATGTCCAAATGTTTATTCGTAATATATGTAATTATAGTCAGATAGCTTTGTAATAATAACTAGTCAAGCAGCATTTACGTATAATTCTATAAATGATTAATCATATAAATTATTCTTTAACGGCTCCCATATATCCTCGCAGAATATATAGCATAATCAGTACAATTATGGCAAAGAGGGCTACTTAGTTTACATTAAGTAATAATACCTATATGCAAAGTGGGACCACCCTTCATGGTTTCTAAGGTCATGACCCGACACAATAGCTTCCATGTGTATGTACGAGTACGTATGGTGGTGAAGATATCTGTCAGAATGTTGATAAACATATCAATGACCCTTCAGCACTCATCCGTCATTTCTCCGGTCAATAAAACTACTTATAGCACGGCCAAATGTATATACAGAAAGCCGCGAGTCAGCGGCAGGGTTATATATTAATATTTCACCAATGTTAAGATGAATACACCTAATACCAAGAAAGATTCATTGTGAGAATTGTTAACCAGTAAATGGACTCTTAATTATCAGTAAATCATCCACAGCGTGTGATACTATAATACAGACAGTCTCATTTACCATCGAGCGCTCAAAGCTTTCATATCAAGTACATAGTCGTTTGGTTTGGGGAAACAATCAGATTCATTCTCTGACACGTTGGTGGTGTGGTCAAATATGTCAATTATCTGACGCAATATTTGAGTAAACGTTTGACAGTAGGCAACGTGTTTTAGTTGCTGTTATAACGGTTATGTTCAATGTTGTTGCTCAGGAAAACTGGATCATTAAGCAAAATATCACTCGGAATCAGCAGAGTGAATTATGAGTGCTGAGTAATTCCTGTACAATCCGTACCCAGAAATTGACTGAATGTGAATCATTACAAAGCATCCAGGATAACATATCAGTCATCTCAAGAAATATGTACGATACATTTGTAAAACACTTGATATATTTATGTTCCGAAGCGATCTCCAAAATTGAAAATATAGTGTTCTGTAAAGATGCGTCCATTCCATATAATTTACCGTTGCATTTAGGCAAATCTAAATTATTAAAGTATGCAAATACATGTACTATGGAAGCCTGTTAGGTCCATTATCGTACCGTAGTCCTTGACACATTACCTGTCTGGACTGGAATTCGTAAATGGCGCATTTATATTTTAAACGCTATCATTCTTCCGTTGAAGCGGATTACAACTGTTACATCTTTTTTATAATTCCTTGATTCATCCGTTTGCTATAAACTGCGTCAAAACATGAATAATAAATCTAAAAAAGCTGCAATGTTACACATGGTTAATTAGTTATGCAATACTCAAATGGCGAATATTAGTTTTCAAAAATATTTTAAAGTCATTGATACTGTAAACTTATCCTGAACAATCAATAATTAAATATGTGATCGATGAAAACATGACTGAAATGTTGCATCTGAGGTGGAAGACATCATTGTGGAGTTCATGTCTAAACTTAGATAGATGAGTTACATTTGAGCACCGCTGTATGATTGCCAACCTCTTCTTTAAGTGACGTCATTTCCAGAAAATGTCACATGTGATGTCACTCTCTGCAAGCAGAAAACCTTATTCACTCCATATGGTCACTTCGTTTTCATATTGATATATGGTGCAAATATTGCTTACTGTCAGTACATGGTGACGTCACATCGGACGTTTTCTGGAAATGACGTCACTTAAAAAAGATGTTGGAAATTGTACAGCGGCGCTCATTTACTTTTTCACTCGAAAACAAAAACGAAAACAGCTGACGACAATTGATACAGACTTGTTGCTCAAGAGTCAACTGCAATAGCAAGAACATTATAAGTATAAAACACTGACTCTAAATGAATCAATTGACGCGTAATCACACATTTTGGTGCTAAACAATAGTTAAATAACGCTAAGGACTTAAGCTGAGTCAATCATACCATGAACGCTTGATTATAAATGATTTTAAATGATTAAAAATTACGCTAAATGCTACATTTGAAATTTCATGTTTGAAACTGACGTTCAACTCCAAAATTGACATTAGACGATGCAACTAGCGTTTAGTGATTGATCTGAGAATGCAAATGCCGCTAAATTAAACAATTGAAGCAAAATAATACAACTGATGATTCTATACAGACAAGCACCTCATCAAAATCAGCACAATATGTTTAACCTCTATTATTGTACACTTTGTTTGATTAAAAACAATTTAAGAGCTATTACTCTGAAGAGTTTATCTCAAACAAAAATGAACAGATTGTTAAATATTTGAATAGAACTGTGTCGGTTCTTTGTATACACGAGTACGAAAAATTCGCGTGTTTATATCGCGGACAATCGATCGTTGTTGTGTCAATTGACGGGGGTTTGGGGTTGTTTTTGAAGTCAGAATACTTTTTTCGTGGATATTTCTTTCACAAACTATGGTTTAAATCTGTAATATTTCCATTCCAATGGCCTTTTGTAACTTAATATTTTAATAGAAACACAGATATATTATCTTTTTACGATATGTCTCGTATCTTGGATAATTGGATAATATGGGTCGTTCTCCAGGAAAACCGGGCTTTTTGACGTTCGTAACGTTACAGGGAATTTACAGTTTAAAGTTGACGTCATCAGTTCTACGTTATTAACGCTCTGTCTTTAAAACGTTGTAAAATGAAAACGAAATAGCCTAGAGTCAAGCGATTTTATTTTCATGGTTCTTAATGTCTGCGAAAACAGACAATGTGAACATTGAGAACAGTCCATATTGTTAAACATGCAATTTCCCTAACATATATAAACAACGTGGGTCGCTTAAGTTACGGCTTTTTAGCATCCGTATAGTTGCAAAACGCAACTAGATTATATGTTACATAATTAATCAACACTGTTCCTGTCTAAAGAAGATTTCTATCACTGAATCCGAAAGTTGATCCCACTGGAAATAAAAACACGATTAATTATGTTGTTTTAATGTTGATGTTATCATTAACCGAACGTTCCGTAGACTGTTTTTTTATCATCAAAGCTATAAAATATTTACTGTTGATGTCAATGTTGCGTTGTCAAATTAAGGTATCTTTTGATTTATTACCTTAACACCGAAATAAAACAATTAAATAATGTATGGATTACTATTGCTTGTTCGTATAATTAACGAAATGTACTGCATGATTATGCTTGCATTATTCTTTCATTTGCCAGCTACGGATATTTGTTGAAAATTCTTCACTATGCACGTAATAAAATAACATATTCGGTAAAGTTTGATGGAACTTTGAGTATCACAAAACAGCACGTGAGTTTCAGCTTGTATAAGGATGTTGTGTTTGTATTACAACAGTATTTCAGACAGAATGACAGGTGTTCCTGCCTTACCGACCAGTACAGACAGAATGACCGGTGTTCCTGCCTTACCGACCAGTACAGACAGAATGGCCGGTGTTACTGCCTTACCGACCAGTACAGACAGAATGGCCGGTGTTCCTGCCTTACCGACCAGTACAGACAGAATGACCGGTGTTCCTGCCTTACCGACCAGTACTAACAGAATGACCGGTGTTCCTGCCTTACCGACCAGTACAGACAGAATGACCGGTGTTCCTGCCTTACTGACCAGTACAAACAGAATGACCGGTGTTCCTGCCTTACCGACCAGTACTAACAGAATGACCGGTGTTCCTGTCTTACCGACCAGTACTAACAGAATGACCGGTGTTCCTATCTTACCGACCAGTACAGACAGAATGACCGGTGTCCCTGCCTTACCGACCAGTACAGACAGAATGACCGGTGTTCCTGCCTTAACGACAAGTACTAACAGAATGACCGGTGTTCCTGCCTTACCGACCAGTACTAACAGAATGACCGGTGTTCCTGCCTTACCGACCAGTACAGACAGAATGACCGGTGTCCCTGCCTTACCGACCAGTACAGACAGAATGACCAGTGTTCCTGCCTCACCGACCAGTACTAACATAATGACCGGTGTTCCTGCCTTACCGACCAGTGCTAACATAATGACCGGTGTTCCTGCCTTACCGACCAGTACAGACAGAATGACCTGTGTCCCTTCCTTATCGACCAGTACAGACATAATGACCGGTGTTCCTGCCTTACCGACCAGTACAGACAGAATAACCGGTGTTCCTGCCTTACCGACCAGTACTAACAAAATGACCGGTGTTCCTGTCTTACCGACCAGTACAGACAGAATGATCGGTGTTGCTGCCTTACCGACCAGTACAGACAGAATGACCGGTGTTCCTGCTTTACCGACCAGTACTAATATAATGACCGGTGTTGCTGCCTTACCGACCAGTACTAACAGAATGACCGGTGTTCCTGTCTCACCGACCAGTACTAACAGAATGACCGGTGTTCCTGCCTTACCGACCAGTACAGACAGAATGATCGGTGTTGCTGCCTTACCGACCAGTACAGACAGAATGACCGGTGTTCCTGCCTCACCGACCAGTACTATCCTTACCATGACCTTGAGATAGAAACAGTTTGATACGACAATATACCCCAAATTGAACGAAAACGCATGTATAATGAATACCAGATTTAAAAGCAGAATACAATTTCCTCTTAGTTTGTATCTTTTAAAGAGAATATACATCAAAAATACTTTTCCTAAAGTAACTCACTTTTTCCCAAATGATTTCGAAGTGGAGGACGACTGATGTTGGATGTATACATTATCTTCAATCATATGCTTGAGAAGAACAGTTCGTGACGTCACCGAAGGTTCGAGCTTACGACCTTCAGATGAACTGTCGAGGTCTCTGGTGACTGAGTGGGTTGAATAGATAATGAAGGTATACACAAATTAAATGTAATGGTTCCACTGATTTGCATAACATGAATAGTTTACTTCATTTATGACCACGTAAAATATAATTACATATGTACTGGTTAGTATGGGAGTGTTCAAATGATATTTGCTTCACCACTTGGCCACAACACAGACACAACACAGACACAACACAGACACTGAAACTGATCTGGTTCTATTTGCCGATTAAGTTAAAACATCACAAAGTTAGTGTACATGTCATTTATTTTTATAAATGACGATCAAATTTCGATTTGACAAAAAGACAAGTTCTAAACATATAAAAATAATCTCAAAATCTTCAATATGGAGGCAAAGGTGCAGGCTAATAAACCGCCATTACAAAATATGATGCGTAGCACATATTTTGCTACATTTTATGTTTTCTTCACTATGATGGGAAAACAGATGTTCCATCACAGTACCAGCAGTTGGCTGTAGGGGAGCATCATGCTTAATAGGGCTAGGTATGATTACACATGGGAGCGACAACAATTAGTAATGTATTGCATATTTCAGAAAACCAGTCTCATGGATAAGGTATTGCAACACATTATAAGTCACGCTCTGTCATGTGCACTGCATGATTTAACAAGCCTTGTATAATTATATAATTAATTATTCATATTAATTTTAACAAATCCATTTTGCATCGCGATATGAAAAGAGACCTGTATGCAATGATTATAAACTCATTCTACATAAGAAACTATTTTAGACCGCGTCTAAATGCAGCCGTCTGACTTATGCCCGATACTATAATTGATGGAGATTCATTTATGAATTATCGCTCAGCTGTTATGATTGGAAATTCATTATTAATCATTAGTGATAAGTTAATAACCGATGACTAATGGCTTGTCTGTATTCGATCAGTATCACTATAGTTGTCGGCATCGATATCTCGGTGTTTTAATGAAGAACGCCATAAAAGGATGAGCGCATCTAAAGTGCAAAACGTATTGATGTACGCTATTTTAGTAGGTGTTTAATTACACGGTTTCAAAAGTACAAGGAGGCATGTAATATGTATGGAATTGATACTAATTATATAGCAATACGCTATATTTTCTGTCACTAATAACAGTAGGGCTTAAAACAGTCATATGCTTTAAGCGAATGCTGCTAGTAGGTACTTACGTTCCAAATGTCTTGTGCCACGCGCTACTCCTTTACTAATTGACATAGAATCACAAAATTCCACACAATTGTTTAAAAGGATGAGAGGTCGTGCATCTGAATTTTAGTGTTATATCGGACCAGTAACGCAAGAGTTATGACCCTTGACGCATTGTCTCTTACATAATTGCTTACACTCATCAAGCTCCACACAAAAGTTGCTTCTTATATTGAACAAACAACATCAGAGTTAATACCCTCGACTTATAACAAAAGTGATAAGTGGGGCTTTCCGTGTGCTCTAGACAAAATTCTAGTTATCTTTTTTTCTTTAATAACTTCATTACATTACGCCAGCTCCTGGAACTTATTCGTACCAAGCTTGGTTAAAATTATTTGTTTCTCTACAAAATTGGTAATATTGTATTATCACGATAAATGTGTTTTAAATCTCCAGAGGTTTATTAGAAATCATCTTCAAATATTACATAAAGCAGTCATAAAATCCTGAAGTGTCCCAAAAGCATTTTGATGTCTGGAATGTGATAAATGTCAATTTAGTCAACTTGGATTTCAAACAAAATCATCACTTATAACATTATTATCTTATAAAGTTTGGTGTATTTAAATCAATCCACTGTGTACCAGCCAACAGAGCTCATCCACCCATTGCATTTCAAAAGGATTCTTCTGGATTGCAACTGGAAGTTTCTTACATTGATTGCAAAGACCAATATTGTATGTGTGGAAAGAAGCCATACAGCACCGAGCCCCTGATTTTAAAGTCGTGTGTTTAAGTCCTAACATGGGCCGTTTTGTCCAGTGGTTGTTTATTAGTTGCGATTACTACTTGTTATCAAGGAAGCAATTATTGAGAGTAGTAACGTCCCTAAAGTGTTTCATGATCTAAACTTAACTAAGGCCTTGGTCGAATGAAGCTCCCAGACATCGAAACCGAAACAGGCCCCGTACGGGTCCCGCCCGGGCAGGTAACGACTAATTACGGCCAGTGTGAGGCGTCCTGGTGGGTACATGAAGTTCTGTGTTTTAACGAGTCAATCAGAAGTCATTTTTACACATATTTACAGCTTCATTAAGTATCTGTTTGGATTTAATTTCGAGCATGGTATATATCCCCAAAAATCCACATGCAGTCAAAGGCTTCATCTGGTATCGCATGGGCCGTAAGGTACATGTACGTGCTCTCGTGATGTCGTGATCAAACAATCGTAAAAGGCGCAGCTAATCCGTAGAACATCACTTTGTATATGACCACATCAGCACAAGAGGGTGATTTCGTACGGACTTCCTACGGTTCACATGCCCATTCGGCTCTCCAAGTTTAAAGGGCACAGGACCATCCTCATAACTTATCGTGTCTATCTTTGGAGAATAGAAACCCAGATGTCAAGCACGTCGCGCTATGAATTATAAATAAAATTTGTTCGGCATTTTGGAAAAGTACTGTTGCTGTTTCATTTATAACAACATTAAATTCACAACTCAGACACAGTTTACACATTTAGATATAATTTGAGATAGCCTATGTCAATATTGTTCCAGCGTTTATCTATCAGACATCAGTAATTCACATAACAATAGTTAACTTCCATCAGCTGAGGCCGGCGAGAAATTATTGATGCATTTTTAGAAACAAAGGCCCATTATGTACAGTACTATCTTACCATCGAATTTCATTCATTGGACGATTACTGTTCACAATGGAATGACCTAGAAGTATTGCAACCATCGAGTTGCATCTGTGGTCCCCAGGGAATTTATTTAGTTTCATAGCATTTCACTAATTCTGATAAAATTGTAATGACAACAGTTACTGTATGCGGTCATTAGAGCCACTGACTTGTTGGGTTTTTATATAAATGTGAAGCTTATTTGATTATTAACCAGTACAATTTCACAATCAGTGTTATTATTAAACATTGTCCCATAAATCGCTTGCGTAAGTCGCCAGATACTAGTAAACAAATTTGAAAGTTCCCCGTGACCAATCATAACCGCCGTAAATTGGTTTATAATCATATTGCAATCCCAAATATTTACTTTTTGCACTTTTATCACATTTTCTGAAGTCTACACTCACAGTTTTTTTGCATAGCATGTGCAGGTCGGTGCTTTGATAATTTAAAATGTATATTGCCACAAAATGCGATGAGTAATGTAATTACTCAACACTAGTAGTAAACAATATCGCGATATTGCTGCACACAAAAAAACGATTACTATGCAAATTGTGCATACATTCTAAATTAGCTCTTAGGAAAATTACGAATTATGCAAACAACACATTTTATTGCACAAAAAGGCTTCATTTCATAAATACAGTTTTTAAGGTCAAAGGTGAAACATGGTCCACGCTTTTATTGGACTTCGTCTTGTAGATAAAGTAAATGAAGTTTTAATAAATACCCACTGGCGGTTCAATTACCAGAAATAACGGTAGCTGAATTTCTTTACCATACATCACACCAGTAGTTATCATTATTAACTGTTGTTTTATTGCACAATGTTATAAAAACAGCGGACGCCGATGTTTCGGCTACATGTAGTTTAGTAGACAATAAAACCGCGGCACATCCATTGAACTAATAAATAATAAAACAGTACGGGTCAAGTCACGGAATGGGTGAACTTTTGCATGACCGGTTCAATAAAATTATTAACGTTATATAAAACAGCAAGACAGAATAGCCTCGACCATTGTTAACGCAATTTTATGAGTTCAATACACTTACAGTGAATATAAGATGAGTTTGGACTCAACCCGGTATCTTATTTACGACATCGCAAGTACTTTCATTCATTAAACAAATTAAATGGCCCAGCACGATTAAATATTTTTACTCACAAGGCCGCCATAACAATGTTTGCTTGCTCTACACCAACTGACCATTCGAAATTACTCTCTCCATTCAATTATTTGGTTCCTCCGTGCAGATTCTTTTCGTTTATAAAATTCTTAGGAAAATCAACTTATATACCGTTCCACAGAAGGTAGAAAGTAGACCACGTAATAAAAAGTATGGTCCACAATCTCTAATTGTCAGGTTTTTTAAAATGACTTTGTCACTAGGCATATTTTCCTTACCTACACAGCGGGTTGGTCAGTTTATGTACATGCACACAACTTGCATATTGTTAAATATTGATAGAGCTATACGATGATTATATAATATTTAGAGGCTTAATTTATGGTATACTATTCTCACGTTCAACTGTTCAATTGTAAAACATATTAGAAAAAATATTTGATTTTAAAACAAATTACCACAAACATTTCTGGGAAATAATAAAATTCGCCCATGTTCTCAAATCCGACAACAAATAAAAACCGATCAATCCGGACATGAGCCCAATCACTTCAACATTCAAGTGTAAAACAAACGCCAATGCAATCGTGCGGTACGCAGTACAACGAATTGTTTTCCGGAATATATCGGTCCCTTGAGATTATATAAAGTCATGTATGAATAATAGAAAGCGAGTGGAATCGTAAAATGTGGCTATTGCCTTCTTTATTTCTCTTCCGGCTGAAGATCAAACATTCCGATTTTATTTGTCATTTGAATTGCACGAATTCTACACCCAAGAGACAATCGACCTAATAGGAGACCTCAAGCAGACCAATTGGGATATATATCTCTCATGGTGTTTCCACTTAAGTTTTGGTTAATTACCAGAATATCTTGGTGTGGGAACGATCCTCTTAACGAGTGACTTGCGTCCTTTATTGAGTGTCTAAGCAGTTACACTCACATAAAATGTATACAATAATTATACGGCTTAAACAATTGTCTTTACATTGCAGACAAATCTCGACCCTACACGATTTAATTGAACGAAAATTCGTATATTTGTTGACTTTTTAAATACTTATTTTACATAGATCATGAATAAAAAATGTACAATTTATGTATTTTTTTATGGTATAACATTCTGATACAAAATGTCGATTTTAAAACAGGATAATTGTTTGTTCCCGTTGCCTAGCAACAGCATTTTTAAGGAATCATTGTGGTAGAGGGGTAGAGCGTCTGATTTCTATTCCGAATGTCGTGGGCTCGAATCTCGACCTGGAGAAAACTCATCTACGATCATCCTATCCAGTCCTGGTGAGTATCCGAAATAGCATCATTCGTAATTAACTTCAGACTAACAAAATCTTAAGTATTCAAAACAGCATACATTTTCTGACAGGTGAATGAAGTTCTTTAGAATTGCGATGCATAACTTGAAATAGAAATGTGTTCATGCAGTTTATAACGCCGACATACATACGAGTATATGTATCTTACTAATGTATATACTGGAATATAACAGTATTAAGCATTGTTGGAAAAAAGTAGGGTACCGACTTATAAACACACAGGTAACACTCTTTGATGGACACTCTTCAAAAACATATTTAGGAAACCACAAAAGTATTTCGTTTGTAGAATTGATTTATGGTACAACTCTATCGCTATGAAACAGTCTATAAAACCCGAGTGATGCCGGATTATTGCACAGCAGTCCGAGATATCATGAAGTTTACATCGTTTTTTATACTGAATTGTCGGTTAAGATCGTTTGTACCCTGCGGTGCTTAAATTACTCTTAACAAACTCTTCTGTATTCAATATCTAAGTAAGTAGGCTACAAGTTGTGACTTAATTGCTTACAGGCCCATTTTTACGAACCCAAACTAAATAATGTGAACAAGAGTATTGTATATTGTTTGAATAATAATATAAAACTGTTAATATTAGAAATATCCACTATGGCATGCATGCAGGTAGTTGTATTATTAGAAGTTAATGACCCATAAATTTAATCCGATAAGAACACAATATATCATATAGTCGAACTACCTTCAGTTTTGTATGTATAATCCTGGGTAATTGTGCGTAATGATATGTAAGGAAGTGTACACTGTACATCAATGGTACATAGTCTCAATCTTTTGTCAAATTATGATAAATCGTAAATTTGAGAAAATCGCTGGTAAATGCCTTCATAAAGATGTATTCTACTACACGACGTTGTCATTTAGCTTACATGTTTACCAAAAAACAAACATACAAGTGTTCGATACCGGTATGTTCTTTCCTGACCTACGCGCCGAGTTAGCGCTAGCACTGAACACACCTGAAACTGAGTCTTGTTTTGCAGGTCCACGTAACTTTTAAGAAAATTTATGATGCAGTGTTTAATCAGTTCGTACGTATATAGGCATAAAAATAACATTTTCTCAAAATTATTACTCAGCCTATTTGGATAAAAAATATGACTATCTACCTTTAATGCGCGTTTTCATATAACTACTGTTAAACGTCATTATACGTCCACTATTCGTTCTGTAAAGGGTCGGTCTTATTAATCAGGAGGTCTGATTAAAATTGAAGAAAAAATAAAAACTGGTCCATGGATGTACGCTCATAATATTTAGATGGGTTTTATTTTGAGGTGGTCTTTACTTGATATATTACGGAAGTTATTTTGTGCAAGAAATCTAGTTCTCGACGCACAGAAAAAATCCCTTTTTTTTAATTTTCGCTGCACAAGTTTTGGTCAATTTTCACCAATGCAACAACACAGTTAGGAAAGAATACTTTTATGCAAAAAAAACCCTGAAAGAGGAGCAGTTTGAAAACGGTACTAAAATATTGTACAAATAATCACTAATGTAAAATCGATATAATAAAACGAACATACACACATAGAAAACGAGTTTCCAGTGAAAACGGTTCTTGTAACATGGGAAGTACTTATACACCATACATGTAGCAATATCAAAGATTCTAACATGACTTTATATCACACGTATGATTCTAAGACATTCGAAGCAATGCCAAGGGAATGAGGCTGACATCAACCTACCATATGTAAAGATTTTACGACCTGCTAAAGTACGCAGTTTTCCCATAATCGCAATTCGACATTCGACATTAACTACAAGTGTTCGTTCGTAACATCGTATTCACGTAATTAGCCGTGTCTCTGTTATGTTAACTTACAACACGTGTGCTCAATTGTAAGTTATTTATTAACCTATATACACCAGTGCTATACGACTCGAATTCTGTTTACACCATCCCTTTCACGTAAGTCTTCAATGGTACCCTATATAATAATGACCAGACATTATTATACAATTATTGTAGGTAAGTGACACAAAAAGCGTACTTATACTTACTGTAAAATACCGGAATTATGACCGGAATGATAATGGGAGATTATTCTTTGCTTCGAGCTTAATAGCTTTAGGTTCGAGATCCAACACTCGCGTTAATGGTTCTACATACCAAACGTTCGTGTCACGTCGAGCTGACGAACAACCGACATGATTAATGGGGGAATGTTTTAAAGCCGAATAAATCAAAACCAGTCAAAGGAATCTTTCATGTACGAACAATGTCACTCTTTTGTATTATGAAGTAAATGTTGAGTATGTGACATAGCTACTTGGATAGCCTTTTATTTGTCTTTTAAAGATATATAATGCTCATTTATTGTTCATTTGTTTACCCAAACAAACATGAAAAATAAACTTTAGCTAGTTAAAACTTCAAGAAATAGGCATTAACACAAAATACATTTATAAAGTTTTTCTCTGTATTTGTCGAAAAAAGACATTCGTATTATCATAAAATTATAAAAAAACTGGAACAAGCGGGCGTGTTTTACTAGTTTTGTCTGGTAGTAATATGATTATGTTTTAATGTAGGATTAATAGTAAGTTATGTCATGTATATGCTGTATGCGACCCGTTGTATCAATATATCACTATTGTATGTGATTACATATTTTAAATTTGTATTCAAGCACTAATATTTGATTTATGTTCATATCATAAATCGTGTTATAAAATGTAAAGCATTCATTCTATCAAAATTGGAAAGGGACAATACTATTATCCGGCCTGTGTCATTGTACAATATGTCATATCTTGACAGCCTACCATATATCTAACCCGGGTATCTGGTAATCTCCGCTGGCACACATTGGCACGAAATTCGGAAATGGAAATAACAATATTTTTATTATGAAATAAAACAACTATTGTGTTCCGAATGACAAGCTAAAAGCTTGAGAAATCAATTAAAACAATCTTAAGTGTTCTGCATACCATTCTATATAGACGTGAACAATGTCCGCACTTTGCTTGTCTACTTATCCTGTCGATAGAACGAATGACCCTTTTTCTAGCTCCCTATTTATGCTACCGATTAAGAGAAAATATGACACTTCTGTCCGAGTAGACAGAAGTCAACTTTTGACCGATATTAAGACAATTATTCATAACAAGAAGTCGTCACTACTTAAACATAAAATAACATTATTGACTTTAATTTTAGATCAAGAAGAAAACAGTTTCTATTAAAACGTTCAATGCATAGAACAGAAGAAATCTTCATCGAACTAATCTTATCAGCGCAAATATGTAGTAATAACATGTTTTCTGTATTAAATAGTTATATACATGTATATATATATTTATTTATATTTCAGCAAATTAATATTTGTCAAGAATAATATCGCTTTTTAAGTCATCGGTCTTGTTTGCCGCAAACATTTTTTTTACCAGCATTTGTGACGCAGCCTAATAACCGAAAGAATTGTAATTAAATGTTATCTCGTTTGATAGATATATTCGTTGATTAAAATGATCGTTCTAATTGAAAAGTAATACTCGTGTGATTAGTAAAATTATATACTAATGTATTTAAGTTCTACTGCGATAACAATTAATGAGCTCATTGCAATCATCACTCCGTTGGGCCGCTTCTTGCAAAAATGATTCGTGGGCTTGACTCAATTCCTAGGTTCCTTAACTTGTAGGTTCATTTCCATTTCAAACTGATAATAATCTATATGGCAAAACAAATCTAGGCTATTTGTGATAAATAAATGATGAGTATAGGAATGTAAGAAGTCTAAACAGAAAAGTCAAGGAATGATCACTCGACCACTATTCCAAATTTGTACTCGTCTTTTTTCCGCAACGCATTTGTTACATAAACCCAAAACTAAATCTCGTGTGTCTATAAAATTGGACCAGACAGTGCATCATCGGGTTATGATCTGTGAAACTAAAACTCGCACGTACATTCTGGGTTTTCCGTGTAGCAAGACTGTAAAGGAACTTGGTAATTCATTCTGACGTTCCTGACTGAATTCGGCTATAAATGTCGAGCTAGATGAGGGGAAATCGGGGCAATAACTCATATATCCACTTATTGCGTAGCACAGATTGCGAAAAATATACGTATAAATAAGATAACCTTATTATTGTTTCTGTTACGATGTTGTTTGTAGAGTTAAGTATTTTACGTAATGATGATGATATTGGCTATGTTAATGATGATGATTATGGTGATAGAGATGAGCGCCTTGATGATAATAGTAATCACGATGATGATGAAGGTGGTGATTGTATTCTTTTCCGATTATATGGAGCTGATGATGACATTGGTTGATAAAACATATGAAAACTACTATGGCGGTTGTGTTGAAGATGATGACGACGATGAAGATTTTGACCTTATTGTTCGATGTCGTGATACTGATAATGACAGTGATGACGACATTGACAATGAAAACAGTACAACGCTTGTTTATTGAGATTATGCGGATGATATCTCCTAGATGGTTTTATGATGCATCTTACATTCGCTAATGCGTTACGACAGTCGCTATAAACGGACACATATATGAACAGAACATCTCGTCAGGATTAACTCTAATACAATACATTACAGCGGTTGCTTATACACCAAACATGTTTGTAACAATGAACGACAATTCACGATAATTGCGTATAATTCTAAGGTATATTTTTATCATCGTTGTTCAATAATAATCCTTTCAGAGCTTTGTTTTAATTGTGGCATATCTATCGCTATAACTGATAATTCTATTAAAAGTTTACAGCCATGATGTCGTTGAGTTACAAATTACGTTGTGTGTTTAGTGTTTTCACAATTTTGTGATTTTCCTATATACCAGGTCCCGTATTCACAAACGTTTTAAGACTGAATCTCAGACTTAGACTTTAAAATTGCAAAAAAATAAATTTAAAAGCATTTCGTTTTCATTATATTTGAACGGATAAATTCTTGCCTGAATATTTCTTGTTACTCACTCTACACTTTTGCCATGTTTTATCAAAATATATTGTGTAACAATAACGTAGGAACAAAATGAAAATTTACCATTTTAATGTCTAAGTCAGAGATTCAGTCTTAAAACGTTTGTGAATACGGACCCAGACGTCTAGTTTCATTGCATGTCTATCCCGGTTCATTATTTCAATTTGCATCTGTGTATTTAGCCTTCCCTGTGCCATCATACAACACTTTATCCTTACATTCATAGTTATGATGCATTGAACTCCACAGTCACTTACAAACAAGTTAAATAATTGATGCAAAAGTGTGAGGAACGTTCATTGGTTGGTTTTGTTCTCTTCCAAATACACATTTTCAAATCATAGTTTGAATTCATTTAAAGTTGTCAATATAAATGAACTTGTCAAACAGCCAACCCACCGTTTATATTTTGAGAGTCGTACTTACATTACGACAAAGCCATCTGAAACTACGCACATGATGTTGACATTTACTGTTTCGATTGTCCAGTAAGCGTATGTAGCTAATGGCAAGTAAAACTAATTATATAGCTACTCAGTTGCGTACAACTATGTAAGATAGCGTTGACGGTTTGTAATTTTGACCAGTACACAAGGAAATGAATCAATGGCAATAACCAAATCACTCCCTTAAGTCGATGTATTGTGTTGCGGCTCATTTGTTTCTTAGTGCATTTTTGCAGTACAAAGTTTGAACGAAATCAAGCACTATCTCCTCTATAAATGGATGATACGAGGTATATGACATTTCTGTACATTAAGGCATATTGAAACTGTACATGCAAATCTTAATGTCAATTAAAGACATCTTTCCAATAACTTATTCTATATCTAGAATTTATCACACGCATATTTTGTTTTCTGCTGTTTGCCTGGTAAGCCAATGAGGTTAATTGGCGATAACTCATTTACCGTCCATGGCTTATTTATAATTTCATATATTGCATAGTGTTAGTTAATAACAACAACCACAACAACAACAAATAAAGTACTCACCGACGACGACATATTGAAACACACAGCAGACGACAAATGAACACTTAATCCAAATAATCCTCCAATCAACGAAGTTCATTTTGACAAAATTTTAGAAAACTTGCACTCAAGTATGAGACGTTTGATTTTCAATTTCTGGCCGTTCTCTGAACTAAAGTGATTATTTAAACATGGTCATAACTTTCAACTAATTTTATCTTATAATCCCATGGGATTTTGGCTTTTCTAAATCCAATATTTTCATTTCATCTCATCTTTCACTAAATCCCAATGCAGGATAATTACATTATCGAGTAAAGTGTTAGTTTATTTTACTTCAACTTTCGAAATCCAGTTTCACTTTCCTGTACACAGACCAATTCCTTGCTCTTAAGGTGATGAGAAAAGAATACGCGAGCGTTGTCAATGAGATGCACTGAAAGTAAAAAAAAACAAAAAAAAACTAAGACAAATAAATACTCAAAGATTATGTATGTCTCACGGCAAAATTAGCTATCCAAATTAAACTAACTTCCTATAAATCCGCTGTTAATTGGAGTTTGAGAAATGTTGATCATATTAGAAGCATCTTCCCCGCGCTCGATACGAGTTATATGACTTAAGTACGCAAAGTGAAACAGTAAATCATTCAATTAAAATGGTTACCAAAAGCAGAAAACGTAATATTACGAATTGTAAGTACGAAATTTACAACGGTTTCAAACTAAAGTGAAAATGAAATCAAGTGCGTTGGAAGTGAAAAAAGATTGATAGAATTTATCAAATTACAAAACAATATATTGAGTTTATATTGTAAACAAGAGATACTTTTTTACCAAGGAGATGAATAGTAGGGGAAAGCATACCAGAAACCTGGTTTATGTGATGACTGGTCTACAATAAAGTATAATTGTATTTTTGTCGGACCCACTCATCGACCACATGGAGATTGTTTCATGTATTGCCGACAATAAGGTCTTTACTTAAAATCCAATCGAAACGCAATGTCATGTATTTGATGAATCAAATAAAGATTTAGATGACATAAAATAACGGATTAAACACTTGTAACTGGATTGTAATGGTACTTAAATATTCCACAAGGAGCGTTGAAAGGCGATAGAGCTTAATCAAATCATAACAGCGGAAACATTGGATTGTTCACAATTACTAGTTAAGTGGAAATTATTTTGCTGGAGACAAACTAGACATATAGAATAGTAAAATATTGTCATAAACATAGATATATAACCGTCCCAGAACGGTTATATGACAATGTAACGAATATGTCAAGAAGAAAATATAAATGGTGAATAGTTACTGATTGAAACATTTGAATAGGTTACATATATGCGTACAACCATAAGATAATACTGATAATTAACGAAGCTTATTACACAAAACTCTTATAAATGTTTTCTAGCTACTACTACTGAATGTTAGAAACCTTTCGTAAAAGCCCCACCCGTATTGTCAGTGGTGTTCAAATATCGGTCTGAGTTTCGTACTATTTCACCCGTGACAGAAAGAAGTTAAATATCGCCAACGGGATATGTTGGCACAAATATTGTTCTCAGTTAAACAATCGTATTGAAAAAACAATTCATCAAAAATAAAAAGTGACATAAACAATAATGATGTACGACACGCAACGAAAACATTCGTATTTCCATGCTAGTTTTCTTAAGAGAATGTGGAAAATCTCGTATTAAATTTTCTTAAATTCTTGTAAACTGATAATGAAGTGTCAGACAAATCAAGAAAGAATGGAAATCAATATACCTACATTGTAAAACAATATTTAATACTCCAATGTAATAATATATCTTTCACATAAGAACTGCTTTAGTTTTAATCATAATATTATTATTTCCGCTGATCATATATCCGCGACTTTCCAGATGAAGAATGGCCGATACATATCCAACAATGCCGACATCAATAATTGCTAATACAAACAGATTAGATAAATAATTAATAACAGTTGATATGTCAATAAATGTAGCTACATTGAGCTCGTAGGTATTTCATTTTAACACTCCAATAGCATTTCGTATACTTAATAATCATAATATGTATATAACAATAACACAACATATAAAACTTGTTTTACCAGCGTACAGTTAGTATATGAGAGGAGACCGATAAAGTTTTGCCTTCATGAAAGCTGTGCATTGACTCACTGGGTATACTCTCCACTAAAATACCAATGTTGATTCAAACACAGAAAACAGATTATCGCTCACTGTGCCACCAATTGCTATGCAAATGGAGTGAGCGAATGTATGTGTAATGATTTAATAGAATTAAATAGAAAGAAAGCAGAAAAAGTATACACTTACATGACGTTCTGTACTCCAGTCAATTTGATTTATATAAAGTGAAGAGTCTAACAGATACTGGCAGAACCGTTTATCGACACGCTGTTAATCTTACTGACCGATTCTGTTTGAAATCGCCTAACCGAATCAGACGCTTTCTGTTTCAACAAAATCGCTTCTTTGTTTATTCTTGACCCTAAGCGTCAAAAAGTCCGACCGAAAATTACAAAGAAAACTGCATGTCATAACCCTAAATATTTATAAACAATTTTAATGCGTTGGTATACACTGTTGTTAGACGTATACCCTCATAACTAGACAGCGGAATTATAGTTTACAATGCCCAGCTTATATTTCAGCGGCCGAAATGTGATTTTGATTATAACAATTTGTCATGGAGTCTCTCGGCTTCCTTCAAAGTAAATTTGAGGCAAATTATACGGTTGAAATCCCTTAAATTACCCCAAGTTTCGGACATTGTGTCCACAATTCATTGTAATCCTGGCCGACTTGTGAAATCCTTGTCTCTCTTAATAGACTGTTAGGTTATTCGGAGTACGAGTATTGTTGCGAGTTTAACGCTGTAAAACAGTTGGAGGTTTCATTAATCCTTTTAAGAATTGTAGATCAAATTAAAGAGATAAAAACATTAGGAGTAACTACTTACTTTATGACTTTACCCCATAACTTTGACTACCTTAATCTATATTTTAAGAAGCGGACGTGGAGTCAACATTCTTTAATTGAAGTTCCCAACCGCTAACGTTTATATACCATGAGGACAAGAACTCAAATCAATTTAGTTTTAGTAGAATTTCGAGTGAAACTGGCATCGAGTGTATATCATAGTTGATAATTACTAATAAAAATCATTATAATCTACGCAAGTATTCGATTGAATTAGTGATAGTAACGTCATAACTCAAACTTCACATGAAATAAATCGCACGCGCAATGACATAATTGTATTCGTCTAAAATCCACAAAATGGTCTCCTGAAATGTGTCTTTTATTTGATAATATGATACAGTTGTCCTTGTGATAAGTAGTCGGTTTTGTTCAATCGGATTTAACACCGTTTTTCAAAAAGTTTCAGTTATCTCCGACTATCGGTAACCTTTATCAATTTTCCTAATCTGACTAAACTCATTTCCACAAAAACGCTACGCATGTGGGAGATCGCAACGTGTACTTCAGTCAGATTTTCAGTTTTCCTGGAA
Organism: Mactromeris polynyma; assembly: GCA_032209605.1. NCBI lineage: Eukaryota > Metazoa > Mollusca > Bivalvia > Venerida > Mactridae > Mactromeris > Mactromeris polynyma. The sequence continues at coordinate 37,546,503 of JASFXZ010000001.1, read as the reverse complement.
GTAATTAAGAAGCTGTACTAACTTGCCCTTCCACAAGCAGCTAACAACTACCAATACGAAGCTGACGTGAATGGCAAGTAACCTCAGACAATGTCACGGACATTCATGATTTGACCTGGCCGGGAATCAAAACAAAACATCCCGGATGAAAGCTTAACGCTCTGAGTAAACCGGTCGGGCTTGAACTTGTGGACATGTGCCAACAATTTATATACATGATAGTGATGCAAATTCCAGATTATATATATTATAGTTTCACACCTCTGAAACATAACATCACTCTCCGGGCAATATGACTTTCTTGAAAGCATATATCTTAGTATTAGCCACAAGTGACAAAATTCGTCATGTGGAAAACATCAGTGTAAGAAGAATGTATAATTAAAATAAAGTCATGTTTTGAGGAACACGAAAAATCGGTTAAAGGCGTTACCGGGATTCGAACCCGGTTCTACGGATAAACACTGTCATAGACTATTACTGTATTGGAATTTGAAATCGTGAAACCAGTTCTCTACTCAGGTGAACTGTGGCAAAACTTCGTATCCTAATGTTGCATGCTCAGGGTCCAACACCGTGGCTCATTGCAAGATACGCCAGAACCGACCGAATGTGGCTCTGGATAATTAGCGATCAGATATTTTAGCTTCAAGTGATACATACGCTTCTTCAGCCTCTTCCGCGCAACGGTCTGTCAGCCAAGTTAGTAGCGCTGAGATGCCACACAGGAGATCCGAGTTCGAATCTCAGTCGGTGCAGGTAATGTAATTCCGTGACATTTGGCTACGTTAAAGTATTGTCCTCCACCTCTGATTCAGATGCGGAAAGTTGTCAGCCGCTTGCAAGTTAGTACTGGTTGATGATTCAGTTCACTCAGGAAAACTGGATAGATCTACAGAATGTAAAACTTGATAATTGTTGAAAACGGCGTTAAAACCAATAAAACATTTAGCGCCCCTAAGCACTACTATATTACAGAGAATGATTATGATAACATAAATGTTTTAAGCGTAAATAATTGGATTTATCTTTTGTCAGTGTAAAACATAGTGAAGCAGTCAATATTTCAGTCCACTTGGGGACTCAATTATAAGAAATTCTTTGAAATTAATATCCAAAATTATCCACATACATTGAGGCGTTAATTCATTTGGTTTAACAATATTTTATTATGACTATTAATGTTTTTGACATAGTTCAATTTATCATGTGATATAACTGGGTGCATCTAGCGACCTGATTGATTCAAGGCCATAAAGTCTGACGCTTGTTGTGATCTCGAAAAAACGAAACGTAATGGAGTCATACTCACACATGTAATTAACTTGATTGTTGAGCCTGTCTATTAATTTCATAATACTTACTTAAAGATTTTACTATTTCCACATTTCCGCAGTGCAGTTAAGTTCAATTTCAAGCCAATAATGAGATACGAATCACAGAAAAAATGATAAACAGTCTATTAAATGTCGATTTGTGCAGAGCAGCAATGTTTTGTAAGCCTTCTTTGTATATAGAACATTGACCTGATTGTTGACAGTTGAATTTCCATTGCATGCTTGTTATTTTGGAATCCCTTGACGGTGTGTCAATACAGAATAACGGGAGCATTAGCCGCTAAAATCATCCATCTTGACTTTGTTTAATAAAAAAGTATTCGATTACGTCTCCAGTAAGTGAGGCTCAAGGGATCTATTAGGAGTCATTAACACACTTTGCAAACTATTTCTGCGTATTCTGTTGTATTCTGAAACGTCACATTACGTAATCACGGAGCCCCGCCCGTTCTATCCCCTGATGAGGCGAACAATTCTAGTGGCAAATTGACTGACAATATTACATCCAAAGTCATATATCATTAGTCTCCGATTACTGTGGGACGTTTTCAGTTGCTAACTTATGAACTGGTTAATACTTGTTTGTAACCCGATACCAGAAGGTAAGTTCTAATAACCGCCGTACATAACCGAATACCAGTTCAATCCCGTCGCAAAATCCAACACAACACACATCCTTATGAGTTACTTACAGCTTTGTCGTATGCTTGACGAAGGCAATATAACGGTTTGACATATATATAGAAGCACTAACAAAGTAAGAATATCAACTAGTCTTAGATACCTAGCTCGATTTCAACGTGTGAATATCATATATGGCGGTAATTCTTTTTTTACCCATCATTCCCTTTTTTATTTCTTTACTTGTATGTCAATCTTCTCATGTGTGGTTGTGGTTTAGGGGTGCCTGTGTACTTAGTTTGTGCATTTTCTGCTCGACTTCTTCATTCATTAGTATTTGTTATCGTAGAATTATCGTTCTGAGCGAGATCTGTTGTTGCACACCATTCTCTAATTTATATGGTATAGTAAAGTACTGTGTTTATTTAATATATCCCTTTTTAGGGGCTAGTCTATCCTCCTTAATGTCAAGTACCATGCAGGTAGGCATACGGTAACCATTTTGTAAATAGCTGGCGGCTCACCAACCGGCCATACCAGTACGAACCCCTACCGAGTTTCATTAACCACTTGGCCACGGGAGACGGTGTATGGTTCACCTCATTCATCATTATGTTGAGGTGCTTTAGCGTCTCATTGCTATCGTCGTCAACCGGATGGTCTACTCAAAGAACCGCCATATTCATTGTCTCAAGAAAATAATACATGTAAAGTCCGCTGATTATATTATAGATTTGGTGAGTATAATGGCTGATTTGTCAGGGATATATTAATTGTGGAATGGCGGAAGTATTGATATAAACGGCTTTTCTGGATTATTTGTGTCATTTTTTGGCGTATATGTTTACCCGAATAGTTGCGTATTAATATGGAAAAGGTGCAGTCTTGCCTTGGAGGTGCAAATACATTCATTTATTTGATTTAATAACGAGTTATTTTTCTTTGGACTACCCAGTGCTTCTCATCCGTTCTTATGAATACAGATGTGATTTCTCCATTAAACAGTATCGTTACCTAGTGACTATTGTGTGACCCAACCTTGTCATTTCCAAATAGTGTTGACTAAAAGATCATATAGACCAGGCGGCTGCCAATTTATATCCGTTTGAAAACAAGTATGCGTACTTTCGCTGACTTTATTTCTGTTTTGAGAATTCACATCTATCATAAATTTTAAATTATAATTATGTTTATGAGAAATTGTTAATGGTCGTATCATTTCGTGATGTAATAATATGTATCATTAATTTTTAATTAGATGATTCAACCAATTAACTCTGCAGTTCCAGGCTCATTCAATTCTATATGACTCTAATACATCATAATATTCTAAATGATTTAGTACATTTACAACTAAGCAGGGGATAAATTGTAACTTTTCTGCACTGTTTTTATCATCTGTTTGATAATTGTGCATTTTATAGAAACATAAGATTAATGATTTCCGGATGATGCAGTATCGCAGTAAAACATCATATCATTTACGTATTTGGTTTTTTGTATAGGTAGAGGAAAGTAAAATAATACTGAAACAATAAATATCTTGAAAAAATATGGTCGGCGCAATTTGAAGTTTATGAGTAACATAACAATTGGCGAGATGTTACGGTTGCTGGTCACTCAAAATCCAAAATGGTAAATTTACCGAAATTCAGTGGATTTCGTTAATGTTACGTACCCTTTTTATCGAACGGTTAAACAATCCGTGTCCAGGTTACAAGCGTTATTCGGATGAAGAGAAATTGCCTTGGTGGTTAAAGTAAGATTTGATTGGTTTACAAAACACTTATAGGCAAATAGCAAAACCATGTTAGTACGGCTGCGCCAATTATATATTTATCAGACTAAAATTAGTAAAAGCATAATACGAATATTAAATTGCCTTGACGTTTAGATTACCTGCATCTTCATCGCTTTCAAATTGCAAGAAGTAATTTCGTGAGTATTTCACCATTTTTCATTCGTGCCTCAGATGTCCGGCGACAGGCGACCTTATTTGGACACACGAACGCAGTAGTCACCATTTTGTACGAACGCTTCCGGTCAGTAGTTTGTTCAGTCATATTATCAAAGAGACGCATACTAGTATTGAGGTTGTATACAAGGTTAACAAGTCCTTCCATATAAGACCAGCGGTTTCATTCTTTATACGTATAAACACTGCCCATAACTATTTCAATTTATTCGTAATGTTCACTAGTCGACATGTAATTGGAAATTTTCCTACTGAAATCAAACATATGTTTTGGTCTAAAGAAGGTGTTTGAGTCCTCGCTTGAAATAAATATAGCTACCGAGCTGACAATGTTCCATTCACAGCTCACAGCCACCTTAAACATGACAAGACATAAACTTACATGTATGCACAATAACAATAACAACAGTGTCGCGTTTTGTGATACAAATTGAATAGTGTTGCTCCACAGAACTAAACAAATATCATCTATAAACAATTATTGCCAGGTGCAAGTCAGTCGGTGCTCTTAAACCGACGTTTGATCCTTCCAAGAGACCCTGGCCACATTTCAAGGTCATGCACGTTTTGAATGCACTGGTATTCACGCTTTACCGTATTTCTGTTAAGGAATTTACATCGGGTTATACACCATGGGTCGCAATGCACAGATGTGAGGTATTCTCCTTCACAGGCATCAACATGAAGTACTCATTTCCAATTAAATTGATACAGATATGAATTTTTAAAGAATTTTTCTTAAATTGGGTTGAGTGCTGATGCAAAAACTATATTTGGAATGAATAATATTCTTCTTCGAAGGGTTAAGATCCTTATTTGTATTCAATGTGTATGTAATAATGTCTGGTTCACTTCATGGTGACATTTTTACGATTCCCTTGGATGTAATACAGCAAGTTCTTAAGTGGTTGAGCGAAGGGTGTTGTTATAGTGTCATAATTGTCTGGAAGACCTCATTTTAGAGAGTGAACGAATTCATCTGATAAATGTATCAGAATGTTTGGTTTTAGTGTGTGGATAGGTGTAATGTTTAATGTATGGTCAGAGATTCAGCTACATACTTAGTGTGGCGAACAGTTGACATACCTAGTGCCCCTTAGGTTGTCTATAAGTACTAACCTGCTTTTAAGCAAGCATGTGACAACTTCAAAACTTGACTAAAAAGTGAATGCTTAATGAATGATTAAATTTTATATTCAATCTCTGAACGTTTCTGTAGCTATAAGTTATAATTATATTATATATGCGTCTAGTATGTTACTTTGGAAAAAAGTGTAATCTCCTCTTATGTGAATACTGTCATAAAGATATCGGAAACTTGGAATACCCAGGCAGCTCCAACTGTACATATTGTTTTATCCTTAAGCTAATTTTAAACTATTTGGACAAAAATACTTTAAAAGTTGGAATCCCGAAAACATAATGTGCTCGTCAATGTTGCTTCTCATTTGTATGTTTTTCACTGACCGTTGCGATCAGTATGTCATTTGACACTCACAAATTACACAATTGCTTTTGGAAAGATCATACCTTTGCCTATAGTATATTTCATATTACTGGTCACTATGAAATTATATCAGTTAGTTAGTGCAATATGCCATGTTAATGTGTAATTAGCTCAAACCGTTTCAAACTTATTGTTTTGCCATTGTGGTTATGTCCATATTCATTGATTCCAGACATAGCATCTGCTTTTAAACTGATCGTGTGACGCATTGTAATTGGCGAATGTAGTGACACCGCTATTATATTACCAATTGTGATATTTCTAACGCGATCAATGAATGCATTTTCTATAGCTTAATGATTGTGTAATTCAGCACCCTGAAATGTGTATGCAAACACCTCAGCGTAAATAAATTATACGTGTCGTCTTTACAATGAAACTGACAACAGTTGTTACGATACGAACAGAGATACTTTTCCACCGAACAATGATTTATTTAAGCCAACACTAATCATGCCCTCTTGCATAATTATTATTATACACAATATTTATTGTGATATACAAATCAAAAATAAACTTCATAAGTTTATCAATTTAACTCAATGAAAAACCATATTGCTGAATCAGCACTGTCAATACCACATTAACAACGCCAATAACCAAAACGTCGGCACTTTGCAAAGTTTAGATTAACACATCCACTATGTTCATTCAGCAGTTTTTTAAATCTTTGCTCTCGGTGATTGGTATTTATAAGAACACTGGTCATTGGTCGTCTCACTCTTATTTCAGCTGTTCGGAATCTGTTACGGACTTTTCAGTTGGAATGTTACGTTGAAAATCATTACTCCTTCAATAGCTGTGCAGAAATATACCTGTTCCTGACAGACTAAAATCCTATTTATCTGTTGTCAGCTGAAGACAATACTACAGGGCATCTTCCTCAATATGTGTCATTGAGGCGAGATCTGAGGGTGGAGAACAAAAGCATCGTCAGTCTCAGATTGCATTAGGTGTTATGTTTGTGATTTCTTAAAATGTTAGAGGTAAATGTCTGCTTAAAGTTAATGAAAACAGAGCAAGGCTTCCATCACAGATCTCTTAAAGACTACTGATTCCTACCCCGACATCCTACAGGGCATGTTTTGTTCTTTTCTTGGCAAAATCAAGGCATTGTTACTTGAAACGATTTATAATGTGGTAATATAAAACGAACTATAATGTTATGATCTTGACAAGGGTTTGATGTCTACATATGCTCGTGCCGCATATAAAGTACATTGTAATTCGCTAACTGACAATTACTCCGCCGCTCATAGGAAACAATAGGAACAAAACACCGGACAATTACCTCAAGTTTGTGGAAAGTATGCGCGTGTTTACCGTCATGAGATTTCGATATATGTTTTGATTAGCCGGAGAAAGGAATATCATTTCGAAGAAAACTATGAAGTCATTATCTACAAGTAGTGGATGATAAATATACCGTGTTGTTCCCTTACTGTCTGCCTTCGTATGCACACCTATGACTTAAATATGCAGCGCAAATATCGTCACACTAAAAGGAATGTTGATTCGGTGAATCCAGAACGCCTACCTGATGGCGTGCGCAGCCGATAGAAATGAAAAGTGGCAAAGAATGAAAATGATTAAATCCTTACTACCACTCTTAGTAATTTGCTTTATCAAGCTGAAAGTCTAATTGTATCGGAAATGATGCCCAGTATTGTAAGAAACTTTGTCTGCGTTTCGATTAATTTATTGGTACGCTATAAACAACACACTCAATTAGTTTACATGGGACTACTCTATTATGTTTTCTATTAGTTTCTGCAACTATTATGTTTTTAAAAACAAGTCACACGTAGATTATCTAATCTAAAATGCAATGCCAAGAAAGATTTATAACTGATGGCTCATTAAATTTGTCTAACAAAGACGATGAACACATCGAAAGCACATTATGCTCATAAAGTAGATGCAGCGTGTGCAGCTTTCCATTAGGAGCTTACGTACGTAACATAGTGACAAAATAATCACACTTAACCATTTATAGGTCACATTAAGTAAATCTTTCTACACATCTATGGATAGAATTGCTTATTTTTTCAAGGGTCATCCTCACTAAAGGGCAAGCCATTTCTGGCTTATAACGCACATTCTGTCGGTGTTTTTTCACCTCTCGGTGTATATCCGTCAATATCAGGTCCCGTAAGCTTAGAGGTTCCTTAAGAAGGTTAATGAAACGGCGCCCAGACAGGTAGACAGACGGTAACTGTCATTTAACTAGTTGTCGACTCACCAACCAGTCCTATTGGATTTGACCCATTCCGAGATTAGAATCTTAGACCACACTCCCAAGGCGTATGGCTTAACAACTGGGCCTAGGGAGACGGTCCACCGATATGTATGTCCTTGCGTATTTCGCATACTCACTTAAATAGTAAAAGGTTTTAGCGGATGAGTAGGATGAACTACACCTGGGTTCAGATGATCGGTTTCAATCCTAAGCTTGTCTCAAGCAGATTTCTACTACAATCTGCTACTACAATAATAATTCACAAACATCTATTTATTCTGACTATGATTGTTATAATGATCCCACATCTGACGTTTGGCTTCACAGTTTGAATAATTTTGTTGTTGTATAAGTTTAGGTTCGGAAAGGTGTGGTGAACATACAAAAAAAGACAGTTCTGTTTAGTTTACTAATCAACTAAATACTCATTCCTAGACCCAAATTGCATTCAGGCTTGTGATACGCCAGTTAACATTCTCACTCTCGACAAAATGGCAATGATATTGGGAAGTCACGTGGAATAAACATATTTTAATCGTTTTTTGCATGTCCTTTGTGTAGTTAGCTACACAGCTGTGCTCATGTTTTCTGCATTTTTTTCATTTAATTTGACTCATTTGTGAAGTATGTCTGTTCTTGGCTGATTATTAAATGTTATTTTTCTTTGTTAATCGATCTTAGTCACGTTAAGACACGGTATACTTTACTTGAACGAAGCCACTGAACGGCTAAGGACCAAGTATTTCTAATTTGAGGTTTTAAATTGAATTATTCTCATCATTATGTGTACTAAGTTAGAGCATCATTATATATTCCTAGCTGTTTGGGATGTTTCGAAGTTCATTGCCCCTTATCTGATGTCTTTTTCTATACCAAGTGCGGTGTTTCGTTACTATTATTGCGGGCGTTGTTTTCATTTAATTAATTTAATTTCAAGTCTCTAGTTACTTTCTCATCACTCTAGTTTGTGTCTGTCTTTTCTTCATGGACTAATTAATTGCTATGGTGCATTGTACCGTGTTTTGGTGTGTTCTGTTAACTTGTTGGAATAAAATATGTGTTTAAAACATATGTTCATCATTGTAAATCTAATTACAGCAATAACACTTTTCACCAAAATAGAAATCAGCAATGTAAAAGCTACAAAAACAACCATGAAAACAGGATCTTATGAAAGTCAATATCTGGACACATACGGTATATGGTGTATGATGAATGAAGACGCCACTGACGCCAATGTGTATTGATACTGACCGTGAACATAGCATGCACGTCTTTTAGCTTTATACAGGTAATGCAATGAATGAAGAAGTCAGAAAGGCACTGTCATATTTACAGCACACGGTCACCCCAAAAGTGCAAGGAGACATGACAATATATACATATAAGTAAACAAAGGAAGGCGAAAGGGGCGATACACAAACATAAATAATGGGTGACATTAGAAATACCACTTTGGAACGGAACTTTATGTGGAAATTGCATTTTCTTCCCCCACTCCTCTATTTATGGCGGATAAAATCACCATGGTCCCTACGTCGATATTACAAACAGAAAACAAAATTGTCTGAGATCAATTGAGATAGACTGTAACATATTATTTCCAAACCACACTAATATGTTTACAGCAAGACGCATTTTTATATTATGTGAACAATGAACAAAATGACACATTATTTCAGGAGAGAACTATTACAATAATGGTTGTATTGCCTTGTAATCGATTCGACAAATATATCTTATTTTACGTCTTCTTTCTAACTTCACTAAGAACGTCAGACTTTGTAATACATTCCTTTACGTATATGTCTCCAGCTGGTCTGAAATGATCAGTCCAAATGTAGAGCACGACAGTCTTATTTATGTCCTGTGAATCATGGCACTCTTTTACTGTACAGTTCTCACTACTTGTGGTGTGCACTCACGGAATTCATTCTGAAGTAGCATTAATTTAAGGTGTAAGACGAAAATAGGGTGCAGCTAAACTCCAATGATGGGATTGTTGTTCGACTGTAAAAGAAATGGCTTTAGAAAAATCTAACTACCACTAAAATAAAATAACCGAAAGTTCGCATTAATGAAATCACAACATTTATGATAAAACTAATTCACATTTACCATGGTATTTTTGCGGCAGACACTAGCCAATGCTGCTTAGATAACACATGCAAAAAAGTCAGCACCGTTCAAAATCACGTGACCAAAAGTGGCAAATGTTGTCAACTCTTAATTTGACTGCACTTTACTGTCCTTATATTACTTGTATTTTGTACATGCACTATTCTTTACTATCTTTTATGCTGAATGATCGCTGGGTCTACGGTGAAAGTAACGTGGTTATCAGTTTAATTTACGCCTGACTGTAAACAGAACTACTTAACCCTATTACACATACGTAAGTGTTTTAGTTAGGTACATTAAACTTCACTGTCGACCTCATTAACAGCCTAATGCAATATTCCAACATGTTCCGGCAATTATAGTGAAAGTATACTGCACTAAAATGTCTACGATACACTAACACACAGTCATCACAGTTTCATATTTTGTGGCGCAGCCGTACTAACATGGTTTTGCTTTTTGCATAATAGTGTTTTGTAAACCAATCCAATCTTACGTTAACCACCAAGGCAATTTCTTCATCCGAACAACGTGTGTAACATTAACGCGGTTTGGTTAACCTTTCGATAAAAGGTACGGTACCTTACCGAAATCCACTGCATTTCAGTGAATTTACCACAATCCATTTTTGGATCTGGAGTGATCAGCAGTCGTAACATCTCTGCTTTGTGAACGTTGCACAACAAATATTAACCGTAAAATTGCGCCGACCATCTTTTTCAAAATATTTCTTGTTTAGTAATGTATCGTAGAAAGGTACTTATTTTTACGTAACGGCAAAATCCGAATAGACATACTCCGGATTAGTTTTAATACGGGTATTTCCCTCTACTCATGCGGTACAAACAGCAATATACCGTTAACTTCGTGCTCGAATCGCAATGAAAACAAAGACAGGATTGAACGTCTGACTGAAATATCTATAATTAGATTTTGTTTCAACCTGGAACACACTATCATATACGGTCCCTGTTTCAACTAATCTTAATAGACTATTGCGCAAACTGTTATTTTTCAACTATAGCAAATTGGGTAACTTTTTGGCTCCATACCATAACAATATATAGCACTAATTAAAAAGCATTTCGTTTTTCAAATTACTGAAGACAGTCCATGTTTGAGAACTGTAAATTCCTGTTTAACATACTGCAAGACATCATTTAATCTACGCCGTTTATCTTTTTTTAAAGATATTTCTTGATTCTATTTAATATTATGAGAACTTTGTTGCTTTGAAACGCCTTATCACTTAATATGGAATTATTGTATTTTATCGTTGCCTGTATCTTGCAAGATTAACAAATAGACTAGACTCGTATATGTTTGAATATCGTAGAACACATTTTTTCTTGTTTTCGTTAACTCTGAAAATGCTCAGCAAGTACGTTAATATGTTGAATAGACAGTTTTATGCGATTTGACAATTGCACGTAAAACAAGTATTAAGCTGGTAATACAAAACTAATTGGTATGTCAGAATGTGCCTTTGACAAACTCTGCAGAGGATGTAATACTGCATGGATGGGTGATGTGAACTTTCTCAGGAAAAACGACGACAAAATAATCTAATCACTTTCGTTTTTGTCAAACAAGCATTGGTTTTCAAAATGTTCTAAAAGTAAATGACTAGATGGAAGTAGTCATCTAAGAAAAGAAGGCTTGGTAAGAGCTAGAATTATAAAGCTACTGTTTTGAACGTCACAGGCGTGTTATTCTATATCGGTAATTGTGATTTTGCCAATAGCTATACTAATTTGTTATTAAGTTTAACAATATAGTACCGTCTCTTCCCAAATTACAAATGATGGACTAATTTCAGAACTTTCACACAAGTCCATGCATTGACTAAATTAAAACTAAACAGCATGTTTGTCCAACATGTTGATCAACTCTTCAAGTTTGCTACACTATAAAACGAAACATCAGCTGTGAGAATTTATAACAGTGGATATTCCATAAGCTACTTTATTTCAGGAGTCATAGACATCAAGGCAACAACCTAAGCTCTACAAAATATCAGACAAAGTACTCTGTTTATGTTTACTATATTAATATTCGTTATAGCAAAGCATGCTGCATACACACTAAGTAAAATATTTAATCGAAAATTAGCGTAAATCTATACTGTTTATTATTGCCTGCACGGAATATAACGATACATATTTGAAACGTCGTCAAGATGTGCAATGAACAATGTCAAAATGTCGTAAGCATCCTATAAAATAAATATAATAGACGTGAAGGACAAGTAAAAGTTTTACTCAATCCCGTCTGTTTAAATACTTCCATATTCATTGTTACAGGTCAGTGGATCCTGACAAGATGTAAAATAACATTTTTTGTGGTATTTTGTTGCTTCTTTTTTCGTCAATACTTTTAAATTATTTCGTCAGTAATTAACACCCTGTTGACTTAGTGATCTAATAAGGTTCTAATGTATTATTGTCCTTATCGCTACATTAAGGACAAATACTTCTTAATTAAAGCAATTATCAGCAATGAATTTTCTTAGCAACTGAGTTAATTGACGTGTATTACCCTTAAATGGATTTAACTGCGTTAAAATTACATAAGCGCTCCTTTAGTTTGCATGTCTATCCCGTGGTTAGATATGTCTTTATGGTTGTTTTCATTGATTTCAACAGTTCATGTAATGCTTCTCTTCCTTCCATCTCGTACGTTTCATATTTACGAGTTCAGCAGCTCTTTAAGTATAAATGTAATTCCATACTACATAGGAAGAATGTTATGGCTACATGGAAACGCAACAAAATGCCTTCCCACGCAGATCCCAGGGAAACATCATCACACAAAACACTGGGAGTAGATGAGGTGTAAGAGCAAAACATCCATTGGGATTGGCCAAGCTATGCATGATTTCGGATCCTCATATTAAGGACAGAGGTGAAGTTGTTGAGTTTAGCGGTGTCGCTGATTGATCAATTAAAGTCAGAACAAATGTTCGTGGCTGAAATAAGTTACTGCGCGTTTTGTGATAAAAATTGTAACAATCAAAACTATTTTGCGTAAAAAAATGGAACTTAATATTTGAGCGCAGAATTAAGTCCCATTGTGCACAAAAAATCACAATTAATTTTTTTACACAAGAACATCTTTCAATAATTTTCCTGAAATGAAGCTATGTTGCACACTTTTTAAGTAAGGCGTTTATGAAAATACACAATACCATGTGTATAGCTTGTCAGATTTTAAGTACGGTAAATTCTCAACAAACTCCTACAAAGTTGTAGCTATGTTTGTAATCATTTTAATGATTCATTGAAACATTTGCTTGAAATTGACATACACGCCGAATTTAATGAAACTATCAACTCTTAAATAAAAAAATGGAAATAACTAATACCTTTTCTGCACATGGTAATTATTTTGAGCAAAAACTGCTGTATTTTCTAAATTAATTTAAGAATGAACTGTAGGTCAAAATATAAAGTTATATATTCAGTGCTTTCATACTGCTTTTAATTACACGAGAGGCGTCATAAGCGGTGCTTATTTTTAGAATCGGAATATATCCAAATTTCTGTAATGGATAAAACATGTTTTATAATGATAATTGACATTCATGACTATAAGTAGTTTAGCAGTTTGTTTCAATATGTATTGATTCACTTGCAGCGTATACATACATTAAACGGTTAAAGGCACATTAAAGCCTTGCTACATACATACTTAAGTATGTTGTTTTTGCATAATAAGAATTCAATGACATATTATTTTGACTTAAAAATCTTGTTTTGGCAATGGCTATATGTATTATATGTCATAAGATTTGATTTTTCGGGTTTACTGCATACACTGTTTCTCCCGAGAGAGCATGTAAAATATCAATATCCTGTTCTTACTACTTAGAGAACAAACAAATAAAAACATGCTTTGTATCTCGATATATTGAATTTTCTAAAACTCACTATCCCAAATTACATGCTTTTTCGCCATTTGTCACGCTGCTCATGATTGTAATAATTATTATTGCTCATTTTTTAGTGTTCAATATGCAAATTAGATATCTGTATGAAAATACTATACTAAAAAAACACTGCATTAAAAATTTATATGCAATTTTCTATCCAAGCGATAAATCGGCGCGTACGTCAAGATAGACATCTTGTATCGGACTTGTGTATCTGTTATTTTGGGAAATATGTGTACTAATGTTGTAGAGTAAAACTGTTTTGAGGCATTGTCTAATGTTTATGACTATGTCAATCTTTTTCGAAAAAGCCTCTCTACATTTAAAGAATGCAGAAACGAAAAGTTAGATCGATACATTGATTCAAATATCAACCAACGTTTAACACAGCATGTATTATGCATATCGCACAAGACCTCCTTGCATAGCTGGTATGAAAAATAACTTACTATTCCTTAGGGTGTGGCAAAATCGAAATAAAGAATATGCGCAGGCATTATGTTGCTTCGCGCTGATGCAACATCCTCTAGCGAACTTAATCTAATTACTATATGCATGTTCTTTGTCCTGTGATCATTCCGTGTACGGTATTCTTGTTTTCCATAAGGTAAAATAAAATACTTTATCGACTCGTTTATGAATAGAAACGAACCGAAAGAATTAAAAATGCCCTATTCGTTTTCGTTCGAATGCGAAATCTGTATACGACGGATAAAATGTATTTTAAGCTTGCAACATTTTGAAATGCAATTCTCAGGTAAAATGGAATGTTTGCAATGAAATAAAGCTTATTTGATGGGGAACATTAAACAACTTAAAATGGCTCACAGTGGACTAAATAAAACATTTTTAAACATATCAAACGAACTGTTTCATGTTGTGACATTAAACAATATACATTTTTTTCCGATCAAAAAGAAGCATTTTCCAGACCACTGTTATGTTCCCAATGCCTTCATTATATCACCACTAAATTTCGGTATTTCAATAATAATAATGTTTCAATGTTTGAAAGTTGTTGATTGTATAGTAATCTAATCGAGTGAACATAAATTGAATATTTAGAAATGCCATTGCATACTTCATCAAACATGTCAAGTTTTCATTGCGCCATTTATTTAGAATCTACCACTTGTCATTTTAAAGTTTTATTCGCGTCTTTATATAAAAACTAATTATGTGTAATTATGCTATCCTTATATGATTATCGCTAGCAACTATTCATTGTTGCTATCAATAATTGTGTTATGATAGCAACAAATAATTGGAGACCTCTTCAAATCAATTGAAGCGTTCTTATTTGAGGGTATGTATATTTGGCGTTCCATATAAATTCACATTGTATGCCAAGATTTCTGTATAAATCACAATTGTCAAATGATTTGGCTATACAGTTCGTGTTGTGGGCGTTGTTATCAATATCAGGAAAATTGAAGAGTGCTGATAAAAGGGATGAAATGCAAATGCTTTACAAACCGTATTATACCATAAATAAAAAACAACATCGATTATTAACTAAATATTTCAAAAACACGATTTATGTTTTAGAGGAATCAAAGATTTAAGCAGAAATAAATTGAGAGTTAAATCTTTATTCATTTATGAGGAGTAAGCCTTACATCATAGGACCCCATTAAATACATGACCCCATTGGATACAGGACCCCATTGGAAATTAGTGTTGTTTAGCAACTTTAATGGGTTATCCTTGGTATGAGATCAAACTAATGTATTCTTAAAATAGCTATGCTGTTACAAACTATCTTAATGTTACTCTGTTAAATCAATTTCTCAAACTTGTGTTTTGTTTTATTAGCTTTAACTATTGTCGTTAGTTAGGTACTATTTCCTTTTATGTTTACATAAGGTTTGTAATATTTATATTCATAATCATTGTGTTTTAAATTGCATTGTATGTACTATGTGTGTAGATTACTGGAAGTGATATTCATCCATCCATCCATCCATCCATCCATCCATCCATCCATCCATCCATCCATCCATCCATCCATCCATCCATCCATCCATCCATCCATCCATCCATCCATCCATCCATCCATCCATCCATCCATCCATCCATCCATCCATCCATCCATCCATCCATCCATCCATCCATCCATCCATCCATCCATCCATCCATCCATCCATCCATCCATCCATCCATCCATCCATCCATCCATCCATCCATCCATCCATCCATCCATCCATCCATCCATCCATCCATCCATCCATCCATCCATCCATCCATCCATCCATCCATCCATCCATCCATCCATCCATCCATCCATCCATCCATCCATCCATCCATCCATCCATCCATCCATCCATCCATCCATCCATCCATCCATCCATCCATCCATCCATCCATCCATCCATCCATCCATCCATCCATCCATCCATCCATCCATCCATCCATCCATCCATCCATCCATCCATCCATCCATCCATCCATCCATCCATCCATCCATCCATCCATCCATCCATCCATCCATCCATCCATCCATCCATCCATCCATCCATCCATCCATCCATCCATCCATCCATCCATCCATCCATCCATCCATCCATCCATCCATCCATCCATCCATCCATCCATCCATCCATCCATCCATCCATCCATCCATCCATCCATCCATCCATCCATCCATCCATCCATCCATCCATCCATCCATCCATCCATCCATCCATCCATCCATCCATCCATCCATCCATCCATCCATCCATCCATCCATCCATCCATCCATCCATCCATCCATCCATCCATCCATCCATCCATCCATCCATCCATCCATCCATCCATCCATCCATCCATCCATCCATCCATCCATCCATCCATCCATCCATCCATCCATCCATCCATCCATCCATCCATCCATCCATCCATCCATCCATCCATCCATCCATCCATCCATCCATCCATCCATCCATCCATCCATCCATCCATCCATCCATCCATCCATCCATCCATCCATCCATCCATCCATCCATCCATCCATCCATCCATCCATCCATCCATCCATCCATCCATCCATCCATCCATCCATCCATCCATCCATCCATCCATCCATCCATCCATCCATCCATCCATCCATCCATCCATCCATCCATCCATCCATCCATCCATCCATCCATCCATCCATCCATCCATCCATCCATCCATCCATCCATCCATCCATCCATCCATCCATCCATCCATCCATCCATCCATCCATCCATCCATCCATCCATCCATCCATCCATCCATCCATCCATCCATCCATCCATCCATCCATCCATCCATCCATCCATCCATCCATCCATCCATCCATCCATCCATCCATCCATCCATCCATCCATCCATCCATCCATCCATCCATCCATCCATCCATCCATCCATCCATCCATCCATCCATCCATCCATCCATCCATCCATCCATCCATCCATCCATCCATCCATCCATCCATCCATCCATCCATCCATCCATCCATCCATCCATCCATCCATCCATCCATCCATCCATCCATCCATCCATCCATCCATCCATCCATCCATCCATCCATCCATCCATCCATCCATCCATCCATCCATCCATCCATCCATCCATCCATCCATCCATCCATCCATCCATCCATCCATCCATCCATCCATCCATCCATCCATCCATCCATCCATCCATCCATCCATCCATCCATCCATCCATCCATCCATCCATCCATCCATCCATCCATCCATCCATCCATCCATCCATCCATCCATCCATCCATCCATCCATCCATCCATCCATCCATCCATCCATCCATCCATCCATCCATCCATCCATCCATCCATCCATCCATCCATCCATCCATCCATCCATCCATCCATCCATCCATCCATCCATCCATCCATCCATCCATCCATCCATCCATCCATCCATCCATCCATCCATCCATCCATCCATCCATCCATCCATCCATCCATCCATCCATCCATCCATCCATCCATCCATCCATCCATCCATCCATCCATCCATCCATCCATCCATCCATCCATCCATCCATCCATCCATCCATCCATCCATCCATCCATCCATCCATCCATCCATCCATCCATCCATCCATCCATCCATCCATCCATCCATCCATCCATCCATCCATCCATCCATCCATCCATCCATCCATCCATCCATCCATCCATCCATCCATCCATCCATCCATCCATCCATCCATCCATCCATCCATCCATCCATCCATCCATCCATCCATCCATCCATCCATCCATCCATCCATCCATCCATCCATCCATCCATCCATCCATCCATCCATCCATCCATCCATCCATCCATCCATCCATCCATCCATCCATCCATCCATCCATCCATCCATCCATCCATCCATCCATCCATCCATCCATCCATCCATCCATCCATCCATCCATCCATCCATCCATCCATCCATCCATCCATCCATCCATCCATCCATCCATCCATCCATCCATCCATCCATCCATCCATCCATCCATCCATCCATCCATCCATCCATCCATCCATCCATCCATCCATCCATCCATCCATCCATCCATCCATCCATCCATCCATCCATCCATCCATCCATCCATCCATCCATCCATCCATCCATCCATCCATCCATCCATCCATCCATCCATCCATCCATCCATCCATCCATCCATCCATCCATCCATCCATCCATCCATCCATCCATCCATCCATCCATCCATCCATCCATCCATCAAGTATTATTACGCCGAGTATACTAGGGACGATCATTTCTAAAGTAAAGATAGAAGTTGAGCAAGAAATGTCACTTTTAAAGCGTGAAAGCAGTCCAAAAGGGCGTTGATACCTTTTATATATATATACACAGCACATCGGACACAAGACGCAGGAATAAATCATTGATGAACGAATGGCTATCGCCTTGGAATGGTGAGTGGCAAAACTCAATCAGTAATAAAACCTGCATTAAATGTGATTTTCAAATGTCATTCAATTGGTAACTATGTGATATCCCATATATTTACAGCGTTCATTTAACCCGCTGTTAGTAGTTCATGGCTGTATCCACTGCGTACGTCGGCAAGTCTGTTCACGAACATAATATTTATTCTTTGTTTTCTTCAAACATTTTGTTTACCTTACAATGGTTGCACATTGCGTTTCGTTTAGAATACCAGTAAAACTATCAGTATTCACCTGCTAGGGTATACAGGTCTTAAAATAATTATATATTAATTAATTAACCCCACCTTCTCCGTTGAAACTAACCCCATCCCGCCTTTCGATCATATTCTATTACTTTAATTGGAGAAGTATTGTCTGCTGTATGATATGTATAACATTGTATTGAAATACTTTGCTGCTTTCACATTTTGCTACTATGTAGTGTAGTGATATGTTTCTATCTCACGGGCCTCCGGCCTACATATATATTGAAAATAAAACGTACTTATAACTTAATATTGGAACAAATTGTTCCTCTTTTCCAACTAATAAGATATTCCAAAACAAAATTGAATATACAGCAGGATTCTGGATCTCAACATTCTGACAGTGGCGTAAAATGCAATCAATGACGAAGTTGACAACTTTTGTTTCGAGTCAGCCTTCCCGAGCATATTTTGTAAACAAATCAGCGATAGGGATGTTTTCTTGCATCTATAATTCTTCGCATTTATTTACTTACAACTTAGTTTATTTTGATTTATGATTAATGCAGTAAAATGTATTATGCCCCCGCCATTCGAAAAATGACGAAGGGGCCAATTTGATTTATGATTAATGCAGTAAAATGTATTATGCCCCCGCCATTCGAAAAATGACGAAGGGGCCAAAAGTGTCAGCCCTGTCCGTCCGTCCTTCAATCTGCCCAGCCCTATCCGTCCGTCCTTCTTTCTGGTTTCCGATTAATATTACTTCACATTTATTTAGCCATTAAAACAAAATATTTGCATTTTATTGAAAAGCCCATAGCGGATGCATCCGTGTCCCATGGACGCATCTAGTTTACATTAGAAACACCTTTGGGACCATGGACAACTTTTTTTACAGTAGGTGTTCGCTCTACTCATTATGGTTTGAATACAAAAAATGTCCATAACAGTATTTAACGTGTGTTCCTTAATCGAAGTGTTGTTTATTTCGGTGTTGCTGCTAGTATGTCTCCCGGTATATATCTTCAAATAATAGTGATATAATTCATTCGAACGCAGAATATTTCTACACACACACAATTAATACTGCTTATATTTGCTGTATACATATTAGATTAACTCGACGTAGACCAATTTTCTTGACGACTATACAGAGACAATTGTTATTGAAAAGCGTGAATAAGACAAATTAAATGTAACAGACAATTCTGCAAAAAGTTGTTTATCAAGATGATGGTTAATTTGTATTGCCTGTAGTTTGTGTCTACGTTAATTTAATTGATTACACAGCAATCACATATCATTCACAATCAGTCTAAGTTATATTAAAGTTCAAAATTCCCAACAATTGCAATTGCAAATACAAAAAGATCTCCAAATGCCTCGTGATTATCTTTAAGTACAATCATAAAAGTCAAAACGAAAATATATCTTCCTTATTTCCAAATAAACGTTGACATTTCAAGGGAAAGCCTCAGATATTAAAAAAGCTGTCTAGTCACTAACTATTTCTCTATTTCCATACACATTCATCTTAGATTGGATTTGAATGGTTTCATGCAAGATAATTATGATTCATTACTATTTCTATGTATTACTCGCGATGGATTTTAATAATTTTACTGATATTTTTGAACCGTAATAAATCCTTACTAATGAAAGGATTTCTGTCTTTCAATCTGTTTTGTAACAATTGTGATAACAAGCCATGCGTAGATTACATGATCGATACTACTGTACCAATCCCGGAAGAATAACTTCACTGAAATTTGTTTCTCAAGATTGGAAACCCATTACAGTTGTTGACGATGTAAGAATAATATTAAAACGAGAACAAATATCAGAACTGATTAAGAATCAGCGTGGGAGGCAACTATTTGTAAGTATAGAGCTTCATTTTACTAAGTAGCTTTGAAAGAAGAACGATTCCCATGGAGACGACTGATAGATGATAGAAACCAGACACATGGACTTGTACTTGGATATCAAAGAAAATAAACCGTTCTTCCATTAAAGTTCACTGACAAATCAAATAAGCGCCGGACTATCTACTCGAAACAATTACGGAATGGTACAGATAACTGACCGTAAAACATGTTAATTAGTTTAATTACTAATTATTTACTAATTGTCTATTCCGGGCGGTAAATTTCATTGTAATGGAGGGAAAAGCAATGCATCAGTTTGACATCCACAAAGGAAAGAGAAGGTAGAACAAGAAATGCAACATACTACGGATTCGGACACCTCAACAGCACAATATAACATGAAATATATACATACATACATGTGAACAAAGGCAACGGAACATGAGGTATAAATAGTTTAAACTTATTAACCATGATGGTACACACGTGATATATACATGTACGAGCTAAACATCGTAATACACTAGCAGAGGACAACAAAGTCTTCATTTTGCCTTACCACATCGTAGGACGAAGCAATATCCACCTGTGTCGACTTTGCATTCGTGCCAGTCCACGCAGTGTTGATTGAACAACCTTATTGTGATGGAATTTGACCCGCTGGCGGGTAGTCGTAATTGTTAAGACAAACTTTATATATACCTACATTTCAATGCCCGTGCAGCAGTCGTGATGCTACATCTCTTCATGTTTATGTTGTGCAGTTCTGTGTTGTTGAAGTTGTTACCATATTTTCAGGGTTTTTTTACACCTCATTTTCAGGTTAGTTTTTATAATAGTCACCCAACATCTATGTGTTAAAATGTCATTTTAGATCAGTTGAACGTGGGTTGTAAGGAAGCAATGTAAACTTTTCCAGACGATACTTAGAGGTGGCAAGAAACGCATATTCATACTTGAACAACGAATTAATTGCTACATTATGTACGATCGTACATCGAGAGAAGCATGTACTTGACACATTGTCTAATGCATGCGTCGACACTTACTTGACCTCCGTCGCTTTGTTGTCGTAACCTAAAGCAGCATGCTTGTATGATATATTTTGATGGATGGATGTATGTATAAGGACAAACAAAGACTTTGCATAAGGTCGCAAGTGAGCCGACCAGCCTTGGATTTATCTACAACAACCATAACTTGCCTTCCCACAAATAAACGTTTAGAAATGCAACGTGTGTCGATGTTTCCCAATGCTTATCATTAACTTTCTGCATCAGCCTGCAGTTTGCATGTTATAATTGGTGGTTTGCTGAAAGGTTGTGACAGAAGATAGTATTGGTTTTATTTTATTTATTTTTGATGATAGTAACATTCTACGATTTATGCATTACTCTGTTCTTATTGTTTTTCATCAATGCTATTTATTCAATAAATATTCAAATAATGTAGCCCGTTGGAGAAAACAATGAAATGAGATCGAACACTGATATAATGGTTAATAAAGTATTGCTCATTAATTAGTATGCATGAAGGAATGTTGATACACGTTTTATTAACATAATTATACTGTTTCATTCACTATTCATATAAGATCAAACGTTTATTTATTATCATGATTGTGGAATAGGCATTTTCGAATTATTTCATCAATTATTCAGCAAGAATAAAGATATGTTATTAACTTAAATTACCCGATGTGTACTGACATAAATTGTCTGAAATTTCGAGTCTCGCACCAATGCATAATTACGGCTAGAGAATGACACTTTTCAAAGCTCAACCAAAGCTTCTGTTGTCAAGCTTGAGATCCCCACCAAGCTACGTTCGGCAGTTTTTGTGCACGTCCCTGTGTGTGCCTCTTGCATTTTGTTTTGTAAAATCTTTCTGGGTAAAGTCTGAATTGTGAATCCTTGCATCCCTGTTCTGCATCTTGTGTTTACTTTTAAGACGCCATACAACTACACCAATCGGAATTTGAAGAACTTGTCACGGATAGCTCAATAAGTAACAAGGTGTTTTAGATGAGTTAAAATCTTCTGTTTACAAGTAAATGACTGAAATAATAACATTTGAGATATAAGTATTTATGAAAATCTTTGGCTATATTTATTCGATCAAATGCAGTACAATAAGCACATGTTGCTCATCCATAGGACAGGTTGACAATCACGTATGTAATTAAACACTTAATGAAAGTCAATCTAAGATATATAGAATTTCACTACATAACTAACATTATAAATATTGATACTCTCGGTAAAAACAATGGGGAAATTACTTTTAAATAGCTAATATAGAATTATTATATAAAATAAAATTAGGGTTATAAATGTAAGAGAGAATAAGTTGCTACATGGAACGTCACATACATCTGACAATGCCTCTCCACACAGACCTCAGGGAAAACAACAGTTCATTAAGCATCAGACAATTATGGAGGTAAAATGGTGACTTTGCAAGGGAACAGGAATGCGAGGAATGGTCTGACCGACCATAAGGACAACCAAGGAGAATTGAAGAATAACCTGAAATAATTACATCAGAGATTATAAGTATGTATTATAATATCTGGAAATATTCAGTCAACTGTAGTACACTAACGACATGTTGCTGGTGAATAAGATCGGGCGACATTTTTCGGCGCAAATGAGTATGACCGAACGTGCTCCATACGCTAGACGTCGATACATGATTGGAATAATAGGATTCGAAAGGTATAGAGACGATAAATTGGTAAGAAGTTTGAGGTATACTTCATTATTTCTATAATATTTCTAACTATCAATTTGTTTATGGGATTTTAATCACCTGATTATTGTATACGTTGAATTAATGTTTTGAATCGATAGATGCCTTGATTATTTCATTATTTATTAACAATTAAAAAGTGAGGATAATTTAATGTTAAGCTACATCCTATGACAAATACAATAGATATGTAAGCAGGAAAAAGTATCAAATATTATGAGAAATACTTTAAAATTTAATGCCCGATTTGTTACAAAAATTGGAAATTCTGCTGTTTCTTATGCGGTGTGTTATACTCGTGTACATGAACATTTAGTCGAGGGAAACGCCAAATAAGAACTTTAAATGTATAACGCTGGAAACAGCCCCATTATATCTAAAATCTGCATACAAACTAATAAGATAACCATCGCATGTTTTAATGGTAAAATATAGTGCTGTTTGAATATGCCTGCCCTGTGATATCCCCCGAGGTTTCTTGTCTGGTCTTGTTTACTTTATCTGATATAATTATGCTAAATAGCGTTGAACATTTGCGAAGTCACCATTTTCAAGAAACTACGTCGAACAGCTTATCTTGTTATATGTACTATGGTATTTTCTGATTGTTGAATAGTCTGTTACTTTTGCCTTTCCTTATTAAAGCTTGTGGATGCTAGTAAATTTTGAAATTGTTAAATAAGTATCTGATAGAGAAATATATGTATTGGATAATGTGACTAATTTGCATACAATTTAGCGCGTGGCACATAACCTTTTCCACAAAATAAATCGACAGAGACTGAAATTTAAATGTGATATGAGGTGAGGTTGGGTACCCCCTGAAATCCTATATATATAGTTTCATATATTGTTTGTGCTTTTGTTGTGTACTTTGTATCTAACATTTCCTTCCCTACTGCTTCGTTCATGACAAGGGTTATTAATTAAAAAGCATTTGAAGATAATGTAATTATATACCACTTGCCTATTTGTTTTATGCAAAACATTTATTTTAGAAAAATAAGTGAAACAAGCGATTCGTAATGCACCTATTTCAATCGATCAAGATATACAGAGGAATGCTGCCACGTACATTATTAAGAAACCCAAATTGGGGTTAAATCGATTTAAACACCCTGTATTGTTACTGACAGTTCTATATAGTGTTCATGTTATTTTCTCCCCAGTGTCGGCCTATTTTTACCAGCTGTCTTGACTTGTCCTGTAATATTTCCATCTATAATCCCCACTGGTTGTCCTCTTTGATTATCTTATATGTCCCTTATGGTCGGCCAGACCATTCCTTGCACCCATGTTCCCTTACGTATGTACCATTGAGCCTCCTCAAATGCCTTATGTTTTATGGATTGTTGTTTTCCCGAAGGTCTGTGTGGGTAGGCACTGCCTTATGTATGTGGCGTCCACTTATTCTCTCTCGTTTACTAGAATTTATCGACAAGGTTACTGTACCAACAACAGCAACAAATCCACTTGTGTGTCTTTTAAGCTACACCTCCATCATTTACGTTTGTATATTCTGTCACTTTTGTCACCGGTTTTACAACCATATTTTCTGGAATGAAGTGATATGGACTGTTTGTATTGTTTTGTTATATTTGAGACCATTTACTCCGAGACATGCACTGTACAATTGAAAGCCAATCTTCATTGTGTTATGCACATGTTATAGTTCAGTATTTATTGAACGCAGTAATGCATTTGGTTTAAAGTTTTGCTACCAATTTCGTTCCTACTCTGTATATATCAGAAAAGAACTACTTTGCTTTATTGAACACATTAATTATGATATTGAAATTGGAATTATTCTCAAAGTCAAGAAAGTTTGTTTAAATTTGTCAAAAGATACCTTATTACTGTTTATCTATTTACCTCCTATTGGATCACCATTTTTTAATGATAAGGTAAATAACGGTATTTGTTTCCTGGATGAAAAGGTAAATGCTTTGTCAATTGAAAACCCTGGTTGTAATATTATGTTAATGGGCGATTTAAATGCTAGATGTGGGACACTTAGTGAATGTTTAGACGCCCCTGTCAATATACCTGTGTTAGAAGCTTTTCATGAATTTTATGAAAATCCGGTTGATGAAATTAGATCATCATGTGATACGATAATAAATTCGGCGGGCAAACGTTTGATTCAGTTTTGTCAAGAAAATTCTTTATATATATTAAACGGTCGTACTGGTAACGACAAGGGCATTGGTAATTTTACATATGTAACTACAAATGGGAGTAGTGTCATTGATTATTGTATTTGTTCTAGTGAATTAGTACACTGTATTAATGATTTTTATGTTGCCGATAGATGTGAATCCAAACACTTTCCAATATGTATTGATATAAAACGCACAAATATTAAAACCATACCAACACCTGGTCACAGTGAAAATGATTTTAAAAATGTAAAATATCATTTACCAAAATCTAGAAAAGATGAATATAAAATGCATATTTCATCAGTATTCTCCACGGAGGTAAATAACGAAGTATGTTCGCTTATAAATAATATGCAAAACAATGTAAATACTGTTATAAATATGTTGTGTCTTAAATTAAGAGACTTGGGAAGTCAATTTGAAAAGCAGGGTCCAAAGTTTTTCAATAAAAATCCAAGATGGTTTGATAAAGAATGTAAACATAAAAAGAAAGAAAAGTATAGTTTACTAAGGAAGTTCAGAAAAGCCAGAAATAATGAATCATTAACGGCATATATAAATAGTAAGAAACAATTCCAGAATATGTGTGATAAAAAGTCAAAATCATATTACAAACGTGAGTTAGAACACATGACAAATAATGTAAATGATGCTAAGTCATTTTGGTCTAAATTGAAAACACTTACAAATCGTTCAAATAAAATAGAAAATGATATATCAACGGAAAACTGGGTAAAACACTTTAGTGCATTATTGAATGAACGCCATACTGATGGTCAAAATGATGTTGAAATAGAAATAAATACAGATGAACAACTTGATGAGATTGAAGAATATATATTCAATACTGACATATCTATTGATGAAGTTAGAATTGCAATTAAGCATCTTAAAGTAGGGAAATCTGCTGGTCCCGATAATCTAATACCAGAATTCTTTATTTATGGTATTGATCATATTGATTACATACTTGTTAAACTTTTTAATAGATTATTTGTCTCCGGTGAATATCCAGACAGCTGGTCTGAATCAATAATTGTTCCTTTGCATAAGAAAGGTGATGTAAATAATGTAGATAATTACAGAGGTATATCCTTACAAAACATACTTTGAAAATATACAGTTGCATTTTGGTTACTCGTCTTAACTTTTTCTGTAATGTATTTAATAAAATATCAGAACACCAGACAGGCTTCAAAGCTGGTTATAATACTATAGACAATGCTTTTGTTTTACAATCTATTGTTGAACGCTGTTTACAAAGAAAACGAGGAAAATTGTATGTAGCTTTTGTCGATTTTCACAAATGTTTTGATAGCATAAATAGAAACCAATTGTGGCATATTTTAGCACAAAATGGAGTAAAGGGTCATTTGTATAATGCATTACACAGTATGTATAACTCTGTAAAATCTTGTATTAGAGGTAAAAATGGTTTGAGTGAATATATAGACAGCTCTATTGGAGTAAAGCAAGGTTGTTTAGCAAGTCCGATATTATTTTCATTCTTTATTAATGAACTAGTTAGCTTTCTACAAAATAATAATGTCAGAGGTATACAACTTCAGCCAGCTACTGTTGAACTTTTTATTTTAATGTTTGCCGATGACCTAGCCTTACTAGCCGATACAGTATTTGGTTTACAGAGACAACTTAACTTGCTCTCTCAGTTCTGCGATGAACATGATTTAAAAGTTAATAAACGTAAAACTAAAATTGTTGTATTTAAGAGAGGTGGTAGACTTTCTCAGGTAGAGAAATGGAAATATAAGGGTTCTGATTTGGAAGTTGTATCTAAATTTTGCTATGTTGGGTTAACATTAACAAGACAGTTATCAATAAATGGTATGGTTCATGAGTTATGTATTAAAGGCAAGAGAGTGTTAATATCTCTGCTAAGTTCTTTATATAATTGCGGTCAATTAACAAGATCTGTATTTTTCAAACTGGTTGATACCAAAATATGCCCTCAGTTATTGTATGGATGTGAAGTGTGGGGTATTGATAAATACCCAGAATTAGAGCGTGTGCAAGTGTATGCATGTAAACGTTTTATGTGTGCAAGTAATTATACATCAAATGTTGCTGTACTTGGTGACTGTGAAAGATTCCCTCTTCACATTGAATCATGTAAACGTAGTATAAAATATTGGCTTAAGATTCTTAAAATGCAAGATACAAGATTTGTTAAACTGTGTTATAATATGATGTACCTTGATGATATGAATGGGAAAAATAATTGGGTTTCAAAACTTCGTCATTGTTTATTTTCAGCTGGATTTGGCTACGTTTGGGAGAACCAATTTGTAAACTCTGAAACTGTATTTATCAAAAATTTTGTTACACGATTGAAAGACATGTATCTGCAAGAGTGGAATAACCAATTAGTAAATAGTTCAAAATTATCCGTTTATAGACTTTGTAAAGAAAATTTTATGTATGAGAGTTATTTAGATACTTTAGATATTAGGAAGTTTAGATATATATATGTATCATTTAGAACAAGTTCACACAATCTTGAAATAGAAAGGGGTAGATATTCAAATATGGATAGGGAATTAAGACTCTGCAAATTGTGCTCCGTAAATTGCATTGAAGACGAGTATCATTTTCTTTTAATGTGTGACTTTTACCATGATCTTCGTAGAAAATATATACCAGAACACTTCTATGAAAACACAAATATACAAAAATTTAAATCACTAATGACTAGTAAATCTCCAGAAACTGTTAAAGATCTCGCAACATATTTATACCATGCTTTTAAAAAACGAAAACAATATTTGATTGAACTAGAATGATATGTGTATTTTTAAAATCAAGTTTCGTTTCTTTATGTAAGTTTGATTTCATGCATGTGTGTTACTTTCATGATTATTGTTTTTTAATACATGTATGTTTGTTATCCCATGAATGTTTGTTGTTTCCATGTATGTCTTCTGATACTATGTATAGTCATTGATTGCGATTCCATGAATGTTTGTTGATAACAGGTTTCTCTTTGGTATTAATCTCTGGTTATGATAAAATGTATATTGATACTTGTATATATATTGTTATGGGCCGGAGGCCTAAAAAGCAAATAAAGTTTGTCATTGTCATTGTCATTGTAAATTCGCTTGTAATTACTAAATGAAGAACGTTTAATTGACCTCTGATTTCCTAATGACTTCATCGCCTCATTTAGCGCAGTTCTTAATTAAAGTAATTATCAACCAGGAAGACGCGATGATCTATACGAATAAGTTTAAGTGGTTTCAATTGTATAACATACATTGCACCGTGAAAAGTTACCTCATTCATCGTGGTAGGTATGGCCTACTGCAAGTTGTATTTCTTATACTTAACAAGTACATGACACGTTATTAAAACTTTACCTTTCAGTTAGCGGTAAAAGTTATGCTTAGAATGATCCCTGCTTAATGTCAAATCTATTTGGACCTGAACGACCAATCATTTATTGTCTATAACAAGTGAGTATGGTCAGTTTAAAGGGATGTGGTGACTTAACATATTCGTAGATTTCTTTCCTTAGTATGATATACATATTTGCAGTAAGTAACTACCACAGGGTCATTAAAAGAATAGAACGATTTGTATTAGCTTTTGGCAGTATATAGCTGACTTTCATAATATACCTATAAGATATAATGAATTAATAATACTTGGTTTAGCAGTATACTAATTTTCTGATAATATTGCGGGTAACATTTTGAAAAAGGACATAGTAAAGAAATGAATAAATACTATAATTTTGAAATGGTATATGTCTTCTGTTATTTGCATAATACAATGCTGCCAATACAATAAGACGGGGTGCTGCTATATTGTAGACGTATTCGTTAATCGGAGATAAAAAGGAAACAAAATGCCCATAGCAATTCACGAGACTCAGTTTGTCCTACTATATACTCAAAAACGAATGTATTAAATGTAAAATCCAACTACACATAAAAATCCAAAAATCATTGCAATAGCTAACAATAATCTCTGGAATATCCGCAATGCGAAAAAGAAACATCACATCGTTCGAGGCACTGCAATTACCCTAATATCAAAATTTGATTCGTCTCCTATGGACACAATTCACCAAATATTGACGATTTAAATACATTAAACATCACGTAAGAGCCGAAAGTACTTATTGAAGCAATTTCAGAGAAGATCGGAAATTGCTGTGGGAAACAAATATATTGCGACAAGGATACCAAATATCGTTACTCTTTCAAAGCTTTGAAAGAAGACATATAAAGAATATATAGCGTCCGAAAGAAACATGAACGCGGTATTTAATATCGATAAAATTTCAAAGATAAGAATTTAAGCTCCTCTGAACTGTAAATCGTTAATAAATATGCACGCTGTCAAAAATGGATCATGAAGTCGAGAAAGAAAAAACTATTCACCCCAAATTGAGACATGAAATTTGATATCGTACATACATAATTATAAACAATTAAAAAATCAAAAAGGACATTAGAACCAAATATAAAGTATCGGTGTAATTATACACACACACGTATCATGATATTAATACCCAAATGAAACGAACAGTGTAAAAGAGGGAGAGTAAGTTGCTACAAAGAACGCTACATAAAAAAGACAGTGCCTCCCAACACAGACCTCCGGGAAAACAACAATATGTAATGTATAAGGCACTTGAGGATGTTCAAGGGTACATACGTATGCAAGTAATAATGTCAGTTTTAGTCCATTTCAATTCCGCTTCAAACATACGAGGCTTTTGCTTTTTCAAAGTGTTAAGTGCATCGTTTGCGTAAACTGATTTACCTTTACTGATCAACATTTTTGAACGCGTTCGTACATTTTTGTTGCGGCCTTGATAAGCATGTTTCCGAAATGCATGTGTTAAATAGTTACCAGTGCAATGGTACTGCACGCAAAACACGACACGTTTCATGTTAAAACATAATGACATTACAGGTTAAACTACTACAGGAAGCTGAATTTAAAACTCAAATACTAGTTGTTATTTCAATGGTGGACGTATAATATGACTGCTTTACTCGTAGCTCTTTGAGCTGTACCAAATGATTGTTTGATTCACTTGCATGCCTGTTTATCATGTAGTGCAATAACTTCAAACACATGTGGAACAGATGCTTTAAATGCAGTAGATGCACTTTCGGACTACTATGTAAACACTTACTCTACGAAGAGGACGATATTTTATATTGTTTGAATCGATAGTTGGACAACACTTAAGTTGGTATTACTCTGAGGAATTTGTACCGGAGACGCATGGTGAATATCTAAAATGGCCACTTGAACCATTCCGTACAAAACGTCTTTTGTCTGACTGTTCAATTACCAAGTTATTAAACGATTCTTCTGTTATAATAAGATTAGTAAGACGGAACGGTATTACAGGAATAACTCTTTACAGTTTAATATAATACAAGTAGAATGAAATTGCCGTAATTTGAACGTAGTGAATAAGACTAAAATTAATCTCCCTTGGTTTTGTTTTCCACGAAAGGTGGCGCCTCGTTCGAAGGAGAAATTTACACCATAATCATTCAGCCTTGGGCATGACTAGCGATAAGACGCTGTAATTTTATTTTAATGCGTTAAAACAAATTATAAAGCTAGTATGGTACACAACATGTTCGAAACCCAATGAAGTAGGAAAAACAGTGATAATAATACATACACTATGTAGCAAGTATTTGTCAAACCTAGCATTGCTTTGTCTTGACATATTTATGTATTGCTGTAAAATATGGTGGCATATGACAATAGTGAAAGACACAGTAAGTTGGTAGTCAAACCCACTGGCTTACAACAAGTCA
Source organism: Mactromeris polynyma (assembly GCA_032209605.1). Classification (NCBI taxonomy): domain Eukaryota; kingdom Metazoa; phylum Mollusca; class Bivalvia; order Venerida; family Mactridae; genus Mactromeris; species Mactromeris polynyma. Next base: position 37,515,051 of record JASFXZ010000001.1, on the reverse strand, counting down.
ATGCTTGTTATTTCTATGTAGTTATCGTGGGTTGTGTAATATAAGGAAACATAGGATAATCACAACCTGCAAACTGTAATGGGACCAAAATTCGTTGAACACGACATCTTCAATGCGGTGCATAGGGAACTGTTAAGAAGTCGGGATTTGCGCGATGAATGTCATCTTGTAAGACGAAAAGTTAACAATATCGATTAAATACACGGGGAAACTTTTCACGACTGCCACACAACACACATTACACTGTTGTGTCAATACAAGATAATAATAAAGAGATCGAACATAAAATGCCACATAGAAACCAAACCATATTATATAACCTATTGTAAAGCTGTCGAAAAGCATGGCATTAACTTGCATGACATAGACAACCCATTGCTAAACAAGCATCAAAATAATATTTCATATCCCAGAAGTCAGTGATCCATTAAAATATCAATACATTTGTAAATGCCTTTTATCTGGACGGATGGGTATTACAATCAAGTCGTCAGCAATATTTGTTTGCACAGGCAGTGCTTGTACACAATTATACCAGTACAATCTTATCACTGAAATCTCTTTAAACCAAACATGAATGAAACATTTAGTTGTGGGTGTTTGAAAACGTTTTTGTTCTTTATTGTGTAGAATTCATATCAAGTCTGCTCTTCTTTGTTTGAAATAATGCATTTCCTCAGTGTCTGATTGGAATCAAGACATAGGCGTTCCATTGACATCTAGCAGTGTCTGTTTGAAAACGAGACTCTGTCTGTATCGGACATCATTAACAGAACCACATCACGTGTAAAACGATTGCATATAACTATCAACCACGCGACTCAGAGGCGAAAGAAATATTAAATGCAATAGTAGAGCAAAATGCATTTAGAAATCAGCCAATAATAAGGTACTGTTTTCCCCACCCAGGCAAAAAAAAGAGTTGTTTCTGATGAAAATTGATATAGCAACATGGACTCCAAAACAGAATATATCTGCAGAAGTCACTGAATTGCGGAGTCAACAAACTGAGAATAGCTCGTTTGTCATCAAATGTTATTGAAATGTTCTGAAATAAGACGTGCTTATCAAAATGTCAAATCATAATATATCTATTCTGAATACACCAATACCTGGTTGTTCGTACAGCAATCAAGCGAAGAGCGTCCCCTATCGTATTTATTTCCATAGGGACGTTAGTTGAAGCAGGGACATAAGCTAGTGTGTGTTTTATAATCTAATACACGAGACGAACAGAAGTCTTAAATTTCGTCTCCGCTCTGAATCAGCTCCAAACGCAAATGGTTTGTGATACTTAAGCCTACTTTTATGCATTAAGCTATCACGAAACCTTCACGCCAAACGCTTATGCAGTCTTATATGTGCAGTATAAACAATGATGTGCTTTAAGTCGTATGTCTGGCGCATTTAATAGGAATGATAACTGGTCTATCTGAACTGCATTACTATTAATGTTCGTTAACTTAACCACAGTTCTACATCATTACTTGATATAATTGTCAATTTAGGAATCTGTAACAGAACTGGCAATACGTGTGTAAGAGTACGTCTGAAATATTTAGTAAGTTTGAATTGCTTATATTGAACCGTTTATTTGATAATTAATATACATTGTACTTTAAATATTTCATGCTTATTTAATAGAGATCATACAAGGGTTGATGCATACTTGCAAGATAATTGTCACGTATGATATTTCAATAACAAAATGTAACACGTAATTAACACGTAATACGTTTTTGTTCATATTTTTTTCTTGATCAAGCGTTGAATATGATGCTGGATACGATATGAAATATTCAGTTTAATCGGAATGATATAAACATATTACTCATGTTAACGACTATGGTTAAGCTAACATAAATGGTCTGAAATTTCACAAACGTGAATCAATAACTGTTATGTCTGCAATTAATTTTTTTTATAATTGCCTGTACGTGTTTTAGTAATGAATATCACAAGTCAGAGTTATAACGGACAAAACAACTCATTGTTAACATAAACGTAACGCTAATAAACAAAAAACTGGGTGATCATAGGACGGGAAAACATTGTTGTATTCAGACAGAACGTGTATGATGTGCTTCTAATGATACTGAGAAGATTAATCACGACTATACCTAATCCAGTAGATCCCTAGGTGAGGAAATAAAAGATGGTGAGGGACAAGAAACGGAATTAAAAGAGAGGTGTTGGGACGAAACAAGACTGCACTACAATTTAACATGAAGAGCAATGCAATGGTTTTAACATTCAATGCTTATTATATTTAACCTTCCTACCGATAAATACGAATTCATTCAATAATATGAGTTCGTACAATAATACGAGTTCGCACAATCTGAAAATTATATTATCACTTCCTGCTTTGTCAATTTGTACATTGCAATACATGTATAAGGACGCATCTGCAACACGTTTGTCTGAAATCCGGAGTTTTACACTGATGTGACGTTCGTCAAATGCATCAAGAAATATAATGAGAGAGGTTATGATCCTTCTGCGTAAAAACGCACTTCATGCTTGAGTGTCGACCCATTAACAATTAAGCATCTCTCATTTTTTTGTGCGACGACATGATGAGTTTAATACTGTATTATGGAGACCCCCTCTCCCTACCCGTGTATGGAAAGAATGCGCGTGATGTTTGTCTCATGCTAATTTTGTCCGGACGCTTACGGCGTCTCTTCAGTTGCTCTGTCTTCTTAAAGCTAAACCACTGCACTGGTTTGTTGTTTTATATGTCATTAATTTAGCATCTTGCGCCGTCTCAAATGAGTTACCCAATGTTTTTTTACTATTCACTGTATGTATTATTTGAGTAATGGTAGGATAAGTGTTATGTTGGGTTCACCCTTCAAACCAGGTATAAACTGTCAGTGATGTTTCAATCATTGACCATTTCTTGGCAATATTCCTATTTCTGCGCGTAAAGTAATTGTGTGCAGTTTGTCTGTTAGTCGTTGTGATTGTTTAAATATAAATAATGAGTGTATCGTATTACAATTTTAATCAAATCAACTATCTAAAATTAAATGCATATGTTTGCTCGACGTTTTAAAGTATGTACTACCGAACATCACCATTTCACATACTTAACTAATAAAGCCTTCTATCCTATCCTGCACTATTCTAAACAAAAATCATAATGACATTTACTTTTATAACCAATGCCATATTTTGTTGAACAGGGTGTGTCGAAAAATACCCAATGAAGTTTCCTTTACAAAAATGTTCTTAACCAATGAAATAGCTTGTCTCATTTATGATGCAATCCAAGTTATACGTTTTGAAAATGTCCTATTACAAATTAGTTTCCAACAATTGACGAAAAGTTATTATTTGACGTCAAACAAATCAAATTGTTCAAAAATTTGTTGTTGCATCATAAACAATTCGAAATAACATGAAATACAAAACATGATGTGTAATCTAAAACTTTAACTGTCAGAGACAGTAAAATTAAGTTGATTAATTCCAACTTTTAAGTGCACAACTCTCCATTGTATTTCTACATTCTAGACAAAACTGTAATAAAAAAAACCTTATAATTAATACATGAACACCATTTCAAATATTACAATATTAATTAAACAAGTTAATTAACACAAGTAGTTAATCATACACGAGAGCCACAATGTTACAGTACTTATCTCCTTCCATCATTTATGTTTGTCTTGTACTCCTTTTTGTGTTTCTTTTGAAATTGTTTACATGTATGTTAACTTTCATATCTCCTTGTTCTTTATGATTGGCAGTGCCTTTGTGTTCTGTTCACCTTCTTCATGCATATTTCAATCTGTCGATTGCTCCTATAAACGTCCGTTTATTATGTGCTGTTGGGACACCAATGTCATAAAAAGTAATTATCAACAGAGTAAAATCAACGAGTTTATGAATGAAGACGCCATTGTAATGTGAGATCCACAGAAAACAAATAACTTGTTTGAGTGTCATTAAATGTTAATAATGCATTTTAAGACATAGTGTGTATAGCCTAACCTAGATTTATACTAACATCAACACATGTATGTAGCAAATAATTATATCATGACCTCCACAAAAACATTCCAATATCAAATGAAGTAATTGTGTAACCACTATGTATTCCAGATGTTTCCAAGACAGTAAAGCCATCACCATAAATTATTATTTTACTTGGGCAATGAATAAACTGTCGTAATTTGTAAGTCGAGAGCAGAAAAAAAAACAATTATTGTTTTTAACTACGTGTTTTCACCCATTAATTACGTTTGTGTCGTTTATGTGTATGTTTTAGTTACCCTGTACTTTTTAGGGTAACCTGCGTTTTGTGTGATGTAATCTTTATTAAGTTATGTATGTTCAGAGTATTTATGCTATTTGCAAATCGTAAAGTTAGTTATTTATGAAGTTTTCAACTATAATAACACAGACACCTTATTTGCATTCGATCTCTTTGATATTTTACTCCTCCGTGAATGATTGAACTGAACATTTTTATTAATATGTCATAAATAATTGTCATTGGATTTATATCAAATAACATACTGACATATGACAACGACAGTAACACGAGCTCAAACGGGTATAATTATTACGGTTGATATATTATTATGGCATTCGTTATCATGCATGGTTGGTTTTCGTTACCTTTTTTATCAAATTAAATACTGCATTATTCACATTTTGTGTTCATGATCAAGCGTTACTGTTCTATTGATGCTGCTGATATTGGTAGTTAACTTTGTTTCAGTCAACTTCAATTACTGATCAATAAAACATTCTATTTAATTTAAATACTGCAGTTTCCACTCAAATACTCGTCTGAAATCCCTACGTATGGCATACGTCGTGTTTAAAATGCTATAACATTGATAGTATTGCCTAGCAAGAGAGAATATCCTCAGTCAAAGTGATGATTTCAGGCTTTTGATATCGTGAATTATCCACATTGAATGGAAATGTGCCCTATGCTACGTCTTATTGGGTTTACAGTGCACAACTTATTCGATTCGCATGAGATCACACCTGCGCAAGACGGTGACTCCCCACGCAGACTCTCTCCCCAAGAAAACAACACTCTTAAAAATAAAATGCACTGTGGAGGTGCAAAGGTAAACAACGCGCCAAAAGAGGTTTCGTCAGAAAGGTTTTCATCCTTTCATATGTTGCATGTTCAGTGGTTGACCCCTTTGAATGTAGTCATTTAGATTTCCTCGTTGTTTGGTCAACGACTGGACGGGTGTATCACACGCCGATCCTTGTCTAGCCCAGAACAGGAAGAAAGGCGTGTGAAATGATTATTTTGTCGATCTGTTATCAATTTATTTTCCAGTTGCTGTAGCTCATAGTTAGTGATCGAGGACATAATAGGGTCATGGGTCTACTAGATGATATATCTATGTTCTGCGTAATGCATTATCTTGTGATCGCAGTCTCTTACGTTAAGTACTTGTTCAACGCGGATATTTTTCATTCACACTTTTTCGTTTATTATATTTGTGAAGCTGGATGCAATTCTAAACCAGGTTTAAACTCACAGTAGTGTTTCAACCACTGACCTTTTCATGGTAGTACTCCTATTTTCTCCTATCATTCACGTTCGTGTATTGAGTCATTGTTGTCTTCGTAACTCCTTGTGCATTGGAGCGACTGCGGGCATTTACTGCTCCGACTTATTCATTCCTTTTTATTACACGAAGCCATGATGAAGAATCTGCAAAAAGCAAACACCACCCAGTAACCTCATGATATGCAGGGTTTTACGAACTAAACACAAATTTAACATGCTTACAAAATGTAATGTCACAAATACCTCCTAAGATTTGTGATATCTAAATATTTAATTATTCATGTTTCACAAAAATATAAGCGTGCAGTTAGTACATCCTGAAATAAGTGTCTCTTTTATAAAACATCGTATTCCATAAACAGGAGTTGAACAGAACCAATATTACATAATCACATATTTAAAGGAAAACAATTTGCCGTAAATCTGTCCATGTTTCTAAAATTGTAAATGCAATATATTTAATACCATCCTACATGTTTATTTCTAAACTATGTAAACAATCCTATGTTTTCCCCTTGGTGTTTTGCGTCAGCAGCTGAACTCTCTTAACTTATTACTATTCGGTAGGTACGGGACATTACCAGCATTGAATGTTACTCGGAACTACACCATAATTGCATTACTGTGTAGCAATCACATTCAAACAAACACGCTGTTATTGATGCCGTTCCTTTGTTTTACTCCATTTGTCCAACCAATTTCTATTGAAAGGACATTATGTTATCTCTTTTGACATTATCAGCTAATGACAGACAGTTTTGTTTGAAGATCATGTTTCACTTTAAAGGGTATTAAAATATATGCTTCAATAAGAACTCAAAATGAATATCGATGTGTTACTTTCATATTTTAATGGTTATGAGTAATCTAAGAAGTTTCGATACCGTAAACAACTCTAAATAGTGGACACTCTCTATGATCGTAGAGAAATCAAAGCGATAAAACGTGTAAGTCTGTGATACATGCTATGTTTAAATGTGGTAGTTTAATTCGAATCGACATTTGTATCAATCGTTGCTTATAAACAGTGGCGAGTAAAAACGATAACGAAATAATAGATGGTTTTGCAAGGGCAATTCGACAGTACATAAAATATTAATATCAAAATCATATCGACAAATTATTCGTCATTATTTCATGTAATACTAAATGATAATGGTAAGCAATAAGAATATAGGGGATTAATGATTTCAATATGTCCGCTTTATGATTAACTTTTAAAGTAACACATGAAAGTTTCGCTTGGTTGTAGCAGTTATCATGTGAAAGGCTATTCATTCTGTAACACTTAGTCGTATTGAATAATGTACAACTAAATAACAAATCCTACATATGCTTGCACTTGAGTCAAGGTCGCTTAAAGATATATTATGCTCATTTTTTGTTAATTTGTTTTCCTAAAAAAACATGAAAAATGTACTTTATCTAGTTGAAACTTCAATAAATATGCATTATCGCAGAATACATTTATAATGCTTTTTTTCTCGAAAAAATATGTATTTGGCAAAAAATGACGCTTATATTATCATAAAATTAAAAACACTTCCAGTTTTTTAACAAGTTGGTGTTTTTCTAGATTTGTCTGTTATTAATATGATTCACCAAGATTGTTAAAAACTGTTGTACATGGCAATGGTACTTATTAATGATGTTTTATAATATGTAACAACAATACTGGATGAAGCCCATTAAAAAGATTAGGTTCAGGTGAGCCAAATACTTATTTAAGGAACTCGAGCATCGTATTAAGAATGCGTTTATTCTATGCAAGCCGAATGCTGCTCTTACAAATTGAAACAGACTTGTGTAGAGACAATTATTTGACTATTATAATTCTCTACGGTATGCAACTCTTATGTTTTGTCAAATTAAGCGAAACTTTGTAGAACATATAGACAGAATTTCTACTGAAGACATGTTGGCTGTTATACATTGTATTAACATGTAGTTAACATTGAACTGTTGCAGGCATAGATAGATATTCTTGGACACACTACAATATTTACTGTACGTGTTGGAATTTCATGGAAATGAATTTGGATACAAGGTTAACATGGTAAAAAAAGTGGATTAGAAATTATGGTACGCAGTGAAATAGTTTCGATTCAGCAAATTGTTACGATTAAGCATAGTAATGTGTTTGATCTTCCTTGCAGATAATCATATAACTTTAAAACGTTAGAACGGTAGCAAGTAAATATGTGTTGATGTTTTTGAAGTAATTTGCACCAGCTTAAGTAAACTTAGGGAGCAGGACGTATCGTACCAACATACATCATGAAGTCACATCTTCATCATTTTGTGGCATTCGTTCATTATCTAGAAATGGAAAACAACTAAGCGCCATCGAATTGTCTACAAAACATAGAAAAATGCACTATCACCAATAAATATCATGCTGGTAAAAGAGAGAATAAGTTGCTACATGGGACGCCACATACACAAGACAATTCCTCTCCACACAGACCTCCGGGAAAACAACAGTCCAAAAACAAAAGGCATTTGAGGAGGCTCAATGGTAAATACGTAAGGGAACAGGGGCGCAAGGAATAGCCTGGTCGACAATAAGGGATAAATAAGGAGAATCAAAGAGGACAAACACGGGGATGTAATGGATGATCGACACAAGAGCTTATTTTGTGAAGGTGGAACGTTATTTTAATCGTGTGAGTACCCACGATGAAAGTATCAACTTAACGACAGCCATCTGGATAACTAAACTAGCAAGACATTAGGTACTACTACAAAACTGTGGGCGTTTCTCCCAAATGTTTCTCATGGTGGTATTTTTAATTCATGCTTAAGTGTTAGCTAGCCAAGCACTTGAATTATGTGTTACTGACCTTCATAAGTATTCAAAGAAATCGTAAGAGCAAATTGAAAAGATTTTTGATAAGACTAATGGTGTACCTAATCCCTATAATTCACGTGATTGTACCAATAAACTCAATGTTTACTTATTTTCTTTATCTGTTTACACGACTTTTCCATCACGAAACATTTAACAAAAATTAAATATACTGAATTATAATTCTAATTCGATAAAGATGATACGGTTTACTTCAAGCCAAAGGATATTCAACACTTTACATCAAATAAGAGTGATTGACATTAAGATAATAAACAAGCACTGGTCCCATTTGTATTCGAGCTCCACCCCCCCCCCCCCCCCCCCCCCTCATTAGGTAACTCACTGCCATGCATTACTGAGAAAAAATGTTGAAAAGTGGCTTTCAATCTCATGAAAACGAAACCAAATCGATTTGCATTCACTAAATGTGTGAATCCTGACAGGTTGCGGCTTTAAATCTGTTAGTTTAAATTAAAAAAGTCAAGTCGATGTATTTTTTTTATAGAGGATATATCAAATAATATATGGGCTTAAGCTAAATATATATATTTCAGTTTACCAATTTAAGTCAATTCACGACAGTGTGGCTGTTTAATTGTAGTTCACATACACTCTATAGTGATAGCATGTGTGTTTCTTACTATTACATGCCAGTACTAATGTAGATTTAATGTGATATTAAAGCTGTAAATAAACGATCCACAATCTACAGATCAAGACATTGGCGCTGATCAGTGTAAATATTTGGTAATTTAGCACGAACATCAAATTGAGTAGTGGACAGTTACTTAAGCATATTGGCAGATCTAACGTTATGGTGTTCTCACGAGAAAATTTATATTCCCAGTCCAAATTTATGTTGTCTATTAAATTGTAAAGATCTTTGTTCCCATCTGTCTGAAAAGTTCGATAATTTTAATGATTCCCCTAAACATAAAACTCTAGAATCAGAATCAGTCTAGCTCGAAGGTCAAACAATTTCTCATTTGTTTTAACAATTGGCAGTTAAATCTACTAAATGAGAGCAAGTTCAACCAATGTTAAAGTCTATGGATCAGTAATGCGTACAAAAATTGTAAATCTTAACGTTAATTCCATCCTGAAGCGAGGTATGTGCTCTGGGCGACTGTTTGACTGTAGATGATTAAATCAGATGCCTTACCACTTACTCATTGTAGATGGTAGATGTGCTTGTAGAAGAAGACATCCGCTGCAGATTGCGCTGTGTTAAATGTTATAAAACACACAAAATAATAATTGATGGATTATGAAAGCTAGAAAGTGACAAAGAAGATAATCGTGTGTAGGTACAGTGTTATCATAGTTACTAAGTAAGTCAGTTTGTAGCCAGTTAGACCTTTGATTTGTATAATGAAAACGCAAAACTAGAATATGTCATCGTATTCCATCAAATTCCATCCATTTCAACATTTTCCCCTCAAATTTTCCGTAGTTGTCTTTGATTGTCAACCAGACAATTCATTAATTGCCTATTCCCATAGATGTTTGCCTTAACGTCTCCTCAACACTTGATGTTTCGTACGTTGATGTTTCCCCGTGATATGTGTAGGAAGGCATTTTCGAGTGTATGTGGTGGTCCATGTAACAGTTGAATTGTTCCTAAAGATTGGCCTAAAACAAATCTATTTCTTCAGCATGTTTTGGATGTAGACATAATATACACGTGTCAGAAACTCGCATGTGTGCGTATATATAACTATAAAAAGTGAATGTCGTTAAATAGGATGGATAACTATGACATTCTACGTCTAAGACGAAAGATAGTAGTCCAAATATCGACAAGAGATGTCATACAAAGATCGTTAATTGGAAATAATCGTATATGAGTCCAGCAAGCGGTAATTAACCGTCCAATATATTATGATTCTTCGGATACATCTTTCGGAAATTTCCCAGGCCACGCATACGTTAGCTCGTAAAAATCACATAATGGGACAATTATAGTATAGCTCCATCAGTATTGTCAATCTTTGATTAATATGTGATACTTAACCAGGGAAATACATGAGATGAGTAACGTACTTTTGTACTTAACTCATGCACTGTAGCCATTACGATCAGTTCATTAAACACAAGAACTACATAATATATTTAAGAATGTAGGTACGAACCTCCCTGATGCGTATGTTTACTTAATGTTTACTGTTCCTGATTCGATCTTATGGAGGACACCATTTTAGATGCCTAACGTTTAAAAATCCCTGGTCGATGCCCAAAGTTCTGATGTGTGGCTTTGACCATGCGCCTGAATACATTCGTTATCGACCGCTGATTCAATACGGTGACTCTCACATACTTTCTGCTAATAAGCCAGTACTGGTATGAAATATCTGGAAGCACTACAATCATCAACTGACGAACATATTTGAAAAATAAAATATATATCTATAAACTGTCATTGCGGCCGGCTAAACAGCTCATACCGTCCCGACATTGGGTCTCGAATTATTGTTAAATCTTACTGATTATGTTTTATCTAACGTTCTTATTTGCCTTTTGTCTAGATAGGCTTAATGCTTCTTAGCGAAATTGGGACGTTTTGTCAGCGATGATTTGACCTCACCAGTGATCATGGACTTCCTCAAAGAAAACACAGAAATCGAACTGTAAATGGTCGACCATCAAAAAGCATGAGAAAACAAACATGACAACATAACAGTGAAGGACACATAGTTTTATGTTTTCAGATAAAATCTTTTTATTGTGTCGTCATTTAAAATTCATATCATATGTTACACTGTTGAATTATCTAGTTTTTACAGCTTATGTAATGTAAAAGAACTATGTGCTTGATATATGAAAAAAGGGTATCAGTTTGTTCTTGAAACTGCTAGCAATTATGTGTATTCTTCCATTTAACGTTTAGACACTTGTGTCACATTGAGAATGTTTTAAAGCTTTCGAATGCACATCTTAAGACAATTGTCATCCATAGTCTCTGTAAGAAATATGTTGGATACTTGTGGAAGGACAAAAAAGTACGTATCGAAACCGTAAAACAGCACTTGCAAGACCCACTGTCCGTTACACATGTCGCAACTAAAACGCGCTCTCAAAAAATGATTGTAAAGTCGAGCAGATACTGCCATACAAAAGCACTGCTTCCACAAATGAGACATGATACATGTCGAAATACTGTACTTGTAAAACATTTAAAAATGCAAAATTGAAATCGCTTGAATCACATTGACAAGCAGTCCGCTGATTTATTAGACAGACCTTGGGAATTTCACTCTTCGCGGCGATAGAGACATGAATTTAACACAACCAATTAAATATTTATCCAAAGGCACTTCATAAGTTTTTTATTGTATTTTTCAATCTAAATTTGTAATACGAAGTGACTGTTATTGTGACATTGGAGCGGAGCTTCTAATATTCCTCCCTGTGGATGTTTCTTACTTTGGAAAATGATCTAAATGAACTTGGCATGACTGTAACACTGCCAGAGATTATCAAGTATGGAACGCCGCTACTGTCGCTTGTCGTCTTGAAAATATGTTATTGCGTTTGTTTGTTATTATATTGTGACATATACCAAGTTTATTACATGCTGTGCGAATATATTTATGTTATGTCCGTATATCGTTATAATTTGTACTTTAAGTTTGAACTTATATTTGACATTCATAGTATATAATATAGAGCTAGATTGTCTTTATCTTATGTAGACAAGTTAGTGCGTTATGTGCATCCTTTATATTATATTATGTCCATACTGTATTATACTATGTCCGTTATATATTAAATCGTAAATTGTTTTGATCATGTTCTTTTTTCCTTCACAATTTGTGCATCATTTGTTATATTATGTCGTTATTTTTTCATTTTGTCGCGACCCTATTATATAGTGTCCATACTTTATTATGTAGCGGTAATTGTATTATGATGTAGTTATATTTTTAACGGGCTGATAATCTACATGGACACTGGAAAATGCAAGCGAGCGCGTAAACACACTGCTTCAGTAGATAAATTTAGGGGAGCTGAAAATGTTTGAAAAAACACGTTGACGACTGCGTTAAACTGACAGATGAAGAAATGGAGCATTTATGCATCGAAATGATGCTGGTCATCTACAAGCGATGAACGTATTTCACTGCAACAATACGCTTCTAAAAGGTTTTTCCTGTTTAATGACACATTCCCTTAATTATCATCGACAGTTAAGGCATCAAAATTAGCCGTTTGTCAAAAAATCTCCGCGATATTCTTCTACTACCATTTCAAGGCCAAAACAACTCTATCTAATCGACTACTCTTTTTGACCGTTTAATACTTAAAAATGGGAGTATGGTTAATCAGAACCTCTGCTGTATAGCCCATGTGTGATCGTCCCTTAATAGACATGATAAATTAGTTGTGGGGTCCCAAGCCTCTGACATGGCCAACTAGGATGTGATGTATGTATCAATGAACTATGACCCTCACTATACAAGCTACATTAGCTTCTACGATTGAAATACCAGACGCTTGCACTTATCGGTGCGTGTTGAAGAAACTATCCCAGGAAAAGCGCATGAGGCAACATTACAAACTAAAGATGTAAAGATCATTTGGTACATAAATCAAAAGTAATAAACAACTCACCTTATAATAGATTTGCGTGTCTACAAAAGACAGTGCCGGAGTTCCATACATAAATACTAAATGGTGTGACTCAATGGGCAAAAGGCCTTTAGGGATGTAAAAGAGCAGTAAACTTTATAAACTGTCACAAACCACTTCTAGTATAACATTTGAGTATACATATTTTATAATATATATATTTCATTTGGAGTCATAACTCACAATGAAGACAAACGCACAAAATCGAATAACATTAAACGCAATTGTCCATGGTTTGATAAATCATAACATGTATTACGATACGCTTACCATAAAACTAGAAAAAAACATACAACAAGTACAAGACACCGTATTTTAAAGATTTACTGAAATCAGTTAGTAAACAGTATAAAAGAACATTAAGAAGAGCACAACATAATGCAAACAGAATACAGCAACTGCGTAACCTTAAATATGCTGACCCTTAGTAGTATTGAACATCATTAATGGAAAGCAAGAACATATATAAGATATATAAAAACAAGGGTAGCCCAGAATCACCAGAGAATTACCGGCCGATATCACTGTTGAGTTATTTTTGTAAACTGTTTACGTGTATTCTAAATACAGACTCACGAAATTTGCTGAAAAAAACTAATGTTATACATGAAACCCAAACAGGCTTTCGTAAAAACTATTCCACAATTGACAATATATTTATCCTTTAAAGCCTAATTGACATAGTTCAATCAAACAAGATGAATCTTTACTGTTGTTTTGTGGATTTTAAACAGGCCTTTGATTCTGTTTGGAGAATAGGTATGTGGCAGAAACTTATGAAAGAAAATATCAATGGAAAATGCCTGTATGTTATCAAACATCTGTATCAAAACATAAAGTCTAAAGTAGTAACCACCGAGGGATCTACTCCCTTTTTCCATTGTCTTATAGGGGTACGACAAGGGGAAAATTTGTCACCCTTTCTTCTTTCCATATATCTAAACGATTTTGATAACTATTTACAATCTAGTTGCATAAATGGAATAAATATAGATACAGAAATTGAAAACACACATGTGTATCTGAAATTCTGTATACTGCTTTATGCCGATGACACTGTAATAAGGAAAACGATCTTCAATCAGATTTAAACAAATTCAAAAATTACTGCGATGAATGGAAACTTAATGTTAATACTACCGAAACAAAAATCATGGTATCCAGTAAGGGCTGAACAAGGTTACATAGAATATTTACTATAGGAACAGAAGTTTTAGAAACTGTTGATAACATGTATATGAAACAGCCGAAGAAGTTACAGAACTGATTACAAATAGTATAAGCAAACGAACGTAAACAAATAGCACACGAAACAGCAGAATAAGCCACATAACTAATCAGAAACAGTATTTCACAGAGATATTCAGTTCTGGTTTAATCTGCATCATCTTGTCATTATTTACTCGCATCATTATTTTCTCATCAACGTGATCATTATTTTGATATCCTAGCGATTATCTAATATGGCTCATTTGTAAAGGTTCATATTCGAGTCAACATGGTGTTTATCTTACGATGTTGTTGCTGATAATTACACAATAGTACTGCTACGGTTAATTCGAGTTTTGATAGCTCTAAACTTAAGACTCATTTCGGTCCAATGCCACTGGCTTTCTTGGCTTGTCCTTTGTGTATTCCATTCGTTCAACCCCTTCCCCTTGTTGTCCCCTTGAATTCCCCATGGATACAAGTAGTCAGCCAAACAGTTCTTTACTTCCCCGTTCCCACAGATATTTGCCCTTATCCCTCCTCAATTCCTAATGTTTCGTAGGCTGGTGTTTCCCTGGGATCTGTATGGGGAGGCATTGACTTATGAATGTGGCGTTTCCCTTAACATCTTAACATTTCTTTCTATGAAAAACTAGTCAAAAGATATAATTGCATTTATACCTCGATGATACCTCACATTGTATTTCAGGACAAATGTACAGTGAGATACAGTGTGCTACAGTATTCATTGTCACGTGCAAAAATGCTCTTGGCCGAATACAAACTTTTCTTGACCCAAAACTGACAAACACCTTTGCAACTTACATGTATGTTTTTGTCTAGAGTCCGTTTCGCCTGTTTGTCTTTTATGTTTCCTTTTGTATTTTTGCTTGGGAATGGCGGCTTGTTCAAATAAATGTGGCATTTTCTCCTCGTCTTCTAAAACTACTCATCGACAGTAACTTTGTCTAAATTGTGTTTAAATTTATGGATTTATAAAGTGGTTGCAAAATGTATCACCCACTCCTGTCAGTCTTTCAGACAGAAATAATCAATTTTTTTTTAGAAATAACACAAACAATAATTGTGGATCAGCCTTTGCCATTAGGTTCACATAATATTTTTCGTTTGCAAACGTGATATTTATTTGATAACATCATTAAATGATGTCGAGCAGTATCCAGCAACTCAACTGATTGAAGAATCATTATATTGATTCTTGCATTAAAATACACAACTTTTATTTCTCGATCGACCGACTTGTTTCGTTATTTTATAATGCAAATGAAGTAAAAAAAAACTGAATAACTAGATTATGATCAGATGGTCGGTGATCGATGAAATTTAATAGAAAACTAAACCAAATTCCGGCGAGTTCAGCTTAATTGTGTCTAATACCGGTATTCTAATTAAGCATAATTCATTTACGGGGCTCATAAATTAATTAGAAAGATACGGGTGCTACTATCTCATTTCAATGAGTCACACAATCATCTGCGATTTAATGTGCGTTCAGAAATGAATAGTAGCAAATTTCTTGGAAGTTGAATTAATTCCAAACCTATAGAAATCATCCAAAACGATGATGACATTATGTACAGTATCTGTCATTCGTCACTCGGGTTCGTTCCACATTAAGAATCGTTATGACGGATTGAAATATCGTTGAGAAACGGCATTAAACCCGATGAAACAAACAAACGCATGAAGGATTGTAATAAATATAGAGTGGAAAAGAGTAACGATTCGCATTTACGAAGTGCGTCGTATTTCCTAAATTCCTGTTTGCATTTTTGTGCACAAATAAAATGTCCATTCCGTGACATCCGTGAATGATCATGTCGATTGTTGTCATGAGATTCTGACTAGAATGACTAGTGCTGTTCTTTTCATGTAATGCTTTCTGTCTATCTTCGGGCACTTGATTGATAGCTGAATGTATTTACATTCGATTGAGATATCTAGTATTTCATTAATGCTACTTTCATGTCCCTCTGTTGCTGGTGATTATCACTTTTGTATCGATATAATGCGCATTTGATATTTAGTGATTCAGACAAAATATCACACATTAATTTTACTATACATGCATTGTCCCCACACGTATTGTGTTTTACTTGAAATCCATAAATTCATGAGTCAAAAGTTCAGTATTTTCTCAGTAATCATAATATCGAGGAATTGATACAAAACTGAATTAACCCGTATTGCCAAAAGGAGAAAATTACAGTGGTTTTGCACTAGTCATATTATATCTGGTTGTTTTGATCATAAAGCGATGTTTGTGACTTTGCCGCAATCTCTCTGAGATTTAACTCATATTTCAAGGCTTTATCACAGCTTCGCATGTGATAATATTTATAGATAATAACACTGTTTTCATCAGATGAATATATGTATGAAGTGATTAGAAACCGTGATAAATCCGTCTTCAGTTATATTCAAAGTTAATTTGTTTGTATACTGTAGTCGTACAGTAGTTTCTATATCATTTTACGATATATTCGAGCTCCGAATAAGATGAAAGTGACCTTAAAAATCTAAAAATCCCTCGACTAAGGTTAAATAAATACTTTTATGTACAAATCTTTGCAAAAAGTGAAACAAGTACCTTGTTTTAGGAAGGCCAATTACAAAACATCAGAACTACATCCGACCTATCAAAACAAAACAAAAGATACGAGGCACAGAGAGAGAGGGAGAGAGTGATGACAAAAGGAAAACAGAAATCCTGATGACAACGAAAACTACACAACACGACTTTGAACTGCACGATAAGTAAAAAATAAGACATTTTCCAAATAACCAAACAAACAGAGGTGGTTTAATTCTTCTTTAGATTTCAGCAGTATTGACAGACATGTCACTTAATATGTTTTATCATTTTCAAATACATACATACTCGTATGTCAGGAGCTGCTTTCTGTTGCTTATGACAGGTCGATTCAGTGATGCACTAATTCCATCGGTTTCTTTATCCAGTCGAACCTCGTTTATTCTACAACCTTATGTCCGAATACTTGGTATCATCCGAAATAGATATCAGTTCCGGAATTTCTATTGAAGAGACCATTCATCGTGTTGAGAGCTGTCTAAAAGACATAGTAAACTGGACGAATAACAACATGCTGAAACTCAATGCTGACAAAACAGAATTAATAATATTTTCATCTCAAAACAATGCTCAATCAGTTTCCAATGTCTCTGTGTCAGTGGACAATTCTGAAATAAAGCAATCGCCTAGCGTTAGAAACCTCGGTGCTTCTCTGGACTCAAACATGAAGATGGAAAAAACATGTGAACAGTTACGGCAAATAGGACATATCAGACAATACCTAACCACGAATGCAACCAAATCTCTTGTTAAATCTCTCGTCACATCACGTTTGGATTATTGTAACGCTCTTTTATATGGAATACCCAAACTCTCAATGAACAAACTACAAAATGTGCAAAATACGGCAGCTCGAATCATTTCCAGAACATCTAGATATGACCATATTACTCCCATGTTACGTGGACTCCATTGGCTTCCAGTGCAGTGCAGGGTAGAGTACAAGATTCTAACACATACTTATAAGGCACTCAATGACCAAGCACCAACTTATGTAGTGAACATGTTAGAAATATACACGCCATCCAGGAACTTAAGATCACAGAACAACTCTTTAACACTTGTGGTGCCACCAAAAAGTCGAACGGTACGATATGGTGACAGGAGCTTTCAGACAGCAGCTGCAAGGTTATGTAATGCGCTTCCCTCTGGTATAAAGGATTGTAAAACATTAGCAAGTTTCAAAAAGGCACTCAAAACTCCTTATTTTACTGAAGCATATGGGAACTGTATATCTATAACATCAAATTAAGTGATATAAAAAGACAATGTTAAATACTCATATATAATTTTAAAACTATATTATATAATATTTATATTAACTTAACATTTACAATTGTTTTAAGTACATGTATTCTGTAATGTATGTTTTATAAAATGTTATAAATTTTATCCATTTCAAATTACAATTAGGCATTGGAACTTTATTTTAAGCATAACATTATTATGAAAGGTAATTTTGTTTTCATTTTATGTTTTATTGTTTGTCCATAATCTGTGATATGTAGCTTGTAAAGCGCTTTTGAACGTGTATTTTTATATGAAATGAGCGCTATAAAATCTGGTATATAATAATAATAATAATAATAATAATGTATATTCTTATGCTCGTCGAATTGAAATGGGTTATTCGAAACCATGTGTTATTCGAAATAAAAATTCGGACACGATGAATTCGATTGAGCGAAGTTCGACTGTATAATATGGACATTGGGATTAAACATGTGTATATCTTTACCCTTCTGCATGATGACCATTTTGAACTGTTTGATTATATTAGATGTTTCGGAGGTTTTAATTTTGTAACAACGTGGTAAATTTCGGTTTAGATTACATCATTTGATGTTAATTTAATGTACATTTTGGTGCGTCATCATGTTGTGTGGGGTAACTGTGCAATATTCGGTATTTCCTGTTCGACTTCTTCATTCACTTTTAATATCTCTCCATTCTGCCTACAAGGGAACGTCAGTTATGTTAACATACTCGTATTCGTATGAAGAGGTTCAAACTCGTGGTGAAAAGTTTCAAAATACAATTTGAGGTAACCAATATATTCTAGTTCCAATGGAGCTGATACGATAAATCCAGTCGCCTTGTCACTGAGGTTGCTGAGAATTTGAGGTAACCAATATATTCTAGTTCCAATGGAGCTGATACGATAAATCCAGTCGACTTGTCACTGAGGTTGCTGAGAATAGTCCGCCCGGTTAGCTAAGTGTTATGACCACTGGGCTGTCACCCGGGAGGTCTAGGTTTGACTCTCGAGCTGTGCAGATAATGTCATTCCGAGCCATTTTGCTACGGTCATTAGTCCTCCGCCTCTGGTTAACTTTGTGAAGTTGTCAGATGCTTGCTGAAGGATAAGTTACCTCTGCCTGTTGATTAATCCCATAGAAACTGGTTCGGCTAACTGGCCGTCGTCTATGTAAATTGTTGGAAAAAAACGGCATTAAATCCGATTACAGTTGGCAGTATGGTTCACATTCTCATCACATCATACTTCTTCCAGGTGATTTATCATTGGACAATAAAACTTAACTTTGTTGAGATCTTTAAAAACATAGGTGATGATGTCTGACATCTTACGCCTACTCCGATCTATATATCACTACAATATACTCCTCAGAATGGACTTTATTGTTATCTGTCTGAGCTTTGAAGTATGTAAAATAATTAAAGGTGACACATTTGGTCTGACGTAGCGCCATCAACAAGTAAGAGTTGAGGTTATACATTAGTGTATAATAATGCTACGGGCAAAAGAGTGTTGATTGCATTCACAGACTGATCTGAAAGGTGTTGTATTGTCTAAATCGAAACAAGCATGTAATACATAGCTATAGAAAAACAATAACACCAGAGATTATACCGTTATGACATTGGGGCAATAAAATTGATTGTAGCACGTCAATGATCGGAGACCTGTTCATGACGTCAACACATAAGTTCAAAGAACTCTGTGCACACAAACCAGTCCCCCAAGTGCCTCGTCGTCGATTTAGTGCGAAATTACGACAAGTCTACGCTGGAAACACCTATCAAACATCGGCTCCTAATAACTCAGTAAAGATCACTGACCGACCTGAAGAGTGAATGAAATTACGCCGTAATTAAATTCTTAATAATCTATTTACCGTATGGATTGTATCATTAGACAACATTCTACTGGTACTCATTAATCTTCGCCATTCTCTTCGGGCATTATCGCCGTCTCATCGAGCGCATATGATAGTCTTACGTACTCCCCCGTACTTTGTCGACCGTTATTTACGATTTTGTACGAATATGCATGCGTACCTGGTAAATATTGTCCGACTTCATCGTGTATTTTCGGGGCTTTATTGGCTCAAAGGAATAACTTTAGTCCAAATTACCTACCGGGCCCTTAGTTAAAATATGCGTATAGATTGTCTTGATAATGGGAATGTCTAATAAACATACGTTGTATAGCAGCACCTGATGATGACTCGTAAAATGTTATGTGATTGAAGATATTTCGGCGCAGTCGTACTAACATGGCTTTGCTTTTTACATATCAGTGTTGTGTAAACCAATCAAATCTTACGCTAACCACTAAACCAACTTCTTTTCAACCGAACAACGTTTGTAACATTGAACCGGATTGGCTAACCTTTCGATAAGGGATAAGTTACTTTACCGAAATCCACTGAATTCGATCAATTTACCGAAATCCATTTTGGATCTGAAGTGACCAGCAATCGTAACATACCGGCAATGTTTTGTGTTTCACAACAAATCTCAACCTTCTAATTGCGCCGACCATCTTTTATCAAGAAATTACTTGTTTTGCAGTATTTTATAGAAGCAATGATAATTGTTATATAATCATGGGCCCATGAAAAAAACTAATTAACTTCCAATCAAGCTGAATGTATCAAGGACGACAGCCGCAATTTTTGTATACACGCATAGCTTAAATCAATCAGATCTTGGCATTCGTACAAAATTCTTTCGGCAACGTAAAAAAAAATATTTAGCGTTGCAATCTAACATTAATGATATTTTGACTGGATCCGTCAAGTACATCATTTGTTGCACGTGGTTAGGATTCAACGTTTCAATTTACATAAATGATGAATTATTGATTTACGTATGCCAATCTTGATCACCGAATCGAAACGTTTCAAAGGGAGCAAATTCTTTGTATTGTAGAAGAAAACAATAATACTAGTTACCTCCCTTATTCGCTGACGGTTTATATTAGTCTTAATAATGTGTACCCGCACGCTTGTAACGGTGCAGTGTAAGCTGATGTAGGGAGATACCCTATGTATATTATGTCTACAAGGCGTTGTATGAAATACTGGATCGAATTGTGCGTAAGAAGAATGATAGATATGTTAAAAATGTTATGATATGCTTTTGTACTATGATAAGATAGGTTTCTAAATCTTGGGTCAAACATAAAAAATAATTCTGTGTATACAAATGGATTTGGATATATATGGGAACGACAAAATGTCGGTAATCAAAATATGTTTTTAAATCAGTACGACCAACGGCTTTGGACCAGCATTTACAAAACAGGAGAGAAAAATGTTTCTCGAATAGAAAACTACCTCATTATGTTAATTTTAAGCATAACTATGAAGTTGAATACATCTATGTTATAGATATTACAAAAAACAGATCTTGTTTTGCAAGTTTTAGAAGTGCATGTCATACCCTTATGATTGAAAAGGGAAGGCATTATAGAATCGATAGAGAATATCGATATTGTGAATGTTTTTTTGTTTTTTTTGGGAGAGAGAATTTATTTTCCTCGTCCATAGGTATGAGAGGGTCGAGGGCATCCCAGTACATACCGTACAATGAAAACGTTAGTAGGAACTGGTTGTTAGTATGTAATATATACATGAGCAAATATAACATATATATATTTATATAATTGTGTGTACTGATAATAATATAGTCTGAAATAAAGTTATCCTTTTTTATTAATTATTTATATTGCTCAGTTTCTTAAGAGAGAAACATATTTGATTAGTAATGACAAATAAAGACTCAGCAGGTAGTTTCCTATGTTTTATGCCTTTTTGAAACCCATATTATGGCGCAATAACATAAGGTAAAACATATTAAGATTACTGAACCAATGTTTTATGTATATTTCAACCACTTATAAATCGTTGTATTTAACGACAGTATTTTAGTGGAGTGGCTGTATCGTATGTTTTAAGGCTTTCAGACGCATACATATCAGATTTCCTTTAAGTATTAACTAAGGTGTACGAATATTTTCGGAATGTTATAAAAATGAAAACGTCCGTGTAACTTTTATTACGCATAACAATGAATGATTTATATGAAATATCGTACAACATTTAATTCACAAAATGAGTAAGGTCATGCTTATGAAATGTTAATGTTCGCGGTACATCTATCCACATTGTAAGCGTAGCTCGATTTTTTACACTTATTTAGATTTCGACCCTAATAATGCACAATAATGCATGGACAAGTCAAACGATTTGTGACAGGTTCAATTCGGAGGTTCAATTGGGGTATACTGAAAACATTTTAAGTAAGGTTTAAGTTTTGTAAAGGCGTTGATATATTTGAGTTATGCAGCGAGCATTATGAAAATAGTTTATTACGATTAGCTTATATTATACAGCAACAAAAAACTCAATGTATCGTCGATGTCAGTTTGGCTATGAGATTATTTGTTTCTAAATATACTGAAATTAGTTGCTTACAGTATCAGCGGTAATCATAATCGTTCATTGTCAATGTATAAGACATTAAAATGCTTTGATTTTCCCACGACGCATCTACACGATCCATGGATCTCAGTTTGGAAAAGGACAAGAAGCAAAGTATATCTCATGTCACAACATCACGCAGTGTTCACGCACTAGTACGTGCAATGTAATACGTGTGCTATATCTTTAAGTCTTTGGCCTATTTTTAAGCCAATTTGATTGCCCTGACTTTCAACTTTCCAGTTTCTCATTGGTTAAAATGTCACAAGTGATGTGATAAGTAAGAATATTGCCCAATATGTGAAGTTTTTTCCACATAAATACATGATGCCTTAAGAAGTTGTGTTGATATTGTAAGCCCGCTCCGTTAACTTAGTCGGTCGAGCCATCGTTGACTAACCTGGATGTCTAGGGTTCGAATTAGGTGTGAATAGTATGTTTTCTCGACAATCTATCAGAAAATAATATATACAAAGTCATTTTGTAAATGCTTGCGGAAGAAAAGGTTAATACAAATAGGTAATATGTCGTCTGTCTGTCCTACAAAACTGAAGTGCTATTAACAAACGATGTAAACAGCCAACAAAACACTCTTACTTTTTAACCCTGAACTAATCGCTTGATAATACATTATTATATCATTCAGGAAAATTGTTTTGCTGCAAGTTAAAGATAAACATATATCGCAGTATTTAATTAAACTTATGTTTTCTATAAATAAACATGCCCTATATAATCATGAATGTATAGAACTAATATTGAAATATGTGGTTGATTTCGTTTGATGTAATAGTTCGTTGTCGACTCGTGTGCGCTCAGTTTCTATACTGATGTATCGATTAGGTAATTGGTAGTGATTGCTTACAAATATACACTCGTTTTGTTGAACTGTGTAGTGAAGACATTATCTTTGGTTTGAGACAACCTTAAAAGTACATAACTTTACTATAATTTTGAAATTTTGAAATCGATCTACATCAAACTTTTGCCGAAAGCTTTCATTACTTTACGATCGAAAATTACTCAATAATGTAATAATATGATAATTTACTCAATTCAGATCAATAAAAATGAATAACGTGTTTGTTCAAGGTATAACTAACAATGATGTTTGAGTATGACTGTATGATCACATTTTTAGATTTTTTATGTACCGACTACGAACGAGAAGTGACGCGAATACATAACACTCAGCAAAATTTAGTTGTTCAATCCGGTCCAAACGTTCTTCTATGGACCTGTTTGAATTGGTTGTTGGTACAGACATTTTCTCCAGCAAAGTAAGCCGCTTACGGCTAGATCAAGCAACTGGTAAGAGCAAGAATCGGTGCTTGGTTACTGAAAATATAAAAATATCAATATTATTAATGTAATTTAGATATCATTGGCCTATCGGTACTTGACCTTAGGTTTCACGTCATTCAAAACAGTTTCATCGGGTTTAACGTCGTTTCTCAACGCTATTTCAGTTATATACGGCGGCCGGTTCACCTAACCAGTTTTCTGAATTCTAACCAGTACTAACTTACCCTTCCACAAGGAGCCGGCAAATTTCATGGATGGGTATGACCTGCCGCGACCAGGAATCGAACACGGATCGCCGGGTTACAAGTCCAGCGCAATAACCACTGGACCACGGCCGCGGCTTCATTCAAAACAGTATATAAGTAACTGTGTGCATTTAGTAAATTCTTCTGACTGACCATACTGAATTAGAAATCAGGACAAATGACTGTCTAGGAATTGCCCTAGTGCTTTTGGCGTATTATTTCACTTCCATGATATGTTAGAGCTTTAAGGGTCTTTACATTTATTTCCTCATCTCAGATGGCTATAAGCAACTTTCAAAGTACCTAAACTGCATTTCAATTTACTAAAATTCTTTCTGGTGGGTTGATATTGACGTGTTTCTCAACCGAAAGTAGCCGACTTCAAGCAAAACTTATGTCTAGTGCAGACTAAAGAAATCCGCTGTTTAACTTCACTCAAGGTAGAATTTGAACTCAGTCTTCGGATCAGGTGTCCTTTCCACCGCACCATACCATAATTCCTGATCACGTGTTTGTATGAGGGATTATAAAATCGAGACGGGTATTTCGTAGTACAGACAGAATACGTAAAATATACAGCATGACAATACTGTGATCTCAAATATTCTCAAGTATTCGTTATTTCACGTATTTCACCCAACCAATCTTGTATAGCTTGTGATGTTCTTGTACGCAATACTGGGGTAAAGCATGCATATTATGTTTGTAATTTCATAGTCGTGACAAAATGCACCATTGTGTATGTATTAGATAAATCACTTGACTGCATTTATTTGAAAATATCAAAACGTCTGCATTGCACAACCAATTTATTCTCCGGTATGTTTGTAATAAACACGCTCAGCTAGGATGCGAGTTTTAATCATTTTTAATGATTTCCACAAGTATTTATGACCTGCCTGATATCGCGAGCTTGTGACAAGTTCGAATGTTTGTCAGCGCTAGCTCTGGGTTCGCTACTAGGTCTGTATTAAAATATTCAAAAATCACTCGAATAACGATGTACGAGCTGGCTCGTTATTGGACTCCAGATATGTATTCGCCACGGTCAAGTCGAATGTTCATGTCAGCGCTAGCTCTGGGTTCGCTACTAGGTCTGAATTCAAATATTTAAAAATCACTCGAATAACGATGTACGAGCTGGCTCGCTATTCGACTTCAGAAAATCAATTGCATATTAATGTGAACATGTTCAAATACGAGTAAAACATTACTTTAATTCTTCGTTTGGTCTTTTTGTGCCTATTATTAATAGATAGATATATAGATACTTTGAGTAATTACCAGAAATATCTGACCCGTGTTTTAAAGATCCAGCTAGTAATTTCAGGGACGCCCGATGTCAGCTTTAATTACTTAATTAATTCAAAAAGTCAGGTGGATACTGATTTTTAACGCTCTTAAATGATTCCTCTAATACATAGACAAAATTCACTTATATTTGTCACTTACATATATTCTGGTCAAAAGATATAAACATGCCGTTTTGTTCTGTGAAAATCTTTCGCTACATTATTACAAAGTGATCTGAAAACGATGAACGTAATTTTGGCAGGTTAACATCGTCTTGTTTCGATCGTTTAGCTCATTTGAATAATATATGTCACGGCTAACTACATTCGAAATCAACAAAAGAAGTGTCCAGGAACTTTTTATAAACTATATGAAATAGTACCCTCGGGTTAGCATTTTTGACCAGTATATTTCCATATCGTCTTCCTTGACGATCTTACAACCCGTAGTACATTCTCGACAGCTCTCGAATATTTCCGTACCACTTCGTTACTGGACGTAGTTGACCGAGGTTTTCCGAATGCCCGTAGTACAATATAAAACAGCGTCGACCCGTCCCTATATTGGTCTGTCTCTGGCAACAAGCGCATGTTTGATCCGTGATAGTCCTGTTTCCGTCAACCTATGACTTTACATCGTCCCATGAACCGAACAAGTATACAAGCTTAGCCTTGCTTAAGCTACAATTCAAAATCTGAAGCGTACTTTACGCGATAAACGACATCGTGATTTTTTTCCCCCGCAGTCTAATTTGATTCGTATTTGTATATATATCGTGACTACTGTCTCTTACATTCAATAAGGCGTTTGGTATACCCAGGGTATATAAAGCACCAAGATTTTCTACCCACATATATTATAATTTCGACGCAGCGAGAACTTGAGTGCACAGAAAATCAGGTATCTGTGCTTGGCGACAGCTATATATTTGCATTTCTAAACGCTGACATGAAGGTAAAATTATAGTTCATTATGTATATTCAAGTTTATTTTATTTTGATGTTTTGATTATGCTTGTTAAATTGAATGTATGTGCGTGCGTGTGTGTGTGTGTATGTAATTATGTTTTAAATATAGCAATTTGACTCGGAGCCTCAATTCGTTTCATGTGACAAATACTTTGTAACTCATACGTAATAATTGGTATTTTTTTATAATTTATCAATTTTGTATGTCTAAGTTTGCAGTTTCTTTTACTATTATTACGATTAAAATCTGTCAGTGAAACATCTAAAAATTGCAGTTCCTAGACAACAAATGAAACGTTAATGAACCAAAGCACAATATATTATTCTTTATTATTGAAGTATTCTCTTCGGTAAATACTCGTATAAGCTAGTTAACCCAAAGATTTCTCTCTCCTGAATCGTTCGTTTGTGAAAAAAATCAAGAACGTTCGCTTCAACTTTATATACCTACTGGGTGGATTACGTAGCCTGGGGGTCCTAGTACTTTTCTGCCCCTCACCCCGTCCACCGCGCAAGGCCTTTAAAGTAAAAAAAAAACATGGCTACCTGTCATTATACTAAAGGAGGAGACAACCCGGTGACCATTGTCATAGACGATATTGCAGTTAAAGTAAACATTTTGTCGCACACTTCAAGCTTTCGATTAAATTTTAGATTTTTGTGTTTTATTGACGCTGTCCTTCCTAGGAAATCTTCCTGAACGACTCAAGTTCAGTTACACGATACCGACCATTTACTGACAATTCCTAGAAGGCGACCAGGCCTTGGAATGATGTCCCTCGCAGCTTTAGTGGAACTCTATGATTTTAATCTGAATGTAATAATTTTTTTGAAGATAACAATTTTGTATAATGGGAGAAGTCTAGCAAACTAAATAATTAGTTAAAACGTATTCGGCATACAGAACATCAATAAGCCCGACAACGTTAATTTTACTGACTGTTAAGTTATTTTGCTAAAATATACTGGATAGGAAAATTTTAAATCATTAAAATATCAGTTACATGACAAGTTCAGTCAACGACGTAAATGTAGATATATCAGCAAGAAAGTTAGAATATTAACTGATGCATGAAAGATAACGATGTTTTTTGTGCATATTATCTAAATATTTCACTGCAGATTAGATATATAGGTATGAAAACCAGATTGAATGAATAGTGACCGTTTTTAGCTGGAAGTAAAAATAATTGGTGGATATCAAGATGATAAAATTGTTCTGTATAAGACGATCATTTTCTTTAAAGTATTGACGTTTATAGTTTTTAAAGAGTTAAAACTGTCACCGTCCTTTATCACATTGGCACACATTATGTCACGGGCAAATGGACTGATATTCTAATGTCCTTATGTTAGTACTTATCGCACATTATCAACTCGACTCAGTTTGCGATCGCTGTACCCAATATAAATGCTGCAAACAAAAACAAATCAGATCCACGAGAAGTATTAAAATTTATGTCACTTGCTTGTGGAAAGAAAATGCGAAAGAAATTACAACTGATTGCCATACAAGGCCGAAACTCAATTGAAGACGTAGTTCGCTTTTTTACAATGTTGTCATATCGGTATTCGAGGACTGTACAAAGTTGTTTATAGGATTTCTACAGTTTTAAAGAAATTAAACATTTAGAAGGGTAGTAAAATTAAATGTATGTAAACTTAACCCTTGTGATATTTCAAATTCTTCAACCGACTTACGAACTGTCGGTGGTTCAACCCAGATGAATAGTCACAACAAGATCCTGGATGTTTATGAGCTATAAAGATCCATTATAAAAATACACATTTCAAAAATGCAGTTTTTTGTTTGTAACAGGATGTAAATGTAATATTAACAGGCTTGACCACATGAGCCAGCAACTAATAGTCAGTATTTTCTTGTTTCTACGAGTCTTCATACCAATATATTGAGCCTGCCCGATTAACTCAGTCGGTCGAGAGCTCGACTGCTTATAAAGAGGTCGTGGGCTCCAAACCCGGACGAGGCATTGGTTCTTCCGTGACAATTTAACTGATGCAGCTAAAGTCAGTTGCCCTCCTCTGAACTTTGATTTATATGGAGGAAGTATCAGTTGCTTGCGGAGGAGCAGGTTAGTACTGGTTGGTAACCCAGGAGCAACTGACCACCTTAAATAACTTAATTACTGTTAAGAAACGGCGTAAAACCCAAAATGAACCAACTGACCAAATATTCTGATATACATGAGTGTTTTTCTGACAGCTTTCCCAGTGTTTCGTTATTTTGTAGGTCAGTGTACTTGTTGGGTTGTTGTTGATTGCTGGGGTCAGCTGTTTCCCCACTACACAAGAAGTAAGATCAGCAATAGATAGGGCCAAATCTATTAATATTCTGAAGAGGGCATTGAACAGCTTGGAACAGCGCGAAGGTAAGTTGTAAGACAAGTAGGGCCCTTCGCGGATTGAAACTTCGTCATTGTGAGACATGGACTAAGATGTTTCCTCTGTTAAATAAAATTATATACCAATTGCTATAGCTTCAATGCTCTATGGATGGCAATGCATGAGAATCGTATTGTATTGAATATCCATCTTAGATAGAGTTCATTAACATCAAACGGTCTTAACTTGAGAACGACATTTGAACTCATTGACATGACAGTGGGGCAGTATATAAAACATTAACGTTTATACATGTTTATAATGTGTAATTAAAACATTTAATTCCCTACCTGCGTCTGCTAATATGTGATTAATTTTTGCGACTAAGGGTAATTTGCAGTAACAACTACATTTGAGCGTTCAACACATTAGGGTGGTTGTGTAAGGGGTCGTCAGAATTCAATTTTCGTGCGAGTAGCTCCGTTTCTGGGACATAAAAGTTCCATTGCCACCAAGCGCGAATACATCTTGACGTTTAGGTACATGACTTTAAACAGATGAAGTTAAGGTTGGGTATGGGGTAACAAGCAGTCAAATTAAATAGTGTTTAATATAGGAAGTTGAAGTTTAATCGCCTTGCATGAACGTTTGTGCATTGTTATTTGTAGATTCGAGACCATAGAATTAGGATTAGTTCACTGGAGATTATCTCGAGTTCTTTCCCTTGATCCCATCTTGAGTTATCTCCCTTTGGCCCTTCTATAGAATGTGTATATATATTACAAGGACTCTAACGCTTTTCATACCTGACCTCTTTCTGCGGCCAAAATCGCACTTCAAACATCAAAATGTATCCAAAATATGCACAACATTCAACGCATGAATTATTTATCTTTCAAATGATACCTACTTTATGCAAATCCATCAAGAATTGGCGAAGTTTTCCTCAGAAATGCACATATACTAAACAAAATAAGAAACTTCGGGGAATCATTGTAATTTATGCGTTTAAAGCATCGTTTGGTGCAAAAATGATCGCCAAAAGTTAACATAAAATGGTGGAATTTTGACCAAGTTAGGTAGGGGTAAGAACAAAAATAACACTTAATAACGGGTATGACCACAGCTTGAGTTGACCACTACAGTGCATAGCCGGTGCATAGACTAAGGTGTTGATTTCTGCCTGTGGAATATTGTTCCATTCCTGAATGAGCGCTTGACGTTAGCAGGTGGGTTGGGACGACGCCTTACTCGTCTGTCCAGAATATCCCAGACGTGCTCGATTGGGTTGAGATCAGGACTTTAAGCGGGCCAGTCATCAATGAAATCAATGGTATTTCTTATAAGAGAATTAAAAGTGTCTCTAGCTGTATGAGATGTGGCATTATCTGAAAGTTCGAGATGTTGGCGTTTTTGTGTATTGTATGTTTCTTCTTTAAACAATTTATTTATTTACGTCAATATTAAAACACGTTAAATAAATTACTCTCGATGACCGTGTCAAGTACAAAGTACACTCAAACGCTTTTATAATTGGTATTTTCCTATATTGTCATATATTTCAAAATGAATGCAATGGAGTATAAATTAACAATTTTTTACCTCTTTCTTATAGATACGTCAATCTTTTGAAGCCCAAAATTCACCTATGATTATAGCCAAAAAATACTTAAAATATTTTAATCAATTTAATTGACAAACATCAGAAATTTATGGTGATCAATTAGAACAGCTGTTCAGTGTAGGTACGCCAAATTCAGTGACTGTGCAATGCGTAATGTTACCCTTAGATCAACGAGGCCCTTAACCTCCGAACAGGGTAGGTCATTATAGATTTAGACACTTGTTCATAATTAATGTTCCGACCCCATGGATTTACAAGCTTTGTGTGTCATTATAAATATATTTGAATTGAAAGAGGGCGGTATTCACACGTTATGGTAGTTGTTGAATTAAAAATTGTACTTCACTTATAAATTAAGATATCACTTTTCGTAATACGATGTATATTGATGCATAAAGGTCAGGATCAGGTTGACGTGTTCGGTCTATACAAATACTATAGAAAGGAACAAAGGGAGAGATCTTGTGCTATCATATTTCACATTTTATCAACATTTTTTATTAATTCGGTTTTACCTAAGATTGTAAGTAACGTCACGTGGTGAGTAGATGAATAATACGGTTATGGCGCCAACGTTTAAGCTTTTTGACGAGTAATAAGATCTGATAAGCTAATTGTTCGACGCATTTAATGAAGAAAATTAGATGGAAAGTGTCTTTTAGACAATAATTTCCTCTCACGCGATTGCCGGAAAAAGCAGTAATAAAAAACAATTGAAAGTTTTTGTAGCATTTGTCTCCCCTGAAAAGAGAAGATTACTTCAAAATGTTATCTCATAAAATGCCTCAAAGAGCAAAAAACGTAATTGGGCAAAACCCCCAATGGGCAAAAATAACCAAAAGGGCGGAAGAAAAGGGCAAAAAAAAGGCAGAAAAAACCAAAAGGGCAAACAAAATTGCAAAAAAAACAAAAGGGCAAAAAAAACAAAAACATTCAGTTGAAGGTTCAACGGCATCTGGTTGTCCAGTATTGGCCAGATTTCATGGTCGCCGTGGCAACACAGACAGAAAACAAGACAGGGAGGCTGCCGATCTGATGTTAGCAGCAAGACTGTTGATAATCGAGTGAGTCGCATTTAAGTCTTAAAATAAAACAAAAGTTGTTAAGCATTGTACCGAATATGCCGCCTGTGTTACTGCAATTCGTACATCTTGCACTGTTGACATGTTTTCTGTTCCGCATCAGCTACGTACGTGTACTTATGTTTCAGAAAATATGGTCCAGAATTGTAAGTAAGATGTGTGTGTTTGTGGTACCTTATATTTACATTTCTTGGTGGTCTGCCCGGTTTGCAAAGCCGTGGAAGAGCTCCGCAGCAAATCTGAAGGTTGAAGGTTTGAATTTGCGGCTACGCTATGTTCCCATCGACAATTTCAATAACTGTATTACTTGTACATGTACATCCAAACTTATTTGTCCTCTACCTCTGATTCATAGATGCTTCGGAAGCGACATGTCCTATTGTTAGGTCAATGGACAGCCGCATCGATCTAAAATATTGGTACACAAATCATTATTATTAAAACTATAATTGTGAAATTTTGTATTTTCAATTCATAGTGGATTCACTCATGACGATCTTCAACACGACGCTGTATTAGCTGAATTCTCTCGTCAGACAGTCAATTCTGGGTGCACTCCCCACGTTGGCCTTTGTGACGGAACTGATGCTTATCGAACACCTAATGGAAGCTGTAATAATCTACAAAACCCCATATTTGGTATGGCTGGGGCACCTCAGAGACGAGTTCTCTCCCCTGTTTACGGTAAAGTCATGGTTTTCATTTCATATAGGCTTACAAATTATTTAAAACTCCTCACAACGGTTATCTCCCCTAGTGCCGCTTTAATCATTGCCTTCACGAATGCCACGTGATGATGGGTATATAAATAAAGTGACGATTGTAAACACTTTGAGTTAGGTAGCGGAACCGTGGTCCAGTGGTAACGCGCCGGACTAGTAATCCAGGGATCGCCAGTTCGATCCCCCGCTGCAGCACTGACAGTACAGACAGTCTTTCGGACGATACTTTGAAAAACCGAGGTTCCGTGTTCGATGCTTTACATCGGGCATGTAAAAGTACCAGGGGTGCTTCTGGAACTGGGGTATATTCTGCACCATGCACAATCCTCTAAAGATCTAAGATGACTAACATTCTTCCCGAGGCGTCGCCCATATGGGAAATCGGTGGCGACGATAGATAAATGCAAATACACACGAACAAAACCTTGAAAAAGTACAGTCTTCGTTTATTTTTTCATTTGACTGACTACATAAGTCTGATGTCTCTGAATGTCAATATCTAATATGTAGGATCAGAACATAAACTAGACACAGATGCCCCCACTTGCAGCCTTTGTCAAAAAAGTAAATGCTTTTATGCAGATCATAGTTTGTGAATGGGTATCAAAATTACCAAGTGAACAATTGTACTGATTATGGTGATAAGTCAAGGGCAATATTTTTGCATTTACTGGGGGTAATCATACATGAATCCCCAGATGCACAACTATGCATGCTTGTAAACATTCTTGTAAAGTTTTATGAATCTGGCTCATATACTTTTTCAAATATGCCAACACAAAGTTGCATACTCTGTAGGTTATATTTTAATTAAGTCAAGGGCCATAACTTTGCACTCACTGGGCACAGCAAAACAAAAGACCCCAGGTGCACAACTACACATGCAGTTGAACATTCCTGTAAAATGTTTTGACTCTGGTTCATATTTTTTTGGAGATATGTGGGACACAAGATTGTATACTATGTAGGCTATAATTTAACTAAGTCAATGGCCATTACTTTGCACCTACTGGACACAGCCAAACATAAACCGAAGGTGCACAACTACACAGTCAGACTAGTTCACATTTCTGTAAAGTTGTATGACTCTGGCTCATATTGTATTGGAGATATGCGTGACACAAGATTGCATACTCTGTAGGCTGTATTTTAACTAAGTCAAGGGTCATAACTTTGCACATTCTGGTCACACCCAACATGAAACCAATGGTGCACAGCTACACAGGCTGGTGAACATTCCTGTACAATTTTATGACTCTGGCTCATATTCGTTTGGAGATATTGCATTAATAAAAGCTGGATTACAAATCGCATTTAATTTTACAAAACAACCTTCCGTTAGTTTGATGTTGGTCTGTTTCTAAACCGAAAGTATCTGGTTTTAATAATCAAAACGAAAGTAGGAATTATGATAGATCGGAGATGATTTTCTAATTTACCTTGTTGATAACGAACACGGAATTGCATTACGTTTCATTACATACAAAACGTTTTTCATGTCAGAAATATTCCCATTCGATAATGTATACCTAGTTCTCTTCAGTGACAAAGAAAATCTTAGAAATAAAGTCAGGAGTTAAATATCTTATCTATCGCAAATCATGTCAAATTATGTGAATGAAATTTCTTTCGTCGACTTGCTAAATATGCAACTAATATTTTTACATACATAATTATGTAGTGCCGCTTTAATACAAAGAATATATGTCCGACAGAATTTGTCACATAATATTACATAATTATGAGGTTAGCGATTGTGAACAGTAATATGTCAGTAAGTAATTAAGTGATTTTTCAATAAGTTCCAAGTAATATCGTTACCTGGGTAATCATGTTTGGTACAAACTGGGTTACTTCAATTTTCGAAACAATTGCCGACTAAGACATAAAACAGTGTACCGTGTATTTCAGTCGCTTAAATAAACGCGAACATCATATAGCTTCCGAAATATATCTATCGGCCGAAACATGTTGTCACCACAAGAAATAAAATCTGAGTATCGTTTAGGTACCAGTATTCACATGCTTAGTTACAACTTCGAGAAAATGACCTGATAATGCATGTTGAACTTTTCTTAAAGGTTTCCTGGAGCTGCAAAACATACTTCCGAAATGGACATTCCCTATGCAGTAAAGAAAATACCTGTATCAAACTCTTGTGTTTTGCGGTTTTGGGAAACATGTAAGAAAATGACAACGTTACGTAGACTTGTAGCGTACGTCCTATAATAAGGAATATACTGCCGATTGCTCATATTTACCATATTTCATGTCTATCTACCTTAACATGAATACTAATTGGGTTCCTTGCATATTGCAGCTGATGGTCTCGAAGCCCCTCGATCAAGTGGTGTTAATGGAGGTACTTTGCCGAACGCCAGAAATGTTAGCAACGCTGTACACAGGGGAGATGCAGGCCGCGAAAAACGTAGTCCTGAAATAACTCTACACACATTCCAGATGGGTCAATTCTTGGACCATGATATCATCGCTACACCAGTACAAGCAGGTTTGGTATTTCTTTTTTAAGTTTGCCAAATATTTTGCCATACCGTTGACGGCTCGTGTATTAAATTATTCAGTTATAATTGAAGAGGTATTTGCGCGTATTTGCTCATATTCAGTTACATTTCAGTGCAGATTTCCTCATTTTATCATCACGAATTATATTGACACGCACTTGTTATGTATAAACATATTCACAATGTTTTTCAAACTTGATATTGAGTATTTTCCCTGCATCCCATCTAGAGTTCGCTCCCTTTGACCGTGCTTTAGAATATGTTTATATACTACATATGGATATGCTGAGGAATGGACAAAGAGAGAGAACTCTATCGTGACAATCTCCTGTGTTTTCCTGTCCGCATAATTTTACCTTAAATCGAAATGATGCTTAACCATTTATGTAATTCTATTTTCCAGAGGTGACTGACTGCTGCGCACCCGCTTCTGCTACAGAGTAAGTGTGTTCTTCAGTTTATCTAGTTTGATAGTATGTGTGTCTACATCGGTGTGAAATTAGAAGTACATGTACCAGCAATAGTAGCAGTAACAGCAGTATTACTATCATTTACCGCTGTCAGAGATGTTGGTAATGATTCCGCTACTTCTGTCCCAGGTAACAGCAGTATTACTATCGTACCGCTGTTAGCGGTGTTGGTAGTGAATCCGCTACTTCGTCCGCGGTAACAGCAGTATTACTATCATGTACCGCTGTTAGCGGTGTTGGTAGTGAATCCGGATCCGCTACTTCGTCCGCGGTAACAGCAGCATTACAATCATGTACCGCTGTTAGCGGTGTTGGTAGTGAAACCGCTACTTCGTCCGCGGTAACAGCAGTATTACCATCATGTACCGCTGTTAGCGGTGTTGGTATTTAATCCGCTACTTCGTCCGCAATAACAGCAGTATTACAATCATGTACCGCTGTTAGCGATGTTGGTAGTGATTCCGCTACTTCGGCCGCGGTAACAGCAGTATTACAATCATGTACCGCTGTTAGTGATGTTGGTAGTGATTCCGCTACTTCGGCCGCGGTAACAGCAGTATTACCGTCATGTACCACTGTTAGCGGTGTTGGTAGTGATTCCGCTACTTCGTCCGCGGTAACAGCAGTTTTACCATCATGTACCGCTGTTAGCGGTGTTGGTATTTAATCCGCTACTTCGTCCGCGGTAACAGCAGTATTACAACCATGTACCGCTGTTAGCGATGTTGGTAGTGATTCCGCTACTTCGGCCGCGGTAACAGCTGTATTATTATCATGTATCGCTGTTAGCGGTGTTGGTAGTGATTCCGCTACTTCGGCCGCGGTAACAGCAGTATTACCATCATGTACCGCTGTTAGCGGTGTTGGTAGTGATTCCGCTACTTCGTCCGCGGTAACAAAAGTATTTCTATCATGTATCGCTGTTAGCGGTGTTGGGAGTGATTCCACTACTTCGTCCGCGGGAACAGCAGTATTTCTATCATGTATCGCTGTTAGCGGTGTTCGAAGTGATTCCGCTACTTCTGTCCGCGGTTACAGCAGTATTACCGTCATGTACCGCTGTTAGCGATGTTGGTAGTGATTCATCTACTTCTGTCCGCGTCAACAGCAGCTTTTCCGTCATGTACCGCTGTAAGCGGTATTGGTTGTGATTCCGCAACTTATGTCCGCGGTTACAGCAGTATTACTATCATGTATCACTGTTAGCGTTGATAGTAGTGATTCCACTTCTTCTGTTGGCGGTAACAGCAGTATTACCATCATATACGCTGTAAGCGGTGTAGATAGTGATTCCGCTACTTCGTCCGCGGTAACAGCAGTTTTACCATCATTTACCGCTGTTAGCGGTGTTGGTAGTGATTCCGCTACTTCGTCCGCGGTAACAGCAGTTTTACCATCATGTACCGTGTTGGTAGTGATTCCGCTACTTCTGTCCGCGGTTACAGCAGTATTATCATCATGTACCGTGTTGGTAGTGATTCCGCTACTTCGTCCGCGGTAACAGCAGTATTACCATAATGTACCGTGTTGGTAGTGATTCCGCTTCTTCTGTCCGCGGTAACAGCAGTATTACCATCATGTACCGTGTTGGTAGTGATTCCGCTACTTCTGTCCGCGGTAACAGCAGTATTACCGTCATTTACCGCTGTAAGCGGTGTTGGTAGTGATTCCGCTACTTCTATCCGCGGTAACAGCAGTTATACTGCTCATTCAGTCAACGGTAAACAGGATATATTCTCGCATACATATATAAGATTGCACGTAATGGCTTTAAAGCAAATGTGACGGCAGTGTTGATATAGTAAATGGTTATGCACCGTTAAATTGTAAATTATCAAGGAAGTGCCATGCAAAAAGGGGGGCCAACACAAATAGTATATCAGGCCAAGGAATTGTACCATGAGAAAGGGGAACTGAGTATTACTGCCAGCACTGTTTGTAGTGACAATGATCACATTGCTCTTGCTTTTACCACTCCCGTTTCCAAATTCGCACTGATTGATGTTTTAATGGCGTTTGATACCTGCAAATCCGGATCGAAACTTGTGAAAACCCCGCTTGTTAAAACTTTTACATTTAAAATATAACATACATGTAATTCCTTTTGCGATAAATACTGAAGAATATATCATTATTATATTATTAACATATATTATGTATATTTATTGATGTTTCAACTATATTAAATTATTATACTGTTCATGCTTGTGTAGGTAAAAAATTGACAACAATTGAGAATAATATTACTTTACTTACAGCACACAACATTGCATCAACATAGTTATCGAAGGAAATGATAATTTCAATCCAATGTTTAAGAAGGGGTACTGTATGGGTGTACCTAGATCAGCCCCTGTCTTCTGTCCAGATGGTAAGTATATATACAAACTGGTCAAACGATTTTTCACGTTCAATGTCTTGTTCTATCATTCTTACAATGCATGAAAAACATTGTTTGGTGGTTTCGTACTGATACAAACCATGAAAGTGGTATAATAATGTAACAAAGCTACACAATCTGTAACCTGTGGAATATTTAGGCAATATTACCCTTATTTACTTAAAATACTTCGCTCATTATATCTGTTGAATAAATTATGCTTATTTCATAGAAACTTCAACAATCATGATGTAAATACATATGAGTATACTGTATAGTACTTTTTGGGACAGCATAACCGATGTCTGAATATGTATCATAGATTGCTATAAGAACACAAATACACCATTAAAATCTCATTTTTGAGTCGCTATGAAGGTACAAAATATACCATTAAATTATCATTGGATTCGCTATAAAGATATAATAATATACCTTTAAATATCGTTGGAGTCGCTATGAAGATACAAAAATATACCGTTAAATTCTCACTGGAGTCACTATGAAGGTACAAGAAAATAGCATTTAAATCTCGCTTGAGTCGCTAAAAAGATACAAAAATATACCGATAAATTATCCATGGAGTCGCTATAAAGATACAAAAATATACCGTTAAATTCTCGCAGGAGTCGCTATGAAGGTACAAATATACACCGTTAAATTCTCGCTGGAGTTGCTATAAAGGTACACAAATATACCGTTAAATTCTCGCTGGAGTCACTATGAAGATACAGATATACCGTTAAATTCTCGCTGGAGTCACTATAAAGGTACACAAATATACCGTTAAATTCTCGCTGGAGTCGCAATGAAGATACAAAAATATACCGTTAAATTATCGCTGGAGTTGCTATAAAGGCACACAAATATACCGTTAAATTCTCGCTGGAGTCGCTATAAAGGTACACAAATATAGCGTTAAATTTTCGCTGGAGTCGTTATAAAGATACACAAATACACCGTTAAATTCTCGCTGGAGTCGCTATAAAGGTACACAAATATAGCGTTAAATTCTCGCTGGAGTCGCTATAAAGGTACACAAATATAGCGTTAAATTCTCGCTGGAGTCGCTATAAATGTACACAAATATAGCGTTAAATTCTCGCTGGAGTCGTTATAAAGATACACAAATACACCGTTAAATTCTCGCTGGAGTCGCTATAAAGATACACAAATACACCGTTAAATTATCGCTGGAGTCGCTATAAAGATACAAAAATACACCGTTTAATTATCGCTGGAGTCGCTATAAAGATACACAAATACACCGTTAAATTCTCGCTGGAGTCGCTATAAAGATACAAAAATACACCGTTTAATTATCGCTGGAGTCGCTATAAAGATACACAAATACACCGTTTAATTATCCATGGAGTCGCTATAAAGATACACAAATACACCGTTAAATTCTCGCTGGAGTCGCTATAAAGATACAAAAATACACCGTTTAATTATCGCTGGAGTCGCTATAAAGATACATAAATACACCGTTAAATTCTCGCTGGAGTCGCTATAAAGATACAAAAATACACCGTTTAATTATCGCTGGAGTCGCTATAAAGATACACAAATACACCGTTAAATTCTCGCTGGAGTCGCTATAAAGATACAAAAATACACCGTTTAATTATCGCTGGAGTCGCTATAAAGATACAAAAATATACCATTAAATTCTAGCTCGAGTCACTATGAAGGTACAATAACATAGCATTATAATCTCGCTGGAGTCGCTATAAAGATATAAAAATATACAATGTACCATTAAATTCTATGAAGGTACAAACATATACCGTTAAATTCTCGCTGGTGTCGCTATAAATGTACAATAATATACCGTTAAATTCTCGCTGGAGTCGCTATAAAGGTACAATAATATACCGTTAAATTAAACCTGGAGTCGCAATGAAGGTACAAAAATATACCGTTAAATTCTCGCTGGAGTCGCTATAAAGGTACACACATATACCGTTAATTTCTCGCTGGAGTCGCTATAAAGGTACACAAATATACCATTAAATGCTCGCTGGAGTCGCTATAAAGGTACACAAATATACCGTTAAATTCTCGCTGGAGTCGCTATAAAGGTACAATAATATACCGTTAAATTATAGTTGGAGTCGCAATGAAGGTACACAAATATACCATTTGAAACTCTCCCTGGAGTCGGTAATAAAGCACAAGCATACATCTTGCTATGAACGTGCAATCCCTTAATTTTCGTCCGAAACACGGTGAAAACAAATAAAGAAATGACATCGGGAGTACTTTTACCTAATTCTGGATTCTATCAATTGCATCATTTGAATCATTTGATTATGCCAAGGAATCGGCTGGAAATTCTAAATTTCTAGTGATTTGCCAATTACTGCACTTATGTTCATATTTTGAAAGTATACTAAGTACTAACGTATTACTCAAAATACCAGTAATAAATGGTACGGTTACAAATGTGTCGCACACAAGTTTCATATCAAAATTAGTTTTAAAACACACTAAAATGACATTTAAAGACATAGCATAGGTACAAAAATGGGCGTTTTTAAATGTACTGAGTATACATACATTAATTTTATATAAAACTGATACGTTGCTTTCAATTAACCATAACTGTTAGAGTTAGTGTGTGTATGTGTGTATGTGTGATTCGGAATAATAATAACATTTCTAATTTCCTTCTAAACTTCAGCAACCTCAAAAGCCTCCAGTCGTCAGCAGATCAATGAAATCACCTCATTTATTGATGCTTCCAATGTGTACGGCTCCTCAGCTAAAATACAAAGCGAGCTTCGTGATGGAGGTGAGATATTCATTATCATTTCTTTCAAACCAAAGTTGGAAAAGTTTGTCGGCAATTTGTTTTTTTTTATCTAGAACGTCTGATACAGAACAGCACACGACAGTACTCATGCAATACTTCAGTGCCTTTACAGATTCCTGTTGTTCTTCTGTACAAAAAATGAAGACAAATGGGTACATGTATTGGTTATTATTGATTTTCTGTCGATGTACAATTAACCTGAATCAATGGTATTTGTTTCTTACTTTTACACCGATTTTTACCACCCGTCCAATACGTATATAAATACTTCCCCGGTAGCCATGAATCATAGATTGAGGACGAATGCCACCACGTGCATTATTTTAAATCAATTCGCTCGTGTGGTGAGCTCAGAATGCAGAGCACTCGATTGCCAATCTGACGGTCTTCGGTTCAAAACTTTGGTGGAGGTATGATTTCTGACAATTTGAATAGGCATTCGTACCTCCAGCTCTGATTCACGTAGGGAAGTTGTCAGTTGCTTGTTGAAGAATGATTTATTACTGGTAGTTATCCCTGGAATACCGGTAAGGTCAACTGACCACAACGGTGTAAACACTGTACTTAAATGTCAATCATCAAGAAACCGTCGGGTTTAATTTAATATATCTACATTCTTGTTACATTGCTATATTCTCTGTTTAAGCTTTTTTGAAGACCGAAGGAAATACACGTCTACCAAACAATACTGATCCTAATCAAACACATTGTGATGCTAACAGTGGGCAATCCTGCAGTCTTGCTGGTAAGTCCCATACATGTCTTGGTATTACCAGTTCATATTCAGTTTTCTCCATTTACATGAAATAACACATTTTTGTAGGATAATATAATTGCATTGATACCATGATTGATAATGTGAAATTGGACATATTTAGTATTAGCACTGGCTATATCTCATTTAATCACTTCGAATAGAAAATGAGTCTTTTAAATATCCTATGAATATAATCAAAATCAAATGATCACTGTTTGGTCTTCTCTGTTACCTGCTATATCTCCACTTTCATGGCGTGTAATTGTGTTTTCAAGAAAATGTTTCCTTCTCTATCACATGTATTTACATATACTTTTATTTCTTTTTCAGGTGATACTCGTGTGAACACAGTACCATCTTTAACAGCCTACCATTATCTGTTTGTCATGGAGCATAACAGGATTGCTAAATTATTAAGTTCCTCATTTCCTGAGCAGGAGACTTTGTTTCAGGAAACTAGGAAAATAATCATAGCAATCATGCAGAAGATTGTCTACGACGAGTTCCTCCCGTCTTTTCTTTCAGCGTCTGCTCTCTCTCAGCACAAGCTTCGCAGTTCTGAGCTTTACTCTTATGATCAGACGATTGATGCTACCATTGCAAACAGCTTCGGTATTGCTTACAGGTAATAACTTCTTCTAATGGGGTTTGAAGTCACATAAACAACCAGGGTCTTGTAATGACTATTTCAGCTATTAGGGCGGAAGAATATCTAATGTAGACACCTAGGTAGAAAGACCGGTCCTAAATCTGACAGCCAGCTGGATTGCTTTTTCACTTATATATATCACGGGTGGGATTCGAACCCGCAGTGGTGAGGAGCAAGTGATAAGAAGTCGGCAACCATATCCACTCGACCACGGAGGCCCAAGTACATCAATATCAATACTGAATAAAAGCAAACGAATTCTACGACACTGACGCTCTGAATATCCAATATAATTCTATACAATCCTAGTACTGCTAATAACACAATCCACTAAGTTCATAGGTTAAAGCTCGTGTGCATTTTCCATAAACATGGCCCTACAGGATATACGAGTTCCGAGCTATATTCGTTACATTAAACACAATTAAGCAATAAACTTGAGTGAATAGGTGTACAAATCGTTTGGGTTAATAGACATTCCCAATGTAATCTGAAACTGAATCCCAATCCGAATCTGATACCGATTGGTGAAATATTTAGGTCACTGTTTGATTGTTAACGAGCACCTTCATACCATTCCATGAGTCATTTATATTTGTCGGCCGTCAGCGACGTATACGATCTACCTTCAGTCACAACCTAGTTGGTAAAACGTCCTCCCGTACAAGTAATAACTAAGTAAAGAGCAGTTAACAAAAAAAAAGGGTTTCTCCATATTTTTAATGTTGCGAAATATTTGGCATGTATATAGTTGAAGTAATATAACTATAAGCTCTTTCGATGAATTGATAGGAGCGACAGTTCAATTGTTACCGGTTAATTCGACCGAGAAAAATGTCTTCCGAGTCCTATCCCTTGATAC
The DNA here is from genome assembly GCA_032209605.1 of Mactromeris polynyma. NCBI lineage: Eukaryota > Metazoa > Mollusca > Bivalvia > Venerida > Mactridae > Mactromeris > Mactromeris polynyma. The sequence goes on along the minus strand of JASFXZ010000001.1, from coordinate 37,472,425 downwards.
TGTTTGTTGGATCTCGGTAAATTGTTGTATAAAGCTACACTTCAACCGATCGAGTACAACAAAATGTATGCGTAGTCATCATCATGGCTGACATTGAGACTAGACAGAACAAGTTCTGCAACACCTCAGGAATATGGAAAACATGACACTCAGAAATTCACAGGTTTATTCAATTACATGTAACTGGCAAACCTTAACAAATTAACACTTTTTTCAACTTGCTGACTTTGTCATAAAAAGTTCACATATTGTAGATTGAGATAATGCACAAGCAGGGGATATTTTACCATATATGGTTATAATCAAAATATAATTAGCAACTAGGCACGTGTGTTAAAAAAAAGGTTTAAGGTCAGGGTGCGTGAAAAACGTAGAATTATTTGTAAAGCATTGAATCACTCAATTACTTTTCACGTGGATTTTTTCGGCGCAGCCGTACTAACATAGTTTTGCTGTTTGCATGTAGGTGTTGTGTAAACCAATCTAATCTTACGTTAACCACCAAGGCAATTTCTCTTCAACAGAACAACGTTTGTAACCATGACGCGGATTGGTTAACCTTTCGATGAAGAATGCGTTACCTTACTAAAATCCACTGAATTTCGGTGAATTTACCGTCAGTAGTGACCAGCAATAGTAGCATCTCGAAACATTTTTATATGTTACACAACAAATCTTAACATTCAAATTGCGCCGACCATATTTTTTCAAGATAGTTCTTGTTTATATTTACGAAAGAATCGTTTCACAAATAATAAAATTAAAAAAATGCCACGACTCATATCATCAGGTGTACTTAAACTGTTACTCGGTCCAGCGGACATTCAGACTAGACCAGATTACAGTATATCTTTAATTAAAGACCACTGCGAAATTCAGACCGCCTGATTAATAAGACCACATTTGCATAGAACAGATTCTAATTTACCTCGACAATCAGACTGCCTTTAACACATTCGACTTCCTCTGTTAAGTATTTTAATCATCAATGCACACTCAAATATACAAAGTCAGACATTATATATCTTGTATCGCCAATGCAAACTTTTGCTCTGAGTGCAAATCTATGTAATTGCAGGATGGGTCATACTTGGATACCGAGAGATATGTCTTTATTTGGCCGCGACCTCCGACCATTCCTTAGACTGGAAACAGACGATACATACAACAACCCCGAGTTGACATACGCCACAGGAAACCCTGCTGGTATGGAAGGGCTTGCATATTGGTTGTCCGGTGCCAATTCACCGGAAACAGATAGGTATGTTTACGTTGTAGGTATGCATGCATTACAATGGCGTCGGATTTGAGAATGAAACTATATCCAAATCAAGATACTAGCACAGTGTATCATATGTTGAGTATCATTCATGGTCAAACATACTATTACAGTGTCTATACAGAGGCATTGACACACACGGCCTTAATAATCAGTAATGAGTGGGAAAATGCCAAATTCATTGCATAGTAGACGTTTCTCAGCATTCCTAAATATCTAAATACGGTCTTGTATATTTCTTCATTTGCATATATACAGGACTTTTTCTGTTAATGCAATCTCATGTGGTTGTGTGTGGTCAATTATTTATGTTTTGCAAATTTACACCTTTCGAAGTTTATGCTTTATGTTACAGAATTGTAGAAGAACAAGCAAGAAGCCGTCTTTTTATTGATCGTAAAAGCAACATTTCCTTCGATCTAGCTGCTCTCAATATTCAACGTGGTCGCGATCACGGCTTACCATCTTACAGCGAGTTCAGGAAGTCATGTAAACTGTCGAATGTTTCCTTATGGGACTCACTAGTTGATCATTCTGAAGATGCAAGAACCAGATTACAGAATGCTGGATACGAGTAAGGATTCATGAAACTTCTTCGAAACACCTTGGCCTCTGTAGCAATGTTTGCTTGGCTTAGATTTTCTTTTCCATATGTACACCCATTTCCGGCAAATCGAGTTATAAACAGCGAATGTCATGCCGGACATAATACTTGCATGAAACTATTTAAGAGTCAGTTTTCCATACGTGATTTCAGTGCTGTGCTTACACATTAAACATAAAGTACCATACAAAGTTAATTAGCTTCGGGCTGTTGGCTTGACACATCCACCCGCATATAATTAGTCATACGGAAATACTCAACATATAAGATATAATATGTTTAGTTGATGGGCCACCATTGCGTAAGTCGTATATTTTAATTCCTAAACTAATTCAATTCCGGGCTGTTTTCATTCCCTCATAATAGCCTAAATATTCATTAACTGTTCGTTAATTTCCGTTCATTTTTTTTATCTTTTTCAACAGCTCTCCAGAAGATGTTGACCTTTTTACCGGAGCCCTTACTGAGACACCTGTAGCAGGGGGTTCGCTGGGTCCCACATTGGAGTGTTTACTAGGGGACCAGTTTATGCGCCTGAAGTTTGGTGATCGATTCTGGTACCAAGGAGAGGCAGCTGGATTGAACGCTGGTAAGATATTATTGTTATTAGAGTAGTTCACATACAGTTGAAAGACACAACATTGTTGCTTTGTTGTCCCTACTTCGCCTGTATATATGGTTTAAAAGCATATGTGTTTAACAAGACTCTATTACCCGGCCTCTAGCACCGGAGCCAAGAAAGATAACTGTTCACACTCAGTGACATCTACATATACATGTCATGATAGTGCCAGAAAATATAATGTCTCTTATTGTCTACTTTAATGAAAAAGCATTTAATAGGAATATGTAGATGTTTAAACCATGTTGTGTGGAATAATTAGCCATGGAAAGTCTTTTGACTTAAAAAAACAACGTTTCGACCCAAAAAGTGGCCGTAAATTAACACACCAACGATTGATCGCGGTGTAATCACAATAATACTTCGTGCCTATGTAAACAAAGAATCGACATAAGAGAGACAGTAAGAATCATCAAACATCAAAATACGTATTATGTGGTTCAATCAGGATAGAAATTTGTGGTAGTGTTGGACATGTTTTTGTTTAGGTAAACTTTGTTTATGTGTCGGCACTCTAACATGATTGGCTGTTGCATCGGCTATAAAGATCGGAGATATAATGTGTTATGCCACAGGACACGGCATATCATGATACGAGTAGAATTTCCCATTGGAACGCTTGTCCTAAGTGCTTACAAATGCCGTTACGGGACTAGTGGACTTGGTCTAGTATTAAGTTGATGGACGTGACGATCGCCATGCTTGTCTGCTTAACAAACTGACATTCATAACACCATGCGTTCTGGAATCGGGCTTTTTTATATTATAGATTAAAATAACAGTTCTGTACATTGAATTTAATTTATTACAGATCAACAGAGTGCTATCAGGAGTTATTCAATGTCGAAAATTTTGTGCGAAAACTACAATTACACCAGAATTAACTCTCCAAGTGCATTCGAGGCAACGTAAGTTTATTTAATGGTAGTAAAGGTGTCATGGCAAATGTCTTCGAGTCTGCAAATCAAACCATTCAGAGCTTCATGGTTATGAGTTTAATTATTGCGATTTTTCATCAAACCAGTATAATGTACATATAATCCTGATTCAGTTACCAACAATAAAATGTATTGTCGTATACGACCAGTACTGACTTCAATGCTATACGGACTGTATCTACTGGACCACAACTATAGGTCATAAATGTATTCATGGGCGTTGGATAATTCATGTATACGTATATTCAACAAACAGAAAATGGTTTTAAAACATAATTACATTTGTGTTTCTCTGTCAATGCAGTTCATTTATGTCCCAGTAAAGACACAAATACAAGTGTGGATTAGAAATGTCTGACATCTAACCAATGCTAGACGTTTTATTAAATATATAAATAGTTAAGTAAACAAACAATAAAGTTGTAAAAATTATAATATTATCAGTTTGGCATAAAGTTGGATACAGCTAAGTCCATTTTTTGTTATAAAAGTTGCATGTCTCTTTGTGCATGTTGTGTGACTGCGTATGGGTGTATATGTGTGTCATTTCCTGTCTGATTAGTATGAACCTTTTGTTGTGCATGAATTGATGTTTTATACTTTCAGTGACACCAGAACACTCTGTACCAATATCCCAGCCCTAACTATAGATGTGTTCAAACCTGCCCCAGTCACCACAGCACCACCGCCAACGACCGCAGCCCCACCACCAGCAACTCGCCCACCACCAGCAACTCGCCCACCACCAGCAACTAACCCACCACAACCACCCTCTCAAGGAGGAAGACGCCCAAGGCCTAGGACTGTCGAACAGATGTTAGAAGATCTCCTTCATGCTTTGGAAGAAGAAAAGTAAAGATCAGGCAGCATCTATTCTTAATCAAGTTGTAATCATTCATAATTATATATTCAATCATGTGACATTAAAGATTGATACAAAAGAAGTTATATTTAGTATGATGGCATATTAATGCATTCAAATATTAGGCGATACATTGTTATGAAGTTTACTATATTTGTTGTTGTTAGTACACTCGCTACAAAAAGAAACGCATATTTTACATTGTAATATTTTTATCAACGTTTTTGAAAAATAAGTTCATACATTTATTTGATGGCTTTACGCTAAAAGTGGTGAACTTAATGAGGTGTACGTTAAAATAAAGTGATAAGATTTGAAAGCCATGTTTATACATTATATGTGTTTCTTTTTGTACTGATTGTATTCTGTTAGTGCTTGAAAATACCATTTTTACTTTCATTCATTGTTATCTCAGTAATGGAAAAATAAACCAATTATTTAGATATATCGTCGGGCCTAAATACTCAAAAAGAGTGGTCGACTTAGAACGTAAGTTACATGTGATGATATTGTGGTTAGCAACTGTTCTATTCTTCATATGCATGTATATATGCAATATATTTTATGATAAAGATTTGTTTAATAGTATACAGTTTTTCAATGTCATATTTTTATTGAGTGATTTTGTATTTCATTGTAATCATCTGCCTATCAGCTGTAACATTAAAAACAGCCCATTACTATTCAGTAACAAAATCATTGAATAATTGCACAAAATATCATTTGTTTTAAATGATTAAGTTTGAGGATATTGTTGAGAATAACTTGTTGAGTTTTCATATATTTAGGTCTAGTTCACATGTTTTGATACATTTATACATTTGATACATTTGCCTAGCAACACCGAATACTTTCACTCAGTAGAATATGATACCGGTACAAAATCATCCCGTTACTTTTTCGGCGTATAATATTGACTTTGAACTACATTTTAGAGCCATTCAAGTGTTGTATATTGAAGCGCGCTGTTTAGATATGCAACAATTGAGACAATTTGATTGGTTCATATTCTAAGCGGAGAGGCATCGAACAGGTTGTCTCGAAAAGATAATGCAAGAAGAAACGTATTAAGTAGATTGATATGCATTAGTTTTTCTACCAAAAATTGACATGATTTCCTCAGTTTCAAAGTTTTTAGTAATGTATCGTGGAAAGGTACTTTAATTTCCCCGTAACGTACCCCTCTGGCAAAATCCGAATAGACGTACTGAGATTTAGTATAAATATGGGTATTTCCCTCTAATCCTGCGGTACAAGCAACAATATACCGTTAAAGTCGTGCTCGAATCGCAATGAAAACATAGACAGGATTTAACGTCTGACTGAACTTCAATAGATCTATAATTAGATTTTGTTTCAACTATTCTCAATAGATTATTGTCCAAATGTTTGTTTTCAATTTAAAGCAAATTGTGTAACCTTTGACACTATACAACAATATATAGCACTAATTCAATAACATTTCGTTTGTCATATTACTGAAGACAGTTCATGTTAAAGATTACGCGAGAACTGTAATACTACAAGACATCATTCCATCTACGCCGTTTATTTTTTTTTAAGATATTTCTTGTTTACCGTTATTATCTCATATAGAACTGTCTAAAACCAACTCAACAAGTAATGCAAAATACATGAATGTTCATACATCATTGAAGAAATGACAAATTCTATTCGAATACCATGGCAAAGTGCCATATTCACATTTGCACTTACGTTGTTAAAGTGGGTAACAACAATTATTCAGACAAAATTTCATTTGTTTACATTTAATGAAAACGATAGGCTGCAGTCTAAGTCTGAGTTTCAGTCTTAATTTTTGTGTGAATGCCTATTGGAACACATTTTCTATGCCTGTAGCCTAAATCAAAACTTTAAGCTGTCATGAGTGAAATCACTGATATGCAGGAACATGTACATATCAAAAATTGAAGCCTTAAATCAAACGCAAGACCTTGGCTTGAGAAAATTTCAGATTGTGAAAAAACACCGGCATTTAACCTGAACCTTCATATATGATCCCTTTCAAATGATACGTACCACGACACACAGTTGCCTACAAGTGTTCCATTTGACCCTGGAGTTGACCCTTGCAATTTCCAAAAGCAACATTTGGACCTTCGTGATTCTGGCTGAAGAGTCTTTTTCTCTAAAATATATGTAATTTGGCTTTTAAATACATGTATTAAATGCGGCTATAAATTATCAAAATTACCATAGATAGTTCCAACATTTACAATATTTACCTCCCTTGTTCTGAATGGTCGGCCATTCTGATAGGCAAATTTCCTTCAAGTTTGTGAATATATTGTAAACGATGATAAAATAAAATCGGATAAATAAAAATAATCATTCATTATGCTCATGTGTGCAGATGGCTCAGAAAAGTGAAGAAAAAAGGGGTTGTCACATGCAAATTCCTTGAGTTTTTCTCAGTTATCACATATTTGGGAATTACTCTTATAAGTGCTTATCAGTTTTGCCTATCAAAATGGCTGGTGATAATGAAAACGGGAGGTAAATTTTGTAGTTGTGGGAACTATCTATTGAGATTCAGCACCTAGTGGAACCCCCTGGTCTGGGGTAGAACCCATGATCCTAAAGTTGCAAGTTTGAATCCTTTCTTGGCCAGACTGGACTAAAATCCACATAATTCCTAAATAAGGCACAAGTACTGGTTAATAACTCTGGAGGCAGTCGCCAATAGTGATTGATATGAATTGTAGGTTAACCTAACTGATACATGCCCTATAGAGGATACGCCTGTCAGTGCCTTATATTTAACATGGTTCATACAGAACTTCCCAAAACAATTCAAGTACTTTTCAAGGACATTTCAAGTACTTTTCCCATTTTCAAAGACTAGAATAGGTGTTATCTTAATGACAATGTCCCTTATTTTCTATAGCATAGGACTTTGTTTTTCACTTTAATCCGTTTAGTGTTTCTTTGAAATTACTTCAGGCTACAAATCATTTGTAAGAAAGATTCATGATATCACTGTTATTTCATTTCTTGATATCAAAGTAAAACATATTTTATTTCTTGTTATTAAAGTTAAAATTATTGTGTATACTTCCAAACACAAGTATATCACATGCAAGCAGCAATTCACATGTTTAAAACAGTTGGCTGCACAAAAAAATCTAGGCCATAAATGAAAGTCCGTGGACAGGTCTTTCTTTCACAGTAGCCCGATGTACGAGGCCGATATCCGACTTACACACCGTCAAACCACTCACTAAAGCTAATATACAATGTCTCAAGTGAACGATGTGCAGGGGCGGCTCAATGATTTGGTCTTGGGGGGGGGGCGTAACTTTTTGGTAAATTAATATTTTCGTATTAATACACATACATAAAGGTTGGGAAAGTTTAGGGGGCGCGCCGGGTGCGCCCCCCCCCCCTCCCTGGATCCGCTTGTGACGTGGATTTGGAATATGCTACGCGATTGTTCTAGCGAAATATCCTTTATACGAAGCCCGTGGATAGGTCTTTTTCACAGAAAGCCCTCGTACTCGGTCGATAACATATACATTTTTAATTTGTCAAACTCTGAAAATCACATGAAACAAAGTCTGATAAATGAGCGTGTGTAGATTTTCTGCGTTTTAAGTATTAAAACTCTTCTGTATCAAGTATTGTGTACACTTTTGAGTGATAATACAACGCAGATATGTGTATCGTACTCATGTTTTTGTGAGTAAACAGTGATTTATAATGTAAATTTTGTAACCCAATAAATGAAACGTTGTCATAACAATTTGTTTTTGTTTATGTATGTGTTGGAATTTCGTGCCATTGACATGGAGAAATTATCGTGGCCACGTGGGATGTCTGTCCTGTTCTGACTGAACCGTAAACTTATTACACCCGAAAGTCTCCTTTCAAAGAGTGAACAGCAGTTCGCGACTTTTTCTATTACGATATTATAGTGATTAGGTAAGGGCTAGTTTTTTAGCGACATGGTTGAGTGTCCGCTATGGGTGCGAGAGGTCCCGATTTCAATCCCATGTGGGGTCATGGTTTTTTCGTCTGGGATCTACAATAATGGCGACGAGGATAATTCGGTGTACGGGTACGAGCCAACTGGGGAGCGGTAACAGGCTAGAAATTGCAGAGATGGTGCAGTTGAGGTATGGCTTCGTGGTCGAGTTTGAGCTTTGGGTGCAAGAGGTCCCGGTTCAATCCCATGTGGGGTCATGGTTTTTTCCTCTGGGATCTACGATAATATTTTAATCTGGATAATAAGTATAAAAGTCTTTGTTTCAAACTTTCTGTGTGTTGCGCATTGTTATCACTGTTTCAAATATTGCACCTCTCCAACATGATCCTTTCTTGAGCAACAGCTACCCTTAAACAACCGAATCAAGTTTCCCTACGTAAGAGTTTCCTTAATTTAACTTTTCTACAGTACAAGCCACTCAAAAACAGTCAAAACATCAAATCTCCTATAAGGTGTTGCTCTCAAAAGGTCACACTGTATGAGTGCACCAACCATGTAATCTAAACATCTGTGACAGTTTAAAACAAGAGGGCCATGATGGCCCTAAATCTCTCATCTGAATACACTGCCATGTTGACTGAATTAAGACCACCGAACTAACATTCCTGTGTCAAAATACATGTAGCAGTTTTAGGAGGAGATGTTGTTGATAGTTTCCGCATATAAGGAAAAAGACCCCCCCCCTGGCAGTCATGTTTTTGACGGAACTGAATAATTTATACAATCCTGTAAAAGGAACCAGTAGACAATGCCACCAACGATACCTTATGGTTTTGGACAAGAAGATTTTCAAAGTTTACACTTTCAAAATGTTTAGCTTCTGTGACCTACTTATGTAGCAGACCGGAACCATTTGCACAACTTTGAAAGAGGACCACCCAATGATCCAGAAACCTCACCATGAGCACTTTCTGCTCAGGTGAGCTATACAATACAATACATGTTACAAAAGCAAACATGCTTGATAGTTTTCACACGAAACCATCTATGTTTACGTCAAAAAGGTTTTTTATCAGGATTTTATAACTACTAATCTTCTTCTTCTTCTAAATATATATTTGTACCAAACTTTGCATAAAGTTGTACTTTCAGATCTTGTAATGTTTTTCTAATTCTTCCATATCGTGTTTAGTTGCTTGCTTGGCCTTTTCTAACATCTCATTTGTTCATCTGGATCCAGGCTGATAAAAACCTCTCCAACTTGGTATGTATCAAAGGTTAAGGAAATATTGACAAAATTACACAATAACATGAAATAAGTACACGATCCTGTTTGTTCATGACGATTTTCTTTCCCCAATTTTAGTCAGAATCTCAAAACTAGTCAAAATAAGAGTAATGTCAAAATTTTGAAACGGTCTAAAATAGAAGAAAGCATTGGCTGTACAACACTCAGCAAATCTTATAAGCACTCAAACAAACTCTACTTGGAATTTTCGTAATTCGAAATGAAATTCAAATCAATTCTACGATACTGCTAATTTATGAGTAACCATTCCAATTACAACACTAAACTGAGCTGTCAGTCAAGTAAATATTGCTTGCTTCTCAGTACTTCACTTGGTAGTACTGCTGAAGTAGAAGACTTTTAGAGGGTTAGAATTTGAATTCAAATTTTACTGGCAGGCTGTCAACTCACCTCTTTCCAAAAGGTAAGGCTAAAGACTCTAGCAGACATAACCTCAATCAATGGTAAACTAGCGAAAAGGGCGAAAAGTCAACTTAGTTTTATGCAATTTGGCGATTTTTCGTGAGATTGAGTCTAAAGTAGGGTTATTTGTTTTTAAAATGTAGGGCAAAAGTATGGATTGTATTGCCTAAAAGTGGGGAAAGAAGAGTTGATTTCTTACTATTGGAATAACAAAAATGGTAAAAATGTACCGCACTGTACAGTCTCCATGATTAGACTTCTGTGTTTCATGCAGGTGAAAGAAATGTTTTTAATTAACGTCTCATTTTTCAAAAAGTAGGGTTAGTAGGGCTCTTTCAAGAAAAAGTAGGGAAAATAGGGAGCAAGTAAAAAAGTAGGGGAAAATAGGAAATGTAGGAAAAGTAGCGGCCACTTGACAGCCTGTACAAGTCAGAGTACATTTGATTAATCAACATTTCCTAGATTATTTGTCTTTCTTTCTTACTGAAACTATGGCTTTCTTCAAAATGATATACAGTACAGATTTACACGCACTATTATATTGATATACGAGACTGATAAACAGCACAGCTTTACACGCACTATAACATTGATACACGAAGCTGATAAACTGCACAGCTTTACACGCACTATGATATTGATACACGAAGATGTCTGCTGTAGCAGGTTAGTTCATGGACAATGATAAACAGCACAATTTTACACGCACAATTACATTGATAAACAGCACAGCTTTACACACACTATTACATTGATACACGAAGCTGTCTGGTGTAGCAGGTTAGTTCACGGACATAACCGCGTGAAAGGGCTTAACATTCTTTAACTCTACAGGGGTCCTGACCTCACAAGCTCCTCTCAGAAAATTCAAATATTTTGGCAGATGGTTTAAATAATTTTTTGAAACTATTCTGTTCTGTTTAAAAACTAATTACTTCAGTTGATAAAACATGTTTCAATGTGTATTCAATCTATTTGTGAGAATTTATTTCACAGTTGCTTGTCAAAATGTTGAAAAAAGGGCTCTGTACTGTGAAGCATGCATATTTTATATAAAAACCAGCTAGATCACCAAGCTGGCTTTTATAAGTCAGTTGGGGGTTTGAGTCTAGTTATCGTAGCTAGTGACATTTATATTACACATTGTATTACACTGGATTAAATCCTAATTGTTTTCAAGACCAGTGTACGAATCTCCATGCAATGCCAAGAAAAGTTATCTGTGCATTTGTTCCTATTAGTATTCACGATAGAGAAATCTGATAAATCTGTAAAGATAGTTAAAACTAAATGGTTGTTTTTTACACAAAAACATATGTCTCCTTGATTGCAGTTTGTCATACATTACTGATACAGGATGTTAAAATAAAATATCGATCAACTAAAAAATATAATCATAATTATGACCTTTCTTTGATCAGGTCACCATCCACTGTATATGTATAAAAGCCTCTAAGGGCCAAAACTGTTATAAGTCAGGGTAACTGACATAATAATGAGAGCCGTGCATTGATAAACACCTTACTTGAAACCAATAAGATACTTAAATGTACTACAAATACAGGTGAGTTATGGCTAACACTATCAGTAACACTGCATAACATAAATATCAGAAGCGTATCAAGTGAAACAAAATGCCACCTATTAGTAAACCAGAATTGCAAGTGAAGCTGATGTGCTACACTAACACTTTACAAAAATGTTGTTTTTAAACTGTCTGTCTGCCATAGTTTCTTAAAACAATGTACCATTGGAAAGTTTACGATCTAAATTGTCCAGACTATACGATTTAATATATTTGATATAAAAACTGAATCATTAGTTAATTCTGACCACATAATTCATGTTATATGAAGAGATAAGCAGTATGTAACTCACTAAAATTCGATGAGAATGGGAAAATGTAGGGCCTTTTGAAACTCTTAATCGGTGTATTCTTGGTCAAGGTTATAAGTTCAAACTCACTCACTGCAACTGTTGCATTTAAAGGGATTAATTACACTAATGGTAGTAGTTGGTTTAATGTCACAATAACACCCATAATCATAGTATATACATGTACAATGAAGATTGCCAACTGTTACAGGTGTCAGCTACGGGACTTCATTGAATGAAAGTCTACTGAGACTAGGATAACACTCCCGTGATAATCGAAGCCACATCCATATAATTGTGTATGTAGTGGTGTGGGGTTAGACTAAAACATAAGAATAAAAATGCGAAAAAGAATTTAAACAATTTGAAAAAATAGTAAACTCTTTTTCCAAGATATCTTCAATCCGACTTGTTCTAGAAATGCTAGATTTTCAAACCAAAATAAAGAAAAATGGTCAGTAATAATGGTAGAACCTTAAAATTGTAAAAAAGTGAAATGTTTGTTACGATTGTAAATAAATGAAATACAAAGATATCAGACCCTTTATGTAACGTTTGTGAATAAATAAAATGACATATTAAATTATATCGGCACTAAATTAGAGTATAATCTGTATGCCCAGGCGTAAAGTTATGATTACACTAGGCTTGCCATAGGTTATGAGTTATCTTGTTGTAGTGGGGTATTTTCCGGTTAATTTTCCAAGCACAGAGTGAGATGTACATAGAAATATGACACCGGTACTTTTCGTAGTCGTGCACAACGAGACCATTTCTACGATAAATAGCAATAAAGAACAACAACAACAGTAATCACTTGTCATCGATTTAAATATATCCTTTAAACGCAGTCTGAACCCGAGTATACTCTTCTATGTGCGTTCGCTAAGCGAATTTACCGCGTTTATAGCGCTAACCTGGCTTTTTAAGTCTTGAGAACCGGTATGGTAGGGTACCTGTCTGATTGCATTCTGTCACGCAGTTTCACCAACCGGCGAAAAGTAAGAATCTGTTCTAAACGAAAAACAGTCGACGGTCTTAAAATATACACTTTACAAAACGATGACGATTTATGAAATTAATAAGGAATAAAACAGAAAGAGAATGGTACCAGTTTCTGTGACCTCTGACATTATGCATTGATACAGTGTGTGTGCAAAAGTTTTACAATTGTAAAAACGAACAACCAACTTCGGTTGAAACTATGACCTGACAAATAAACGTATTTACAATGTTTTTTAAGTGTATCTAATACAGTTATTCTTCAGAATGGCAAGGATAAATATAATGTTAAAAAGCCTTACAAATATATCTTTTAGTTAACACGGTAATGAAACATTTTTGTTAAAATAAATATGCGTATGTGAGACCAATCTTAATACTTTTGGGCTCACCCTATACATAAAATGGACAGGACTTAAGTAAATCACGTGACTTTTGTATAGCAGAAGACGAACACCTACTCGAAAAATAAAAAAGTGTGTTTGGACAGTTTTGGAGTCGTAGTAAGGGTTATGGTAAAAAAATATTAAGAAAATTTACTGAATTGTAGCATGACATTGAGAATAGCGAATAATCAAGTCTTTGAAGAGCATTTTCCATATTTTTCTTGTCGCTGAGAAAGGTGTTTGTTTACACAAAAGAACGCGAATACCGATAACATAATTCGGCATTTCACTTGGTGATTAGCACGCGGAAGATAGGTGGGTGGCACGATTTACCCAAATATACCCAAATACAGTTAGGTTTACCCAAATACAGTTAGGTTTACCCAAATACAGTCTAATTTGTCAAAATACGGTAATTCTATGTCGAAATATATGTTTTTAAATGGTTATGGAAGGTAACAAATCACTACAATTGGTCCCCGGGCCCTTATTCACAAACGTTTTCAAGTCGTGTCTAAGCCGAAGGCTAAAATAATCATTTGATCTGTGATACCCAGGATTTGCACATAAACATTTAACATAATCAAGGACATATACACCACGGTATTTAAAATCTAATTACTGATATTTATTAATTATGGTTGCCATAACAATCAAAGTCAATAAATATACACATTGATTTTAAAAACTTTTTAGACTGGATATAACCTAATTACATTTGTATTTGCAAGATGTATGGATTGCGTCAGCTTGTCTTATCCATTATAAAGATGTTTTAACTTATTTAATTGTGACGGTTGCCATGGCAACCACTTTTGAGTTAACTTTTTCTAACATCTCATTTGTCTCATCTGGATCCAGGCTGATAAAAACCTCTCCAACTTGGTATGTATCAGAGGTTAAGGAAATATTGACAAAATTACACAATAACATGAAATAAGTACACGATCCTGTTTGTTCATGACGATTTTCTTTCCCCAATTTTAGTCAGAATCTCCAATCTAGTCAAAATAAGAGTAATGTCAACATTTTGAAACGGTCTAAAATAGAAGAAATCATTAGCTGTACAACACTCAGCAAATCTTATAAGCACTCAAACAAACTCTACTTGGAATTTTCGTAATTCGAAATGAAATTCAAATCAATTCTACGATACTGCTAATTTATGAGTAACCAATCCAATTACAACACTAAACTGAGCTGTCAGTCAAGTAAATATTGCTTGCTTCTCAGTACTTCACTTGGTAGTACTGCTGAAGTAGAAGACTTTTAGAGGGTTAGAATTTGAATTCAAATTTTACTGGCAGGCTGTCAACTCACCTCTTTCCAAAAGGTAAGGCTAAAGACTCTAGCAGACATAACCTCAATCAATGGTAAACTAGCGAAAAGGGCGAAAAGTCAACTTAGTTTTATGCAATTTGGCGATTTTTCGTGAGATTGAGTCTAAAGTAGGGTTATTTGTTTTTAAAAAGTAGGGCAAAAGTATGGATTGTATTGCCTAAAAGTGGGGAAAGAAGAGTAGATTTCTTACTATTGGAATAACAAAAGTGGTAAAAATGTACCGCACTGTACAGTCTCCATGATTAGACTTCTGTGTTTCATGCAGGTGAAAGAAATGTTTTTAATTAACGTCTCATTTTTAAAAAAGTAGGGTTAGTAGGGCTCTTTCAAGAAAAAGTAGGGAAAATAGGGAGCAAGTATAAAAGGAGGGAAAATACTTGACAGCCTGTACTAGTCAGAGAACATTTGATTAATCCACATTTCCTAGATTAATTGTCTTTTTTTGAAACGATGCACAACTACACTTGATGCTTATCAATCCTGTGAAGTTTGGGTTGAAATCCAACCAGCCATATTGAGATGAAGCTCGGACAAACATCACCATGCACTGTATATGTATAAAAACATCAAAGGGTCATTACTCAGTGAAAATTGTCTGAGCGGGACGAAACGACAAGGATACACAACTACATTAAATTTTAATGTTTATCAATTCTGTGAAGTTTGGTTGAAATCCAACCAGTCATATTTGATATGAAACATAATATATAAAACAAACATAAAAGGGCCATAACTCAGTGAAAAATTATCCGAGCGGAACGAAACGACGAGGATGATCAACTACACTTGATGCTGAACAATCCTTAAGTCAGTACTTGTATACAAAGGATATGGAACCGATACCGTCTCACTGTTATCTGACATCATTAATTCTTCTTCAGCTAACTCCAGATTCTGTATTCTGGAGAATATCAAATAAATTACTTTGAGTTAGAGCCGTCATTGATACAATCGATATATATCAACGATTTTTTTGCTGTTGATCGATATTCGATACACCTTTACAAATATTGATAGCATAGAGGAAAAATACCGGAGAATGGGTACAGTCTAAAATGTGCCAAAATATCGTAACGTCGTAATGTAGTCCGCTGCTTGTTAAACAAAGCTCTAGTGGACAGTACATTCCAAATGTTGACACTATAATATAATACTGTGTAATACTAAGTTAAAATATGGATAAGTTACTTAAGTGATATCTTATGATCATAAAAAATCCAAGTCATGGCTTAGAGGTCTCCAGACGTTATACAACTAAGCGAAGTATTTCCCAGCCACTACAAGGCCTACAGATATGATAGAGGAACATTAGGAGGTGGGGTATTCGTCCTAGTTCACGAAGACTTGGTCGCAGAGCTTAAAAAGCTGAACTGGTCACCAAATGTGAGGTCGAATGGGTACAGGTCAAGCTCAATGATAAGAAGAAGCTCTTAGTATCATCCTTCTACATGCCCCCAGAAATATGTCAGACGTATACGAGCTAAAGAAATCAGTCGAACTAGCTATGGAGGACAAAGAACGGCTCACTATCATAGCCGGAGACTTCAACTGCCCAGACATTGATTGGCAGAACAACAAGCCATACTAGATCTATCATCCGACTTTAACCTTACTCAAGTACATGACAAGCCCACTCGAGAAATTATCTACTAGACCTCATATTCACCTCAAACCCATCTTTAATCAAGTCAACTGCAAACGCCCCCGGCATAACGGACCACGACATTGTTGTCGCTGACTCTGACACCAGACCATATTATACCAAACAGAAGACTGGACGCTGATTTTTATTCTCCAAAGCGAATTAGGACCAACTGAAGGCAGACATCACTGATATTCCAACACATATCGTCTATCTATATAGGAACAACACAACGGTACACAAACTTTGGGACACATTGAAATTGAAACTCTCTTCAGCCATTCGGACCAATATACCATCAACGATGAAAACATCAAAAAACACTTCACCATGGATTACAAGGAATGTCAAGCGACAACTCAAACAAGCAAGACTCTACAAAAAGGCCAAGAAATCTAACAACTGGACTGAATACAGAAAATGCCATAAAAATAGCATTGACGAAGGCCTGAAAATGAACAACTCCAAACCCCTGTGGAGCTATATCAAGTCAAAGAAAGAGGACAACATTGGTATTGCTCCACTTCGAGACCACGGTCATCTTATCAGCAACAGCAAGGGAATTATAACTCAATGTGTTTTCAACCAATATACGTGACTCAATGTGTTTTCAACCAATATACGTGAAAAGTGACAATTTTTAACATACATGTTTTGTGAGAACTGTCTTTGACTGGAACAAACTTAGTGATTGTGCTGACAACTCGAGATCAACCGAGTGTTTTAAGTCTATCATATCAGCACAAGTCGTATAAACGCGCACTCCCGCTCCGTCGAATAAAAGCCAGCAGTGGTTCCTTCGACGTACTCATTCATATTAAGGAGATGTCAAATTCTCTCATTTCAGAAACAAGATGGCGGGCGTCGTCAATTTTTTACGCTAATCGGAACACCTCGCTTATTATTGCAGATCATTTTCGTAAAATTGTACAATGTGTTTCGATCATTTGATCTCGGAAGAAAACCTCACTGCTACAGAGAGTTCAAACAAGTCTAAATACATATACCAGCCTGTTTCGAATCCAAGGTGTCTATGTCCGTGGCCTAAAATCATGAAAATAAAGGCCCCAAGTAGAATTAATAAGGTTCTCACTTTCTTAGCATTTAGCTCCTATTTTATGTCTCTAAGTTTAGCATTGCTTCTTGCAAATTTGTTGATCTTTTGTTGATCTTCAAATGTAACCTGAGCGTCAGATTCCTGCAAGAGTTAAATACAGACTGTTATAAGTCAGTGTAACTGACATATTAATGAGAGCCGTGCATTGATAAACATCTTACTTGAAACCAATAAGATGCTTAAATGTACTACAAATACAGGCGAGTTATGTCTAACATACGGAGCCCCTAAAGTGACATTCCATATTCTTTTTTTCGAGCGACACTTCTATTTTTATTTCGTAAATACGAATTATTATTACGTTTAAACGCAATATTATTTCGTATTTACGAAATAATATTGCGTTTAAATATAACGTTAAATGTTACGTTTAAACGAAATAATAATTCGTATTTACGAAATAATAATTCGTTTAAACAAAATAATAATTCGTATTTACGAAATAACATTACGTTTATACGAAATAAAAAAAGAATATGGAATGTCATTTTAGGGGCTCCGTACTAACACTATCTGTAACACTGCACAACATAAATATCAGAAGCGTATCAAGTGAAACAAAGAGCCACCTATTAGTTACCAGAAGTACAAGTGAAGCTGATGTGCTACACTAACACTTTACAAAACTGTTGTTTTTAAACTGTCTGTCTGCCATAGTTTCTTGTTCGATTTTCTAAAACAATGTACCATTGGAAAGTTTACGATCTAAATTGTCCAGACTATACGATTTAATATATTTGATATAAAAATTGAATCATTAGTTAATTCTGACCACATAATTCATGTTATATGAAGAGATAAGCAGTATGTAATATTAACTCACTAAAATTCGATGAGAATGGGAAAATGTAGGACCTTTTGAAACTCTTAATCGGTGTATTTTTGGTCAAGGTTATAAGTTCAAACTCATTCACTGCAACAGTAGTAGTTGGTTTAATGTCACAATAACACCCATAATCCTATTAGTCTATACATGTACAATGAAGATTGCCAACTGTTACAGGTGACAGTTACGGGACTTCATTGAATGTGAGTCTACTGAGACTTGGATAACCGTGATAATCGAAGCCACATCCATATAATTGTGTATGTAGTGGTGTGGGGTTAGACTAAAACGTAAAAATAGAAATGCGAAAAAGAATTTAAAACAATTTAAAAAATAGTAAAGACTTTTTCCAAGATATCTTCAATCCGTCTTGTTCTAGAAATGCTAGATTTTCAAACCGAAATAAAGAAAAATGGTCAGTAATAATGGTAGAACCTTAAAATTGTAAAAAAAGTGAAATGTTTGTTACGATTGTAAATAAATGAACTACAAAGATATCAGACCCTTTATGTAACGTTTGTGAATATATAAAATGACATATTAAATTATATCGGCACTTAATTAGAGTATAATCAGTATGCCCAGGCGTAAAGTTATGATTACACTAGCTTGCCATAGTTATGAGTTATCTTGTTGTAGTTTTTGTAGGATTTGCACATAAACATTTAACATAATCAAGGACATATAAACCACGGCATTTAAAATCTAATTACTGATATTTATTAATTATGGTTGCCATAACAATCAAAGTCAATAAATATACACATTGATTTGAATTTTTTTTTAGACTGGATATAACCTAATTATTTGCAAGATGTATGGATTGCGTCAGCTTGTCTTATCCATTATAAAGATGTTTTAACATAACTTATTTAATTGTGACGGTTGCTAAGGAAACAATGTCTTGATGTGAAAATCAAACTTGCCTTAATAAATCTAAGACTTTTTGTATTATACTAAGTTTTCGACAAAAATGGTTTAAAATAGCTATTTTTGTCTATTTTATTCATATTTTAGAAAATGATTACCATGGCAACCACTTTTGAGTCCAATTTAAAGATTATGCAAAATAATGTTTGTGTTAATTAAATAAGTTTAAAGGTATTGTAAAATGAAGAAAGGCATATGCATGATATAGTTTGAATCTGTTTTGTGTATTTTACTGACATGAATGTATTTAGACGCTTTCTGAATAGTTCCCATGGAAACCCAAAGTAAATAAAGTAACAGAAGAAAGACTTGTAATTCATTTTTGAAAACATAACGTTGTAACCCTTTCATTATGAAATGCTTTCAACGTTGATTGCAGCAATGCTTTTTTTCAATTATTTCAAAACTGTTACGATGGCAACCAAAATCAACAATTAAAAAATAATACATTTTATTTTTTGTATTCATGCATTTTTTTCGTTGCCATGGTAACAGTTTCAATAATAATTGTTTAAAAAATTCAGTTTTGTAAAATTTATTGGAGGGTGTTATCACAGTGACGTTTTCGAAAGAATTTGACACAGGGCCAATTTTGGGGGTAAAACAGAGAGAATACGTAACTACGGGGAACGCCACATACACAAGACAATACACTGTTAGCGTATAGTATAGAAGTGTGCGACTGGAGCTGATTTAAATGAGATTGGGGGGTAAGTGCACCTACCCCTTTGTAGTGGGCATTATGCATGAGCTGTTAAAATGATCTAGTGTTATGCTGATATGCCCACAGGCTGTTAACGTTGGCGAATAAATATTATGTAACAAATTCCGCCCAGTTGAGATTTGATATAAAGCGATATACCAATATATACTTAACGCCATTAAAAACGTAACTTTTTCACTCGGCCTTCATTTTGTTCCGAGTGTTAAACGCGTTTTATTGTTACAAATGTGTAAATCATTCATCAAAAAGAAATCAAACTATGGCCCTAGTATTCATATTTCATAATTGATAAGGTTTAAGAAATTATGTTTGAAAATTAAAATATAATTATTTCTTTACAATGTCACAGTACTGACGCGGACACTTTTTAGTTGCGTTGTTAATGGCGTGGACTATAAACTGATACAATTACAACGGCACATATACTGACCTTTAGAATTCTTTGTATTCGGAATGTCTGACGAAAATGTCTTAATTACAACTACCAATCCGAACGTATGAACTTCAAACTTATTTTAAATCTGAATGCGTTAATCAAAACAGGATAACATATGTCCAGTTTATAAGTAACCGTTTATTTTTTATTTATCTTAGATATTAGTAAATAACCTCTGACCGCTTGGTGTCTGGTATGAAATTAGAAGTAGTCGAACACGTAGTGTTAGTTTTTAACTGTTAAATAATAAGATAAATATATACAGTGGGCGGTTTATTTTGTTAACAGTACAAAGTATTTACGTGCTGTTTGGGGTTGCTGTATTGAAAAAGCTGAAACGGTTTATAAATAATAAGGTTGCTTACATAACACAAGTTCGTCATTAATACCACATAAGGATATTTTTCGACAGAATTAAATATTTACAGTTGACAGATAGAGGAATTGTAACTAATATCCGGATGCTAAAACGTGTTTAATCATAGAAAAATAAATTCCGCTCAATTTCACCGACGTGAACCAACTAGAATGATGTGATCAATAGCAAATATCAAACACTTGAGCGACGCAGAGGGAATCTGCTCGTTTTGCTACGTTGCTAAAACCCTGGACCGTCATCCGGGAAGTCCGCGACATTAAGCTACGATGATAAGTCTTCTATCGCTGAGTTATATGGGGAAGTTGTCCGTTACTTTCGTCCCTGTATCTTGCTTATAAATGTATTCAAGTCCACTTTCACTGTTTTGCTCTTAAATTAACCTCAAAATTAAGACAACCTCAAAAATACTATTTTTCAGGGGCACATAGGATGGTCGTTTTATCGATGTTTTACTGTACCTACCATAACTTGTGATTGTATTGTGTTGCTTAGTTACGACGTAAAATGCCCGGTAGGTATAATATAAACAGTCAGTAGGTGGCGTTCGTAGCAAAATCTGAAAGTAGATCGGTATAATGAAGTGGGACTGTGCAATGTTAGCTCAGTAGGTAGTGCACGTGGCTGACAATCTAGAGGTCGTAGGATCGGACCCCAGGTGGACGTATGTTCTTCAACACATTTTTACTGAAGACAATGCGTCCAATGTCATTGGTTCTCAACCTCTGATTCATGTGGAAAATTGATTGCGGAAGAACACTGGTTAGGTTAACTGACCGCGTTCATAACCGAAACATTGTAAATCAAAGCGCTGAAAACACTGAAGTTGTTCGGTATTGAACACTGATTCACAGAAAGTACGAATCATTATTTCAACTGTTGAACCATTGAATTTAATTGCGCAGTAAAGATGACTACCAGTATTGAGTATAATGCATGTAACGATTAGATTTAACCGATTCACTGACCTGTTATTCTTACGTTGTTTTCGAAAAAAATGTAGTTTTCGTGATAAGATGTTTCGTCTGTCGAAAATTACCATGAAACTAAACAAATAAAAATTGGGTGTAAACTGTAAAATAAACATAATGTAATGAAAGGAGTCTCCGTGGCCAAGTGTTATGATCGATGACTTCATTTCATTTGCCCTCACTCGCTGCGGATTCGAATCCCACCCGGGAATATGAGGAAGCTATCCAGTTGGTTTGAGTAAGGTCGGTAGTTCCACCCAAATGATCACCTACACCCAATATCACACTAGGAGGGGCACATGGGTTCTCCCTCCATTTTCGCAGATGGAAAGACATTACATGACCCTGGCTATTAAAGGCGTATCCAACAATAAAGCCATGGTTTTCTAACGGAGACATTTCCTTTAAACTTGGTACATGTTATCAGTGTAATGTATGTGTTGGTCTTAGTGACTCTATAAAGTTCAGTAAAAATCTTTGCATCGTAAAGGAAAATAGCAAAATACTCCAGGATATGTCTTTAATGCGACTTGATTCCCTGTTACAAAAAGTCATGTAATAAAAGTTTTAAAAAATATCGTTTTGTTCTCGAACTACGGTTAGCGTCAACAACGATTCACTGGTTAGATGTATATGAGTGTAGTACAAAATCCCCTCCGGACAAAATCCCATTCATGAATTTTACAAGGCGTTCAAAACCCCCTTTGTGAATTTTACAAGTAGGACAAAACACCCTCTGAATGTAAATCTAATTAAGCGTTGTTGACATTTCTTGGTTACACTGTCTATGTTAAAATGTTAAATAAATGTTGAAACATTATTTTGTTTATTTGTTTACTTTTAAACCCCATTGAACTTAATACAAAACATATCAGAGGGTGTTTTTTCCTACTTGTAAAATTCATGAAGGGGGTTTTGTCCACCTTGTAAAATTCACGAAGGGGATTGTGTCCGCCTTGTGCAAAATGAGCTAAGGGGATTTTGTCCGGAGGGGATTTTGTCCGTACACCGATTTATATAATAATAATTATATATTAATAGGAATCTTTTATACAGGCTACTATAAAGTGCAGTTAGAATGACCGCGAACAGGCGTATGAACTTTCAGGACCGATCCATGTTGCTTTAGGTAAGAAAATGCACGTGCGTAAAGCTAAAACTGTTGTTTTGTTTACTTTACTTACCATAACAGAACCGCGGCTTTTTATCCGTCAAGCTCACGGACAAACACGAACATTTTGATAAACCTGTTTTGAAATGTAAAAGTCCAAGTAATTAATACAACATAGTAATATTTATGTACACGATTAATTTTAAATACTGCGCATTGTGTGTTAATAATTGGACATGATATAGACGATATACCAACCGTGAAATCCTTGGTAGGTTTTAATATAGGGAAAGGGAAATTAATATTGCTTTCTGTAAGCTCGAATGTTGATTTTCATCTGAGGCGGTCTGGTCAGTTGCCGGCACGTACAGACAAACAATCATTTACAATATAAAGGCTACGCAGTCATACAATGGAGACCTATCAATGGAGTCCAAGACAAAAACAAATAATAAAAAGTTGTTCATATCAATATTGTCACAAACGAGTGTTATACGGTTCAGAAAGGGGGATTTCATAATTATTATCAATGTGCACATGTTCAAATACTAGTAAAACGTTACTCAAATTCTTCATGCTGTCCTTATTCTGACTACAATTACAAGAACTCATTAAATTCATATACTTATTTCTTCTCGTTTCATCTATTTAGGAATATTTCGTTATTACCAATGAATTCTTGTAGAATAATATTTCATTACAAATATCTATCAGACGCGTGTATTAAAAATTCAGCAAGCATTTAACAAAGGTCAGTTTAATAATAAGTTTCAACACTCATAAAAGAAGCCTCTACTGTATAGATAGATTGACACACAAAGGTACATATGACGTTTTGTTCAGTGAGAATCTTTCGCTACATTATGACAGAGTGATCTGAACCTTGGAACGTAATTTTGGCAGGTAAACATCGTCTTGTTTCGATAGTTTTACTCATTTAAATAATAAATTCAACAAAAGAAGTGTCCAGGAACTTTTTATAAACTATATGAAATAGTACCCTCGGGAGAGCACTTTTGACCAGTATATTTCAATATCGTCTTCCTTGACGATCTTACAACCCGTAGTACATTCTCGACAGCTCTCGGATATTTCCGTACCACTTCGTTACTGGACGTAGTAGGCCGAGGTTTTCCGAATGCCCGTAGTACAGTATAAAACAGCGCCGACACGTCTCTGCATTGGTCTATAGGTGGACCTGTGGCTCAGTGGTTAACGCTGCTGTCTACGAATCCGAAGGTCGTGGGTTCGATCCCTCGTCTCGCCGGATAAAACAGAAATACTTTTCAGTGTTTCCCACCTAACATAGTACTGGTATGTAACCAGGAAAGTACTGGGTAGATTCCAGGAAAGTACTGGTTAGGTGCCAGGAAAATGGTAACTGTACGATAGGTCTCATTGGCACTGTGCAGTAACCGTCTTTGGCTTCAAAAAATGTCTGTTTGATCTATACTGCTATACTGGCAGGTAAATTTCCCCCTTCGGTTTCAGAAAGTATATTTATGGTGTGCGGGGGACATACCGGGTCGACCAAAATACCATAAAGTGCATTATAAAATGTGCGCGGCGACGGGCGACCTCATAAACAGTAATACCAAACCATCTGCATTGGTCTGTGTCTGGCAACAAGCGCAGTTTAGTTCCATGATAGTCCTATTTCTGTCAACCTATGACATTACATCGTCCCATGAACCAAACAAGTATACAAGCTTAGCCTTGTTTAAGCTACATGTCAAAATCAGTGCTTACTATACGCAAGACAGAACATCGTGACTTGACCACCCCACAGCTTAATTTGGTCAGTATTATTATCCGATATCGTGACCACTGTCCCTAACATTCAATAAAAGCGTGTGTAATACCCAGGGTATATAAATCACCAAGATGTTCTACCCACATATATTATTTTTCAGCACAGCGAGAACGTAAGTGCACAGAAAATAAGGTATCTGTGCTCGGCGACAGCTGTATATTTGCATTTCAAACGCTGACATGAAGGTAAAATTATAGTTTATAATGTACATTCACGTTTATTTTATTTTGATGTTTTTATAATGCTTCTTAAAGTGTATGTGCGTGCGTGCGTGCGTGTGTAATGATGTTTTAAATTTAGCAATTTAAGTTCGCCAGAGGATGTTTGCGTTAACGGGACGTAATATAAAATGTCTGAATGCATTCTTCTTTTCGATTTTGCAGAGCCGTAAGGAAATTTAAGCTACAGTAATTTAAAAAATAAATATAAACTTTATAATTCCAATTTATATCGCAAAATCATAAGTTGTAAGAGACCAACATGTGTGTGCTCCTTTCATAAGCAGAACGATTTGCAGTGCAATATGCAAAATACATGCTGTGTTAAATGATTGTTGATATTTGAATTGTTCTAGATGCAAAATATCATTATGAAATTTGTGTTTTATCATTATAGAAATTTGAGAAAATTTCGATTCTTCAGAATAAGCACCTCTATTGATGCCTCTCATTTAATTAAAAATGAAAGCACTGGATATAATTATCATTAGTTTTTGATGAACAGTTCATTCTAGTCCAAAATATTAGACGTTTACATAAACATTCATTAGTTTGTTAATTTACATATTGCTTTGACTATGCATGTCCAACTTGCTGGCTCATCGCAAGATTCCCAATATCTGATCGATATTAGCTCCATGCTATAACCGATTATTTATACGCTATTTTAACGTCTCATGATCATTATGGTTTGCGACCTAATTAGCCGCGCCCCGCTGTGTTTTGCCAGCATAATGAAATTTGTACTTACTTGTCAGAATGTATTATACAATCATGGTACTTATTGCAATCTCTTTCGAAAACTATATATTGAATAATGTAATTATTTTTGCCTTGTATGTCGTTTCGGCTAGGTAGGCTGTATAATGGTAGCTACATTTGTCTCTTTTCAACAGATATTAAGACACTGACCAATACAACTACTTATTTTGTCTGTTACTTTTAAAAACATAATATAGTATTTCTGATGATTGATTGCAATTATTTTATAACATCATCATATCTGGAACCAATCAATATATTAGTCCCAGATCATATATGCACTGACGATTATATCTATTATTTAAATTAAAATCATACTTCATTCAGTTTTTAAACATGTCTGTCGGTCATAAGCTTTATTTATTTGATGGTAGATAAATTTGGGGGTTTTACGAAGCAAATAAGATAAAAAGTATTCATTTACAATTTTGTAAACAAATATTGGTTGTAAGATCACACTTTTATTTATGGAGAGCTAAGATTTTTCTTTCTGAATCGTTCGTTTGTGAAACAAATCAAGAACGTTCGCTTCAAGTTTATAGACGCTACTGGGTGGATTACGTAGCCTGTGAGTCCTAGTACTTTTCTGCCCCCCCCCCCCCCCCCCCATCTGCGCATGATGGCTTTTAAAGTAAAAACCATTGCTATCTGTC
Source organism: Mactromeris polynyma (assembly GCA_032209605.1). Classification (NCBI taxonomy): domain Eukaryota; kingdom Metazoa; phylum Mollusca; class Bivalvia; order Venerida; family Mactridae; genus Mactromeris; species Mactromeris polynyma. The sequence goes on along the minus strand of JASFXZ010000001.1, from coordinate 37,446,280 downwards.
ATTATAACTTATGATAAAATAAGACAATCCGGTAACCCTTGTCATAGACATATCACAGTTAAGTGAGCATTTTGTCGCAGACTTAAGCTTAGGATTAAATTTTGGATTTTTGCTGTTTATAGACGCTGTCGTATCTAAGAAATCTTGCTGGACTACTTTCAGTTATGATACCGATCATTTACTGACAATTTCTAGTGGCCTCGGAACTCTTGTAATTTTAATTTGTAATAATTATTTGAAGATAACAAATTTGTAAAACGGGCGAAGCCAAACTAAGTACATCATAAGTTAAATGTATTCGGCGTACAAAGCATCAAGGATAAAAATGTTAAGCCCGACAACGTTAAAAAATCATTTTACTGACTGGTAAGTTATATTTTGTATAGAATTTGTTAAACCATTAAATATCAGTGACACGAGTGTTAGTCAACGACGAAAATGCAGTCATATCGGTAATAAAGATAGAATATCAACTGATGCATTTTTGCATAGTATCTAAATATTTCACTGCAGATTAAATCTATAGGGATGAAAACCAGCTTGAATGAATAGTGACAGTTTTTAGCTGGTAGCCAAATTAATAGTTGGATATCAAGATGATAAAATTGTTCTGTATAAAGACGATCATTTTCTTTAAAATGTTGACATTTATAGTTTTTAAAGAGTTAAAACTGTCACCGTCCTTTATCACATTGGCACACATTATGTCACGGGCAAATGGACTGATAGCGTTCGATATTCTAATGTCCTTATGTTAGTACTTATCGCACATTATCAACTCGACTCAGTTTGCGATCGCTGTACCCATTATAAATGCTGCAAACAAAAACACCTCAGATTCAAGAAAAAAATGTGTCACTTGCTTATGGAAAGAAAATGTGAAAATAAGTACACAACTGATTGCCATTCAAGGTCGAAAAGATGTTGAAGAACAGCGTAAAACTTCCAACATGTAGAACACAAAAAAATGAATGATCCGTAATCTGTTACCATAATTGATGTCGAGCGCAGAATACGTGCCTTTCAACATTGTAAGGATAACGACAAAATGTATTTTTCTCAAGTGTACATCACTACCGTAGCCTACGCCACAACGCGCATCTACTGTGCTAGCAAGTTACGTTAAGGCTTACATTACTACCGTAGCCTACGCCACAACGCGCATCTGCTGTGCTAGCAAGTTACGTTAAGGCTTACATTAATCTTAAGCACTTGGCTAAAGAACCTTAAATTATCCGGGTGAATCTTGATTGTGAAACTAACTTACCAAATTTCCTAAATTCAACAAACGCATTAGTTTACTGTCAGAACCTGTTGTGTAGTATTTTCAGCGTAATCCGGGTAACTAGGTTACCGGCCCAGAAGCAAAAGTGTTCGGGGTCGTCTCAAGCATATATATCGAACTGAAATCAATATGTTAAATTAGGTGATCATAAATCAAGTTTGTAGACAAATGAGTTTGGTTTACTGTACTCATGTTTGACAGTCAACATTTTATTATTCCTAAACAATGTGAAATGTATAATTATATAATATCATGCCTCATTTGCAAGATCACCAGAAAGAGCAAAACAAACTTCACGCCATGTTTACAATATGCAGAATTATGACGCTTGAAACTATCCCTCGAGCGAACCGTTATTTCTAATATCTATGGTTGGCTGCATGCACTACGTGCGAACGGTACCACGATTACTTGTTATACCACGTAAACCTGTAAGATGACCATAATTTAAATTGTATACTATTTCGGCTCAGTCTATCAGCATAATTATAGAATGATATAAGGTTTTTCTTTCACGCTTCGATAAATAGTTATGGGTGTGTTTATCTCCTTATTTGTATCTAAACGAAGTGTAATTGAATTCGAATATTTTGGAGTTGATACTATTTTAATCACTAAATCACTTTGATTCTCAGACCACGCCTACACGACCTATAGCGACCTCCGTTTGAATCATCAATCGTTCGCATAGACAATCTATAGTGGTCATCTTTCGTGTAGATAGTAGATATCCTTTATACAGCGCCACTCGTTGTTTATTTAATACAAATATGAGATCCCGAATTTATTCCTACCTTAGTTACATGTACTTCAGAAAATGTTAATGAATGTCGGTGTATACGTAGTTCGCTGTTTTACAATGAAGTCAAATCGATATTCGAGGACTGTACAATATTTGTTCATTGGATTTCTAAAGTTTTTTAAGAAATTAAACATATAGAAGGGTAGTAAAGTTAAATGTATGTTAATTTAACCCTTGTAATATATTCAAATTATTCTGATATACGGAATGTCCATGGTTCTACCATGATGTCCACCTGATGATCTTCCTTCACGCAAATGGCTGGACAAGTCTCAACAAGACCCTGGATTTTTAAATAAACATTTCAAAAATGTAAAGTATCTCGTATGCACTAGGATATAAATGTAATATTAACTGGATTGACCACATGAGCCAGCAACTACTAATCGCTATTTTCTTGTTTCTAAGAGTCTGTATATAAATATACTAAACCCGTCCGGTTAGCTCAGTCGGTAGAGGGCTCGACTGCTTATCTAGAGGTCGTAGGTTCCAAACTCGGGCGAGGCTTTGGTTCTTCCGTGACAATTTGACTGCTGTCATGTGTCCTCCTCTGAACTCTGATTTATGAAGAGTTGTTGTCAGTTGCATGCGGAGGAGCAGGTTAGTACTGGTTGGTATTCTAGGAGCAACTGACCACCGGACATAACTAAAATACTGTTGAGAAACGGCGTAAAACCCTAAATATACTAAATATTCTGATATACATTTATTTGTCTGACAGCTTTTCCCACTTATCGTTATTTTGTAGGTCGGTGTACTTGTCGGGTTGTTGTTGATTGCTGGGGTCAGCTGTTTCCCCACTGCTCATCAAGTAAGATCAGCAATAGATAGGGCAAAATCTATTAATACTCTGAAGAGGGAATTGAACAGCTTGGAACAGCGCGAAGGTAAGTTGTACACACCAAGAACGGCCCATTAAGTTAGCAAGGAGTGATGTCTGCCCTATGCACCAAGCTCGGGGCTGAATATTTACCAATTGCTATAGCTTCCATGCTCTTAATGGAAGGCAATAAATGACAGAATCGTGTTTTATTGAATATCCATCTTAGATAGAGTTCATTTACATCAAACAATCTTAACTTGTGAACGAAATGTGAACTCACTGACATGGCAGTGTGGAAGTATATAAAACAGTTTATATATGTATAGAATGTGTACTTTCCGACAAGTAATGCCCTAACTGCGTCTGCTAATATGTAATGGCGACTAAATGTCGTTTGCAGCAACAACTATATGTTGGCATTCAACACATTAGCATGAGTGTGTATGGGTCATTAGTGCCCAGAATACAATATTGGGGCGTCTTGCACAGTTCCTTGGACATAAAAGTTCCATTGCCACCAACTGCGAATGCTACTAAGAGTGCATGTAAATGACTTCAAGCAGATGAACGTTAAGGTTAGGTACAGGGTCAAAAGTGGTCAAATTAGATAGTGTTTAATATAGGAACTTGGTGCTTTATTAATCTCTTTGCATGAACGTTTGTACGTTGTAATGTGTAGATTCGAGACCAAGAAATTAGGTTTAGTTCACATGAGATCGTCTCGAGTTCTTTCCCTTGATCCCATCTAGAGTTATCTCCCTTTCACCCTTCTATAGAACGTGTATATATACTACAAGGAGTCTAACGCTTTTCACACCTGACCTCTTTCTGCGGCCAAACTCGCACTTCAAACATCTAAATATATTCAAGATATGCACCACGTTCCACGCATGATTTTTCAAATGAAACCTAATTTATGCAATCCGTCAAGAATTGGCGAAGTTCTCCTCAGAAATGCATACACATATATATGTATGTAAATGGACTACGTATGTAACTTACATTGTTACCGAATGGGCGGTTAGGTATTCAAATAGGTCTCGCGAGGTCAAGGCCACTGTCACTAAATTAAATATGGAATATGGTTTAGATTGTGGAGTTATTTGAATAAATCTTTGAACCTCTTTAAATTCCAACCTGACAAGTAAAAGGTTTGTGACACGGTTACTCAAATTAGAAAACAGTAAAACCTCAATAATACGACCGCCCTTGGGACCTTTGAAAATTGGTCTTAATATTGAGATGGTCTTACTATTGAGGTTGAATAAAGAGCGGAACAGTCAAAATGTACTTGTAAAGTGTGGTATTAATTTTGAGGTCTTATTATTGAGGTGGTCTTTAAGAGAGGTTTTACTGTACTAGTGTCTTACCTCTATCATTTCTACAACTTGTATGAATTTACAACCAATGTAGTTCAACCGTTATGTTGGTTAGTTAACTATTTTTAATGGTTGATTTCTTGAATACTGTCGGCAAAAATTTGCATCTATCATAGTCATTGAAAAGAGAATTTATTAACGTTCGAAAAATAAAACAAATTCAGAAAAGTGGATATGCTTGACGGATGAAACTAGTGTGAACTGTATCATTATTTATGCTTGTATATAACGTCATCGTGGCACTTCGCCTTGTGATTCAATGTGCTTATCAAATAAATAAGATCACTTACTCGCTTACTTGCATTAGGAATTTCGATGAAACATTTCATTTAGCTTAAGAGGTGTGACTAACGTAAGAATAACAGTTCATTCAGTCGACGATGAAAGAAAGAAACGACACTGATTCAAAAAAGTATCAAGGTTCAGAAATTAAGAAAAATACTATTGTTATAAATCCACGAAATAACGGTACCAATGTTTAAGTAAATACCTATCAATCTCAAAGTAAACATATTTCCTTGTTGTCAAATATGCGAACGGTGGTAAGCAAACAGTGCGGTGATCAGCCAATGAAAGCAGTGTTTGCAAAATATTTACCAATAAACGTTGTCTACGCAATAAATATATTCGCAGTTAATTTTGAATCAACTTTGTATAGGCATTAAAAGCGGAAAACGTCGCGTGTATATGAAAATACAGAGTGATTATATTCTATCATCATTTTCATATACCTATATACCGTGATGGAACTTGTTAGCTTTAATGCATAATAATGAAGCTTGTATCATTTATTATCATTACACAGAAAATTCAGTTAATTGTTTACAATTTATTTCTAATATGGACTTTGACTACATGAGAATTGTTAATATAGAAGATATTTGATATACTTTTTTCATTTATGACATATTCTAGTTATTTTCTATGGCAAATCTAAATGAACAAGAGTGGCAAACTGACAAAAAATACGCTCGTCCTTAGTCAGAGCTCAGAGTTAAAACAAGACAAATTTTAGGTAATTTCTGTATCATAGGACGACATGGCTGGTTATCAAACTTGTCCGAGATAGTATGCCCATACACATTCTGACCACATTTAGTGATGATTGGACAAATGCTACTTAAATTATTGATTGGACAACTTACTGGACGCCGCATGTCCAACCGCCCGCCCGCCCGCCCGTAGGCCTACGCCGCAGGTGAAACTATAATACGTTGGATATACATGTAATAGTTTGGACATTTGAGTGTAAATATTTATTGACGAAAATCTGCTAAGCTAATATAATCTCACGGTTTTGTTCCGTATTTGTTGTAAATATTTTACTTTCTGAATCATGAAATGACCTCCACATGTGTTATTTTATTTCGTTTTAATATATTTCAATATAATTATGTACACTCGAAAACACTGAATACCCCAGGTATTGAAAACAAGACTTAGTTAGGCGCGGACTGTTTTGCTTAATCCAACTGTAATGTCACTAGCGATAAATATTTCAAATCGTAAGATCATGTCAGTACTACATTTTGACCTAGGTGTATTTACTACTACTATTTGCCTTCGAGTCTCACGGTCCTTTTCGTGACTTTCGTCCGCCAACGCGCTGGTCAACTGTTTAGTTATATCAACAGAAAGACGTAAAGTGATAGTCATTAAAATAGCATCGACGCATTGTTGATTTGCAACTTGGGATATATTACAATGGTCTTTTTCGGGTGACTGAATTTTACTTTACATTTATCAATGACATAATTATGTAATAAAATCAGTTCAAATGCCGACCATGACGTCACAGCTAAATAATCTGCTGCATATATTATATATGGGGTGTTTACCAATATAAAGAAATTGAGAAATTACATATAACATTTTGTAAAAGAATATTAGGTCTACGTTCAAACACTCCAAATCACGCTGTTCTTGGAGAATTAGGTAGATACCCATTATATCTAATAGCAAAAGAACGATCAATAAAATTCTGGTTAAAACTTATGTCAGCAAATAACTTTCATTCGGCAAATGTACAAGGAACAATGGCACACTAATAAAGATCACTGCTGGGCATACAAAATAAAATAGGTCATTAAATATTTAGACACTTGTTCATACTTAATGTTCCGACACCATGGATTTATAGTCTTGTCATTATAAATATATTTGAATTGAAAGAGGGCGGTATTCACACGTTTTGGTAGTTGTTGAATTCAAAATTGTACTTCACTTATAAATTAAGATACCACGTTTCGTAATACGATGTATATTGATGCATAAAGGTCAGGATCAGGTTTATATGTTCCGGATTATACAAATACTATAGAAGGAATAAAGGGAGAGATCTCCTGTGATTTATTATCTGCTCACCTTACTGATTGTGCATGTAAAACACTATTGTATCATTATTTGGTAAACGTGGATTGTTGTTTATTTTATGGTTGCAATTTTGTATGGTTTAAATTCGTCACAAAACGCTCCCGAAACACAAAAATGGTAAAACATATCCTATCCGCCCTGTCCTTTACCATGTACAACACATTCACAAAACTCATATCCGTGCATTATTTGTAATTAAAATCTGCGATATGTTTTTCAGTTGAAGGTGCAACGGCATCTGGTTGTCCAGTATTGGCCAGATTTCATGGTCGCCGTGGCAACACAGACAGAGAACAAGACAGGGAGGCTGCCGATCTGATGTTAGCTGCGAGACTGTTGATGAACGAGTGAGTCTCATTTAAGTCTTAAAATAAAACTAAAGTTTTAAAGCATTGTACCAAATATGCCACCCATGTTACTGCAATTCGTACATCGTATACTATTGACATTTTTTTCTTTTTCGTATCAGCTGCGTGTACTTATGTTACAGAACATATGGTCCAGATGAGTGTGTTTGTGGAACCTTATTTTACATTTATTGATGGTCTGCCCGGTTTGCACAGCCGTCGGAGAGCTCCACTGCCAATCTGAAGGTTCTGCGGCTACGCTATGTTCCCATCAACAATTACAATAAATATAATACATTGGACATGTACATGTCCTCTACCTCTGATTCATAGATGCTTCGGAAACGACAGGTCCTATTGTTAGGTCAATGGACCGCCGCATCGTTCTAAAATATTGTTACATAAATTATTATTAAGTATTAAAGATGAAAATTCAGAAATTTTGTATTTTCAATTCATAGAGGATTCACTCATGAAGATCTTCAACACGACGCTGTAGTAGCTGAATTCTCTCGTCAGACAACAAATGCTGGGTGCTCTCCCACATTTGCTGCTTGTGACAGTACTGCTGCTTATCGAACAACTGATGGAAGCTGTAATAATCTACAAAACCCCATATTTGGTATGGCTGGGGCACCTCAGAGACGAGTTCTCTCCCCCGTTTATGGTAAAGTCTTGGTTTTCATTTCATAAAGGCTTACAAATTATTTAAATTTTCTCACAACGGTTATCTCCCCTAGTGCCGCTTTAATAATTGCACAATCTAAGATGACTAACAATATTCCCGAGGCGTTGCCCATATGGGAAACAGGTGGCGACGATAGATAAACGCAATTGGCCGCCTGCAGTAGTCTTGATGTCTCTGAATTGTCAATATGTAATATGTAGGATCAAAAGATAAAAAAAAAACACGGAAGAAAAACTGAATGCAGTTAAAAATGTTTGTGATGGCAGATGTGTGTACTTCGTAAAGGGAGATCACTCTGTATGAAACAAACGTTATTCAAGACAAGTTGCAATGTATTCGCAACACCTCAAGTAATGCTTCTTTCCAAATACGAGAACGACTTGACGCATCAACGAAATCGCAAGTTAATACTCCATAGGGTTCGGTACAATGTAAATGGTTCTGATCTTTAAAATGTATTATAGTTGCAAAGTCTTCGAAGATGTTGCATTAATTAAAGCTAGATTACAAATCGCATTTAATTTTACAAAACAACCTTCCGTTAGTTTGATATTGGTCTGTTTCTAAACCGAAAGTATCTGATTTTAATAATCAAAACGAAAGTAGGAATTTTGATAGATTGGAGATGATTTTCTAATTTACCTTGTTGATAACGAACACGGAATTACATAACGTTTCATTACATACGAAACGTTTTTCATGTGAGAAATATTCACATTCGATAAGGTATACCTAGTTCTCTTCAGTGACAGAGAAGATCTTAGAAACACAGTCAGGAGTTAAATATCTTATCTATCGCAAATCATGTCAAATTATGTGAATGAAATTTAATTTCTTTCGTCGACTTGCTATACATGAAAGTAACATTTTACATACATATGTATTGCCGCTCTAAAACCAAGAATATATGTCAAATATAATTTGTCACAGAATGATTATATGAGGTTAGCGATTGTTAGCACTAATATGTCAGTAAGTAATTAAGCGATGTGTCAATAAGTTCCAAGTAATATCGTTACCTGGGTTATCCCGGTGACTAAAACAGACACTAAACTACGATCATGTTTAGTACAAAACTGGGTTACTTCAATTTTCGAAACCATTGCCGACTAAGACATAACAGTTGTAAAATGTATCCTGTATTTCAGTCGCTTAAATAAACGTGAACATCATATAGCTTTCGAAATGTATAGGCCTATATCGACCCAAATATGTTGCCACCACAAACAACATCTGAGTATCGTTTAGGTACCAGTATTCACACGCTTACTCAACTTCGAGAAAATTACCTGATAATGCATGTTGAACTTTTCTTAAAGCTTTCCTGGAGCTGCAAAACATAATTCCGAAATGGATATTCCCTATGCAGTAAAGAAAATACCTGTATCAAACTCTTGTATTTTGCGGTTTGGGGAAACATGTAAGAAAAATGACAACGTTACGTAGACTTGTAGCGTACGTCTATAATAAGGAATATACTGCCGAATTCTCTTATTTACGACAAAGTATATTGTGACAAAAATCATGTCTATCTACCTTAATATGAATACTTATTGGTTTCATTGCATATTGCAGATGACGGTCTTGAAGCCCCTCGATCAAGTGGCGTTAATGGAGGTACTTTGCCGAACGCAAGAACTATTAGCAACGCTGTACACAGGGGAGCTGCAGGCGGCGAAATACGTAGTCCTGAAATAACTCTACACACATTCCAGATGGGTCAATTCTTGGACCATGATATCATCGCTACACCAGTACAAACAGGTTTGGTATTTCTTTTTTAAGTTTGCCAAATATTTTGCTATGTCGTTGACGGTTCGTGTATTAAATTATTCAGTCATAATTGGAGAGGTATTTGCGCGTATTTGCTAAAAATCAGGTACATTTCAGTGTAGATTTCCTCATTTTATCATCACGTATTATATTGACACGCCCTTAGTATGTACAAACATATTCAAAAAAAATTTCTAACGTGATATTAAGTGTTTCCCTTCATCCCATCTAGAGTTCGCTCCCTTTGCCCCTTCTATAGAATGTGTTAAGGAATGGACAAAGAGACAGAACTCTATCGTGACCCCTGTCCGTATAATTGTACCTTGAATCGAAATGATGCTTAACCATTTATGTAATTCTATTTTCCAGAGGTGACTGACTGCTGCACACCCGCTTCTGCTTCAGAGTAAGTGTTTCTTCAGTTTATCTAGTTTGATAGTATGTGTGTCTACATCGGTGTGAAATATCAGCAATAATAGCAGTAACAGCAGTATTACCATCATGTACCGCTGTTACCGGTGTTACAGCATGCAGTATTACCATCATGTACCGCTGTTAGCAGTGTTGGTAGTGATTCCGCTACTTCTGTCCGCGGTAACAGCAGTAATACTGCTCACTCAGTCAACGGTAAACAGGATAAATTATTGCATACATTCATTACATTGCACGTAATGACTTTAAAGCAAATGTGGTGGCAGTGTTGAAATAGCAAATGGTTATGCACCGTTAAAGTGTAAATTATCAAGGGAGTACAAAGTTGACATAGGGAACTCAACATTCACAAGACAATGCCTCCCCCCCACAAACCCAGGGAAACATCAACCTACGAAACAGTAGGAGTTAAAGCAAGGGAAGTCAGGAATTGACGGGCTGATTATCAAAAGAACCTTGGAGAATTGGCAGGGGGTATAATGACATTGAATGGATGGAATACATTACAGGACAAGCTTTGAAAGCAAGTTGGCCATGCACAAAGGGGGGACAACACAAATAGTATATCAGGCCAAGGAATTGTACCATGAGAAAGGGGAACTGAGTATTACTGCCAGCACTGTTTGTAGTGACAATGATCACATTGCTCTTGCTTCTACCACTCCCGTTTCCAAATTCGCACTGATTGATGTTTTAACGGCGTTTTATGCCTGCAAATCCGGGTCGAAACTTGTGAAAACCTCGCTTGTTAAAACTGGATGATTTTTACATTTAAAAATTTTCATAATTCCTTTGCGATAATACTGGAGAATATATTTTTATTGTAGTATTTAATATGTATATCTATTGATGTTTCAACTATATGAAATAATTATATTGTTCATGCTTGTGTAGGTAAAAAATGACAACAGTTGAGAAAAATATTACTTTACTTGCAGCACACAAAATTGCATCAACATCAACATCCAAAGAAATGATCGTTTCAATCCAATGTTTATACAGGGGTACTGTATGGGTGTACCTAGATCAGCCCCTGTCTTCTGTCCAGATGGTAAGCTAAATTTACTAAGCATGAAAAACATTGTTTCGTCTGATACAAACCATGAAAGTGGTATAATAATGTAACAAAGCTACACACTCTGTAATCTGTGGAATATTTAGGCAATATTACCCTTATTTACTTAAAATGCTTTACTCATTATATCTGCTGTGTATATGCTTATTTCATAGAAACTTCAAAAATCATGATGTAAACACATATGAGTATATTGTATAGTACTTTTTGGGACAGTATAACCGATGTCTGAATACGTATCATAGATTGCTATAAGTACAAAAATATACCATTAAAATCTCGTTTTGGAGTCGCAATGAATGTACAAAATATGCCATTAAATTATCATTGGAGTCGCTATAAAGATACAAAAATATTCCATTAAAATCTCGTTGGAGTCGTTATAAAGATACAAAAATATACCGTTAAATTCTCGCTGGAGTTGCTATAAAGATACAAAAATATTCCATTAAAATCTCGTTGGAGTCGCTATAAAGATACAAAAATATACCGTTAAATTCTCGCTGGAGTTGCTATAAAGATACAAAAATATACCATTAAAATCTCGTTGGAGTCGCTATGAATGTACAAAATATACCATTAAATTCTCTGTGGAGTCGCTATAAAGATACAAAAATATACCATTAAAATCTCGTTGGAGTCGCTATGAATGTACGAAATATACCATTAAATTCTCTCTGGAGTCGCTATAAAGATACAAAAATATACCGTTAAATTCTCGCTGGAGTTGCTATAAAGATACAAAAACATAGCATTAAAATTTGGCTGGAGTCGCAATGAAGGTACAAAAATATACCATTAAATTATCGCTGGAGTCGCAATGAAGGTACAATAACATAGCATTAAAAGTTGGCTGGAGTCGCAATGAAGGTACAAAAATATACCATTAAATTATCGCTGGAGTCGCAATTAAGGTACATGTACAATAATATACCATTAAATTATCGCTGGAGTCGCAATGAAGGTACAAAAATATACCATTAAAATATCGCTGGAGTCGCAATTAAGGTACATGTACAATAATATACCATTACATTATCGCTGGAGTCGCAATGAAGGTACAATAGTATACCATTAAATTATCGCTGGAGTCGCAATGAAGGTACAAAGTATACCATTAATTTCTCGCTGGAGTCGCTATGAAGAGACACAAATATACCACTAGAAATTATCCGTGGAGTCGCTAATAAAGTACAAGCATACACCGTAAATCTTGCTATGAAGGTGCAAAATTATACTCCTAATTCTCGCCCGAAACACGTTGAAAAAAATTCTGGATTCTATCAACTGCATCATTTGAATCGTTTGATTATGCCAAGGAATCGGTTGGAAATTCTAAATTTCTAGTGATTTGCCAATTACTGAATTTATGTTCATATTTTGAAAGTATACTAAGTACTGACGTATTACTAAAGATACCAGTAATGAATGGTAAGGTAACAAATGTGTGGCACAAAATGTTCATATCAAAATTAGTTTTAAAACACACTAAAATGACATTTAAAGACATAGCATAGGTACACAAATTTGCGTTTTTAAATGTACTGAGTATACATACATTAATTACATGTATATATAAAACTGATATGTTGCTTTCAATTAACCATGACTGTTACAGTTAGTGTATGTATGTGTATGTGTGATTCGGATTAATAATAACATTTCTAATTTCCTTCTAAACTTCAGCAACCTCAACAGCCTCCAGACGTCAGCAGATCAATGAAATCACCTCATTTATTGATGCTTCCAATGTGTACGGCTCATCGGCTGCAGAACAAAGCGAGGTTCGTGATGGAGGTGAGATATTTATCATTTCTTTCAAACCAAAATTGGAAAAATTTGCTAGCAATACGTTTTTTTAACTAGAACGTCTGATACAGAACAGCCCACGACAGAAAATATTTACTCATTCAATACTTTACGAATTCCTGCTGTTCTTCTGTACAAAAATGAAGACAAATGGGTAATCTGAATCAACATTATTTGTTTCTTACTTTTACACCGATTTTAACCACCCGTCCAGTACGAACCTAAATATTTCCCTGATAGACATGAATCATAGATTGAGGACGAGTGCCATCACGTGCATTATTTTAAATCAATCGGCTCGTGTGGTGAGCTCAGCCTGTAGAGCACTCGAGTGCCAATCTGACGTTCTTGGGTTCAACATTTTGGTGGAGGTATGATTTCTGACAATTTGAATAGGCATTCGTTCCCCCAGCTCTGATTCACGTAGGGAAGTTGTCAGTTGCTTGTTGAAGAATGATTTATTACTCGGTAGTTATCCATGGAATACCGGTAAGGTCAACTGACCACAACGGTGTAAACACTGTACTTAAATGTCAATCATCAAGAAACCGTCGGGTTTCATTTTATATGCCTACATTCTTGTTACATTGATCTATTCTCTGTTTAAGCTTTTTTGAAGACTGAAGGAAATACACGTCTACCAAACAATCCTGATCAAACACATTGTGATGCTAACAATGCGGCTGGTGAATTCTGCAGTCTTGCTGGTAAGTCCCATACATGTCTTGGTATTGCCAGTTCATATTCAGTCTTGTCCATTTACATAAATAACACATTTTTGTAAGATAATTTATTTGCATTGATACCATGATTGATAATGTGAAATTGGACATATAATATATATTAGCACTGGCTATATCTCATATAATAATTTCGAATAGAAAATGCGTCTTTTAAATATCCTATGAATATTATCAAACTCAAATGATCTGTTTTGTCTTCTCTGTTACCTGCTATACCCACTTTCATGGCGTGTATTTATTTTTCTAAACAATGTTTCATTCTGTATCACATGTATTTAGATCCACCTTTATTTCTTTTTCAGGTGATGCTCGTGTGAATGTAGTACCATCTTTAACAGCCTACCATAATCTGTTTGTCTTGGAGCATAACAGGATTGCTACATTATTACAATCCTCATTTCCTGACCAGGAGACTTTGTTTCAGGAAACTAGAAAAATCATCATAGCAATCATGCAGAAGATTGTCTACGACGAGTTCCTTCCGTCTTTTCTTTCAGCGTCTGCTCTCTCTCAGTACAAGCTTCTTAGTTCTGAGTCTTACTCTTATGATCAGTCGATTGATGCTACCATTGCAAACAGCTTCGGTATTGCTTACAGGTAATAACTTCTTCTAATGTGGTTTGAAGTCACATAAACAACTAGGGTCTTGTACTGACTAGTTTAGCTATTAGGGCGGAAGAAGACCCAATGAAGACATCTGGGTAGAAAGACCGTCCTTCCGTCAGTCAGCTGGATGGCTTTTTCACTTATATATATCACGGGTGGGTTTCGAACCCGCAGTGGTGTTGAGGGGCAAGTGATTCGAAGTCTGCAACCATATCCACTAGACCACGGAGGCCCAATTTCATCAATGTCAATACTGAATAAAAGCAAACGAATTCTACGACACTGACGCTCTGAATATCCAATATAATTCTATACAATCCTAGTACTGCTAATAACACAATCCACTAAGTTCATAGGTTAAAGCTCGTGTGCATTTTCCATAAACATGGCCCTACAGGGTATACGAGTTCCGAGCTATATTCGTTGCATTGAAAACAGTTAAACAGTATACTTTCAAGAGTGAATAGGTGTACAAATCGTTTGGTTTAATAGACATTCCCAATTTAATCCGATACTGAATCCGAATCGGAATCCGATACCGATAAAAGACAGGTGCGTATCCAATGCTTTTGTTGGTGAAATGTTTAGGTACTGTTTGATTTTGGGTCATTTATATTTATAGGCGTTCAGCGACGTATAAGATCTACCTTCAGTCACAACCTAGTTGGTAAAACGTCCTCCCGTACAAGTAATATCTAAGTAATAAATAGTTAACAAAAAAAGGGTTTCGCCATATTTTTAAAGCGTTTTCGTTCACTCGACAACACTGTTAGTAAGACAAGTAAAACAAATTGACCGAATACCTCACGGGAGTTTCACGTTGTTGACGATTAACAGTGAAAACATAATCGCTAAAATTCATGAATCCTGATGACACAGGCTAATATTATAACTCGAATTCGCTATTTCTTTCATTGTCGTGTTTACCTTAATATCGATTATATGGGTGTTCTATACAACCTACTCATCCGTTCATAATTGAAATATGATTTAAACAACCTTCCCACCCTATACCAAATATAATGGGTAAATCGATAGTGAAAGCTTTATCGAATTGGGTTTATACCTACTAATATCTACTTTCTTTATACAATGATTTCTTTAACACAACAAACACTATGTGTACAATTCGGAAGTGTTTTTTTGTTCAGTGTAGTTGTTGAAGTCGGTAAATTGTTGTATGAAGATACATTTCAACTGGTCTAGTACAACAAAATGTCCGCGTAATCATCACCATGATTGACATTGAGACAAGAATAAGTTCAGCAACATCTCATCTGGGACCAATATATATATTGGTCCCAGATCACATGCAAATGAAAAACATGACAATCAGAAATTCACAAGTTTTTTCAATTAACAGACAAACCTTAACAAGGTAACACTTTTTTCAACTTGTTGACAGTGTCGTAAAAAGTCCACAACACAGGGGATATTTTACCATATATGGTTATAATCAATTGACCTTACTGTTACTTAAAACTTGATCAACGTTTTTGTTAGCAACTAAGCAGGTACGTGTGTTTAAGTTAACTGTTTAAGGTCAGGGTCCGTGTGGAACGTTGACTTATTTGTAAAGCATTGAAACACTCGAATAACTTTCACGTGGATTTTTTCGGCGTAGCCGTACTAACGAAAGGTTTTGCATGTAGGTGTTGTGTAAACCAATCAAATCTTACGTTAACCACCAAGGCAATTTTTTCAACAGAACAATATTTGTAACCATGACGCGATTTGGTTAACCTTTCGATAAAGGGTGCGTTACCGTACCGAAATCCACTGAACTTCGGTGAATTTACCGATTTCCATTTTGGGTCAGTAGTGACCAGCAATCTCGTCACATTTTTTTTACAAAACAAATCTTAACATTCAAATTGCGCCGACCATCTTTTTTCAAGTTATTTCTTGTTTATATTTACGAAGGAATCGTTTCAGAAATAATAAAATAACGAAATGCCACGATTCATATCATCACGTGCAAATTAAGACCGCCTCATTAATAAGACCGCATTTGCATAGAGCAGATTCCAATTTATTTTTCCAAATTTTACCTCGAAAATCAGACTGCCTAACAACTAATAATTAACTATAACGTATTCAACTTCCTCAGTTAAGAATTGTAATCATCAACGCACACTCAAATATACAAAGTCAGACTTAACGAATATACTTTGAGGGCCCTAAAAACCCTACAAACATTGATAATATTAACTGAACTACTGTCTGTATCTGAGATACCACAACTGAATTGTCCAATGCTAACATCCCTACTGTTCAACTCAGTTGAAAGAGCATATTTAAAAAAATACAACATAAAAATATTTGCGGTTGACATTCACCAACAGGTTGTTTTTTTATACATCTAGCACCTAATGTATATGCTTTTAGTACATTATATGTCTTGTATCGCAAATGCAAACGTTTGCTCTGAGTGCAAATCTATGTAATTGCAGGATGGGTCATACTTGGATACCGAGAGATATGTCTTTATTTGACCGCAACCTCCGACCATTCCTTAGACTGGAAACAGACGAAACATACAACAACCCCGAGTTGACATACGCCACAGGAAACCCTGCTGGTATGGAAGGGCTTGCATATTGGTTGTCCGGTGCCAATTCACCGGAAACAGATAGGTACGTTTACGTTGTAGGTATGCATGCATTACAATGGCGTCGGATTTGAAAATACTGGATCTAAATCAAGATACTAGCACAGTGTATCATATGTTGGGTATCATTCATGTTCAAACATACTATTACAGTGTATATACAGAGGCATATATACACACGGCCTTAATAATCAGTAATGAGTGGGAAAATGCCAATTTCATTGCTTAGTAGACATTTCTCGGTATTCCTAAATATCTAAATACGGTCTTGTATATTTCTTCATTTGCTTTGATAAACCACTTGAGTGGTCATACAGGACTTGTTCTGTTAATGCCATATCATGTGGTTGTGTGTGGTCAATTATGTTTTGCAAATTAACACCATTCGAATGTTCTGTTTTCTGTTACAGAATTGTAGAAGAACAAGCAAGAAGTCGTCTTTTTATTGATCGTGATAACAATATCGCCTTCGATCTAGCTGCTCTCAATATTCAACGTGGTCGCGATCACGGTTTACCATCTTACAGCGAGTTCAGGAAGTCATGTCAGCTATCGACTGTTTCCTCATGGGAATCACTAGTTGATCATGCTGTAGACACAAGAACCAGATTACAGGATGCTGGATACGAGTAAGGATTCACGAAACTTCTTCGAAACACCTTGGCCCCTGCAGCAATGTTTGCTTGACTTAGATTTTCTTTTTCATATGTACACCCATTTCCGGCAAATCGAGTAATACACAGCGAATGTCATGCCGGATATAATACTTGCATGAAACTATTTAGAGTCAGTTTTCCATACGTGATTTCAGTGCTGTGCTTAAACACTAAACATAAAATACCATACAAAGTTAACGCGGTTAGGGTTGTTGGCTTAAAACATCCACCCGCATATAATTTGTCATACGTAAATACTCGACATACAATAATATTAAAGTTTAGTTGATGGGCCACCGTTGTGTAATTAAGTCGTATGTTTAAATTCCTAAGCTTATTCAAATCCGGGCTGTTTTCATTCCCTCATAATAGCTGTTCGTTAATTTCGGTTCATTTTTTTATCTTTTTCAACAGATCTCCAGAAGATGTTGACCTTTTTACCGGAGCCCTTACTGAGACACCTGTAGCAGGGGGTGCGATGGGTCCCACATTGGAGTGTTTACTAGGGGACCAGTTTATGCGCCTGAAGTTTGGTGATCGATTCTGGTACCAAGGAGAGGCAGCTGGATTGAACGCTGGTAAAATATTATCATTATTAGAGTAGTATATACACATTTGAAAGACAAAACATTATTGCTTTGTTATCCCAACTTCGTCTGTACGTACCGTTTAAAAGCATATACATGTATGTGTTTAACAAGCATTCACTCTTACCCGGCCTCTAGCACCGGAGCAAGAAAGAAAACTGTCCACACTCGAGTGACATCTACATCTACTTGTCCTGATAGTGCCACAAAATATAATGTCTCTTATTGTCTACTTAAATGGTAATATACCTGTATCTTTTAGGAAAATGGTAAATAATAAATGGAATATGTAGATGTTTAAAACATGTTTTGCGGAAGAATTAGCGATGGAAAGTCTTAACTTTGTAATCACAATAATACTTCGTGCCTATGTAAACAAAGAATCGACATAAGAGAGACAATAAGAATCATCAAACATCAAAATACGTGTCGGCACTCTAATATGATTGGCTGTTGCATCGGCTATAAAGATCGGAGCTATAATGTGTTATGCCACAGGACACGGCATATCATGATTCGAGTAGAATTTTCCATTGGAACGCTTACTTCCTCAGTGCTTACACATTCTGTTACGGGACTGGTAGACTTTGTCTAGTATTAATTTGATGGACGTGACGATCACCATGCTTGACTGCTAAACAAACTGACATTCATAACACCATGTTACTGAGAAAATGTGTTCTGGAATCGGGCTTTTTTATATTATAGACTAAAATAAAAGTTCAATACACTGAATTTAATTTATTACAGATCAACAGAGTGCTATAAGGAGCTATTCAATGTCGAGAATGATGTGCGAAAGTTACAATTTCAACAGAATTCACTATCCAAGTGCATTTGAGGCAACGTAAGTTTATTTAATGGTAGTAAAGGTGTCAATGGCAAATGTCTTCGAGTCTGCAAATCTAACCATTCAGAGCTTCATGGTTATGAGTTTAATTCTTGCGATTTTTCATCAAACCAGTATAATGTACATACAATTCTGATTCAGTTACCAACAATAAAATGTATTGTCGTATACGACCAGTACTGACTTCAATGCTATATGCATATTTTCAATATGTGGACCGTAGCTACTGGACCACAACTATAGGTCATACATGTATGAGCATTGGATAATTCATGTATACGTATATTCAAGAAACAGAAAATGGGTTTTAAAACATAATTACATTTGTGTTTCCATGTCAATGCAGTTCATTTATGTCCCAGTAAAGACACAAATACAAGTGTGGATTAGAAATGTATGACATCTAACCAATGCCAGACGTTTTATTAAATATATAAGTAGTTAAGTAAACAAACAAAGTTGTGAACATGATAATAATATTATCAGTTTGACATAAAGTTGGACACAGCAAAGTCCACTTTTTGTTATAAAAGTTGCATGTCTCTTGGTGCATGCCTCTTGGTGCATGTTGTGTGACTGCGTACGTTGTGTATATGTGTGTCATTTTCTGTCTGATTAGTATGTTCCCTTTGTTTTGCATGAATTAATGTTTTGTACTTTCAGTGACACCAGAACACGCTGTACCGATATTCCAGCCCTAAATATAGATGTGTTCAAACCTGCCCCAGTCACCACAGCACCACCGCCAACGACCGCAGCCCCACCACCAGCAACTCGCCCACCACCAGCAACTCGCCCACCACCAGCAACTAACCCACCACAACCACCCCCTCGAGGAGGAAGACGCCCAAGGCCTAGGACTGTCGACCAGATGTTAGAAGATCTCCTTCATGCTTTGGAAGAAGAAAACTAAAGATCGGGCAGCATCTATTCTTAATCAAGTTGTAATCATTCATATACATGTATATTAAATCATGTAACATTAAAGATTGATACAGAAAAAGTTGTACATGTATTTAGTATGATGGAATATTAATGCATTCAAATATTAGGCGATACATTGTTATTAAGTTTACTATATATGTTGCTGTTAGTACACTCGCTTCAAAAAGAAACGCATATTTTACATTGTAATATTTTTATCAATGTTATAAGGAAATAAGTGTATACATTCATTTAATGGCTTTACGCTAAAACTGGGGAAATTATTGAGGTGTACGTTAAATTACACTAAGATGTGTAAGTCATGTTTATACATTATTTTTGTTTCATTTTGTAATGATTGCATTCTGTTAGTGTTTGAAAATACCATTTTTACTTTCATTCATTGCTATCTCAGTAATGGAAAAATAAACGAATCATTTAGATATATATCGTGAGGTCTAAATACTTAAAAAGAGTGGTCAACTTGGAACTTAAGTTACATGTTATATTTGTGGTTAGAAACTGTTTGATTCTTCATACATATATGCGAGATATTTTATGATAAAATATTTTTTTAATAATATACAGTTTAACAATTTTTATTGAACGGTTTTGTATTTCATTGTTATCATATGATTATCAGCTGTAACATTAAAAACAGCCTATTACTATTCAGTAAAAACATTCATTGAATTATAGCACAGCATATCAGTTGTTTTAAATTATTAAGTTTGAGGATATTGTTGAGAATAATTTGTTGAGTTTTCATATATTTAGGTCTAGTTCACTTGTTTCGATACTTTTATACATTTGATACATTTACAAATAAATATCTAGTATACTTGTCGATATTGTTTTATTTCAATCTCCACCAGTTAAATTGTAGGCAACTGTTGGTAGTTATTAATCTCTTTGTTTGATGTTGCTTAGCAACTTCGAATCCTTTCACTCAGTGGAATATCATACCGGTACAAAATCATCTTTAACCTTTTTTATCGTTATTATCTGACTGTAGTGTATATAGTACTGCCAAAAACCAACTCGGCAAGTAATGCAAAATACATGAATGTTCATACATCATTGAAGAAATAACAAATTCTATTCGAATACCATGGCAAAGTGCCTTATTCACAAACATTTTAAGACTGAAACGCGGACTTGGACTTCAAAATCTTAAATGTTCTTTTGCTCTTACGTTGTTATTGCAGTGTAGATTTTAATAAAAATTGGCAATAGTGTTGAGTGGGTAACAACAATTATGCGGACAAAATTTCACTTGTTTACATTTAATGAAAATTATAGGCTGGCAGTCTAATTCTGAGTTTCAGTTTTTTGTGAATAAGGCTACAGTAATGCCTATCGGAACACATTTTCTATGCTTGTAGCATACATCACAACTTTTAAGTTGTCGAGAGTGAAATTACTTGATATGCAGGAACATGTACATAGTAAAAATTGAAGCCTTAATTAAATCAAAAGCAAGACCTTGGCTTGAGAAGCAATTCAGATTGTGAAAAAACACCAGAAATCGATCGAACTACCCATAATGAAATAGATACTTAAGACGCATATGATCCCTTTAAAATCGGATATGTACCGTGACACACAGTTGTCTACAAGTGTTCCATTTTACCCTGGAGTTGACCCTTGTGAATTTCCAAAAGCCATATTTTGACCATCGGGCTTC
The DNA here is from genome assembly GCA_032209605.1 of Mactromeris polynyma. Lineage (NCBI taxonomy): Eukaryota > Metazoa > Mollusca > Bivalvia > Venerida > Mactridae > Mactromeris > Mactromeris polynyma. The sequence goes on along the minus strand of JASFXZ010000001.1, from coordinate 37,424,830 downwards.
AGACTGAAGGGTCAATTTTCTCTAAAATGTTATTTGGCTTTTAAATATTAAATGAGGTCATAAATTGACAAAAATTATCATAGTTCCCACATTTACTATATTTACCTCCCTTGTTTTGAATGGTCGGCCATTTGATAGGCAAATTTCCTGCAATTTTTTAGGGAAAATATTGCAAACGATGATAAAATACAAACAGATAAATAAAAAAGTTATTCATTATCCTTATGTGGGCAGATGGCTCAGAAAATTGAAGAAAAAGTGGTTTTCACATATTTGGGAATATTACTCCTATATAAGTGCTTATCAGTTTTGCCTATCAAATTGGCTGGTGATAATATCAAGGCAGGTAAATAGTGTAGTTGTGGGAAATATATATTGAGATTCAGCGCCTAGTAGAACGCCCCTGGTCTGGGGTAGAGCACATGATCCTAAAGTTGCCAGTTTGAATCCTTTCTTTGCCAGACTGAACTAAACTCCTCAAATCATTATATTCAGACTAAAACATTATTATTCTGAATTTTCTATAAGAATTCGGATTCCTCGTAAAATAGGGAGCGGGACCGCATTAAGAACCGTACGGTACGGGAAGGCCAGGTTTAAAACACGGACAGGCCGCAAATTACGGCCAAAATGGAAAGGAAAACGCGGCCACCCCCTTAACTTCTTTATTATTTAAGATATCTTAAAAAGTCTTTTTGCATATTAGAGGGTACCCTCGTAGCTTTCCTTAACAAGGTTTAAATTGAAATTATTTGAATTAAAAGTTTATAAAATTTTGTCTAAAAGTCGGACCGTTTTTTTATCAAAATTGCGGCCAGAATGGAAAACACGGCCACCCCCTTAACTTCTATATTTTTTATCGTATACTAGACCCGAAGTCGAAAGGGATTTGCATGTAAATATTTCTAGGTGGTGTCTTGCGATGCTCGATGTATAGGATATAGACAGAGTACGAGAGCTTTCACAGTAGCCCGATGTACGAGGCCGATATCCGACTTACACATCGTCAATCCACTCACAAAAGCTAATATAATATAAAATGTCTCAAGTAAACGATGTGGAGTTGGTATATGATATGCGCTTGTTCCGTGGAAATATCCCTGGACAGCTCATTAAGGAGCAAACTGGTCACAGGAGCACCGCCATCTACAGTTATAAACGAGCAAGGGACGATCAAAAACGTCGCGTTTCAAACGTCCTGCAATCATGCTCCAAAGGTCAAAGTCAAATCGAAATAGCTGATGTAGGCGCTACCTTAAAAACAACATATTTAATATGTCAATTAAACTCTGAAATTCACATGAACTATGAAACAATGTCTGATAAATGAGTGTTAAGATTTCCTGCGATTTTAGTATTACGTCGCAGCTTTTGAATCAAGTATGGAGTAGTTGAGGTCTGGCTCCAAATTGTCGAAGAGGGGAGGAGTGTAGCGATTTAGGTCACTTCCAACAGCCTTGCTGTTGGGCTAGCTCTTTAGCTATAGGATTGAGTGTCCACTTTGGGTGCACGAGGACCCGGGTTCAATCCCATGTGTGGTCATGTTTTTTTCCTCTGTGATCTACAATAAGATTTCAATCTAGATAATCAAGTCTAAAAAGACTTTGTATCATACACACAAGTTACATAAACACAAGATTGATAACAATAACATAACATATTTCAAGTTTATTATCGACTTGAGCTATTACAGCTCATTGTCATTGTCATTAGCAAATATGTACACAAATACATCGATATTGATAGCATAGTAACAATAATAATGTAACAATACAGTATTAAAATTTAACAGCAAGGTTAAAAGATAATAAATGTCATGAAGAATGCATAAGTAATGAACCATGTCAGTTACATCAATATCAAGGATAACACAAAAAAGGGAAGAAATCCCTTATTTCCATTGTGGTCCCCGGTAGTGGTGTTCTGACATAGAGAGGCATGAAACATGATTTTAGTAAAAAATAAATATTTAAATTAAGATACTCGTCATTATACAAAGCTTGTTATTTACCATGTAATCATGAAAGATATAAGAAAATGAAAACATTGCACTGAAAAGAAAGACTACAGTCAAAGGTTTGACACTAAATGTAGATTTCAACATGTGCAAATTATTGTTTTAAAAAAAGATCCTTCACAGTACTTTTAAAAACACTAAGGCTGGACAGATTCCTTATTTGAGATGGTAGTATATTCCATAGCTTGCAACCTAAAAAGCCTTGAAAATGACTTCAGACCAAAGCCTTTGACCCTAGGCAGCATAAAAGACCCACTGTCACTAGACCTTGTTCTATATGAATGAACAGAATTTTGGGTCACAAAATATTAACTCATATAGTCATGAGGAGATTGGCCATTCTTAATTTTATCATCATGTGATAAATAAATACATATATTAATGAATAACATCAATAACATTGTTATATTTGTTCTTAAATTACATATTTCAAACGTAAAGATGAATATTACAAGTCATTGTATAAACAAATAATAACAAAAGAAAAGAAATGGGAATAAAATGTTTGTTTTGAATAAAAGGTCTATTATTTGATTATTTGAAATGTCAATGGCACATTAATTACAGTCAGAGAACATATTTATTCTTATTGAACCAAAGATGAATACATTGAACCTCTCTAACCTGATCCTTTCTTGAGCAACAACCTCCCATAAACACTTGAATCAACTTAATCAACCTCCCTTAAACAACCGAAACAAGATCATCTAAATATCATACCCGTCAAGTTCAGTCAAAATCCATGTAGCAGTATTAAAGCTGTTGTTTATATAGTTTCATTATAAGCATATAAGGAATAAGCCCCCCTCCCTGGCAGCCATATTTTTGACGGAACTGAATAATTCATACAATCCTCTTAGAGGACCACTAGACAATGCTACACACCAAAGACCTAAATACCACAGATGCGCTACTTGGCCAGATATCGTAAACTCTCGCGGCAAATAAAATCTCGCGAGAGCAGGTTAACGTTTACCAGATATGGTGCATCGATACTATGTTAACGGCAGAAGTAGTCTAAAAACAATATATTGTTGTCAAAATAAAATATGAAACTCTGTCTGTTTTGTTATTCATACTCAGATTAAATATATATTGTTTATATAGTTACTTTTGAAGGAATGTCTTATGAAAATGGCACATAAAATATTTTAGACGTCTGTCTGTGTTCTCATATAAATTGATAATCGACAGTAATAAATGAATTTTCTTGTGTTTTAATTAATTTGATTGGTCGATGCCTATTGTTTTGCAATTCATAAACCACGCCCTCGGCAGATTAGTTCTACTGGTCACTACTGTAATTGAAAATTGCCCTAGGTGTCGGCTGTAAAAACACAAGTCATAAAACCCCAGGAGATCTTTGTTATGTGTTAATTCATACTGCTATTTCCTGTTTAATAGAATAAGTGCCTTTGATAATTGAAATGATTAGGTCATATCAGTCTGTGATCTCAATTTGTAATAAACACAATCGGGTTTCAACGTCTGTCATCCAGAAATGTTCATATTTCAAAGATTAAACCAGCCTCTTGCGACATTTTTTAATGTTTATTCTTGTTCAGAATTAAATTGCTGTCACCACCCTGTTACACAGACAATAAATACATTGATTTGACCTACTATTTTTTTTTTTTTCACACCCTTGTGCTGGGGAAAATAGACGACCTGTGTACACAAACATGACATGCTCGCGTGATTTACATCATTTGTTTAATTGATCTTTACACAATTTTAAGATTATGTGAACACAGATTGTTTTTCACAGCAGCCTTTTAAAATATTTAATTGACATGGAAGTGTATTAGTACAATTAGAATTTGATGAAATATCCAGAAATGAAGCGGAAATAACCGACCTGTTTAGAAATACAGTTATGAAGCAATGATGTTGTGAAAATTTCTTTTATCTTGGATTGTTTGATCGCCGTTTCTGGAAAAACTATCAAGATTAAACACATTTGTTTGAGGATTTGACGTCCTAAAAGATTACCTTTTACATTTGGGTAAGTTAGATATTTATGGTTCTTATTGTGAAAATCCGAGAATTGATAGGAAACTTAACGTGAGTCTGTGAAGAAATTACGCTTCAACGTGTGCAGCGTAAATTCGCTACCTATGATTACTTGAATGCTGTTAATGCAAAAAACTTGAATATATTGTAACCTAATATTTTTAATATGCTTTAACTTAATACAAGGATTTATCGTTTGATAAGAATACACACCAAATACGTTATTGTTTTGGACAAGAAGATTTTCAAAGTTTACACTTTCAAAATTGTAAGGGTCTGTGGTCTACTTATATAGCAAACCGGAACCATTGGTACAACTTTACAAGAGGAACACCCAATTATCATAAAAGTTCATCATGAGCACTTTCTGCTCAGGTAAACTAAAAAACAAACAATACATGTTACAAAAGTAAACAAGCTTGATAATTTTCTCATGAAATATTCAATACTTCAAGTCAAAAAAGTTTCATATTAATCTTCTTCTTCTTCTAAATTTATATTTGTACCAAACTTTGCATAAAGATGTACTTTCAGATCTTGTAATGTTTTCTTGTGTGCTGCAGCTTGTTTTTCTAATTCTTCCATATCGTGTTTAGTTCCTTGCTTGGCTTTTTCTAACATCTCATTTGTCTCATCTGGATCCAGGCTGATAAAAACTTCTCTAACTTGGTATGTATCAAAGGTTAAGGAAATATTGACGAAATTACACAATCACATGAAATAAGTACACAATCCTGTTTGTTCATGACGATTTTCTTTCACCAATTTTATTCAGAATCTCAAAACTAGTCAAAATGGGCTTATGTCAAAATTTTGAAACAGCCAAAAATAGAAGAAATCACTGGCTCTACAACACTCAGCAAATCTTATAAGCACTCCACAACAAACTGTTCTTGAAATTTTCGTAATTTGAAATAACCAATTGTATGAATACTATAATACTGCTAATTGTATGATAGTGTTGTTGTTTAAAAGCCCAACATTTACTCCTTGGGTAGTAACCAAGCCAATTATCACACTAAACCCCATTGATGTTAAATGTTGTTAAAAAAGAGATAAATAAATTTGTATAAATGAATTAAACGGTCAGCATTATACTAAAACTAAAAAGCTAAATATTTCGATTATTTCCAATACGAGTTTTCAAACTGATCCTATAATTGATTATGAAATGTATCAGATTATCCATCACTAGCTGTCCGTCAAGTTAACATTGCTTGCTTCTCAGTACTTCACTTGGTAGTACTGACCTTTAGGAATTTGAATTCACATTTTACTCGATTGTCATAGTATACATATTTATCCCTATTTCCTAGATTTCTTCTTTGATATTATTTGTCTTTCTTTCTTACTTAAACTCTGGCTTTCTATAAATAATAAACAGCACAGCTTTACACGCACTGTTACATTGATAAACACCACAGCTTTACACGCACTGTTACATTGGTAACAGCACAGCTTTACACGCACTGTTACATTGATAAACAGCACAGCTTTACATGCACTGTTACATTGATAAACAGCACAGCTTTACACGCACTGTTACATTGATAAACAGCACAACTTTACACGCACTGTTACATTGATAAACAGCACAGCTTTACACACACTATTACATTGATAAACAGCACAGCTTTACACGCACTGTTACATTGATACACAGCACAGCTTTACACACACTATTACATTGATACACAAGGCTGTCTGTTGTAGCAGGTTAGTTGATGGACATAACTGTGTGAAAGGGGTTTACATTCTTTAACTCTACAAGAGTCCTAACATCCTCCCAGCAAATTCAAAAATTTTGGCAACTGGTTTAAATAATTTTTTGAAACTATACTTTACAATGTTCTGTTTAAAAAGTAATTACTTCAGTTGATAAAACATATTTCAATGTGTATTCAAGCAATTTTAAAGAATTTTATTTACAGTAGTCTATTCAAAATTTTGAAAAAAGGGCTGGAGCTGTACTGTGAAGCATGCATACGTTATACAAAAACCAGCTACAGCACCATCTTCTGGCTTTTATAAGTCAGTTGGGGTTTAAGTCTAGTTATTGTAGCTAGTGGCATAAATGTATTACACATTGTATTACACTGGATTAAATCCAAATTGTTTCCAAGACCAGTGTATGATTCTCCTGGTATTGCCAAAGAAATTATCTTTACATTAGTTCCTATTAGAGAAACATGATATTGTAATGATAGTTAAAATTCCAAAGTCAGAAATTTGTTTGTTTGCATTGGACTTTTGCCATTTTTTAAATACTTTTCCAGTCATATACGGTGGCCAGTTGACCTAACCAGTTTTCCTGCCATTAATTACCAGCCAGTACTAACTTGCTCTTCTGCAAGCAACTGACAACTTCTCCATATGTAGAGGACATGACTGTAGTGAATGTCATGGAATAACATAACCTGCCAAACCTGGGAATCAACCGGATCTAACCAATGAAAATCTAGTGTTCTACCAACTGAGCTAGCTGTACGGGCTTAAGTCAACACTTGTATACAAAGGATATGGAACCGGTACTGTATCTCAGTTATCTGACATCATCAGTTCTTCTTCAGCAAAATCCAGATTCTCTATCTCTTTCTGGAAAAATATCAAATAAATTACTTTTTGTTACAGCTGTCATTGATATAATCGATATCAATATATATCAACAATTTTTTTCTGTAGATCGCTATTCGAAACACCCTAACAAATATTGATATTATGAAGGGAAAAAAATGAGAAAGGGTACAGTCTAAAATGTGCCAAAATAGCGTAACGTTGCTTTGTAGTCAGCCGCTTGTTTAACGAACCTCTATTGGATAGTACATTCCAAATGTTGACAATATATGATATAATACTTAAGTTAACATATGGATTAATTACTTAAATCAAATATGATCATGAAAATTCAAGTTGAACATTTGAAAATGTAGGGCTTACACATGTTAACATACAGAAAAATCGGAGCTTATAGTCCATGGAATTTTAAAAATATAATATAGAATCCAGCGCGCGCTTAACCATGTGTATTGAGGTACCTTATTGGTATACAATACAGGCATATATATATGTGTAAGTGAAATTTGATCTACAGCAAGTAATTCCCCATATATTTTAAAAGGAATACGTTTTAATTTATACTGATATTATATATAATTATATATTAACTAAAACACTCTAATCTAATTATTAGATCTAGAGCTAGGCATAGAAACATTGCTTATTTAACTTAATTCTTATGAAAACATGGATTTGCAGTATTATTAATTTGTTATTCATGTTGTTGACAGGGTATATGGGGGGATATAACCTGTCTGCGATTCATATAACCCTTGGCGTTATTGTCCACAGACAGGTTATATTCCCCCATATACCCTGTCAACAACCTGTATAACTAATAATATATACGGTACAAATTATTACACCTTGCAATATTTGGATTTTATAATCACAAAACTTAAAACTCAAAGAACGGTCAGTCATTATGGGCATCTGTTGTGAGGTAGGGGAAAAAGTATTGAGGTTCAATAAATAGTAAAACAGTGAGCATGGACTTGAAATTGCGTTCTTAATATTGAGGTGATGCATTACTGAGGTGGTCGTTAAGTAACATTCTACTGTATATTTGATGAAACATATGGACTTGGGTCAAATTTCTGCCCAAAATCATGAATGCCCCAAGTAGAAATTAGAAGGTTCTCACTTTCTTAGCATTTAGCTCCTCTTTTATGTCTCTAAGTTTAGCATTGCTTCTTGCATATTTGTTGATCTTTTGTTGATCTTCAAATGTAACCTGAGCGTCAGATTCCTGCAAGAGTTAAATACAAATTGTTATAAATGTAAATGACATATTATGAGAGCTGTGATAAGATGCTTAAATCTACAACAAATACAGGCGAGTTATGGCTAACCCTATCGGTAACACTGTACAACATAAATATCAGAAGCTTATCAAGTGAAACAAAAGAGCTACCTAACAGTTATTCATGTTATATTTAGAGATAAGCAGTAAATAGTATTTACTCACTAAAATTTGATGAGAATGAGAAAATGTAAGGCCTCTACAATCAGTGTATTCTTGGTCAAGGTTATAAGTTGCATTTATAAGGACTAATTACACTAAATATTATAAATGGTTTAATGTCACAATAATAGGAGAAATAGTGCACCCGATGTGGGGCTCGACCCAACGACACCCATACACTAGTACAGCACTCTACTGACAGGTAGTCCAAACAATTAGACAACCATGCTAGATCCTTCATGTTTACCTTCATTTTTCATTTCAATATTTGTTATTTTATTTTTCATATTTTACCTTCATTGTCAAGCATGGAGTCTAAAAGCATCTCATCAAAAACGCGTAGCAAAGTCAGTCTTAGCTGAAATTTAAACACTTGGATTATATTGTTTTATCACATGTTTTTGGGATAGATATGTCAAATGCTGCCAAAATCTGATTTAGTTACATGCAAAACATCAATGAAAAGCGCAAAAAATTGTTACGCTGTGTGTCACCGCCCGCCATTACATACTCATAGAGATGTTTACTCGACTACCCATCGGATTTGAACTCAATTTGCATTATTAAGGCGAGTGATTTATTCATGGTTTTTGTTGCAACTGTACCATAATTGATTATTTATTAATGTGCCGTAAGTTTTATTGGTGATATATTTGATTTTATATGCATAAAATCGTCCCAATCAAATTTCAATCGGCCCCTATATAAAAAGTGCTACGGGAAAATGACGATGTCCCATATGACTACACATTTGACAGAACACGTAAAATATCATCAAAAATGAAGGTAAAACGTGAAGAATACAAATGCTTGGAGTTATATGTGTAGAATTAGGCTAACCGGTAGGCCGTCTAAGCCCACACCACTACACTCCTCCCCCTTCTGGCATTTGAGGCTCAACCACCGTCGGCCGTCAAACACTGCTGCCATTGATGTAAATCAAAGAGAAAGTACACCTGATGAGGTGCTGGAACCCAAGACCCCCTAAACACTAGTACAGCCCTCTACTGACTATGCTAAACAGTGGGCGGTCACCCCACACCACAACAATTGGTCCCTGGGCCCTTAGTCACAAACGATTTTAAGTCCATGTCTAAGCCGTAGACTAAAATAATTATTTGTGAATAGAATTGTTTTACAGATTTGATCTGGAACTATGATGATACTAATTACTATAACTTATATTAAAATAACTATAAAATTTATAAATATAACCCTGATTAGACCCAGGATTTGCACTTAGACCGGAACAGTATGCGGACACTTTTTATCGCATTTTCTAACCTGTGTAAATTTGGCGGTGTTTTAAATCATCTGGTCTTCGCAGCTTTTCAGAAAAATCCTTGCTCTAAAATTTGCAGCAAGTCTAGATTGTAAACACGTGCTACAGTCGCGGCCAAAATAATTTGTGCTATTTAACCATTACGCAGACACCAACATTTACTGAAGAAGAAAGACTAATGAGGAATCAGCTTCAGAGAAGTTTCTTTGATGATTTTATTTCAAGATTTTAAAACCTGAAAGGATGAAAGATTTATTAAATTTTATTCATTCAACTTTTAATAGCCAAATGTAATAAACAAACTTTAACAAAGTATGTAGTATACGTGTGAACTACGGTGAACAAAAAATGGAGAATAAAACGAACTTTAAAATGACCATATATTTTTTTCATTAACTGGAACTATGCAATGGATGGCAATAGTAAGAAAAAAACATTTGGCGCATACCTGTACACATCGCGTCACATGCATGTGCCCAAATGATTAGGATGTAGTTCAGGAATTGTAACGAAACGTACCCGTGATATATATCAGGCTTCGTGCTGAATATTTTGATGTGATTTGATGTAAAATGGCTTTTTATTTATTAAAAACCTTGAATATGCTTTCTCTTTTATTGATTTGAATATCATTTAAACAGACATTCATAATGTATTTACCCGTTTACTGCAACAACAATGTTCGTATACGTTTGTTGATCCGAGTTTGTCTGCTCGTCAGCTAAAAAACGGGAAGCTTACACTTACGCGTTCGATACCGGAATAAGAACAAGTACTGTGCGAATAAATGTGATTAAACAGAAATGCTTTTCAGTGTTTCCCACCTAACATAGTACTGGCATGTAACCAGGAAAGTACTGGGTAGATTCCAGGAAAATACTCGTTAGCTGCCAGGAAAATGGTAACTGTACAATGGGTCTCATTGGCACTGTGCAGTGACCGTATTTGGCTTCAAAAATTGTCTGTTTGACCTATACTGCTCTACTGGCTGGAAATACCATAAAGTGCAATATAAAATGTGAGCGGCGACGGGCGACCTCATAAACACAGTTATACAAATACATAAATGTGAGCAATATCGACTTCAGGCAAGAAGTTTAAATCTCTTACGAAACGATAAATACGCAGGCGTCCGCGTACTGGTAGTGTCCGCGTACTGTTCCGGTCTGTCTTAACATTTAACATTATGTATTATACAGCAACAAGCAAGTGTGTGTTAAGACTATAAAATGGAAAATGTTCATTTCTATTATCCAGTTAAAATGAAAACAATGAAAATTATAAAAATAACTTGATACTGTAAAAAGTTTCCATAAACATAACACCTCATTAATGGTAGTCGCCATGTTGAAATCACAGTGACCTCCCTTTGATGAAGAATATGCTAAATGCCAGTATGTGCGTTACTTTGCACATCGTGTGGTTCCCTGCGTACTCTCCTGCTAATGAAATAGTAAGGGCAGTTGGATACCATGCGCGGATTCGGAGGGGGGCCGTGTGTTTTGGCAAAATGGGTACTCGCTTTATATCAGCCACTCATTTCGAAACGCCTGCTGTTCCACGTACATGACTGTACTGGTAATATAACGATTCGCCACAATAACGATTCGCCACATAACAATTCGACACATTTGAATAACGATTCGCTACATGTGTATAACGATAGATAGGTGTGATTAATTAAACTTGGTTGATAAATGGTGCAAACTGTATTTATAGAAGAAACTTAGAACTAAAGGAAAATGATGTTTGTATACAAGAAAATCTGGACCCGGGAGTGATTTCAATGTCTGAGTAAATAACATAATATTTCTCATACATATAATAATATACATATATATTTATCACATACCCGTGCATGTTTTTACGATGCAATACATATCATAATAGCCTAATTACTTTCGCGACGCTGCTGTCTATATTAATGGGGTCAAGTTAGTAGTATTCAGTAGTACAAATCAAAAACAAGAACAAACACACTTTAATCAGTTTTGTCTGAATGGTCACTTCTTTCGCTTCTCGGATTAGTAAAGTAATTAACACATAGAAGGGCAGCTTCCTTTTCCTAGCACGTCGATCGAGTTTATTGGGCCAACCTTCACAGTCATTGTTAGTCCTCACCGATCATCCATACTGACTCCAAGAGTCCACAGGCCACATGTGATTGTTCATCCAGGTATTTCGATGTAGTTAAAGTTATCGTCCGTCTGTTGCGTGCCGCCCTTAGTCTTTAGATGATGGAATATGCTGGTCGGATGTCGTCTGCTGGTAGTAGAGGTAGTGAAAACGTCTTTCTCAGTAGACGATAAACGTCATCCCGTTCGCTATAGGCTACTATAAAAATCGTATTTTATTAAAAGTGTACAATGTTTTACATGTAGTGTATTAGTACCTGTATTTCCACATTTAATGTGATGCCATCTGTGGCAGTTGTCGCATTCCACAGCACGCTAATTACTGTAGATTCTTCTCATACAGAAGATACACGAAGGAGACGGCATGTTAATAGCATTTGTTTGTGCGCTATTCTGTAATTTAGTTTTGAGAGTCTGTTTATTTATACGGAAAACGTGAAACTTGTCATGCATCGCTCAAATTCGTTGTATTACAAACAAACTTTTAAAGGTAATATCCAGTGTTATTATTTCGACAAACCGCAAAATTTTCAATCTAACTCTTTAATTGAACATTGACCATGTTGACGTACTATATCACGGACCTAAAAACCTCCATGACTATATTTAATAATATAGCCCATAATGGATGAATGAATGCTTATGCAGTAGTAACAAGAAATGTCTAGAAAAAAGATGGTCAGCGCAATTTGAAGATAAATATTCTTTGTGCAACATAAAAGATTGATTAAATAGGTTTTGAACATTTGCATATATTCAAAGGGAAGTAATTCAACATACTGGTGCTGTCGGTGTGTTTAATGAAAATAAACTTCTTTCAATTATGTTTTCGGCGCAGTCGTACTAACATGGCTTTGCTATTTGCATATCAGTGTTGTTCGGCGCAGCCGTACTAACATGCCTTTTCTATTTGCATATCAATGTTGTTTATCGGAAGATAAATAATTATATAAATTTATAAATTACAAACCGCGGATTCGATATAAACATTATAATGAAATAAATAAACTAAATTTCAAATATGCATGTATCTTTTATTTATTTGTATCAAAAATTTGTAAACATTCAATGATCATTAATTGACCAATGATTATCGACTGGTTACGATTTGACCAGAAATAATTAAGTTACGAAAGGGCAAGGTTACGAAACAACCAGGTCACTTAATAAACCGAACAAATATTACGTGCCCTGGAATGGTATGGAACCCTTAAAAATAATATCATTAGTTTCCAGTGGTATTCTTCTTAACTAAGTAGTGACCACGTGACATCGGGCTTTTCAAATGATCCAACTTTAGTAAACAGAAATAAATATGACCGCATCTTTAATGGAGTCCTTTGTAATCAGTTTCCTCTTATTTGTTTACAAAATTAATGAGTGAACTATCTATTGCCCGGGCAACAACGCATATATATATATAAGTCTATTTTAACAACTTTCGTCATCAGATCACACTTAAATTCAAAAAATCATAAAATATATCATGAATATAATTAGTTGCAACACGTGAGTTTATTTACTTAAGTCGATTTCATTTGTTTCACTTTTGTATTTTATGTTTTTTTATCGTGCTTTGTGACACTTTGTTGAAATACAAACTTTACCATCACATTGCCATCGTTTTCATATTGTCCATTTGTCATGTTCTAAAATTAGGATGATCGTTCCAGTACTTTGATTTGGTCCTACTTTCATTTCCTATCGGGCATGCGCAGTCGACAGGAAAGTAGCCATAATGGTGGAATCATAACATGAACATTTCAAAGAAAATGAAAGCTATTGTTTATATGCAATAATAAACATATTTTAGCGCACTCATGAGTTGAATTCGATCAAATGGCGTGCCTTCAAGCCCTAAAACAGGATATTAAGATTGTAGAATCGATATTCACTCGAGAGAACGAACGATTTAGAGTGTTGTCAGCCTCTGTCGACGAACTGACCTGTCAATTTATTGGTGTTGGGGAGGAACAATTTAATATACATGCAAATATCACGGTCAGTGATGGGTTTTTGAACAAACTCAGTTGTTTTGGTTGAATTATATGTATTTTGAATTGCCCTATATGTCACGGTTTAGAAATATTTTCGTTTGTCACCAATTTACGCAGCTGATTTGATACTTTTCGGTACGCATGCTTTATTTATGAGAGAAATAATCTGAAAGTTGATACGTCGAAGTAACCAATACTGGCTTTTATTCAACGGGGCAGTGACCATTAGTCAGATGAACTTGGTGTACTTTTTAAGCTGTCCATAGTGTCTTTGTTCACAATATTTTCACAGATTTTGTTCCAGTCTAGCATAGTCTTGGGAATAATGAGTTCTTAAAATGTCACTGTTAGCATAAATAGGTTGGAAACACTTGCTGTTATAGTTCACTGAGTTTTCTACTAGATTCTTGTGAACATAGTCCTCGTTCTGGTTAGCCCTGATTGAGCGACCTCGTACTGGTTAGCCCTGATTGAGCGTCCTCGTACTGGTTAGCCCTGATTGAGCGTCCTCGTACTGGTTAGCCCTGATTGAGCGTCCTCAAACTGGTTAGCCATGATTGAGCGTCCATATACTGGTTAGCCCTGATTGAGCGTCCTCGTACTGGTTAGCCATGATTGAGCGTCCATATACTGGTTAGCCCTGATTGAGCGTCCTCGTACTGGTTAGCCCTGATTGACCGTTTCGGTCTCAACTGTTTCAAATAGTGTTCAAAGTTGATGGGCGGTACATGCCCTGCCACCACCTTGTACATGAACGTCAGTAGTCCTACACATATAACTCCAAGCATTGTATTCTTCACGTTTTACCTTCATTTTGATGATATTTTACGTTTTCTGTCAAATGCAGAGTCATATATGGGATATCATCATTTTCCTGTAGTGTAGCACTTTTTATATAGGGGCCCTGCAAGGTCATTTAGCACGGCAGTTACACATCTCTAGCTTGTCAATGTCGCTTTGCTGATAAGTATACCAGATTATACACCCAGTTTTTCTGGCAGCTGGAAGGACAGTGTCTGATGTTTCTTCTCAGGAAACCTAGTGTAGAATTGGCGCGTTTGTCGGTCTTGGAGATTTTGCTTTTACATTTTAGGTCATGAGAGAATATTATACGAGATAGGGGTTGTATTGGACTTGTTTTAGTATTTCGCCATTGATAGTGTAGAAATAGGTGAACTTCTGTTTGGTGCTGAGGAGATAAACCGTGTTATGACTTTTGGATTGTACAGAACAGACAAAATGAAAACATTATAATGAAATGATAGAGAATATACATAAAATTGGAATTGGATAGGGACCATTTGTTTTTGGAACACCCTCCCCTATCATGAGCAGTCCAGCTTATGTGTTTCTGCTGAACGACTGACCACTGTACCACTGATGTAAATTGTATCATGTTTTTACCAGCCATTTTATTCTTTTTACTTTTCCACCACCTAGCAAAAACTTGACAAACAAACATTGGATTTGTAAGAAACTATTTTGTATCTGTTAGATTACTATTCATGAGTGAAAGCAAGCACTCTAGATAAAGAGTAATTTGTGAAAAGTCAGTTATGTTCGTTATCACCTGATCTTGTATGTGTCAAAGTTTCAAACACTGTTTCCCTTTCTTCACACCTTTTCGGCATGCATATACTTAATAAATTGATATATATATATTCCTAAAAAAGTTAAGGATATTTTGCATTCCTTGAGTTGAAATTCCTTAATGCTAAATGTATTTTACCACTAATTAAAGTTTCTAGTTAGGCACCAGTACACAGTATTCACCTGAACACCGTGTTTTACATGCCTGACTGCACAGTGAGCAATAAGTACTGTTAATTTTAAGTTGACTAATAATATTAATACTTTGCAATGAATATTTGTTGAATATTTGTTTTTCCATTATAAAATCCTTAACTTTTTTAAGGAGTAGATTACAGTGCTCTGTGAAATAGGGTTATCTGTAGTAGATGACATCTCTGCCCTGATTGTCCAAATTCACTCATGTACTTGTTGCTGCTCTGACAACCCAAGTTCACTACACATATAGTTTTCAATTTTAAAACTCTTAAGTGGTAATAGAAGCTTGTGCTAATGTGTGTTTCTGAATACATGTAATACGGATGTATAGAGAATCTCTCAACATTTACAGCTCCTTACTTATAAGTTACAGGGATTCCAGTTGACCCCTAGATTTCCCAAGACCCACTATTTGACCCTCAGAATTCTGGCTGAAGGGTCAATTTTTCACTAAATTATAGGTACATTGTATTTTAGCTATGAAATTGTAAAATCCGGTTAAAAATTATCAGAATCACCCTTGAGATTCAGCGCCTAGTGAAACCCCTGAGATATAATGTATATGAACTCATCTATATTACTCCATATACCCAGTTATTGCCACTTTTTGCCAACTTATTTTGCTGACAAAAACCCAAGCCTGTTCAAGTAATACATTTTAAATTTGTTTAAATATAATTGTGTTCATTTTTATTGAATTTATTAAACTCATCATCTGAAACCGATAAAAACAAGGCTTTGCAATCTTGAGTTTTTATCGTTTCTAGAAGACTCGATTTTTTTGTGATAAACACCTCCATCTTCACTTCCAGTGCTATTGTCTGTCAGCCATGTAATGTTGCCAATATTTCTGTGGTACTCTTGAAGGAACATAGGCTTAATTTTTAAACAAAATATGCATAGTTATAATTATGCAAAAATCTGTGGTCAATGCCTTCATAGAGATTTATCTACAACACTGCCTGGTCACTTTTCTTACTTGTTTCCCAAATTAAAGTGTCCTACACTGGTATTTTCTATCCTAACTTATGTGCAAGTTAGTTCTAGTGTAGGACTAGGAACTACCTGTATCCGTCTTGTGTTTTGCATAAATTTACAGGCAACTCAAGAAAAGTTTTAATGCAATATTTTAGAGTAAGTCGGTACAAAGGTATTAAGATATCATTTTCTCTAAATTATTACTTTGTATATATTTTTATAGAATATAGGACTATCTAACTTTAATGTCCACTGTGAAAGAACACATTTGAACAAACTAGTATCTATATCCATGTATTGGTGGCATTGTTTCAGTTTCCTTCACTATTATCATGATGTACTGTGTGTTTTCATAGAGAAGGAAGAAAACTTGAGAAAGAGATAAAATTTCTTACTCATGATAAAATGTGTATATATATTGTTGTTTATAATTGTTAGATAATTTTGATCAATCAGACCGTGGGAATCAATAAAAACATATATCAAGGTTTGCTCTGGTCTTGAAAACTGCTTGAATTTGATGCCTATTCCTTGAAAACTGCTTGAATTTGTAACAGCCAAAAACTCCTAGAAAAGTACTTTAATTTTGGTAATTTGGCCTTGAATTCTTCAGCTGCGAATAGAAAAAGGACAAAAAATAACAAACATGCCAACAATGATGAAAAAAATGTGAAAAAAATGACAGATCTATTTTCGACAGGGCCTACCGCTGTGTAGGTGATGATATTCTTGTACGGTACGGTAGTCGACAGGTTTTATGTCCTATTAAAGTAATTCTTGCGCTGTGTAATTTTATCTGTGCTGCCAAAAAAATCATCATTTTTAGTCCTTTTCTTGGGGAAGTTCTGTATGACTATACATGTAATTATAAACCATGAAAACAGAAATTATATTTGTATGCCCCCAAAGCTGGGCATATTAAAATCACACCGTCCGTGCATGTGTCCTTCTTAATTTTTTGTGTCCAGGCTGTAACTTTGTCATGTACATGCAGATTTTAAAATAACTTGGCACATAAAAGCGATGTGTCATCATGTGCAGTACCCAGGTCGCTACCTCGAAGGTCAAGCCACATTTAATCATTGGTTCTTTCATTAATTGAATTATTGATCATTCAATTATATTTCGAATACCACTTCAGGGCCATTCATCACACTGACAGCTATTGTTTGTTCATGTGACTCATTTCAAGTGTTTTCCATGTGTAATAATTACAATAATACTAAAGACAATATATTTGAGAGTGATTATAGTATTGCAAACAAGGATGTATAACATCAAATTCACTTGATTCATGACCCTAGTTTAGTTATGCTACAATGTATAAGCATGGGAAACTTGTATGTAGGGACTGAATGAACAATAAATGCAGTTTTATGCAATCAACTAAAAATTTATGTTGCTGAGCTGCTGATGATATAGCTTAGAAGATTTTTATTTTGTAAAGTTTTCTTTTTGCAAAAGATGAAATTTTGCTTCTTAGGATGACTTTGCCTTGGGCATGTTTGTTATTTGCTTTTATACCTTATAATTTTTTAATTGTTCATACAGTCAATGACATGATATACAATTGTTTCGAATGTGAAGCAAAAGTTACTGTTCAATGACCAGAATGTGACATTGATGGCCCCTGACCACATTTTATGTACAATTAATATGACTTTATGAGAGCTGCTATGGAATCTACAAACTCTTCTGTAAGTGACGTTATTTCAAGAAAACGCAACATGTGATATCACTATTTGCAAGCAGGAAACAATATTTACTCCACATCGTAACTTCGTTTCATATTGCCATATAGTGCAAGAATTGCTTACTGTCAGTACATGGTAACGTCACATTGCACGTTTTCTGGAACTGACGTCACTAAAAGAAGAGGTTGGAAATCGTACAGCAGCGCTCATATAAACATGTATAATATACTTGGCACTTATGGATATTTTTACAGATTTATAAAATGTCAAAGATATATGTGATGCATGAAACAGTATATCAGTATATATATGTATAATTATCACAGTCATGCCCCCTTGACGTGGATGCAGATTGTGAACAAAGAGAGTATACTGTATAGAAAACTCACAAGTGTTGGTCAATGTTGTCTGAAAATAACGCTGATTATACAACTAATGTTGATCTGTTGTCATTACAGGAAACTTATCCACAGACAGCACCTATATGGTTTTGTGATGTAGATGATGTCACTATTACAGCTGCTATTGAAAAAGTCACAAATGTATCTGCAGAGAAAAATAATGTAAGAATTTGGTTTATAAGTTCAGAAAGGAATGACGTGAGAATTCCCATCTGTGAAACTGGTCAATATTGTCTTCTTGATCCATAGTAACACACATAACTTTGTGTCTTAACTTGTTTATAATATTTTACTTAACATGAATAAAACCCTGGACTTTTTTCTTGATATTGGGAACAGATGTATGCCTTATTACTATGGCAATCAGTAATGCACATTTTGGGCTGATGGTATGACATTGTGTCACAGGATAAAGGATAAGTTTAGGGGGCGCAGTGATCAAGGGGTAGAACGTCTGACTCCTGGTCGGAAGGTCGTAGGTTCTAGCCCTGCGATGAGCGGGTTTTATTCACAGTCCCTAAATTTTGGCACAAGTACTGGTTGGTAGCCAGGAAGCAGTCAAACTTGTTTCACATTTGATGTAAAATAAATAAGTTTAAACTTAAGGATAAGTTTGCAATGGCTGCTAATGTTTCTTGACAGAGAATATATAATTACTCTATAGCAAATGCTTGAAATTGACTTAGTAGTCTTAATTTGAATACATTTAATGCAATTTAATCATTTGTAGAGGTAAACTTTGAAATTTGTTGAACCCAATCAGGAAATAATACCTTTAGAAAGAAGCCTAATGTTGGCTTCCCTTACAGAGAGTAAAAAAACCTGAAAACTCACATACATAGTCATGTAAGATAGTGTGCTGATTATTTATGTCGAGGCCCTAGTAGGGTCATGTAGCTTTAAACCAATAATTGTTCTGTTGAGGCCTGGGGCTTTGTTGAAATGTCTGCAATTGCAGTCTGTACCGGTCTCTACATTTTTCTGTCCATAATGGTATTGAGATTAGCCTGGCTATACAAATGTAAGATTGGTTGTCTGTAGTTGTTCATGAGTTTTTACTCCTTCATTTCAATACCAGTCTCTAGAATGGAGAAAATGTGAACGTAATAGTTTGGGGTATTAGGGAACTTGATATACAAGCAAAATGGCCATCCCCATAATTCCAGCCAAAATACGGGTAACGATCTAATGTTATCGCAATAATTTTGTCATTGTTTTTTTTACTGTGTTATTGACATGTATCTGAGTTTACTTTAACAGTAAAAAATGTTTGTGAATACAATGTTGCATGGTTTTTCATGATTTGGCAGACATTTTTGCAGCTACTATGTTTACAAAAATTAAGATTATACAAGAGTTAAGGAAAGGCAGCCATATTACACAAGAAGGCCAGTTTATCACAGGCGTTTTCATGGAAATATACCATCTGCTACAACTGTGAACTGAAATGGTGTGGCTGTGCAACTTTATAAGTTCAATGTCATAAATATAGAAAAACACTTACACAACTGTTGTTGCTAGAACTGCTGAACTTTTCCTGTGATTATACAACTCGTAACAGATGAATGTCTCTATACTATTCAATAAGGAAAAGTCAAAATTGTTTCTGAAATGAAACAATCTCTTCTTGTAATACAAGTTTTATCATTCATTATATTGCAGATTTTGCAACAAATCAGAATACTGCTGGTAGAGTTATGTGCATTGTCAAATCTCGAGACACCAGATGAGTTGGTGATCTTGGATGGCAGACTTGATGAAAGGGTAAGCTTTTGTTTTAAAATATTGGGGCATGATTCATTGCTATCATCGTCAACCGGATGGTCTACTCGAAATACCGCCATATTTATCGTCTCAAGAAAATAGTACTTGTAAAGTCCTCTGATTTTGATGAGTATAAAGACTGATTCGTTGGGGATATTACAATTGTGGAGTGGCGGAAGTCTTGATATAAACAGCTTTTCTGGATGATTTGTGTCATTTTTGGTGAATGAGTTTACCCGAATAGTTTTAATTTCTTATACGATAATGTGGAAAACATGCAGTCTTGGCTGGTAACCGACTACCTGGACCTTCAGTCCTTTGATTTAGTCTCAATTTAATTGACAAAGAATGTCAGTTCCTCTTTTAAATGGGAATCAGTGGTTGAGTGTTCACCTCGGGTGTCAGGAGATTGTGGGTTTGATCTTGTTTCGTCATTCCAAAGGCTGAGTGGCTTCTCAGTGTAAAGTTAATGTGACTGGGTATGGTATAAGGTCATGTGCCTATGTTGAAAGATCACAGTGTACAGTCTGTACAAGTAGACATCAGCTACGTAGTGTTATTTCTAGAATTTGAAAAGGGCAGGGTGCTGGCAAAAAAGGGCACTTTGGTCATTGCAAATTCGTTCCAAAGGGACAAAATCATAGTTAAAATGTGAATGTTCCACATATTTGAGTAAATGTTATTGGACTATATTGTGTGTATATGAAGTGTGTCGATGACTCCCTATATTCACAAACTATGAGCAGAATAATAGCATTTGCTATTGTGACAAAGGGTGGAAGTGGGGGCGTCTCTGGTTTATGAAAACATTTCTTGTTTAATTCTAAATTAATTGCATGGACATTAGCAGCACCATACATGTACATAAAAGTTAAAAAATCTTAAATTCTCCATTCATAAATAACATTTTGTTGTTAAAAAATATATAAATTATATTCCCTAGACCAGCACAATACACTAAATATTGATGTCACAAATTAATTCAGTAAACTTTCATAGTACCAAACGGTACGAAAGTTCTGGGGACGAACACAAAGTGAAAATTCTATATGGCTTTGTTTCAAACTTGATAATAGAAGAAACATATGATTTTGTTAAGTTAAGGCATATTTACACAATTGACATTGATAGTCAAAAGCTGTAAGCAACTGTCGTGTGGATTTAGCATCGAAATTCTCACGAAAAGGAAACAGCACATGACGGAGCGGCCGCCATCTTGAATTTTTGTTTACATGTGAGAGTAAATGAAAGTGGTCTAATATTGTATATATTCTGGGTGATTTCGTAAAAAATGGACCAGAATGTTTTAGAATACTGATATGCTTATAAATACACCAAAGAATCCAGCGAACTCGCCTCAGAAAAGTAAAAAAGTCGTCAACTAAAATTTTCAATTTCTCATCGAAATCCCTCGTCTTCTGCAGTTAATTCGTTCCGCATTACCATTGTCGATTAAATCAAACAAGGCAATCGCTTAAAAAGTGCAATGTTTTCGCATTATCAACAAACTCGCTAACCATTCATGCGTGTTTACATGTATAACGGTTTAACCCGGCCTCTATCAGTTAATCGTACGGACCGCACGCGTAACGGGAACCAGCCAGTTATATGCAGTGTAGACGATTGTCGATGTATTGTAAACAAAGGCACATGCTGTGATACTCGGGGGCATTTTACAGGATGTAGATTACACAGTTGACAGATTATTGCAAATAGGGCATTAGGGGCGCTAATTAGGGCAGCGGGGCGGGGCCAAAAAGGGGCAGGGCGCGGCGCCCCGCTATCACGCTATAGAAATAATATGTAGCCTATGTATCAATGAAATCTTGTTCTCACAGTCCTAACATGAACTTATTTACGGTTATGTTAGTATGCTGCTGAGAAAAAGTTCTCACTCGGACCCCTCAAAAATGTTTTTGAGTAGGAGCCATTTTCATTGGTTGGTAGGGTTATGCCTAGTCCAGCCACGAACGTCACCCCACATACGTGTCTCTGTACTCCGACTTTTACATGCGTCTTTGTAACAGTTGTACAGCGACAGTATAGAGATAGGTTATGCCAAACAATCGGTTCTTTAATTATTACTACTTTTAGGCCAATATGGTCATATATGAGCCAAATGGTGAATGGTAATGAGGCATATTTTTCTTCATCAGATTACCTGTAATTTTCTCAAGAGGTGAATCATCCCTTATTTGAAGCTTTAAGTTTGTGTAATTATTCAGTGATTAAAAACCATTTTCAAAGGAATGTATTATCAGGGATGTTATAATGATGATTTCACAGGCTGGTGGTCTTAATGTACAAAACTTATTCTGTGAAGTGATACGCTCAACTTTTAATCAAAAGTTATAGTAATCCAATCGTCATAACTACGTTTCAAGATCTATATTTTGCAAAGTGATAAAATGCATATTTTATCATCCAAATTCATTTTTAATTACCATTCTCCTTAGAATGTTAATTGAAAATATAACTCTCTTGCCTCTAAGAATATATTACTGGCTTGTTTTGCTTTGAATGTTGTGAGAAGATCTTCACTCTATCAAATTAACTTGATGGGATTGAATTGTTCCGAGTTTGAAGATTTAAGCTAATTCAATATATGTATACATCTCCTTTTAATATTTGACGAAATAGCGCATGCATATTTAAATTTGTTATTTTTCACACATTAACTTTAACTGGGAAATTCCTTTGGCTGCTATTAATTGCAATTAATTTTCATTTGCTGTTTCGTGAATTTGTTTCAATTTTATTGATATTTATGTTACCGTGGTAGCTGATTGAAAATGCAATTTGTGGAAAACTTAATTTGATTTAAATTAACATTGACAAGGACTGTTGGAATGTCATGGGAACTGGTAAATTAACACTAAAATATTCATTGCAACTGCTAAATGACAGAATAGTTTGAAATCTCGTCTGTAATGAATGGGAATTAATGATGTTTTCGACTTTTGTAATTGGTAATGTTTTATACCTTCCTAGGATCATTTTAGCCTGCAGTAACATTAAAATGTCCCATCCTCAGTGTGAATGGTAAACAAATGTTACTTTCTGGCACGTTAACTTTCTAAACACTAAATATTTTGGACGTAATTTGAACAACAGTCTGGTTTCACTTGTTCCTCATGTCAACGTCTCGTCTAGTGGTCCAAAATGTAGTTTATATTTGTTCGACACATTTCTGGGGGTAATTTGTTAGGGAAGCGTTACTCGGTTTGAATGTTCTGTACAATGTCTACAGTGAACTATATGGCTCTGAAAGTAATGTGTGCCCAGATTCCCAAAATGTCTCAATTAAAAAATTTTCTCAGGTAAAAATCTGTCTTTGTTAACACTGAAAACTAAACTACAAAACAACTAAAATTTAACATTTTGTTAATACATGTATTAATCATCAATCCTTACAGGGAATGTTGTCAGTAGACCAGAGTTCAGAGAGTGAAGATGAAGATGAGCTACATTACGATATGGAGGAAGACACTCCAAAGTATGTACTAAGTGTTCTATTGCAATATGTTGGACAATAACTGTGTATAGGGTAGTACATTTATACACTATTTGATTGGGAACCTCCGACTTTTGTAGCTTTAATATTTCTAAGTTTTTTTGAGAGAGCCTGCATTTAGTGTGTGTTTTTATGTTTTAGCAGGTTTTAAATGCTTGTTTCAACAACTCAGTTTATACTACACTTGACAGTATGAGCATATTGAATATAAACACATTTAGTTACGAGGCATTGGTGTATATTAGCAAAACATACAAGTTTTAAATGAAAAAATAAGTTTTTATGATACATATTTGAACTCATGCAGGGTTCAACTTTGCCGATTTTTTTCTTTTTATCATTGTGTGTTTCATTGATATTTTCGAAGTTCATGTTAAATAGTGAAGCGCCATCCTCTTGGACTTGTAAAAAAAAAAAAAAGTTTTGTTAGTTAAGGCTGGTTCTTTTTTGCAAACTCTGGTATTATTGTTTTTTCTTTTAAGTGATCAAAAAGCCAAACAAGAGGTAGATGGTATTGATACAGAAAATTTAGCTGTGTTGGAGAGACTAAAACAGAGTCAAAGAGATGAGTATTTGAAGGTAAAAGTTTTAAGAAGATGCTGAATTATTTAACAGTTGTCTCCCTTCATAGTTTCATGAAATCTAGCTCTATGCTTGTACTCAAATGTTTTTGTCAAGAATTCTCATAGTTTTGTCAAATATGTTGTGAAAATGTTAATACATTGTTTGCTTATCTGAGAACAAGCATGGGGCTGCATTTCAGTGTGGGAGTGTTATCTGTTTGACTCACTGTGGGCAATCATTATATTACCGCAGGCAAACTGAGAAAACTGGAATACTGTGAAAAGTAGAAAATTCTTATGTTCTTAGGAGCCATTTTTATTTATGTATATTGAAACTTTTTTGTTTCTTGAATAAGAAATTTACCAAAATATTTATTGGAGCTGCGCCATGACAAACCTGTATTCGTGATCAAAAAGTTCATTGTCAGGTTTTTACATTTTCTAACTGATTATGTTTCAACTTTCATTTGATACCAAAAGTATTAAAAACGGATGTCCACCTTTATTTTTATAGCAATTCCAATATTAAGAACAAGATGCAGAAGTAAGCTACAAAATGATGACGTCATGTCGGAATGTACATAATTCTTAAACAAACTCTCCTGCATTTCAAATGGAAAAAATACATATTAAACAGACGCCACAACCAATGTCACTGACACAGGTTTTGTCGTGGCACAGCTCGTTGTATTTCGCTACCAATATGGACCCCTGCTACAGTGCTTAGGTAGGATTTTAAATGTACGTGTGGTGGAATATCTGACAGAGACAAGTAATCTTGCACGTAAATTGTAAAATTGAAGGATTTACAAAATGGAACTTGTAAGAATGAGATATGGGAAGGCTAAGCAACAAAGACATTAAACATGGATAGAATCTTAGCCATACAATGGCTTAACAGTCTTGGAACTGTAAGTGTTGATAGTGTTGCCTTAGATCAGTTCAACGTCATTCCAACTTGATATTAAGTCCTTCTATTTTTCTATTCACAGGGTTTTGAAACAGTTTTTCTTTATTTACTCTCCTTCTTCACTGTATAGATAAAAAAATCATGAGAAGACCCTGTGTTGTTATATTTCAGGGGTCAGTATCTGGCTCAGTGCAGGCCACAGACAGGTTGATGAAGGAGTTGAGGGAAATCTACAGATCAGATAGCTTTAAAAATGGTAATTATTGTTCTAGTTGAAAAAAATATTGCTCAATTATTCCTGTGAACAAATTCATTACATCTATATTCACTTAAAAAGGTGGCGTCTAAGAAATAATCCGTCTTGTACTGCAAATTTGATAATGATTTGTCACTTTAGAGAAAACAAATACTTTTAGGTTGATCCATCTTTAGGGTACATAGTCTTATTTTTTGACAAAATATCTTTAGTCATAAGTATGAGAAAATGGATTGTAATTGCCTTCGAACAGATGTACTCTGCAACACTGTAATGACACTATAGTTACATGTTTCCCAAAGACATTAATACAAGTGTTCGATTCAGGTATTTTCTATCCAGACCTACGCGCCAAATTAGTGCTAGCATAGGAAAAACCTGTATCGAACTTGTGCTTTGCGAAAAATTACAATGCTATGTTCATGTCTGTATGTTATTTTCTCAAACTATTACTTAGCATATATTGATAGAAAATTAGACTATGTGCCTGTAATGTCCGTTCTGAGAATATGCTCTTGTTGGTAGTTACAATGATTGTGATGATATCTGATATCAGAAATGTATTTAAGCATTTCAATACACTAGTAATGAGCAGTTGAGCATGTTTTGTGACCAATAAATGATAGAAAACTTATGTAAAATTAGCAACAAAAATGCAATATATTTGTCAACTCCTTTTAATATTTGAGCAACCGTAATGATAGATTTCTGACAATCATTTACCTGTTTAGGACATTGAAGTTCTCCACTCAATTTACATATTCAATAAGTGGGTCTGAGTTTATTTTCTTGTTTTGTTATATATAAGGGTCCTGAATTATAATCAGGTTCAAGACTGTAAAGTGGACCAAATGTCAAACTATAAAAATAGTTCCCCTCTGATTTGTCGAAGTCCCTAGTTTCATTTTGATGTCGAAATCAGCTATTTTTGGTTTAGAAACATGTCAATATCAAACTAACAGAAGGACTTCTTGTAAAATGAAATTCAACTTTTGTGGTTTGAAATGACGGTACTGACACCTGAGAGGAGATAATATAAAATTCCAAGAGTTTCAATGTTGTCTACTTATAAACGTGGGGTTTATAAAGTGGGGTGCATTTCATCAAAAATCCTAGGAGCAAAAAGTTAGGCACGAAAACTAACGCACTTAGGAGCGTTCCTATGTGCGTGTCATTAAACTATCATAGGAGCGTTTTCGCTCCTAAGAGCTACTTTTCATGTGGAGGTTAAAAATAACGCTGAATGTAAACATCCGTGTATCTCTATGCGGTCCGCGCTTTTTGACAGTGCAAACGTCAAATCATAAATGGCTGCTACAAATGCAACAACCAAGATGGCAACTTCCTCCCTGTTTAAGAGGAAGGAAGACTGGACAGAGGAGGAAGTTTCCACCTTGGTAGAGACAGTGCGGATTAACAAAAAAATGGGCATACCAGCTATCTCATGGAATTCATGCTTCAATTATCTTTGTTGTTCCATGGGATATCTCATAATTATATTAATGTTAACAGTGTAATTGCACCTCAATTTGTTTGCAATGACTATATACTTATTTTCAGATGTTAATATGGTTAATTCCAAGAGCAGCAGCATTGTTTTGCCCAAGTCCACACGTGTACATACACTTTATATATTATTTTTTCTTGAAAACTTATGATCATTAAAAGATAACGTTCAAACATTAAATGTACAATACACATTTATACATAATGCTCTTTTTCTGCCTTTTCTTCAGGTTTTTTTTTTCCCAGTCAAAGATCATTATAGATGAAATAATCATGAACTTGCACGAGTGTAAAACAGACACACATGCATTGTTCTATATTCTTGATATGTTTGCACATCAAAGACAGGCCAAATGTGTAATTTTTGGCCGCTGACCTTTAATGTATTAAAAACTAAAGTTAAATATTCAATTTATATCGGCCGTACGATGCAAATAGAATTCAATATACCACGGACATACATGTATATGGTTTATATGTCCGTGAATATACGTATAATTGTTCGTTGGATATAACATATGTTGCACCGTTTCCTAGCATAGGGGTGCGCTTCATCAAAAATGCAAAGCGTTTCGCACCTCTTAGGGCCGAAAATCGCACCTAGGATTTTTGATGAAACGCCCCCCTGATGTAGTTATTTTCATGTTCTGTTCACATGATTATAAACTGTTGAGAAAACAGAGAAAATGACGTAGTCATTAATGAGGTTCAAAACCAAACTGTACTTCCTATATATCAATTGTGAGAAAAACATTGAAGAAAAAAAATTGTTATTTGTAAGGTGTATGATTGTTTATCACACTTTGTTTCAGGGGTGTTTTCCATTGAGCTTGTGAATGATAGTCTGTACGAATGGCATATACGATTAAAAAAGTAAGTACGTCATTGCCAGTGTGTCATTGATGGCCAAGTATGTTTCAATATATCAAGTGAAATGTTTTGAAGATATGTCAATACTTGTCATATAGAAATAAAATTAACATTTAATGGATGTAAGGTGTTAATACCACTTTGCAGTAATGCATGGTTTTTTATTTGCCAATATACAATATTCTTCTAAAGACAAAATAAATTCTTCCAAGCGTCATATTTATCCCAAATAAGGTATTATATTCCAATTTGTTTATATATGCTACCTTTATGACTAAAAACCGCATGAATGTGCACTGCTTAGAGACCCAACAATACAAAATATATTAGGCACAAACTTTCAACTGCTATTGGTCGGTAAAGAAATGAGATTTCTTGAATTGTATCACCCTTTCAAATTCCTTATCAATATCAATATACAAGGATTTCATCAATGTGTGGGACCCTAAAAAATTATCAGGGTCTCCCAAAATGGCTGAGTTGGGGGTCCTGGGACCCTTGTTGGAAAAGATTGACGGAAAACTCTGAATATACTCAGTTGAATCGATAACCTACAGATTGAGTTTGTATACAGTAGATGATAGCCTTTCTTTTATGCCCCTGTCATTCTCTGAGAATGTCCTTTGAATTTGGAAAAAAGTACTAGTAAAATTCTTGAAACTAAATCGAATTTTGTCTCAAATGTTCCGTACGAATCATAATTAACTAAACAAGATTGTAAGAATATGTTTAACTTTGGTGTGATTTCAGAGTGGACCCAGACAGTCCCTTGTACCAGGATCTAGAAACATACAAAGAGAAGGAAAATAGAGATCACATATTACTTAGCTGTTCCTTTAAAGTAAGTAGCACATGAGCACACTGGCAACTATGACTCTTTGGATGTACTGCTCTGAACTTTATGAAGATCTAGGGGGTATACACCGTAAAATGTGTGAATTTGAGGTTCATGAATCAGCCTGACTTTAAGAAGAACTATCATACATATCATGCAATGAGTAATATGCTCATGAAGCCACGTCAAAAGCAGCTGTTGATAATATGGAAAGTTCCATTTGTTTCACATGATTTTATGCAATGAGTAATATGCTCATGAAGCCACGTCAACAGCAGCCTCAGGGCTCAACATTAACTTTTTGTACTACTGGACAAGTCGGACAAGTAGATTTAAATATCACTTGTCCTGACCGAATGTTCACTTGTCCTGACCTTAAATAAATGTAGAGTGAAAATGCAGGAGTTGTGACAAATGAAGAAATACAGCATTAATATGCAGGCTTTAATACATGAACAATTCAATTAAAACATAAACTGGCTAATTCATATGTAATTCCAATTATAAGTCTGACATTGATTTTTCTTGAGCCAATTTTTGTTAACTGTGGATTGATCGTTCAGTCTAATTGAATTGATTTAAGCCCATCACGTAACTTGGGCACAATTTCTTCCATTGAAATTTACTGGTCACATCGGGCAAGTAGTTTTGGAAATTGGTTGCCCGGACCTTCAAATTACTGGTCAAAATCCATCGGACAACCGTTAGTGTTGAGCCCTGCAGCTGTTGATAATATGGAAAGTTCCATTTGTTTGACCTGATTTAATGCTGGGAAAGAGATTCATGTTTGCAACTTGAATGAGTCAAGAATTGTATTAACACTTTATAGTTTTGCACTGAACGTTCAAAGGATGGTAATGAAGACATTTCCTTAGTTTACATTGATTTCTCGTTTTGTATATCAGTAGGTCATAGACTTGGGTTGAATTCTTCTGTTATTATCAGGTGGATTCAAACTGTCATAGATCATTAGCATGCTTCCCAACCTTTTTTTTACCTCTAATGGGGTTTTCATAAGTTCTAAGAGGGAGATTTGGAGTCTCAAGAGAGTCTTTCGCAGTGCAACTTTTCCTCTTATTTCTCTAATATAACTATGGATTGATACTTCTGTTTTGTGATGTTCATAAAGAAATGAAATGTATTTGTGCATCAAGCAAACATAGAAGCTTTTAGTTTTAAGCTTTTATTTCATTATTACACAGTCATACAGTGCATACTTTTACATTAAATTTGGCCTTTATTTTTTTGTTACTGATGCTTTCAGAGATAAGAATGCTAAGATACATCTTGGACAAATTCCCAAGTTGAAGAAATAAAAAGTCACAATTTTTCTACTCAAAAACATTAATATCAATTGGGTAGATGGCCAAAAAGAAAGATTAAATACTTAGGGAGATCTCTAATTTTACCCTCCCGGGGGGTTTAATAATGACATGTTGGTCATACCAGTTATCACTTACACTTTATTTCATTTTGGAAGTTTTTCTTTTTCCCAATGAGCATTCTCACCCCTGGTTATAAATATCAAACTGTAGAAAGACCAAGGGATACTATCTGTGGCTATTATTTCTTAACAGTTAAGAATAAAAAAACATCTTATATTGTTTGAGGGTGTGTGATTCGATGAATGTCCGAATTTTTCTATCCGAATACTACTCAATTTTAAGTGATAACACTTCATGAAAAATACCTTTCATTAAATTATGCATGTGTTGTTTCAAGAGGGTATTAATGGACAAATACTTAATTAAATCAACTATTATTAACCTTGAATTGCACCTGTGTCTGCTAACGCCTCGGGGTATATTGCGCACAGATAGGTTATATTCCCCCATATACCCTGCCCACATCCTGTATAACTAATAATATACAGTAAACTCCGATTATAATGATATTCAGGGTACTGTAAGATTTACATTGTATCCAAAAAGTGTTATATTCAATGAAGACCTTTTCCGCAGATGAAATTGGAAGTTAAAAGGGAGCGTAATATGATTGACTAAGAAATGTGCGTTCATATTGGCATTCTAATACCCAATATTCGATCAACTTTATTCAATGATATTTCATAAAAATTACTAGGGTTTCACACCTTTTTGGGAGGCTATGAAGTTGACATTCACTATTGTGTTCACATAAGGGACCAATTGTGTGAATCATATTAATTAGCAAGTTTCAAAAATTAAGAGTTGAGTCAGTTCGGGACCCGAAAAACATATTGTTGTATCCAACATATGGCAATATGCAATATCGTCCTATCTGGAGTATAATCAGTAGAAATCTAGAGCAAGCTGAATGGGACCATGACATTTTCATTATGTATACAAGCCGTTTATTGCAGTAAGGGCTATTATAAATGGGGTTTACTGTATGTAGAAATAATTTGCTGGTGAGCACATTTCTCTCTAAAGTATAGGAGTTTAGGAGATATATACACCAGCGATAGTTTGATATTATTAATTACTACATGAAATCTGCAAAATGTTGCTGGTTAGAAAACACAGTCTGGGTGTGTTATTTAACGGGAAAGGTAAATCACTATAGAAGGACCAACAGGGAGGGGAGGTGTTTATGATTCAACAAATCATGAACTTACTCTCAGCATATTTTGAAGAAATTCATCTTTCTGTTTGTAAATATGTAGTTTCAATATATGCATTGACCATGTATTTCTTCAGGGTAAACAAACAAATCTGTAGGTGAGCTGGTGAGCTGGTTACTGCGCTCGGAATATGTTTGCATCGTATTTACTGACCCTGGTGACTTTTTAAAAATTAAGCTCTGTGCACTCAGTTTTCAAATCGCCGCTTGGGTCTATAAATTCCATGCAAACCTATTACCTGGTATGACAACTATTACTTCTGGAATTTACTTTTTTTACAGACTGGCTTTAAAAATTAATCATGTACACAAATACATTTGAGCTTAATTTGCTGCTGTAGTCCAGCATTCTCACATCTATTACTGTGGTCAGTACTCAGGTTATGGGAGGAATGAATTAGTCCCCTTGCTGGCAGATTAGTAAGTTAGTACTGTATGATAAAGTATTCTAGGAAAACTGGTTAGATCAATTAATCCTCATGTGTAAATGGGAAAATGTCAAATAATGGTGCTCATCTGCATTATAAATACTACCAAATAAAATGAAGGTGTTTTATGGCGCATTGACTGCTTTAGTTATTTAGCGTGCATACAAAATAAAACAGGGCCCGTATTACAGAAGCATCTTAAGTGAATCTTAAATATTTGCACTTAAGTTCAAAACTTCAAATGGAAGTAATTCCAAAACCACAGCTAGACTTTTTAATGGTAATGTCAATGGTGACGACACACTATTCAATTATCACTCTTGATTTGGCCATATAATAGCCTGTATGTTAAATAAACCAGTTAATGAAAATGTAATTTTAAGGATAAAGATAAGATTTTACTTGAGATGTTTCTGTAATATAGCCCCTGATCTTTAATAATATATCAAAAAATTGATTTATCTAAATATCTGATTTTTTTCAGGAGAATTTCCCTTTTGAACCTCCTTTTATTCGGGTGATTATGCCTGTGTTGAAAGGAGGTTATGTTTTAGGAGGTGGCGCTATATGCATGGAGTTGTTAACTAAACAGGTACGCTTTATTACTTGTGCTTTAGTGTATTTGCCAGTAGGGTAGATTCTATTTTTTGCATATCGAAGATATTGATATATCGAAAGACAAATATAAATGATACGTATTTTTTGAATTCCTTTAGTGGACTTTTACCTGTGTGCATGTTATAAATATACATAATTAAATGTTCAACTTGTATTTTTATGATAACAAGATACCATTTAAGTAATTAATCCTTATTTTCAACTTCACAGTATTATATTGTATTGCCAACATTTGGATTGCACTGTCCACTAGAACACTTTTTAACAAGCAGCCAACTACTAAGCGACGTAACACTATTTTAGCACAATTTCAGACTGTACTTGTTCTCCTGTGTTTTCCCACCATAATTTAGGTGTAGGGTTTATCAAATATCGATCAACCGAAAAGAATTATTTGATATATTGATATGGATTGTATCAATGACTGACCTATTTCCCAGTGTCTTGTATTTAAACTACAAACATAATTGTAGGTTAAAAAAACATTGTTGAAAAATTTACTTTTTTAGCTCACGTGACCATGCATTGCACATAGTGAGTTATTGCGATTGCCTTGTGTCCATTGACTGTCCCTAGGCCATATCATAAAAAAACTTGTTGTCATTCTGGAGAGCAGATTTTCTACCAGATCTTGTTTATAAACTTGACCAGAGTGATTGTTTTTATGATTGAAATATTAACCAAAGTGCAAAATTTCTCATATACTTATATCAGGTGAGCGTTACAGGGAAGTCATGGCCCTCTTGTTTCTCAGGGGTTAAACAGTACTCATGAACTCCTGTCATGTGCTAAATTTGTTGGTAAGTTGGTAGCATCTAGGTTTTAGTTTTATATGTCAAGAAACATTATTAAATGTTATCTCTTATAGGGATGGAGTAGTGCATACAGTATGGAGTCAGTGATATATCAAATTGCTGCTACATTAGTCAAAGGCAAGGCAAGGATACAGTTTGGAGCTTCAAAGGTGAATATAAATTCAAATTTGTATATGACCCCCCCCCCCCACCAATTGAAGAGTGTCATTTTATGTTATCCAGAGTGGTAAAAATTCTAGCATTTAACAAAGAGTTAAGCTTTTTTATGCCCCAGCCATTCAAGGGAATAATGAAGGGGCATAAAGTGTTACCCCTGTCCGTCCGACCATCTGAGTAACAACTGGTTTCTAATCAATAACTCTTGAAAGGATGGATGAATTCAATTCATATAAGGCTCATAAGCATTGATTCGGTTACAATTTGGCAATTTTTGGAGGAGTTGAGGCCCTTTTTGTACTTAAAATTTGGTTTTCCAATTAATATTGCTTCAAAATGATTTGGCTTTTAGAAACTATGTATTTGGATTCTGCTGAAAAGCCCATAGCTGGGACAGGCAATATTTATGGGAATGTCTTGACCTTGGCCAGAAATATGTAGAGGATTCCCTGCTAATGTTTGTTTCCAAAATTGTAAAACTGTGAATTCAAGTTAACATGCTTCTCCCTAGAGCGGCTGCTAATTATTCATCACAAGTCTGTTTTTTCAGTGTCATACAAAACCATAGTACATACTTATTGTTGCTTGTATAGAGGAATTTCCTGTTGCTTATCATGGAATAAGCACCTCAATGAGTTCTTTCAGCGTTTTTGGCATATAATATCTTTGTAAAAATTGAAAATATGTAAATTTGAACCTTGTTAATTAGCATGAGCCTGTGACAGAGGAGCATGGACGTTAGCCTCTCTTTGTGATATCTTGTGTTTTAAGGAGGGAGCCGATCACTTCTGCTCCTGGGACTGGAGATTTGATATTTTGAGTTGAAGAGGGGACCTTGGTATGCAGTTATAAAACAGGACTCCAGTCTCCATACTCAAAACTAGAGACCAGTCTTTATACTCGAAACTTGATACCAGTCTCCATACTCAACACTTGACACCAGTCTCCATACTCAACACTTGACACCAGTCTTTATATTCGAAACTTGACACCAGTTGGCAAAGTCAAAACCAGTCTCATAACTGGAAACTTGAAACCAGTCTCCATACTCAAAATTTGACACCAGTCTCCATACAGGAAACTTGGCACCAGTCTCCATTCTCAAAACTGACCCACGTCTCCATTCTGGAAATTTGAAACCAGTTTCCATTCGAAGTTTAACAGATTTGAACCCTGATTCAGATGTCAAATTTACATGAATAAGCTGGTTAAATAATATCACAGATCTGTAATTACTCTTCTTACTTTAAATGTTCTTACTATGTGCATTACCTGTATTTATGTTTTCAGAGCCAATATAGTTTAGTAAGAGCTCAACAGTCTTTCAAATCACTTGTTCAAATACATGAAAAAAATGGTAAGTTGGTTGATTATTATGTATATATGAAGGAATTGAAAAACATGGAACAGTGAAGTTGAGAGTTTTACACCATTTTTCAACAGTATTTCATTTATGTGCTGCGCTCAGTTGTTCCTGGGTTGCCTGCCCTTCAGTACTAATCTTTTCATCTTACCTACATTAAGTGAGAGGTGGAGGACAAATGACTTAATTTATTATCTTCTGAGAGATTGTCATGGATACGCCTCTTCGGGGTCAAACCTAATGCCTCAAGTTCGTCTTTCAAAAGCTTGACCAACAGTGGTAACTGGGCAGACTGTATGATGTAGTACATTGTTAGATTATTCTGATGCTCTGTTAAAAAATATGACAAACTCAGAATAAGCTGCTCTCTCCATATATTTTTATCTGTGTGTGTGTGTCTCTCTCTCTCTCTTGCCCATGTAAACAAAAAAGGATCAAGAATAAGTTCAAATTGAACTATCCGTACATCTTCTGAGTTGTTTTTCTTATAAGGTATGTAATATATTCTAAAATGATGGTTAGTTGAGATGCCCGTCTGTTATCTTATTGCAAAGAAATGATTTTTTTACCCAGAGTTATCTTAAAAAAAAATCAGCATGTTTTATGTATACCTATTTCAGTGTGCTGAAATTCACAGCAACATTGTGTAAATTCATGTTTTGCTTGTACTTTCCAGGATGGTTCACACCACCTAAAGAAGATGGATAGCAAAGTCTCGGTGCAATTTTTGATGTTTGATCTTTTCTGTGTATGTGTTAAGTGTATGAATGGTGTAGAACTACTGCACCAGTTTCCAGCAGTTTCTGACTGAGAATGAAATCGGAAAACATGAATCCAGCTTAGTTTTGCCTCAACTTTAAACATCAGGTCCAGTTTTCATGAAATATCTAAGATGAAGTCTATCTCATTCTCAAATTTTCAAAACTTAATTTCCTCAACAATTATTTGTACATTCTACAGGCCTAAAGCTACACAGAGGCAAGAGGCAGCACTTGCTTTTGTGAAAATGTGTCTACATTAAGAAAAAAGCCTTGAAATTGCAATGTTATTTATCTTGTTTTGCAGCAGAAATGCTTCAGAACTGCGCTTTTTTCTTGGTTATATTGTATCTCAGTCTTCTGGTCTGGTCAGTTATGAAGACTGGTGTGTATTCTTGATAGTAGAATACTAGTACTGTTAGGAACAGCTTAAGTACACGCATATTGAAGTATTTGACTTGAAACTCACAATCCAAATGATCTGGCAGGCAATTAATCTCGGTTTAAGATGTTTCATAAAAACTGGACCTGGGTCTGCATTATAAAACTGAGTTGAAGTCCAGTCTCAAATTGAAGCATCTGATTGGTTGGTTCTAAGCACTATTTAGAATTGACCAATGGCAAATCTGCATTCCGTGACTGGTCTCCAAATTCGGTTTTATAAGCGTAGAACCAGTTCTTGTGTAATTAAAGTTATATTTAACTATAAATTACTGATACATGTATCGCTTTTGGCACTGAATATGGCAGACAGGGTTTTCAATTTCATTTTATCAGTGAAGTTTTAAATTATTTAAAATGCAAGGAACTAAAATGGAATTAATCCATTTTTCATGTTTCGAGGAACAATAGGGATACATTACACACATGTGTACAGTATCCATGTAATACTATACATTGCCATATGGAAAAAAGAAGACAGATTCATGTTAAACCTGATCATTTTTCAAACCTTAATGTAAATTCCTGCTTACAAAATATTGATTGTGGATGAAGGGAATGTCTTTGCCTACACATTGTAGCCTATGAAGGCATATTCTGATGTTATATTCCATCATTACCTATTTTTTATTGCTAAATTATCTTTTCAACGTTAAAGGTAGATAGTCTTTTTTTGGGACAAAATATCCTTAGCCATAAATAAGAGAAAATAGTTGGTAATTGCCTTCATACAGATGTACTCAACAACACTGCATTGTCACATTCCTTACATGTTTCCCAAAACCACGAATACAAGTGTCCTAAACGGTATTTTCTATCCTGACCTACGTGCCGAGTTAGCTCTAGCATAAACACCTATATCAGATTTGTGTTGTGCGTTTTAGGAAATGTTTATGAAATGTTACAATGCAATGTCTTAGAGTATGTCTGTATGAAGGCATTAACATGCCATTTTCTAAAAATAATTACTTAACATATTATGACCGAAAATAAGACTATGTACCTTTGTCATAGCATTAAATGTTCATCAGGTGTAGAAGTGCTGTGTCTTAGAATTTAGATGAACATTACTTGGTGAAGCAACTATAAAACATTATTTTCAATTGGACTTTTGTATCGCTTGTTCAAAATAACATCTATATATCATGACATTAAGAAAGTGTTTATTTATTTGACGAGTTTTTATAAAGGTTTACATGATAACAGGTTCAAACTTAGCCAGCGCAAACTGTTTGGGTGTCACGGTTTGCTTTAAGCATATCTCGATATATTGCTATATTTAGGCCACAGTTATCAATCTCTTGTCAGCTTTTAGTATTTAAATGTGAAGTTTTCATGTCAAGAAAGTAGTGAACTAAAACTGAACAAATTATATCATTCTCATTTTAGTTTTTGAGTAATATGTGGCTTCCATGACTAGATAGTTTCATATATGCGGAGTTTGTAGCTAATATCACAAGGCTGAAAAATGTATCGTAAAAACTGTTGCATTCATTTCATATTGCGGTACAATACAGTTTGACTGCGTATTGCAATATACTTATATATTGATATATCGTGACACTCATAGCTAATTTTGTTATGTTTTGCTGTACTGAATTATAGAATAAAGGTTTGTTTAAAAAATATACTTAATTTTATGTTGTGGAGTGCAGGAAATCAGTATAATCAAGTTTGATACAACATGCTGCAACTGTTTATATGCCTATGTGACAATGATTCATCTTATTTATTGAAATTTGGGGCTGTAGCCTATATTTTGACAGTTTGGTCCTGTTTTCTGGTCTGGGACCCCTCTTCAAATTGAAAATTCGGGTCGGAGTGTAAAATTTAAGGGAATCCCCATGTTCAATGGGGAACCCTAAATGATAATGTTTAGCAAAACAAAAAAATAAATGTTAGTCTAAATTTTAAGATATAGTAGTTTACCAGTACCGTATATTTTCTGCCAATATCTCGGACAAATGTCAGTCTAAATTTTAAGATATAGTAGTTTACCAGTACCGTATATTTTCTGCCAATATCTCGGACATGGTTGGTTATAAATTGCTAGTTGTACATGTGATCTTCATTTTTTCTGTTATTGATTGACCAGTATTTGTTGACACATTTTTTGTTTCATGATTTAATGTATTCTTCAAACTGCTGTTTCTTGTACAAAAAATGTTAATGAAAATAATGATTCTGTGTAGAAATTGCTTGTTAATTAGTTGATTAATTAATTACTTGTTAATTAACAAGCTCACACATTGGCTGCATTTTATAATACAAGAGTCTTCTTTTATTGAAAATGTTTTCTGTAAACTTTCTATGACTGGATGACATCCATGAAGTACTGTCTTACTTATATGTACATTTATGTAAAAAATTCTCCTATTTCTTTTTTGCTAATTGTTGTTTTCGGTTGCTTACAAACACTCCCCACTGCTAATATACCGCTGCAACACTGAAGCTGATTAAATTGCTACTTACATGTATAAAAATAATATTTGAAGCTTACTTTTTGAATTGACTACTATTTGAACAGGTTTTAAGCGATTAAAAATTTGATGTGTTTTGCTGCATTGTACCAGAATGTTCATATTGGATATTATATTGAGCCAACATTTTGTGTTCTGGATAAATTTCAAAATATGCTGCTGTTGATTAGGTCTGCTCCATAGTCATATAAAGTTAACCAAAACTACAATATTTTTTAAAACTGATTTATTATTTCTGCCTGATATAGGTAGTTTTTTTTATCTAGTGTAAATTTAATTAAAATTATGTATATTTGGATTTCATAAGAAATGTTCTAATGGCTTGACTTGATGGCTATGTGGATTAGAACCAGTTGAAAATCTAGAAAATTATAATTGGTGTTTTGGACTTACTATTTCTTTGATATCCATTCTGGCAGGTAGTACCTATCCATGTATGAAACTAACAACCCTGTGTTCAGACTTGCTGTATAAGGTTTTACAAGTTTCAGGACAACTCAACATCAACAGTAGATGTTGTGAAATTGTTTGATAATTTAATTCCACAGTATGAAGCAGTGTTAACTGTTGCCACAGTAACCAGGTGTTGCTGTTAATCAGCATGTACAGGTGTTGTTGTTAATTACCTATGGAAAAAAACACAGGAGATTGTCATGAGTTCATTTCCTTTATTCCTTCTAGAGATCACTCCTTTTATCCATTATGTAGTATATTTATATATAGTACTCTAGGAAGGATAAAGGGAGAGATCTGTAGGAAGGATAAAGGAAGAGAATTTGTGGCAATCTCCTGTGTCTTAATACTTATACATGTCTGCGTTTTTTCCATTTATATAATATGAGCTGTGGCACGACAAAACCTATGACCAAAAAGTCAATTTTCAGGTGTTTACATTTTCTAATGGATATAATTATGTTTCAACTATTTCATAGTATTAAATTTGGATGTCTACTATTATTTCATAGCAATTTCAGTGTTAAGAAAAAGTTAGCTACAAAATGATGATGTCAGGCTTAGTTCATGACGTCATAACTTTGGTTGGAAATACTCTACGTCACTATTTTTTTATATTGTGGCGCGGCACATATATCATCCACGGTATATTTCGTTATATTATACCTATTACGCAGTTTGGGAAACTAAATTCTTCTTTGAATTTACTTAACTACTCATTCAGATCTGTGTTTCAACTTTTTGAAATCATAACATACACCCAGTAAATATCTGCTCTCACTGGTTGTCAACATCTGTAAAGATATATTTGTGCTCAAAATCACTGTTAAAACTATCAACAACTGACCTGTGTATTGCATTTAATGTATTTGTATGATAGAACTAGGATTATCCACCAATTTCAAGAAATAAGTCAAAACCAGTACTAGATAAATTAATTTAAAATGGTAAAATATTTAGTGACTGGTCTGTCTATCTGCTTAAAGAGGCATGATATTTCTTCTCAGATGGCTATATAGTAGTTTTAAACCTCCGAAATTATATTTCATTTATACTAAAAGACTTTCTGTTAATTTGTTATTGACTTTTAAACCGAAAGTAGCCAATTTTAGACTTAAATGAAAGTAGGAATTTTGACTAATCGGAGCTGATTTTCTTATTTATGTTTTTTTTGTATAAACAGGAAATGCAATTTATGTATCATTACATCAGAAACGTTTTTCTTTCTTAATTTTCATATCGGAAATCGTTACATTCGACAGTATATGCCTAGAGTTAATCAGTGAGAGTGAAATGTATTCAATGAAAGTTAGGAGTTTAGTGTCTTTTTCAATGCAATTCGTGTCAATTTCAGTGAAATAAAAAATTGTTATGATTGGCAAGAATACCATTCCCTACTAAATAAGTCAAATTTATTTTACAAACATTAGATACATAAAATGGGTTATGTTTGCTTTAAAAGTATCTACTTGTAGTTGGTAATGTGGGAAAGGGATTTTCTTTTTGACTTGTATTTCAACAAATTTAGTTGACATTGATGTAGATTTTTTCATAGGTTTGCCGTTATCTTATTTTTTAAGTAAATGAAGTTAAATGTTGAGTCTTGAAATATTTTTGATCACATACATTTTGTTACTTACACAACTTCGTGTTGGCTGTTTGTTTGTTATTGTTAAAAATTCAAAAACTTTGCAAACTGAATATGGAATGTTTTACATCCTAGCTCTGATATGAATGTCATATTTTCAAGAATCTATGATTCATTTTGTCTGCAGTTTGATTTTAATCTCAAATTCGAGATTTTCTTCATTGCTGTTCCCTTTAAATTATTGTCATAACAATTCACTTCTAATTTGCAACTTTCACGAACATTTTGAACTGTAAATTCAATATAAATATTGTGTTGATGCTAAATTTTGAGAAGTTCTATTGCCAGTTTTATAATAGTTGGTTGATCTTTTCTGATTCTTGGAGAAAGAAGGTAAAGTTCAAATTTGGGATTCAAGTTATTACCATTTCTTGCTTGCATTCATATTTGAGGAATTCTAAATCATAATGTTGTTGAAAACATACATGAATCAATACAGTTATGTTAATGGCCTAAAATAGGAAAGAGGATAGTAGGATATCATGTGTTGTAAGGCCAATGTTTTTATAGAAGTTGCTTTACAGATCTGCGACCCAATTTTCAAAAATATATATACATGAAAAAGGACAGTTCGTGTCTTTCGGCATCTCTGTTTTGGGCAAATTCACCAAAGCACTTAATGTATTGCCTGTACTGCATGAACACAATGACTGCAAGGTTTAGTTTATACAAAGTGAAAGTTTGATGTTTTGGTGACACTTTGAAAGATTTGAGCTTCTTTCTGAGTGGAAATGTGTATTTTAACGAGTATCCGGATATCCGGATATCCGCATTCCGTTCCGAGTATCCGAATCACAATTTGGCATTCGGATACTCGTTTAAAATTACGAAATATTTGACTCTCAGTATCTTTAACGACCAACAATTTATTTTAACACCTATAACAATAGAATCAATTCGATACCGTGTGTCATATTGTTTATGGTCTTCTTTGCACATCGGTGTCTTTGTGAGATACCCTAAAGCGTGATAATCACTGCGGCGTATATTAAAGTATGTTTTTCACGGGACTAAAACCAATTAAAGATACGAGTAAATAAAATTGTATAAAAAAGTTCTCTGGTTGGTGTTGTTGTTTTTACAAACATGTTTAATTATACCTCATTAAGGGTGACACTATTGGAATTAATTACATCGATTTTCGTGTTAATTGTAGTAGGTGGGGAAGGGGGTTACAAATGAAGGATGTTACGACCTATATGTCCACTGAGCAACTTGTTTCATGTTCGGAAATTTACCCTATAGTGTTTGGATTAGTTCAGGGATGTTTAAAAGTCAAGGATGGAGATAGTGGACTTATTATGAAGGTGAAGGATAGTATCCGCTCTGAACTAATCAAGCGGTTTAACCCTTACTCTCAGGAATGTGCTTCGTCAGTGCCTATGTTAGCTTCCCTACTGGACCCCAAGTATAAACGACTTCCTTTCCTGACTTCTGAACAACGTAAGGCCACTCGTGACATGTTGGAGAACAGGATTGATGAAATACCGTTAAGAATGCCACCACGTGATAGTGAATGCGTACAACAGCCCAAAAGACGGAAATTGGACTTTTTGATGTTTGATACAGCAGAACAAGATAATTGTGACGAGGTCATGAGTTACATTTCGGAAAAGGTTTCGCATGATATTGATGCGTTAGTGTGGTGGAAAAACAATGAACACAGGTTTCCGAAAATTGCTGTTATCGCAAAAAGAGTCCTTTCAGTCCCTGCTACCTCTGTGCCATCAGAACGGATTTTTTCTGCTACTGGACTCTTAATTAACAAACTGCGAAACCGACTTTCCAGTGATTTAGTTGACAATATCATTTTCTTGAACAAGAACAAAGTGTCAGTAACAGAGGTTTAAATGTGGATTTAATGAACATTGAAATGGTCAGATACAGTGTTGAGGAGTGATTTCGTGTTGTACATATTTTCATTTATTTTGTGATGTGTCCGTACCATGTAAATATTGTTTTGTGATTTGTCCGTACCATGTAAATATTGTTTTGTGATTTGTCCGTACCATGTAAATATTGTTTTGTGATTTGTCCGTACCATGTAAATATTTAATGTTTCATGTTCTGTCTATCTGTTGTATGTTTTATATGTTGTTGTTTTTCGTTATTTAATTAGTATGCATGCAATTAAAAGATAAAGCTGCAGTTTAAGAGTTTCTTCATTGTCTTTAGTTGAGTAATACATAATCTGTTTGTTTGTAAGTTTGCGGTACTTACAAATTTATACCGTATGGTACACAATTAGATCTACCGCAAAAATACAAGCAAACAGTATGTACCAGTTGTTCTACAGAACAGGCTTGATACGTAAAAGCAAACTCCATCTCAAGTGGATACATCATATCATTAATCATGCTTTGAACACGACACAAGGAATCATCATCAGTTAGTACTACGTACCTGGAGATTTAACATCACATGAGTTCGCAAATATCTCTCAAAATTACAAATTTCATCAATCTACAAGTTTCGTCTGTTCACTACATAATGATGTCTTTAGTGAATAAGCTAAACTTGTTAGAGTGAGCAAATCTGTATTTTATTGATAACATTTGGAATTCTTGTGTAAACATTAATCAAGGCTCACACCAAAACAAAGGGAGATCACTGCGCAAGAGTTTGTCAAAACGAAAGTACACAATCACACGGAGTTACCTACCTTTATGAACACATGCTCTCAAAATCAGATAAAACTGTTATAAGAAATCAAATATTAACGATTTTAAACTCAGAGTACACATTAAATATTTCGATAACTTCGGAAATTCAATGAACTGGAACCTAGCTGACTGCATGCACAGTAAGTTTGTTTGGTGCAAATAGATGATTTAAGTCGCGAAATTATGTGACATTACAAGCAAATCGTTAACATTTCGATAATTTTTGTTCCGAGTATCCGGATATTCGTTCGGATGGCGTTCCGAGTATCCGGATACCAATTTTGGTATTCGTTGACATCCTTAGAATAAATGTTACCATTATTCAAGACTTTTTATATTAATGCAGTACGCTGAGCTACTTGTCAGTTTTTTTAAATCTTGGCAAAGAGAAATTACTATTTTTTTTGTTTTGACCTCCCAATGGATATTTCTGATTGAAAAATCTATAAAGCATCTTATATAAAAACATTGGCGTAAAATTGACGCATGTGGCTTTTTCATGTGATACTGTCGAATGTGTTATAAAACTTTAGTCAAGGAAGAATCTGACTAAAGGTTATAAAACTGACATTGGTGACCAATCTGAAAACTCAAGCATGTGATTGGTTATATCTGACCACAGTTTTAAAATTGACCAATGGCATGGCTGGATTGTGAGACTGGCCTATTAACTCAACTTTTGTTACTTTGGGCCCATGTCCAGGGAGCTTATAGTGCTTGTGTTGCTAATCAGTTGATAGTTGTTTCTTTGGTACTTGGTATTTGCTTGAAATACGCTAAAATAAGGAAATATTTCGAGTCTAGAATAGTTAAGTCACATCAAAGAAACTACATTGCGGAATGACCAGTATCACAAAATGTTCAGAGTATCTGATTTTATGATATCATTGGTCCAAGGCAAAGCTAA
This sequence comes from Mactromeris polynyma, assembly GCA_032209605.1. Taxonomy (NCBI): domain Eukaryota; kingdom Metazoa; phylum Mollusca; class Bivalvia; order Venerida; family Mactridae; genus Mactromeris; species Mactromeris polynyma. The sequence goes on along the minus strand of JASFXZ010000001.1, from coordinate 37,380,955 downwards.
TGTATCAAAGGGCCGTTACAGATACAGCTACAAAATAGGATCCCATTCTATACATGTGATAAATTATTCAGAAAAATTAGATTTTCATCAGTTTATTTCACTAAATATATCCAAACAACATCTGCATTATCAATATAAAACACTTTGCAGCATTTAATTTGATACATGTGCATCGTTATATACATTATTATATATTGTATGATCAATTAAACAAGAATGATAATGTGGTGTGAATCTGGAATGTTGGTTTACCCTCTATAATCTAACACAAACCCTTAATTTATTATAAAACACTCGCACATCTAGATGTCCACTTGTATCTTTCCTATCTCTGACATGCTCTGAGCTTATACCTTCAAATTCTTATAGATAGCATAGATGTCAGTTTGATAATTAGAACATGTAAGCCGGTATGTATTTTGTTCCCAGGGTAGCATAAATATGTTGATAAAAATCATTCATGCAACTTGACATGTCTCATACTTTAAACTGATATGTATTCTTATACTTAAATTATTGTCAAAAAATAGCTTCTGACAGCTTCTTATATATACAGCCAGTAATAACATGTTCCTTATGTCCAACCAAACCCAATGTTTGACTCTATCACTGCATTATCAGTTTTATTTTCTACAGCTTCTCATATCAGTTCTGCTACGAAACTTGAATCCATTTTGTGTTAGTTTTTAATGATTTTTGTTTGAGTATAACTGCAAACTTGGTCATGCCAACTAACTATACATTCTTGTATGTTTTTGCTTATATAAGTAAGAACTTATTCTGGTATTGTTTGATGACTGTAATTAAGAATAAAATATGATTATATTACAAAAGCGTTGTTATATATTTGCTGGGTGTACCGTAATACTTATAATTAACACCCATGCGCTAATAAACACCAATTCCCTATTTTTAGAAAAAAACTGCCATTTTCAATAAAAAAAATTGAAAATTTAATGGCCTCTAATATAAGCGCCCATCCCATAAAGCAAACAAAATAATCCTAACCTTAACGCTGCCAGTTTCCTAATTTTCCTTTTATCTTTCCCTTTATAGTAATGTCACAGTGTGCAACTATCGTAAATTCACCGTTGTGCACTTTTTTACAAAAATGGACAAGACAATAATTCATTCTCCAAATCTTTGAGGTTTTTTTCGACTCCGTTTGTCACGTCTTCTGGAAGGAATGAATATCATATGTACTGTACGATTTACTTGTGAAAACTGCAGCCCTGTGATACTACTTGCCTAACAGAATGCTTCTGTGATGACCAGAACATTGATGATGGGCAGTTATGCCACCTTGAAGAAAATTGAAATCCAGTGACATGGCATATGCATTTGAGTGTCTTCACCTACTATTTTATACCAATTTGTTGATACATGTTATCTAATAATTTAGATATATTACACCGGGTGGTATCATGTGGTCTCCAAAGTACAAGATAGCGGAAATTCCGTCGGTTCTACACCAACATTTGTTTGGGTGGTTACCGATAAGGTAGGATCTTTAGAATTGGCGCAGTGTACCCGCATTGTAACACACGTTACTCACGAGCTCTTGTATGGCAAATGTACTATGGAGACCACGTGATACTCCCCGGTGTGTATTACTTCAACGATAGCATGTCTCTGGCATTTGACCTTCAGTGAAAAATACCTTTCATTACTCAATAAATGGTGTAAAATGCACCTTTTGTTCAGACAGATGAAGACATACAATCACATTGCAATGACTTCAAAGTTAATGGATATATTTATACCTTGTTTCTGCAATAGTTTGTAGATATGGATTGGACAGACCATTTTGAGATCTTGACCATTATTTTGTCCCGGCCTTAAAGGAAGAAATCTACCATTTTCTATTGGCTTTGTAATTAACTGGTCAAAGGTCAAAATCTCTGTCACCTTTTGTTGTTAAATGGTTTTTACCAAGTTTTTCAATATTGCCTTGTTTTGTATGTTTCTATACTGTTTAGCAACTTACTGCTTGTTAACTGTAATTTTCGACGGAAAAAAGGTGCTGAGCCATACGACTTATGACTTGTATAATGAAACCCAAATTGTATCTGTGAAAACTTGCCAAACTCATTCAACACACGCAAACACAATATTGTGTAATTAAACAGACAGGACAGTGCTGAACTAAAAGATAATTACCAAATAAGGGAAGCAGAGTATTGTGTGTTAAAAAGTGTTAGATGTTTATAAAGCTTAAGAGCTGAACTCCATCTAATTTACTACAAAATATAAACACCTCTTCAATACAGTGGTGTGGTGGGGGAATTAATCCGCTTCAGTGATAGCTCTAGTTCAATTTGCTTAGTTTATTTAATCAGACTGTGAAGTTCAAGAAATATTTCAACAATCACAAACTTCCTGAATTAGAAACAATACTACAGGAAGCAAAATTATAATTTTAAGGTACTCAACATAAAACGAGCATGTGTTCATGCCTTGGAATTGGTGGCATGACATTTGAGAGGGGAAAGAGCGTGAAGAGTGGAACCTAAGGGAGATAGTTCACTTGACGGGTATAAATTGCTATTTCAAAGCTTGGGCCCGTATTCACGAACATTCCTAAGCCTGAAATTGAGACTTAGACTTTAAAATCTTAAATTTTCTTTTTGGTCCCAGGTTGCTAGTACAGTGTAGATTTCAATAAGAGCTGGCGAGAGTGTAAAGTGGGTGATACAAATTATTCAGAAAAAAATGGGTTCATTTAGATTGTAATGAAAACGAAAGAATGGCTAATATAAATTTTGCAAATTTAAAGTTTAAGTCTGAGTTCCAGTCTTAACATGTTAGTGAATACGGCCCCAGGGGTGGTCATTTATTTTTGCACTATTATCACCATTTTTAACACGTTTTGTTTACTTACACCAAAAGCTCGTGTTAATGTGAACTGGCATTTAGTGGGTTTTTCTAGGAGCATTGTTGAGAGTAAAGGTATATCATCATGTTGTTTTATGCCTATATTATATATCTAGGCTGCTCTACTTTTTGTATGTCAAAACTGAAATAAAATAATGTTCAGGGACAAATGTATCATGGAAGAACAACTGGATTGTATTGCATTTGAGTCGAATTAAATGCCTAAACGAAGGAGAGTGAAACTGAAAGTTAACAAAACCCAGTAACAAGTGTGCTCCCCCCCTCCCCCTCCCCATCGTGCATGCTGCCTGACGCAACAGCACTCTTCGTAAAGCTCACCATCCAGCAAATATATACACTACCTGGAATCATCATTGAAAATAACACCCTTTGCGTCCTTGACGTGGAAGACCAGCAACTGAGCCAGTTTCTTGGTGTCGCCTAACTAACCGCATGATAGTGGAGCGAGAACAATGCATACTTCGTGAAACAGCGTGATATGACATCCCCCTGCTACCATACCGACGGCTTCGTGAAACAGCGTGATATGACACCCCCCTGCTACCATACCGTCGGCTTCGTGAAACAGCGTGATATGACATCCCCCTACTACCATACCGTCGGCTTCGTGAAACAGCGTGATATGACATCCCCCTGCTACCATACCGACGGCTTCGTGAAACAGCGTGATATGACATCCCCCTGCTACCATACCGACGGCTTCGTGAAACAGCGTGATATGACATCCCCCTGCTACCATACCGACGGCTTCGTGAAACAGCGTGATATGACATCCCCCTGCTACCATACCGACGGTTTCATTTAAAAGTCCTATATCGTTAAAAGTTGAAGTCTTGTCTTGGCGTTGTGATAGTCTAAAGCTAACTTATGAAATGCTATCATGTATAAATTGATATGATTCATAACAAAAATGAACATGTTCACGCTTTACTTGGCGTACAGTAAGAGCATGTAAAGGGCTTGCTTGGGATTGCTTTTTGAATTGTAAGGTCATGGTCACCATTACTAAAATGACTTATTTGAAGTGTATATTGTTCTTGATGTTGAAGACCTGGTTTTGTGGGATTTCCACGTGTGTGTATTATTACAGATGTGGTGACCATCTTCTATTAGGTTGTTTCTCTAATTTGTTACGTATTAACGGAGAGTGAATTAATGCTGTATACGTACTGAGTTTGTTTTGGTTCCTAATTGTGAAGTCTGGTTTCCACATCAGAAATTTTGAACTTTACTGCTGGATTAAATAAAAGCAAATTACGATAATTTATATATTTATCATAGACAATTTATAGAAAAAAACCTGAACGGTAAAACTTTAGATATGCCTTTGATTATGTAGATAACCAAGAAAGATTTCCTCCGGGCAGTTTTTACAGCTTCCTGAACGGGATTTAAAATTTAAATATAGTAACACACTTTTAGATTGCGAAGCAGGAAAGGAGAATCCCCTGATTTCCCGTTCAGGAAGTTTCTCCCACGGTGTATTTAACAACAAACTCATACAATTCGCAGACAGACATAATTTGCACAAAACAATGAAGAGGTTGAGCTGGAATTCCACACTAAGTGTAAAGCCATACCAGATTATGAGGGGTCCATGAACACATATACAAACATGTGAACACTTTCAAAGGAAAATGGGACATAAGACACTCACATTAATGCTGGGGGTGACAATATGAATCAATTTAGGAACGAACAGTAAGTGACAAAAACGCCTCTTAACTCTGGATTATGGAAGCAACTCAAACTAGAACTGTCCATTATTTGCAAACCACAGCTATATTAACTATCATTATTGTATACAAGGAGGTTGTCTCCATGGTTGTTGTTGATAATCAGTCAGACAATTCCTTTCTTCCCCATTCCCTTAGATATTTACCTTTACACCTCATTAACTCCTTATCTTTTGTATGCTGATGTTTCCTTGGGATCTGTGGGGGGGGGGGGCTTTGTTTTGTGAATGTGGCTTTGCCTGTAGCAACTTGATCCTTCCTTTATTATGTATGGAGCGTTTAAGAACAGCTTATGTTACCTGACGCGCATGTCATACGAAATATACGTGACTATCAGACACTTTCTCTTATTACCTAAACCCACGACTGGAAAAATACTCAAACGTGACTATCAGACGTTTTCTCTTTTTACCTAAACCCCAGAATGGAAAAATACTCAAACGTGACTATCAGACGTTTTCTCTTGTTACCTGAACCCCAGAATGGAAAAAAAATCGCTTTGTTAACGACCAACTGGTTGGTGTTAATTAACATGTTTGTCTTCAAACTAAGAGTACAAAACAACCAAACAACGGAGTGCATTAAATGTTAGCAGAAAATGAGGTTGGTACATTTGGTACAGTTCAAATTCAAAGGTGAATAAATATTGATGCGCACTGGAGTACACTGAAACTTCTAAAGAAACTATCGTAATCAGTTGAGTTTATTCCAGTTTGAGAAAGCAGGACAGGACTCTTTGCGAAGCCATAAACGTGAGGCATAATCTGGTTTGAACATGCTATATAACGTATTTCGTACCTTTACTTGTTATATGATTGAAAAATGGTAACGTTATCTTTTTAATGATATACCTAATTGTGGATCACATTTCGTGAGTATAATGATGTGTATAAAATATCAATTGTAGATGATTTAATGTTAACTATAACCCTTTGATAATTTAAACATAGGTAACGTAAACTATATGTATTATAGGTCAGATCCATTTTCTAAACAATGACGCAGACAAATGTTAACATAGTTCGGGTCAGCTCGGTGTAAAAAAAAACAATAAATTTATCTATTACTACACTTTTGTTATTATTGTACCGTGTCCTACTGAATGTCTCGGCGCCATCTTGAATATCTCAAAATGCTCAATGATAATCAGGTGTCATCAAACGGATTCTGCAACGATAGGTTCCATGTTCTAAAAAGCGCAAAATATCTAGTATCTACACAAAAGTTCGTTTCAGCAAAACGTGCCTTTTGGCAGCTGGACTTCTACTTATAAAATTCCACAGTCTTCAAACGATGTTCTTCAGGCATTAAGTTTGATTCACCTTTTTGAAAACGGTGGTTCGTTCTGACAATGTTAGTTGATTCCGTCAGGTCTTCAAGGTAAAGACATGTATTTACATGTGTATTTGAAATAGAAATACTGAATAAAATTGACTTGAGTAGATCATTACAACTTGTAAGCATCAATATCAACTATACATTGTTTTTGAGAACTTAACTTTTTATAAAGGTTCTCATGCACGGAATTTATTAATTGTGCATTTTTTTTCATCTGCGTTCATTTCTACGCTGTGGCAATACTATTACATAAGTAATTTATTTTGATCTCATAGTTTTAAGATTAAATTCCAGTGATGTTGTTGCAACTGACCGTTCCTGGGCGGTACTCCATAGTTCATGTTCGTGTCTTTCGTCCGTTTTGTCTGTGGATAAGCTTACTTGTATTTCCATGTCTCATTGTGCTTTTGGGGTGGCTGTTCAGTTTGTGAGAAACATTTCCCGCTCGATATCAATACGTTGTACAATGTGTATGTTTTCCGTATGTTTACATAACGTTTCAAGTAAAACCCATTTATGCGGGGAAACTTGACAATGATCGTTTAGTTACAAGCTCATAAAAATGCTTTGACGGACGGCTCTATTATTCATTACCAGAATTTACTGTTTGACAACCATCAATTTTATTTTTCTCTATTGATTTGTCCATATCTGTTGACATGTCAATAGAACGTTTACTTTAGACCATCGGAACACCTTTTCTCGGTCATAGAAGTAATGATGTGTTTAGGCTTTGGGCTTTACGTCCTACCAATATCGGAGTTAAGTTAGCAGTAATAGCGGTAACGGCGGTATTACTGCTTTCTGACTCTGCTTGAATACTACGTTGTGTCAGACCTTTGTTTGTATACTGCGTTGTGTCAGACCTTTGTTTGTATACTGCGTTGTGTCAGACCTTTGTTTGTATACTGCGTTGTGTCAGACCTTTGTTTGTATACTGCGTTGTGTCAGACCTTTGCTTGAAATACTGCGTTGTGTCAGACCTTTGCTTGAATACTGCGTTGTGTCAGACCTTTGCTTGAATACTGTGTTGTGTCAGACCTTTGCTTGAAATACTGTGTTGTGTCAGACCTTTGCTTGAAATACTGCGTTGTGTCAGACCTTTGTTTGAATACTGCGTTGTGTCAGACCTTTGTTTGTATACTGCGTTGTGTCAGACCTTTGCTTGAATAATGCGTTATGTCAGACCTTTGCTTGACTACTGCGTTGTGTCACACCATTGCTTGAATACTGGGTTTGTCAGACCTTTGTTTGTATACTGCGTTGTGTCAGACCTTTGCTTGAATACTGCGTTGTGTCAGACCTTTGCTTGAATACTTCGCTGTGTCAGACCTTCGCTTGAATACTGCGTTGTGTCAGATATTTGCTTGAATAATGTGTTGTGTCAGACCTTCGTTTGAATACTGCGTTGTGTCAGACCTTTGTTTGAATTCTGCGTTGTGTCAGACCTTTGTTTGTATACCGCGTTTTGTCAGACCTTTGCTTGAATACCGCGTTGTCTGAGACCTTTGCTTGAATACTGCGTTGTGTCAGTTCTTTGTTTGTATACAGCGTTGTGTCAGACCTTTGTTTGTATACTGCGTTGTGTCAGACCTTTGCTTGAATAATGCCTTGTGTCAGACCTTTGCTTGAATAATGCGTTGTGTCAGACCTTTGTTTGTATACTGCGTTGTGTCAGACCTTTGCTTGAATAATGCGTAGTGTCAAATCTTTGTTTGTATACTGCGTTGTGTCAGACCATTTCTTTAATACTGTGTTGTGTCAGACCTTTGTTTGAATACTGCGTTGTGTCAGACCTCCTTTGCTTGAATACTGCGGTGTGTCAGACCTTTGTTTGTATACTGTGTTGTGTCAGACCTTTGTTTGAAATACCGTGTTGTGTCAGACCTTTGCTTGAAATACTGCGTTGTGTTAGACCTTTGTTTGAATACTGCGTTGTGTCAGTTCTTTGTTTGTATACTGCGTTGTGTCAGACCTTTGCTTGAATAATGCGTTGTGTCAGACCTTTGCTTGAATGCTGCGTTGTGTCAGACCTTTGTTTGAATGCTGCGTTGTGTCATACCTTTGCTTGAAATACTGCGTTGTGTCAGACCTTTGCTTGAATACTGCGTTTTGTCAGACCTTTGCTTGAATACTGTGTTGTGTCAGACCTTTGCTTGAAATACTGTGTTGTGTCAGACCTTTGCTTGAAATACCGTGTTGTGTCAGACCTTTGCTTGAAATACTGCGTTGTTTCAGACCTTTGCTTGAAATACCGTAAGTAAACATATACTAAATTGTATAAATGTCTAAACTCTTAAATACGATAACGAAGCAATATAGCAGGCAGTATGAAAAGAAGTTACTGGTTATTTTCCGTTGGTTAATAAATTTTCAAACTTGTAGGAAATACTTAAAGAAAACGCTATCAGTAATCTCATTAACACACACAAATGGCTTTAACTGCGTATTGCTTCGTCGACAGGTCGTTACCTTTAGATTGATAACAAATGGAATTATATACTTGTAACACATTTCGTTATAACATCCTTATTGATGACTTCTTTCTTGTTTACATCTGTGTAGTGATACAGAACATGCACTATATTCAGTTTATATATATACACATGTATATATAATACACTTTATTGAAACGTATTGAAAGGCTAAACCGCAACCATCAAAATTTAATTTGACGTCTTGCACAAATATATGTGAGTCGACTGGTTCTCGCTTTTATCAAATTTAACCACTCGAAGAAAAACATAAATCAGTTAACATTACATTTTCTACTAGTTCTAACATCTTGTCGTGGAAATGTCTGCTTCTCTCACTGAATTGTCCAAATAACACTCTATATCTCCATGAACATAAAAGAATTACTAAAAACGTAAAAAAGACTCCGCGCCTTCTAAATCCCCGTTGTTAGCTCTGGAAACAAATTTATTTCCATCACATTGTATTAAGGTGTTATAAACGGCACAATTCCCAAAAGCGAACTACCTTTCAAACAAGAGTGTCTCTGATTAAGTTAACCAAGCTTACAAAGCTCCGAATCATGCTCCAACTTACACATTCGCCGTAAAACTCGGCGGCGAATTCCCCTAACGATCGCTTAAACAATTTATAAATTTCCTGTGCTATCGATATCCACATTAAACGAGACAAAGCGAGAAACTGTAACAGTAATTAAAGCATTGTTAAAGCATATAAAACCTAATAAATACCAAGTTTGTAATATGATTAGGTCTTGTTACGATTTCACAGGACCCTTGGGAATAAGTTTTAGCGGTGATTTGCAAAAACAGTTTTCATTTCTCGTTACGTCAAAACTGTTTTTTATAGTCCGCGTCCTGTCTCAAGTGCGTGATAACAATCTCATTCTGTTGGTTTAATTGATCATAAAAGTAAAACAGACGTAAAATTGTGGGTGGAAAAACAAGACATTTTGTCTAAGACAATGTTTACTAAATCTTAAAGTTACCGGGCATCGGTGAACCTTGAACCATGCGTCCAGACAAAATGTATCAATCGATATTGTATGTTTCCGACAAAGATAGCCGACTTCTTAAATCGCTAATTTAAGTAAATTGTCTCCCTTTACCTCATCGGGAGCATAAAACCTTCAACAAACGTAAACCTTCCGCAGTCCCGTAGCTAATGTTCCTTCTTCTTCTCAGAATGTCAAGGTGCGACCTCATCATTTTAGGACACTGCGGGTTACTTGTCCATTGCATGCGAGCAACTTTTTACATGTCACTGTGCTATAATTTATGTTAACCATTACCACTTCCCTCGGTGATTTTGTCAACACCGATGAGCGTGTAATAAAAATGTAATGGCAATTTTTTTCTTCAAAAAAACTAATGCCCAATGATATAATTATGGTTATACATGTATACCCCACACCATTAAAAACACAACTACAAATTGTCCACGTCAACTATTTGACATTATAAAGAAAGAATTATATCTTAATTCACAAACATTATTTCCTAAACTAAACCAATTATTAAATACAAATATCAGTGCCATAGATTAATTTCTTTTTGAAGAATTATTTTCTGATTTGTAACAATAAAACGCGTTTAATTCTTAGAACAAAATGAAGGCTAACGTGCGATATAGTAGCGTTTTTAATGGCGTTAAGTATATATAGGACAAATAACAGTACTTGGTAAGATATTTCTTGGGGTAGAAGCGAAATACCCACATTCAGTTATAGAACAAGATATATTTTGTTTTTCTTTCATCTCTCGATGCATATTTACAATCTTTCATTTTCAATTATATAACACAATCATGGTATTTCAGCAACAATAATACCAACTTATTCAGCATTAAGCAATAAAACATGCTTTTAGTCTGTAACTAATTAAAACAAAGGAGACGTTTAAAAACAAAGGAAATAATAACAATAGTATGGATTGATATGTGTGTTAGTATACATATAAAGAGATTGTTTTAATGATGTATATTACTTGTCGTTTGCTGTTCGAGAATTAAGGCATACTTAAAAAGACAGATAAATGATGTTATTGTACTGAACTTTGTGTTTTAACATTGTTGTATTCGAATAGATTGTAACTGACTGTTAAATAAAATGTGATATGGAATACTTCAGTTTACCACATATCATATTATAATGTTAGGAATAAAACATGATGTTTTCTTTAAAATAATTGAAATTATTGATACATTGTATGTCTTTATGTTGTTATGATTTATGTTCAGCACTTAACAGAAATAAAACAGTAACGTCAGAATAAAGGTCTAGTTTACCGGTACCATGATAAAAATATACACGGCAAAATACGAAACATGTAACAAATATCATGTTCGGTTAACCGGTTAACCGTTCGGAAGATTAAACGGTTAACCGGTTAGCAAAATAACCGATTTGGTGACATCCCTAAAATTTTCTAAGTTGGCTTGGATGGTACATAAATTTTGCGATATTTTATTTTTTTAATTTCCAGACATCATTGAATAATCAATTAATTTAAACGTTGGCCATGTGTAATATTTAGAGTGTGTATTTTATTTTCGCATGGGTGTGTATAAATGATAATTTAACAAAAAGTGGTGTTCATTTTTTTATCATTTTAATTACAATATTTACAATATCTTTCCTTTTTCGGTACATTATTTTGTCTTTATTTTTCGGTACATAATTTGTCTTCCTCGTTCTATTTCTGTATTATGTAATGAGAGGCACTCAATGTTTTGAATTTTTTATCGACAGATATATTATCAAGACATGATTCAAGGCAAAGTGAGAATTTATATCTACTATTACGTTATCAACCTTTGGTAATAATTTATGTTCGAAAAGCCTGTTTGTTGGAATTGGTCTAGAATTCTTTGTTTTATGCTAACATGGAATCGCAATCCCCACCAAGTAAAAAAAAACAAATTTAATCACCATCCATTAAACAAACTTTTAACGCCATTACCCATACCATTATGTAATTATATTATTTTATGTTCACATGTTATTACATCTGTAAAACAAAGGTTCTGTTCTGCTCTGTTCTGTTCTGCTATCATATGGTAAATATTGATTATCTTGGTTTCGCAATATATCTGACACTCCTAGATTATCTAAATTATTTTAATTTGACAAGCCCAGTTCAGTCCATTATAAAAATTATTTAGGCCTTGGCTATACGTATTTATTAAAGTCTCATTAACATAAATTGTACATAATTCTAACTACAACAATTACATCGTAAAATGTATATCACCACTCAAATTGAGTTATAAGAGACTACGTATGTTGAACTAGATTACTTCAAATATCTGTGCATAATAGTAACATTTTCCAGAATCATACATGGGATAAGTAGAAATTTATTATAATTTGACTTATACTCCAGTGAAGTCAGTCAGTGTATATAATCTACATTAAAGTATAAGGTAGTAATATGAGAATAATTATTCCGTCAAATTTATAATAACATAAATACATGACTGTAAAATCTAAAATGTACACAATGGACTGTCTGAAGCGCGAGGGGACGATGTGAAACTTCTATTGAATATTACAACAACAACAGCAACAACAACAACAACAACAACAACTTTTATTCAGCATTAAGCAATAAAGCATGTTTCTAGCCTACATAAATACAAAATAATGTAAAGGTTAACAGATGAAGTGAATACGCCATGATCATTAATTGAGACAAAGGATGATTTTAATGAGAAGTTAGAGAAATAGAAACTAATAATCATAATATGTTTTGACATGTGTATTAGTATATATTTGAGGAAAGTGTTTAAATCTTATTCCCTTCTAAGTCTGTTTGAGTGGTATATAAATTTCGCGAGATTTGTTATTACTTTTTTATTTTGAGACATTATTAAATCATCCAATTTATTCAATACGAACGTTTTACCTGCTATTAGATAGTAGTGTTAATTATTAGATTAGATGACTGAAACTATTCAATCTTTATTTCAATCTCATCAGTGTACATATCACATACATATACTATTAAGATCGAATGCATACTAAATAAAAGTACACTGCCACTCATACAATGAGTTATAAGAGATTACGTTTACACCTGAAACTAATACATCAAAGTATCTATATACATAAACTAAACATTAATATCACATAGTGCACTGTACTTATATATCACAAATATCAACATGGAATAAAACTGAAGAAACCTTGCTAATCAGTAGAACTAAGAACTGCCATAAAACAATTATAAGATACTGAAAAGGGGAAAGGAGCACTAACGCGCATTAACTAAATAAATAGATGTAATATATCACAGAACACGTTGATCAGATCACCGTGAGTTGGATTAGCAAAGTTGCTTCAGACGAAATAAAAAGGAACACATAGAAACTATGTGTTATAAATTAAGGTAATTGTATCATAGTTGCTGGATTATAATCCGTATTTTGTTTGGCATATTTATTCCCACAATTGCTCTGTAAATTTACTTATGAATAATATTAGTGACAATACAATGCAGGGAAGAATAAGAAAGAACAAACAATGTCTTACAGAATTCTGCCCCTTCGTAGACAATAACAAACATTGACAGGTAGGTAGGTATGAAGGTAAATATTTCATTATAGTGACTTGTGTATAAACACATAAATATAAGCATAAATGTAAAACGTATACAAACACCCGGGCCAATGGGCTTATAAGTCACCTTATAAATATAACATCGTGATAACCGATCATTTATATTAATACATGTAGCTGTATAAATAAATAAACAAATGTTAAATAGTAAACATATAAATATAATTTTTGGTATTCGTTACTGAGAGACTAAGTAGACAGAGAATATTAGGTTGATTAGAATATGATATAATTCACTGATAAATTCATTATATCCATGCTGAAATATATGACTAGATTTCATTGCAATTATCATATATCGAGTTATTGTACATACACTTTAAGAGTACAAAACGTTCCGTCTGATCATATAGGCTTGTACAGGTATTTTGCAAAGAGTCTTGGCTGGGTTAACATGATATTATTTAAACGTGGTTTGTTTTACAGAACAGAACAGAATAGAAATTTTATTTCGGATTTGAGCAAAGCTCCTCGCCATACAACATATGTACAACATATTGTCAAGGTACAAACAAAATAGCAAATTAGTAACAACAAAAAACAACAACAAATAAACATATATGAAACATGAATGATTCACAACAATGTGTGTGTGTGAGAGTGAAGGAAATAAATTGAACATTGCAAATAAAATTAAAATTAAAATAAGATAGAATAAAACATCACACGTAAACTATAGATATATATTCAGCAACTGGCGTTATAAATCAGGAGAGAAATAAATGGAAAGTTTGCGTGTTTTATGGAAAGTATCCATATGTAAAAAATGTACTCATCAAAGGAATTAAAGGTAGTCAAATGTAGAGCTAAGTATAGCAATTCTCTCTTTGAAAGATACTAAAAAATGTCAATGCGACATGAGGCATTGTGTATGATCGGCAGACTTTGTTTTGGACTAATCATGTAGATAACATATATGCGACTGAAACACAAAATAAAACATAATTTAATATAAATTTGAGTGAGCATTCTGCGAGCTTTTCAGAAACAAATTAACAATCCCGATTTTAATTTTACCCCGCGACAGTGTTTTGGGGATTCCCTGTAAACCAGCATATTTCCCTTTTGAGATTTTCTATCCAAATATTCGCGCTAGTCATTTAGTCACAATGTCCCCGAATATTAATCATGTAAAATGTGTGAAAATAGCACACCGTGCTAACACAACTTCACGCGCGAAACAAAACGGAAGTTTGATTTATCGGTCCCGCGGTGAATAAAACGAAGTCTCATCAATGGCGGAAAATGATAATTATTTCCTCTCGTGATTTCACAACGGCGCAAAGTTCGCTCACGAACCATAATTACGCTGATTAATACTAAATAATATGAAAAGGCGAACATACAGATTAAATCTTTAATTCATTCTGTCAGTATTGATAACAGAATTCATGTAATCTATTGTAATTTAATACCAATGTGAATTTTGGAATACAACTGTTTATTGCTGTGTGTAAACAGTAATCATCATTGACACCTCTATTTCCCCCAAAACAAAAATACCGTCTGTTCGGGTTTCAAGAAAACGATGTTATTTATTTTTGTGCTAGTTTAGGTGTCGTTTTTGTTGACTTTGAAGCGAACTTATAAGCTTATCGCATTACTGTAAGATATAAGCAAAATATTTATCTTAGGGGTAACTCAATGCCCGGAAAACCTAACAGCTCATATTTCATAAAGCGCGTTGAGAAATATAGCCAAGCTCAAGGCAAACGGGTAATTGTTTTAACTAAGGTGACATTATATTGATTTCAGGAATATTTCTAATAGACGTTTGCTACAAATGCGTACATTTTTAACATTCACAATTGTGCATTATACTTTATGCCCTGTCTTAAATACTGTATAAAGTGCAACCAGTGCCATACAGAACGTAGTTCCAACGATGTTGATGAGAAAGCAAAGAACACAATTTTAAAATCTAAATATACACAAAGAATGAAAATCCGTTTTGAGCGAAAGGATCTAGCAGACGCTAGATAATGCCGGACTCGTGGACGAATCTGGTTTAGGTCATATAGGGATGTGTATAACTAAATAAGTTTTACAAGGGTTTTCCACTAAACTGATCGCGGCAATGCAATCGGAGTCTGAGTCTGTAATATAATTATGATACAATTATGATATTAAACGTTCTGCATTTCTGTGAATGCCACTATGAGATTCGAGCATGGAAACAGTTCTCAAGTTCGGACCCCGACTACAATAATTGTTAACTATAATGACTTTCCCGGACGACACAGTGTTTTCCTGTCGTATTACTGTATAAGTGGTAAAGTTTGTGAGATGGAAAAGTTTGCGAATTTCGCGAATGCACAAAATTCGCAAACAATTTCCACAGGGTAAATTTCCACATCCACCGAAGCCTTAACTTGGAGTCTGGCACTCCATGGAACCACATCTAAAACACTGCATGGCCGGTTATGCTTGGAGTCCTACCTAAACTTTTGGAGAATGAATTAAAATTAAGAAATTTATAATATTACGATGTGTAGATAGTATAAAAACACTGATTTCGGCTTTTCGCAAACATTTCTGCACGCGAAAATACAGTCCATGTATTACGTTATAGTTGGAATGAACTTAACAACCCATGTATTCGCCCGTACATAATATATATACAGCATGGGTTATGATATGTATCATAACTAAGGAGAAAAGCATAACTTCCTTCTGATCAAGTATGGTGTTATATGTACAAATTGTTCGCTAAATATAGCATTTTTAATTATTAAGTGTTACACTATCTCTCTGTAAATTAGCGGCGAACGGTTAATCATTTCTCGAAGCGACAATTGAAACAGAAAGAGGATTGAAAGAGATGCAGATACGGCAGTCGTACGTCTTCTAAAGGCAAACGCGAAAACAGGTTGAAGCGCTTAATTTATTTCAAATTAACCTTAATGCTCACCAATCACCTAGCGATGGTTAAGGCGGTGTCCGGTTCACTCAATCACATTTCTACGGTCGATATTTACTCTCCGATTGTGATTATTTTATTATGTCGGGGTCAAATTCACAGTGGGATCCCATCTCCTCCGTCAACAACATTTTGACAGTTTTGTCGTGTTTTGTATTCGCCCATGTTATTAAAGTATTTCGCGGTGTTTCGCTCAACTTTGTATTTATTCCCTCTTGAGCGGTGATCACAGATATGCTGTGGTGTGTATTGTCACGGGCAAGTATTCAGACTAGGGGGGTTTATTGTAAGGAAACGTAATTAATGTGCTTGTAATTCATTTAAAGGAGGGTAGACACGCCCCAGTATTTGAGCGCCACATGTTACGATTGTGATGACAAAGGCTCTCACCAAGGGGCACTGGTCTACAGGGAAGAGAGGGTGAAAAACTAGCGAGACTGGGGCTGTGAAATGCAACAACATTTTAAGGAAGGTGATAACATCAGTACGCCACAAATATTTAACATCACAAAACTTTCTCGCTTCGGTAAAATGATGCCCTAATTAGAATACGTTCACGAAAAATGTCTTCACTTTTAGGACGGTTTTTTTTTAATACTCAAATTTATCTCAATTTTAGTTTTATTTACAAGACTACAAATATGAATGCGTTTGTCCCAGTTTTTATAACCCAATATAAAAATGTAAATATTTATTTTGGTTAATATTTTTTAAAACATGCAAGGTTTGCAAATACGTGATAGAGCTGATTCGGTGTCGAGTAAATACAACTAAATGCATAAGAAGACCATTTAAGCGTCGGGAATATTAAAAATGACAAACTAGTCACAAAGTATTTCACCATTTTTATATCCATTCATCACGCATTGGATCGGATATGTGCCTTGAAATGGCTGAAATTAAATTATTTGTTTTTGTACATCTTTTTGAAATGTTTACGATAGGCGGATAGTTTGTTTATATATTTATTTTACGTATTAGAAGACGAGTGCCATTTCTTATTAGAATGTTCCTGTTTATAATGGTTTGCTAAAAACACATTGATAAATATTACTTGAAAGTACCAAATCTTCCAAAATTCATTGAATTTCTTCGAAAATTACCACGTTATCGAAAATCTATTAGTTTATGTATTTCAGATGTTAAATTAATGTCTGCAACAGGTCACGATGCTGGTACAAGATGTAATAGTCTATACACATAGCTCATGGCTTAGATTGGTATTTCCTACAAAAATATATTGATCTGTACAGCACTGGTTATTCATAGCGCTTGTGTGTATTTCTACTGTTTTTCATACAATTTTTCTACGATACCGTCTCTCTTGGCCAAATGGTATAGGCATCCGCCTTGGGAGCTGGATGTCGATGGTTGGAATCTGTTCTGATATGGCCGGTTGGTGAGCCGCCAGCTAGTTAAATATTGGATACCGTGTGCCTACCTGCCTGGTGCCTGACATTAAAGGATAGGAATCGGGGAGTAAATGTTCTCAGAAAGTAGGTGTCTCATAAGTCATAAATGGCTGGCCCTAAGTAGGGGTGACACTATAACAGATAAACACTTTACTTTACTTTATATTAAAAAAATATCGAAGAAGCGGCATAAGAAATGCCACCATCAAAGAACTCTACTTCCCCTCAAGAACAAGGAGGGTAAACGCACAATGGAGTAGAGACACAATACACAGATATTTATTTATTTTCATAAATATTCTAATAATACTTACGATAATGATATCAATTACTCATTGTTTTATTTCAAGAAGACAAATACACGTATGAAGAAAATCAACACTATTTACAACACGTACTTCTATTTAGAAACAATCAACAACCGCATTAAAAAAACATTTAGAAGTTAGAAGAAATGCGCGAAATTTACACCTACATTTCATTGATATGAATTTCGAGAGTTCATGAATAATTCAGCATAAACTCATTCAGCAGATTGAGACTGCGGCACGTGTTTCAACGTGTGTTTAGTCAATGAAATGGTCAGTCGCACAATAAATATGAGAGTTTATTACAAGTACTACCTGGAGGTTTTCAGGAAAAATACCGTGATTAAATGTTAACACTTGTCCGTTGGATAGGCCTACTTGTATTTCTGTTTTGACTTTGAGTATTGCAAAGGATGTATTATAAAGGCATCATTATCAAACCATTTACAAAACATGGTACTGTCACTATGAAATAAATATCTGACGTCGAAGACGATGAGGTTGCTATTACAATAATTTGTCCTCTTTTCAAAGATCTTTGGAAAACATATTATAACGCTAATATATCGTTAAACTAAATACGTATAAATTTCTTGGATTACTTAAAACTGATGATACAAAACATTGTATCAGTTAGCTTTATATTACAAATTCATAAGCTAACAAAAATTATCTACAGTTTTAAATAATACTGTGTAAGTTATATACAGAAATTGAAATGAATATAAAATGTATTGTACTTATATGTCTGTATTAAATTCTCATTGCATGACCTTTTTATTTAAATAAAATTCCATTTCAATCAAGCCAACCACTCACCGCCATGTTTATTTATGCTTGTACGAAATACCAGTGTAAAGGTCAAAGTCATATTTTGTAATTTCTTCTTTATACTTGGTTGAACAACTTTCGGATGTAGCTAGCATAAACCAATATGTAAAATAATGATCAAGTTACTTTGTTACGGTGACAGTTCGAAACTGTGTGATTCAAAATTGCAATTTAAGCGAAGGTGCTTAAAAACTAACACATTTCATAGTAAAGAGATATACTGAACTAGTATATTATTTTACAATATATTTTGCCTGAAAAAACGACGTTTTCTTCTGGAAGAACTAAAAAATGCTTAACACTACGATGTAAACAGATGTGCACGAAAACTAGCATAGTAATCGGACATTTTCGGTTTCCATCGGTTTTCAGTGCGTATCGGTATTCAGTGTCATGAGTATATAAACACATATATCGATTTCGAGTGGTCATTTAATTCTAATTCCAGACGGAATGCCAGTGTTTTAGATGGCTTTGTAAAACAAACGAAGAGGTTGGGCTGGAAATGCCACATACAAAGTGCACAGCCACACAAAGCCCAAATGAGAAGTAGCAATATACTGAAATTTCTGGCGACTAAAATTATGTCTCACCAAAGTCTGTATGCCTTCGTGTACTGTTTACATAGTTATTTAGTTGTGTCGCCAGCTTGCCTATTGAGACACTTATCTGGAACACATTCATACAAAATGTCCGCTTACCACACATGTTGAGACTGTTCAAGTACTGTGAAATGTATAAGCGAACGATGTAATCGCTATTGTTTTGTTGCTATATTTTTTTGAATGAGTAGACACGTTTCTGCTACCACCCCGGATTAATGACACCTACTAATTTCTCCCTTAGTACTCTGAGTGTATGTTTAACGCCCTAAACAGTATCTTCAATTTTGTTTTCATTGACGACGTTTTTGATCGGTGATAAATTGACTTCAATATCAAAACGATCATTTATTGTCACGTTTATTTGTACAACTATAATAAATGCTATACTTGTTAGAAGAGACGGCGTGTTTGTTGTTTATTTTCTTCTCCGGTGGTCCAGGTCTGTCGTTCAAGTTTTCTTCCTCGATTTGTGCCTATTAATCCTTCCTCTATGTAATCAATTTTAGTATTTACACAAATTACCCTATACACATGAATGTGGAAACAAACTAAATAAGGTTATGTGAAAAAAAACTTAAAAATACGTATTTTGGGAATTAATATATATTTAAAAATGTTAATACCATAATTTAATTTGCGTTTTAACCCATTACTCAATTAATTACAAAATTAATACTTGAAGGCTCTTATATGAACATTGGCATTTTTGTAGTAGATAGATCTTCAAACATTTTGCTCTTGCATTCATCGCATAATGGGAAGATAATTACAATTCAATGCATTATGTTTATATAATGTAATTATACAATAATTCATGTTACATATTTACATGTGTGCAAGTTTTTTCAACAAATTCCAGAAGGACTCTAAGACCTATGAACATGTACATACCACGTATACACATATAAAATGTGTGTTTTCGCTCGCATCAAAAATATTTATTAATGGACAATCATTAGTAATTAGTTTATGTGCATGTTTAGAGTGAATTTCTATGTGTGTGTGATAAGCCATCTATAATTGAAGGCCCTGTGGGACGTGCTTCTCTCCCTCACGACAGGACACATACTTTGGCCTAAGAAAATCTCACGTAAATATAATAAATCAAATAAATAATAATATTAAACTTCAAAGTATTTCTATTACTGATAACTGTCATAGTCAAATATCGACGAAACGAATCAATGGTAGTATTGGTATATTCAGTTTATGTCAAAAACGTTTATACATATAGACAATTATTATATAAAATATTACTAGTACTATTACAAATACTTCCGAATTTTGGAAATACTTAATAATGTCAAAGGTATTATACACAATATTGAGAAAAACAAAGCAATGTTTGTTAACTTATCCATCGAAATGGCGTTTTGGCCGTAATTTGTTTATAGCTTTAAAATCTCAAATATGCGACCGTTTTCCATCGATCATTTGCAGCTCGTTTCTTTAGATGGAACAATTCTTGCATAACTGTTTGTATAAGGAACCCGACTCACGGAAATTGACTCTAGATAAGTTTAATTGAATATCATTTTTTTTTCTTAATACTAGACATTTATTGTAAAATTTATCGAAAGAGCAAAATTTCACAATATTTCTTCTTTTTTAATCATTTATTTATACCTACCTTTTACGACTGAAAAAAAAACACTTACAAATTTACTATTTTCTCTATCGCTCGTTTGCTTGTAGAAACTAATGATTGTTTTATATTTACAGAACAAATACACATTTTTTTCTAGCGCGAAAGTCAAAACTTCCCAAAATTTCTATTGCACATGTTGATAAATACATTTAAGGCAATCATTAACTTCATACTCAAATATGTTCGTGAAATCGGTCCGAACAATTTTTTCCTTTCCATAAACGATTATTTAGCACAAGGTATAAAATCACTATGGAAACATAGCTACCGACCATTTCGAGGCGGTACTAATTTCACAAACTGTTTGTGACTTTGCCTTGTGTCCCCTTTAAGTTTTAACGATACTATATTCGTGCCTCCTCATGCCTTTGGAGTAGCTGCGGGGTTTGTAGGCGACATATCCTGCTCAATTCCTATATTTACGTTTAAATGATTATATATGATCATCAGAAATAGCCTAGGTTGCAACAAAATGCACATGTTCGCTGTTTTTATCAGATAATAATTAATTTAATTCATTTATTATACACCGACTGAGAAACGTAAGGCTGTAAGGGGGCCCTTGGTCGAGTCGGGTGGCTATGGTTGGTGACTTCAAATCATTCGCCTCACCGATGCGGGTTCGAATCCCACCCATAATATAGAATTTGTATGTATGGAAGCTATCCAGCTGGCTATCGAAAGGTCGATGCTTTTACAAAGGGACCGGCTGTTCCCGAACTAATGCATGTGTGGGCACCTGGGGTCTTCTACCACCCAAGTTGCTGCTAACGTCACGTCATGACCCTGTTTAAAATATAACGAATTGGTAGGTAATCGTTGGCATTGGCATTATGTGTGTTCCGTTGCCTACCGCCATCAGCCAAAATATAATTGTCTGCGATATTCCGATAATGTATGATCAATTTTATCGGTTACAACCGTAGCAGATTCTTTTGCTGCTGTATGTGTATGCTTCTATGTATATATGTTCTTGTCTTTATGTGATTTTGGGTGGCTGCGCTTTGCCTGCGGTATTTGTTTGCTCGACCTCTTCATTTATCTCTATTACTTTAAGAGTAGACTAGCTTAACCTCCAACCACCCGACTTTCTAGAGTAGTACCGACGTCTTATAAATATCACGTATTCGCATTGCCTCCAGGCAATTGGTATTGCGAAATATACATACCTAATGTTCTTTGTCGTTTAGTTGACAGCACGGGACTGGGATATTATGGTATATTGTTGATATAATGATATATTTGTGATAATTATTATACACAGTTCACACTTGTACATATCTTTACTCCTAAAAGCTCAAGTGTTAAGACAACATACGCTGATATGACTAAGTCGATGGGCCTGCTTCCTGAAAAACCCAGTAAAGATTTATAATCAGTGCGTAATAATATTTTCTGTGCAAATATTGCTGTAACATTTAATTTATTCAATGGGTGAGAAACATATTGCGTAAATACCTATATAATTCAAAATTCAAGAAATCCCTGCTTTCTGATAGGCTAATCCGATGCGTTCACATACGTATGAACATTCAAATCTCATTGATCAAAGACTATTTTCGACCTAAATCTAAGGTTAACAATGAATATTTTCTCAAGCAACAAAATATTGAGAAAATATTTGCAAATTCACCACATATTTTAGAAACAATTTTAAATCTAGGTATTATTTGTTACATCCTTATTTATTGAAAAAATTACTCATGTGACAGACGATGTTCTGAAGTGGGGTTCAGAGATAGAACCAATAATTCTAGAATTCCATTTGATTTCTTCTAGTCCTAATTTGATTCAGAATCCCTTCATTCAATATTAAAGCTATTGCTAGCGACAGTACATAAAGTTTGTTGTTGGCCTGACTTATTTTACAAGACAACCATCAAACAAGCTAATTTAGCTAGCATTTAATCTAATCGTAGCCATATGATTTTACGACCATGTCTTCCGGTTTCACAAATTGGTTATCAACATCATATACTATTCTCTTAGGAGCACGTATTCCATATACATACGAAATCCGGAACGTTTACTAGTTTATCTATCAAAGCTCCACTCATCGACGTTTTAATGTGAGAATTTCATCCGATTCGAGCTCAACCGACATGTTTATCTTCTAGCGCGACATTGAACTCCATTAGCTATCTATCAAATCTACGCCAAGTAACATACATCTCTGAAATTGTGTGTACGTGTTGAATAAAAGTGTGACCTGCTGCTGGTATTATTTTTGTGTCTTTATCTTTAACCATTTGCAAGTTATAGTAAAAGTCCACGTACTTCTGGGACACCTCTCGTACATTGAAATGTTTATTCTATACATAAGATAATACCTTATTTATTTTAAGATATTATTATTATGTTTTTAATCAATTGTAGATCATTATTGCTAAACTGAGAGGCTGGTATTAGCCAGTTTAAAATAAATCTGATCTGATGTACTATTCGATTAAAAAAAACATTAAAAAAATCATAAGTGTTAGTTATGATTTTTATATCTTATATAGTAGTCAAGATTAATGCCAGCCTCTCAATTTTTAATTTATCTATTTGTATAATTGTAATGTAACTCTATTCATAATGTAAATAGAATGTCTATACTTACTGTGCCATAGTCTCTTATAATTCTTATAGAATGGTCTTGTATGAATATGTGTGAATTATTTTAATGAAATGTTGCGTTACATGCAAGAATGAGACTTTAATAAAGACATATATATATATATATATATATATATATATAAGACCTAAACGTATAAATATAATGACAAATCAACACGTTCACAGTTTCACAGTTTTATTTTATCGACAATACAATAGATAGAAAGAAGTATACAACAATAAGTTAGATAATTTTCTCATCAGAGCACAGCATGTATGGAATAATTAAAACATTATCTGTAACAAGAAATAAAAGCAACATGTTCAGCATTACACAAGAATGACTATTATTTAGACAATTCTGTTCTTAGGTGCGTGCTTCGACTCTTTGATAAAAGTTTTAAACAACAAAATTGTATGCAAGGTCACCAAAGCTTTATTTGGGCAATTATTTGCCCTAGTCACTCCTTCCGTAATGTTCATAACGATTATTCTTCCAACACCATGACAATTATAGCACTTATGTATCACTTTATACCACATGTTTGTCGCAATGTTTGATATCATTCCTTCACCTGCGTTTTCATCAACAGGGTGGCCATTGATTGCTGCCATCTGTGCGCGGCCTCAATATCTAGTTGTCCACCAGACCCGGTCATAAGAGTGTGCTGAGGATGAAACGGAAATCGCACAAGTTTTCCGAACTGACTGATATAAGACTGTTTGTCTGCATAGTAAATGGACCCAATGTCATTTACATTTGAATAGTTATTTAGTTGTACATATCCGTAAGGGGCGTTTGCAATATGTTGTGTTTGTTTCTCTTCCTCGTTTTCTGAAGACGACTCTTTCTGATTGTCTTCCACGTTTTGAACGTTATCACTTTTTCTTTCAACAACTGTATTATCATGTTTATTCTCAGTGCTTATAATATCGTTGTTGTTGATTGATATCACACATCTTTGTGAAGAATCAGTATCATTTAACTCATTTTCGTCATAGTTGTCATTTGTATCTGGGCAACCATTACAATTAATTTTGTGAGATTGTATTTGATTATCGTATTCGTGTGTGGATTGTGACGTCGATGCAGTACTTTCCTCATCACTGGCACAATCTACATTATTGTCTTTTATTGTTACATTAGTTTCTGACGTATCATCACTTAGCTCCTCACATTTTGTTTCCTCCTTTTTCTTCTGTTTGTCAAGCGCAAATATATCTTCTGGTTCATCGAAATTTACGCTATTCATTTCTGCTCGCATTTTTCTGTAATAATCAGGTTCGGGAGCAAGTAAACTTTCGACATCAAATTGCCGCCGGAATCCTCTGTTTGTTGCCGCCTTTCGTATCTGTTGCACCATATCTTGATTCGTGTTGTTTAGCCCAAGCAATGAATTAGCATTTGGGTGTGGTCTAGGGCTTTCATCTAACATCTCTTCATTGGCATTCAATTTTCCTTCTTCTTGTTGTGTCTTAGTCCAATCAGCCTGTTGAGGTGCTGGCGACGGTAAAGGACTATCGTCGTCTTCATCATCAGGCACTGACAGACCCATGTGTTTTCGTACTCTGCGCTGTGCCCGTCGTCGTCGGAAATCCCCTTTCTGAAAGTCGTCTATATTAGCGGGATGGATTGCCCAATAATGACCCTTACCATTAGCGCTGCGCCCAGATTTGATAAAACAATCGTTCAGTGACAAGTTGTGTCGAATACTGTTTCTCCAACCAGGTCCTCTGTAAATAAATAAATAAACATTTTAAATAAACATGACCAATTAACCGTTTATCAAAATTCATTCAGAATGGTTTTTATTAACGAAGTTAATAATGTATGCTATTTTATCTGCAACTGGGTTTTAAACAGTCAGGGTTATGTTAAGTTCATTAAAGTTCGAACTTTCGATCGCTTGATAGATTATTCATGAAATGCAACACATACTCGTAATGATGTAATGTATGGATGTTAAATCTAAAACATTGTCTATTAAACATTGTCAAAGTTTAGATATTGACTCAAGCACAAACAATACATACCTAGTTCTGAAGTAGCTGTAATTGTCTAGAATATACTGGTAGATGTCACTGAGGACGAGTTTCTTGTCTCGAGAACTCAGTATTCCCATTGCTATCAGACCTGTAAAACAAATACGGATACTTAGATTTCTGCAAAAAATGTCAATACTTCATTAGATATTTATAACATCCGTCGGTTTAGTTCTTGTTTTGTACCCGAACCCATTCCCGTCCCATTTAATACCCCACTCGCATTTTATGCTCCACTTTGCCCCGTCGGTTTCGTTTTACTTCATATCCCCTTCTAGTTCTTATGTTTTTAACCGGCGCGTGTGTATAGAGACCATGTTTCCTGAATACGACTTGCATTGCGCTGTTTGTCATTACTGTCCTAATGAAGAGAGATGCTACATATTTGCTTAGTTAACGTAATATTATGCTCACTCTTTGTACATTTGTTTACCTTAACAAAATGAACAATATATTTCCTATAGTTAAAACAGCAATGAACATACATTAACAAAGAATGAATTCATAATGTATTGATCCGTATTTGTTGAAGAAAGATGTTTGTACTTCATAAAATTAAAAAAAACTTCCAGTTTTTTAAACAATCAGGCTATTTTACAAGTTTTGTCTGTTAGTAATATGGTAAAAAAAGAAAGATATTTTCAGTCGGTTATACATTGCAATGGTTCTTATTAAATATATTTTAGCCATTGTAACAAATCAAACATTTTTTGTTCAGATGAGCCAGATACATCTTTAAAGATAGTGTACTAAATTTTAGTTAATAATATTAAAGCTATTCAACTATGGACGGATAGTGCAGGTCGAGACCTTACATTTGCAGCGACAATTGTAAGTAAATATTAGACTGACTGACAATATCTTTGTTTTCGTATAATAGAATTTCATTATGCAATAGATACGGAACTAGAAATAAAAACTGTAATGTAACTTCCATATGATTCATCAGTTTACGTTTGGTGTACAACTTCTAAATTTATATGAATACTGCTATGCCTTTTGTGTTCATTCGGTTGTTGTAAGGAAAGCGATAATTGACCGATAAAAACGTCAACGCAATACTCTGTAGTTTGTGGTTTGTCAATAAACTGGCGATTGTCACAAGCTTAGAAGACGCAGGTGGCAAGTTGTCAGTCGTACAAACTGGTGAACAAAACTACCTTAATATGTTTGTTTATTTCACGGTTATGTCTAGAGAAACACTCACAAAAAATCCAAAATGGTAAATGTTCTTGACAACTTACTACTTAAACACCCATATATCATTCTCTACAATTTAATAAAACACATTTGTTCATTTTCTTACGGTGTAAGAGGACAATGTTATAATGAAATTTTAAATGTTTTTCTTTTCAATAGAATATCTTCTAAATTTCTTCCAGTTTCTTTGCATAAATGTAAAATGAACTGAAATATAATCGCATGTTTACGAATAGTAAATCATTTCGTCACTTCTTTATTTATTTTTTCCTAGACTTTGCTGAAAAGCAATCACAACCATTCATTAAATAACAAGATGTGTTATAGGAGCTTTTATTAAACAACGAATTGCAAATAAAAACATTTGGTTATGAGTTTCTAAATAAACATTTAAATATAATAAAACTTCCAGCCTTTGAACAATCACAATTAATGCTACCCAACTCAATTTTATGAGCTAATCGTTTTCTTATTAACAACGACAGTTAATTGTATTAAGATTATATTAGTTGTGATGCCAATTACATAATTAATTTGAATTTGGCGGGCTTATTATTCAATTTTAATTATCGTATAAAAACAAATACAGTATGAAAGTCGCACTGTTTATGTACAATGTATGCATGTTTGAACGTATGTTGAAACTATCCTCATATTGGTAATATACTGAGAAGTCATTGCATGAAACAATAAAATTGTTTAATGTCAAAGATAATCTATTAAATACGTATATTTTATTGCCTATACTTAGTTCAGTTCATTTCACTCATTTCATGTAATATATGACACAATGAGGTATACGATTAAATAAAAAGGCAAATACACGTATACTACATTGTATAAGTAATGTGCAGGGTGTAGTTTTGACAGCAAATGTTAAAATACAACCATATTCTACAGGCGACCGTAATGTTACAAGAACATCAGATGACCATAATTATTTGTTGTCTAATTAGGGGATCTGATCGTCGTGACACGTTGTACGAACAAGATGGGTCGAACAAACAGTGTTGAATGATGAAACCTGCATAATCGGATTCGGAAAAATCACAATTAAAAAATAAAATGGCTTAAAATGTGATGTTTGCAATTTTAAAAATGAAAATATCATTCCAGCTGAGATCCTTTGTACATGTAACTGTAATTGATGAATTATTCCGTCTTAATAAGATTAGTTAATAAATATTTAAAACGGCTTCGGTCACAGAAGTAAAGAGTTTATCTGATCCAAGGTTTGAACAAGCAGAACTGTTAATGAACCCTTTTCGTTAATAAATTTGTTTACGATTATACTACTAGTCAAAGGTCTTCCGTACATCGTAGCATGGTTGTGTATGTTATGTCAACACTTTTGCATCCTGTTACTCTTGTTGAATCACAGTCATTTCTACATTTGAGATTGTCTTTTCTTTAAAATATTCTACATTTCCTCAGTCTATTTGTGAGTATGCGTCTTTGTTTTAAAATACTGTAACTGTCCAAAGGCTGTTTTAATGCCGAATTGCCATTAACTGTATGTATGTTGGATCAGAAAAGTACTTCCCTTTAACATTGATGAAATAAACTGAGTAAAGATCTGCCACACCCACATCTTATTGGTTGGAGGGGTAGTTTGACTTATTCAGTATTTTTGGTAATTTTATACACACGACAAATCATACAAGTAAGAGTCAAGAAAAGTCTTGAGTTGAGCCGTCGCTATATTTGCTATAGATGTGAATAATTATGCCGTATTGTTTATGTTAACATCGGAGATATGTGTTAATCATAAATACTTATCACCCAATTTGTTAACGACAAATCAATGCAACGCTACCTAGTTCTATTTATATACCTTTTATATAATTATATCAGAGACAATGTATGTACTTCGGCAACATTATCTAGGATCATACACGTACGTCGTACATTAAGCATGCTATATACAATGTGCATTCCCTTACAGGTTGTAGGCCTAACGATTGTTATTAAAAATCCATTTAAAAAGAAAACATTTTGCCTGGAATTTTGCATTTTCAGTAAAAGTAATAATTCACTAACTTATTTATCAAACAACAACATTCATCAGTAGCTCGTTTTTTTTTAGTCTAAACTTTAAATACTCCTAGATGAGTTCGCTCCAAGAACTTTACAAACTTAATTCAATTAAACTGGAGAGGGAATACACCACCTTGGAGACCAGATAATTACATTAAAGTTCTTGGTTAGCGGTAATCAACTTATAAGTTCAGAGAAACAGTTGGTACTCTTTTGTCCAATAAGCCCGTTTGGCTTATAGATATCATTAGTATGTCAAGCTTCAGCATTTAAGTTGTACGGAACTTGGGTGGGAAATAAAATGAACTAAAATTCATAAATGTCCGCAACATTTTTATACAACTTGCATGCATATTCATAGTTATAATGTAAGTAGGCTATTAAAATCTCGAACGTATAGCCACGCGCCTTTAATAACCCGATGTTTCTACATTTAATTACTTAAACAGATCGGAGCATTCAAACAATTAATTGAGCCTTTGTTCTACATGTCTCACAATACTAACTGTATGTAAACATTTTTGCTCAAATTGTATTGAATTTTGAAACAACAAAATAATTTCAATGCGATGATACGAAAATGAATTTCATTATCAGGTATACGTAACCCTTAAAATGAAAAATGTACGGGTTAATATAGCAACAGTTTGTGTTTAAAATCATTTAAAAGTCAATACACTTAAAAAGACTTATTTAATTTCTGAAATATTTAAATTAACAGCAAAACATGCACATGGTGTGTTTCGGTCAACGTATTTCAACTATAGAAACACAAACGTCGTCTGTTAACTTAACATTATAAAGATGTTATCAATTTCTCTTTTTTAAGAAAATTACATAATAAAGTTTTTGAATTCATTTCTACAGTCGGCTCAATAATTAATATAGTTCCCTGAGTCACAGATGTAAAATCATATCAAATCATAGGAACTTGTTAATGTAATGACGTATGAATATTTTTCAAGAGTTTCATAATTATCAAACTGAACCAAGATTCTTGTCTCAACAATATCTCAGTATTTCACAGTTTTGTTTATTCAAGCATGCTTTAAACTAAAATGTGTAATTTTGAAATCGATTTCATGTGTTTTAGTTCCATTATAGTTTAACTATGTTGAAGTACAAACAACATTGCTGTGATATTGTGTTAATTAGTCAGTGTCTAGTAAGCCAAGTTTGGCTGGGCATAAACTTTTTTTAATTTTTAAACTTTGTAAATTGCACTGTAATGTTTTATGTTTGACACTATGATATACTATAATAGATATGATTCAATGTTTAAATAATATGTGTATCTCTTATAACTCAATTTGAATGGTGATATACATGGTTTACGTTATAATTATTGTAGTTAGTAATATGTACAATGTATATAAATGAGACGTAATAAATAAATGAATATGTTATTTGCTTAGGTCTTTGTTTGCTCCAACGTTAGTTTATTACTTTATAACTATTCGCGATCAATTAGACAAAATTAACAAAAGTGCTGCATAAAGGAAATTGCTAAGTAATCACATATTCATTGAAGCACCGTCTCAAACTGAATTTTATTTAACAAATATTTACATTCATAGCATACATATATATATTCGTTTGTTTATGAATAATCTAAATAACGATGCTACATTCTTGATTTAACTGTTATTGTATTAAATTCCATGAAACAGGCATTTAGAATAAACATGTAGTTTCAACGTCGGAGAATGGAGAAAGAGAGCATCAACGTTTGAATATTCAGAGACCGGTTAATGAACGATTCCTTAAGAAATGTTTAGACTAGAACTGGTTACAAACTTACCAATATAGCTGTGGTTCGGCTTGGGCTCCTCGTGGACAAATCTTGCCCTTGGGTCCTTGCAGAAGTATGGATGCAAAT
Source organism: Mactromeris polynyma (assembly GCA_032209605.1). NCBI lineage: Eukaryota > Metazoa > Mollusca > Bivalvia > Venerida > Mactridae > Mactromeris > Mactromeris polynyma. The sequence continues at coordinate 37,350,412 of JASFXZ010000001.1, read as the reverse complement.
AAGGATGCATTACGTGTCCGTGGTATGCCAGAGGATTAACACCAGCGACCTGCCCTGGAAAACTTCTCAGTCCAAGTTGTAAGCGCTGCGCATAGTCCTGAAGTTGTGCTCTTTGTATTTCCATGCTTAGATGTGGGGACCCGGCCGAATAATACGGAAACTGCCCACCACCAAGTTTCATCCCAAAAGACATCAATGCGCCCGTGCTGTTATTCGAAGAACACATCACGAAATCAAACCAGTCCAACTGATAACTAAATATATTCTAGCAAGTTTTCCGTAAGCCAAACAATGGATATCTTATTTAATAAAAAAACGTTCAAGAAAACAAACATCCAAACAATCCGGTGGTCTTTTACAACGTGAGTATTTATACGAAGTTCAATTTAACACACCATATCTGGAAGTTGCAGTTTGCGACTGTTTATTAAGCGCTGATTGGTCGGACGTTTAGCAACATTCTATGTACGGTACTAATTATGTTAAATCCTGCTTCAATGCTTGGCGCTCAGTATGCGAGTATCTTCCCACTCGCTAAAAGCTCCGCCCACATCTATTGCTTTTCTTTGGACTGGATGAATGCCTTAAAAAGAGAAATAACACATCTTTATCGAGTATTAAATGACAATGTAGCTCGATTCGCTAACGATGTGGTTTTCATATGTAAAATTAAACCTCGATTACTGAACACTATTATTGCTACATGTTATTGCCATCGCTGTTGAACGGTGAAAACGATTCTATTTGTTAGTATGTTTAATGTAAAGCGTCAAAATACCATAAAATATGTTTTTGTTAAGAAATTTGATAAATAAAATGTCTGTTTTTGGAGACTCTATTGACATAGCGATATATTTCTACTGTTATAAAATATGAAAGGCAACATAATCGCGATTAGAATGACAGGATAGTTCCATATTCTTCTGCCAACCTTCCATTCACCGGGCATCGATAGAAAACATAATTGAGTTCCTCTTTGAGAAACCAGACTCCGTTGTTATTAGTACATACATAAATGTGATAAAATATTTATGCGATATTTTATAGTTATGGTAGTTAAGGAACCAGTAATTATTTGCATAAATTGTTTCAATACTCAGAATTCGCACGATTTATGAACATGTTTTTAAATATGCTTCTTTGCTTCGTTTAGTTTTTGCTTTTGTACCTAATATTACTTACTACACAAAAATAAACGAATGTAACTGAACCCCTCTCCATTTGTCAGGTATTTTACACAAGCAAACGGCCTTCTTAATGTGTTTTTTGTTTCGGAGACCGGCCACAATTGGCACCGACTTTGAATTAAGTAACTGAATTGCAGGATATTCTTCGCGTCATTTTCCTCTTATTGAGGGCCGTTGGCAGTAAACAATCCAAAAGTAAATCCTAGATCCATCCAAAAATATTGTTAGATAGGGAACTGTAAACAAGCGCTTTATTAAAGATGAATCGAAAGTGGCGTGGGACATATGGTTGTAGATGTTTACTATTTTAGTAGTACTGAAAAAGACCAACGTGAACGACACCATGTTTTTGTGTGTTTTAAGCATCACTCATCAGACAATGCTCAAGTGTCAGAAATATTGCGTTAAATTCTTTGTTGAAACATCTCACGCATTTACTGCCCCTAGTTTATATTGTATTTGAAAATGCAGAGCAGGACAAAGAAGAGCAGAACCTGCAGAGCAGAGTAGAGTAGAACAGAACATTTGTTTTGACTTGTGAGAAGCACATCACTGCATTCAACTGGAACATGGTAACACATTTCTAAAGTACTCATTCATATACATATTTTTATAATAAACATACAGAAGATGTCGTGTTATACTAGTCGTATCGACGTAAAACTTTAATATTAACAAACTGTGTTATTGGGAAGACACAGACATGACAACGGTTACAATTATTTATGAACATGTTCAATTAACTAAACCAGCTTTTCTCAGGTTATGAATAATTCCACTGCGGCACATGGATTATGAATTCTTTGCAACACAGTTCTGTGCCGAAGTTAAGATATGACGAATAATTTAACTTAAGTTAAAATAAAATATTCCTTGTGCTGATATAAGGTTTTCGTTGTCATATAAATTAGTCAGTGTTTTAATTGGTTGCTTAAGCTTATGACATTTGCATTTTGGACACAATACGAAACTAGCATAGACAGATGGATGGATAAGTTTATTTAGAAAAAGGCAATGAGTCCATCATTTCACATGAATAAATAGTTATTAAATCCAATACAATAAATACAACATATCAAAGGTGATTTACAATGCATATTTTCCAAGTTGACTTGTTCATTTTTGTACGTGTGATAATATAAAAAGACACCGGAATGTTAAGACATGATATAGCATAACTTATTACCAGTATTCATATGAAATATCGGTGTTAAGTTATAATAATGTCCCGATATTTATCAAACGTTATTATCACTACATGTAATGCTTGATAGTGACTGCACACAATTTATTTCTGTAAATTTGCTCAAAGAGTAAGAAATCAAATTAGTCAGGTTCCCGGTCGCTGTTCAATACAGCAAAGTGGCTGATTCAGGTAATTCAGACTAGGAACCAAAGATTAAGCATGTTTTAATAAGATTTAGCAATAAAGTATTCGACTTGAAGCAATTGTCAACATTACAGAGTGCATTTGTGAGCCAAAATGAAAACATTGCCATCAGCGGCATCGTCATATCGCACCAATTAGGAAATAATACGGTTATAATTGAAAAGTCATTCAATTTAGGAAAATGATGTTTAATTATTGCAGATTGCTTATTTAATATTACTGATTGCAGATTTAATTTCTTCGACAACTAATGTCATATGAACTCTATAATCAATTAAAATATCTAAATCTAGTTCTAATTACCGAGAAAGTATCACGATAAGGTTCTTTCGGATTCAGTATCTAACGTATTGAAAATGTCTCGCACGCAAAAATAATATTTGTTAACATACAAAACTGACGACAATCCTACTATTACGCGTATTTTATACAATACCGTGGAAAACGATATAATCTGATGTGAACGTCGCTTGATGTACTGGGGATGTTGGACGACAAATAATTATATGGTTTTACCGAGCACATCAAAATGCTTTTAAACAATTTGCCCAATCATGGGTATAACAAATACAACCCATCTAAAACCATTTACATGCCACATCAAATTTACTTCATTTAAGCAACTTGCCGGTTCGCCATACATGATTACTATGTCTGTGATTATTCAGACTAAGTTCTCTATTTCTGCGGACCCATTTCCAGTTCCTGTGTTGACAGATGAAACATCATAGTTCAACTCCATACTGAATTTATTTTGTTGATGTTGTTAGTCGTGGTCATTCTGAAGGCGAGAACTGAAGTCAGTACTTAGCAACACTTTTGTGTAAAAATAGAACGTTGTTAATAATTACAAACTGTTAAGGCACGAACAATTAACTATATAACTGAAATATTAAGATGAAAGTACTAAAATAGAACCGTGGGCGTGCAAATTAGAACATCGAGAGTTTTATTTTCAGCAAGCCTATCGCTATATGTACATGTTAGTTAAATAAAATCTATTTAAACCCAATAAAAAATATATATATATAAATATGTATGGTCCCTGTTAACATCACGGTCTCTCGAACAAAAGGTATTGTCTAATTATAGTAAAAAATGGAATCTGCAAATATTCCCTATTAGTATATATCAGCTTACAAATTGAATAAAGTCAAATGAGAAGTGTTTAACAGTCAGATTTTAAATATATTCATCTGAGTAAAGACAAAACACTTGTTAAATATAAAAGACATGTCGGCACGTATGACTCTTTTATTTGAATTTTGTCGCTTGAACTATATACACATATTTAATCACAGTGTCGTAATTTGGTTATTAAATAATGGATGAGTATCACACTAATGGACAATGTATTATTTGTTGTTTATAATATATAAAAAAAGAATACAAAACGTGGACAATTAATATGAAACATTATCAACTTACAACTGAATAGTTTCAAAGGCGATTAAGAAAAATGCGAAACTATAGACAATAGAACAGAACTGGCAATTATTGACAGAATGGGGGGCTAAATTAATGGAATTAAACCGACAACAGCACGGACAAAAGCACGAGAAAATAGAGCAGAAAGGTTTGCACACCAACTGGACCGACTGGACCACAGAGTAACGACAACAGAACCAGTTATTCAGAGAAGATCATAGCATAACACTACTAGTACTTTGCCGCAACCGCATAATACGCTATATTAACCAAACACGCTCGCAAGATTTCGGTTTAGTGTGAGGTTAACTAGCTGTCAATTCGATTTAAAACTCATATTATTATTACTGACAGTTACAAGGCTGTAAATGGCTGTGGATAACTTCCCTCGTTATTCTACTGTCCTTAGCGCCCATCCCCACGAGTGTTTGCCCTTACACATCCTGGGAGGGGGGGCGGAGGAATCGCTTGTAAGCGTGATGTTCCCTGTACCATCTTTTTCCTTCCGTCGTCAATGCACAATGGAACGTTTAATATCACTATGATGTATGAACCGATACTTATAAAACATTTCACATTTCAAGACATTTAAATCGTACATTGCAGGCAAATCCATTTCTAAACAAGTATGTGTATATATGTGATGAGAAGGTAAAACTTCGAAGCAGTTTCTAGCTGAACAAAAAGCAAACTTTAAGGTATTTAAAGGCCCACGAGTGCATTTGTAGGTTTACGAAAACAATTACTACCTCGATCAGATTGAGATGGTTTGAATAATAACATTACCGTCTCCCATGGCCGAGTGGTTAAGGCATCCGTCTCTGGAGTGGGATTGGGAGATCGAAGGTTCGAATTCCGCTATGAGTCCGTTCTGATATGGCTGGTTGGTGAACCGCCAGCCAGTTAAGTAATGGTTACTGTGTGCCTGCCTGGTACATGGCATTCAAGGATAGGAATCGTGAAGTAAATGTGCTCAGAAAGTAGGTGTCTCATAAGTCAGAAATGGCTGTCGCTTTTAATAGGGGTGACACTATAATAAATAAAACACTTTACTTTGTGCTTCTCAGGAGGACTTTAATAGATGAAAATATACATATTTTACGATTATACAGAACCAGTCTACGTTACAGAACCAGTCTTTGTAGGTTTTTACGAAAGGTTCCAGGTTTTGAATGCACTCTAATAAGTCATTATACGGAAATACTTAGTGGAGATCCCACAAGTTCTTCACAAAGACAGTACATGTTGGACGCACGCCCTCCTCTTCAGCCTCTCGGTATGTAAACTAGTATTAAAGACAAGCTCACGATCACGACCAGGGGCAATGATAGATAAGAAGATGCGAACAGTGTACATACGTGTAGTTTTTCTAGTTCTATTCCATGTAAACATGAAAACTTCAATGCCAGTGATACTATAAGTGAAATAGTTACACAATACTTATATTATTCAAATTCAAATTATGAGAAGATTTTTTAATTGACAGTTTAAATGTGGACACTCTATTAAAATATAACTTTAACTTTTACCCTAGCTTTACCTTAACCATGAGAGTGTTCAAGGGTTGCTTAATATTATGATTACCAGGACAATTGGTGTGGAAAAAAAACACTACAAAAGCACGCCAAAAAATAAACACAAATCCAACATCTCGTGAACATGCTTAACCTCATATATATATATATTACGGTGACATAAAGGTGACCTTCTCCAAAATGTATATTTGAATTGGTTAACAATATGTTACATGTTACATTCAGTAAACTACATTACAAATAAAAATATTTCATTTATATGAATTTCACATTTATCAATGTATCATATCATATTCACATGTATCATATTTCATGTATCGAGGGCTCAACGCAACACTGTCGTAACTCCTATGTATTTATATAGGAGTTACGACAGTGTTGCGTTGAGCCCTCGGTATATCCATGTGCTATTGCTGTTAGATACAATATTGCTGTATGGAAAATGTATGTATGTTGTACACTGTTCGTCTGTCTTGTGTGTATGCTTATTGTATGTCCTCGTGGGCTTTATAGTCTAATTGGAATATAAATCAAATGTCTGTCTGTCATGTGTAGAATTATTTCTATCTCGTTCCCACAACTTGACTTGTATATTTGAGCTATATTAAAAGGCCAATCAAATTAATGAATTATTCAATATATTATACAGATATTTCATTTTAAGCTGGTTTTGTTTTGGTTGTCTTTCGGTTTTAATATGGAACGTAACATTTACGCATGAAGTTTTCATCTTGCGTATATTGTACGTGCTGCTGTATATCATTGATCTTTGTAATAAAATTAATTTGCACACTAGAAAACAAACCCAGCGGTTTTCAATGCGCGCATTCATTTGCAGAAACGAGTTGTTAATTGAAAAATGAACTGTTTAAATGCCGGCGTTCGAACTAGCCGGCAAATTGCGTCATCATGACGCATTCATTTGCAGACTCGAGTTGTTAATTGAAAAATGAAAAGTTTGTTTAGCATCGTGACAACTGCATATCACTGATCTTTTGAATAACTGTTTACTTTGCACTGTAGAAAATAAATACACGCGTCAATGCCCGCATTCATTTGGAGAAACGAGTTGTTAATTGAAAAATGAAAAGTCGATTTAGTATCGTGACAACTGTTTAAATGCCGGTGTTCGAACTAGCCGGCAAATTGCGTCATCAGGATGCACTCGATTTGCGTAATCTAAAAACCGACTGATCTCTTGCAATCAAGATGTTTTGTGTGGCAAAATAAGTTTTTCCACGAGCTTGGTGGAAAATTAAAGGATTAGAAAAAGAACAAATATAAAATCTATCACCTTCACTTCGTACTGAAATAACGTACTCCGTTACTACAATATTAATTATTCAATCGCTATTGACCTTTAATTGTTTCCACAAAAAATACTGAAAGAAGATTGTTATACAGTAAAGCATCACTTAAAGACCACCTCAATAATAAGACCACCTAAAATTTACGAACACAATTTTCAAGTCCATTTTCACTGTTTTGCTGTTCATTCAACCTCAATATCAAGACCACCTCAATAAGAAGACCAGATTTCATGGGTCCCAAGGGTGGTCTTATTATTGAGGTTTTACTGTAGTATAAAAGCGTAGACTGCATTGTCTTAAATGTATTCAGAATAAATTACCACTATGTCACGTGATAATTCCTAATTAAGGTGACCGAGGATTTCAGAAACATAAAATACGATGACTTTATTATTGTATCTTCTGTCGACAACGTAGAGGTCGGATAATACTTTCTTATCCCGACAGCATTTCAGAGAAAATATAAAAAACGCAATGGTCTACCCATTTCTAACTTAACCCGTATCGTAAAACTTTATTTTCACTTGAGATGTAAGGTATTTTATTCATAAACATTAGTGTATTTTAAACAACAATTCTACCAAGCATCAGATTCGTTTGGAAACCAAAACATCTTACAAGTAAAACTTAAATAAAAATATATGTTGGAAAACATAATCAGATACCCTGTACTCGTACACGTACTCGAGATTCCGAAAATTACAAAGGTGTGCTCTGTCAGACCCCATAGAGGTATTTCAGCATATAGCTCACCCGTAAGAGTTATGAGTACGCACATGGCTGGCTCAAAAGTAAGATTTATGCTGGGAAAATGCATGGTCAATCCGCAAACTGTGTTTGTAGTTACAAACATACAATTCTTTACGTTACAGATGGCATATTGAACGTCATTTGATTTGTATTTCTATGGAGTCTAAAAAGCTATCATCAGCGGAAATGAGGGGCGGATCCAAGATTCAGCTTAGAGGGTTTGTATAATTTTGGTCGATTATCGGGTCCGTTTGTAGCCCCAAATACAGTTGCAGTAGAGCATTGATAGGACACAAAAGAACATTTCCAAATAAACGGATAACAGATAGGTGGGCAATATCAACATCTTTTTTGACCGCTGGCTTTCTGTAAAATAAATTCAGTTTTGCCAAGACTCTATGCACACATCCAGCTCAATACCGCTAACATTTGCCAAAATTGAAAACGAACACAATAGTGTAACTCAGACAACGACCGACGACAACAACGGACGAAACAAGTCAAATACTCTTTTTAGGAATTTCAGAAGACATTTTGCTTTCATTCATTTTCAATCTACCATTAAATTAAATACAGCTGATTGAAAAACTGAGCTTCATGCAAAATCAAGGCATATATTTCCCTAAGAAGCTAATGCGACCTTTATGAGGAAGAAGCTTGTAAACGCATGTAGCTCACAATAAGCCTTATGCGGAGGAGTGCTCCGCACTGGAGAGCAATTTGCGGCACGAGCTCTCCGCGGTCACAAAGTGCTCTCCGTTACCTCATATTCTTGTATAAAGTAACATATCTGTTTACGTAAACACTCTTTAATTAGTCTTGGTCAAGATCGACGGGTTTTTGTTTGCTATAAATGTTTCTAGAAACAATGCCTAAAATAATTAATCAAGGCTAATAGGCGTGAATAATGTGTCGCCGTCTTCCCGTCAAACACATAGTATCAGAAAGTAGGCAAATTTAGATTGAAAAATCACTTTTATGCGACTCACGATTCCCATGAGCGGCTCGAAGAATTGGGCATAGATATGTAAATCGCAGAAATTTTGTTAACCACTTTATTTTCTCAACAAATTACGCCGATATTTTCTAAGAAAACCTACAGGGAGCGTCAATATTTTCTTTCATTAGATTTTCGCGCGTGATTCCCGTGAAAACAATCTCACTCGTTATAGAATCATTTCGGATCATTTCTACAATTACGTCTCGGAGGGAAAATGCAAGCGTTTACAGGAAGCAATCGTCTCCGTGATTGGATTAAATTCCTACAATCGTCTGGAAGATGCGATTAAATGAGTAAGGAAATTGTACTGGATGTGCGTCTTTCAACGCTAGTTAAGGGTAATTTATTGTAAATTAATGATTTACAGCATTCGTCTCTTCAAAAATGATCTTAAATTATTGTTCTACGATTGTGAAATGTTTTCAAGTAGAAGCTAATGATGGCCTTTTTTCTGTCATTATTTTCATTGTAAAGTGATTACTGAAAGTGTAAACTGCCGCATAATAGCACAGTTGACAAGTAGGAAATGTCCCGGGTATAGTTCTCTCTAAATTGGTCTTTAGATAAAATGCCCCTTGATGAATAAAGAACTCATTTAGTATTCAAGCCAACAGTTAACATCATTTGCAAATCACTTTTGACCGCAGCATCGAATGTTTATTATATTTTTCTCGATTCTAGAACTGAACGGTGTGAGAACTTACGAGCTTTTGTAAATCAGGAAAATTAACGCCTGCAGAACATTGAGACAAATTCATCTCACGGGTAATGACAGTTTGTATAATACATTAACAAACTATACACTCTGTTGGTCCAGACACCGAACATTAGCATACCCTGCATCGATTTGCAGTAATGATCTTGTGTTAAGTTCAAGCTCCTGGTTGTTAACGAATTGTTTACAAACTTACCGAGCTACATCCATGTACGCATCTTTACAATGTGGCTTTTCCTATTTTCTAATCACTATATAATAGCTTTCCAAATACTTTGCATTAATAACAATACCATCGAATATAGAAAGGTGTGCATCTTTGTTAAATCTATTATTAAAAAAATCAATATATTTTGTTTTCATATTTATACTTTTATTACCTCCAATAATTTAGTATTAGAAATGTTACAGACAATTATTTAACTATTATTCTGTCATTGTAATGACCCTCTAATATGTATCTGTGTAATTAATTGTTTATCTCATTATGTGAAATTAGTGAAAAATACTGAAACTGATAATCATAATTCGTTAACACGTTTCTATGACCCCGCCGTTCGAACAATGGCGAAGGGGCATAAAGTGTTACACAAGTCCGTCCGTATGTTCGTGCGAAAAAATGATTTCAGTTCAATTAATATTGAAAGGATAGATGGATTCAATTCATATCGTGCACATAAGCATATGATCATAAAAACAGGCCGAGCTCGATTTCGGCTTCAATCCAACAATGTTTGATTGAGTTATGGCCCTTTTTCGACACATTAATTGGTTTCTTATAAAAAAAACTTTGAACTAATAGGTGGGTTCAATTCATATTGGCCAGTTTGATTTCAGTTACAATCCACCAATCTTTTGAGGGGTTATTGTCCGTTTTATACTTAAACATGGTTTCCGATCTATAACCCATGAAATAATGGATGGAATTGTTCAGATTGCTTTAAAATAATATAGCATTGACAAACAAATATTTGCATTATACTGAAAAAGCCTATAGCGGAGACATCCGTGTCCTATGAACACAACCAGTTTCATTCGGCGTTAGATGTTTATGTCAATTCTTCACTCTATATCACAAAACAAAATATCCAGGAAAACACACGTATAGTTGGCAAAACATTATAAATACACGCTTTAATAATTGTCACATTCAACTCTTTGTTTGAACAATTTGCCAATTACAAACTCTTTGATCGTCTAAGATGAAGACTAATTAAGTACAACGAAGGACGTAAAAATTAAATATTTACCATGTAGCCCAAAACATTTGCGCCGTTGAGTAAAACAAATAAAAATTCAAATCGGTGAATAAAACTGATTGACCAACTATTCTACAAAGATGCATGCGATATGGCCTTAAATTATGCATGTAATTCAACTATAAACACGTAATCGTTTGATCCGAACGTTTCGTTTTGTTTCTCAGATCGACTACGCGGGGTCCATAGAGAAGTTTTATTGTTACATTATTGATGGACAATTTGTTACAGTGTATTGACAGACATTACGCCTTTTGTTGATCATCTATTGAACAAAAAAACATGAAGCGCTTACATTTGCATGACACACTCGATTATTCACGATTAACAGAACAAGTTCTTTAACATCACCAATCGCGTTGAAACCGGTGGCATTTTATGTGAGTGAAATGTTTGGTAGAACCCTTTTCATAAAAATCAACACTCAGAATACTGGTCAAGCTTTGTCGCATGGTTGTATGTGATTTCAACGTGACGACTTAAACCGGCTGGGTCAATTCTTACTTTGCAGTTTTGAGATATGAGTCGGTGCCAACTTCGATTGTACGATCGGGGTACGGCCAGCAAACTATTTATATACGTACTTGCCGAGTAACATGTACATTACACCAATGTCGACTAAAATACTTTCCATCCCTTTCCAGACACCTTAACGTTCAAATCACTGTATAAAGAGTTATAAATCTGCCCTGATTTTTGTCTCAAAAGAATAATAGAATCATCATTATCAAATAATTTAAAGAAATATTTCAAATTCCAGGAGCTACGAGATAAATGTGTATGATCATGGTACATATTGTGACTAGTCGCTTGTTTTACAAAAAACGCTCTATACATATGTCTATGCGTATTTTAGTTTTAGTTGTTTGTGGAAAAAGTTTTATTTTTCTGACTTGTGGACCTGTTTTGAAGGTGTGTGCTTAACAATGATGCAGCTCTTTTGAAGATTTGAAAAAAATGACAATTTTCTAGATATTTTTATGATCTTGCGTTCAAGGATTCATATTCCGCAAAGGTTCTTCACAATCTCTGAATTAGGAACTACTTAGTAGTGGTTAGAATCCAAGTATTGAATTACATAATTGTAATCATTTGATACAGTGACGGTGAATATAAAATAAATAATTTGGTTAAATTTACCAAAGTTAGATCGAACTTCTCAAACATGAAATAATCAAAGGTAATTTCAACCTTACACGCATCGTTAATTCAGAGCATAATTTGTTCATAAATACTCGGATTAGCGATTCTGTAAACTATTAATTATTCTTGATTGCTTATTTATTACATTGAAAGTCTCTAGATATTATCTACTGCCTATGTTGTCCGATGCTATCCGGAATTATATGAGGAAAAACACTAGAATATACCGTCCATTTCTAATACATTATTGAGTGTACACAGCCCGGTGCAGAAACAACCTAAACCTGGACGTGAACATGTTTGTTCTCAAATGATCACAGTCTGTTTCATGTCCTCTGACGATATTATATCGCGAGAATAACAATCATTCTTATAGTTCATGGACATTCTTCTGTCAGTGTCTGAATTCAACGATTTATTTATCTATCGAAAACAAGCAACATTTATGTTCGTATCTTGTCCCTTTAGTCTATGTATTTGTTAACTTGAATGTATATAACTAAATGTCACATGATGGGTGGCTGTGCACTTTGTATGTGGTATTTCCTGCTAGACTTCCCTATTCATTTTTTTTCAAGTCACATAAGAACTTTGCTGACTGTCGTAATCTGTTAAATGTCATAGTGGTTACCATTTTACAGTTTCAGCAAATACTGTTAAAGAGCTGCTTAACACTTATTACAGAGATCAATTAAAACGACACCAATTTTGTCGAGACATATTTATCCATCATTTTAAGGAAGTGAACAAAACACTTCATAGACGGCTGTCTCTACACTAAAATGCAAAAATATTGTGCTTCGCAGTATGCACTCTTAGTAGTGTTTAGAATGCGATGTTCTAAAACTATATATGTTCCACAAGACAAACGAATAACGTACCTATCCTGAAGTAGATACATAATGCAAACGTGACAAACAACAAGAAATAAACAACATAAAAACAACGTAATTATAATACAATTGAATCTAACACGAATAAATAGAAATTTGACATTAATCATAAATATACTGCTTTGGCAAGCTCGTTCAAAATGTAACGTTTTCACTACCTTTTCATGGTAAACATAGATCGACACAGTGTTATTACAGAAGAACAAATACATGATTTGGATGTTTGAAATCTACAAAGCATTTTATAGAAAAAAGCCGCCCACAAAATCCACTAAACTTGTGGGAATAAACCCTTTTTACAATTACCATTAATGTTTTCTCTCATTAAATTAATTAAAGGCTTTGGTATTTATAATGCGCTCACAAAGTTCCGTTTAATATTTCACACAATAAAAAATAACCGATGAATTAATCATGCAGTTGATAGAAGTGAAAAAACCCATTACTTGTTTATACAAAAAACACTTAATCTTAAATAGTTACCATTAAGCCCAACTGATGAATAAACTAGTATGTTGCATTGTTCTTTGACAAATCCTATCAGCATTTTGTCTCCACGACACAACTTGAAAACACTTCAATGTTTACCCACCATATACCGGGTCGTCTACGCCACAATTAGTAAGTTTTTATCCGTTTAATTTTGTCAAGCGGACAAAAGGAGGCATACGGTTAGTTGAATGAAACTGTTTTTCAACAACCGATTTAAATATAATGGATCAAACATTATCTTTCATAGAACATAGGGTAAATTTAAACAACAATACATCCATGAATAAATATATTTAAGTGATATTTAAAATGTATTCACAGTTCCATTTACCTTCGTGTGTGGTGGAGATACTCAAATGGATTTGATGTTTTAATTTTGTAACACTGAGTTTATTCAAACACGTATCAAAGAGTGGTGTATAGTCTTTTGGCAGATCACGATTATTCCGTCATACTAATACCGTGTAATGGATATATAGAGACCTAACGACGGCAAGGCCCACCCGGCTTATGTTTGAAGTTGAAAATGACATACAGAATAGAGAAGAGCGTGTAAATGAAATTACTTAAAATCAATTAAAGTATTTTAAGAAATATAACAAAAGTTGTGATGGCTTTGTATTCACCCTACTGACTCTTAAGGTTTTCCCATTTGGTGGACATGACATATAGTGAATTACAACAAATTATATATACACAAAAGGCTTAATTTTATACAATTAAAACATTCTTTTGAGATGAATTAAACCTATTGCATTGAAGTATATTAACCACGAAAGAAGAAAAGAGATTAACTGAGAAAAATAAACATATAATTCAAAAAGGTCTATAAAGAGAACATTAAAGCTTTAATAGAAATGATAAAAACATATTAACTATCCGTCAAATATATGTGAGACGTTATAAGATTATAATAATTTACGAATAGTGGATTCTTTGTCTGGTTTAATATTCACCAGAATGACTCTTTAATTTACTCTTTGAGCAATGTGTCATAACCATTAGATGATACATTAGTCATGTGAAGTGGAGTTTTCAAAATGAAATATGCATATTGTTTACATAATATTTCTAGTTCCCAAGGGGACGCACTCATTTTAGCTGTGGATGTGACTACTTTCTTGAAAGAGATTTGTATTTATTTTAGTAATATCATCATCATTATTAATATCATTATTATTTTCCATTTTACCTTTGTAATTATTTACATGTTATGTATTCTTGCATGTATCATTCTGCTTTGTATATGTCATTTTCTGCTCGACTTCCTATATATTATATTATCTCATTCCAATTAATCAAAGGCGTAAAACGACTATCGAATGATTATCTTCAAACCAAGAACAGCTAACAGACATCGAAACTATAATATATTCATCTACCTATTATAATACAAATTTATAAATTATGAAAACTCATGTCAAGTAAGAATCATTACTAAAGGTACTAAAACACTGATGACACATTAATGAAATAATACATAAAATCCTCTCCTCAGGCAGGTTTACAGTAATCAATATTGAAGAGGAGGAACAAACGCGTGGTAATGTTTTGTCTTGCCCAATGTCTGATTAGATTTGTGAAAGATCAATGACTAATATATACGCGCAATGTTATTCCTGAGCGCCGCCACAACAAAACCTGTATTAGTGCCGTTGGTTCTGACGTCGAGTATTTCCTTATCAAAGTTTGGACATTCACAAACTATGCGGTTTTGGGGGCTTAATTATGATTTAAAGAATTCAACGAACGAGGAAATATTTATAAGTATTACATATTTTGTTTTTCTATTTGAAAAGCAGAATATTTTCTTTTAAAGAATTATGTACATTTTGACGCTTCTTCATCATATGTTAGATTCACTCATACAGGTTTTGTCGTGACGCAGCTTATAAATGTGTATTTTAATGACAACATTTAATGATACATTTATATTCAATGTACACCGCCACTCCAAAAAACACATTGCATGAAGAATTCTGCAAAGAAGTACTACAAACTACTCATGTAAGACATACGGTACAGAGGGGGTGTTAATTAAAGTTTTATTAAAATTATCTCTTTGAGATATTGGACTAGTCCGAATTTTTTCTACCGGAATAATTCCTGTAGAAATATTTCGATTGTTCCTCTTGAGATATGTCAACAAAGTCCTAGTCAAAATTGAGGGACGGTCATCACCTAACCACGTGTGCGACATTAATTTAACATCTTCATTGACATCGTCTTTGTCGCGAAGTAATCATTGTCCAATTGTTACAAACATATGATGACCATCAATGACCATTAGTGTCAGACCTGCGTGACCCCACTTAAATGTGATATTTACGGACGTATAAAAGATTTCTTGAGTGAAAATGTGTCCTGTCTCCCATCAACAGGTTTAAACAAATTAGACATGTTGTGGCTTACGTCATGAGTAATTGGTTCTCCTCCCCTACCGGTTACTGTTGTGTTGAAGACGGGGAATATAATTGAAATGTTAACTGAATCAACCTGATAAAGATTAAGTGTGTATCATTATTAGGGGCAAAAGTGTTGAAGTTCAGGTTACATTTTATATTTAAGAAGATGTCAGAAGCAAGGGACTTAAATTGATACTAAAAGTCTGCACAAATATGCGTCCTCAGTGCTTTTGATAATTGGTTGAATGTGTATAAATATATAGAAATCAAGCAGGCAATGCCACAGTGCACAGCCACCCAACGCACATTGGGGCTCGAACATACATGTATTTACGTCAAATATAAACGTAAAGACTGAACAAAAGCGAAAGGAACACACGTCACATACATAAATGATTGGTGAAATAAGAAGTGTCGCCTTTAAGTGTTAATACATAAGTCGAGGGTTTTAGAATGGCAGATTTTAGTAGATTTTATAATGACTCTTAATTATCATTAATTACTAAAATAAAAGTGTGCGAAAAGTAAACAAGATTTTCCGGGTCAATTTTCACTAACATCATTTTAGCATATAATTTGATGTGTATTCTTAATCAGCATACTTCTACCACTCACAAAAAATCATACTTAAAAGTAAAAAGAAATATCTTTAAAAAAAGATGGTCGGCGCAATTTGAAGGTTTATATTTGTTGTACAACATAAAAACATTGCCGAGATGTAACGATTGTTGGTCACTACCGACCCAAAATGGATTTAGGCAAGTTCGATCTACAAGTCTGTGGAGATTTGTTGATCTTTTTTTACCAACCAAATGTCAATTTTTGTTTTCTTTGGTATCAATTTCTTGTTCCGGTTTTGTATTACACCACTTCCCATCCTATATTTTATTCCGTACACCAAGAACCCTTGTAAGATGACCCTATTATGTAAATGGTGCCTTCCATACGGTAACCTGTCGCATCTTAAGAGCTTCATTGTTGGGCTGAGATATTGTTGGGCGAAGGTTACGGTCAATGAATTTATTTCTTTACTCTTCGTTGACGTCGACAAACTTAACACCAGGTCAGGTTCTCATTCATTTTTGTCACTAAAAAAACAAATGCAGTCGTATTCAAAATATAAATGTATTTTTATTTTCTGATAGGGTAATAATACCACACAGGCTATGAGTCTGTTTCATTGTCTCGTCCATGAAAAGTTGCTTTTTTAGCTCCCTATTTTTGAAGTGTTTTGTCATTATTCTGTGAACAAAACATGAAATGAACCGAACTCTCTTGTTAGTTTGGCAAAGAAACTCGGTGCACGTAAGGAACTTCGTACCACATTTCAATTCAATGGACAAACATTCACATAATTAGGTATGAAATCTATACCACACTGATAGCCTTTTATGTTCATATTACGAATCAAGCTCGCGTGTAGCTGTATAAATAATCTGATTTCAAAGTGGAACGTTATATCAAAGACGTACATTCAATTTCTCCATTACCTTTATGTTTACACAAACTGTCTGATTTTTGTAAGTTTAACTACAGTTTTATATATGATCTGATCAGAGACGACAAGAAGGCGTGTACCCACGGCCCCTTTTCTTCCAGTTATTACTTTATTGTAATGTGGATATAATAGTTATTCAGTCATTTGCACAATGGAAAAACATCGTAATTTTTGCATATTTTTACTTCATTATTTAAAAAATTAATTTGATGTTTCGCAAAGGTCATCATCATAATACAATAACCACAAAGGGTTAAAGTTGCCGACTTCAAATTACTATACATTCACCTTGGGCTGCTTGGGTTCGAGCATCGTTATGTAAAATGCCTGCTTTTAGGAAGGGCAGCATTCCACAAAAGGTCTTATTAATGACTACAATAACTACATGAGATTCATCTTCGGTAGCTATGTGAACTGTTTTGTGTGAATTTTAAGTCTTGGTTTTTTTCTGTCTGACACATTTTGTCGATTGTATAATAGCACAAAATGAATCGCATCTTTATCCAAGACCCTAGATAGGGCATAAATACGTATATGGATCCTATTATTGATACGCTGTTCGTTTCTTGTCTGTCTTTAGGCGGCGTTAGCGTACACAAACCTCTAACAAAATAACAATTACAGAGTCCCCGAAGAGTAGCTGTCATGTGTATTGTTAATTAAATCCCAAATAAAGAATTAAATTACTGAAATTTAGCCAAAGTTAAGACTTGGAGACAAATTACTGTTGAAAAACATTAAACATTTATTCGGCCCTTACGAAGCTAGCGAATAAACAAAAATACATTTGGTCTGGTTAACACAATTTCAGTTCTAGTTTACGAGACACTGTAACAGGATGTCGTTTTCACGTCTCGAGTCTCACATATTTAAACTAGTTGTTAGTTTTATGGTAAGTACGTTTGTTTTAAGTTACTTCACAAGTAATAATAAAGTCATGACATTGATATCCGAAATTAGCATTGTTTAATAGATAGAATAAAAATGGTTGTGTATGTCTGCAAAGCCTTATTCATCAAGTAAACTCAAAACTTAAATTATTTTGCATTTTTATAAAAAAAACGCCAAGTAGAAAATGCCACGTACAAATTGCACAGCCACCCCAAACTACCAGAAAATATGTGTGTACACGTTAACAATTACAAAGGCGAGAGGGACATAAGACACACAAAGGACATCATAAAACGTTCTGTGGCAAGAATTAAAGAATGATATAAAACTAGTAGGTCGGGTTTTTTTTCGTTTCCTATACATAAGACGTATTTTTATGTGAACAAAATATTGATTTCCCTTTTTTCACAACTTAAACAATTCATGGCTCTCAATGAACGGGATTTCAGAGACATCCGTTTTATAACAAGTTTTAAGTAGACTCTCTTAAAATCTTTTGCATTTCTTAACCTTGATAGGAGGCAAACAAATTCCCCGTATCATTTAAATATGTTCCCAATTCCTTATATCAATGTTAGTACAAAGTGTAGATTAAAATGAGTATACAAAAGTTTTGGATGTCATGCATAAAGTCTACATTTTCCTTCATGTCCACCACTCCAGTAAGATCATTTGTGAGAACAGCCATTAAGGGTCTTTATATCAGAGATTCTCTGTAATTTGATAAATACGCTTTTAAATTAGTATTTACAAATATAAATGCGTTAAGTTGAAATTTATGCCTTAAATTGTAATAATACAGTAGTTCTTTAAAGCTCTAAACAACTCCCAGCAGCTCCTAATGGCAGACAGCAACAAAGAGACACGCGCCTATTCGACTCAAGATATTACAGACTGTTTCTAGCTGAACTTCAAAAGAGTATTACACTCTAGTGACGACAATCAGGTATACAATGGAAATGAAAATAGCTGGTAATTAGTTTTAAGTCTAGTTAAGTCCCTCATCTCTTTGGAATCGCAAATGTTTATCTAATAGCTTTGTATAGTTTTTCAGCACGTTGCTAATCAATTATACTCCGTCACTCACTTTGTATCAGCCAATACTATCTCATTAAACGGACTTTGAAGAAACAAATCTTAATTAACAATGTAACAATAATTACATTTTCATGACAATTCTTTACATTCGGAATTAGCTGTCACGCTCTATACGTAAATACAGGGTGAATAGTCGAGATATTTTAGTACCGAGATAACGCTTAAAAGAACTCAAGTTTGTATCGACGCCTCTACCACTGACAAACACGGCGTTTGAAAATTCTTCTAGACTTTAAAATGGCGTTGTTATTGTTGTCGTTACGAGAATTAATGTTTTCTTCTTTGTACGTGTTTGTAAGAAATGGACACATACTGACCATCAACATTGTGGCAACAATTAAGTTCTTGTTAATTATGTTTTCCCCCAAATTTGGTGAGTGAGAGCTATAATTATTCTTGGTCCGGTCACCTCTTTGTCAGACCATACATTCATCACAAAGAGAAGTGTTCATATCTCATTTACCTTCTCTTAGGCATTCTGGTAATTTTACACAAATGTTGACGGTTACGAGACAAGGTGAAATTCTTCAACGCTGAATGAAAAAGACGCAACTTACTACTGTGGTATATGATACTATTTTAATATGTTAATACTATCGCAAACTGCCTAAATATATTCACAAACCTACGCGGTCGTTCAAACTACGTTTACTAATTCAATTAATAAGAAAAGGCTTTCTGGTAAATTTACACAACTGTTTACAGTTATGAGAGGATCAGCAGAGCAAATCTATCAGCCTTGCCTATGCACGGTTGCAGTAATGCGGTGACACTTAATATGCGGTGTTTCTAAATATACCTTAGTTAAGCAAGTGTATGATAAAATGATATGTTTGCATTCAAATGACTGGCTTGAAAGTATTAATAAGACCGAAGGTATATCTGGCAGGCGGAGAAATAAGCTTCAAAGTTATTGTAAATTTAAAATGGAATACAAATCAGAACATTTCTGTAAAGTCATTATGGCATCGAAACATAGTTCTGAATTAAGCAAATTTTGATGTGGAGTAGCTCCTATTAGAATAGAAACAGGAAGTTATGAAACTCTTGTGGAAAATTAACGTCGGTATACGTTTTGCTCATGTAACATGGTTGAAACAGAAATACATGTATTAGTATATTGTAACTTATATGACAGGTTACGACACCATTGCTAGAAAAAGCTAATGCTATTAATCCTTCATTCAATATCATGTCTGACGTAGACAAGTTGTCCTTTATTTTATCTGATATAACTCTGTGTCGAATAAGCGCCAAAACCTGTAGCAGTATTCTTGACACCAGAATGTTTTATTTTACAAGTCATGTTTTATATTGTTGTTGTTTTACCTATAAACTAGAGGCAAGTGCTAATCAGTTCATCTACTGTCTTACAGAGCTGATAATCGATTTTTTACCCACATGTTGTACTTATGCTTGCTTGTGCGCGATACTTAAGTTTCTTATCCAAAGTATTACCTTAATTAGTTTTTATACCAAGATTAGCATTTGTTTCTAGTTTCTTATAATTGTTTATAAAAGTATGTATTGTGTAGTATATGTTTTAGGTATTTATAACTCTAGTTAAGAGATGCTTTGTACATAGTAAATAGTTTTCATTATGTGCATATAATTGTTATTTGTACAAAGAAGAGACGTTAATAAACACATATATATAAACTTACGGTCAAATTGGTTGTTTAGGATGGACATGTAATTAGCGTTATAAACAGCTGTCTATTTTTAAACTGTAACATAATGTTGAGAAAGAATCCATTTTTCATATTCTATACACTAATTTTAGACACTTAACTAAACAACGAGGATGATATTCTTGATATAAATGGTTAATATTTTAACAAGATTTTAGTATTTCATATCAACAATTAAAAAACAATCAATAGTATTTATTCTGTTGATCATGGTTATTATTCAATTGTCTGAGTAAATTGTATTCACCAGCAGTTGTTTTGTGTTGGGCCTACACGCAATTAATTAATTGACAGTTCCAACGTCATCTATATTTGCTGATCAATTAGTCAGAAAAAGCTATTACTACACATTAGTAATGTTACAAAATGTTACGCATCGAACTTCAGAATGGTTCAAAATTAGAACTGTTTTTAGATATGAACAAACGAAAGTATAGCTATTCTAGAGTGCAAATGCGGTACGTGGAAGTGGGTCAACAACGTGAGTAAAATGTATGAAGCTATATTATGGTTGGAATTACATATGCCACAGTCGCAATTTTAAGAAAATGTTGCATCTATGTCAAGCAAATACATAAAACGTGGTCAAGAAAAGAGGTGTAAGTATAAATATATGTGTTTATTAAGTGTAGTCAACGTATACAAATAACTGCATTTGACAAAGGAAAAGGTCTTATACCTGGTGTATTGGTTGGAAGGAACTTTTTCAAACATATCCGTTAGTCTGAAGATTTTTTTTATAAGTCTGATGTTTTTTAACAGCAGAAAGTCCTTCTCACAATCTGACACAAAATTCCGACACATAAAAAGCACGAAGTTGTAGGGGTGTACGACCTTTAAAAACATGAATTGAGGATTTATCAACATAGGTAATACCATTTCAGTTCATTGGCCTTTAAGAGTAGTTAACACATAAAAGAGTTACAATAGTTTTTGTATTTA
The DNA here is from genome assembly GCA_032209605.1 of Mactromeris polynyma. NCBI lineage: Eukaryota > Metazoa > Mollusca > Bivalvia > Venerida > Mactridae > Mactromeris > Mactromeris polynyma. The sequence goes on along the minus strand of JASFXZ010000001.1, from coordinate 37,328,785 downwards.
AAATGTTAAATCATATTAAGTCAGTGGTTGTGATCTCATTGCTACAGAAGATGTTTGAAATGTTTCTCAGACATAAACTGTCTACCGCATGTAGGTTTTCTGGCAGAATATTTCAGATTTCCTGCAACACGTGGTCCCCGCTCCGAGAAAAAAGATTGTATGCTATCTGTGTGAAAGAGAAATTAAGTTGCTACAGGGCTACGAGACAAGGCTTTCCCAACACAGACCACAGGGATACAACAGTCTACAATACATATTAAGGGACTGACAAGGTGCATGGGTAAGCATGTATGGGAATAGAGAAGCATGGAATAGTCGGGCCGACAATAAAAAACAACCATGACAAATTCAGGGGACAACAAGGGGAAGAAAGGGGTTGAATGGATGGAATACACCACGGAACAAGCTAAGAAAGTCAGTAATCATAGGTCGAAAGAGGGAGGAGAACATGAATGTCAAATCATGCAAAGGAACTGCACGTGGGGAAATGGGAACTTAACATACAGCTAAACATAAATATAAATAATAACCACACATCGATTTACAGTCTCGGAACTGTCAGTAAAATACTTGGGCGTTTAAATATATTTACAAGTAAAGGAATTGCACATGGGGAAATGGGAACTTAACATACAGCTAAACGTAAATAAAATAATAACCACACATCGATTTACAGTCTCGGAACTGTCAGTAAATTACTTGGGCGTTTATATATATTTACAGCTAGCTACCGTCAAACGTAACCGCTATATGGTCATTGATTTACAACATACGAGGGCTGTACACACACTTTTACTAAGTAGGTAGTAACTAATAAGTAAAAGCAATTAACAGTTACGCATACAATAACATTTATACTGCAAATAATCCAGTACGAAGAAACACGCAACATATACTAACCTTGCTTTCAGTAATATATATATATATATATCTAACATATTAAATAAACTTATTCTAAAGGCAACAGCGAAGTTATTAACTAGACATAATCTTAAATACTTTTGACAGGAAAATGTAGTTTACTATAATGACAAATAAAAACGAACTATGAAACTAATATAAGTTATAATATATGAGATTATTTCTATATTAAGAAAGGATTAAGGTGTGTTATAAAACAGTCAGGCAGTGAGAATTTTGTAGTTGCTCCTTCTAAATGTAGTATATTTGCTACAATAATTTCAAGCGTCCATTTACAGACAAACATATTGTGATACCTATACTTTTTGATGGCCATTCTTACATTTCGTTTGTGTGCGAGTGATGCGATATCTTTACATTGATATGAAACACTAACATAAAGTATAGTTCAATAAAGTTAGGCTTTATTTTAATAATAATTTACTATACATTGTTAAGTATCTTTAATTTAGACACGAGATAAATGCGCAAGTATCTCCTACTAATTTTTTTTAAAAATACACAACTAGTGATTTTATGAAAATCAAAGAAATGCCAATCCATTATTTCAATTTGCCGATCATCATTGAACATAGTTATTGTTTCAAAGATGAAACGGAAATTACTGACAGCCAGCGATCAATAAGTGTAAAAGTGTGTCTTATAAGAAACATATAATTGTTCGTAAATGTAACAATTCTTGTGGTTTATATGAGGAAAGAAATGACCCATAGTGTGCCTTTAAATAAACTGAAATAAGCAATACATGTAATGTAAATTGGTACATTTCTTTCTTCCACTGCTGAAATCCACTCTTTTAACTAAACGCACTGAAAACTTAAAGAGCAGTGTGTGTGCTCAAGTAATGAGTAGAAATCATTTTTTTCTTCACCCTAAAACAACATCGTGTCAATCAAATATATATCCATATATGGTCAGGATTCGTGTGATATTATCACAGAACCAACGCAATGGACCAGCATGCTAACTCAGTTGCTAATTTATCAACATTTTGATAATATTATGTTCGTAATGTGCAAAATGGCATCCGCAAACATTTAATTAACACTACAATTTTCATGTTGTTGCAATCAAGAAGATACTTGTATAACACTACCAACAAGTATCATACTGAGAGTACACGTGGTCTCGAATCAAAGACTCCCGCAACCCTAACTCGGCTAGTACTCCTGCAACCCTACTCGGCAAGTAGTATTTTAACGACGTCAGTATGTCTCAGCCACTGAATCATAATGTTGAATGTTCGCCTCGGGTGCAGGACGAATCACGTTCGATTCCCGGCTGAGAAATACTGACGTCGTTAAAATATACTAGCAGCTCATTTGCCTACACACAGGTTGTACTAGCCGAGTTAGGGTTGCAGGAGTACTAGCCGAGTTAACAACTTCCCTGTTGCCTTTAGAATAAGGTTATTTAAAATGTAAGATTTTGTGGTTCTTTTGCATTCTGATATATTTTACTGAGAGCAAGGTCAGTATAATGCTGCTTGTTTCTTCGTACTGGAAAATTTACAGTGTATAATGATGTTATTGTATGCGTAATTGTTAATTGCTTTTACTTATTAGTTAGTACATACTTAATAAAATTGTGTATATATGTTGGAAATCAATAATAGCGGTACATAAGCTAGCTTTAAATATATATAAACGCCCCAGTATTTTACTGACTGATCCGAGACTGTAAAACGCTGTGTGGTTATTATTTATGTTTTAGCTGTGTGTTAAGTTGCCCTTTCCCCATATGCAGTTCATTTACTTATAAATATATTTAAACGCTCAAGTAATTTACTGACAGTTCCGAGACTGTAAATCGCTGTGTGGTTATCATTTATATTTATGCTGAACTGTATGTTAAGTTCCCATTTCCCCATGTGCAGTTACTTTACTTGATTTGACATTCATGTTCTCCTCCCCCTTTCGACCTATGATTACTGACTTTCTTAGCTTGTTCCGTGGTGTATTCCATCCATTCAACCCCTTTCTCCCCCTTGTTGTCCCCTGAATTTGTCATGGTTGTTTTTTATTGTCGGCCCGACTATTTCATGTTTCTCTATTCCCATACATGCTTACCCATGCACCTTTCCAGTCCCTTAATATGTATTGTAGACTGTTGTATCCCTGGGGTCAGTGTGGGGGAGGCCTTGTCTTGTTACCCTGTAGCAACTTAATTTCTCTTTCACAGAGATAGCATACATTCTTTTTCTCGGAGGGGGGAGGACCACGTGTTGCAGGAAATCTGAAATATTCTGCCAGAAAACCTACATGCGGTAGACAGTTTATGTTTGAGAAACATTTCAAATATCTTCTGTAGCAATGAGATCACAACCACTGACTTAATATGATTGAAAATTTTAAATACAAAAACTATTGTAACTCTTTTATGTATTAACTACTCTTAAAGGCCAATGAACTTAAATGGTATTACCTATGTTGATAATTCCTCAATTCATGTTTTTAAAGTTCGTGCCCCCCTAGAAGTTCGTGCTTTTTTTAGTGAATATGGTATTACCTTTGTTGATTATTCCTCAATTCATGTCTTTAAAGGTCGGACACCCCTACAAGTTCGTGCTTTTTTTAGTGAATATGGTATTACCTATGTTGATAATTCCTCAACTCATGTTTTTAAAGGTCGTACACCCCTACAAGTTCGTGCTTTTTATGTGTCGGAATTTTGTGTCAGATTGTGAGAAGGACTTTCTGCTGTTAAAAAACATCAGACTTATAAAAAAAACATCAGACTAACGGATATGTTTGAAAAAGTTCCTTCCAACCAATACACCAGGTATAAGATCTTTTTCTCTGTCAAATGCAGTTATTTGTGTACGTTGACTACATCGTGTCCAAAACTAATGCTATATCTGAAGTTAGTTCATGCTTATCATGATGCATTCATTACAATCAGATGATAATTTGTCTGAACACTTACCTAGATAAACTACAAAAACTCATCTCATCCTCATCATGACGTCATCTTTTAGTTGGCATGGTCTTATAGAAAGTTTCCAACTGATCAACACTGTCAGATGTCATTTCAAAGTCTTATTATGTTTAGCGTCAGGTTCATTTTTTGAAACCTGCTGAACAGGCAGGAAAAACAAGATATCGATAAAAAAACAAAATGAATCGTTTGTATCTACAACGTCTGTCTTCTCACAAACAAACACATTATTCGTCAAGACATAAAATATAAACTACTAGTTAAGAAAAACAAGAAGTACCATGCACATGACTAGATTTAATGATTTTTCAGCTTCTGAACATGGTCATAAATTGGCTACTTGACACATTTTCATTGGCTTAGTTGGCTAATGTGGTTATGTTTTAAAATAATTACTGGGGATTTTTGACATGTGCCTGTTTGTGTTTTTGTCGTTCAAACTGGCGAGAACCTGATGCTATACATAGATCCATATTGGTAGCGCCTTAGACGATTTTACGGATTTCAAGGCGTGAAACGAAATGTCCTTATGGTCAAATATTAACTCGGAAAGAAACCATGTTTACATATCAAAATTATTTGCTGAGCGTACTTGTTTTTGTGCATGCGCATACTTTAAGTAAGGGGCACAAACTTACAGGTGTAGTAGTATGGTCCAGTATTTGAATTATGCGCGAGGTTTCGTCAAATATTCGACTGTGAGCCCCCCATTGAATTGCTGAAAGCTGTTTGATCTCTACAATAAATGACACTAGAACGTATCGTCACTAGCAAATGTTTAAATTACTTATACTGATTAGTGTTTTCATGGTATATATATCGGGAAATCCTCTTCATAAGTTCAGAGGCCTCTGAACAATCCAACTTATCCATATGTTTGCGTCTGTATTTGTTTCCTTGTATGTCTATATTTTCATGTCTTCTGATATGCGTTTTTGGTGGCTGTGTACTTTGTGTAATTTTGTATCCAATGGGTCTAAGTGGAAATGCTCTGTTTTGTGAATATGGCTTTCTCGACCCTTCATCTCATTCAGCTAATCAAAGTTTTGACACGTTTCATTTTACCAATATCGAGAAGGTCATAGACTCATGCGACTATATAAATACATGTACAGGTAGACAGTATACACAGTCACAAACAAACAATGTACATGAACATTTTCTCTCGACAATTGATAAATACATACACACAATTACAAACAAAATATAGCAATAACACACTAGTAAATATGTAATACATATACACTTAAAAACAATATGTAGCAATAATACTCAAGTAAATATATACATACATAATAGATAAATACATATACGTAACATACCTATCCATACATATTTGTTCATGGTTTGATTGTGAGTCCGAAATTAATAACAGTCAATCATTATTGTAGACGCTATGTTTCTTTACTTCATAACTGATAATGAACTTCAGCATGAAGTGGCGAACTAAATTCCCTTATGACTATGTCCTACCGAAACTAAATGTAGGATAAGAAAGAGACTTAAAGACTAATATACAGCAATTTGATAAGAGAGAACACACCAATCCATCAACTAATACAAAATAATAAATTCATATAATATGTGTATCAGTACTACCGTAAATTAATTGAATGAAAATAAGTATTACATATTTACAATTACAAAGTGTTATGCACTAAATTTACATTGGAGTATACTTGAGTATATAACATTAGACTGCCATCTGTAAATAAATATAATAAAGATTAATCATGTTTTATCGTTTAAATTATTTCTCACTGTCAATGCTCGAAATGTAAGTTTGTTAAAGAAAATGTTTTCAGCGATTATAAGTTTTATAAATTCGAACATGTTTGAACGTCTCCAGTAATAGCTAGATAGATACTTTTTCCATAACGCATTATAGAAATATAAAATGCTACTCATCTTCTAATGTATGACATACATTGCACTGTTTGTCAACTATAGCAGGGCAAAGATTTGAAGGCATAACAACATTTACAAACCGTCAAAGGTTGGATCAATCCATATCAAACTGAAGGTGAGTAGGATAATCATTATCCTTGAGGCGCTTTGTCGACTTTTAAAAGAGAAATATATAATCGAAGTTATCATGTTAGTATGTTACTTCCGTGGCGTAGTGGATATGCACATTACTTTTGACGTGGACTATCCGGGTTCAAATACTTGAACTCATAGACTTTTTGTGGCGTCTTTGTAAACGTTCAGCTATGACGTTGGTTATCTACGTTATTGCGCTTTATTAGCGCATCTAGATATAGAGAAGTTCAAGGGATACAGTGTATCGTTTATATCAAACTAATCTTCATAATTTATAAAAGACCGAATGGTTTGGGCGAAATTTAGGTCAATTTAAGGGATGTATTTATCAGCGAAGAAAAAGTTGAATAACGATCTCAGTACTGGCTGGTAATTATTTTCCAAACATGCATTCGCCGCGGACCCGTCGGGATGTCAATGTCCACGGTCGATATGTGTATAACATTAGCAATCATTTATCACAAATTAATACTGGTTTACCATGAGGTTTTATTCCATTAAAGGAAGCCCCGCCCAGTCGGCTCAGATGGAAGATTGCTGGAGTGTAATCCGTGAGGTCCGGGTACTATTTCCGGACAGAGCAGGTCATGTCCGTCTGTGTCATTGGAGAACAATAATGTGTCATCCACGTCTAATTCATGTTGGATAGTTATCCGCCTGAAGTTTATACTGATTGATAATAACTTCCATGAAAACAGGTCAACTTGTGTAACTTGGAATGTTAAAGAGGACGTTTAACCCAATAAACAACACAACTGTTTTTGGTACAGAAGGATTTTGCGAATTAGTGACATTCTTGTGCGACTGTTTAAAATTACCCGCACATGTTCTTCGCATGTGCGAATAGTTTGCATGGATTCCACCATCATCTGACACCAACGACGATTCATTAAATTTAGAACAGCACCGAAATGAATGATGAAGTCGAATTAGTAATTCTAAATGTAAATGGAACAGCCACCCCAGAAGCTCGAGGAGTTATGTAAGATATGCATACATGTAATCAACATACAAAAGCAAAATATACACAAGACAAGGCTTAGCATAAATGTTGGGTGACAATATGAGTACTGCCTTGGAATGGTTAGTGGTAAATATGCCACATGGGGTTGAAACCAGATTTAAGGATGCACTCGACATACCACTTATCCCATCCTCACCCAAATAAAACGAACAACGTGAATAAGAAAACCGTCAGTGGAAAACAGTTGAGATGGCGAACAAATGATGATGCATGTAGAACAAATACATCAGTAGGCTTATAATATACGTACTCAATGCAAAAACAATTTATAAGGTGTATCAATAGGCACGGCCACTTTCCCGTGTGCGCAGTGTTCGTGTTGAAGAGTATTCCGTTGGTAACCATATTTATAACGATGAATACAGCCACAAGTAATTGTCAAACATGCGTGGTCGGCAGTGAAATCTCTCACACACTGGAATGGTTGTACCTGTGAAGTATACGGTTGGCACTAGTAGGAGGTATAATGGTCATAAGAACATTAGCACTTTGTTTCCTGGTGGTGACATTCAAGAATTCGCGAATTTAATTTAATAAATTCACGAGTTCAACCTTTTGAATTCAGGATTTAAATTTCACGAATTCAACTTAACGAATTCACCTTTTCAATTTACATGTCACGAAATATGCACATCATTAAATCTTATTCAGGTCTAAAATATGCAGAGCAAGGTAATGTTTATAAGTGTATCACTGTCTAAAGTCATCCTTAACATACTTTTGTTTATACCTAACTAGATGTTATGATGTGTATGTGATGCATTATTCTTCAGATTTGTTCCTTGTGCGAAAGATCCAAAATTATTTTAGTTGGTGACAATTTTGATCGGGTATCAAACACCGCGGACCAGTATTTTTTCTCAAGTGCGCTTAAAGCATGCAATGCTTTAGAGTTCGATCACTGAAAGAAATCTAGTACAGTTATGGAAGACATAATATTGGCCTAGTACATGTTAAACTTGGACTAGTGCATTGCGTGTCCATAAATGCGTCATTTTGCATGTTGATATATTTCTTATTCGATTGGCGTCATAAAGCCGATTACAAAGCGCATTAAACAGGTACTTTATCAACAATCAGTATGACAAAGAAATTCCGCTGAATTAATTAAACTTTCCTGACAAATATTATTTAGTCGGCTTTCATGTGTTGTCTTCGTGTTATGGTTTATTTTCATCAGCGTAATGAATATTGATACCGATCTTAGTAAATCGTCATAAAGTCACGATAGCTTTATGTAGTTCTTCGTCTGGTACAATGAAGACACTAAAAGCGTAATTCATCGTATTTCGCCTGTGTCCGTTCCCAAACAGTACTCCTTGTTTTCACCATATTTAAGGTTGTGTTGGCCGTTTTAAATGTTATCTTGTATATACAGTAAAACCTCACTTAAAGACCACCTCAATAATAAGACCACTTCGAAATTAAGAACACTATTTTATTTTCAAGTCCGTTTTCACTGTTTATTCAACCTCGATTTAAGATTATGTTGTATGTATGAACTTCTGTAGATATGCAGATACTTTTTTAATGTTGATTTCTTACATTTTTGTTGTTTATAGATCACATTGTAAAAAAGTGTGATCTTCATGAAATAAAGATAGTATTATTATTACTGCGATGTCATGTAGAAATAGCACAGTCAGTCCGTCTTATAGTTTATGTACAGTCCATAAATCTGTCACTCATCAAGATATTTTGAAATTACCTGGCATGAGTGATCACCATTACATGGGAATGTGTCGCTCATTGATTTCGTCTGCAATTCAACATCGGAATCATGAACAAATAGAGTAGGAAGATATTGACGTGTGCAATACCACAATATAAATTAAAAACCTAAACTTGACGTTGGAATTCTAAAAGTTCAATATGGGACCGTTATGGGATACATATATGTATAATTGGTCCCATGTTAAATTTAGTTCAGTCCTTAATTCAAATAGCGAACTAAATTCAATTCTGCAATTTGCGAATGACATCGGTCATGGCGGGGCGTATGTTGAAAGTTCGAATTCAAGAAGAGTTCGCAGTTCGTATCCACATATTTATGCCAATCTCGAGTATAATTGCAGACTTGTTCTCAATTCGAATCGCAAACTGAATTACAATATCAAGGTCACTGTTTGATTGGGTAAAGAAAGGTAGGTGCTATTGAACGTTGTAATAACTGACTGGATTCCACTATGTTCTTTGATATTAGAATCTTACATAAACAAAAATAGGCTATTTGAGTTGTTAAGTCCTTAATTCGAATCGCGATCTGAATTCAAGCTGGATATCTTCTTAAAAATGTTGGAATTGCAAACTGTACTGTGTAGTTCAAAATTATAATCCAAAACTTCTTTCTACTGTTCATTTCGCAGCTTGCTTTCAAGTTGTGTTTAGTTTCCACCGAGTGTTTTATTCGAATCGCACATTTTGTTGTAGTTTTCATTTCGAATTGCAAAATGCATGTTTGCCCGCATTTCACTATAGCAGTTGCAGTCACAAACTGTAACTGCAGAATAATAACTTGGCGCGTTAAGTTCCTTGATTATCGACCATGGGCACGGTTAATTTGAGGAAATAGTTTCTTTACTCAGAATGCAGAAAAAGCCATTACAAGTAAACGAATAAAAAGAAAAAATGACAACGCTTTTGAATTATCATTTTACTTAAAACGAGGTTCCGATTATTTACGTGACAATCGACTCGTCACGGAAAGCACTGCGGCTGTTTCCGGTCACAAACGAACGTTTCACAATATGTACACTTCCGCTGCACGAGACAAACCCCGCCAAAACTTTCTGACAGCTATTTGCGATTGAAAAGTCTTTTTATCAGTGAAAGACGTATTACGGAGCCATTGTACTAATTGGAGGACTCTTTAATTGAAACCTGATTAAGGCTCTTCAGGAATCTAACTGCTAGTCTCTTTTACACGGTTGAATCTTTCAGAAGATCGATTTAATCAGTCCTTTTCTTGCGTGTACCACGAGACAAATATCATAATATAATTGATCAGTCGGAAATTCTTTGTATACATATTCCATCATTAAGAAACTGGATCTTATTTCATCATAAAAGTCTCAGAAAAGAAACAAGACTTATTTATAAAGAAAAAAAAATGTATTGATATATTTGTGTGTGTAAGAATGCTGTGTACATCCTATTTCCCGTATAAAAACACACAGGCAATATTTCTGGTACACTTTAATTTATTCAATACTGCTTTTACCTCATTAGTAGCAAAGCTGGCAGTCCACTAAGAGTGTAGGTTATGGGTCCGCTCACTGGCAGTGTCATACCAAAAACATGACAATAATTATTGTTAATGGTAACCCCCTCCCTAGGCACTCAGTATTTAAAAGGATAATTAGGTAAATAAACCAAGGGCCTAGTTCTTAAACATTATAAGTCTGAAAGTCAGACTTTAAAATGTTAAATGTTCTTTTTGCTCCAGCGATGTTATAACAATATATATTCGAATAAAAATTGGTGCAAGTGCATATTCGGTAACAACAAATATTTAGACAAAATTGCATTTGTTTAGATTCAATGAAAACATAGGTCTGATAGATATGACTGGAGAATTCTACGTCTATACGTTATAACACGAATTTTCCATTTCTATTCTAACCACTTTTTTAGTACTGAAATGATGCTCATGTGTTCTTAGTGCAATATACACGCAGCCTTTCGTACGCACATAATTGACTGTCCTATTGTCGGTAAATACCTGTAACACCGCTGGTGGTACACTCATCCTGTATACCATCTGCTAAGTTAATTGACGAGCGTTGTCTGAAAAAGAAATGTTATTTAGCGCCTTAATGACGCGCTCTGAATGCATCAAAATAGCTGTTTGTAAATAATTCCAATCCTTGGGATATAATAGGATTGTTATGATACTGAGCTAACAAGTTTCGTCGAATTAATTAACAACCATTCCTAATCTGCCCTTTCACAAGTAGCTGACAACTTCTCATCATGAGTCAGATGTGGGGAACAAAGGTGATAGCAAAATGATATAACCTGCCTATACCTGGAATCGACCCTAACGTCCAGACTGAGAGCCCTAGCATGTTTACTACAGAGCTCAACCTAGCCACATAGTTGCACTACCACGGTATTCAGTATAGGTGCCATACTCCAGTAAACAGATTGTCTTGTCTTATTAACAGTTATAATTCCTATGGTTAAGAATCTGACCAGAATGGTGCAGTTTCAAATCTACTAATATGCTACAGTTAATACCTAAAACACACATGTATGTAAAAATTAACGATCATACTATTTTACTTTATTAAAACAAAAAAGACATATTAAGCAGAAAGCATATTTAACCTTTTCCGTTACATTTATAGGGTAGTGGATGCGATTTTATCCCTGAATTTAGTCGATCATGATGCGTCTATAACTTATTTAATGACTACCTAAGGTCAATTTTTGATAATTTATAAACCTTTAATTGAACAGCAGAATCCCACCAGGGATATAGAATATGTAAGCACGGAAGACCTCCAGCCAGGTGTCCATCCGGGGTCTTCCTCCACCAAACAGCTGGAATAGTCACTACATGACTCTGGCTGTTTGTGTGGCTTAAAGCCTCTTTACAATTATATAGTAATTACTATTATGGAACATTAGAAGTACGTAAGTGAAGCAATTCAAGAGTTTGCCCCTGTTTGTCCTCTTTGATTCCCCTTAGTTCCACGGGCCATTCCTTGCACCCCTGTTCCCTTACGTGTGTACCATTGCGCATCCACAAATGCCTTATGTTTTTTAGAGTGTTGTTTTCCCGGAGGTCTGTGTGGAGAGGCTCTGTCTTATGTAGGTGGCGTTCCCTGTAGCAACTAATTATCTTTTGTTTTGTATATTATATTCTGATTACAAGTAAAATGAAATTACTATTCACACATCCAAACACGTTGATGAGTTTCAAGTATAGGGTATTTTACCCTCATATTTGCTTTGAAGAAATTCATATCACATTCACAAGTGAGTCATTTTGCATTTTTCCAGAGCATCGGGATCTCTATGTATGTTATCGGATTGATCCGTTTTTATTGAGCGCTGACCATATTATCATACCAGTGTGTGTTTGAGATAGAAAGTTCATCGACTTATTCGTTGTGGTTGTTATAAGTACGCTTTTACATCGGCTTTAGGGGTATTTTTCCTTGTGATATTTCTTAGTTTGTTTTCTATCATATTTTGAATCATTTGTAAGGAGGCTTTTCCAAGGTGTCCCCTATTTGAAAAGTTAGCCTTGTATAAGCCCCATTTTGTCTTAAACAAGACAGCATACACGCTCAACTTAAGTGAAATATCCACCATTTTTCTGTGAGAATGTGCTATATATAGCCCGGAAATAGGGAAACAGTTACTACAAGATAGCGGTTGTACGGCTGTTAGAGAAGGCAGAAAAATCTCGTACGCATCGACGTTTGAAATTACGACCTTTACAATTGTCGTAAGATCTCCGAAGGGAAATATTATGCCAATTATCGCCAGCAAAAAGTGCCGACAAACTTCCAAATAAATTAACCGGTGCTAGAAATACAAGGAAGATCAATATTTGCGCATTATACCCCAAATTGTCAAAATTATGGAGGTCTTTTCTTCCTAAGGTAGAACTCAATCCATCAAACTGTCTGTAGTAGTGAAAGAGATAACTCATTAGTTCAGTTCTTTTGCGGCGTTCACACCAAAGGAGGGAGATAATCTGATTATTGCTCGTTTTCTAGACGCTCTCATAACACCATTAGAACAAAACAAGACATTGTTTGCCAATATGTGTATTAGTTTCATTCCCCTAAGTGAGGGCTAAACAGTTTATAAATTCTGCGGAATCTAATTAAGGGGTTGAGGATTTACACCCGTTACGTACTGGTATAATGAAACGATAATCAAGTTCATAATCGAGGTGGCAAAGCTTAATAAACTTGCAAAAGGTAATTAAATCAGGAACGATTAATTTTTCACCGTTACGAAAATATATGGCATGGCTGAGTCTTATTTTTAACACTTGGCATATCGGATTTCCTAGCGGGCCAAGGGGCACGTTGTTTCTCATACAGACTAAACAAAGAACTTTGTACAAATAAACGAATTGGCTCTGAAGAAGAAACAAAGACGGGGAATAGCATGACGTGGAAAATTTCGTGGTGGGTTTAATCAAGTTCCTGGAATTTTGTGGAAAATGTTGCCAAGTATTTTATTATTATCTTATAGGAATTGATTTGACTGAATAAGGACTTGCAGTCAAATTCTAAGTTCTCTTTACTCATATCTTCTCTTAAACAACTGTACAATTTAAAATGGGACTTATTGCGCAAAATTACTAACCTCCAATTTTGATAGCGCATACTCTTTTTGTTAACTAAAAAAATAGTTTTCCTACTTAAACGCATTTCGATGAGGGTATCGTTACACGAGTCGTCTAACCTGCAAATTGACATAACTCTCTTGAACGACATCCTATCTAAAGCAACCAGATCTATAATACGGACTGAGTTAAGAAAATTGTACTTCATTTGATAAAATCTGTCAGTTATACTATTTAGTCAAATATAGTTTCGATTGATGAGCGCGGGTGTCATTCAAGAATTGCGGGAAAAATTATAACTCGAGCATAGCGTTTGTGTCAATAGCTTGTATCAAACTTGGAGGCAATTTGCAAGAGAAGCATATCTTCCTAATTATTTCTAAAATAAGTCGAGCAGAAAATGGCACATAAACGACGCACCAGTCACCCTTCTTAGTCTATATGGTCCATTGAAAGACAGTTGCTGCTATTTTAATTACTGTCGTCTTTTTTACGTACACATGTTGACGAACATGACAAAGCCTTACTACTCCATCCTACTCCATCCATTGGCATTTTTATTCATGAATGGTATTTTAAATATGTTAATTTTCAATTTCAGTGCTTATGTCCTCTCACCTTTGACTTCAAATGTACATGTTTATTAATTTTAATCAGAAGGTGATATGAACATTTACAAAACAAGTAAACAAAGTATTTAAGGTTAGTGAGAATGTTGAGTATTTATTATAGATTATTTTCTGAACATAAAAACGGTGGATCTGTCTCTGGACTTATTTCCGTGGACATGACTTCATACTAAAAACAAACAACTTTTTATGTAGGCTTATATGTGAATATCCATTTGCTACTGTTAAATTGTTAATTTCCTTGAGTTTCCGATAAAGCATTGTATGTTTTTAATGGATTAAATCTTGGATTATTTAATTATTATCAGATTATTTTATATTTATATTACATCGCTTGTGCAGCAAATTCTTACAACTTAGAGTAATTACCCTCGATGACTGCTACCTCGAATATCATCCAGTATTCATTGCCCTTAAGGATTAGAATGGGAAATCTGTGACACAACCGGCTAAAGGCGAGGCTAGATCTCACGGCCATTGGCAAGCGCTCGACATCCTAGATTATTGCACATCTCTAAGTGATTTTTATTTTTACATTATTCATTTATAGATTTTCTTTCTCTGACACGCTTTGCAATTGATTTTACAATAGAAAAGGGGACAGTGTGAATTTTTGCTGTACTTCGGGTCAGTAAGTGGAATCATTTAGATCATATTTGAACTTTAGTACCTTTAGAGACGGACAACAGCCCAAACATAATAACAAAAATATGACTCGGGGCTAATCAATGGGTAGTTCGAGGTATTGCAAATACATTTAATGACGGTGTTGCTCAGTAAGGCATGCATATGCTCGTTGATCTTCATGAATGGAAGACATCGGACCACAATTAGACTAGCAGCCAGCCACACATTGTAATGTAATATAATTCTCACACCATCCGGTATAAATCTTTCTTTCGTATCATACCTTAGGAAAATCTTTGGAGAGTCTTAAAATCATTTCTGCCAGAACCAAAGGTGGTTCAGATGTGTATATTGTCCTTCAAATCACCATATTCACCCACCCAAATAAGTTGAAAATTGATAAAAAAGTAAATTAAATAAAATGCTATACTAGTGGAGACAGTTCATTTTCTTCCATTAGTTTTCTTTTCAAATGAATTTGACTGATGACAATTAGAAAAAACTACAATATTATTTAGTAAATAGACAAGACTTTTACATTAGGTCACGTTTGGTTCTTTCTTAAATTTAATGCAGTACAACTTGAAACTCCTTCTGGAAAAAGTATTGTTCTTTCTTAAAAATATAAATAAATTCTATGATCACAACATTTTGTATGATAATGTATATAAAGGGTTGTAAAACTATGAAAGCAGATTTCTTTCATTTCTCAATTAAAACAGACCTTTATTGGACTGTTTACCCTAATGTGTTTTGCTGTTTGATAATCCTCATTAAAATGAAGTAATAAATGAAAGTGGTTAAGTTTAAAAATGAAATCAATTATTCTGAGTAGTAATTATCGATACATATATATACATGAATCATGATAAATTAAAAACACGTTTTATATTAGAAATTCTGTGAGAACATAAGTAAATTGAGGGGTTGGTGTAGTTATCTCAATTAGTTATCAACTGTCCATATAATCGGACATGTACTTAAATCAGGATGCTTTGATTTTAAACACATTGACATGTCAGTATAGCTGTTTTCATGTAGTTTCGTTTATGCAATTTTGTTATTCCGATTTTTATTAATGACATTTAGTATGTGGTAATTGCAAACTATGAACTTGAACATATCCACACTTAACAAATAAATTGCAATACAACATAAAGTCACAGATGCGTTGTTACAACTTGTGTGATTAATAGACAAGATAATATCCTGTAAATGAAAACGCATTGTCTACGTAATATTAATTCTTCTGAAAATTTCCTTCCATAAACATTTCTTTTGTTCTTATATTTAAGTTGTTAATTGATATGTATATGGTATACCTTATGCAAACAACTTCAATCCACTCCCAGGTATGACTGTATATGGAAAAGTATTTGGTTTTCGTACGATTTATGTCCAAAGAGTGTCTTAATGTTATATTAATGTTCGTATATTTTATATATATCAAATGTGTGTACGTGCGAGTGTTTTACGCTGAAAAACATAAGTCACTGAGTTAGTTGCAAAACAAAGAACACACCACGTATAGTAGTGATTGGGTAAAAGTTGATGATAACTGTATGTGTCTGTTCAATTTGATTATACAACATCATACTTTCTCATATAAACTTTAAAACCTTTAAAACTTAATTTGTGACTTATTCTTATATTTGTTTTGTATATACCAGTTCTGACTAGTCTGGATATTTGAAGAAAATTAAAATGCTAAGCATGTATCGTGCTTGTAGGTGATTTCTCAATGTCATTGTGTTTCGTTATCAATAAACACCTTCATTTAGGCTAGTTTCTTTTCCAAAACTTTAACAAATATTGTATAAACGAGGCGACTGAACTGACCCAACAAGGCCAACAATGCATGAGAAAAAGCTTCCGCGCCTCCTTCATATTTCCAATCAAGCTATGCAGAAAAGTCGCGTTATTATCAGCTATATATTAAAAAAATAGACGTAAACTTTACAATATTTATGAATATAATTTCCACACTTTCAAATCAATGTTTTGATATACTTTTGTATTAATTTAAGAGAGTCATTCTTCAACATAAGTTAGTGGACAACCCTTGTGAGTATACGATGGTTTCTGCAAATGCCATACACGCCGTGTTTGATATTCTCCGAAAACAAGGTTATATCCACTTGAAAGACTGTCGAAGAATATATTTGAAATAGGTGCCTGATAATTTCATCTTTAAAAGTTTCAATTTTCATGATACACTGAGTTTTGGTTTAAACTTACTTCATATACACTCGTATCCGAGTGTGAAAGAAAAAGTCTGCTTTTTGTGCATTGTTTGCACGGCACATAGTTTGATCCGTGTACACTGGTCCTATCGTCAGTCCGCCCGTTTGTTCTCTAAAACTTGTGTCGTTCATATCACTTGAACAGTTGAACCTCAATATTTGGGATTTGATTAAGCAAACAGCGCTAAATAAGTTTAATAAGCTAGCATGTGATTTTTTTCTAAAGCTCTATTTTTTTTATATAAGAAATTTGTAATATATATGTCTCGAAAGAATACATTTTGACTATAATTGTCTTTTTCTAATAATTTATTTAATGATATATTTTTAAGACTGATAAAAGATACTACTAAAAGAATTTATTCGAGTACATTTTTCTCTATAACTATTTTGCCTGTAATTACTGGTGATTATTTTATATCAACAGAAAAAAATACCTATTTTTTTCTCGCGCGGAAGTCAAAATTCCAAACCTTTTGATTGCTAATGCTAAACAATTCATAGAAATATTGAAGACAGTTAAGTTCACAATACTTAAGTATTTTCGTTTCACGCCCGTCCACCAAGCGATAATGGAGTTATAGACCTTCAGTAGGTGAAAAATTGTTTGGCTTTGTATGTTATGTTAAGTGCTGCGACAAGTATTTTAGATCTGCATACTACGAGGTTGTGCACCTTGAATATATTGTCCCTTGTATCCCAGGGAAACATAGTTGTGGACCTTTGTTATATGAAAATTTGACTTCGTTGCAATAAAAGTGCAAAGGAATATTAGTCACCACATGAACATACGTACCTTGGTTTTTTCGATTGTTTTTCTTTGATTTAGAATATAAACAGTGGAGATTACTTCAAAATTGGCATTTTATTCTTTAATCATTATATACAGTAAAGCAGTTCTTACTAGTTTGGCCAGGCCATTCATTGCGCCCATGTTCCCTTACGTATGTATCCTTGATCCTCCTCAAATGTCTTATGTTTTATGGATCGTTGTTTTCCCGGAGGAATGTGTGGAGAGACACTGTCGTATGTATGTGGCGTTCCATGTTTTACTGTCACGGGTTGACCAACGTTTACCAAATTATATAGCAATTGAAAGCTTCTTTAATTGAATAATGGTGTGAAAACTTTGCATCTGTGATCTTCCTTTATTTTGAGACGCAATACAAAATGGCACACGTCGCTCAAACAATGTCAAAATATTAACAACTCAAAAAGTGGTTAATTATATTGATTTTGTTTTACGTCTTTCACAACTTTCCTGCAAACAAATACACATAATGACAATACGTGTTAGTTTTAGCGTGTATCTGTTCGCAGTAAACACATCAATTTTTCACAATAATAATAGTTTATATAATTTCGACCACCCAGCGCTAACATTCTATAAGCATATATACATGTCTTATACTTTGCAGTAGAAATGAACAGACGAAGCCAGATTCAACCGAATAACAATTTTGAATTCAAATGTGTTGATATAGTGAATATGTAAACGTTTCACTAAAAGTTAAAATTGGTATGTCCTGATTGGCATGTGTCCACGAATTGCCGAACGGTATGTGCCTGTTTATCACAGTTTAAAAGTCATCCAGTGCATTTTTGAGATTTGTATTAGCGAATGTCAAAAACAAATCTACTGAAAGAGGCATAGTGGTGAAGGGGTAGCGCCTGATCCGAGGGTCGAGAACTCAAATCCTGCCTTTGGCGTGGTTGGACCATGAACTCGACAAGTCCCAAATTGGAAGTGAGTATATGCGTACTTGTCACTGAGTGGGAAGGTTGCCCTTTAGGTTGACAAGACTGGTGGACAGGTGTGAAAGCTATTTGAAGAGTAAAGGCATTTTGTGATAACAAACAAAAGGGTTCGCAAGACTGGTGGGCAGGTGTGAAAGCTATTTGAAGAGTAAAGGCATTTTGTGATAACAAACAAAAGGGTTGACAAGGCTGGTGGGCAGGTGGGAAAGCTATTTGAAGAGTAAAGGCATTTTGTGATAACAAACAAACGGGTTGACAAGACTGGTGGGCAGGTGTGAAAGCTATTTGAAGAGTAAAGGCATTTTGTGATAACAAAAGGGTTCGGTTTGACCGATCGAATAGTAAGGTTCAAGTCTTTTACAAAAAAACATGAAAGGCAAATATAGCAATATGCCTATAAAAACACGCTGCATTGTCTTTTTATTTTATGAAACGTTCAGTTTGGGTAGTTACCATTTTTTATGTACGAAGTGTGTGCATTGTACACTGTGCCACTGTCTAATTGGTCATCCTATGTTTCTGTAGTTTATTCATCATTGTACCTGTATATAAATATATTATGATGCTTTGATATGAACCTGGAAAACCTGAGATATGGGCCCGTATGAATTCAAAAAAGTATCGTAAACTTACATTTCCATAGGCAGATTTAGGGGTGGCAGACCGGCGCGCGCTCTACTCCCCCCTAAAATCTAGCAACCGTGTTTAGCAATATGTATATGGAGTGGAATAAACAAATTCGTTACGCTATCACCATGTAATATGTCTATTAGGCGTGTCGATACATGGAGTAACATTTGATAGATTTGTCTTGAGAATCATTTAGAAAGCGCCGTAGTGTACATATTTCGGAAAATATGACATTTGAAAAAGTTATCAATTAGAAATGTACTTGAGTGTACCCTTAGCTTCTCATGCATTTAGATATTTTAATGCAAACATCATCATTTTGTGTTTTGGAAATCAGCAGCACTTTTCTACCATGACAGTGGAGTTATGGCTATATTAAATACAAATAAATATGGTAAGAAAAAATGCTACAATGAATGAATAATATAAATAAATACGTAAATAATATTGTTTGTTTAAATAAGTTATTATGTTTAACGCAACAAACTATTACGTTGAGAATTTCACCTGAAAATAAAAAAATGTATTGCAAATTATTCATTGAAATATTTGCTTTAGTACCAATATGTATGGATTTATGTATGATCTTTTAACATTTGAATGCCTCAGTTCTTTATATTGATAATAAAAAAAGGAACAAAACAAGTAAACATGTCACTAACAATCATGACACAAATCTAGGAGAAATGTTTTCATATCATATGCAGCTTTCTGGGATAAATATCAAGGATGATCTCCCTTGATTGTCGGCTTTGTTTAAGCCATTTCCTTTTACTTGAATTGTCTCCCTTCCACACGAAAATGACACCTGTCAGACTGGTCAATAATCAATAATCGATGCTATGCTATGACGGTCTAAATTGTTGATGCTCCTAAGTGAAGGTGTTCGCTTGCTCAACAGAGTTTGGTGTACAGAGGAGTACTACGCGACAGTCATTCAATTGGTCAATTCATACAAATATAGTTCTTTGCGTTACCCCGACTGGACAAGTCTAATTTGTGCCGAATTCAAATTATGTTAGCGCTTCCGTGCACCAAACCATCCCCACCATCCACCGAAAAAAACATTTCAAGAAGAAGCACCACAAACACAACCTAGTTATTGATGTCATTTGGTGTGTTGTGGTTAAATGACATAAACTTGTAAAAACAATGACAACTTCTTGCGCATTATTAGTTAATTATGGGAGATAACCATGTTAGAAATTTCGTGTTTATCTGCTTGGATTGTCTCCCTTGAATATTCATGCTAATTCTATGTCGATTTTCATTCCTGGTTCACACCCCGTTATAAGGAGTACATGTATAAGGTAATTGGTTGCTAAGAAGTGATAATGTCTGGATGGTCTTGTATGTGGTATCATGAAAACAGATATGCCTGTATCAACCAGCCCATAATGGAATTAATAGAAAATGGTAAAACGGTCGTTTTGTTTTCTTTTAAGGTGTATTCCCACTGCAATCGGTTTAAATTGTCAAAAACTGTACCAGAGACTTATCATAGTTGTTAGTTACAAAACGTGCGCCTCTTCTCTACACATCTTTTAGGTTTGGGGGTATCCTTCAGTTTGTATGGATTCCAAACTGACGAACTGTACTCTAAAGTTGATCTTAAATTGGGAGTATGAATTTAAGAATTACTTGGCCTGATATAAGAATTGCTTTATTTTCCCTATTTCTGTCCGTTACCAGCTTGCTTCTTCTGTAATGTGTATTCCATCCCTTCTTTTCATTCTCGTTGTCCCCTCCAATTCTCCGAGGTTCTTTTTTTAAGCTTCTCTTGAAGTCGTCCCGTCTACAACAACCTGCTGGGTTCTATTATCGAGGAAAACGCCAATCCATGCCATAAGGAGACTGAGTGAATGAGTATTCGATAGTCAACAAGTTTAACATGGTTGAGAAAGAACAATGCAATACAATCAGGATATGGAAGTGCATACTTAAGTGCCCTAACAGTTATATCCGGCCTTATCGTGCATGCATATGATCAAATGTATATACTATTGTTGTCAGCTTTCTTGAATTGTTCTGTAATGTATTCCATCCATAAATCTCCCCAATGTGTGTCCACTTAGATTCTCCTATCCCTTATGGTCGGACAGGCCGTTTCTTGTGTCCCTGTTCCTTTACGTACGTACCATTGAGCCTCCTCAAATGTCTTATATTTTATGGATTGTTGTTTTCCCCGAGATCTGTGTGGCGAGGCACTGTCTTATGTATGTGGCGTTCCCTGTAGCAGTTTATTCTCTCTCATTTATCACTGCTTATCGACATGAAGGTCATTTTTTATTTATCTTAAACCATGATTAGTCGCCAGATTAATGTGGTCAGCTTAAATCATAGCAAGCCCAATCAGTTCGCTCACTTTACTTTCATATTACCCGAAATTGAACTAAATGCGCTAGCTTTAAAATCCTAACAACCGGTATTTATTTTCTGAAATGCAAAGCCCGATTCCTGATGCAGCTGTAAGTATATTTAGTACTAACGGTAATGGTAATAAGACAGACATCATCTCATCAGTGCACATTGCACTCGACAAACTCTTTGAAATTAGTTCAAGTGAATAGATTGCTAACTATATTTAGAACATTGCAGTTGATCTGAGTCCCTTTGAGTGCTTAAGTGTCGAATAGATTTGGAAACGTCGTGTTAGATTTCTATATTGTACATTTACAGTTGAATCTTTCCATAATTGCTGTCTTTTACTGCTATATGATATACTGGTCAAAAGTGCTAACCCACCAGTACTATTTCACACATTTTCTAAGCCCTGTAGGCTTATCGAGCGTCCATCTTTAAATAAAGAATGATTATTATATTCTATAAAGCTATTGGCTTCATCTTCTGTAGATTTTGTCAGCATTAAGCTGTGCTATTTCCTAGTCAACTGCACTGAGCTAATAGAAAAATGTCGATGCAAAAAGTATTTCAAAATCACGTTCATCTTTTCCGATCCCTTTGTCAGATTGAAGCTTCTCAAAATACTAAATGGCGAGTTAGTACTTTTGTCATTCTCGACAGCTCTCGGATATTTCCGTACCACTTCGTTACTCTACGAACATCCTCTAGTGTATGTCAGGCGGAGCACTATGTGGCAAATTTAAACATTTTGTGCGGTCAAAAATTAGTTCTCGTAAAACTGATTTAACTTCAATAACTTCGATAAATTCACATAAGAAATGGATTATCGTTGTCATTTCTAGTTAAAACTCACATATTTCAGTCTCCATATAGCTTTAATATGTGATTCTAATCCCGTTTCATCAGCACTCTAGCGTTCACTCCACCATATTGTTTACATGATATTCGAATGATATTTATGAAAGTAGTGCTTTACGAACATCCGAGGCACTGGACGTATTTGTCCGAGGTTTTCCGAATGAGTATTTCGTGAGAAGCTAAGTTTTTCAACACGTTCAACGTGACAAGTAAAACATTTGACCTTGAGCGAGACTTATATCGTGTATGTACGGAACAGCATAGTCATAGTATCATAAACAAGTTACTAATCAGGCCGAAAGAACAGATATGGAAGTTGTCAAAACTGCGCTACTAGTTACGATCGTGTTTTTAAATGTTTTGAAATACAGTAAGTGTTCAACTTTAAATAGACTTTCATTACTTGAATTGATGTTGGATATGTGATCAGTATCTGCAACAATGGTTTTCAGAACATATCCAAACTAAATATATATATCACATGTAAAGTTTTATATACTGTGAAGGGTCAGCCATTTCTCACTAATGAGACACCTACATTCAGGCAGCTCTGGAGAAATTGTTTCACAAAATATTAGTGCCAGTGGCAAAGTTTAATCAAGACATAAACTCCTTAAAAATTGTCCATGAATTAGTAATATATATAGTATATGAAAAGCTAGATTAAGATGACTGTATACCTAACAAGCATTTTACATAGGTGACATTTATTATAGACATTGTAGCGATACATTTGTACTCTTAGACTTTGTGTTTGTACACTTTTAATCATAAAGGATGTTACGTGCCTGTTTAGATGTCTACCAATATAAAAACTTTTCACTTGTCCGTTGTATTTTTAGAATCGCTTGTTCTTTTTCGTTGCATAGAGTTTTTTTGGCAAAGCCGTACTAAGCCAATCCAATCTACAGTTAATTGTCGATGCCAATTTTAACAGCCGAACTTCTTTGTAATCTGGACGCTGATTTGTTCAAATCTGTACGTTGTAAAGGCTTGGCTGGATTTATCATGGTTTGGATGTTGACAAACGTATCTAAGAGTGTGCTGCATATTCTTACGGACCTTAACTAGACTAAAAGTATTTTAAACACTCACTACTTATTGTCGCAGTTGTATGTACCTTTTTGACAAAATAAACATGGAATACTTGACACAGTCTCGTAATGTATCATTTCGATCGACTCTTTTAATAAATTCACTAAAACATGAACACTCATGTTAGATCCTCTATGTAGTAATATTTATAACATCAAAGCTTTTGGTATGAAATATTTTCAGGTTTTGCGGTCAGGTGTTTTGAGTGCCGAAATATTGCTGACCCAACAGCATGTAGAAGTGTTGTCACGTGTGCACCTACAGAGGTACGGGTCGTTCGTTTTACACTGATACCGAAACCATTCAATATTTATGGAATATGTAAATCACACTACTGCATAAACTTGAAAATATGGTATAATTTCAAATCTACATACAGCTGAAATATAGACGGTAGAAAACACTAACAGTACGAAAGCAAGTTCCGTGTTTCCCTTTCCCAAATATGGTCTTCATAGATGAGTGTGTTTGCATTAAAAATCACGTTTACTGACTTTTTAGAAATTTGCAATCATGACAGTAAAACCTCACTAAAAGACCATCTCAATAATTAGACCACCACGAAATTAAGAACGCAATTTTCAAGTCCACTTTTACTGTTTTGCTCTATATTCAACCTCGATATTAAGACCACTTCAATAAGAAGACCAGTTTTCAAGGGTCCCAATGTTGGTCTTATTATCGAGGTTTTACTGTTCATGTATTTTTGATATTTCATTTTAGCAATGCTACATAGAACAGATCGTGACAGTAGCAGGGGATATTGTCTACAATACTGGATGTAGGGCACACGCGGTAACAATTATAATTCCTTCTTTTATGGTTACTTTTATTTATTGATGTTACGAATCGATATTTGTCAATCGGTTGTTCGGGTCCCGCGTGGAGCAGGGCTTGATCATGAATGTCACAATTCCCGAAATTGGCGAGAATACTAGTAAGTAACACAGGAAGCTGTATCCGAGACTGTTAGAACTAGTTTCTCAATTTATCACATAACATACGGCGCGGGAGTGATTATAACCTATGCATTATTTCTCGTATTACACTAGTGGATTATTTATGCAAATTAGGGCCGCATCACATATTCATACGCGCAGTCAGAAATCCAAACAAACATGGCCGACTTTCGCGTATCGGTCTACGACAAATATGCAGCATTTTGCGATCGTCTAAATGTCAAACAGCTTCATAAACGAATGTTTATCCGAATTCTTACCATTGCGAGATGAACGCGTACTCAAATCCGATGCGAGTGCACATTTTAGCCTGTATGGAGGTATCAACACTTGGTTCGCTGTCCATCTTCCGGACCGTGGTCGAAATTTGATGTGAACATCTATCAGAATAGACCACACGCTGATGCAATCCGTCCTCCGAAAAAACGAGTACGACTGATTGAGAGCGAAAGCCACTCACAATATCCAACTGTGTCAACGTAGATCTGTTTGTTTACGCCATACAAAGCCTCGCATTATATCATTTGTACCGACTCGTTTGATAAATTCAATTAAACATGAACACTCATGTTAGATCCTCTATATATTCGATGTAAAATAAGTTAGTTTAACTTCAATATATTTAAAGAAATGTTGCTTATTCTGTTATTTGTGTTGCTGTTGTTTTAATACAGTCTGCATCTGTAGATACAGTTACTGTAGTTTCGTGTAGCAGAATGTGACAATTTAACAGTGATTTCTTCAATACTGTCAGCAATGTTGTTTTAATTTCTGTATTTGAAATTTTAGAACTGCATTCAATTTATTGCATGTTTACTCCTGACTGATGAAGTCGTACCGCCATATGTGGTATGTTCCAGTAACATTGCTGTAACTTGTATTTACTAAACTGTAGTAATTACTAAATAAATGCTTACTTCACATGGACTAAGTTTTAATGACATTGGTTCCATTGGTAATTGTAGAGTTGTGGTTCGGGGTTGACTGGAACGCTAGTCGGTCGTAGAATGGTTCCAGGTATTGATCAGCGTCACTTGTACAAAGATGATGCGAACATAAATAAGAGAGCCACCGACTTATCCATATGTATAGAGTGCTGTCAGAATGACTTTTGTAACAACGAAGGCTGTGGAAGGCATGGTAATATATAATGTTGGTTAAAGTCCATCAGATCAGATTGACTTAAATGTGCATTTACCGCAAGCAGGTATTAGTTTTTAATACATGTTCGCTCATTCAATAGATCTACTCCGCATTGGTATAAATATGGGGATTTCCCTCTAATCCTGCGGTACGAACAACGATGTACCGTTAACATGAAAACAAAGAGAGGATTTAACGTCTGATCGATCTTCAATGGATCTAACATTACCCCTGGTTAAAACCCATTTGGGCGAATTCCGGAGTTCATCTATTTCAAGTTACGTTGTGTATTACGGTTTACAAAAAGGGAACATTTATATGCGCAGTCAAACGTACGAACGTGTATGACGCGTTTCGCTGTTACTTTTAAACCGATTAAACTATATTTAGTCAATATACCCTTCAAAATGCAATACGTGATATATAACAAAAATATACCACCAGAGAGAAATTAATGTTACCTTTCAGTTAGTACCAAATAAGTGCATGTTTAACCTCCATGGTATAGAACAATGTTCATATTATTCTTTTTTTGCTGACTCATCATATATGCAAATGTTGGAAACATCCGCCACTCAACCTCCAATAAATACATTCTTCACACCAATTCAAAAATATTTTTGCCACATACCAAATCAATGTAGATATTTTAAGCAGGAACTGTCACGAAATTAGGAACACAGTTTCCATGTCTAATTTCAATGTTTTAATTGCTCTTTATTCACCCTCAAGACCACCTCAATGAGAAGACCAGTTTTCAATGGTCCATGGGTGGTCTTATTATTGAGGTTTACTGTACATATGTCTAATTATTAGATCTAGATTATATGAAATCCAAAGCTTAACATCGAGAACGTTCACTTGGGTCTGATGGAAAATTGCATTTGCACCATCATGAATTATATGGACAACGTGAGGACAATATCTATGATCATGTGACCGGGTGTGCCAAATATCGATATTGGGTATACTTCCGGTGTGACGTCATTCTGCCGTGATGTCAAAAATAGAATTTTACATTCGTGTAAATTTTTTATTGAATTTATTAAACTCGTCATCTAAAACGTTTTCAGACGACTCGTTTAATAAATCCAATAAATAATGACCACTCATGTAAGATCCTCTATTTGTAACATATGACGTGACAACCACCCGTGTAACTTATAATATAAACTGATGTTATATGTGTCAGTTTTATCTTTCCGCAGTTTGGTTCTCAACCATTTGACATACGATGCAACCTCTCGAGAGAAACACCCTTTGGGAACGTAGATTTCTGACGGTGAGGGGTGTTGCTCTATACAGTTTATTGTTGATGATATATTATTACTGGAATCTCATAATATTGTTGCTCAGGTGTTGATCGCTCTCGAGAGGATGCTCTATAGGTGTTCATGTTTCTTCACATGTTTCACATTGACCTTTACTTACGTGTTCAACAGTATTATAATAATTCAAATTTCTATTTAGCTACACCTCCATCACAACGAGGGCCGTACTGCTTTTCATGCGACTCCACACAAGACCCTGCTAAATGCAATAATGTAACTGTTTGTGATCAGGCGGAGGTAAGTGACAGTACAATGAACTATACTTTGTGATTTCA
The DNA here is from genome assembly GCA_032209605.1 of Mactromeris polynyma. Lineage (NCBI taxonomy): Eukaryota > Metazoa > Mollusca > Bivalvia > Venerida > Mactridae > Mactromeris > Mactromeris polynyma. Next base: position 37,301,635 of record JASFXZ010000001.1, on the reverse strand, counting down.
TAAACGCTTATCAGGACAACTGCATATTAATATCTAGGTTAAACACTATCGTAAATTGTTTACAAAAACAGTTTTATCAGGGAAATGACAGTGCAACCTCATCGAAGCAACACCTTTTTGTTGGCAAATGACATAGTAGCTTCAGAGCGAATTGATATCACCATGCTTATACTGGTTCCCTGCATCAAAGACAGTAAAGGCTGGGAACCAGCCCTGTGTTTATTTTGCAATTTGGTTCCCCGTGTGCAGTCAATGTGGTACGGTGGGCCAGGGATACAAAACAAAACGTGAGCGACTGTTAGCCGTAACTGAACGCAGTGTTCGGCTCATACATTCGCTTGCTACCTCCGAGTTGTGATATATTTCATTGTAGTTTCATATTTCACAATGGTTTTAAATTAACTAAACGACAAAACCGACTTATAAATGGAACAGGAGAAACTACATTTGTGTGACATCGTTGCACAAACACAAAACGAACAATGTCGACATATTATCGATGGAAATACATTCTATGTTTGTGACATTGTCTACCAAAAGGAACGAGTCTACCATATACGGACTAGATGAACGTGTATTGTCTATGTCTGTGACATTGACGAACATAAAGGACAGACCCGACTTAATAATCGGAATCTATGAAAGTGCATTCTATGTTTGGACATGGTCGAAGAAAAAGAACTAGTTCCAAAAGTTTATGTTCTTGTTTTTATGACTTCAGGTGTGTCTTGTGTACATTCCCACTGATTTCATCGGCCTTTCAGGCACATTATACAGAAGTGAATGTATAAGTATTGTGGTAATAAATATTTACCTTAATATATTCAAATTTCTCTAAATTCTGTAATATCTATTTTTTACCTGAAATGTTTAATTAAGTACTTTCCATGTTGATGTTGGTTAATTGGTGTTGTGTTGAGAACAGTTACTGTTATTATATTGTTGAACCACTTTCGTCATAAGCTGGTACACGTGTTTCGACCTTGTCATCTGAGTGTTCTGGTATGGAAGGGTCGAAACATTCGTAGATGGGCGGTTTAATACATGATGCGATCGCCTTGTATTTTGCATGTCGTGATTCCGATACACGGAATCCTCCGTCTTTGATGTTTGAAAGAGAGAGAATAAGTAGCTACAGGGAACGCCACATTATCAGTTCTTTTGAACCAACTTTTGAACTGCTTTGTCCATTGTTAGTACTGCATAAGCTAAATCATCTTCAATACGACTGTAAGGAATGTAACACCGATTCAAAAACTCTCGATCATGTTAGGCACGGACAAAACGTGTAACCCCCCTTGGTTAAAAATGGAAGTTTGTTTTAATTTAAATATATTATAAACTTCTAATTTGTCAAAGGTACAGGAATGCATTGTTAGTGAATTCTTTGACAATGCATGTTTACTGATGTATTAACTAATTGTACTATATTGTTCATGTTGTTTAGGTACAAATGATAAAAAATAGCATACTATTAAGTACACCAAATAGAATGCCAACAAAGTTACAAAAGCTGTCTGTCTTTTTCAGGCATGCTTCGCGATACCACACGCTGCCATCAATTCTAAATGCCCGGCTAACTGCTGTTACAATGATTTTTGTAATCATGCATGTGCTCTTACAACCTCACCAGTCTTTCCCTCTGCGACGTCTGCCCATACACACCTTCCAACAGCGCCGGTACAGATTACTACAGAACAGCCTACTACATTACAGACGCACACTTCAGGTTGTAAATTTAGTTGCAATGACAGGCGAGCTAAAACTTATCAGCGAGGTTTTTTTTGAGTAACTTTCAGTAGTGTGATTTATTTTCTGTTTTGCGGATTACTTCAAGTTCTGTGAGTTACTTTGCAGTTATTTGAATTAATTTTAGATGTGTGTACTAACTGTCAAATATGCTGATTATTTTAGTTTAATGATTTTTTCTTTTTTACAGATTACTTAAGTTTCATTCTGTGAACTATTTAAGCTGCGGAATAATTTTAATTCTTTGGTTCCAATTTCGTTGAATGCTTTCAGTTTCGTTGATTATTATGCCCCCCACTCTGAAAAGGGGGGGGGGTGTATAGATTTGCCCTTGTCCGTCTGTCCTACCGTCCATCCGTCCGTCTGTCCGTCCTTCCGTCCGTCACAAAATCTTGTGTCACTCATATCTCCAAAAGAATATAAGCCAGAGTCATAAAACTTTACAGGAATGTTCACCAGTCTATGTAGTTTTGCACCTGGGGTTTCATGTTTGGTTGTGTCCAGTAAGTGCAGAGTTATGTCCATTGACTTAGTTAAAATATAGCCTACAGAGTATGCAATCTTGTGTCGCTCATATCTCCAAAAGTATATGAGCCAGATTCATTAAACTTTACAGGAATGTTCACCAGCATGTATAGTTGTGCACCTGAGGTTTCATGTATGGTTACACCCAGTATGTGCAAAGTTATTGCCCTTGACTTATCACCATAATCAGTACAGTTGTTCACTTGGTAATTTTGATATCCATTCACAAACTATGAGCAGAATAGTAGCATTTGCTTTTGTGACAAAGGCTGCAAGTGGGGGCATCTGTGTCCTATGGACGCATTCTAGTTTTTTTTATTTCTTCCCCTTTGGTGTATTATTTCACTTTTGGATAATAATTCTCTGTTTCAATGTATTACTTTCAATTAATCACTTCCAAACTTGATGAATTGCTTATATTTTTGGAGTATCGTTAGAAGTTTTCTTATATTACTTTCAGGTTGCAAATCAGATCACTTTCATGATGATATTACTGGAATGTGTATAAAGATTATTGAGAATCAACTGCTGTCGTATCAAGAAGCTAAGCAGGCTTGTGAAAGTATTGGTGACCGACTTGTTACCGTAGATTCACACGAGAAGACGACATTTATCGACACCATGATACTTTATCATTCAAGTAAGAATTAAAGTCACACAGTATTTTCTGTAACAAAGTCATATGTATGTATAATTTAAGCCATTAAGAGGTTATAAGTAAATAAAATGTACTTATAGTATTGACAAGCACAGAGTGATATTTCAATTGCTTATTCATCCGCTTAATCAAAATGTTAAGATGTATTAATGCATTATTGATATGTTGTCTTGCAGTTGTATCAAGTCTATGGCTGTTTGTAAAATACTGTTTTGATAAATCCTTCTTGCAGATGAGATTCGATGACTAAAATTGTTTCGGACATGAGGTATTCAGTAAAACTTGTTTGTAAGGAACATCTGTGGGGTCATGGCCCTTTATACTTCGAGACAGTGGTGTTCGAGATAAACTCATGGAAGGCAGTGTTTTAATATGTGAATTTATTGAATTTCAGTTTCTGAGTTGAATAAGGTCTTGACTTAACATAGTTCGACATACTGAGTTTCGACTTCATTTTTTGTAGGTATTCAGCTAGCGAAAGATCGATTTTACTGGACAAGTGCATATGATTTGCATAACAAAACGGAATATTATTGGTTAAATGGTGAAAAGATGGTTTATACAAACTGGGGCGGTGGGGACGAAGTGGCCACTAATCAACAACCTGACGACCGTCTAGAACATAATCAAGATTGTGTTTTATTGTGGGGAGCAGATGGCTATAGATGGGCAGACGACCATTGCTGGACGAAGAGAAACTTCATTTGTGAAAACCCCTCTACTCTATTACATACCGGATCAACAAATCCAGGTTTTATGTCCCTCTAAATTGTTAATATTATGCAAACTTGTACATGCATTTGTATGATTATATCTAACGTGTTCCGGTGACATCCAACGTGCTCCGGTAATATCTAACGTGCTCAGGTGATATCTAACGTACTCCGGTGATATCTGACGTACTCCGTTGCTATATACGCGCTCCGGTGATATGTAACGTAATTCGGTGATATAATTATAACGTAATGCGGTGATATCTAATATGCTCTGGTGATATCTAACGTACTCCGTTGATATATACGTGCTCCGGTGATATATAACGTATTTCGGCTATATATAACGCGCTCTGGTGTTATCTAACGTACTCCGTTGATATATACGTGCTCCGGTGATATATAACGTAATTCGGCTATATATAACGCGCTCCGGTGATATCTAACGTACTCCGGTGATATCTAACGTACTCCGGTGATATCTAACGTGCTCCGTTAATATATAACGTGCTCCGGTGATATCTAACGAACTTTTCACATTCAACAGTTTATGTCTGGAGATCTTCAGTAACAGCGAAATTTCGTTGAAGAAAGTCAGGAGTTACATGTCTTACATGTATTTATTGCAGATTGTATTTTCGTTTGGCAATAATGTCATTCCTAGCAAAATATGTAAAAACATTTTTGTTTACAAAATATTAATTCCAGAAATTATATGTTGTCACTTTAAGGTTTACTTAATTTATGAACTGTATCAATCAAGAACCATTAGTTCTACACCTCTTGTTCTTGTGTCGTTACTTGTTGCTTGCAGATAAAATACATTTCTATTCGTTTGAAAACCATAAACAAGCCGCCGTGTATGTCTGAAATACTATTCAAATAATGACCACAAACGTTAAACATGTCCTTTATTTTGTATTTTCAGAAAACACTTGCAAAACGGGACATTTCTATGATACATACACTGGCATATGTATAAAGATCATGGAATCGCAGACTCTGTCTTACAGCGCCGCTAAATCAGCCTGTGAACATTTTGGCGACCAATTGGTGACCATTGATTCACCTGAGAAAACCATATTCATAGACAACATCCTTATACATCAATCTAGTACGACACTATCAATGTTTTTTATAAACAAATGACATTTAGAAGACAAACAGACATAGCGTTTGCAGTAAACACCAGTCCAGATTACTGAATTTTAACAAACGGACCTTATTTGGCATATAAAAATAATGTGTGCCCACGTTGCTAAAAGCAAAGAATAACACTCAAAATACTGTTAATGAAAGAGTGATAATGGTCTCGTTCTATCGATAATACCGGGAAATGTGTTTATTAGTCATCATGTATTAACATGTATTTGTGCCCGAGTTGCTTTCTATTCCAGCTTTGCCTGACGAACATAGCAGAACGTACTGGATAGGAGCTAATGACAAGCACAATAATGATGACTTTCTTTGGCCGAACGGACAAGATATTCAATATACAAATTGGGGTGGTGGAAACGAGGTGGTCCCAAATCAACAGCCAGATATGGGATCACAGGACTGTGTAGTCCTGTATGGACCTGATCACTACCGTTGGCATGATGACAAGTGTTCATCAGCATATTACTATATTTGCGAATCTACAACTCATGGAGGAACTGGTATTTACCAAAACCTCGTTACAGTTAACTCATTTCACTCGTTTTGTTTATCTCGAAGCCACCTCCGCGCAGAAATGTCGCATCACAGGTAAAAGATGGCGGAATTAGAAAAGTTGCAAGCGTGAAATTATGCCGTCACAAGACAAAATAAGTCTAAAGCATTCCATATTATTCGATTAAAAAAAGCACGTTAGTTCTATTACGTTAATGTTTGCAACAACGTAACCGATCTCATTCCGCCAGGTCACAACCGACAAAACAGAAACTAGGTGCTATGTCATAATTTCAAACTTTAAACAATTATGTATGCAATGAAGCATTATTTGTTCACTGATGGCTAGCGGCATGAAAATATTTGATTTATTTAAAAGTTCGGAAAAAAGGAACTCATTTCAGACCAAGAACAATTTCTTAGAGGTGGCAGCGGTTCCTTCTAAACGCCAAGGTTACTTACTGCTGCGGGGAGTTTGTCTCGAAGTACACTATGACCTACACTGTACTCGTATATATCGTTCTCTGACAGTAACCATTCAGTGATGGAATGATCAAAGGGTTCCGGTCATTACATGCGGTTGCGCACCTTGATCCACACGCATCGGATGTATGATGAAATAAGTGATGATTAAATGCTTTGAAGGTCTAGACCTACAAATCTCCTAAACAAAACTAAATGACAGCAGCAACAATAACGTGAAACGGTTGGAACCCACATTGATCTTTGACAAAATAGGGTCAGAACCTACTCAACTATTATAGAACCTAAATTAAGAGATGCACAGTATCATCACATCGCGTTAGATTCACATTTAAGCAATGGTACTCATTATATATCTGTTGCCATTCGTCCCGTCCGTCCGTCCGTCCGTCCGTCTGTCCGTTCGTTCGTCAATTCATTGAGTTATTTATTAATACATGTACTTTAGGCATAACACAACCTGTAATGTCAAACAATAATTAATTATTTATTGGTGTATTTATGGATTTCAAATCATCATGACGAAAGTTTATAAACTTATATTATACTCGAGCGATAACTGAAAATTAAGGTCAGATTGTTGTTCGCGATAACGTACATTTTGTACAGATAATGAATAAAATACTTTTTATGAACCATTAGTCGGTCTGGTAATACATGTAATCATTTAGCTACAACGCCCAGTCTCTGTTAAATAATACGATTTAAGTGAATGTATTACATATTTTCAGTTCCCACCACGCCCGCGCCAATACCAACAGCCCCACACGGCCCTCTTTGTTATACATGCGTTGCGATGGACCAGCCAGGAGAGTGCACGAACACAACTATGTGTGGTCCTAGTCAGGTAACAAAAGACATAAATTGTATTCTCATGTGATGTTACCAAGCTCATTTTATTTAGAATATTCACCCATTTTACAAGGTAATCGTATGATAGTTATGGTGTTTTTAAAAAAGTAAATAAAGGGAAACAACTCGATTTTTATGTGTAATTTGCGTATCTCAGTTTTCTCCCTTATATAAAGAAAGTTTTCAGAATAGTTAGCAGCATCTCGAAACTTTACGTAAAAAGTGCCATGGTAGTGGAACGATTTGTTATGAATTCATACACTTTTCCTGAACGTAGCATTGTATAGATGTCATGGGCTAAATAACATCTTGAAACCCATTACTGTCGCAATGGCCACAGGCATTCAGCGTATGATAAACATCACATACAATCAATGCCCACAAAAAAGCAGGGCTATGTTATATCCAGGTACCCGCTCTTGATAGTTATTCTGATAAATCGCGATTGTAAACTAACTTTTTTGATTCTAGGAATGTCTACTCCATGTGTCACCAGAATTAAGTGCAGCCGCTGGACATGCTATGTATACCAGCAGTTGTGTATTTACTACGGTAAGTAAGGAAACTCACGAAACAAATTAATAATACTGTTTCCTTACTAAGATGGTTGTTTTATTCAGCCTAGTAGTTAGACATATACTCTAAAACTTAAACATCATACATGCAGTTACAACCGGCTCAGTGGCTTTATACAACAGAGCGTTCATCTCTGGAATGGAAGGTGTCATGTTCGAGCTTTGACTTGGTACTAATATCTCCAGTGCTATCGCACAACAGGACAAGAGTCGCACTAGGACATGTTGGTCTGCGGTCAGGTTAATGTGGTTGTATGTGGCATCATGCGAAGTTTCTATGGCGTGATATCACACTGCAACAATTATAAGCGGGACGTAGAATCCAACACAAAGCACTCCAGAAGCAGTTGAATATGTTCGCTATATTTGATTCCATAACCTAAAATTCAGTACATTTCCAGAAAAGTTCAGTACACAAAATCACTCACACTGCTTATAAATCTTTGACATGTAGGCCTAATCTAAAATTCAGAACATGATAAGCTTATGAGCATAGACACATAAAGCATAATGTAATTTTTATTTAACAATTTTCTGAAACTTATTTAGCTGACAATTACAGTATGAAAGCCCCTTCAAATTCCTCAGGTTATAGATAACGGTGGTTGGCATAGAGTGACCGACACGTGATGAATTGTGACCGCGTGGTAAGGTATGTTAGCAACAACTTAGTAACTTTACGCCTCGACATATGTATTGTGGCCACGCCTTAGTTTCCCTCTCACGTGTCACACCCATGCCATAATAAACAACATTATAACAGTATAAAAAGGGGTGTACATCTTGATGATTTTTTCATTCACATGATACGTTAAATTTGTGTTGTTATGGTCGTTTGGTGTGATACCCTGTTGTTATCCTCTGATTTGAAGCATTAAAATGAATGAAGTCAAACCGGAAATATCAAAGTACATTCTGACAGTGGTCCACGACACGCAGTTTTAGAAACTCTGATCACATACTGCATACTCTAGAGGATAGAATTTGCGTAATGTTGGATTCTCGATATTTCAGGCATGTGCGGTTATTGCGTCACTTCATGGGAACGACGATTGTCATGCGAAATGTTGTAATACTGATTTATGCAACAACGAATGTGCTGTGAAAGCAGGTTTGGGTATAATATCATAGCAAATGTTTCGGACCTCGTTTATTCGAATATATCGGGTCCGAAATTTTATTTCGAATAATACATGGTTTCAAATAGCCCATTTCAAATCGACGTACGTAAAATACATTGGGACCTGATATTTTTCGGATTATACCAAGTATTCGGATGAAAGGTTGTCGAATAAACGAGGTCCGACTGTAGTACGAAAGCAGTCGCCCCTCCATATCTAACACAATAAGGGATCTGTGATTTAAATCAGTAGTTTCGGCTTCCTCAGTCATCTCAAGAAGGGCGGCTTAATACTTAGAATTGCCTAGATGACGCCAGTGTTTCTGAATGGCAAAATGATGTTTACGTGCGATAACAGCCAAGTGGCAATGATAGTATAAAATGCTTAAATTAGAATGGACCTTTTACCATAGCTTGAAACTGGCAACATTCAAGTTTTCGTCAGAATACAGGAAAGTATGACTTTCACTCAAAGCACGTACACGTGATGTGATTGTTGGATTACGGGGCTGTACGATAAATGCTATGCAATCCTTTGTTGTTAAGGTGTGATGCAAATTAGTAAATATAGTTATAGCTTCAGTCAATTTCTGAACAGCAAAAATTGTTACAAACAGGCATATGCCTTTACTACATCTGTTTTCTCCTTATAAAAAGATAATTAGATGTAAACGAACTGAATAGTTCGTGCCCATGTAAACAAAGAAGAAACAATAGTTCAATATTGAAAGATTCGGTCATCTATCGAGGTAATTTTTCCTAAGAGGGTATATTTCTACAATAGATCACGGATTCTTAAATGAATGCTGAAACATGCCCGACAAATGCGCCAAACATTATGACCCCCCCCCCCCCCCTTGCAGCCAGAGGACATATTAAAGGCAACTCTTTAGATATTTATGTGCCATCACTTATGAAACCTCTATGAGCTAAAACGTAAAGTTCTTACCTAGAAAAATGTTATATGCCGTGAAGAAAAAAACTGAAAAAACATCAATTTCCGATCGATTTTTTGGTGACTCTGGCCAATACATGCATGTTCCTCTCCGAAGTTTGCATCTCTCGACTTCCAGGCCGACAGTCGAACGTTCTACAAACTTGGACCCACTTTTCTAAGTACTGAAAGTAAAATATATTTTTTCATCAGGCACGCATTGAGTCACCGCACCAATGGTGCTAGCGTAATATCTGACTCATAAGTTTCCAGTGAGAAAAAAACAGGATGTAAATATTGAAAGCATTTTCTTCGGATTCTCCGATACCGGAAGTCTAACCGTTCCACTTGTTCCACTAGAAATTATGTTGTAAAAGAATTGTTCTTTGAATGATTATTGCACTAGTTGGAATTACAATTGTATAAATACTGATCTACTTGCAGACGCATGTCCATCGTCAGATGGTTGGCAAATTGTTCACAAAGACACAACGTCGATGTGTATAAAAATACATACAAATCATGCTGCTTGGGAGTCAGCTCGCCATCAGTGTCAAGGTGATCATGGTGACCTGGTTGTCATGGATACAACACCGAAAATGGCCTTGATTCGAAACTTCTTGACAAATTCGTGTAAGTTGAAAATGTGTTATTTGCTGAAAATACTTGGTCAATTTATGTGTGTGTGTTGGAAATCAATGACCATATAACGATTAAGAGTAATGTTAGCTAGCTGTTAAATCGATGTAAACCCCCAGTATTTTTACTGACAGTTCCAAGGCTGCAAATCGTTGTATGGTTATTATTTCTGTTTATGTTTTAGATGTACGTGTATGTTAAATTTCACTTTCCCCATGTGCAATTATTTCATTTGATATACAAGTAGTGTTCGTGTTATCCCCCCCCCCCCCCTTCGACCTATTGTTGCTAGCTCCTAGTTATCTCCCTTGTATTATAACTATTATAACCATATTGAAATAACATAGTGGTACATATTATATAATTATATATAATTTCATATCCATATATTTATATGTAAGTGTAAAGACCTCTTAGATAACCACATTCCCCATCACTTCTAACGTCATACCAAAGACCTAATGGTATTTAGGTCTTTGGTCATACTGATCACTACATATTAAATTCTGCGATATATAGTGCGAATCCTGGTTATTTGCATTATATATATATATGTGACATACACAAATTCCCCTTGACACCCTCATACATTCTCATTTATTTATTGCAGATTCAGCAGAAACTGCTTTTTGGTTCGGGGCGTACGACAAAGATTTAAACAATCAATTTGTTTGGGTGAACACTAACACACGTGTAAGCCACGGCGATTGGGACAATGGACAACCAAATCATCACGATGGAGGTCAAGATCAGAACTGTGCCCTTTTGTGGCGTAATTCAAATGATGAATTTAAATGGCATGATGACTATTGTCCAGGAAGTTATGGTTTTGTCTGTGAAAGAACGCAATAAATCTATATTGTACATGCCAACACGTGTCGCGTTGGTGTTTCTACATAGTTTGAAATAAAAAATCTACGGTAAATTAAGTTTTCGAATAATTCCTGTATGGATCCTGCTACAAGCTTATCGTTGTGGCCCTTTTTGCATATCAAGAGGGGAATATCGTGTTCAGATCTTGACGGGACCGATCGAAAGAAAATGGAAGCAATGCAGTAGGCCTACTCGCGCCAAATTTGAAGGATTATGGGGTTGTATCACGAACTTCACGATCCTTGAAATTTGGCGCTAGTACTGGTTGCAGTCATCGAGAGTGATAAGTATAAGTTGTAAGAACTTGTTTCACATTGGATGTAAAATCAATATAAATAATGCAAGCGGGCACTGATAGCGCCGAGGAATAATAGTATATGCTGTAGATGTAGACCGGATAACCGGGATTTAACGTATGCCAAAAATTACTCCCCTTACATTAAGAACTCTTCATAAATGAGGCGATTGTCAACGACGCGGAATTAAGTAAAATAAAAAATAAACTTGTTTATATAATGACTCTGGTTATAAACGAAAATGGAAGAAGTTACTAAATCGAAAAATCTGTTTGAACAAATGAATGTTGGTGTCGTCAAATATTTAGGTATGCATTTAGTACATATTTTCTATTTATAAACAGTTGCAATATTATGGCGAATCCGGACATGCATTTTTTGGACGGGTTAGATTATATACCTTAGGAAATAAGGCCTTTGCAGTGCCAACTCTTGGTCAGAAATTATGCATCGAGTAATCCTGGGGTATCAAAAAACAGTAGAACTGAGACAGCTTATTTTGTAGTATTGCAGTAAATCTAACAAGTAGAAAAAATGGGACTCGGAAGTCATGACCCCCTCAACACTAGTACAGCGCTCTACTGACTGAGCTAACTAGATGGCCGTCCAACCCCACACTACTACACTCTCCTGTAGTCCAAAACTGAAGACATATATCGATACATTTTGAGAAAAATTGATGTATTAAAACTAACAAAAATGTTGACACAAAAACTCATAAAGACATTGCAAAACTGATGAAAAAAAACAGGCAAATGATCGGTTAAAATCAAAACACAACAGTCAACACAAGGCAACACACGAATGATTACTCAGTATGGAGATTCATTAAGACTTAACTCGTTAAAATTTGGAGGAGTGCATCAAAACCATTGCAATGCTGTGATTATCACAGACAGTTAATCTCACTAGCACACCTTCAAGCAGTAACATATAAAAGCTCGAAAAGAAATCATGATTTCAAATCACAACCGATTGCTTATAAACACAATTTAATAATACTGCTATACAAGGAAATAAGATATACCATCCAAGACTAAAACAGTCAGATTAATGAAGTTCTCAATCTGCATGTCATCTCTTGTGCTGACATATCAAACAATTATATTATTCTTTCTAAGGATACATGTGAACCTTTTCTGAAGGCAAATATGGAGATTGCACCTCAAAAAGCAGAAGATTGAGATTCAAAACGAGAGATTTTTTTGTGTGGGTGAAATTTTGTCAATATCATGTCTATGCATCCGTATCATAAGCTGTTAATAGCAATGTTCTGCAAATTAACTCGTAATCTGGGGGTCATCCGTTTAATAGTGTCGCCAACTAACAATTTTATTGTATTATCTGAATACAATAGAAACGTGTGAAAAATGAATAAACAACTTGACAAGCGAGGGTCGCGTTGTATTTTGATCAGTGTCACCAAGTGATTTTCGGACTGGTTTCCCGATTTTACACTTTCGGTTATCAGTTTGAATTTCAGCAAACCAGTTGAGAATGAACTGAAAAATACCCCATAATAAAATTCACGATGTTTACTTCGAAAATCAGGAGATCGCGGCTCCCAGTCGGGAGAGTGTGAGTCGGCTGTCAAAACTGGGAGTCTCCTGCGGGAATCGGGAGACTTTACATGTATGTCTAAGTAGGGGAAAACAATATTTTTTTTCTTTGGGGAATGGGGCCCAATGTTGGCCCCAAATTTGCCATAAAAAGGGCTGATATGTATTCGTCTAATTTTGCACTCCGAGCAGTGTCATTGCATCCCAAGGTCATTGTTAAGTATTTTTGAAATTTGTGTACCTGACAGTTGTTGGAACATTGATGACTTGCAGAAAAAATTGCTGTGCATACTTACTGCTTTGTCGCATTTTTCAAGCTGAAAGCATTTATAAGTTAAGCATTATTGTATTAAAGTAAATAAACTTTTGAAATATTCATTTATCATTTGCTTCCTTTTCTTATTGACTTGCAAAGCATTAGAGATTGTGTTTGCATTTCTGAATTGGATGTTATAATTCTTTTAGAAAACAAAAATGGTGTGTGTAAGTTGGAATTAGAGCCTAGAAGACCTGCCGAGAGACCAGCCTTGTTGTCATGGGAACAGGTAAGAAGAAGCAGTAAATATTTAGCCCTTCATTGGTCCAAAGTACCGAGATGAGGTGTATGAATCGTGTAGTGTCTGTCTCTTGTCCAGAATGTTGCCAAATTTTGGTTGAATTATCCTCTAGTGGTAGGATGTCAAAATTTGTACAAATAATACTGGCACTCCTCAGGAGCAGGGGACTGAGCTCCTTAAGTGTTATCGGGCACAGAGGGGCTGAGCTACGCAAGTGTTATTTGGCACAGAGTGGCTGAGCTACTCAAGTGTTATTTGGCACAGAGGGGCTGAGCTCCTCAAGTGTTATCGGGCACAGAGGGGCTGAGCTACTCAAGTGTTATTGGGCACAGAGGGGCTGAGCTCCTCAAGTGTTATCGGGCACAGAGTAGCTGAGCTCTTTAAGTGTTATCTTGCACGGAGGGGCTGAGCACCTCAAGTGTTATCAGGCACAGAGGGGCTGAGCTCAAGTGTTATCAGGCACAAAGGGGCTGAGCTCCTTAAGTGTTATCATGCACAGAGGGGCCAATCTCTTTTAAGTGTTATCTTGCACAGAGGGGCTGAGCTCCTCAAGTGTTATCGGGCACATTGGGGCCAATCTCTTTTAAGTGTTATCTTGCACAGAGGGGCTGAGCTCCTCAAGTGTTATCGGGCACAGAGGGGCTGAGCTCCTCAAGTGTTATCGGGCACAGAGGGGCTGAGCTCCTCAAGTGTTATCGGGCACAGAGGGGCTGAGCTCCTCAAGTGTTATCGGGCACAGAGGGGCTGAGCTCCTCAAGTGTTATCGGGCACAGAGGGGCTTAGCTCCTCAAGTGTTATCAGGCACAGAGGGGCTGAGCTCCTCAAGTGTTATCGGGCACAGAACGGCTGAGCTCCTCAAGTGTTATCGGGCACAGAGGGGCCAATCTATTTCAGTGTTATCATGCACAGAGGGGCTGATCTCCTTTAGTGTTATAGGGAACAGAGGCTGAGATCCTTATATGTTATCTGTATATGGGGTTGAGCTCCTAAAGTGTTATTGGGAACAGGGGGCAGACCTCCTAAAGTGTTCGGGAACAGGGGCTTGGGCTCCTTATATGTACTAACATAACCAATTATATTTCAAACTATGATCACTTGATATGATTACTAATCTATATGCACCTGCCAAGTGCAGGCCGCAAAATTGGATGACAAAGGTGTTGACCAAAAGGTCTTTTTACACCTAAAGGGAGTTTACTGTGTAGAAGATTGTACAATAAGGATTCAGTTTTTTCATCTCCATTTTCAGGAGAATATTGATGGGCCCTTTGAGATGAGAAAGTATAGTCCTGTTAGGAAAGAAGGGAAAATACTTGTCACTAAAAAGTTTATATTTCCGTTTCAAAATGTTGTATTTGTTCCCTTTCAGTGATAAATCAGATTCATGAAATACATGACGTTATTGGGCAATGTCTTGGTTTTCTGACTGAAAATATCTTCAATGCCATGATAGGGGAATTTTACACAGAGTAGGTCAAAAATAGACTCTTAAGGTGGGGAATGGGGTCCAAAATTGACCCCTACTAGGCCCTAAAAATAATTGAAATTTACCTTCAAACAACTTTTCCGTAAATGTCACCAAGTGGCTGCAGGTATCTTATTGTGGTAGGATATGAATATGTTCCTGCTAAAATATTTTGTTCAGTATATACATCTGTATATTTTATATATGGAGATGTTAAAACTAAAAAAATCAGATTGATTTATTATATCTCAGTGTTTTTTTCCCACCCTTTTGCGAATAGGGCCAGGGCCCGTAGAATTTGTGAAAATAGCTACAAATTGCCCATAATTGTGAATAACGCCAAAGTTAACCATTTTATCCACTGTTCTCAACCTCATTGTCTTTTTTGGGTGAAGCTATTACTTATTCTATATATAGAATGCCCGAGATCGTGCACATTTCAATTTCTCTTGTCAAAATTATCTGTAAACAACAAAACGGAAACCAAACACCTGAAACTATTAAGTGGTCTGAATTGTGAATTTTTAACCAGATTTTTGTGAAAAATACATACTTTTTGCAAGTGTGAATGGGGTCATAAAAACGCTGTATCTGGATCCACAGCTTATTTTAGCAAACTTCTGAAGATCATATCTAACTAATGCATATATATTTTGCAGAAAAATACTGTGTTCTTGCCGGAAGACCTCAAAAGTTTCTACATGACGTCAGACGGATTTTTACTGACTTGGTCGGTAAAGATAGACAGTAAGTATGATTATTACTGTGGCATATTTGCCATATGTTTCCATAATGGGATTTAGATAATAAAATGCAACAACATGTTATTGATAGACAATTATGTCTCAACATTCGTCTGCTTGTAGCTTTTCATGGTGTACTTTGCCTTGTGTTAATATATTAAAGATTCCAGACATGATAAATAGTGCAGACTTCTGTTCGTTTGACAAGGTAACTTTTTCATTCTTCGTCGTCTGCTTCTCATGTTTACAACTCTTCATAGAACATGTGTTGGCATTTTTATCCTTTCTATTGCTGACATATCCCAGACATTGTGGGTAAGAAAATTGAATATAATAAGTGTTGTCTTATCTAGTATTGCATTGAGACGAAATGTATAATTGAATTTGTGTAACAAAGATTTTAATGCTAATGCTTTTATACAACAGTGGATATGTTCTCCTTTTACTGTATGTCATGAGCATTCTACTGCCTGCATTGAAGTATGATACCGGTGATTGAATTTAGTGCTTTCCCATTTAATACTGAATTCCACGCACCCATTGATAGCACATGTTATTGCAGTCATTAAATGACGGGTACTGTATTAATGAACACCATTTGTTCTCAGTGTCCTCTACCATTACAGTAGACTCGTATTTCTGTGTAATTTTTCAGATGGACCAATTTCAATCGGTAGGATGTATCTGAATGGCATAAATAAGTTGTTGAAGATTGGTGGCAACAGCAGTAATACACTAGTGAATCCCAGCCTTGCCGACCTTGATGGGGATTCGGACATCGAGGATGATGCACAAGGTTTGATGACCATAACTTCCAGGGTTTGGCACAGAAGCGTTTTAACTCAGTTTTAGCATAGAGTTACAATAGTACTGTACCAACCCCTTAGTAATATATCCCATCTTTTATACTATATGCAAATGCATACTGTTGTGCTAAACTCAACGATTTGTTAATCTTTCATATTTTGATGTATATAATTACAGTAGGACCTGGTTTATTCGACAATTTTCTATATGAATACATGGTATCATCTAAAATAATGATCCAGTTCCGATGTATCTTTTTAGGCACATCAATTTGAAATGGGCTATTCAAAACCATGTATTATTCGAAATAAAATTTTGTACCAGCTCAATTCGAGTGAATGAGGTCTGACCGTATTATTTTTTTATTTGGTGTATTTTAATTATATAATAAAAACACGGACAATTGCAAATTCTGTTGTTTAGTTTTGATGCACATGTTTGGGAATTTGGGTCAGAATTATTACAGCTTGTAAACTTTTATTTGATCCTGACCTTTATGCATAGATATATTACACGACTATTTCGTAGAATTTATCAATGTCCGCAAGCTTCTTGTTATAGTATACCATGTGCATAGTCGTAATACTTAACTTGTAGAAAGCCGAAGATGAATATAGATATTAGTCAACTGTGAAAGTACGCTAATAGTGGTCAAGAGGATCAGGTTAATGTTTACAAGCTATATCTTTAGTTAAAAAAATGTTCACGCAATCTGGGCAAAATCTGCACAAGTCTCAATGTCATAAAATCCTACTGTAAGTGCAGTAATTCATGTTCTGAAGTTAATACATGCATTTGATTCATTTTAACAGGTTCAGAAAGACCTACATTTGATAGTAATTGCAAAGTATATGAATTGGATCCCTGTGATGGATATGGTAAAGTTTGTCTTGTGTACAAAGAAAGTAAAACAGGTAATTGTATTTTATATGTTGTTTTCCTGATCGGTTATCTTTGAACCTTTTTGTGATTCTTTTGGGTTTTTTTATCGATTTGAATATTTTGTCCAAAATGTTGATTTCCAGTTTTTCTCTAACAATAGTACAGTTAAGATAATGATATTTGCCTGATTTCTTTTTTTAATGTGAAAACATTGTATCCTTCTGTTCTTAACAATA
The DNA here is from genome assembly GCA_032209605.1 of Mactromeris polynyma. Classification (NCBI taxonomy): domain Eukaryota; kingdom Metazoa; phylum Mollusca; class Bivalvia; order Venerida; family Mactridae; genus Mactromeris; species Mactromeris polynyma. The sequence goes on along the minus strand of JASFXZ010000001.1, from coordinate 37,284,319 downwards.
TTGAACAAAACTTGAAAATGACTTCAAGTGTTAGAAGTGATGGTTCTCCTCCTGCGTCTGCACATATCATGTCACACGTTTTAGTGAATACCTACTGAGCAGGTGCCAACAAAACAGATGTAACAAAGCTAAGTGATATCTCAATATGCATCCTGTTCTATTACTTTCTCAATGTCTGATATTTGTTCAATGATAACACTTGATGTTCCTGTTTTCAAGTTATGGTATGGTGTTAGGGTTATGTGTGTGTATTCAAGTGTCATGGAGGTATTAACTCCACTCTGTGTCATAATTATTTCCCCCTAATTCTCCTTCAGACTCCCTAATTGTTCTTTGCTTCACCTTTTTTGATGTCATTTTAGTTTTATTCCACCAATCGCAACACTGCGGCAATTTCCATTCAGTTCGGAAGGTATATGTTTGGATATACCTAAAGTCTCAGTATGTTTTGCGGTTTTCCTACAATGTTAACTGACATTTGCCCAGGGAAACTGATTTCAACATTAACTAAATGCTTTGTGTGTCTTGTATTCCTTATATTTAACAGATCTCTGTCATACTTTCCACAGAGACTACATAAATTCCCGTTTCGGAACAACTTTCCCCCCATGTTACTTCAGCGGTCTATTTTTATTTAAAAAGCTGAGGTGTTTTAAAACGATTGTTATTCCACCATTAACGCTATTCTTCTCTGTAAGCAGCGGAAGTTTATAGTCCTTACTCTGCAGCAGTTTAGTTTTTGAATATTACTGAAAGTTAACTAGTCTATGGATTGGTTGACAAAATCATGTGTTAGTTTGTTTGTCACAAATCTCTCAATACTTTCCAAACCGGCCCCATTATTATGTATGTGTATTATGATTTTTCTGTAGTTTCTGTAGACATAATTTAGGTCATTTGTTCTTGGCATCTCTAAGAATCAGCTATAATTTTGTTCAGTTTGGTTTGTCAAAATTTTACATATAATGTTATTGTCTTTGTCTTCTAGCAGATAACACGTTTTTTTCTAGATTACAATACATATTTTTCTCTTAACAATATTAAACGTACAAATGACCAGTTTTATATTTTTCTTGTCGTACTACCATAAAAAAGTAAAATATTTGCTTTCTTGTCATTTTGTCATATGTATGTTCATTTCTTGTCAGTATGTAATTGCGTTGCAACTTATTCTAGTTGAGTTGAACTACACAATAAGGAATGCTGTTATATTTTACTAAATGACTATATCACAAAATTTTATTTTAGTTTGTGAATTCAAAGACTCGGCAGACCTAGTGTCTAAGGTTTATTCATCTGATTTTATGAAATATGGTATAAAATCCTTCGCCTTGCTTGCTTTACTCAGAAAATATCATTACATTAGAATTTATCTATTTTTATCTTGCTGCATGTATTCATATATCCATATTCATAGAATATGAGGGCACATAATCGTAAATATTCCTTGTTTTAACGTTTGAAAATATATTTGATAATGTGAACCTGCGGCCCTATACTGTCATGGCTCAGTAATGCACTAATCAATGTTTTGTCGGAGGTGGGGGGAGGGGTACACGGGACTTTAGGCAGAAGACAATCCCGACAGGTCGGAATTTGACACGCCCAATGATTTTGGGTCCTGGAAAATAGACTATGGCCAGATGTTTGAAAGATCTTGGAAGTGGGTAATTAGCATCTCCCACTGTGGGATTTAGACAATTTGCTTGGCTTAAGGGGGTAGAATTAGTCCCCAAAAAGACATATTGTCTAATTTCCCTGGTCAACCCAGTGCCCCCTGTTGCAAAATATTGATAACATTGTGTTTTACTCAATTCCTGTCATTTTACATCAAAAAGCATCAGAACCTGATTTCACACAAAATCCAATGTCCCAAGATCATAGCCTGAAATTGTTAGCAATACTCACCACTCTATACCCAACATTCGGATGTTCAAAATGACTCAGCTAAGTCAGAGAGTGTGGAGAGCTAAGTGAGTTAAATGGATTACAATGCTGATTGCTGTCTGAGCATTGTTTTTGACATGCTTTCTTTGAGATTTAAGTGTGAATCTTAGATTGAGTGTTAGCACTTAATCCTGAATACTGAGGATAATAGATCTATACATTTCTTAACCTCAAATCTAAGATTCATATTCAAATCTCAAAGAAAATGGATACAAAGAATATGCTACGCTCAGTATGAGTTGTTATTCACATCCAACACACAAATTTCAAACTGATACTCAGCAGAGTAAAATCTGACATCTGAGGGAGATCTGAGATTGAAGGGTGTTGTGAACTCAGGGTCTGATCATTTAGCCTGTATTAATTGCTGCTAAGCAGAGATTTTGTATTGTGTTGTAAGATACAATAACCATGCATGCGCTTAAAGAGTTTGAGCAATTGACAGTAATAAAAACTGATTTGTTATGGTATTAATGTAAGATGCACCATTAAGTGTTGTTCAGTAATACCGTATTTGACCTATTTAACGCTCCCACATTATTAAAAATTGGACCATTTTTCTTCACCAGAAGCAATTTCCCCGACAGTAAACCTGTTACATCGGCGGAAAATTGTTGTCTAATCATCCTAAATAAATGTCATAATTTATCCCACATTCCACCTACCAATAGAATAATTTATCTTGTAAAACTGTTGGTTGGATCCTTTGAAACCTGCGAAAAAGAAAACTTTCAATGTGTATCACATCAAACAGTATTCCAACAAGTCAAGACGCAGCATCTTGCAACACGCCCGATGCGTCAGTTAGGTCAAATACGGTATATATAAGCAGCTACTGAAATTGTTTGTTGTTTAGAGTTGCCAGTGAGTGCCATAGTTCGGTTTTGGCCCTTTGGAGTTTATCTTAAAGATCCATTTACAGATTTGTTGAATCATTTGTGTTCTCATAGCAAAATACAAACAGTTATTTTATGGAAACATTGCCTATAAAATGATTTGTGTTGGAGTTTTAAGGTACAATGATCTCTCTGACCTAGAAATCGAACTATAGATGAGCATGTATATTTTATAATATATTCATTTTATACACAGCACAGGGTAGAGTGACAATATTTCTGTTTCTTTATTATTTTGATACAATAGTAAAGATGGAAGTTTCGTTCTCAATGCCCTGTGGGTTTTTTCATATTTGTACATGTTTGCTGTGACAAGAATTGCTAATTATAAGTTTACTTTAGGCAAGAGAACTATATAGTTTTTGTAGTTGGCTTTTGTGTTGACTGTTTATTATATTTTGTATATGGTCATCATCACTGTAATGATTTAATCTAAATACATGTTTAGGAGATGCAGTAGAACCTCTCCTGAGCAACCTCGGCTCAAAGCTGGCTCTTGTTGAGAGGTCTTGCTCAAGCGAGCTTACAGTGGAACATGGATCTTGAATGAACTTTTATGACAAACATTGATAATTTTGTCAAAGAGAGGTTCTTGCTCTGGTGATGTTGTCCTGTTTCTCCTATGAATGAATTTGCTGTTGGAATGTTGTTTTGTGGTCATCATAGAAAGAAAATACGTCCCTTGATTCTCATGATTTGTATCCATTTTACATCCTCATTAGATGATAGTTGTGTTTGTATTTATCAATACTATTCCAAATCTGGTGTTTTCAGATTAAAATGTTGTGGATAAAAAACATGAAGCTTGATTGAAGTTTAACATTTTTTTTCCTTTCAGTTTTTCTATTTTACCAGTTTGGAATGCATATATGTTTCCTACATTGTATATAATTGTATTTGGATGTGTAATCAGTATTTATACCATATTTAATCTCCTCACATCTACTAACTTTCCATTAAATTTTTTGTAGAATTGTTATATTTCTATTTTTCACTTTTTATGCCCCTGCCATTAGAAGAATGGATTAGGAGCATAAAATGTTACCAGTGTCTGTCCTTCCATCTGTCAGTGCAAAAATTGGTTTCCGATCAATAATCTTAAAAGGATGATTTCAGTTCATATTGCGCACATAGGTATAGGATAATAAAATACAGGTCAAGTTCGATATCGGTTACAATTCACCAATTTTCAGGAGTTATGGCTCTTTTTCAACATAAGAAATTAGTTTCCCATCAATAACTCTTGAAAGAAAGAATGTTTTCAATTCATATTGGGCACATAAAGGATAATACAATGCAGGCCAATTTTGATTTATGTTACAATCCGCCAATTTTGTTAAAAAATCGCTTTCAAGTCAAAACTCTTGAATGGATGGGTGGATTCAATTTATATTGGTCACATAAAACATAAGTTTATAAACTACACGCTTGAGTTTGATTTCGGATACAATCTGACAATTTTGGAGGAGTTATGGCCCTTTTTATGCTTTGATTTTCGAAAATTGGTTTTCAAATTAATATGAATTATGTGAAGTATGTGAATTCTATTGAAAAGTCCATTGCAGGAGAACAGTGTTCTATCGATGCATCTAGTCTAAATTAATTAATTTAAAGAAAACTCTCAAGTGCCCAAGAAAACGCTACTTTTTTATTCTTTGATGCATTTTATGTGGTTTGAATCCATCATGTTGCTCGAAATTAATGTCAAAACTGATTCCTGAGCTGAGGCAAAAAACCTGCACGCAAAAAACCTGCACTCAACTAATAAAGGCGCATGGCTTGTCATTTTTCCACGCCGTCTGTGTACTGATCAATTGCATTTTGTCTTTAAATTGCTGAGACGAAATTTATCATGTGATAGGGTTTTTGTTATTGGTGATTCCTTATAATTTATCACATGTCTTAATGTCAGGTATAAAAGCTAATCAATAAAATTCTTCAGTGAAAATCTTGACAATTTTACATACATTAGTTTTTAAAGTGCGCATTTATTTGGTTGCTAAGCAGCTAGCTTGTATTACTGTGCTGCATTTGTCTCTAATCTCTGATAAATGTCAGGGCTTTAGTGTGATTCAGTATCTACTTAGCATACATTCATATCCATTATAATTATCTTTTCTCAATGTGTTTATAAATCAGTGTTAAGTAAAATATACTACGATGTGTAGATATTCTAAATGAAAATACTGGTTTTGTTGTTGTGATCGATGGTATGTTAGATTGCTGAATATTGTCGTTCTTGAGTATTAAAGTGCTTGACTTGACTGGTGTTTTAATTGATGAATGAAATCTGGACTAAGCTTATGTGCTGTGAGCCTGTTTTATTTGACTGAAGATAATACACTAAGTCTTAAGTTCTGCACATCTGATTCATGAGGGAAAGTTGTTAGTTGCTTGTGAAGGATAGGTTATAATTAGTATGTAACACAGTAACAATGGTTAGGTCAACTTCCTGACATAAAGAACTGAAATCTGTAAACTTACTCTATCAAACTCTCAAACAAACTAACACTGTACATGTATATGCGCTGATCCACAACCAAACCTGTATTAGTGACCAAAAATTCATTTTCAGGTTTTTACTTTCATTTAATACCAAAACTATTAAAATTTGATGTCTCCTCTCCTCGTTGTAGCAATTCAAATATTAGGAACAAAATGCAAAAGAAAACTTTGCTCAAATATAAATTAATTCTTAAAAAAATAGTCTTGTTGTTTTATAATGAATTTTTTTTTTTATATCAAATGTATCAACAATTTCATGTTCATTTCATTCTCTTTATCAAAATTTAGCCACCAAAGATGCTTCAAGGGAAGTGCATTGTTTGTGATGTCAACTTTTCATTGGAAAATACTAAAATATTTGTTTTGGAAGCATCCATATGTTTGCTATAGTAAGGGTTTGGATCCTAACTGTCAGAGATTCATACAGGTTTCTGCTTAACCTTCAATATGTTACAATGGTATTTCAATTTAATCCATCACGGTCCAGATATAATACCTAGACTTATTGTCTGGGATGTATGAAAGTTTACTCCTTCTTATGAGTGGATAAAATCAGAATACTACAGAATGTTTTACAAATCTGTTGTAGGAGATAACAGTTCTTTTTTTGCAAACCTTTCATGTGATATTAGACTTAAAAGTGAGTATATGAAATATAGCGAGTATATAAAAGTACAATGTATTACATATTTTGTCAATCCCTTGATAAAATATGAGACTTATAAGCCAGTAAAATAAACTATTGCAGACAGATCTTTTTGCAATCCTATTACAGGAGATGAGACTTATAAGCTAGAAAAATGAAACTGCAACAGGTCTATTATAAGGTTCTTAGACTTATAAACAAATGAATATGGTACCTGACCTACCAAGTTAGATTTCTATGAGTAAGAATGTCAATTCTGTAATGTTTGTGTGTTTGCACGATTGGTTTTAATTTGATTGCTAAGATAACTAAGGACATTTTTCAGGTGGGACAGAGCCTACAATTGAAGTGTGGTTTTTAGACCGATCCTTACGGTGGCATTATGTTGCTGATTCCTTCACCTCATACTATAGGTTAATGATAATGCATCTAGGACTTCCTCAGTGGCAATATGCATTTACAGATATTGGCCTCTGTCAGCAGACTAAGGTAGGAGTTGAGTTGAAATAAGCTTTGTTTCAAATACATGTAACCAATGTTCTGACATGATCTTATGTAGAGGGTATGAATCACATTGTCTTTGCATTAAATCTGTTGTTTGCATATGTTACTTAATATAGTTACGCACTGTACATAAATGTATATGGACAACCTGAGGGCAATATCTATGATCATGTGACTTGGTGTGCCAAATATTGGATATTTGGCATACATCCGGGTGTGCCATATAACAATATTTGGCATGCTTCCGTCTGACGTCATTTTTTAGCATGGGAAACATCAGAAATGAAACATTGAACATACAGTGGATGTTTAAGTTGTTGCTGTTGGGATTTAGAAGTCGATGGTTTTAATTTAAGTTTGTCAAAATCTGTCTGATAGACTTTTATGATCTATATACTTATTCTAGAGAAATGTTCAATTATTTTCAATTCAATACTAAACTTGTTTACTGGTTTATTTTTATCTCAACATATGCGACCAAAAGGTTATAAAACAGGGCCAGTATGCCTTATGGCCATATTGGCATACTAGACCAAAATTGGCTAAATCCTTCGAGCCAATATCTCCTAGTATGCTAATATCACAGAAAGGCACAACAGCCCTGTATAATAACTCATACAATATGCCTAAATTTACTCATTACTCCTTAAGCCAATTAAATGTTTAATATTGTGCCTATCAGCAGTTGGACTAATATGGTGGGAGCAAACCCACAAGATGTAGACAGATGGAACTGGACTATCCAAATCACATCCCTGGACCTGTGAGTTTTTATCACCCCAATCCTTCCCTGTTTGAGGTGTTCTATGCATCAAACAGCCCTTAAAGAAAGTCTGGCTTCATGTATTTTGTTGATGGCAGTCTCCCCAGGTTTGTCGAAATCCTGTCTGTCAGATATCATCTGTCCCATATATATATATATATATATATGCCCATTGTTCTGATGTCAGATATCATCTGTCCCATATATATATATATATATATATGCCCATTGTTCTGATGTGGCAAACATTCAATTGTTTAAATGTATAAAAATATTGCAATTTCTTATTGTAGCAATGGTTTAATTTGTATGCACCTTTGAGGCTTGAACTTGATGCTGAGTTAAGCATGATTGGACAATACTCTGCTGATTCCAATAGTTCCATGACACAGATCGATGTATTAAAGGTGTTCAAAGGAAAAACAGATAAAAAGTTAGATTTGTTTGCTTGATTTTGAACTTGATTTAACCTTTAAGATAAATAGTTTGGCATTCTATCATTGACTGTACGAGTATTCACTTGAATAGTGATCATTTTTGTTGACCTGTAAATTTGCTAATAGGCAGGATAATCAAAAACATTTTATGTAAAATGTGATTTTTAGGTAGTAATTGATTTTTGGTCAAAAGTGATATTTTCAATATAAAGTGATAATTTAGGTAGTTAGTAAAACATTGCTCATGACAAGTACATTTTACAGCTTTTTATAAATATAATGTTTAGTATTTTATTTTATTTTCTATGCTTATTGAAGAGTGAACTTTTTTTAGAAAGCCTGTACCAGCTCAAACTCAGTCTCAACAGTCACAAAGTCTACGGAAGAAAGCAAATGTTGCCTCTGCAAAGTGAGTCAAAGTGTATAAATATTAATTAATATTTTGTGCATGTTTTATTATGTCTGCACTATTTCTCAGCAGCCCCCTATTAGAATTCACCAGCATTTGTGACAATCTTCCCTACATATGTGTATGGTCATGAGGTTGCATTTCAATATTTCTTTCACAGAGATATGGCCCTTTGATGATTTTGCATGTAAAATCCTCTCTGCACTATTTTTCAGAATACTTTATTGGAATTCAATAAAGCTTCAATGGAGTCTTGCTTTCTACAAAGAGATGTGCATATTATCATGAAATTTCTGGTTCTGATTTTTCAATAGAGTTATGGCCCTTTTTTTTTTGCAAATACATTCTTGGCTATTTGTCAGTAACCACTGATCAGAATTCAACTAATCTACATGGGAATCTTTCCTACCATGAGGAAATGGGCTTAATGTCATGACTTAAAACATTCAATGATTTGTCCACAGATGGGCAAATGGTTTGAACTGTGGAGCACACTGTTCTCCAAACAGCTCTTGTTTGATAATGAGTTTACATTTCTTTTATCTTGTTGAAAGATAAAACAAGCATATTATACCTGCAATTCTAATGAATTATATTCGTTTTAGGGTTGGACAGCAGACAGGATTAAAGACAAGTGGATCAGCTTCTCAATTAGCTGGAAAGAAATGAAACTTTTACTGAAGATTGAGCACATTGCTCATGGATTTTCCTATGTTTAGTTTAGTTGAGACCTATTGGTAATGAAAAATCTGGTGTTGATGTTTGGCTTGTATCTAAGTTAAATTACATATTCTGTCGGTGTGTACACTATGAAATGATGATCTACCTTATGGTGAATTAATTATGCATATTTCTAGTCCATTATCTATTTTTGTTCAGATGCCTTTTCTATGGAATTACGTCTTGTTGAAACATGCACACATAATTGAGGTTTAGCTTAAATATATGTCAACCACATGTACTCAAAAGCTGTTCATATTTGTCACTGACATTAACTTACGTTGTCATGACTAACATGAGTAATTTTTTGACTTGATGAGGTGTTTGCTCTTAAGGTGATCTGTGCTTATGCATTGTCACTATATTTAGAACTTTTACTGCTAAATGGGATATGATAGTTGGTCCCACCTGAAAGTCTACTGCAAGCTTCAAATTTTGGCCCCTTCTGATACTTGGCTGGTAGCCTAAATGTGCAAAAAACAAACATTAAGGGCCATAATAAAAGCACTAATGACAGAATGTTCAGACTTTGCACAGTTGCTGAATATATGTTTTAAAAATGATGTGTTATTTTTAGATTCAAGATCTGATGTTGAATGGTATTACTTGATGTGCCTTGAACCTGTATGTTAGTTTATTTATGTATCTGTGATATTAATATTTTATTGTACGAAATTGTTTTGTAATTTTTTATAATTTTGTGATGAAATATATCTCCTTGTCATTTTCGAGTTGTTGTGTTTTTATATTCAATGTACAGTTACTGTAGTACTATGTCTTATGTTGATGTTTTCATCGGTTTAAAAACGTGGCTGTCAGGGGTTGGGACAAAGTTTATGCTGAGTATCTTTGAAGGAAACCTTGGAATTCTTCTCTGCAATGGTATATTTAAAATAGTTCGACAGAGATGATTTGTGACCTCCCTATCAAGGCCATAGTTCATCAATCAGTGGGTTCTCTTCCTAATTTTGGCAAATTTGTGGAATTTTCTTTTAATGGCATGTTTCTACTTGAGTCACTGGAAGCAAAAGCTATTTAATATCAATTTACACTATTAAAAGTATCGTTGATAATTTTGGATAATGAAAAGTAATGGTCTATGAAAGGTCTCTCAAATAATTTGGTGAATATGTCAGAGCTATTGAAAGAGCATAACCGGAAAATACTGCATCTCATGAAGCGGCGTTGTAAAAAGCTATTCCTTGTCCACCATTGCCACGATCTACCCCTCATATATAACAACTACGCCTAAAATATGGTAAATAGTATGCTCCATTTCCGGCATTCCTGAAGAATGTAAACAAACAATGGAGCATGGTAAGAAAATCTGTTCAACTTAATTCTTGTTGAAATTTTATGTACTCAAACTAGCAATATAGACAGAATGAGTGACATATGACTGAGGTTTCTCATAGTATTGTTATCTTGGCTAGTAATACTTAACTTTCTTCAATTGTTTAAGAAACCGACATTTTGTCACTTTCTAAAGTGAAAGTTTAATTTTCAGGTCACCAACTGTGTGTTATCTCTAAGGTATAAAGTACAATATTATTTCCAAATTACTGTTGAATTGGACACCGCCTTTAATGTTGCCCCAACCATAGTTTTATAAATACAAATCTGATACAAATTCAAACATATATGTAATCGTATTATATGCTTTTCAGGTTAAAAACTGAGATACAAAAGTGTAAACGTAAATGTACATAAAGAAGTTATGCCAGGGAGATTAATAATAGATGAATCAGATTCCCCTTTATACCAGACTTGAAAGAACTATGTAACATCATTCTTGAATCGCATTGTGGCTATTATGTTCACTTCAGTAGGATTTATTTCCACGTTACATGCAACAAGATGGCTATATAACAACAGATAACCAACACCTCTGGTTTTAAACATATTTCTTGTGTAAATTGGTATTATGTTATCAGATGTCAAGGATTCAATTTCGTGATAATGTCAGTTTATAGCACGGAATATTACGTGCTGCGAGCAGATTACTTTTATATTTATCAGAATGTCATCTTCATTCTTGGAATTATAAAAGATAGAGAAGTCAAGAAGGATTGCCAAATGTGCCGAGCCACCACAAAAGCACATAGAGACATGAACAAATGTTTTTAATGTGAACAAATACAAAGGCCAAATAATGGCTGCAAATGGAAGTAAAGCCAGTCAGTCGGTGTCAAAATTATCGTCCACTACCAAGTTGGATTTATCTACTGCGTTGACATTGATCATGATAAAGGACCAATTAATACTTTTTGTTGTTATTTAAAAAAAATTAAATTCGTAGAGTAAAACCTCACTTAAAGGCAGCCTCAATAATATGACCTACTCAAAATTAAGTACACCATTTTTAAATAAATTTTCACTGTTCTACTCTTTAGTCAACCTCATTATTAACACCATCTCCATAAGGAAACCACTTTTCTAAGGTCCATATGGTGGTCTTTTTAGGGAGGTTTTACTGTATTACCAACTCTGAAGCGTTTGATTTCGACATTGAAGTATAGAAATATTATAAAAATAAAACAAATTAAATTGGCTCTAATACGATTCCGTACTTAGTGTTGATGATAAATCATTCTTATTTCTAATATACGCTTAAATTAGACTGCATACCGGTAAGTACATATAAATCATTGAAGCCAACATGAAACAAACAGACGGTGCTTTTTAATCCTATTTTCAGCAACTGATTTATAACACGCAAGAACATTAATTTGCAAATCCGTTATTTTCCCTTCCAATCATAAACCTTACTTTGTCGCAGTTTATTACTTATCATTGTATTTTGCAAAATATAACTTTTCAGAAAATTAGTTCTTTGTTAAAACAACTCGGATTCTATGTGATTAGTTTTGGTCATAAATCATTTAACTATGTTGAAAATATTTCTTGTCTTTAGTTTTTCACTATAACTTTTAGCAGAAAAGAGTTAATTTGTGTTCCTGGCACTTGTCAAAAGCCAATTCAATGAACGATTGACCACCAGCGTCTACGTGACATTTATACGACATGAGGGAGTATTCTTTAAACCCGTATCGTACAATTCACCTTTGTATTAGCCAGATATTCCGTCTTAACCGCCATAGACAAACGGTGCCACTAATTTCCTTATTTGCGATTGTAGCAATTCAATTGTCGTAAATCATTGTATAGTATTCAACTTATTTTCTTGCTTTATTTCAATTGCATTCGGTAGACGGTTATGAAATATTGCAATAAACGTACAATTGGTCAACGCTTACGAAAATGTTATTGCAATCATGGGCACTCGTAAATGGTCCTAGTGAGTTGAGTTCTGTTGATGAAAGCCAAATGAGAAAGTCGGTTATTAGGTTTAAATGATTGAAAGCATTAAGTGAGTCTACATTCACATATTGATAGTAAAATCTTGCCGCGCATGCATTTAGTAGAAGGTAAATCTTTAGGTAAGCACTATTGTTGTCTCTTACGTCGGTGAGTTCTGTAGCAGGGACTTTCGTATTAACAATGTTCAATGACTTGAGGGGTTGGTAAGGACACATGTGAGATTATGTGTGCGATCCAACCTGGTTTAAATCCTCGGTGATAAAGTTCCACTGTCTGTTCTAAGGCGATACTTCTCTTTTCTTCGTTTATGTTTGTGTGTTGTGTGTGTCCCTTTTGATTTGCAGTTGTTTACTTGAACATATGTACATTCATGCTACCTTGTGATTGATTTGTACTTTAAATCTGATATTCCTGCTCGACACCTTTATTTGGCAATTTTTCATCTCACTTTAGAACGAAGTGCTTAGACAAAACGTTTGTGATCGCCCTGTGGCCTTCGTTAATTAAGTGGTAGGTCAATTGATATGGTACATCAGGAATGGAAGGTTTTCTTAAAGTTTATTTATTATTAATTGTTTTAAGAGTAAAGGTCATACAAATAATTGGCACATCTGTATCAGTGTGATATATTAGCTGTGTTGTTCCTACGCATAAATTCATATAATTCCCGTACACTAACCATAAATATGTTAAGTCCTTGGATATTGAAATTAATGTCAAGATAAAAATAGTAAATGTGCAGCTGGCTGTTTTATATATTTATATCTGAAACTGAAATAATTCGTATCACGATATATATTATGCATATGGATCAAATAAAACTTATTCAATTATTTCCATCAGTTAATATAACAACAAGATGTGCCTTTACATTTAGTTCTGTTTTACTATATAATGCTGAACATCACCCTTGAAATTCACCCAAAAGAACTTGACGAAAAATAGATTAATTGTGTATAACTTGTGTATTTTGTTAGAGCGAAATATTACTGAGTAACTATTTCAGCAATAAAGTCAATATCCTTATACTTATATTTAATTTACATAATCACCGGACTGCTTGAAGGCTTCAAATGATGGTTATTGGCAATTCAGGCATTCCTTTCGAAACTACCTCAACACCATGCAAATTATCTCGTCTGAACTGAAAATGTAAACTTATTTATTTTGCAAATGAATATGAATGGAAGGTAAATGAACTTTGTCACCCGCGCCTGTCCTTCTTTTTATGTACTAATTTAAAAATAAAATGGAAGATAATTCGAACTGGAAATAGTATTTACAAAGCGCACAGTCAACTCGAAAGCACACATAAACTTGAAAATATATACATAAATATTCAAACAAAGTCAATGATATAAAGGGAAATAACACAGGTATCACTGTAGGTTATGATTAAATTTATATCGGGTATACGGGTTTTACAGAATACATCTACATCCACATAGTCAATGTCAACCCATTGTTGAGTAGAGAAAACTATTGTTTAATTAGAAAAAAAAACTAGTTTGTGAAGTACTAAACTCAAGATGATCAGGAAGTAAATGTAAAAGGAGGATTATATAAACCTTCGCTGTTGTTGTTTCCATTGTACCCTTATTCCAACGAAAAACTTTATAAACTTTATAAAAGAAGTACTGTACATACACATGTACGACATTAAAATATATCTCGCTCGCAGACATAGAAATAAAACAGAAGACTGTAGTTAAACGTTATACTTCCTAGTCCATGCTAAACACTTACATTTGCATACTGTAATTGAAATACTGACCTCGATACGCAAATTAATCCAATAGTCGCAAGAAAGTATCGCCCTAAATATTTTTGAAATCTCTTGACGGTTGTATAATATTAATTACGGTTATGCCTATCTCCAGTTTATGGGTAATAAATTATTTCACACGTCTCCCGATTATACGCAAATTTTGTTAATGTTATTCGTCACATCTGGAAATTATCACGAGACTTACATCATGTAGATATCCATAACGACATTAAGTACACAGAAAAGTGAAGACAGCCTCGGATTTTGACTGTTTGAGGAGTTCAATAATTGTTTACTACAAAATAGTGAGGAATAGTGAGAAAGTGTAACTGGAAAAGCCACATTTATAAGAGAGGCCCTCCTCACACAGAGCCTTAGGGAATAAACAAACTGGGAAGGGATAAATTTATGAATTAATGCTAAGAATAACTGGAATGGGAGACATAAAAAAATGGAAATAAGCGAGGGGACCTATAAAACAAAATAATGGGAAATGGACAAAAACTCGGTTCTGCACAGCAGGTATGGATGAATAGACTCCAGCATCACATAGGCCTCGCACGTTTTTGAACAACCATTTAAAATGATTTTAGCGACACTGGCCTCACGGCATTGGAAATGTCGTTAAATACAAATCCAAAAATACTTCGCTCTTATTCAATCCTTCAAAATTGTTTTTTATTGCTGAAAATTATAGTAGCACCCTTAAACAAAGTTTAAACACCCCTTGGCGTTCTTGACAATGCCCATTTGATGGCGGTACGTATATTTTCACATTGTGTACTTGGGATGGCTGTGTAATTTGCGTGAGACATTTCCTGCTCGACTCCTTTTTATTTTTACGAAGAACTGAAAGGTCATTGAAGACTTATCACATTATTCTAAGTTCCTCCTTAATTATCTATGAAAATAGCAAAGACATCAGCAATAAGTTCAGACAATGGATTGTACGGAAATGCATGACACCCACCTTCACCGATATCATGTATTTATACAGACTCTTCCATTAAAGTGACACGATATATTATATCAAATGTGGTTCGTACCTTACCTCATTAAAGAAATTGTCAATAGCTAGCTGAAGAAAATGTAAGAATGTATTATTTACGTTGGAAAGTAGCATATGGTTATATATGACAGATATATGTGACTGTGACTGAGAAAATGGGGCCAAATGAGCAAAATCGACTTTTAGTTTTCTGTACATTTTCAAAGTAGAATATCTTAAATGCATACCAACAAAATTTGGGAGTCCTATCTCCATCCTTTCTTGGTCAAAAACTGTTTTTGTAACATAGGGGTGCGAGTTATAACAACACTTATTCATTTAAAAACTTGTTTTAATATAGTTTTCACATGTAACAAATTACACTTCCCGACCAACATGATCTAAAACATATTAATGTATAGTGTCCCTATCTTAACAAAAATAAATCAAAGACTAAAATTCTTCTAAAAAAAAAAAAAACATCATTGCTATGGTGACAATAACTTACAATTAGGAGTAGAAACTTTGAGTCTGATTGAAAATGTATGAACATAACATTGATAAACGCTACAGTCACTGTAATATTTCATACACAATAAATCAACTTGGGGACTGTTTCAATTATTTGTTGATATTAATCATAGAAAATGATAATACATGTACATAAAAACATTCAGTCAGTAGATTATTTGATCTTATACATGCAACACCCCATACAGAGTATGTATTACATGCAAAGTTGTTGTACAAATCAAATATCTATGTACAGGTTCAACTTGTCAACTCCAAATTATATATAAAAATAATTCAATATTTTGGCATATAAGATATGTTCAGTATTTCTGATCATCACACACCAGATACAACTAAAGGCTTTTGTAGGGTGAAAGGCTTGACTAGCCATTTTTAGGGTACTACCTATCCAGATTTAATTAATGTTACCTATCCAGATTTAATTAATGTTAGGACACACCCAACCCATGGAATTTTATTCTATTTATAACCACCAACATAATAATTTTAATATACATGTATGTGATAATTGTATTCCTGTCTGTTTAGACTGTTGATACATTCACCATTTTTAACCTGCCCATATCGCAGTGTGAAATAAAGCGCATGTTGCATACCACTAATGTTAATCATGGTTTATAATCATTCCGAAAATCTCGGCCAACTACGTACAGTGCCTCGGATGTTCGTAAGGCACTACTTTCGGAAATACCATTCGAATATAATGTAAACAATATGGCGGCGTGAACGCTGGAGTGCTGATACAACGGGATTAGAATCACATATTTAAGCTATATCATGAAGACTGGAATATGTGAGTTTTAACTAGAAATGACAACGATACTCCATTTCTTATGTGAATTTATCGAAGTTATTGAAGTTAAAATCCGTTTTACGAGAACTATTGTTTGACCGCACAAAATGTTGAATTTCGCCATATAGTGCTCCGCCTATAATACACTAGAGGATGTCCGTAGATTAACGAAGTGGTACGGACATATCCGAGAGTTGTCGAGTGTGGGTGCATGATGTTAATGTTAGATCTCAGTCAAGACTTAAAACAATCCAAAAAAGAATTTGACATTTAAATTTACAAATTGTTCAGCTTGGTCTTATTGTTTTATTTTTTCTAAAGAAAATGAAGCTACAACAGCCAAAATAATTTTGCCAAAACCAAGATAAATCATACGCCGTACCTAAAATAAAAAAAGCAAGTAGATCCTACCGTCCAATGCATATTTTCCTGGATTTTTACTTACTATATAAAGAATATTGCAGTCATAAGCCATCATGTTAATATGTTAGGAATTTAAATGGAAGTCCTACAAACAATAGTCATATTCTTGTACATACACTGAACAAATTTTCTAAACATCCATGTAATCAAATACAAATTTAAGCAAAAGGTTTCATAAGTCGACTTAAAATTTGGCTTCTAATATTATACATAGTACAATATCGACGTTCACAAAGAAAATACTTAATATCGTCATGCCACGCGTGAAGGCGAGTACGATTATCAACTTTTGGCACGAGGATCACGTGCACTGTGTAGTAAGCGTAAAATTTCATTTCAATGCAATCAACGTTGTATGTCCAACACGAAAAACAGAAAAGATAGCGAGAATGATCACCGAAGAACGCGCCAGGGCCGTCGGTATGATTGATGCTGGTATTCCGATTCGACAGGTATGGCCAACTTTGTAAATTCAAATAGAATTTTAGAAAATAATTATAAAAATATATAATACTTGTATTATTGACCACTTTGTATTAACATTTTTTGGTTAGATACGTTTACACTGATCAAATAAACAAAGTTTAAAGGAAAACTCTGCATTAGAAAAAATGGCGTTATTGTAGGATACGCCTTTAATGAAAGATGCACCACTTGAGGTACCGTGAAGTTCAATGTCACAGTTAAAGGTTCCGTGACGTTCAATGACACAGTTAAAGGTTCCAAGGTCACAGTTGTAGGTTCCGCGAAGTTCACGGTCACAGTTATAGCTTCCGTGACATTCAAGGTCACAGTTAAAGGTTCCAAGGTCACGGTTATAGGTTCTGCGAAGTTCAAGGTCACGGTTATATGTTATATAAAATCATGTGAAGTACCTACATTAAATATCTTTGTTTGTACTTTCAGGGTATGAACTTGTGAGCCACGTAAGCCTGTGAACTGCGGAATTCTATGAACTGTGTAATGCTATGTTACATATGAACCAGTATACGTAATTCTATGAACTCTGTTATTCTACGAATGGTGTCACATATTATGTAAATAAGTGTGAGAATATTGGGGTAAGATTTGTATTATGCGGACTAGCATGGTCGTTCTACGTGGATCTAACACTTTATATCTATACATATACACAGATATTTTGAGGATCGAACCTACTGCTCCTACATACATGGCCAGTTGGAGAACGAGAGAAAGTTTCGGAGGAAGAGGAGAGGAATTTTTTTTTAAGTTTAGGACATTTGTATACATGTGTGTAAAGATTAGGACATTTGTGTTAATACGTGCAATGTTTGAATATTAGGATTTGGTAAACATTGTGACTCTTATTATTTATTTTGAGTTATGTGATTGCATTGGTACTAATGGTCAGACAGATTGATTTTGTCACACAGTCAACAGACAAGTGAGTACACATATATATATTGATAGATAAACATAAACTCCAGTTACAATTTATGCATAATACTCGTTCATATATATGTTTTTAGTGCAACTGTAGCATTTGTAATGTTATTTTGTTATAATTTGTTACAGTAACTGCAGTTTGTGTTAATTATAAATGGATAACATGTATGTAATTGTATATTCAGTCGGACCTCGTTTATTCGACAACCTTCTATCCTAAAACTTGGTATTATCCTAAATGAATATAAGTCCCGATGTATCTTATTATATTCGTCGAATGTAAATGGGTTATTCGAAACAATGTATTATTCTGGATTATTTCCAGACCTGATTAATTCGAATGAACGAGGTTCGGCTGTATATTGTTAGAATATTGAAGAGTTCACTTTTGCATAATCATACTAACATCACATTTAGTTGGTGGCGGTATTCTGTTACCTATTTCCCATCTTTCCTGTCTGTAAACTTATCTTTCAAAATACATCTAAATTTTAAAAAAATGGAAAATGCCGAGCTGAAAGTCGCTTTTGAGGTAGTTTTATGAAAAAAGAGCTAATTATCTTTTTTCATTATAAATGTTCGCTACTTTGTCATTCGAGATCTTATTTGATCCTCTTACTTCAAGTTATTATTTGAGTAATATTCGGTTTGCAATATAGTCCGACTCTGAAACGATATTGTTTATCTGCGTGCAGATTTGCTTGAGGAGTAAATCATACCTTTAACCGATACACATTGACGCTCATTTGTAGTATAAAAGTATATATTGTCCGTTTTTAACTGACTTGAAAACGGTTGTTAACAAATTTTGAGGTGGTCAGCGAATGAAAACTTTTTTTGGAAAAGATTGGCCAATAATCATTGTGTGCACAATAATGGTATTCTCAAGTAATTTTGAATCGACTTTTTTATATACTGACGATATATAGAATGGTTTCTCTTTCATATTACCAAATAAAAGTAGACATTTTAAACAGGGACTATGGAAACGTATAGCAACCGACCATCACTAAACGTTACGTGTCACAAAAACATGACACTTTATATGCTTCTTGTACACCGCAAAGCTTTGATTGCAGGTCAATGAAAAGACATCGACGGTCTTCGTGGTATTGTTTAAATTTAATAGATTAACGGATTTTTATACATGAAATGTAGTACACTTTTACATCGAATTCAAAAGTATATATTTTGTTGATAAATGTATATTCGAGGTTAATTTTTTTTCCATTGAAGCTTCAATGCAATATTAATGTGTTTATGGAATTTACTGGTCAAAAATCAGACTGCATATTTTTTATGAACAATTAAGTGGAGAGTGGGTCGAATGAAAATTCCAGAAAAATGTAAATTATCACACAACATTTGGAGAAAAGAAAGTACTGACTGAGTGATTTTATAAGAAGCATTACCAGTGTGACCGCCATTTTTACGAATGCATTGGAGAATACGTCGCCTCATTGAATTTACGTAACGTTGTATGACCGCGTTTGGAATACGTTGCCATTCTAACACAAGTTCATTTCGGAGGTCATTTATGGTATCAATTTGATGCTCGGACCTGGCTCTCCGACCCAATTCACCCCATATGTGTTATATTGGGTTCAAGTCTGGGGATACAGCGGGCCAAGGCAAGACATTAACATTATTTTGAGCAAGGAATTGTGTAGTTATATGAGCCTTGTGAGGCGCTGCATTGTCATGCTGGAAAGTGCCAGGTCCGTTATTTTGCATGCTCGGACCTGGCTCTCCGACCCAATTCACCCCATATGTGTTATATTGGGTTCAAGTCTGGGGATACAGCGGGCCAAGGCAAGACATTAACATTATTTTGAGCAAGGAATTGTGTAGTTATATGCGCCTTGTGAGGCGTTGCATTGTCATGCTGGAAAGTGCCAGGTCCGTTATTTTGCATGAATGGTATCATTGTATTGTTTAAAACATTGATATAACCTTGAGCATTGAACTTTCCTTTGATAATGACCAGATCAGTTTTCAGATGCCCCATTATCCCACCCCAGAACATAATACTGCAACCACCAAATCTGTCTCTCTCCTGAATACAACAATCTGCAAGTCTTTCATTTCTACGGCGATAGATGCGTAATCTGCATTCTGTATGGCTGACAGTAAACCGTGACTCTTCGCTAAAAAGTATCGATTTTCACTGGTTGCCCGTGAAATGCAAATGACGTCGTGCCCATAACAGTCTAGCAGCTCGGCAAAATCTGTCCAGTATATGGACGACGAGCACGAATAGGAACACGGTTCTGTCTCAAACGGTGATCGTCTGTGCATGAACCCCGTAACGCCGAGCAGTAATGGTTGCTGGTAAAACGTGATAATGCGATCAGTACGTAACCTATATAATAAACACTTACCGCTAATGTAAAGGTGAAAACCGATTATCCTCAAACCACTGATTGAACTGGTTTAAGATCACAGTCTTTATTTTGATAATTCCATATATTGCGCCCCTGTTCCCTTCCATTGAGCCTCCTCAAAATCCTTATGTTTTATGGATTGTTGTTTTCCCGGAGGTCTGTGTGGGGAGGCACTGTCTTATGTATGTGGCGTTCCATGCAGCAACTTATTCTCTCTTAAATTCCGTTGCTTTATCTCACGTATGTTGCTGTTGTGTTGGCAGTCCTTGTTGTTCTATATAAATGTTTGTGAAATCGAGTATGATGTGGTGTTGTTTTCTTGTCCTTAACATTTTGGGCGTGTATAGTGCCCGCCGTTCCCTGCAATCTCTGACTCCGCGTTGTTTTTGTGACTCTGTGTGCGTCTCCGGCAATTCCTGATTAAACATTTTTAGATCTGTCTTAGGAAGACTGGAGCGTAAATGCGGACTTTATGGCAGTGCATTAAAAATTTAATTCTTCGAAGGACCATACTATTAATGGATAAGATGGTACTTAGATTTCATTGTAAAAAACTTGATAATACTGAATTCCCCTTAATTGTTCTTTATGTGTGACCAGACCATTCCTTGCACCCCTATTCCCATACATGTCTACCGTCGTATCTCCTCAATGCTCAATGTTTTGTAGACTTCTGATTGTCCGGGGGTCTGTGTGGGGAGGCTTGTGTATTAGGCGTTCCGTGTAAAAGCTTAATCTCTATTGCTTAAAAGCATCGAAACCTGGAGTCTGTTACCAATGTGGAATTATGTTCTCTGTGTAAAATTAAATAAATACTGCAGACAGTTTCGTGATTTGGTTCAAAGTGATAGCAGACTTAATGGACTGTTTTACCCAATACATTAGTCTGTGTGGTGAAATTATTTAAACACGAAAAATAATTAAGAAAATTGCGAATCCTCATCTTATAAATGCCCCTTACTGGGTCTGATTTTTTTATGTGGCAATTACAGCTCGACTACATCATTCATTTTGATTGCATTTATTAAATTTTGTCTTGCAGCCCTGTGTAAATGTACCTATAAAACGATTCATTTAGACTTCAACATATCAGTGTCTCACAAATAGCTACACACATTCATGGAATGCGTTTGTGTGTGTTTCTTGCGACATATTTAAAGGAATATCCAGTAAATAATATTATTCAAATAATGTCTGCTTCACAGTGAATTGTTGAATAGCTGTATTATATTTCTGAAGTATGTAAATATCCGGCATTATCTTTCGACGATTGTCTAATCACATTGATGGGCATATTTATTCTACTTTGAAGAGTTGTATATCAAATGTTTCGTGATGGCACGTCAAGTTTGTTTGGGATTCATTTATTTTATGATGTCCTCGTTGTAGGAACAAGTATGTAGCTGCTAAAACGAGCGTGAAGTTCATTGGGTTTTACTGTGACAGTCATACAAAAACGATTAACACGCTAAAAACGCAATTTTAATATTTATGAGGATTTTTTAACCTAAGAATATCCACTTCGGTCGTCTTTTACATCTGAAGTACGGGTAAATCACAGTTCACTACAGCAGTATGACATTTCATCTGAATACTATTAGTCGTAATCGATCGATTTATTTTATGCTTATGGAAAGACTAAGCTGGTACAGGGGACGACGCATTCTCAAGACAAAGTCTCCCTACACAGATCAAAGGAATACATCCGGACACAAAACACTAGGAGTAGATAAAGCATCTATAAATAGGTATGGGGCGATGAGGTAATGTCTGGGTAATTACCTAAAACTATTATTGAGAACATAATAAGGAGAGGGCAACAAAAGGGTTCCTATTGCTAGGAGCAACAAGCTCGGCTTAGCTATTTGAAGACAAGCAGATGATGTGTTTATGTGATATGCCAAAGTACTAACTTACTAGTATCACGGGTCTTGTAACTCCGGTTTTGTAATTCATTGAGAATGGAACATGGACAACATTATATTGTATTGGGTGTAATGCCATCATGAAGATAAAACTGCTTGGTAAATACCACGTATATCCACTTTATCAACAAAGATATTGTTTTACTCTGACCAATTTCCGTTTGTCCGATTATATTCATGAAATTCAATGAAAAAACACAATTTAGAAATGAATATGCCAGCGCCATTGTCTGTTTTTCCTAAATATTACCTTTTGAATTCACATTGTCTTGTGTATGTGGCGTTCCCTGTAACAACTTTTTCTCTCTTTGAAATCATTTATTATATCTTATGAATACTTCAAACATCGCTGTCTACGACATAGTCATTGATTCCAAATCTAATGACCGATCGTCTCCTTTACTTTGAGTATTAATGAATCTGATTGATTTATACAAAAATGTGTAAGTATTTTCTGCATATATTTTCTGAGAAGCATTAACTGCGTACGAGTGTTAATTCAATTTATGTTACCAAGCAAATGGCGTGACATATGCATATAAGCTTTCGTTCAACAGCTATACTGGACAGGTATGTAACCTGTTCCAAAGGAAACGTTCATTTTCACATACAATGCTAGTTTTGATGATTATGATGCCTCTCATGATAAATGTATCCCAAATAATTACGGTCCCTCAACACATATTATTCGGACTCGAGATTAATACTTGCAAGTGAATTATGAAACTATACAGACGAGTTAATGTCACTAAACACCGTTTCAATATTTCTTCAGGATCCGTGAATGACAGTAACTTCAATCTTTGGGAACGGATGATGTTTTTATTGGGTTTTACCCGTTGTCAACATATTTATTTTGTTATATGAGCCAGTTTTGTTTAAATTAATTATCGATAAGTACATTTGTATCTCCTGGTCCTTTCGCAAACAGCGGAGACTTCGCCACAGGGAAAAGGTGGTTGAGGACAAAAGACCGCAGCCAAATGTGAAATGACACGACCAAACTCGCCGAGTAATTGAAATACTTTAATTATGCTATGAGGTTGTTGTTTTACTAAATTTCTCATCATGTCTACTTGTTATGCAGTCCTGGGTTGTTCTCCAAGTCCTATGTTGAACGTTTTTGTCTGATACACCCCCCCCCCTGTAATTTTTCTTCCGTACCATAGGGAGAAAAGTTTTGTTTAGGAGGTTCTCAATTATTCATTCGGTCTTTCTTTGATATCTCCATTGGCTTATTTTAATAATACATTATACCAAATCCTTTAAACGTTAACGCTTTATCTATAATTTTACTAATTTTGATGAGTACTGTAAAAATGGTGTATATCTCTATCTGTTTTCAGAATGTCATTTTCCGCTGTGACAATTACGAACATCAAAAAAGTATGGAAAGCCGGAGTTCACATTTCCGATGGTTACTATATAACTTATACCGACGCTTACTATATATACCTATGCCGACGCTTAGAGCGAAGTTAACTAACTAAACACGCTTAATTTACCGGGCGGTAAATTATATGTCGGAAATTTATCTGTCGGAAAAATCCAGCCACAGAATTACCGCACGGTAGCTTACCTCGCGGTAAATTATATGTCGGAAATTTATCTGTCGGAAAAATCCGGCCACATAATTACCGCGCGGTAAGTTACCGTGCGGAAAGCTACCGTGCGGTAATTTTGTGGCCGGAATTTTCAGACAGATAATTTACCGCCCGGTAATTTAAGCGTCGGGTTTAGTAAGTTAACTATGCTCTAAGCGTCGGTATAAGTTATATAGTAAGCGTCGGAAATGTGAACTACGGCTTTCGATAAAAAAGAGAAAGATGGTTAAAATTTGCCGCAAACTTCTATTGCATTATATTTTGTTTCTGTAATATCGTTGTCAGTGTGTTCAATAGTATTTCATGATTAACATAAAAAGTCAGTTCCCATTCATTTTGTGGTTTAGTGTTACAATGATCGAGTTAAGCAGGTAACCATTTATAATCGGGTTTTGTAGTTATAAATTTTGATACTTTATTGCGGTGTTTTCATTTTTCCTAATGCGGGTTTTGTTGAAATAACCAATGTCTTCATTACATCCGAGCTTAGCAAACTAATTAAGGCCAGCATTTCGTCATGACATATTGTTAATTAAAATGATTGAAATGAGTTTCTCATTCTTACCAATTGAGACAGACATAATTCCACACAAATTATTGCAACCAACACTCATTCCTGTTTTTAACAATCGATTTATGGAATGAAATAATACGCTGAGAAAACCCATGTTCACAATACAGGGTAATCACTCAACATGGATCCCCAGGATGTCTAGTAGAATTAGGATTGGAAAGGGGGTATGAAAGAAATCTCACAAAATAAGGACAATAGGGAACGATAAAAAATATCTGAAGGATGGACAATGTATCACAAAATCATAGAATTAGCAATAACACAATAGTATTCAACAATTCTTAAATATAATACTTTTAGAACAGATGCAGATAAACTGAAATTTAATTTCACATTTCTTGGAGATAACTGCATCCTGGTGCTCAAACAAAAAAGCATTCAGTAGGTAACCTTTCTTTAAAGAACATTAAACCTACATATAGACATTTGTTTCTATATACAAATTGGTTGGAAAGAGATATCTTTATACAACGAACATATCGTTAACTTCCAAAATATAATTTCTTAACTTTGGAATAAATGCAAAATAAGAATGCCATTGAACATGGTGATTTATTAAATAATTATCATTAATTAAAGCAATCGATAAAATAGCGGAAACAATTAACGGAAGAGATGATTTAGGAATGTCAAATAGTTCAACAATTCTGGCTTAGTTTACAAGAATTTCTCAAAACCAAAAATATCCAAATACATGTACTTATCTATGGAATAATATCACTAGGTTTAGAAAAAATGACAAAAATAAAATAAAAATATAATATAATAAACTTTCTTCTAATACTAGCAAAATATTTCATAAGTTGTAGCAAATATAACAAAAAAGTGCCATAAATTGAATTCATTAAACCTTAACTATCTTGACGTATTTGTATTGAAAGAATGAAAGCAACTCAAAAAGATAAACTAGAAGTATGTGCAAACAAAATGGAACGATTTTATTATATACCCTGATACTGTAATACATGCTAATGCCAAAACGCAGAAAATAACACATGCTATTGTTATCTACATATCTTCTATTTCACAATCACTCGGTATTTTTTCCACCCTTAATTTTTTTTGTTCGTCCTAAACATTAAAAAGGCACTTAAGTCTAGAGCATTACACATACGATTAGAATCAATTATAGAATGTCATTAACGTCCATATTATACTGCTTTATACAATGTGTACAAAATATGTAATTGTCAACATTATCGTATATGCACTGTATAAACTTAAATGAATAAATAATTTTTAAAAAATCAGAACACAACAATCAACAACACAATGTATCTACTGAAAATGAAAACCGTAGAAATTAGGACGTGCAACATTAACCAGCGTCTGTGAATGTAGAATATACCTTTACATGACTAAGATGAATAATAAGAGCAGACAAGAATAAATATACGAAAAATAATCCAATGAATTTTAATATATATGAGATCAAATGAACCCGACTAACAACTAACTAACTAACAGTTACGTATTCTCTCTCTTTTAACAAGAATAAACAATTTTGTAATATGATAAACTGAGAAATGAAATAGGTCACGAACTATCTAAATTGACAGTACAAAGTGCAGAAAAATGAGCCCAATCGAAGTACTACCGAAGTACGTAGAATACATTAACTAAATGAAAATGAAGCAAAACTTCGTTAGTAATTCCAATGAAATGACAATATTTTAAATAACGGCCCTAAATCTTATTTATATTTACATAAACACTTTACAAAACGTTTTATTGAGACTCTCACGAGATTGTTAGTTGTATAAAAATGTTAAATTATTGTATTCATTTCCTAACTTTATTGTTATTCTGCACGCATGATATTGAATAAATTCGAACTAATTCATGCTTTTTAAAGTGCAATGTGGTGACTTTAAGGCGGTTTCTATTTGTTTTCTCATCATACATTTACGCAATCAATTTCAAACACGCGTACAGAATTTGGTTGATTCTCTAGAGTGCAATTCTTTGCAGTGGCATGATCCGTGCAATTTTTATGGCATATTGTTGAAGTCATGAACACTTCAAAATTGTTCCTTGAAGTTCTTAAATGCATGTTTTATCGATCAATTTCGTTGTTAATATCGCAGAATTAAAGTATTTCTGTCAGTTACGAATACCATCGGCAGACTTAGTTAATTTTAAATGTCTGGAAAAATCGGATAAATCTTACTGGAAATGGAAACACAAAACCCGTTTACATTAATGCATCGTATTGAATTAAATCATTTTTCAACACTCGCATTTAGCAGATACAAACATGAACTGTCTATAATTAGTAACGACTTTGTGAAGTAATAAACAGTAATATCTGTGACATTCAGTCGTATCTCAACATACGTAAAATAAAAATTAACCCCCTCAGTGTTGTTTTATTACTGCATTCCTATTTTCACAAGTATGTAACTTTTGTCCTAATTGCCTTTTTGTTTGCATTCATTGCAATTGTCTTCATGACGGCGATCCCTCCCAAACCCAGAAACAGAAAGAAGGCGTGTGATGTTTGCATTAGGCCTATCTTGCCTTTCCTTAAACGGCTTCTCTTCCTTTAGTATAGCTTCTGGTTAGTCCTCGAGTGCATACCATACACTCAAACACATTTCTAATTGGTCACCACACATTTGTGCAATTTATAATTTTGATAGAAATCTTTACAGGTCGACTTTTTTGTACAATCGTGTGTGAATGTTGGATTTCAAAGGATTATGGGAAGGATAAGAATGAAGTAAAACAAAATTAGTCAAATTTCATTTCTCTGTATTTAATTTGAAAAGTATGGTAATGTAAACAGTGACCAATTAGAAAAGCAGCTGAGTGTAGATGTTCGCCCTTACACCTCCTACGGTTTCGACGGTTTCCATTGGAACTTTGTTAGGAGCCATTGTATTGACTGTGTCTGTGGTATTCTCGTAATAATTTAATCTCATTTGAAAGATAGTGTGTGCTTTATCCAAGTCATTGGAACATAAAGCAAGATCCTGTTGATCTTGAGATTCACGAAAAATTGTCATCAAGAACTATTAACAACGTTAGTTACGCGCTACATAATATCATGCTTAAAAGGAAATCGAAATTGTTCCTGAGCAAAAAGGTAACTGGCTTCGAAGCGACGTCTAATTTACATTTCATCCGTAATTACAAAAACATTTACATCTAAAGTAATACCGAATAGAACCGTTCTCGGATAATTGTAACGAATTAATACATCTTTGTTTAAATCCGCACAATGACCGTGATGAATTTAAACGACTCGTTAATGTTCAAAGAGATGATTGTCGCCAGTGCTTCAACGATATTTTGAAAACAGGTCAATGCCATGCAAATAACGTGCAGTAATGCAATTTTAACTATCGTTTAGATTAACATACACGCAGTATTTCCATCAAGGTCTCATTGGATCGACAGAAACTGGTTTTTGTGGTACTTCAGTGTTATTCTTAAGACATTTAATTGAATGAGAATAAATGGAGAACGATGCGATGATTGCATGCTATATTATCAAACATGTTGCAATATTGCCCAAAACCGAAAGCTGTTCAGTTTGTTAAATTCTTGTATTAACTTAATCTTGAAACTCAAGAGTACGAAATACTATTATGAACAAGAGTGTACTTCTTATATTTTATACAGCCATTGTAAATATGCTTACTACATTTCGTACTTAAAACACACATGATTCATATGTTTGATTGTTTTTATAATTTCCAAAATCCCGATTATTTATCGGTGCTGCACTGTCCATTTCTCCAATGGTGTGTATTATATTATGCCCCAACCTCATATTTCATTTTATTTCGTAAATGCATCGTGAATACAAGCAGGAAAGAGCACATACAAAAGACGCCGCAAAGTGTGTGTTTAGGCTGATTTTCGACAGATTGGCGCTCTATGTGCAACTCTCAGTTTATTAATTTAAGCAGTATGACTAAATTTTGAATGAAATATGGTGAGTACCAAAACATTAGACAATCTCGAGAAAAGAAAATCCCTCAAACAGGATATGGATAAGTTTAATATTTAATATCAACGCTGTGTTTTTTTTGATGATGGAACAACTTGCACTGAAATATTGACATGGCCTGTAAACCGGTTCAATTTTAGCAGATACGGTATATTAAGTCCGCTGAGAAAAACGGACTCCATTCTGAGACTCTTACTGTTGTGTTTAAACTTATTTATCTTGCATCGATGGTTGCTTTATATGATGTGGATGACTGTTTCCTGATCCGGATAAATTAGCAATGATTGAATACAGGGCTTAAAACTACGACCTTCGGACTAGGAGTCAGGCGCACTATTCTCAGGCACACCTGATTGATATAATATAACATTTTTTAAAAAGAAAGTTAACATAGACGGCTTGCTTACTTGGTATACTAATATAATTACCGAGTGTACTTTATTGTGTACGTAATAGTAAATAGATTCCATGGATTATTTACTACCCACATATTCCATTTATATTTATATGGTGGAAATCAATTGCCATATAGCGGTTAAGTGTTAGGTTTAGCTAGCTGTTGAAACGATTTAAACCCGAATATTTTCACTGACAGTTCCATGCTGTTCATCGCATTATGATTATTATTTTAATGTCTTAGATGAACATTAATTTCTCCTTTCCCCATATGCGGTTCCATGACTATATATACTATTTGTGTTCTTAACTCCTTTCATTCCTTGGACACTTGCTTTCTTGGCTTGTCTTGTGATGTATTCCATCCATTCCATCCTTTTGCTTGTTGTAGCTACCTAAAATTTACCATGATGGTTGTTTTTGATAGTCAGCCAAACAATTCTTTGCTTCCCCATTCCAATAGGTATTTGCCCTTACACAACCTCAACTTCTTATGTTCCGAATGTTGATGATTCCCTGGGATATGTGTGGGGAGCCATGGTACTGTGATTGCGGCGTTCCCTGTAACAACTTAATCTTTCCTGACGAAATACTTCGGTGAGAAATATGCTTGTTACAAGTCTAGGCCTATAACATCCATGTGTCTGTCAGAACGGAATATTCTACGCTCTGGCAATGAAAATCGATCAAATGTGTATCCCGTCACATTATACATTATCTTCGTTATATTAGATTTGTAAACATTTTTTCATTTGACCAGTTTAATTTATCCCGATATAATATTAACATTTCTCTGCAACCAGATAAAGCTGCAAAAGGCCAAAATGCTAATTACTAATTAATCGTTCGATTAACTAAGTGTGGCAAAGGTGACTTAAGCATACTCAAGTCAGAAATAAATATGTTTTATACAGCTTAGACGTCCGTATGTGGTTTGGAAAGGAGAGTGAGCTCTAATTGTGTCCAAGAAGCGTAAAACGTCTTGTAATTATGCATAAACAGATAAGAATAAGGAGATGTGAATTTCGTTACCATGAATGAACCAAATCACAATTTTAATTTTGTTCAAGATTCGCATAAACATATGTACTTGTCCGACGTACCAGATGCCCTCTTACATTAAAATCGTCTACCGTTTACCACTAATTCGTGTGTCAGTGTCATTTTTAATATGCGGAAAACAAGACAAAAACTGTAAATATAGACATGTCCTCAGGCCGTCGCGCTTAACTGGATGAATTAAGTTGGTAAATGCTACGCCGCATTCACAAGACAATGTTTCTCAACAAAACACCGATGGAGATTGGCGATAAGGAACTGCCTGATTACAAACTAGTTTAGGAGAATAGAAAGAGAGGGACAAAAACGGAAAAGAATCCATTACAGGACAAGCTAAGGTTACAAGTTGGCCAAAGGTCATAAAAACGACTTGCTTGCTCACACATACACCAAATGGAAGAATGCTGTTGACGTGGGTTGATGTCAGTATTATGTTTGTATTGTTGCTCCTAATAATTAGACTGTCCTCCACTTGCAAATTAGTGAAACAGTCGCATTACAGTGCTTTGCGAAATACAATTATACGTGGCACAATATTTTGGTCATTGTTTAATAAACTCTTCCATCATATTTGTCTTAATAACTATTTGTCAGGTACACGTTCGTAATGACCTGCCAATGGTCGCTTGTATTTCATTTATATATTTTAAGGTAATTTTATATTGTATTTTACTCGTACGGATCGAGTTCACACCTCTTACTTATACGATATGGGGTTGTTGTGCAGTTTGCATGTGACTTTTCCTGTTCGCCTTCAATACATGTATTTAGAGAGTTTGTACGTGTTGCCTTCAATTATCTCGCATTTGAAATAATGCCTGACCATATTTGGACGAATTACATTTCCCGGGTTTTAACTCGTGCTATCAAGTATAGACATATTTACTAACACAACGAAGCATTAGCTTTTTGGCTCGTATTTTCGAGGATTGGGAGTATAGCGGTAGTTACAGAAAGATGACTTCATTCTGATAAGACGGGCTATCATCAGTTCGAACTTCTTTATGACAATTCAAGCTTATACCAAGACATATCAGGATTTCACGACAGAGCAATTAGAGAGTTCATGTTTTAACCATATTTTATGATGGCTAATTGGTCAAGATAAATTTTCTTACAATACATGGGACACAGAAATTAAAGCTCAGCTGAAGGTCATAACCACACCAGCTGCAATGTATGATGTCACGTAATCTCCTGATATGTCAAACAGCCAACCTTAAATGTATGAAATAAAAAAACAATACAATTAATTATTTTCTTTAAAACTTTATTAATCAATTTTATAAAACGTACAAATGGACGCAACAGATGTTGCTAAACAATATGATATGGCATCGAAACAAGATAGTATACAGTGCTAAATAGTTAATTGTTATTTAATTGTACGTTTATAATTATTTTGTTATATCTATCTGTTCAATGTCCATTATCTTTTCATTTCAGTAACCAAGTATATTGCACGATTCGGTTTCAAACAACATCTTCACATCAGCACATCATTAAAAGGCAACCTCCTCTTATGAAATATGGTGAATTTGAAATCTTGATAAAGCGTTCTTATTTTTTGTACATTCTTACCATACCAGACGGTGTAATTCCCGAGTAATCACTGAAACCAACATAAAACTAATACATGATGCTAACTAATTATATTTCCACCCCGTGATTTATGGCATGTGAGGAAATTAATTTAAGAGTGAACGATATCATATTATTTCTAGTTAAATTACTGTGTTATTTTAAGTGGCGTATGTTATGTAATTGTGAATTTAATTAATAGTTGACCTAATATTTGAAAAGTATTTCAATTTATGTAAAACCATTATTACCAAGTGTTATATTTTGCGTTAATTTTTCGGCGCAGAGTACTTACATGGTTTTGCCTTTTGAATCAAGTCTTACGTTAACCACCAAGGCAATGTCTCTTCAACCGAACAACGTTTGTAACCTTGACGCAGATTGGTTAACCTTTCGGTATAGGGTACGTTACCTTACCGAAATCCACTGAATTTCGGTGATTTTACCGTAAACCATTTTGGATCTGGAGTGAACAGAAATCATAACATCTCGGTATTTTTTATGTTGCACAACAAACAATAGCCTTCATATTGCGCCGGCTATCTTTTTTCAAGCTATTTCTTATTTAAAATTCACATTAGCCCTTTTCCTCATGCCCTGTCATTGTATGTTCATTTTATGCGCCCTCTCATATTTCAGCGCAGCCGTTTTGCTAATTGAGTCACAGCGGTGCGTAAGCCTATCAAATCAAAAGATAAATGTCGATGCTGATTTTAAACCGCCGAACTTCGTATGTTAATTGGACGCGAGATGTTCACATCAAATTTGCACGTTGTAAACGCTGAACGGTAACGGAATAACTGCGTTTTTTCCTAAATTCAGGTTTGAATGTAGACATATACTTCGCTGTCAATGAAGAACTGTTTACATTAACCATAGAATGTGACAATATCTGGCACGAAAGCACGAACTGTTTTGGCGTAATGAAACCTGCTGATACTGCAGGTAATTCATATGTTTTCGAAAAGATGGGTAACTGTTTTGACCACTAAAATAGGAAATAACTTTCATATGATTTTAACCGTTATGCGTCATTTAGCAAATAAGAAATCATAGTTTCGAAAGTTGTTTTGGTCTGTGCCCTAAAAAGTCCTGTTGATTTTCTTTATACCGACCAACCGACCATAATACTGTTGTCACTTTTTATGAATTTAAATTCAGAAATTCAGCCCATGGCGTTCTCTGTCACTGCATAAATGGTTTAAGTATGAATACAAAGGAGCATTAACTACCAACCAAACCACTCGGTATGATACAAGCGACAGCCATAGTCTTAAAGACCTTAGTTCAATTTCTCACGATATCCAATACGTAAAAGAAAAATTTACTTAACCAGTTTCTGTTTTGTTTCTGAATTATTTATACGGGTTGACCATGCTTGATGGATGAGGTCGACAATCATTTTACGATTAATGTCACATTGACCTACATAATTGTGTGGTTGTTCACCACCGCCACGTCAATTTCAAACACCAATATCAGACAGGTTGTCGAACGTGAACGATTTTATTTCCATTCTATCCTCATATAGTGTCTCTATCTTCAATTAAGTCCCTCGACTGTCACTTAAATGCTCGGCATCAATATTGTCTTGTTTAGCACCCTTGAACTAGATACACTTATCATGAATTATGTGGTATTTAGCAGGAACGTCTTAATTGTTTTCTTAAGCACTGTAAATTCAGCGAAGACAATCGGAGAAAGAGGAAGCAATTCCGTGAAACATTGAACAACCTATCAATATACTTCGACAGAACTCATTTCATCGCGGACAGATAAATTCAAGCTGTATGTGTTCAAAGTAATTAAAGTATGTTTCACTTGGATTTATAGGATCTGCCGTTTCATTTCAGGGTTCAGTGAAATTAATGTCTTTAACAAATTTCCTTTCCTAACATGGCGTTAACAATTAAGAGTTATTCTATTTTAAATAGATACTTGCATTTGTTGTGGAGCATTATATTACATGTAGTTTAAAGGTGAATATTCCCGTTTACCTCTGTGTGCATGTTTAGGGTGTTTCATTTGTGGAATTAACTGTAGCAGGTCTTGCATAGTGTTCGAACTTTAATCTGATTATAGGTAACTTTCCTGGAATGGTAAATAAAAACCGAACTCATTCATTTATTATTAAAAGTCCCAATAATGGTTGTAAATACAAATTAATTTCATATGTTAGCCTTACCTAGAAAATTCCCATATTTAAGTACTCGTGTTTCCGTATTTGAATGCTAATAATAAAGGTATATTTGGTACCAAAGCATACTAACTGAATTTACGCGTGTATTTTTACTAAAACTATAAGAAATATTAGAATGTCAATCAATGAGGCGGTCAGAGTATTATATTTATTCCTTAAAATCACTTTTAAATACCCCTTTTTTCAGGTGCTCCAGTTAACAATAGCATCAAATCAAAATCTTAATTATTCTGGCCATGAGTTTTATAAATGGATATGAACAATTGGTGCGTGTGTATCATCAAATGCCAAACTAAATGTCATTATACCTATACGCATTTATTGACACAAGTCCTGAGGAGAACGCATTTGCATACTGAACTTGAGCAACATTCTCCGTTCCGTTTGCTGACAGTAAACACATGTCAAAACCAGTTTGTCTGCATTTCCTATGTGTTTCATTATTATTTTGTCTCGAACTCGTGCATTATATTTCCTGGAATGCTCCATACATCGCAATGTTCATGACATATTCATTAATACCACATTTATCAACCTGTCTTTTCTATATATTGGATATCAGAAATATTTATGATTCTGCTTAGAATAATAAAAAGTTGATCATTGTCGGATTTCCTTCTCGTGATTGACAATGACTTATGAATGGAAAAATTGAAATGATCCGGTCGTGAATTTCCGACTATATCTGTTTAGACTTTTATATTAGAATAACATGAAAGGGAATGTTCAAGACCATTACTGAATGAATAACAGAACATAATATTTTATTTGTTTTACACAATCATATACACTGTATGTTTATGTATATGTTTATGTACAGTTGGCCTTACCATGGTAAAAGTCATTGGTACTACAAATTATATATTTTAACCATAAGGTTTACATTACCTTACAAAGGCCTGAACGTTACGAGGATGACAACGCAAAAATCAGATGAACTGTAATAGAAATGAGCTGTATTTGGACCAAGTGTTGTTAAAAAACGAATGTAGTGATCGCAAAGAATGTTTTAGTGACTTTCGAATGTCAAGTTATTGACTTGCAGGCGAATTATGAACGGATAATACAAAATGTATGGAGAATAGTTCAAATGTTGATTACACGCTACAACTGTAGCGCTCTAAACAGTAATTGAAAATCAGAATCTTGTTAACTACGTACGCTATTATGGTAGTTGAATAATGCGAACATGGGACAAGTATACGAACGACGAAAAGTTCTACAATCTCAGATAAACTCGTCAGGTCAACAACCTTCTGGCAGTTCGTAGACTATTTATTGCCCTAAATCTCTTGTTGCGCTAACGTGTTGTCATGTGTCCTTCAAGTTGCATGTTATTTAGTTTGGCGCTAGTGCTGCATTGTTTTATTGTCTTGTCCTTATCGCTTCGGTTTTGCTTTTGTACCATGTGTCCACATGTCAGTGTGTTTTGTTTGTGTCTCTTAGATGTCCTTTATGGTATGCCATGCTGTTTCATGCGCTCCTATTCCCATGCGTATTTACCCTTACACCTCCTCAACGCCTGATGTTTTGTGGACTGTTGTTTCACCGGGGGTCTGTGTGGGAACGCATTGTATTGTGTATGTTGCGTTCCCTGGAGCAATTTAATATCTCGTCCGGTGTGTGCATCCTCCCTTTTCCTAGCTCTTTTTATGGAAGTACTCATTTGATTTTCAATGTGATCATCCCTGCTCCACAAGTTTTCACTTCTTACAAAAAGGAACGAAGAAATCGAGCAGGCAATGTCACAAGCAGAACCACACATTTTAAATCAACGGCGTTTAGATTCTGTTTTTGACAAAACTTTGAGTGACATTTAAGAAATGTGGTTTGATGACACACTTCTTCCTCTTTGCCTCCATATAAGACTGGTTTACAGCGAAATGGGACAGCAATTAATGAATACACGGTGTACTTTTTTTACTTTGAATGACATTTATTTCAGTATCAGATTTGGGTTTCCGTTATTTCGGATTTTATGGGAGAAAATGTCGTCTTTCACGACTTCATTAAATCTGAAATGTTTTCGTTCAGAGTTTAATAAGTTCGTTGTGGGTTTGTGTCGAATCAGCATACTATTTAAGGTTTTAACTGTTAATCCAGGTTTTCCAATCAAGTTAGGTAATATACGTTTCATGTTGAATATCACATTTCTTGATGCGTCATACATGCATCCGTATTCCCATTCATGTTTACCCTTGCACCTCCTCAGTGCTTATGTATTGTATATTGTTCTTTTCCCGGGGTTCTTCAAGGCGTTATTGGCTCATGCAATTGAAAATAGCTTATTAATAGTACTTTTTTATGGGGTGAGCATTTGCTCACATTTTACGAGGTTGTCATCCATCACATTTTATTAACCTTTAATTAGCAAGTTCGACTTAATGAGTTCAATGATCTCAGGGGCGGAAGGATATCAACCAATTACTGCATAGTGTACAGGCAGACTTCAAGTCGCCGTACAGTTGTGTTTTTGCCCGCCATCAATATGTCTCAAAAAGAATATTCATACAGATTTAATAAGTAACACTGATTTCTTTCCATTATGAATTGGATTTTCTTTGTTTCTATAAAATATTTCATTAGATTCTTTTAAATCGATACGGATGTCAGTAAAGTGAAACTCCAAATGTGTCATTGTTGAAATGTATACTAATCTGATGCAGTTTAAAATTTAGGTTGGTTGTTTTAGTTAATATTTCATAGTTGCTGTTATACATTCTATATTTGTATTACACTCATTTTTTCTTTTTGACTTGTTTAATTCTTGTAGATATAGTTCATATTGCTGTTTCATGTTGTCTTTACTATTGTCGTTTTTTAACGAAACTGAAGAAAACGTATCAAATGGCTGCCCTTGTTAATGAGATTTTTCATTCGGAACACTTGGATCTGTGAAAGCAGCTAGAATGATACACCGTACAAGGGAAATTGTTCCGACTTTGTCCAGTGATTGCGCCAGTACTACTAGGAGTTTGATTGATTGTCTTTCAATTCACTGAACTTATCAGACGTAGTCTGTCTAGAATTGTGTAACGCTTGTAAACCAGAACAATGTTATAGCACCAAAATGTGTAATGCTGTACATATGTCCATTACGATAACACCTGATTCCAACAACAACAGTTAAGGCAATCAATACGCGTAGATTGAACTACTCTAATCCGTAACAAAACAAAACTGTAATTGTATGGACCTACAAACGACTATACGCTGGTTTTCTAATTGATATCAGGGTAACTAGCGCATAATTTTTGTCTTAACATTTTATATTGCATTGTTTATACTTTTTTATCGTGAAGCAGATGATTTAACTTTTATTTTAGGTCTGTGGACAAGTAACAATATAACATAAGCTCTGAGAGTTTATGAACCGAAAGTAATAGCGTAAGATACTGATATGGAAGTGAAACAAATCTGAGCCTCGTGAAATGAATATCCACGAACATGTTATTTTTTTTATCCTGTCACTTGCTGTAATTTCGACCCGATAACAGGGTGCCTGATATTTTTTGACTTATCAGGTCACTTGGTCACTTGGTCACATGCCTTTTATCTCACGTCACATGACCACGTGACTAGCCGGACTATTTTTAGTTAAGTATCGCGATGTTATCATGTTTACGGACTTACTAAAACAATTGATTTTTCAACTGAATATTTTCATATTTTTTGTATAATCCATAGAATACAATGGTAATTTCCACAAATTGTTCTATTTCATTCAATCGGTGCTTAATCTTATCCGTTATTAGACAAACCTAGTCTGTATTTTGACCCGAATATAACTATAAGTGCTTACTGGAACACGTAGTAAACAACGTAGTCAAACTAATTGTCGGCTGTTTACACCATTGGAACAACATAATTTGGGTCGACCTGCGTTTGAACTTATCAGGGCTGACCGTGCGTTCGAGTTTCTCATGAAAATAACATATTGATCAGTAGCAATAGCAGTACGTACCCCACCCATCTTCTGAATATTATAATCCCAGTCCGGTTTCATCGATTTGTGCCGAAAATGCCTTTGCAATCGTAAATGACACTGATATACTGAATCCACAGATTAATTCTTTGTTTCCTAGTGCAGTTTTAAATAAAAAAGATGAAAATATCACTTGTTCACGTGTTCTGTGGCGCTTGACATTTCTCATCATTTGTAAAGAAACCGTGGGAAATTGCGTATGAACTAATTATAATTTTTTACTCTTACTAAATTGTTGCAAATTCTTAGATTTGTTATTGATTATTTTTTAATGCTCATCAGATGTTCGCAAACGCAGATAAGTTAATATTGCCACTAACACATGTGTCATACTCATGGGAACTATTTCTCTCGGCGTAAGGAGCTAACCACACTTATATTCAATACGTCACAAGTTATCCAATACGTCACAAAATTTAATTACATCATAATTTAGGGGATGTAACTCGGTATTATTTAGAATTAAAGGTATTCCCCCCTTATTTAACACAAGAAGTGACAGGATAAATAGAATAATAGGTTAGTGACGTGGAATGAGAAAGTTTATCAGGCTCGGTTCCGGTAAATTCCTCCGCCTTGCCTGATAAACTTTCTCATTGCACGTCACTAACCTATTATTCTCTATATAGCACTGACATTAGAGAATAACGGATCAGACAAATACGTTCTCTAGAGATTGGTTATTTGTAAACAATTATTTCATAAATCGTTATTATGCGCTTGAAATCGGCATTTTTAGAAAAACTAAAATCTTCGAGTGAAACCATAATGCCGTTGTTGTGATGATTATGCTAGCAGTGTTTGGAGAAAGGCCATGCGCATTTCTGAAACATGTCATTTCATTTCTAAGGTTTCATTTAAAAAAACGAACGAATATTGAATTAGGCAGAGCTGACTAATCGTTTTTACATAATTTGTCCTTGAAAATGAGTGTTTTCCAAATTATTAACCAGTACAAGCGCCCAATGAAGGGATTAAGGAATTAGAGGAATTCTATCTCACGGCGTCGATTTAATGAGTCAATACAACGATAAATGTGTATCTAAAACAGGGATAAACCACAACATTCGTTACGTGGTCGTTACCAGGCTATCGAGTGGTCTAAACGGAATATATATGTAATTTAGCCACCGAAATCAGCCCCGCCGAAGTATGTTGTGTTCTCCATGTATGGGCTAGCTTTTCGTTTGAAGTCATGAAAGTATAAAATGAAGATTACTTTAATCATAATCAGTCTGCAAATCGAAACAGACAATTAATGGAGGGTCTAAATTATACTTTCTTCGTGTAAATGATATGATTTGAGACATGCCTAACAGACACCATTTAATTAATCAAACACACTGCCTATGATCAAGTTATGTCTTTAATATTGAGAGTACTACTATATGATTGTTCAAGTCCGGTCGGTAAATGAGTCAACTGCCAATCTGCTGGTTGTATATTTGAATCCCAGGCTAGTCGTATGTTCTCCGTGACAGTTTGACTAAGGCCGTTCCCTGCGCTCCTGTTCCCTTGTGTATTTACCCTTGTACCTCCTCAAATGCCTGATCTTTTATGGACTGTTGTTGTCTGTCCGGAGTTCTGTGTGTTAGGCATTGTCGTTTGGGCCCAGCAATGCTGGTTACGTCTAGTGACCACCGTATATGACTGAAGTACTGTTGCAAACGGCGTAAAATTCCAATGCAACAACATAATGTAATTTGTTCATTTGACAATAATTTGCCAATGCGCTTTGCTATGCTTAATCATAAAACGAGGTGTCCTCGTGTTTAATTAAATTACTTGTAGTCGCAATTTCAAGATTTTATTGCCAGTACTTTGTAGATCAATGGCATTTAGTATTTTAGTCATGAAATTTTACAGCCGTGTCTCCACAATCTGTAAGTTAGACCAAAAACCTTTGAATTTTATGTTTATTGCCATTTGGAGGTTTATCGGCAAAGGCGGTGTCATCAACACCATGCAGAAATGCTCTGACAATATGTGGTGCAAATCCGAATATTAACTGATGTGTATCGAATGCAGCAAACAAACTACTTAACAATACAACGGTTCAGAAAATAGGACAAAATGACCCCAATGTCGGATCAATACATTTAATTACACCCATGTAGGGAAAATAAAAATAAAATACTTTCAAATTACCCAATAAAAGAAGTCAATTTAAGCAGAAACTGTCGGATTATTTTCAACGACAGACTAGTCACAAAAACTTTACTATTTCCATATTTTGGTGAACCAGTCACTGTACATAATCAATGTAACATTTCTTTATTTACGCATAATTAACAATAGCAAACAGTATATTATTAAACATCAAGCAATAATTTAATACTTGACCGAACCAGTAAAGTTCAACTGTACATCATACTTTATACGAGGGACAGTCCATGCAATTATAACGAATTCTTACACTCATATCAATCACTTAACTCTTATTGGTGTGATAATGTCAACTTGAGTGTGGAAAATTGCATGACAATGACAAATGAGTGCTGCAGATTCTTGTTTAATCCGTTTGCTTTGAGATTTTCGGGTGATTATGAGAAATGGGAGCAATAACTGGCTTTAGCTCCACACTCTACACTCAGACATAATAAACGAAAATGGGAGAAATATTCAGCGCTCATTTAACATTATAAGTGTTCGTTTTTTTACACTCGTTGTGCGTAATTTACACCCGGTTATCATTGTCATCACAACATTCGTGTGATGTGTTAAAAATGTCCAAATACAACTTCCGTTTTTGCGCCAATCGCCAAAATTCGATGTTGAAAGTAAGCATGATATTTCGATTTTAGCAAGGGGCTCGTCAGACCCAATTGCTATAGTAGGCGAAATCCGCGGACACTCGTCGGATGAGTCATCCCCAGTCTGTAATTCTGAACTGCCAAAGTCTACATTCTCCTGAAGAAAGTAGTCCTTGTGTAAAAATATAGCGGTAAGCATTTGCGATATCAGCTATAAAACGGATTTGAGCTGACATCTCATACGCAAAAGAAAGAATCCCAAAGAAACTTGCTGATTAAATATTGTTATTAATATATTTTCCCTTTGAACTGAAGTCTCCTTTTAGAACACATGTAATAACATTATAGTTCATGTAGCAGAATACTTAAGTTTTCAATGGATTGCATTGAAGCTTGGCATATACGGTACTGTTTACTTCTTCTCCATCCATCCTTCTGATTGTCTATACCTATTTTTTGTATACCATATTGTGTGTTTAACTCCTTTATTATTTAATATACTGACATAACAAAGTGTTCTTGATAGACAATTGTGATAGATAAAATATATGCTAAAGTGACGTCTGTGATCTGCAGAGAGCTCCTTGCTGTCAGCACTTTCAGTGCTTTGATTGTTTACTTCATTGCAAACATCGGGAAATGTAGTGCTACACAAACATGTTCAGGCTTTATTTTACATGCATAATATTTCAAAAAATGCAAAACCCGATCGTGCAGAACCCGTATAGTGTTCTCGAACTTAGTGCTGATTATGTCAACATTAGAATTGCATGTCAATATTTATCATTGTGTTGGTTAAAGTTAATAAAATGTTTTTTTATACGCAATAATTACTGACGAACAGATGTTTTTTTTTTCCATAAAAATCAGGATATGTAAGGTTATTTTCGATTTTATACGTCCAATTTTGGTGCCGTTGTGATCCCAATATAGCATCATGGTGCTCATGTGTATATTACTAATAAGGAAATGCTTCTTCAAAAGACATAACGAAATGAAAAAAAACCCACTCACGATGTACTTAGTTCATCGATCATTGAGTATGCTTTTACTTATGTATACGAGAGTGACCGAATTAAATCCGATAACAGAATTTGATGTGTGTCCTAAAACCTATCAATTTGAATTAGTGCAGTTTAATTAACCGCGAACGCATGAATGTGTTACTTGGACAATTACATTTCAAAATAGGTGTAGTAAAATGGTCATGTTTGCCCGTTAGCTTGACAGAGAAAAGCCACGGTTGTATTCAATGGAAAAGTAAAGCAAACAGCAGTAATAACTTTACACATGAGAGCATTTCCTTACCTAAATTGACATGGACCGGTCCAGAAAGTTCATACACCTGTTCGCGGTCAATCTAATTGATCTATACAATGTGCTATTGTTTTTATTCATCATATTTAACACATAACGCGAATGTTGTGGGGATAATGATTAGCTGGTATGTAATTATCAGGCTCATAAGAGTAAATTTTGTAATTTGAGACTTGAGAGCTGTAAGAACTCTTTATAATCCCGGCCCCAGAAGTATTGAGACATATATTCAAGGTTTCTGCTGTTATACAATTGAAGACATCTACGAATATATGTGGGCAAACGGAAGGAAGGTTCAATTTTCAAATCATGTTTCAACCTAGAATGTTGAACTCTTTCATACCGTTTCATATCGTTTTGTTATTGAATCACCAGAATTTTACTTTTACTGTGCTATTTAGCAGAACGTCTGTAAATCTATAAACATGCGCCATAAGCATACACTAATTGACACTTAACAAACTAATGTAAATAGTGAATTGTCAACAGAGACGCCACACGACTGGAAATTGCCACGAAAGCATCAATTTACATGTCACAATAAATTATTCATAAACGTAAACAAACGGGAATGTTAGGCATTGTCTTATTGCAGTCAGGATAACAAAATTCGACTTAATATCATTATATTGTATTACAATCCTTTATGAAGTAATGTATTATTTAGCGTCATTTGAAGGAATGTCTCAGTTAATCATAATATGGTTATAGTATAAACTGTACAAGTGTAAACTATGCTCAATGATTATTATACAAATGCAATTCTCGAAACCAATAGCAGCAGCAATAGTTACAACGGATTGTATAAAGAAGACATGACACGTTTGAACATTGGCGACAAACAAGCATTTATATTTATTTTTTTATACATAGACACCTTCAAAACAACATTATTAACAAAACAACCACATCATATGAGCTTAATGCAATCTTGGTAAATAGTGTTTACAAGCTTTGTAATTGTTAACTGACATTTGCGCAATCACAAAAAATACAATAGGTAGCAAAATTAGTTCGTTTTCATCACAAGAAAACTGGCTTGTACCAGGAACATTATTGATGGAAATAGCTCCGTTACGTAATGACAAAGAGATGTGCAAATTAAAAAATCACATGATTATAAGTTTGCGCTAAATAGGAATATTATTTTGTTTCGAGGAATGTCATGGTATCCTAGAAACATCTAGTATTCACTATCATCTTGGTCTTTCATGTGAATAACAAGAAAATTATTTGAATTATGTCTCGTTTCTCGCTGCTGTATACTCCTGTCAGATGACGATTTTCTCATTGCACCATTTGATTGACTTTGGTTGTCTCCCCTGGCTACAAAACGGAGCAACGGGTCACCGGATGGACCGCGTTCCATTTTGATGTTATACCCAACCGTTGTTGTTGTTGACGCGCGAATGGAACTGTGGGAGGTTCTGGAATACAACGATCTTCCTTCTAGCATGTGTGTACCTCCAGTATGTAGAGATCGCTTTGCGT
Organism: Mactromeris polynyma; assembly: GCA_032209605.1. Classification (NCBI taxonomy): domain Eukaryota; kingdom Metazoa; phylum Mollusca; class Bivalvia; order Venerida; family Mactridae; genus Mactromeris; species Mactromeris polynyma. The sequence continues at coordinate 37,241,031 of JASFXZ010000001.1, read as the reverse complement.
TCCGCCATTTTGATTTCAGGCAGCAGCAACAACGCATAAATTCTCTTTTAAAGTTAATGGTAAATAATCCTGAAAGAAAAGAATTTCAGTATAACACATGGACATACCTTTTGAAATACTTACTAGGGCAGAACTGCATCCTAGTCTAAGTAGCTGCACACAAGGACAAGTGTCCTCTAAATGAAATGCTTCAAGGTATCCCCCCGCAAAACAAAGCGACAATGTTAAATCTTACCATAATGATCAGGCAACCCCAAAACCGTTTGTTTGAGGTAACCTTTTCCACATTTTAGGTGGACAGGTAGGTCCATTGTCGTAGTTTTTAGAGATGTCACGAAATATTTAAGATGCAGAATAATCCGAAAATGAAGAGCAAAAATATAATTTCAATGGGTCAGTCGGGGAACAACAGTTGAAGAAACAAATTACAATGTCATGTCCCATCAAGCATATTTCAGTTTTTGAACAATATTAAAAAAAAACTTTTTTTATCAGGAGGTAAAACGAAGATGGTTAAACTAAATTCCTCACAGTTTGGTCAAGTGAAATTTTGCTATATCGCTTGCTTGGTGTCAACTAAATGCAATTGTACTTCTTGTAATGAAATGGCGATAAAAGCAAACTTGTGGTATGCAATGGATATATCAGGGACAATAATTATAATAATGTTTAGACGTCAGACGAATCCAACAATCGGCGTGTCATAAGACTTTCTTTCAGAAATAACTTATGCAGCATCGACCGTTGCCCTTATCCCAAGAGTTATCAATATTTCTTCTCTAAACATTTAGACACTGGTCAGAAACTATGAACTATCGTGAGTAGGACCAAAATTAATTCTGGAACTATAGCGTGCCTGAAAATCGCCTGATACATGAAAACGAAAATACGCAGTTTCTTGTACACACTTCCACAGTACATTTATTGGAAGCAATATTGAGTCATGGCATTTTCATAGTTTTCTGATATGCAATTTAGTTGTACCAAAAGGTGTCATGTTTAAGCTTGCCAAATGAAATAAGACAGCTAATGTGTTCACATAATACACATAGGAAATTGCGTTATTTTGCTAAATTGATTTCTCGATAAACTTGAAATCTGGGATGGTTTTCTGTAGAAAGTATGTTCAGAAATAGGTTATTTATGTTCATTTTATGTTTTCTTTTACATTTGTTTCCATTCAACATCTAATTTAAAACATGTTATATCAATAAATAACAAAGATAGGATTGTCAAACAAATAACGTATATTCCAATAGTAAGAGAGTCAATAAATAGAAATCATAATTTGTGTTATTGACATCCGAGATATTTCCAGACGTCTGAAGTTATACACCTCTGTCAAAAGGTACACTGCATCAAGACATTTTTTCTCTGTAACAAAAATCAATTTTAGATATGAAAATAAAACCAAATCCAGCAAGGACTGGGAATGCATAAAAGGACTGTCAAAATAGTTTAGATTACATTATATTGAGCACAAATACAAAATTTATGAAGTTTCTGAATGAAGATGAGCATCAAAATATGCTAATAAATAAAGTGCTCGATTATATCTTTTTTTTTAACTGAACAATAGTGGATTTCGGAGCATTCATAAACCAGAGGCGTATTTTTGTTAAAAAGGTAGGAGAATTAAGCGAGAAAAGTTAGCCTACGTAGAAAAGGTAGCTGTTTAAAAAAATTGAATGCTTCTCTAGCGGCAAAATGGCGTTCGTCAGACTAGACGTCATTGTTCCATATGGACGCCATCTAACACTGTCTGATCACCCTATATATCTAAAGATAGGAACTACTCTTCCTACGTTTCAGAAACGGCACCGCTACTTTTCCCTACGTAGCGCTAGATTGAACTCTACTTTCCTACCTCTAAAAACGCGCCTCTGGACTTCCCTAAACAGGTACATGCGAAAGAACATACGGGTGGGCACAGAACAAAACAGACCAGGAAGAAAACGCATTTTTAAATACCGTTAATGTTTTATATAAATTCTTATCACACCCAAGCGCAAACAAAGCTCAACATATTTGACAACATATTTTGTTTTATAATACTGCAGGTCTCGCAACAGGCGTGCTAGTGTAAAAACAAAATCGTAGACAAATCACAGTCTGACGCATGGTTTCACGGCTGTATAGCTCAATATTGTCAGAGGCTTTTTAATACATCACATACCTTGAAAGTGTGTGGCATGCTAGTCTACAATATAAATATTAGTCTAGGCTAAATGGCGCACCTCTTGTTTACAAAAACCTATTCTCCGCCTAGAGCGGATTTATTGCTTAAATTGATTGCTTAAATTAGCTCCTGTCACTTGTATGAGCGGCGCCGTCACGAATTCTTTTTCAATCTTAGCAAAAAACATAAGGCCTGACCTAACGTAGAAAATTAGGTTATGTCCCAAAGTGATCATCTTACACGAGACGGTGGATTGAAAATTTACGTTACTTACCATAAACTATCGGATTGACGCAAGAGTTAGACACTGCAAACATAAATAATCCTTTCTGTATCTTTGGGTCCAGCTCCTTTGCAGTTTCTCTGCAAAAAACACACAAACAACAATGTATAATATTCCTCTGGAAAAAACTTGAAGATTGCTGAGTCTAAGACACATATTCGTTGTCTCTTAAGGAATCTTTCTTTCAACTTAATTTACAATGTATAATATGAATATATACATTTTTGTTATGGGACTATCAGTCGTATAAGCAATCAAGGCCTTGTAAGTGACTTTTCAGGTTAACAGGGGGACCAAAGGTGAGCACCCTAGTTGAATCTTAGACCTAAGTCAGTTAAATAGCTTCATATCGAAGTCTACATCCCGACAGGGATTCGAACCTGCAGTGATGATGGGCAAGTGATTTGAGATCAGCAACCATTACCACACCGACCATCGTGGCCCCTATATACAATAAACATAATTGCATAATGAATTTAAAATCCATACTAGAATAAAATATCCATTAAAATGTCAAGAAAATGATAATGAAATTGCAATAAATTAACATGCTACAATGTTCATGATTTCATTTATTGAACTATTTTCCATTGGAACTACTAGAAGTCATGTGCATATATCTCAAGTGTATGATTAATCGCTTGCCTTTTCGTGATCAGTTTGTTCGTAACATTGTTAATATTCGTACAGCAATAATACCATACTTAAAATGTCTTTGCTGAATCCCGACCGACTAACATATTAGCACCCACTGTGGGACTATAGATTTCATGCCCAAACTTCTAAAAATCCAGATAAAGTAACAATCAATCTAAATTAGCCACCTACCTAACCACCTCAATTAGCAGTAGAGTAACACCAACAAGCAGACTTATAGATTCAGGACTGGTATTCCAATTAAACAATGATCAAAGGTGTAGGTTGAACTATGGGCCATTTGTAATATATAACACATTGAAGTACAGGTTATCGTATGAGCTAAGGTTTTTCAAGATGCTACAACTATGCTATTGAGGCCGAATTCTATCGATTGAATAACACAGTTATGAACAAATTATAGGTCTAGTCCTCCAATTATATAACATCAGGCCCTGAGGCAAATGGCGCAAACCAACTTCGTGAAAATAGCTCCAGATTCTGGAAATAATTGCAAGAAATTGCAACGTTGTTTACTGTTTTCATGGAGAATATCCGAGATATCCATTTGACCCCACTAGGTCGTAAGTTTTGCTACAATCATGGAACTTCGCCATTTCAATAGTAATTGTACCGTTTAAAGAAAGGCGTACACTCCGAATCATTATTTTATGAATATAAAAAAGGACGTCGAGCAGGAAAATGGTGAATGATGACAGCCACCCCAAACGCACCAGGAGAATATATGCATACACATTATACATATAGAAAATATGATTGATCACAAAAAGGTTGAAAATAAAGATAAGTAACACAAAGAACGCATTTGAAGTTTACTTAAATTTGTTTACTAAATTAGAATGTAACACGAAAAAATACATTATGAATTCTTCAACCGGTTTCACCATTGTGGATCATCAGGAAGCGATGGTCACGTCCTTGAATACCACATATATATATTTATTGTTTTAAATTTTGGTGAGAAACCATAAGTTGTTGGTGACAAGCAGGACTTGCACACTTGGACAATTTGTGATTGGACTTTAGGATATTCTAATTATTCAATTATGGATTGTGTGTTGTGTAACAGATGATGAATTTGCAGTTAGTCTAACTGAGATGTGACCATTATTGGGAGGGATCGCCGTAATAAAATATTTAACTCGTCTTGTCGTCGCACATGTATGCAAAAGTAGACAGCATGATGGCTAACTGTAAATAGATCGACCACCAAGCATGCAGTGCCTTAATTTGCTGATTTATTATTTTGTACTATTCGGAAAACTTTAAAAATGTTGTTTCGGGTCAATATATGTTAAAACTTTGTCTGTAAATATTTTCCAATAATACTCATTTTGCCCAAAATGAGAAATCCATGCAGAGTGTTAATTTTATACAAAAGTGCTATTGCGCGTAAAGGTCAGAAAAATACCAACCAATAAATACCTGCTGCATTCTACTAGAATTTCACATCATAGCAATAAATATCACTATAACGACGGATATAAATATCAAAATAATGACGGATATAAATATCACTGTAATGACGGCAAAATTGGAATGGCAAAAAAAAAAAAAACTAGTTTGCGACAAAGATCGTGTTGATGAGTTTCGTCGCGTCTTAAGTGTCAGATCAGAAAGACGTTATAATCAGTATGGTAATCTACGTGCAGTATAATCCAAGATACTTTCAGCAAATTATTGGTTTCTGACGCCAGGCACATAATATACATCTTTATCTAAGACGATAATTATCGTCCATCGGAAAGTTCAAAATGGCCAGTCTCCAGCACCTAAGCTATAACTCTAGAGAAAGCGACCGTATCTTACTTAACCTATTTTGTAACAATGGAGTTTCAAGCAATCGTGTATAATTACGTTGAATGAACAGAAAACTGAGATAGGAGAAACTCACTTCACAAGGATGATTGTACTTTTGTTGTGACCGTGTGCTTCGTGTCTGATTTCCTGCAGCTTTACTTCTGCGTTCATTTATTATAATAACAACGTTATGGAACCGCAAGCAATTCAAAGAGACGCACTTCAAACCGCATTAGGTGTAACCATTCTACATAACGAGAGTGCCATGATGGCCCTATATCGCTCAACTGAGTACACTGCCATTTTGACTGAATTATATTGATATGCCAATAAATTGATCTAGGTTCTGTCAAAATCCACTAGCAGTTTAGGAGATGTATATATAGGAACAAACCCCTACCCCTGACGACCGTATTTTTGACAGAACCTAAGAATCAATACTTTCTTGAAGAAGACCATTAGACAATGCTAAACACCAAATATCAAAGCTCTGGGCCTTATGGTTTTGGACAAGAAGATTTTTAGTTTACCCTAATCTTTTGAAATCTGTATATGTTTCTGTGACCTTCTTATGCAGCAGACGGAAACCATGTATGCTATTTTGAAAGAGGCTCGTCCAATGATACAGTGAAGTTTGGACAAAATCAGTTCAGCGGGTTTTGAGATGTCGTTTAAAGACTCTCGAACCAATTATCTGGCCCTGTCAACATTAATTGCTGAGTGAACTGGGGCCATCCTGATGCTCTTTTTTCCAATGTGTGATTAGTATATATTAGCAAATATACGTGCATATAATATTATAATTGTGGCAAATACTTACAATGTACCATGCGCGTTCCTGTCTTGAGCAACATCAGTAACAACAACACGTTTTACTGTACTAAGATCAATTAAAGTAACAACTGTTCAACAAAATGTGTTACCCAAATGGTGTTGAAATATATATATATATATATATATATACAGACCTTATTGCAAACAGTCTTGGTTTAGATATACAAACAGCAAGTTGCTACAGTGTACACATAACAATAATTGTAAATCAACTTTGCGAGAGACAGTTGATAAACCGGTCCTGATTGCATAGAAGTTCCACTGTTCTAAGTTGTCATGATTGATATGAAAGTTATATCACAGACCCACTACTGTTTGATAACACTTAATATTATCCATGCACAAACCACTGCTTTCAATTGACTGTTTGTTCCTTATCCTATACTCAAGACTTTGAAATGGAGACAAATATGTGCCGAGCTCTTCTATCGAACGAGCTCTGAGATTGTTATATTAAGAGCCGCATTAAACTTCATCTCAGACCTTCACGAGTGTGGTCTTTAAACCGTACGAGCAAATTAAGATTCAGACGCACTTTTTCTTATTCGTTCTTAATTAGAATACTTCTCAGTGATCCATCAAGCTTAACTGTATATGTCTTATGACAAGACTCAGATATGAGTTGTGTTACTGCCTAACATTGTTATATCTATCGAACATATTGTTATACAGCATGAACGTACTAACATTTCAACGGCCTGAAATGTCTTAAATAGCATATATGTATTGAAGATATTTTCCTTGCAGACAGGGATATAACTGCATTACCGATATAGATGCTTTACTAGCCATATAAGTATATTACCAATATCCTATTATAAGCGAATTATGACTTTCAATTTTGTATACTGTCATATAATTAGGTAGCCTGGCGTCTAGATAAAAACATTTAACCCGAAATTCGTCCTCAGTGTACCAAATCATAAAAAAATATTAACATAATATTATTTCAATCGTAATACAAATAACATATATCGGTATACATAATACAGGTTAATATTCAAAAACAATTTTAAATGTATTCATTGATAATATGAGCGTTAAATTTTAATGAATCAAATTATAATATAATCACGGTATACATTCGTCACGAAACAGGTTGTCAACAAGCACACACTATAAGACACGGTCCCGAATCAGATTGCATTCGACAGGTGCATATAAGTAAGCTTCAACCACGTGATTGTAATTTAAAATATGATTATTAATCTTTGTTGTATTTGAGATTGAAGTGGATAGTTGTGCTCTGGTGAATTTATGCATGTGAGTTTAGATGGAGATCAATAACCCTTATTGGGCCTTCAAGTCTTCAATCCCTAATTTATAACAGTGCCTCAATCTCACAGAATATTTACAACTGTCGCAGTGATAAACATTCATCTATAACTTTAACTTCTTTTTCGCACACTGAAATCACTTTATTTATGTAGTCGGGACCAATAATTGTCAAACTAGTATGCCAATGATCCGATAATTGTCTACTCAAGACAGAAAAATATGAATGGGATATAAAGTAGGGGATTAATTTTCATTGAGACACGAAAGTATAACATAATTTGTTCTTCAGAACAGTTACTTTAGCAGACGAATAAAGCAAGGATTGTGTAAATGACGTCATCCAGACGAATAAAGCAAGGATTGTGTGAATGACGTCATCCAGACGAATAAAGCAAGGATTGTGTAAATGATGTCACCCAGACGAACAAGGCGTATTTTCCAACTTTTTTCCAATTCTTCAAACGCTAAGGTTCTTCCTAGAACCAAAGCTGGTGTTATGTAAATTTATGGAAAATCTTCAGAATAATTCCCCTATTGAATCAACAACACCTGCTATTATTTCCTCACAATATTTACGTATTGTATCGGTAATGCATATGGTAGTTGTATACGAATGTTTTGGCATTTTGAAATAAGTACAGTCATATCGGAGGGTTGGTGTTTTAAGACGTCTTTTATCTGTGTATCGGTTATGTACGACAGTCCGTATACCTAAGCAGCGTTCCTGGATTACCAACCACTACTAATCTGTTTTCCGCTAGCAACCGTCAAATATCTGAGTTGAAGAACTAGTGTCTTTTGATGCATTATTTTCATTCAAATTGTCACGGAGAACCAAACGCTTCACCCGCAATTCGAACCTGCGCTCTCCAAAATGGCAGTCGAGTATTCAGGCAGATTGGCTTTATCTTGTTATAAAATACGAACTTTAACAACCTAAGTATATGGAGGCGGTGATTTGGATAAAGTATATAATTGCAACGATCACTATGCCTATTCTGCGTGTGGGCATACAGGATATTGAACTGCGCAAGTTTCGATTTTTAACTTGTTGATATGTTACCGTGGCAACATTATTAACAAAGGACGATTCAATTACAGAAACTCCTTGCAAAATGCCAAGGCAAATATTTACTAACTAAAGATCTTGTAGGCAGAAATATCGTAACACATTAAAACGGTTTTGACATTATGCCAATAACTTTAGCAATTAAATGTTCTTAAATTACCATTTGAAAGATATGAAATGCTGCTTTTGGCGACTACAAAATCGAAATATTTCGGCCGGTTAATAGGCTTCTGAAGCCTTGAGAAATCTATGATAAAGAAAAAAAATCAAACAGAATGTGATGAAGCTGAATTATCTCTGTGAAACAGCGAAACCGAATTTCCAAGATAACATAATCACTTTGACATTAAATGACATTTTCGCATTGCATATGTTGTAACAAATGCTCACAACATCAAGACGACAACCAGGTCCGTAACTCAAGGATGAAGGTCGCACATTGACCTTTAATGCCATTGGTACTTCGTTAATACCGCCGTGTCCGTTCAGAATTTATGCCTGCATTGACCGTTTTTCAAATAACATAAATGTTAACTACATTAAAAAGACATGTCTCGCGCAGTTGTTCTGTTCATAGCGAAAAGACACAGCATTAATTTTCCGCCAAACGGTGACTGACCCTCAATTATTTAACATGATTGGAAGCATATCCGGTAAGGGACTTAATAGTGCTATGCAATACTCCATTCACTCGTTTATATTATGCGGTATATTTATATAGCTGTTAAAAGTGAGGTTAGCTAGCTGTTAAATCGATTTAAACTCCCAGTATTTAATTGACACTTTAAGCCTATAAATCGTTATATGACGTTTTCTTTCTTTTTTATGTTTTAGATGGATGTTAAACTTCCCTTTCCATGTGCATTTCCTTCACCAAATATAACATTCGTGCCCCCCTTTCGGCCATGGCCACATGAGCTGCAGTTTATTCCATCAATCCAGTCATTTCCCCATCACTTATTGTTCTCTTAAATTTATTACACTGTTGTTTTGATAGTCAGTCAGACAATTCCATATTTCTCCAAGTTGTAGCAGGAAACGCCACATACACAAGACAATGCCTTCCCTCACAGCCACACGGATACAACGACCTACCAGAAATCAAGGATTGCGATTGTGCAAGGACGTGTATGAACATAGAATAACAAATATAACAGGAATACTTAGATGGAAAGGAGCATAAAATGTATTTCGACAAACTTATTATGATACGCGTACAATCAAGATTAATCAATGATTTTTCGGCGCAGCCGTACTAACATGGTCTTGCTATTTGCATATCAGTTTTTTGTAAACCAATCAAATCTTACGTTAACCACCAAGGCAATTTCTATTCAACCGAAAAATATTTGAAACCTTGACGCAGATTAGTGTGTATAGTGTATTTCAAGATTTATCAAGTAAGTAGTGTTGTTCTTCATCACCACGGGGAATTGTCCGGTGTTGGAATTAAGAAGACTTTCTTGGTTTTATGTACCAGTCGCGAACATTCATATTGTTTATATCAAATACATCGCTATGTAACAAGTTTATTAACATGGGTGTATGAGTTCACGACTTACGCAATAAGTAATGGTGAACTATATTGAAACAGACTTAACTGTCTCTATGACTAATCACACTACGGAGATGTTTGTATCCATTCTCCTAGGCAGTGATTTTCCATTACGGGTCTCGGATTTTCTGTAATTGAATGACCGGCAGTCGTAACATTTAGGCATTGTTTTATGTTGTACAACAAAACCTTCAGATTGCAATAAATTTGCAAACTTCAAGTAGCGCCGACCATCTTTAATAAAGATATTTCTTGTTTCTATTACCGAATAGCGGTGATCCGCGGAACAAGACTGTCATGTTCAATTGTTATGTTATATAGACCAAGGAAAATCATTAATATAAAAATGTCGATACGAAACTTACGTACACTCATAAAAAGCTATATATCCACAGGAATGGTTTGTATTATACCTAAACGTAATGTTCAGGATTCTAGATTCCTGCCATTGAGTTGATGTCATCCTTACAATATATTTGATGCAATTTGCCCAATGTTATATGTCAGGAACCAATTACCCCGGGGTTCACCCGTAGGGGACTAATCATTGGCAGGAACATATGAATGTTTAAATATAGAAACAGGCAGACTTAAGTCTGAAATGTTACGATTAATATTTCATAATGTTCAAAATATCTTCGAAGTATGATGTAGTATGTGGTATACCAAAGTTATATTTGACTTGCGCTTATGGATCCGACAAACTGAAACAGCTGTTCCATAACCAACCAATTATCAATAAATTATAAACACAGACAGAATTTAAAGACATTTTTAAAACTTTCTTAGAAGGTTTAATTGTTTCTTGGAAACTTATAAGACAGAAAGGATTGTTTTAACACCAACTTGACTATTACAGTACTACATAAATTTTAAATGGAATTTTATTTTCTGCTAGAATCGACCAAATTGAAGGTGAAACTAATTAAAGTTAACATGACAAACGATATGAAAATTGACATTGCGGTATTTGAAATATGACAACCGTCTCATATAGCCTTTAAAGATGTATCTGGCCCGTCTCAACGTTAACTATTACCAGTGCTGTTGCAACATTCGCTAAGATATTGTTAACACTGAACACAGCCGCGGCCGTGGTCCAGTGGTTAGTCCGCTGGACTTGAAATCCGGCGATCCGGGTTCGATTCCCCGGCGATCCGGGTTCGATTCCCGGTCGCGGCAGGTCATAACCTTCCATGAAAATTTGACAAAAATGTCGATTTTCCTCCGCATGTGGAGAAGTTGCCGGCTCCTTGTGGAAGGGTTAGTTAGTACTGGTTAGATTTCAGTCCAGGAAACAACTGGTTAGGTGAACCGGCCGCCGTATATAACTGAAATATTGTTGAGAAACGGCGTTAAACCCGATGAAACAAACATTAACACTGAACAATTGCAAAGTAATACTGATTCCAAAGAGCTTGCTCTATCATGTTGCGCACAGACAAAACTTGTAAAAACCCGCTTGGTAAAAATTTAATTGTATTACAAGCTTCTTTTTTCAACAAATATATTGAGGAATACGTTATTAATGTATTCTATGATAATGCACATTAATTGATGCTTTAACCAATGAAATATATGTTCCATGTTCATTTAGGTAAAAATGAACGTAATATGCGCTTCCAATCGGGTCGATACATGTTTTAACGGACATGATGACTAAAAGCAAGAACATAACTAGTTCTTTGCAGTATCTCACAATGGATGATACATTGGATAAAATAACGATGTCGTTCAGGGAACGCCACATTACAAGGCTAAAATTTGTCAATTTAGTGTCAAATTGTTTTCATATTTTATATCAATTCCTCAGATTTTGAAAGTTATTTTGTTTCTATAATTTATAAACTTCTTTGTGTTATTTGGGTACTTCACGATACTATAGCAACGCATTACTATGACTTATAAACGTTCTTTGTTTGGATTGATACTATTAAGTAACCGTAAACGTTTAAGTTGTAAACCGATGACAGGTTTGTTGAACGATAATCTTTATCTATATAAGTATATTTGAATCAGTTTGAGACAGTTTAATTACCTAATTGATAGACAAATACGCGTCTATGGTTTCGGCGTAACATTTATGTGGCTTCTGCGGGAAAACAGTCTCTACGCAAGACAAAGGTTTTTGTATGTATTATGAAATTATAATCACGTGATTAACGCATGACACCTCCCCTCTTTCACGGGTAATTTGTTATGACATTGAATAAAAGAAATAATATTGGTTGTGAGGAGACACTTTTAGGAAATTGTCTAAGTGACATTTGTCTTTGTGACTATTTTTACTTTGTGTTTATTTTCTTTGTGATTCAAACTCTAAAACTTTGTGTATGTGAAACTTAACTTAGTGATTATTATTGAATATACTTTTATGTGAACGTTATTATTACTCTGCAGACTTTGTTCACTGTTATTAAATTTGATTATAAACGGAACTGTGCTAGTGTCGTTTTATCGTGCCATCATCACATCCCTGGTTATGGATCATTGCTCCCTCCACTACGTTACGTGCGTGTACCGATTTGGGCCGCGTAACACATACAAACTGCACAGCAACCCAAAATGCAGAAAGAGTTGATCGACGTTTTTCCTTATTAATTGAAGAGGCCATACCAATATGGATAGATGGTTAGCGTCCTTAGGCGAAAAGGTTTTCGCAGTCTGATAGGTATGTTTCTAAAAATGAACCTGACGCTAAACATATATATAATTTGGTATTCTATCTGAAGTTATCTATATAGCATGTTTAGTTATCTGTACAAATTTACTATCGCTTTCTACTACTATAAATATCAGAAACTTCTATGTCAATACTCATTTACGGTTTATTTATAGCAATCGTTACATATTTAGATATTCGATTAAAGGTATTTCTCAATGTGACTTGGCTTCTACACGCATTTCCCGATTTTACCCCAGTTTTACTAAATGACTCCACGAATCAAAGGTCCTAAACGGCAGGTGGCGTTTCCGACAAAGAAATGTTGTAGCAGTCTCGCATACACGATGCTCGTTCGTCATATACGTATACGACAATAAAAGGTGTTCGCTCTCAGAACAGGAGTGATCACGTTATGTTGTACAACTGATTCAGATAAACCTGTCTTCTGATTGACTAACACTATCGAGGACAAGTCGCTAGATCTTTGGTAAATTTGCAGAGATTGTCGCATGTCTCTGTCTCGAGTTGACTTTCGCATGGCACAAAAAAACTATTCATTGCGATCCATCTATGGAAATTGAATTCAGTGGCAATTTGACACTTATGACCATAGAAAATAATCGCACAACTATCGCAAGACAGCCAGAGACAGCTGCCGAACACTTGGAATCAATCCTGCAATACCCAATTTTCGAGAAAAATATAATTATACGTTCGGTTTCCAGATGTGACAGATAGGAAACTAAGTGCCTTCTCAAGAGTCAGTGCAATTGTCGCATGCTACTTCGCTAATGTCCACGACAGCAATCCGCATGTCGTGTACTTGTCATTGGTCTTTTTGTTTCAAGATATCTTGGGGCTTTATGATTGTCTTTTTAAAACATTGATGGTAAAGAGTGCGATGACCTGTTCGACTGGTCCGAGACTAATATGAATGGAAATCCACCAATCCCTAATACAGTACCGTAAGATAATTTGATTGCTCTCTAACATGTTGGACGTACCACATTGTAGTAACACAATTACGCAGATAGAATTTCATTCATGCCTGGTATCTTGCAAATGTGTCTTGCCATGGTGACTGACAAGCTACAATAAACGAATTTAGTTTATTGCGAACAATGCGGTGATAAATATTGAATAAACTTACCGGTCGAACCACCACCATACTGCAAGGACATAATATGGCGTCCAACAAAAGATAAAAACACCAACTGAAATGTATTGATAAACAATTTGTGGTAAAAAGCATATCGAAGAAAAAAGTAATGGAAAAAGAAATTGCGTAATGCAATGTGCGAAGCAAGCTTTATATATGTTGTACGTTGTATTTAACACATCAACATTAGTTTAAACATGTTTATTTGCATCACTTGCAACACAAGTTTACACAAATTATATTAATCACTCTTGATGACTGATTAATAGGTTACAAACAAGTTCTCGCGCCTAACTATGGAACTTTGAAGTTCGCGGTTCAACCTCGCTCAATGCGTGATTCGAACTCACAATCTTCGGATCAGGAGTCAAGTGCTCTACCTAACGACCACTTAAGGAATTTTGCATATTGTTTTCGTTTAGCCGGAAATTTGAAATGTTGTGATATATTGTACTTATTCCCCTCAGAAGAAATTATTGAAATTATAAAAAGGTGATTAACTTACCAATGATTATCGTCATCTTGAGTGTCCTAGATCTTGCCCTTTCGATGTTTCCGACGGCCGACCGTCGAAGTCTACTACCAGTGTTGGATGAATTCAACACTTGCATTTCCTCTGAAACATGATAGACAAATTATCCAGTTGTTAGATAATGCAGTGTTCGTTGTCATGCTCCTGCATAGCGAGTTCTTCTAGTCAAACAAGAACTAAGGCGATTATGAGTTTGATATTGCAATACACTAGTATGCTATTTCAGTTCCACAGTTTGGGTATAAGATAACTTTATGGCCATGCTAAGCTTCGATTTAAAGTTGGATCATATTAAAAGGTAAGGACTACCTCCTTGCAGACATTATTCGCAATAATGTATCAAGAAACACAAACAAATAAATTAATTAATTAACAGATGTATAAGCTGCATAAATTACACTCGGTCATTTGTCCTAAAATATGCGTTTTTATCATATATTTTTTTTCCAATTTAGTACAATGGTTCAACATACTTCGCGAAATAATTAAAACCACAGTTTCCGAATGTACCTATGACCATTTCAGCGATTTGCGTCACGATTTATACAACGTTAACAATTTAGATTGAATTACGATATTAATGACGTTGAATAACCACATGGGTGCTTCACTGATCATCGATCCAGCCAATATTGCACTTGCAATCAAGTGCATATCAAATTATAAACATATTGCCACTGTCACAAAGCAGGCAATAAGTGTATACAACATCAAGGCGTTCTAACATACCTTTACTCTGGCGAGTTTTCTTTGAAATCTCTCGAAGTATTAAAGCATACGATAAAGTAATTACAACCAATGGTAGCCCATACATCGCAACCATTGTATACAGATTGTATACTAGTTCATGTGTCGGTGTTGGAAAGAAATTAAATGTCACACATTGCTTGAACCAGGGATGGTGTGGATGCGCCTCAACGTGGAATATAACACCCTGAAAATAAAACCAATGTATCAGCCAGATTTAATTACAGTCCTATGGCAGACATATACATGTATGTTATGGAATATCACAACTGTTGTCATTTTTAGTCAAATTGAAATTTGATTAAACAAAAGACTTATATATGTTTAAAATACATATGGTATTAATATATTTCTGTTGTCCATTTGCTAGAGCAGTTTTGTGTTACATTAACCATTTGCGTTCTACAAATATGCGTTCCCAATAACGCTGACGGTCACAATTTCTAGCCACGGGTGCTTGTGCGCGCTACATGCAGTGACGCATACCGACAGTTTATTGCATTTTATTTCGTATGTTGACGTGTATCGTCTGCTGGGATGCGGCGCACCAATGTTAGAAGTTATATATCTGTTGAATGTCAATGGTGAATCATTTGGGAAGCGACGTATTTCATACACGAACCGAATTGCTATTTGTGACCAACCTGTTATATATTTCAATAGTGCAGTTAAATTTAAATTAATGGGACATCTTACATTTGAATAATGTCCCCGCTGAATATAAGTATTTCTGTTGATCGAGATAATATATTGTATAAACATTGCTAGCATCTTAAATTGACTATTGATTGCCTTAGCTGTCTGGTTTATGAGGAAACATGCAGTTCAACAGTTCTAATAACCGCAACGCCTACCCTTATGTTATTGTGGAAAGGGTTGCGATCAAAGCAATGTTACAATATCAAATATAATGAAACATCGAGTTACAAAACCAAGGCAAACTGGTGTATGATTTTATAGGCTTGTTCATATTTTAGTTTGGTTACGTTCAAGTTGAGAAATTTCACGCAACTGCTATAAATTATCGACTTTCAGATCCAATGCAAACTTTGATTAACGTTTTCGTTTTCTCTTATGACTGCATGGTGGATATTACATCCCACAAACAATTTATCTGTTAAGACGGTAACTACTTGCAGCAGATATCGTGCCGCCGCATTGTACTACCACGTGGTATGATATAGTACCAACACAAGTGTCGTAAACTTAACACCGCATCAAGCATTCCTAGTACTACCCCTATAATGCATAACGCATACAAGACAGCGCTGTCAGTGGATTTGCCACAAACGTCTTGTAGGCGAATGCTCTATCATAACGCTACCATACCGGTGCCTAAAAATTATAAAATAAAGAGAAGTTCGATGCAGACATAAAACTGTCGAGTGAATACCTGGTAAAAATATCTCGCTATGGAAATTTAATTATGTTTGCTGTTGTATTCCGTTCGTCGTTGATAGCAGCTTTTGCAATGTAATAAAATACGCAATCTATAACAATCGTTACATTTAATGGATTTACTACAATTTGGATATTAATAATGGTTATAAAATTATCATAAAATATCAAGAGCCATGACATTGTCACAATTATTCAATATTTCGCTTTTTAACAAATTCAATTAGCATATTAGATTATATTAAGTAGTATAATATGTATAAATATATCACTTGTCAAACCCAACCGTTCAATAATTGATTAATCAGATACGCTTCAAACAGTTATATTTAAAACTATGCGTAAGTTAAGCATATTTCACACATTGACTCTTGTCTAATTAATATGAAGCACGTAAATTCATAAGAAATCTAACAAACCTTCAACAGAGCTTTTAGTTTGTTTTAATCGGTTTTAACGCCATTTAAGAAAGACAACACTTAGCTAAACACGCCGGTCAGTTGACCTTAACAGTTTTCCTTGAATTAAATTTACCAGTACTAACTTGCCATTCAACAAGCAGCAGCGACATGGGAGACATACCTCACGGAAGTACATTTACCTGCTCAGTCCAAGACCCGGTAACAGTCTGGCGCTCTTACCATGCTAACCAGGTGGACTCAGTAAACTTGAGAACGGTAATTGCCGTCGAGTCAGTTACGATATTTTCATACTCTAGTCGTAGTATAAATATATCATACGGGCTCTCGGACTCATTGAAACTTATACCACAATCAACTAAATGGGTATACCATAAAGTGAATCATATTTATTTATAAAGTAGTTAACATTACTTGATTTCCTATTCGATTTCTTTACTCATTTTAGATATGTAGATAGATGTATAGATTTCAACATAAAATGTACAATTAACATGGCAATATAAAAATAAGACCTACATTAGTAATAAAAGTATGTATGAATTAATAAAGTCATATTAATCAACATTATTTGTTAAGGATGACCCAAGTAAAAACTCTTATTTCCGTTGTGGTCCTTAATATACAGTAGTGTGTGACACAGGAAGAATTTTAAGCAATGTATTAAGTTTATCAAAGAAAGACATTAAGTTACATAAAATATAAACAAATAGTTTAAATGATGAACAATAAGTTATCTTTGACAGGAATATTGCATGAAAAAAACTAAATAAATAAACTTAACAATGCATTAGGTTATTAACTCTTACTATCACAGATAGCAGTTAGCAATGTAACCGAAGTAATGCATCTATAAATTGCATGTAGCACGGAAGAGTTGAAATCTCATAAAAGTTAATAAAAATGAAAAATAGTAAATTATTTAAAATGATATTGAAAGCTGTTTCAGCCTTGCATTTAAAAGAAGAAAAACTTTTGGCATCCCTCACATTACTTGACTCTAGATGAGGGATTTTTACTGTCTCGCCAAAAGTATTACTTTCTAGTGCAAACACATAGAACATAGAATACAGTGGGGAAACTGTCGTTCACTAATCCAAATTACAAATGCATGAAAATACCTCAGAGTGAAATAAATTAACAAAAAATATATAGAGGTAGAATTTCAATTAAATGTTCGATTGATGTGTTCAAACTTTACAATCCAAATCTATGTCAAGCAACCTACTTAATTCTCACTTGGCCGAAGATGAAACCTTATTTCTTAGAAATTTGCCGTTAAAAGTCATTAATACATCTTCTTCCTTTACACAAATGTTTCATCGAGGAAGTTTGACAAATGGCATTCCTTATCATTAGACAAATTAATTGGTAACGTGAGAGCACGCAGGGATCCACGCAAGTAATTGGTTTCTTTGATATTCTAGTGTCCTGCTTACTGTCCAATTGTATGCCTATAAAGGTCGTCTTTCAAGAATACGTTGTCACATGCTCTATTTGTTCTTTGAAAAGCTGAACAATCAAAGTCTCCATTTCTATTTGATTGTATGGAAACTGAAAGAAAATCCTGATTCAGGTGTTCCGGATGTCACTTTACAATAATGTAGGTCATTAACTACATCTAGCTTTACATACATTTTACTTTTGTATGCACCGAATTTTAGAACATGTGTATACTGTATCTTGTAATTTGGTATTACATACAATGCATTGTATAATTTACAGTAAAACTTCGAAATCTCGAACTGCCGTCGGATCCAGCAATTAGTTCGAGCCATCTATTGTTCGGGGCATCAATGGTATACATGTGTATGTACGAACTGACTGTTCCATGTACGAGTATACTATGCGTTATCAAAGTGGTTAATATAATAAATTTCGGATAGAATTAATACCAAGTTTGATGCTTCGACGGAGTTTACTCAATAAAGTTTACACTTTTGTTAAGAAATTAATGAAATGGTAGCTAGGGACAGCAAATCATGTTCAAGTGTTCGACCTATCTCTGTTTGAGTGATATACTGTTAGCTACTACGAAATAAGAAGGAATTTCGCCGGGACTTAAGAACCTGTTCGATGTATCTACTGTGTTCTAGCCTAAACTGTTCGAGGTTTCGAAGTTCTACTGTACCATAAAAGAACTTAAAACGATACAGACCATGAAAGGTGACATTCATCAAAGAGCCTTCATTGGACAGCCCTTGACAAACGGAAAGCGAGGAATCACTCACAGGAAGCAGACTCAAGAATACCAAACGGAACAGGAGGTCATTTCAGGGTACTTGTACCCATATACTACAGACCTGGAAATTAAGCTACACAACGGATGATGATGCATATAGGTTTGACGATTAAAGGTGGGAAAATATTCGTTACATTTTGGGATACCTCAAATTGTGTGACCTTGATAGTGTCAACAGCTATATTATTATGGCCAATGTGTTTATTGAAACAGGCTATAGTAAAGTCATCTTATAGATCTGAAGTAGTTGACCTAGTCAAACCTGAAAAATACGCGCAATAAATCTCATACCTATTAATAACATTGAACAGCCTATATTTTATACCCATTACAAAAAAAGTCTAAAACTTTATTATCCTCATAATCAGAATAGTTATTGAAAGAAAATAATTAAGTTTACCCTTTAGTTTTAGCGACCAACTTGATTATTGGGATAGTAAAATACAGAGAGAGCCATACTCACAAAACCTGGCCACTCCCAGGAAATCCCTGCGTTAAAACATTATTAATATATTACCTAATTAAATGGGGAAGAGGCGTTAAACAAACCGAAATGGGGGTAGCACTGGAATGCACAGTAGTTAAACATGAAGTGAAATTTACCACACATACGTCTCATGGCCTTGGTATCGTCAATTGAGAGACGATACAATCGAACAGCTCGAACTTTGGTCTGTATTAGTATTTTGTTGTAAAACAAGTCTTCTTTTAAATTTCCTAATGGTGTGACAATGTCGCCTATATAAATAGCCGTATGGATGAAAACATAATATCTACTAATAACGACTTGAACTGTGTTAACCGTTTCTAAGACAACAAGGGAATCGATTACCGATGATAATTGATGATGGACTAATCCCTAAGTTATTGCGCAATTTCCCTTCATTAGGACACGATTTTTCGCATCCATAAGACAAATTCCTGTTACGGTATCAATTCCGCATATCGTAATGAAAGACGAATCGACACAAGCAAAATATGACAAACGAGATTGCGATGAGTGGAATCACGGATATATCGCAGTGGTCTAGACGAATCAATTGTCCATAACTCAACTTTATAGATTCAATGTATTGTCATATTCAGGAATAAGTAACGAAACATGGTTTTGATCGCTGTGCTTTTGTCACTTGAGTTATTGATCTTAACACTTCGAAGAAGGAGTAATTCGATGGAATGAAATAACAACAATAAAGCTCAAATTAAACACTATTGCTTATTTAAACACTAACACAAACGATAAACTAGATGGTTGTTTTTTAATAAAAACATACGTCTCCCTGATGGCAGTTTGTCAGTAATTGTAATACTGATACAAGATGTTAGAATAAGATATCAAGCAAACGAGAAAGATAGTGTTTGATCAGTTCACCATGCACTTTATATGTATAAAAGCATCAAAGGGCCATAACTCAGTGAAAAAATTTTGAGCAGAACAAAAAAACGAAGATGCACAACTACACTTGATGTTAATCAATCCTATGAAGTTTAGCCGAAATCCAACCAGCAGTATTGGAGATGAAGCACGGACAAGTCCATATGTTTAAAAACATCAAAGGGCCATAACTCTGTGAAAAATTATCTGAGCGGAACAAAAAACGAAGATGCACAACTACACTTGATGTTGATCAATCCTATGAAGTTTGGCTGAAATCCAACCAGCAGTATTGGAGATAAAGCGCGGACAAGCTAAAAGGGAACGGACGGACAGACGGACAGACAGACACCGGCGGCAACAACAATATGTCTCCCTTGGAGAGAGGGAGACATAATTAATGAATCGTTGAGTTGTTTACAAATTACTTCAGTTTTTATAACTCTTTAATAATGCTAAATAACAACTTGTGTATTGATATTTGAAGCAAGATAGGAAACTCCAAACCACAATGTATCTTCCAGTTTAGTTAAAGCGTTCATCAAATGTCTCAAATTGATATGTATCTCCAGCAAATGATTCAATCTCGTTTTACAAACAAACTATACGTCAGAAAAACTAACCTTTGTACTGCTGTCAGTGCGATACAAATACATTGTATTTTTATATATTAGTTTTTCGATGAGTTCTATTTCTAGAAGTAGTTGAAATTCAGACAACTCTAATGATCTAATCTATTGTTGTTACCCTCTTTGCTCTCGCATTAACAAATTTGGATTGAGATATAAGCACTTCTTTCTACTTTAGATTGTATTGCAGAAGAGTTATAAGAAATCAATAAAGTTTACGCCAGTCGTGTTTGTACATGTTTTCTTAGAACAAATTTTTTTTTTTTTAAAACAAACATTAGTTCTCCGATTTTGACACATTAAGTCATTTACTTTCTTGCCCTGAAAATGCGGGGGAAGTATTGTATTACTTACAGAAGTTACATACAGTATATGCTAGTACCAACAGGAAGCGCAGAAAACATGCTTAGTCAACTGATCACCATACATAACTGGAAGCTTTTAAAGTGCTGAACAGCATATTATCGTAAGTGAGATTTATGAATAAATGCAGTACCTTCACACAATACCAAATGGATTAATAAATCATCCTTATCTTTTGAAATGTCCCAATGAGAATCACAAGTCATCTATTATTTTGTTCATGTTACATGATGACTCCAAGTGTGATTTACATATGATATTTGCATAAACAAGTTCGTTCGCTGGAATGGAATGGAAACGATGAGGTTTGAAATAGCTTATCAACTACAGTACTTCAGAATTTATGTCTGCTGTTAAGGTAAATTCGATATAGCAATTATCTGATATATCTCACATAAATATGATAAGCTATCAGAGCACAAATAATTGAAACCTTTGTCATTTAGTTCACAGTAACTTCCTACACGTCTTAGGTTTAAGCGACATACTACAAAAATTGACCGAGAAGTTGAAGGACGAAAAGGCAACCAGATACGACATTATTCAAGTAGTAGGGTTAGGTTGTATTCGCGTTTATTTATCGTCGCCGCCGGTTTCCCATATGGGCGACACCTCCGGAAGATTGTTAGTCATTTTAGATTTTTAAAGGATAGTGAATGATACAGGAGATGCCCAAGTTCCAGAGGCACCCCGGTTCTTTTACGTGCTAAATGTAAAGCACCATTCACTGGACTTCGGTTTTTCAAAGTCTCGTCCGACAAACTGTAAATACTGTCAGTGGTGGAGCGGGGAATCGAACCTGCGATCCCTGGATTACTAGTCCAGTGTATTACCACAGGACCACTGATCCGCTCTACACATTAGCTTAAATAGGAGAGGACACATTTATGTGAACCAATGCAACGAAAACTTGTCCTCATTGTCATATTACAGCTTGTCTTTGAAACATACAACTATTCCGTAGGTGACCCTCTACGAAGATTGTACATGTTATCTGGATTCATCAAACAAAATGGCTGCCAGTGGACGAAGAAACTTTTCCTATATGCATATAGTGGAAACTTCAAAAATCTTCTTGTCAAAAACAAGGCCCACTTTCAATATAATTTCAACTTAATGTTCATTAGGTTCTTAAATTTTGTTCAATTATGTTTCATAGGTAACCCTATACCAAGAATCAATTCAATTGTGTGATTCACTAAAAATACGACTACCCGGGGGCGGGTAACTTTCCCGATGTGTATACATTAAACTTATATTGATATTCTTTCCATGCTGGAAATCAAACTTTTGCTATCGTTCTGAAAATCTTTGACAAAATTCTGCACCCTGTGGTGCAACACCGTACTACTAACAATTTTAGGCGCTCAAGTGAGCAAATCAGGGCCATTGTGGCCCTCTTGTTTCTATTGTCACTGGAAAATCGTCAAAGTCGCAAGTCTATGAACCATTTGTTGCATTATAATGCACATAATAGTATATTTACCTAAATTTAGAGGTAAGTAATCTTTTATTTTTAATTTATATGCACAAGTCAATGTCTACGTATTATTTAAGTTAATCTTAGACACTATTCTCTGATGTATATACTTTGGAAGTCACGTATCTTAGTTCCATGAATCTCACAAAGATGTTTTAATATGAGGTTAATTAAGCTACACAGTATGGATCTGGAATTTTACAGTTAGGAGTAATTACATCATTACCTTTTTAGACTATTTTTCTTGAAGCGATTTATTGCACATTTTGTAATCAAAACGGTTTCCACGCACGAAAAAGTAAATATCATGCAAAACCACTGACACTCAAACGTTTCACATTAGTAATTGAATATCTTGGACTTAAATTTGCAGTGATTAAAAACGGATCGATCTGTTTTTCTGTGTACCTAGAAGGTAACACATTTGCAAACTAGATTAGTAGTTTTTTGACGTGTTTCTGAAAAAACACACAAAAAAAGTATGTTAAGAACCCACAAATATCATGCATATTATAAGTCATATTTCTTAGCATTAGAATATAAACATGGAGCCTACAAAGGAATACGCTATTTGATGGATCTTTTCGGGACCTGTGATTCAAGAACGCTATATCGAATCACTTGTTGAATTATAAGACCAATCCGCCACTTAAACATTGTATTGACTCCCTCTGCCACAGAAATCGGCTAGTCGCTATTTGACCTTGACCTTTATTGTGTTGTTGTGACTTAACACCAAACAAAAAAAGAACAAAATTCTGTAAAGTATGTTCAAAAGGATAGTCTCTCAGAAAATTCTACACCAACGTTTGTTACTCTTTGCATACCATTTAACCAATAAATGAGAAACAAAATGAGATTGATCACGAATCAGCTTTTAATGTCAGCACAGAAATAAATCATATGTGTAGGCATACCATTTGAAATTGCTGGTATATAGCTGTAAAAGAAAAACTGGATATAAATCTGAATAATTAACGGGTTTTACAGTATATTAGGCAAAACCAAACTGGATCTTTGTTTTTGCATTTTGCAACAAACACACTTTACAACTTTACAATAGTGTATTAAGTAATTTCACATTTACAAACAACGTCAACAAATTAAGAGTCTTAGATCAGTGAAAGCAATATATTTGAAATATGTGGGACACTATAATTTTTCAGATCACAAATATTTAGAATGTTTATTAAACGGCACCAAAGCGAACTTTTTTTATAAAAGGTTTTCCATTCTGAATATTAAAGTTTATAGACTAAGTAAATTGCCAAGCCTGGTTAGTTCGTATTAAGAGCGAAAGGCTGTCACCCGGGAGGTCAGTGCTCGATTCCCGGACTGGGCAGGTCATGTACTTCCGGGACATTTGTCCACGGTCATATGTCCTCCACCTCTAACTCATGTGGGGAAATAGTCAGCTGCTTGCTGAAGGGCAAGTTAGTACTGGTTTAAAATAAATAAATTCCAGAATATTAATTTTGCCATCCGACCACCGTCTTTAACTAGAAAATCTGATAAACGGCGTAAAACAAAACCAAATATTAATTAAAACCAATATTAAGTTAGAGAATTATGCAGTGACAAGTCCATTTAAGTATCTAAGGTATATTGTCAAGTTAAGAACCAGAATTAATCGACTTGCAATTTATTAAGTTGGAAAAGTGTCGAATTTGATTTAAGAAAATGTCGTATCTGTGAAGATAGGTGACAATTTTTTTATTTACTCGAAAGTGATTACTTTAAAGACACCACAAGATTAAAATGTATCACCAAAACCGTTTAATGGCATCCTATTGTATTACATTGTCACTCACTCGTGGACCAATACTTTATTCTCTCTCTTTTCATAACCTAATTAAAACTAAATTATGTGTTCATTAAAGACAGTATTTGTAAATTAAAAAACAATAAACGACTTGGAAGTTCGGAAGATTTGTGGTGCATTCCTGTGTCGTTTTGTGTTCATGTTTGGGTTCGTTGTGATGCTGTGTATGGTTTCCTGGTCTTTTCACTCTTGTTTTTGTGTACAATGCTTTTGTCTGTCTCCTGGGTGTTTTGTACCGTTTGTGTGACGCTTCCGTTATCTACATATGTCGGGTAAAGTGCTCAGTTCTCTTATTTGTTCTTCATGTTCGGTTTTATGTATGTATATATAATTTAAATATTTTAATCAACTGAAAATTACTTAAACGAATGCAGTCGCTTGTAGATAAAGCAAACGCATATAAAAACAATCTCAAAATCTGAATGAATTATTACATTCGATTTTGTAACGCTTTAAGCAAATAGACAATGACACAAACACTAAACACACCCAAATTCAAAGTGTTTCAGTATGCTTTTTTGATGACTGAGTGCTTTGTAAATGGCATTTGCTGTTCGCCTTTTATATCCAATTTTAATCAGATCAAGTTGATCGAAAACGTACAATATGTTATGCATACCACACAACAGCTGCAGCTTCAATTTCACGTATTTGCCAAGTAATCAGCCTATCCCGTAATATGTGCAGAAATAGAACTAAAAGGTGAATTCACTCGTAACAAGTGAGCTCCAGAAAATTATTGGTTTGTTATGTCGCTTTATTTGTTCTTGATAACATGGCCGGACTTGTGCCATGTTCAAAATTGAAAACTAAATAAAGTGAATAAAACTGTATTTTTAGGTCAAAGTTGAATGAGCATTGAAATAGAATATTAACAAATTTGGAATACCATTCGTGAAGAAATACTAAAGAATGGAGTAGTTTGGCTTCTTCATCAGCATTCGTAAACAATAAGACCACATTTACAAAATATCAGTCGTATTTTGTTGGACCATATAGACTAAATAGGGTTACTTGACCGTGAAGCATAAACACACACATTTATATGTAAACACACATTATATTTCGTGCATATGTAAACATGAAACGAACAATGAAAGACACGTTCGCCTTGGAGTGTTTGTCCTTCGAAGGTATTCGATACAAGGATATATTCTAAACGTACGGCTAAAATGCCGAATTTGTTGAGATACCAGTCTATTATCTTTAACACAATTCGTATCTTTAAGTCGTGTCATATGAAATCAAATGTGATAAAATGTCTTAGTCGTATAGTACTACCACAGGCAAATTTAGAAGAACACCAAGTCAGTCTGGACATATTATCAACTTTATCTAATTATTTTAGAAAAGGATAAATTGCAAGCATGTTTCCGTCCTTAAAATTACAGACGTTTAATGATTTCGGAAATTAAATATCGCTTTGATCCTATCTGAACCATACAATACCTTTAGACGTGCACCTCTGCATTTCGTTTCCAACAATAGTTTCCAATCGTTAACAGTCTCTGACTACAATTAAAGTTTGTCCATTTTCATAATGACTAGTTCGGGATATGTTTCAGTACATTTTATATTTATTTTAACATATGTATTAAGAAACACTGTAATCAATTGGTATGCAGAAAAAGATATACTTGTGTTCAAAATCGTTGTTAAAATTATTAAGTACTGGCTTGTGTTTCGTATTTATTAACAATTAAAATCATTTTAAAATTCGTTTGAAGAAACTAATCACATATATGATGTGATAAATGTATACGTCTACGTGAAGTATTTAGTGTCTGTAAGATACACTCGACGCTGTCAACTTTATATGTACATTTATATACGGTAATGTGGAACAGAAATGTTCATTCTCCCTGCGGACATGTTTTTATACAATTTACATGACATTGATTTAGCTTCATTTCGGATTCGCGACGGTAACTTTTTTTAGCACAAACTGGATCAATACTTTAACTTTAAACGAATAAGGTCCGTGCTATTTGAAGCGCGCATAATTTTATTAGAATGACAACATAAATTTTGTGGACATACGAATCGTTGAATAAAACCGTAATGGGAGCAGTTAGAAACCTTTTCCTTTCGAATCCACATTCAGTTTTTAATTATTCATATGGTATTAGCATGCGTGAGTATCATATTAAATATCGCCTGTTAGGAAATATTCGATATTAATTTGATATTAAGTTACATAACAGAAATACGAAGTTCACGGCTTTCGATTGTTACAGTTCGCTTATAACACTGTGCTTTGTGAATTTTCACCGACATCTATGATAGTATGCGTGTTCCATTGCAACTGAGCTATTTTCGAAATTAAAAGCCACGAACCACTGGTTATTCGACAGACTGACTGTCAGTGGAATGGATTCCATCACGTTACGAGCACACATTGGGCTAACGACTATAGTTAGCACGAAACATGTTCATCGTTTGCACTCTCGGTGGATGTTTCATTGTCTCCGGGGGCGTTTTTTAGTTCCATAGTTTCACTTGAGATTCGTGCAGACCATTAACATATATGATATAGATGTCGACATGAGGATATATCTAATAACTTGGAATCAACACGCTTAACCAATGAGGGAAATACTTCCATTTCTGCTAATAGTAGTTTGCATTCGGGTTGAAAAGTTCCATTTCGAGTGTTGAACAACTAACGGCAATTCCATACAGCGATAAGGAATCAATACACTGAAGTGTCCATTGCTTCAAATTGTCGTATCACCAACACAGTTAAATGTAAATTGCTGGACGAAGACACTTCGGATTCAACACAAGTATGACAATTGATGATGGCAATTGCACGGAATGATAAGTATGTTCACAGACGTTGTAATATATGACAACTTGACCACCCTCTACTTTCTGTTATCAACATTTTTTGAATGCACTAACATCGATCATCTGTCAACCGAAATACAATAAAGATCTACGTACAATCTTAAGTAAGATTTTAATATTCTAATTCAACAAATGAATAAATTGTACTAGCTTTTGATGCGGTCTGTATTATAGAACCAAAGTGAAAATGGTCATCCTTACCGAGTACAGTATGGAGCAAACAAAAGGTCAAATCCTTAAAATATATAGAAATAAAACCACCAGTTCTCTCACAGATGACCATGCAATAGCATTCAACTACCTTTCAGGAATCACTGTGGGCATACTGACTGTTGTTGAAACGCTCAACAATTCAGAATGAGACATAGCTAAAGGTCCATTTACGGCAACCTTTACTCAATGCCGTTAACGAATTTATAAATGATTTGCCGAACAATTCGAGTGCTGATCTAGATTAAGTTCGTCTTATGAATGTTGTTAATAATGATATTGTGCTAAATTGGCCCTTCAAAGGTTAAGAATACTACATAAAACTGAGATGGCTTCTTTAAATGATAAGTAAACGATTCTGCAACTTGCCGTCCCATGGTTGTACTCCTGCCTTCAAGCATCCTGTATGTTTATGGCCTATGTTCCGTACGCCTCGTTTACGAAAACCACAGGTGACATTTACACTTCATATACATTGTAAAATTCACCAGCGGTCTACCATAGTTCATTTGTTTGTAAAGTTTTAAATCTCTTTGTGAATGATTTTTCGGTGGGTTTTACTTGTTATGTTCAACACCTTCATTCATCTGTTCTTACTGTTCCTAACACGGCGATGTATGAAACTATACATGCCTGAACTGAACGCGGAAGTACGTCAGAAATTAAATCGATTAACCCATTTCATTCTGGACCCCAATCAGATAAGATATCCTGAATATCTGGAGATTTTATCAATAACTGATAAGCCATTTGGCTTTTTAGGGACTGCTTTAGATATAAATCAATTTCTACATCATTTTTCCATTCACATTCAATTGTTATATACCATTTTAAAGAGAATACATTTTTCTTTCTAGCAGTATAAATTTTAAAATGATATATAATAAATTGAATTCACAACTATTGAACAAACAAAACTAATGGTTAACGAAATATAAGTAAATATTTATTTACCTTAACTTTCAAGGGAATTCCTGTTATATCCATTCACAATATCACATATGTTTAAATGTACAAAAGCAGCAATATAGTATTGGCTACACATAAATTCAAATTTGAAGGAAATATTCCAATATTTACTAAAGTTACAACAATTTGTATGAAATAGGGGTACCAACAAAATGTTAAGTCCAAATTATAGTCACAGTGCTGACTAGGTATACATCCACAATTATCAAATTTGAGGGTAGCTACACATGATAATAATCACCACAGAGTTCTATGAATGAAATCAGAATATTAAAATCCAAGAAAATGCACTGTATGTCTAAAAATATTAAATTTTGAACATTTTTAATTAATTTTTAAATCACTTTTTTAAATTTTTTTTAATTTTCACTTTTTCAGGCCTCAAAATTGGGGGTTTTCACACACTATGTACACATTTATCTTCCCTGAATATGTCTGGCTACACATTTCTTGCATACAGGAACTTGACAAAGTTCACAGCCCATGGGTGTTGCAGGCACACGCTCACCAACTGCAGCATCAATCCTACACTCGTGACACGACTTCCTCTTCTGACCGTATAAGTTGATGATGTTGTGGACAACAACTGGTCTTGTCAAATTCTGATTTGGAGGTGCTCTAAATGGAGTATAATCTCCTATCAAACCATCTGCCAAATCTTCAATGAAGTCTTGGAAGTTGGGCCACTCACTCTTCACATATTCAGGGTTCGAGTCTTTGGCCACAATATAACTGTTGTGAGCACAAACGACTAACAGATAGTGGAAAATTCTACGCCACCATTTCCTGGATCGATGATTCAGCAGGTAGTATCCAACCATCTGATCCATTAAGTCCACCCCTTTCATATGGTCCTGGTAGTCAGACAGCATCTTGGGCACTTCCACTCGCTGTTGAATGTCATGACCCGATCGACGCTTGACATAACCAGTGGATGTAGGATCATGAAAGTTTGACATTACAAGCACTGGTTTAGTGTCCATCCATGCACAGAAAGAAAGATCGTCTTTCTGTGCAAGGGAGTACTGATGCTTCTGCATTCGATTGTTCTTTGGCAGCAGATTCACGGGTAGTCCCTTCCGATTGCTGCGAACTGTCCCACAAGCATTTATTCCGCGCATTAGAAGTTCTTGTAGAAGTGGCGCACTTGTGTAAAAATTATCCATATACACACAGATATTTGTATTCTGCAAGTGCCCCACAAGATCTGTCACAACTCTATGAGTTAAACCCTTTTCTTGTCCCTCTTCTTTACCACAATACACTTGGAACTTATGGAGATATCCAGTCGAGCTCTCCGACAATGACCAAACCTTCACACCCCATTTGATAGGTTTAGCCGGTAAATACTGTCTGAATGAAAGGCGACCCTTGAACTTGATCATACTTTCATCCACAGTCACATTTTCATATGGTGTGTATGCTGCAGAAAAGTTCTTATTCATTTGGTCAATGAACCAGCGGAGCTTGAGAAGTTTGTCTGGTTGTGTAGGGCGGTCTTCATTGTTGTGGAGATGAAGGTATCTCCAAATAAGATTAAATCTGTCTCTGGACATGATGGAGTTGAAGGAGGTTCTGAACATCCTCTTCTTCTGACGCCAGTAATCGTTTCTTGCTGGAAGACGTATTACACCCATACAAAAGATCAGTCCAATGAAAGCTTTCATTGTAGGACTGTCCACTGGTAACCATTTAGGAGCGTTGGGAGGGGGTGGGTTTCTTGTCCTCTCTTGATCAGCATACCTGTTTGTTTCAGAAACTAATCTGT
This sequence comes from Mactromeris polynyma, assembly GCA_032209605.1. Classification (NCBI taxonomy): domain Eukaryota; kingdom Metazoa; phylum Mollusca; class Bivalvia; order Venerida; family Mactridae; genus Mactromeris; species Mactromeris polynyma. Next base: position 37,210,748 of record JASFXZ010000001.1, on the reverse strand, counting down.
CCCAAATATTGTTACCAAACAACAATTCAAAATAGTTATGTGGTTGGGCTTCTTCTGGGTGTAGAAATGTCGTTCCCCCATTCGATCTATACCGACGTTGTACACGTGGAGAGAAATTTTCATACCTCCAATCAAAATCGAACCCATCAATTTCCTCATCATCCTCGTCGTCCGATGCGAAAAACCCATCCAAAAGCTGATCTCGATGTTGAGAAATTTCTTCAACCTGAATGTTGTGAATATCCAACATTTCCTCGTCGAAATCCTCGATTCTTTCGCCGATCGGCAAGTCTATATCGCTACCATCGCTTTCATACTCCATCGAATCCGCCATTGCAAAAATCTATGATGAAATCGCTTCAAAATCGTTGTAAACAAATCGTTTTTTCTTTAACTTCCGTGTTTTTAAATTCCGCGGACTAAAGTGTTATATCTGCGCATGCTCAGCCTCGTTTTATTGAAGGAATTCCCGGTGCGTCGTAAGAAAAGACAACATGTGAAAATCGCATGTAAACAATGGTACTCGACGACCTCGCTGGAACTACCCGTCTACGGGTATCCCGAATATTAAGGCACGTACTCGTACACGCGTATCCCGAATGAAATGGGTTAAATGTGGATCATTATATACCGGCAATAATGTTGCGTCGGTAATTTTATGCAAAAATAAGCAAAATGAAATGCAAAGTGGTGCAATTATTGGTGTTATTTGTGCAATGCAATCCATTTCAAGGTTTGTGTAAGAGAGATCGGTGTTGTTGTCAACATTGTCTCATTGACGTGTCTTGGTTCAAGGTTCTTTGCTGATACAATCATGCAATGAGTGCGCAAGCATTGCAATATTAATATGCTCTTTCATCACAAGTTTAGAGATAATCCAGCTCCAGTATTTTGTGTCGTAACATAGACCTTCTGATAACGTGTTATGGCATTATATAGTTAATCAAACACGGCATCATAATTAATTCTGTCAATCATTTGCCATTATCAGAATGCTGAGTCTTAATCGTTTTTTTATATCGATGGCAATAAGTTTGATATTAACTTGTCGACGTCGCTTTTTCGTTTTGTTTCTGCAACATATATTATCCAGAGCCGAAAGGTCGAACATAAGTGCACCGATTTAATTAGCAACTTGAATGAGATTATAATTTGATATCATTAATGAAAAAAGACAAATGCACTACATTTGATAGATAATTTACTAGACTTTCTATAACAAAACCCTTGAGAACTATAAAAGTGACATCGTCATACTGAGAATGACGGATGCACAAAAAGAGCCTCTCGATGCGGTTCCCAAGGTAGGATACAAATAAAAAAAGGTGGCCGGGGAAAAATAAAACCAAGTATAAAAGGCATATGGAACAAGAAAAGACAGAATGTTGTCTCGCACTAATCCGGCTTTAATGCCGAAAAGCCTACATCAACAACATTAAAGCTGACGGAGATGAAACTAGAAGGATACACCCAGCTATACAAAGGATCTAGGCAATTTTAATTAGCTAGGTTAGAAATGAAAGTTCAATTAAAGACATAAGCAAGGAAAACGTGGATTTCAAATTAAAGGAATAACAACTAGAAATGTATCCATTGGACACGGACAACTTTAAGACATATACCAGCAAATAATAATTCAATGATGCAGCGCAACCTTATTAAACAGTGCTTAATATGAGTAAAGAAATAAAGTCATGTTTGAGAAACACGAAAAATCGGTCAATGGCGCTACCGGGAATCGAACCCAGGTCTACGGATTGCCGGTCCGTTATGCTAACCACTACACCAATGCGGCTTGATGTCATTTTCGTGTAAATTTTTCATATATAAATTTACGATTAAGGTAAACTACACGTTGGACGTAGTACGGGGCATATTTTTACATATGCCAACAAATGATCACATTAATTAAATGTTGCAATGCAACTTTATCAGTACCTTATACATTAGCAAATAAAGCTTATGTTCAGCTGTTGAAAGTTTAATTGAACCACTTGTCTGTGAAAGTAAGGCCAATTTATTCCAAATCCCATAACCGACAGCAAATTTCTTGGCAATATTACGATATTGGCATTATATTTTATGTCAGAAAATGAACTTGGCAATTTAAATCTTGTACCGCGGCCTTTTTATGATTTCTGTTATTTTCAATTTATTTAATATTGAATATTCGTACTCAGTTTACATTGGAAAATGAATAAAGTGAAATATTGCACTGTGACCTTGACCTTTTAGATACGGACACCATTGTTGCACAACACACATTATCTTCTTATGGTGATCTTTTCTGTCAAGTCATTTCAAAATCCTACAGTACACAACAAAGTTCTGAACCGAAAACTATCTTGACCTGGTCGGACAAGCAGACAGACTGACTACTAGACGAACGGACGAACACATGGACATGGATAACACTGTATGCCTGTCCTCCATTTTAAGGCGAGGGCATAAAATATATGAGAGCGATATAATTGTTGAGAAAATTGTAAAATAAATTAAATGACGCCGACATTGACCTGAATCAATAGCCGATTTATTTTAGCACATCTTGACCAATATCATTAAATTATTTGAACTTGCAGGATCTTTTACCTAAACAACATATTTGACCAGAATGCAAATACGATCGCAACTTTACAATACTTTGGAGTGTTTGATGAATTTCCAGTATCATTAAACATTCGCACACATTTTGCATACAATGGCGCGTAATAATGATGTACGCCAGACAGCAAGGGCAGTACTTTGATATTCCTCCTGAGTACAAAACGTGTTTTAACCTCTAGGTAACTTTGACATATGTAACATCCAATTAGAACATTCAGCCATTTTTGGCTGAAATCAATACCACATCGTCAGTGGAATCAACATATTATTTTTATGATAACGCATGTCCCTATTGGTTCCTATGTCAGAATTAATTGGCAAAGTATGTAGTTAATTCCTCGTCAGATTAAATTATATAAATCAATTTATTGACTAAATACAAGAATTTGAGCAAATTACTTTTAACGAATATTGGCAGTGTGGCATTGTGTCATGTCGTAACTAGATTCTACGATCAACGACCGCTATATTATGCTTTGCCTACACCCATTCGTCGGTCAGTACTGTTGCAAACAACACTTTATTAGTCTTCCACATTGTGCATGCAAGAATTTATCATGTCAATACTAGATAACCACGATAAATTGTAGGTTAGAAAGTTATAGTTATATTTAAGAATACAATAAGCTACAAATGAATCGGAAACCGAGTAGCAAATGCCACATACGCACGCTGCAACTTTAAAACTTAAACACAGAGAAACATTAAACTGTACATATATACAAAACCAATGGCAAAAGGGATACACGACCCAAACATAAATAATGGATGAAAATAGTATTAGTAGTGCCGACTTGAAAGAGTCAGTAGCAAAAAGTTAGTTTGTTGTAACTGTCTATATCACGGATTCCGTGGATCATCTACGAATTGATAATCGAATGTGCTGGATTCCCAACGATGATTGCCAATCTTAAACAAATTGCATTTTAACAGTATTACATATAATTGATTCATTTTACCAAGGATTTCAATCAATACCCTTGATTGTGTTACCTGCTAATCCTCTATCCATATAAGACCCAGACACGAGTTACGACTTTCGCATTTGTCGTGCAGAAGTGCTTTTCCTGTCAAAAAAGAAAAGTACCAACCTTATTGACCAAACATGGTTGGCTGGGGTTTGTTGTTTGACTAAAGCTGTTTTAGTTGCAAGTATGATGTTTTTTTCATACATAATTATCATGGTAAGCAGTTCTATACCAATAAGAAGGCTCCTAGAGAAATGAAATCTTAGATCAACAAATCGATCATAATAATGTATGAACTAACACTGATACTTAACAGCATATGCAGGGTAGTTTAAGGCATGTTATTACATATAGACACTTAAATAGTGTGCTGCATGTGACATGTTAGATTATTCAAGGAAATAGGTTTAGAGAAAACAACAACATGAATTTGATGAAATTGTTCAGGCTACACTGATAAACACAATAAATGATTTTAAACTAAGTATTTCAAATCGAGCAAGAAATCAAACAAAGATTATAAGCATGTTGAGGCGGTCTAAACTACCATACATTCGCGAATCCTCAAATAAACAATGCTCTGAAATAAACCTTTATTGTCTTGAGGAACGTTGCATAAACTAATTGTTCATTTACACCCAAATTTATAGATTGTGTGCTTCAAGTTGTGCAATTCAGCACATTTCCTACGAATTTATTCAGGCGCGGGGAATTAATTGTGAAGCAGTTTTGAATTATTTTACGAGTATGTCTGAGTGTTCCCTAAAATGTTCCATTGAGCTCTCAGAGTTCTTCGGTAAGCAGTAAGCATTTATTAATCCCAAAATATGATAAGATGTTTCTTCTTGGATTTGTGTTACTTGACAGACAAATTACCACATTTGATAAAATATAACGTACGATAACATTCTGAGACTCGTGTCTGTCTACTTGCAACATTATACACTGGAACTTGGTGCGTACGGAACATGTATTACTTTATTCATTCGAGCCTTTGACATAATCGGAAATTATTCTACCGAAAATCGATCTTGAGAGCGCCATGCACAAACATTATTCCACAGTTTTAAGGTTTTGGAGTAGTATGTGTCATAGGTTTTCATTGCCTGGTCTATGTTTGTGTTCAACTTTGTTGAATAAACCGTAAGTCTTCGGTCAATAAATATAGTAGACTTATCTCTGTTTTAGTAATATATAAACCGTATTCCTACATTTAAGATGCTTCCGCACGGACTACAAGAATATCTTGGTCATTCTGATATCTTTATAATCGGATTAGTCTGGAAAGTTCATAGATATTGTTGAAGGTATCGTAATGAAAAAATGCAGACTAACAGTGTTCGTGGAAACATGACATTTACATGTGTGGCTGTGTTTAGTTTTCTTGTTCTTATCATTCCAGTGTTGTTTTTGTATCCTACCAGCATGTGCCTCGTGGTATGTTGGTTGTTTTAGTGGCGTTCCCAGCGTTTGACTCCTCCCTCTGGCTAGGTTCTGATTCATGATTGTGACTCTTCCAGCTATAAATCTTGTGAGATAAAAAAAACTTTTCAACTTAAACATCTTATTAATCCGTCACACAATGCACCGTAATGCCCGCTTTCTGCCACTATATGCCAGCGTATTGCGCGAGTGTCAGGTTTGCATCTTCCATGGATGCAAACATGTTGCTGTTTTACGACCCTCCTTGCGATTTTATATGACAAGATAACGGACGGAGAGGAAAAGCAACTCTATGTGAAGAACGATTTACGATCTTCCTTTGCGTTGTCGACGTGTAGTTGGTTCGATTCACTAGACTAATACATGGATGAGATATAAGTAATATGTTTCACATCAATCGTGAGTTTTCGTAATAGACCAATTTCCGTACGTGCAACAACATTTCGCATTATTGGAGATGGAACACAGTTGTCATAATTTTAGAATTTCGCAATATGTAAATTTGAAGTTGCTAAGTATGAGGTGTATAAATATCATTCACACTAAATTCGACTTTATTTGACGGCATGGTTGGATTTAAAGGTTCGATTCACTAGACTAATACATGGATGAGATATAAGTAATATGTTTCACATCAATCGTGAGTTTTCGTAATAGACCAATTTCCGTACGTGCAACAACATTTCGCATTATTGAAGATGGAACACAGTTGTCATAATTTTAGAATTTCGCAATATGTAAATTTGAAGTTGCTAAGTATGAGGTGTATAAATATCATTCACACTAAATTCGACTTTATTTGACGGCATGGTTGGATTTAAAGGTCTATTTACCATTTATCACTTTACGTGCCAAATCGTCAAATTAATACATTCTTTTTGGGTCAATCGAGAATTGTCTGAGATAAGTGTCATTTTCAATTGTACAAACCGGAAAATCCATCAATAAGCTATGGCGACCTTTGTAGAAAATTACGCGTGTGTCATTCAGATGTTAAACGACGTGCAGTGTATAGAAGTTCGATAACTTAACATGACTGACATATCGAATCGTGATGAAGATTAATTGACGAATTCACTGATACCTAACATAAAGATTGCTATAATTTTACTGGACACATTGTTTCCAGATTTAAAAATATTCGTCTGTTGATTGTTTTCAGTAATTCCAACTAACGTGTTGGTGTATTTTAGGATAGATAAAATGCTAAATCAATAAGAACAGCTTAAACGTTATATTGAAAGGTATACGAGGATGTAGGTGATCGTATGAAAGTTAAGTTAAAAATGTGCGGTACTAATTTTATTGTTGTTGTGTCCTTTAGTTTGGTAATATCTGCTTTTGCTATATCTATTTATGGACTAGTGTGAAAGAAACCCTGCCTTTTAATGTGGAAGTTGTTGATTCTTGTACTTCTGAGATTAAAGGCAACTAAAAGGTCCATCAGTGCGATAAGATTCAAGAGACTTGATAATAATAGAACTCGACCTTGACCGTTATAAATTCAATGATAGTTTTACGGGTATGTAAGCTCAAATAACCATTTTAAAGACATCTGTCATATACATTGATGCTGCACTGTACAAAATAACAGCGTCAGCATTATTGGACGCTGTTATTTTGTACAGTGCAGCATCAATGTATATGACAGATGTCTTTAAAATGGTTATTTGAGCTTACATACCCGTAAAACTATCATTGAATTTATAACGGTCAAGGTCGAGTTCTATTATTATCAAGTCTCTTGAATCTTATCGCACTGATGGACCTTTTAGTTGCCTTTAATCTCAGAAGTACAAGAATCAACAACTTCCACATTAAAAGGCAGGGTTTCTTTCACACTAGTCCATAAATAGATATAGCAAAAGCAGATATTACCAAACTAAAGGACACAACAACAATAAAATTAGTACCGCACATTTTTAACTTAACTTTCATACGATCACCTACATCCTCGTATACCTTTCAATATAACGTTTAAGCTGTTCTTATTGATTTAGCATTTTATCTATCCTAAAATACACCAACACGTTAGTTGGAATTACTGAAAACAATCAACAGACGAATATTTTTAAATCTGGAAACAATGTGTCCAGTAAAATTATAGCAATCTTTATGTTAGGTATCAGTGAATTCGTCAATTAATCTTCATCACGATTCGATATGTCAGTCATGTTAAGTTATCGAACTTCTATACACTGCACGTCGTTTAACATCTGAATGACACACGCGTAATTTTCTACAAAGGTCGCCATAGCTTATTGATGGATTTTCCGGTTTGTACAATTGAAAATGACACTTATCTCAGACAATTCTCGATTGACCCAAAAAGAATGTATTAATTTGACGATTTGGCACGTAAAGTGATAAATGGTAAATAGACCTTTAAATCCAACCATGCCGTCAAATAAAGTCGAATTTAGTGTGAATGATATTTATACACCTCATACTTAGCAACTTCAAATTTACATATTGCGAAATTCTAAAATTATGACAACTGTGTTCCATCTTCAAAAAATAATTTCAGTAAAAACAAATAGTCAACTTGATAACTCGAAATCATTTTGAACGATAAAAACAGTAGTTACGCATTTGTTGCATAGAATGTTTCAATTGATCAATGGGACATTGTTGTGCTTTCGACTGATATTCGCCCATTTTTGATGTTTGAATCTTCTTCTAAAGGTCGAAGCAAATTCTCAGCAACCGAATTTCGTTTGTGAAGTTTACGCTTTTTTATCAGCATGTTGTAAACATTGAACTGGGAATGAATATATTCGCATTTCTTGAATTATGGTGTGAATGTAGAAATGCGTCTCAATGATGGTGCTACATATGCTTACAGACAGTCATTAGCATTTTAATGACTAATGAATTATTGTCACAGTTTTACGTACTATGAATCAAAGTTAGAGCCGCGGCCGTGGTCCAGTGATTAGTGAGCTGGACTTGTAATCCGGCGATTCCCGGTCGCGGCAGGTCATACCCTTACATGAAAATTTGACAAAAATGTCGATTTTCCTCCACATGTGGAGAAGTTGCCGGCTCCTTGTGGAAGGGTAAGTTAGTACTGGTAAGAATTCAGTCCAGGAAAAACCGGTTAGGTGAACCGGCCGCCGTATATAACTGAAATATCGTTGAGAAACGGCGTTAAACCCGATGAAACAAAAAAACAGAAAAAGTTTTGTAATAGTCAAACGGGGATTCAACACAACACGCAACACACAATACATTTTCTTTTTAAGAATTAATGGCTAAGTTGCGATTTTTATTGACATTTTTAAAAGGTCGATTGACTAGGTCACGATGGTCCTGTAATTATGTTTTGATGAGCATTTAGTCACGCGCCTTATTAAATTCATTTGAATATTTTACAACTAACTATGTGTACTACGTGTGCCATTAACGTATGTCGTGCAATAACTCAAAATCTTTTTAAAAAATACATCACAATAACTTATTTCAGTTGCTCCTATCGTCTTTTTTAAAGATATTTGTTGTTCACAGTGTAATTTATAACAAAACATCTTCATCAGTAAGTTGACATTTAAAGTCCTCCAGATATATTTGACTGTATACCAGACATTGTATTGTCATAAGTTTTACTTAATCAGTACATTCTGAAACTGATATAACTTTCTGACACAGGTTGTATCGATGTAATACGAACTCATTTTGTTGTCAGAATTAGTTACACCAGAAGCCCGTACAACATTATAAACGATTGTGTAAAATTAATTATTGAACTTGATAAAATTGATTAATTTACTGAAAATGCCTTTAGCGCGTTTAATCATAACATTCGACCATTGTCTATCTATTCTGTTAGCGACATATATTGTTCAGATAAGTTGGCACTTTAAACGATGCAACGTAAGCAACATTGCAGTGTTTGATTGTCACATTTTAAGTCTGAATTAAATTCAAACTCTAGTTTTAACATTTCTCGCATGTCTCATAAACAATCAACATGCATTTATAACTTAATAGAATGTGTATAGAAATTTATTGTATCTACTCGAGATAAATAAACTTCTCATTGTAATACATGTAGTATCGCAGAGACTATCGTATATTCTGTACATTAAAGGTTTGTAAAGTCGTTACACAAACTGAATATCGAAGATCATTATTGAATACCAATGTACGAACTCCGAGATTGATATTGAAGTCTCCATAAAGATTCATTACAGACTACATAACCAACCGATAGGTAGCACTATCACTGATATTCATGCTGGTATTGAAAATGATATAACACAATTCTAAGCCAGTATATATTGCAACTGTTTAATGCATACGAGGAGTACGTTGTTCCTTATCATACTAATTACAACAAGGGGATACTATCTACGTGTCTTTGGCGCTCAAATATATTGAATATTGGTAATGGTAGATGCTGACCATCTTGTGCATGGCGCTTACAGAGATTAAGTTTACGTCAGAATGCAATACAAACTGTTTCTCTTTAAAATGTGTATGCTGTCCCCTCTGTCCACAATCTTACAATGGTAAGCATTTCATTGATTTTTATCATTATGCTATTACTGAAACATTATAATATTATGAACTTCTACGTACAACCTTCGTATACATGTGTATGTAATCAATTGGATAAGATATTTTTATATTAGTCTTAGAATGTGTATATTGTCGAGCCTATAATATATTCAAATCTTGTTGTTTGTCCTTAAAACTCCTCAATCCCTAATGTTTCGTAGGCTGGTGCTTTCCAGGGATATGCGTGGCGAGGCATTGCCTTGTGTATGCGGCGTTCCCTGTAACACCTTTATTAACCAGGTTTTCAACAAAAACAGGTTATAAGAATAGGGATGCCTTTGGACGAGCTTATCCGGGCGGGAGGTCATCAAATTGGGGGTCTCCGGCGATGAACTCGAGTTTCATTATTATAATCATCACATCACATTTGGTGTATAATAAGAACATTTGAACTCTTGGGATTGCCTTTAGGTCCGTTCTGTTCAGGGTAAATGTCATCGTTACTAAAATGGAAAATCGGTTTCCGGGGATTAACTTTCATTCATCATGTTCACACCAATCTCGTTGTATAGTAAGAACATGTGAAGAGCTCGCTTCGGATTGCTGTTAAGGCAGATGTGTCGAAGATTAAGTTTCATCTCACTATCCCCACGTTGCTTATGGATACTGACACCGAACTTGATGTTTATTAAGTAAACTTGAAGAGGACTCTTTGGGATTTGGGCCATTCTGTCCAAGGTCAAGGTCACCGTAACTTAAAATAGAAAATATGATTCCGCTCATTATTTTCAATTCGTTTATACCTACTGACATCAAGCTTGGTGTATGGTAAGTATATGTTGCGAGTTTTCTGACGACTGATCAGATCAGGGGCCGTTCCGTCCGAGGCCGAAGTCGCCGTTACTAATTATATAAATAAATAAAGTCATGTTTGAGAAACACGAAAAATCGGTCAATGGCGCTACCGGTTTCTGTTCAATGTCTTCACTTTGCATGTGCATATTGACATCAAACTTATTGTAAAGTAAGTATATGAGAAGAGCTCGTTTGGAAATTCGGTTTTCGCTCAATCTCCACTTCGCTTATGCATACTGTGTCATCGTACTGACTTACTTATGAACATTCAATTTCAAGTGATGCCTATGTTTTATGCTAAGATCAGTGTTTTTGCATGCCCTGCAATAAAGTGACGTTCCTAACACACGGGGTTTCTATGAACAAATGATCATTAAATTGAAGCAAAATGGCTAATTATAATTCGAAGACTACGAATTTTGATGTTGAATACTTGGTTTCGTGGTATTGCCACGTTTTGTGTCTTTTTTTCATCATACTAAGCATACCTAGTTGTTTGCAAAATATGTTGCTGAATAATGATCTGTTTCAAAATTAAGAAGTACCTCTCGTAACAGATTTGAAAATAAAGCACTGTGTTTAAAAACAAGATATCCCTGTTTCATTTTGTGCTCTTTAATAACTTAATGCTTTCAACGCTTCTGATTTTGTTGATTAGATAGACTGAGGCTAATGACTGCTATTAATAAAACGTACTCCATTAAATTAATAATTATGCTCGTGGCTATTTCAATAATATGGGTAGAGTTTCTAGTTAAGTCGGTAATGATATTGATCTCGTTAGAGTAGCGCATATACAATCGATTGTACCTATAACATTAAGCAAAAAATATAACACCGCGTAACAGTGAAAACGAATGATGAAGTCGAGCAATATAATGTGGAACACAATGAGCACAGCCACAATAAAAGTACAAGGATACTGGAAAGATACACATACATGTTAACAACTACAAAGGTAAGAAGGACACACGAGAAATATAACCAATAACGCGAGTAGAGTAGCACGTGGAAAGCCATATTGATAAAGGTGTCCCCCATCGCAGATCCTTAGATCAAGTAACGAAATAAAAATGACGATCGAACACAAACCATAAATATAACGAGGGGCTTTGGGACAACATAGAAGACTGCGCAACAATTAAAAATAAAATGTCAAGGAACTCTCGGTATAAATACTGTTTTTTTAACTAGTCTGAAGTTTATGTATTTAAAACGTTGAATTGCATTTCCAAAACGCTCGCGCAACGCTCGTGTAGCACTCAGTACGACTTTACTGTTCTGTACATTCTTCAACTCTTGTTAACGATAATCATGTTGAGCAATTGTCCTATTTCTTAAAACTGTTTCTACAAATGTATCATTAAGACACGTGTAACGAGCTTTTCGGCGCAAATAAAAACCGGTAGATCATGATTCTTGACTAAATCTTAGGGGTTGTTATCCACTTGATTCCAGTCTTCGAAAGAAGGCATTTTAGTGTCCTATATTTCGACGAATAATTGTAAATACCAGCGCTCGGTATTAAAATCTTAATTCCTTAAAAGTCTCAGAACATGTTTTTTTTATTTATAGATGCATTTGCCAGGAATTGAATGGACTTGTTGCTTCTAAGCATGTTTTCGTTTATTAACAAATTTCTATCTGCTAAAACAATTAGTCTGATCAATTTGACTGGTCTTATAATCAGTTGTTTTTTTCCATATAATTGGTAAATTACAAATTGAACTTCAGTAGGAAAATAATAAAACAACACATATGTCATCTGAGATGACATTTTAATAAAGCTTTGTCCAAACATTACTAGGACCATATTCTTACTCAGAATGTTTCTCTATTTAAAATATCGATCCTTCTAAAGTATACGGAGTATTGCTAGTTCGCGTTTCAAATGTCACTATATTACACTCGCATTCGCTCGAATGACAGCTTGAACCCCGCGTCCAAGTCAGATCTAGAGACGGGTCCACTGTCGCCACTCCTGATGGAGATGCTGCTTCCAGTTCACGTAGATCGTGTCCAAGAGGATATATTGCCTAAATACGACGGTCAAGAATGTCCCAAATAATGCTCAATGTCATAGCTGGCTGTAGCTGTCATACTGGTCAAAATGTCCGGAGAAACGTTTTTTTGTGTATTTAACAAGAAAGTAATGTTCATGAGCGACGAACTCAATTTCAACATGTAACATATTGCTGTTTTAAATGCACAAAACGAGGTTGCCATGTTTATAGATACCTATTTAATTGCGATGTTATGCAGGCAGTAATACTTAAATTGCTGATTTCAGTATTATTTTATTTTCTAATTCTACAAAAGAGATATTACTACCATGCAAATAATCTTCTTAGGAAATGTAGATACATCAATCAAATTCCTTTAGATTCACATATTTGTCACAATTTATGCGAAGTACGTGTATTTTAATTGAAGCAATTAAATATTGTAACATGTCGTTACGAACCAAGCGGAGTGTTTTTTTATATCGTTATTAAAATGTAGGAAGATGAACCAAACCCAGTCACATTAATGAATGAAGTCGATCAAAAAATGCCACAAAAAACACAGACACCTCAAAACCATAAGGATAGAAGGCAATTAAATAAGGCTCACTAATTTTCAGCGTTTCTACCTCCTTCAATTTCAGTTTTATTTATTGGCATGTCTCCGTTAATAATTATGTTCGTACCATTGGGACCCATGCGGGACTGCCTTGTTTTGAGAATGTGTCCCTCATGGCCCTCTGTCTCATTTTTGATGAATAAATATTAAGCGTAACAATTTATACGAGGCAAAGATAAACTGATACTGGGCTTTGATAGCAATTATTTAACTTTATTTCTATCATAGACATTTTCACTGATCCGTTTTGCTGGATCTAAAGAGAGATTGAGGTGCTACAGGGAACGGTACATACACAAGACAATGCCTGTCCACACAGACCCCGAGGAGTCAACAAAACATCAGGCACTGAGGAAGTGCAATGGTAAACACGCACGGGAACATGGGCGCAAGGATTGGCCTGGCCGACCATAAGGACCAACTTGGGAGAATTAAGTAGGACAAGGGGGAAATGTTTTAATTGATTGATTACAATACGGAGGAGCATGATAAGAAAGTCAGCAACAATAGGCTGAAAGGGGGAAGAATAACATGAATATTACATCAAGTGAAAGAATTGCACATTAAGGGGACTTAAACATGTATATGAAACATAAATAGAAATAATAACCATACAGCAATTTACAGCCTTACTGGAGACTTAAATCCATTTAACAGCTAGCCTCACGCCCAATCGCTATATGGATGTTGATTTCCAACATATATACATCCATTGACTAAGTAGGTAGTAGCCAATCATTAAAATAAATTAACCATTACGTACATAATAACAAATCCACTGTGCATAATCCAGTACGAAGAAACGAGCAGCATCAGACTGACCTTGCACTTAGTAATTAAAATATTTACATCAGACTGCGAAATTACCACAATATAGTAAATCAATAACCTTTTGTAAAAATCAAGCTTTAAAATTTAATAAATAATTAGGCAAAATCTTATTTATTGTGATAGGAAAAGGGAATTTAAAATAATGACGATCAGAAGTAAAATATAAAACGTTCATTTTCCCGTAACATTACACTTCCATATTTATGGTAATGATACAAATCTCTTGGCTATATACCCGGCAAAACAATGAACCTGTTAGAAAAAAAAATTAATATGTACTCCCGGCTTTGTTTTATAAAAAAAGGAAAAAAGGAATCATGTTTAACCTCAGTGATACAAAGCGAAGTATGCTATTTAACAGAAAGGTTTCGTATGTAACCTCACGTAACAGTGTTGTTATGTTTGTAAATCGGAAAACATTCGTTCCTATTTTTCGGCGCAGCCGTACTAACATGGCTTTGCTATTTGCATATCAGTTTTGCGTTAACCGATTGAATCTTACGTTAACTACTAAACCAACTTCTCTTCAACCGAACAACGTTAGTAACCTTGACATGGCTTGGTTAATCTTTCGATAAGGGGAACGTAACCTTACCGATATCCACTGAATTTCGGTGAATTTATCGATTATATTGAATCGTTATCATACGAATCGTTGTGCCACAATTGAATAGGTTACTGTGTCAGTTTCTTGACTTGTTTCTGTTTGAATATGAGATTATCGATGTCGCCAGTGTACGTCATATTATTTCCCAAAGGGATAAACACGTGAGATCGTTTCTTAATGAGTTCGTCATTTATCGTTAAATAATTATTCAGACTTTAAATTTCAAATTTGCTACGATTTGTAACATACTTGAGCACTGATCGTACGAGTTATCTTTAACCTCTTGTCAGCTGAAAATGAATATAAAACGGTTTTTACAGAATCAACTCGACCTTTCGTTCGTTCAACCGCCAATTCTAGAAAATGACCTAATCGTAAAAACAATCTCACTTAATATCAATTTATATTTGCATATTAAGTAAATAATCGCAGCTTATCTACAAGACATTAGGACGGTAAACGTTGGAAGCAAGTCCGCAGCTTTATATAGTCGTAGGATGTACAAAAACAAACCCAAGGTGTCGTTGATCCAAGAATAATCATTTCATGGCAGGATACCATATATATTACATTCCGCGCATATTATGAGTATAAACGACATTACAAAGGTTTTTCTCAATCTGAAATTTCGACAAAATTCCGACAAATGCATGTTTTATCAAATATAAGGAAGACGCAGTGGTCGGGGTAGAGTGTCTGACTTCTGATCCAAAGGTCATGAGTTCGAGCCCCACGATGACCATGGTTTTTAAACACGAACTTTAAAATCCCTAAATTTGGCGCGAGTACTAGTTGGAAACAGTCATGGAGAGAGATCAGTATAAGTTGTAAGAACCTGTTTCATAATCGATGTAAAATAAATAAGTATAACATTTTTACCAGAATACATGTTAGTTTGGCTGTTGGAATCGTTACCGTCTTGTGTAGGCACTCAATAATAACCAGGAGAACTGGTGAAAGTGGGTTGGTCATGTCCCAGAGAGATAGTTTCGAACCCAAGATGATTCATAACTAGGAGTGATGAGGACACAAATATGACCCCTTGAGTGTAAACAATATATTCCTTGATTTGACCCAGAGTTTTAACCCACATGACATGTATCAAACTCGTCCTTGATGTTATAAAAGCGAACATTCAGACCAGGTTTCCGTATTAGGTCAAACTGCATACCTCTAGAGCGTGAACGATGTTTTTTCTATTAATTAACTCTATGACAACGGCCATCCATCGATTCTTAAAGCTCACCATGAGCTCGGTGAGCTAAAACGTTTAATTGACACCTTCAAATATTAATGAACTGAAGTGTAAAATTGTACTTGTCTCGATACAGACGCATACATTATTTTAATTTCAAAGCTAAATGCATCCCATTGAAAATTCAATTGTCAGCTTGATAAATACTTTCAATACGCTTCCTACATAATCATATACAATAACAGATGCTACCTTTTCAACAACGTTATGGATAAATCAATAAACCTTATACAATAAAATGCTCAAGTAGTTGTAGGCATCTACTGAATCGACTTGCAGTTTAGTATCTATGTCTGTATCATTTTGCTCTCGTCAAACGCGTACCTCCTGGTCCGCTTGATATTGTTTTATTTGCCCCCCCCCCTCTCTCTGCATTAGCATCTTCCCTTAACGTTAGTAGGAATATGTAACACGAAGTTCTGATTTATGATGTTTCCTTTCTCGTCCTTAATTGCATGTGTATGTTTTCACTTTTAAATATATGTACATGTGTATAACGATTTTACCCAGGAAATCTGCACATTATCTCGAACGATACATGTTAAGAAAACCATCATAATGCCATATGCTCAGATCAAGGCCTCCCAAGACAATATCTGAGAGTATTATATAAGTCGGAAAGTGTTAAACCAAAGAATTGTGAAATTAGGAACAGAAACACTAAGAATGTAGGAAGTGTATAATACAACTAAGAAAGAGAATAATGTCTGTCATTGGCGTTTGTAGTTCAGCATGCAACAATGAATGAGGACATGGAGCTGGTAATGCCACAGAAAAGGGACACAGCCAACCACAACATCAGAATGATACGGACAATAAACAACATAAGGGACACAAGACAAACATATGGTGGGTGAAGATTGGATTACCGCCTTGAACGGTCTGATATTTTATATTGATAACTTATTCGTTTGTATGGAAATAATGCTGCTTTATTTGAAGTGTTCATAACATGTTTAATTCGATCACTAAAAGAAATGTGGCAACAAACCATAACTGTACCATACCTTCTGCATAAGATCAACAGACAAACATTGATAAGTCCACAAAATCAAGGTACTACGATTTCTGAAATGCTTATACGTACTAGTTAATGCAAATGGTATTTATTATAAATTCTAAACAAACAGTTTCTAAGTTGTTGCTAACATAATTATGTTTCTTGTCTTAATACCAAAAGAAAATAATTATACATTCCAACAAAATGGGTGCAGATGTATGCATTTCAATGCATTCCCTGTTCAACTTCATTTTTTTATAGCAGATATTTTATGTACATTGTTACGAGTGAAGTTTACCGTTTAGTTATAATTGTAATAAACAAGTTAAAATCAACGGTATCAAGATCGTTACTGTACTGTCTATAAGGATTCACTGGCATTAACATATCACACAAATACTGGCGCCAGTATCATCTCACTGACACATTTCAATCACGATACGTTGATTCTAGGATATGGTGCTGTAAATGTACTCATATAACCTGAGGCGTATTCTGATCATTCAGTTACGAGCCGTGGTCTAATTCTATTCCGGTCATATATTCAGGTCGTTTATTTCAGAATAAACACAGATTGCAAAGAGTGTACGAATTTCATATAACAATAAGATTAAGTGTGTTCATTCTACCGTCCGAACGTTCGTTGATTTAATATCACGGCGACAGTTTGAAATTATAGCCTTTTATAAAAAGTACAATATATGCAATGAATAGAGCCTAGCAAGATACATATATAATTTAGAATCATTCATATTTAATACTGACATATAACTCGACAAATGAGATGTTAAAAGTCACATTATGTTATCATTTTCATTCATAGTCAAGTTATAGCTGACGCAATATTAAATGTTTTGTTTGCATTGCCTTGAATTTGCAAAACCTTTTTTTCTCGTTTTCGCGTTAAACTATTTTTTTGGAATGATTGGCAGATATTTCACATCTTCTTTTTAATGATCTTTAAACGCGTCTCCAGCATTTTCAGTTATGGCACAGGGATGTTATCTGAAAGATTGGAATGATTCCAGCCAAGACGAAGTGATCCAACATTAAAGTAAGAAAACATAGCAAAGGGAATACCTTTCGTGTTTATTTTCTATTCAGATACTGCACGTCACAATTACAATAAACAAACAAGTATTAGAAAATGCCAACTGGCTTTCTGTTTAAAATGACATGACGTTTGTAGAACAGCGGGTGTATTCACTACTAACACTGATATTGTCCTATGGAGAATCTACTGATAGCTTTTTGAATTATGCAGCAGGTTTTGATTTATAGACTAAGGGTTTGTCTAGTTTGGTTCCCCTGTGTGTTGCTTAGTGAAATCTTTGTCGCGTTTCTACGACTTCAATTAGTCCAAAATGGCGCAAAGTACTATTGTTAGCTCCACAAGATGTTCCTGTGTAAAACAAATTCTAAAATGAAAATTAACCAAAACTGAAACACATGTGGCTTAATATATAGCACAATATGAACAATAGAAACATATGAAGGAAGTTGAAGACATTTCCTACCCGACATCACAATTCACAGAAGATAGCCAATATCAAATCGTGATACAGAGCCGTAGTGACAGGCAGGATAATTGTACAGAAGTCGCATCTACTGAAGTTCTGGATTAAATCGCATTGTCAGACTAGACTATAACTTTATAATCAACTCAATGACACGAGGCTTGTAGCTGACCGCTGTAATATCATTGCCAGTATTGATCATGATACGTATCTTGAATTCATCACCATTTCGTATAGCTCGCAGGACTGTAATCGTATTAGGAAGACCATGCTCTAAATGACCTACACGATGTTATGTGATCTTACTTTTATTCAATGTCTTGTTTCTAAATGAATGGAGCAAAATGTAAAATAGAATCATTAGATAATATGTATCGTTTGCATCGAAATTTATTTACGTTTAAATTGAATATTGACTTCACATATAAAACACACGCGCGCCCGCGCGCACACATACACACTCAAGAAGGCATGTATTCATACATATCGACAACTACAGAGTCATACGACTCGATGTCAAACCCTGATGTGGCCATACGAACGACACAGACAATTAAAAATGGTATAAGTGTCTTGTAGATGAGTTCACTGGTGTTTGTTAGGCACCTAAATTCAACGACATGATAAGGAAATTCTAATATAAGGTCTGATTTGTGATTGTGTTCCACATTTTCACTATGCTAAGGGATATTATGACACGTTACATACTCTGATCACAGTTTTTAAGTGTCAAATTAGTAAATTTTACGACAAAATATATTTATCGACTGTGCCGATAATTTCGGTAGTTTCCTGTTCGATACTAAATGACTTGACCAAATACTCTGGTACTCGTCATATGCTCCCATCCCTATAAAAATGTCACCATATGTTACCTTAGAGTCAATGTAAGTTATACGAGGCTAGTTTAAAAATAATACCAGGTGCATAGCTAATACAGATCATTTTATTATCGCGAGTATTCCGTATGTTCATTTAGTTTAATTCATGTAAGATTTCTAATAGTTGCTAACAACAACGTTTAACGTCTCATAAATTGGAATGGTTGTCAGATCAATCGTCATTTCCTCCCTAAAAAAATTCAGTGACAAGGGTTATCTCTGAGCATTACCGGAGACAATGTTATTAAACATTATTGAAGTTATTTGTTTGTAATAATCCAGCGAGTGTTAAAGGCAGGGCAAATCGAGCGATTGAATATTTGGTTCGTGTGGACAGAGTATCGATAATATAAATGCAGTCAGTTACTGAAGAGATTCATCGCACGATTGTTCGAGATAGGGGTATGTTTTCTCTGCCGTGCCTTGTTTATAATTAGGCGTGTCACGATACTTCTCGTGCGTATCATTTTGCAAACATTTGAAACTCACGTTCCACAGTTTACATTGACCCAAAATGTGACGGTGGATTGTTTTCTTACTTTTACAATTTTATTCAATTTTGCGTTACAAAAATAAACACGCATAAGATAAAGGAACAGCTATCCATCTCGGTTCGGTTGCTGGCTGATATTTGATGAGGTCTACATGACAATAAAGCATAAACTAAAGCTACATAGTTGGTACCATCCTATTTTCAGTTTTTTGCAACACTGAAGTTTTCATGACTAAATAATTTCATGTCAGCATGTTCGTTTCATATCGTGGCAAAATACACTAAGGCTGTGCACTGTAATATGACGATATACCCTATATCCTGATATCCCTATATAAATGTGAGAAGGAGACGCGCAGCGAATGTTGAATTCACAAAAAGGGCCTTCATATTACGACATAAACTAAGAAAGAGGAGGAGGCGTAAAAGAGAGCTCAAATGGAGAGGTATGGGACAACGCAGGATAACACAACAATTAAACATGACAAGAAACATGGCAACATAAGGGCCCCATTGCTTCATATCCGTCTGTATAAATACAAGGAGCATAAACCGGGTCAACGACTAACTATATAATATACCATGCGTAGATGGACCTCATTAACAAACATCAATGTGGCATACAACGAACTGCCGTTTTTTCCTCCAAATATTCATTGACTTGTTTTCATTCATAACTTATGTTAATAGTTCCACAATGATAGCAAAAGTATATACACTTGCAAACCAGCTTAGAACGTTGGTTCTGTTTGTATCGATGTGCTTGTCTTATTAAGTCGTAGCTGCAGTAACAATTAACAACACATACCAACGGCAATTAATAATTAATAAGTGAATACAAGTTTTGTAAAGAAACATACATTTTATCTTTAAGAATCATTACTGATTTAAAGAACAGCCACACACGTTAAGGTGAAGCACACCATTATTAATAGATGTTTACATCAACTTTTATCAGTCTGTCAGTCGTATGGAAGAATAATGCATAATATTCAGTCATAACTAAGTGTACACTAAACCGTTGAAGTTTGTACATTATAAGAAATCCATCGTTAACTTTTTAACAGTAATTTTATTATACATATGAATTTATAAACAATAATTATACAAATGATCGAATCTCATGATTCGTTAAAATCTAACCTTTTTTAACTGTTTGGTGTTTTGGTTTCAAACTTTAAAAATACAGTGTCAATGTTTATTCTTATATGCATTTTAAAGTTTTATTATTCCCATTGTTTGGTTTAGTTCTTGCCTAAACAAACATAACATGAAAAAACATTCCATACTATTAACACATCAATAAATATACATTATCAAAGAATACACACACAAATGTATTCCTTTGTTCTGTCCAAAACGAAGTTTGTAATGTCTTTAAATCAAAAACCACTTAACCATTTTAACAAGCACTGGTTTTTTACGATAATTGTCCGTGCGTAACATGATGAAACAAGATTTTTAAATCAGTATTATATTAAAATTGTTGGTATTTAAGATGTCTAGGCCAATGAAGCCATACTACTATATGAAGCCCTTTCAATAGTTTATGTTGAGATGAGCCTGATACTTATAAAATGATATTTGATACAGAAATAGGAATTTTGAATAACCGTCAACGTACTTCTAGAACATCTGTATCATGTCTTGAGTGTTTAATTGTGTTTTAGTATGTTGCTGGGTTTTATTATACATTTAAATATGTTCAATGTGCAGTTCCTTTACATAATATTTGTCTTCTTTTCTCCCCTTTTCGGCCCGTGGCTACTGGCTTTATTTCCATGTTCTGTGATGCATGCCATTCATTCAATCCATTTCCGTTTTTAGTCCCCTCCCCTCCCATAAATTATGCGTAGTTGTTTTTATAATCGGTTAAGACTATTCCTTGCTACCCCTTAACCATACACGTCTATCCTTGTAGATTCAAAGTCCCTTATGTTTCGTAGGATGTTGTTTCCCAGGGGACTGTGTGGTGAGGCATATTGTGTTCCCGGTAACAAATTCATCTCCTATATAATTGTATACTTGGCTTCTGTCAACACACAACAAATCTAACATTCATATCGCCATTACTTGCTTACGGTCTAAAATATTGATAGAAACTTCCAACTTTAAGTGGTTCAGAGAGGATTTTAACACGTTCAGGAATTAGTATTCCTGCGCAAAAATCAAACGTAATAACTCATAAAAACGCTATTTAACGTCATACAGTATCGTAAGCGGCCTTACATTTCTAATTAAAAACCCTATCTTAGCGTGATGTTTTATTAAGATCATTATTACAACTTTCAACAGGCTATTAACAAGACATCGTATTTCCAAAACCAATGATTGGATTCGTTGATAGACCGCCGCTCGGAAACGAAATTGAACTGCAAGCCAAATAGACATTAAATGACTTTTTGGAGAATCTGTAGAGCTCATAGTGATGGTACAATTATGTCAAGATGGCTTAGTATATAAGGTTTCGTGAAATAAAAAATATAATGAATGGTTTTATGAGATATCAGACATATACATGTATATGGAAAAGTCCTAATGTCATAGTATCCAGATATTTTGAGATGTTTGTGCCTGCGGTTTATGTAACAATTTGTAAAAACTCGTTGCGCCCTTTTGCAAATGTAGTCATATATTATTTTGTTCTTGTGAACAAATATGTAGGTGCTTATTATTTATTCTGTTTAACAGTAACATAAATCAAGTTCGTAGTCCATTATTCGCAACTAAATTGTAGAGTAAAGTTTTAAGTATTAGAAACAAGTAGTGTGGTTTACTCAAATTGATTGTTGTGTTAATCCGTAAGTTAAGTGTTATCGCAAATGATGAAAGCAAGGTCGGATAAATGCAATTAATTATAACAAAAAAGAGATAATACACATGGTTACATAAGCTTACCTGCGGAAAACTGGCAAACACACTGAATAACCAAGCAAATGCGAGCATAATTTTCCCTCTTTGATCAGCATCATTGAGGCTTAATGGATGTAAGATGGCAAAGTAACGATCCAAACTTATGACTACAAGAATAAATGATGATAGATATAATCCAAACGTTCTAAGGAACATCAAAATTCGACATGCCGCATCCCCGGCCAACCATTGCACGGTAGCGTTCCAAACAATTTCAAGGGGCATCATTATAAACGTCACTATCAGGTCAGCGATGGAGAGGTGCATTATAAACATATTAACGCGAGATTTGTCGTTCCTATTTCTAAATAACGTTATAAACACGGTCAAATTACCCGCGGCCGAAATAAAGAAGAAACTTGAGTAAGCAACTATAGAGACAATGTGAGGTACACCGAACTGCATTTCATCCGGAAGGTCTTGTGCCAGGGAACTCGTTCCCGTGCCATTGGATATGTTGCATTCATTTTCACTAGGTAGAAACGTACCCCAGGTAACAGAGAAACTTTCCACGCCGCTTCTATTATCTTTCGATCCATCCATTGTACCAACAGATCTATCGAAAATGAAATTAAAAAAAAATTAATGAAACCACACAAAAGAAATGTTCACCGTATCAAAGTATCAGCGACCTAAAGACATTAACGTTCGTCACGTCCTAACACGTTGCAAGAATGTATATCCTTACATATACGTTTATTTCACTGTCCCAATTTTCTGCTATTAACACGATCGACTATGGTACTCTTAAATGACGAAATATACAACTGCGAAAATTGTCGCAGACTTCCGTAAAGGAAAGACAGTAGAATTATCATCAGAGAGCACGAAGCTCTCTGCACTGTTCACATGAAATAAAAATTGTGTTTTTCAATATTTTCATAACTCCGTCAAATATGAGTACTAACTTCTCTTCAACAGTCATTATCTCACGTTCAGTTATGATAGAGCCTATTTTATAACAGTGTGTGCTTTCTTTGCACATTCAGTAATCATAGCCGTAGCCGAAGGTTTCCAATATTAAATCTGTGTTTGGAGCGGCGAATGATTCCGTTACGTTCCGTATTAGATGTTTTATCGGTTGTTTTTAGTTTCTTTAATTTCCGAAATGAATAAACCTGGGAATATAATTTAGTTAATTAACTAATGTGTGTGTTGATTAAAGCATGTTTGAGCATAAATTGTAGAATTTTGAAATTATAAGCTTTAAGTAAAGTGCACTAAGGGAAAAGAATACCATACCCGTTAGTGCTTCATTCAATAGTAAGTCTTGCCCTCCTTGTTAAATAAGTTAGTTTGAGGCACACTTGTTTTCAAATTTTGACTTTGTTCTCAATTTACTGATTGATT
The DNA here is from genome assembly GCA_032209605.1 of Mactromeris polynyma. Taxonomy (NCBI): domain Eukaryota; kingdom Metazoa; phylum Mollusca; class Bivalvia; order Venerida; family Mactridae; genus Mactromeris; species Mactromeris polynyma. Next base: position 37,186,906 of record JASFXZ010000001.1, on the reverse strand, counting down.
GTCTATGTGAGATTGTTGTTCAACGATTGTCTAACTATTCGACAAAATAATTATTAATCGTTAAAACCTGAATAATGCTAATAAACCGTATGGTAAATAATCTCAACTTTGAGAGCCATGCATATTTGGAAAAGGGGATCTTCGCGGTAGTCGAAATTGTATTCTACTAAAATACATAACATCAGGAAACTTGTTCTCTCCTTTAGATTTCACGTTTATAGAGGTGTTCCTGAAATTAATCATGCACCAAAGGAATAAGAAAAATAATGCACGTCTGTATTGCCAATTTGATTATTTCTCTCGCTACATCAAATACTGGCCCTAAGCATACATTACAACTACGTTCGAAACATTTTTTTTTCTAATTGGCCGCCGTACCTTTCTGAAGTTATGATTTTTATTTAGCTTTTTATAAGCAGAGTGATTTGTGAAATCGTGTGTTAAATTCGGGGTTTTAAAATATTGAGGTATGGGTAAGTATGAAGAAACGTTAAGTTTTATTGAATTTTATTTCAATGATTGTTTAAGTGTATTACAATATAATAAGTGACCGATCAGCTAATTATTTGAGAGCATGTATGTCGGAAAGCACACGACACATATGTTCGGCTTAATAAGACTGTCATTAAGTACAGTCGTCCGTATGTGAATAAAATCTCACGAGAATGGAACTTCGTAAGAATAACCTCTCTCATGACTATCATATTACGAATTATGCATACGTCCGCATCGCAAGCTTAGATTGTAGACAGACGTTATCAACCAAACAGTCGTACATGTCCGCTTTGGTAGAAAACTTTAACAGAGCCGGGATACGTTTTTTTATGAAATTTGTAATAGTAGCAGCATGTTTAAATTCAAGAAATAAGAATCCAGTTTTACATGAATTCTACATTTAAACTTAAACTAAATATCGTATATAAGGTACTAAATATCGTGTCTAAGGTTTATTGAACGCTATCTGGAAATGTTTCCATGCTCTGCACGTAGTTCGATTTTTGTTTTGATGTCTGACTACTTGATGCATTATTTCATAACGACTGTAAACCTTTCTCGTTTAATTTTAATGCTACAAAAGCACGTTCATATACATCAACCATTATTTATAATACGTTTGCACATACACTTAATCTCTAAAATGGTTATGTTCACAATGGTTCAATAAGCTTGATTGGTTGAAGACGAATGTTCTTAAACTAAAACTTTTCAACATTCTTAATGGTGTTGGCCACACAAGGGATTAAAGAAATCATTCTGTTGAAGAACGTTGAATGTAAATTTGAAAACTATGTTCTAGATGTTACATTCAGTCTTTAAAGTGTTAATCCATTTACAAAATTAATTCACTTACATCTTGAAAAATCATTTACGTATAATGAATATGTCTGAATGCATCCACCTATTTCTTGTAAAACTCGCCTAGACAACTTAGAACTTATTCAATTGACGGGTAAATAATGTTAACCAGACCGTCTGGTAAGGTCTTATTGCCGTATGGTGACTGGTTCCAAACAATCAAGGAAATCACTCTGAATAATGAACCTTTGCTCCAAGGGTTGATAATTTAAAGCAAATTTCTACTAAATAATAAGGTAGCATAGCAACCGGGCGATTGTTTTCGTGTTCTTTCTTTAAAAAATAACTGCACATTGCTATTTTTGTGTTAAGAACCTTTTAAAAATATTTTATCTAACAAACATTAAAAAGATGCATTTCAAATAATTAAAACATCAATAAATATACATGTTTAAGGAATGCACTGATACGTTAATGTACTGATAACACGTGTAACGTAATAAGCAAGATGGTTTTGAATCGGTAATACATGCCATTGGTTCGTTTTAAAGATGATGCAGCCAATATAGCAACAATAATGGATAGAGGCTGTTCAAATAGTTTTCGCTCTGATGGACAAGATAAATATTTAATTATTTCTACATTAAAATTGTTGTTCTACGATAGAAAAATGTTTTGATTAAGTTTTAGAACACTGGTCAAGTGCATCACAGCACATATATTTCACGGCTGCATTTTGTTCACTACGAAACATCTTCTGTGTAATCTCTGCTCGACTAGAACTCTCAATCTGATTTGACTACGTCGTAAGGTATAGCCTCGTCAATTTCTGTAACGCGTTTTTCAGTTCGTTGCTGGATATCTGGAGAGTGATGGTTGGACCATCAGACTCATCTGACCATCGTTCTTGTAGCTAGAGTATTCTTGAAAAATAGTTTTAGTCAAATACTGGAAAAATAATGAATGCATTATAGCAGCTTACGCATATTCTAAGTGTCCTAGTGACACATTGACATAACTATGTTAGAATCTTCTACTTACTATGACAAGGACTATAAATCATCAGTGCAATAAAAAACACCTTACATTTTCCATTATTTTTGCGAATCAAAATACTTATAGGATATAAACGGTATAATACAGCTTATTGTACAGGCAATCGTTCTGGTAAACCTCGCAATGGGATCCTGGGTCACGATAGCTAATGTGTTATCTTTATCTTTTATCTATTATCTCTAGAAACGAGCGATACAACTGCTAATATGTCTAGCTTAGAATGATTATGTTGTCACATTAAATGGTAACGTGGAAGACGAACTAATCCACCTCAACCCACGAAGATGCATGAAGATATGCACATGTATATAACCTAGTGCAATGGCAAATAAATGAATATGCTACAATTGACGTTTGTTGAAACAAAACATTGGGTCATAAAAATGTCCTCATTACCAAACAACTATTGAAAGAGTAACTGTAAAATAAGTTCAATTCTTTAACATGAACGGGCGTTACACACAAGATGTATCGACTCGTTTGTGAGTGGGTAGTAGTATTGAACAACTGAACATGTAAAAAGGCGGACTTTAGGCGAGGTTTAGTTCGAGCATTTTTTAAGAGTACCAATTTTACTTGTTTCGTGAGTCTATTGTTTTATATGTTTGTGAGTTGTCAAGCGGGGATTTTCTTACGTACATTGTTTTATTTTGGGTATGGTAGGAAAACTATATGCAATTGGGAGGACCCTTAAACAAGGTATAAGTCTTCAGTGGTGTTTTGCAACTGACGGCTCTAGGGCGGTAGAGCTGTTTATACCTATCATTATGTTTGTTCCTTCTGTACCTGTTTACCTGTGTTATTATTTACATGTATGCATGTATTTATGCTCGACTGCAACAATCTATTATATATGTAAACTTCTGCTTTTTAAGTTTTACTGAACAACTCGCTTTTAAATCTTTAACGTTGATAAAATGAAGTTTAAACTTTTGTGCACTGAGAATGCTCCAATCTTAAATAGTTTTATAATAACATATGTATTTACAATACTCATTTGTTTGTGTATTTCTATTGAGCATCCATTAGTAAACATGTATACATCATAATGCTCATATACAAAACTCTTATTCAACATTACCTCTCCAGTTTTAATAGGAGTTTAACATGTAACTGAACTCACTATTGTAAGTAGATGTCTCACTAAAAGTTGACATATGTATGTCTTAATTGATTGTATCTTTTAATATCTGCCTATGATATTGATTTATTTTAGACGTAACCTTTATTTTTATGTAGTTGTATTGCTGCCTTGTTTCATGCCTTGCTTGTCTGTCTCATGTGTATTTATGCGTGATACCTTGTTTTATGTAAATGTATTCTGTTATGTTAAATGTATTGCTATCTGTTTTAAAGTTTCTTTGTAATAGTCGGGACAAAAGCTCAGTAGATCAATTGTCTACGAAAGTCTGAAAAATAATGAGTATTCTTCGACGTGTTGATAACATGTTTGTATGAATTTGAAGGTCGTGAAATGAAAATCAGACGCCCTCCTACCCTTTGGAATGAATCCCCATCATATTAAACTGTCGTGCAAGCAAAGTGGGAAGTCACATTCACATAATTTTGACACATTCAAACATACATCGGACATATTCAAACATAATTCTGCTTGCATACTTACATGATGGTTCTTGAAATAAACCCAAGTAATGTTAAAACAACGGATTTAACAACCAAGTGTTAATAATAAAACACATTAATGACTACCAGCTGTCTTTAACATGTGTCAAGAAAAGTTATAATTCATTGTTGCGACTAAATGCGTAAGTCTAAGTAAACAGGGGGAGAATGGGAAAATTCTCTTTGACACCATCCAAATTGAAGAATGATATTTATATGTGTAACCATTTGCCTCCGTGATGTTACAAAAGAGAGAGAATACGTAGCTATAGGGAACGCCACATACATATGACAGTGCCTCCCCACGCATATCTCCGGGAAAACAACAATCCACAAAATACAAGGCACTTAAGGATGTTAAAGGGTACATATGTTAAGGAACAGAGGCACACGGAATGGCCTGGCAGATCATAAGGAATAACTAGGAGAATCAAAGTAGACAGTGAAGGAGGGGGGTAATTAATGGATGAAAATATCACAGGACAAGTCACGACAAAAATGAAATTGGTACCGTGGTAGATTAAACCTGCGACTTCAATTTGACCAAATTAAACAGAGGATATTTTAGTTCATGTTGCAAATGGTCATTGACACTGTTTCATGTAATTCGGTTCAAACTACAAATGAATATGCCAAATGAAGACAAAGCATTAATCTCCGGTCCAAAAGTGAAATAAACTTTCAATATGTTGCATGCTATGGGTGTTGTATAATTTATACTTATTATTCAACGCCATGCTAGACAACTGAACCATCCCCAAATGGGTTCACTCCGCAAACTCCTCAACATCAAGTGGCAAGACAAGGTTACAGACATCGAGGTTCCCTCAAAAGCAAACTGCCCATCTGTTTACCTGCTTCTACAGCAATCACAAGTACGCTAGGCAGGTCACGTCAGCCGAATGCCAGATCACCGCCTCCCCAAACAGCTTCTCTATGGCGAACTTTCCTCGGGAAACCAAGTTGGAGGTCAGAACAAGCGGTACAAAGACAGCATTAAAGCCTCTCTCAAGTAAATGGGCTTATGCACAGAGAATTCGGAAAAGTGGCCCAGAACAGAACAAACATACAGATGAATCAAAAGGCAGAATCCAACATGCGTGGAAAAAGCATGTCCGCAAGGCAAGAGCAGCAAGCACATCAACAGCATCTGATGACCATATCTGCGACGCCTGTGGACGTACCTTCCGTGCGAGAATTGGACTCATCAGTCGATGGACGCACTACACGCAATGCAATACTTATCAGTCCCTTTGCCACGAATGTGGTACGGACATACGCACGTATTAACGCACAGACGGACGACCAGACAAAACCGCGGCTGTATGCTCCCCATTAGGGTAGCATAAAATGAATGGGCGAACGATTCGTATGAAAGCTATGCACGGATAATAACGTGAAACGAACGAAAATTCGTGGATCATATTTACACCATACAGTACCATGTTTGTGAAAACATTGCTGGTACCGGGACTAATCTTCAAACCGGATACGGGTTGTTTACTTTCTCATTCTAATAAAGAAATAATGTAACAAGACAAGAAGTAGGACACTGTTAAAGGAGTAGGACAAACTAAGAGAGAAAAAGAATTACCGTTTCCCTAAATATGTCAAACCTGTCTTTTGCAAACAATAGAGAAACACGTGAAATGTAGGTCATGTCAGCGGTCTGCAAATTGGACAGAAGATGAAATAATGGATACACCAAGCCAATATTGGACAAGGAAGGTGACTTTTATCGACAATTAACTTGAATCAATCACACTTAAGCGAAATGATAACACAACTGGGCTAGCTTCCCGTGTTTAGGGAGTTTATATAATTGAAACTAGTTGTACATACTTGATTAACAACGTAACGCCAATTTTACGAGTATTTTGTACGACGGAAATACTGATCTAATCAACAGATTGTGCTGTTTTAACATTTGAATCCACATCATACTAATGCCATAAAGTCATTTAGAGGCCAAATAGGGATAAAAAAGTAAAAGGGAGAGAATAAGTACCTACAGGGAACGCCACATACTTAAGACAGTGCCTCCCCACACAGACCTCCGGGAAATCAACCATCCATAAAACAAAAGACACTTGATGAGGTTAAAGGGAACATACGTTAAGGAACAAAGGCGCAAGGAATGGCTTGGAAGACCATAAGGAAAACCAAGGAGAATCAAAGTGGACAGTGAGGGAGGGGGAGTGGGAACTTAATGGATGGAAATATCACAGGACAAGAAAAGACAGCTGGCAACAATAGGCCAAAACTGAGCAAGAAATAACCTGAACACTATATAAAGTGAAATAAATGCACAGGGGAAAGGAAAATATTACATACATTCAACACACAAAAAGAAATAATATGCATATAGCGAATTACAGCCTTGGAACTGTCAGTAAAAATACAGGGGGTTTAAATCGGTTTAACAGCTAGCTAACCTCACACATTATCGATAAATGGTCATTTATTTCTAACATATTGATGACCATCTACTATTTTCCCCCTTTTTGGTGTAATTAATATCCTTTCTATTTAATTATAGTTGCAGCGACTCATCGTCTGCTTGACGTGTTAATAAATCAGATTTTATAATACTTATGAACGGCTAGCTTATATTCTTGGTATTCGAAACATTTAGTAAATTCTTAATGTGTGGAAATGGTGTTTGTATTATTTTGTGACCTCTACCTACATGAAGAGCAACCTAAAATAAGGACCACCTAATGCCGATGGCATGTGTGAATATAAAGTGCAAAGCTAATAGGTCAAAGTGTTATTGAGAAATAAAGCTGGAACAATTGTAAGCGCTTGCGGATGCTGTGACCTTTACATCCGACACAGAAACCTAAGTACATAAGTTTTATTACTGCAGTAACCCATCGTTTTTGCCTAGTTTATGAATCAAATTTCGATGCGCTTTATCAAGTTATTTAACTGAAAAGATTGTCTGTACCATTGGCCTTTCAAACATCAGTGACCTTAAACTCAGACTAACCCCAATGTGCATAGGAAAATTGATAATATTCTTATATTACGCGGTAATGGGTTTTGTACTCAATGTCATATGACTGTGAACATGACTATTGACTCAGCGACCTCAAAAAGAGAGGTGCATCTACAGCCCATGTACAGTGCGCAAAAGAAGTTGGATAAGTATAGATCAATACATCCTCTAATGTATGTATGATTATTTCATACACTATTACACCATTACTGAGCTAATATATTAATAGACATGCTACCAATGGAAATAAAAACTATAGTTCATAGAATATTTTTTAATTTCAATAAATACGTATTTTTCCCATAATCAAATATGAAAGTTTTAATACAAGTTGAAAGCTTGTTTCTCGATCGATGTAAAATAAATAAGCTTCAAATAAAAAAAACAGTACCCATGCATGGCACGTGGCCTCCAAGGTCTTGGTTGGTTGTCATGGCTTCTTATATCCTATAGGAAACTGAATAAACATATTGGCATATTTGCAATAGCGTTTGACAGTCACATGCACATACTGTTGCATAGTGGTTTGTAGTATAACACGCCAAGTGTCGAGCTTTGCATATACGAGTGCTGAAACAGCAACAATTTGCCAGAGTGATAAGTTGTTTAGGGCGAATCATCTGCACAGTGTGGATGTTTGTTGCCACATTTTGTTTCGGGGTGATGTTTCCGGCCTCTACTTTGTTTTACTAAATATGAATATAGACCGAGCAGGAAATAATGCACATAAAGAGCAGAACCACCCCAAAAGTGTAAGCATCTATTCATAGGTATGTAGGTGCGTTGGAAATTTAGTATTGTTTATATTCCGGCTAATATGTTACCACCATTGTAAAAGAAGAATGATATATGTACGTGCGTTTCGAACGAACATAAACTTATAGTATGTATCTAAGATTAATCATGACATGTACAAGTAATTCGTTATCGTACATTCATGCTCATATCAGATAGTCATAAAATATACTTCATAGTATAAAAGACAAACGCGCTAGTGATTTAACTTTTTTTATGTTTCCAATACTGAGATTTATCAGGGAAATATAAATCGATATTTCACTTTTCAAAAGCATTGAAATTGTCAATTTGATAATGTTACTTTTTTGACAAGGATAGCCGGAACTATTTTCTTCAATGAACTATGAATTACGCTTAACAATAAAACTTCAATTTCGTGTCACACGTTGTTTACCAGAACTTCAAATTTTATTATCAAATATTGAAATGTAACTTACAGCGCTTTTAATTTAAAATCAATATATTTCATCAGCTAGAATTTATTTCACTTCATTTATTCACACCCCTACAGTTAAGTACTCTTAAGTCGTCGTACTGATCGAAGTGTTCTGTTTTCGTTCAGTTTATATAAGGCCTTGACATTTCGTTTCGATAAGGTCAGCAGAATAATGGTGTTTTATCGATTCTCGTGCGTTTGTTTGACGGTATTTATGCAGTGCTTATATGATCGCGAAATTGTACTACATTTTACTAGAAGTTATTCATAAATATATAGTGTTCAGAGGTTTTTGCCCCTTATCAAAATGTGTTTTGCCCCATACATGGGACAAAAAGGCAAACATCTATATAGTTATGTTTAATTATTGAGCTTTATCTCGTTTTGTATCTCGCGTTCTATATGTTATAAATGTATAGGTCTCGTGCAAATTTGCACGCATAGCAAGTTATATCTTAATCGAACTCATGGTTATTATTGTATTGTAAAATATTGCTTAATATGGGCGCTTTGCCCCACCTTACACTACTTTATCTATTAAGATAACAGAGAACTATGGTGTATTAATGTTATTTTGTAATATGTGTCTGATTATATTTCAATATTCATGATTTGTGTTTTGTTTGGAAATGACATGTGTTTTACTATGCATGAATTTTCATCAGTAATAGATCTGGATCATACATTATGCTAATTCATTACCACCTTCTCCATACATACTGTAATATTGCTATTTATTTGTTATTTGTTTACGTCTTGCCATATCATGCTTTATTAATCTTCATGGGCCATATGGCTTACAAGAACTTATCAAACTTATAATATTGTTTGCTATTATGAAAAAACCCTTTTCAAATATACCAATATTCTGTTCAGAGTAACACTCTCAAGAATCATTAATAAACATTTCAAATGGATTCAACTTGATTCTACACTGATTCTTTAATTGCATACCTTCTTAGCAAACAGCTCAGAATAATTTATCTCAGAAGATGAACTGATCCTTCAATGTTGATAGAATTCATTGTTCGTTCTTTATTTCAAAAGACACGAACTACTTAAGTAGTGGCGTCACCCACCAAAACTCCTTCTAAATATAAATGGTCCGTGGAATGACGACTAGTATTTTTATTACTCTCGTTTCATTTATTCAGTTTAATTGCCCATTAACCGCCCTCATTATTTAGTAAATCCCTCTCACAATGTGTCGTAAATTTCCAATTCAACACGGTCAGGATTAAGTCAGTAAATAAACTTAGCACGCTTTACCAAAATTCCAAAATATGAAAAGTATTTACACGTTTTCTACAACATACAAATCAAGTTTTCGAATCGACTTAATGACTAGACCTCACCACCAAATGTATTGTGCAAGTCGCGATGCTGAGTAGAGGAGCTTTGCACGAAATTTATTCATCGGGGATATAGCAGTTAGCTTACAGAATGTCGATGGTTCTACCCAAGTGTTTGCCTGGGAATTTTATCAACTCTAATAGTTGAAATATAGACACTAAATTACCCAGGAGGTTTTTGTGACATAAAGACCAATTTCAAAAAAATGAAATCAATTTATATATTCGGGTATTATTTATATTTTAATTTGTGACTCTCCACCTACGATAACTATTCATGTATACGTTTCGTTAACTATTCATTTACAGGGTAAATTCTTCAGAGAAACACCCTTTGGGAGACAAAATTCGGCTGTTGTCGAGAGGTTGTTGCCTTCAAAGATTAAATGGGAAATATTTTATAACAGGATAATAAATAATGCTGTTAAAGAAGTTGTTGCTCAAAGATAACTCCTTTGGAGATGTAACACTATCTTCTGTTTTTTTTAAATTTAATTCGCTTAAATGTCTTTATAATAAATGTTTAGTTGAGACTATTTAAAAAATCAATTAGAGTCCAGTATTGAAACGGATACTCACACACGGCACTCTATTTCCACATTCAAATTTTTATATCTAACTAATAAGGGTAAATTCTGTGATTCGAGTACTGATTGTCAATATTCTTTATAATCCCAGTTTCAGTTTCAGAGATAATCCCCCCCCCGGCAACTTGAAATCGCATTTAGAGTACCAAGAAGTAGGATTAAATCGATTCCAAATTATCCAATTTAACGGTGATTTCAAGCTAACTCCTACGATTTCAGATTACCTCATTCCCTTATTTATACATTTGCCATGAATGAATTTAAATGAACAGTACATGATATAAATAAATATGTAATATAACTGTACAACCCAAGTAAGTAATATGTTTGACTGAAACTTATGTATGAAGCAGAGTGGGAATCTCTTGAAAGTCGACGACAGAATCATAAACTCATATTATTAAAAAAAATGATGAATAATCGCACGCAGTATTATTTAACAGATTCATGTCCTCCTATTGTCTCGAAAGATACATACACTCTCTGTAATCATGGTGATGCTCAGGTACTAAGAGCTAGAACCTCACTTTACTTATTTCTACCTTCAACGGTAAGATCATACAACGCTCTTTCTCCATCTGTAAGAACTTCTCTTTCGTCGTTCAAAAAACATCTTTTTTTGTCACACAACAAAGTTCCTAACAACTTCTACAGCAGGAAACGTAAAACCCAAATATCACATACTCGACTCCAAACTAACTTTAGCTCACATGCTCATTATCTGTTCTCTAAAGATATTCTAGCATCACCTCTTTGTTCTTGTGGACAACGAGAAATATCTAGCCACTACTTTCTTCAATGCAAAAAGTCCAATTCTTGTGAATTTTATAAGTAGTACTTGTTCTGTTACATAATTCTTGTCGGAAAGGACGAAGACAACCAAACAATATCTACTGCAGCTCACGAATTAATCGAAAAATCTAAACGTTTCCAAAATAAAATACACTGTAAAGCATCCGTACCCCAAGTCGCTCCCATTTCATTATTTTTATTGTCTATTTCTTCAAACACATCATTAAGCAAAAACATTTCATGTTCTGACTCATATACCTTTTACCTCTCCATCGCATACATAAATTTCATTGAAAAAATGCCATTTTCTTTATTTTTAATACGACGAAACATGTACCAATTTATCATATGAATTATACAGTCCTACATTGTCAATTGCTGTAATTAAGTCGCCATATCATGTACTTATAGTTAGTATGCAGTGGAGAAAATTTTAATAAGCTTGTGCTTCCAATTCTATCCCATTGTCTATTACATGCCCTTTGTTATCTTGTCATTTACTGTACATTACACCATAATTTAGAGAAATAAATATGTTTAAACTTATAAAAGGCGGCACGAATTTGGCTGCTTTTATAAAATACTGAAGTTCCAGTCGAGAGGCTTTCTTAAATCAATCAAAAAAGTAATCTTTACTGGATGTGAATACTGCATGGACCAGTTTATTGACAACACTCTGCTAGACGACTTATTACTGATTAAATTTACATAAAGTAATAGCTACCAGACCGCCCGAAAGTTCTTATTGCGTTTTCGTGACAGCGTTCATGCAATAGTAGAAATAAACCTAAACAACAGTCAGTAGTAGTTTGGTCTGAAGGTTGATGGATGAAAGAAAGATTTCTATTTAGTAAAGAATAGCTTATAAATCAGATGGAAACGGTAACTGATCAGTGTTATTTCAAGCATTTGTAACACGCTCAGTTATTTGCTGGTTTAGGGTAACACCGATTTAAACAACGTCAGCGATATTCCAAAAGAAGTAAATAATTGCAGATGTATGAAGAATGGAAATATTTTAATACACACAAAACCGACGAAACAAGTAGAAATAAAAAACTTGTTTTAATTTTAAAAAAGCAAATTGGATTAAATGAGCAAAAGGGTACTAAGCAAAACTAGGGATATAAATAAAAAGAAAAAAATGTCCAAATAAGATACATCAAATGAACACGTTTGTATTTCAAGCTTAACTAAATTACACATCATCATTTCCGACTTTGGGATGTTTCTCGCCCATCTGAACCTAAGTTATTTGAACGGGCTTCATCCAGTATTGTTGCTACATTGGCTAAGATATCTTTTATAAGAACAAAAGGTATGTAATACCTAACCAAACAGTGTTACACATGGATAGATCTTGTTAAAGCATCCGCTTATGTTAACAGCTGAAAGTTAGTATGAACTGGTTGTTAGTATGTTATATATACATGAGCAAATATAACATACATATTTTTATACAATTTATTAATATTAATATAGTCTGAAATAAAGTTATCCATTTTTATTAATTATTTATATTACTCAGCTCACGAATTTATCGAAAAATCTATATAGGGATAGAATCTATATAGTGTTGTCAATTTAATCAGTAATAAGTCGTCTAGCAGAGTGTTGTCAATAAACTGGTCCATGCAGTCGGTAATTTAATCAGTAATAAGTCGTCTAGCAGAATGTTGTCAATAAACTGGTCCATGCAGTCGGTAATTTAATCAGTAATAAGTCGTCTAGCAGAGTGTTGTCAAAAGATTGGTCTATGCAGTCGGTAATTATATTATTTTTCAAGATTTTAAAATAATTCTCTCCTACGGTTTTTATTTCAACAACAAAAAAAGGCAAAAAGTGATAATGTTTACATTTTATGTTTAATGTTTATAATTTTCTGGATCTGGTTCAGCATATCTATTATAGTCTGATTAGATCTCCCCAAATATCATTAAAATTGTCTATGTGATTTTTTAGAATAGCTACTTCTTTTACTATGTTGTATTGGTATTTAATGTAGTGTTTTGCATTTGAAATAGTAGGGATGGATTCTTTTACCTTGCAATTATACATGAATCTTTGGGTGTACATAAATAAGAGGTTTATTGCTATATTCCTTTTTTCTCGTTTACCGAGAATAAAGTTTTCGCTATTCATATATTTTTCTACGGTGTCATTATTCATAAACATTTCATTTACAAATTGTTAAGTAACTGGGCAGTACCAAAATAAAGTTCAATTGTTTGTGATGATGTTTTACAGAATGTACAATGTCCGTTTTGTCTGAAATTTATTTGAAACAAGAAGGAGTTGGTTCTGAGGATTCTATGTATTATTCTATACTGGAACCACTAAAGAGATTACTTACCTCTTTTTTCGACAAATGCAATGGACGCATTATTACTGTATTGTTCGATAGTGACTTAACTATGCGGAATGTATATATTCATGTTTGTTTGGATATAAAATTAACTGAAATTAGCAAAACAGACAATGTCTAAACGCATACAATATTCAATAACGAGTCTCGGATATAGTTCTGTCAGCATAATATTATAATAATTATCGTACAATTTAACTACAAGTCACTCAATGAGCTCTGCTTTCAGACACCATTATTTCAGATATGTTTTTAATTATTTACTCTAACGAAATATATATCAACCATATATTATAATTATAATAATAATTATTATTGTGTCTGCCTAATTAATTATTTTGTTGATAGATCTATATATTTGACCTATCGTTAGTATAAATATATGTTAACAAATTAATAATACTGTCCATAATGTTGTAAATTCGTGGAGCAATGAATGTGTCGTGGAGATAATGGTGGTGGTTTTATCATGATAAGTTTTAAAAATCAATTGTCTGTTTGGCTCTTTGTATTTACTTAGCGATTTTGAATTGTATACAAGCTATGCAATGAAAGTCACTCATTCAGATCGAAATACAACATTGCAGTATAATCACATTTGTGTATCTAATCAGTTTACAACAATTGTCGCCGGCTATATAATAAGGCACATGCCAGACAACTGTTACCGCGGTATAAATAAAATTAGACAGTAGAGGCTCATTGTTTAAATCTTCTCATAGCTATAACGAATTGAATTTGTCTACACAGTCCACTTTAAGTAAGAAAGGCATTAACACGAAATTCGTTCATCCGAAATACAATTTTGAAAACTTAAAGAGAGAGAGTAAGTTAGTTTTATCTAGGTATCACTAAATATGAGAACTTAGAATGTTTTTTTTCTTTGAGCATTTTTTATCTAGAATAAAGATAAGGAGTTAAAAATACGGTGTTCTGTTACTTTAATGTGCTTTACTTTCATTCATACTAACAACTCGATGAATGTCAACATGTTACAATATGAATTTAATCCTTTTTGTTTTATTTATTTCTGAAACATCTCTTGTTCAAATGGGTAAAACAGCGAATAAGTAACCAAAAGGAACGACACATACACAAGGCAATGCCTCCGAGCACAGCCCTCCTGGAAAACAACAGCCCACAAAACATCAGGCATTTCAAGACACATTCTCACGTAGGGGTGACACTTGCTGTCATTGGGTATGTTGGCAGCAAGGGCGATGCATTTTGCTTTTAAAGTCATATAAATATTCTTTTTTTGTCTTGTAAATATGTGTGGAAAAATATTAATACGCATGATTGTATGAAGTAAACATGAACACAAAAAACTACAAACCCTTTTATGAACGCGGGGTATGCTAAAATGATTGTCATCAGAATAAATAACTGAATGTTGCCATTGAGTTTAAGGAGAAATTATGCATTGTTAAGTCAAATGTTGTGAAAACGTATGGCTGACGAAGCTATTCATATTTGCTAGACTAAGTATCATAAAGGGTTAAGAAAAATCATTTGTACGATTGAAATCCTTGATGTCTTTGCGTCATCTGAATCTAAATCATTTACGAGTCCAGTTATTAAATACAATATAGAATTATCATATGGAGACGTAAGTGGGTATTTTGAATGCATATTTTATTGCAATATATGCTGTTCTCCATTGAGAACAGCCTTTTTTCCTGTGATTGAAGGGCACTAATATAATTTAAACAATTATTTTTTAGTTTCAGGCGTAATTTTTAAAAAATCATTTACGAGTCTTTCAATAAACATGGGAATGCATAAAATCTTTTCATGTCTGTAATTCTATGCTCAACTTTATACATTCATTAGATGTTAAACAATGTGAATTCACTATGTTTTGGTATAGGTTCTCTTGTCCAAACAGGGCTAAGAACAAACCTGTCAATCATTTATAAGTCATCATGTACGAGGCAAACCCTTTATTTGTGTGCATTATTCTTGTTTTCTTTGGTGTAAGTATGCATTTCTTGGGTCATGAAGCACTTTGAGGTTGAATAACCCATATTAAGCAAACATTCCGTTTTTTTTGAAAAATACAAACCAAGAAAAAAAGGTGACATTTGTGAAGATTTCCGTTATTGAGGAATGGAAGAGAGTTTAACATTAGGTTAGTGTTTTACTTTGATTGTATTAGAAAATAGTTGTACGTTTTGTTTGTATGGTATTCAAACAGGATAAGCATTCACAGGAATCGCAATGTAAGGATAAAAAGTCGTCCCGTAATTGATGGACTTGACTCGAAAATGTTCCATTTTCCATAGCTATAAAATAATATAAATCTTATCGACGAAGGTCGCTTACTGTAAAGAGGAGGTGCAAGGGTAACTACACAAGGGAACAAATGCGCAAGGAATGGCCTGACCGACTATAAAGGACAACTAAGGTGAATTGAGGCTAAGTTTATTTTAAACTTAGCAACTTATTCTCTCCTTTACAGGACAGGACGGTTTTGCAACGTACCCTCCTAAGTACTTGAGGACCTTTCTCCACGTATCATATATGTTCGTGACTTCTATTCGTTTAAATCGCTGAATACATGTGCATACATGTTTGTATAGTTTCCAAGTCCCTCTGCGCTTATGTAGTGACTGTGCTTTGTTATGCTCCAATTCTTTATTCATTTCTAGGAATGCTATTCTTCAATTCCAATGCTATACCATACCGAACTATCACGATTTTGTTGTTATAATTTGCGGGTTGATATATTTCACAAGACCGTTATAGCTAAGGAATACGACTTAGAATATCATCAATACTTACTCTGTCTGTACCATATTATTACCGCGAAGGTGTCATTATTGGTTATATATATATCCACTTTGTCGCCTGATTTCGTATTCATTGGAGGTGTAAAATTGTCAAGAACATTCGAAATATAGACCACCGAACTTAACATTAAAAAGAGGACTTCTGATTGTTCACTTAAATATCATAACCGATATGTGCAGATCCGATCATGCATCTAGAAAAAAGAGAAAAAGTTGCTACAGGGAACGCCACATTCATAAGACAATCCCTCTTCGCATAGACGTCCGGAAAACAACAATATATAACCCATATGGCATTTGAGGAGGCTCAGTGGTACATACATAAGGGAACCATGTTCTGAAGCCTTAGCGAGGTCATTTCTACAATATGCCTTTTTTGTTTCAACTGTGTAGCTTTCTTCCTTATTGTTTCATTTAAAATTCTTTCACTGTACTTGTAACTTGCTGTTTCATGATACATGATGATTCTTGCTGTGAATGACAAATTGTCGTAATGTTTTAAAATAATTCATTTTTTCATCTGAAACGATTTATTTAGTTTTTTACGTAAGGCTTCCCCAATCCGCCCTGGAAATGCGCAAATCCCATAATTCTTCACTATATTTAGTCTATCAATTAACTGCCGAACGATTCGTCTTCCATCATCACTTTTCGACGCCCCATCACAACTCCCGCCCCCTTACCGTCTGATTGCGAGATCTTTTTATACGCTGGTTTCTATATATTTTTCTAGCATGCTTCTCGGTTTGAATCAACTTATAGTTTAAAAATGCATGATCATTTCGCCTTTGTATCTAGAGTTCCCAGGTTTGCGTAAAATTTTGTAAATTCTATTGTCCCTAGTTGCTTACGTTTTTATTACTGGGACAATATCAGTCACTTACAGAAATGAAATGAATGTTGCTGTAATGACAGGTTCGGAAATGACATTGCTTTAAAATTGTATACAATTCCACAGAGACTAGGGTAATGACAGTCACAAACAAGGGGATAACAAATAGTACCTATGCAAACGCATGTTCACAACATGAGACGCCTGTTTAACATTCAAGAATTCTTTATCGTAGTTGTAATCGATAGGATTTATAAAAAGTTCGCAATATTAACATCATACAGCGTTCGGCTTTTGACAGTCCACACCACAAACGCAATGTATGACTTGCCAGACAGATCGTGACATCTTACTTTACTGTTCTATTTTTTGCGGAAGATATGTACCACGATTACACATACTAACTCGACATTTGTGAGCGGACTTGGATGTGGACATGGACTAATCGTTTCAAATTACCCCGGGTATAACGCTAAGGTGATATCAAGCTATCAACTACGATATCAGATTACCCCATATTTTAGCTTATCTACGTATAGTTTCCATGAACAAATTGAAATTAACAGCAGCAAATGATCTACATACATTATCTACAAAGTATCAAAACAACAAAAAGAAACAACATTAGCGAAATGAACGGTAGCGGTAGCAGCAACACCAACAACCATAACAGCAGTGTAAGTATCGTTTTATTGTGAGTGTTTGTTCTTTTGCAGTTTGAGAATACCTTTGAATTTAAGTTGTTATTGAATTAACTTACTACGATATCAAATAATTGAAAGTTGTCACATCAGCTCAATAAGTTAAGGTGTAATTTATACTACGCGGGTGTTAGATGAAATCGGGTTCAGCGTAACCTTGGGCGTAATGAGACATCTTTATTTCAATTACTTACTTACTTAGGGTAACATAAAGAGGGGTAGCTTGAATTCTCTACATCGGGCCCAGATTTATATATGATATGCAGCACGAATTCGGCTTATATTGCAAAATAATATAGTTCCAGTCGAGCTACATTTTACTGGACGTGTAGGCTGTGTGGATCTGTTTCTTGACAACACTCTCCTAGACGACTATTTCTGGATAAATTAACATAAAGTAATAGCTGCCAGACCGCCTGAAAGTTCCAATTGCTCTTTCGTGACAGGTTTCATGCAATAATAGAATTAAACCTATACAACAGCCAGTAATTGTCTGGTCTGAAGGTTGATGAAAGAACAATTATATTGAGTAAAGTAATAGCTTATAAATCAAATGCGACGGTGACTGGATCACTGTTATTTTAAGCACATTGGTAACGCGATCTGTTTTTTGCTATTTGTGAGGTTACGACAATTTCAACAACTTCAGCGATATTCCAAATCAAGTATGAGAGAGAATAAGTTGCTACAGGTAACCCCGCATACACAATACAATGCCTCCCCACACACACCTCCATGAAACCAACGGTCCACAAAACATTAGACATTGAGGAGGTGCAAGGGTAAATAAGCAAGGGAACAGGAATGACCTGGCCGACCATAAAGGGCAACTAAGGAAGTTAATGACAACTAGGGGTTAGAATTTAATGGCTGGAATATATCAAGGAGCTAGCAACAATAGCCCGAAAGTGGGAGAAAACAACATCAACACTATATCAAGTAAAAGACTTACACATTTGGAAAAGGGAATTTAACGTACATCCAAAACATAAATGATACCCATACAGCGATTTACAGCCTTGGAATTGTCAGTAAAAATACTTGAAGAATACTAAACACTATTAGAAGTATAATGAAAGGTTATAATTCTGCATAAAACTGACGAAACAAATAAATAAATAAAACTTATTTGAACACCATAAATTTGATTGAATGAGTGAAAGAGAGATTAAATCAGGATCAGGAAATGCGACATGCATAAGCCAATGCACACACACAAACCTTGAAAAAAACAACAGTCTAAAAAACATTAGGCACTAATGAGGTGCAAAGGTAAATATGTATGGGAATAGGGCTGCAAAGAATGGCCTGGCTGAACTAATGAGTATATAGGGGGACAAAGAGGGGGGTGTTAATGTTTGGAATACAACACAGAACAAGTATGTTGTTTTCCCGGGGACTGTGTGGGTAGCAATGTCTTGTGAATGCGGCGTTCCCTGTAACAACTTTACATCTTTTTATGTATCAGGCCCATCTGAACGTAAGCCTTTTGAGCGGATTTCATCCAGTGTTATTGCTACATTGGCTAAGCTATTGTAATAAAAACAAGTGACATTTACAATTGCTAAATCAAAAATGTTACGCTTATACAGATCTTGTAAAAACATACCTTGCTGAGACAGCCGAAAGTTTTATAATTCTAAAGTATAACTGGCTTCTTTTTTCGACACACACAGAGGACAAATACAAGGGAATGCAGTATTATTATATTCTTTTATAATTTATGCATAATGATGTTATCACTATATGACATATTCATGTTAATGTTTGTTTAAGTAATGGACAAAGCATAGTGTTACTTTAATGAACTAGCAATACAGACAATGTCTTAAGCATACAATATTCAATAATGAGTCCAGGATGAGTATAGTATTAACAGGATAACGTTCTATTCTGCAACGTGTTTCTACACATTGATAATATTAGCTGTCATACAATTCCACCATCAGTCACGCAGTGAGCTCTGATTTCAGTCATCATAATTTCGGATACATTTGTATTCTGTACAGTAGTATATATCTACAATATATCTGTCTAACTATGTGTATCGTTTTAATAGATAAATACCTTTGACGTTTGATTGTGACGTACATATATGTTACGAAAGAATTATACGATCCCTGATTTAATATACTCATAAATTCGTCGAGCAATGATTTTGTTGTGAACAGATTTAGATAAATTCGCTTTTTTGCTGTAAGTAAGTACTAAGTAAGTAAGTAAGTAAGTAAGTAAATTGTTTATTATAGTGACATGTATTCAAAGTATTTACATATACAAACATTATAACATAGCAATAGACACCCGGACCTATTTGTCACCTAAAATATGGATCGTAATCAAAGAGTATAAATAATTATGCAAATTAAAAGCAAAACATGTATATGAGATGACAAAATTATAACGGAATCAAATGTATGTATGTACCTTGTGCAATTTTTTACAAACTGTACAATGAAACTTACTTATCCAGATCGAAATACAGCCTTGCAGAATGATAAAATTTGTGAATCTAAGCGGTTTACAGCCATTGTCGCCGGCTATAAGCAGATGCAAGATAACTATTACCTCGGTACAAATCGTCGACGTAATTCGAGAAAGACGTATGTCAGATTCTGCAACTTTTGGATAATCAAGAAAAACTTTTTTCGCGAACTTTTGAGCACTGATCTCTATGAAATTTAGTACAGTGATCATTATTAAAAGCATAATGAGAACAGTATATTTAAATCTAATAGTGAACATCATCTTTTCAATTTAAAAAAACATACGATATTTTAGAACCAGTTTTTTTCCTTCTTAATGAAGTATACGCAAAATACAACATTTTGTAATTAAATGATATGTTTCTTTCTAAATATATACGACCTTTAATAAGATAAAGATTTATGTTTTTAGACCTGTAATCGAACAAAACATTTTAAGAAGACTTCGTATTACCTTGTATGTAAATAATAAAAGACGCAACATTATTATGAACTATGAAATAAAACGAATGACATTTCATTTGATAAAACATTTTCAGAATGTTATACATTATTCCATAGGTTACTTTATCCATTGGAATTCCTCATATAACAATAACTTGATACATTATGTGAAAATAATCGAACAGCGAGGAGAAAATACAATAGAAATGAATTACGTCTTTATAATATAACTTATTTCTTAGGTTAAAAGCTTCATGGATAAACAATGACATATTTTTAACAACATCTTACTTTCTCAGCTTATATTATACTACATATACACAATGTAGTATTTGATTATATCTATATGTTATAATAAAATGTACACTGGAACCCCTTTAAACCGGAACCCCTTTAAACCGGACAAATCGTACGGTCCCAAATCTGTTACAATATAAATAATCCGGAAAACCGGTAATTCAGGAAACCGGACAAGAATTTTGGCCCAATGTGGATATTTCCATTATAAATCACCCCTTCAAACCGGACAAGAATAAAGTTTGCGTCTTGCTCAAGACCTTTCGATGGAAATATTTGATTCAAAGCACTGTGTTATTCAGAAAAAATGATTTTCGAATGCATATTCGATTAAACAACTGGAATCATATGTTTAAAATATACATTTGATATACATTTTTTTTTTGTATTCGTATTTGCGTTTATTTATCGTCGCCACCGGTTTCCCATATGGGCGACGCCTCCAGAAGAATGTTAGTCATATTTGATTTTTGGAGGATCGTGCATGATACAGGAGATGCCCAAGTTCCAGAAGCACCCCTGGTTCTTTTGCGTGCTCGATGTAAAGCATCATACACGGGACCTCGGTTTTTAAAGTCTCGTCCGAAAGACTGTTAGTACGGTCAATGATGGAGCGGGGAATCGAACCAGCGATCCCTGGATTGCAAGTCCAGCGTTTTACCACTGGACCACGGATCATCTACTGATATACAGTAAATAAAGTCAATTTATATATTTTTGTAAAATGGATTTTTTCACACCTTATTAGTGTTTGGCTAGAGCATCTGTCTGTCATGATTGGATCTTAATTGCTATAACAACAGATTGGTGGTAGTCAATTTATATATTTTTGTAAAATGGATTTTTTCACTTGGCTAGAGCATCTGTCTGTCATGATTGGATCTTAATTGCTATAACAACATATTGGTGGTATGGGTTATAATTGACTGCATTTTCACCGGTTCCTTGTTTGGTTCATGACCCTTGTGGTATTTGACCATGTACTAGTGTTCTTCAGGGGTTCTCATCCAACCAGTCAATTGTTGTAAATTATCTGAGTAATTGATAATTGCAATTATTTTTAATTTTGAAATCATATCTTGAAGAGAAAATGTTTACATTTTCTTGTATTGTAAAACAACAATGTCTACAGAACCCGCAAAACGCAAACATACTGAAGTGTTATTAGATGATTAAGTTCAAGTCATCGAAGTGGTTAAATACAGATTACCTAAATTATCAATTTTATATTGCAATGTTGATATTGAAAGGAGACGAATAAATGCAAACGACTGAAATAAAACCTACACCGTGTTGAATGTATTGCTTGTCCATTCTGGCCATCGTTGAAAATCAAGAAAACGTATGATATTATCATAAATTTTCATTTTGTATATTTTCTAGTCTCCCTTCAAATATTTGGCGGCCATCTTGTCGACCATCTTAAAATCTTCAAAACGTACCATGATGCCACGTGTCTAGTGTTTTTGCTGACAGTTCCAAGGCTGTAATTCGCTGTATGGTTCTTGTTTCTGTTATTGTTTTGAATGTGTTTTGTATTTACCTTTCCTCTGTGCAATTCTGTCGCTTTATATAGCGTTCATGTTGTTTCCTGCCCAGTTTCGGCATGTTAAGGCCAGCTGCCTTGACTTGTCCTGTGATCTTTTCCATCCAATAATCCCCCTTCCCCTTACTTCACTGTCCACTTTGATGCTCCTAGTTATTCCTTGTGGTCTGTCGGGCCATTCCTTGTGCCTCTGTTCCTTAACATGTGTACCCTTTGACCTCCTTATGTTTTGTGGATTGTTGTTTTCCCGGAGGTCTGCGTGGGGAGGCACTGTCTTGTGTATGTGGCGTTCTCTGTAGCTACGCATTGTCTCTCTTTTTAACTCATTTTTTTAAATGTCCAACATTTAGCTTCACGTTGAGAGTTTTTACTATTTTGTTGTATCTCTCTTTATATGCTCATTTTAAGATTATAATATTATTTTTCTCTGAATCTGCGTGTTTCATCTGATATTTGAAATAATAATTTCACAGATTGTATGTGTCATAGTTTGCATACATATGATTATTGCTTTGTATCAATTGTAGATATGTTATGCTCTCCAGTTATTTGAGGTAATAAAAGTGTATACAAATATTATTCGTGGTCCTTTTTTGCACACGGGACGTCCTTAGGGACTGGGGTAGTCTGGCCATAATACAATTATTTATTTTTATTTTCTAGTGTTTCACATGTGGACCAGTCAAAATTAAAGCCACTAAATATCAGCATTTGCAACAGCTAAAGTCAGTGCTGGCAAAAGATTATCACAGTTTCTATGACAATTTACTACATGTAGAAAATTGAGCAGTATTCAAAATGTATTTGTATCATAGTGCCGGTACAACTTTCCTCGGTTAAGGCTGGTAAAGTTTCTATTAAGAAGTAAAAGTATTACTGCAATCAAAATCTGTACTTTTTTGTTTCATGTAAGAAATACACTATAGATATGTTTCTTCACTTAAAGTACTATTTTGTGTTAGAACTATTTCAGTAAATCAAAGGTTATGACACTTACTATTTTATATCGTGTTGACTGTTTCGTTCCGTAGTTCAGGAATGGTATTTGCGTATTTTTTCTTGTTCTGTGTATATTGGTTAGAGTATGGAAATACATACAAACCACTTCACATTGTTTTGTGAAAAAAGGAACACCAAATTATATGTTCTAAGTTTTCTGTTACAACAAATTTAAATCGTTTGATTGTCGATGGTTGTTAGTGATTCAGGTCAGTCAGTCAGGGAGTCAGGTCAGTCAATGAGTGAGACAGGCCACTCAGTCAGTAAATCAGGTCAGTTAGGTGAGTCACGTCAGCCAATGAGTCAGTCAGTGAGAGTCATGTCAGTCAGTCAACATGACGTTGCATCTTTTATTATTTACATTGAAATAAGATGAAGTATTCTAAAAATGTTTTGTTAGATTACATTTGTATTTTAACAGCAGTTACTGTTTGTTATAAAGTTTTCATCAGTGTTTTGAATATGATATACTTTGTGATTTGAATACTGTAGAAATGAAGCTTCTTTAGTCAGTCAGTCAGACAGTCAACATAATATTATGTTAATGAATTGGTATCATAAATCAAGGTATTAAAATCATTCTTTTCATTACATTTTTGTAAACGATTTTTGAAAATGATTTTAAAAGAGTTTGTTATTAAGCACTTTAACACATTTTACTAAATGTTTTATCATTGGCGCCATTTCATATGTCAGAATTACGTTCAACAAATATATTTTTTTCGAAAGGTGTTAGATAAAGTTTTTTTTAAATGATTTCAAAAGAGTTTAGCAATCAATAAAATGGTATTAAGCATTTTAAAAACGTTTTGCTAAATGTAATATCATTCGCACCTTTTCATATTTCATACTCATTTTCAACTAAGTGGTAGATAAAATTCTAATGTCGTTGAATATATAAATGCACCACGTGTCTAACACATCTAAAACCATTTAGTTGAATATTTCGATTATGAAACATTTCATTTACACATAACATTACGTAGAACATTTTGATTATATTTTGTTTTGTTATAATCTGTTTATACAATCACTTGTAATATTCATATTTACGTATGAAATACTTGTACATTGTAATAGAAATATAAGAACAACACTATTACTATGTAATTGATGTTATTCATTAATATATATATATGTTATTTTTCCACATCACATGATGATGTATTTGTGTACATATTTGTTAATGACGATGAGCTGTAATTGTTTAAGCCCATACAAACTTTATGTTCTGTTCTGTTCCCAGAAGGGTTTTTAAAAAACAT
This sequence comes from Mactromeris polynyma, assembly GCA_032209605.1. Taxonomy (NCBI): domain Eukaryota; kingdom Metazoa; phylum Mollusca; class Bivalvia; order Venerida; family Mactridae; genus Mactromeris; species Mactromeris polynyma. Next base: position 37,162,238 of record JASFXZ010000001.1, on the reverse strand, counting down.
AATATACGACCTTTTAGAAGAACAAAATAATTGACCAAAAATAATACGACACAATATCACATGCTTTATCTGAAGTAACTGATTGGCTATCAAAACGAAAGACTTCGCAAAAGAGGTATCAGCGTTAGTTTCTTCTAAACGGACGATAAAAAAATTCGCGCCAAATATGTCATACGACATTTTAGAATTACGTCGACGAAATAAGAATATTCTGTTCAGTACAATTGAAACATGGTCCTTGCTTCAATTTCCCATGTGAATATTACATTACGGATATAATTTGTCTACACAGCTCACTTATAGCTAAAACGAAATTATCACGAATTCGTTGACCTGATATACAATTTGAAGGTACTTGCATTTGGCTACCATTTTTGATTAGTTAGCTTGTAGCAACCTTCATTTATAACTTGTTCTGTGTCAAACTGTTTCGTCACATATTCTACCCAAACAAACGTAAGTCTTTTGTTTCGATGTTTATCATGTATATGCCGTCAAGATGACAGCGTCACATAGTGTTAGTTGTATCATAGTTTCTTAAGATTTCTATGAATTTTTGTGCTACATCTTATGAATTGGCTAAATTCGATTTTAACATTAGGGGGGGGACTTAATTATCAAAGTACTGATAACATTAATTAAGGGTGCAGGTATTAAATACGCTCCTTGACTAAATTAGATTATATATTTTACTTGATGCGGTCTTCAATACTGAGTTGCAGAAATCACCATATACCGATTTATTCCATTGTTGCACAGAAACAAAATATAAAGATTCTTATTGCAAGGTTTTATAGCACAGGACGCTTTTGCAATAAGTATTTCAGGACCTTTCTCCATATGTGTTAGAAACCTTAGTTTCCAGACATCAGTACCATTCTCTGTAACCTTAATAAATAATACAGTGTGCGCAAACGTGCCGCTCTAATAGAACAACAAATTTATACACTTTGTGCAATTATCTTATATTCGATGGCTGAATTAAACTACGGTTGATGTATTAATATCATACGAAATTTACACCATCTATTTGTTACAATCTATGTCCATAGTCTGCTTTTTCACTTCCCAACGAAAAGTATTGAGGCAAAATTTGAAAAGGTCATTATTATTATCAACTCACAACATAGATGACTTCGGACACCGTATAATACATTCAGAACATAGATGGACAAAATAGGCACATGAAGCTAATCAAGCATTCAAATCCCTGGATATTGTATTTCCGGTCAGATTTACTGCTCTCTTCATTCTTAAACTAACCTGCCGTATCAAATGCCCCTAATACGTTTGCTCATTATGAACATGTCCTCTTTCTTTCCAATTACTGAATTTCTTCCTTCGGGATGTTCCTGAGGAATCTGTGAGTACACGTTCTTTTCATTTCGGGTTATTTGCGGAGTATCCTAAATATATTGCTTCGTAATTAATAGCTTTTGGTTTCGATTGTTTCAAATGTATTTGATTCTCATCATTAATGTCTTTTTGAAAAATGTAATATCGACAATAAAATGTTAGACATTTGACCATAATTGTGATGTAATCTATTTTGTTATGGATGCTGTCTAATGGTGACCGCTGAATCAGATTAATAGAAATCTCAGCTTGTTGGAAGACAGCAAAACTGTTTTCATCATGTATGGAATTCAATAGAACATTATCTAAATGATCTTCTATGTCAAATTTGTGTCAGATCATACGTTGCTCCAGTTTGTAATTATATGAATGGTTAAGGAAAGATTTTTAATTGTTAAGTGATTTAAGTTTGGTCACATTTTGTCATTTTATTTATTTCTTTTTCCATAGTACCATTAATTAAGGTGAATAATAGTTGTTGGTTTTATGGCTTAGTTGCTGCCGACTTAGTCGGATTGTGTGTAGGTCTATAATTATGTTAGAAATAAATGACCATTTAGCGATAAAAGGAGAGGTTGCTAGCTGTTAAATCGATTTAAACCCTCAGTATTTTTACTGAAAGTTCCAAGGCTGTAAATCGTTGTATGGTTATTATTTGTATTTTAAATGTATGTTAAATTTCCTTTCCAATGTGCAATTCTTTCACTTAATAAAGTGTTCATATTATTTTCTCCCCACTTTCAGCCTATTGTTGCCAGCTTTGTTCTGTGATGTATTTCATCCATTAAGTCCCCCCTGTTTGTCCTCTTTGATTATCATAGTCTACCAGGCCATTCCTTGTGCCCCAGCTCCCTTACGTATGTACCCTCGAGCCTCCTCCAGTGCCTTATGTTTTATGGAGTGTTGTTTTCCCGGAGGAGAGGCGCTGTCTTATGTATGTGGCGTTCCCTGTAGCAACTTATTCTCTCTCTTTCACATGGAACGTCAAATGCACCCCACCCTCTGTAAAACATTAAATTACCTGACTTTGACGATGAGATATTGTAGCCACAATTTATCAAATATTAATGTGTCTAAGTGCGTTGCTTCTTTATGCTGCCAAGTCCAAGCATTTGGATTATTTTAAAGAAACAATCTGATTACTAGCAACGTCTATGCAATCGAAATTTACGTTGCACATTGCGTACCGTATAAACCAAATTGAATTATCAATATAGTATGTAGGACGAATCGATTCACTTGTAAGTGGATTGGATTGGATCTCATTTGAGCATAAAATGTTTCGGAAATAAATAAAACAAACTTGATACAAAATTCAATTAAAACATGTTGAGCTTCTTGGAGTGGTAGGAATTAAATAAAGCAACGCACATTAAAGTCGCAGAAAACCGTATTTTAACTCCGCATCTTAATTCTAGACCTTAAATGCTCAAAGAAAAAAACGTAATCATATTTAGTGGTATCTAGATAAAACCAAATGTTTTGTTCCTGAAATAACACAACACCACTGAATCTTATTTGTAGCAGCGCAAAGTGTGGCATTTAAAGCACGTTTGGCAGATGAGAACCAGCTCGATCTGAAGAGCTATGAAGACAAAATATGAACAAGGAACGGCCAGTAGTGAAATGACTTTTCGTTAACATAGATTCGTATTTACAAGCTACAAGAATAACACGCGAATCCAGAATCAACACATTTGGTGTCATTGTGTCAGACGACGAGCCGTTGTTTGCCTTTGATTGCAAAAGAAAATGAAAACAAAACAGTAAGTTGTAAATAATTATTAGTTCTGTGATATTCAATTCCTTAGATGTCTCGTAACAAGACACGTCTGTCTTAGAACGGACACATAGTGTGTTCCTATGTTCAGTTTCACAAGAAATCATATACAAAATGATATTATTTAATCGATATAAATATTCTGAAATGTCAGCAAGTACAGCATTACAACGCTCGTATTTCTTTAATTCTGTAGTTTCTATTTTTTTTAAAGAAAACCAAGAATGTATCAAATTATCCGTAAAACCTTTCGTTTGTTATCGATAAACGTAAAAGTATTTTTCCTTTGTATATATCGTCTACTGAATGTTTTAAAAATAAATACTTAAGCCAAACAGGAAATATTCAAATGCTACAGTAACCAAAAAAGCAAAGAATATACGTACATGTAAGTTCACTAAAACTTAAGGGACACAAAACAGACATTAACAATGGGAGAAGCTAGGAGTACCATCTTGGAACGGTCAGAGGCCATAAAGCCACTGACTGCTTTAACCCGGTTCAATGGCTCACCGAAATCTCATACTCATCCTACATTACCCATTGTACTAACGTCATTTGCAGACGAGTAAAATGTCAAATTAAAATAATAGTGTGGTAATATTTATGATCATTTTACCTACACAAATATAAAACGTCTATTTATATAGCAAAAACATTAATAAATGTTATATTATCAAATAATACATCCAAAATGTATTCCTCTGTATTTGTCAAATAAAGTAGATTCTAACCTTTTTTTTAATTTAAAAAAATCCAGTTTTGTACAACAATTAGATTTTGTACTAGTTTGGTCTGTGCCTAAAGTGATAAAACAATGTCTGTGAATCGGTATTACATTGCTCTTCATGTTAAAAATGTTTCAGCAAATGCAGCAACTGCATTGGAAGAACCCCTTCAAACAATTTACGTTCAAGTGAGCCAGATTCATCTTTAAATACAAACTAATTTTAAAGGACGTGTACAATGCATGGACCCATTCATTGTAAAACTCGGCTAACTTATTTGTCTGATGTGAAGTAATAACTTACTGACTGCCAAAAAGGTCTTATTGCCATTTGGTGACATGTACCAGGCAATAAAATCAATTTAAACCGAGAATTCAAGAGAGGATAAGTCCTAGGAAAGTTCTCTCGAATAAAACCATAGCATACAGTAGAAAACATATGGTGTTAAAGACTTTGATTAATTGAGAGTAGTTGTCTGCGAGTTTTGTGGCCCATTTCATCAATCTCAAACAAGACAAACGTTTCATCAATAAAAATTCATTCAATGAACTCATCAGCACTTTTTAAATGGACTACCATATAAGGAAATCTCACAGAATTATCTCATATGAGATTGTTGTTTAAAGAATTGTGGTAATATTAACTTACTGTTTTCAACTTAAGAGAAGGAATAAGTTGCTACAGGGAACGCCACATACATAAGACAGTGCCTCCCCACACAGACCTCGGGGAAACAACAATCCATAAAACATAAGTCAATATCAGTACGATCATTAAATTTTGATACAATTAAAGATATAACCAACGCAATGATATTATTAGAATCCACTCTTTCTTCCATGAAGTCACAATCTTCACATGGATTGTTGTTTTCCCGGTGGTCGGTGTGGAGAAGCATTGTCTTAGTATGTGTCATGTCCTGTAGCAACTTATATTCGTTTTCATTTCGGCGACATACCATGGACAGTATTCACAAAATTTTATGTTTTAAGGCTGAATCTCAGACTTAGACTTTAATATTGCAAAAGTTAAATGTACAAACGTTTCTTTTTCATTCTACACTTTGCTATGTTTTATCACAATATATTGACGTGTAATAATAACGTAAGAACAAAATGAACATTCACCATTTTAAAGTCAAAGTCTGAGATTCAGTCTTAAAACGTTTGTGAATACGGGTCCAGAAGTTTTTGACACTGCGTAATTGAAATGGATGACTATTAGGGGATAATGATGTTTATTATATTTTCACAATATATTCATGCGCTAGGTAGAAATATTGGAGCACCTTATTTCCATGTTGTGGTGATTTCTACCTAATTCTGCGCACATCCGCTACATTACCAGTCCGGGTGACCTATGTGACATAGGACGATATTACTGAAGCATTCACATACCAGACAACGAAGTGCAAAATCACAGGCGAACACTGACGAGTGATCCAGTTACTCTGCTTACAGCTCAAGATGTGATATTTTACCATTGGCGAGTCAATAAGTGTTAGGGCTGACTATTGCAGCCAAATTTACTATCACGATAGTTATCGATAGTCAAAAGTACTATCACGATAGACTACCAATAGTTGACTTCACTATTGCGATACTATCACGATAGTTTCGATAGTTTACATACTGTATATTTTCAATCAGTTGATTAAACATTGTATTATAATACCTGTTATAAACAGACACATTATGAAAATGTTGCTTTTTCTAACTTTAATGAACTATTCTTGAACATAATATATTCATAATTAACTAAACATAAATCACTAATGTTAAGCACATCATTTTATTTTTTAGTTTGTTTAACTATTATGCAGTGACTTATAGCTTACAAATAATAGAATATGCTTAACATTATTACACTCCTGTGTTTAGATACAGATGAACTTAAACAGAAACAAAGAACAAAATTTGAGTGTCAACAATAATGATATTCTCATTAATCTCATAATCATTAATCAGTCCCTGATTTCTACTGATTTTTGTTCTTCTTCATGAAGATTAGTTTGTCAACATGTTTTGATTTCAAGGCTGACCGCTGGGCTGTGACTATGTCACCAGCTGTTGAGAAAACCCGCTCCGAAGGTACAGAGGTAGCTGGGATACACAGATACTTTTTTGCCACAACTGAAAGTAATGGATACTTGTGCATGTGGGTTTTCCATCAAATCAATGGACTTTCTCCTGTTGCAATAGGTGCTTCTTTCCTGTAGGAAAACACTTCATTGTCTGCCCTTTCGTGAATTGAAGCTGGCTTTTCTTCCATTACAATATACACATCACCAAATAAGCTGTCCATGGCACTCTGGCTTTCAAGTTTGGTTTTCTTTTCTACTGGCTCATGTTCCACCAAGGTAGACTGATCTAGGATAGGCAAGTCAGGCAACCCAGGCTGTGCAATTTCTGATGTTGATTCCTGCTTAATGGCTTGGATGACTGCAGTTCTGTTTTTCAGTGCCTCATTCAGAGATACACATTGAAGAGTCATTTCATGGAAAACTGTGAGTTTGTCTTCTTCAGGCCGAGAATCGTGATCAGTTCCTCCATAGCTGCTATGTCTCAGAGAGAGTAGATATGTCATTCTCTTTCCCACGTATCTCTCTTGATGTTCGAGCTGCATACACAGCAGCTTGTTGCTCGAGGAACCGTGACAGCATATCAAGCGCAGAGTTCCATCGTGTATGCACATCAATGATCAGTTTATGCTCTGTGACAGCTAGTAGCTTTTGTTTCTCTTTCAGTATTGCAGAAGCAACTGAACTCCGATGAAAGTATGCCACTATCCTTTTTACACGTGCCAGTAGTTTTGAAACACTTCCAATCTTAAAAGCTTTACCACAGGCAAGATTCAAAGTGTGCGCAAAGCACCCAATATGAAGTGTTAAACCCGCTTCTCTTGCTGCTACTGTCATGTTGGCTGCATTGTCAGTAACCACTGGTGGATTGGTAGGAAGTCCCCACTCAGTTATGGCTTCCTGTAGCACGTTGGCAATATTCACTCCTGTGTGGGATTCTGTCATAGCTCTTGTCTGAAGAGAAAGAAGAAGAATCACAATAAAGTACAGAGTGGCTCAGTTTTAAAATGTAACACAGTACATGTGTAATTGTGTATTATCTCATTACTTAAACAATTTGTATTTCATTTTTACAGTACAATGCAATCTACAATTTCAGCTCTCAAGACCATTGAAATGTCTGAAATATTCTCTCTTCTTGTGAGATCTGGATTCATTCATTTGCATGAATTTTAAAATCATTGATTTATTTTCATATGAACCACTAGATCTACTCGTAACATTTATCTCATATTTAGATTTTTTTGTAGGTTAACACTTAAAGAAGTTTAGTGTTTGTATTGCTGCATGGTTAGAAGAAATATACTCAACTATAGCCCATTTGTATTTGTTAATCTACCTGTAAGACATAGCTCTTGAGTTTCCATTCACTGTCAATGTGTGATGAAGTGATTGTAACGCAGGACTCTGTTGCCCGGCTTGTCCAACCGTCAGTTGTTATAGCTACTGATGAAGCTTTTGCAAGTTCATTCTTTACATTTGTCTTGATGGCTTCATATAATTCAGGCATAGCACGGTCAGAAAACTGCTGTCGTGAGGGAATGGTGTAACGAGGTTCCAATACCTTCATCAGGTTTTTGAAACCTGAATTTTCCACCACGCTAAAGGGTCTCAAGTCGTCAACAATGAACGATAGCATAGCCTTTGTAATGTCATTGGCCCTCTGTGACGAACTGTGCAGTTTATTTCCAAAGAAACTAGCTATATGTGGCGTCCTTGTGCCTGAAGGTGCAACCAGAGTCTGTGATGGAATCGATGGTTGAGGGGAAGAAACGGCAGTTTTTAAGTTAATAGTTGGATGTTTCCGACGAATGTGATCTGTTAGGTTTGATGTGTTACCAGAATATTTAAGAATCATGCGGCATAATTTGCATGCAATTTTTGCTTTGTCAACCTTTCCTTCGCTTTTGACGAAGCCATAGTAATTCCAAGCGACGGCCTTTCCCTTAGGGTTGTCAACAATTGCAAACGAGCTTGCGTTTGCAGACGACATTTTTCTCGTAATGGTATTGTCAGAACAATGCCGAATACTCCCGTCCAGTCTTAACGCCATTTCCCGGTATTCGGTATGCCCGGATTTACATGAAGCTCGGCCGTTATCACGAATCTCGGCTGGATGCGAGTACAGCGGCATTTCGTATTTCTAGGGATAGATTGTCTGTTAGAATCACTGGTCTAAATATACGAACTATGTCCGTTTAGGAATGATGCAAAATGAACTCTTGAATTATTATTTCTAGATCTATATTTTATGATCAGTCAACCAACCATCGTTCTCGTCCATTGTGTGATTAATCAAATTTCGATTTCTAAATAGATTCTATATTTATTTCAATTTAGTTAAACGAGTCCTTTATTTTTACACGGCTTTTAACTTGTAAAAAAACCGACACCACAGGTAGTCTTGGATGGATAGATGAGTGGTCGGACGACAACGACGTTTCATAAACGGAAACGCTGTCGTATGCAATTTATTCTATACCGTGATGTAAACATCTGTTTTTTTCGGCGAAAGGAAATCAACTTCAAACCGCAAAGACAACTATCGGAAAAGTCGATAGCTGTCTCAACTATCGGCGATAGTATCGATAGTGTGAAATAGCAATCGACTATTGACTATCGTGCCTGCAACAATCGTGATAGGTCGATAGTATCGATCGACCATCGTTACACCAATAATTGTACTGCAGTGGTGGCGATTTCGGAGCCGATTGGAAATGAGGAACCGCTTCTGAGAGGTCATGTGATTCGATTATTTTCAAAGCTTTCGAATACTATTCTATATTATCGACAGTATATATCATATCTCAACTACAAGATTATTGAAGTATACCCTATACATTAGGACTGAATGACACTATTTAAAAACAATGCAATATCTTTCAAAGTTTCAATATACACGTAGATATGTTTTCCCTGGCACAAACACGACTAATGGAAATATTAAACGGAAATGAAACATATTACAATTTATGATTTAAATAATATTCTTAAATAAAAAGCACACATACTATGCTTAGCAAATATGCCTCACTACCCGCTTTCTCTCTTAAACACTGGATGATATTGCTGGTAAGATTTTCTCAAGATCACACTTACGCAAGTTTCATTCATTCTTATACACTTATGTATTTCTTGCGACCCCATATACTCTAAGATATTCATATAGATCACGTGAGACATTTTTCAAACTATCTATTATTGATAAAAGCATTGGTTTTATAGATATACAAAGTAGCTTAAGACATGACACTGAAAACCTTTTAATACCTACATACTTTTACAAGAATCCTATACGAAATACAGTCCTTAATTGTAATAATATTACTACTGATCTCAATATTTCTGATAACACATCTGGAGATCATTCTTGTGACGGCTCCAAATCTAAATGCCTGTATAATCCTGCAGGGGATATAATTACGGACAACCTTAAAATAATATCTGATAAAAGGATTATAATTTAATTTCTAATGGTCCCTAATATAGATACCCTTATTATATTGATTTTTATGAAATTAATGTAAAAGATATGGACTCTCTAAACAGTTATGTAAATCAATGGTGTAAAAGGAAACCTGGTGGTGTCAATGCCCTTACTGTCTATTGTACACATTATGGATCAAACAATTAAGTTTTATCAATCAAATTCAGCCCTCTTGCCTAAAGATCCTAAAGTATCCTTCCACTGTTTGAAAAATAACAGTCGAGACTTGTATAGGGGATAACGCCGTGACGTCACGCGCACCTGTTATACGAATGTAAACATTGCTGGTGGGCAGAAAGTCGATATCCGGTTACAGCACCATATTGTTTATAACGCTATTCGCTTTATCTAAATTGTTAATTCTTTAAGTTATGATTCAGTCTTTCATAGTTACTGGTTGTACACACAAGTGGGGAAAGGGTTTATGATTTCATGGCACAGAATTCCTAATGAGAAGAATTAAGAGCGAAGGAAACAGTATCTATCTGCCATTGGCAGGAAAAACTGGACCCGTCGACTCATCAACCTATGTAATGTCCGTCCCCTTATGTATAATATTATTAAGTGTGAATTAAAGTCATTTTAGGAAATATTTATGTACGTAGACAACTTTTATTTTGTCCAGAAAGAAAGAAAAATCAACTTCATAGTTGATCACCTAACATAATTATTTTAAACTACTGCAACTAAAAATGCAAAGATTTGTCATCTTTTTGATAATATAAGGATATTGTGTCTATTATAATCATCCAAAAGATTTTTTAATATATGTCAAAAGTAATTCTTTCTTAAAATTGACAATTAGTCTTTAAAGCAAATAATTTAGTGTGGGGCCGGACATTACAAAATAGGGACAGACAATAATTTACACTATTAGTATTATTTCCGAAATCTTCAATAAATCCTGCAACACATACTTCTACAAACTCCAGAAATTATACGTATAAGATAACATAATAAAAATCAGAAACAGAGGCAGAAACAAGGCCAGTATTGTGTTGGACAACTTATAAATGTTATGCAATAAACAATAGTGTCCCCGGCGTGCACTATCTAGATATCAATCTTATTCAGCCCCCTTATCAGCATTTCACAGTGTCTGGCCCAGTGGGAGTCCAATATGCATCCAATCAGTTTTTGCTATCACCATCAGACACATATATACAAATAAAGTTGAGAAGTGTCAATTATTTTTATATGCTGATGGACGGAAGTTTACCAATGGGTAACGTCGTATAAAAACATTCAACTGGCTCCGTTTATGTTATGTTTTTGTTATCCCGTTGGCGAGTGTAAACAAACTCAACTCCACACGTTTATGTTTTAGACATTTTAATGAAACAGAACTGTGAACACAAATATCAGCAAACAGCTGTCACAAATGTATGTGGGCGAATCTAAAAAACTTGCGATAAATGTGATAATACCTGATGTACAAAGGCAAACGAACACATCCGATTGTTGTGTATTTGCCATCGCATATGTTACATAACCTGTGCATTGTAACTTTAATTGTGAAATCACCAATGTTCGATTTGATATTCCCGCTATGACGATGCATCTCATAAAATGCTCAGAAAATGACAAATCTGAACCGTTTCAAAAAGTTATGAAAATGCCGAAAATGCCTTGTGAAGAAGATAAGTCTCAAACAATAAAATACGTCTGTACATATAAATTACCGGGTGTCATTAAAAATGTTGTAAGATGTGTGAAAACAAATCAAGCAGAATTGAGTGGTATCACGTGAGTTGTACAGGAATTTAGTCTAATTTAAAACGGAGTCTTGGCTTTGTAGACTTTGTCATTGGAAGAGAAGTTGACTGTGCACTGCCGAACAATGATAATATGCTTTATATATTACGTAAAAATCTAGGATAGCGCTAGCCAAGAATCCATTAGATTTCATTCAAACCAATACATTTCGCAAAGATTTATTCCCATACAATTTAATTGTTTATCAAATCTGACTACCAACTCTTTCAACCTAGCGCCAACCAAGACAAAGTTGATTGACAAACTGTTTAACATGTGATATATGTGTATTTATTTATCTACCGCTATGTCTTAATATGTGTGTATATGAATGACACTCAAATAAATGCTGAATATGTTTTAAAGCTAAATGTAAAATTAAGATAAGGTTAATAAACGCACAATTAAACATATCACGTTGTTGTGTTTGTTAGATATGTGTACATGTTAACAATTACTATTGATGCATTTCACACATAACACATTATTTATGCACATACACGTACAGAAAAGTCATACTAAAAAAATATTTTCGAAAACTCGCATAAAAAAATATACTACCAAATAGAAATTAAATTTATCTTCCAGTACGTACGAAATATGTCTATGTTTAGCCTCCATGGTATCGAACAATATTCATTTTATCCCATGCTTTAAAGCTGAAGTTGTCAAACATTGCAATAAAACGTTTGAAAATTCCAGTATAAACCTTTATTGCGGGATACATATTGTAATAAAAGTCATTCTTTACATTTTAGAGCTTCATGTTTCGCTACATTTGATTTCTCCTCTCTATATACATAAATTATTTAAAACAAAACTTACATATTTGTTTTTGATAAAAAAACAACATTGAAAGCAATCAGCAACTATCAACATGTATATTTGGCGTGCAATGATGAAAGGACATTCTTTACATGAACTAATTACAGGACTTTACACTTGACGTGTCAGGACGTTTGTAAAGCTCTTCATTGTTTTCTGAATAAAAATATCTTTATTCATTTTGATCACTCAGTGTACCGACAAAAAGTTGGCATTTCTATGGGAACTAGCTGCGCTCCACATACCGACGACTTTCACTTATTCTGTTATGAAAGGGACGTTGTGTTATCCTTATCAAAATCAAATCAAATAGATGTATAACTCTCGTCATTCACATGATATTTTGAATATTGACAATGAATATGTTTTTTACGATGACTAAGATATATACTACATAGTTGCAACATATTTGACTTCTTGATTTCGATATTCCCATAGATAATGGCATTATTACAACTAAAATTTACGATAAACGAGAAGATAACGAGATTATAAAGTTTCACCATTTGACGTTAATTGTCTGAAATTACCCGTTTCTAAGAGATTTTAATAAGCGTAACCATGTTCTTACATGTAAACTTGTTAAACAAGAATTTCGCTATCATACATTATGTAAGACGTTTCGTAAAGTTGCTATAAATATCCTTCCATTATTTTGAAATGTGTAACTAGTGTCAAATCTATGTTAGAAACTGGAATTACTAAACCAATTTTTTATTAGAAACATGTTGTACAAACTTCGCAAAATAAGAGTTGTAAATTTAATCAGTCATTCGCATTTGTTAAACTGACAAATAAGTTTATAAGGAAGGATTATAATCCTGACATAACAAGAACAACCGCGTGTAAGATTTTAAGTTAATCAACTGTCAACAGTTGAGAGATTTTCGCACTTTTTAACTGCAGTCCTGACACTAATGAAGTTACATCTGTAAATCATACTTGATATGTGCAGGATATGCGATTTTAGTATTATGTTCGAGACTTAGTAGGCATTAGCCTTTGCTTTGTTCCGTGGTGTAAAACTATTACCCAACCATTTTAAATAGTGTTGAACTGTGGTGTCTTAAGTGTTTGGTTGATTTTGATGTTTGTCGTTATTTCATTTTGTGCTATTTGTTTCATTGTTTGTCCATGAATTAGCAATGCTACAGCATTAAAAAAAAGGTCAAACAAAGTTCATTTGAAGAAAAAATAGTGAGAAGTTGATTTTTTATGATTTTTTTATCCATCCAACTGTTTACATGAAAAACGACCATATTTACGAAAATCTGTAAAAAATGACCCCAGTCAAGTTATGGCTTGTTTTAAGGGAAACAAGCAGAAAAATTGTCTGAGTTGATGGATTGGTTGGTAAAAACTATCATGTAGAAAGTTGGTTTTCTTCTAGCACTGTTAAATGGTAATTTATTTGTGTTGAACCTTATTTAAACCATTCAGCTTGCTCTCCGCTTGAACTACTCCGCAGTATGTGAATCTGTTCCATGAAAAAAGAAACAGCATAAGAGCTTCTGCTGAGGGTTTTGTTGCAGTTAATTAAACTGATCTAAGATATTATAAAAACATTATCTAAGTTAGTTATTTTAGATTATATATATTACATGTACATGTATTTATACAAATATACAAGGAGTTTAGTAGTTCGAAACTGCAATTGCTAATTAACTACCATGTAAAAGGGAGATAATAAGTAGCTACCTATTTATTTATTTCTTCTTCCAAGTCATAGTACAAGCTAAAACAATTTGCCATTAAATTTTATACTATACATATAAACTACATTTGAGCATTAGACAATAAATAAATTGAACACACAAACATGATGGCATTAATGGTTGTTAAATCACTTTAGCTATGAATAACCCACTATTTGCTTAAAGCGAAAAGCTTTTTTCCAATGCTTTGTTGGTTGCTGCTATAAATAATGCAAATTAAATCAATATCAGCATTTCATAATTTCATATACAGTGTTTCGTAATATTTTCTTTTGACTGCCATAAACCATCATACAATATGTTACTGATGATTTCTTCTTTCTTTTTACTCGCCTTTTCATTTTTTTCGGCTTCAGCAGTTTTCTCAGCTAGAATTCTCCTCCTTTGTTCCTGAATTTCGTTACATCTTGCTTTAAAAGATTTACGAAATTGTCTGCCTTCTTTCCTACATTCTGGCATCAAATTATCCTTGTCTTCATCAGATAGTGCTTCGAATCATTCACTTGTTTTGTTGTTAAAATACTTAGAAATGCTTCATTAACTAATGTGGGAGCGGTACCTTAGTTGGACCAATCAAGTACACCAAAAGCAAATTCTGGCAGTTTATTACGAGGAACAACAGAGGCTGTGGTCATCTTCATTTCTTCACTGTATTTCCCATACTTGCCACCAGGAAGATGATATGCAACCATTCTTTTAATGAGTGTCTGTAAAGCAGTTGCCAAGTTTTTGGCAATCTGCTCATTATAGTGGTCAATCTTTTCATTTGGTTGTATAAGACATTCAAACACATCATCCTTATGTATATATTGTTCACTGAATGCAAATTCTGCACCTGTTATAAACCCAGATGGATCATCTGAAAGTTTTTGCAGATAAGAACCATGTAATTACCATTCATTTCTAATATATGTGATCCACTTTCAAGTAAACGTCACAAAGGGGCAGTCACCACCTTTGACAGAAGACAAGAACTTTGCAGCCAGCTATTATTAATACATCCTCTTTCACATCCGTCATTACTGCTTGAGTCTGTTTGAAGGGATATGTTTTTGCTAAAAAATGTATTGATGTCTTCTTTATGATAGTAAAATACTTCAGCTACCAAGAATATAATGTTAAATCTGTTTCCATGGGAACGCACAATTTTAACATGTTTTCCAATAGCTGAAAGGTAAGTTTTAAAGTCAGCAAAACATCCACTTTTTCATCACCCCCTCTTGAAAAACACTTACTTGATGCTCTTATTAAACTAACAGTGGCGCACTCAGATGTTGCAAATTCTGATGTGACATCTTCATTTTTCTCTAATCTAATCTTTCCATCCTTCACAACATGTTCGTACTCTTATTAACATGTTCCGCTAACTTCAGCAAATGCCACTAATTAATGGAGAACGCTGAAACAATAATTAATTTTCCGAGGGACGCTTGTTGGTCACTGTTGAGATCATTTCAACATTCGGTCACTTTCGGCAGAATGCTTTTTCTGTAGTTTTCTAATATACACTTGAATGCCTTTTCTGTGCTGGCTCTATCTAACATTGTTGACAATGTTAGAGACAATTTTGTCACCAACATTACATTCCGAGTCACGTACAGACTCATTTAAGTCTTGTAAAATACATTGAAATGTGTCAAATGATGTTTGAGCAACATTTCTCTTAAACCCAGGAAATATGACGACTGATTTGTATCGGTTACAATGTATAGATTGTAAGTCTCTCCGAATTTTCTGGTTTCATCTGTGTGTAATGTTAGATTTTGCTTCGATGGCAAAACATGGGAAACTTGATTCTGAGTAACAACAGCTTTCGACGATATCATACTGTCTATCTTTTTTGGTAATGTGTTTGGTACTTTGTCTGCTAGAGAATCAATCACTTTTGGAATATTGTGATGTGCTACATTACAATTACTTAGGTTCATTACAAATTCCATGGTTTTAGTTGAAAATCTGTTACTTGACTCATCATAAAGTTCAATATCCTCATCATCATTTAGTAGCTGTTCCATGTAGTCACAGATTTGTGCTAAATGATTCACCTCGTTTTTCAATAAATTATTCTCCCTCTCACGTTGCTCACTATCATCCTTAACATTCACTACCATTTTTGCAGTTTCAATAAATTGTTTGTTCAACTTGTCTTTTTGTTTCCTTAAATTAATCACATGTAAGCTTCAAGTTTTATTGCACTTATTAATATTATTTTTTTTGTAATATGAGTTTAACTTTCTGCCCTTCTTTAATCTTTTCAACTCGGACTGTTCCACAGAACCACTGTCTAATTTCCCGTTTTATTCTAACTACCTTCCTACTAAACTGTTTCTTTTTTCCCAGCTCCCCTTCTCTCATCAAGTTTACTTATTAGGTTTGCTTTTTGTGACTGTAAATGTTTCTTTTTCTAAGTCGTTTTTCTCTAAACATGTAGAAACATTTTTTCACCAATATCAGTGGCAAATACTTTCGGACTAATGTCATCAGTAAATGATGCCGATGATAAAGTTTGAACTGGAATGATCAAATTTTCATCTGGAAACCTCTGTCTATATGCACTTTTTTTACTTTTCGAATATTTGCTTGTCCTGTATAATTTTGTCACAAGAGCTTTTGCATTAATATTATCTACACTTACAGTAGACAATGAACAAAATAAACAAACTAAATGCTTATCGGTCCAATTCTCAATTTCAAAACCTGACTAACCTTAATTCACCACATACAGTGAATTGTTTCGCGATATGACGCACAACATCCATTTTCATAAACATCAATAGTAGCTATATCTTGAATAAATTCAACAAAAATAAAATAAAAACAAAACAGTTTTAATACTATAACATATATGTACATGCTTTGACTGTCTCCCTTACAGAACTATACTTCACATATACACGATGCTGTATAGCCTGTCTAATTTTACACAAGCATCCATAGCAATGTTATTACTCTTTAATTTGTGTCTACATGTCAGTAAGGCCAGAGTATAAGGTAGCCATGGACAGATCTCACTCTTCCTGCATAGCTTCTTAATTATTATTTTTCATTAATAATAAAGGCCTCTCTTCACCTTCTTCAATATCGATCAATTCAATTGTAAAACAAACTAATTGATACCTAGTTTGCTGCCCATCAATCTGCCGATTTTGGATCAAGGATCTCCCTGATTTATAAGAAATAATAAGTTTCAGCTGTAATAAAATGTTATGAATACATGATCAGTCAGGTAAAGTTTAACAAGCACCAAAAGCTAGAAAGCACCAATAACAAAACAAGCCCTTGTCAAAGAAAACCGTCTTAATGGCATGCACAAACATATTGAGGAGTAGTGCACATTATGGGGTGCCATGATATATCGTTATATCATTGAGTGTATGGCAATATGCAGCCAAACTGTATTGTTGCACGATATGAAGTGCATGTACCAGTTTATTTATGATACCCTTTGCTATTGTCTGCTAGAAAGTTACTGACTACAAACTATCTAGTCATGAACTACCATGCAAGCCAGGATGTTGTATAACAAGTAATACCAGTGTGGTGCACACAGAAGAATTGTATTATACAGAAGTGTCTCTTTCACAAGTGATTGAAGCAACAAGAAAACACAACCTTGAGAAAATTTGAGCAAATGAGTAACCCTGATTTTCTCAACAACAAAAACTGAATTATTTATTATGAATAGTAAATGCAACCAGGTCCCATTTTCACATACCATTTATTGATCTATCTCAAGCTTACTTATGAAAATCCTATCTGATATGTGGGTAATACATTTATGCAATTCAATGCATGGTCCTACCCGATTTACAGAAGGCGTTCGACACAGTGAACCACAGTATTATGTTCATGAAATTGAACGCTATTGGCCTTAATTTTTATGCTATCAGATGTTTTCAGTCTTATCTTTCTGATATACATCAGTTAGTTGATGTTTCTGGTGTACATTCCAGCCAGTGTCCAGTCACATGTGGGGTACCTCAAGGGTCTATCCTAGGGCCCCTTTTATTTTCAATCTATGTAAATGATATGTCTGCTGTTGTTAGAAACGAACTTTTATTATATGCTGATGATTCTGGGATCCTTGTCACTGGAAAAAGTATACCCCATATAGAAACTCTTTTAACTAGTGAGCTGGAACATGTTAGTGAATGGCTTGTTGATAACAATCTTTCTTTGCACCTTGGAAAGACTGAGTCAATTCTCTTTGGATCTAAACCTAAGTTAAGGTCTCAATCTGGTCTGAATGTTACATGCAATGGGGCAAGTATTCATGCTACCAAGTCAGTTAGATAGCTTGGTGTCACTGTGGACCAACATCTGTCGTGTGATGAAATTGCAAGATCAGTGGTTAAGAAATACGATTGAAATAAGAGGAATAATGTTTCTCTTTTCTGTGTTATCCCTGGTTTTGGTGTACATTTCATGGTCCTTGCATATATGTATAACTATATGACCATCATGTCATTGCTGTTATTTCATACATCTTGTTTTATTTTTACCATGTTTTATTTGTACAATATTACTGAAATAAATCTATCTATCTCTACAAATAAGTTTCCAATCAAATTCCATACCAATTGATTTTGGTACACAGCCACAAGACTCAAAATGGATAGTTTACTTTGCTCATCTGTCATCATATCAAAAGTTAAAAACCACTATTTTGCACAAGTAAAACGATTGAAAATTTCTTTGAAACTAAGATCAAGTAGATGTTATTCACAATAATATTGATCTAAGAAGTGCAATTCTCCATTACAAAATATGTACATTACTAAATATAGAAACTACTTAGAGAGGTTAATCATCTGTCATCCATTGTATATATAAATATGACTATGAGGCACAAATTAAAGCGGAATTACATCTGTTCTCCTCTCAGATAGCAATTATGGTAGTTTCAATTGCATTGCATTTTTCTAAAAGATCTCCTGTTAGTATGATACTGACATGTTTCTAAACCGAAAGTAGTTGAGGTTTTCTAATTTATATCTTGATAACAAACATGGAATGACTTTAGGTACCATAATGAGATTGTTCCATTACAGCTAATTTCAGGAGAGGCAGGGATTTACTTAGAAGGAAATCAGGACTTTGGTCTGCAAGAATGTCATTCCTTGCAAAATATGTAAAAAAAATCGGAGTTGCTTCCCTTATCACGGATGACCTGTTTATGAGATAATGAGAGGCGGGGGAGAAATCTTTTTGGACAGGCTAAATGCAAGATTCTAGATTATGATTTGACTGCTGACGTTAACATTACCTTCATGCGGAATTGTAAGCATATGCATGTCTAGTTTGAAACAGTGAGTTAAAGTTTAAGTTATACTTATCTGTCGTGAATTTTCATAGATGTATTTGGAATGTGATTGTTTTGTTTATTTTAGGTGTATGGTTCGCAAGGAGTATTTATATACGATAATATTGTTCGCATTTATTTCGGAAAAGGTTTTACCTAAATATTGTGGTGCCTGTCCAATTTTGAGTATTTAACTTAAAATTGTGGATTCCCCCAAGTTTATCTATATCTCAAACTTATGCAACACTTAATATATACACACAAACTTAAAGGTTGTCGTGTTCTTACAGCTTTGACTTTAGTTCTTCTGTTACACCTCGAACTAGACATTCTTTCATCAAGGGGCAGAGTCGGAAGATGAAATTGTACTTCAAACATCAAAATATATCCATGCAATACAACGATTTCGATGCATGATTAATATATCTTTCAAATGACTCCTACTGTATGCAAATCCGTCCAGCATTGGGTAAGTTTTCCTCAGAAATGCATCACATTGCGCACATTTCAAATTTCGCCAATACCCGACGGACTGGCATACAATAAGTGTCATTTGAAAGATAAGTTAAGGACAGAGGTCGGGACTGGTGTTAAAAGCAGTTGACTCCTTGTACAATATATACGTATACTACAGAAGGGATAAAGGGAGAGAACTCGTGACAATATTTGGCAATCCATCGGAAGAGGACATCGTTTCAGTCATAGACCAGACAGCGAAGCGAAAGCATCAGAGCCGAACACTGACGAGCGATCCAGCTGCTTTGTTACCGTTAGTGAGTCCTCTGTTGCATTGCATTTCTTCATGGATCGACCACAATCTCTAATTAATCAACACTCCTTGTGTCACGTTTCTATCACAAGATTGTCAGTAAGTAGGTTTTACATTTACTTTGTTGGCTTCGCTAAGGCATGGAAGAATATATATATTCCTAATTTGTTGTATTGAACATTGCTTTTTCCAAACATTTTTTGTCAGATACTAGTACTGCACTTATATATTTTGCGTTTGTGGATTTCGTTATTTGTATTATTAGTTTCATGCTGTCCAAACGAGCCATTCAAGCCTATTAGATGTGTAATGTTGCATTTTTACACTACTTGTTCGGCGTTGTAGCTTTTTTACCGATTTGGTGACGTGATTTTAATGTCTGTATCCCATCTGATTCTTTTCAGTATCAAATACGAAAAAAACAGTGATCTGTTCGACTGTCACCCGTTGTATGTAATGGGATGCAACTTATGCTAGCTCTATGCAAAAACGGGAAGAATACTCCCTAGTTATCTCCCTTATCGCTACATATTGTTTGTAATTGTATATGTATTAACTAATTTACTATACTATTTACTGTGCCGTAATTCAACATTATTTTAAAGTGACGCTTAATTTTCAAATAGTTTCATTCTGAACAAAAACATTCCTATTGCTGCAAACCCCAAAACACCTTATGCGTGACTTGCTCCTGTTCGGAACAATACTCTAATCTGTATGATATGACTTGAAGAACAGATGTCAGTATTGTAGATTGAATAGACTGACTGGAGATGATGAGATGTGTGACCGAATGGGACAGCAAAGTTGGAAATTGGATGGGATACAATAATTGTATTGAATATCATAATATTACAAATTTATTTAAGCATGCAATGCATTTATCAGAATAAATGTGAATCAAACGTAAGGTGCTCCAATTATGAAATAATAAGATAAAAAGCAGAATAAAATGTACAAACAATTACAAGATAGGATGATCGAATGACTAACAGACTCTTCATATGTACTCAGTGTAGGTATTTAAAGTTCCTTGTAAACGAGCAAGTTTGTACTGTCTGGTAACACAAGGAATCTGTTTTGGTCAGCTACACGCCGCATATTACTGAAATATTTCTAAAAGTATGTTTAAAACTATATAATATGTATAAAACACCATCTGAGCTTTATTCCATATCGACGACAGTTTATTATTATCCTAGTATTGGCCCGTAATTATATATGATATAGTCCGTCTCTCTTTGTTTCTAATGTCTTCATCAAATTATGTCACATCACTTTGAAGTTGTGGAAGATTTAAAGCAATTTGTTTCAACAATAAATTTGGTTGTTACCATTAACTGGTTGTGATTGGATGTACGATATGTGTTGTTTTGTAATTGTTTAACAGTTCACACTAGTTCAGTCATGTTGACCTTAACAGTATCCTCAAGCTACCAACCCGAATTAATCTATTCTCGAACAAGCATCTGGTAAATTCCCGACATGAATCGGAGAGGGATGATACATGACTTTATATGTAATATATTTTGTCAAAGTTTCATGGGAGAACAAACACCTACCCGGGAGTTGAACCTACGTCTCAAGATATTGGTAGTGGAGTGCTATACCGAACGCGCTATACGGTCGGTGAATGTATACAGTAAGGACTCTGCGAAAAAACATCCCTTTAACATTACAAGATTTCATGTTAGGCAAATGAACACAAACAAACAAACACATACCGTAGGTTAGTGTAGTGTTAGTGGTACGTAATCCGGAAAGTTATATATAATATACTTTTACAAACATACCTTATAAGCATAAAGTGGCAAAGCTCACATCAACATATCAAGTAAACAAACATTAAACATATATTTGCTAATCAAATCAGAGCAAACCACTAATAGTTTGATGAGATTGTTAGTGCGATTTGTAATTATTTGAGTTTCCAACACTTATGTTCGTATTGATATTTGATATCAATAATTCACTTGAATTGCTGGACTCCATATCCGAATCAAAGGCACCATTAACGTCATTCTGAAATTGAAATTATAAATCTTTTAAACATTATTGAAAACTGACTTAACGTTTACAAAAATGTATACGAGTATGAATATTGAATAATTAGCGGTATAATATTAGCAACCGCGATATGTTTCATATATTGGACTATTATTCATCCGTGTATCAATTCTTAAATTTCACAATACTGATGCATGAAAGGTATT
Organism: Mactromeris polynyma; assembly: GCA_032209605.1. NCBI lineage: Eukaryota > Metazoa > Mollusca > Bivalvia > Venerida > Mactridae > Mactromeris > Mactromeris polynyma. The sequence continues at coordinate 37,140,228 of JASFXZ010000001.1, read as the reverse complement.
ATAGGTTTGGAACACGTTTGGAGGCCAATACGTTGCTAATTCATTCTCCACGTGAAGGCATATGTTGTCCCCAAAATTCTCCCTTAATTTTGTTTTGTGCCTCTCCTCATTTTTCATTTCATTTCAAGATTTGGTGTTGGAAGGTCTTGGTGTATTTGGTGAATTTTGCCTTTCTGTGCTACGTAAGCTCATTTTCCGAAATATTCCTCTCTTTTATCTTATAAAATAAGGTACAGCCTATTAATGTCTTGTTTCTGAAATATAATCTAAATTGAGCGAGGTTTACGTCGGAATTACCATTTAAACAGAAGTATTTGTTAATAAAAAACAATTATATGATCAAACTTAAATTATATTTCCAAGTCTTATTCACTGATCGATTGAAGTATTGCGTGAGCATTCAAGTTATGTTCGTTTGCATATTCATTAGTAAAACTTCAGAGAACAAATTATGATGAATAAATGAGTTTTTCATTTTAATAGATCCTAAAACGAATAAATGTATAATTAATGATAAATTCAATAAAACGATGGAAAGTTGTGTGTGTAAAACATGATAACACAATAAGAGCACGCAATACAACGTAACAGACAAGATGTACTCTAAAACAACAGCATATTTGCAAATCAAAATATATACCAAATCATATACAATGTATTTCAAAACATCACACATAAAGTATCCAAAAAAATAACGTTCTACAACATCTAAGATCTTAACAACAAAATTAAACAGACATGCCAAACTTCTACCTTCTCAAAACATATATTTACCGTACGCATGTTCCAATTGTTCTATACACATTTAATGAAATTAAGGCTTCGGAGTTTTACTATAATAAATGCTTTGTGTTTTTTTATTTGTTTTGTATTATTTAACGCCATTTTTTAAATTATATTAATTACACATGGCGGTTAAGTCGACCTAACCAGTTTTAATGAATGTAATTATCAAACTTTAAAATGTGCACATCCGCAAGCAGCTGACAACTACACGAATGATTCAGAAATGGGTGACAATTGACTGTAGCCAATTGTTACAGAAGGACATGCACTGCCTTGCCCGGGAGTCGAGCTTGCATATCCCGAGTGATAGCCCGGCGCTCTACTAACAGAACGAATGTACCATTTGTAAGCAAATCAAATATCACAAGTGCATACAATAAATAATGACGCGGTTTTAGTACAGTTATGCCCTTAAACTAATATAAGAAGTTACTAAAGCATAACACAACATGTATCTGTGCAAGTGTGCAGCCAAATAAACCAAATAAACGGGCAGTGAGTAATTACAAGTATGTGAAGGACAAGGGACTCGGGTTTTAAGACAAGACTGGTGCATAAGTACCTGAGAAAGGCCAGATATTTGTTTATCAGAAATGTTTGAACATATCCCACATTTTCGTATGAACAGAAATGAGATTGGTACAATGGCCGCCACTACAAGTAGGGTTATTCCAACGATTGCCGTAATGTATGGCGCGTCGTACCTTCTATTTTCTGCAACAAATAAATCTTCAGAACATTAGTAACAAATACACAACAATATCATACTTCTTTTTCTCTGTCGCTAACAGACAGTCCCGGGAAAATCCTTAGTTTTGTAAAGTGAAAAAACAACATGAAAGGAGTATCTGTTCCAGCTGTGGTGCTGATGTCGTGCAGCTACTGTTATTAAATGTTCTCGAACGTAAAATCAGCTAAATTGAACATTAACAACCGATTGATCAATACATGGACACCCACAAAACACATTAAATCTTGAAAGTGCATTTTATATAATTGAAATGAGGCGTAAATACTTGATACGAAAGATTACATAATTGGCACGTGTTGCTTCGTTATTTAAAGTGTTGGAATGAATCTTATGAAAAGAACAAGCCTTTTTACTATATATAGTTTAAGCCGCCATTTGTATAAACACCTTTGTATTGCTAAGTCTCTGCTCATGTTGAATTGTTTCCTAGTCTGGTGGTGTCCACCAATTACCCCTCCGTGTTATTGTGGTTACATTTAGTGTGTCCACATTCTCTAATTTTCATTTCGTAATTTAGGGACCCTGCTTTGCGAATATTGTCTTCCCTTGTTTTGAAATTCAGTATACACAGACTTAGTATCTCTTGTCCAGAAAGAGCGCCACATGAAAGTAACAATCCCGTAAAGAGACGGTTAAAAATGAACTCATACATGTAAATAATAACACGAAACTAAATAAAATAAAAAAATAATGAGAATAATGCAAAAACGGGACTTCAAGGGGACACCATGAACTGAAATTCGGATCAGCTGTATTTTGATAAAACGTTAGTCAAATGCTAGAGCTTCCGTTAATACATACATGTTTTATGCATATATTAAAGTTTGTCTAGAAGAGTCTGAACAAAATAGGTGAAACAGACACATAATGTCCCATTGTTCATTTGCTTTTTTTCAAAACAACAATAGATCTATATGAACATGCCTAGTTTTTCATGGAATGATTTACGTACATGCGGTTATAAGTATAGTTAATGGTACCACAATTGCTATCGTCAACAGAACAGCAGCAGCAATTACTGCAATATAAGGTGTAGAACCGGGTTTTGCACCTGCAAGTGATATGATAATTTAATTATGATGTCATGGAATGGCAAAATTAGGAAAACGTATATAGTTATAAGTTGAGCGGTTCATCATTGCACGCTGTATTTTCCGAAGACTTTGACCTAATATGGCAGTACACTCTGCATGGTATTATGTTATTACCACAATAACATGAAAGTGAACATGGGGCCGGAAAGTCAGGCTGGTTGCTGTCCATGACTCGTTTCCCAAGTGCTTTTGAAAACATTTTTAGAGATACGTTCTATCCACACGCATTGTTTAAATAACTTGCTTGTTCAATTATAGAGTAAATTGTCTGAGGGCTTTGCCAACGGGACATCCAACCTGGCCTTTGCAATGTACCCGCTGGTCGCATGTTCAGTAAATCTGTATGTGAACTATTCCAATGCCCATTTACTTGTGCTGTCATAAGAGTGATAAATTGCAAGTCTGAATGCATGATTCAATTGTCTTCTTCAACCTGCCAAAATATATTAGAAATTCCGTCTGCAGAAATCTACTTGTCTGCGATTGAAATCATTCTGGTAAGCAGCCAGTCTTAAACAGTTAAAGTCAATTGTCATATGTCACCGCTCCCTTGTGTTTTGAATCGTTCCTATTTGTATACATTTGTCCTATGTCTCCCGTAAACTTTGTACATGTACTTTGTAGTTCTTCGTAATGTCCTACTTTTACATTTTGCGTCATTTGTATCCTTTGGGAAGCGTAGTATGTTCAGAACTAAGACAGATTGTCAAATTCACCGTTGAATTTTGTCTTTCGAGGGTGAGTATTTGATTTCATGTGGAAATTACTCAATTTCAAATAGTGGTCAATGAATTCAATCAAAATATCTGATATATAAATAAAGAATATGGGAATCAATTTGAAACTGTTGCATTATTAGAATGTAATTTGCATCATAACCCTGATCATAATGCATGATTGTGCAACATAAAACAATTATATAATGTATTAATGTCCTCGCTTGGTTCATTAAATTGCGTAAATCTCTAATGTCGTCAACAACTTTGATCTTTATATGAGATGGATTCCACATTAAATTGCTGATTATTACTAAATTGATTGCAAACAATGCATTAAATGCATATTTGCGAACATCATTGCAAACTAATTGAATACTTACTGTCACAAGCGTCGGTTCTCTGTAAGCCAGTTCCACAGTGTTGGATGATTGCTTCCTTATCGTCAACAGCATTGACGCAAATTATGTATTCTGTAGCAGGTTTTAATCCGCTGATTGTGTAGTTAGATATACCAGGAGTAACAAATATCTCATAATAAGACGGACTTTCTTTCATACTGTAACGAATTTTGTACCCGTGTATATTATCACAGTTCGAAGCCGGGCACCAGTCTAAATGTAGCGTCGTTGCGTTGACAACGTCAATCAACATATTCTCAAATCGAACAGAGACATTCGACTGTGATGTTTTTGTTTCACTCGCAGTTTGCAAAACATCCATACCTAGAAGATAATAGACATCTTAAAATACCACTGGCAATATTTACTTATTTATCCAACCTTAAAAACAATTGTTAGCGGTAAACCGATAACCTAACAAAATTAGTCATGATGTTATTGTCCTTTATATCGTATCATGCTTTTATGTAATTCCTTTTTGTTCATAACAGGTGTTTTCAGAAATTGATAAGAAACAAAACATTATGTTGCAAACAAACGCCCCAAATGATTGATATACGGCGTCCATTTCACATAGGGCGTAAGTTATATTTACCGAAAAACAACAGGGCGCAACACACCCTATTACATAAAGTCCAATTATTATTAAGTTCGTACGCCGAATTCATAAAGACATTTACTTACATTGTTCATCGTTGTCTGTGACGTTTCCACTTGCATTGAATCCAGTTTGCTCTTCTTTCTCTGATAAAGGAATCGACATTAAGTGATGACAATCAATTGTCAAACATTCTACAGTGGAAATATTTACTTGAATTGCATTCTGTCGTTAATGATGTTGCTTTTTATTGTTTTTCTTTTGTGTTAAATTGTCGTATAATGGTACAGTATGACTATAATATCCTGTGTTTTGTGTTGAATTGTCGCATAATGGTGCAATATGACTATATTATCCTGTGTTTTGTGTTGAATTGTCGCAAACTGGAGCAATATTATCCTTTAGTCTTGTTTCGTCTTCTGTTGGTTGTGAAAGTCATGTTATCTTTCTTGTATTGTATCGTATCGAAGGATGTTGCATTTTGTCATATCGTTTTGTTCTATGTTTGCTTTGCTGTTTGACATTTTATTCATTGTTCTTATGTAGTGGGTACGAGTATTTCATTCTCTGTTTATATAAGACAGTCCTATGCTGTATTTAAGTTGTTCGATAATCTTAGTCCACCTTACTAGTTTTTTGTGTTTATTTTTAATCAAAAAGTTCGATGAACTAACCACATACATACTTTTGGTCTAGGCTTACCAACTGAATTTAATTGTTCTGTTTGACAGGAACATGTTTATATTCCTTCGTGAGCGTGACTCTCATATAGTAAGATAAATAAATGATTTACAGACGATATCAGGTCCGTGGAGGTAGTTTGCGCACAAATCGAAACTTCCCAGACATATTTGAGAATGAATGACCCAACTTGTTTATCTTAACGAGATAATAAATGACAATATGACAGACAATTTTTCAACCGAACGGAAAGGTTTATTCCTTGTGGAAACCAAATGTAATTTGTAGTCGAATGCTATGATGACCGCTTCGCTTATTTTTAGAGTATGATATTTGGCTACGAAGAATTTCAACATATTTCCGGTGCCACAACTAGCATTTCGAGGATTCAGTGCAAGACTATACTAACACCTATATAAATACATAGGAGTTAGTATAGTCTTGCGCTGAACCCTCGATTTGTGCGTAATTGTCAGTTACTAACTGGTATCCGCTTGAGTTTTTACTCGCGCAAATGATTAAGAGGGTTTCTGTCAAAACAATCGCGCAGCGAAGAGCTGATTTAGACTCACAAACACTTTCATTCAAATGGCATGTCCAAATATTGTAGGCATTAGAGAGGACATGGTTTTTGTAACGAGTATCATATTCAAAGAAACAACAACGTGATTCATATTTTACTTACTAATAGATTATAATTTTGCATTTTTTTATGTTTTTTAGCAACGATGCTACCATATGAATTGCACTTTTACTTGCGAAAAGTAGTAGAATGTTATGAATTGTGAAGAACAATGACAATTTATATTGTTGTTGGTGAACTCTATTAGCTTCCTGCAATTTCTGATTTTTTAAATATTTGAATATTTCATACAAAAATAAATGCCTGCCGATAAATGGCATTTCTGATATAGATGATCGAGATAATTTATTACTGCAAAAAGAAAACATAATTCAATATTTCAGGCCTACTCAAACATTCCTGCTTATTGACATTTTGTGCATTATGTGTTTTAATTGTGTGCCTATTAGTTCTTTCTAACTTGAATTGATATATATTGACATTCCTCGAGTCTACAGGCGAAATTAAAAGAACTCCGGGCACGTGATCACTTCCGTTGTTATTAAATAACATGTCGTGTCAACAGCCGCAGCCCGAGCATGGGTCATTCGACGATGCTGAAGTTGTAAACATCAATTTAGCGATATTAAAATGTACAGCAATATTTGACATACAGTTAATAAACAGTTCTTATGGATATATCTGTTTTTATTTCGCAGAGCATAATAAGGTTCTACCACAAACATTTTGTTTATAAAGTCAATTCTCATTCATTAGAATTCCTTCTGAGTGACACACTAGAACGCGGCGATGCCACGAAACCAGGGTTTCAATATTTTACCAGGAAGAGTCAAAACTGAACTATTATGCCCCGGTCACAACCGGCCGTACACATGTCTGTGGCGGGTCTACGACGGATTTCGCAGAAAATATGTGTGTTGGACACATGGGTCCGCACGTTTATTTAAGCCCACAGAAGCACGCAGGCTGCTGTTGGACATATCCAGCAGTGTCTTCGGCTGGCTACGTTTTTACGTGACCGCACATGAGACGTGCAGTCATCGCAAGGAGGAGCACGGAGCTGCACGTTCATCTTGCGGTGACTGCAAGGTTTGTTACTGGCACAAGATGCATATTTTTTTCTGCGGAGGCTGCAAGATCGCCGCACAACCTAAGTGCTTGCACAGTGCAAACGAGGCAAGATGACCGCACACCTTACAGCAAACTTGCGCTCGCTGTAAAGCGGAAGTACGTTTATCTGAGAACGGAGTCTGAGATCCGAGCCCAGGAGGCAGAAACGGCTCTTGGGTTCCTGTGGTGCCGACACAATCGATGGGGTTATATCGGACCCGGCATCCTCAAGACAGTGTTCTTGAAGCCGAAATGACCTCTTGTACTGGTATATATATACACTCGAAATAATCGCACTTGACTCGAGAAGGTCACGTACGCACTTCGTGCGAACATCGCATGGGCTTCTTGCAGTCGTCTTAAGGAGCCGTGCGGAGTCGTACACAGCAGTGCGGAGCTGCACCTTGGCCTACGTCAGTTGCACGTCACCTCTACGGGGTTGTACGTTTATCTTGCGGGTGTTATATTGGTGTTTCGTGCGGACGCTGCAAGACCCCCGTACGGCGAACGTAAATTGCCTGTATGATGTCTTTACAGTTGCTACAGTCATGTCTAATCGCAAAGAATCGTAGGGATTTGCCCTCAATCCGACCGCAGCTGCGGTAACGTACATGCAACAAAACGCACGGTGAGTTGTGACCGATGCATTAGTGGAACTTCATAGGAAGTGTACAAGAATTTAAAAAATACACAGCATGAAATATTGCGCAAAAATGTGTCTACCTTTTTTAATTTCGATGACTTGATCACATTCAAGTACAATCCCAAGGTAGGTCTCTACATAAGCTTGCTACATACCAAATATGGCCAATATGTCAATCTGAGCTTACATTATTCAGCGAAAACATTTTTCCTTAAGTTTACCCTAATGACCTTGACCTGTGCTCAACTAAATACAATCCTAAGCTATGTCTCGACAAAATCTTGCTAATACAAAATCTTACAAAATACCAAAGTTGATGACAATAGGTTGATCTAAACTAAAGTTATTTAGTGGAAACGCTTTAATAACGCAAACTCGCCCGCTTGAACGCCCAACCGCTATACCCTAATATAATGATTAGTATTTTAATAATTGAATGCATAAATATGTGAAACCCAATTCGGACTTTAAAATGTGTCTCTTGTCAGACTTTATTCCGCAACATCTACACTTCCTGATAGATACAATGGCTTTCCGACAAATTAATGCACGGATATCAAATTGCTGAAATTACTCGGAGTGTATCCAATAAATCAAATTGAATGCAAACCTTGTCAAGCAATGGTCATACTTACGATCATTGTCCATTTCCGCGTGAGTTGTTGAAGATTTGTTACATTTTCAGAATCAATTGATCGATTGGATGGTGTACGTCTTGTGAAACCTGAAATGTATCTCGTTTTATCAGTGTTAGTAACAAATTCAATTTTGTCTTATTACTAATTAGCGAACCTGATTTCAGTAACCTTATTTCTGGCTTACTTACGTGCGCCACTCTGTATTCAAATTACTGTGATCGTTAAGAAACAAGCACCGTGGCTTTATTTATATCTTTTTTAGAGTGACAACATAATAAGGGACATAGGTTTTCAATGCTGAAAATAATATTACTGTTCGAAATTTATGAAAATATTCTAGTTGCAAACATACTTAAAAGCTGTCACATTAAGACACGTTAATTCTTTTCCACCTTGCTGAGACATTCTCGGATACGTTTAAAAGAGAGAGAAAAAGTTGCTAAATGGAACGCCACAAACTGGTTTATAATTATTATCCGTTTTCTAACCGTTATTTCGCAGTCGACACAACAGCTTAATATCTCTTGTTCATAATAATGGCTTGTCTTGTGTATGTGGCGTTCCCTGGACTGTTCTTTTCCCGGTTGTCTGTGAGGGGAGGCATTGTCTTGTGTATGTGGCGTTCCCTGTAGCAACTTTATCTCTCTTTTGTTATTAATGTTACTATTATTGATTCAGTCCTCGTGAATGTTGCGTTCTCTATCACCACTTGGTCCTTCCTTTCCTTCTGGTTTAAATACTGTCAACAGTGGTTATGGACCACAATGTACATCTCTATACGTTATGTAAGTCATAAGATAGGAATACAATAATGATAAATGCAAATGTATAATAATGATGATGTCTTTATATGATGCTGCCATATATTTAGCAGTCTTCAAACTGAGTCTCTGGCCCCGTGTAATTTAAAATTAGTTTTTATGGTCAGGACTGAGATCAAAGTCGGTTTCTATTAAAGTTTGAAAATGTTGGTATGCAAAAGATAAATCTTTTCACACAAAGTAACATATATGAATATCTTGTAATTGCTGGACACTATAAGTACAAAGATCATATTTATTTAGAAAGAGATTTCAGATTAATTATTTAAGACCGATTCTTGAACAGTTGATTCTGATATGATCCAGATCAGTTTTAGACATAAGTATAATTGATTTAGGTCTCAAGAAAATGGTAAAAGCTTGGAATGTTTCCTAGATGTTAATTAAATAGACCATTTCGTGGCATTTTTGTGTCTCATGTTGAATAGAAAATTACTTTTAGAACAAGACAAATATGTTTCATGATCAACTTGATCCAAATTAGTTGATCCTTAGTGAACTCGGGGCATAGATCGTACATACAATAAACATATACCGTAGTACACAATGAGAACAATTGAGCGCTGTAGTTGGGTTTATAAACCTCTTCTGTAAGTGATGTCATTTCAAGAAAACGCAACAAATGATGTCACTATTTGCAAGCAGGAAACAATAGTTACTCCATATCGTCACTTCAATTTCATATTCCTATATTGGGCAATATTGCTTACTGTCAGTATAGGGTGACGTCCCATGTGACGTTTTCTGGAAATGACGTCACTTAAAGAAGAGGTTGGAACACGTACAGTGGCGCTCAATTGTTTTATAAAGCAACACCGATGACCGTCTTCAGCAATGTTCTGGTATGGTGTCAGCGTCACGTTTATCACATTATTTCCATAACATTTAATTTAACTGGCATAAATGTAAAATTGTGCAGCAGAGACACTATAAGCAGCTTACTTTACAATATGTTCATTATCAGCATCATGAGACACGATACAGTAATATGACAGCTAATTTAAGATCAACTGAAATGAAGAGTGCTTGTACAGGACAGGACATAATTATCAGGAATTAACTGCCATGAAATATTATGATATAAAATACATAAAGACGTAAGAAACGTAGAAGATGCAAAATGTTATAATTTCAGCAATATTGTAGCAGACTATTTATTGTATGTAAATATGCGACGGTATTTGCACAATCTGCAGATATGATAATAACTTTGGACCAATCATTAAAATTATCTGGTTTTCATCTAAGTAGTACTTTTTTTGTTGTCTCGTGGAGAATTGAACATAAATATAAACTTAGTCTGATGATATTACACTTTTACGTATGTAGACTCGGTTTTATGATTTCTTATGGAGCCATTGTAGTGTTTCCGTTGTAGTATTACTACAGTTGAATATCGGCAATGCTTGATTAAAGAAGCCACAAGAATTTACACCGTCATTGCTAAGGCTGTAAGGCTGTTGTGTAACCAGGCTTTTCTCCAGGTTAAAATATTGCGCATCTTGCCTCAATAGCTTCTTATCAATTGTGTGCCCCTCTTCCGTATTTTGATAGGGAAAGACAGCTCTGCTGGCATAGCGTTCCCACTGCCACTCAATCAACCTTTTTGACTAATTACTGCGATATCCAAGTTCAAGATAAAAATTGTAATAGTGCCACATTTGTTTGATTTTTCAAAGCAGTTACTGTTGTGTGGTGTGCCTTAATACACCAAAAGCTTTGAATATGGTGTGGAAATGTTTTTTGAATGCACCATCATCAACATAGTCATACATTATGTGTTCACTAAGTCCAGTGAGATGTATTGATACAGCGCAAACTAAAATACTAGAATGCAAAGTATTCCATTTTTCGATGTTATTACATTTACGGTTAAATAAGTGTGCCGTCATATTTCTTTATACCGCGTTTTGCCACGTGAGTCCCAGAAACTTAAAACATGAGCTAATTAAAAATTATACCGAGTATCTATACATGGATCGTTTAATTGCATCAAGACAGTTACGCGCGTGTACACCAATGTATCAATGACAGAATTCACATCAACACGAGAATCTGGAAAAGCATTAACAATCATTCGTCAAGTGTAAAGAAATAATTTCATTTAGAATCACCAGGAGGGAGATATTTTAGTGGGAATAAAATTAGTATCATCGTTACATTAATGGAATGAACTAAATTTTGTCGACAAAGCGTGAAAAAACTTTAATCGAGTTTTTTTTTGCGATTAGAATTTCCTTATACCTAAATTGAGAAATAGAACTTGGGTTTGAGTCCTTAAAGTCGTAATAATTCATTTCGTTTTTGACTAAAATAAACTTTTTTTTCTTCATTCACTTCTTTATTTAGATCGCTATCATCATTTGAAATTTCAACTTTGTTTGATGTAGTCATACTTGTGAGTGAAGTTGGCCAGCTGTTAAATCGCTATTTTTACTGACAGTTCCAAAGCTGTTAATCGTTGTATTGTTATTATTTGTATTAATTTTTAGATGTATGTCCAATTTCCCCATGAGCAATTCTTTCACTTGATATGATGTTCATGTTATTGTCTTCCCCATTTCGGCATAGTGTTGTTAGCTTTCTTGAATTGTTCCATTGAAACCCCTGTTCGTTCTCCTTAATGCTCCTTAGTTGTCGTTTATGGTCGGCCAGGCCAATCATTGTGCTCCTATTCACATGCGCATTTACCCTTGCACCTACTCAATGTCTGATTTTTGTTGAATGTTGTTTTCCCGGAGGTCTGTATGGGGAGGCATTGTCTTGTGTATGTGGGTTCCATGCAAGTTATTCATTTAATTTGCACTTTAACACAGAGTAATTATTTTTGTGAAGAAAGTTGTATACAACGATGGGGTTCTCTTATTTGGTAAAAGGTCGCGGCATAGACCAACACTTATGCTTATTTGTCCTAAACATTTGCTCAAAATAGTATAATAACATTGACCGTCAGTTTGTGAAAAGTATTAAAGTTAGCTGGCGTCCGATATGTGCGAGTTCAGTATGCATCATGCATCCTATGTTATTATTTCTAAAATGATTGCACTAAAATGCTGATCAGAGATTTATGATAGGTTTTGCCCAGACCTTATGAATCTCTGGTGCGTCAGTAGAATATTGATTGAAATTATTGTAGAAGCACAGGATCGTGAAGCGTTCGTTTGTCCATATTTGTCGTTATCTTTTCCAAAAAGGTCTAAAACGTTTGCTATTCATCATTATATCCGAGTACTAATAATTACTAAGACACGCTTATAAGCTCATATAGTATCTGAAGTGAATTTAAATATGAAACATTTGTTAGAATCAAAACTACTTTGAAATTAGTTTATGGTTCTGAATTTTCGAAAGACATTCTTATAGTGGCATATCTACGAAAAGATTGCATCAATGTCCAGTAAATACGTGTAACTTTTATTATTCCACATCTGTAGATATGTCAGGTATGATATAAAAACGTTTGTACATCACTAAATAACTTATTTGCATGGACATCTACGACGCTTAAAGGAAGACTTAACTTGGCACAGGGGAAGCCGCAATCACAAAACAATGCCTCCCCACACCGATCCAAGAGAAACATCACCATACGAAACATTAGAAACTGATGAGGTGTAAGGCAATCGATTATAGGAACGGGGGAAATGAATTGTCTTTGGAGGGGACAATACGGGCGAAAGAAGGGATGTAATAGAGGAAATAACGTGACATGACAAGCCAAGAAAGCAAGCCGGCCACAGACACATAAAGGGGCGAAGAAAACGAATATTAAATCAAGCCTAGGAATTGTACAAGGGGTCGCGATTGTTTGTAGCATTGGGGCGTTAGCGTTTTTTATTATAATGAGTGCACAACACAGATCATTTTTAATAACTTAACCGTGAATTTCAATCTTAATATATCTTCAAGGGCTTCGTTGTGGTTGCTTGAACATATGAAGTAAATTTATATTGTTTAAAACGTCATAAATGTTGCGGTTTTTAGTCATTTTGCTTTATCTTTGTTTTAATCGGTACTTCGGTTTCGAACTGTTTATAGTTGACCTGTTGGTATGAAAATGAAAGATGAAGTCGAGCAAGAAAAGTACACAAACAACCCAAATGCAGTCAGTACTTACACGTCGTTAAGCTATCAACTTACAACAGTTCTTCCGCTAATTGGAGGAGGATATATAAAAAGGTGTCTGGACAATATTACAAAATGAAGTAATTTGAAAACTCGCCAATAAAATATTCATTATTCACACAATTGTTTCCCCTTTAACAAGGCTATTATCCATAAATTGTGTTTGACGTGTATGAAATTTGGGTATCCAAAACAGTAAATATAATAAACTTTTACGACAGTATGTCAGTGATATTTACATAGTTGCGTTTGGTTATGGCAGAAAATCGATGTAATAAATGCCTATTTTACAGCACACATGTTACTATTCGTGTAACATTCGTTATCAACAATTGATACAAACAGTCAATGAGAATTGCTCGGTAAATGGTTTGTAGTCTCAAGGCGTAACGGATGGAAGATGAGCGCTCGGTCATTTTCCTTAATTCATAATTAATTATAGTTCTCAGACAATGAGGTTCAAAACTTGTGTATTTATGATAAGTGTCAACTACACGTCATTATGAAAATATTGTTCTGTCGGCTCATCATCATTATAACGAGTCATCACACTGATATTTCGTAGGCACAGAATTCAAGTTATTGTTCAACAATAAAAACGCGATGTGCAATCATCACACAACACACGACTACGAGACGTTCACGCATAAGACTTTGACTGTTCGTTGAAAGTAATTAACGATGTAATCTCGCTGAGTATTAAGATGACGATAGGATATTCTGCTTGAAAGAGTCAGTCAGTATTAGGTCGCCAACAAACGGAAACAGAAATCTCATACATTCAGAAACCTATCGAATTTTCCGCTGATGTCAGCTCGTATCTAGTGGAAATAGCAGAAGAGATTGAGAAATCGCCTTATATCGACACGTATTTATTTAAATTAACAGAAATGATGTGATACCTCTTTCGAAACTAGACCAATATGTCGGTTATTTTAGACACAACTTTGATGAGATAACATAATTAAAACTGGTTGATAATAATACGTACTTAAAAACTCAGAAAGGACATAGCGATATATATATATTGAACGTGGCGTATTGATGATCCCCACTCTAACATTTACTTTATTATCGACTCGGAATTGTGTGCGTCGCATAAAAAGGTGCCATCCATGAATATTTTAGCCATTTTGGTCAAGCTATTTTCATACGAGAGCATCAGACAAGTTTCACTGACTATTCAATAGAGTATTCAGTTTTGTTTCTGCGCTGTTATATTAAATTGTATTTGTTTCTGTTCGATATGTTTTTATTCCGCTAAGTAATTTTAGATTGTGTTCTATTCTACACTATTCAAGTTTGTGTTTTATTCCATTACTGTCGACTTTGGAAACAAGGACCACCTTACATGTAAATGACCAGCACTGTTCCCCGGACTCTAAGGCTGCCAGAGCCATCATTATTATAATTTCGAATCCCTATCACTAACGGATGCCGCCAGCAAAGATAAGAAACAATTCAGTGTGTCATCCAGAGAAATGTGATCACCGTAAGGTTAGATACCCTCCCTCGCACCCGGGGTCAGTAGTAAACAATGAATATCTTTAAAAAAGATGGTCGGCGCAATTTGAAGGTTAAGATTTGTTGTGCAACATAAAAATGCGATTGCTATTCACTCCAGATCAAAAATGGATTTCGGTAAATTCACCGAAATTCAGTGGATTTCGGTAAGGTAACGTACCCTTTGTAGAAAGTTGAACCATTCCGCGTCAAGGTTACAAACGTTGTTCGGTTAAAGAGATATTGCCTTGGTGGTTAATGTAAGATTTGATAGGTTTACACAACACTGATATGCAAATAGCAAAACCATGTTAGTACGGCTGCGCCGAAAAAATAATCGGAACTATCTACGGAAACCTTTTGGTTGAATTCCATCAAGTGGTCATTCACAACAAGGTGATTTAATGTGATCAATATATGGCAAAATGGACAGTATTGATCAATTTATTCCTGCTTGCCAATGTTAATATTTAAGATAAACACGACACAGACATTGCAGTAAGTCAATGACAGTTGCACGCGATGAATGCATTTGCATCGGTAACAAAACGCAGCAATGTAAATTCATAAAAACTCACCGGTATTATATTCCAAACCTGATACTGGAATGATAGAAGTCTAACATCAAAGCAAGCCCACTCTAAAGATCTATAGATGGGTTATGAGAGCAGTCTGCTAATAGCTTAGTTAGAACAAGTGTAGCGTTCTAACAGATGCATATAAATAGTTCTGTCTCTGAATTGAACGTATGATATTTAAATTTTATACTTAGGAATAATTTCAGTTTATAAAGCACACCTGCGTTTCCTGAAACCATAGTAACAAACTGTTCACTGAGTGAATCTAAACATATCTCGACGCCGAGTCCGTAAGTCAACTATATTCTGAAGGGATAAAAAAACGCAGAGCAAATGTTTTAGTCGATTCGAATAAATTATTAGATACTAATTGCAATATTTTCATACGAGTAAAAAGAACTATCCTTATTGAGTAAACTCCAGACATTTCTGACTCATAACGCCCGAGTAACTGTATCGTTTTGGAAGGTAACACCCATTATCAGCATCTGGCATGTCCCCCTCGCGCCGCTGATCCTCCTGTGCATGGAATTCTTCAGTGCATTGGTCATTCTCATTGGATTAAGACCCCATTGTCTCAATAAGGAGGTTCTTAACTGGTCAAGAGTAGCGGGGGATTCTGGCACCGCCATACTGTCCTGTTCATCCCATAAATATTCAATTAGGGGTAAATACTGGCTGTACGGCGGATCCAGTGGATCAATATTATTGTTATTATTGTTTTGGCAAATTCTTGCAAGATGGGGCCGGGCTTTATCATGCTGGAAAACCAGGCGACATTGTTGCACGAAGGGCACTACGTTGGAGCGGATGATTTCATCCCGGTTACTCCCTGCTGTTAAATTACTCTCAATAACAATCAACGGTGATTTTAGCCTATCACCCTTTGACCCTGCATTAGCATCGTTATTGCCTGATACCAATATTTAAAAATAAATATCCAATAAAAAAGCCGAAATCGATGTTGACTTGTTCCGTGATGTATTCATCCAATATGTTCCCCTTATTGTCCCCTTGGACACTGCTCAACTTTTCCATTTAGTCTCTTAAATGTTTAACTGATTTTCTGTTTTAAGCATCGAAACAAACCAATTTGAAACATTATCACACGTTGACACGTCCAGGTAAAACGTAGAAGTAATGAGTAAGTTCATGTAATGACACTATAACTATGACAGTATGTGATTCGAAAAAGGTTACCACGCAAAGAACGCAGGTTTCTTTATATAATAAGGCAAATTGCACTGTCTGTTTAGAAAGCAGTCTATTGACAGAACAATGTAAAACGTCAAATGATCAGATAGCGGCGGTCGTTAACAAAACCATCGATTTGTCACGTTAAGGAATGGCTCAAATTTGAAATAAATTAGAGACTTATGTTCGTTTTCCAGGTTTACCGGGAGATCAATTTAAGAACACTGAAATCATCTATATTGTAGGGCTTAAAAACTTTCCTCACTATCCTTTCTGTTTTATCTTTTGTTCCTTTTGTATTTTAATGTACGTAAGTATATTGTCTCATCTCTTCTTGTCTTTTGGAAGTAGCTGTGTCCTTTCAATTTGGCATTTACTGCAGAATTGCATCATTTATTTGTCACTTTCTTTTATCAGTAGCGTAACATTTCAGTGGATGGCCATCTTGTTTTCTTGTCCTGCAGTGGATTCCCTCCTCTTTCTGTCCCCTCCTGCTACTTTCCCTAATTATTGTCGATAATCAGCCAGGCAATTCATTATCGCTCCATCTCCTTCTAAACTCCCGGTGTTCCCAAGTATTTGTGTGGGGAGGCACGAAGCAACTTGAACCTTCTGTTAATGCACGAAGCCATTTGGCGAAGATTATTTTTTATCTGTCAGTAGTTGAATTAAAAGTCCTTCAGCTGTCAAAGCGTCTTTCGTTATGCGACAGAAGAAAAAAACTAAATATCCGTCGACAAGTGAAATGTTATCTCCTGGCTTAACGCATTGCAGTTAACACAATTATTCATACAAAACACCGTCGTCTTCCTGAATGCCAACATTTGTCAATTTCTAAGCCAGCGCTATTTAGTTTTCAAAGAGTCAAACCTTGCCCAGTCTCCCCAGCAAAATATTTTTATTGTTTTGTGTTGAAAACTGTTTGAAGACATATCTCATCTAATGTTATGTCTGACTACAAAGCAACTTAAGAAACACAGAAGAAAAAAGATAGAGAAAGTCTTATTTGGTGCGTACTAGCAAGTCTTCATCTGGTGTATGTTATGTTATTGTTGAAACAATACATCACAAAATTATTCCATACTTTAAAAAAGATTGGTATGGAATAGTTATCAGAGATATAGGGATGCTCAGTGGTTAACGGGTAGAGCACATGACTCCTAATCCGAAGGTCGTGAGTTCGAATCCCTTAATTTGGTGCAAGTACTGACATGAAGCAGTCATCGAGAGTGATTAATATAATTTGTTAGAATTTGTTTCACGATCGATGTAAAATAAAAGATGGTATAAACTTATCAGAGATATTATGAACATACATGTGCTGACTGAAACAACCTAAAACGTTATGTATTATTTTATTTAACACTATGTAAATTGCACAAAATTATCGATTAAATACGGATAATAGCGAGAGTTTCAGTCAATACTTGTCCGCTTATTTCAGTCAGTCGAATAATCTAGAAAAGCAATCATGTTTCACAGAGATTGAACTCGTGTTTAGTTCCCCTTTCCCCATGTGCAGTTCTTTCACTTGATATAGTAAGATTCATGTTCTTCAACCCCCCCCCCCCCTTGGCCTATTATTGCTGACTTTGTTGACTTGTTCTGTGGTGTATTACATCCATTAACTTTGTCCCCCTTGTTGTCCCTAGCTTTTCCTTAGTTGTTCTTTATTGACCATCCCTTGTACTCCTTTTCCTATACATGATTACCCTTGCAACCAAATTCCCTACATATTTACCCTTGCACCCAAATTCCCATATATGTTTACCCATGCACCTCCAAATGTTTCGTAGATAATTGTTTTCTTGGGGAACTGTGTGGCGAGGCATTGTCATGTGCATGTGGCGCTCCTTGGAAAAATTTAATCTCTCTTTCATAATCTTCAGCAATCCCTGTTTTTTGCTACTTGGCTTTCTCTTTGGGGTCGTAAATAACACGCCACGACAAATGTTATAAAGCGTTAAAATAGTGCAACAATATAGCTGATTTCCAACTCTATAGAACATCAAGCCAGTAATGTCAATATACACAAATGTATTTAACGCTATTTAAAACGTAAGCATTAATGCATCATTCTCTACCAGGTTTCTTTCGCGTATTGCTGTTAGTCATGTGTTAATTCTAGCTCAAAACTTAAATTAATCTGAAGACGAACTATTCTTAATAATTATTTCTTTTTTTACTATTCTTAATTAACCACGTTTCTGAGTATCTGTCTTGTATTACAGTGCCATTCCTTTGTGAGTTGCGTTCTTAAGTGTGTAAGTATATAAATAGTTATTTATACAAAACGAAGTCATAATTACGTAACAAGCAATTGTAGCATTATAATCTATCATCATCATATTTGTACAAATTATTTGGAAGGGTGCATTTCATACATTCCAAATATATTTTTTACAAGAAACATCAAACCAGTATACAGTAATTTGAGTGTTACATTACAAAATATAGATTCCATAATTACTGTGGGAAACCATTCACATGTACAACGACAAAATGAAAAATTAATTAATATTCAAAAACACAGATTACACCCGAGTTCTTCTGTGTACCTACAAACTGATATTAAATAGTCTCTTACCTAATGAAATCCACCGACAGAGAATCTGAAAATTACACTATGAATATCCGACATTTCAGTCAAATCGAAGCTTGCAGTTTTCTCTTTTTTATATTGATTGCAGAAATGCTATTTGACAATGCCAGTCGAAAAGTTTTGTTTGCATGGAAAAGTTAACACGTCAATATTTAAGTCTCCCTGGGTGCGTTCAAACACAGCATGCTTCTTGTTGTCACGCTGATACACATACAGAGAGAGAGAGAGAGAGAGAGAGAAAGAGACAGAATATCAGACATAATATGTGTGTGTCATTTTACGATATCAGCGAATATATTTTCTCTGACAGAGTGTTCAGTTCATAGATATACTTTTGCCGTGTCTTGTTCCGATAATTTCACATTCTGTATATTTGTTTTTTTTTCTTATTCTGAAATTATCTGAAAACGTGATACTTTTTGTAAGGCTTCTCTTCTCCATAATCGACTTTTGTTCGTCTGTTCAGTGATATTCTTGTAATCATATTTGCAAAGAAATTAAGTCTGTTTAAAGTACTCTGCTTTTGTAATTTTATTTTGAATTCTGACACGTGCCCGTATAACTCGAGTGTATAATTATTTTATCATTAGATATTTGTGGCTCGAGAGAATTAGCTGTACGATTTGTATATGCATTGTTAGTATATTCATACATTTTGTTACAGAATCAAACTGACTTTTGTATACGTTATTCAAATATGTACTATTATTGCTGCTTTAGAATTATAAAATTACCTAAGTTGTCCAATGAACTATTGTATATGAAGTTGATATCAGATATTTTATTCAATGCAAAGACTTGTACAATAGTACCACTTTGTGAAGCGACTTTTAAACAATCAAGAGAATAAATTGGTGATGTTGAATTTGCGTTTGTATGTCATAAAAACATAGATTATATTGTCCATGTAAACTATTTGTATTTTTGAGTTTCCGTTATTGTCTGAGTCCTGGCAAGAATTTCTAAACGTACACAATGTATAAACATTACCACTTCGTAGATAGTTATCTTAAACACAACGTTTGTTACAAATTATTGTAAAATGTTAGCCGTAATGGACTTTGGTTTCCCATGGGAACTCCCCACAACTGATTCCTATCATATAGCTAACGGCAAACCAAATTATTCTGGGAAAGATATTCTCATGTTTTGCTGTTCAGAAAATGTACTAGATGAATATGTTTGACCTTGGTATATGATCTGGTAAAATCCTTCTGTGTAATGTCAACAATACAGGGAACAAAATTAGAAATTGCTGACAAAAATGTTGTTTTCTTGTTTTTATGACTATTACACAAACTTGTATTTGTACTCCAACAGGGGCTGAAGCCATTTCCATTTATTATGTAACTATGAACCCTTCAGTCTTCTTGTCAAATATCAAAAAATGGGTCAAACACATCTTGTCCGAAATATTACAATGTAAACAAAGTACTTGGCATACATGTTTACCATGACGAGATGGTGTATTGCGCGCAAGACCCGTGTCCAAAGATCAAGCTCACTCATGACTTTGTCCGAACCATGACATTGTTTTTTACGGGGGGGTTTCAAATTACTCGGCATAAATGTTCACCATGATGAGACGGTGATCATAATATATGATAAATATATTATAATCATCTCTTGACAATTAGCGGACTCTAGTCTTGTTTGGTCTCTAGTTTCAATAAATATTATTTTTGTATGTTGGAAATCAATGCCCATATAGCGGTTAAATATGAGGTTCGCTCGATTGAAACCCCTAGTATTTTTACTGACAGTTCCAAGGCTGTAAATTACGGTATGATTATTAGTTCGTGTTATGTTTAAGGTGTATGTTTAGTTACCCTTTCCCCATGTGCAGTTCTTTCACTTGATATAATATTCATGTTTTGCGGCTTAATTTACTGACTCGATGTATTCCATCCATTTGATTTTCCCATTTGTTGTTCCCCTAGGTTCTCCTTGGCTGGTAGACCCGACCATTCCTTGTACCCCTTTTCCCATAAATGTGTACCTTTGCACCTCATCAGTGCCTGATGTAGTGTAGGCAGTTGTTTTCCCGGGTGTCTGTGTGGGGAGGCAATTGTCTTATGGCGTTCCCTGTGATCGCTTTCGATAGCTTCGTCGTATTTTGGCAATATTGACAAAAAAGGGGATGTAAGGATGGGTTTGTCATAGAGTCAACTCAGTTGAAAGAGAGATTAAATTGTTACAAGTAACGACAAATACACAACCCATAGCGATTGTGTTTGGCCCGTACGTCACACGTTTTATGTATTAATATTATGTCAGGGTTCTGTGTGTTTATGGGTACTCTTGTTATTACTGTATTCAATTATTATTTATATGACTTCCTAGGTCGTGTTAATGATTTATTTTTGTATGGCCTTTTTTAATTAAATGTATGTATGTATACATGTGCATTTAGTGTAGCTATGTAATTGTAACGTGGCATGTTCAGCTTGACTTATTCATTCATTTTTCTTTCCATCAGCAAAATAGATGTCGTTGTTAAGTACGGGATTTTCGGCAATATAACGGCGAGATTTTTAAATAGTTTTAGCCCTAGTATTTATGCTGACATTTCAATGTCGTTTTGTTTTTCAATTTCTCTGCATGGTTAGTTGTTATGCAAACTATTCCAAGTGTCAAATATCCCTCTTCGTACTTTATTTTATATCATTTACGTCCCAATAAGTATCCAATGAATATTTGTGAGTAGATCCTGTTTTGCGAGGAGTCCCCGTTTTACTAATGGGGACATCCCTTCCCTAAATGTTCTGACTTTAGTCATACGTCATGCCCTCTTCTATATACATGTAGGATAAGGTTTTGAATCTGTTTAGAAACTTTATAAACACACATTGTCATATTAGATATTTTTCCACTGGATGCAAACAACACTGTCCACAGTCAGCTGACTATTCAGTTGTGGTAAAACACGTATACTCTAATGAAAACACGACAGTAACTGCAAGAAAATGTTACTTCACATTGAAAGATAACAAAATGAATGGCATTCCGCGATGCGAAATTAATATTGATTACGATTTCTAAATGGTGTTACAGGCAACATTATTTCTTTGCACTCGAATTACAAGTCTCAGAAGAAGACGAGTTTTGCAGTGAACTAGCTAATCAAATACAACACAATCTAAAAATGAATAATGTATCTGTTAATTCGCAAATTAAATCAAACATGAACTCTTCGGTTACAAGCATCTGGATCCAAATCGTTATGTGGCACATTTTGCGTCGAAGCTTTGTCTGCAAATAAAGGATGCCGTTTTTGTCTCTAAGAATACTTTCAGAAAATAAAGTGGTTCTGATTATTTCTGGACTTGTAGACAAAATGGTGGTTTACTGTTTTGTATGTTCTAACTTGTGGTCTACTATTTACGTCCAAATATTTAAATTATAGAAATAATTAAATGCAAAAATGTTGAACACATTCACAAATAAGAACTTCCCAACACAGGTCTAGGCTAAAGGATGAAGCATACAACGAGAGGAACGCAAAACATAACAACAAATTGACCAGGATGACTAAAGGTATGGGACAAAAACATGACCGACATGGTAATGAGAAGAAAGCCAAACAACCCAGCATCATCAACGAACTGTAAAGCATAGAAATGAAACGAAAAAGCTGTACACGATAGAGAAATTCGAGAGTTATCACATACAGCGCTGGAACTGTCAGTGAAACTCCTGGGGGCTTTAACTAGTATAAAAAAACGATAATCTCGCTCTTAACGGCCGTAAGTCTAAAGTAAACAAAAATATATAGATGTAACAAACTAACCAACTAGGAAAAATCATCTACACAAATTTAAACTATAAATGTGTCCGTAGGACACAGATGCCCCCACGTCCAGCCTTTGTCACAAAAGCAAATACTATTATTCTGCTCATAGTTTGTGAATGTTACCAACTTTACCAATTATGGTGATAAGTCAAGGGCCATAACTTTGCACTTACTGGGCGGTGCCAAACATGAAAGTCCAGGTGCACAAATACACTTGCTGGTGAACATTCCTGTCGAGTTTTGTGAGTCCAGCTGATATACTGTTAGAGATACGCGCGACACAAGTTTGCACGCTTTTTTTGCTATATTTTGAATAAGTCAAGGGCCATAACTTTGCACTTACTCGGCGGAGCCAAACATCGAAGCACAGGTGAACAACTATGCATGCTGGTGAACATTCCTGTAAAGTTTAGTGAGTCCAGCTGATATACTGTTGTAGATACGCGCGACACAATAGTTTGTGACTGACGGAAGGACGGACTAGGGCAAATCTATATACCCCCTTTTAGAGTGGGGGCATAAAACTCACAGAATACAACACATGCACAAGAGAATCAGAAACAGTGACAACCACGCAAACATCAAGCCACAAGAGAACATCAATGAGAGAATAAGAAACAGTAACAACTACGAAAAACACCACGCCACGAGAGAACATCAATGAATAATATTATGAGAGAGATTAAGTTGCTACAGAACACGCCACTTACTCAAGACAATGCCTTCCCACACAGAACCCCATGACAAATGGGAACAGGGGTGCAAGGAATGGCCTGGTCGACGATGAAGAACAACTAAGGAGAATTGTGGAGAACAACCATGGGGGAGATTTTTTACTAGATGGAATAAACCACGGAACAAGCTTAGAAAGCTAGCAACAAATAGGCCGAAAGGGGGAAATAACATGAATATTATATCAATTGAAAGAATCGCATATGAAGATTGGGATACATTTTGCTCAAGTGTGCATGCAAAGGCGATTTTAATATTCTTCTTAAAAATGGCCCTTTCTCTCAAAGAACAATAGGAGTTGCTGCTTATGTATATTTACGCAAATATACAGTTGCTTAACATTGTCCTCAAAATATAAACCATGCAATATGTCGAAAAATTACAAAATTAATCGTTTGAGATATAGGATATTTTAAGAAAAAGTGAAGGATACTTAATGAAATGCACGTCTTGTTATATAGCGAAATGCAAGTCAGGTGCGGTACTTGGTCAATTGGTATCAAAGCTCATGTCAAAGGATCAGTTAATTACAGTTCACATGGACTCTTCATAGTCAGTACTTTCGACCTGATAAACAGATAAACTTATTCATGTTCAATACCGAGTCGGTTGGGGTCACAACAATAGGTCGCAGAGTCAAATCATATGAGATACTTTAGGATTCCCTTGACTTTCTGGGTACTCAGGTAATCGATCTTGGGCCTCATGGCCCTCTTTTAGAATGCAGCAATATACAGGAAAACAATAACGATGGAACACGCGAATCCCCAGTCTTGCATACACTACGACACATTAACTACGACCTTAAGCATAATTTACTGCGTTAATCTTAATTTATTCATCTCATACCTCCCCCAATGGCGTTTGGTAACATTTCACGTAAATTTATAGCATGACATGAAGGTTTCTGAATGTTTTATTTTGTTAGATTACTCAGTATAGACAATCTCCCGAGACAGTGATTTAAGATGTTGTTTGTTTTACTTGAAGACAAGATAAAGTAATAGTTGAAGCTTTCCAGCTAGAACAGTGTCTTGTTTTAAGACAAATTGAATACACCTCGACTTGACAATACTCTCGGAAAATGTATGTTGTATTTAAAAGAATGATAATGTTCAACGAGCAATTACTAACATCAGGCCCGTAACATGAAAATAGGACAGTGTATTTTGAAATAAAGTTGTTCTTGCTCGTTGGTTAAAGATTTTAATGTTTCGATCACAAAAATCCTCAATTATACTAAACGTGTGTACAACCAAAGAGGACGTACATATTAACCCGTCTCTGAGGAATCTTGAGGCGATGCTTTGGCTGAAAATGATACATCTGTTATAAGGCACCGGTGCACAAACACTTGCTCTTGTTGGAAAGTTCCTAATTAATTCGATTAATTATCCATTTTTGTGTTATCCTTTTCGTATAATGCATATGACATGGTTTTTATGTGTCTTTATATTGTAATGGCATGTGATGTGTACATTGTATTGCGGAAGAACAAGAGCATAACTGGTTGGAAATGCAGCAAAGCAGGTCGACTGGTCGCTATAGTAAACAATGTATGGCTACCAACGGCGTTAAACCCAATAAATAACAAATATGAAATAACATTTGGTAACTGTAAATGAGTTTTATTCTCCTGTTTTAGCAAGAACAGTAAACATAGCTTCTTTCAGAGTTCGTGAAGAGTATAAGTTCATACAAAAGGGTCTGGTATCCCTGAGGTCCCTGTTTCTATGGAGTACAAGGATAATGATCCGCTACCCGTACTAACCACGTACAGTAGGGGAGAGTCTGTCGGACTGTGGTCAGATGGGATTATTCTGAAATGTACAAAACAGTTGGCAATTAAGTGTTTATTTAATACAGCTTGTCTCAAGATATGACTAATATAATACATCACTTCTTTTGTATGTTATTTAAAATTTCAATAATCTCTTGCACTTAAATGATTAACGTGAAATGCACGAAGTACGTGCAATTCAGGATGATTTGTTTTGTAAATCATTAATAAATTCGGAAGTCAGTACGCTTACTCAAAGCTACATTGCACATTAATTATTTTAGTAGCAGAACTAATTGAAAACTTAATTAACTAATCGTGGCAAAACATTTTGCTAATAAGATACTAATACATAATTAACCAAGCCATTCATACTTACTGTTTATGTGTCACTTGATAGTATTTCAAACTAATTAGGAAATTACTTTTAAGTGTCACTTCATAACATACGAATGTATATATATGCTTATAAAATGGATAGGACCATGTTTGGCAAACATTTGTAAAACTTAATGAATAAAGTTACATTTATTTGCTACTGTTTTTGTATTTGCAGTCCATTAACTTAAAAAAATATGTTTAATAAAGCAAAATGTTCAAACCCTTGCTTTTATGATATGAAAGGATATAAGGACATTACCCCAGATCGGTGATGTACAAGTCACCGGTATTTTTGTTTGCGTACAGGTCATCCCAAGGTGAATCTGCCCCTCCGGATCTCAATACACTTTGAAACGATGGAATAGGTTGACCGCCGTTCGTTTCCACAGTATACAAGAACAATGTTCCTGTACTCCATGTACCGACCACAAGGAACACTGTACCATTGTCTTCTTTAATGTCCAACCCTGTCACTTTTGCACCCTGAAATACAAGTACGTACAGTCTAGAATCGATAGTCAAATCACAGTATTTCGACACAACATAATTTTGCGATTAACACAAGTCTAGTTTAGTGTAGTCAATTGTTTATTGTCGGATACTTACATGAATATACAAACATTAGCCATATTTGGCTATTTGCCACATTCGAGTTAATGTGTAAAAGAATCAGGTGGCTAAATTAAAGATCTTGATGTGAGATGGTGTGACTTAATCATTTATTTTATTATTCAGAGAGGAATATGTATTTAGAAGTATTCTACTCACAGTTTAATAATGTTCATATGTCCATGCGAGTGTTATTTGATGTCATTTGGTTTGAATTGAATATTGTTTACAAAATAATTCGTTTTTAACTCAAGCTCGAACAAAAAGCACTTTTCAAAGACGAAGCAGACATTTCTGACACCCAATTACCAATAATTGACAATAATCTCAAACAGAAGCTTACATTATAATATTTGCGTATTACTTGGAGAAAGTGGCCCTTACTGGGCCTTCAATTCCAGTTCTCAATCCATTAAGGCTTTAATGTATGCATTCGGTACTACGTCTGCATTCGTTACTAACGTAGATTACCAGTCGTTTAAATTATGTGAGATGTTTTACTCTACCTGTTTGTAAGATACTGAATCTCGAAGAGATTCTGGTGATTGATAAGAAGCAGTGGCGGAACTATAATCTGTATTAAATAAATTCTTATCACTAGCTTCCATATACTCTTCAAGCGTTCCCTCGCTGTCAAATACCGGGCTAGAAAAGTCTGTTGAACTCCAGATTGAATATCCTCGACCACCAAAAGCTTCAAGGTGCATATAATTATTGGTAAATGCGTTTTTGCCGTCTATTGAGCTGACTTGAAGACGTCCTAAAATATCAATAATACTTTTTTAATCCAGGATATAAGGGAGTTCTTCTAAGGTGAACTGATCTTGTAACACACACGGAGATTTTATTCTTATTATCTGCATTGAAACAGTAAATATCTCTAATCCAAACTCGTTCGTGCCGGGTCAGACAAATCAGTTTGTAGTTGAGAGAGAATAAGTTGCTACAGGGAACGCCACATACATAAGACAGTGCCTCCCCATACAGACCTCCGGAAAAACAACAATCCATAAAATATAAGGCTCTTTAGGAGGTTAAAGGGCACACACGCTAGCGAACAGAGGCGCAAGGAATGCTCTGATAGACCCTAAGAAGGAATAACTAGGATAATACAGAGGACAAACAGTGAAGGGGGAAATTAATGGATGGAAAACATCACAGGACAAACCAAGACACAAAGGTGAATTCTACAGAAGTATGGGCATTTTAGTCGTTCCTAAAGTGCTTGCAAACGGAAAGACAGAACAGTGTCTATAATATAGAAGAACTAAATACAATGATAATCATACACTACACAATTGTCACTTACATACATTATAAAGTTGTTACAGTCAAATCAAGCATCATAGCGAGCGACACGAAGAGTTACACCTTAAAAATCCCTATGAAGGCGATAATGGTGATTATGTCTATTCATTGTGTTTGGTGTTTTTTGTCAAGAATGTTTAAATGATTTTTGTCTTTGCAAAACAATGTATTACAGTTCATTATTGTATTCTAGGCCACTTAGTCGCTTACAAGAGATGAATTAGCATGCATGACATTTTACCCATAATGGTAAGAAAATGGCCTCTGTGTTTCTATAAAAACAAAATAGTTCGTAATACAAGTATTCATAAACTGCTAATGAATTAAACTTCGATTTTTAACATTGACCATTCCAATGCGGTACTCACATCTTCACTCATCATTTTATGTGTATTGTGTTAATTTTACCTTGCTATGTATGCTTATTTTATGTCTCATTGTGCTCTTTGTGTGGCTCTGTCCCTTTATGTGGCATTTCCTGCTCGACTTCATTATTTATGTTTTACCAGCTGTCTTGACTTATCCTGTGATGTATCCCATCCATTGAATCCACCTATTTATCCTCATTAATTCTCCTAAGTTGTCCCTGTCGGCCAAGCCATTCCATGCGCCCCTGTTCCCTTGCACAATAACCCTTGCGCCTCCTCAAATGCCAACATATATATATTGTCATGGGTATTTATGTCACATAAACAACAATTGTGATGAAGTGACTTTGTCAGCTATAAGGATGGAAAAATAACCAGTTGCCCCTCTAACTATTATATTGGTATATGCGGAAACCAGTGCAGAACCACCAACCTTCGCAAACCAGATGCAAGCCAGCTTGATAGCTTCCTAACATACAAAGCCTACAATAATTGGACCCATATCGCTGAGGGGCAAGTGATTCGTAATCACGACCATTAGCACACGGCCATGTATACCTCATGTTTGTATGTCGATTGCGAGTCAGGAATGTAACTCAATACACTAAGTGGTTGACTTGATAGTTACCTAGCTTCTCCTGGTCAGTGACATTCGCTTGAAGATCTGGATTGCTTACATCTATTTGCTGTCCTGAAATTGAAGCGCATGTCTGTTAAATAATTAGTGTTATCGTACTTACACAAAAGTAGATGAACGTACAAAAAGTTTGTGGACACCGTTGTTTTCATGAAAATCGACGTGAAATGACTATATCCTTCCAAGGCAACTATTATAAATATCACTGAGTTTGGTATTTATTCCCAAAAATTACGTGACACCATTTTTTTTATTCCCTGGACGATATTGGCGTCGATATACTCATTTTAATAATTTTATCACAAGAAAAGTAAATTTCACTTCGTTACATGACGTCGCTCTTGGAAATATATAGATTCCCACATTGACAATAGTTTCCATCACAACAAAACTATTTACGAACTGACTTGATATAGTGTTGTTAAGTGATTTTCATTGATAGCTCTGGGATATTTGCCTAGGTATGCTGCAGGAAATGCACCTAAACGTGTTACACGAAGTTAACACTTAATGCCAATTCATTTATCAGTCAATCTAAGTTATACTGTGAAATAAAGTAAATGATTCATTTACTCTTACTTCAACAGTCTGTTTTCGAGAATCGAGTGGATGTATATTTTAGAACATGCGATCAGGAGATAGCATTGTTATAATGTGCTGCCTAAATGTGTCATTAGACGCGGAATATGTAGTTTTCTGTCAATTGTAATAACTGTATGCAATTATATGTATAACACTGAATAAATCAAATCACATCTATTTAGTGCGAACAATTTTTTTTTAGATTTTACATACTTATATTGTATCCAGTAGTTAGGTCTGTCCACGCGAATCCATGCAATGCGGAAGTATAGGTCTTTGGGGCACCTTCATCACCAGTTAGGAGAAACTTCTTATTACCAATTTCGAAGGATTTTATGACTCCAGGCTGGCGCAATGACAACAAACCATCATACGTGTGTCGGTGTATTCCTGTCACAAAGCAAAAAAAGCGTATTTATATAAACGGTTTCCTTGAACTATCCGCGGAGAACAGGATCTTAGCTGTTGAAGACTTGGTTCTAACCACTAGAAGATGAAACGTCTCAATTAAAATATCAAGGCTTGACGAATATCGATTGATGTAGGCATGTTTTATTAACACTTTATAAGAAATGTCCACTTGAATGACATTTACACACTAAATAAATGTGTGTACGTCAGTATTTCTAGAAAGCAATAAAACACAACTGTTATGCAAATTGGTATAATAACAAAAAAACGAATGTAATTTATCAAAACACTAGTCAAGAAAGCCAAAGACGGAAGGTTAAAGCAAACGCATTTATCATGCAAACCAAATCCTGTTGTTACCTCCATCACGATCGCTGATGTCCGCTCTTGCACCTGCCCATTATGTTTTAGCACATGTTTTATAGTATTTACTGTCCCAATATCAATAGCAATATCGGTTATGGCATTATTTTCCTAATTTGCTTAATCTTTTGTACGTAACCATGCATTTCATTTAATAAAACAGCACCTCCTCAAATAAATGCCAAAAGAGATGAGGGGGTACTCTAGTTCACATGTTTTGACTTTGATATGTACAATGTACCATAGAACTCCAAAATACGAAATACCTGCTGTTTACTACATATATGTATCATTAATATTCAAGCATTCATTTGAGTCACATCTAACCGCATTGCATACGTTTACACATTTGTCTGTTTGAAGCGATGTCTGAAATTCCACGACTCACAACCACAATTTGGTATTTCGTGGAGTGGTACCGTATAAGTTCCTAAAACGGCAAGTTTTTTTGTCCCTTGTCTTGTGAAGTTTGGCAAAGCATTTTTTCGTTTGCATAATAGTACATCATGAGCGCATCATAATTACATATCATTTCGTTTATCAAAAACAAACCTAGCTT
This sequence comes from Mactromeris polynyma, assembly GCA_032209605.1. Taxonomy (NCBI): domain Eukaryota; kingdom Metazoa; phylum Mollusca; class Bivalvia; order Venerida; family Mactridae; genus Mactromeris; species Mactromeris polynyma. Next base: position 37,109,881 of record JASFXZ010000001.1, on the reverse strand, counting down.
ATTTTAATTTTCCATCAAAATCGGCCGTGTCGTCCTGTAAAATGAAGCATACATAGACATAGCATGCACACAAACCAAAACGCTTCCCATACCAAACGTAATGCAGACGACAACAAAACACGAAGAGTTGGAAGTTACCAACCAATACATTAAGCGCACGATTCAGACATCAGCTTATTTGGAATTGATGCATATTCAATAGATTCACAGTGTTTTCATCGTGCAATTAGAAAAAAGAACGTGTTCAAAGATTTGTACTTGGTAATTGCTCTTTCATCATAGATAATGAATCGTTTTACTAATTTATTAAATCAAATAAACGTCTTTGAAGACCAAGATTTCATTTGACAAGACAAGCGTCTGATACACCAAAGCATGACACCGTACCGTAAGTACCATTACCTCCATCTCTGTCACTGCAATCAATTTTGGCAGCTGACCACGATTTTCTTGGCATGCGTGTCACCTTGGTAACCAGGGCAGTCGCAATGTTGATTTCGGCAATAGCGTCGTTCTCCTGTTATGCAATGAGTGATTTATGTTTATATAAGTGAAACTGTTTATATAAAAAGAAAACATGGCAATACTTATTAATATATAAAAGAAAACAATTTCTCAGTCGTCAGATGCAGTTCGTGTTTAAGCGGTTCCATTGTCTATTCATCCCTTTGGTATTGATGCTCTTGTCTCATATTCGGAATAATTACTTGGAAAATTACCGGTTAATATTTCCCATGGCCGTTATACATTGTACTTTATCGTTGGAGACCATTGTGTAAAAATGTTTTTCAATCTGTTTACATGTTTTTAAATCCATACAATGTCTAATCACATGAAAATACATATAACACATATTATACCTGAAGAGTAACCCAAGCTGTTTTACCATCATTGCTGATCGTTAAATCTTCAGGTTCTATATCTTGATGTACGGTAGTCTGCTTGTTTGGATTGAAGAGTGAGGGGTATCGCAGTTGAGTGCTGAAAATATTTTTCCGTCATGAAAGGTTAAAGAACCCTGTAATATGACCTTTCATCCTACGCATGAAAATAAAACAAATTTGCATTATATAAGCCTTTAGATAGATATCGATATATTCACATAGCTCCCCTCTCGCGGTAAACAAAGTTTCAACGAGAGGTACTTTTCCATAGTTGTAAGCACACTGACTGTCTTACATGTGATAAAACGATAGCGAACTCACTTACTAATATACCATCAGCACATCTTGCATGATTGTGATGACGTTAGAAAGATCCATATCACTGTCACAGTGGTGAGTATCAACATTTAGTCAGTTTACAATTAAATAATGATCGATCGATCCTCACTTACTTTTCGAAAAGTGAGACAATGTGATTTAAAAAAAAAACACTCACAGACTGTCAGACAGTTCTGGTGGATGGAAATCTACGAGTCGCACGGAAGGGTTTCCGAATCTTTCTCCGTGTATAATACTGACAGATCCTTCCGGATCGGTGTAAACACCGCTTACATCCTTACCGGCAATACCTTCATTAGCAACAATAATAGAACCACAATCCGGAGTGTATTTCAGACTTTTTGGATAGTTTCCAACTGAAATGTCAACAATCACGTGTTATTCCAACTTGCTTTCTGTGAGTTAAAAATTAAATGTGAACACGAATTAATTATTTGTAGTAAGATATTAATGAAGTTAATATTTACTTCAAACCTAACACAATTTGCGATTAGAAAGATGACCTTAACAACGATACTTCGAATTCAGGAACTTATCAGCATACTGGTGGTACAAATTAGTGTTACTTTTTTTATGATGTCGATACCAAAGAAACAAGCTGGTAAACTCAATATCATTATCAATAAGGTTGAGAACCTGTTATATATCCATCAAGAACTAAATCAGTGGCGGCAGTTCCTTTTTTGAATGTTTTATATAGTCTGACATGTCCTTCGTTAATGTTGGTTTGTGCCGCAAGGGCTACGGCGACATCATCTCCACACACGTCGACAGATCGCGGAATCCCCTCGCCTTGCGTAAATTGGTGAACAAAAAGTACGGTTGGGTTTGCCGGATCGGAAATGTCAACAACGTGCATAAAATGACTTTTTTCACCTGTAAATATTAATCGGTGTATCAATATGAACCGATGTGGTTTATAAGTATTAAAAGTGAAAAACAGGGAGCGCAACACTTACACATCAAAGGTTCTTTAGCACATCTACGTAAATAAAAGACGAATTCAAAACTTCCTTGGAAATACAAGCACATCTACGTAAATGAATGAAGAATTCAAAACTTCGTTGGTAATACGTTATTGGTACTTTGATTGTATTTTCTTACTAGTTAGAATTATTATTTAAAGTAAAAAGAATGCCTGTGAGAAGAATTGTTTGAATCTTCGGTTAGAGACTTTTCGATATCACCACAATACTACATTATACTTAGGAGTATGTGTAATGAGCTCTGTACTTACCAATGACATACATGATGTTGTGGACAAAATCATAAGCGGCGTCTGTGGCGGTTTCTTGGTTGAAGCCAGCATATTGTAAAACTCCACTACGTATCCCAGTTGCTAGCTGGGTATATGACAACAACTTTAAATCATAGAAGCCGGTCGTTGAATGGATAAGACATGCCGCCAAAGCAAGAAATAATCTCATTTCTGTTCTGTAAATAAGACATTTTAATGTTCATGTTATATCCAAATTGAGATAAAACTTTACAATGTTAGATTGCCAATTGTATGTCTTCTCCCACATGCTGGGAATTCGTCAGATATTGCAAGCCCGTTGAATACAAGTAAAATATTGGCCGAATTATATTGCCACACTGCTCAAATAAAACGGCGATTAATCTCGAGCAAATATTAAACAAAAGTACGATTCGGTTGACAGTTTGTGGTTTTCATTATTACAGAATTATTAACAATATAATTCCAGTGCAGTAAATTAAGCATCTACTTTCTAAAACACAACATAGAAAAACTATGTAAAGAGGGATATAACGATTAACTTTAAAATATGACAATTTGTCCCCTAAACCGTCACCCAATCCTTACTCACGAAGTAATTCACAAGTTCATGATCTAAGATAAGATATAGAGCGAATTGGACGTATTTGTATTTATTAGGAAATTAGTTAACGTAGAACACGTATACACTTCATGATGTATTTAAACTTTTGTAATCTAACTTTTGTTGTGCAAATGTATAAGCGGAATTTAGTGTCTTCAGAATACCATAAAATACTAACTAAATAACTAACAAAGTCGACGATTAAAGTATAGTAACAGTAGCGGAGCTTTTCCAATTTAACGATTAAAGCCGGTTCTCCTATTGTCGCCCAATTGTCGCCCATATGTGTTTGTACCTTGTCCTTTTAGATTGTGTGTATACGTATGTATCGACACCTAAATCAGGATAACGTATTATAATTTACAGAAAAATAAGTACTATGTATGAAAGTTCTGCTCAATTTCTATCTTGATGACTGTTTCACGCAATATTTATGTGTCTACAGTATAGACGTTATTTACTTCCCCATGTATTCTATTATATGATGTCAATTTTCTCTTTTTATCTAAAATTATTTCATTTAATAGAAATTAATGTAAGTTCCCCTTTCCGCATTAGCACTTCTTTCAGCGCTCATGATTATACATGTAACATATGCTCCATGTTCTTTCCCCCAATTCGTCCTATTATTACTGATTATCTTGAAATTGTTAAATGATATATTCCAACCAATAATGATTTCCCCCCTTTTGTCCCACTAAATTCTCCTTAGTAGTACTTTATGGTCGTACAGACCATTCCTTGCACCCAATACTACCCTAGCACCTCCTCAATGCCTTATATTATTTCCCGGGAGTCTGTGTGGGGAGACAATGTATTGTGCATGCGGCGTCCCCTGTAATTATTTATTGGTTTAGCATTATAAAAATGCTTATATTTTTTGTGTTCTCTTTGTATTGTAATAATTTATGTATGTATGAAGGCCTCTTGTTAGATAAGTTTATGTATGTAAGTTTTATGTGTATTAGCTTAAGGAGTTACCTTCAATAAATAAAGTTTATTATTATTATTATTACCCCCAGTATTTTTACTGACATTTCCAAGGCATAACTCTCTGTGTGGTTATTTCTTTATGTGTTTTTAATGTCTGCTAAATTTCTCTTTCCCCCAATTCTTTTGTATAGTGTTCAGATTATTTTCTCTCAAGTTTCGGCCTATTGTTGCCAGCTGTCTTGATTTATCCTGTGATCTTTTCCATCCATTAACCCCCCCCCCCCTGTTTGTCCTCTTTGATTCTCCTAGTTATCCATTATTGTCGACCACGCCATTCCTTGCGCCCCTGTTCCCTTACGTAAGTACCCTTGAGCCTCCTCAAAGTTTTATGGATTTTTATTTTCCCGGAGGTCCGTGTGGAGAGGCACTTTTTATGTATGTAGCAACTTATTCTCTCTCTTTTATATTTTCTTTATTATGCTTTTGGTGGCGTACATTCTCTGTGGCATTTCCTGGTCGCTTTTTTCATTCAGTTTTATAGGCGAGCAACAATGCTCATTAATTTTGTGGAAGACTAGTACGATTCATCGTTTTATATTCTCAAAATGAAGTAGCCATTATAATAATATGAAGGAAACAGTAAGTTGTTACATGAAACGCCACATACACAAGCCACATACAAAAATAATAAGGATACAGAAATACAGATACAATAATTAACGTGTATACAATGAAGACACGAGGATGCAGAAAATTAATTGATAAGTATACTATGAAAAAATAATAAGTTGTTACAGGGAAGACATAATGATTCAGAAATATAGAAAAAATAATTAATTGGTACATTAATTTTTAAAAAGAGATAATGATTATATAAAAGCCATGGTCAACTTTTAAACAATTACATTAAATGATTAACAAGAAATGGGCAATGCCCACAAACCAGGTTTTAGTACGTAGTTATTTGTAACCAAGGCTCAATTTGTATAATGAATACATGATGATCATCAATGCTGCAAAGGTGCCATAGGTGATACATGCATATACACACTCACACTAAGATATATTATATATATATGCAACAACTATACACCAAGTTTGATGTCAATACACCCACGCATAGCGAAGATATTAAGTGACCTTTGACGGACCAAATCCAAAAGCAATCCCAAGCGAGCTCTCCACATGTTCTTACTATACACCAAGTTTGATGTCAATATGATCAACGAAACTCAAGTTATTCGCCGGAAACCAAATAGCCATTTTTAGTAATGGTGACCTTTGACGGACCGAACCCAAAAGCAACCCCAAGCGAGCTCCCTACATGTTCTAACTATACACCAAGTTTGATGTCAATATGATCAACGAAACTAAAGTTATCCGCCGGAAACCAAATTTCTATTTTTAGTAACAGTGACATTTGACGAACCGAACCCAAAAGCAATCCCAAGCGAGCTTTCTACATGTTCTTACTATACACCAAGTTTGAAGTCAATATGATCAACGAAACTAAAGTGATTCGCCGGAAACCAAATTTATATTTTTAGTAACAGTGACCTTGACCTTTGGTAGACCGAACCCAAAAGCAGTTCCAAGCGAGCTTTTCACGGGTTCTTACTATACACCAAGTTTGATGTCAATACGATGAACAGAACTCAAGTTATTCGCCTGAAACTACCAGTTTGACGAACGCCCGCCCGCCCGCCCAACGACACACACTATTCTATTTTTAACCAGGTTTTCAACGAAAACCAGGTAAAAAATGTTGAACTATCATTTTCTTTTTATCTCGTAAAATATTTTTTTTAATTTTGTCGCATGTCAACGATTTAAAATGCTCTTAAATTTCTTAACAAACATGTAAATGGTTATGGTGTGAATCATTCTGTGAACTTAATGTTCTCCCAAGTACCTCAAATATCAATACAGTGTAAGAGTCCAAAAACAAATAACAAAACTAGGTTGTTTTTTTAACTGCGTAAACAAAAGGGAAAATATTGAGTTTACCTGGTACTTTTATGGCCTATCTTGAAGAGTTTCCGTGAAAGAAAGAACTTACACAGTTTATTGACGGTTGTATATAACACACTGATAAGGAAGTCTTTATAAGGACTGTTAGCTTAATATCTAATCATATAAAATCATGAGTGATTACAACCTAGTACATTCGTACCTTGTTCTGAACTGATTGGCCTGGATTGGCTGGTATCTGGTCTCTTTTTTGACATAGGAGATCTGCAAACAATTGTCACATGACAAACGTCCTGAAATAGTGCATGTAAGTTCGCACACGGTTTCGTTATCAATATTTTCGCAGCATGTAAAAATAAACATTCAATAAATGTACTTTTATAACAGACGACTCTTTAGTTCATAACATAACATACCATCAAGGGCTTGATTACAAAGATAAAATCTTTGTTTTCTCGCAAGCTACTTATTATCTATGGCGTGTTTGCACAAATACTTACACTTTATGGTGTGTTTAGGTACATGTGTACGTTCTGAAACGCCAAAATAGCTGTTTGGCGCCTTTGAGAAATAGATGATACGTGACATAACGGTCCGTGTGAAATCATCACTGGATATTTAAACGTGGTTTAAGGGCACTCGCCCAATAAAAAATATCAATAAATTCATACTAACTGTGACAAAACTGACTATTTTGATTGAGAACACAATTTTCAAGTCTATTTTCACTGTTTAACTCTTTATTCAACCTCAATATTAAGACCACCTCAATATTAAGACTTGTTTTCATCATTGAGGTTTTACTGTATATAATTATTGAGACTAAGGAATTTTCCAAATTAATCTAGAACACGCTTAAGAATATGACCAAAATAAACGCAGTTTAGCCTACCTTACAATATAAGCAAATATGAAGCCGTGTTGACCAACTGTTATTGTGTCGATCAGCATGAGTGCAGTGCGCATTTTGTTTGTTACACGCATTAAAAGAGGTTACGATCCATCTATACTACAATGCACTTCTCATTTGATGGTTTACCTTTTATCATCACGATTAACTCTGTTTGTGCGTCGACATGACGGATTTAACACTCTATGTCGATCCCGACCAAAACCCGGAAACGAAAGGAAGTTGCCTGTTGTTAGAATTATGCCGATGCTGTCGTTAACTTAACGGCATAGTTGCTCTGGCTTCTGATAAGACATCGAATACATATTTGCGTAGCTATAAAAGCATATTATTTTATATAACTATGATCTACATGAACTATTCTCTTATCTAGCGGAGTTGAACTGCGGGCAATTTCGTATAAATAATGTTCGTTATTTAGGGGTTGAGTTGGGTGCACCTTTTAATCAGGTTTAAACACCAAGTGTTTTTTTGGCATTAGTCGTTCAGGTACTCCTGTGCTCGTCCATTTATATATTTGTCTTTAGTCGCTTTTGTATTTTTACTTAAACAGTATTGGTATTGCCTGATCAAATTCGTCATTCAGTTTGAATAACGTGAGTAAACGGAGTCTCAGAAGAAGATGCCCATATTTGCAACAAACTATCTAATCAATTCAACCCTGTCTAGAAAATGAATAATGCATCTGTTACAAAAATTAATCAAATATAAATTCTTCTGTGACAAGAATTATATACACTGTATTTGTATTATTTTTTTTACATATTATTGAGAGATGCTCTTTCTGTAAATTATATTCAGACTCTTTCTTTCACTAACAATGTGGTTTCCAATTTTGAAATAGTGTTTTTTTTTATTGCATTATGGCTGATTACGTTTTAGATGTCAATGCACTCTTGCTGTAAACATTAACACTCGAAGCTAGGTTTACAGTACCGATCAGATTAAAAAATACTGCCTTTTGTGTCGTTATTGAGTCTTCTGAAATTTAAGGGAATAACATAAGTAGTGAGTGACTACTTACAGAGCGTACTTAAAGATGAGAATAATCTACAAATGCATGTGTTTTGAAACAAATTAGTATATACGACCTTTATGGGAACGTATAATGGATTTTCTTAAAACTCTTCAAACGCATGCGTTTATTTATTGAATAACATCCTCTCTCAACTGTCTTTATCATGTTCAATAATAGTTCATATATAATTTGTAACATGCGATGGGGGTTCCCGAATTTCATTTTCTTACGTTAATCTTCGGAACTAAAACCTATAATCATTCATATGTTGTTTATTTTACTTGAAGACGACATACAATAGTGATAGAAGCCTTTCGGCATCATTTTTGACTGGCTTCATGGGTATATTGTTTTACATATTTACGTTCTATATGTGTATCATGTGTTTGCCGTCTCTTATATTGGGAAGTTATCCAGTGGGGATTGTTTTCAGAGTTAATCTCTGTCTGTATATTTGTCATTGTGTGGTTCAGTCTGTCCGTCCAGAACTTTGGATCATGCCACACAACTCAGAAAGTTTATAAGATCATAATTTTAAAACCTGACATGTGGATATAAGGCAATATGGAGATATACGTATTTTCTTTTTGCTTTTCAATTTGACAAAACAATGGGTACTATGGCAACACATTTGAGAATTTGCATCTTGCATTAATATGTTTGGTTCTTTAAGATATAAATCTGGACTTGACATTTGGATTTGGAACGGTTATGAAGTATCCTTAATGAATTTACCTGTCTGTCTGCAAAAATATTTTAGGATATGAAGCAACATATTTCTTAGTATTGGATTTACTCTTTCTTTTCTAATAATATGCTCGAAAGTATGGGGATTATCTTGTACTGTTATTTTAGTGTTTGCATCTGATAGGATACAGAAAATACTGTTTTATCCAAAAGTAACACGTGTTTTATATCAATGGAAAACTTCTACTGTTTTGTTTTAAGTAAATTTCTATTAAACATACTGCAAGACACCATTCCATCTTTTTAAACATATTTCTTGACTATAAAATATGTTTGTTTTATGTAGGTGATTGCAAAATAGGTATGATATCTGGTGCGCTCTTAAACTAGTTACAGACCCCAGAGGTGTTTCCACTGACCGTTACAAGCCGGTACTTTTATTTCATACATCTTTGTACGTGACATTTCCTGCCCGACTTCTTCACTCACTTCATATATTTTTATTCGCGTGTTTGTTAAATTCTCTGCAATACCAACCTGGTGTATATTCCTTAGTGTAAATAATATTCAATTATATATACATCAAAAATATATATGAACATAACACTTTTAACACATAACATACGGATTTGTGTGTGCCATATTAACTTTTGTATTTGTTTACATGTTCGTTCATTTTCATGAACATTTGTGCTTTCAGTATGACAATGCCCTTCAACTTCATTTTAATTATTATAGTGTCACCCCTATTTAAAGGGCCAGCCATTTCTGACTTATGAGAAACCTACCGTCTGAGCACATTTACTTCCCGGTTCCTATCCTTTAATGCCAGGCACCAGGCAGTTAGACACACTGTAACTAGCTGGCGGCTTACCAACCGGCCATATCAGAACGAATCCCTACCTGGTTTCGAACCTTCGACCTCACGCTATTATTATTATACACGGTGTTGAACTGAAACCTAAATATGACAACATATTTGTTAATTGTAAATGTGCTTTATTTGCATTTGTCAAAAGTAACAATATTTATAGTTTTTATAGAAGAGTTTGAATACTATAAGTATATGAGGAAGTATCTTGAAAATCAGACGATTTCTTCTATGGAGTACAAGGATAATGATCCGCTACCCGTACTAACCACGTACAGTAGGGGAGAGTCTGTTGGGCTGTGGTCAGATGGGATTATTCTGAAAATAAGGAAAAAAACAATTGACAATGGATGCTTTATCAAAACAGTTTGTATCCCTGATCACTAATACATCTAATATTGACACATTCAGTTAAATGCTACTTTAGGAGGCTGCAGTATTTTCAAAGGGAATGACATCACTCATTAATTTGAATTTCATAAAATATTTCAACATATGTGACTTGCTCAAGTACGTGAAATTCATGTTGAAATACATTTTATTCAAGGCAAAACATTTTCTATCTTGGAATCGAATAAAAACCCAGGTAAGCAAAAATACGAACCGCTTTTTAATCTCAGATTGAATTAAGAAATCTATTTTTTCGTCATGGCAAATGTATTTTTACAGTGTAAAAAGTCACTAATACATATTTTAACTAAGCCTTTGCGTCTATAGAAGGCCCAAGATCTGAAGGCAAAATAACATTTACGAAATATCGTGGGTTTGATAAATCCATACCAAATTGTAGTTGAATAATCAAGATCACTTAGGTGCTTTGTCGACCTTTAAAAAGAGGGATATCAATTCGAAGATATCAAAAGAGTATGCTACTTCCGTGGAGAGGTGGATACGTAATCTATCTTTAAGCGGACATTCTTGTCAAATCCTTGAACTCCTGGACTGAGTCCTTTGTTGCGCGAACATAGCAAATTGTCCATGAAAATGGTATGGGTCGTGACAATTTATACCGAAAATATGGAAATGCGAGGCAATTTTTATTCACTCTCATTTTTAAAGTAAAAAATATGAATGCGTATAGACACAAAACTCAAAATGAACCAAATTTAGCTGAAAACAAATACACATCTTTTTCCAGAAAGAAAAAATACAATTGAAAAAGAAACATGAGCGACTCTAGCCCGTAATTTCTACATCAAGGCACGGATGCTTATTGCACTGAGCTACAGAACTCACAATATGTATAAATGTTTTGACTAATGTTTCTATAGCAATGTATCAAACGTGCGTTTCTATGACACATACTCTTATAAGTCCCCTTTTCATGTGAAGTTTAACAGTCTCGTAATTAGCATACGTAAATATTATTGTGCAATCAGATGTTGGTCCTACTATAACTGTACATGGGTCATTTGACAAATTTGATATCAGATTGTAACTTATGGGTACTAAGCATCATAATACGGAAAACCGTATTTAGTTGTGTAATTTTGAATGAATATACATGTATACATCATAATTACTAAAAACCTGGTCTTACATTATGAATTAATTAATGTTTAAACCGAATACTAAGAAACTTCGTAAGAAACTTTGTATATCCGTATCAGAAAACATAGTAGAACTGTACATAAAGGTCATTAGATGAAATTACCCCAGATCTGTGATATATAAGTCACCGGCGTCTTGCTTCCTATTGTACAAGTCAGCCCAAGGGTAATCAGTCACTCCGGACCTTACGACGGTTTCATACAATGGAATAGGTTGACCGCCGCTTGTGTCAACAGTGTACAAGTAAAGCATTCCTGTACTCCATGTACCAACTACCAGAAATACTGTACCATTGTCTTCTTTAATGTCCAACCCTGTCACTTGTGGTCCCTAAAATACATGTACATAGAATATTTGGAATCTACAAGTTAAATTGTGACGGATTACGAAAAGTATCTCGAAAGAATAACAGTTTGAGATCAAATTATTATGAATGTCTAAATAATGCTGTAGAATGAATGGGTACCTTCACCTTCTTAGAGCATTGACTTTTAGTAGTTTAGGATCATAGTTTTACTTCTGTTGATCCGTTTAGCGCTTTCGCTTTCTTGTTTCACTCCTACTTACGAATTACGAAGCTGCTTGAGAGAATTTTGGTATAGGTCAACAAGGACATCTATAGATTTTTGAACATCTTTCTATGATAAATATACGCTGAATTCCCATATCAAACGCAAGTGGTCAATGAAGTCGATATTTCGAACAAACCTCTGACTAACGAGACCACTGGGGGAATTCAGGAACATATCACGGACGGTTTTATCGAACTTGTTGCACTTTAAAAAAAGATAAACGGCGTAGATAGAATGATGTCTTCCGGTATGTTAAATGTAATAATATTTTTTGCATCATGTTAACAAATAAATCCCTTCAAAAGAATTAACTCGGATCTATATATAGGCCTACTATGATCATGGACCTGTCTTATCAGGGCCATTTTATATATTCTGTTGTGTCGTAGATTCGTGCCCTTAAGCAGAAAAGTCATTGCAAGTCCATTCAGTACACAGTTTCCGATAACAACATTTGGCTGGTCAAAAATGTAGGTCAAAATCAGTGTTATACAGCTACGCCGAAAAAAGTAGGTTTCTACTTAAATTGTATTCGTAAGAATACGCTTATTTTATGCGTTCACCTTGTGTAGACATATAGCAAGAGAATGAGAGTAACGAGAACATTATTGAATAATAAATGGTAAAGAAATCGAGCAAAAAAGACCACAAAGTACAAAGGAACAAACACACAAATGGTGAATTAAGGAGAACTGCATTTCAGTGGGAAACATTTACGACGCCTTTAAGTAACGTCAATTTTAACGCCTTTGTTACGGAATCAGTGCTATGCAGGTTATGCTAATTTTTCGCGCCGTTCGATCTATTTTAGAACATGAATTATACATTTAGATCGTAACTTATATTCAACCCATTCTTCGGTCAATTATCGATAATATAAGTATAAATATTAAAACTCAAGGTGTTCAGCTTTTATTTGGCAATTAACTCAGAACATAAGATCAACATAAGCAGAAAATCATCTATGCTCGTATAAACAGTGTATATGGTTCGAGAAAATCGCTGATGAGTTTTACCTGATTAACGTTACGTAACTCTAAATTCCCGTTCCCAAGTCCATATATTAACAGATGTGTTTAGGTTTGAATCGCGGACACCAGAAGCTTTTAGCATAAACATCTACCTGTTTGTAAGATACTGAGTCCTGGAGGTTTTCTGGTGATCTTGTTGCAGCGGAGGAAGAGATATAATCTGTATTGAAAACACTCTTATCGAAAGATTCCATATACTCTTCCAGAGTTCCATCGCTGTCATATTGTGGACTAGACAAGTCTGTGGCACTCCAGATAGAATATCCTCGACCACCAAAGGTTTCCAAGTGCGTGTACATGTTGGTAAATTGACTTTTTCCGTCAATTGAGCTGACTTGAAGACGTCCTAAAAATAACATGTTTTATTTATTTCCTGACATTATCTTGAAAAGACCATTTAACACATGTGCAAACTTTGTCTCTCCTAAATCTACATCGGAACAGTGGTACCTCATAAATTCTACTTCATTTCTCATTTCTTTTATATACTCCAGAAGTGTGAACATTCAAATTGTTCGAGTCGCTTGCAAACAGAGCAGCAACGTAATCATCAAAGTGTGTGTCTTGATAGCTGACATAAAGAGTACTTCTTTTAAATTCCGATTGTGATGGAGACTTAGTGTGTAATAATCTTTACGTTAGTCTCTCATGTGAAGATAATTATTATTATCCCTTGGTGTTACATGTATATGTAGCCTTTGAATCTCTTCACTGTTTTGTGTCTCTTTGAAAGGATTTATTCAACTAAAATATCATGCTTTAACGATATATAAAAGAATATTTACTACACGTAACATGAGTTACAATGTTACAATGCTATTGTGCGACCAACAAGGTATCCACTGACAGATAATTCCTCGGCTTATTTATCTCCTGTTACTACCCTTCATATACAAAATGCCTAGTACGGGAGCTACCTGAACCATTTTGTCACGTCTTTGGTATGATGTGGCCAGGGATCGAACCAACAACCTCCCTCATTCAAAGCGGACAATATACCAGTTGTGCTATTGAGACGGGTTTTATCATTCAAGTCGAACGTTCGATATCAAAATGCCCAACTTGTTTTCAGGTAGTACTGACCAAAGTTTTATATCGTCACATTTTCAAATAAACACTTTGGAAATGTGTTGTACTTCATTCTAATTAACACCTACATATTTTGCAACCCAAAATTAACACATGGTTGTACAAAGAAACTCTAATTACATAAACTTATATCAAAATTAACGTGCAGCAGAAATGTTGGACGACCAATTCGAAAAAAATGTGTTAAGGTACATTACACGCTGTAGATTACTTCCAAGAAGAAAGTTCTGAAGGCTAAAGGTAGTTACTCCCTCAGCAATGATAAACAACTGCGCTATGCAAAGTGCACAAAATAGTAACTGCAAATATGTATCATATTCTCTTAACCGTACAGTATTTTCAATATACAAAATGTATATAGTGTCGCTTTGCGTTCATCTTTACTAATTGTATATTTTCATTTCTCCACGTGTTTTTGGAGTGGCCGTGCACTTTGTATTGGCATTTAATTATATCGTGTAAAATGTCTGCTGTCTCAAAAATTGAGTTAGTTCGAGTGAAGGCAGTCATTTATCAATGGAAGACAGAACGCAAACTTTGAGAAGATTCAAAATGGATGAAGCTATCAATGGATACAAGGATCAATGTAATTAGACCTCACTTGAATCACGTGGGAGAGTGAGCGGAAATTAACACTAGATTACTGAGGCAGACGTGAAGTATTATGTTGACATTCAATGTAAAATACTGATACCATAAGGAATACCTTCTGTAATCGACAAAGAATATAACTCGGTGAAGGACGTTTTGGCAACTAAATGTTTACCTAACAAATGTTTTCTTGTTTATGTATATTCAAAACTACATTCAAAAAATCCATATAATAATAGGTAAATGTATGTCATTAAATTGTCTTCAATGAAAGAAATGCTTAAGAATTATCCTGAAGTACCTCAAAGCGAAGTGAACATTCTTGATACTTTTCAATACAAACGCGATATTATGATAGCACCTTTCCCATAAGCATTTATATCTGCACACCGATCTTATAGTTGTTCATATGGTGATTGCAAATAACAATTGCGTGATTGTAAAAGGTTGCATCGGTTTTAAATAATAACATGTAGTATCACAGGAATAAGAAAATGTAGCGTCACATTTACCTAACAGCCTGTTGTCACTAGCATTTACCACAAGTGGTGCATTACTTGTGTCTATTTTTTGTCCTGAAAATTTAAGCATATTTAAAATCATCAAATTTCTAAAAAGATGTAGTTAACGATAGTAATACAATTAGTACATAAATGATCCGTTACGCTAACTTCTACAACCTGTTGAAGTACAATTGTGTTTTGCATTAGTACTAACAAGTAAACGTACTTTTGAACATGCGAGTTTGGTCCAACTTTTACTTTATTTAGAATCTGAGAAAGAAATGGTGATTATGTACAGCTCCAAGTATTTATATGACGTTATTCAATGCCTCTTAGTAATTTGAGTTCCGTTGAACGTTTTAGCATCGTTAAACAATCTACAGTACATAAAGACGTACACATAGTATAAATTAATCACTACCATTCAATGTGAAAAGCTACAAGATTGAACAACATACTTAAATTGTATCCAGTAGTAAGGTCTGTCCAAGTGAATCCATGCAATGCGGAAGTGTAGGTCTTTGGAGCACCTTCATCCCCAGTTAGGAGAAACTTATTATTACCAATTTCGAAGGATTTTATGACTCCAGGCTGGCGCATCGACAACAAACCATCATAACTGTTTCGGTGCACTCCTGTGAGATTGCAGTTTTATTAGTTTTAAATAAAACAATCGCATATAACTATTCAACAGAACGGAATATGTGGGCTCATTGCGAATTTGATCCCGTCGATACTTGACTTTGCCATTCGCATCCCGACACATAAAAACATATGTACTTCTTTTCTAGTGTTTTGGTCCTTGTTGGTCAGCAAATACAAACATTTTCTTATATGAATCAACATGTATTCATCTTGAACGATAGTTTGATATTATATTTAGTTATAAATCTCATCATTGTATTAAGCCCTCACACTAGAAATCACAAATTAAGTAATCTGATCAAATTAACAATCTCGATGCATTACATTTGGCATCTAAGCATGATGCAGTGACGAACCTAACATTACCTCCGTCGTAGTCACTGCAATCTATTTTAGAAGCTGACCATGATTTTGCTGGCAAAGGAGTTACCTTGGTAACATAGGCATTCGCAATGCTGATTTCGGCAATAGCATTGTTCTCCTGAAATGTAATGATTGTTTTATCAGGAAAAAAATCCCAAATTTCATAATTTAAATTTTACCCGCTGGACTATTTTATTTAAACTTCACACATAGTGTACATACAGGAAAAGTTCTTATGTCAACAACTCAAAGTATCTATTAGCTGAGATTGGTTATGTGATGTTTGTTGCAGAATAGGCTATGTGGTAATTTCTGAATTAATGAGTTTAAATGTTGTGGCTTATGTTAGCACATTATGAGCGTCCTATTTTTTAAATTTCCGAATTCTGAAAGATATCTGTTCTGTATTTGACGAATATCCATTTGCCGATCGCCATTGTATAGTGATTATTAGATACATTTGAATGTTAACCAATTGCAAGTATAACTATTTTAACAAGATCACCTGTCATGCACCATTGCGGTTTCGAGCTGGCTTACGGAATTTCAGTGGTTCTACCCAGGTGTCTACATGGGGTTCTCCGCCACCCTAATAACTGGAATAGTGAACCTGGCTGTTTACGTTTACAAAAATCATATTTTAACAAACTGCACATTATACCTGTAGAGTAACCCAAGCTGTTTTTCCATCATTGCTGATCGTTAGATCTTCAGGTTCTATATCTTGGGGTACAGTTGTCGGTGGATTTAATGTTGCGGTTGGAATGTAGAGTGAAGGGGTTCGAATTTTAGGGCTGAAATCATAAACGTTCATTTGATTCACAATCAGACACCACTACAGTCCCAATGTATGTAGTATTCACCACTGAAACATATCAGCATATAACGCCACTTATATTATTCCAACCATCAAATATTTCGTTATTAAGTAATTGCTCTTGGTTCCAATAACGATACACGTCGATAATGTAGTGTTTGTCATAGTACACGTTTTAAAGCGTAGCGTGTTCACTTAACGAGTAACCTGCATTTTTCTGATGACTTTATGGCGTCGAAAATCTAAAGAATATTGAGAATAATAGTTTGGTGACGTGGATGAAGAAAGTTCATCAGGCAAGGCGGAGGAATTTATTGGGTGAGCCGATACCGATACATACAGCAGCCGAGCCTGATAAACTTTCTCCATCCGCGTCACCAACCTATTAATATATTTATTCTGTCACTTCTGGTGTTAAGTAAGAGGAAATACATTTAATTTTAAATAATACCCTAACATGTGACGTAATAAATCGTGTTATTAAAAAAGGTATTAAATATAATAATGGTTAGCTGCGCAGAGAGAAATAGTTCCCATGACATTTTTAATAGCAATACGTATTCATCTGCGTTTGAGAGCATCTGAAGAGCATTAATCAATAACAAATCGAAGAATCTACTACAATTTAGAAAGAGTCAACAATTAATTGTTACGCAGTTTTCAACGGTTGTTGACGAGAAATGTGCTGCAGAACACGTGAACATAGAAATGATATTTACATTTATTTCAAGAATATATCAAAGTTTCGGACATTTAAAACTGCACCATAAAACATGGAATTCATCTGTGAATACATTTTAACTGTGTCATTTACGATTTCAAAGGCATACGGCACAGTTGGGTGAAACCGGACAGGTAATCTATTATTGACAAGCTGGGTGGGACACATACTGTTATTGCTATTGATTGTTTTTTTTTCGTGAGAAACTCAACCGCACAGGTCATCTCTAGGGAGTTCAAATGTAAATGAACTCCAGTTTACGACATGATATTCTTTAAATGCGGTAGACAGCTGACAATGTGTTTACTAGGTCGTTTACTACGAGTTACAGTAAGAACTTGCAGTCAGGCAAAATTCAGATGGGTAAAATTGATCACGGTTCGAATGAAAACAGAGCAATTTTGGAGAAATGAGCATTGTATTGTATGCATTATACTAAATATGAAAAGTATGATAGTATTCAATTGAAAAAGCCATTGTTTGAGTAAGTCCGGAAAAACGATGACATCGCGACACTTGACTGAAACATAGTCCGGCTAGTCATGTGGGTCATGTTTCGTGAGATAAAAGTCATGCGACCAATTGACCTGATAAACCAAAATAAATCAGGCGCCCTGCAATCGGATCGAAATTACAAGAAGTGACAGGATAAAATGAGGACATTAATTTGTTAAAGGGAACGCCACATAAGATAAAGCCTCCCCAAATAGACATCAAGGATACAACAGCCTTCGGAATATAAGAATTGAGGAGGTGCAATGGCTAACATATATGGGAATGGGGAAGCAATGAATCGTCTGGCTGACTTTAAAAAACATAGAGAATTTAAGAGAACAACAATGGGTAACTGGATTAAATGGATAGCAAGCATTTAGATAGCCAGTGGCCACGGCGGAATATTACATTATGTCAAGGAACTGCACCCTGAGGAAAGGAAAGGGGAACTTATAATTCATCTAAACATAAATAGAAATAATAACCAAACAGTGATTTACAGCCTTGAAACTGTCGGTGACAAATATATTTGGGGTTTAAATCGATTTAACAGCTGACGAACCGCACACTTAATCGCTATATGGTCATTGAATTCCAACATATATACATACATTGACGAAGTAGGCAGTCACTTATCATTATAACCAACTAACCATTACGCATACAATAACATATAATCCATTACGAATAAACAATCGGCATTATACTGACCTTGGTCTCAGTAACTAAATTGTTGACAAGAGGATGGAGAACCATAAGATCTTAAATAAGTTACCTCATGTTAAGGCAACAGAAAAAATGTAAGTTATTGGTTTGATATACATGTCATCTGAAATACTGATGACAGGGAAAGGGAATTCAACTTAACGATAAAAAAATATGAAACAACATATTCAGAAAACGAAACAAATTTACGTCTATGCTAAGGTAGGATTTAGTTGTGTTATGAAACAAGAAGAGAAAATGTTAGGCCACATTCACAACACAATTTGTTTATGAATTGATAAGTAGAACAAGAAAAGCACTCACTTGTACAGATTTTCGTTCATACCATAGTCTTGGAAATCCACAAGCCTTACGGTAGGGTTCCCAACCTTCTCTTCATGTATTATAGTGATAGTACCTTCTGGGTTTGTATAAATACCACTCTCATCCTTACCGGCAATACCCTCATTAGCAACAACAATAGTACTACAGTCCGGGGTGTATTTCAGACTCTTTGGGTGATTTCCAACTGAAATTTCACTCACTGAATTTTATCTTGACATCGTCATACATAATTAGACTACCTACGAATACGAAATAACATTGTTATCACTCTAAATAAGTGTCGCTGTCATCAAAATTACTAAAGATCAAGAGTTAGCGTCCATGGGAGAGACAGTAGCCTTAGCTGGGATCCTAAGGGCAATGGTCCTTTGTAAAAGGTCCCCGACAGCTCCTTACTGTAAGATTCTAACTATATGTAATCTCAAATTCTCTTCAGTAACCTGAAAACTACTAACTAAATAACAGTACATAAGAAACAAATGTAAAGTCTCCCGTTTAAGGAACTGTAACTATATTGTTAAAGCCAACGATATCACACAATGTTTGGACCTGATTAATAGATTGCAATTCAAGGTTATTTTCATTCGTGGTAATTTTCTGCAAATATATGAGTGATTTTGGCTTGTGAATTAAAATGGCACGGTTATATTTTTCAACGAGTATAGTTATCCTAATATACCTACACCCTATCGGCTAAATTCATCACATCATCTTCGTTTCGTTTGTAATGCTAGCCTTATTTCTATTTGCTTTATCAGTTACTTTCATAACATATTCAAGAGTATTTCTAAAAATGGTTGATACGTAAACGTTTATTTTTTAGGTATATGGGTATAACTTGATAAGAGTTTGAATGACAAGTTGTCAGAACATCAGTCGTCCTGCATCTGTTATGGAATCTGACTGGAATATGTATAGAAGTTCTTAGTCAACACAGAAGACTAGTAGTCCGTGCTTGTACGAAGTCAAACCACAAAACATCCCAGAAATATAGGGTAGAATCAGTGGTAAAGTCAAAATCAGTATTGTTGAGTACCTGTTATATATCTATCAAGGACAACATCTGTGGCACCAGATCCTTTCTGGAACGTTTTATATAACCGAACATGACCTTCGTTAACAGTGGTTTGTGCCGTAAGTGCCACAGCAATTTCATCACCACACACATCGACCGAACGGGGAATACCCTCACCTCTAGTGAACTGGTGAACAAATAGCACGGTGGGATTTATTGGATCGGAGATGTCAACAACGTGCATGAAATGACTTGTTTCACCTGTAATGTAGTTCATTCATTTAATATGGGCAAATGAGAAATAACTGTCCAATATATAATCCTTTTTTACCTTTATTCTTAATAAAATGTATGTTAACTTGACAGCGTCGACAATACTGTGTTTTTTAGACGCTTTAGCGTTTCATTGCTATCATCGTCAACCGGATGGTCTACTTGAAGTACCGCCATATTCATCGTCTCAAGAAAATAGTACGTTTAAAGTCCTCTGATTCTATTATAGATTTGATTACTATAATGGCTGATTTGTCAGGGATATATCAATTGTGGAATGGCGGGAGATATAAACGGTTTTCTTGATTATTTGTGTCATTTTTGGAAAATGAGTTTAACTGAATAGTTGCGTATTAATTTATAATACCATAATATGGAAACGTGCAGTCTTGCCTACGAAGCGCCTCCCACGACCTTCAGTCCTTTGATAATTACTTTTTTAAGTCTTAAGAGCGTTAGTGAGGAGACTGAATTTGATGATATCGCCCAAATTTAAAAATAAGTTTGCACGAGAGACAGTTGTACTTACCAATGACATACATAATATTGTTGACGAAATCGTAGGCGGCGTCTGTGGCGGTTCCGCGATTCATACCAGCATATTCGAAAACTCCACTACGTATCCCTGTTGCTAGTTGGGTATATGACAACATCTTTAAATCATAAAAACCGACTGCCGATCGGATGAGACATACCGCAAAGAGAAAACATAGCATCATTGTTCTGTAAATAAGATAAGGTTATTGTTGAAAACATTATAATTCTTAAACATATATGAAAGATGTTCCTTTCGACTTTATGCAAACGTCAAACTATTGATAACCCAGGGGTCTTTTTTCGGCGCAGCCGTACTAACATGGTTTTGCTAATTACATATTCAGTGTTCTGTAAAACAATCAAATCTTACGTTAACCATCAAGGCAATTTCGCGCAATTTCTCTTCAATTTGAAAATAGTTGTAACCTTGAAGCAGATTGGTTAACATTTTCTATTGTGTATTTCAAGATTTATCCAGTAAGTAGCCTTGTTATTCATCACCACGGGGAATTCTCTGGTGTTGGAATTAAGAAGTTTTTCTTGGTTTTATGTACCAGTCGCGAACATTTATATTCTTTTAATCAGATAAAACGCTATGTTACAAGTTTATTAACATGGATGTGTGAGTTCACGACTTACGCAATAAGTAATGTTGAACTATATTGAAACAGACTATACTGTGTCTATGATCACACTACGGAGTTATTTAGAGGTAGTTCGATCAGCATTTATAGTGACTATGGTTGGATGATAAAACTCAGTCTAGTTCATCTATAGTCTAGTTACTCTGGTCACTCTTAGAATTTGGAGGGTTGAACATCCTATAGAGGTGTTCCGAATATCGACTATAGTTCAATCGTACTAAATCGGTGGTTGAACAATAGTTAATGTTCGGAACACGTCTATATAGTATTCAAACCTCCAAGTTCGAAGAGTGACCGGAGTAACTAGACCATAGATGAACTAGACTGAGTTTTATCATCCAATCATAGTCACCATAGTCACTATAGTTGCTGATAGAACTACCTCTTATTATGCCGTATCATTCGGAACACCTCGGCATTATTGGCTCTCCCGAATACCGCCAAGAAGTTACGATTGATGCAGTCTCAAACGCAGTGATCTCCCCTTACAGGTCTCGGAGTATTTGTAGTATATCGTAATTGAATGACATTTAGGCATTTTTTATGTTGTACAACAAAATTTAACCTAGAGAGTGCAACCAATTTGCAAACTCAAATTTTTTTAAAGATATTTCTTGTTTCTCTGATAGATTGTTTAAAGAGTCATAACATTTATCTTCTGTGATAGCTATATGATGGTGTCAAAGCACCAGATTTCCTTTTCATTTTACAAAACGATTTTCTATTTGTTTGATATAGACACGTTTCTGAACCGACAGTAGCATATTTTAGACATCAAAACTAGAGTAGGAACTCTTTGTAACCTTTACTAGAAATTCTGATAAGAGTTTCTACGATCAGGAATGGCATTAAGTGTCATTAAGGATAAACGTATATATATGTTTTTCCTACTTGTTTCATTACAGAAATTGTCGGTTTCGCTAAATAGTACCTAGGACCAATAGTATTCTTGAAACAAGTTGGGATATAAGCGTATTATTTCTTGCAAGATATACCAAACTTCAGTGAAATAATAGTTTCGTCTGCAAGGATGTCATTCCTTATCACGTATGTAAAATTATTATCACATACGTTAATTACATGATAAAAAATGATATGCCCCCTTATGATAATCCATTGGAGTCAGTCGTCCATCAACGCTTGTGTGTTGTCCATTTTTGACTTGTTAGTTGCCAGTTTTTACAGAAAAGCAGGTAAATACTGATTAGAAAGCGCTGGATATCAGTAAAGACGGGCGAATATAATCGAAATTACTGATTCAGAGAGGGTGTTTGCTTCCGAACAAATGTCAATGATAACTACAGCCAAAATGTCCCATTAAATGGTATTTCATTTACTCCATAATTAATTACACAATTATAAAAGTGGAACAAGCCTTCTAAAAATAACTTGTTTGAGCTTATCATTGGTGTTAAAGTGGCATCACCACGATTATATAAGTAAGCACAATTTGACTCCTGAGTCCTCAAATTTTGTCAAAAATCGTTATCTAATTGTGCAAGTCATGCCAATATAGGTCGCTGACATAATGAGTCAAGTTTCTAACTGTAGATAAGGTCTAGTGCGATATTTTGTTTATTCCCTGTGCCCCAACTTAGTAGGTTTATGTTATGTCACTGTTCAATGCTGACTTCGGTTCCTATAAACGGTATTTCAACTAGAATAATAATATATTCACCACCCCCATGTTTTCAATGAATCTCTTTGACCAGTCGTACGCAGATTAATGTGAAATAAATATAATGGTGCTCTCACACCATAGCGTATGCTGAAACCTATGAGTTGCGTGTAAAAATATATTTGTATACGCACCAAACGCAACCGAAATCAACAATTTTGTCAATTTGTAACCTATTCGACCTATGGGTTGCGTGTGAGTTGCGTGTGAGTTGCGTGTGGGTTGCGTGTGGGTTGCGTGTGGGTTGCGTGTGGGTTGCGTGTGGGTTGCGAACTGAACTTATGATCTTCCAATATCTGCGATCATCGGCGTACGAGTTGCGTGCGAGTTGCGTGTGAGTTGCGTGCTGAACTTACGAGTTACGTTTGATTTGCGTTCAAAACTTACAAGTTGCGTTTGACCTGCTTGCTAGTTGCGTGGTATTTGCGAATATCGGTCACGTGATAAAAACCTATAAAAGCGGAGCCGATTCAGTATTTTCTTCAGTACAGATTTGGTCATCGAAGTGTCAAAATGGTGAAAACTACCAAGAAATCAGATAAAAGTGACTCCAAAAGTGATGTCAAAACTACTGAAACAGCTTCCCGTGGCCGTGGCCGAAAACAACCAGCAATAGGAAGAGGTGTGCCGCCTGTTGATGCCGCCCCTGCCCTGCTCAGGTCTCCAACTCCCCTTCCTACAGAGTCATTGACTCGTGACTCCTCCAATTCATCACAGCATTCAAATAATGTAGCAGTCATTGAACATGGCTCTGGTTCTCCACCCAAATCCAAAAAGAAGAAGGTGACCAACCCCACCAAGCCCAAGAAAATCAAAGAATCTGCTACCATTAGCGAGGCCCGAGAGATTCTGATGGTTGAGTGGCTGAGGGAGAACCCAATGGTGTGGAATCCAAAACTTAACGCCTACAAAGACACTGCCAAGAGGCTGAAGAGGTTGGAAGATCAGGCCCAGGTGCTGGACTTCTCACACGATGAGATCAAAGATGGCGCCCACTTGCAGCGATGGTTCCGGTCCTTGCGTGACATCCATGTGAAGCTTGACAAAGATTTAAAGAGCGATGCTGGTGCCAGTGAGCTTACTTCAATGACCGAGAGGGAGACGTGGATCAATACTCAATTCACCTTCCTGAAGGGCATCATTCGGCACCGCCGTGAGCCCCTCGTCAGTGTCTGGACAGCTCTCAAGAACACCGGAGGAGACCTCACGACTGCCCCTTCTGTTTATTCTATTATGTATGTGTTGGAGTGCTAAATTGACCAGATTAAACTGATGTCCAATAACAGCAAGAGGTAGCTCCATGTTATCACCTCGGAGGTCCACCAACAACTGACACGGATCTAGAAAAGGCCCACTATTTATACCATTTCCCAACACGCATGTAGTACGCAACTAACACGCAACTCACACGCAACTAATATGTTGGATACGCAGGGCATAGGTTGGGACACGCTGGGAATAAGCACAATAGGTTGGGGTGCGCTACACACGCAACAGGATCGCAACAGGCACGCAACACGATCGCAACATGATCGCAACAGGTACGCAACACATTCGCAACATGTACGGTACCAAAACCTGGCCAGATACCTCAAATTTGGACCTGCGATCACCTGCGTTCATAACTTATGAGTTGCGTACTTCAAACCTATAAAACCTATAAGTTGCGTGTGAGTTGCGTTCGGAACTTATGACCACTATTTTTATTCGCAACCATACGCAACTGGTGATCGCTATGGTGTGAGGGCAACATAAAACAAGAAATATATTTTACGAATGTGTTTACTAGTTACATAGTATGTAGACGAAAAGAATTGATGGTAATCGTAAATGAGTTCCTTGTTGTATATAAAAAATAAAGCATCTTTGTCATTAAATTAAATGGCTTCATTTGCGCATTGATGTTGTTGTTTTAATATCAGGAGAGTCAGGAAAGTGTGTCGTCTGCCAACGACTTAAAACCTCTTAAATAGCTCAATATTTACCGCGAGAATCATTCGGTGAGCTTCGTCTTCTTTACGTTACCTCAAATGCTCAATATTACATTGAAAATTCATTATAAGATTTTATCTTAAAAGTAAATGCGTTCAACAAGTGCTGTTCATGATTTTTTATAAAAAGTGTAAAAAGAACAAAAACATTACCTCGTCAAGGTTATGCGTATCTTTCGAAACGCGTCTATATAAGAGAAAGAATTTAACCCTTTATTCGCATGTCTACACTCCTCTGACACACTGATAAGGAAGCTATATTAAGACCCATGTTTTGTATACTATATTCTTACACATATGAAATCACGCAATTAAGGAAGGGTTATGTGTTTAATTTAGTAAGTGTCTACTTTGTTCAGTAAGGATTGACATTTAATGGTTCCAGATTTGTTCTCTGACGTACAAATATGTACCTTTATTTTATCATGCGAAATGTTGTCAAATGAAAATGTTCTGAATAACCCGTAATTGAGTAATGACTCAGCCGTCTGAATATGTTATCATTTTCACCGTTCTGTTCATGTAATAAATGTATTTTTATGTCAATTTCGTATTATTTCTTTTTCGTATTTAATATGTCAAAATGGCGCGTTGGTTTATCAAAATAGCGTGCGTATGATTGTGGATTGTGTCCCTTTTGCGTTGGTATTTGTTTACATGTATGCATAAAGTAACATGTTTCCTCGTGCTGTGGGGGTTACCGACTACTTTATATGTGTCAGTTCCTGCTGGACATCTTTATTCGTCACGTGTCGTGAAAAATACCACACCTTATTTCGACGATACGATATCGTCATGTGACATCATGATTTATATTATCAAAAACACATAATACTAAAGGGAAATAATTACACAAAAACGAAATATAATAGATAACAGAAATGAATGAAGAGATTGAACAAGAAATACCATATACAAATATTCCGTAGACAAAAAATAAACAAAACGCATTTTCTTCTAAATATTGGAATATTTCTGTCCTGAATTTTTTTTTCTATAAACTTTTTATGACAGTTTGATATAAAACTTAATACAAATCATGATACGCTCCCTGTCTGGTTTCGTCTTGTTTAGAAAACGAACTTGACAGAAAACACCAACCTAAGTTTTAGAACGTCACGCACCTTAAAAATATAGGGTAGCGATAAGAACCTTCTTTTAGCACCTTTGTGGTGAATTTTAAGTAATATTAATTTAATTAACGATGATTTAAACATATATCAAAGTCTTACTTCATTAATGCTACGACACTTGGGGAAAACGGACAAGGAGGGTATCCTGACCATGCGACCGCATACACGCATCATGTAATTTGTTTGTCTCTAGCAGACAAACAGAAATAAATCTGAGAAGACGATTCCACAAAAATCTTGACAAGGTCAACAGCTACCCCCTTCTTCTAGCCATGTGACAGAAGGGAGTTAGGGAAACAGCTACCCCCTTCTTCTAGCCGTGAGACAGAAGGGAGTTAGGGAAACAGCTACCCCCTTCTTCTAGCCATGTGACAGAAGGGAGTTAGGGAAACAGCTACCCCCTTCTTCTAGCCGTGAGACAGAAGGGAGTTAGGGAAACAGTCACCCATCAAGCAAAGTGCTTTGCAAAATGCGTCCTACGCTGGACTATACAGTCATTGAATTAAATAAAAGAGAGAGAATAAGTAGTTACAGGGAACGCCACATACATAAGACAGTGCCTCCCCTAACATACTTAAGACAGTGCCTCCCCTCACATACATAAGACAGTGCCTCCCGTAACATACATAAGACAGTGCCTCCCCTAACAGACTTAAAACTGACACCTTACATACAGCTGCTGAATAACTTGTGAACTACTTTGAAGGAATTGATTTGTCAATCATCCGTGAATCTTTAGTTCAGAAATTTCAATTTAGCAGTGTAAGCGATACCTTACGCGTGAATTTAGCAACACGCTTTTAAAGTTTCGTGACAACTGGTCGTATAATGAAATATATTGAAGCAAACATGTCATTTAGTAATAGTACAGTAGTAAGTTTTAGTACCCCCAGGGCATATTACGCAAACGCTTCGTAGCAATGCATAAGCACTATCGTTTCCACACACTCATATAACTAGCATAGGTACCTGCGATATCGTCATAACATAAGAAGAACGATGAGGTATAAAGATCATGCGTTATATGTTGCACCATGTTTTTTTGTTTTTTAATTTGAATACTGGTGAGGGGGCTTGACGTCACCAGTATATAAATGTAACCATATTTGGCTTGTCGTTCGGTCAATATTCGTCACAGGTTAATTGTGGAAAAGAAAACACCACGAAGTGACTCTGTCATGCAGAGCTATTATCTTATAAGGTAGGGATGTGAGTAAAAATTCTATAATTGTGTTTGCATACAATTCATGAATGTATTTTCATACCAATATATCTATATTTAGCGTTCTCGGGATGGTAGCTTTTTTACAGTCGACAAAATGAAGCTGAACATGTAAAACAAATCCCCGGTAATGATGTAGTGGACCATCTAGCAGATAACAACGTGTCGGGTAGCAAATTAATGACCCTATTCAAAAGCTGAAAAATCATTAAATCATGTACTTTCTTCGTGTTGTTTTTGTTAACTATAAGTTTGTATTTTATGACTTAATGCATAATGTATTTGTTTGTGGTATGAAAGCTCTTGTAGATATTATCGATAAAGTAAGTTTCTTTTATTGACACTTCGTTTGTGGTTTTTTCCTGCCTGGGAGGTAGATTTTGAAAAATGAACCCGACTCTTAACATATAATGTGTTATAACCTTACTACAAAATCAATAATAGTTCATGCATTTATACTGTAAACGATATAAAAGTTTATTTATATATTGTGTACACGTATATGTACTTAGTACCGGTGTTTACACGTATTCAGTATCGTTGCATTTTTACTGATATGAACAATAACATCCTCAGACAGCAGCGGTTTCATAAATATGTCTCCCATATCAGTTCGATATATGACAATGACATTCCTCAAAGACTTCTGACACCTGATTACATTAATTAGACAACGAATGTCACAAACTACAAATTATTTCAGTTTTCTGTGAATTATCTATGCTGATTATTGTCATTCAATGTCTTCATTTTCATGTGATATCGTTTTATACACTAAATGAGATTAAAAGGCACTTCAGTTTTTCTTATGGGAAGGGACGTAATTGCTGTGATCATACCTAGTGTATACGTACACATTGTCTCCCTTTATACACAATTCTAATACATGTACCGCCACCAAAGCAAATGATGGATTTAACATATTTAGCTAAAGATATACCGTTATCATAGTTTTAGAATTAAGTTGTAATTGTTGTTATAGTTATCGGCAGTTCTTGTGACATTTTAACGACTTTACAATAAAAAAAACATGTTTAAAGATAACACGTTCCTCTTCTCTTTGTTTTTTTATTGGTGTAAATGTCTTGATTATACCGACAAGAACGGTTACTCTTACAATGAGGCCAGACCCGCTTCCGGTGATGGCAATAACGCTATTGGTGAGGACAGAATCTTCATCGTCAAGGGCAGTAACTCTATGGTGAGGCCAGTACGACCTAATGAGGGCTATAACTCTGTTGGTGATACTAGAAACTCTAGAAGAATCTCCGGAATGTTATTTAATTGGTGAAGCAGAAATCTGCTATTGATGGCGCCAGAGTCTCTATTATTGAGGCAAGAATGTATAATGGTGAATTCAGACGCATTTTTGATGAAGCGAGAACCTCATATGGTCAGACAAGAGCATCTATTTATCAAGCCAGAACTTTAATTGGTCGTGCTTGAGTCTCTGGTGAGGCTCAAACATGTATCAGATAGGCCGAACTTTTATAAGTGACTCCAGAACCTGACTGCAAGTCAGAACCTGCAATGGTGAAGTCCCTCTTGATGACGTCAGAATCTCTAGTGCCCCCTTTTGTGTGAACCGAGAATCGTCGTGGTGAGGCCTGCATACTGTGCAGTATATATCAGTGAGGAGAGAATCTTTAATGGTGACGCTAGAACCTCTATTGCCCTCTTTTGTGTGAACCGAGAATCTCCGTGGTGAGGCCTGAATACTGTGCAGTATATATCAGTGATACCAGAATCTTTAATGGTGACGCTAGAACTCTATTACCCTCTTTTGTGTGAACCGAGAATCTCCATGGTGAGGCCTGAATACTTGTATACCAGTGATACCAGAATCTTTAATGGTGACGCTAGAACTCTATTACCCTCTTTTGTGTGAACCGAGAATCTCCATGGTGAGGCCTGAATACTGTGCAGTATATATCAGTGATACCAGAATCTTTAATGGGGATGATAGAACCTTTATTGCCCTCTTTTGTGTGAACCGAGAATCTCCATGGTGAGGCCTAAATACTTGTATATCAGTGATACCAGAATTTTTCATGGTGACGATAGAACCTTTATTGCCCTCTTTTGTGTGAACCGAGAATCTCCATGGTGAGGCCTGAATACTTGTATATCAGTGATACCAGAATCTTTAATGGGGATGATAGAACCTTTATTGCCCTCTTGTGTGTGAACCGAGAATCTCCATGGTGAGGCCTGAATACGTGTATATCAGTGATACCAGAATCTTTAATGGGGATAATAGAACCTCTATCGATGATGGCAGATGTTCCGTTGATCAGGACCTTCTTGGTGAGATCTGAACAAATACCGATGAGGCCCCGTCTCCCATTTGTCTAGCCATAACTACTATGGTTAAGATAGAAGTTTAGCTGATGCAACCTGAACCTTTATTAGTAACGCCAGAATATCTGCTTGTGACGTCACAATATCTTCTTTTGAAGCTAAACCGCTTTCATGTTAAGACCTCTTCGTCGGGAGACTAGAACTTAATTTTTTCAGCCAAAACACATAGTCGATTACTCCCAGTAATAGTAATAATTAGGGATGGCAACGAATGGGAAATTTGGTATTTGAATATTCGACCTTCTTATTTAATAAAAATTCATTTGAAATTCGAAGGTTAACTTTGTGCTTATCAATTTTGTGTTTGAAACTGATCACTCAAGTTATAAAAATCCCCGCGATTACTAAGTGTCATTACCAGAGTGCTATATCTGTCTTGCCCCCTAATATAGGCCTACAATCTGACATGTCGATTTACACCTGTAGACATTTTTTCACGCGTTAAATGTTATTCAATGTGATAGTGCCCAACATCGAAATTTAATAGACTTGCATTTAGCATTTATTTTGAAAAAAATATATTATGTCGAATATCCGAATCAGTAACCGAATATTCGTTGGCATCCCTAGTACTAATAATTAATATTAAACTCTTCATTTGTTACAAGATGGTGATCACATCGTGTGATGATATCTCACAAACAGCCCGGCGTTTAATATTCTTTAATGACCGAATGTCTCTCGCTTCCTTTTTCATCTTCCTCAAAATATCGTGTTCGGATAGACATTACACGAAGATGCTACGGTTCGACCAAAAGCGACTAGTAACCGTTGATTCCTGAAAAACTTATAGTCGAGAACGTCCTATATAAAAAGATCTGACCAAAACCAAGTGACACGTACTTTTTCAACATTTCACGTCTGCCATCTTGAGAACACCGCGGCTTGGGAGCTTACAGAGTTTTCATACAGTGTTCAGATCTGAAATAAAATAAAATAATACATTTAAACCCGGTGATGAAGTGGTGTGGTTTTACAGACAACATATCGTATATATAGAAGAGATATTCTTAGTATGAAAATGTTCATATCAGAAAGAGAAAGTAAGGTTTCACGTCACCAATAGGTTCATTGAAAAAATCGTTCGGACAATGTACTCATACATATTTTGTTCGGACAATGTACTCGCTAAGAAAAATATCAACAACTTTTGTTAAAAACCGAAATACCGCTTGAAACTTACCACGAAGGATACATTCGCCAATTGAATCAATATTGTATAGAACTAGACACGATATACTTGCTTTTTTGCGCTGACATACCAAAATTACATACCTTTTCGGACAATGTACGAAAACAAATGAAATCTGTATCGAATTTCAGGCTTAAACTAATAAATCCTCGGAAAAACGAAAGGCCCGTGAGTAACTTGTGTAACAATGCGGGTACTCTGCGCCTATTCATAAGATCCTACCTTATCGGTAACCATCCAAACACATCAAATGTTGGGGTCGAACCGACGGAATTGTCCGCCATCTTGTACGACAAATGTACTATGGAGACCACGTGATACTCCCCAGTGATTTAAGAATAGATGCACACTTTGGCAAACGAAAATGATAAATTAAAACCAAATCTGACAAAAGGTACAATCTGAAAAAGTACTCGATCTTCCTAAAAGTAAGATCTGATGACAATCTATTCAAATTCGTGTTTCATAAACATGGGATTTCCGACTGTATCTATTTTAGCTCGCATCTAACCAGAGCACGCATCTAATTGTCGCCTGACATGTTCAACAGTTTTAAGTTTTGAAATTACTTTCATTTTGTTTACGGCTATTCAAATTTTTAAGTGAAAGCTCAATGGAAGGAGAAATATTTAAACGCCTAAACGTGTTCATCTACTTTCACTTTCAAAACCATGAAAGCAAAGCTTTGATTGGTTAATGGAAAATGTCACTGAAAATTACCTCTTGCAAGTATTCTTCAGAAGAGCGTTTCCAGTGGTAGGGGAAGTAAGCGAGAAATGTGAGCTAAGATAGAAAACGTAATGCTTGAACGCTTGGCTAGCAACAAAATGGCGTATACCAGACCAGGCGACATTGTTCTGCATGAACGCCATCTTGGAACTACGTTTCCTACGGCACCGCTACTTTCCCTGTGTAGCGCTAGGTAGAACTCTATTTTCCTTTCTCTAAAAACGCGCCTCAGATCCTAATACGAAGCGTTTATTGTGGAGATGATGTTAAATTTAATAACTGACAAATAGTTGAAACAGTGAGACTGACTAGCACTAAACTGGCACTTCCTCATACCGATTCCTTGGTTACTAAACGAAATATCAAGAATCTGAATTGGTTAAAGGTAGTTAGTCATATTTCATTAAAATAAGTAAGGCTTTTGAGACAATTGCATGTTAATGCCTTCATACAAACGAACTGTAAGTCAATATATTTATAACTTTCCTTAAAATGTTTCCGAAACTGCATAACATGAGTCAGATACCAGATAATTCTTATGCTAGCACTAAGTCGGCGCGTATGTCTGGATAGAACAAACCTTAGGGTATGTGGGGTTCAAGAAAACATGTAATTAAAGTGACAATGCAGTGTTGTAGAGAACACCTGTAGGAAGGTATTAACCATATATTTGCTCTTGTTTAAGTATATTTTGGCAAAATAAATCTAGACTATCTACCTTTAAGTATCAGAGTGCTTTGATTTTCTGTGTTGTTAAAGGGTTCTGATAAAAAATAAAGCTGTTAAGTAATAACAGCTCAAAACGAGAAATGCCGTCCCGTATCCGTAGCTTACTCAAACAGACTATAGCTGTGGTATAAACTGAAGTATGTGTCTGTCCGAATATGTTTTTATCGATATCAATATCCATCAAATAGTTCAACAGTATCTATTTCAAACGATTTCGTATCTGAAAGTTCGTCCTATATATTATTTTGCAAAACATTCCCATGATAGAGTCGACCCAATTTTGTCCAGAAAACACTAGCTCAGACGAGTATTTAATACAATCTATAATAATAATGATAGCCTTTATTTTGCCTCGTCATTTTGATATTCGGGATACTGTATTACATACAGGAAACATGAGACATTTAATCGATGACCAGGCCGAATGTTTATATTGGTTCTGCTTTACTAAGCAAAGGTTTCGTTTATAAAAGAATATGTGAAAAATTGGCATCCACTGGATACAATGATTGTTTGTACCTATTGTACGTTGCTTATTCTAGCGCGCGCTAAGTGCCATCATGTGTAGACAATTGCGCTGAGTAAATAAACCACATCAATGCGGATTGTTACTGGACGCTATTGCGTATTGTGGGACATTTCTAGGCTATGCTGTTTTTACTCATTGGAAACAAAGAGATCACAAATGGAGCTATTTATCGGCTGCCATGAAAAATTCATCTTACAATAATCAATGTTAACGGCTCTACTGTTCTACATGTGTAAATAGTCGGGTTTCATATAGAAATATACCAAACAGACCAAGTTTGGACGGCTTAGTTCTTATACTTCTGGATTTTCTGTGAATAATAAATAGTGGATAGCAAAGACCTAAGCTGTGCTAAAAAAAGAGTAAAAGTTCGCGAGTACGCTCTAGTTATAGTACTATATTCAATGACCGGAACTCATAAATTCATACAGTCGAAAAGATTAACTATTTCTGATTGTCGAGAATAAAAGTCGGTGTGTGATGCGATGTCGGACAAATCAATAAGATACCACGGTCTGCACGTACTTAATTTATCATCGTGAACTGAATATTGTTTTTTTCTGGAGGTATCAGTTTTATAGTTAGTTGTTAGCACAATGTAATTTGTTGCTCATTGTGTCATTGCCGTAAAGTGACAGCGATTTGAAGTGAATAGAATTAAATATTCACATACATAACCATGCTTATTATTGCTTTTATTCTTGCTGTTTATAAACATATACAATAATTTGTTTCCTGGAGCAATCTAAGTGTTTGTATCGGCGTTTTTTTCATGTGATTTCTAATTGCAGTGATTGAATGACTGACGGAATAATATTGGAAATAAACTGACATGAAAAACCGGCATTTAAATGTCTCCTGCGGGAGCTCCTGCGGAAAACTGTTTAGTGGGAATTGGGAAAACTGAGATGTGTTTCTGTGATGCACGAATAAATAGCAGAATAATGAACACCGTTATATTTTCTCTGTAACTCTATTCTCAGAATTTAGACTGTTTGCGAACCCGAATGCTAGCTGGTATATTTCCTTAAATGATCCGTATCACGTAAGCAAAATGCTCTCACGTAATGGGCATCTATACATGGTCGTAAGCGCTCTTTATTCAGTGGAACGACCGGCATGCATTTGTTCGTTCGATTTGAATTGTTTGTAAGTTCGTCATCTAATGAATAAAAGGGATTTTGAATTTGTGCTCAAAGTGTAATTTCTGTGCCTTACTCGTATGGACTTTTGGACTATTGGTGTATTCGAAGACAGCATGGCACAGGTAATGGTAGTCAAAGGTATGTATGATAATATCCTGTGCGAATGGTTTAATGTCTCAAGGCGTAAGAGAACTTTAAATGTTGTTACTTGTTTTCTTCATGTGTCGATATAAGGTATGGAGAAATGTACTAACTGTGGAACAGTAGGATTGTTTAATAACGCAGACCATAATAGCCTACGGTCAATGTTCGTTCCATTCATAATTTTAGCGAAAGTACATCGACGATGGGCTTTTACGGGTAGAAATTTGACGTTTGCGACGTACAGTAATGTACAGTACACTGCAACTAGTGTTTTACGTTTGCTGAAATGCTTGCGTTGTAACAATTTTATTTTAAGAGGTTATACTTTCTTCTTTATGTTTTAGTCCAGAATTGACGAAAGTTTAAAAGTTTATTCTCTGACGAATTTATGTGCAAGCTTTCCTGAATCTATTAACTCTCCACGTTTGTTTATCCTACATGCACATTTTTATTGCACTATAGGCCAGGTTTAGTGAAACATCATTTATGGGTTATACGACATCTTTGGGCAGAGGTATCTTATCATGGGATGGGTGAATCTCCTCTTGGGATGGAAGTATCACATCTTTCGGTAGATGCATGTCATCGTTAGGTTAAGGTATACCATCTTAGAGTGAATGTATCTCATCTTGGGAGGAATCATCTCATTTTAGGGAAGAAGGTATTTCATCTTGAGGTCGATGTGTTTCATCATGAGTTGAAGCTATTTCATTTTAGGGCGGGGGTATCTTATCTTGGAGTGGTGAATTTTATTTACATAACTCGAGGGTGTCTTAGGGGCGGTGGTATCTCATCTTGGAGTGGCAGTATAAATGTTTACATAACTCGGGATGTCTTGGGGGCGGTGGTATCTCATCTTGGAGTGGAAGTATAAATGTTTACATAACTCGGGATGTCTTAGGGGCGGTGGTATCTCATCTTGGAGTGGCAGTATAAGTGTTTACATAACTCGGTGATGTCTTAGGGGCGGTGGTATCTCGTCTTGGAGTGGTAGTATAAGTGTTTACATAACTCGGTGATGTCTTAGGGGCGGTGGTATCTCGTCTTGGAGTGGTAGTATAAGTGTTTACATAACTGGGGGATGTCTTAGGGGCGGTGGTATCTCATCTTGGAGTGGCAGTATAAATGTTGACATAACTCGGGATGTCTTAGGGGCGGTGGTATCTCATCTTGGAGTGGTAGTATAAATGTTTATAACTCGGGATGTCTTAGGGGCGGTGGTATCTCATCTTGGAGTGGCAGTATAAATGTTTACATAACTCTGAATGTCTTAGGGGCGGTGGTATCTCATCTTGGAGTGGAAGTATCGATGTTTACATAACTCGGGATGTCTTAGGGACGGTGGTTTCTCATCTTGGAGTGGTATATAAGTGTTTACATAACTCGGTATGTCTTAGGGGCGGTGGTATCTCATCTTGGAGTGGCAGTATAAATGTTTACATAACTGGGGGATGTCTTAGGGGCGGTGGTATCTCATCTTGGAGTGGTAGTATAAGTGTTTACATAACTCGGGATGTCTTAGGGGCGGTGGTGTCTCATCTTGGAGTGGCAGTATAAGTGTTTACATAACTGGGGGATGTCTTAGGGACAATATTTCTCTAAATTAGTATTCTCGATTATATATTTATGTTTTTGCTGTATAGTATGTCTGTGTCAGCACTCGTAACATCACTCTTTAACCATTGGGTCAATACTGAGTGTCAAAGTATTCGGATTATATGTCCTTTGTCGGGTCATCAGTGGTCAAGTTGAACGAGTCTACTGTCGTTAGTGTCGGACTGAACTGGCATCCGTAATTGAATGATTAAGTAGCATTCGCTAGTGTTCTGATCAATGACTGATACAATCTTGTAATACGTTCTATCATATACTACATGGATAGTTTTCATTACATTCGTGTTATTTGAATTATCTTAAATGTTTCTATTAAATATTTATATTGACACAGACACCGGTTTTCATCAATATAAATAACCCGTAAGTGATGGTTTTGGAAACTAAAATAAATATTCTACGACGCTAGCTGTGTAGCAGACGATGTTTAGAATTACCAGTCGACCGTGTTACAATAGCTACTAGCAAGATGAGCGAGTGTGATTTAATGTTTCATGGCGTTGACTTCACTTAAAATTTAATCGTCGGCTGTGGTGCATTATCAAATGCTTGATCAGAGTTACGAAAACATTTAAACTAATGAAAATGGTCGCGTGTTTCAGGGCTTAGATCTTCTCGGAAAGTTACATGGAAATAAATTAATCTTGACTTGCGTCATTGATAAGAAGTCTTATATTATCGTCTGTTTTTGCAAGAAAATTATACATACAGTAAAATAATTAGCAATCAAAAATCACTGATACAATTTATGAATTTCTGACCTAAATATTGCCTTTAATAAATAACTAGAGCGTGTTTTTTTTTAATTTTTAGATACTCTTATGTACCAGCTACTGTTGTATATATTATGTCACACACACATCAGGAGTTGTTCAAGATGTATTTGTCAAACGTCTAGATGATTTAGATGAAAAGCAAAGACGTCACTTAAAGGATATAAATCTGCCAAATGTAATCCGACCAAAACCGATGATAACTAGACTTGGTACCAATCACTCATGTCAAATTTCATTGAAATCAAACACAGACATCGTCAAATTTGTTCAATTTTCATTACTAAAGGGCCACAACTCTGCCAAAATGTTCCGACCAAAAGTGATGATAATTTGCACAAGTAGGCTTGGTACCAATAGCTCATGAGAACTTTCATTGAAATCGAAAAACTGACTTTGGAGTACAAGCGTACACAAACTTTGTGACATTCAGACAGATAGTCAGATAGACAGCACAACATCTATACGTTTCCCCATCCCCAGTGGGGGAGACAGCACAATATATATACGTTTCCCCATCCCCAGTGGGGGAGACAGCACAATATATATACGTTTCCCCATCCCCAGTGGGGGAGACAGCACAATATATATACGTTTCCCCATCCCCAGTGGGGGAGACAGCACAACATCAATACGTTTCCCCATTCCCAGTGGGGGAGACAGCACAACATCAATACGTTTCCCCATCCCCAGTGGGGGAGACAGCACAACATCAATACGTTTCCCCATTCCCAGTGGGGGAGACAGCACAATATATATACGTTTCCCCATCCCCAGTGGGGGAGACAGCACAACATCAATACGTTTCCCCATTCCCAGTGGGGGAGACAACACAACATCAATACGTTTCCCCATCCCCAGTGGGGGAGACAGCACAATATATATACGTTTCCCCATCCCCAATGGGGGAGACAGCACAATATATATACGTTTCCCCACCCACCCCCAGTGGGGGAGACAGCACAATGTATATACGTTTCCCCACCCCCAGTGGGGGAGACAGCACAACACCAATACGTTTCCCCACCCCAGTGGGAGAGACAGCACAATATATATACGTTTCTCCATCCCCAGTGGGGGAGACAGCACAACATCAAAACGTTTCCCCATCCCCAGTGGGGGAGACAGCACAATATCAATACGTTTCCCCATCCCCAGTGGGGGAGACAGCATCACATCAATACGTTTCCCCATCCCCAGTGGGGGAGACAGCACAACATCAATACGTTTCCCCATCCCCAGTGGGGGAGACAGCATAACATCAATACGTTTCCCCATCCCCAGTGGGGGAGACAGCACAACATCAATACGTTTCCCCATCCCCAGTGGGGGATACAGCACAAGATATATACGTTTCCCCATCCCCAGTGGGGGAGACAGCACAATATATATACGTTTCCCCACCCCCAGTGGGGGAGACAGCACAACATCATTACGTTTCCTATCCCAATGGGGGAGACAGCACAACATCAATACGTTTCCCCATCCCCAGTGGGGGAGACAGCACAACATCAATACGTTTCCCCATCCCCAGTGGGGGATACAGCACAATATATATACGTTTCCCCATCCCCAGTGGGGGAGACAGCACAACATCAATACGTTTCCCCATCCCCAGTGGGGGAGACAGCACAACATCAATACGTTTCCCCATCCCCAGTGGGGGAGACAGCACAACATCAATACGTTTCCCCATCCCCAGTTGGGGACACAGCACAACATCAATACGTTTCCCCATCCCCAGTGGGGGAGACAGCACAACATCAATACGTTTCCCCATCCCCAGTGGGGGATACAGCACAATATATATACGTTTCCCCATCCCCAGTGGGGAGACAGCACAATATATATACGTCTCCCCACCCCCAGTGGGGGAGACAGCACAATGTATATACGTTTCCACATCCCCAGTGGGGGAGACAGCACAACATCAATACGTTTCCCCACCCCCAGTGGGGGAGACAGCACAACATCAATACGTTTCCTATCCCAATGGGGGAGACAGCACAACATCAATACGTTTCCCCATCCCCAGTGGGGAAGACAGCACAATATATATACGTTTCCCCATCCCCAGTGGGGGAGACAGCACAACATCAATACGTTTCTCCATCCCCAGTAGGGGAGACAGCGCAATATATATACGTTTCCCCATCCCCAGTGGGGGAGACAGCACAACATCTATACGTTTCCCCATCCCCAGTGGGGGAGACAGGACAACATAAAAGGAGCCTCAATATCGACCCATTTCATAGAATGGAAAGCATCCGCAGTGCGGTAAATGTACATGAAAATTATCAAATATTTAGTGACTAGTCTGTCTTTTTCAAGTACTCGAAGCTTTGCTTGTAAAGTCTACTTTTATGTGGTAATGCGAAAAAAATTATATTGTGACTTGTAAATATGTATATATTATATATATCACATGTTTAAATGTTTAATCAATCAACAGTCTAAAAATGCTTTTGTTTTACTCTGCATTCAATTCATTTGGAATTTAAATATCACGTTCATATGTATTTACAAACACAAGCACATAAAGCAATAGTTATATAAACGATATGCAAGGATGAATTATTCCTACATGTATGAAGTGATCAACGTTTATCACGCAACGTTGAAACTGATAGACTCGAACAGCACATAACAAAGCAAAAACAGGAAATGCTCAGAAATCGATGCCTAACCGAAGCCATGTCATTTTCCGTGGTTTATAGATTTGTTCAAATAACGGGGACTGTATCAATAAACGTGTTTGATAATCACCATTTGTAACTTATCTATAACAAACTACACGTAGATCTAATATCGATAAGGAACAGAATATTATAAAAGAGTAAAAAACAAGCGACTGCAATTTGTTCCAGACAAAATGTCATTTCATGCGCGATTTAAGTATGGAAAGTTCCCCAGTAAATATAATTTGTGTATTAACTCAATTGGTATCCGGAGAACTTAACGTTCGTTCCCAATGTTGGTGCCATAAACTTACTCCGTTAGTGCATTGCAAATTGTATAATACGGACATCAATAGAGATCATGTCAATGGGTGAAAGCGAAACTAGTCTGTCTGCATTAAGATACTGAATCAGATGGCTGATTTGTCAGAGATATATCCATTGTGGAATGATTCTTGATATAAACGGCTTTTTCTGGATTATATGTCATTTTTGGCGAATGAGTTTATGTTGTAGGGTGCGTTTGGGTCACAAGTCTAGGCTTTAGACTATATGTCAAATAACACGCTATGGGTTCATAAATCTTTATTCCAGTAGGTCTGAATCAATCGATTAGATATTATAACGATGATTATTGATGATGGTAAATACTAATGATGCACAATGATGTACATTGATACACATTGATACACAATGATTCACAATGATTCACAATGATTCACAGTGACCTGAAAGTACATAATAACAACAATGTCTTAGTAAATATGATTATGTTGCTATGGCAACCTACAATACATATAATAACATACAATAAATGTGTATTCCTGGTAAACTGTAATTATTATTCTCAATAGTGAATAGTAGCCGATTAAACAATAGAACGTACCAATAAGTCTATTATAACAATATTACATAATACAAGGTAAAACAGTTCACACAATATATAGATTACATAACTCACCGGTATATGGTACCGCTCACTCACACAACAATACTCTGCCTCTCAGGTGAAGTGCTCAGGTGTTACACTGCAATATTAAAATATAACAAGTGCAATAGAGATTTGAAGGTGTGTAGATTATAATAAATTACGCCATACTGCCATTTTGAATAGTTCAGATAACAAAGGGTATTTACTGAGAAATGGGAGAATTACTGAAAGTATCATATCTTACAAATACAATCTGGACAACACTAAAAGAAACAGCTAGAATAGATAATACACAAGCCAACCATACAACCTCAGATATTAAATAATACATACCAACAAACCAATTCAATTATAATTATATCTATTAAATATAATGTATTAAATTATCTGTCTCAAAAAGGTCAACTTCACACCTTGGCTATAGAAGGTAAACTGCCAAGTACAAAACAGGTTTCCCGCTGAGTAGTGATTTTCACTAACACAAACCAATTAAAAAGAAGTCCTCAGCTTACACAACAATTCGAGGTCATAGGTTAATTCAGTCAAAGTCTGTCCAGTTAGGTCACACACACATACATTATACTGCTCTACTAATTACTGAGTTACTTCCCTTGTCTAATCTATATTATCACATCTAAAGATGTAAAGGTCCTAAGACCTACCCCGTCACATGCTCCCCCACTTCGCCAAATGACGTCCCGTCATTTGTAAATTAAACAAACAACTCTACATATAACTCTCCTATAAGACTCAATCACCATATAGCTTTACCTATTAACAATATGTTTACTTATGTTAAATACTGTTTGAATACCATTTAAAAAAATCATACTTCTTATTGACATCATTGTAAATGTAAAAAAATCTATTGCTCTGTATTAAACCACAGTGCTACGCACTGGTAGTCAAATGAAAAATAAATCTCTTTGATTCGATGAATCTCTGAGTTGCACATCACAACCACCTAAAGCACAACAATATATCTATCCTCCCCCCATATAAAAATTGTGTCCCACAATTTGTTAGACAATACTCACTCTCCTAAACATAATAAAATCAATCAAATCTAGACAAGTGTAGTTTATTAAATATATTATACTTACATACCATCACTTACTATAAATACATCATGGTTTTATCTGAATGAAAGCATCATTGCATCATTCATATAAAAGGTAATTACATACACATAATATAATACAAAATAAATCAGAACTTATTTCTGATCACAATCACTTTAAAACATAAAATATTGTTCATTTAATAACAGTCTGAATGATCTTAAGCACTACACATGGTTCAAGCATCTCTAAAGCTCCAGAAGACATCATGAGCTGTAAAGCTTGTATCTTCTGTGATGGAGATCTCTGTGTCTGTACTTGTTGACTAACATGGTAATCACCAAACCATACTGGTTTTCTTCTTGGTCTTGTAGATTTCCTAAGTGTACTGGTAGATACAGTTTCTTCATCTTCTGCATCTTCCTCCTCCTCTGTCTCTGATTCGGCGATATTCCTATTCCCTTCAACTTCAGCCTCACTCTCTAGCTCTCCGTCAGTTTCACTGTCAGATTCTTCCTCTTCTCTAGTTTCTTCTCTGTCTTCAGGTGTGATATCAGTTTCCAATACAGTTGTGATATCAGCATCAGGTGCTGTTCCAGTTGCGAATACAGGTTCGAGAGCGTCCTCTCTATAATACGCTAGTGTAACATATTCTTCTCCTGACTCCTCATCTGAATCCTCCATTTCACTCTTATCCTCTGCCGCGGCTTCACCCTTTCCTTGTCCATGGTCAATACCAGCTTTACTCATTCTTGGTCTTGGCCTTGGTTTCGGAGTTGGTGTTTCTACTGTCTCAGCCATCGTTTCTTCTGTTGGTTTGCTATGTGCATTCCCTAATAGAAACAAATGGTTTCTATGCAGCTTCCTGACTTTCCCTGAAGGTGATCTTATCTGATAAACAGGAATATCAATGTTCGGTTGTGAGATAACTTCGTAAATCTCTGATTCGAATTTATCTGCTATCTTGTGCTTTCCTTCGTAAGCTAAGATCTTCACCAGTACTTCGTCTCCTACGTCTATGTTTGCAGCCTTTGCCCTCTTATCATAATGTTTCTTCTGTTTCATCTTTGCTTCTGCTGTGACTTTAGCTACAATCTCTTGGGTGGTTTTCAATCGTTGTTTAAGCTCAGTAACGTATTCTTTAGTTGTTCTATTGTTCGTTTCTATTCCAGGTGTTTCAAAACGGGAGTCGATAGGTAGTTTTGCTTCTCTTCCAAACATCAATTCAAATGGGGATACTTTAGTTGTTTCATGCACTGTAGCATTATATGCGTACACCAGTGTAGGAATATACTTCTTCCAATCAGCCTTTTTCTCAGGTTCCAAAGTCCCCAGCATACCAAGTAAAGTTCTATTATACCTTTCAGTAAGACCATTCCCCATTGGATGATAGGGTGTTGTCCTACTCTTTTTTATTCCCATGATGTTGCAAAGCTCCCTAATAATCTCAGATTCAAAATTTGCTCCTTGGTCGGCATGAAGTCTTGTAGGTATTCCATAGTGAACTATAAAGTTGTT
Organism: Mactromeris polynyma; assembly: GCA_032209605.1. NCBI lineage: Eukaryota > Metazoa > Mollusca > Bivalvia > Venerida > Mactridae > Mactromeris > Mactromeris polynyma. The sequence goes on along the minus strand of JASFXZ010000001.1, from coordinate 37,067,102 downwards.
GTAAAAAGCATCGGCTGTTGTTTTTGCTGTTTGATTTCTGCAAGGTATGGCTAAAGCATACTTAGTGAAATGGTCCGTAATGACTAGAATGTTTTCAATCCCTCCTTTTGATGCTTCTAATGTTAGAAAATCCATGGCGACTAGTTCTAAAGGGTATGTTGTTGTGATGTTGATAAGTGGAGCTCTTATGTTGGTTGCAGTTTTTCGTCTAAGACATCTGTCACATCTGGTAATCCAGTTCTCTGTCTCTGCTGTCATACATGGCCAGTAAAATCTGGATCTCAAAAGAGACAAAGTCCTATCCCTACCAGGGTGTCCTATATCATCGTGTAGTCCCTTAAGTACCTGCTCTTTGAAGATTTCTGGGAGTACCAGTTGTGAAATAGTCTTCTCCCCCTCCTTTATCTGTCTATAAAGTACACCTCTAATTATCTTCAGATGTTGAAAGTTGTTCTTCAGAATGTGATCTTGTTTAGTGAATGTCTTCTTGTTTGGTATGTTTCTATCTATTGTAGCAGTCACCCATTTCCCTATAATCGTATCTTCTCTCTGTGCTTTTCTAAGTTCTCTAAGCTCTACTTGTGCAATAGGCTCTCCTGGGCAATCTGTCATTTCAACTACATTAATGGAATTCATGTTGATCACTTCGATGTATGATGTCGTTGCTTGCATACTGGAACATATCGTTTTCACTGTTGTGTCATCTAATCTAACAAAGTCTCCCTCTTCTGTGTTGATCTTCTCATATGGGTATCTTGACATGCCGTCCGCATCTGCATTCTTAAATCCGTTCCGGTATATCAAATTAAAGTTGTAATCACTCAGAGCTGACACCCATCTCTGACCAGTAGCATCAAGCTTAGCGGTACTCAATACATGAGTTAAAGGGTTGTTATCTGTGTAAACAGTGAATTTCTCATTTACAAGATAGTCTGAGAACTTTTCACAAACAGCCCATTTAAGTGCTAAAAATTCAAGCTTAAAAGCCGGGTAGTTTTTCTCAGATTTTGACAAACTCCTACTTGCATAAGCAATGACCCGCTTTTTTTCATCCTGCATTTGATACAATACTGCACCAAGTCCTTTGGTGGAAGCATCAGTATGTAGCTCAAATGGTTCATTAAAATCAGGATAAGCTAATATGGGTGGTGATGTCAACAGTGTTTTCAAATTCTCAAAAACGTACTGTTCTGTTCCTGTCCAAATCCATGGTTTCTTGTTCTTGTTCAATCTGTTCTTCTTAGTGGTTGTAGGTGGTAAAAGTTCCGAAAGAGGTTTGGTGATTTTTGAAAAGTCCTTAATAAATCTACGATAGTATCCGGCAAATGCTAAAAATGACCGAAGCTCATCGCTGTTGGTTGGTGTTGGCCAGTTCCGTACTTTCTCTATTTTCTCTGGATCCGTCTCTATCCCTTCTTCACTTACTACATGTCCTAAGAACTTCACTTTCTTCTGTAGGAAATGGCATTTGTCTGCAGAAAGTTTCAAGTTATTTTCTTCAAGTCTTGTCAATACTAAATCTAATCGTTCTAAATGTTCTTCGAAAGTTTTTGAATATATGATGAGGTCGTCCAAATAAATAATGCAGATTTTCAAATTGTAATCTCCTAGGCATTCTTCCATTAATCGCTGATAAGTTGCAGGTGAGTTGCTAAGTCCGAATGGCATCTTGATGTATTCATAGAATCCAAGCGCTCCTACAGTGAAGCTGGTTCTCTCTTTGTGTGTCTCTTCCACTTCTACTTGGTGGTAGCCTGCTTTCATGTCAATAGTTGAAAAATACTTTGTCCCTCCCAGTACATCTAACACTTCTTCTATCCTAGGTAACGCGTATGAGTCTTTTACGGTTCGGTTATTTAACATCCTATAATCACAACACATGCGTAGTTTCCCATTCTTTTTCCTAACTAATACCACATTAGATGCCCAAGGTGACTTTGATTTCCTAATAATTCCTGCAGCTAAGAGTTGTTCAATGTGTCTTCTAACTTCATCTATCATGTTTGGCGGTATCCTTCGATGTCTTTGTTTAAAAGGTAAGTCATCTAGTAGATCTATTCTATGCTTTATTTTATCACAGCATCCTATATCTGTATCGCATGTTGAAAAGATGTTGATATGTTGAAGTAACAATTCTCGGACTTGTTTGTCTTCTTCTTTGGATAATGAGGATTCAATCTCTATGTCGTTGAAGATTTTCTTGTTGTCCGGTATATGTTCAATTTTTTCAAAGACGCTTTCGTCCACTGTAGCTGGTTGCATTTCACAAAGTATTGATTTCGGTGGAATGTTGACAGTGTTCGTTGTCATATTAGAAATGCTGACAATCACTTGCCCGTTGTTTTTGTAGTTATAAGTAGTCACTGATGGTGTAATATCTATAAATTCTGGAAGAGATGAAGAATCGGATTGTTGTAGAATAGCACAAGTTTGTTGATGATCTATCTCTTTATCTAAATATCCTCTAATCTGTATAGTCTTATTTGGTCCTATCTGAATTGTTGATCTTTCTGCTGATTTAACTATCGCTAGCCTGTCTTTATTCTTCTTAAGTTCTTTTTCTCTAAGTGTAATACATCTAAGGGCTAAATACCATGGCGTTTTAAGGGATGCAGTTTGTAGATATGTCTCGCCATGTTTAGTTTTGCAGCTTGTTTCTAGTTCTTTGAGAACATTCGTACCCAAGAGTATTGGGGTCTTCATATTATAGTTTGTGTCTGGTACTACCAAAAATAAGCAACATTGGTTCTGGATCTCTGGTATTCCATTGGTGTTCAAATCTGCTTCAACGTATCCAAAATAAGGTAATTCGTTACCATCCGCACATTCAATGTTCAAAATGTTTTTAACTGGCTGTATTTCTAATGTAGGTAAGTATTTTTTGAGAAAATTCTGACTAACTGTTGAAATGCACGAACCTGTATCCAAAAGTGCATTAGTTTCAATGTTATTCACTGTAACTGAACATTCATTTGTATTTCCAACTAAATGTGGACCATTATTATCATGTGTCTCTGATTCTGTACTCCCATCCGGTCCTGTCATGGAAGCACTTACAAGTTTTTCTGACAATTTCTTGCAATATGACCTTCACCGTGGCATCTATAGCACTCAATTGGCTTGTATGTTTCAGAATAATAGTTGTTGGGCTGCATAGTTGCAGTTCCTGTTGGTCTGGTGGGTCTATACGTTCCTCTTTCTCTATAGTCGTTTCTTCTTCCGTAGTAGCCTCTCTGATGTCTAGGTCCCCTATACGAATTTCCTCTTGGTTGGTAGTAAGGTTGTTGCAGTTGTTCTTCTTGTTGTGGCTGTTGTTGTTGTTGAATATATATCTGATCATTTCCTAGCAGTTGTTCTTTTTCATCTTCAATCCTTTTTATTCTGCTGTTCATTTCCATTAACAAATCCTTCATTTCTCCTAATTCAGATTTTTCATTCTGGCGGTTGATAGTCTGACTCTTGTTAATGATTTTGTCTTTGGTTCCACTTGTAGATGTAGTGCTGGTTTGGTTCTCACTTTCTATTTTTCTCACTTCTATCTTGAATAGATCGTAATCTTTAACAGTCTCGAACTTCAAGTTGCTCATCTGTTTAAGAGGTTGGCTTATTCCTTGGTATACTACTCTCTTAAGTATAACTTCCTGTGATGGTTTCATTGCATTCATTTCTACAGCTTCCGTAAACAATTCTTCTACTCTGGCGGCATATTTGGTGAAAGATTCTGACATTCTTTGCTCACACGCATAGAATTTCTTCAAAACAGTTTCAACGTTATCTATAAGTCCATATGTGCTGTTGAATTTACTCAAAATTTCTCCAACTGAAGCTTTGGTTCCAAGTCTTCTAAGAATATCAGCTGCTTCTCCACGCACGGATCTGCGGATCGATAATAATAAAGTATCTTCTGGATATGACTTTTCCTCAACTAAACATTGGATTTCATAACGCCATGTTCTGTATGTTACGTCTCCTTTACTATCATCTCCAAAGAATGTTGAGATTCTTGGAACTTGTCTTTTATCTGTGGTTGTTGTTGTTGTCCTTGTTGGGTGTTTCTTTGAATCATATTCATGAACGAACTCATCGAAGGCTTCTTCGGTTTCAATGGCCTCAGGTTTAATACCTATAGTTCTAAATGTTTCTAACAGTTTTAGTTCTGCTGGGGAAACATCATCCGTTTTCAATGGAGTTGCCATTTTACACTATAATTTATGAGTATTACAAAATAGTCCTGTCTATTTAAGTATATACCACTTCTGTTTCACAACACACTTCAGTACGTTAACACTGATCACAAATTAATCACTATAAAATTTTACACACTTTAAAAAAATAAGAACTTCTCAACTTAAGTGTAAACTCAACTTAAGTATAAACTCAACATGAGTGAACCATTAACTCAATGTTCATTCACAATATCCTAAGTGTTCATTCAATCACTAAACACAATATTAAGTATAAACTCAACATAAGTGAACCATTAACTCAAATCACTCAACACAATAGTCAATCTAGAATTCCACGTAAATAAGTATTCAATCCAAATAATTCACTTATATCCACAATATTCAACCTAAGAGTTTTCACAAAACTCAAGTCTTCCACATAAGTGTTTCACTCAACACAATATACAATATAAATATTTCACTAAATTCAGTATTCACTCAACTTAAGTATTCACTAAACTCAGTTGTCACTCACATAAGTATTCCAGGTAAGTATTTCACTAAACTCGGTTGTCACTCAACTAAGTATTCAATGTAAGTATTTCACTAAACTCAGTTGTCACTCACATAAGTATTCAAGGTAAGTATTTCACTAAACTCAGTGGTCACTCACATAAGTATTCAAGGTAAGTATTTCACTAAACTCAGTTGTCACTCACATAAGTATTCAAGGTAAGTATTTCACTAAACTCTGTATGTGATATCAAATATCACTTCCAGTTCTATGATCATTGTACATGTACATAAACGAATAACATTACAATATATTTCCATTAATTAATTACATCAGTTTATAACTAATCCTGAAAATCAGAAAATTCAACACAAATCAAGTGTAATACAATATGTATAAATGCTGAAATCAAGTACAAATAGAAATGAAGAATTTACAATTCTTCCTGAACAGAAGTACAAAAGTAATGATTATGAAGAATTAACAATTCTTTCTGAAGAATTTACAATTCTTCCCGATTAAATTACTTTTGTTTACGTACAAACAAAATTACGCGAAAGCTAGCTTGTTTCAATTTCAAATAAAGAGAGAAATAAAGACGGCTGAATTTATTTCTATCTTATTTCAATGAATATATGTATGAAAGAAATAAATGTTGATTATATCTATATTTATTTCTATCTATTTTTAGTATGTTTATCTAATAGGAATAAATGTTGGTTATCTTTATTTCTATCTTGATACACATAGATATGGGATTATATTTTGTATAAAGTAATGGCAATCAAATATAATGATCAATGATTTTATCAAAACCTAAGTCTGTTTAAATTTAAACAGTGAAATACAATGTACTACCACCTAACTCTATTCTAACTACATAAATGAGTTTCAAATATCACTGTATCTACCTACCAACCATGTGTATTGATATATTTAAACTAAACTAGCATTTACAAAGCTACCAAGTCCCTGAAAAATCATTACAATGTTAACTTTCTGATTTCTACAAAATGTAAACATTAGCATCAAATACAGGTTTTCCCCCGTTCTAAAAATAAACCTTGTTACAAATAATAGTGTGTCTATACAGCTGTGTCAAGTCTGTCGACCAATGAAATGTCCGCTGTGCCGGTCAGGCTAATTAATATGCAAAAGTATATTACAACGTCGTGATAAGGTCGTTTTTACACAAAGAAGTTCCTTCAGAAAACGAACAAAACGAACATCATTTCACAGAAAATGGACATATTTCAGAACAAATCACCAATAACTGTGGAAAATGCGAATCTGGAGTAACAATTAACACTCTGAGGGATAAATTACAAAACCAAAACATAAACCACGTGTTGTCCTAGATTATCAATGGGTACAGACCGTGTGTAGAATTAACGGATGTGTATTGAAAATTATAGGAGATGTTTACATTCAAAATAGCAGTATTTTACCTTGATTGATATAATTATTATCAGGAAAGTTATTACAATTATTAACAAATGGAATATTAATGATTAATAAATGGGATTTTCAGAAGATAGGATAGAGTTGTCCCGTAACCATGTAATTAATCAATTGAGCATGCAAGTGAAATTTCTCGATCATACATGTACAATATCACACCAAAAATAATGTCATACAAAAAGTGCAGTAAACTAGCTTTCTCCAACCAAATTACTGATAGATTGAATAATTATTCAATTTATGATTAAAGTATAACCAATTACTGCAATTTCTGTGTAGACATAAAAATCAATATTACTCACGCTCTATATGACTGGAGTTGAATACACAATAAATCAAATATACAAACACGTTTGGCCACTATTCACACTGTCAATATTGTCACTGAATACACACAATAAATTTAAGTCCTAAAAAGTTCGAGAGTTCTCCTTCCTGCGGTGTAGATGTAATGGATCTAACGATGTCTTCTCCAAAATGTAAATGTTGATATCCTAGCTAGGCTAATCGACCAATCCTTCCCACTCAAACACGTTGGGCTCCAATGTTGTAGGGTGCGTTTGGGTCACAAGTCTAGGCTTTAGACTATATGTCAAATAACACGCTATGGGTTCATAAATCTTTATTCCAGTAGGTCTGAATCAATCGATTAGATATTATAACGATGATTATTGATGATGGTAAATACTAATGATGCACAATGATGTACATTGATACACATTGATACACAATGATTCACAATGATTCACAATGATTCACAGTGACCTGAAAGTACATAATAACAACAATGTCTTAGTAAATATGATTATGTTGCTATGGCAACCTACAATACATATAATAACATACAATAAATGTGTATTCCTGGTAAACTGTAATTATTATTCTCAATAGTGAATAGTAGCCGATTAAACAATAGAACGTACCAATAAGTCTATTATAACAATATTACATAATACAAGGTAAAACAGTTCACACAATATATAGATTACATAACTCACCGGTATATGGTACCGCTCACTCACACAACAATACTCTGCCTCTCAGGTGAAGTGCTCAGGTGTTACACTGCAATATTAAAATATAACAAGTGCAATAGAGATTTGAAGGTGTGTAGATTATAATAAATTACGCCATACTGCCATTTTGAATAGTTCAGATAACAAAGGGTATTTACTGAGAAATGGGAGAATTACTGAAAGTATCATATCTTACAAATACAATCTGGACAACACTAAAAGAAACAGCTAGAATAGATAATACACAAGCCAACCATACAACCTCAGATATTAAATAATACATACCAACAAACCAATTCAATTATAATTATATCTATTAAATATAATGTATTAAATTATCTGTCTCAAAAAGGTCAACTTCACACCTTGGCTATAGAAGGTAAACTGCCAAGTACAAAACAGGTTTCCCGCTGAGTAGTGATTTTCACTAACACAAACCAATTAAAAAGAAGTCCTCAGCTTACACAACAATTCGAGGTCATAGGTTAATTCAGTCAAAGTCTGTCCAGTTAGGTCACACACACATACATTATACTGCTCTACTAATTACTGAGTTACTTCCCTTGTCTAATCTATATTATCACATCTAAAGATGTAAAGGTCCTAAGACCTACCCCGTCACATTTACCCGAATAGTCGCGTATTAATTTCTAATACGATAATATGGAAAACGTGCAGTCTTGCCTTGGAAGCGCCTCCAAGTACCTTCAGTCCTTTGATTATACCTCGATACGCACTAAAACGCACTTTGAGATGAGTGCTCGCTGGAGTATAGTCTTCGTTATAATGCAAGAGAAATTGGTCGACGTAGATGCTGTACAGTGTCTTGTTACTCGCCCAACAATACTAACGTTGCACAATGGTTGAGGGGTACAGCGCCGAACTCTTGAATAAATGGTTGCGAGTTCGAATTCCGCTATGGGCGAGTTGAACCCAAAACTTCACATTTCCTGAATTACGCGCTAGTACGGGAGTATATCGGATATTTACACTCAGCACTCAAATTACAAAAAAAATACTCTTATTAGTCTGATAGGGGAAATTCGAGTTTGGAAAATGTATGAAAATGTCAAATGAGTGTTGAACAGTCTTTTTGGTCCATTTTAGCTTGATTATAAGATACAAATGTACATATACTAATTATAATAGAGTAGTTACAAATGTATTAGGTTTTAATGCCACACTTCTCACTCAGACTTAATCATTACTCTCTCAGCCCATGGGCTCCATGAAAATGGGCCGCACAGAATGTTCAGCACTCATTTAACATTATCATATATTTCCATCCGCCATATGAGTCACTATCAGAACCATGAGAGTTAATTGTGTAATCTGAGTGCTAAGTGTAAGCATCCGTAACACCTCCTAGGCTAGTGTCAGTAATCCGAGCAGCTGTCATTCGAGGAGATAGAGCCAGAACCAACCATCTCCTTAATAAATTCATATGGAGATGGTTGATTCTGGCTCTAACCCTTCGAATAAAGTTGTCTGAACATGTTTTACAATCCATGTAAAAAATAGTTTTAAGCTGATTCTAATGTTGGTATTTATTTGTCTTACTATGTCGTGACAAAGTTGTTGTATAAAATAATTCGAATATAAATATAGTGAAAGGTTTAACATCCTTCATGATGAATGTTGACAAACATTATTCTGTATTGTATTATTTATACTGGTTGATAATTAATTGGACAATTCCTTAGGTCAACTGGCCGCCGTATATGACTGAAATTTTGTTGAAAACCCGGCGTAAACCCCGATGACAACAAAGAAATAAACCATATCTATAACTAAATGAATACATTGTTTTGTCATTTAGTTATTTTAAGTTCAGCTTCTTGGCAGATATTTCAGAATTTTACTTATTTGTAATGTTTAATGACAATGCGCCTTATTTCCACTTTTCAATGATCCTTTTATGGAATATTTTGTGTTTGTATATGTACTGATAACCCGATAATTGTATTGAAGGAAGGAGGAATGATGTGTGGTTAGTGATGATTAATATGTATGTATGGATAGTCACAATAGCTTGACTAATAGTCCACTCGCCACCCGATACATGTACTTTTTTCCACATACAAAGTTTTGTAGAAAGTATGTAGTGCTGATATATCACATTGTTAGAAATACCAAATCAACATTGTGTCGAGTCTTAGTCATGGATAAACTATGATCTTCTCAGAGGTATATAATAGTGATAAGATTAATAACCATTAAAGATGTCATAAAATAGCAGTTATAAAACCAGGAATAATGTTTCACTTCCGCCACCAACAACAACCATCATCTCCTCCACCATTAATACCACCACCGTCATCATGACAACAACACCACCACCATCAACAACAACACCACCATCAACAAAAATATCACAAAGGAGACAACAACAACTACACCGACAGCGCCCTCGCAACCATTAACAGCAACAATATCTCAATCATCACAACCATAACCACCACCATCAACTACAACAATACCAAGCAACACTACCAACAGCAACAACACCATCAACAATACAGCAACACTATCATCAACACCAGCATAAACTATATTAACAACACCAACAAAAGCAACAACGACAACACAACATCATCAACACCACCATCATCATCCACAACAATAATACCACCACCAACAATAATAGTTATTATTTTTCGTAATTGACCAATCTTTCCTGCATCCATCCTTACATTGGCATGAACTTATGGTGATAGCATTTTGCTGCCGCTGAATTCGGACAGAATTCATTTATTTGTCGATAAAAGAAATCAGTTTTCAGACAACAAGAGTAATTGGACTCCTTTTGCTTGTTTATATTTTACCAGATCGACGTCTTTTCTCTCAGAAAAGTGCAATTACGATTATGCGAGGTTGATTTGACTTTATATCAAAAATATGTAGTATATTCGCTACAACGATGTTTTCATTACTCGATGGATATTTCGCTTTAACCCGAATCCTTTTTGATTTCTTAATTTCAACTATACAAATATAACAAACCTCGTCATTACATTGCTTCCCCCAATGAGCTTGTATAAGAAGAATCAACCGGTGGAATAGTGAAATACTTATTTAAGACCTTGATTTGTATATTCTATTGCGCAAAAGTAATGTTTCGTGAATATTCTTCCAAATGTTGTCCATATATTCCGAAATATTGAGACATTTATGTGTCGGTGGCTTTGTCAGTTTGTATTGGAATCCACGGTACTTCTGGACGATTGTGTTACGATGTCTCTTGTGCTACACGAGGACTAGCCGTACGTCCGCTGGGTCCAGCACGTACTATCGAACATATGGATAAAAGATTGATGACATTTTTGAGAGTTTAATATCTAATATGCTTTGCAAGCAATAAATCCTATTGTATGCTCTATAAATCATATTAGGGGATAAAAACAATCTAAAAACATGCCTGTCGCCCGTGTGCTCGTTATATAACTATTTGAATACGACATTTAGACTTCGGTAAAACAGGAAAATTAAACAGTTTATATGATTCTGATGACAAAAATCAACTCTTTACAGTTGTTGTCCTTAAAAAAGTACATGTCGCCCATACAGGATGTTCTCACAGAGTATATTTGAATATGAGTCAACAAATCGCTACATAGACAAAAGATCAAACTGGGACAAAATAAACTCGTAAATCTATACAAAATAAGGACGATTCCCATTAGACCCTGATTCATACCGACAGTTTGAAGAACTGTTTATAGTCATACAGAACTCAATCAAATGTCAATACAAACCTGATTGATTGAGATGCAAAATGTAGTCGAGCGCCAATAGTGGGCGGCTATAGTATTGTCAAAACGTAATGGATGAGTTGTTTAATACGTGGACAATGGATAAATGCTGTTATGGGAGTAGGATTTGTTCATGGAAAAAGCGCCTACACGGATGAAGCAGTCTCATAGTATTAATTAAAATAGAATACGGTTGCGAGCGATTGCTTTAAATTTACAAGACATAGGACGGAAACCTCGAAAAATGCAGTTATTTATTCCCTCGGAAGAAGCAACTGCAACAAGCAACAAGTATTTATTCATCTGTCAGATTATCAGCAAATATGAGGCCAATGATAAATAAATGAAGTCTTTACAAACCAGTCGGCATTAGAATATGAAATATGAATCGCGTCTTCATCATTGTTTTAAGTATGCGTTAATTTAGTTTAAACATACACTGTATTTATTTTACATCGATTTTGAAACGGGTATACTACTGATGTTAAAAATCACTCTCGATGACATTACAAATACCGTAAATATAGTCTTATCGCCATTAAAAACGCAAGAAAATATATGCACATAGGGGAAGTGATATAACATCGAAAAACAACAACTTGATTTCATAATATTAATCAATAGAAAGATTAAGAATAACAGGTCTTTAATTTACTGACGTTTTGAACAAGACATAACAAGTTCATTAACGGTGAAACGCATTAGACAATGTTACAGAACGACGCCTACCTAATTGAAAATAATTGAGCCTTTAATGACTTTAAGTACATGTATAGATCAAAAATACCGTTATTGTGTAATGCATGTTGATTGGTCAATATTTTGTAAAACTAGTTTTCATTGGCTGAAAACGCAACAATTTGTCTACAACCTTTCTCAAGTAAATAAAACGGATTGCGAACACTTTTTCCGAGCTTATTTATATGTTTATTCACAACTTAGCTGGGGGTAATTAAGGGAGTCTTTTCCAGACATATCCCCTTTCTGCATATCTCGGACAGTAAAATAAAAACGACTTTTTACCTCCAAAAAGATTTTTAAAAATTGATGCAGAAACAGATGCCGTTTGGGACAACTTTAGTATCTATACACCATAACTGCATCGTTCGTTAGAATTTCGTAGATGCTGCGTGATCATATCTAAACCGTAATATATCATTTATACGTAATGCATAATTTACGAAAGGGATCAAATTTAAGGCCATTGACTAACAGGAATATCTGCAAACATGATCTCACAGCAGCCAACGCAACAATGCCTACCATGGCGGGCTGAAAAGTTCATCTGCTAAAGGTTAGTTGTCTGCCTCGATGATAAATGAATTAAATAATGTTGACCAAACTCAGACTATTTGTGAAACGTGTGCAGTGTTGATTAAATGTTCTTTGATGACAAAACTAGGGGACGTAATAAACGTAGTTCTGTGGGTTATGTCTAATGTCAAACAAGCCGTACTGTGAAATTCACGGAAAGCAATCAAGTACGGTTCAAAGGCAATCCATAAGCTGAATATTTAATGTATTGGCATTGGCAAATGTTTGGCAAATAGAAAAATCTAACCTTTCATAATCTTTGAGTGTATTTGGTTATCGCAAATGTATCAATGATTCATAATTCAGATCGTGATGGGCCCCATAAACTATGTGGTATAGATTTGTTTTCCATTACGACATCAAAGATTCTTCGGAGCCAGTATTTATGTATTGACAAAATGTATTGCGACATTGGCCGACACTCCCCCGCTTATTGAATTGTATGTATTTGGCTGAATCAATCCTGATTTGGCAGATCTACTCAATATAAAACTTCGCCAATTCTCTAACACTCCCGGTGTAATAAGTTCGAGCTACACCGATTCAAGTTACGTCCCCACGGTAATTATTTGAAATCATGGTGAGATCATTGAATAAAAAGCTATGAAACATAATAAAAACAATACAATGTTAATTACTCTGCTGTTTCAGTAGGTAGGTGGTGTAGCTGCTTCATGTGTCGTTTCTGCTGATGATGTTGCTTTCTTGTTGTTTTGATCATTAACATTTTATTTATATCATTGTTGTTGGTTTTTTTTTCAATTTTTGCATGTAAAATGTATATCGATAAACAAAAATAATAAGGGAATTTGAAATCGATTTCATCCTACCTCCCAGAAATATCAATACGATTTAATTAAGGGAGGGAGTTAACTTGAAACGGGGGTTGCCTGAAATCGCTATGAACACCGATTTACATCGTGCAGTTCAGTCTATCAAGCTATTTTTTAACTATACTCAGCAGGAAAAAAACTATTTGTGGATATTTCGGATCTTAAAACGTGTGTAAAAGACATGTCTGTCTCCAAATGCGTTCGGAACGAGGCTCTCTATACTTCAGCAAAATAATTTGTTAATGAGATTTGAAATCCAAACACTGTGATCTTTTGGGAGTGTACATGTTCGTTTCACATATAAATAAAACAGATTTACATTCTATTTTGGCTGTCTACATACGCTTAGAGCTTCATGGTTTCTGAATCAGATAGTAAATCCAGAATTGTTAATGACAGCACATACCAAATTATTTAGCTTACTGATGTGTAACATGCAATTTAGCGTGGCTAAGTTGATACCATTTTGGATCTGTTGCACTACAGTCTCGCGAGAAAATGTCAATTTACGAGACTTTTGTAAAATACGTCCTGCAAGTAAGTGCTTATCCTTGCAATTTCAAGCAGAGTTCTATATTTAAGATAAAAGTATGAATGGAGCCAGTGCAAACATTTGATTTCGAAAAAAGTACGATTGATTAGAAATTCTGTGTAGCTGGAAGATTGTTGATATCGCATTGTGTGTCTGGCCATGTTAATATTTGTATTTAACGATTGTCGTCTGCTTGGCGGAATTACTTACTGTCCCACTGCATTACAATGGCGAGATTTAACTTGATGCATTGATAAAATCCCCCGTCTGGCGGACGTCCCTGGACGTAATTATCCATTAAGTCGCCACAGTAATGTTTATGTCCATCTTAATAACCATTTTCTCAAGAAGATAGGACAAATAACTGATTACATTGAACACGAGGCTAAAATAATGACAAACGCAAAAAAATACAGTCTGCTTGGACAAGCAAATGGGATCAAATGTGTGGGACGTTGGCTATCAGAGTCCGCGGGAAAACAAATTGAAACAATTCGGGGGTTTCTGCATATCCACATTCAACATTGTTCAGCTAACTTAATAGACGAAACCCGAATTCGCTAAAAATGGACATATAGCCAGATGAACCAACAACAATTTCAAACCCACTGTATGCCCAAGTATATCTGTAATTCATTTTTCAAGTTTTCATTGCGATTCGAACATGATTTTATTGTTGTGTGGTAGTTTGAGGGAATGCCAATATTTACAGCGATCCGATGTAGACCTATTGACAAAAACTGAATTATTATTGTTAATTATTAACCGATTATAATTCATCTGTTTTCACGCAATGCAATACATAAAGGAGGGAGTATATAGGGAGGGAGGGAGCTAAGGAAAGGAGGGAGTTTAGGGAGGGAGGGAGTTTAGGGAGGGAGGTCAAGACAGAGAGACAAAAGGACAATTGTATTAGACCCGGATGTAACTATTCTATATATATTATTATTTATTACTCTGAAAGTGGAGAGAATTTCCAGTGACTGAATAGAAGCTATGAAAACAAGAAACCTCACTTACAGATTGTGAAATACAGGGCAATGATGTGCTTTGGGGGAAACGGTGAATGGAAAGTCGCGTATGTGTTAAAAACACACTGCCTCGGAGTGCCTCCTCCATTATTTGAGTACAGTTACGCTAAATGTTAGTTATACGTACCAGCCAACGCTCAGTTGAAAAACTACTCTCTCGTTGTGCAAGGGCAAATACTAAGTAAAGTGATGTCTTTAAAAGTTGACATTAAAACAACGGGGATATTTCATTAAACTGAAATGCCTTTTACTATTGCAATTATTTTTGTATGTATTTTCGAGTCTCATTCTGCTTTTGATATGGCTTCGTGCTGTGTATGTAACATTTTCTGGTCGACTTTATGCACGGCTTGAAGAAATGCTCTCTCTTTGTCTCTCTTCATGTACACTAACCGGGCAACTACAGTAAAACTTCAATAATATGACCACCCTTGGCACCCTTAATGTTGAGTTTGAACAAATAGCAAAACAGTGAAAATTGACTTAAAAAGTGTGTTCTTAATTTCGAGGTGGTCTTATTATTGAGGTGATCTTTTAGTGAGGTTTTACTGTACAGTTTTTAGTGTCCGAGTCTTTTAGAGTATGTTCGAACGCGAAGGGTTTTACTGTAAGATGTATATACATGTATGTAGGGAAGCGTATCTATTTCATTGCTTCTAGTTGTTTGAAAACATTTCCAATAAATGAGAACAATGTGTCTGGCAGAAAGAATTAAATTATACAACTGAGCAAGCACCGTCCATTTATACAAAGTGAAACAAAACGTTCGAACCATTTGTAAACCGAAGATGAAAGTTAGCTATCAATTTGCATTCGACATTAATGCGTAATGCAAATAATACCCCACGAATGATGGATGATATTTAAACTGAACGGATCCATTTTCTCTTGTGCGTTTGCCAGAAAATCCATATTCCACTATCATAGTAATTGTTACTTTGTCGAATCATTGGAAAACTATTAGCTATTGATCTCCAATTAATGCAGAATTACAATCGGTTTTAAAACGCTCACTCGGAAATAATCACTATCATTGAGATTATATGTGTATTGATATCATTGCACTTTCTTGCTTGCTCACTTTGTAAAGGTTTTACAAATTGTCCGACTGCTTTGTTAAGTTTGTTTAATTGTGTAAAGCATTGTCAAACATTGAAACAAAAGTTCGATTATAGTGGCTTCGCTTTTAAAAGTAGCGTGCGGTACTTGATCATTTAGCAAATCAAATTGCTACTATGTATTTACCTTCAATAGTAACGTCCGTGTCTATAAACTATTCGTCTAGAACGGTTTGATATTATTTGTGTTTCTATGAGAATACACATTTCTGGGAAAATGCACAATTAGTACCGAGCGTTCATCCCCATTGTCGTTCCTGGGTCAGTGTGCAAAGTGTTCTAACTAACATGGGACATTAACACCCATGTGTACTTAATATATTCTGGACTATAAGTATTCACGTAGAGCGCTGACACGTGGTCTGAACTGTGAACAGCCTACGTAGTACCTATAACTGCACATCTGTCTCTTACTCTGTACCCAATAGGGTTTTAAGTACATTTATATAAAGTAATCCCGAATGGTTAGTATGCACCTCAGTTGCCCTCGAGCGCTGGCTCCCACACGGTTTCGTTCTTCTTTGACATTGAAAGAAGCACATACCTTTTCTGAGGGACAGCTTGGAAAGTTTACCAATTAACTTTTAATCTTAACATTTAGACGTATTTGTCCCCAACTGCATTATACGAGAACCAGTTTTAAGTTTGTATTTTAGTTGCCATGGATGCCTGGATTGTTGGGCCGTTTTTAATGTATTTGGCATTGACAGTGGAATGTATTCCCTCTGAGTAAAAATCACCAATTTCGCATATTGTGGTCGTATGTCAAGCGTTTAATTAATAGAGTTTCCGAAAAGTGTAATATTAAGCGTGGAGTTTGGTGATTATTTCGCTCAGTAATAGTGCATTGGCTATTACTTATGCGCGTAAATACTTCATAAATAATTCATGTGGTTGGAAAATGCACTGATTGTAAACCGATATGTGCTCTGAATTTCTATATTAAATTATAATCAATAATAGTTTATGGGGGGCTGAAATCGATCCAGATTTTTAAATTTACGTATGCAATTTATTTAAATGAGTTTGCTACATGTACAATAGTCAACGAAAATATACTGAGAGGTTGAAGAAACGTAACTGAACAACAACTAACAAGAAATATCTTGAAAAAAGATGGTCGGTGCCACTTGAATGTTAAGATTTGCTGTGACAGAAAAAAAATGCCGAGATGTTACGATTGCTGGTCACTCCACATTCAAAATGGATCTCAGTAAATTCACCGAAATTCAGTGGATTTCGGTAAGGTAAGGTATCCTTTATCGAAAGATAAACCAATCCGCGTCAAGGTTATACACGTTGTTCGATTGAAGAGAAATTGCATTGGTGGTTAACGTAAGATTTGATTGGTTTACACAACACTGATATGCAATAAGCGAAACGATCTTAGTACGGCTGCGCCGAAACACTTGTCAGACGACTGTCTAACAAGTGTCCAAAATGCTTAACCGTGTAGAACACCATGACTCCTGGGACAAGGAATAAAAAATAAAAACAACGTGCAGCACAATGTAACCTCATGGACCTTATTCATACATAGTTTAAGGAAGGTCAGACTTTATATTTGCAAAATTATATTTACCAGCATTTTGTTTTCATTAAATCTGAGGATCGTGTCGATTTCAATTTCTGATATTGGCGGGTCAGAAACTATGAACGTTTAGGAGTTTACTCAAGAAGGATAGTTCTTTAAACTAATGTTGTTGTTTTTCAGATAACATTGATAAAAACAATAAAACGTTGATTTAAATCACATAAAACATTTACCCTGTGTTTCTTTATCCTCACAGTATATTACGTCATACGTGTGGTGTTATTTCTTATAATTCACTTGCATTGTTTCACAACGAAATATGAATAAACATATAAGTATAATAAAAATGATATTGTTGATATTAAAATACTCTGTCAAAACGGAAAGTCTGCTTATTATTAATAATATTTGCTTTTGAGCTGCGCATATAAATTGCTGTACTCAGGGGCGTAGCCTAGCTGAGATTGGTGTGTATGCCTAGTTTTAGGGGGGGTACGGGGGCATGATGACCCCCGGAAAAAATATTGTAGCTAGATCGTCAGAGAAGCGTTTTGTTCCGGTTTATAAACTTACAATAACATCAAAATCATACATATTGCACTTTTGGCCATTTTGTTATTTTCGATTTTACGAAAGGTGTAGGCCGCGGGCCTATAGGAATCTACGCACCTGGAACTGACCATCGACACGCTGTAATTGATGTAAGTGATATAATTGACTGGTACCGAGGTCAGCTCCGATTTAAGCCCTGCCACCACGAAGAACCACGTCACGCAAGAAATGTCGCGTGATCGGTAAACTCTGGGCGAATATTACAGTGTCTAACGATTAATGTAAGCTTGCACTCGTTCCATATCTAGACAGAACGTAGTGGTCTACAAAATTTGAGATGATTCCATTTAAAAATGAGACTATAATCATACCAAATAATATGTTCGCAAAACCACCTCTCATCTTTTCTCTAGCTCATACCCTAGACATACGGAAATATTGTGATCATTGGAATTGTCGAACCTAATGTATGGTTTTCACGAATTATCTTGCTATGAGTTATAGCTTCTGCGAATGTGGCTAGCGGCATGTAATACTTTGATTAATTTGAGAATTCGTAAAAAATCGTTCACGATCTGGAAGAATTTTCTCTTGGTGGCATTGGTTATATTAGACTGATAAGGGAGATAACCGCTACATGAGATTGTGTTGTAGAGTAAGCGTCGTATTACCTGACGCTTGAGCCCTCGGTTTTACGTTGACGCTCCTGAATGGAAATTAACTAATTTAATTTGACGCAAATGGTAAATCTGATCACCATTTGATTTCTCTGATTGAATCCTAATGTAAGTGTATTTTCTCAAATGTTAGTCATCTTTGACCATCCGCTTTAAAATCGCGATTTTGAAAACGACTTTGTTGTTTTTTCAGCGGAAAAAACTTCTCTCGTATAATATATATAACATATAAAATATAGTGGTCTAACATAGTTATTTACACATCTAAGTACATTAAATAAAACTGTAAAAGACATACCAAACTACAATCAGACTCATTTACATGTACATGTTATTTGCATCACTTTAAAAGTTTACGAGTCCAACACTAAGAATGAATCGGCGAGAATTACCGGTCACCAGGGGGCGCCATTTATATGTAAATTCGTCTATTCTACCATTTAAATCACACAATTCTGAAAGCTCAGACATTTAACATACGCGTGAAGAAATCAAAACAAGTTTGGAAATGTTGAAGCGTATGGTTCACCTTGAATTGATGCCTTCTTCACATATACCTACTAGGCTATATCTTATCTTCATCGCCATGTATGACATGCTGATGAACGATACGTCGATTTAACTACGTCATGTATGGTACAATCTTTGAACAAGGCAAGTGAATTATTGCACCGCTTTTGGATGATAATTACCATTTAGCTGGCAAGACGGATTGCTTTTCAGGCTCCCGAAATTTGTGGGGGAGGTTTGTAGCCGGAATGATAGAAACAGGAGCTTTAATTATTGACGTTATTAAAAGCGGCGACCGATGTCTTTTAAATTAGGCAGAGGAGTATGGTATAAAAATGAGTATCAAGATCAATTAACAAGCTAATGATAAATATCGGGATAGCGCCAACTTTTCCTGCGTGGTTGGAAAGAAACAGTCGCAAACAAAGTGTCAATTTTAATACAAGAATAACGCCTTCTTTTGCTGGGGTAACTGCAGGAGCTTCCTTACGACTGCTTAGTTTGTTTAGCGTGGTACCTAACACACCGACCTGAATTCATAGTTCAGTTCATGTCACCAACGAAGACTGATAAATACCACGAACTTTCTCGGAGTCGAAAGAGTACATTCTTAGTCATCAATTGCTGATTCATTACAACGTGGGCGGATTAGTCAGATAAGTACAAACGAATAAAGAAGTCGAGCTGGGAATGCCACATACTAAGTCTAGTCTAAACTTATTAGTTTACATTGATTGTGAAACGAGTTCATACAACTTATTTTAATCACTCTCGATGGCTGCTTCCTAGGTTACTAACCAGTAATGGTGCCTAAATTTGGAATTGTGAAGTAGTGATCAAACTCCGCCCAGTGGGGCTCCAACTCACGATCTTCGGATCATGAGTCATGCGCTCTACCCCTCGACTACTACGCCACATACTAAGTACATCCCAAAAGCATGAACATATAAAACGACAAGTAAACACAAGGCAAAGGGGGCAGGACTCGAACATAAATGGTGGGTGGCAAAAGGAGTGCCGCCTTGGAACAGTTAGTGGCAAAAATAAACGTGATATAATGGTGCACTCAAAAGCACACATACCTTTTAATCACTCAAATAGAATGGCATTCATAATGTTGACTTGATAGCGTCCACAAAGCAGTGTTCGGCATGACAAAAGCACTGCAGTCTTCTTCAGGAAGGCACCTTTTACTCTTGGTGATGTCTAAAACTATCGCATTTTACGTTTGTTTTATAGAACAGAACAGAATATTTATTTCGACGTGTACAATTTACATAGTTATCATTTACATATAAATACACAATATAAACACACATATATTGTAATTACATGTATGTATAAGCATATACATTTGTATTATAAATCCAAATATATCAAAATTACATAAAATACATAATACAAACACAAATATATATACCATTTACATTCAAAGTTTCTTATATATACAAATACAAATCAAAGGTCATAGGTAATCAACACAAAATATTTTTTAGGATTATGTTAAGTATAAAATTATGGTTAGAAGTCTGTGCATAAATAGGAACTAAGCAACATTATTACTAATCTGTTTATACATGTATTACACGTTTATTGTTTGGGCGAGGCATAAATGCGGTTTAGCATGATACTTTAAAAGAAATATTCAGTTGTCAATGACACAGATAATGCCATCCCACACAGACCCCCGGGAAACAACAGTCAACGAAACATAAGGGGTGGAGAAGCTACAAGGGTAGACATGTATTGGAATGGGAAAGCCAGGAATTGTCTGGCAGACTGTCAAAAATAACCAGGAATAATTTAAGGGGACGACAAGATGGAAAATAGAAAATAGATTAGTAGTACTGGTATGACCTTAACGAAAAATAGATAGAGCAACTTTACCCGCTGAATGGTACTGCAATACTGTCAAAACCAAAGGATGAAGTAAAGCAACTGCTGCAATTGGCCTTTGATTGGATGCGATGTGTGTTCTACAGATACATGTCATTTGCCTTCCACCTCCACAACTCATGTTGGGATGTTACGCGCGTAGGAACATCTTAGCACTGTTTGGTAACCCAGCAACAGTAGAGAGGTCGACTTACCACCGTACATAGCTGAAATACTACTGAAAAACAGCGTAAAAATACAACAACCAACATTTCCTTTGGTTTGGTTATGCACACTGCACTCACAGACATTGCGTCTGTTTGATTTGCATATACAGAACGTATGCAACCACTTGGCATATGGTATTTGACAGATATATAGTGTAACATGTCTGCATTGATTTGCTGGTAAAGTCCCCTGTTATTATTAATGGAGATTCTTTGCCAGACATTTGATATTCTGAGATATAAATTCAGTCATTGTTAAAATTCACAGACATATATCTGAAGTAACCTATGCTCTAAGTCAAGATTAAGGAATCGATTTTATAGAGCTGCCATAATGTTTGTAATAATCGATACTCAAACAGGACCAAAAACACGAACCCTATTTTTATCTGTCAGGGGTCGGACACTAACACATTATGATCCACCTGGAAAAATAGGTAGATTTCTTCTGTAATCTTATGTACTGAATGGTCCTTTGCGTATGCGTGTTCCAGTGTGCAAGTTGTTATAAATATGGCATGGTCTGTGCTGTGACATAGATACATATGCTTGTCATGAATCAGCCTTTTGCTGGAACTTACATAATATGTTCTTACTTTGTTATACAGTCCTGTACCATTCCAAATGCATGATTTTGGTTTTATTTAGGATGCTGTGTCATTTGCCTTTCTTTTCCTTATCGTTTCGGAATTGTTCTGTGTTAACTTCTCGGGTGTACCTCCTGATCCGTTAGATATGTTTTTATGTACCTCGATACGTGAACCTGCTCCCTTTTCTATAGTCTAGATTTGGCTCGGGAAGTTGTGATTTGCGAATGTGGTCTTCCCCGCTCCGCACTTTCACGTTTGATATTTCTTGCTGTACAATGCTGTAATCGATTGCTCATTTCCATTTCATATTAATTTCCCTCTTCATAGCATTTACAAATGAAAATTAAAAAGCGCTAATTTCGCACTTCCTGCGAATTTCGACGCTTCTTGTAATCCACTGGGTCGCATATCAATCATTTCTAAAGTATTTTCATCGAACTTGACGGATCGTTCGGTTTTTTGTTTTTGTATTGTGAATGGATCCACAACGAAACTATATTTCTATGTGATTTTAACATAAAATAAAACTTGTGAATGGAACGTTTTTCACACTGCTTTATAGAATCGATTTTTGTGCACGGCTTGGTGTTACAGGAAATGTTTGTTTGCTGAATAAGTGTTCCATGAAACACAGGTGATTGGTAACACCATAGACATAATGGAAACAGACCTATATAAAAGTTCTGAAGTTCTTTGCCATTATTGATCAAGCATTTTATATAAAGAAAATGTTTCATATTTATAGCACAAACAAATGTCAATATTCCCGGGTATCGTTCGTCTTTATGTATCGATATACTCCTATATTGTGTGAGTTCTGTCTACTGTATGTTTTACGTTATATTATCAATCACACTTATCCAGACCTAGCGTTCGAATGATCTCGTCACGCGCTGATCCGAGGTTACATTAACTCCATTGTGTACACTTAATGTTATATATAACTGGTTCTCTCATTGTGCCCTTATATTTTTATACACATGTTTACCAACTTGTTTAAGCTCGATAGTGATGAAAGTATTATGTTTATATAACTCACTCTGGGGACCACGTCCTAGACAACCAATGTAAATGATTTACGAATTGTGGTCGTGACCTTTGTAAGACTTGAACCCACCAACTCCGGGTGTAGCAGGCGGTCCCTTATCCACTACACTACCTCTGCCTACTTACTTATTTATAGTTATATAATAATTCAAATTTAACTAAGTGCATTTAACCGTAAAGGGATGTATAGTGGTAGACGGGTAGGGCACATGACTCCTGGTCCGAACCTCGTGCATTTAAATCCCAACTTGGGCGAGATGGAAACGCGAGATTTACGTACCCTTAATCAGGCATTAGTATTACTTATTAGCCCCGATCAGCAGTCACCGAGAGTGATTAATATAAACTGTTAACTTGTTTCTCAATCGATGAACAATAGATATGTTTAAAGTAAATGTTTTTGCAGTTGATTGTTCGTTAATAACCAAGACATAATGTGTTGTTCGTGTACCGCTATTCCAGTAGTTCTTTAGAGACAATAATTCTGTTTATATAAATAATTAAATAAAGCGACACAGCATGTGTGCACGTTTCGCCTTTTCAATCTGTTATTTCATATCCATCCCTAGGTAAGTCTGCAATTGTCACAAAGGTAAAAGCAATCAATTGCTCGACGTGTTATATTGGACTAGGCTTGAAGACGTCGAGAACAGTTTAATTGAACTGCGAATTACAGTGTCTCTCGGTGGCATTTAC
Organism: Mactromeris polynyma; assembly: GCA_032209605.1. Classification (NCBI taxonomy): domain Eukaryota; kingdom Metazoa; phylum Mollusca; class Bivalvia; order Venerida; family Mactridae; genus Mactromeris; species Mactromeris polynyma. The sequence continues at coordinate 37,043,657 of JASFXZ010000001.1, read as the reverse complement.
TAAGTTGTGTGTGCTAGCGTCAGCAAACCCGTGTTTGTCATGGAGACACCACTGCACGCTTTGTCAGAAAAGCGCAACCTGTCTGATTGTTGACGTCCATAATTATCACATAGATCTGCGCTTGACGAAATTGTTGATAATTGTATTATAAGTGCATGAAGCCGACGATATGAGAGATTATTTTACATTAAAAGTCCTTTGTCATCCGCCCATGATTTATACTTTGAAATTTCTTGGTTGCTTGTGCAAGACCTGGCTTGGATTGGTTGGCAACGCCGCAGTTTAAGAAAAAATTGCTTGTTTCCGCTAACATCTTAATATATGGTAGGCTGGTAGGTAAAACTTTTCCCGAAGTTCTACCGACTAATCAGAACAAGGGAGGTAAATATTGTAAACGTGGGAACTATCTATTAAACTGAAGTACAATGTACAATCAAAACGGCATGGCTTCCAAAAAATGATAATTATGACAAATAAGATATTTTATTATCGGTCATTTGAAATCGGTGATCATACTTCGTGGTGATTTATTGTTGTTAGAATTCCGAACATACTTGGCCATAATGTGTTCAACGTGTTGCCTCATTGCTGACGACCATAAAACCTTGTAACAGATGTGTTAATATATATCGCTATTAACATACTCGACACGTACATGCCTTTGGTTAATCAACACAAAACAGCACAAAGACAGTCAATGCATACATACAATCATACACACAAACATACATTCATACAAACAAAGCCATGAAACACATTATCTATAATATAAAAGTATAATGGTAAGAAATTTAGTAAAAAAGAAAATGAAAAGAAACTAAGGAACTATAACAAATAATCATTTCTAATAGAAAGACTTCTATTGTATATTCTGAATAATTGAAAAGTTTTTGAATTTATTAAAATATGCTAATCTCTGCATATCGGTTACAGTCGATTGCCACTCCTGAATAAAATAATCGCGTAATCGACTTTTAAGAAAAGGGAGATAATTTAAGATTTGTAATTAAATCAAAATGTTCAAAAATATTTGTACAGCCTAATTGTTCAATAATCGATATCATTTTGTATGCCCAACAATGAGCATTATTAGCGTTACATTGTTCATTGTACATTTGCTGAATTAAAGAATTATTCGCTGACATAAGTTTTTACCAGAATTTTAAGGATCGTTCTTTTGCTATGATATATAATGGGTATCTGACTAATTCTCAAAGAACGGCATGATTTGGTGTGTTTTAACGCACACCTAGTATTCTTTTACTAAATTTTATAAGTAATTTATCAATTTCTTTATATTAGTAAACACCCCATACTTTCAGAACCGTATAGTAAAATTGGCACAACCATTGTGTCAAAGAGATAAAGTTTGGTTTTAACATTTAAATTTATTCTGTCAAATATTGTTAGCAGGTTATGATAAGCTTTCAACGCCTGATCAGACAAAGTTTGAGCTGCGTATTTCAAATTGCCGGTACTAGTAAAATGCATAATAAGGCAAGTTAAACTGTCAACATTATCAATACCTTCATTATTAATTAAAAATATTTCATTATGCAATTGTTTTCTTTTTTCAAAGACACATATGTTTACATTAATTTTAAGACCCTATTTAACCGTTAATGTATACTGGTCCAAAAAGTGAACCCGCCATTTTGTATTTTGAGAATCGTCACTACATAATGGAAAGGTGATACGAAACCATGTGAAAGAGTACTGGCTGGTTATTAGGACTGACATTGATACAATCGGTATCGATATATCGACGATTTTCGATACACACGTACAACTATCGATATTATGACGGAATAATACAGGAGAATGGGTACAGTCTAAAAATACACCAAAATAGTGTAACGTTGCTTTGTAGTTGGTAACTTTTCAAACAGTGTTATAGTGGATAGAGCATTTCAAATATCGGCATTTTAATATAATATTGTGATGTTAAAAAAATGGATTAATTACTTAACTGGTATATTATTATCATAAAATTACAAGTTTAGCATTTAAATATATAAGGCATACAAGCATAAAAAATACAGAAAATATGAGTTAATAGTCTTCCAAAGGAATTTAAAAGTATAATAAATATATCGATATATCGTCGATATTTGTCTTGCGGTATATCAATATCGTCGATATGCAAACATTTGAATCAATGACTGCCCTACTGGTTATCACTTTTGACCAGTATCTTTTATTTCGTTGTCACAACAACTTGGAACAAAATCTAAGAAACTCTCACCAACTGTAACGTGTTCAGATATCATTGTCTTTGTGTATAATTCATTTGCAGTCAAATCCAAAGCGCATAGATAACATTAAGCATAAAAAAGTTCTGACTGCGCTGTGGTGTTACGTTGTTGTCATGGGCTACGAACGAATCCTTGTTTATCTATGGCAACTGTGGCTGATGCGCGTGTAGTTTAACAATTTAACAACATCTCGTATTAAAATGGGATAGTAGGACTACATATAACTTAGTTAAAATGAGAAGCTGCACATGTTATGCGTGATAAAATAAATTGTCATTAATTACCAAACAATCCCTGATAATGTAATCATTGCCTTTGATGCAACTATAATCTCGCAATCCTTGAAGATCAGTTTGCATAGAAGAATGCTACTGTTCTACCAATCTGATACTCATTCAAAGGTGTTAAACTCGTCATAACAATAAGGTTTACAGTGCGATCGATTAAATGCACTTCGTCTATAGTCAATCCCTATAGCAATCGTTTCTTTTTTTGGATCCCTACTCAGAAATTTAGGACGGGTCAGTAGGTCCATTAAATTGTTTCGGATTTGTTTTAGATAAAAACGGCTTGTAGGCTTGTGCTACAAATGAATGAAAAATCGAGCAGAAAATGTCGCATGCAAAGTGGTGACACATATAGAGAAATGAAACATATTCACATATGTAAACCGTCGCCGAGTGGTTAAGGCATCCGCTTTGTGGCGGGAGGTCGAAGATGAGAATCCCGGTACCGAGGGTCCGATCTGATATGGCCGGTTGGTGAGCCCCCAGATAGTTAAATAATGGTAACCGTGCGTCTTGACCTGCCTGGTGCCTGGCATTAAAGAATATGAATCGGGGAATAAATGTGCTCAGAAAGAAGGTGTCTCATAAGTTTAAATAGGGGTGAAACTATAATAAATAGTCATTTTACTTTACTTTGTAAACCATTACAGTGACAAAGGGACACACGAGACATAAATGATGTGTTAAAATTAAACTGATTTATTCATATTGGGTTAGATTACACTAAATGTATATTTTGGTGTTTGTTTGTTTGGTATACTTGCGTTCAATGAAAACGCACCATGAAATATACTAATTATAGCCACGCTAGTCCCATAAATGCTCAATGGGACTTAGGTCTGGCGAAAACGCTGACCAACATGTTGTATTCGAATAGGTTGAAACTGTCTGTAAAATTTAATGTGACTTAGAATACTTCAATTTATCGTAAATTATTATAATGTTTTAATTATAAATATGTTTTATTAAACAATAATTGAAATGATTATATTAATTTTTTTATGATTTAAGTTCAGCATTTAGCAGAAATAAAACACTATCCGAACTACCGTTGTGAGAATATAGGTATAATTTACCGCTGTAATGGTAAAAATATATACGGTAAAATACGAAACACGCAACGAATGTCATGTTCGGTTCACTCTACGGAATATTGAACGGTTAGCAAAATGACCGAATATTGACATCCCTAATATATATGTAAAAAAAAAGATCGAATAGGTAACTCAAAATAATAAGCCAAACATTTTGATGCGTTTTCATTGATTGTTATGTATTAGCTGCGTACAATTCGAAACCCAGGTAAGGTGAAGGCCGTCCGTTTGATTTGACTGATGATACGTAACAGATCACCTGCCCTGCGTTCAGTTACGGCTAACAGTCGCTCACGTTTTGTTTTGTATCCCCGTCCCACCGTCTCACATTAACTGCACACGGGGAACCAAATTGCAAAACGTTACGAAACGTGAGCCGCAAATGCCTTTACTGAACGCAGGCAGCTGGTGTCTGTTTCATGACGGAAAACTGTCATTTACATGAGGATGTACAAAGCTTGTACTGGTTGGACACGCAAGAACACAGTTTCAGTTTCGATGCTTTCTATGACTAAAACGTTATAAATACCGTTCAAACAACGAGTCACGACAAACCCAGCTATGAACAGTCTGCTTGATTTGGTCCAATCATAAAATCACTACATCACGTTGTCATGGCGTATATGGTTCATTTCTTATATAGCGTCTTGTGGAGTCGTATTTGTTATTAACAGTTGGTGCTTCGAAATATAGCATCTTGTGGAGTCGTATTTGTTATTAACAGTTGGTGTTTCGAAACACAAGATTTTACTGGTGTTGGTGAAATCTGTGAAACACGAACTACCATGATAAAATGTCAGTCGAGTGCATGGTTTTTGTATGCACTTTAATTGGGTGCAGCATTTCCGTGTGTTTTCATAGGGATGAAACCATTGCTTGCAAGAGTGTCTAGGGAAATGGTACTTGGTGAAGTTATTACAATATAACTGGTACGGGTGGCAATGTGGTGAAATAAAGAATATATAAGTACTGCAATGGTAGAATTAGTTTGAACTTATTTATTTTACATCGATTGTGAAACAATTCTACAATTTACATGTACATCAATTACTCTCGAAGGTAGCATCATGGGTTGCCAACCAATGTTCGAGCATAATTCGAGGATCGTAAAGTTTGTATTTCAACCACGCCCATTGCGTAATTCGAACTAACAAACTTCGATTCAAAAGCCCTGCTCTCTACCATTCCACACACTTTGCCTCCCTAGAATGCTAGTTCATCCTGCAAGCTGAGTACTTCGTTGTTTCAGGCGATATGATAAGTTCCCTCTAATGATTCTAAAGGTTCTGTTGACGTTAGAAGTGATATGGTTGATAAGATTGCCCCAGCTTACAATTGGACGGTTGTAAAATGCGACTCTGGAGATATTATACTCACAAAAATAATGATTGTTGAGTATGTAATAGAACATTTTGGCAAGTTGGATTATTTGTAACCTTCATATGCCGTGTACTTGTGTTCAAAACCAGTGTCAAAAAATGAATACTTAACCTTAGTATTGCATGGAGTAAATAATAAACACATTACTATCAAAGTGAACCCATTTCAAGATAGAGAGATTTCGTGGAAACGTTGTGTAAGTGTCATTACGAATTTTCTATATTTTGAAATGCGTAAAATGTGACATAATGTACTGTGACGCTACACATTGACGCTTGAATGCGATTAAATAAAGGGCTCATCTTACCCCGTTCAAGGGTTGGTTGAGCCACCCTAAGGGGTTAGTTGAGCCACGTATATACACTCAGATAAGACCATTAATCATCCCTTGATCAAACACTTCGGGAAGTGTGAAGGTAACACGTTTGTGCATGCTTGCGCAGGATAGATCAGTACTACATCTTCATACATCTAATTAAGCTGTGTTCTCAGTCTTTCAAAGTGTCAGACTGTTCTTATACGACACTCCAATATCAAGCTTCACAAGTGTATTATAACCTAAAGTAACGTCATTTACTAACAACAGGAAAAGTAGTCAGAATCAAATCTTAAAAACACATTTTACCGTTTTCACATTTTATCCGTTTTTTAAATAAAGTCGCCACAACAAAACTGTCAATGTCTAACACATACATATACATTTCTTGATCAGACTTCCACTGATACAGTAAGATATTTTGTGAAAAGGCTTAACTCGAAACATAGGCCTACTACCAGTTTGCCCATTTTAAGAACTTAAATAAGCAATCAAATAATGATAAGAAAGTTCCAGTCAGATTCAAATAAAAACACAACAATGAAATACCATCAATAATTTAACAGTTAATTTCAAACTAGTCTAAGTCGAGTAATTACAGCTCCTAGTAGCCTATTAAATCGCTTCCATCATTTGTTCGTTTATAAAAAATATAATTGGGAAAACTGAATGTATGATAATGTCTGTTCGTCGTGCACCTTAGGCTAAGCCAAAGACCTAAAGCCTAGGCCTAATTTTGAAAAGTAGAAGCTATTAAAGTAAAAAAAAACACTGAACAAAGCGACCCCGCTTAGGGCTGGCATTGTAAACATTTAAAGTAAAAAAGAAGATAATATTGGAGTTGAATACGGATGAGGGACCTAGACCTACATAAATATTGTAGGCCTATACATGTCTCTCATCACAATAAGGCCTACGTTAATTGTATAATGTATTGAGAGGATACGAATATCATAAACCGTAAAATGGCTTGTATTCACCTAATTTGGATTGGTCGATTTTAGCTATACGATGTTATTGTTAAAGAATTTAATTCACAGACACAGACAGCTAACAGACCACGAGAAAAAAGGCTAGATTTTATAGAGCGTACGGATGCTGATTTACAGTCATATCGATTTGGACCTTATGAATATTCAATTACATACTCTGACGTCACGTTTCAATATGGCGACTTGCTGTGTCAACAATGATAATTTACACATATTCTGACAATGACATTTCGTACTACTTCGGATTACGGATAGAATATTTGTATGGTATAGTGTTGAGCAACATATATCAATTTGAAACATGTCTTTGCTTTGCATTTGTGGTAAGTTTTTTCGTAAATAATACCAAATATGGAGTTAATTCTGGAGAATCAATAAAAGTCGTAAACAAAAATTGAGATTTATAACAAACGAGTGATGATGTAATGGGGAATGAGATGAATTAGAGTGTGTATTTTGGTTATGACGACTTTTATTAAATTATTAGAATATTTCTCATTTAATAAAATGATTGTTCTATTTATGATGTATTCGTGATTTTTCGTACTCAATATTAAACACCCTCGTTTAATGCTGTTTAGTACGAAAGGTATTTTAGATTCGTGACAGCTATAGATTTTACAAATACATAATGATTCATCATATTATTATGATAAAACCAGAAATCACTGAAAACCTTTAGTCTTAATCAGACTGAAAAAATCAGTACGAAATGACCTTTCACCAGAGGGAGTTAGGTCGTCTGGTACATTTGGCAAATATATATTGTGCTTTCATGTTTCTAGTTGTTAAGAAATAAGAATAAGATATTTTCCAAGTTTTTAGGACAGGCGTCAAAGTTAGAGTCAATAGTAATCAATCCTGTTTACATTTTTTTATGCAAGCAGTTTACGTGCTTTGAAAGTCTCTCATGTAAAACTTATGTATGAACTATGATCCATTTTAAATTGAGATAATAATAGAGATTGTATATTACTCATCATACTGATATTCATAACAATATGTAATACATGTTTGATTCAATAGACTCTATATTGTAATAAAATATTATGCTATATAGTCAGACTATATAGCATAATATTTACTGTCTCATCGGACCAAATGGTTACGCTGTTACAGAGATAGTAGGGTACTGAACATGTTGATCAATATATGAATCCCTATAATATTACTGGTGCATTTTGGTAAATTCATATTTGTGTGATTGAGAATGTATTGAAATTTATATTAATTAGCTTTAAAATCCAAATGCTAGTTTAATGGTATCAGCTATGGTGGTAGGGCTGGCAACTGCCACCCCAATATTTCGGCCTACAACAATATTCAGTATTTCATTTTTAAAGCAATTTTTCATTGTATGAAAAAATCAACCAGTTTTTCTCATCAGATGTTTAACATTGCCGGTCTTGGTGATAACACGAATACTGTTCACTTTATCAGGCGGTAGCCGGCAATCAACTTCTTCAATATGTTTGTTAATATTATCAGAGATCAAGTTTGACTCAGATTTGTCTGACTCACGTTACCCTAGACATGTTGGTGACTCAAGAGAAGTGGCCAATGAGTTTGTTCGGTCTAAAGGAATGTAAATCAATGCCCATGTTTGGCAAGTTTGAATCAGTCCGACAGGGCCATTATTAAAATTATTGAAAAAATGTTATATTTATATTTATAACCCTACCTAGTACCAGATACTTCCCACCCCTGCAAAAATGTTTTGCAGGGCCTGTGTGGTAAATTTTTTGAGGTTGTATTTTAATAGTTAACACTAGTAAGCTGTGTGATTTAAAATGTGTCATCCCCTTATCATTGGTGGTACTTTTAAATGCATATGTTTTAATGCATATTAGTACACTCCATGATGAAAGAATGAAAAAACTCTCAGTGACTGACTTCTGTAATTGCTAAATTACTCAAATGAAATAAAACTAATCAGCTAGATCGTCAAAATTTGCCATTACATAAAAGGCCATATATTGTGTTGCATTTGATTGGTTCTAACTTGAAATTGCCCATCTACATGTATACTAAACTCTGACAGTAGTCATATGCATTGCCAACCAATGAAAGGGAGTATCTCTTAAAATGGTGATTTCGTGTGCTGCCCTTGTATCACTGCCTCAATCAGCGAGCTTAAAGCGGTCAAATATAAAAATATGCTGGGTTATAAAGCAGCACGTAACCTCAATAGAATCAAAGCACTGTATGGGAGAGTAAAGTTAGAATGGTTCCGAGCACAGCTCTAATCAAATACCTGCCACCATCAACAACCACATGACCCATGGAATGACAGTTTAAATATGGTGAAATAAGAAATGACCAGACAATTGATTTCGTTGATGGTGTGAGCTTGCAAAAATGTCATAACAAGACAAAATAGTCTGGAACATTGCTTATGATTTGATGAAAATGTGAATCTTGAGTCCCTAATATTTAAATGGTTGCATCAACGTAATCCATCTTGTTCCGTTACATCACCGCAGACGAAATCAAAGCTAGATTCTATGTCATCATTTTCAAACTTAAATGCCTTCTTGTCGGTATATTTTTCACAAGTCAAGTTATTATTTGTTCATTGATGACTAGTGGCAAACAATTATTTATTTCAATGTTAATTTACAAGTTCACCAAAAAATTTAAATCAATCCAGTTCAGTAAGGATTTGTTGGTAGTGGTTGCCTCTAAATTCCAAGGGAGGTAACTGTTGGTAGTAGTTCGACTCAAAGTGACATCGTAAATGTGTTAATGAGTATTTACAACTTGTTTCTGTGAGTTCTATTGAAGATTCACCTTGTGCTGTGTACACTGGACAATACTGGAACTTGTAATTTTAAATAGATCTGTGACCAGTGATCGATAAAGTTGATTACTCAAAAGAAACGAGTCACAACTGTGTATCTGTGGTATGAGTGGGTTTAGTCAGAAAGTTCTGAGATTACTTTTAGCAGCTATCGCAGATAGGTTTCAATGGCTTATCAATTTGACTTCAATAGTGCTTGTTTATCCATAGATCCGAGTTCATCATATACATTTTTCATTGATTTGGCAAAGTTAACCTCTTTCTGATGAACTTGTTATTATATCTGTACAGTATACATGGGGTAGAATTAGGTTGATATTTATAAGTTCTTTTATGTAACAGCACTCGGATTAATATTACACGATCTTGTGTGATATGAAATTATATGAAGTTAAATTTAGCGTGGAAACTGGTATTCATATAATCCCTGGTAATGTGTTTGTATCTATTGATCCTTTAGCTTATGCACTTATTAAAATGTCCTCTCTCATTTATCTCCCCATTAAGTTACATGTACAGCGCAACCTCTCCGGAGTGGCCCTCTCTTGAGCAACAACCTCTCTTTAACTCAACTTTGTCAATTTTAAAAACTTGTTTCAAATTTTGAGTCACAACCTATCACAACACCTGAAATTTGCATAGATCTCTCAGAGGGTGTTTCTTTGTGGAGGGTTTGTTTGTTTAGTTTGGTTCATGATTGCTTCCTCAGTGATGTAACCATGATGATGTATAAATTTGGTGTCTCAACATTGTTTTAGAACTATAAACCTCAATGTTATAGCTATAATTGAGTTCATTGTGGTTTTCTGTATGTGTCTTACTTCATGTGATTAGGGATATCATCTGAAGTAAAACATAACAATAGTTTATCAGTTTTAGAACATTTTGAATTTCGGAAGCAGACTGTCTTCAGGGGTTGCTAGACTAAGAAACTAAAGTCAATGAAATTAAATGATTAAGATTCTTTATCTAATTTTAATTCTAAATGCTGAGAACATGTATGAAAGGTCAAGACTGGAATTGCTGGGTCATCTATTATCTTAGTCCTGAGCCAACTGCTGTTGTCCATGGTAAATCATGGTACTGTGGCCATGGTTAACCATGCCAGACCATGTAACATTTACAACAGTTAGCACCAAGACCAACAGGTTTAACATTTTCAAACCATCCCCAACAATTTCATAGTTAAACCTTGGTAATAAGTGGTTGAGCATGGTTTGACTATGGTTAACTATGGGGAACAATGGTCTATTATGCAGGGGCAAAGTTAACATACCAAGAACATCTACTGAGCCCATATAGTTATTTAATATTCTTAGGTAAAGAGAATTATATTATACACAAACTGTAGGTAAACACCTGAGCCAGATTTTACATACACCTTTTACTGTGACATGTAAAAATTGTTAGACTTAGTATTTAATTCAATTTAAATGTCAAAATCTGAAGAAAAAGTTTTGACTCAATTTAGCCAAAAATTGACGAAGTTAGAGGCTTTTCTCTCACAGACAATTTATATAAATAGCAATTGTTGATAAGTGTTTTGTACAAAAAATCCCAATTTGAAGGGTATGGGTCATCTTCCCAAAATAGCCAAAACAAACCCTGAAATATACTATGTATGATCCTTTTTTCTTTCTTTTTCAGTGAAAAAAGCGAAGCTTGTTGGAAACACTGGTGAGTATTGCTTTGTATAACTAAGTATTTTTGTACTTATATCGCGCTGTCTTGTTTCAAGTATATGTATATATTTATATGTCTGTACTTTACCCCATGTATTGAAAATCTTATTGTTGAATATTTCTGTCTATTTGTGTGAATGTCTGATTATATGTGATTTTTCGCTAATAGTATTTGACAAGTTGAGAAGTGCAAATAAGTTACTTCTCTCAACAATGGAAACTTTCAGGTATACTATGAGTTCCAGGAATACCAGAGTGGGTGTGGCCATTTTGCTTTTTAGGTAATGCTAGAAAAGGGCAAATTTTGGTACACAATTTTTATGTAATCATCTTTATTTTATTTTTTAAAAAACCTATGACATTTATTTCTTCATACTCATTTTAAGTTCATTGCAAAATCTACCAACTATGAGGTATTATTAAGTCTCTGTTTTCCTATGCAGTCTACCATGATAGGTCTGTTAATGTAATATAGATCAATTACATCCCACTTCTTCCCACTCCTATAATTACAAGTGCTGATTTCTAAGATAGTATATGGCCATTGATTGGTTCGGTTGGAAATGATTCTTAGAGAGTGTTGTTAAGTAGAAGTGGTCTATAATCTATGTCTTTGGCCATGTCAAATTGAAATGTTTGTGCTACAAGTTCATAATGCATTTCTGGTTGACCATTCATGGCCCTTGTTTTGTCATTTTTGGGGCCATTTATTGCTACCATTCCCACAAATACATGGATATGTTTTCCCCAGTTTCAATTGAGATTCCAGTCGCAAAAGAGAAGGCAACTTGTACAACCACTAAGATTTATTGGTTTTGTTCCATAACATTTGTCTGAAAATACTGTATATTTGTCATAATTGATTAAAGTTTAATATAGTATAAAATTATATAAAAAATGATCATACAAGGTTGACTCAAAATTGGCATTTTCAAGATGCAAAATTACCCAATTTGGGGGAACGTCTGATTTGCAGGTATGCATGTCCATTTCTAAACGCTGTCTATTTTTAGGAAATGGTAAATTTTGACTTACAATGGCGTGTAGGATAGACATCGCTACTCGGATAGACAACGAGTAGCGTTGTCTATATATACGCAAGTGTTAGCGAGTGTTTATAAATCATATAGAAAATGCCACGAAATTGTCTATGTGACTTAGATCACAATTTGTGAACTTACTGGACATTGTATAAGCTGAGGTAATCGAACAGATTGCTAAGAGCTTGCATGGTCTAAGCCATAATCTCTGATTCAGTCACAGTGTATATAATATACTTGGTATAACAATTGATGTTACTGGAGTAACATGTTGTCATAGTTTTTGTCTCCCCTGACAAATATACAACATGTGCTATGTAACGTGACATCACAAATAAATGTGTTGCATTGCAAAAACCATTCTTGTGTTATCATATTCAAGATTTTCCAAGGTATAAATAGAAATGTAATATTTTTTACTGGCTTTGTAAGATTATTCAGTTTAGGTATCAAGCGTTAAAATTACCAATTATATATTTTTTCGGCGTAGTCGTTACAACTAACATGGTTTTGCTATTTGCATATCAGTGTAATGTAAACCAGTCAAATCTTACATTAACCACCAAGGCAATTTCTTTTCATTTAAACAACGTTTGTAACCTTGAAGCTGATTGGTTAACCTTTCGATAATGTGCGTTTACCTTACCGAAATCCACTGAATTGTGGTGAATTTACTGAAATCCATTTTGGATCTGGAGTGACCAGCAATCGGTTTTTTTATATTGCACAACAAATCTTAACATTTGTGCTAGTCCCTGGATGTAATTATGCAAAATGATGAATACTTCAGAAAGTGGTGGGATTATATGCCTTTGTTATATTGACCATTGTATACAATAGGTTTTTATCCATATATGAAAGATGACATTGCTTTCAGCCATGGTCCGTTTTTATTTACTTGTGAATGGTTGTAAACAAACTGTTAGGTGGTCAGTCTATGAAAGAAACGCTTTGTAAAATATTGACCAATAATTATTTCTCAATTAATATTGAATCGACAGTAGTTAAATACAACTAAATGGATATTTTAAACAAGAGTTTTGTGAACTTCAATTGTAACTTCAAGTCAAAGTGTTACAGGTTGCTAACAAACTTATACATTTGGAGTGAACACAGAATATGATCTTTAGGTATTAATAATTTTCATTCCATGCATGGACTAAAATGTTCTCCTTTATACAATTTAAGCATTTAGAAATGTTTATCTCCCCTTCTCCATGTCCCAATGTTGTTTTAACCAGCTTGGACAGATGTTGACCCACTCGTTAAGTTTTAAATTAAAATGATGTTAATTGTCTAGTTTTAAAGTTCTTTAGAAATCCCATAGCATTACAACAGGATAGGCCTAAATGCACTTTTGGTCTCCCATTTAAAGGGTTCATAAAAATACAACAGGCCTTGAAAAGTCCATGAATTGGATGCTAGCCTTGAAAACTCATTGAAGATAGTTAAAACTCTAAAGAAACTAGAACCGTTCATCTGCCTGAAGCTCCTTGAAATATTCGAATACTTACTTTGCTTTGTTAAAAATATAGAAAATAAAGAGAATAAATTGAAAAAAATATATACATCATTTGTTCCATCGTTTATTAAGTATATTAAGATAATCATGACATTTTGCCATTTTTAAAACTTTTATGCGAATTTGAGGTTTTTACTTGTCCGTGACAATTGAAAACAAATCCTTGAAAAGTCCTTGAACCTTGTGTCAGATGTTCTCTATGACCCATGATTGAAAAAAAAATGTAATTTTTTCCTGGATGGGATGTAATTTACTCATATGCCATGGCTTCAGTTAAAATGCATTTTAATATAGTTTGTCTTGTGTACGTGCTACCAATAAAACCTGTTGTTTCTTCGCTTATCGAAATTGTTGGCTACTAAATGCAAGCAGAACTCATTCTGCAGGAGATGAACTAGACACATAAACAGTTGATTTCGGTTAATTTGCACTCTTAAATCTTTCTAATCAACAGCATTTATTGGTGTTTAAGTATACCCATGTCATATCCACACTCTATGATTATTCTGTTTTTTACAGAAGTGTTGTAAATGTGACAGAAACAGACATTTCTGCAAGCATTTTTCTATTTTATTGTACAAAAAATCAATTAGCTTGGACTGGTTGTCGCTGGTCAATAGTTATTTTGGATTACGGTAGCAGAAATAGTCTGAGGCAAAGTGTATGTATGTATGACCATAACATAGGTGCAATATACTTAGGCATAAAAACAAGTGATGTAGGTCAAATAGCATAAAGTACTTTATGTCTGTAAATGTTACCTTACAATTCAATATAAAATGCAGATTTACAGCCATAGTGGGATCGAGTTTGGAGCAATAAATAATATTTTGGTAGTAAACAGATAAATTGTATGAACTACATTTCTAAGAGTTATTAATATCATACATCTATTTACATCTGCTGCTTTGAACCATTATAGTCGACCTGATTGGTTAACTCATTGCTGACCACAGTTTAGTCGATGGTCATGATGCCTTAATTGCCCCACATCGCTGTGGGTTCAAATCCCACTGGGTATATAAAATTGTAAGTATGGAAGCCATCCAGTACTAAGTCCTCCTGAACCATACATAGTTATGGTTGTTTATATAGCATGGATATATGGGTACCAATATAGTGGTATATAATGCACTGACAATGTTCAGTGGTAATTAAAGCAGTTTACTGGGATTGAGCCAGGGCCATTACAAAATATATAGCACTTTCAGCTCCATCGCGTATGCTGTAATTGTCTCAGTAATATAGGACTGGTTTGTCTGGTGTCTAGAGTATGCTGAGTTTGGTAACATGTCACATGTCTACAGCATAGTACAATTATATTACTGTGGCACACTGGAAGTAGGCACAATCTCCAACGTTCACTAGATGACCATAGCTGTGTACGAGCCATAACACACAAGTCTGACCATTTTTTAGATACTTTATATTTTGCAATTCAATTTGGATGACATTCGTTTTTAAACCAAGCCTATTTTACAAAAGTATTTATGTTATTATCACATGATATCCAAACTGTTGAAGCGCTTTTCTCAGTTTAAACAGTTTGACATTTGTTGGGGAAAACGCCTTGTTTAAGTCTGAAAAAAATTTGGTTCATATATTTATGTATAATAAAAGTTATGTTCTTATTATTGATCATTATTGATAAAATTGTTCAAACGGAGTATTAAATCTGACAGCTTAATAAATTTGAACTAGAAATAATATTTATATTAATGTAGCGTATTAAGGTATCAATGGCAGTTAGATGAACATATTTCTGTATCATTTCTTTCATTCATTTTAATGCAATTAGACCTCCTATGCTAGCCCTACCATCTAGTCTAGATAATATGTATAGAAAATTGTATGTATATCCGAATTGTATATCCGATTTGTACCAGCGTCTGATATTGCGTAAAGAAATCTTTGTATGTCATTGATTTTTGCTGCTAAATTACAACTGATGACAGGAAATGATAGTCATCACAAGCCATTCGACTGTAAATGAACTTTTTTATGTGACTAAGCTTGGTATAATGTCACTGATAATGTTGCAATTATTGTTTGGGCATTCAGGTGTGAATTATAGGAAGAAGTGCCTGACTCGACCTGATCTGAAGCCTTGCTTTGAACAAGTTTGATCATAACAATCACAATCTCTTAATTTAGTGCAGGTACTGGTGGGTAACCCAGAATGCAGTCATACTGGAGTGATAAGTGTACGTTACAATAACC
Source organism: Mactromeris polynyma (assembly GCA_032209605.1). Taxonomy (NCBI): domain Eukaryota; kingdom Metazoa; phylum Mollusca; class Bivalvia; order Venerida; family Mactridae; genus Mactromeris; species Mactromeris polynyma. Next base: position 37,028,069 of record JASFXZ010000001.1, on the reverse strand, counting down.
GTTCTGAATCAAGGTAAAATAGATAAGTTAAAAATATTAATATGTTTAAAATTGAACTATTAGCATTGGGTGTGAATATTAAGTTTACCCTTATTCTTTCTTCTACTAAGAAAAAACTTTCCCACATTAATCACCAGTGGTAAGGATCTGATATATGACATAAGATAAATAGGGTCACAATAATGTATGATTATGGTCAGGTAAATTCTCTGCAAAGTACTCACAGTGCCTTACTCTGGGATTGAAATCATTTTCTAAAAGGTCAAGGAATTTCAGTTATTACGTTTTAAAATGAGAGCAGTATCATTATATACTATATATAGTAGACTACTCAAAGAATTCTTATGCAAAGTTTTGTCAAATAACCTGAATAAGTTCAACAAAAGATTTATTATTGACATTTACAGTTTAACCCCATGGAATTAAAATCTCTTGGAATTGTGTCCTCTCTACACATGGGAGTTTCCTGCTTGGAAGTATTTAGATATAAGTATATCATTGTTAAGTAATATAATGGCATCTGTTGATTTCTTGCGCTTTCTCTCACAGACAATTGATTACCGACAGAACTGAAGCCAGTTCTCATTATTACATTTTTATTCACTCTCGGTGATTTCTCCGGGGAATTTTCTACACTGTGCCTGTCTCTAACTGTTTAAACTGGCCGTCTCTGAGTGATCATGCTTTCTGATTTAGTCAAAGAAGCTAATTAGTTTTGTTTATGCTCTCTTAGTGAACCTTTGCTTTTTTTTTATGTTGGTTAAGAAATTTGTTATTTTTCTGTTTAATTCTGATGAATCATTGAGGGTTTTCGTATAATTTCATTCTAAAAAACTGTTTTTTTTAAAGAAACAATCCATAATGGTAGCAAGTTAGGATAAGATTTTAAGGAGAAGTCACATCTCCCTTCACTCAGCTGAGATAGGGAGAAGTGGGTGGGGAGAAATTATGGAGAAGTGGACGTGGCATTATAGTCTACATCATCATCATTGATTACACTAGATCCACTTAATAACTGTTGTTTGATTAGTTGTGGAACATACAAATAAACAAAAACTACACGGCTTCGATCTTGTCAGTTGATGTTTTACATAGTTCTATATAAGTAAGTTAGCATGTTTCCAGGCAGTCTGAATAACTTAAGAAAAAATAGAAGTGTACATACAATAAGAATGAGTTTTTAGCTGTTTATTATATGTAAATTATTTATTTTGTCATGTCCGACAAGTCTCAAAGAAAATATAAACCTTTTTTCCATATTCATATAAATACTATGTCCTTAAGTGTCATATGAGTATCCCTATAAGAAACTTAAGCACTAGACAAAAATTGACCCATACAACTGTTTTGTTTGGATATATAACAAGTTATACTAATGAAAAAGGCGTATTACAAGAAAAAAAGTTGCTGTATAATGGTACGATAAAGTAAATGATGTCAAGTAATGCAATACACCAAACTCAGAATGGTCCTGACAGCATTTAAATGACATGATGTTCCGATAATATTATCACTAATCTCCATTTACCATATTCCCTCTTTGCATATTTCTTCTAATATCTGAGCAGTAAATCAAATCCACTGAATTAATGTTCGAAACGATATAAAAACAAAGCTGATTAAATGTAACATCATGTCTCACACATGTTACAGTAAAACCTCAATGAAAGATCACATAAAATCTAGAAAAATGTTCTTTTTGTTGAAAAAATATTATAGATACCTTCGCATCTAACTCGAAATTTGACAATCGCCTGGGTCACAAAAACTATAGACAATCATATATCACCTGTTTTAAGTGTAATTGAAAACTGCTGTACACATTGCTAATAAAATGTACATTTGAAACAGGTTTTGTTTACCAAAAGCTGTTTTCAGTTCCTCTGTCGTTTCTAACAAATTAAATTAACATTGTGGTCTTGATATAAAAATAAATCAAGCTTCAGCATCTAATGTATACCCACTTCTCCTGATACTATCGGCTTGATGGAGGATTGACCTCTGATTCAGGTCTATAATTTCATTAATAGCTGTTACAAACATATTCGAACATCTGAAGTCAAGTCTAGTCATGTATACGCGTAGGTGTAACTTTTGAAACTCTGATCAATAAGAAAGTATTATAACATAATAGGGGAAGCAAAATGATAGAATAATATTCCCACATTGTAACATGATTGTACAACAAGATTGATAAGGGCATGGAATAACTTATGAAAGTTGGCAGTAAGTAATGTCTGCCACTCGCTACCTGAGATTGGTTTTTGACATCAGAAGCATGAGACTTTGTATTAAAGCAAAACCTTCAAGGAAACCCTTTCAAAATGATGCGAAAATTCCCAAAATGCATTTTCTTCTTTGTCTCCTAAAGTGGCCCCCCATCCATCGCCTTGAAAAATTGTCCTCTTTTCAGTTCTTGGGTCAATGACTCCCCTGTTTTGTTGCCATGAAATGTTAATCTATATATCTAGTTACATTATCGTCATAGGTAATTGTTAATTATATACTATTATATGTATATGTGAATTATCCTCTCATGTAATATTGAACCAGTATGTATAGGTTATAGCTCATATATTGGAATTATAAGCAAACTAATTTGTTTATAATACTAATATGTGAGTTATAACCGGCTTATAGTTTACTGTCATATTGATCACTTACCAGATTTACTTAATGAAATCACTTAATAGATATTGTGCGAAATGCCATAATAAACGGACAAGTTGGCCAAAATTTTTAAAAATTCTGGATGCTCATTGGATGTTAGAAACAGGAAGAGGCGGAGTGAACTATATTTAGTGATATAACACATTTCAAGTGTTAATATTTCTTCATGGTCATTGATTCTGGTAATAATCAATATATCTGTACTGTGCTAGGTTTGTGATAATAAGGGCCCTGTTTCCATATTATGGTTATATGCCTTGACATTGCTCCCAATCATATCGTGACTTACAATTACCCGAACATTTATACCATGAGTTGTGTCAATTAGGTATCTTCCTATTTCTTTGTCAGTCATGACAATCAAATGTTCAACATAGTGAATTTGTTTATTTATTCTGTCCGGTTCCTATCACGAATAAGTTATTCATGAAGCTGAAGGAAACTATTTCTGTCAGTGCTTCTGTAATTGTATTTATTGCATGGCTGTAACTTAGGATGTCCTATATAGCCATCAATTTTAGCTGCTTAATGGCAATACTTGTGTGTTTACCACTATCCATTCTCCTTGTCTGACCTTGTTTAGTGTCATCTTTGATCTGTACTATCAATACCTTGCTGAACTTATTGAACTTATTTCTGATGTGTTTGTCCAAGATATTATTCTTGTATTGCTTTTATGTTTCGTGTCTGTGAATAGAATCGCTTAACACAGCTAATGATGACAATTAATTGAACAAATTGGAACATGGTTTGGTCCTGGAGACTCTGTTTAAAAACGTTACTAGGCAGATACAATCTTGCGAATACATGTATTAATCATCATATTGAAAGTGTGGCATTTTTTTCTCATATTAGATAACTTTGTGCAAATGATTGATATTACTTTCTTTAGAATTACTTTAACATACAATGTACTTTCCTTTTCAGTATTTGTTGTTTCCAGTCATGTTACCTGTTAATACCCTTGTATATATATTTTTTGTTGCTTAAAACTATCAAAAGAGTAATCTCCCTTGAATATTGTTATAATGAGTAATCTCCCTTGAATATTGTTATAATGAGTAATCTCCCTTGAATATTGTTATGACGAAGGATATTAAATTTTTACTTCAAAGTCATTGAATAAATATTTTGTTTAGTATATTGTCTGTCTTGAATCTTCAGTATTGTCTCATAGTCATACTATCTTTTATTCATAATTGATGTTTACATGCACATAGGGACTTGATTCAAAAAATTTATGGGAAATAATATCCCTTAAATTTTTGTGTCACTCCGTGTGGGTATACATGCCTTTCTACAGTACATTTAGAAGGTGCTGCCTGGCTAATAGTGTATTTATTTTTCTATTAATGGCATAACAATGACTACAAGATTGACACTCTTGCCCTATTAGATGCACCAGTCTCATTTATTAGGACAATACAGCAGAATAAATATTATTTTTGGTGTATTTGTCATGTAATGGTTATAATTTAGTTGTATAAATATGTATATAATGTGTAATCCTATTAATTCAAAATACAGGAGTATAGACACTTTCTGTAACCCTTTTTCTTGAATTGAAACAATGGCATTGATTTATTTGTTTCACATTATAAGCAAGCCAGCACCCTTATTCATTGTGGAAAGGCCATATTTTTATACAAGTATTTACCATATATATGTATTTGTCTTGTACAGAATGTTCCATTACCATATTTACCCTGATAAGCTTTTCAATCCATTTTTTGTGTTTTCCCCTTTCTTCTAATGAATGATACAACATGTATTTGTCTATTTGTGTCAAGGTCAGGGAATTGTCGGCGAACCTGGTACACTCCATCAATCGAACTCTGTCGGAAACTCTTTGTCTGCCATAGCAGGTAAAAACGGCACAATTGAATCTTGTATTGCCATTGTCGATTTATTCTTTTCGTTGAGTTCTTTTTGTTTGAATTGTTTCTATGGTTCACTTTTTGAACCTCTTATTTTGTCCTCCAGTGTCTGAAGAACTGTCATCGGAAATCAGGAAATTTCTGTCATATCTTAGTTTTTGGCTCCAATGTTTACACACATTGAGTTTCTGTTAGAGTGCACTGAATTGTGCTTGTTTTTAAGTTTGAGCTCTACTGATCAAATGATTGTAGATAACTTTTAGAATAATTAAGCCTCAAATTAATTAATTTATTGTCATTAATTTTGATTATTATATCCACTGTAAATTTTCCTCAGAAACTTTCAAAATGAATTTACATTTAGTTAACAATAAACCAGAACTCCTCAATATTAATTAATTATAAGATATCAGTTTTATAATGCTGAAACTTATAAATTAAATTTATAGAAAACTTTGATCAAGATCAGTAGAGCTTGTTTTTACCTACAGTGTCTCCTGTTGTTGTTGTTGTTGTTGTGGCTTATTTTGTTGGCAGATATTAATGCTTTTAAAGTTCACTTTTTATTTAAATTTCTGATGATAATCATCTATAGTTGCCTCTGTTTTATTCCCTTGTAATTCACTGCATTTGAATTTAAGTTCTAAATGCAAATATGTATTTCTATTTTTACTAGAATGTGCGAATGGATTAACCATAATTCATTTTTCAAGAAAAACTATGTTTACAACTGTCACCAGAACATCAAAATGTCTGTCTTCATAATATAGGATCTTACAATTTCAAGAGATGGTAATTTGCTGGATAAATGTTGCTCTAAATATTAGCATTTTAGTGTCTAGAGATTCCAAAAAACAACAGCAAGAAATCACATCATCTTTTAAAATTTCCTGCAAGAGTGCCTAGGGACCTCTTTTGCCGGATCTGTTAGATTGTGGCTATAACTACAGGCCTGAATTGCAATAAAATGTCATATTGTGCATCTGCTATGTTTAAATCAATTTGCTATCAGCTTCTGTAATGCTGGAATATTAATTTGTTTTCTTCAGAGACTTAAATTTGTTTGTTACAGATTTCACGTTTTATCAAGTTTTTAGATCAATAGAAATTCTGGTTTTCGTTTGATAATTTTTTTTTTACTTTTATTTATGATATTATCTGTGTGCCTTTTATCTGTATAATGTTATTGTTGCCTTGGTAATAATATCATACAGTGTGTAATTTGAGTTACAGAAACTCACATACATTTCCAAGTAGTGATGAAGTTGTTTAGTGCTTATGGTTGTAACATATTTACTAGTTTATCAATATCAGTTTGCTGCAGAAACATCATCACAGCAACTATACAGGAGCTTCAGCTGCCCCATGGAGCCCTTGCCCAAATTTCAACTGATTTTGAAATTTTGCATTCTCATGCCTGACCACACTCTCACTTCACATCAACACAGCATATGCTCCTCAACACATTACCACACTTCATTACACACCCACACAACACATGCACCTCAACTAGGGTGTCACACTCTCATTTCATGTCAATACAACACATGCAGCTCAACAAGGTGCAACACTCACATTACATGTCAATACAACACATGAACCTCAACAAGGTGACATACTCTCATTACTTGTCAATACAACACATGCACCTCAACAAGGTGCCACACTCACATTACATTTAGATACAACAAATGCATCTCAACAAGGTGTCACACTCACATTACATGTCAATACAACACATGCACATTAACAAGGTGCCACACTCACATTACATGTCAATACAACACATGTACCTCAACAAGGTGCCACACTCATTGACATGTCAATACAACACATGTACCTCAACAAGGTGCCACACTCATTGACATGTCAATACAACACAACACACATACCTCAACAAGGTGCCACACTCATTGACATGTCAATACAACACATGTACCTCAACAAGGTGCCACACTCATTGACATGTCAATACAACACATGTACCTCAACAAGGTGCCACACTCATTGACATGTCAATACAACACATGTACCTCAACAAGGTGCCACACTCATTGACATGTCAATACAACACAACACACATACCTCAACAAGGTGCCACACTCATTGACATGTCAATACAACACAACACACATACCTCAACAAGGTGCCACACTCATTGACATGTCAATACAACACAACACATGCACCTCAACAAGGTACCACACTCCCATAACGTATCAGTACAACACAAAACATGCACCTCAACAAGGTGCCACACTTATTGATATGTCAATACAACACAACACATGCACCTCAAAAAGGTGCCACACTCCCATAACTTATCAGTACAACAAAAAACATGCACCTCAACAAGGTGCCACACTTATTGATATGTCAATACAACACAACACATGCACCTCAACAAGGTGCCACACTCCCATAACTTATCAGTACAACAAAAAACATGCACCTCAACAAGGTGCCACACTACCATTACATGTCAATACTTTACAACACATGCACATTACAAGGTGCTACACTCACACTACACGTTAATACAACACATGCTCCTCAACCCAGTGCCACATTCTCACTACACATCAATACATTACATGCTCCTTAACACGGTACCACAATCCCACTACACATCAATACAATATATGCTCTTCAGCACATTGCCTTGCTCTCACTACATATCAATACAACCTATGCATATCATGACAGTGCCACTCTCACACAACACATAAAACCAACACAGACACCTCAATTACACATCAACACAGCTTGTATGATTACACAATGCAGTAATATTCTCATCATTATCAGTATTTGTTTAGAATTAGATGCAAGTCTCCAATAGGAGGAATGATGGTTTAGACATGGAGACTGCATGGCTAGCTCAGTTGGTATAGCGCTGTGCTGTCAACGAGGAGGTCTGGGTTTGATTCCAGGATGAGGGAGATCATGTTCTTCGATAGCATTCGGCAACAGTCATTTCTTCTCCACCTCTGGTTTATGTGAAGCCGTCAGCTGCTTTGAGACAGGCAAGCTGGTTATTGGGTGATAATTAATTCCAGGAAATCTGGTTAGGTCAGCTGACCATCATATATACTGGTAACTGACAAAATGTTGGAAAATAGCGTTAAATCCAATAAAACAATGAAACATTAGACCTAGAGCATTGGACTCCTGATCTGAATGTGGTGGAATTCTACTGCTTTGGTAGAAATGTTTCCTTGTTAGAATAAAAATATCAGGCATAAAGAGTGACTAATATAAGTTGTTACATTGTATGATTGGTTCCATTGGGGAATCCGACGTATTATTGCAGACCAGAAGTCTAGATACTCTCTTGGACTGACCTCTGATTGATGAAAATGTATGACATGATTCTTTTTGTATTCTGTTTAGAAAAAAAATGAGGAAATTGTTAAATGCAATATCTTTATACTCAAGGGTTTGGTGCAAACCTTTTGTTGCTGCTTTGTTGCCAGAGTTTAGTTATTGGTACTATACATGTAATTTGTGCGAAACCCTCCAAACATTAGTGCTACCAGGGTAATTGCTATGACAGCTTCAATAATTCCCCCATGTGTCGTTTTGACCTGAATTTCTCCAGATCTCCCTGCGTATATCCACGTAAGAATTAATGTTTCTTCTATTCAGGCAATTGACATTCCTAGATTTATGTTCAGCATTGTATGAGCCATTTAGATAAATTTAGAATGATATTTTCAAATGTCATGAAAGGCATTTGTTAATTTGATATAATGCATGTGTTTATATGATATTTCAAAGTTATTGCAAAAATCATTGTTGGTGTTTTATAGTGTCGCAGTTACATGCTAAGCCCTCGATATGAGACTTGCATTAGTGAAAAATTGATTCTTTTTCAGGGAACGTTTTGTTTCCTCTTTGTAATTTTAAATGTGGCCCTGGAAATGGTGATAATTATTTCTTTGCCTAAATTGACATGGATCAGTCATGAAAGTTCATTTACCTGTTTGCTGTCAATATGACAACATCAAGGACTGGGAATGAACTCTGTGATTTAGGCCACCTGTAATATGTTGTTCTCTGAACAAACCACAGACCTGAATCACTTCTTTTTGCTCTGCCATGTAGGATTTTTTTCCTGTAATTTTCAGCATTTGTAACAGAATCAGAAATAATCTTTAAAATAATTACAAACCCTGCAGACCCATCACCCAATGCAAATTTTGGATGTCCATGTACTGCCTTTGGGTGTCCATGTACTGTCTTTGGGTCTCCATGTACTGCCTTTGGGTGTCCATGTACTGCCTTTGGGTGTCCATGTACTGTCTTTGGGTCTCCATGTACTGCCTTTGGGTGTCCATGTACTGTCTTTGGGTCTCCATGTACTGCCTTTGGGTGTCCATGTACTGTCTTTGGGTGTCCATGTACTGTCTTTGGGTTTCCACATACTGCCTTTGGGTATCCATGTACTGCCTTTGGGTGTCCATGTACTGTCTTTGGGTGTCCACGTACTGTCTTTGGGTCTCCATGTACTGCCTTTGGGTGACCACGTACTGTCTTTGGGTTTCCACGTACTGCCTTTGGGTGACCATGTACTGTTTTTGGGTGACCATGTACTGTCTTTGGGTGACCACGTACTGTCTTTGGGTTTCCACGTACTGCCTTTGGGTGACCATGTACTGTCTTTGGGTGACCACGTACTGTCTTTGGGTGACCATGTACTGTCTTTGGGTGTCCACGTACTGTCTTTGGGTCTCCATGTACTGCCTTTGGGTGACCATGTACTGTCTTTGGGTTTCCATGTACTGCCTTTGGGTGTCCATGTACTGTCTTTGGGTCTCCATGTACTGCCTTTGGGTGACCATGTACTGTCTTTGGGTCTCCATGTACTGTCTTTGGGTTTCCATGTACTGCCTTTGGGTGTCCATGTACTGTCTTTGGGTCTCCATGTACTGCCTTTGGGTGACCATGTACTGTCTTTGGGTCTCCATGTACTGCCTTTGGGTGTCCATGTACTGTCTTTGGGTGACCATGTACTGTCTTTGGGTCTCCATGTACTGCCTTTGGTGTCCATGTACTGTCTTTGGGTGACCATGTACTGTCTTTGGGTTTCCATGTACTGCCTTTGGGTGTCCATGTACTGTCTTTGGGTCTCCATGTACTGCCTTTGGGTGTCCATGTACTGTCTTTGGGTGACCACATACTGTTTTTGGGTGACCATGTACTGTCTTTGGGTGTCCACGTACTGTCTTTGGGTGTAACCTTTTTTGAGGAGTAAGAATTTGTATTCTCGAAAACATAATTGTACTGAAATACTGTGACCTGGCCTTGGTTTAGGTTTATGTGTAAGTTTCTATCAAGGCCATATCTGAGTAACCACTGCATGTTTTTAATTCAAAACTTCCCAGTCATCAAACCTACTCGAATAAAGTAACTCATTAAGTTAGATAACTCTTACATGAATATAATGCAAGTTTTGGCCCTTGTTGGACTTAGAAACTTTGGTTAAAGTTTTGCGTGCAAGTACCATCAAGGCCATAGTGCAGTAACCTGTGACTGCATGTATTGGCTTGATACCTTCACATAAGGCTTCCCAGTCATCAAACTTACTACTCTACTATAATAAGTTAGAAAACTCTTGCTGGAATATATTAAAAGTTATGGCCTTCCATTTAATTTTTTTACAGATTCTTTATCCCATACTATAATAAAGATTATATATTCTGAGTTTGAAACTGATATAATATATTATATCAATGGCAGCATAGTGACAGGCTCTTTCGCATAATGGAGCACACTTTCTTATGTACAGTCCTTGTTATTTCATTGCAGGCCTATGTTTTATAGAGTCCTCAAATCCTATAATAAACTTGCCTGTTCATATTTTGTTTGGTAAAAATGCATACATTTTAAAATTTTAGTTGTGATGTTTAAGCAATTTGGCAATGTGTTAAAAAGAATTGGGCAAATAGTATTATATTTTGGTGGTCTCATATCGTGGGCCCTGTTAATTAGTTGCAAGATCGTTAAATTAAGTTTGGAGACTAAATATGGAGTCAAATTGCATGTGTTCATTTAATTGTCGGCTTGTTAATGGGACCTAATTCGGTAAATGTCGCTGATGTAAACAGCCTGGCTTATATGTCTGTTTAACTAAGGGAACCTCATAATGCTTTAAAATTGACAGTAACCAGAAATAGTTCCTTAATTGTCTGGCAATTATTATAACAAAAACCCCAAGAAACAATTGTAAAAACACCATCATGTATGATTTGGTATGCCTGATTGGTATGGTAACCTGGGACTTGTTGATTGATACTATATCTTTCCTGGGCTGTTTCATTCCTTGTCTGATTCTGGAGATAAAGCTGGTTTATGGTGAGTTAGTTGTGGCAGTCTGATTGATTTGTTAGATTTTCCATGACTACTGTTATGGTGAGGCAGTCTGGAATTATAACAACTCCCTTGATATTTAGTAATGTTGTGTACCATTGATTATTAAATACATACAATATCAGGCTGAGGTCAAAAAATAAGAAGGGTTTTCGGTTATTATTTAGACAATTAACCACCGCTTGCTGTATGAATTTACACTTAGAAATATCAGTAATGATGTCATATGTTTGTGGTACCATGATCTTTTAGTAGGTTGGAAAAGGATACTCTTTCGAACATTTTGTAAAATTGTTTGAGATTATTTATATACAGTCGATCTATTTGTGATAACTCGAAAGCTGACAACAGACTGACGAAAATATTCAAAGAAATCTTGCTTATCATCATGTCTGTGACTTGAGCACTATTTACTCGGTCTCGTCATAATTGCGTTTTTCATGAATATTACTGTTAGAATATGTGTGTATAATGTTTAAAAATATAGAACGAACAAATGATAATTTTCAATGAAAGTGTTTATTTTCATTATTTTCCAATATAACTCAAACTGCTTGGTAAACTCAGTTGTAGATTAATTGATAGATACCGAATCTATTGATCTCACCTCATTCATAATTTGAAAAGATAATAATGCAAACAGTGGTAGTTCATGCTTCCCATGTTAGGTGTGAAAATCACCAAACATGTGGATCACTGTATCCAAGTTTTTGCAACTAATTTAAGCCAATTGTTAAGAAAGGGACCAAAATAAACTTATTTCATGTTTGAGAAATCTCACTTTTTTAGTATACAATAAAGTGTAGATTTGTCTGGACCGACATCACATGCATATTCAACTTTCCCCGTCATTTCGAGATTTTGCATTCCAAATTATAGTATTTAGGAAATGTGATAATTTGGACATTTATTTTTGTCCCTTGAATAACAAAATGGCTTAAATCATTCACAAAATATTCAGATACAGTGTTGTCATAGTTTCCACATGTGATTTTCACACCAGAAAGGCAGTGATCGAACAACTATTGCTTGCCTGATTATCTTTCCAAATTATGAATGAGATGAGATCAATCCTTTTGACATGAACAATCTATTAGTCTGCACCACACGCACACTCACACAAGATAATGACCACACAGATCCCAAAGAAAAACATTGGAGTTGAGGAGGTTAAAAAGCAATGGAAGAAGCCCATTCAAATATGTTATGTGGGCCAGATCTATCTTTAAATGACAAAACAAGATTTTCCCCAGTTCAAGACCTCTGCAGTTCATCATAATGAAACACAGTCAAGGCTTTCTTGCAAAGAAAATTCATTTATATCTCAAAGGAACTGTCACAATTGATTGTTCTTATCCAACAACATCTAAATATTGGGTTAGAAAATCTATTCCTAAAGTTATTAATGAAATGTTGTTTCTCCTTCGCTGATCTGCAAACACTCTCCAAACCAAGATTTTATATATGTGTACAGTGTAATTACACCTTAATACCACCTCAATAATAGGACCATCTAAACAATTATCAAGGACCACCTCAATGATAGGACCACCTCAATGATAGGACCACCTCAATGATAGGACCACCTCAATGATAGGACCACCTCAATGATAGGACCACCTCAATGATAGGACCACCTCAATGATAGGAACACCTCAATGATAGGACCACCTCAATGATAGGACCAACTAAATGATAGGACAACCTCAATGATAGGAACACCTCAATGATAGGACCACCTCAATGATAGGAACACCTCAATGATCGGGCCTCCTCAAAGACAGGACCACCTCAATGAAAGGAACACCTCAATGATAGGACCACCTCAATGATAGGACCACCGCAATGATAGGATCACCTCAATGATAGGAACACCTCAATGATAGGACCACCTCAATGATAGGACCACCCCAATGATAGGACCTCCTCAATGATAGGACCACCTCAATGATAGGACCATCTCAATGATAGGACCACCTCAATGATAGGACCATCTCAATGATAGGACCACCTCAATGATAGGAACACCTCAATGATAGGACCACCTCAATGATAGGACCACCTCAATGATAGGAACACCTCAATGATAGGACCCCCTCAAAGTTAAGAACACCTCAAAGTTAAGAACACCTCAATGATAGGACCACCTCAATGATATGACCACCTCAATGATAAGACCACCTGAATGATAGGACCACCTCAATGATAGGACCACCTGAATGATAGGAACACCTCAATGGTAAGACCACCTCAATGATAGGACCACCTCAATGATAGGACCACCTCAATGATAGGACCACCTCAATGATAGGACCACCTCAATGATAGGACCACCTCAATGATAGGAACACCCCAATGATAGGACCTCCTCGATGATAGGACCACCTCAATGATAGGACCACCTCAATGATATGACCATCTCAATGTTAGGACCACCTCAATGATAGGACCACCTCAATGATAGGACCACCTCAATGATAGGACCACCCCAATGATAGGACCACCCCAATGATAGGAACACCCCAATGATAGGACCACCTCAATGATAGGAACACCTCAATGATAGGAACACCTCAATGGTAATACCACCTCAATAATAGGACCACCTCAATGATAGGACCACCTCAATGATAGGACCACCTCAATGATAGGACCACCTCAATGATAGGACTACCCCAATGATAGGACCACCTCATTGATAAGTACACCCCTATGATAGGAACACCCCTATGATAGGAACACCTCAATGATAGGAACACCCCTATGATAGGAACACCTCAATGATAGGAACACCCCTATGATAGGAACACCTCAATGATAGGAACACCCCTATGATAGGAACACCCCAATGATAGGAACACCCCTATGATAGGAACACCTCAATGATAGGAACACCCCAATGATAGGACTACCTCAATGATAGGAACACCCCTATGATAGGAACATCTCAATGATAGGAACACCCCTATGATAGGAACACCTCAATGATAGGAACACCCCAATGATATGAACACCCCTATGATATGAACACCCCAATGATATGAACACCCCTATGATAGGAACACCCCTATGATAGGAACACCCCTATGATAGGACCACCCCAATGATTGGACCACCTCAATGATTGGACCACCTCAATGATAGGACCACCTCAATGATAGGAACACCCCTATGATAGGAACACCTCAATGATAGGAACACCCCTATTATAGGAACACCCCTATGATAGGAACACCCCTATGATAGGAACATCCCAATGATAGGAACACCCCTATGATAGGACCACCCCAATGATAGGACCTCCTCAATGATAGGACCACCTCAATGATAGGACCCCCTCAATGTTACGAACACGATTTGCAAGTCAATTTTCACTGTTTTATTCTTTATTCAACCTCAAAAATTGGGACCACCTCAATAAGATGACCAGTTTTCAAGAGTCCCAAGGGTGGTCTTATTTTTGAGGTTTTACTGTATATACATTATAGAGCTAATTTAATAATAAGTGACCAAGAGAACTCTTTAGTCTAAACAGTAAGGCAGTTCTTAATATCCGAAACAGTTCAAAGATCAAAGGGGAAGTTGTTGCTTGATGTTCATCCCAGCCCATCTCTGCCTGTCCCCTACGAGGCTTGTTCGGAAACTATTGAGACACTGGGTTTTTCCACAATTTTTGAACCATGGCGGACAATGAGATGCATATGTGCATGGTCACAATGTTTGAACCATGGCGGACAATGAGATGTATATGTGCATGGTCACAATGTTTGAACCATGGCGGACAATGAGATGTATATGTGCATGGTCACAATGTTTGAACCATGGCGAACAATGAGATGTATATGTGCATGGTCACAATGTTTGAACCATGGCGGACAATGAGATGCATATGTGCATGGTCACAATGTTTGAACTAAGGCGAACAAAGAGATGTATATGTGCATGGTCACAAAGTTTGAACCATGGCGGACAATGAGATGTATATGTGCATGGTCACAATGTTTGAACCATGGCGGACAATGAGATGTATATGTGCATGGTCACAATGTTTGAACCATGGCGGACAATGAGATGTATATGTGCATGGTCACAATTTTTGAACCATGGTGAACAATGAGATGTATATGTGGTCAAAACATTGCTGTGGAAAAGCATTACTTCCATATCATGGTCAAATTGTGTTTGTTGTATAGTATCACTATCAGTGATGTGGCTGCTGCTATTGTACTTGTAGTTGTTATTGATGCGGTTATTATAGCTTGCAATAAATATAAAAATTGAAAATGTTTGACTTCTGTTCAGACCAATCTAAATTTTGATGTGTCGAGATAGGAGGACCTAACTGTACCGAGCATATTTACTACGTGTATGTCACGTACATATAAATTTGTCATTGCTCCCAGGCGTCTGTGGTTAAAATGTCAATGAGGCTTTATTTGAGGAAACATTTACAACTCTCTACTCTCTCTTGCACAGTGTTATTCTAGTTTCTGTAACAATTGAAATATGGGTCAATGTTTTCTTGGCAGTGCATTCACTGGGAGATATTGGTTTATCAATACTTTCACTACTATTCCTCAATGGTATAATGGGATTCACACCAGTCTAATCTCGTATTCCAGGGCATATCCATTTCAAATAACCAGAAAAAAACATCACAAAATGTGTGCTTCAGTTGGCCAGCAGGCATTATGAAATGAGATGGCTTGTAAAAAGCGATGATAACTAATTAACATGACACAGTGCAACTTAACTGCTGAAAATGACAATTTATTTTCATTCACTGTTATGTATTTATTTTACTAAAACCTTGCACACCCTTTGCTTGAAGTTGGTCCATCCAAAATCTATTTATAATCATGTTTGTAAACATCTCGTTATAGTTGGAAATAGTATTATAGTCACCTGATATTTACCTGGATTTTATGAATAATATTTCAAATACAAAAGTTCGGTGAAATGTACATGGGGACTTTCGTAAAAGTTCGATTAAATGTACATGGGGACTTTCATAAAAATTCGGTGAAATGTACATGGGGACTTTCATCATATGTTTGTTATTGCATCCCTACTCAACAAGAATGACAGTTTTGTCGTAAGCCTGTGGCAAAGACTAACAAGGGCCAGTTAAATATCGTCTAATAATATCTCGGAAGCTTCAACCATTTAAAACCATTGAGGTGAGGACATCAGTACTTACTTCTTTGTTAACGTTTGCATGCTGAGATCCTTGATCCTTCCATTGGATTTGGATTTCACAGGGTTTTCCCTCAAAAGTTTCAAATTTGGTTTTCTGAAACCCTCACTCAGCCATTTTTTGGTGACACTGATAATTTTGAAAAAATGAGAATTAATTGCTGGATGCATTATATGATACTAGATGTCAATAATGCAAGGGTTGGAATGATATTGATGTAGTTAGTTACTGAAAAAAAGAACAGGAATAAACGCACAGAATATATCAAAAATGTGGATTGTGCAATCATTTTACTCAGCTCGCTTATTGATGGAAACCTAGGTGTCTGTCTTGGGTCTTCTTCTGTCCTATATTAGCTAGAAAAATCACTGTTTATGTGACTAACAGCCTTGTAACAGGACATATTTGAACTGGCTACTGCAAACGTGGACAGTTTATTGCCCTTCTGTTGATGTTGTGAAGCTATGCCATCATGTCTTCCCCGATCAATACAATTCTGACTTTTCCAGGTATATGCAAAGGTTAATTAGCCTCAGTCAGAATAATGTTATATGTTATTATAATATTAGCATTATTATCACTACTATGTTGTTCTACTGGTACTGTACTGGACATATATATTACTCATTATCTTGATATGTCGTATTTCTCATAAATTATGAACTAACCTTTGAAGTAATTACTTGGTGACCAGCGCAATAGTTAATTGTCAAACCATTTTGTCTGAAGGATTTGGATCTCAGTAATTGACCAAATTTTTTGTTTGCCTTATTAAGGCATGAGAATTTTTCAACGGATTCTTGGAAATCTGCGGATTTGACTCTTGCAAGGGCCGTTTTTGAGACAATTTAAAACCGGGAGCTTCAGCGTCTCCTTAGGCCCCTTGCCAAATTTTCAGCTAATTTTGAAATTTTGCATTCTCATGGCTGCTTATTGGCCTTAGTAGATAATACTGCTCTGTGCCATATTTGGCAGTTAAACCATGGTTGATGATAGCTGAACCTGGACCATAGTCAAAGATGGTGATGTTTGCTGGGACAGCAGTGTAGCTGTATTTCCTATTCAATCTTGTTCTTGTTACAATTAATACCAAAATTGCGTTACTAGAATAAGTTTGACTTGATTTGAAAATTTTAAGATAGTTTTGCTCCTTTTTTGTTTATTCTACTTCACTCTGACACATCAGTGCCATGACGAACAGTGGATACAGCAGATCCTAGGTGTTAAAAGGACCATGTCTGTTCACTGATGGAACTACAGTTTCTATGATTTGAAATTTTCTTGTTTTGAACTCTTTCCTCTGTGAAGCATATTCATTCGATTGTTTGAATGCAGCAAATTCTTTACTATTATTTCTCTTCATTTTGTCTGATATATTACTATGGTTAATTGTTAAAACCATTTTATCTTAGTGTTATGAGAAGAACCTGTGATTCATGCCTTTCTCAGCCAGACAGCTATTAGCCATTAGATGGTCTCCTGAGTTTTGTAAGTGTATTGATTCGATAATGACACAAGTCGAGAAAATTTTCTATCCACAGTATTTGCCTTTTTTGTCCTCTCCGTATACTTGATCAGTTACTTCAGACTGAAGGTAACTTTATGCTGCTGCATAATATCGGCTGTAAGATTTCTTATGATTTATCATGATTATGCAAGGGTTAGTTTTTCTTATTAGCTGATTGCTGCTCAATTTGGATAAAAAAATGTGAGATAGGAGTTCACTGATTTGGTTGGATAGTGCAAAAATGGTAACTTTTTTAAAGAAATGATGGGGTCTCTGCTGCTTTATTAAGTTTTCCTCAATTTTTCCTCTGACATAATACACTGAACTCATGACCTATCACACTGAACTCATGACCTACCACACTGAACTCATGACCTATCACACTGAACTCATGACCTATCATACCAAACCCATGACCTACTGCACCGAAGCCTTGACTAGTTCCACACCAAACCCAGGACCTACTGCACCAAACCCTTGACTAGTACCACACCAAACCCAGGACCTACTGCACCAAACCCTTGACTAGTACCACACCAGACCATGACCTACATTCAAAGTGGGTACTTCTTGTATTTATGCTGTTTTGTAAAATATCAATTTAAATTGATAGCCTCGGGTAGCTATACTGATTTTGCTGATTGAAAAAAGGGAGCATATTGTTTTACACTTGTCAGTGGATTCTTGGGTCAAATGTATAATGTACGGTACCTTATTGAAATCCTCTGAATTTGGTGAATTTACCGAAATCTATTTTGGATCTGGAGTGACCAGCAATCGAAACATCTCCGCAGTTTTTATGTTGCACAACTAATCTTAACCTTCAAATTGTGCCGACCATCTTTTGTCAAGATATTTTTTGTTTAAAAGTTTGTTCAGCATTAAAATTATCTCAATTTTCCGATCAGCTTCTGGCATGGAGTGCTGAGTGTGAAGATTTGAGCTAACTTAACTGATGTTTTTTGCAAGGAAATAACCTCGAATTAATCAAGATAATTCAGAACCTAATTTAATCATAGGATTACCTTTTGTGCACAGATTGCTTCAGTGTCTGCACTGATCAACTGAGATAAGAAGTTGAAGTTGTGAATAATTAAGTGGGGATTCTCTTTAGTCATATGTACAGTTATATGCGTTGAAAGAGACAATTTTGCTGTTATGTTATTTTAGTGGTTGAAAGATTGATGGGATCTTAATTAATACTATGAAAAAAGCTCAAGGGGGAGGGCAGAATCTAATATTCTTGCTCCAGTTTTTTCTCATCTGAAGTGTTTTTGTTTTTTTAGTGGTAATCAAGAGTGTTCAATGTAATAATACCATGGTGACTTCTTTTATTAACCTGATCAAAATTAAATTAGACATGGGAAATCATTGCACAGTTATCCAAGTTATCATTAATACAAAAATGTAACTACTTTTTTGGCAAGAATGTTGGGTTACTAAAATTAGACAACTGGTTTGATAAAGTATAATGAGATTGAAGGAAATCCTTGTATTGGTATTGGTGTATTGAATGTAAGATCAAATTGTTATTGTAGGCAGAATATTCTTACAGAGGCAAAATGGATATCTTTATCATAATTGTTAGGGGGAATTAACTACATGTGTGCTGTGTAATGATTCAATTTTCTTTCATATATATTCATAACATGTTTGTATATGATTAACACACAGGCACTCTATTCAGTCTATTACTAATATATAAGCTGGACTGCTATTTTTTTTATTGATTGAATGGAGTGCCTGTGGATTAACACTAGTGATATTTCTTTAATGGCTAAACGTAAAGACATATCGAAATGTTTTAAAAATAATAATTTGCTGTAGATCTTGATTCACTTCGCTTTAAATGAAAGGCCCAAGGTAATCATTAAAACTGAGTTTTGAGACCAGTAACTGTTGTTACCATGCCACCGTGCCATTGGTCAATTTTAAGACTACATCTAGAAACAACCAATTATAGACACTGTTGTTTTAGACTGGTTCAGAAACTGATGTGAAGAAGTGTCGAGGTCCAAGATTCAGCTACGACAATGATGGATCAAAACCAGTCCATCAATTTATGCCATATCTGATTAATACTACCTGCTTAATACATCTACATTTTCAGTATACCGGATGTTTTAATCTAAGAATTATTAATACAAATGTTATCATTGTCCTGTCCCTGCAATTGCGAAGGATAGCTAGACCAAATTCTTGTTAGGAATCCTCATTTGGCATATATTTATGAATTTACTATGCAATTATGTTCCAAATGATACATAAATATAAAGGCTGTTGAAGGTGTCCGGAAATTGCTAGCTTACCTGAGAAAATCTCATTTTGATCTATTCTGATCACTGTTTGTTCACTGAGTGTTTGTTGAAGTTTGCTTCAAACTTCTCACAAACGGCTTGATAGATGTTCATCAAACTTGGCACAATTATAACCTCTCTCATGTGTATTCAAATGGTTACATTTGGCTGCACACAAGGTTTGCTTGGGCTTCAAATAAAAAGAAAATTCAAACAACTGTCTACCACATCCTTGTAACAACATTTCTCAAGTTGTTTCAAGCTGTTTTGTTACACTTCTTGCACTTAGGTTAAAGTCGGACTGATTCCCGTTTGTGTCAATTATTGTGCATCATCTAAACGCCCACTTGGGCCTCTTAGTTGTAATTGTTAGAGATAATTTGGTATTAGCCAAAAATGTACAGATTGTCAATATTCTAATTTATATGATAAAATGGCAAGGATTAGAGAAAAACTTTGGTTCGAAAGATTCATTGGCGCCAACTGTCTCTCCCGTGCTTTTGATTTAGATTACCTTCACTTTTATATTTCCATATCAGGTCTGAGAAGCAGTGAATTTGTTCACCTTATGTGAGGAATACAGAAAATTCCAGCATACATCTGGTTGAAAAATTCTGAAAATTCCTGTGGGGACTGCAGTTAATGGTACAAATTAAGGTTTGATTCATTAAATCAGCTACGGAAGGTTCAAGTAGTAAGAGATTTTTTGATGCACCAGATTTATTTTTAGATTGTGTTTTCCATTTTTTGATACAGGTAATTTATGATATTGGTTGAAATTTTGGTGTATTCTGTCATGCATTAAATCATAGATTATTACAAATTATGATAAATATCATAGTCAGCCGTGGCGCTGTTATAAGCAGGATGCAGAATCTTCAGTTCCATGCCAAAGGTTGCTGGTTCGAACCTTGTGAAGTACTTACAAAAAATACATCCTTATGCTGAAAAAGAAATTACAACTCTAAAAGATATAACTGACACCGGTCCACAACATTTGTCTATTCCAGAATTATGGATTAGGTGTTAGTACTCATATTAGCTGCCATAAATGAAATATTGATTGTTGGACATAACTCTTAACCTACTCATGAAAATGGCCCCTTATCAACACATTTATTGAGGGGTCCGAGTGGGACTTTATTTAGCTGCGTATTACAAGTAAATAGTGTAACTCTAGTTCGACCATAACAATAATAAATAAGATTAATATTAAGCTGTCTAGATTATAAGATATAGTTTCTTTATCAAATTAATTACCATTTGTTTGACATATCTATATGTCTTAAGGTGAACTTTGATGGGTCAATAATTGTTTGGAATTCACAGTTTGCCTGACCTCAATTTTAGCCTGGCGTTGGTTTTCTGAGAAAACATTTTTTATATTATGTGTACATTAATGTCTGGGTTCGTATGAATATGCTCTCCGAAAAGACTCAGATGTTTATTTTTTACAGCAATCTCAATAATTGATTTACATGCTTTGTTATCTGTGACTGAGACTTTCGTTCGTTCTTCTGTACCAATGTTTACTTTCCATTACTTCGTTAAATGTTTTTCTTACTGGAAACTTTGACACTATTTTTGAACAATGTACTATTGTACTTTTTGTTTAGATAATTCACAATAGAATGACAATGAGAATTGTTTTGCTCTCTCTGAAAAAAATAACATGAGAATACAGTAAATTCCCAATTCAAGACCACCTCAATAATAAGACCACCTCAATAATAAGACCACCTCAAAATTTAATAATACAATTTTCAAGTCCATTTTCATTGTTTTGCTCTTTATTCATCCTCAATATTCAAACAAACCACCTCAATTATTAAAGATGATCATTTTTCAAGGGTCCATAATGGGTGGTCTTATTACTGACGTTTTAGTGTATACAAAAGAGCTGTTATGCGATGTTTAATATCATATTTTTTTAGGACAAATGGAAATTTTATTTATAACATAATAATTATATGGTGTAAATTGGTGATAACAGCCATGTATATTTTTTTGTTAATTTACTAGTGAAATAACAACCATTGTGCGTGACATCACAACATAAAAAGCTAGACATAGACGTGCTCAAATGATGTTGACATTCTTAAATATTAATTTTGAACAAAGTTTGACATTTTATTTCATTGAAAATTATTGTCTTTTTAATTTGAATATGATGTGTGAAATGATCATTTGACTCGTATCTTGTGGTTGAAAAATTGAACAGAAAATTGTTTGAACTACTTTGTGTTGCGTGAGCTTTTGTTTATCAAAGACCGACTTACATACGCCATTATATAAGTTTGCTGCTTGCATACGGAGGAATTAAGATTATGTTTTGACGAAAATCTGCTAGTGTTTCTGCTGTTATGCCATAAGCAGTACTTTACATTCGTGGTTATTTGTTATTGAATTTATAAGCGTCATCTAAAACAGATAGAACTCGGCAAAGCCCTGTTTTAGCACACATGTATTTAGACTAGTTTAAAATAAATTCAGTAAAAAATACCACTCATGTTAGATCCTGTCTGTATGGCAGTTTTGATAAAATAACGGTTTTAAGCTAAACCTTGGATATGATTTAAAAACTGAAATTGTACTGTGGCCTGTGGCTGTCAGTAAGGTCTGAACTACTTACATGTATATGTATATTCTGTATAATGTATTTAGAAATATTTGTTTACTATAGGTATCTAAATATTAGGCAATATTTTGTCTAAGATTTTAATTATTATTTTCCATCACTGTATAATATAAAATGAGAGTTGTATTTGTTTTACAAAACTGTTGAATTTATTGTATTTCTACCTAACAAAGAAAGAAGGAGGATCAACTGATCAGTTTTACATTAAATCGTTTTAGATATGTTAATTGTTTGCTGAAACTATAATAATCCAATTATTGGGTAATTATATATCAGGTATAAAGAACATGTTGTGTATAAGTGCTTGTTGTATTAATTAAAGAAATAAATTGCATGCGTACATTATTTATACATCAACAGTTAAATGCGGATATAAGGGAGTGGCATTACATGTTATGGTCAGTCAATATTTACCTGGTATTAATGAATAATCATACAAAGCCATGAATTATCGTCGTAGAAATATGAAAGAAGAGTGACTATCAACATATGTATAATTGTCAATTCATTAATTTTTACTCGCAAAAACATCAATTCATACAGTAATATGTGCTGGCTATGTGGGCCTAAAATACTTCCATTTATTAAAGGAAAGACATTTCCATGGTAACTATGACATTGTTTCTTTTGTAAGTGATATTCATGTATCAGCAATTTACAATTTTATTTTAACATCATGTTTTTGTACCTACAAGTACAGTTGTTTATTGAAATAGCACTTATATAATCAACAGGAATTTTTTTCAGATATTAAATGTCAGACACTGTTGTAGCTAAGGATACTATAAACCTATGTTTTATGTGCAGTAGTTATCCTAATTAATGCTCATGCCCTATTTAGATGCACCTCCAAAATTGTTGAGAACCCGAAATATTCAAAAAAATATGTCATTTTGCAATGTGCCGGGTATTTAAATTGGACAACTACGGTATTAAGTAATTGGTTCATTTTAATGGTAAGAAATGTTGGGACATTGTTCGTACATTTAAGTACAAAGAATTCAGTTTATTGAATTGGAAGGTTTTTCTCAACGTAATATTGTTAATTAATAATATAATGTTTTAAGTTAATTATCCTCTTTAAATTGGTTTTCTGTAAAAGCTTGTTGTTTTTTGTACCATGGAGTGTTACCATAGCAATAAAATACGTTTAAAAAGGAATTCTCATTTACAGGATACATGTATTAAGATTTAGAATATTGGCAGTTTGACAAACGTTTTACGAAACTTTTTATATTATTTGTCGAATGTTGTCTTTTATTACAGTTTAGTTACGATTTTCAGACAAACTTTGTTCATGAAAGTTTCCCTTAAACTTCAAAATGTTGTCATATTTTATATTTTGCAGAGAGATACAATACATATGTGGTGTTGAAGCTTCAAAATGTTAAATCTACAACGATATTGGTGAAGGGAAATAACCCATGCTGGGAGCAGGACTTCTTATTGTAAGTAAATAATTGTCGAAAATATAAGATTTCCCATGAGTGGAACTTATTTACAAGTCTGCGTTGCTTCAAATGTTTTATTGAAGTTTCTTACTTATTTTGGATCCTGTACAATATCAATACTGTCTTGTTGTATTTCTACAACATCATATGAGACAATATTCAGTTGTGTGTGGTTATTTATTTTGTATCGATAATTTGATTTTGCTAATGCTGCTTGCCAAGAGATTTTGGTGAAGTATTGGTATATGTATGTTACTCGTTTAGATACAAGTAATAAAGATGTTTGTCTTATTAACATCAATTAACACTTAATTAGTATTTGAATGATCTTGTTCTATGATGCTTGCTAATTACCGCAAATATTATAATAATGGCACCTTACATTTTGTTATCATCTGGGCTCTCGCTGGGCTGATTTTTTTGGGAGAAGTGACTTCTCCCTCCAGTCAAATTAGGGAGAGGTGGGGAGACTTAAAGGAGAAGTGATATTTTTTGGAACATCGATATGCGCGTTGTAACCAGTTTGTTTGGATACATTTCCTTATTTCAACAAACAGATGAATGTTTTATTTTATTACAAAATCGACAAAGCAAAATGTGAAACAATCATATCATATTTAATAACCAAGCGCATTTCACAAATTCAATATAACAATGTTACATATGAATCATCAACACACTAATATACGTTCATTGCAATTTCATTCTTCGTCAGTTTTGCAGTCAGGAGTTTCTGCATAGGTCTCAGGTAGCTCAGTGTTGACCACTGCACCACATTCAGATGTTGTTTTGTTGAAAATATACAAAGAGAATTTATTGAAATAATACTTGTTAATAATATTCTTTTAATGCATTTTCTACTATTCCGATTGATTCTGTTTCATTTTTTTTAATATTCATTCATTGCGCTGACTTCAAGTAACATTTAGGATGAAACTTCTAAATATGCATTGCAGTGGTTATTTTAAAACATAGATCAACAGTTCAGGACATTGCAATGTTTTTTACTCGAGTTTTGTGCTAAGAATGATAGTTATGCATTACTTTTTGGGAATAATCAAATGATAATTGGACATACGATTATTTTTCGCTGTAATATGCAGCACAACGTTAAATTACTTTCACTCGCATTAACTCAAGTATTTCGCAGTTTGCAGTTCGAACGACGTGTTCAAAAGTCGCCGAAATACAATTAAAGAACCTACCTTTTACTCATTTTCCATATCGTAAAGTACCCGACACAAATTCATTCCGCAAAAGTGCTGATCGCCGTCATTTAATTGTTCTTAAAGTTGTCAAAAACAACACCTGAACTGACAATTTGTTAACTGTTACCCGGCTTTCGTTTACTGCTACGACGCCTCTACGTTGAAGCTGGGACAAAGTAATTGGTTCCTAATGGTCCCCGGCATTCACTGTTTATTGAATTTGTAATGAAAACGAAAGTGCCGATGCATAACAGTGGGAAACATACGACATGCTGATTGTGTGGTGTCAAATCAAATGGATTACATAATTTTTTATGATTCTTCTACCCAGTCTATACATGTCGCTCTGTATCGGGCGATCTGAATGGCTAATTATATTATTTTGACTGCGGGAACGCTCCGCCTACCTCTCGCTGATTGACATCATCTGAGTGTCTGTAACTTCGCCAAAATTGTGGGCGAAGTCAATTTCGCTTTGATCTAGCGAATGGGCAAAGTGTCACAATTTTAGGCGACCACTTCGCTTAAGTCGCCCCCTCGCGAGAGCCCTGATCATATTTTGTCTTTATTATATAGATTATAACCATTTGTGGCCATAATGTTTTTGAAAATTTAGAAAGAAATCATTATTTCCATAGTAACAGACTAAATGTTGATTACACACAATTTTGCTGAAATGACAACTTATCAGACTGGTTCTCAATCTTACTTGAAAAAAACATGGGGTTGTATATATAATGCCACGCTGTTGTCGTGGTGTTTCTCGATAATATAATGCTGCTTGATTGCAACTAATTCATGTTGTAGGTACCACATTATTTTTCGGTCGATACATTATACTGGGAATTGTACAGATTGTGCAGATATTGTTTAATAATGATGTGCTTTAACATATCTTGAATGTTTAAATGATGGTTTGCAAAATCTGTTGCGGTATTGAACTGGTTCAGCAGGTTTATAAGGATAGAAAATAAATTGTTTTTATTTATAACTAACCATTAATTATATTTTAGTTCAATGTGTTACTTAAGGAGTACAATAATTATTTAATTCAAGAATACGCAGTCTGCTTATAATTGCATGGATGTGATTTTTCCGTGAAATTCAGCAGTTTTGGTTTGCCCAGAGGTCGATCTCGAAAATGTTAAAATCGGAGGAGACAATTTGCAGGGCGGGGGTAGGTTACAAAAAATATAGGTCTTATAATGGTTGACACAATTTTAAACATAACTGTGCAGTTGTTGCTGTTCCTGTCTTGAATTGACAAACCGTCCATTTATTGTACCTGGCGTATGTCACAAAACAAAGGGATGCAAGGAAACCCTTCCAAATGGTGCACAGGCCTTTGGTTCCCAACAGTGGCATTGCCCATTGTCCCCATTGGAGCTTAAGGTAGCCCATAAACCCATCACCTTGATTGTTCCCCTGTTTTCAGTTCTTGGGTCAATCACACCACTGCTATTGTTGTGATTCAAGATTTGTTAAGAATTATGATGTTGCTGTCGTTGTTTTCATTGAAATCTGAAATCTCAATAAATACAATGTATGCTGGATTGTTGAAGAACAAGAAAAATCAGGCAGATAAATTGTATGAATTTATTGTACATCAAAGTAAAGGCATTTTTACATAATAGCCTTATACTGCTGAATAATGGAGGTATACCAGACACGATAAAGTATGTTTTTCAGTTCAGGCATTATGTACACAAATGGCGTTTGCTGAGTTTGCTGTTTTTTTAGCATTTTTGTGTATTCTCTAAAATGATAATGCTATATTTTTTTCACCAAAATATAGGCATAGATATATTAATCAGTGTATTATGACAGTTTTTTATTTCTTGCGTAAGAACTTAGTTTCAATTTTACCATATAAAGACAATAACACTACTCTTCTGATTCTGTGCACGTTGGTTGCATTCCTTACATGGGAAAGTTGTCAGTTGCTTGCAGGACGTCAATCAGCATCAGGTTGTTACTTAAATCCAGGAAAACTGGGTAAGTCGACTAATGACTGTAAACTGTTAAAAAAAAAATGAAAGCAAAAAATTTGGTTGCATTTCCAAAATAATAAAAAATATTTGCAAAAGGCCTCGGCATTTAAAATGGTCAGGAGTGATGAAAGGGGATGATTGGTCAAGCCAAGAAGGTAGTGTTTGTGTTACCAGTAAAGTATTTTTATGAAATTCTGCAGATTACGCTATGCAAATTTAATTATTGGCTATCATAGTTTTTCAGTCTCATTGTATTGAAGACAAGAAAACAATTTATGGAGATCAATATTACTGCAGTCAGTTTGTAGTAGCTGGTTATTGTGTCTCCGGATGCATCACAGTATCGATGAAATTTATCGGAGAATGATAAAGAAATCATATTTTCTCTGTGTGATAGACAAATACATTGCTTTAAATAAAATTGATATGCAAGCTGTTGGCTGAGACTACAGGGAATAATATTTAATCCGTATTCTTGGGTTTGATTTGAGTCTGCTGAAATATATACATATATATATATAATCTTCATGTTCTTTTCTCTCCCCCACTCCCCTTTTGGGCTGTTATTTCTGACTGTCTTGGTTTGTTCCGTATTCCATCCTTTAACAAGGTTCGCAAAGTCTTGAAAAGTCCACTTGAATGTGATGCCTACTTCTTGAAAACTACTTGGAATTTGTAACAGCCAAAAACTCGTTTGAAAAAAAAACAAATAAATTTTGGAAATTGTCCTTGAATTCTTCTACTGCAAATAGAAAAAGGACAAAAAGAAACAAGCATTCCAACCATGATGAAAAAATATGGAAAATCGACAGACCTATTTTGACAGGTCCAAGTAGGCAATTATAGGCAATAGTATGGTAATACAGTATGGTACGGTAATCAACACGTTTTATGTCCTTTTAAAGTAATTGTCACGCTGTGTATTGTTATTCGTGCTGCAGTGGTCATCTTGGGGGATAAACTTGAAAAATACGCTGGATCCTTCTTCTCTTTACAGAAAGTATCTACATTTTTAGTCCTTGAAAATCTGAAAAAGGTACTTGAAAAGTCCTTGAATTTTTTTCGGGACATTCTGTATGAACCATGTTTAAACCTTTTCCCCCTTGTTGTCCCTTTTAATTGTCTTTTAAGAGGCTTGCAGGGAAGATTGGGCAATTGTCTAAATGCGTTGTCTCTATAAAGTCTTTATTATTATGAATTGTCCTTAGTTTATGGTCAGCCAGACCATTCCTTGCGTCCCTGTTCCCATGCATGCTTACCCTTGCATCTCCTCTCAATGCCTAATGTTTTGTACACTGTTGTTTTCCTGGGGGTCTGTGTGGGGAGGCATTGTCTTTTGTACATGGTGTTCCATGTAACTACTTGATCTTATCATATTTTATATGATTATAGGGATCCAATCGCAAGGGAAATTTGATATATTAATTTTTTTCCTGAATGTTTTCTTTCGGAAATGTTTTTGTACAATATCCATATTTGGCATTGTCAATAAGGAAACAATGAACAATTGAACTGACACTAATCTGACAATGTTGAATGTGGTATTACTTTGTCAGCATTATTTCTGAAAATGATGTATTGAGGATATATTGCATGACTTGTCATTTATAGTAATTTATAAACAATTTTCCGAAATCAATACTAACAAGACGAATAAAATGGTAATTTTGTTGTCGTTTTTTTAAACAAGTTTGATACATTCCATAATAAAGGAATACCAATATTATATTTGATATATATCTTATATAAAATAATTTTTCACCATACTGTAGGAGTGGTTAATTATCACTGCATGTTGATTGCGATTGTATGTCATGTGTTATAATTTCACTATAGTGCACTTATATTATGGAAAAAAGTATGCGGGTGTAACTTTGAAACAATTGTCTGCCATGTTATCTATGATATAAATGGGTGCCCGGTGTATTAAAAATATTGAAAAAAAAATTCTCACTATTATAAATTACATTGATGTTTTAAACTCCTCCTATTGTGCCCACGCAAACAGAAATTCTCAGCAAAACTGTTTTTTTGTTTAGATAAAGGATAGTAATAATGATTCCAATTCTAGTCATGTCGCCTTGTTACTGTTTATTATGATAAGTCTCTACTGTCTGGCCATCCTAGTGGAGTAAATTCCTAGGCAACAGCTAAATATTGGACTGAAGCCATTTACATTCAGAGTTTCGTATTATCTCGGCTTACGATCGGTACAACTCTGGGAAACGGCTTTAATATTATACTGTCCTCTAGTTTAGCGTGCTGGTCAGGATTTGACTGTACCGAATAATGATGCCTTGTTTCCTGTTCTGTTTTATGCAATCTATTTGTAGGTAATTATGACAATGGAGGATGGGGATAAGATTCGTTATCTTCTTTAAATCTTAGTCTTAGTCTTTAATGGAATATGCATATCACAACAACCAGATGCCATATCATAATTGACTTCTTATATTTCATGCGCAAATAATATAGTATTGCGCTCAATTGTAATTCTTCAGATTCTTCTCTTTCTGATGCTTATTGGACAGATTGTTTGGTATACTTTTCCTTACATGTCACCTTGTTATGAGGACCGTATTAGGTAACAGTCACATTGGCATTACAATATGACCCGGATGACAACTTTGGTACTTTCGACCTTGAAGCGACGCCTTCATGTCTTGGAGTGAAATGCAACATCTCCCTGGTTACATATCGTTTTTCAATAGTTAAGCTGGTAATGGCATCTTAGACTATAGTTTCTGTCCAAGGTCACCATTACTAATAAGAGAAAATCGGTTTTCCCTCAATATCTCCACTCTACTTAGGCATATTAACATCAAACTTGGTGTATAGTAAGTATATGTGAAGAGCTCGATTGGGATTGCTTATGGTCCAGCTAAGGTCAAGGTCACCATTACTAAAAATATAAAATCAGTTTTTGCTCGATATCTCCACTTTGTTTATGCATACTGACACCAAATTTGGTGTATAATAAGTATGAAGAGCTCGCTTGGGATTGCTCATCTGACAGTTTCATGCGTTGACTTTGCTTTTATGCTTTGTTTACTGCTTTGCAATACCTTGCAATACAAAGGCTTTCCTAACACATGAATTTTCTATGAGAAAATGTTCGTTACATTGAAGTAAAATGACTTAGTGTAATTAGTAATCTACTGTTTTGGATGTTGAAAACCTGGTTTCATGGTATTGCCATGTTTCCTGTCATAGATTCTCTCTGTACAAGTTCTGCTCCATCAATGTTCTTTGTTTGACATTCTTGTTAAGCTATGTGCAAAAAAACCTTAGGAAATTCCTCTTTGTCTTCTGTGTAAATAATGTTGAATTTGACAGAATTATTACCCAAAATTTGATAAGGTTTGATTACTACACACTTGGGAAATTTCTTGATTTTATACTTGGTTGATTACTGTATTGCTGAATTATATCTGAGATAGAAACAGATTGTAGCTATATGTGGATATTTTTGTGGGTGTACTTTAGGCATAATGTGGTTATTGTAATACATATATTTGTAGCTTTAAGCGGGTATTATCATTTTCCTAGACAGCTCTTGTATTTATGCTTTCTCAGCCTGTCTGAACTCAAGTATGGATGTCTGGCTTTTAGCCTGTCCAAACTGGTAAGAAAGGCGTCTGGCTATTAGCTGTTTCTAATCAATAGGAAGAAGTCTGGTTTTTAGCATCGGCTTTTAGCCTGTCCAAACTGGTAAGAAAGGCATCTGGCTATTAGCTGTTTCTAATCAATAGGAAGAAGTCTGGTTTTTAGCATCGGCTTTTAGCCTGTCCAAACTGGTAAGAAAAGCGTCTGGCTATTAGCTGTTTCTAATTGATAGGAAGAAGTCTGGGTTTTAGCATTGGTTTTTAGCCTGTCCAAATTGGTTAGAGAGGTGTCTGGCTATTAGCTGATTCTAATTGATAGGAAGAAGTCTGGGTTTTAGCATTGGCTTTTAGTCTGTCCAAAATGGTAAGGCTTCAGTCAGACTTTTAAGAAAGTCTAGTTTTTCAACTATGCAGACATTTTAGACTATCCTGACTAGTTAGGAGGTTTGGATGTTTGGCTATCTAGATTGGTAAGAAAATCTTGGCTTTAAGCATATCCAGAATGGTATTGAATTCTGGCTTTAGCATCTAAGCAATAAAATATATAATAGTCTGTCTATGTTTTTTGGTGAAAATTAATTCCAGATATGCAGGAGGATAGCACCAATATTATTGGATATATAGGATATTCTTACTGTAGGAAGTGTTCTGAAATCTACAAAATTTGTACTTCACTTGACTTTATGGACCCCCATAGAAATGTTAATTTCTAAACTTTAAGAGATGTTTTGTCTTTCCTAGGTAGTTTCGGGACAATATCGGCACCACTACAGAGGTTTATGTTTTATTTGATTATGGTGGGGTGAATTTAATCATAGATTAGGCTGTGCTTCAATTGATTTGTTTCCCAATTGTGGCTGTGTGTGTGTTTGCTTGATATTCTGTTACTTAGGCATATTTTCTTTAATGGTGAACATTGCTTTATGTGTCCAGATTGTCTGTGGGTGTCTAAGATTTATGTCTGTATACAGATATCGTCTGCATTTGTTAATTCTTATCCTATTTCAAGTTAACTGTGGTTCACACTTCAGTCAATTCCTTATTAGGTTGCTGACTCTTTATACAGACAATCTGATGCACAGCAGGACGCAGACCTGTCAATCATGTCCATTGCTATCAGTTCCTGTCTCCACTGCATTATTTTTGTTAATTCTTATCCCATGGTGTGTTTAAGGTGATTGACACAACAGACTACTAAGGAGTAAACTACAATACTAAGGACTTTTCATACTATTTTCAGAATTTATTAAAATTGGGAAAATACCGAAAATCACTTGCTCATTTCATTGTCTTTTGGAGCATACCGTTGATTACCCCTAGGTTCTATATGAACATTCCCTCTTGTTGCCTGTTTTAACAGAAGTTTTTAATTTCCTATAATATTATCTTATCACAGCTAGATTGAACCATGAACTTCAACGTCCATGAATTTGGAGCGAGTACATGTTAGTAACCCAGGAACAAGTCATTAATTATAAGTGATTAATACAAGCTGTAAACTTATGTAAAACAATCGGTGTCAAATAAGTCAGTTTAAATTTGATATTCCCTAAATGTTCTCTGTCGAATACTAATACTTGGTAGGTCGTGTATGTCCCAACCGAGAATGACCAAAGAGAGTCAGACTTAATTGAGTTCTGACAATTAAGTTAAAAGATGGAAGCAGAAATTATCACTGGTCCATGAACTTTAGGGCTCATTATTTTAGAGGCATTGATTCCAATGTTGTCTTTAAATGAGGTTGTCCTTAGTTGTTCTTTGGTTGGCCAGGCCATTCCTTGCACACGGTTGCCATGCATGAATGATTACACTTGCACCTCGTTAGTGCCTGATGTTTTGTGGACTGTTGTTTTCCCCGGGGGGGGGGGGGGGCGGGGTATGTGTGGGGAGGCATTGTCTTGTGTATGTGTATGTGGCATTTCCTGTAGCATCTTTTGTACTGTATACTGGAACCGTACAGAATAAAATTAGCATAATATTGTCCACTCCCTCTTTTCTACCATGTTCTTGTTTTGATACTGGAGCTGGTTTACCTTCTAGCTGTTCTCATTTATCACAAGGAAAAGCTATTTAGATTTCTCTTCACAAAACATGTACCTTGGTTGTAACAACGATTTTGATTTACAGCAAACTTCGAATTTCTTAACAATTCTGTGGTCTCTTTAATTTATTTACTGGAGGAAAGTTAAATCATTGTAAGAGATTGTCATGTCTGCTTGATTTGTGACTAGGTTTATGTTAATTGAAAATACAGTGCAATTAAAATTTGCATTCAGATCGAAATGAATTTCATTTACAGAAATTCTATTTTGTGTTTGTTTTGCACAAAAGTAAAATATCAGGATAGGCAATTTATTTGAATGATAAATAGGAAACATTTACTTTCTTGGATACTGGTGTTTATTATCAGTTATGTATCTGCCTGTCATTGAACTTTGAAATTTGGAAGATAAAGGAGAACTTTGAAACATCTGCAATTCGTCATCCACCTTTTTATACAATCTTTGAGATATTCATGCAAATCCCCCAACCTAATATCATGCTTTAGAATAATTTACAAACATTGCACTTTTGTAATAACTATCCAGGATATCTATTTATCTCTAATATAAGACACAGAACACATTAAGGACATCAGACTTTTATGGCAAATGCTTATTGAATATGATTTTATAACCATCTCATTGTAAAATATAATAGATAACCAAGCTCCTCATTTAGTAGGTTGTCTCGGATATATGCATTTTGTATAAATGTTCCTGTTTGCTGATCTTCCTCCTGGCTTTGCTAGCTGTCTGTTGGCATTTGGAGATTCCATACAACAACAGTGTTTGTGATTACACCCATACAGCTTTATATAATTGCAAGTCTGGGTAATGAGGAAAATATTAGTGTGGATGCTGTCAGCGGAGTAAAATCAATACGTAAACAATGACAATGTTGTGGGTTTTGTGTATAATACCATTATCAGCAGTCTAAGAAGTAAAGTAAGTTTTCTGGTTAAGTCATTGGCATAGCAAGTTTTGGGTATAGTAAGAAATTGATGGCAAATTTTCTTGTTAAGTTGTGGGTATAGTAAGAAATTGAAGGCAAATTTTCTTGTTAAGTTGTGGGTATAGTAAGAAATTGATGGCAAATTTTCTTGTTAAGTTTTGGGTATAGTAAGAAATTAATGGCAAATTTTCTTGTTAAGTTGTGGGTATATAGTAAGAAATTGACGGCAAATTTTCTGTTTAAGTCGTGGGTATGGTAAGAAATTGACAGCAAATTTTAAGTTCTTGGTATTTTTTTAGAGAAATTGATGACCATTTTTGGTTCAAATGTAAGTATTTGTATTGTGAAACTTGCATGGATACTACATTCTGACGATAATATACATTTGCGTGTTTTTACTGACACTTTTGTTACAAGTTTTTAGGTTGGTATATGTCAAACTGGTTTGTGCCGCCAGTATTGATAATATAAACTTCTTAAGGCAGTGGTTCTGTATTATGTTGCTAAGTTTCTCTTTCTTTTTAATTGTTCTACTCTCCATTATTTTATTTTGTTCCCTTGGACACTTTGTGGGGAGAACCAGTGTTACATAAATATGTCCTTCTTTGTGTGCCTCTTTCTCTTTAAAATTGACAAGTATTGTGTAATCATCTAGCAGTATGTTCTATCATTATCCCCTGTGCTAGATATATATTGATATGGGTAAAAGCTTACAAAAAGGCATTTAGTAGTCTGATGCCTTTTTCAAAAACATAATTGTTGTTGGACTCTGATTTGATTGGTTTTCTACTTGCAGTGAGACTGATAGATTGGATGCTGGTCTCATTATAGAAGTGTGGAACAAAGGAATGTTATGGGACAAGCTTATTGGTCTCCATTGGCTACCACTTCGAGGTGTCCATTTCTCAAATCAGGTAATATATACAGCCTTGTAACAGGGGTTCCATTTGACTCTGAAGTTGACCCTTTGACCCATGGAATCTCCAAACAAGGCAAAATTTGACCTTCAGGATTCTGGATAAAGGGTCAAATTTTCTCTAAATTACAGGAATTTTGGCTGTAAAATGGTAAAAATCCAGTAACATTTTTCCAAACGGACCATTCAGATTCAGCACCTAGTGGAACCCCTGTAATAACTGCTGTTCTTTTGTTTGAGCTTTTCTTATAGTTCAAAATCTGTTGTTTGACAAATTCATGGATAGGAGTTTTCTTATCTGTTAATCTCCTGCTGAAATTCCTCTAGTAATAAGTCATTTATTTCTAAGATTTGATAAAGTGTGCCACATTCTCCATTGGAAAGATCAGTATCTTCAGCATCTATACACTGTATCTGGAATTGGTTTTGTTTGTGTTCCTGAAATTCAGATAATACCTCACACATATCCTACTGATATTATGTCAAATATGAAAATTGCTTTTTGTACCTTTCAAGTTAGTAATGATTTTCAACTAGATTTTCAGTCTGACATATCTGCAGTGTCTTGAAGATTTGTGATATTAGATGATAGCTGGAATCTGCTGAAAACGGGCTTTTATTAAGGGTACAAACACAATTTAAGTTTAGAACCATTGATATTCTGTCAGAGGTTAAATCCTGTCTTTGTTTTTATAGCCATTTGAGCATGATTATTTATTGTCCTAAAGGATTTGTAGGAAAACCCATATTCAAATCAATCTGCTGAAGATCTGTTGAGGAAAGAAACCATAGCGATTAGAGGGGGACAGGTTAGATCGCCTCTGTCTGGGGAAGGGGGTGGAATATATCACCTTTCTCATTCTAAAAACATTTATGAAATCAGGACTGGAAATTGTTAGGCAATCACTTAAGTCTAAAAAAAGAGTATCAAGAAGGTTTTCTTAAATGGTAGAAATTTTGAGCCAGTAAAAGATGCATAGGAATTTAGAGGATAACTTCGCTCATAGCTCATAACGTTTTGATTTTGCTTCATCATTTCGAACTAAATTCTGTTTCGGAAGTCTCTCTGCAGTTTGCAGCTCGGTACCTTTCATTTTCTCAGAAAATCAATGGAGTGTTTGGAATTGACAGCCAATGAAATAACTGTGATTAATTGGGTTCTGGGATTAAACTTGCGTCCTTGGGTCAGATGTGTGGGAGCTGTAATTATTTGGTTAAGTACAGACGAAGATTAGGAGAATAAAATCTTATCTGCTTCAATAAAGAACCTTTGGGGTTTAACCCTTAGTTATTTGTTTACAAATATTGAGATTTTGACTTGTTTTTTAATGTTTTGCAGGAAGGTGATGGGAAATGGATGTCCTTGGATAGTGAATTGATCATGATGAACGGGGAAATCAAAGGAACACGTTTTCCAACGGGTCATAGTGTACTCATTGATGCAAGATTTGAAATACCTTATGGTAAGGCTGGTATTGTAATGTTGATCTGGTCTGGTTTACCAACCGGTCAGAGATTATAGTTTTTGTCATCCTTGACCAGTCTAGATTTTAGGAAAATGTTAGGAGAAAATCTAAGGGGAAGTATAAGTGGAGGGGACCTGTGTTGTGGACAAAATGGTACCCATTGTCAGAATTGTAGCTATTTTGTTGAGTTCACAAGCCTAGCCAAATCATAACCTGCCAAGGTCATGTAGTGACTATTCCAAGGTAGACCAGCTGACCTTCCATAAGGCAGCTTGCTTCCTCACAAATTCCTCACAAATTATATGTCCTAGTTGGGATCGAACCCAGAGCGGTGAGGGGCAAGAGATTTGAAGTTAGCAACCAACACCGCTCAACCAATTCCAACTGTTGCGATTGTATAATTGTATTCAAATGTATGACAATGTCTTAATTTTTGTTCAGCAGCAGAAAATGAGGCAAGTCAAGGTATAAATGGCATTGCCATGCATGTGTGTGTTTTTGCTGTGCCCCACCTAGCTGGATAAGATATATGACTGATGTGATTTTTATGCCCTGCCATTCTTTGGAATGGCAAAGGAGCATTAAGTGTTACCCCTGTCCGTCCGTGCATCTGTCTGTGCAAAAATTTGGTTTCTGATAAATAACTCGTGAAAGGATGAATGGATTTAATTCATATTAGGCACATAAGCATAGGATACAGTCAATTTTGATTACCTGCAGTACAATCCATCAATTTTTTGAGGAGTTATGGCCCATTATGCATTGTACTGAAAAGCCAATAGCAGGGGCATCTGTATTCTAGCATGTTAATTGGAATTCAAGTATATATGGCAAACTAGTTATATCCTGTCAGTATAAAGTTAGTAGGTCAACAGTCAATTTATTTATTCAGTTGTATGATAATATTTTAAGAGCTAAGCATATTTTGTCTTGGCCCAAGGTAATATAATAGTCTCAGACTGGGGCAGTATGAAACACAGAAAGCAGGAACAACCAATCAGATGCATTAGTGTTGAGATTGGTTTCTTAGCCAAGTTTTATGTCTCCTAGACCATTTTAAACCCACTCAATTAAGCCAAATACTTCATGGGAACAAGACTTAAGGCACATACTTAATTTGTTGTATTATAATGAAATGTTCTTGGTTAATCATGTGAAAATATTGTGTGAATTGTTTGCCAATACTGATGACATACTACGTCTGAGATGGTTCCCATTCATTTATCAATTTATATTACTTTTTAATTCTGTATGTCTGTGTATTCATTTATTCCGCAATATATTAGTGTTTAGTCCGGTCTGATGAATCCTTAATCAATGACAATTGACAGTAGATCACATTTACAGTGCCAACAAGTTCTTACTCTAAGTATTACTGAAATATCCATGCATAATATGGTTTGTTTTATGCCCATTTGCAAGATACAGAAGAGAAATAGTAAATGGAAAGAACGTAATGAGATCGATGTTTCTGTATGATACTGTGTATTTATTGAGCATCTAGATTAAATACTTGCACTGTGAGTGGAATCCAATATATACTATCCTGACTATATGGGGGGTTGTATTAAGTATTTTTACCAATGTTTCAATTGAAGAACAAGTGATGCACATGTAAGTACTCAATGATGTAAACTTCATTAAGCTCATATTATTTTCATACACATTATAAATACTAAATTGCTTCTGTATAATTGTTCACTAAGGGCTGGTATTATAGTGATGTAACGCTGTAATATTATACAACCGAATTAACACATTTTGTATAAGGAGGGTCAATTTCCTGTAGATGGGAACACTCTACATTGTGTTGTGAATATTGACAAAATTTCTCTGTATGGAATCGAAAACAGAAATGAATTCTGCCGTTTATTTAACTTATATATTGTTGTGAGGAAATATTTGATGATCAGACTCGGAAGAAGTAATTGATTCTAGCATTTATAAGCGAGCTTTGAGACTGGACGGTGGAACATGATATGTTTTAGACTGACAATTGTAGGTTACTTTCATGTGTAATATTCGTGCTGTTTACTTAGAGTTCTCTCCCTTGAGATGTGTGACTGGTTCTACTTATTTTTGAGTTCATTTTGATGGATTTTATCTTTTATACAGAAGCGGTTGCCGAGTTACCAGAACATGAGGCTATTAAATTAAAAGAGAAGTTAGAAGTTTTGAATAACATGGACGCTGAGGTAAAGAACTTATTAATCCTTTCTGTCTAAAGTTTGTCTCTCAAAATTTACTAATTAAAGTGTTTTGAATTTTTGTACATAATATGTGTTATCTACCGACACTTTCTGAATTAAGAACTGAAGTGTTTCGATTAATTATTTTATCCACAAGGTATGAATATGAATTGAAGTTGATGCAGCCACGATTATTGGGAAAATTGATTAACAATCAAAACAACTGGCTCATCATGTTTCCTTTTCAGTTAATATCTTGAAATATTAACTTATCTCTTGTCTCACAAATGTTAAATATTGTGTGTTTGGATTAGTTGTGCCTCTAAATGTATTTCTGTCCATCCATCATGTTGGGTGGTTGTGAGTTTCTTTCGGAAAAGACATGGTAGTTATGTTGATTAAAGTCTGTGGTGATTCTTGTATTGTTCAAAATGCTTACGAAATTTTGAAAATAATATTGAGGGGTGTGATTTTTCCACGGATTGAAGTTGCCCAGAGGTTGATCACATGAAACATATATCTGAGGAGAAAATTTGCATGGGGGTGGAGGTTACGAAATAATTCCTGTTGTATAACACAACCATGCTTTTGTTGTTGTTCTTATCTTGAGTTGACAATCTGTCTGTTTATTGCAACTGGCGTGGGTCACAAAACATAAAGGATGCGCTGATCTGGGCATATGATAGCTGCACATTGTTTAAATACTGCTACTGACCTGAGGAAGTGATAAAATATCAGCTTATGGTAAAATCATAAACAAAGTTCTTAGTAAAAACAGTCCCGAGTGAAAATATGTTCTGTATTTTGTCCTAGATGAAGATTTGTCTGTGGCATTTAAAAGCATAAAATAACCTTCTTACAAAGTTGTCATACCCAGAAATTGTTGAACATTTAGAAAAATTTGATAATCTACGGGGTTACGAAAACTGGTAACAATCGTATATATATCACCTGTTTTAAGTATTGTTAACTGCTGTACATATGGGTAATAAGTATTTCACACGTTTTGTTTACTAAAAGCTGTTTTCACTCACTCTTTCATTTCCATCAATAAATTAACATTGCAATCAAGAAATAAAAACTAAAACAAATGGTCAAGCTTCTACACCTTATGTATCCCCACTTCTCCTGATACTATCAGCTTGATGGAGGATTGACTTCTGATTCAGGTCTATTATTACATTAACATATTATTTCACAAACATCTAAGGTCAAGCCTTTTCACATAGGTGCAGGTGCTTTGCACCTTGTCCCATTAGGGGCCTTAAACAGCCCCTAAACCTCTCGCCTTGAAAAAAATTCCTCTTTTCAGCTGTTGGGTCAATCACACGCCTGAAATACATGAAGAAGCCAGAGAGGTATGTACATGCTGACACCGGAATCATTCAGTATATTCTGATACAGGACTCCACAGCAAATGATGTCACTGGCTGTCTGATACAAAGAATAGTTACAGTAAAATGGCTGAAGAATATACACAAATATAACAATTAACGCTAAAACCATAGAAATTTGACGAGGCACGAAAATGAAACTAGCCTTGATATTTGTTCGCAGATAGACAAGGTTCCTTTTCATTACTCTCTAATTCAATTTCCTGAAGCTTCAAACTGTTTTATATTTAGCCACTTTAAAACCAGACTTACACTCAAGAAACGTCTCCAACATTTAAAAAAATTGTTTTATTATGTTTCACAATCTGAAATACTGAATCCTGCAAAAACAACACAAAATATATTATATAACTAATTCAATGAGCAGTGTAACAAGATTGTCTGTGAATAATGAGACTTTAGTGCAATATTGTTGCACCCAGAAATAAATGTAAACCAGAGATAGGATAGATTAGCGTTAAGCTATCGATATTAACAAGATCTTCTCGTGAGACTACAGGAGGAAGGATGTGTATTACAGCTGACGCACGTGTATTCCGGTCAGAACTCATGCCGCTATTTCTCTGTCTGCTCAGTATTTGCATTAAAGAGAATAATATGTCTCCAGATTTATGTGAAAATATTAATATCTTATGTCGGAAACTTGACATGAAATCCGTTAAGTTGGTCTCGAAGAGTCGTTATTTACAGTGGAAGCTTAAACATCATACGGAAAGTTGTAGAATATATTTTTATTTTAAGTGTATGGAGACAAAATTGCTATTTAAAGTATAATTTTGGTGTTATTGTTGTGGCATGATAAATTAATTATAACTGCATTGAAATATTCAATTAGCTACGAGGTGCTCTAACCAACGATTTTATTTTCATAGAAAAATATCTGAGGACAACTTCAGCTGTATTTCAAAATGGTTTTGATACTGTCAAGTCATTCGGTAATAAGTTACGTCAGTATGAAGTTTGAAGACCTTTGTCTCACATCTGTTTACAAGCAGTTAGTATTACTAGTATTACTAGTATTAGTATAGAGACAAAATGTGAATTAAAATGGAATTTATCATAGAACTTCATGTCCTTTTGTGGTTGCAATCTTTTTTTCTGAAGTTACAATATTTCTTGCGATACTGCAGACATACAACTTGGCGTAGTATATCTTAACACAGTATTCACCAAATCTATTCCTCCATCTGATATTTCTGGTAAAAATCTTCCAAGGTATGGTAAAATTGTTGTGTGGTTTCACTATAAGCTAAATTACGTATGTCTGCTGAAGTGCTCTTGGGGAAACTGGGGTTAAATTTCATACACGTGAACGCTCTTTTTTGAAATTGTATCAATGTTCCCGAATATTAAAGCTGTCAATTCAACTGCAACGAATTACAATGGCTGCTCATTGTATCAGTGTTACCTCCCTTGAGCTTAACATCACATTGTCATGGCTGATGTTAATATTCGGTTATGATTGGCATTTAATTAGAAGAAAGGTTATGCAAACAAATGAAAACATGACATGAGATTATTGACTATAGCTGAGGCGTTTATTTCACTATAGGCAGATATTTTGTGATCGTGTAATTGGTAGCATTTTCTCATCATGTTGTGGGAGGGCATAATCTCAAATTGTGTACGTCATTGTGAGAATTTTTGTAAATTTAAGTCTGCTACAATGCTGTGTGCACTTCCTAGTATGGGCTTTCTTAAAAGCAAATTTTAGGTGGGTGGGTATATACAGTAGACATTGCTCGAGCGACCACCTGTTATAAGCGACTTTTTTATTAAACGACCACTTAAATTCCCGCCCGAGCGTTTTTACTATATAAATTGAATCTATTAAACGACTTTTCTATAACGCGACCAGCGACCGCATTAAACCAGTCCTGACAGGTAAAAAAGATAGTTAAATAATCCATTAAACGACCGCATGCACTTAATCCCATTGTGCATTTTACACCTTATTCACAACTGCATTCGCGCATTGTCCTTAAAACAATTGAATAAACAATTAGGCATGATAAATGCGACCAGGTAATTACTCGACAACACAGTTATAAAACGTCATGTAAAAATCGTTGCATATATGTGTCCGTTTGAGCGCGAGTCTCAAATGTAAATGGATTACACAGCATAACGATCATAACTTCTACAAGAACCAAGTTCATGTAACGTCGTTGCTAAGCGACTTACATTGCTTGATGTCACCGAGTTTTTACATTACAATGTCGTGAGAAGAAATATGCAAGATGTAATTTGTGTGCCGACTTGCCCGCTTTTATCATTACTTCTTTATACTCACTGAGAGAATGAAAATGTCAGCGTATATACGGGCATGTTCCAGGGGACAATATATAGGCATGTTATCGTGACATAATGAAGTTAAACATGAGTGTTCCAGCCCTTTTGTAGGCATCTAAGATATTTTGGATGTAAGAAGTGCCTTTGTTTGCGATCTTGCTGCAGCAATTGACTGCTGCATTGTTATAATAATGAAGTACTAATGACACGGTATATAAGATAATGTTCCGAGAATCATCTATATGAGTTTTCATGAGTTTGCCCAAAATAACAGCCATATCAGGGCAATAACTTCAATGGGAATTATTAATCATAACAAATATAAAATCAATAAAAATTGATGGTAATTTTGTAACATGACACACCGTAATATTGTAGTAAGGATTAGGTCATGTTTTTTGTAATTGGCGTCAATTTTATTCTAAATCCAAATATATACGTGTACTTCGTTATTCTTTATATGGCACTGTAAAGGAGAGAGATATAACAGTTAGTGTTTGTCTCAGATCATTAATAGTATTTAAATCTATCGGATATGAATAATTCTGTCCTGTAGCCCGAGTATAAACTAAGTTGGTTGTGATTCTCAGGGGAATTCACTTTAACATAAGAAAACACGTATACTTCTGTGTCTGTGTTTGATAGATAATGATAATTCTAGTTGTCAATGTCATATCAGGGATAAAAAAACCATTACAGTCTTGTCTGTACAAACATTATATAATAAGTGACTTTCATGGCTACCTAAGGGAAATATGTGGAGACTTGAGCATAAAAATGTTATATGTGGGAGCTATTGCTTAGGCGTGTGTTGGTATTGAGTCAAAGTTATAGAGAACTTGAGTCCGGCAATTGTGGAAATGGACTTTGATTGGATGCAACATGATTAATATGGTATTTATGGATTCTTGTAGACTTTTCTTGAGTGTAAGTCTAATTGTGAAGTGCATGAGACAAGGTAATTCCTCAAGTTTTAAAAGGAAATTTTGAAGATATATGTGCTGTTATTTGAACCTTGTTATATGGAATATTTTTCAACCATTTGACTGTAACATCTTCCATGTGTTCCAGGTGCTAGCCAGTGGTATCCATTGCTGAGTTTCTTACCAGGATATGTTGTACCATCAAGTTGGCAGTGTGTACAGTATGTTTGTAATGTTTTGCGACTAATCTGATGCTTATTGGATTTGGATTTGGAAGAATTTCAACATCACAATATTTAATTCCTATTTTTGCTTCCATTGCAGATAATGCACAGTAAGGAATTATCGAAACGTCAGACTTATTCCCAGTGTAAGTATATGTTTATAGTTAATGGTTCTGTTATCAGACAGCATTGAATTGGCTCTATATTCGCTGACTCTTCGATCACAATAGCAACAGTTCTTGTCATGTAGGCATGTAATAATTGCCATGGACATATATACCATGGATTGGAAAACTTTCTTCTATGTCTATATAGATTTGTTTGAACTCTCGGAAGAAGTGAGATGTCTTCGGAGATCAAATCCATGCAAAAAACTTGGAAAAGTACTGCTTGAAACACCTGGAAAAAGGTTTTATCGCTTACTTTGGCCTGTAGAATGAATGAAGTTATAAAAAGTCAAGAAAACAATAACCAGTTTGAAGAACTTGATATCAGGTCACTTATTAATGTCTGTTTGCTGTGGTATGGCATTGTTTGTGATTTATACAGATTGTTACTTCAACTATAATGCATGAAACCATGACCTTTTGTTACTTAACATGAAAAAAAAAACTGAAAAAATTCCTGAAACGTCTGGAAAAGTATTTCAGAGGTTCTATATAAAGCATCTAACAATCTGCTAACAGGTTCTGCAAATACATTCCTTCAAAGTGATCCTGCTTCTGATGACCTTCAACCTGGTTTTTTTGCATTAGTGTATGAGGGACAGATTTTTATCTTTATTAAAAATGCTCAATCCAGGATCATCCGAAACCAAGAAGATTCTGCATACTTGACTTGGTGGAACAGACGCACTGAACTTGTTACTTTGAATTATATTTGAAACCTGTTTGACATATTAGTTAATGACGTTTTGCCGCAAGGTTTTTCCCTGTGTTTGTTATAGCTGTTGCTGGAGTTTAACAAGTTA
Source organism: Mactromeris polynyma (assembly GCA_032209605.1). NCBI lineage: Eukaryota > Metazoa > Mollusca > Bivalvia > Venerida > Mactridae > Mactromeris > Mactromeris polynyma. Next base: position 36,983,888 of record JASFXZ010000001.1, on the reverse strand, counting down.
CAATTAGATTTATTTGATCACATAAAAAACCTGCTGAATTATTGATAGATTTGTAAACATTGCTGTAAATTATGATGTTGTGAATGGGATAATTTGCACTGTCAAGTTCTATACTTCAATAGCTAAATTACCGTATAAGTGGTAAAGTTTGCGATGTGCAAATGTATGCGAATTTCACAAACTTGCATGGTAATGTCGTGAAAATTACAACTGGCCTATTTTTTTGATGGGCTTAACTATTAAACAATTACAATACTCATAGCAGCAATAGATTGGTAAAAATAAGGGAATTTCTGTCTTATCCTGCAGTACAAACAACAGTATATTCTCTTAACATCGCGCTCAAATTGCAACGGGAACAAAAACATGACTTAACATCTGACTGAACTTCCATGGATCTAAAATAAAATTTTGTTGGTTACCGCAGGTATAACTCAGTTTTAGTGAATTCCAGGTTGCATTTATTCGCAAACATTTCTGCTCTTGTCTGAAATCACTCATTTGCAAACTTTTTGACTCGCTAAAATATCCATTTGAGCAGTAACCTACGTGTCAGTATTGTGTATAGTTTCGAGGTGCCTAGATGTAGTTTTTAACCATTTTTTGTTGGTTATGTGATAAACGGGGTATTGATTTATTGATATTGATGGAATGATGTTGAGACAGGGTATAAAGGATATCAAATTCATGTCATTCGGTATCGTATTTATTGAACGCATTAATAAAAACATTATGAAAGGTCACCAGAGATTTGTTGTATAATGTTTTACAACTTGTTCTATAAATTCAGTACTACATGTAATATAACACTCATATGATATCCTCATTTATATTCTACATCAATATCAATAATTAAATGCAATATTACTGGAATCGATACAAACTTGATGAGGTATATATAACTATTAATTAGGGTTGCACTGATCATGATAGAATTGTCTTGTTTTATTAATGCCTGCTGTGAACAAGTGAATAGCTCGCTTCGATTGCTTTTGGGATTGTTCGGTCAAAGGTCATGGTCACCATTACTAAAAAAAGAAGTTTTGTTTCTGGCGAATAACTTCAGTTTCATTGTTCATATTGACATCAAACTTGGTGTATAGTTAGAACATGTGGAGAGCTCGCTTGGTATTGCTTTTGGACTCGTTCACTACAAGGTCACTATTACTAAAAATCAGTTTCCACTTAATATCTTCGCTATTTTCGGGTGTATTGAAATCAAACTTGGTGTATAGTTGTCGCATATATATATAATATATCTAAGTGTGAGTGAGTGTGTGTATGCATGTATCACCTGTGGCACCTTTGCAGCATTGATGATCATCGTGTTTTTATTATACAAATAGAGCCTTGGTTACAAATAACTAGGTTGAAAACCTGGTTTGTGGGCATTGCCCATTTCTTGTTTTACTTGGAAGCCCGTATTAGGGGCATCCATGCCGTATGAACACTTTTTTTGTTGCAACATCAACATGTTGAATCTAATATTTACTAGAATATTGTTTCAGAATCAAAATGAAATAGGGAAATGAAGCAAAATTAGACAGTTGAAAATTAAACTGTCGAAAATTTGTCAGTCGCAAATAAATGGGGTTGAGGCCATATTCTAATAATGTTGTTACAAACAATTAGTGGTTGTTTGACTTGTTGCTGTCAATATTTATGAATTGCTGTTTTATTTTCCAGCCGGTATGTCTGAAGACAGCGATTATACAAGTGATATAAATTATCCACTGCCTCATCAGCATAATAGTTCTGCCCACCAATTCCGAGGAGAACCCAACTATCCTTTAAATAGAGACAACAGTCAAGAATACGGCCAAGATTATGAAAATTACGAGGACTCGTTTGATCAGTACGATTATGAAAGAAGTCGATCATTCGATAACCTTGATTCTGAGAGACGTGGCTCGTTCGAAAGAGTTGGATCTTTCGAACGAGATGTTTCGTTTGATGGTGACGAGATTGGATACGTGAGAAGGAATTCTATTGAAAGGACTGATGGATACGTGAGAAGGAATTCTATTGAAAGGACTGATGGATACGTGAGAAGGAATTCTATTGAAAGGACTGATGGATACGTGAGAAGGAATTCTATTGAAAGGACTGAATCATTCGAGCGAGAGTCGGATCAGTCTGGTTACGAGAGGTCAGATACGGAGTGTGAGCGACTAGGACAGTATGATCAGTATGATTGTCAGAACGGTTATGATCGCCCAATCAGAGACTATGAACGGCTTGAACTCGGTTCCCAACATAGCTCAACTAGGGAATATGACTCTGACCAGGAGTACCAGTACTCACAGTATGACTATGATAGAACTATGACAAATGATGAAGACGGATATAGTCAAGATCACCATAGAAACTATGATTCTCAGTACGAAGGAGGTTATTATTACGATTCGCAAGAACATCTGAATAAAACCAGAAGTTATTCACATGAATCTCAAAACTATTCCCGTGAGTCGGACTATTACCCAATGGGAAGTGGATCGCATATAGGTCGCAGTGATACAGATTCTGAGCCTCTATCGTATAATAGTCGTCCCAACCAACGACCGCAGTTGTCAAGTGCCTCAACCACACTTAGACAAGGGTGAGTTATTCTGACCTATATATGCCGAACAAGCTCTCTAATTGGTCTCATCGGCTTTAAAATGCAAAAGAAAATTTATAAATACAAGCACCATCATATAAATAATTCCATCTTACAAATTTTCTAAAAATATTAATCCACTTTGACCACCAGCTGAAATTTACTAGAGATCAACTTGAACAACATTAAGATTAAAGGTAATACCAGCTATATATGGTATGGTCTTTTCAATAAAATAAAGTGACCAATTGAAAATTTTGCTCAGTGTATGGCCCCTGTTTTGAAGTATCAGCCCTTTTACATCACAATTTTGATAATGATCCTTAGACCTCAGATGGAATTTGAATGGAAAGGTCTAAAAAGTCTAATTTTTAGGATCTGGTATTTATCAGTAGCCTCATTATTGTACTTGCATTGGTCACACAGGAATTAATGCTTTCTGCGAGGCTTATTCTACCGGATTCTGAAATAATCGCAATTCATAAAATTACCTTGCATTTTAATCCATGATTTAATATCTGCACTCAATTGTATACTTCAACAATTTCTAAGGAGCCTAGAATGGTTTTTGAAAAGGGTGAGGTCATATACATTTTTCAGCCTGTTTTCTCAGAAAACCGTCAATTCAATCTTTTCATTATTTCTCTCATATGGTAATGTTTAAGATAGGCGACTGTTGCTAAGGAACGGCTGTTTATTTGCTGAATAATTAGACAGAACTCATTGATTCTTAAGACTGATTGCTGATAGAATTAACAGCTTCTGTGATTGGTTTTTATAAATGTTATTTTGACAGATAGGCTTCTAAGGGAATGTTTTTACCATCCTTTGGGGGCCATCTGGGGAATGGTATGTCATTAACAGATACAAGAAGTCATTGTTCCTTAGATTAATGATGGTCCTGACACATTACCGGCTTTATTTAATCTTGAGTCAAACTTTTAATCTAATCAGTATTGTTTATACATCCAAAGGAAATATATTTAAGATTTATTTTTCAAAGCTGGGCTCCCGATCCTGCATTATCGGGGCCGAATATTGGCCCCATTTCTCCACCTTACAGTATATTTTTTTCTCAGTTCAAATTCAATTTTTGCCCCTCAAAGCCAAAAAAACAACTGGACAAATATTTTCAGACATAATTTCTGATACATTTTCGTGTTTTGTATTACCATTGTGTGCAACTGAATAAGAATTTTTGTATGTCTACACCAAATTGGCCTTGACCGTAAAGATGTTGAAAAAATGCCCCCAGTTTGCTTGAAATTCCCCTTAAAAAGGGCTGCAACACCCTTCTCCCAAAGAAGAGTGAGGGCCCTACTGATTTCTTCTAAATTCACCCTGGTGTACTGTGTACTCAACCAAGATACATTATGAGCTCTCTGTAAAACCGACTGAAGTGATAAATGATTTGGTTCCAAGCTTCAGTGATAATTATCTTAAATGAGGTTTAATTTATTATGCTTCTAAATCTCAAGTCTGTTATTTTTGTTTTATCTAATTTAGCTAAAGAGTTTAATCATTCTTTACACTATCATTACTTGTCTTCATTATTGTATCAAATGAAATTTTTGCTCATGAATAAGTCATCAAATGTTGCAATGATCTCATAAAACTGAGTTTATGAGAGAGAAATATTATTTTGCAGAAAACTTAATATTATAAATTCTGTTTTTGTAGGAGATAACATATTGCCATCACTCTCCGCGGGTGATAAATTTCATCCTTGCAAGTTGCAATCACAATTTTGACATTTTTGTTACAATGAACAGCATTTCTTGTAATATGTGTCTATATCCAGGGGGTTTCATTACGTGCTGAATCTCAAGGGTATTCTGATAATTATTTACCAGATTTACGACTTTATGGCCTAATTGTCTATGATTTATTGAAAAATTTACCCTTCAGCCAGAATTCTTAGAGTCAAAATGTTGCATTTTGGAAATTCCAGGGGTCAAAGGGTCAACTCCAGGGTCAAATGAAATGACTGATGTCCACTAAATATGTGGTTCATACCTGTTACTACTGATTATGAATGGTTCTGTATCGTTAAAATGACACATTTATTTATTCAGTGATATCAAAACTGGTCGCTATGCCATGTTTATACATTGCTTAAAAATCTTAACTGAATCTGTAAACAGAAACTGAAAAGCTATGAGTTGACCTTCAACTCTATATAAGGAATATATTATAATGGGATAATTTAAGGTTTATTTTAATCAACTTCAAGTTGTACCTTGGGTGCTTCGTAAATGGTGATCATTTTTTGCTCTTTTCTGTGTGATTTTTGTAGCACTTAAAGATGTGTCAGTCAGTGACAATATATTCTGGTAAATAAAATGTCACCATTTATTTCCCTGTCTTAAGCCGGGATTGTTGCTGCATGATTGAATGATGTATTGACATTATACTTGAAACAAAAGTAATTCATATTGATAAGCTATTTCTGCCTTTCTGGAAATTCTATGTATATATATCGGTGATAAATATTCTCTGTAATGATTGGTGTAATGAGCTGTTTTGTTTTAGGAGTGAATAAAATTGGATGCAGATACTAATGGCATTTTTAGGTGCACATAAAGTCGGCATTTCTTACAAATTGGCTGCCAGGTTATTATAATGCCAGCAGTTATACTGCACATGACTAGTTGCCTAGGAAAGTAGAGTCTAATTCCTTGAAAAGAAAACATTTTCTCTGTATTAAAAACACTAAAAATAATACTCCTAAATTCAGTCTTATCCCTGTATTCATCTATGGGTCCATGCGTGCAAGTTTTGGTTTTCGATCAGCAACTCTTGAATGACGGATGGAATCAATTCATAATGGGCATATTTTTTAAGCTTGAGTTATTAAATTAATACAGGTTATGTTCGATTTCTGTTACAATCCAACAATGTGTGGAGGGGTTATGGCCTTTTTTCGATGTATAAAGTTGGTTTCCGACCAATAAAGCTTGAAAATCCTCTAGTGGGGGTATATCTGTGTCCTATGGACACATTTGGTTTAAAGAGTAATTTAGAATTGAAATCAAACCCTAAAGTAGGAAAGGATGAAAATGTCAAAAACACACTGATAACATGAATTTTTTTTGTCATTTCCTTCCTTGTTTTTGTTTGATTAATTTTAATTAAATTTTAATTAAACTGTTATTTCTAGAAGTCCTCATGGGAGTCAAGTGAGTCATGGAAGCCGAATATCATCATTTACACAACAAAGCACACAAGATTTCAGGTTAGTATTTGTCCCCGATTCGAAAACTGGTACCACTCTGTACTACAGAAGATTGTCACAAGTTCTCTCCCTTTCTACATCCCTTCTGTGGTATATGTATATATAGAACAAGGAGTCCATTATGCTTGTCTCACCTGATCTCTTTCCGTGGCCAGAGTTGTAATTCAAAGATCAAAATATGTCAATGAAATATAAGGAATTCTAAGCATGAATAATTAATTTTCAAACGACACCAGTTTTATGCAAATCCGTCAAGAATTTGGGATGTTCTCTTCAGCAATGTGTCAAAATGTGCACATGTCAAAAACACCAAGGATTTGCTGAAAACAGCATAAATCACATGTTTTTTTCAGAATTTTTTATCTGACAGCCTCCTTTTACTATATATGAGCGCTGCTGTGGGATTTACAACCTCTTCTGTAAGTGACATCTTTTTTAAAAAAATGCAACATATGATGTTACTATTTGCAAGCAGGAAACATATTTACTCCATATGGTCACTTCGTTTTCATATTGCCATATGGGGCAAATATTGCTTACTGTCAGTACATGGTGTCGTCACATGTGACGTTTTCTGGAGATGACGTCACTTAAAGAAAAGGTTGGAAATTGTACAGCGGCGCTCATACATGTATACTATGGAAGGGATATAGAAGGGGAGAGAACTCGTGACAATTTCCTGGGCTTTGCACTGAGCATTAATTCTGCTGAGTTTGGTGATTTGAGTATATGGAATAGATTACTGTCCTTTCTGAGCGCTGAGTATTGATTTTTGAAAAAACATCCTTGGGTATTTAAGTGTGAATCTTATATTGAGTGTAAGTAATTAGCTTGGGTGTTGAGTATATTAGCTTGAGTGTTGAGTATATAAGCTTGAGGGTTGAGTATATTAGCTAGAGTGTTGAGTAAATAAGCTTGAGTGTTGAGTATATTAGCTTGAGTGTTGAGTATATTAGCTTGAGTGTTGAGTATATTAGCTTGAGTGTTGAGTATATTAGCTTGAGTGTTGAGTATATAAGCTTGATTGTTGAGTATATAAGCTTGAGTGTTGAGTATATTAGCTTGAGGGTTGAGTATATTAGCTTGAGTGTTGAGTATATAAGCTTGAGGGTTGAGTATATTAGCTTCAGTGTTGAATATATTAGCTTGAGTGTTGAGTATATTAGCTTGAGTGTTGAGTATATTAGCTTGAGTGTTGAGTATATTAGCTTGAGTGTTGAGTATATTAGCTTGAGTGTTGAGTATATAAGCTCGAGTGTTGAGTATATACGCTTGAGTGTTGAGTATATAAGCTTGAGTGTTGAGTATATTAGCTTGAGTGTTGAGTATATAAGCTTGAGTGTTGAGTATATAAGCTCGAGTGTTGAGTATATAAGCTCGAGTGTTGAGTATATAAGCTTGAGTGTTGAGTATATTAGCTTGAGTGTTGAGTATATAAGCTTGAGTGTTGAGTATATTAGCTCGAGTGTTGAGTATATAAGCTTGCGTGTTGAGTATATAAGCTTGAGTGTTGAGTATATTAGCTTGAGTGTTGAGTATATTAGCTTGAGTGTTGAGTATATTAGCTTGAGGGTTGAGTATATTAGCTTGAGGGTTGAGTATATTAGCTTCAGTGTTGAGTATATTAGCTTGAGTGTTGAGTATATTAGCTTGAGTGTTGAGTATATTAGCTTGAGTGTTGAGTATATTAGCTTCAGTGTTGAGTATATAAGCTTGAGGGTTGAGTATATTAGCTTCAGTGTTGAGTATATTAGCTCAAGTGTTGAGTATATTAGCTTGAGTGTTGAGTATATTAGCTTGAGTGTTGAGTATATTAGCTTCAGTGTTGAGTATATTAGCCTGAGTGTTGAGTATATTAGCTTCAGTGTTGAGTATATTAGCTTGAGTGTTGAGTATATTAGCTTGAGGATACTTTGGTGAACTTGGGGTCTTTGGCGAGTTTCAAACATGATGGGGTTACTGCCAGCCTTGGCCAAAATGATCAAGAGATATTCTATATGGATGTGGCTTTTACCTTCTCTCATTAAGTTCCCACATCTAGTTAAGTGCTACAAAATATAGTATCTTTCTATACTCAAATAATATTTGGATATTTTTTTGCTTGTGACACTACTAATGAGGGAGGATTTTGTGTGACAAACTAAAACTATTTATGGGATTTTGTCCATTTGTGTGAAAATGAGGGATGTTTTATTTTTGTGGTGATCTTGTCCATATACTGGGGAACATATTTCCAAGGGGTGTTATTTGATGTGCCTTTTTGATTCCACCCTTTGGTTATTACAAGGAGGGAACAGTAGATCTGTGAGGTTGCTTACTCAATTTGCCATGTAATTCATATTAAGAGTAGAAATGAGTGTACATTTGATTCAGCCCATTTTTGAGTCATGGAGATTTTGAGTCCAATGGTATTTTGGAGTGCAGACTAGGGGATTTGAGCCAGGAGGGTTTGTGCCGAGGGGATGTTATGACATGGGGATTATGACATGGGGATTTGAGCCTAGGGGATTTTATGACATGGGGGTTGAGCCTAGGGGATTTTATGACATGGGGAGTTGAGCCTAGAGGATTTTATGACAAGGGGATTTGAGCCTAGGAGATTTTGAGCCTAGGGGATTTTTCGACCAAGGGGATTTTGTGACAGGGGGATTTTGAGTCAAGGGGATTTTGAGCCAAGCCCCCCTTTTGAGTCAAGGGGATATAAACCAAGGGAATTTTGAGTTAAAGAGGATTTTTAATGTCCCCTCAGCAGAAGATGGTTGGTCACCAGGCTATATGGTTACAGTTGGGTTATACCGGTATACATGTACATGTATCAAGTTAGTTTTTCATGAAGTTGATAGATATATTAGTTAAAATGATGAATTGCTTAGTATGTAACATGTGGTTAGTTCTGGTGTATGTGTCATGCCCATCTTGTATATCATAAACAGCTGTTACAGTATGGCTGCTATCAATATTGGTACAATAACTACATTGTCTCTATCTCAGTTTCCTGCTGTCTGTATTTGTTGTATATGAACCTTTTTTATATATACTATACATACTGTCAAACATCTGTGAGACTTTGTATTTTACTTAATCCTGTAAATGAAGCAAATCCACCAAACACAACATTTTTCAATGGAATGTACAAGATATAATTATTCTTGTTATTCAAGTTTCATTTTTGTGTATTCTTTGCGCAAGCTCTTAATGTTTTAGTAGCTGTCTCGAGCAGCAACCTCTCTTCCACAGCCATGAGTTTTTTCTGTACAAAGTACTTGCCATGAATTTGACCTTTCTAGATTTACAAACTTTCAACAATAGTCAAAATCTGCATCTCCTGTTGCTCGTGGGAGGTTGTGTAAAATTTGTTTTTATTATGTATCATTCCATGTTTGATTTAAGATGCATTCAATTGATGGTTGTTTTTTTGTCAAAATAATTTCTTCACATTTTGTTGTGTAAACTAGTCATAATGACAATGTTTAATCAGGACTAAACCTTTAAATATGATAAGCTTGAAGGATGACATTAGAGGTAGTGGGCTAATTGACTTATAGAGGCTTAATTACCTGATTGTTTTATGATTTAACAACAATATATTTCGAAACCATGGAAATTGAAGTAAAAATGTGACATATGCAAATAGTTATATCAGACAATGATGTCACTAGCACTCGTCTGGCCACAATTAAAACAGTTGATTTAACAAACCATCCATTCTACATTCAGAATTCGGCTAGTAGTCGTGAAGTTCACATTTAAGGGCATCATATATGTGTCCTTAACCAAGGGCAGATACAGGATTTTCAGTTAAGGAGGCGTAAATTATAGATGGGGGAGACAAAGGGCAGTTGCCCCTCTTTCAGGACGTCTGGGGCCAACACCCCCCCAGAAGCCAACAGCGCTTTCACACTAATTTTTATAATTAACCAATTAATTTTTTGTCTAGTACTGGGCTATTTTTTTTCTTGAACAAGACTCCATCGAATATTTGGGAACTTGTAGTCCAACTTTGGGGAAAATGCTTGCATCATATTATTGGATGTTCTTATCAAACACAGACACCATGATAGCTATACATGTACATTATTACCTGGAACCGTTTGACAAACAGTTGTCATATTGTTTATCTGCATGTGACAATTGAATGTATTTTGTTGATAGGATATGATTCATACAATCAGTTTATGCATACATTGTCATAAGTTACCTTATTGTATAGGGATGTTTTACTGCGAACACATGAATATGTTACCTGGACCATTACATTTCAAAATAGGTGTATTGAAATATTGGTGTTTGTCCATGAGCTTGATGGAGTAAAAGCCATGATTATGTTTTGGTAGACAAGTAAACCAAACAGCAGTTTTACTTTTATGCACGGCATCATTTCTTTATCTAAATTGACATGGATCAGCCTTGAAAGTTCATACATGTGTTCGAAGTCTATCTTATAATAATGAGGCTTGACTTTAAAAAGGATTGTCTTTGTTTCTTAGCTTATGTGATAACTTGCATTAATTAAGGCATCTACTATATATATATAGAATTTTTTTAATGTTTATGTATCTTCGAAAACGTGTGACAAGCCTAGAGCATACTTGTGGTGGAAATGTTTTGGAAATCAGAATGTGATAATATGTATGCATGCATGTGAATGAAAAAGTGGGTGTTTGAAATTATATGAAAGTTGCATTTATAAGTGAACATACTTCACTGTTATCAGAGATTTTTTATATCTTTATGTGATTTGGACATTTATGTTTTTGAATTAGTTCGGACTTTGACAAAATTAAGTGATTTGGGATATAAATGTTAATGAGTGATTTGGGACATTTTATAGATTTATTTAGTTGCTGTAGAAACTGGGGGGAAATGGATTATGTATTAGTAGATGGATCAGACAGGTGAGATTTTAAGTTTTAAGTACCTGAGAATGTGTCAAATAAGTTTTCCAATTATTTTTAGCTCATGCAATGGTGCGTCTGTCCATTTGTCTGTACACAATTGCTTTTGAACACGCTCAAGTTGTTAGTATATCAATCAAACTCATACCTTGAGCTTGTGAACACAATAGGACCTTCATTTATTATCGTTTACCAAACTTATTCATATTTAATAGAGATCCATGAGTGCTTTGTTCCTTTAGAAAACCTGTTAAAAAACTAAATGCCAGGTGATGGCTCAACTTGTCGAAATATATTTGACATTTTGCTAGAAAATATCACAGTTAAAAGTTCACAAAGCTTGCTCCTTTGTGTAGGACTACGACACACCATGGTACATCATATTCTTGAACATTTGCATACTGGTCAAAGGATCTACCCTTTCATTTTGTAATTTGAGAATCATCACATGTGATCAGAAATGATGACCGTGAATTATATATAATAGATAGGTTTACGTAAACTTTTAGATATTTCAAATTACATACTGGGGATCAATGAAAAACCACCCTACCTTTTGGCTATAACATGACTTACGTTGTTGTTTGTTGACATTAGGATAGTCTAAGGCTAATTTGCTTGGGGTTCATAAAACTGGGTCATGGGCAGCAGATGTCCTTCATGTTATTGAAAAGCGGTCTGAAAGTTTATAGATATATATGAGTAAAAAAATAAATAACAAAACAGGTAGCGGGAAATATTAAGCCAAACATTTAGTGCTATGAATATGAATCATAAATGTTATGGTTTTGACTTGTACAGTAAAACCTCAATAATAAGACCACCTTTGGGACCCTTGTCTTCTTATTGAGGTGGTCTTAATATTGAGATTGAATAAAGAGCAATACAGTGAAAATGGTCCTGAAAACCCTGTTCTTAATATTGAGGTTATCTTATTATTGAGGTGGTCTTTAGGTGAGGTTTGACTGTATATATACCCAATATATTCATGTAGCTATTTAATGAATAGAATTAATATATATATATTTTTGGGTCTATTTTAGTCCATTAAACAGTCGTTCTTCCACGAATGTGAGTCGACAGAGTACACAGGATTATAGTGACCCTGACCTTCTGTATGATTCACGTAGTAACAACACAATGCCTTCCCCTGCTAGAGCTAGATGGATAGATGCCTTCAATAAAGTGTGCGCTCAATTCAATGCTGTAAGTATGGTTTTTAGCTCTATGATGTATAACCAACCCTACCCATATTTCCTGCTATGTTTGAGGCGAGTCCTGCTGGAAGAAAAGGTGAGGTACACACTCAATTTTAGACTGGAAGTTTTGTATAACCTGCAAACAACTCTTATGGGATGGTGGAAGAGTAATGCCTCGCTGGTCATGAACTGCCTGTACAAGGTTTGCACAGGTCTTGAAAAGTCCTTGAATTTGATGCCTACTATTTGAAAACTTCTTAAATTGGTAACAGCAAAAAATTCCTTGAGAAGTACTTGAATTTGGAAAAACTGAATACCGTATATACTTGGACATAAGTCGTGTTTTTTTTACTAAAAAAAATCACCAAAAGTCACTGGTCGACTTATGGACGAGTTACAGCATACATGTGAACCTTTTCTGAAGGCAAATCGGGAGATTGCACCTCGAAAAGCGGGAGATTGAGACTCAAAACGGGAGTTTTTTTTGTATGGCTGAAATTTTGTCAATATCATGACTTCATCCGTATCATAAGCTGTTGATAGCAATATTCTGTGAATTAACTCTTAATCTTGGGTTCATCCCTTCAATCGAGTCGCCAATTAACAATTTTATTGCCAATTGTCATGTCTGAATACAATAGAAACGTGTGAAACTTGAATAAACAACATGACAAGCGAGGGTCACATCGTGTTTTGATCATTGTCACCAAGCGCTTGATTCCATGGTTTAGAGACTATTTAGAGATTATTTCTGACTGGTATCCCGATTTTACACTTTCGGTTATCAGTTTGACAAGTAATTTCAGTGAACCAGTTGATTGAACTAAAAAATACCCCATAACAAAAGTTTGCAATGTTTACTTTGAAAATCGGGAGATCGTGAGTTGGCTGTCGAATCCGGGAGTCTTTTTTTTTTCAACTTGCCTGAAATACCCCCTTGACTTATGGAAGGGTTGAAGCAAAAACCTGACATTTTGACCTCTAAAATACCCCCTCAACTTATGGCCGAGGTCGACTTATGTCCGAGTATATATACAGTACATTTTGGACAGGGCCTTAACCGCTGAGTAGGCAATAGTATGGTTATACAGTACAGTATGGTAGTCAACAGGTTTTATGCCCTCAAGTAATTCTTCTCACGCTGAGTAATTTTATCAGAGTTGCAGTGATGGTCATTTCAGGGGAAAAACTTGAAAAATACACTGGATCCCTTCTTTTCTACACCAAAAAATCTACATTGTCATTCCTTGAAAATGGGGAAAGTACTTGAATTTTTTCAGGAAGTTCTGTATGAACCATGCTGTACTATACTATACTACCTGGACTGAGTTAACATTGTTAATCCTAGTTCAGAGCTGGTACCAGTATTCTCTGATAATAAAACTACTCATGGGTTGTGGTCCTTGAGAGTAATTATGTCATCCCAGAAGTTTTTTTGAAAGCATACGTTCGGACCCAGCTACCATCTCATATTTTAAGTTACAATATGGCAACTATATACAGCATTTGTCTCATTATTTAAGTGCTGATATTCTAGTTTGTTTTGCGGACACAAAATGAGGTAAGATTATTTTTATATATTCATTAACCTGGGGTCCCACAACTCTCCTGCGATTTTGGTAAAATAGGGTTCCCTTTTATTTCAAGGGACTGACTGTTTTTGCCCAAGATTAGTGTATTACATTACAATTTTACACATTGCAATGTAAAAATCTAGGGGCTGACTTAGATCCACAGATTTTCATGGAGTTGAACCCCCTAAGTTTGGGGGGGGGGTTGATTGCTCATTTCTCACCAATTTGGATCAGTATACAAGTGTTTGACTGTATTTATCTGCAGTGCTAGACAGGTTTCCATAATTATGGAACAATTATTGAAATAAAATCATTTATGCTATTCATGTACTGTTAGTCAAGTCATTTTAATTCAGCCATCTCCAGTTACAATCAATGGTGCAAGATGTTTCTCTTTGCATTTAAATATGTATGGTTGTCTCTCTTTCTTCTTTTGTGGGATATAATTTGTTCCCCATTGCTAAATGATTGGAAACAAAAAAACTGAATTGTCAATGTCTTATGAAATGTATAGGTATAAGTAATATCATGGTTTTTGGTGCAAATCTGTTGTTTCTCAGTTCTTATGCCCGTCATGCGATGTCCATCCATCGGTGCAAAAAAATGGTTTCCTTGATAAGATAGATAGATTCAATTCCTATTTGACACATAAACAGAGTATTTGTCCGTTATAATCCACAACGTTTTGGAGAAGTTAGGGCCCCTTTTTAGACTTAAAAATTGGTATACAATCAATAACTCTTGTCAGGATGGATTTGTTCAATTCATATTAGGCACATAAAGCATGGGATAATAAAATATTGGTATTAAAGTTTGAAGTTCAATTTTGGATGCAATTGACTATTTATTTAGCTCACCTGAGCACGAAGTGCTCAAGATGAGCTATTGGGATCACCCTGTATTCCTTGATTTATATGAGACTTGGTCAGAATGTTTGCCTCAATACAATCTTGGTCAAATTCGAAACTGGGTCATCTGGGTTCAAAAACTAGGTCACTAGGTCCAATTATAGTAAAACCTTGTTTTAAACACTCCAGACGTTACATTATTTACTGTATAGACATGAGACTTGGTCAAAATGTTTGCCTTAATAAGATATAGATCAAGATTGAAACTGGGTCATCTGAGGTCAAAAACTAGGTCAAGGATTAAATTATTGAAAATCCTTGTGGATTCTTGGTAGGCTGCAATGTTTGTCTTAATAAAATGCAATTCCAGTGTGGTACTGGGACATGTTTGGTCAAAAAGTAGGTCACAAGGTCAAACCATTGAAAAACCTCTTGAAATTTCTTGAAGTCAAAAACATTGCAATGTACTCAGGTGAGCGATATAGGGCCACAATGGCCCTCTTGTTAAGAAGGAGTTATATAATAGACCTTTTTCTTCCAATCAATAACTCTTGATTCAGTTGATACATGGCATATGAACATAGGATAATTCAATTCAAGTATGATTTTGATTAAAATGCACTAATTTAAGGAGGAGTTGTGGCCCTTTTTTTACTTAAAAATTGGTTTCTGATCAATAACGCTTGAAAACCCATAGTGTTGGCATCCATGTCCTATGGGCACGTCTAGTTGATAAAGGATCTGTCACAACCGTTTTGTGGTGACACCTTTGATGTAGTGATTTTTTTCTGTCACTAAATGAAATCCTTAGACATGAGTTAATTGTAGATAATTAACTTGCAGATGCAAGATGTTACTGCTAGCTATCAATAAGGTGTCCTGTTCACACCAACCGCTATCAGTATTACATTAATCATATACTGTGTCTCAATAGCACTTCTTCCAACATATAGAAAACTTATGTTGTTGCGAGGACTATATCTCTTTCAAGATAGCAAAATGTGGCTTTTAAATATGGATATTCACTTCGTTTTATTTTCAATCTTCTGTTGGAGAATTTACTGGTTACTATTTAAATGACATTGTGTGAAGATTTCTATTTTTTTATGTGTATTTTACCTAGAAAAATGACAATATTGGATTTTATTCTACTAATGTATACAATTATGACTTGTGTAAATACTGGAGGTGAAAAAAGAGTTTGGTTTTATGTTGTTGTTTTTTCTAGTGAAATTGTGTGAAATTTATTAATAGGGCTGTTCTGAGTACTTAGGTTTGGTGTAGGACCGTCGTAGCTGAACTTTGGTGAAGATGCATCTATGTGAAATCTTTGATAAAATCTTTGTTTCCAAATTTACCTCTTTCCAGGTGATTTCTTTACCTTTGTTAAAAGCTACTCTTTATAATATATATTTTGATTCTGTGTGAATATTGCTAGTTCCTTTTGTAGGCAATGCAATGTTGGTGCCGGCTGAAAAATTCATGGGTTTTCGTTTAGCTGAAAATATTTGACTCTGATACAATACAGCCATAGTGCAATGTGTTTTGTATATTTATATTGGCGTATGATTTTGCGATACTTTGTTCGTGGTTTGATTCAATACTGCAGTATCTACGTTCCATAAGATAAACAGGTACAATGGTGTGGCACTGAATGCTTGATTCATGCAATCTCAACTGTTCATAGCATTTGTATTTAAATATATTTGTATTGTCATATAATTCTTTTTTCTCGGAGTTATACACGATTAATGATTAAGTAACAGCTGGGGTATTGTATTCAGATTCAGGAAGATCACAATTTCAGAGTTCAGGGCAAAATCAATGTAACTTTGGTTTGGTAGAAAGAGTGTTACAATAGTTTTCTGCCAAACCCTCAATTAATTTGTTATTGGTTGAAGAGTCATATGTGTTTTCAGAATCTATGTGAAAATTGTATAAAAACAGACATAACTTGGTACATTAAATTAGTAATAAAATTGTCATTATCTGAGCTCCCATCTGCAAGAAACAAATTAAATACCCTACAAGATTAATGCATTTGCAAATGGTCAAATATTTAGTTACTAAAGTTTGACATCAATAACTCTTGAAATAATGAATGAATTCAATTTATAATTGCTTCCAAATTACATAGCCTTTACAAACAAAATACTTGCATGCTACTGAAAAACCCATAGCTGGTGCATCCTTGTCATATGATCACATCTAGTTTTAATCACTTCATTTTCAAGTGGCTTCAAACATAAGTGGCAAGAAATACTTTAATCAATGAACATTAGTACTGTTTGAAAAGCCAAGAACACTAACTGTAGTACAACTGGCTGATATTACTGTTGTTGTATAGCAACAAACCATGTCTGTTCAGAAATTTATTTATCACATTAATTTTAATTGAAGTCTCCAACTTTTCCTGAATGAAAAATTAAGTATTAGTATAAAGACACTGCATTGAATATGTCAGTCAAATGAAAATGTGAACCTGATTTGTTTATGTCCTTTGTAGCTCACCTGAGCCAAGGTCACTTGAGCTTTTCTAATTGTCTTGTGTTGGTCATCTGCTGTCTGTAAACTATTTCTTTGAGTGGTAGAATGTGGAGCAGGGGTTTAAGGCCAGATTCACGGACCAAAACTTTCCTTAAAATAAAATAAAACAGCATTGTATGGGGTGACATTTTATGGTCGCCACACTGCACAAGAACATGAACAGCAATAATGAAGGCCACAATCCTCTTGCGTAACTCTAAGTTGGTCTGTAGTATCCTGCAGTGTGGATCTCTTTCAAGTTGTTTCGCTTGTTATGTTTAGCTGTCACACACAAGGGTCTCAATGTCTACAACATAGAGTATGTTTGATCGATCCTTAATGAACCTCTTTTCATGAACCACTGAAGAAGTGTTCAGTAAACATGGGGTGTTGCAACTTGATGTCAGTTACTTTCTCAAGCTTGTTCCCTTGTTCCACTTCATTGCACACAGGGGTTGCATGAGTTAATGATTTATTGATTCAGTTTTTTCTCATTAAAAGCTAGATGGAAACTCACTTTACAATGTGATGTGCATCTTTAAAGCACATCTTGTTTCTGCTATAGATTTTAACTTCAGATTCCTACCATTGAAATTTTACCCATCAAAATCATCATCAGTCTGCAGATGACCAAATCAATGGCATTGAGATCTCTTCTATAACTTTCCTTGTGCTTGAATGCTCTGTATACTTAACAAGGTTTAACTCTAGTAACATAAGGCTTGTCTGTTCATTTACGTCTTCAATTTTTGTGTGACAGTTAATTTAAGATGCAGACAATTGAATTTATTTCCAATTTCCTCATCATTTATGTGCTGTACTTTTTTTTAACTAAACGGTAGAAATTAATTTCCGTTATTGTAACATTTACCATTACTCTAACACAACACTGCTTTTTATTCTTAGTTTTCTGAAAATTTACAAATGAAGCAATATTCTTCCATTACCCCCATAAGGCAAATAATCCAGTCAAGATTGCATGCATGATTATCTTTATGCATGATTACTTCAGTAGGTTTGAATCGATAATTAAATGTGCCTGTTCATGAATTCTCTTAAAGTTATTATGGCTTATTTCTAGAGCTAAGGCCATACCAAATTCTCTCTGTGTTTAGCGTCCAATTCATTTTTCGAAACCTACCTACTAGTAACGTAAGCCGGATTACCAAAGTGTCAATAAAAAACATCTTAATTGCTTCCTAAAATCTTGGACATTATAAGTCAGGACATAAAACACAAAATGCTATTTAACAAAAACAACACAATGTACCAAGGTAAATGACTAGAGTTAATGATTTTATGATGGCACGGTGTCCGTTGTCCATGCGTGCATCCTTTAACAATTGCTTGTGAACACAGTGAAGTTGTCAGTTTTGATTGTATCCATGAGAGCTCGATCCCTAACGAAAACCAGCCAGATAAGCCTATGCATGACTGGATTATGGCCCTTGAAATTCTCAAAATTGCTATAATAGAGCTTCCTTCCATAAATATCTGATGTTTACCAAACTTAAACATTTATTAGATATCCATGAATAGAGCTCCTGTTCTTTTTTGATCTTCACCAAACTTGGACAGTACTTTGTTATCAATGAGACCTTGTTTCAATGTATCCATGACTGCATGTCCTTGAAATCTGCTTCTGTAATCAATAGAGCCTCCACAAATGCCTTCTAAGAACTTAAAGACGAATAGTGACCAAATTTGGCCAGCCAGTAGAGCACAAACCCTCATGGGCCTCTTGTTTGCAGCTTCTGAACATGGTCATTGTAATTGACTGCCTGATGCTGTGTCACCAGCTAAACGGACCAATGTCGAATATAATAGATCCATACTGGTATGGCCTAAGATCTTAAGTCAACAGGTTACAGCCTGTTCTTGTTTATGCTGTGTTTTTGTTAGTACAGGTAAACTGCTGTTACATTGACCGCAAACAGGTGTATGAACTTTCTGGAACGATCCATGTCAATTGAGGTAGAGAAAACTTAATGCTCTCGTGCATAAAACTGTAACTGCTGTTTGGTTTACTTTTCTATCAAAACACAACTTAGGCTTTTTATCTTTCAAGCTTATGGACAAACACAAACATTTCAATACACCTTTTTGAAATGTAATGGTCCAGGTAATATATTAATACTTTCGCAGTTAATAAACCAGCACTATACTTTCATTTTACCTGAGAATGGTTGATTACGTATTGTGGGGATGCCTGCCAATGAAAACATGTTTTTGAGTATTGACCAATAGTCGTAATTACATAATAGTATTCTCAACTAGTTTTGAATCAATTAGTGTGTTAATGGTGTAGTGGTTAGCATAACGGACCTGCAATCCGTAGACCCGGGTTCGAATCCTGGTAGCGCCATTGACCGATTTTTCTTGTTCCTCAAAACATGACTTTATTTAAATGTTTCACCTAAAATGTTGTGCATCAAAAATTGCATTTTAATTCTTTGGCTGTTACAGATTGAACAAGTCTGTCTGCCTTTATATTAGTTTGCAGTAATATTAGATTTACCTTTCCTCCTCAAGCAGAATTAATCAAGTTAATTAGGACGTTATTTAATTATATAATTATGTAACTTTTCCGTTAATATTTCTTGGAACATATTAAAGGATATCAACTCACTATTTCCTCTGTATAACTGTTCTGTACTCAAACTACAAAACTCCCTGTTTGGCTTATATCCTTTTTGGGGGTGGCTGCTTCTTTTACGGAGCAATTATTACTTGTGTCGTGAATTCAAAGCTTGCAACTTATGTACTTAAAATAATATTTCATGCTGTTAAATGTTTTTTTGTGTGTAAAACTTCACTGGCATGTTCATGGTTTGATGATTTCTCACATATTTCTGTTGGTTCTAACAAATATTTTTGTTTAATTAATATTTAAACATACTCTGATTACTTCCTTATATTGTGCTCTTGTACACAAATTGACAAGTCAGCAAGCTGTGCTTTGTTTGTTTATTAAGCATGAAAGTTTGAAATAATTATACCATAATTACGGACCAGGTTTTATTTTGCAATTATTTCTTGTGATGTTGTTAGAAGAAAAGCAAATTAGGTATAATTTATAAAAAAATTATTTGTTCTATTGTAGAAATTACTGGTTTATGCTAATTACTTTGTGTGTAATTATCTGATTAATTAATTAATTATGATGTAAAAGTTTCATTTTGCATTTTGCTTGGAATCTACTCGGTGAATAGGTGGATGTAAAATTTGTTCGATAAGACCTGACTGGTTGGACTTCCATTAATTCACATAAATTGTCTTGTTAAAGTTTATACTTATAATGTAAATTGGATAGTAGCATTTTTATTTGTGAGAAAAATCATTCAAAAGTATTTTATTTAAAAAAAAGTTGTTTATCAATATATTAATCATTATAACAAGATTATTCGGGGGGTTTTAAATCTAAACATGGATATTCAAGAAGTTTGCTGTTGTCATTTATTTGAGGTCTGAGTAATTGACAAAGACTTTAATGCCTGCAAGAGAACTGTGATAGACATACAATGGATAAGAATGCAGTATATTGTGTATGTTACATAATTGTCTGCATGTACGATGACAACTATAAATCTTACGAAAGTTCGACATAATTGTTCGTAGCAGTTGATTGTGCAACTATAAGATTAATGTCAACATGTTTTACAGCATTACTATAACTACAGTCTATTCATGAAAACTGGAATGGTCATCATAGTACAGGAAATATTTTAACAATTGTATTTATCCAGTTACAGATTTGCCATTTTACTTGGTGTTATAATGATAATGCTTTCATGAAAATAGCCATTAACAATTACACATGTTGTTGGCTTTATTATAAATTAAGAAAAAACAGACGCTAATTGTGATGAAATAGTTTACTTGATTGCATGTGGTATCAATAATACGGCAATACCATGTTTAAGTTTTAGCGACTATTTTCAGCTAATTTGTTAATTACGAGACCAAATCATAAATTGCACTTTTTTATTATGAATAAAGGATTGTAGAAGAACTGGGCGCATATATTCTAATTTTTTCGTCATTCTGACTTATCGCATTTCAAAATTCGCAAATCGGCTATATATATACCGGTACATATTATATATAAAGAACTGTACTTGATTCGTAACTGCTCAGTATTCCTTTGCACGTTTTGCAATACCAATATTTTTGGCTCTAAGTTTGTCATATTTATTGGTCCCAATTCAGCATTTTCACCAGTTTTCTTACAATCTGTATTTTAAAGGATTTGAGCAAAACCATTGTAGATGAGTTATGATACAGGAGGACATAAAATAGTGTTGTGCTAAGCTGAGCATAAATATTTTTAGGCCAATTTTCATGTTCCTTGAAACACAAAAAAGTTTTCCAGAGTCGTTTGTTCCACTGCTGGAGTCAGAGGGCCTCAGGGTTGCAATCAGAAACAGATCTAATGGTTTATAATATAACTTCCATTAATTTATTGGAATTTTGTTTTATTTATGTTCTTTAAATATGAAATTCTGTCTGTGATGGATTAAGACAATTTGAGGAAATAAAAATTACTGCATGACTACTAAATATCAATAATGGACCGATCCGTGGATTGGCCTTGAATAGTTAATTTTCATCCGCTAGGTTGGTAGGAAGACTAACATTAAAGTCGGCATAAAACATGTTTCAAAAATAATGTAAAACCTATATTTTCTGGATTTCACAGGTGTCTCCGTCATGTTTTATCAGTCCCTAAGTTTACAGTACTTGTGTTTTCTTCTGAAATTGAAGTGGCCTGTTATATTTTTTAAATACAGTCGGCTTGGTGAAGTAATTTATCATTTTTCTGCAAATGTATACACCTCGAAACTTAATATTGGCTTGGGCACATACAGTGGTACCTCGTATGTCGAATTGCAATGGGCTGTTTGAAACCATGTATTATTCGAAATAAATTTCAGACCAGATGAATTTGAATGACCGTGGTCAGATTGTTATAGCGTGATCTGTCAAATTTCTGGCCACAATGGCGCGTCTTGTAATCACTGTAGTCCTAGAAGTGCATTATGGATTCATATATTCAGTCATTCTGTTGTGTTATAAGGAATGCAATTTTCAATGAATAAGATCATAGTAAGCAATGTCTGAGGTTCAGTGTTAAAAATGTGCTATTACAAGCAAATGTCAATGCCATGCATATCTTTAATGTCTCCTAGAACTTTTGGGGTGGCTGTACGCTTTGTATGTGGCATATTTTTCTCCGTTTTTACACTTGGTGCACATTTAAAAAAAATGAAATGTAGCCATTTCTATTCATTTGTATTTTTTTTGCTCTGCTCTTAACATTTTTGTATCCATTGCAATTCTAATATGCATATTAATGTTACATGTGAGGCACTGATCAAGAACAAATTGACATATTTTATTGTTTCTGTCTCGGTTCCTTCTGCAATTAAATTTTATTTCAATGTTTTTAGCCTTCGTAATTTTTAGTAATGAAATCAAGTATAGTTCTTAGGAGACTAAAAGGTATTGTTAAGTCATCTATGATTCCAGTTATGTATTACAATCAAACTTAATAGGACTCAAACTAAAAATTGTTGCTTAGTTTTGTGATTTGCATCGTCTTCTTTGAAGTTCGATTTACAAGGACTTGGGTTTGAATGGAAATATTTCAGAATGTGTCCCCCTATGATATCAATTCGTTGATTACATGAAAAACTTGGATTTTGATATCTGGAATTAAATGAATGGAATTGCAATAGTTGGGATTTTTCTCTCAATGACAAAGTGTGGTGATAACATTTAAACAATATATTTCCAGTATCTTGACTTAATTCTAAGAACAGAAGACATAAAGTCATTAAGTATTCGGATAAATTTTATTTAAATTTTATTTCCGCTCTGTGCAATAAAATTCATTCATAATGTGTTTCTTAAACTTTTACAAATCTCAGTAGCTTCCAGTTCTTTACTGACCCAGTGTTTATAAAAGTTTGAATTTAATCTACATGATGAATTTCCATCTTTGCTACTGGGTCAGTCCTTGTTGAGAATCCATTGCTGACTCAACTTTGTCTTTTGATTTTCTAGCAAGAGTTTTCAACAATTGATTGTTGACATCTTTGTTTCTGAATTTTTTATGTACCAAGGTAAATGAGTCTTAACTATGGGAGGATTATTGAGTTCATTTTGGGAAGATGGGGACGATAATTTCACTGGACTAACTGAAGAAGAGGCTAAAGAACTTCATATTGAAATAAAAAAAGACTATGGTCACCCTTCTTGGAGTAATTCTTTGGTAAAATATAAAAATACAGGCAGTAAGGGAAAGAAATGGAAAGCTGTTCAGAAAAATCTCTGTGTGATTAAAGAAACTGAAGAGAATGTTAAAGACATCTCAAATGATGATACTATTGTGGTTGGAGTAGATGGTGTAGAGATTGATAAAGACTTACTTAAGAAAGTAATTCAGGATTGGGAATCCTTAGAAAGTGATTATGGGGGTTCTGTGGAGGAAGATGATAATTTGAATAATGTATTAGAAGAAATTAAAAAAGACTTTGGGTCTAGTGAATCTGTTAATGCACCTGATGACAATGATGATGATAAAGAAAATGAAACCAATGCAATTGAAACTGAGCTTCAAGACAAGGATGAAAATACTGTTAAGGATGAAAATACTGTTGGAAATAGTGATAAAATAGATGATGAAGACATTGAAGGAATTGTTGAGAAAGACCACATTAAAGAAAATGATGGTGGTTTTGTTGTAGAAGAGGTAATTTCTGTTCTTGTTTATGAATGACTTCAATTTGCTTTGAATTCTATGTCAGCACCATATTCAAACAGCTGGTAAACTACATTTGTGCAAATATTTTATATTAAATCTATATTTTATAGATTTGTCCTTTCAATCCATCTATTTTGTTTCATTGAAATGAGAAAATTGATTGCTTATATTGATTGACCTGTTTTTTAAAGAAGACGAGGTGTAATACATGGGGTTCCTCAAGTGATGTCCCATGGTCAAGACAAACATGTTTTGCGACAGAGGGGCAAATTGTTATTTGTTTTGTCGTAGATTTTCCCTTCTGGATTTTGTAGTATCCTTAGTTAAACTTAGCCTTTGAGTGATTACCTGGCTGAAAATGAGAGTCTAGTTTATAGACTTGTTTGCTCACAGTTGCAACTCTGTAGTTCGCTGTCGGTTGCAAAGGTAAGTATAATGTTGTTTCTTTGAGAAGTCAGAAGTCACTGTGGGCAGGTAAACAAATAATTTCAATTATGATTTTATTCACTGATTTCAAAGGTAAGTGGTTTGAGTCTGCTACATTCAGATAGAATTTGCACATGCAACATTGATTGTTAAGGAATGTTGTATTTTATTCAACAACTATTACAGAGAATGTTCTCAAATTTAGGTCCATCAGACTTGAAATTGTTTGGAAACTGTTTCTGTACTGTGATCGAGCGGTCACCATTTAGAGGATTTGATTGTAAACTACTTCAGTTTTTGGTCAACTGTGTTACTATGGTATTTGCACCTGAAATCAGTTATTAAAATTAATGTGTTCTTTAATGGACAAATTTTGCCATCAGCATTGTTTGCATTCTTTTAAATGAAAAAAATCATCATTATTGCACTTATCTTTAAGGGACTTGATTTATTCATGACCATTATTTTGAAAAATATTTTAAGAATTGTAGCAATCATTCCATTGTCACATATTAGTATGAGCTTAATACATGTAATCATTTATGTAAATCGTGAGAAAAGATAATAAAGGTCATGGAGACGCCAGGGAGATGTTCTACCAAGTGATGTTGCACCAGGAAATAATGACCTTGTTTTATTGTAATTGGATATGTTGCAAGAAAGATGAATGTTTTAGCATGATGACACCTTTATTAAACTTGTTGTATATATAATATTTTATAAAAATTGATTCCTTGACAGGTTGAAAATGTGAGTCCCTGATGATATTGCTGAATTCAGTACATCTCATTTGTCTCCTATTTCTGGTTCAGGTTGGAGTATATAACTGGCTGCCTGTGTAAATTCTTTAGGTAGTACATGTATATGCATTGCTTGGAGAGCCAGGAATGCTTGGCAAATCAAATTACTGTAGCATACGCTTGTATATACACTTGAATTACAGTTGGCTTGTCTGCTTGATCACTGGACTGACAATCAGTAGGTTGTAGATTCAAACCCAGGTTGAGGTGCATGTCCTCTGTGACAGTTTGAAGATAATGCATCCAAGATATTTGTCCTCCACCTCTGATTCCTGTAGGGAAGTGGTCAGTTGCTTGTAGAAGAGCAGTTTAGTACTGGTTGATAACCCATGAACACTTATTAGGTCAACTGAGTCATGTACTGAACTAACTATGGCTTAAATCTCTCAACACAACTATGAAACACTGTTGAAGAATCAGCCATAAACTCAACTTACATGAAATAAATTGTGCTGTTTCTTTATGTTCTTATTTGCAATTGTATTAATTTCATGTAATTGGTTCTGTATTTGTATATCAGGTAGATTTATGGAATGTGGTAAGACATTTGGAATGCTGACACTTGTATAATATCAATTTATACTGCAATACTGGTTGAGGGATTATTATTGCACAATAATCTTGCCCCATGCTGTTACTGATTTGTATGCGACCATGTCCATGTTATATATCTGTTATTAACTGCCATACAGTGCAATTCGAGTGTTCAGTGCAAGCCTAACTCCCATATAAATACAGGAGTTAGGATAGTCTTGCATTGAACCCTGGAATTGCTTGTTAACATTCATGCTATTTTTCGAACCTAATGAATGTTGGAGGAAACATGGTGACCCTGTGACTTAAACCCTTATATTAACATTCATAATGTACTAACACACTGGATACACTTATTTATATAACCCCATTTTTGCTCATCAGAGGTCTAACCAGGGCTTAAGGTTTAAACATATGTTTGAAGACCAGTCGGGAAACTCAAGTGTCTGATAGGTTGGTTCTCTGCTCACTGATAAAATTGACCAATGGCAAGGCTGCATTTTGTGACTGGTCTTCAGGTTCAATTTCCTAACCTTTAACCTTGTTTATAATAAGTTTTGGTCTAGGTTCTCTATCCTACCATCATAAGAAGAGAAGAGACTAAGCCTTACTTAATGTACAAATATATCACATCTGCTGGACTATGTGCTTTATAATTGACTGTATGTGTTAATAAAGGTTTTTACAACAGCTTTCACTGTGCCCTTACTTTGATTGGTGCAAATATATCAATGGGGGAAAGCAAAACAAGTCATCCAATCTGCTTCTCTGTTTATAAGCAGATTATCTGGTTTTGCACTGGCTTCTCAATATGAAGGTCATCCTTTTACATATACACCAACCTAAGGGTGAAAGTCTATGTTGAAAAATATCATTGGACCATTAATGAATGAAATAGGCTGTATAATCAGTTGGTACTGCACCTATATGATTTGTCTTAGTGCACTACCAATGCCTGGTCTGTGTTTGACCTCTGGTGTTTGTTCTAAAATACTTGACCATCCATTGTATTCTTGCACTCCTTAGCCAGAGGAAAATGACCATATGTTGCATGTTTTAACTGATTGTCATGTTCTCTAGTATGACCAGACAATGTAAAACATGGCTCTTATAGTAATCTGTTTACAAGTCCCTATGGTAATTCAGATTGTCTACTTGTCCCTATGGCAATTCAGATTGTTTACAATTGCCTATGGCAATGCAGATGCATGCTCAGTAGGATGGTAAATGAAATAATTCCTAAGGTCATATCTTGGTGATAAAAATACATGAAACTGCAGGGAGGACACTTGCATAACTGGGTCACCTCGGTCCTCACTACAGATACTTAGGTTTTGAAATGAAACAAAAAATGGATGGGCATTAAATCAAAAAAAGGAGTTGCTTAGGGGGCAACACCGGATGGCACAGAAATTTAACAGGGAAAGAAAGCAGACCACAATTTGCCAAACAATGTTGGAACCCATTTTCTATTTCTCTTTGAAAGTTTATAGTCAGTGCTAGATTATGCATAGACAATCTGAATGGAACTTCATCTGATCAGAATAAATTAGTCTCCTTTCTTTAGCATCTGCCTATTAAGTGCAAATTTGCTTATGTGGAATCTTCTGCATGACAAACAGTCATTACAGGGAAGGTATACTGTAGATGTTTTATGAAAATGTTAGGAGAGGGAATAAAAGTGAGATAATGTAGCTGCTGTACTTAGAGGAGGGGTCTGTGCATCTTGAAATAAAGGCCATGGTTATACTTTGGCTTATCAATTGTCCCTTCTTATATGCTCTTTAAAGATTGACAAATTATGTGTGATGAAATCTAACTACTTTGTATACATGTATTTTATCCAAATATCTTACTTGAAGGAATTTTTATGCATGATTTGTGGTGTTTTAATGATGCTATTTATACTAACCCTTGTAATGTAGGGTTTGACCCTCTTTATATCCATAATTCTAAATAAACACTTATTATATGTAGGGATTTTGGACTGGACAGCATAATTGAACAATGACGAGATATGTAGTTAATTAATTTGTTTCCGTCTTGTACGGTTCAATAAAATTGAGGTCTACATTCTGCATATTTCGAAAGTAGTCTTGCCTTTAATGATGATGTATTTGATATTATCTAATTCTAAGTAAAAATAGTGATTGTTTATATGTGCAATAGTTTTTAAGGCAGTGGCAGTGGTAATAAGTAAATTAGGATGCTACAGGAGAAGCATGTTGGCTATTTTGTTATCTTGTGATGACTTGTGACTGTTGAAAATTGTCAAATGTGCATGTATATCATTTTGCAGACATTTATTAGAGATACGTAATCTTAATTAGACGAGACATTATTTTATTTTTTGACTTGATTTTTAATTTGAAATAAAAAAAATTATTAAGTTTTTCAAGACATTAGTTTACTATTTCTGTCACCGTCATTTTATTTGATGTGTAGCTAAATTGATGTACTTAAAACGATGTTTATGCTATTTTTATTAGTTTTGTTGCAGTTTTGGACTGGTTTGATGTTTAGTTGTATTGAGTAGTATTTTTTAATATAATCGTAAGGTAAAGGAGTCTATATTTGCTTATTTTAGACTGGTACATTGGGGAATGGACAGAACCAGCTGCTACGGACACATCCTGAAGATTCTCGGTCGTGGACACATTATAATGGAGCGTAAGTACAATCAAGGATGCCATTGTTAACACTGACTGGCAAATGTGTGTGTGTGACAGTTTAATACTCCAGGATTGTTTTTTTACTACTGTTTCCTGACAAAGACTGACTATGTGTTTGATACATGAACCATTATTGGTTTTGAAAACTGGTATTTCCTGGAAAAGTGCTAGCTCTGTTTGATGTCTATGTGCCTTTCAAATGTTAAATAGATAAAACATTTAACTGCTGTTTTCTAGGTGAACAAACTTTATATTGCCATGTTATTGATTATTGCCCCTAATTTAGTTATACAAGATAAACAGAGTTGTCCTTCTTGTGGTTACATAGACTGTAACAAAAACCTGTATTGTTCCCCCTGATATTGTCAACGTAGTCTAACTTGGTTATTGTCCTAATTTAGTACATGTATTAAAAGACTTGCCATTCTTAAGTTAAGCTTTTAAAAGTGCTTGATCTTCAAATATAAACTTCTAAGCTATTCCTAATATATAAAAATGTGATTCACATGCAAACAGTAGGACTTGCCCATTTCTGACCAGTAAACATGCATGAAAAGCATAGCTTATAAAGTGAAATAGCCAACAAAAACTGACATCAAGTCTTTGGTTTTTATTAATGCATTTATATTTAGAGACCTTGCACATCCAAAATTTAGTATTGATTCGTCCAGAATCTATTGGGGGCAGTTCTATGACAAATCCTTCATTAGTGACCAAAGAATCCATTATCGAATTTAACATTTTCTAACCAATATTTTTTTATAATCGGACACCCACTTTTCTTTTTTAGCAGCTCCAATATAAACAACAAAATGTAAAAGTAAACTACGAAATAAGGCGTCACCTCAGAAACGCTTAACTCTAATGTACATTAATCTTTAAAAAAAATGTGTTTTTCAAATTGAAAAAAATACACGACTTCTATTTTCATTTATTTTATAAATCAAACTAAGCCACAAAATCACATAAGCTCTAAGTTTGTGACCTGGAAGTTTCATTTGAAGATACTCAACAACATGATCAACGTCACTAACACAGGGTTTGTCATGGCGGCACTCATTAATAACCATGCTTGTAAGTATCACCTTATGGTTTGGGAATATTATGTTACAATACTTCTATTACTTAAAGACAAGCAACAGCTAATGAGCATCCATATTTTCATCTGTTTCTCTCCAGATTTCCAGTAAGAAATGAATTCTACACATCAATAGACAGTATGCCAGAGATCAAACCCCCATCCAGAAAGTCGGTCATCCTTGTCAGTGACTTGGTAAGCTGTTTGTGAGATCTCAAACTGAATTTTGATTGGTTGAAATATAGGCCAGTTGTTAACTTGAGATTATTTACCATGCTCAAGACTACTCCTCATTCTCAATTTAAGTTAATTGAATATATACTTCTGTCTTATGTTTGAGTATATATTCAGATGACAGAATATTATATGTTCACTTTAATATTTGTAAGAGTATTAAGTTGAGAGAAACTTTAAGCGCAAAACATGAGGGTTTAGTTTAGAGATTAAACTCAAGTTCAATAAGCTCATTCTCTGGTTGTCATTCTCAATAATAGTTTGCCGATGCTTCTTCTAAAGAGGGCAGAACATGAACATCCATGGGAAATAATCAAACCAGCAACTATAGTAAAAAGTAGACTGCACTTAAATGTCTATGATACACTTAACCTGATAGTGTCTATTGCCTTTGCAAATTGACAACAGTTTTCAGGAACTGCAATGCCTGCCCCATTGAGCACTTTCAGTGCTTTGATTAAAACTGCTTAGTAGCAGATAACGTGATTTTGAGGGTGAAATATCAAGAGGGTCCTAATGCATATGGAAATGGGAAAAGAAAAAAAACTGTCTGCTTCTTTATTTAAATACAGATAGACTAGTTTCGCCCCATGATATGAAAATACAGTTAGGCTTTCTTGGCTCTTAAATCTTTTATTCTCTGAGTGTTTTTTATCACATTAACTTTCTCATTATTTCCGAGAAACCATTGTTTATGAAATTAGATCCAACAATATGTTGCATTTTTACATAGCATAGCAGACACTTTAATCATTACCTCAAATTGACCCCTTATAACAAAGATCAGACAAAATGCTGATTTAGCAATTTATGAAAAACATTTTCGGCCTTATGAAGTTGTATGTAACAACGTTGGTACTTTTTCCTGTTCAAACAATATAAACTGAATATATTAACTGACTGACTTTTTTCTTCCATTAATTAACAGTTTGCCCTATAACATTCATGAGCATTGAACTAAATTATCAGAAATTAATTTGCATTGCCTTTACTTTGTGTTTCTTGGTCACATAATAAGTAACTAAGTTGTTTATAATCTAGATCGCTTTGGTTAATTACATGAACCAAGAATAATTCATTATATGTTTCTTTGTGTATATGATGAAGTATGTAATAATACTTTTGTGTTACTTGGTTGAATAACAGATTATACCATTGCTAGCTAGCCTATATTGTGTGGTTGTTTTTTTTTGCAGAGAAGGTTAGAAATGTACATCAAGTCTTAAATATCTGAATTTAAAAATTATGTCCATTTCCTTATAGATTAACTGTTATAATACTTGTTTTATAAACATGTTGTTGGTGATATTTATTCTGGAACTCATATTTTACATTACTAAACTTCCAAAGCTTTATAATATTTGCTTCGTTTAAACTCAATTATATTAAACAACTTATTGGTGTTGAGGTCAACCTTAATCAATTGTTTATTTGATATAACCCTATCCAGCAAAACATATGTGGGTAGGTTATAAATTGAAATTTGTATTTATTGTTTTTATGGTCATACTAGTGTTAACTGTTAATACGCTTCTAAAAATCCATTTCATGTGTAGGCAGGGGTTATGCTAAACAAACAATTGTTTACATATGGCCTTATACTTATTATGATCATGTTCATGTGGAGAGCGCACAAAGTTTACGCACAGAATTACCCCTTGAGATTATTGACACATATGATGATGCTTTGTTATCTTGAGATTATTCTCACTAATGATGATGCTTTGTTATCTTGAGATTATTCTCACATATGATGATGCTTTGTTATCTTGAGATTATTCTCACATATGATGATGCTTTGTTATCTTGAGATTATTCTCACATATGATGATGCTTTGTTATCTTGAGATTATTCTCACATATGATGATGCTTTGTTATCTTGAGATTATTCTCACATATGATGATGCTATGTTATGTTGAGATTATTCTCACATATGATGATGCTTTGTTATCTTGAGATTATTCTCACATATGATGATGCTGTGTTATCTTGAGATTATTCTCACATTTGATGATGCTTTGTTATCTTGAGATTATTCTCACATATGATGATGCTTTGTTATCTTGAGATTATTCTCACATATGATGATGCTATGTTATCTTGA
The DNA here is from genome assembly GCA_032209605.1 of Mactromeris polynyma. NCBI lineage: Eukaryota > Metazoa > Mollusca > Bivalvia > Venerida > Mactridae > Mactromeris > Mactromeris polynyma. The sequence goes on along the minus strand of JASFXZ010000001.1, from coordinate 36,952,396 downwards.
GATTATTCTCACATATGATGATGCTATGTTATCTTGAGATTATTCTCACATATGATGATGGTTGGAACATTGTGGTTGAATTGTGCGCTTAAGTACAATCTCATAGAGATGGATGACATAACAAAGGATCTCAAAATAGTAGATATTACATCATAGTGAGATCAAATCTCTGTTCTTTTATGTACTGCTGAATGTCAAAATGTTCATGATTATTTCTCTTCTCTGCCAACAGGTGATGAAGGTATCTATATATACATACATATTCTTTTAGCAGTTATATTTTAGTATTGTGTTATGTTGTACTAATTTATTCTTCTTGTCCTCACTTTATATAAGTTGATGTTTAGAAATCAAAGGGCAGGATGCACTTTCTGTTGTTCAACTGTTTGTTACCATTTGATGCAAGTAATTAAAGTTAGACTATTAATTATGATAAATTTCGGCACCACACATTCTACTCCAACCTAAAGTGATATGATATTCTTTCTCAAAATTAGATGTAAGTCTGCAAGTTGATTTATTAAGATCTATATTTCTTGGCATCAAAATATTAATTTTAGATGATTATTGTTTATTTTGGAAACAAACACAAGTTTTGCTTGGGTGTTTTATTTTTGTTATTTCATTGATTTTGTTCATACCTTATTTCGGTTTTAAATTACCAAATATGTTTAGGTTTGCCTGGGTGTAAATATATTTTTAATTTCTTCCTGCGGGAGGACAAAAGAGTTTGGCAGCTTATAAAGATGTGAAATATTTCATCTGGATGAAGAATTTGTAGACATCCGTTTCATCTGCTTCAATAGTTTTCTTCTAATGTAAAATGGGCAGACGAATTGTTGAGTGTGAAAAAAACTTGATATATATGTTTATTTGTCTGGAAGTCCGAAGCACCATGTGACTTTTAATTTTTCCGAGGACTCAATCATTTATGTAAATTTTGGAAAATAAAATAGAAAATTTTATGATGTGACTCTTTAATATACCGAGTATATTAAGTTTCAAACACCATAGGGATTGCTAATAAATTATTTAAAAATGGTTGGTTTTAATGAAATGGTATTTAATAATTGAACCAGACTCTTTGTTCTCTCTATCTGGCCATACACTTTTATTTGTTTATCTCTAAATTTTTACTATTTTTTTGAATGAATACAACATAATTTTTAAACAGACAAAATTGTTGTTGTTTCCATCTTGAAGTTTTACACATTCCTTTAACGTTGTTTCATTGTTTTCTTCAATATATGTCTGAAAATAAAAACAAAACAGCATCTGAAAGGTTACATAGATACTATGGCCTTGGACTTAAAAGCCTTAGGCCAAAAACCACAAATATCAACTTTTGTAATTCTAGTATTATATTTCTGGTAAAATACGCCTGGTTTTGAAAAAGTGTTTTTGTATGGGAATATTTTGAATGAAAATCAAGGTAAAAATGTATGGCCATTTGTTCTTTGATCATTCATTTTGGTTTATTGTGATGATTTATAAGTTAGCACTACATTGATATTATGCCATGGAATTATCTCGTAGTAGAAATTGTAGAGAACTAATATATACGTTGTTCCAGTCACTGGAAACCTTTCCACATTCTCACGTTTTGTTCCCTCAGAATCTTAAATTTTTTCCTTGTGTTATTTGATAGTTGTCTGCATCCAGCATGCTTGTAGAAAAATTGAATAAGTATAGATTGGACCATAAAGTCTCGGGGATAATGATTTGATGAAATATCAATATTTTATCTAAGTCTAGGATCTCTCCATAGCAATACAAACTCTCCTAAATAGGAATTGTCTGTGACATGGATTCCCTTCCACAAGTTTACCAATATCTGTCAGTTTAATTTTAAACTTGTTTATTTTACATCGATTGTGAAACAAGTTGCTGTAACTTATTTTAATCACTCTAGTTGATTGCTTCAGTTTTATACCATCATTCTCACTTACTTAAGTGTAGGGCTGTCACCATACGCCTGAAGCATGCCACAATAAATTGCTTTATTATCCTAAGGTTTGACAGTAGATATTTTTCTTACTTGAATACTTTTATTCAACTCCAAATTCCTCAGATGTATTGCAAAACATAAACCTGAGTAAGCTGAAACATACCAATTATCATTCTTATTTCATGTTTTGTCTAGTCTGTTCATTCATTTATCAAACATGAAGGTCCAAGGACCCCGTAGCTGAGAAATCCTAGGGAAAACCCTGCAAAAGTTTATGTACATTTGAGTAAAGCGTTTCTGACACAATGTCATTTTGGAGTTTACTTTTGCATTTTGCTCTGAATAAAAAAAAGCAGATGTCTGATTGTAATATTTTCGATATTAAATGAAACTAGAAAAATATATATCTGATAGGAAATGTAAACATCTGTGTATGGAGGTTCAAGGTCACTAATACAGGTTTTATTGTGGAATTAACAGCTCTTATTCTTTGGATGCTTTTTATCTTTTGTCCCTCTTAAACCATATGCTATTACCTTGTGTGTAACTAGTGGATTTGTTTTGTCTAATCTTATTAGAAGACATTGTCCTATTACGTCTTATAATTACTATGTCTTGATGTTATACCCTTATTAGGCCCTTCTTAAAAAATGTTGGTTTATGGTCCCCACACCCATAATGTATGGTATGTGTAAGTATGTTGAGTTACTAAATATCTTTTTCTGTGTCTGAATGAGCAGGGGGAGTGTTGCATGCAATCCTTGCCATGCTCCAGATAAGACGATTGGTTGCATGTGTTACTGCAAACAAACATTTTTTAAGGACGACCTTAGTTTATCAAAATATCTTGATAAAAATATTAAATTTCAAATAGATTTTCAAGCTTTTTATTATATTTGGCTGCTCAATATGTGTTTCATATGATGTTGTTAAATACTTTGCATGAATGCTATGATGTTGATACATATATATATATCACCCTGCAATTATTGGTGTTTGATGTCTGTGATTATTTTCCCCACCCACATGCAGCTGCAGAAGGTATCCATCTTGTATCATTTATTACTTTTTTTTCTTTCATTTTTAACTCACTGTTATATAACTACAATATCTTATGAAGAAATATCAGTAATCAGTTAGAGATCTTTGTAAGACATTGACATTGGCTCAAACCCACAACCTCTTGGTGTTGTTCAGCATACACCAGGCCCATTTTGCTACTGCTACCATAGTTTATGATTGTTTTCATTTAATCACATGGTATTCAATCATTTACAATTATGATGCTATGAACAAGATTGTATTATTTCTTACAAGCAGAGATGAGAATTTGAATATTTTACTGATATTTCTCCATTGTGTTTGCTTGCATTACTGCAACATATTTTTATGTATTGGTTTGTTTGTAGAGCTGTTCTAGCCCAGTGTTCACCCATTTATAAGTATATATGTGTACTATTAACAATTTATGATAGATTTATAGATATTTTCATTTATGTGATAATATGACATGTGTAATGATGTCTCAACTCACACAAACATTCATAGATTTTAAAAGCTTGTACGAGTTCTTTTATATATTTCTTAGAGTTCCAAATTTAAGGTTGAAAATTTGTCTCTTGTTTGTCTCTTGTTTATTGTTTCATGAAGTGCATTCACTGGTCCAAAGGGAAATAACTTTAATGCTTAATGGCATATATAGTTCTCCTTGAATGGTTTAACTTAACCAATTGCTCTCTAACAAATGTCCCTGAAGTTTCGATCCATTTTATTTATGTCTTGTAATTGTTATGTGTCCACAATGTTAGCATATCTGTAGTTATAATCCAAAGACATCAAGTTAACTTGTTTACTTTTGTCATTGATGCTACAATCATTAGTGGAACAAACATTTCATGTAGGAGGCTTCTGTGGTCAAGTGGTAATGGCCGCTGACTTCAAAGCACTTACCCCTTACCGTTTTATGTTCAAATCTTACCTTGGATGTAGAATATGTATGTTAGGAAGTCATCTAGCGGGCTTGAAAAGGTTAATGATTCTACACATGTGCCTGATTATGCCTAAAATAATGCTAGAAAGTGCATATAGCGTTCTAGTCCACCTGAATAGTCGGAAACGTTATTATTTGACCCTGGCCGTTTATATGACCTAAAGCCCTGTAACATAAAATACATAGATCTGTGCAGATGACTATTATTGGATACTATTAAGAGACTACAATTTTAAGGGCCTCAGAGCAACTGTGTGTTTCATAATGGATCCTAAGTCTGAAAACTTAAACCACACTTAGCAGTAATGTACACCATTTAGTCTGTAAATTTATAAACTGTCTGGTTTTTACCCTGCATTATATCTGATTCACATTGAGCTGTGTAGACATTATAAGAACACTTACCATGTTATGTTGAGACACAGGCAAGTAAGAATGATAAAACTTGAATCATAAGTTACTAATTCAGTAAAATTCTCCACCAGTTAGTACTAATAACAATTCAATTGTTGAAAGAGTGGGCTGGTACAGTGTTGTTTATATATTTGTGTGAACTGTTAGGTACACTTTGCACTAACAAGAAAATATAACTAAATTGATTAAATGTTTTAATTGTTTTAGTAGAAGCTGTTTTTAGTGTTATAGAAACATACATATCATGACAGAACTGTATCTCTTCTGTGTACATTAAGAACAAATATGTACATTTTCATTGTTCCGTGAGCACAAAATCTGTTTCTCTTCACAATTAAATGAAGACTAAAGCTGCTTCTCTTTCTGTTCAGTAAGAAATCAAGCTGTATCTCTATACTGTTCTATCAAGACAAAAATATGATCTCTCCACTGTTACATCAAGACAAAACTGTATCTCTTTTCTGCTCCATCAAGACAAAACAGTCTCACTGCTCCATCAAGCCAAAACTGTATCTCTTCTCTGCTCCATCAAGACAAAACAGTCTCTCTTCACTGCTCCATCAAGACAAAACTGTATCTCTTCTCTGTTCCATCAAGACAAAAATATGATCTCTCCACTGTTCCATCAAGCCTCACTGCTCCATCAAGACAAAACTGTATCTCTTCTCTGCTCCATCAAGCCAAAACTGTATCTCTTCTCTGCTCCATCAAGACAAAACTGTATCTCTTCTCTGCTCCATCAAAACAAAACAGTCTCTCTTCACTGCTCCATCAAGCCAAAACATTATCTCTTCTCTGCTCCATCAAGACAAAACAGTCTCTCTTCACTGCTCCAAGACAAAAAAGTTTCTCTTCACTGTTCCATCAAGCCAAAACTGTATCTCTTCTCTGCTCCATCAAGACAAAACAGTCTCTCTTCACTGCTCCATCAAGCCAAAAACTGTATCTCTTCTCTGCTCCATCAAGACAAAACTGTATCTCTTCTCTGCTCCATCAAGACAAAACAGTCTCTCTTCACTGCTCCATCAAGCCAAAACTGTATCTCTTCTCTGCTCCATCAAGACAAAAATATGATCTCTCCACTGTTCCATCAAGCCAAAACTGTATCTCTTCTCTGTTCCATCAAGACAAAACAGTCTCTCTTCACTGTTCCATCAAGCCAAAACTGTATCTCTTCTCTGCTCCATCAAGACAAAACAGTCTCTCTTCACTGCTCCATCAAGCCAAAACTGTATCTCTTCTCTGCTCCATCAAGACAAAACAGTCTCTCTTCACTGCTCCATCAAGCCAAAACTGTATCTCTTCTCTGCTCCATCAAGACAAAACAGTCTCTCTTCACTGCTCCATCAAGACAAAACAGTCTCACTGCTCCATCAAGCCAAAACTGTATCTCTTCTCTGCTCCATCAAGCCAAAGCTGCATCTCTCCACTGTTCCATCAAGCCAAAGCTGCATCTCTCCATTGTTCCATCAAGACAAAGCTGCATCTCTCCATTGCTCCATCAAGACAAAGCTGCATCTCTCCACTGTTCCATCAAGCCAAAGCTGTATCTCTCCATTGTTCCATCAAGACAAAGCTGCATCTCTCCATTGTTCCATCAAGCCAAAGCTGCATCTCTCCATTGCTCCATCAAGCCAAAGCTGCATCTCTCCATTGCTCCATCAAGCCAAAGCTGTATCTCTCCATTGTTCCATCAAGACAAAGCTGCATCTCTCCATTGTTCCATCAAGCCAAAGCTGTATCTCTCCATTGTTCCATCAAGACAAAGCTGCATCTCTCCATTGTTCCATCAAGACAAAGCTGCATCTCTCCATTGTTCCATCAAGACAAAGCTGTATCTCTCCATTGCTCCATCAAGCCAAAGCTGCATCTCTCCATTGCTCCATCAAGACAAAGCTGCATCTCTCCACTGTTCCATCAAGCCAAAGCTGTATCTCTCCATTGTTCCATCAAGACAAAGCTGCATCTCTCCATTGTTCCATCAAGACAAAGCTGCATCTCTCCATTGTTCCATCAAGACAAAGCTGTATCTCTCCATTGTTCCATCAAGACAAAGCTGCATCTCTCCATTGTTCCATCAAGCCAAAGCTGTATCTCTCCATTGTTCCATCAAGACAAAGCTGCATCTCTCCATTGTTCCATCAAGACAAAGCTGTATCTCTCCATTGTTCCATCAAGACAAAGCTGCATCTCTCCATTGCTCCATCAAGACAAAGCTGCATATCTCCACTGTTCCATCAAGCCAAAGCTGCATCTCTCCATTGCTCCATCAAGACAAAGCTGCATCTCTCCACTGTTCCATCAAGCCAAAGCTGTATCTCTCCATTGTTCCATCAAGACAAAGCTGCATCTCTCCATTGTTCCATCAAGCCAAAGCTGCATCTCTCCATTGCTCCATCAAGCCAAAGCTGCATCTCTCCATTGCTCCATCAAGCCAAAGCTGTATCTCTCCATTGTTCCATCAAGACAAAGCTGCATCTCTCCATTGTTCCATCAAGCCAAAGCTGCATCTCTCCATTGCTCCATCAAGCCAAAGCTGCATCTCTCCATTGCTCCATCAAGACAAAGCTGTATCTCTCCATTGTTCCATCAAGCCAAAGCTGCATCTCTCCATTGTTCCATCAAGCCAAAGCTGTATCTCTCCATTGTTCCATCAAGACAAAGCTGTATCTCTCCACTTTTCCATCAAGGCAAAGCAGTGTCTTTCCACTGGCAGGACAAAACAGTATCTCTTCACTGTTCCATCAAGGCAAAGCAGTATCTTTCCACTGGCAGGACAAAACGGTATCTTCACTGTTCTATCAAGGCAAAGCAGTGTCTTTCCACTGGCAGGACAAAATGGTATCTTCACTGTTCCATCAAGGCAAAGCAGTATCTTTCCACTGGCAGGACAAAACAGTATCTCTTCACTGTTCCATCAAGGCAAAGCAGTATATTTCCACTGGCAGGACAAAATGGTATCTTCACTGTTCCATCAAGGCAAAGCAGTATCATTCCACTGGCAGGACAAAACAGTATCTCTTCACTTTTCCATCAAGGCAAAGCAGTATCTTTCCACTGGCAGGACAAAACAGTATCTCTTCACTGTTCTATCAAGGCAAAGCAGTATCTTTCCACTGGCAGGACAAAACAGTATCTCTTCACTGTTCTATCAAGGCAAAACAGTATCTACTGTTCTATTAGGACAAAACAGTATCTCTTCATTGATCTATCAAGAAAAATCAGTATGTTTTCACTGTTCTGTGCTGTTCATTCAGACTGTTCAATAGCAGTTTGCTAAATCTGTCAAAAATTACATAATAGAAATAGAAGTACTGTAGTTATTCCTTGTGTGAGCCAATCTTTTTAATAACTTTCAAAACGCAAAAAGTTGAATTAATGGACATAAAAAAATATCAAATGCACCACTTTGAGCTTCTTTTTCTTCTCATGAACTTATCTTTGCAAACTCTTATTTTATAATAACACAAGTTTTTCAATTAAGCACAAGTAGATTTTGCAATTGTATGAAATACTTAAATGGCACTTTCGCACACAATGCAATTTCCTTTATTTTAATGCACCATTTTGGCATTTCCCGGGTTTGACTGTGTTTTAAGGTTAGGTAGCATTTCCTATAGTGTTGTACTAATAAATAAATGCTAAAAAATTATAAGTAGCCATGCAATACAATGATGGCAGGTTTAACAAACTTACTGACAAATATTGAAGCAGATTTGGTGCCATAAAAGCTTATCCTAAGGATTATGCAGGCTTAATTAGTGAGGAAACGTACTATAAGCTTCAGGAAAATTGGTATAGTCTGATGGTTTTGAATGACATTTTAGCCAACTTCTACTGTTTCTCTGATGTTTTGCAAAGGGGGACATTGTTAATGTTCAACTTTGGCTTCATATTTAATAAGAGACTGAATTTATGTTTGGACCTGAATTACGTCATGCCAAACTTGGTTAACATTTCATATGATCAAGTTAATTCAGTCTGTGTGCTACTTTAATTATATGCTGATGGACTATTTTGGCTTTCTACTCTTGGAGAGATTTGTTACTACTGTGGAACATTGTTCAGAATATCTAGCATATCTGCCAGATTATATAATGTAATATCTATGCTATTTAAACTAACAAATTTAATATGTTTGGGAACCCTACTTAGCAGTGTAATATTCTACTATTTACTGATTTAATGTACTCTTCGTATCATTATATCATGTTTAAAGGAATATTCTCAATTGAAACTATCGCAGTAAATCATATGAAACAGTTCACGTTTGCTATAACTGTATACCACAGTTTAAAGTTGTTTCAGTTCGCTCTCTCAGATGTAAACAGTCATGTGGTTTATATATGTTATTCATTTTCAGAACAAAAGGACAGAGGTTAATTTTATATATGTCCCCAGTTACAAATAACTTGTGGTTGGACCCATATAATAAAGGAGTGATTTTAAAATGTGTTTAATGATTTATTTGTTATGATTTGGTTATGGACTGAACACACATAATGGGGGTGTGAGAAAAGTTGTCTGTGCACAATAATAACAAATGTTTTTATCCTTCCTGTAATTTAACCTGCACACTGTCTAATTACTGGTGATTTGATGTCATTGAGCATTTGTTGGTGTAGAAACATTTGTAACTCCATTCAGTCAGTCAAAATATTTGATCAATGTATAATTGAAGTTTGTTGTATGACAATTGAAATTGGCTGAGTGATAGTTATAGTGACTGATGACTGTATGTGCTGATGACTGTATGTGCTGATGACTGTATGTACTGATGACTGTATGTACTGATGACCGTATGTACTGATGACTGTATGTGCTGATGACTGTATGTGCTGATGACTGTATGTACTGATGACTGTATGTGCTGATGACTGTATGTACTGATGACTGTATGTACTGATGACTGTATGTAATGATGACTGTATGTAATGATGACTGTATGTGTTCCATACATAGTACTGTATGTACTGATGACTGTATGTGCTGATGACTGTATGTGTTATATGCATAGTACTGTATGTACTGATGACTGTATGTGTTCCATACATAGTACTGTATGTGCTGATGACTGTATGTGCTGATGACTGTATGTACTGATGACTGTATATACTGATGACTGTATGTACTGATGACTGTATGTGTTCCATACATAGTACTGTATGTGCTGATGACTGTATGTGCTGATGACTGTATGTACTGATGACTGTATGTACTGATGACTGTATGTACTGATGACTGTATGTGTTCCATGCATAGTACTGTATGTGCTGATGACTGTATGTGTTCCATACATAGTACTGTATGTACTGATGTCTGTATGTGTTATATGCATAGTACTGTATGTACTGATGACTGTATGTGTTCCATACATAGTACTGTATGTGCTGATGACTGTATGTACTGATGACTGTATGTACTGATGACTGTATGTACTGATGACTGTATGTACTGATGACTGTATGTACTGATGACTGTATGTGTTCCATACATAGTACTGTATGTGCTGACAACTGTATGTACTGATGACTGTATGTGTTCCATACATAGTACTGTATGTGCTGATGACTGTATGTACTGATGACTGTATGTACTGATGACTTTATGTGTTCCATGCATAGTACTGTATGTACTGATGAATGTATGTGTTCCATGCATAGTACTGTATGTACTGATGACTGTATGTACTGATGACTGTATGTGCTGATGACTGTATGTGCTGATGACTGTATGTACTGATGACTGTATGTGCTGATGACTGTATGTGTTCCATGCATAGTACTGTATGTACTGATGACTGTATGTGTTCCATGCATAGTACTGTATGTACTGATGACTGTATGTGTTCCATGCATAGTACTGTATGTGCTGATGACTGTATGTGTTCCATGCATAGTACTGTATGTGCTGATGACTGTATGTGTTCCATGCATAGTACTGTATGTACTGATGACTGTATGTGTTCCATGCATAGTACTGTATGTACTGATGACTGTATGTGTTCCATGCATAGTACTGTATGTGCTGATGACTGTATGTGTTCCATGCATAGTACTGTATGTATATTGATGACTGTATGTACTGATGACTGTATGTGTTCCATGCATAGTACTGTATGTATATTGATGACTGTATGTACTGATGACTGTATGTACTGATGACTGTATGTGTTCCATGCATAGTACTGTATGTACTGATGACTGTATGTACTGATGACTGTATGTGTTCCATGCATAGTACTGTATGTACTGATGACTGTATGTGTTCCATGCATAGTACTGTATGTACTGATGACTGTATGTGTTCCATGCATAGTACTGTATGTGCTGATGACTGTATGTGTTCCATGCATAGTACTGTATGTACTGATGACTGTATGTGTTCCATGCATAGTACTGTATGTATATTGATGACTGTATGTACTGATGACTGTATGTACTGATGACTGTATGTACTGATGACTGTATGTAATGATGACTGTATGTACTGATGACTGTATGTACTGATGACTGTATGTACTGTAAACAAAAGTTCTACTAATTACTTGGTATGGTGTTGCAGTCTCAGTCAACAAGCTCTTACTCATCTATTTCCTCTGAAGTGACATTTAATTTCACGTTATTGGATATAGTCTGTTTTGATGCGTATTAAAATATTTTTTTAAATATATGCATTTTATATACATTTTATTTAGCAGTTTATTCAATAATTCATGTTTTATATGTTGTGTGTTGTTGAAATAATACAACTTTTTGAATATGTCTTGTTAGAATGTTTACATTATGCTTGGCTTGACATAATCACTGTGTTTAAGGTTTTGACAGCATAATTGTTGCAGTTTTATTGTCTATAAGATTGCACCATCTTCGATTAAGCGTAGGTGTTATACATAGCTACATAGCTATAAGGCTCCGTTACTGTTTTACTCTCCTATAATTTGTTAACCAGGTTATTCATTGAAAAAGTACAATCTTGGTTGTATTGAAACATTTAATTGTGATTCTAAGTATGAGATTAATGCGTTCAGAAAAACAATATGTGTAAGTTGAGTTGGATTTTATGGGTGTTTGTGAATTGATTATTTTGAATGACTTTGTTTATTTTTCCTGATCGAGGGTTGAAAGTGAAACTGGTCCTATCTGAATATCAATAAAGGATCGAGCAGCTAGTTTCTCTCCTGGTCCCTTGATGTACACATTTTCTTGGATGATGAATTGACTGCAATGCTTTTTCATGCTTTTTCCTGGCTAGAAAATTTTGGAAGAAATGACTGTACGAAAAACTTAACAATGTGTCATATTTTCAGAAATATTTATCTATAATCTTCTAAAATAATTTTTTAAAAGTCTGTGTACTGGGACTTAACAGTGGACCCTTTAGTAAAAAGAACCATTTTGGGTGAAAAAGCTGTGCTGTTAATCAATGAACTCAACTGTTTGAAGAATTACTGAAACAAAGTCATTCTTAATTTCTATTTTGCAAAACTTTTTATTCTATGCATATTTTAACTGTTGTATGAATGAATTGTTTTAGATTTTAGAATATCTGTCATATAATTCATTTTAGACTCAGGTTGGTGAGTTTGAACTTTTTCTATGCTTTTGCGTATTTATTGCTTCTTAATTATCGTTTGCTTTAAATTAGAATTGCTGTAGAACATTTGGTTTTGATTATCAGTGGAAATAACATGTTATAACTGAAGTTTAACTCTGTGTTATTGCAGACAATGCAAGCAAGTAAGAGAAATGCTGGAGTGCCATCTGCCATGGTTGCTAGGCAATCTTTAAACGATGAGGAACTGGTAAGTGACATATTTTTGTATTAGAGTCAATAAACGCCCCTCCCCTAATAAATGCCCTCACCCCTTTTGAATATAAAAACAATAAGTTCTTACTTGAATCTGTCATTTTATATCAAACATGACCAAAGGTTAGAAAACAGCTAGTCAGTACCGTAATTATTCTAATAGATGCATATGAGACTTAAAAATACGTGACCTTTAGCGATTTTTACTTTTATTAAATGTGCACCCCCCCCCCCCCTCCTCAAAATGTAATGCCCAAAATTGAAATCATCTCTGTCTATACATATGATCATTATTGTTATCATAAAAAGATCGACACATATAGAAGCACGGACATGTGTCATTATAAGTATTCAACTGTCATTGAATTCTGTTATGAAATGCTTGATTTTTGACTTCACTTATTGGACGTCTAATCTTATCAGTATCAGGAAAATAAATAACTGCCAGCATTAGAATCTGGTTTTGAAAATGAATTAGAAATCTACTCGTTTTGCGTACATATTGTTCTAGATTTGTCGAGTATATTTAAGTATCACATTAAATTAAACTGATGGAAACTAGTACGAAAATGTCATAAACTGATTCCTATCTAACATCTTCCCCTTGGTTGCTAGATCTGCTCAATGTGACATAATATTTGTGCTGTTGAGAGACATTGACATTAAATTTCTTGTAATATGGCCTACATTTAAGTATTTGTGTGATAAGATATTGCTTTTCCTATAAAGCACTTGATATTACGTAAAATTTTGCATGCATGCAAGAACAATTCCCAGTTATTAATGTACTTTGATATTCCTTGATGTTATTTATGAGTTAATAATTTCTATGTAATTTTCCTTCAATTTCCTTTCCTTACCAGCATGAAACAGAGATAAAATTTCTACATAATATAACCTTACACATGTGATAATGGTATCAGGTTTTATCTGCTAGTATAAACTCAACATGAAGATATGGTTGGAAAAGTTAGCTAAATTGTAGATGCAAGCATGCCCATAAAATACAAACATACCTATAGGACCATGAAATATGTCAAACCTGTAGGACCATGAAATGTGTACATACCTGTAGGACCATGAAATGTGTACATACCTATAGGACCACGAATAATGTACATACCTATAGGACCATGAAATGTGTACATACCTATGGAACCATGAATAATGTACATACCTATAGGACCATGAAATGTGTACATACCTATAGAACCATGAATAATGTACATACCTATAGGACCATGAAATGTGTACATACCTATAGAACCATGAATAATGTACATACCTATAGGACCATGAAATGTGTACATACCTATATGACCATGAATAATGTACATACCTGTAGGACCATGAAATGTGTACATACCTATAGGACCATGAATAATGTACATATCTATAGGACCATGAAATGTGTACATACCTATAGGACCATGAATAATGTACATACCTATAGGACCATGAAATGTGTACATACCTATAGAACCATGAATAATGTACATACCTATAGGACCATGAAATGCGTCAAACCTGTAGGACCATGAAATGTGTACATACCTGTAGGACCATGAAATGTGTACATACCTGTAGGACCATGAAGTACCTGTGCATGCCTATAGGACCATTAATTATGTATATAACTATAGGACCATGAAATATGTACATACCTATATAGAACCATGAAATGTGTACGTAACTATATATAGGACCATGAATTATGTACATACATAAGTCTGTCATGACTGAAATAACTATCGGACCATAATTGTTGTATACCTTACATAAAGATGTACATACCTATGGGCCCATGAAAATTGTATTTTGATGTAAGTGTACATTAAAATAACTGTTAAAAACTCCTCTTTTTTCAGAAAATGCATGTTTACAAGAAAACACTTCAAGCTCTTATTTATCCAATATCCAGTACAACACCACATAATTTCTTTGTTTGGACTGCGACGTCACCGACTTACTGTTTCGAATGTGAAGGTCTACTGTGGGGTTTAGCGAGACAGGGTGTACGTTGCACAGAGTGTGGAGTCAAGTGCCATGAAAAATGCAAAGCTCTCCTGAATGCCGACTGTTTGCAAAGTATGTTCTTTCATTAACTCAAGCATGATGTAAATCAAACTTTGGCCAAAATAAAAAGTGTATGTTTACTGTCCTGGTACCTACCCACTAAGAATGGTGCGCTTCAATAGCTTTCCTGGCAGGAATTTTGTAGTGTTTATTTAGAGAAATATGGTTGAATAATTACTTACTAAGTGTTGATTAAATTGTCTACCTATCTTAAAAGTTTCACAAAGTAGGAATGGGGGACAGTAAACAAGTACTTTCTTAACGTGGCCCTATTTCATTCTTTTCTAATTTTAGGATAATATTGGCTTGGATCAACTCTGAAACTGTTAATTTTTACAATCAGATAATTATTATTAAATCCAAATGGTCTTAGACTGACAATTAAAATTGTCTATAATTTAGTCATTGTAGATACAGCAACCTGTCTATGACAGAAGCTCTATATTTACACTGAATGGACAGGGTCAGGAGTTGGCGACCTCATTTTATTGAAGATCCCTTTAATATAAGCTTTGCCAAATTGTCCAATAGTTAACAAAAATGTTTTAATTATTGTATCAGAATTTTGCTTCTGGTGATACATTCCATTATGCCAAAATATTTTACCATTGTTTGGTTTTGCCACTGATAGTTCAATAGAAATACATACAGAGTTTATTGCAAGACCATTTTGTATTCTTATTATATTTTACACATTGTGTTATTTGTTTCATAGATCAGTTCCTTTTTAACCTGTCATTCCTGTAATGACACATAAGTATGCTGCTTTTGTGACATTTTAATTTTTTGTTGATGTTGCATGAGGTTTGCTACAAATTTTTACTTTTTGTAAGCCTTTTGTAGTCACAATTTTAGCTCACCTTTTAAACGAGAAGGACTTGTTATCGTAGCTTGGACGTCGTACTTGTCATCTGCGTCCTTACGAATGTAAATGATTGCGTCTTGCTCAGATTCCGAGAAAGTCTCAATGACTATATATCCCTCAGACAAGCGTCAGTATCCTCTATCGGGTGTTCTTGTTTTGTAATAATATTGATACTATATAAAATTATATCATTTCCTGTACTATGATCTAAGTTTTTCTTTACTATTCTTATATTGAGTGTTTGGTTCTCACCTGTGGTAACTCTGTTTCAGAAATGAAGGAGTGACCGTAGCTTTGTACCCAACCCTCAGTATGTTTATATTAGGGATGCAATGAAAACATTTTTGGTCTTTTTCCCGTATATCGGTCTTTCGAATAATTGGTACGGTATGTCAGATGACATTTTTATTCCTGAAGCAATATTCTAGTGAAGGAACTCACAAGTTTATTCTCGTTATCTTTTAGTTACACGGTTATTGGAAGTGTTTACTTTTATTACGGGAGATCTAGTTCTATATCTAGTTGTTGCTCTTCTTTATTTTATATTTTAGCAAATTGTTCTAATTCTACTTGCCTAGTCAGATGTTCTTGTCTGGTCACTACAAGTCATTAAACTATCAGTCATTGAGAATTTTATGTATTTTATATATACAACCGAACCAAATAACCGAAAGGGTAGCAATCGAAGCTGAACCTACCCGAGAGACACCTGTATCTTTGCGCCCTAGTTTATATGAATGCTACATTTTAGTTACTTTATGTTACAACATTTCTTCTCACTCTACCATTATTTTTCGTTTAATTCATTTAATTGTATGACTATTTCATATAAATCTTTTAGTTCTTCTATTTATGTTGTCTGCTTACTTTCAATTGGATTTTGTTGTTTTTTATTTTTTATTTGCTTCTGTTATCATAGTTTTGGGCCGAAAAAAGTATAAATACAGTAAGTAGTATGTTCTATTCCGTTACCCTGATAGTTGAGTTCAAAACTATTGTAACTTCTGATTTACTGAGTTACCATAGTTTTGTTCCGAACTGCCATTATGCTTGTTGTTGGCTTGTGCTGTTGTTAGTCCCTCGTTGTCTGGTCTCTAAATGTATGTATTACCCATACGCTAAGATATATTACCTAGGGGCTTCTAAAAATAATGTAGTTATATCTGTATTGTACTCTAGTGCAGAATGATGTCTAGGCGGAAATTTAGTACCAGTTATAGCTAAATCATAAATGTAAATTTGGATGATACGTATAGTAGCTTCTATTATGCGAATCTTGTAGTCTAGCGCCAATTTTACAGCTGGTTTGTCAGTATCAGCTTATGACATTTCATCTACGTTTTGTTGCTTTAAATTGACTGCTTGATGCTGGAAGATGTTGATTACAGATGTTAAGAAGAAAGAAAGAGAGCTTTTATATCTGAAAATGCATCTTATTGTCTCTGAATCTAGGCTTTTGGGCCCCTCTTCTCCAATTGTGAGACAACAAATTGGGGCTGTTTCATTTTATGAGGCCAAAACATTCAGACTGCTTCATTTTATGAGACAATTAATTAAATAAATGGGTAATTGTTCATTTTGTGAGTCAAAATAAAAGGGGCTTTTTCGTGAGGCAAAAAGGGAGGATTAATTAGATACAACAATAAGGGCTTCTTCATTTTGTGAAACACACAACTTTTGGATTCTTCATTTCGTGAGACAAGCAATTTGGGCCCAAATATTCGTAACAAATTGGAGTAATGACAATTTTATGTTGTTATAAACTGTAAGAACTCCATGAAGACAATACTCAAACTATTGTATGCTTGCCATTTTACAATAACTCTCATTCTGTGATTCAAGTATCCTTAATACTTATAGTCAATATCATGTGTAAGTACAAAGTAATTTAGTATTTATAGCAGAAATAAAACCATGTTTTATGGGAAGGGGGATAAAATATTCATCTGTGATTGTGACTGACCTTTGCTGGAAGTGAGTTGTGTCTACAGTTAGGTCAGTAAGCAGTTTATTGGTATAAAGGGATAACCTCGGACATGTTTTGGCACTGCAGAACAACATTGCTACCCCTGTCATGTACTGTGAAACCTTCTTTGTTTCTGAGAAAAGCTGCTGTTAGTTATGAGGTTTGATTATTGAGTTAAAATGAAAGAAAATTTAAACATCTGGTTTTATTAATCTAGCCGCTTAATTTCATGGTGTTCTTTAAATGAGGGTTGCTGTATGTACATGTATTGTCATGGCGCTTTCTGTAATTGAACCAAACTGGTTACCTTATATCTATCTAAGAGATTTCTCGACATGAAGCCTGCTCTGTTCATGTTGTATCTGAGGATTTTGTGAGAACTTATTTGGTGTTGTTGTTGAAGAAATGTGGGAGTTGTTGTCAGGGTGATATTTATCTTTGTTTATGTTGTTGCTACATTTCCAGCTTTAGGCTAATTATATGCTTGGTGTTTATATGTACAAACATTGCCCTCTGTACTCACTGCTAGTATTTTAAACAGTGTATTTAGTTATATTTGAATATATTTTGCAAGTTTTGTTCTTTGTAAAATGTTAAGGGCTTTCCTTAAACAGACTATCTAGGAACGCCAGATTCCTGCCCATTTTGATGGGCTGGGAGTCCTTCCTAGTTTTATGGGGCAAATATTGCTTACTGTCAGTACATTGTGATGTCACTTGTGACGTTTTCTGGAAATGATGTCACTTAAAGAAGAGGTTGGAAATCCTACAGCGGCGCTCATATATACTTTCAAATTAAACACATAAATAGTGCTGTTTTCTCAATTGATATGAAATGGGCATGTCGTATTGCTTGTGCAGGAATCATATTATTGTTGGGATGTGTAGTGTTTGGTATTCTGATGTGGGTGTTGAAGTAAAGCTGTTGTCTTACATTATAGGAGCGGCTGAGAAAAGTTCCAAGCACGGAGCGGAGGATAAGACACACAATATAATTAAAGCAATGAGAGATCGTATGAAATTGCGAGAACGTAATAAGCCAGACATATTTGAACTAATCAGGTTTGTTGTAATTTATTTTTGTAATTGATCAAGTTTAATTGGGGCCTCTGTGGTCAAGTGGTTATGGTCAGTGACCTAAAATCACTTGCCATCACCATGGTGGGTTCGAATCCTACCCCAGAAGAATGTGAGGAAGTCAGGTAGCTAGCTGGTTAACAGATAGCCAGTGGTTCTACCCAGGTGACCGTCTGGGGTTTTCCTCTACCCTAATTGCTGGATTAGTCGTTACATGACCTCAACTATTTATACTACTTAAAGCCCCACTAAAAACAATCAATACAGTTAAACATCTTTAACTTTACTCAATAATCTGGAGGTGATAAGCTTAAACCCTATGGTTGTGTTTGACCTTGACAGCATATGATTCATGTGGTGAAGTTCACAGATGCTTATGTTAGGAGCTATGTTCGATCGATCGGTCAGTCAGATACCATATCAATATATTTTTCAATCTATTATGAAAAATATATTATTAAAAAAGAGGCTTTATGATGAAATAAGGAGAGGGATTTGAGAATGGATTAGATTTAGATTGAGATTTCGTGTATACAGTTTATATATTTATACCTTATATTTTCAGTCATGTGTTTAGTGTGGATAAGAAATCCCATTCTGGTCACATGAAGGCTGTCAAACAGAGTGTACTAGATGGAACGTCTAAATGGTCAGCCAAAATAGCCATCACTGGTGTGTACATAGTAACTCTTTCTTGCCTACTGTGATGTGAAATAAACATATAGTACATTTTATAAATAGATAATATTATTTTTCAAGAAGCTGAAGCATTAGAATCTTCCTTTTTTTAGCCAGTTTCCTCTATTTAACTTCCCTCAGTGTACACAAATTAACTAGTAATTATTGAATGTTCATCTCTGTTACTTGTGTCAATGTACACAAATTAACTAGTAATTATTGAATGTTCATCTCTGTTACTTGTGTCAATGTACACAAATTAACTAGTAATTATTGAATGTTCATCTCTGTTACTTGTGTCAATGTACACAAATTAACTAGTAATTATTGAATGTTCATCTCTGTTACTTGTGTCAATGTACACAAATTAACTAGTAATTATTGAATGTTCATCTCTGTTTCTTGTGTCAATGTACACAAATTTAATAACGCGTTATAATTGAATCCTCATCTCTGTTACTTAGTGTCAATGTACACAAATTTAATAACGTGTTATAATTGAATCCTCATGTCTGTTACTAGAGTCAATGTACACAAATGCGTTATAATTAAATCCACACCTCTGTTACTAAAGTCAATGTACACAAATTTAATAATGCTTTTATTATTAAAACCACATCTCTGTTACTAGTGTCAATGTATACAAATTTAATAATGCTTTATAATTAAAACCACATCTCTGTTACTAGTGTCAATGTACACAAATTTAATAATGCTTTATAATTAAATCCACATCTCTGTTACTAGAGTCAACGTACACAAATTTAATAACACGTTAAAATTGAATCCTCAGCTCTGTTTCTTGTGACAATGGGTGAGTTAAAGTTTATGTCAGTTAATTGTATCATATTGATATTGCTTGCAGTGATCTGTGCCCAAGGTTTGATAGGGAAAGATAAAACAGGCACCAGTGATCCGTATGTCACAGTCCAAGTGGGTAAAGTGAAGAAAAGAACCAAAACAGTTCCTCAAGATCTCAATCCTGAGTGGCATGAAAAGTTTTATTTGTAAGTATAGGGATCATACACAAGTCTGTCCAACAAAAATAAAATACTCCGTAGAAAATAATTTTGCATTCGCTATAACAGTAGTCACTTTATGTTTGATTTATTTTGTTTTTCTACCAATTAACATTGTCACACCACTGGTTACTGTGACAGTGAGAGCTCTCTACTCAGTACACAGTTGCATAATCTTTATTTACACATGTTTACTGTCACAATATTCGGACATAAACTAGTCATTGCAAGCAGCTTGTCCACTGGCCATGGACGCATATCCATTCGCCTGTCTAAAAAAGAAAATATCAGTTGTAGTAGAGCAATAAAGCAGAGGATGATTATGAAGGTATTAGAATTAAAGCCCCAGACGCTAAAGGAGTAGTAAATGTTATGTATGTCTGATGACAAATACGTACTTTCCATTTTAGATATTACATCCCAGTGGCAGTATGATAGTTATCTTTATAATGTGATAATGTATGATATAATAGATAAATGAAACTATGTAATTTCAAGGAACATGATCAGTTGCCCTTTTCCAGAAAGCATAATGATTTGGTGATGCTTAAACCAATGAACAGTGAGAAAAGTGCAGACAGACACCCACCCAATCTACTGACTACCTCCCTCTTGATTAGCTTTTGATGAAATCTGGAATTCGCTAATATTGGGTTTTCATAAGGGGTACAAAAAACTTAAATTTTGGATTAATTGAGGTTCAGTCAGACATCAATTCTTGTCAGTATATCCTGACCATGATAGATTACTTGCTTGACAATCAACCCGTCATGCTGCCCATCCATCGTCTTAGACATTTTAGGGCCTACAAGTGTAGCATCAGGGACATAAAGTTCAATTTCACCCAATTAAAATATTAAGAAAAAGACCTTACTGCCATCTATTACAAAATTTAGGATAAACTATCCATAAATGTTTAATGGATATAAACGTACATTCTGTTAGATTTGTTTTACCAGATAATTGTGTTATATTTCAGTGAGTGCCACAATTCATCCGACAGGATTAAAGTGCGAGTTTGGTGAGTCAACGCTTCGTCATAAATTTTCATCCATTTATGAAAACTTGCCCTGTTTTATTGACTTATGAAAGTCTTATGCAGCTCTGATAATAATCTAGACAAGTAACATTTAGAAAATGAATCAATATTTTTCTTTCTATAAAGGTTGATTTTAGGGATTTCATTTTTAAATTCATCCATCTAAACTAAAAGATACTTACTTTAAGTTGTTCAATTTGCCTTGCCTAATCAAATTATTGTACATGTTTTGCAAGTCATGTGATATTTTTTTTAACCAATGAAATCAGATTCATTACATCTTTATATGTCATGTGATATTTTTCAACCAATCAAAAGTTATCTTACAAGTTAGTTTTGTGTTCAATTATGAACTATGTTTCCTCTGATGCATGCTACATCCAGGGATGAAGATAATGATTTAAAATCAAAGTTACGCCAAAAATTGACTCGAGAATCTGATGATTTTCTCGGTCAAACTATCATAGAAGTACGAACATTGAGCGGTGAAATGGATGTTTGGTATAATTTAGGTAAGGTTATAACATTGCTTGATTACTGAGCATGCTTGTGTCAAAACCTCTTAAATATTGTTTCATTTATCGAGGGATTGATGCAAAAGTATTTTAATTCAGTTCAGGTAGAGAAACAGTTTTGCAACAAACCCACGTTTTGAAGTAGCCTCCGTTGTTATTGTTGTATTTCATATGCTCATACTACAGACTTAGTTACTCAAGAGACTAAATTTGGAATTCGCTAAAATTGCTTCAAACACTCCATTATGTATTTTCTTGTTACTAGTTCTCTACTGAAGTCTGTGGTATGAAAGGCTTAAAGTATTCTGCATAATGTAAATGTTATCCAATTTTTAAAAATTTTACTATTTCCCTGAAATCACATTAAATAGCTCCCAAATATTTAAAACATTATATAAATTAAGTTTTAAGACTTTGTATATTATTATGAATATGTTTTCTATGAATTCTTATCATATCTATGCAGAATACTTTGAGTATACCTTTCCCTGCTATGATTTATGTTTTTAGTATTTTATTTTTCATTCAAGTGAAACTTATTTTCTTTGGTTTTGTCTTCTGTGTGATAAAAGTCACTTTGAAGGCACTTGACTGATCAGGTGAGTTTGTTTAACTGTGTGATGTCTGTTTTATTTCGTTTAGTTCTGTATATTTTTGTTTGGTGTATTTGTTTTTTAAAGGGACGAAGATTACGATCTAAAGTCTCGAATACGTAAAGCTTTCACACCTGAACCCGACGAGTTCCTTGGTCAAAAGATTATTGAGATTGCGCAACTTTGTGGCGAGATGACAGTTTGGTATAATCTAGGTGGGGTATTACCTGTACCGTATATGAATTTTATATGCAATATATAATTATGTTTTGTTTGCTCATTAGAAGTCTGCTGTTAAAGTTCTCATAGTGCTAATTTTATTTTAATTGACCTGCATTTTATTCCTAATCATAACTGGTTTTGTAGAATAATTGTCAGTAATACAGTGTTGTTTTTGTCTTTTCTTCCATTTTCAAACATTTGCATAGATATCAAATATTTGTGTACATATCAAATTTTTGTGTAGATATCAAACATTTGTGTAGATATCAATGTTTGTGTAGATATCAAACATTTGTGTAGATATCAAACATTTGTGTAGATATCAAACATTTGTGTAAATATCAAACATTTGTGTAGATATCAAACATTTGTGTAGATATCAAACATTTGTGTAGATATCAAACATTTGTGTAGATATCAAACATTTGTGTAGATATCAAACATTTGTGTAGATATCAAACATTTGTGTAGATATCAAACATTTGTGTAGATATCAAACATTTGTGTAGATATCAAACATTTGTGTAGATATCAAACATTTGTGTAGATATCAAACATTTGTGTAGATATCAAACATTTGTGTAGATATCAAACATTTGTGTAGATATCAAACATTTGTGTAGATATCAAACATTTTTGTAGATATCAAATATTTATGTAGATATCCAACATTTATATAGATATCAAACATTTATGTAGATATCAAACATTTGTGTAGATATCAAACATTTATGTAGATATCAAACACTTGTGTAGATATCAAACATTTATGGAGATATCAAACATTTATGTTGATATCAAACAATGGATAAATTACTTTGTAAGGTATAGTCTGTTTTTTATTTACTCAAGAATGGCTTTGAATAAACAGTGAGGTAATTGAGCAATGAAATCATGTTTTTCAAAATATTGACCAATTAACATTGTGTACACAATAATGGTATACTCAACTAAAATTTTAAATCAACCCTTAATCTTGCATTCTTGAAGTAATTATATTTGTCTCTGTATACTACCATGTATATATTGTTAATTATATATAAATGTATTTTTCACTTGTATGGATGCTCAATAAATTTGATACTTGATATAGGTAAAAATGTCATACTAAAAAACATCTTTCATCACAGAAATTTGTCTGTCAATGGTTTAAGTACCATGCATCTATTCATTGTTACCGAAATTTTCATCCTGTATTTCTACTAGGATGGAAAGTTAAAGCTACAGTCTTGCAAGTCAGCATTTGTTCATACTCAGTACTAGACTTTCATATTATGTAGAAAACGTGTCTCTTTGCATTGTGATTTAAGTCTGTTTCATGATGTTTCATTGTAGAGAAGAGAACTGATAAATCTGCCGTTTCTGGTGCTATAAGGTTACACATAAGTGTAGAAATTAAGGGAGAAGAGAAAGTGGCCCCTTATCATGTACAATATACATGCTTGCATGAGGTAAGTGAATGATGTTAAAATATTATGCACTTTAAACGATCTACAATGGTATGCTGTAAGCAATTATTGGCACGTCTAACCATATATTGGCAAGACTAACCATTTATTGGCACAACTTACCATATATTGGCACGAGGACGTAGCGGGAGTTCTGATATGTGTTTTGGAGTGCAAATATCCACTCAAGGCACGCCATTGCTGTTTGTTGAGTAGTTTATTGCATGCTTCAGTGAAATATCGAGTACTCTGTTAAACTGTGTACCAAATGTATCAAATTGAAATCAGTAAATCTACATAGATGTCATACAGGAATGTACTGCGTACTTGCATATAATGGATAGGTCCATCACTCTATATGTTATGTTATGTTATGTTATTTTAACATTACCACAACAATAAGTATGTGGCCTCAACTAATCTGTTCATTGAAGTATATGTAACAGTAATATTCACATTAAAATAATAAACACAAACACTAGATTCTACTTAAATCGTTATTGCCATGATAAATTGTGTGTTACATCGATACATATTACGTAATCATAGTGCCCATAATTTGCCAATATATTGATCATGTCGTGTGCGAATAATCACTTACTGTGCAAGCTTTCAGTTATGGGCACAAGTTACAAGATTTTGTCCCATACAATTTTGTTACTATTTATAGTAAGGTAGGATATAACTTGTGGTATAAGTGGATATTTTTGAGAGTCATAAGTTATTTTTGTGAGTCAAAAGTTGTGAATCGGCAATTTCAGGAGTTTTGCGATTGGAAATGTTTGGGAATGGCCAAAATGAGTTATTAAAATTGTATGAGTATGTAAATATGTTCCTCTGTGAACTAGGAAGTTTACGCTTTCTGAAAAGTTCACTATTTTACTGAATTTTCAAAATTCTCATACATTTCCTAGCTGTCACAAACTTTACCACTTTTACATTATTACAGAATTATAACTGAAACAATTGGTTCAAAAACTATGTATACTGGTAACAAAAACGTTCAAAAAAGCACATCAATGTATATTTTTATCGATAGTTTTGTATTTCTATTTGACTTTCTGCTTTCAGAATCTATTCCATTTCTTAGCTGAAGCATCTGGAGGTACGGTCAAGCTGCCAAATACCACTGGGGTAAAGCAAAAATTAGTATGTATGCATGATACCTACGCTTTCTATGCTTTTATTATTAATTTTATATCTGACCATTGTTGGGTTTTCATTTATTGTTGGCTTTTAAGCCCAAAATGGCAATAGTTCCTGTATTATACCCAAAATGGCAATAGTTCCTGTAATATACCCACCAAAATGGCAATATTTCCTGTATTATACCCAAAATGGCAATATTTCCTGTATTATACCCAATATGGCAATAGTTCCTGTATTATACCTGAAATGGCAATATTTCCTGTATTATACCCAAAATGGCAATATTTCCTGTATTATACCCAAAATGGCAATATTTCCTGTATTATACCCAAAATGGCAATATTTCCTGTATTATACCCAAAATGGCAATATTTCCTGTATTATACCCAAAATGGCAATAGTTCCTGTATTATACCTGAAATGGCAATATTTCCTGTATTATACCCAAAATGGCAATATTTCCTGTATTATACCCAAAATGGCAATATTTCCTGTATTATACCCAAAATGGCAATATTTCCTGTATTATACCCAAAATGGCAATATTTCCTGTATTATACCCAAAATGGCAATATTTCCTGTATTATACCCAAAATGGCAATATTTCCTTATTAAATCTCAAAATGGCAATATTATCTGTATTATACCCAAAATGGCAATATTTCCTGTATTATACCCAAAATTGCAATATTTCCTTATTAAATCTCAAAATGGCAATATTATCTGTATTAAAACCCAAAATAGCAATATTTCATGTATTAAAGCCAAAAATGGCATTTTTTCATGTATTTAAAAGCCCAAAATGACCAAATTTCCTGTATTTAAGCCCAAAATGGCAAAATGTCCTGTATCAAAGCCCAAAATTGCAATAGTTCCTGTACTAAAGGCAACAATGGCAATATTGAGTGCAACTTTCGGCCCTACCTTGGTACATGTTATATGACTCATAATTAGAGGAGATAAAGGACAACTGTCTACTTTTTAACTTGTCAAAGTTTTCAATTGGACATAAAGAAAATTCTTGTATACAGCAATTATGTTTCTGTCCTCCAGATTGAGTATATTGAGGGCATGGTGCATAACTGTTGTATCGTTTGTTTTGTGGGAAAAAACAGTTTTGTAGCCAAAACTTTTTAATACGTTATTGTTTTGAGTAGGACTCCAAGTGACTCCAACTATGTTCTACATCCCTGACTGATGCAAGGGGATATGGGCCTGTCAAAGGATTGTATATGTCTCGTTAAAGACATCAGTGTTTATAAGCTGTGGACTGTATGTTTGATTCCTTGGATGCGAAAATTCAATTCTAAAAATCAGATTTTAATATAATATGTTATACCTCAACAAAAAAAAGCATTTCTCATTCCAGTATTAACTTATTTTGTTTTAGATGAGTGAAAACGATACGGTAATTTATTGATATGAAAATCTCTCTTTTTAATATTTATACCCAAATGTAACATTGATGTTCCGTGCCTGAACACCTCATTTGTAAAACAATTTATATATTTATGTTGCTGCCATTTCGCGTCAAGTTTTGTGTATCTGATGTGGAATCCATTTTCCTCTCTTTAAATATTCCCATCCTCCTCCTGTTTTCCCAAGGCATGAAAGCAGAAACAATGATATTTTATAGTGCATATAAGCATACCCATTTCTTGTACTTCCATACACAACTCATTAACTACTGTTTTATATAATTCATGCTTTTATTATGCAGTACGTTGAGTGTTAAGTTGAATACAATTTGAAGTTTATAATGATCTACTGTGAATTTTTCAAATCCTTTATCTGAAAAGGTGGGGATTTATGCAGTGATTATTCAGTATATGTATATATATGTTGGTTTGTTTTGATGAATGCAAAAGTATTTCATGGGATGTTTATGCCAACTGTTTGATATATTCATTGATGAGGAAATAAGCTAGTAAAATAACTGTAAATCTTTCTACAAATTTCTAAATTAAGGCCGTAATTAAAATATTGTTTGTTTTACATAACCCTACCTTAACCCATGAAAATGGCCCCTACTTAAAAAAATGTTTGAGGGTTCTAAGTTGGAACTCTTTTTAAGTAGCATATAAAGAGTTAACACTTAGTAGTATGACCAAAAAATATTTAAAACAAATAATTACCTAACTAGTTACCCTCCTAAATTTTGCTGGGTAAGGTTATGCTAAACAAACAATTTATAAGGATAGCCTAATATGTGGCCATTTATTCAGATGCAATGATGTTATTGTCATGTCAAAGTTTGTTGCTTTACAAACCATTTTAAAGGTAAAACACAGTGTTACTGTTTCCTCTAAATTTATTTGTTCTTTATGAGATCATGCCTGAAGTTATGCCATTATTAATGATGATACATATAGCCTGCGTTGGTGAATAAATAAACTATATACTGTTACTAAATAATGATATATGATATTCTACTGCAGCCGCATTTTGGTTTTATTGACCTTTTGCAAACGATGGTAACAACATGTGCAATTACTACACAAATTCTTGAGGTTTTTATTCCAAGCACCATATTATATTCAGTACCACTCACAGTCTATGTTAAGGGTTTCGGTGGCATAGTGTATAAGCTTAGAACTCAGTTTATTCATGAATTACTTATACCGTTGTGGGTCTGAGTTTCGCCAGAGAGTAGAATTGTTCAGCTTGCTTGCAGAGCATTATGTTGTCCTTCCAAGGTACATTGAAGTACCGATTGCGCACAATGTACCTGATGTTGTCCTTTCCTGTTGCAAGCAGGTATCCAACATATGATCAAATTTCTGCTAGTACATCTTGTAACCAACCAAACAAATGATGGCTCTATTTTGTTTTTGGTTATAAGACCCAAACGTGGAACATTTCAAGGCTTTTTGTTGGATAAGAAACATGAGAGCATAGCATTATAATCACACTTCGCTTCTGTGAATATGATATTATATATTTAATAGGGCTTGGAATTATTAAGCTTGGTTTCACGGGGCTGCTTACTTATGTATCTGTAGCTAAGGGTATACTATAGACAGCACCAACTATTTAACTAAACATTTTGAATTTCATGTTATAATGAAACTGGGTCATGATAATTTCATGTAAACATACTGGTCAAAACCCACCATATCGTATTTAGAGAGTCTTGATCTGAATGATAAACATGATTCTTGGACATAATTTGATTAATCAATCCATTTGAATGATAACTGTCATTGCTAACTGTAATCAAATTTGGTACAAGAATGATCCAGTATGGTTTTAGAAAGTACAGTGTATGTGAAATAGTACTTGCTCAGGTTATAGCACTTTTGACCAGTTTATATCAGCGTTATCCATCTTCTAGCAGTATCAACTGATTGCATTAAATGCTATACAAGTTGTGTATTGACTTTGTTAACTGCAATGTTTCCATGTGTGTCTTATTGCTATTGCTATTTAAATATATTCTTGTATACCTTATCAATGTCTTTCCTAACCTGATTGTCGATTCTACCAACATGTATTGCTTGACTTTAATCATAATTGTTGTTGT
Source organism: Mactromeris polynyma (assembly GCA_032209605.1). Taxonomy (NCBI): domain Eukaryota; kingdom Metazoa; phylum Mollusca; class Bivalvia; order Venerida; family Mactridae; genus Mactromeris; species Mactromeris polynyma. The sequence continues at coordinate 36,924,066 of JASFXZ010000001.1, read as the reverse complement.
CAACTTCTGGTACAAGTGGGCTGATACATTGTCAATGTAATAATCATTCCTTCCCCCACCTTAATTGTTCCCACAGAGCTTATTGTGTTGATGTCGGTGGTCTACCTTTCGTTGCCAACTCATAATGTATATGAACCGTTATGATAATTTAATGTAATATGTTTAATTTTTGAAGTTTTTACAATGAAGTCATAAATGATCTGACTCATAGTTTGGTGCCATGCCTTTTTTTCATAAGTGAGATAGAGAAGTGCAGAGAAGGTCTGGGTATAAGATAAGGCTACAATGATATAGGTGTCTCTTGCTTCATTTTCTATTACAATCCTGGTCGTTTTTGGTTATTCGGAACGGTTTTATGAATATTTGGAATACATTAAATTCACAACAACTGTTAGTTTTATGACTTGTTAAGACCAGGCATGAATTTTTGACTGGTCAAGTAGGATTAGAATAATGTGTTATAATATAAAATAGATCAATGACTAGAAATAGAATTTCATGTCCCATAATTAAAGTAAACAATTCCTATTGCTGAAGATAATGCATATAAATTTGTGAGTTCTCTGACTAGAATATTGCTTCAGGAATAAGAACCGTTTTGTACCGAATACTCGTATGGCGGCACCGAACCAATTTTTAACAGTGAGAAAAAAAAATCAAAAGTATTCAAACTTCATTTAATTGTTGCAATTGTTAAATAACAAAAGGAAAGAGAAAGGGGAGATAGGATTGCGTCTTTACAATAAATATCATAATTACGGACACAATGACAATTCCAAGGCTAAGACAATGTGACTTTTACAAAACAGGTATTGTGGCTAAATAATTAAGATGATTATATTTAAATATGACTTGAAAAAAGACATAGCACCAAAAATATTGAGTTTAAGTATTTTGTATATTTTAAAATTCACTTGTTGAAATTACAATTTCACATTATTTTTTTGGAGTTGTTAGAGTATTTGGCTCTTGATAGAACTTTAATGTACATGTATTTAAACAGATATGAGCTTTGGAGATTTTGAGGAAAAATTAACGTGGATTTTTTGTATAAAAATCATATGTTTACTTGTAGAGCTATTTGTGGATTTAAGATATTTTTTTTTTTAAATAATTTTCTATTTGCAATACGTAAAGTTAAGTTTGTTTTTTCTTGAGTCATTATATATTCTTGATAAAACAACTTTTTCTTGCGATGCATTATGAAATAATTACTAGCAGGAAATATGAGAAAGCCTTCCTGTCTCTTCAGTTATGTTCAGAGAGACATGTTTTATTTCACCTTCAAATATGAAGATTCTTGACTCTTCTTTTTAAGGATTTTTTTGCAATTTCAGTGCTGCATTTCATTGACAACATAAAAGGAGTAATTTGATATTCCTGTGTTTCACTTTTGCCCAACAGAGCTCAGGATTATATACAACTCTCTGCACTGGGACTTTAATCATCTGCGTCTTAAGTGTTTAGATTTGAGGTATCGTGTGACGATTTATTGTTGAGTGCTTACTGTTACGATTATAAACCTAGACTATAAGAGAGTACCCCTTTTAGACTTTGTTCTCTCTCCAGCCTTTCTATTATAACAGGTTTTGCTGCTTCTACTTTATGCCATTTGTACTACCGATATGTATTATTACATATATATTACTGTTGTTTATAGGACGAAGCATGGAAGACATATTTCGATGAACCGGCCCAAGAGATTGTTGACGAGTTTGCTATGCGTTATGGGATAGAGTCAATATATCAAGCTATGACGTAAGTATGGATACAAAACATTGGGAAATTTGCGAAAACTGAAATATTTAGTTTTTGATACTTATTGTCTTTTTACGCGTAGGTTTGTGTTAATTTTGTTATTATTTATGACATCAGACATGGCTTGACCAATCAGTAGATAGTTCACCTGGGTGTCTGGAGGACTTGAGTTGGTAACCCTGTCAAATTGTACAATTCTCCGCTATGATTTAGATTGAAGATAATTGATTTAAAGTATTTTGTCATTCAACACTTGTTTATTTGATGTATTTAACATTTGTTTGCAAAGGATCAAGTTGGTACTGGCTTGAGGTTTAGGAACAATATTTTCATCTATAACTGCAATATGATGTTGAATGAAATAACAGGGAACATCAGCAGTCATTTGTCTTTTTTGGGGTATAATTCCCCACCCCAGAGCCAAGCATTTTGTCTAAATTCCTGCAGTGGGAGATGCTAATGCTGCACTTCTGGGATCTGTTAAAAAATCTAGCCCGGTCTATTTTCTGGAACCGGCATGTGTCTATTTCCCACCTGTCATGAATCGTTCCCAAGGATATTACTCGCACCCCCGGACTCCCTCTGGATCCACACATGCTTTCCAATGTGTATTTTATTTACATTTTCAGCCATTTTCCCTGTGTTTTGAAGTCATTTCTATGCCTTTTACTATATACTGTGTTACATTTTCAGCCATTTTTCATGTCTGTCCACTAAGTACATGTGTCCTGGAGTACCTGCTGTGATGAGTACCCTTCTAGCAAACATCAATGCATTCTATGCTCATACCACTGCTACTACTGCTGCTGTTTCAGCTAGTGATAGATTTGCTGCTTCAAATTTTGGGGTACGTACAAATCTTTCATTTTTTTCTGACTATAAAATGACATTAATATCTGATGGTAACTGACCAATGAAAACTTTCAGCAGTATTTGCTGTAGTTTAAACCCGTGTAAGTTTTTCTGCTTCAAATTTTGGGGTAGCTATAGAAATGTTGTACATATTTACTGACCATAATAATGATATGGGATGGTGACTGACCAATGAAATGTTTAGGAACAATTGCTGCTGTATACACAAGCATGGGATATGTTTCTTCAATGTTAGGGGTTGATTTTGTGATGATTTATTTACTTGAATTTATTTTCAATGAATGTTTCTCACATTGTGTTGTGAAATGGAACTGTCAGAGTGGACTGTATTACAGCTGTATATAAACCTGCTTGTGTTTTGTTCTTTATAGAAAGAGAAGTTTGTAAAACTGCTGGATCAGCTGCATAACTCATTGAGGATAGATTTGTCAATGTACAGGGTAAGTTCTGTTTGTGTTAAATACACTGGTATCCCTTTAACCAAGTTTGGTACCTGTCAGACAGGACACTCATTTGGCCTTTTTTGTGGGGCCATTTGTGGGTACTGTTCCCCTACTAAAACAGTACGTCTTTTATCCTTTTTATATGCCCATTCATAGAACGAGACGTGTTATAGTTGCAGCGTGCAGTTCAGCGGGCGGGCTGACTTGTGTGTCTAGTTAGTTTTCTGATCAATAACTTTAGAAGCATTTGTCCAATCATCACTAAATGATGGTCAGAAGGTCTATGTGCATAATATCTCTTACAAGTTTGATAACCAGCCATATCGCTTGAGTCACTCAGGAGTTATCGCCCTTTGATTATAGACATTACCTAAAATAGGTCTTGTCTGGTTTGGATAAAAATGTCTGGGTTAAGGGCATTCCGTATTTGTGTGATTTTTATTGGGACATATCTATATTGCTAATAAAACCATGTCCCATAAACCATGTCCCATGTCTGGTACCTTGAGAAAAATGTTAACCAGATTAAAGGGGTTGTTTATACAGTAAAAAAGCTGTGAACAAAGTAAATGTGTAGTTTAAAGTGCTAACTGGATTAATAGGGTAATGGTTACTTCCTTATGGTATATGCGTGGACTTGTAAGTTCCCAATGTGTATTTTGTGGAATGCATTGAGCCAGAATTATCCTATCTTTGCAAGTGAAATTATGCTTACATGTCTTTTTATGCCCTTCTGGATTGAAGAGTGGGTGTGGATATTTTTAAACAGTTATTGATAACAAGATTAACAACGTAAAGGGTGTCATCATAAGTAAATCCTCTAATATGTTTACAATATTATTTTTATAAAACAAAAAATTGAATTATTATTGTGGATTAAGTTGGAAGAAAACAGTACATGAGATGCTCAATTTTTTATTTCAGAATAATTTCCCAGCATCAGATCCGACACGATTACAAGATTTAAAGTCAACAGTAGATCTGCTCACTAGTATCACATTCTTCAGAATGAAGGTAAAATACGTTCTTCACGCAATATCTCATGGAATGAGTTATTGACTTCTCAGATCAAATGTATTGATGTAATGTCGGTGCACAACTCAGCGGAAGTCTCAGTGGTAAAGTGTTTGCCTCAGGTCAGGAAGGTTGTGAATTTGAGCAGTCTCTGAATGAAGCCTTGCCATTGGTCAGTTTTTAAATTGAACTCGATGACAACCAATCAGATGCTTGAGTTTTTAGACTGGGGTCCAGACTAAAACTTTTAACCACATTCGTGTTTTGCTGCCTGGCATACTCAGCAAAATGCACATGATATAACGTCCTTGTTTATGTTTTAGGTGCAAGAGCTTACAAGTCCTCCACGTGCCAGCGCTGTTGTCAAGGATTGTGTTATAGCGTGTATGAAATCTACATACCAGTTCCTGTTTGATAATTGTTGTGACCTGTATAGACGGGAGTTCCAAGTGGAGACCAAGGAGGGGGAACAAGAGCCGAATCCTGAACAAGAGGGTCCGAGCACAAAGAACCTTGATTTCTGGCATAAACTCATCGCACTCATAGTGTCAGTGATAGAGGAGGATAAGAATAGTTACACGCCAGTTCTTAATCAGTTCCCGCAAGATTTAAATGTAGGACAAGTCAGTGCGGGTATGATGTGGGATTTATTTGCACAGGATTTAACTTACGCCTTACAAGGTATGTATTTTTTTAAAGGTATCAAATATAAAACTAAGAACAGATTCCATACTGAAATCATTATTTCATTCTCCAATCCATTTTTTAAGATAGTTTTGATGTTGGTTTGAGTAAATTTTTGGTTTAATTATGCCGCAACATTCTTAATTCTGTTTGATTCAGGCGGCATTTCATATTTTATGGAATAATTATATGTAAATAACATATAGTGGGTGGCTTAACTTTTTTTGTTCAATGACATTGAAGATGGCCGACAGGCTGCCATCTTTGATTTCTCAAAGATTTGTAGAGCAAACTATTTCTACAGTTTATGGAGGATTTTCATGAAACTGTTCTGTAAGTGACGTCATTTCAAGAAAGCGCAACATGTGATGTCACTATTTGCAAGCAGGAAACCATGTTTACCTCCATATGGTCATTTCATTTTCATATTGCCATATGGGGCAATTATTGCTTACTGTCAGTACATGGTGATGTCGCATGTGACATTTTCTGGAAATTAGTCACTTAAAAAATAGGTTGGAAATCGTACAGCAGCGCTCATATGTTGTATTTTCTGTTATGAATATTGGACAGCATACTATTAATATTGTTACTTCACATTATATAGAGCATGAGAAAACAAAGACGTGTAAAAGTACAGATTACATGAATCTACATTTCAAAGTTAAATGGTTATACAGTAAATATATAGCTGAGATTCCTCAGTTCAAGAACACTGTACCAGAATATCCAGCGTAAGTATTCATTGTGTACATATATGATTAGATTACAGTTGTCCTTTCATGGGATGTTTTACTAAATTAGTATAAAATGTTAATTAGGCAAGCAATGTAGTCAATTAGCCCAGTTCCTATTCCCTTTAAGGGCCTTTGTTAAGTTTTGGTGCTGGTGTGTGGCATGCGAATTAAAATATAGATATTTTACTATCTATTGATTATATGCTACTATTTATAGACCATAATTTTATATATAGATGATATTTTACTATCTATTGATTATATGTTACTATTTATGGAGCATACTTTTATTTATAGATGATATTTTATTATCTATTGATTAAATGTTACTATTTATGGAGCATAATTTTATTTATAGATGACATTTTGCTATATATAGATTATATGTTACTTTTGACCATAATTTTATCTATAGATGATATTTTCCCATATATTGATTGTATGGTACTATTTATTGAATAAATGTTGCTATTTTGAACAATTTTAGATCATTTGAGCCTTTTGTCATGCAGTGGTTGAATGAGAATGATGATGTGTCCATGGATTATCTACATGGAGCTTATGAGAGAGATAAACGTGATGGGGTATGACTTCTTGTTTCATTTTATGATCCTTGTCTCTATGTGTTGTTTGGAATAGGTATGCTGACCAGATTTAGCTTTGGGTTTTAAAACTACATGTAGTTATTGTATCATATTGCTGTAATTTGTGCGTATCCTGCCCAGTAATAGTGGGTAGAGTGCTTAGCTGTCATCCAGGAGGTGAAGGTTCAAGTCATGTACTTGGGTGACATTTTGGCTACAGTCGTTTGTTCTCCACCTCTGATTCATGTGGTATAGTTGACAGCTGCTTGAGGAAGGGCAAGTCTGGTGTTGGCCCCCACAGACAGTGCATTTTGTGGAAGTTATTTATTGACTGCACAATGCATAATAAAGTAATATCTCAGGACATGAGTTAATGATAAAGAAAATACCATACATTAATTTTGTGGATTATTTTTTAACCAAATTGTATTATGAATGTTATACTGTTTATTTTTTTAGTTTCAAAAGAGTTCCGAACATTCCCTATTCTCTACCAGTGTGGTGGATGTATTTACACAGCTCAATCAGTGTTTTGATGTCATCAGGAAATTAGAATGTCCTGATCCTCAGATGCTCAAACGATGCATGGCGAGGTTCTCAAATGTAAGACACATGTTTATTTCATTGGACACTTGTTGGCTTTGAACAAATTTATGAATCTTGGTATACCATTTTCATTCTTCAAGCATCTTTAGGTCCCCACCAGATTTTCAAAGAATGGCAGTCACGTGTTACTCCTGTCCCTCTATCCTGTCTGTTTGTCTGTCCATGTATAATATTGGTTTCTGATCAATAACTCTTTAAACGATGGATGGATTCAATTCATATTGGGCACATACAAGCATATAATTACAGGTCATAATCGATTTTGATTACAATCCACCAAATTTTTGGAGGAGCTATGGCCCTTTTTCGATTTAAAGGCCTGATGGACGCATTTAGTTGTCAAATAAAATTTTGAGTTATTGCTGTTTGTCGTACAGTGTTTGTATTTACCAATACTAGACTGTGTACTTGTATCTTATTATTTAAATCAAAGTAACTATTTTAATGTTGGGACCAGGCTAGTTTTATTATAATTGGAAAATTGTTTCTAAATTTCCCTTACATTAACTTGTGGCACATCATGAGAAGTGAGACTTGAGATATGTTGTCATTTAGATAAACTATGATAAGACGTGATTTCATCATTTCAGACGGTGAACAAGGTGCTTGTAGCTTATGCTGATATTGTCAGGAAAGATTTCAAAGAATACACAGGACATCAAAAAGTGGTTAGTGTCGTACATTTTCCTATTTATCATACTACCACATACTGTTGTGACACATTGTTGTTGATTTTTGTCAGATCATATGTCCGACTAATTGAACATTATCATCTGCTTAGGATAATATTGCAGAAATATTTGTCATGTTGATGTTCTGAACATTAATTTCAGTCATTTTTTATGTTTAACACTGTACCGATTGTCGGTCATACAATTAATTTTGTATCTGGCAATCCTGTTTTCACTACTAAAAATATTTTAGTGAACACGATTTTTACTTACTTTTTCCTGAAAATAGACCATACTGATCCTGGAAAAATAAAATTAATGTATTTTTATTGTTTTTTTTTTATTATGCCGCTGCAAATGAAGTTTTATTACAATCAGTTGTAATGTTTTCTGGGCGAACTACTTCCACACTTGTTAAGGGGTTCCAATTCAACGATATATACAAATGATGGTCATGAAGTATAGATATGCATGAGTCTAGGTGTCCTCTTATAAAGTGGTATTGCTGGTGGTATTATCACTTCAAGCAATAGATCTTGTTAATTCTGTATTATTTATTTTACAGGCTTGTATTTTGATGAATAATATTCAACAATTGCGTGTTCAGCTAGAAAAGGTGTTTGAATCCATGGGAGGTGAAAAGGTTTGGCAACATTTTATTTATATTTTCAAATTCTCATTCTACCAGACTTAATTTGTCATAAGAATATATGTGTAATAGATCTTTCTTTTGAATCACGAAATGTTTAATTCTATTTTCACGATTTTTTATGGATTATTTTATGGATTAATCGAATGAAATGGATATGTCTGGGCTATAATAACCTATGACACCATGACAGATTTTATCGCTAAACATGTTATATTCCAGTTCTGTGTCCCTTTATTGTCTGAACAAAAATTTATTTTCACCTCACAAGTAAAAGTATGACATATTTGTTTTTCCATTTCAAGAACAGAAGATTTTTTAAGAATTAATGTACATATGAGTATTGCATTTCCGAGTTGATGCCATCCTTTTGTTGCTTACTTTCACATTTTGTTCTTAATATTGGAATCGCTATAAAAAGAAAAATAGACGTCTGATTGTAATGATTTTGTTATTGAATGAAAGTAGAAAGATATATCTGCTAGAAAATGTAAAAATGTACAAATGGTTTTTGGTCACCAATACAGGTTTTGTTGTGGAAGTGCTCACATAGAGATGTGTATTGTTGTGGAAGTGCTCACATAGAGATCTGTATTGTTGTGGAAGTGCTCACATAGACATCTGTATTGTTGAGGAAGTGCTCACATAGACATCTGTATTGTTGTGGAAGTGCTCACATAGAGATCTGTATTGTTGTGGAAGTGCTCACATAGAGATCTGTATTGTTGTGGAAGTGCTCACATAGAGATCTGTATTGTTGTGGAAGTGCACACATAGACATCTGTATTGTTGTGGAAGTGCTCACATAGACATCTGTATTGTTGTGGAAGTGCTCACATAGACATCTGTATTGTTGTGGAAGTGCTCACATAGACATCTGTATTGTTGTGGAAGTGCTCACATAGACATCTGTATTGTTGTGGAAGTGCTCACATAGACATCTGTATTGTTGTGGAAGTGCTCACATAGACATCTGTATTGTTGTGGAAGTGCTCACATAGACATCTGTATTGTTGTGGAAGTGCACACATAGACATCTGTATTGTTGTGGAAGTGCTCACATAGACATCTGTATTGTTGTGGAAGTGCTCACATAGAGATCTGTATTGTTGAGGAAGTGCTCACATAGACATCTGTATTGTTGTGGAAGTGCTCACATAGAGATCTGTATTGTTGTGGAAGTGCTCACATAGACATCTGTATTGTTGTGGAAGTGCTCACATAGACAGATCTGTATTGTTGAGGAAGTGCTCACATAGAGATGTGTATTGTTGAGGAAGTGCTCACATAGACATCTGTATTGTTGTGGAAGTGCTCACATAGAGATCTGTATTGTTGTGGAAGTGCTCACATAGAGATCTGTATTGTTGTGGAAGTGCTCACATAGACATCTGTATTGTTGAGGAAGTGCTCACATAGAGATCTGTATTGTTGAGGAAGTGCTCACATAGACATCTGTATTGTTGTGGAAGTGCTCACATAGAGATCTGTATTGTTGTGGAAGTGCTCACATAGAGATCTGTATTGTTGTGGAAGTGCTCACATAGACATCTGTATTGTTGAGGAAGTGCTCACATAGAGATGTGTGTTGTTGTGGAAGTGCTCACATAGACATCTGTATTGTTGAGGAAGTGCTCACATAGAGATGTGTATTGTTGTGGAAGTGCACACATAGACATCTGTATTGTTGTGGAAGTGCTCACATAGAGATCTGTATTGTTGTGGAAGTGCTCACATTGAGATCTGTATTGTTGTGGAAGTGCTCACATAGACATCTGTATTGTTGTTGAAGTGCACACATAGACATCTGTATTGTTGTGGAAGTGCTCACATAGAGATCTGTATTGTTGTGGAAGTGCTCACATAGACATCTGTATTGTTGTGGAAGTGCTCACATAGAGATGTGTATTGTTGTGGAAGTGCTCACATAGAGATGTGTATTGTTGTGGAAGTGCACACATAGACATCTGTATTGTTGTGGAAGTGCTCACATAGAGATGTGTATTGTTGTGGAAGTGCTCACATAGACATCTGTATTGTTGTGGAAGTGCACACATAGACATCTGTATTGTTGTGGAAGTGCTCACATAGACATCTGTATTGTTGTGGAAGTGCTCACATAGAGATGTGTATTGTTGTGGAAGTGCTCACATAGAGATGTGTATTGTTGTGGAAGTGCTCACATAGAGATGTGTATTGTTGTGGAAGTGCTCACATAGACATCTGTATTGTTGAGGAAGTGCTCACATAGACATCTGTATTGTTGTGGAAGTGCTCACATAGAGATCTGTATTGTTGTGGAAGTGCTCACCTAGAGATCTGTATTGTTGTGGAAGTGCTCACATAGACATCTGTATTGTTGTGGAAGTGCTCACATAGACATCTGTATTGTTGTGGAAGTGCTCACATAGACATCTGTATTGTTGTGGAAGTGCTCACATAGAGATCTGTATTGTTGTGGAAGTGCTCACATAGAGATCTGTATTGTTGTGGAAGTGCACACATAGAGATCTGTATTGTTGTGGAAGTGCTCACATAGAGATCTGTATTGTTGTGGAAGTGCTCACATAGAGATCTGTATTGTATATTTCAGCTGGACACAGAAGCAGCCAATATTCTAAAAGAACTACAACAGAAATTAAATAGTGTTCTTGACGAATTAAGCAACATCTTTGCCAAATCTTTAGAGCCACAAATTCAGCAGAGTATGCTTGAACTCGGCACACTACTGTCCAAAGTGAAGGGAGCTGGCCAGGTGTCGCTGTCCCAGCCAAGTCAGAGAACCAGTATACAGCAGGAGAGTGACATGGTGTTGCGACCCCTAATGGATCTATTGGATGGCAGGTAATGCTGATGGCCCCATACGACTTTCATATAATATGTATTTTGTGTATAATTCTGACCCATGCATCTCTTGTATTTGTTACTGACTAATCTCAATGCCTAATAATTGAATGTGATATTTATGTGAAGACTAATTTATTACTTATCAATTATGCTTCAAAAGTCCATAGCAATGGCATCTTAGTCCTATGGATTCAAAAGTCGTCATTCACCTAAGTTGTAGTACACGCAATTTGTCATCCACTTAGATGTCATAACACTTGCCAGTACATATAAATTCTTCTGAACAAAATAGCTGACCTCCACTATTCTCAGTTCTTGGCAATTATTTCTGTTGTCAACAACATTTACTAAATTATGTTCATTTTTGCCTATACCATTGCATGCCTATTGGTTTTAGGACAGTCACTTTCTTTCTGCCCAGTATCTCTGTCCAATATTTAGGTTCCTGTTGTTTGCTTTTGTTTCATTGTTTTTTTTGCCATTGACTAACCTTTGTTAATTAGATAATATAACAATTATAACTATAATGTTATTGAATTATGATTTGGGATGTTCTGACACCTTCTCAATATCATCAATATCTAGGAGAAATTGTTTCAGTTAAATCAATTTCTATACTCCCACCATTCGAAGAATGACAAAGGGGCATAAAGTGATGCCCCTTTCTGCCCGTGTGAAAAATTGGTTTCAATGATGAATGGATTCAATTCAAATTTAGCATATAAGCATGGGATAATAATATACAGGTCAAGTTCAATTTTGGTTAAAATCCACCGATATTTGGTTGAGTTATGACCCTTTTTTGACTTAAAAAAATCATTTCGGATCAATAACACTTGACAGATGGATTCAATGTGTATAGCTTCAACTTTGTATCACCATTACAAACAAAATATTTGCATTTAACTGAAAATCCCATAACAGGGGCATCCATGTCCAATGGACACATTTTTTTTGTACAACACGAACAAATGGAGGTAATGGTACAAATAAAAAAAATCATGTGAAAAATTAAAATAAATTTAGTTGTAGTCAAGTTTAGTGGGTTGGTCTTGGTACCAAATGTAACAATAATTTAGGATGGCCTTATGTATATCCATACAGTTGCATGTAACCCACAGGAGATTGTCATGAGTTATCTCCCTTTATCCTTTTGAAAGTGCTTCCCCTCCCTTTATTCCTTATATATTCATATACTGTAGCAGGGATAAGGGAGAAAACTGTTGATAGGATAAAGGAGAGAACTCGAGAATGGATAAATGGAGAGAACTCTAGAAGGGATAAAGGAGAGAAGTCTAGAAGGGATAAAGGGAGAGAACTCTAGAGGGGATAAAGGAGAGAAGTCTCGAAGGGATAAAGGGAGAGAACTCTAGAGGGGATAAGATAAAGGAGAGAAGTCTAGAAGGGATAAAGGGAGAGAACTCTAGAGGTGATAAAGGAGAGAAGTCTAGAAGGGATATAGGGAGAGAAGTCATGACAATCTCCTGTGATGTAACCATCTTCATTGTTTGGATATGTATGTTACTAACATGAATGTGTGTTACTTGCAGCCTGTCAATGTTTGCTCAAGTCTGTGAGAAGACTGTACTGAAACGATTGCTCAAGGTAAATATGTGCATCTATTTATTGTAGCCACAGGTTTCCCATATGGGCGAACCCTCTGGAAGAATGTTAGTCATTTTAGATTTTTGGAGGATAGTGCATGATACAGGAGATGCCCCAGTTCCAGAAGCACACCTGGTTCTTTTACGTGCCCGATGTAAAGCATCGTACACGGGACCTCTGTTTTCAAAGTCTCGACCGAAAGACTGTTAGTACTGTCAGTGGTGGAGCGGGAAATCGAACATGCGATCCTTGGATTACTAGTCCAGCGCATTACCACTGGACCATTGATGCACTACCATGAAGTTATTTCTTAACATTATTTCAGTAATATAATGGTCAGTAAAGCTAGCCGGTGCTCCTTTGTTACCAACCAGTACTAACCTGCTCCTCTGTAAGCTGGTGCTCCTTTGTTACAAACCAGTACTAACCTGCTCCTCTCTAAGCTGACAACTTTCCATAAATCAGAGTTCTGAGGTGGAGGACAAATGACTTTAGATGCATTATATTCAGTCTATTGTCACAGAAGAACATGCGCCTTGCCCAGGTTTTTAACCCATGACCTCTAGATTAGCAGTCGAGTGCTCAACCAACTGACCTAAAATATCCCATATTCCTAATATCGGAGTATGCACTTCTAACTTATCAAACATTTTTCGGTTATACTCAAAAATAGTTGATGGTTCCACGTCTTGTAAAAAGATAAATAATCAAAAATGCAAATGTTGACCTTTCATATAATAGTAAATAATAATATTGATACTTATTCATACACCATTTCATATTGTATGTAGACTTTGGTCTGTTCTGAGATGTAAAAGTTGTTAAGTGCCATATGATAACTTAAGCTTTACTATTTTATGAGTTATTCCCCTTTATCTTGAAGTTTTGTTATGCATATGTATATGGTAATTGCAGGAGTTATGGAGGATAGTTATGTATACAATGGAGAAGACGGTTGTACTCCCCCCACTGTCAGATCCGAGACAGGTGTGTACTTTATGTTGTTTGGTCTTGTGTAGTGTCATGTGATCGTTCTAAATGTCTTTTGATATTTCTTTATGTCATGTCATCAAAATTACATGTCATGTGATCTTACTTACATCATCTGATTGTACTTACATGTTGTATGATCACATGTACATGTAATAAAATGGGGTTCTACGTATTGTCAGGACTTGGTTTTAATTCTATTAAACATCCGGGGTTTTTAGTTATTGCCACGCGATTACTCTCAAGAGCTGCCATATGAAAATGTACATGGTAATTGAGAAAAAAGACCTCTTTAGTATTTATGCTTAAATATAATTATGTACCGATGTATTGTTCAGTTTTACGTAAACCAAATTTGTCTAACATTGTTCCCTATATGAATGTTACTTTAAAAACCAATGATTTAAATTATTGGACTAAAGAAAATATGCTTCAAACCTGGATATGGTAGTCATGAGATGACAAAATATTCTTAAAAGATAATTACCTCCCTTGTTCTAAATCATCAGCCATTTTGATAGGCAAAACTGATAAGCACTTATAGTAGTAATTCCCAAGTATGCAATTATTGAGAAAATACCAAGAGAATTTGCATGTGACATCAACTTTTTTATCAACTTAATGAGCCAACTGCTCTCATAAGCATGATGAATAAGTTACTTTTATATCTGATTATTTTATCATTGTTTATATTATATTCTATCCATATGGCGAACTATTCAGAACAAGGGAGGTAAATATTGTAAATGTGGGAACTATCTATTGATTTCATCTTTAAACTAGCTTTTGATATAATAGAATGTTCCAAACATGTTCTCTCCAGAGGGAGGACTGTTTTGTGTTGGAAGAAGATTTTATTGGTTTTGTAGATACTATGAATAACAAGTGGATGAACTTGACCATCAGTGGTCAGGAAGGTTTGACCCTGTTATTATAGTGTGAATGTGTTTGTCTGAGTGACATCCAGTAATCAAAATGATGGACATCAACTTAGGATTGATTGTATGTTTACGTTGTGTGTTGCTGGATCATGTTTTATATTGATATCATGGTTTATTCACAGCAAAACTCAGACAAGGTAGGGTATAGGTTTTACAGCAGAGGCTTCTATAACATTCTAATAGCCTTATCATTTATCTACTGGTGTATATATACTGTGAACTCATATGTATAAGTCAGAATCAGTCTGTGACTGTAAAAGTCATAAACTGTGTGACGTATGGAAATTTTGTTTTTAGTCATGACTTACCTCTATTTTGACTCTTGAAATGTTCCATCCTTGGGACTTGAGATTTGGGACTGAGACATGCTTTCATCTGGTCTGAAGGTTATGAAAGAATCAAGGGTTGGGGGGATGGAAGGACTCCAGTTTGTGAAAGCTGTACTATCCTGGCTATAATATTTCATGCTAAAAACACAACTGCTCCCATATTTACAAGATTTTAAATCCATACTTGCACTCAACATTGAGTATTTACTTGAAATGCTGTTTTACTAAAAATTGAGTGAAGGGAATTTTTCCGAAAGTATTTGGCTTGAGACAGTTTCAGGAAGATTTGAGATTTTGAGGCCAGAAATGTTTGGTTGAAGACAATCTCTCTGTATGTATGATTTCACAGAATATTGGTTTGGTTTGGTGTTCCTATCTACAATGCATATTTCAATTCCAATGACCATGCTTGTCGCTAATAGAGATTAACTTTCAAAAACCGCAACTATGTTTCATATATTTTATTCCATATACTTACTTATTTTGTAAGATATTAATTTTGTGGTAGTTAGTATGAAAATTACTGTACCATGTAGAATTAATGCAAATTTATTTGAGCCAATTATTGTAAAAATGCCTTCTAAAACATCAATGATTTAGGTTAGTGTAGTACTAGGATTTTTATGCTGTGTGCTTCAAGTTTTCGTGCAATGACATAAAAAAAATGTAAAACCATGGTTTAAATCTTTAGTTTTTGGGTAGCGTATGTCATGGCTGCACTAAGATCACACTGAAATTTCACTGAATTTCATTGAAATTCCACTGACATTAAATTTTGTTCATTTTGGTAAGTTTTGGCAAACTCCCTTCATTTCTCCAAAATGTCAAATACTTTCTTAAGTCATTTTCACTGGGAACTCTATTCTTGCACACAATGTTTAACTATGTACTCCATTAGATATCTGAAGGATTGGAGTGATTTGCTGTTGCCTACACTAGTCTTATAGATCTGAAGACAATTTTTACACACTATGGCTCAATTGTATGCTGTAAAATAGCCCCACCCATGTATTACATAGAGCTTTCAGCTTGAATACATGAATTTGGTTTTTAGTAATCATGACATTTTATTGTCTTCTTGATTGGTCAATTCAGGGTTATATTTGTAGGTACAGTATCATTTGTTAAGTATTATAAGGCTATTCAATTTGTCTGTGACAGTTCAGCCTTGAACTCACTAAATTTGCGCAATGAACTCATCCATATTACAACTTGGACCAGTCCATTTCAATCTGTTAAGTTGGTTAGTTAGCATTCAGCAGACGATATTAAAATGTTTATCACATGTAAATAATGAGGAAAAAGAAATAAATATTTTGAGTTTTACTCCTGATGTCAAACGCTAAGTGCCGATATTTCGTTTCTTCCCACTTTTGAGTGTAATCAACAAGTTCTACGTTACTATTTTTAGAATTATTATATCTAGCTTGCAGCTGATGCTTCCCTTATTAAATTACCCCACCCTCCCCAAAATAAAATGTATTTTTGTTGAGCATGGGTAAAGGATTGAACATTTCCATTGTATATTGTGTGATGATGGGACGGGAATGTCATGTATTGATGCAGGGTTCATACAGGCCATGAGAAGTCCTTAAATATATTTCAAACCCTAAATAAAACCTGAAAAAATCCATGTTCTATCGTATCTTTGCTTTATGTGGAAAGAATAAAGTTATAAAAGTCGAGGAAAAAAGAAAATGAATTTAGAACAAAAGCTTTATGGTCACTTATCAATCCTCATATGTCTTGGTAGCACATTTTTATCATGATCTACATGGAGGGCCATTATTCTACCAAAACTGGTTAATTCTGTTAAATTTTAGGGAATTGGTGATAAAAAGACCAGGGCTCTCACTAGAGGGAGAAATGGGAGAAATAGTCTCCCAAAATTATCTGACTTCTCCCTAATTTGAACTGAGGGAGAAGTTTTCATACATAAAAATTCCTTAAACAGGGTGAAAATGCTGTAATTTCTCCCTAAAATCACAAAAACTTCTCCCTGTTCTGACATTCTAGTGAGAGCCCTGAAGACGTCCTTGAAAATTTGAATACTCCTTGAAACGTCCTTGAATTGTGTCCCAGATATTCTGTATGAACCATGTTGATATCAAACAGATTTTACTAATCCCTGTTAACATGTAGTCATTTGATAATTGTCACTAACATTTTGCGTCTAAAGTAGTTATCACTTGTTGCCATTTTTTTTTGAAATTGCAAACAATATACTTGAGACAGTTTGGTAAATACAAATACCGTCTTACTTGTCCACTAATCTTACAAGATAATCTGTTTTCCACATCACTCTAGGTAGTAGACATTTTATGCAGAAATTGTGTGGTAGTTCAAAAAAGCAGATTAGGTGTTAACTATTTTACTGTTCGACATACATGTACATCTTTCTCATAGTGGATGAAATTGGATTTTAATGAACCAATAATAATGTCTTTGTTATTCATTAAATGCAAAAAAGTGCACATTATTTTCACAGGTAATATAAATGTGAATATCTCTGTAAATTGATGCTAATTTGTATTCATGATAACTCTTATCATTGGACTTAATGCGTATTAGTGTTGTTCCAACAACAACAATATCAGGTGTGTTTCTCTTACAGTTTCTAACTCTTGCCGCTAGGCGAGTCCACGATGACATGTATTTGCCCAAGATCCTATTATTTGCAGCAGTAAGTTGGACAAGAGAGTCTCATGACATTGTCACGGTTACCTGGCTTACAGTTTTTGTGATCCGCCAGAATATGGCTTGCCTCGAAGTTTCTTCATACAAAATTGTGCTTTCCTTAGAAATTTGACACAAAAGAACTAGGCTGAAGAATTGTTAAAGCCTACCATTGGTAAAATAGTTGACAGTGATACAGGTTGATTAAAAATTCTAGCTTAGGGATCCATGGATTTTCACTTTGGCTGTGCCAAGCATCTTATACCATGGATTGTTCAACCCCTGGTAGAATGTTTGGACTGTTCCACGTTTAGTTCTTTTTGTGTCAAGTTTCATTGATAATCCTGTGTATATTTTACCCTTTCTTCGATAGTGTTGCCTACCAGTTTGTGCTTGATTATTTCTGTATCAAATATGTCCTGATCTGTCACTTTATCATGCTCAATCAGTTGTTACCGTTTTTACCAAGAACTGATTACTGCTCTGTTTGGCAATCAAGTTAATTTTAATAGCGTGTATAACATACAATCTTGTTCTTTTTAACTCTATTGATACAGAACTGAATTGATCTTTGAACTCATTGATGCTTAATGTCTCAATTTAAGATATTTTCGTCAAAGGGCATCATTAAATATAGAAGGTGCATTAATTTTGGACTCACATTCTGGGCTATTTTAGTTGCTGTTAATTCAGTTTTATTATTAAGTGTTATTTTCACTATTTGCACATGGACCAGGTAGCTAATCTATAATGCGAAATTTTGCTTACAAAATGGACCCAAACATAAAAACAAATGTTTCACTTGTATCAAGACCTTGCTTAGATAAGAACCAGACAGAGCAATGGGCTAAATAAAAGTAACACAAAGTAAAACTATAAGCAATTTATGGTAGATTTAGATCGGACATAATTAATACAGAAGTAATTATGGTAGGCCACAGCATAATTAGTTGATTATTATGAATGAAGCCTCCTTGAAGTTGTGGTATGATTATATATTTGATATCTTACACATACAAGGCTACTTTTTACAGCTGATACCCCTACCTGGCAGCGCTCAGGCCAAGATAGAGGACGTATCGCGACTGTTTCTCAACCACGTCAGCCAAATGCCAATGAATGTCCCTATGATCCAGGTTGTAACTCACTCAGTGTCATGCTGTAGCTATCAATGTTGTAGTGTTCACTTGTGTATACAATGTTTTCCTTAAGTTTTGTGTTTATTTTTCACAGGGGTGAGAATTGTCTTCTTTTCAGATGATTTCTGGGAGTTTTTCTTGGCACAAATTTGTATAAAAATTTACCATATTTGTGAACAGGGGGCTTATTCATTAACATTATGAGACTGAAACAGACTTAGACTTTAAAATGTAAAATGTTCTTGAACTCCTACATGGTTAGTACTGTATAGATTTTAATAAAATTTAGCTTGAATGTTGTGTGGGTTATTATGAACAATCTTCTAGATTTCATGAAAACAAAAAGCTGGTAAATATAATTTTTTAAAGTCTAAGTCTTAGTTTCAGTTTTATAATGTTTGTGAATAATCCCCATGTTGTATTAAGCACTATTTTTGTGACTGCGTATTCTCACCGCTGTGTTTGTGATTATATAGTTTATTGTGTATTATATTGAGCACATGCATTATAATGGTAAGTCATGAATAATTATGTTCCATGCAATTGAAATTAGTTCAAAAATTGTTCTGTTTTTGGATGTAAGTTTAGAAAGTAATTTATGTTGTTTTTAAGTAGCATTACATATTTTATGCATTTGATGTGGGTAGATTTTTTTTTACATATTTGCTAAGAAATATTTGCATTCTACTGAAAAGCTCATAGCGGACGCATCCATGTGCTATGGACACATCTAGTTGTAGGATGAAATGCAAATTGGATGGTTTGAAAGTATCATGTCACTTTAAGTATTAATGACTTTTATCTTCAATACTTCCAACAGATTATAGTGCAATTATGTCATTAATCCTTTTACTTTAAACATGCAAAAATAGGTAATCTGAGGGTTACCAAAAATCATCTACAAACAGGCATTCTGTTAGTTTGCAAATTTGATTCAGAGGGAGATGACTTATATATATAAATTCCATGGCTCGCTGTGGTCTGTAGCTTGCATTTGTATTACATAAATGTGCACTGAATCCTTTGTTGTACAACATTTTATGTTTGTAGAGTTACACATTCAATATGTCAACATTTGTTTTTTCAACTTCTGTGTATGATCATGAATTTCTATATTTAATCTCCCTTTATTGTGAAATTTCTGTGTACATGTATTATCTCCCTTGATTTTATATTTCTGTGTATTGTCTCCCTTGATTATGAAATTTCTGTGTATTATCTCCCTTGATAAGGTACTACTAATCTCTAGAACATGATCTTTGTGACTGCCTTTTTGCTGTAAAATGTTAACATATCTTACTTTAGTTCAGGTTTGTTGATTGCCTTTTGATTTGATTTGTACATTCCATTAACATGAGATGCTATGATACCTGTAGATGAATCAAAGCACTGTGTGGCAGTATTCAACTTTAACTAATTTATATTGCTGCTTAAAAGGGATAAATGGAGTTGAACCTTTAGTGATGAAATGTTTTATCATAACAAATAATAAAGCTAGGTAAGCCCAGTATATTGATTTTGTTGTGGACATGAAGATTGTCTATGTGCTGTCAAAATCCTTGGTTACAAGATAGAGGAACATAGTTTTGGCAGTGTCTGTCCATCTGAAGCCAAATTGATAACATTGGTTGGAGTTTTTTATGAAACTTGGTGTAAGTGTTAACTGCTACATGGAAATGTGACCCTGCAACTTTCACTCATATTGACACCAGGATTACTTTAGTAATGGTCATCTGACCTTATATAGCAGTAACTATATATGGTGCCTTATAGACTCCATATAAATTTCCTTAGGGAACTGGGATCAAAGTCATTTATAATAAAAATAAAAATGGCTTCTGGAAGGGTACTTGGGTCAAGGTCACTAATAATAAAAATTGCTTCTGGATGGGAACTTGGGTCAAGGTCATTATAATTCTAATAATGAAAATGGCTTATGCTGAATAGTTCCAGTTAGCAATGAGATACTGTGACCAAATTTGGTACAATCAAACTGCCCAAGGAGAACTTGGTCAATATCAAGCTCAGATATTGAGATCAAGGTCGTTGTTACCAACAATATAACAATTTCTTACAATTTATAAGCAGTATGACATTGCATTTCTTTCCCACTCCTTGCCTTAAACCCATCTGACTGGGGATGCCAGTTCAAGGAATATACTTGCTTCTATGTGTTATAATCAGTATTATGTTGATTGATTTTTCATTTCTTGTTGTATTTATATCACCATATGTGTTTTACATTTAGCTGATATACATGTAGATGATTTGTGTTCACAGCTGTTTCTTCCATCCTGTTGTTCTATCATGTTGTTTATTATTTGTCTTGTACATTCTAGCCACAAATAACTCTGGTATCTCTTTCACACTTTTCAGTTATGTTTATTATCTAAAAATTATAATGAATATAGAGAGGTGAAAGCAAAACTAGTCTTTCTACCTATCAAAACTAAAGAAGTAGATAGACTTGTTTTAACATTCACCCCTCAAAATGAATATTAAATGACATACATGTGACATTATGTCTAATAAAATTATGATAAAATAAATTACATTGTTAATTCATCAAAAATTGTGTGCGCAATGCACTGTAAGTGTACTTAGAATTTCTATCTATCATCAAATATTACTCTTACACAATTTCTGTAGAAAAAAAGGAGAAAACGATATTTAAATGAATTAACTAAATTAAGACGTTAAAATGAATTGACAAAATGAAGAAAATGTTTCTGTAGTGTGGACGTAGGTTAGAGTGTGTTAAAAGTATATGTATTTATTTCTGCTGTTATCCAGGATATGTCGAAGGAAGCGGAGAAGAATCTTACGCCAAAGCAATGTGCAGTGTTAGATATGGCACTGGAGGCAATCAAGTTATATTTCCACGCTGGCGGCCAGGGGCTCAAGAAGAATTTCTTGGAGAAGAGCTCAGAGCTACAGTCACTGAGATATGCTCTCTCTCTGTACACTCAGACTACAGACACCTTAATCAAGACATTCGTAGGTTCACAGACGTCCCAGGAGCAGCCAAGCCAGAGTGAGGCTGTCGGAGAAGTGTCGATACAGGTTGATCTGTTTACACATCCCGGCACTGGTGAACACAAAACCACTGTGAAAGGTATGCAAAGTATCAATGTTGTTTATGATAAATGTTGTACAATTAGAGCTGAGTGTTCAGCTGGGAATTATAGATATTTACTTGTAAAAGTATTACTGATCTACATGGTAGGAGGATAGTTCATACATTTCAATACCAGCCAATATGTGTGTCTCTCAAAGGGTGTGGCTCTGGAGTATTGGCACAAGATCGTGAATTGCTTCCATACAGTGTCAATACTGATTTGAATTTGTTTTGCCACAAATGTAAAACTAATATCATACTTATTGAATCATCTAAGATTCATTTGAGATTGAATATGATTTAAAGCTATATGTAGCTTCTTGTGCAGAGATTATTAAACATGAGTTTGGAGACCAGTCTCAAAACTGAAGCATTTGATTGGTTGTTTCAGAGCTCAGACCAATGGAAATGCTTCGTTCTGAGGCTGGTCTCAGGTTTGACCTCAAAGCATGACTACCAAGTTTATTGATGCTGAAGGGATGTTGAAGTTTCCCAAAGACTATGTATAAATTTCAAATATTTTTTTCTTTCAGTTGTTGCAGCTAATGACTTAAAATGGCAGACAACGGGCATGTTCCGACCTTTTGTTGAGGTCAACATGATTGGACCACATCTCAGTGACAAAAAACGCAAACATTCTACGAAGTCAAAGAGCAACAACTGGTCACCAAAATTCAATGAAACATTCCATTTGTAAGTAAAAATTGCACGAAGAAGCTTGTAGATCTGTAATGATGCTTTTTTTACCAGGCAGTGTAATATAATGACGAATTTGTCATGTTAGAGTTTTATGCGCTTAACAGTATTTCAGTTATGTATTATTTTAGTTAGTTGATTTAACCAATGTTCTTCAGTTACCAACCAGTACTAACGAGTTCTGCTTTAAGTACATAGAATACTTCCCATTATTTATCACTGGTAGTGGACAAAAGGCTTTTATGAATTATCTTTTGTGAAACTATAATGACAAACATTTTTACTGACCAGGGGATTGGCATACAAGCACTTCACTGACTGAGCTGACTTAGTGGGCTAATACGATAATGAATAAACAAATATTCAGATATAATATGAGATATGATTGAGCTTAAAAAGTAAGTTTTTTTCTAAGGAATTAAAAATTGTCATTGGTCATACATATTTGAAGCATATATCTCATCTATTTGTTTTTTTTGTTTTCCAGTATTTTAGGTAATGAAGATGAGCCAAGCTCATATGAGCTACACATATGTGTTAAGGACTATTGCTTTGCACGTGAAGATCGCCTTATCGGTATGGCTGTTATGCAGCTACGAGACATTACAGAGCAAGGAAGCTGTGCGTGCTGGTGCTCACTCGGCAAACGTCTTCAACTTGACGAAACTGGCTGGACGATTTTACGAATTTTGTCCCAGAGAACTAATGACGAAGTGGCTAAGGAGTTTGTCAAATTGAAGTCAGAAGTTAGACATTTGGAGGAGCATATGATGCAGAAGAAATAGGAAGTTTTATACTGTGTATATACATGGAATTTATAAGATATGCATTCCTTAGTAAATGATGCAGTTTTTTTATATAACGACCATATATACTTGTTATTGTTCGTTTTTCAGTTTCTAAGCCAAATTATTTACATTTTTTCAGTTATCTCACTATTTTCGTGAATCTCATACATGTGAATATAACTTGCTGTTATTTAGTATACCATAGGATTGATAGGTCATTTTTATCCCTGTGTAATCTTTCGCCTAAGAGTCCCACATTTATCTATTATACTGTAGTAAGTTACTGTTTTATACTAATATGTGTCTTTCACTCTTGTTGAAATTAAATTGACCATTTTATTATATGTTACCTGCAGATAAAGGTTACAAATATAGTGTTAAAATCAACCGTGTAATAGATAGAAGAAATCGTCTTTGTTCTTTACTGCTCATGCAAGTGTTCGGATCAATAAGTTATTGTGTTGTTTACAACAATACTTACATAATGATCGAAAATATTTGTGTGGAATTTTTTTCTGTTCAATACTCTTAAAAATCAAGCTTTAAAAGATGTCTGTGTACCATTATATCACAGAATATGAAAAGTCTTTCAACATTGTAATTTTTTGAAAGCCGACATTATCGAAATTGGTTGCATTTAACTTATTAAAAGCTCAACCTACTTTATTGTGTGCTATCACTTCAAGTACATTTTTTTTTATAGTTTCTTCATTTTTAACAGTGATATTATTTGTACATACTTACAGTTCATTGCCTCAGATCTGATTGTTATATCATGTTAAAAAGTAACACAATATTTTATATACATTATGTTACCTACTTTATTGTGCAATAGATCTATATGTGTTATTACTTGTTATTTTCGTCTGTTCTTCTTTATAGAAAATTTATAATTTTGTTATTGCGAAATTTCACTGACATGTCAGTTCTATTTTTAGAATGGTCTGTTCTATTTTTAGGTTGAGGGGTATTTGTTTATTTTTGTGTCATTTCAAGGATTGGACTCGATCCCTTGGGCGCTAAAGTTCTGCGTCCTACCCATTACTTCACAGCAGTAGTGTGATATTCATCTTTAAAACTTGACAATATGTAGACAAATGTGTGATTACAACCACCTGAGTTGAAGCCCATATCATTGACTACCTGTTTCCAAAAATGGAATATTCCAATCTAAAAATGAACTGATAGGTCAAAAAATTCTCAAAAACCAGCAACTACTGTTTTCCTGGTGCTGGCTTCCAAGAACATAAAGACGGATAGTTTAAACATAGTTACCCTATTTACATTGAGAAAATGTTGTGATATCTTCTTACTAACTGGTATAAGTAAAATCGGGTTGTGAAAAGAATGGTTTAATGTTGATGAGAAGCTTAATTTTTATCTGTGTTTTATTTCATGCTGAGGCATTTATCAAAAAAAATGTTAGCCATGTGATTGTTGTTAATATTAAGTTTCTGTTTTTACAGTTTTTAAATTATCGGTTGTTCTGTTGTTTGTGACCTAGAACTTACTTGTTACACTGAAATGCTGTACAATAAATGGATATATCTGGCAAGTGAAAATGTTCAAGAACCTACGTTTTTCAGACATTTACTACCTGAAATGTTTTTGAATCACCAAAATGAATGTTGTGTAACATAGTGATAGAATTTCTATGCACTTCTGTGAAGGAGGATAATGACACGGGTTGGTATTTCGGGACTGTTTTTAATTCATGGAAGTTTCTAACAATTCCATGTACTTCATATACATCAAAGCTCCTGAATGCAAATATCTCGAACAAATGATGTTTAATGTCTGCTGTTTGGTTAGACTTGATTTTATGCATCCAGTCTAGACAATGAAAGGTCCCCGAGTCAAAGGTCACAAACGTAGGTTTGAGCATAGATTGATAATGCATGCATTACAAGACTTATAATGTCCGTACTTCTACACTGACCTCCGAAGTTTCTTCACACTTGAGTATTTTGAATTATGTTATTTTTTCTTACAGAATTTCAAATAAACATGTATGACCATGAAGTAAAATTATTCATCCCACTTCTGTGATGGATAGTTAAGAATTAACAATTTGCACATCTCGGCAGCAGCATCAATCGGCATGCATCCGAAACCGATGTATGTGTGTAACTGATTGATCTGACACAGAAAATTGGATAATTTGTTTCTGTACAAATTTATAAATACTTCTACAGAAAATTATTGCTGTGTTAAAAAGAATTTTCGATTTATTGCATGTGAAACAAATATGAAAATACATTTATGAAGGAACTTTTGGAGGGCAGTGAATATATCTGGTTATATAAATTATTATTTGAAATTTCTGACATTTATCGGGGGATAAAAATGAATAATTTGTTTATACAGTATACATGGTGTCAATACTATCATCAGTGACAGAATATGGTAGCTGGCTATTTATTTTGTAACTTAACACTGAATTGACAGAAAAAGATTTTCTTGACAATCTGTAGAAGTTAATTATGTTTCTAATTCACATGATTTTTTTTGTAGTTTTACTTGGCAAATGTTACGTTTTTGCCATGGCTTTTGTATAATTACTGATTTACAGAATTCTATTCATTTTTTCATAATGTCTGTAGTTTTTGTTTATATAAATGGGTGTTTTTTTCACTTATATTGTAGTTTCAGAATTCCAGAAGTTTTTACCAAAATCTCTATATTTGCATGTTATTAAATTACCATGACTTTTGTTACCATGACAATTACTCTGAAATCCTTAGTTTTTCCAAGAATTCCATAGTGATGTTGATTTACATTGATTTAGATTTTTTTATTATTATTATGTTTTACTTTGTATCATTTTTTTTGTGGGTGTTTATATTTTGGATATTACCATTTAATCATCTAGAACATACTGTGAAAATTAAAAAAATGCAAACAATTGACTTCAGTACATTGTAAATTAGAGTAATTCATAAAATACATACGAAATGCACTCTCAGCAGATTTTATTTCAAAATATATGGCAAAAGAATCAGGAAAAAATCATGCATTTTTTTCGTGCTTTATAAGGCCTAGTCAATTGCTGAAGCATTACCAACTGTTGTAAGCTTCATAATCATCACCAGGTAATTGAATTTTAATGACAGGGTATTTTTAATGATTGGGGGGAGCTGTGTACAAAGTTATAGCCCTTTTATTTATCCTTAAGGTTGTGGTTCTATTGTTTTTTATTATATGTTGTATTTATATTTATTATTTTTATTTAAAATACTTCATACATTATTCAGTTACATGTACTATGAAATACAATAAACTTACGTATATTTATCTAGACTATTAATTTTTATTTATTTCAAATGTATTTTGTTTCATTACACAGAAACTAACAAGGTTTATTAATATATTTATCAAGACTGTTAATTTATTTCAAATGTATTTTGTTTCATTACACAGAAATTAACAAGGTTTATGAATTTATTAATAAAAAAAAATCATTTTTTTTGTTACCAATGAAAAAGCATTTGTTGCAAGTTATGAAGATCAAAATGTTATGAGAGCATTAAAAGAATGCGTATTGATTCCCATAACATGTGTTGCTCTCTGACTGGGAGCTACTGTGGAAGGACTGGTCATATTTTTGTATAAGTTCTTCATGATTGACCACAAGAACTGGTACATATGTAAGATGGCATTTATTCGCATAATTTGTGCAATCGGACTCGTTGTGCAATCTGATTATCTCAGAGCTATAGAATATATTCAAGATTCTTTATGTTTTGTTTAGAAATCTGTATATTGTTTTCATTATTATTGAATATCAATCTTTGTTTTAGCAATATTTACAGGTATAAAGGTGTGTTATTTTAACTTATAATTTTACACTTATTTGCAATTGTTTTTTTGTTACTATTGTTTCATAAATAAAATATTTCCAATTTACATTTATGATAATATTCCAATTTGATTATTAATTGTAAGTATGTTTTTGAAATAATCAGCCCCGTCTACATATTAGTCTATCACTGAAATGATAATCTTTTTTACTAACATGATAATTACGGCAGTTTGATAATCCATTAGATACACGTCTTAACACTCACTGTTGATGTGCATTATGATAATCGCTTTCAGACAAGCATACTTCTCTTACTTGCTATATTTTGCTCAGTTTGTATCAATCAAACTTACATAGAACAGAACAGAACATAAAGTTTATTATTACAAGTCATCATCATGTGATGTGGAAAAATATATACATATAGTAATGAATATATGAATAACATCAATTACATAGTAATATTGTTGATCATATATTACATACGTTATACAAGTGATTGTATAAACAGATAATAACAAAACAAAACAAATGTACTTATTGTCTGCATACATAAAGAATGAATACTTTCGGTTACTTTCACTTTGTGTTCAGATTTAGTCATGCGGCCTATGAAAACATTAACCATACTCTTAAGTTCAGTTTTTGACCCTGTAGAATTCTTATGAACTCATTTATGGATCAGATAATAGTCTTGTAGAACTCTGTACAGTGTTGTGGCCTGGTAACTTTACAGACAAAATGGCTTTGGTCTGGTTTAAAACTTGAAATAAATTGCTGATCTAGAAACAAAATGCACTGGACATCTGTATTTATCTCTTACAACATTTAAATGACAACCATACATACAGACAAATAAGGGCATTTTGATGGAAATATGAAGGTTACACTCGATTGTTAATTTTTGTGTTCAAACTAAGGTATTGTTTTGTTGTCATTTGTTCTCCAGAATTGTTTGAAGAATTACAAATTTGTTTAACTGTGTTTTAAATGGATTATTCTTGATTAGAATTTGAAATAGAAATGAAAGTAGAGGTTTTGACAGAGGCTCAAATTCAATATTTTTAGCTGGAGTATGAAGTGAAGATTTCACAGTACTACACATTAATGTTTTGACAGGAATATGAATGTAAGATATTGACAGCTTATAGATTGTCACAGAGTAATTTTTAGCTTCAACAATGGGCCATTTGATGGTTTGTACAGAAAATTCAGATTTTCTGGAACATTTTAAAATACATTGTTACATAGTAGTTTTACACTGTTGTGTCTGTTATATGGCAGCTGTCTGGGTCTGTTATTTCTCTATGTGCTTTTGTTATTGTTTGGTAAGATCAAACCTGGAGCAGGGAACACTCGTAGTCTACCGTTAACCCTGACCCCATGTTATTATTGAAACCACAATCATATTCTTGAATATATTTCTGAAATAGTTGTTTTAGTATTATTCTTCTAAATCTACAAATGCTATGCTTCAAAAATCTCAGTTTTCAGAACGGTTTACCATTGTTAAATGGGCCAGTATTGCATTCCACATATAACTTGCTTGACGTAAAAGACTACATGTACTTCTGTCCAGTATCTGATGCTCGTAGGTAGAAACAGGTGTTATAGTAATATTTTCTCCATCAATTTGTCGGTTTGTTTACTTTGTAAAAAAATGTGTAATTTTTCTTTAATAATACATTCCAGTGGTCTTAATGACTACAAATTGTTGTAAAAATGATAATGTACATGTATGTCTCATTAGCATAGTTTAAGAATTCATAATGCATTAAAGGAATTGTTTTGTTGAACCATTCCCATCTTATAATGTTTTACTTTATCTCTCAGCTTATAGTTCATAATGAACTGCCTCTGGAAATGGTAATCCCGTTAAGAAGATGTTCCATTTCATTCCTCATATATATATTGTTTGACCCCTACCATGGCCCTTTTTGCAACTGTATAATTTATATTACATTATTATATATTAGTAATGCAAAGTTCCCGTAGTTCAATAGAATTCTTTCAGTGCTTGTTATATTCTGTTATTTTTTATCCTTTCAGTGCAAACTATTCCTTCTGAAAAATGGGCATTGATAAACACTTATCATTCAAGTGCTATCGTATATGTTCATGTATGGAATTGGCAAATTTGGTTTTCTTTGTTATCCACATCAACATGAACCAAATGGAGTATATACAATGTCTGCTCCATTTCATCATTCTGTATTCCAAATACCTTTTTATAAGGTTCAGTTTCGTTTGTACTAGAATTTTTCTGACTAATAAGATATAACCATAGTCTGAAGATCTTGCTGATCTTTCACTAACGACTGATGTCCCAAGATCTTGCTGATCTTTCACTGACGACTGATGTCCCAAGATCTTACTGACGACTGATGTCCAAAGATCTTACTGATGACTGATGTCCCAAGATCTTACTGACGACTGATGTCCCAAGATCTTACTAATGACTGATGTCCCAAGATCTTACTGACAATTTATGTCCCAAGACCTTACTAACGACTGATGTCCCAAGATCATACTGACGACTGATGTCTAAAGATCTTGCTGACAACTGATGTCCAAAGATCTTACTGACGACTGATGTCCCAAGATCTTACTGACGACTGATGTCTAAAGATCTTGCTGACGACTGATGTCCAAAGACCTTACTAACGACTGATGTCCCAAGATCATACTGACGACTGATGTCTAAAGATCTTGCTGACGACTGATGTCCAAAGATCATACTGACGACTGATGTCCCAAGATCTTACTGACGACTGATGTCCAAAGATCTTACCGACGACTGATGTCCCAAGATCTTACTGACGACTGATGTCCCAAAATCTTACTGACGACTGCTGTCCCATGATCTTACTGACGACTGATGTGCTAAGATCTTACTGACGACTAATGTCCCAAGACCTTAATGACGACTGATGTCCCAAAATCTTACTGACGACTGATGTACGAAGATCTTACTATTGCCTTAGTCGTATGATTTTGTCAATTACCAATGTTTGTACTACACCTTCTGCATTTATATGTTTATTTTTAAAGTTAAGGCTAGAGATTTTATCCCGAGTATAGTGCTTTAAGGACCCTTGTGTAATATTGTTTCTATTGTTTAATTTCATGTTCACTCTAGGTCATGTATGAAATAAACTCTTCACTGATGTAACAAGGTTTATATTTCTGATCATTTCACATTGTAATATGTATATGTATTTTAAAACCTTTTTTATCATTAGTGGTATAAAAGGAATATTAATGTCAGAATGTCAGCTCGCCTGATGACAAAATAAAAGCTAATCTCTTTATCTTGTTGTTCTTGTCATAGTTAGTAATACATGTACAGACTTTTGAAGATTAACAAGAGCCAATTCCGGGACTCTACTATATACATACACACCATACTTTGCATCTTGGACTGTTTCCAGGACTGTAACACTGGGTATGCAGGTATATACTTGCTCGTCATCAAACTGGGATTGGATTTGACTGATAATCTAAGTTGTCCTAGATTTTACAGTGAACCTCACATTCTCTGTAAGTTTAAGTTCCAAGAAAAGATACTCTCCTAATTGAGTGGCCATTGATTCTATCAGCCAGTTTGTCTGCTAACTTTTATACACTGAAGACATGCTACTCTCTAATTCTCCAAAACAGGAAATAAAAACAAAATACATCATGAGATTTACACTTTAATCATGGTTTAAAACATTTATTACATGTAATATTACACATGATAAACTAATAACAATTGTTATCTAAAAGATCTAACAACAAGAACATTATACAGCAAAGAGACCAATGTGGATTAATACGTCATCATGTAACACAGAAACATGGCTACCAGAAACAAGAACCAGCATAATTTAAACTTGAGATTGGTCTCTGTAATTTAAACTTGAGATTGATCTCTGTAATTTA
Source organism: Mactromeris polynyma (assembly GCA_032209605.1). NCBI lineage: Eukaryota > Metazoa > Mollusca > Bivalvia > Venerida > Mactridae > Mactromeris > Mactromeris polynyma. The sequence continues at coordinate 36,893,192 of JASFXZ010000001.1, read as the reverse complement.
AACTCGAGATTGATCTCTGTAATTTAAACTTGAGATTGGTCTCTGTAATTTAAACTTGAGATTGATCTCTCTAATCTAAACTTGAGATTGATCTCTATAATTCAAGCTTGAGATTGATCTCCAAGCTAAAATCTAATTTTCTGTTATTTCTGATATGATTATGAACTTACATAAGTTACAACGATCTATATGTGACTTAACTTCATCAAAATATTTACTAAAATATAACAATAATGTATACGCCGTCAAAATGAGAATAGAATGAGAAGTTTTGTGCACAGATATTGATCTCAAATTTCAAGTGTTAATGTGAAGAGCATACAAGACTTGGTAGATTTGTCAGACGAATCAAGTATCGAACATTGTCCATTGCTCAGAGAGAAGAATTTAATATTTACATTTACTTCTGAACACTAAAAAAGAAATACCCCTAAAATATCTGAACAATGAGCAAGTTGGATATCTTAGCCCATCTAATGAAGGATTTTTGCAACTTGGAAAAAATTATACATTACATGTACCTCTTAATATGAAGCATTACAATGAAATAAAATGATGATGTTTAAATAATATTCATTTTCAGCTTAAACCATTTAGTATTACCCTAAAGCAACAAACAACAAGGATCCATGTACAATTGTATACAAATTCTTGATTTAATCAAAATCTCAGAATTTACATGTAATGTCGTCAAACATACATATAAAATGTATAGATTTTATCAAGAATAACAACATATAATATATGTATACGTATATCCACTTCAACTGAGCAAGAAATACCCGGTAAAACGCTGAGCGCCCGATTATAGCTAAACTGTCACTCAACACTAAGTACTTGCACTCAAATGTCAGATTAACACTAAAATGTCAGATTAACTCTCAAATCTTAATGAAAATGGATCACAACGAATACTCGGTGCTCAGTATGCATTGCAACCCATTGCATAGAATTTCTGCTGACTTGGCAGAGAAAATTTGAGTAAAGAAAGCCGAGTAGTGAATATAATCTCAAGCCCGGATTTACATCATATAGCTTATAACAATGATATCAGCGTACATACAGATACACTGTATTTCATCACAGTTTAAAACATGTTAGTACAAACACATATGAGCGCTGCTATGGGATTTACAACCTCTTCTGTGACGTCATTTTAAGAATCTCAACATGTGGTATCACTATTTGTAAGCAGGAAACAATATTTACTCCATATGGTTACTTCAATTTCATACTGCCATAAGGGGCAAATATTGCTTACTGTCAGTACATGGTGACGTCACATGTGACGTATTCTGGAAATGACGTCACTTTAAGAAGAGGTTGGAAATCGCATAGCGGCGCTCATATAGACTTTTTTCTACATACATTCAGCTGAGTTCTGTAAATTCATATTTGTTTTTTTTCTACACTGAAAGTTAATTGGATGCCTAAGGACACACGCATGTACATGCACGCATATACACAGGTCTCCTAGCTGGCATAAATGAAAATAAAGCTTTTTATAAATTTAGCAAATAAAGGTGGTTTTGAATGAGTTTTTACAATCTAAAGAGCAAATAAAGTGTTATTTTGAACATCTAATCTGATGCCGCCAATACGAACAGGCAATTCACTGACTGCTGAGAGGACGACGGGATCCTACCTGATCAATCTGAGACTGCCTTCACAAATACTAAAGACGATATTTGCAAGAAGTATCATAAGGCTGTAATTTTCACAAGTGAACATTAAAATATAAATGAAATATTCATTGCTCCTAAACGACGCAACAAACTTGGGAGTGAAAAATATAAAGGTTCGGAGAATGAAGTACAGGTATTTCAGAAAAGAAAGGTTTCACAAGGAATTTTCAAAAACTTGGGCTTGACAAAAAAACATTTCCTTTTCTCAGGTATTTGCATTTTTAATACATTTTCAGAACAGATGTCCAAGAAAAATTGGCTAAATATCCGAAAATTGGGATATTTTCAAAATCTTCTATCTAAGAAAAATTTAAATTACCAGTAGGTTGGTGTACAGTCATAAAAAAGGCCCCATATGGCACTGGAAAACAAAAATCCCGTCGGAGAGAGCCCCTAGATCAGCCCTTAAATGCTTGCATACAAATGCTTAACTCAGTAGCTATACCCCAGATATTTACAAAAAGTTTTATTGCAAAAGTCTGAAAATTAGGGATTCCACGGAAGAAAATTTAACACACAGTTGCATGATGACATGTACATCTTTAGATGTTAATAATATTGCAAAGGACATTACAGTTGAATATTCTACAAACTAACAATTGAATCGAAAAGGTCAAAATGGGTGCGCTCAGCAAATGTGAATGTAAGTTATATAGTTCGAAGATACAATATTATACAGAACATTTATATAACATAGCACATTGCAAAATTAATAATAAAAAACAATTTTTTACAAATTAATAACCATAACATACTGACCAAATCTCTCTATATACAATGAAACATGTTGATCCGATAATGTAACAAACACAAACTCATTTAGAATTTATCACATTTGTACTTCCATGCAGCCATCTATAATTATTCATTTTCCAGATCCCCAACTGACCCCCCAAAATTGGCCACAATAATTTGTAGGGCCCTTCTGAGCAGCATTTTTTGTGTGTGTAAAATCTATTAAAACTAAAACAAATTAAAAAGTCGAGCTACTGTTGCCAACCCAATTCTCTTGTTTCAAGTGCTTATAAACTTGACATCAATTGTCAACAAGTTCCTACAACATATGTTAATCACTCTTCATGTCATCTTCCCTGGTAACTAACCAGTACTCTCTCAAAATTCTGGAATTGTTAAGATCCAAATCAAAACCTGTCCGATTTGGGGCACAAACTCTCACTAGAGTACCACATACAAATATGCCATCAAGAATGGCCTGATGAAGGGATCGAAACATGAGTATGGAGCATTCCAGTTCAAAAAACAAAAATTCTAACAAAAGAGCAAGGAGATTCAGAAACTCTGACAGGCAGATATTTATATGACTACAAAATAATTTTGAGCCGAGCGTTCTCAAATCTATCGGCATATCAATTTTTTACCAAAACAATACAACTGGTACAAATTACTTAGGCTCCGATGGCTTCAAATACAATCCTAACCTATCTTATCTGCACCTGCATTTCATTCACTTGGACACTTTTTGCACTTTTTAGTGTTTCAGCCACCTTGAACCTATGTATAAGTAATCTCAGTCTTGTTATTGATATATGCTTCCAAAAGACTTGTTTGATTCTAATTGTCTGGTTTACTTCTTTTTATTATTGGGGATCAAGGCCAAATAACCTTGACCTTAACTCTACTGACCCTTGACCAAGTGACAATGACCTTTACCCTACTGACTTGTGTAATCACAACCTTGGTCTTGCTGTCAGTTTCATTTTAATACACCAATTCAAATGAATATCAATGACCAGAAAGTGTACATCCATTTTAGTGACATTGACACCACCTGTTATGCAATTCCTGAAAACCTTGACCCTACTATACACAGTCATAGGGTCAAGTTGCATTTCAATACATGCACATCAATTCAAACGCTTAGTTCAAACATTCTATGGCACTGCTCACTTTAAAAATGAAACCTGTCAACCTAATTTTAAACCATAAAGGAATTAATAACAAGCAGATCAAGATCAGAGGACTGTAAGGCCGTAATAAAAAATTGTTTGTTTGACATAACCCTACCTACCCATGAAAATGGCCTCTACTCAAAAACATTTTGAGAGGTCCAACACTAGTACAATAAAAGATAATTGAAAAATAAGCTACTTACCTAAATTTTGCTGGACAAGGTTATGCCAAACAAACACATTTTTAAGGATGTCCTCAGCTAGAGTTATCACACGAGAACTGTCATTGGCATTCTCAGGTTTCAATGATTTTTCCGAAATGCACAAAATAAAATGTCTTATAAATGAGATATCCGCAATCTGCTTATTTCAATCAAGTTGTTAAAATCATGTCCATAATTGAAATCAAATTTTAGGATGTTCTACTCATCACTATAAGATATTTCAACAAAATATCTATGTCACAAAAAGAATCTTTAAACATTGACAAATTCAAATTTCTGAGATTTTTAGGCCCACACAATTCTCCAGCCACAAGAATGCATTTGAAACAATATGATAAACAAGGGCACTTGAAAGATTACAGTGACATATACACAAACTCCAAAAATGGGCATTATTTGTCCTTGAAGCACAAAAAGTGGTATTCTGAACAAAACTTATGTGATCAGTTTTTTATACCTTTTTATACCAATGTTAATATTTTTAATAACTTATGACAAATATATGTTTTTTTCTGACAAAGGTCTTAATATATTAAAAAAAACGTTTGATCAACCCAAACTTATCTGCAAAGAATTTTCGCATGATGGGAATTTCAAAAGGACATACTATTTAAAAAGGACATACTATTTAAGAAGGTCAAATTAAGCACCAAGTAAACAAAAATGTAGGTTTAAACCATCGGAGAAATAACCATCAACCATAAGTCAGTAAATTGGGAAAGATGAAGAATACGTATCAATTAAACATGTACGTTCTCACATTTAACAACCTTACATAGCAATACACAGTGAATGATGAATACACATTGAGTAAGTTGACTTATACTTCCATTTTGGCCAAACTTATCATATAAAATGCATTTTATAACACTTCATGAATCCAAATTTATTCACTTGCCTTATAACAAATTCAAAGTATCAAGGGCAAGAAATAAAAAACATCTATTTACAATTGACACACTTAACATAGAGACACGAAGAACAGACATATCTTGTTTTAAGATGAAGAACATCACAAAACTGCTAATGTATACATCATTCACTGCTTTCAGTGAACAAACGATCCAAAAGCACCAAATTAATGATCACCAATGTTCTTCATTATACCGGTATTTAAAATACTTCTACATGAATACATAAAAAGTATGTTCTAATCTATAATACTGGAACTACGTTGAGTCGTCATGAGATAAGCGGGCCATTTTGACAGGAGACGCATGATCGCAACCCTCTAAATTGGCTTTCGAAGAATCACGTTTTATACAGTTCTGAAATAAATGAAAAGTACATGTATGCATAAGGTTAAGGAAATGTTTACATAACAAGTACAGTTGATCTGACCTAAGTGGTCAGTCAAGGGCAGCCATACTGAACGCCTACAGAAGGTGACTACCTAAGGCATCAGAGGTTATGCATTTGTTTTCCTAATGGGGCTTTAAGTCAAAAAAACAGTCAGGGTCATGTAGTGAGTACTCCAGCTACTAGGGTGGAGGAAGACCCTAGGTGGACACCTGGGTAGAACCACTGACGTACGGTTAGCCAGCTGGATGGCGTCCTCACTTACATGTTCTATATCCTGGGTGCGATTCAAACCCACAGTGGTAAGGGAAAGAAGCCAGGGCTAATACCTCTATTTCATGAACAGAAGACATGTATCTAGTAGGTTTCACAGCCCAAATGAGAGATGTTTTATGCTATAACAAGTGGGCCATGATGGCCCTTAATCGTTCACCTGGGTATCTGACACACTGATATTATGGTCCGGGTCACAGGGGGCAAAGTTTCGTTGAAGTAGACTCTCACAAAAAGCACTACAACATAATATACAAAAAGAAAAAGTAGCTCTGCCCAATGGCAGCCATGTTTTTGACGAATCCAAATAATTTGAATAATCTTGGTAGAGGGTCACCCAAGGTACATTTATATTAAACTACATCGAAATTAGTAGTTTTTAATCACAATTGCCATAGCCACCAGAATTTGGTGTGGAATGGAATAATTTAGTTGAACAGTTTTGAAAGGGGACCACCTAAGGACTATTTTTGTTGATCTTGCACAAATTGGCCAAGTGGTTCAGGAGGAGAAGAAGTTTAGAGAAGAAGTTCAAGACAAGTGTGATCTATCGACCAGAATAACTCTTACTTTTCTGTCCCATTGCTGATGCAGGTACCGTAACAAAATATTTGTCTTTTCTGTAGTTATCACTGAAAATATATTATTTACACATTAATAGGGCAATAATAATCATAATTGCATAATATTTTTTATTTAGACCATTTACTTTTGTTGTTCATATGTTTGGATTATGAGAGAAATATCAAAACAGAATTTGAAGAAAAATAACAGATCTTCATAAATTATAATTATGCAGTGTATAACTGGCTTCATTTCAAAGTTACGTTACAATGGTTATTTTTAATATGTGTTTGTTTTAATTGAGTTTAACGCCACATTTCAACAATATTTCAGTTATTCACAAAAGTCAGTTGACTTAAGCAGTTTTCCTCCAGGAATTAATTATCAACCAGTACTAGCAGTTAGCACTTTAAGATTTATTTTACTTTGTGGGGGCCATTTATATAGCATTTAGTCCAGACCTTTAAAACAGACTTGTCCTAAACTATCCACAACTCAACTGTTGGCAGCACTAATCAGCAAATAGACAAGTCCAGGATGCAGGCTAGTTGATTTTTAGAGACCCGGTTTAACTTCCCTACCACCACTAGCCAAGTGTTGCCAAATTTCACAGAAGGACATGACCGGCCAAGCCTGGGAATCAAACAGTGACCTCCCAACCTAGTGCTCTAACCACTGAGCTAAATGGGCAAGCTCATTCCAAATATATATATTTTTGAAAATTAATGTACATTTGTATGAAATTGATGTATATATTTCACACACCGACAAAGGGCAACAACCGTAAATCCATTCAGCTAGGTCACTAGTAAGAATAAAAAATGCCATAAAAAAAATGGGATGGGGTGAAGCTGGAAATCTTCGTCCCTCTAAGACAAACATTTCTGCAGATTGTCTTCAAGATACTCACAGCAGGTGATTTTACAGCCCAGATATGATCAGCAATAACCCTTGACCCTAAATGTTGTCCTTGACCTTTGACACAGGGTATAGGAATCGTGCACAACACTATGTCTTAATGAGGCAATCGTTTCTGCTAATTACCTAAATTGCTGCTTGCATGTCGATTAAACTGTTGAGACAAGAGAAGACATGACCCTAAACTTATATTTGACCTTTGACCTTAGAGAGAGAGGACAAGATCTGAGCACAACATACCCACTAATTGAATTTGAGGCAAACAATTATACCAATCATTCAATGTTTGCAACATGCATGACAAAGTGACATGTACAGTTCGGACAATATCCCACATGACCCTTGAACCTTAACTATGACTTTGACCTTTGCAATGTGGACCTCTAAGGCAAAAATATACATGCAAATTACTTTCATACGGGCATGAAAAAATGAACAATTTAAACATGATCAAAGCAGATCCGTGAAGTGGACTTTGACCTTGGTTATCGGGGAAAACCACATGTCAAGTTATACAAAGCATCTAGAGAAATGTACCGTGATCTCACATTTACCTTGTTCAGATGGATGATCCTTTGTACATATGTATACTGATGGTTTCTTCACCTGCAACACAAATAGTTAAGATTTGTTAAGACTAACGCCAAAACTGAATAACTTCGCGTAATAGTAAGTTTCTTAAGTTTGTAAAATAATGTTTTAATTGGATCAATAAAACTTTTTTTTGTCATTGTTGATGCTTGTTCATGCAAACTTCTTGTTCATTCCAACAATTTCATTGACTTCCACAAACAGTCCTCTATAGTTGTTAGTTAGAGATTTGTTGACCGACACCAAAATGGACCCACACTCAATTCTTTTTGCCTGTTCCAGGCAGGATGAATTTTGTTTAAAAAAAAAATTCAATCACCAACTCATTCCATCTGGGTAAGGGTATTTTAAGTATGTCTAAAAAAGACTAACAGTACTTACATTTGACTTAAATCCTGACTCTGAATTAAACCTGGTAAAATTATTCTCATCATAAGATGGCAACTCTTTCAAAAAGTCCGCCTGAAAATAAACAGTATACAAACATAAGTATCCTAGACTATAACATACAGTATACATACAGCAAACTCTGTGTACTGAATTAAAGGCAACTACCTCATACATGTGAACTCTTCCGACTTCCACGGGAGGCTTTCGGATTTGAAAGGCCAATCATGCTTTCCTGGCCGGGAGCAGCAATCTCCCAATTTTCAAAGTTAACCTTGTAGTGTTAAAATAATGTATTTGAAATGTTAAACCGGGATACCAGTCTGAAAATCAAATGTACCATGTTTCCTGGGTTATATAGATGTTTTCAACCATGGAACTAAGCGCTTGGTGACACTGATCAAAATACGACACGACTCTCGCTTGATTATTTAAGTTTAATGTGTTTCTATTGCATTCAGACATGACAATTGGCAATAAAATTTTAATTGGCAACTTTTTATAGGGATGTCCACCAGATTACAAATTGACTTACAGAAAAATACTATTTTATTTACTATTTACAGCTTTATCATATATATAAATAAGTTCACAACCGTAAATCTAAGCCCACTACACAGAGAGGGGGAGTAAATATGTGCATTATTAATGGTAATTGTTTGTTTTAATGACTTCTTCCGTAATAATGTCTAACATTAAAAGCAACACATAATTGCCATGCCTGGGTTTAGTTAAGGAATGAAGGCTGTCAGCCACCTTGGGATAAGAAGATGACACTGTATAACATACATGTACACTGGTTGTCCTGATTACCAATGTGTTAAGTTTACATGTACATGTAAACTATATATCTTAAACACTAAATCATTTCTGCAAATTAACTTTACAAATATCTTGTAATTTAAAAATCCGTATTTTAAATAAAATTTACTTTCAATCAAGCCAACCACTCACTGCCATGTTTCTACGTTTGTACTAAATACCAGGTGGCACAATTTACCCAAATATACCCAAAAACTGTTAAGATTTACACAAGTACAGTCTGATTTGTCCAAATACGGTCATTTTATTTGGAAATATGTTTTTGAATGGTTATGGAAGGTAATAAAGTAGTATAAAATAAAAATAATGATTAATATTTCAGTTAAGAGGCATAAACATGGATCGTATGTACCCAAATACCCACTTCAGTAGTACACTGTTATGCTGCATGTTAAATATTAGGCTTGTAAATGATTTTTTCTCATTCAACTATAAGCGAAGGTGCTTAAAAAACTAACACATATCATAGAAAAAGAGGTATGTAACTTCTAGACAGACGGGAACAGAACACGGACACTTTTTACAGTATTTTAATAAACTGTGTAAACTCAGCTGTGTTTCAAACCATCTGGTCTTTGTAACTTTTCAGATAAATCCTTGCTCTAAAAGTTATGGGAAATCATGATTGTAAATAACCCACTGCGCATGCGCAGTTTGGCATCGCACATGCTACAGTCACAGCCAAAAGAATTTGTGCTATTTAACCAGTACGCGGACATCAACATACTCTTAAAAAGAAAACCCCTAATGAGGAATCATTTTTAGAGAAGTTCATTAGATGGTTTAATTTAAAGATTTTAAAACCTGGAAGAATGAAGGTTTTATTAAATTCCATTTAGTTTGGTTTAAAAAGCCACATGTATAAACAGAGAGTGTAGATACGCATGTATTAGGGAGAACACTAAATGGATACTAAAACAAACTTTAAAATGGCCATTTATTTTTTCTTCTTCATAAAATGGAACTATGCTCTCAGTCAAAATAAGTAAAACATTTGGCACATAACTGTACACATCGTGTCACATGCATACGCCCAAATGATTAGGATAATAGTTCAGGAATTGTAACGAAACATTTCTGGCTTCATGTTGAATATTTTGGCGAGACTTTGTAAAATTGACTTTTTAGTTATCAAAGCCTTTCAATATTGTTTGTCTTTCATTGATTTGAAGATGATTTAAACAGACATCCATAATTTAATCACCTGTTGACTGCAACAACAATGTTCGTTTATGTTTCTCAACCCGAGTTTGTCCGCTTGTAAGTTAAAAACCCGGAATATTACAAATACGCGTTCGATACCAGATACCGGATGAAGAACAAGTACAGTGCGAATAATTGTGAGTAATATCAACTTCAGTCAAGAAAGTTTAAATTGTTAATGAAACGCTAGATATGGAGGTGTCCACGTACTGGTATCGTCCGTCTGTCTATTGCTTTCCAATATATTCTGCCTGCAAAAACGGCATTTTTTTCTGTAGGAACTAAAAAAACGCTGAACACTACAAAGTAAACAAATGTGCAACGAAAACTAGCATAGTAATCGGACATTTCCACCCGTGTTAAGTGCACACTGGTATTCAGTGTCATGAGTATACAAGCCCTTGATACACTTTGATGTTAGTGTGAGTAGATAACACATTTGCTAAAATTCAATAAAAAACACAACAGGTAGAAGTGACAGTTTTGGATGCGGAATTATTACTAACATGAGTCAAATTTGGCAAAATTCAAACACAAATCGAAGTTCAGAATATTACAATAAACATGTCAGAACGAATACACGTACGACTACGAGACGCATTAGCCAAGAACAAGAAGAAACGGGTTAGTCATAGATCGTGGGTAGGTGCAAGGCTAGTATCGAACGTAGTGTTGTTTAGTGGATTTACGTATACTACATAATACATTGAAGTTAATCTAACAAAGCGAAGAAAATGTTGACCACATAAGGAGATACAAGCATAAATTTACCATAATTTCTACTCCGCTAAAGATCTGTCAGCCTAGATAATCTGTGCTACCCAAACGCTCTTTGAAGTAGAGCAAATTTTGCAAACGTCCAGACGTAAAGACCAACTCACTGCGCATGCTCGTTCCAAAACAAAATGTCGGACGACGAATTTATGTGCGATGATGATGAAGAGTATGATTTGGTTAGTTATAAACATGCATTAAGGTTTTTTCTATTGTAAAACACTGGTTCACTGAGATTGTAAGGATTTTCTTCTTGTACAGTTGAATGTCACCGTGCTATATTTTGATGCATGATATGTCTACCAACCGGCCTTCAAAAATCCTGTCAAATCATTCATTCTGACATTCATATTGGCCGATATTTGGTGTATTGGGGATGTAATATAGCGTCATCCTGTTATATTTTGATAATTTTAAGTGATCAAATTAGCCGTTGTTGATCTACATGAATACACTTTGTGGTATTTTGTCGTGCTTAATTCCTCGTCTTCAGGCATTCCCACCACTATGTAGTGGTGTGGGGTTAGAGAAAGCCGTCCGGTTTAGCTCAGCCGGTAGAAGGCCGTATCTTTACTTAATAAGACGGCAGATAATGCCTGTTAGTCAACTCATACCTTCATAATTCAAGTCATATTCTAATCATACAAAATGCACAAAATATTTAATTAATCTCATTGTAGAATCCTGTATAATGTTTTTTCATGACATTGTATTATGCACTAGACCATCCTTTAAAAATATTTGTTTGGCATAAACCTACATTCTTAATTGCTGGGTATGGTTATGTCAAACCAGCACATTTTAATGATACTTTGATAGTCTAACAATATAAAGACAATTTAAAACAAACTCAAGTAATATGTGTATGATTTTTAATGCATTAATTAACAAATAATAATTCAATGATAAATAACACAAACAAAATGTTTACATAACAGTTAATATATTTACATACATACATTTAAATACACTGAAGTGTCCTGATATCTACACCACAGTTATAATCCCTGCATACTTATGTTAATTTAACCTATAATTCGATAACAACGTACATTTACATATTTAATAAAAAAATTGAGAGGTACGAGTTGACTTGGGTAGGTACGAGTTGACCAAAGAAATGGTTTGAGGTGACCAAATTCGGTACAAGTTGACCTAGGTGCGAGTTGACCAGTTACCATTTTCGTGTGATACTCCTGGATTTGATAGGTGACTTGGGCATTCTTTGCAGCGATTCCCGATTTTGAAAAAAAGTAAACATCCTAAAGTATTGTTATTAGATATTATTGCCATTAACAGCTTTATTTTGATATGGTTATAGACATATTGAATAAATTTCAGCCACAGAAAAATCACCTGCTTTAAGTCTAAATCTCTCTTATTTCCGGAAGCCATCTCCTTCTTTGCTGTCTGAAAAGTTTCACAAACATGCTATTTTTGCAGATTTTTATTTGAACTGGTCTTCGATGACTCGAGTTACACTTGACTGGTATTACTGAGGTTTGCTATTCTGTATCAAGAATTGTTCAGCATGATTAATTTCCTGTATTCCAAATCACAAGAATAGTCTTATAGAGGGGTGTGGGGGATTACTAGAAGAGATGATGATATTTATGGTGTTAGTACTGGGCTTATTTCTGTTTGAGTGTTCAAAAATTTGATAATTTGTATTGTGATAAAGAATGAATAATTAAAACTCTTCAGATTGTTTTGTAGCATTTACACTTTATACAGCAAATTACATATTTACAGGAATACTCTGAGGAGAGCAATTCTGAGCCAGATGTTGATCTTGAGAATCAATATTACAACTCTAAAGCATTGAAAGATGATGATCCAAAAGCTGCATTGGATAATTTTCAGAAGGTAATGTATCAACATCATTTTTATTACTACCACACGTCTATGTTTTGTTTAATGATTATAAATTTTACACTATTCATTTAACATAGTTACTTTTTGGAATTTGTTGTTAAAGCTTGTAAAAACTTAAAATTAGCTTTTTTGTGGAATTGTTTGTTGACAAGAAATGTCAATTGTTTGATGTACAGTTGTACTTATTATTTTGTAAATACATGTAAATAGTAATTATTGGTTGAACAGTTTCTACTTGGGCAGGTATTTACAGTGTGGGTTTTGATTCCAACATGTTCTTAAAGAAATATTTTCTGTCAACTCTGCAAAAAAAGACATTATTACATGACTCAGTCTCTATTTAAATTGCTGGTCAAAAGTTTTCTCTATGTCCTTCATATTGGTCAGTAAAGTCATGTACTGCTTTGTCATTTGATGACGTTATTGAGTGCAAGCTTGCATGGACTGATCCATGAAATTATTGTCCATGACCTTCAGTCTGGGTCTTTAATTTGATGACTCCTTCCTTGTACAGTCAGTAGTCAATAGTTTTGACTATTGACTAGCCAGACATTTAGTAAATGTAAACTCTTTGATTTTGCATATTTTGTGTAATACATTTTCAAATTAATTATTTTTCTGCATATTTAGAATTAAGCCCACATTAAAACCACAGTGGACCTGGTCAGTGATAATGTTTTGAAGCTGCTTGTGTTTTGTAGGTCCTGGAGTTGGAAGGAAAAGACAAAGGAGAATGGGGTTTTAAAGCACTGAAACAAATGATTAAGATCAACTTCAAACTGGTAAATTCTTAAGATAATATCATGTTTGTATAGTAATATAAGTACTATATTGATTGTTAAATCATCCATGAATGAGAAGTCAACTAAAGTTACCTTTTTAATGAATGCACTCCTTAGAATATAAGTTAAATAATGATGACACACTACCATAGCTTATTCTAAGGAAAGGGGCACTGGTCGAATCAGGATTTGTACTCAAAAACATTCAGTAATTGTTTTTTTTGTTTTTTTGTGATGGCTTACAACTTCATTTTTCTAGTTTTACTGTCTTTTGAGATATTGCAAACCTTTTCTTACATCACTATGACTTCAAAAGGGAATTTTCTTCAGATTGGGAAAATGGTGGTATAAATTTGGCATAAGGACCCATATTCGACCTCATGGAACAGCTTTAATAAGTCTTAACATCATGTTTATGGGTCACTGTCTGCGACAATATTTTCTCATTAAATCATTATTAAATTCAGAAGCAAAGAAGGAAAATGCTTATACACATTTAGATTAAAGCACTAGACGTTGGGTTATTATTTTGATTATGTTACCGTGTTTGTATGGACATATTAGCGCAAATCCAAAGCAAGCATCAAAAGATTTGTTGCCTGCTCCAATTTAACTGTCCATGTTTAAATGCGCACTTTAATTTTTTATTGTAGAGTAATTATGATGAAATGATGAAACGGTATAAGTTGTTACTGACGTACATCAAATCTGCTGTGACAAGAAATTACTCAGAGAAATCCATTAACTCTATTCTAGATTACATATCGACATCCAAACAGGTACAGGTACATCTCGTTGCAATTATATTTATAAGTGTTATTTTTCAATCTTTTTGTGATTGTTGAAAATTATGAGTTATTGATAGTTGTGAAAGTAAAGGATGAAGCTGTGTTTGGACTATAACATTTTATTATTTATGACATTCACAAGTTCAAGAATCAGTCTATGCGAAAGATATACTTTATAAATATTACTAGACCAGAGGACTGGTAAACTTGGAAGTATTATTGGCCCGAACAGAATATTACTAGCCCGGAAATTAATAATGACCAAAATCATCAAATATGCTATTCTATTAAGCTTAATTTGGTTAAAGTCTACAAAGGTCAATGTGTAAAATGGTAACACAATAGTGCAATAGATTTTGGCCGGTATTACTGCAGGTTCTTTAAACATTCAAGACAATGAAAAGTTATTGTCAGATTACAATTAAAAAGTATGTTTTTTCTTGTATGATAGAAGAGACTGTCACAGTCATGGCGAATACCCATCGGACAGTAGGACCTGACCGATAAAAAACAGCCAGGTCCGGTACGGTACAGATCGGACGGGTTTTACAACATCCGTTGCTGTTTACGCAATGCGATCTTCTTACGAGCACCGATTGTCTGCACATTCGCTTGTTTTTTGGACATTTAAACTTTGATTGTGTCATCAAAAAGGCATATCAGGAGTGAATGTTAAAGTTAATCATAATTTTTAAATGTTATTTATCAAAATACGCCAAAATTTTGCCCATTTCTGTTTGATTTGTTAACTTTCACTTTGAAACCAGCTGTCCTATAGCTGGGCGAAATCCTGTCGGAAAATGTAAAAAAAACCGGTTCTTTTCTTGGAAAACACGCAAAACTTTGCGTTGTTGACGATTGGTAGAGTTGTCGAAATGGACATTTCTTGAAGACTTCTTTTTCGAGTTCAATGCGGTATGATTCAGCTCAATATCTTAATATTTCGAGAGTTGTCAATGGAATTATTTTGACAATTCCGCAATGTTTGTGTTACTCCCCTTGAATTTACAATATGTAGCATATGAATGATACTGAACTAAAAATAAAAATAGATATTTATTTTGATATTGTTACAGACCCCTTTGCTTCCCAAGTCACATTTATGTCTGAATGCATGTGTGCTAAATGTGATAGGCTGTGACACTGTATTTTTACTTTTCCTAACAAACGTATCTGCAAATAATGTCATTTTTAACAACATGTTTTCGGTCTGACAAGTTTGCATTCGGTCTGACAAGTTTTCCAAGGTTGTCAGACCAAATGTCTGACAAGTCTTGGAAGTCATTCGTCATGACTGCTATCATTACTATGAGAAACTTCAATGATTCTGTACTAGTACTGGTATATTGCTACTATTGATCGGAATAATTTCAGTACAGATAAGCAGGTTTCTCACGGCAACATTTTCTAAAAATCTACATTGAATGCAGTAAATATCATACTTTTTCTGTATGGTTGCTAACAGTGATGTAGACCCTTGTTTTCTGTATCGTTATACAGTTGACTCTTTGACCACTGGAATGTCCAGCCACATTTCGACACCAAGGATTATGGCTGAAGGGTCAATTATTCTCTCAATTATTGGTAATTTGGCTATAAAATAGTAAAATTCAGTAAAATAATATCAAAATGACCCTTGAGATTCAGCTTGTAGTGGAACCCCTCGTTAGGCCTATGCTTTGTTATTGCCATGCTTTTCTTTTACAGATGGAACTATTACAGAACTTCTATGAGACAACTCTAGATGCTTTGAAAGAAGCAAAGAATGAAAGATTGTGGTTTAAGACAAATACAAAACTTGGTAAACTCTACTTTGATAGAGGAGACTTTAACAAACTACAGCGTATACTTAAACAATTACACATCTCATGTCAGGTAGGTAACATGTTGTACTATGTAACCTATTATCAGAGGAGTAGCAAGTGCGAGTCCAGGGCCTAGGTTTTTTAACTTATTTATTGTACATCAATTGTGAAACAAGTCCTTACAACTTATATTAATCACTCTCGATTACTGCTTCCTGGGTTACTTACCTGTACACACTATAAAATTAGGGATTGTGAAGTTTGTGATCAAACTCTGTGGCTCTAACTTACGCATTTTTAGATCAGGAGTCGGGCACTCTACTCTTGATCACTATGCCTTCCTTGGGCCCAGAGTCATTACCATTGCTTTGTCCTTTAGAATTTAGAATTTGCTATTCTGAAAGTGATTGTGGATAGTTTTGGGCCCGAAGTTAATTGAATGAGAATTTGAGATTGTGTGTACGACTTTAGGGCCAAAGTTGACCACACTGAATACTATGTACCCTGTAAACATTTAAATGCACTTCACACTCTCAAACCTCAGACTTGACTGAATAACTGTTGAGTGTAAAGTAACTGAGTAATTCTTGAGTGCCAATATTTCTAAAAGTGTCAGAAATATTTTTCCAAATGAATTCAAAATGCTGAAGTTTTGTGTTTTTTTTAAACTTCTAAACTTTATGGGGATTCACAGGTTTTAACTTTGTGATACTCTGTGTTTTCATTTTGCAAAATTGAGTGTTTGACTTGTTTTAAAGATTCAAACTTACATGAAAGTTTATAGGAAGTATTATCAGGTCATTGAAATTGTATCACCAAAGGTCATTATGACCCTCAACATATGAAGTCCAGTCCCTGATACTGATTAGAAAAACAACAACTCTTGTTATGTTATTGCTGTAATTTAATAAAGTAATCAGCGTGTGTACTTATAAAAATTAATGAAGAAGCAGGAAAACCAACATATGAAGTGCACAGCCATGAAATACTTTGTGCCGATTTTTGTAAGTCATGCATTTTGATATTAACTGAGTAAATGAAAAACCTACAAAATTCAAGAAATGTGTACCATACTTTATATACTGTTGTTGTTTCTCATTTATAGACTGATGATGGCGAGGATGACTTAAAGAAGGGAACACAACTGTTAGAGATTTATGCTTTAGAAATACAGATGTACACAGAACAGAAAAATAACAAAAAATTAAAGGTAAATGGGAAATTAATGAAATCATACATTTTCATTTTCTATTGGTTGTTAGATGATAGATTAATTAAATTATTGCTGTATTGTACTGATGCTCATTATTAATTTAATAATGGCAGAATGTCAACATGAAAACTTGCGAAAAATAAAATCTAGATTAACAAATTCGCTAATACTTAAAGTCACGAAATATTGTTTTGGGCTGAAGTTGCAAAAATTGACATTTGTGAAAAGAACGTTTTACAGTATATTCTTATTGCTTGTGTAAGATTTAATATCTTCTTGCATTTGTTATTTATAAGTATCTGATCTGGAAATAAAGTTATTGATGTAACGTAAGGGGTGGCGGAGTGTATGAACTAACAATTCACTCTATAGATGAAATCCAGAATTCAATTCAGTTGTTCTTATTACCAGAGGCACATAAAAAGTTTCATTTTAGATCCATTGAATTTCAGTCTATGTTTTTAGTGACCCAAGTTGATTTTAACAGTAAATTGTAATTTTTAGCAATCCAGAATAGATCTATTGAAATATAATCTTTTACAGGCTTTATATGAACAATCACTGCACATAAAGTCAGCAATTCCTCATCCACTGATTATGGGTGTGATACGCGAGTGTGGTGGAAAGATGCACTTACGTGAGGGGGAGTACGGACATGCGCACACAGATTTCTTTGAGGCTTTCAAAAATTATGATGAATCTGGAAGTCCCAGGTATGTTAGAATAGTAACAATTCCAGGGGTGAAAAAGAAATAAGTCCATATGTTCGTTTGTTCATAGTTTTGCTTTTATGCCTTGACATGATGATCACTGCAGATTGCATTAGAGCTATTCCATGAAAATTTGGGGGGGGGATGTAGGAAAACAAAAATAAGAGGACCACCTACAGAATTTTAATTGGTTTTTGACCACTCACAGATTTTAACTTGCTGTTGTTTCTATCCCTCCTTGGGGCCTTGGTACTTTTTGAGGGAATAAGGATTCTGCATATATGGTAAAACTGTGGTGTTTGGGTTGTAAGCATTACTGTAAGAAGTCATGTGAAGTTTGCATGATTTTCTTTATCAAACTGGTATGACTATAGGGTTGTAAAGGGTTGATCTCTTTGAAGTGCCTGTTATCATGTGCATAGTAATTTTGTTTCATAGGCAACCCTTATGACTGAAACATGAATGCGTGCTGCAAGTGGTGTCAAGGATGATTACAGAAAATATATCAGGCATGAACTTCTAGTAGCTACTGTTCGGTTAACAAATATGATATCTTGAACTTTATTGATATGTGAACATCGATATAGGATCTACCTGTTTGAATCATTTCAATATCAGTATGTTTTCTATTGATGACAAGCCTACTTGTGATTTCTAGTGATAACAATCCTACCTGTGAATAGCTGTCATTTGTTTACATACAATGTTTTTGCTCTTATGTTGGAAGATATAAAGCATGAATGCATTGAAATGTTTGTATTGTGTATTGCAGGAGAACAACATGTTTAAAATATCTAGTGTTGGCCAATATGTTAATGAAGTCAGGTATCAATCCATTTGATTCTCAAGAAACGAAGCCTTACAAAAATGACCCTGAAATATTGGCAATGACAAACCTTGTCAGGTAAGTGTGTGTGACTCTCATATTGCAAGTAACCTCACAGCGTGGTAGTAATACACTCAGAACTCAAAATTTACTCCGCTGAGTAAATCTGCAAGGATTTGAGTGTGAATCTGAGATTTGAGTACAAGTTCTGAAAACAAAAGGTTAAATTTTCTCTTTGATTTGGTACTTTTACACAATCTCAGATTTACTCTTAAGAAAGTGTTTCAACTAAAATCCTCAGTTCTCCGTTACAAATGTGTTCCACTATGCATTCTCAAATCTCCACTGACAGGCTATGCACAGAAAAATTTGAGTTCATCATGCTGAAGTGTGGGAAACAATCCGTCCGTTATACTATGTAGTCACACAGACATTTACAAGAATGTGTTTGATTTTAAACTATGCATGAGTTGTTGGTCTTTCAATTCTTATGGGATGAAATAAAATTTTGTGATATGACTTCTTATATATGATACATTCACCAAAAATAAAAAACTGCTCTCTAAGAGAATTTTGTCCTTCACAGGAAATTTTGCTTTCGTCTTGATCAAAAGAAATATAGTTTCCAAAAAAAAAAAAATTCTCACCTACCCAGCTTAACTAAGTGGGGTGGGGCGACAGCATATCTATTATATTTTTCACCTCTTGTGTTTCAGTGCATACCAGAACAATGATATTAATGAATTTGAAAAAATCCTGCGTACAAACAGAAGAAATATAATGGAGGACCCATTTATTAGGGAACACATTGAAGACCTCCTGCGTAACATTCGTACACAAGTTTTAATAAAGCTTATCAAACCATATACTAGAATACATATTCCATTTATTTCTAAGGTATGTGTTTATTTTTCTCTTGGTTTGATTAGTCATTGTCCTGAGATAATGTATTAAAGTTGATGTTATGTCATTTACAGTCATTTTCGTTTTTACTCAAACTCCTCAACCTCTCTCCATGATTACTTGTATTTGCAAAATTTCTAGTAAATAGCTCAATTATTTTCACAGACTGTGTGTCAATCTACAACACATTCTAGTAGATGGGAGTCTGTGGGGTACTCCCCTTCGGTATGATCATTCATACAAGAAAAGTAGTCGTGTGATGATGCTTACGTTACTGGGTATTTGTACCAGCTCCCACCTCTTATTGATGTAGTTCTTATTCTTTTTTCTGTAAGCTTGTCTGTATTTCTTCTGTTTGATATTTGTATATATGATATTTGTGTATATTATATTTGTATATCCCATATTTTATAGGAGTTAAACATCGACCCAACTGAGGTTGAAAATCTTTTAGTTTCCTGCATACTTGACAGGTAAGGAAATATACTTTTTGTTTTTCAATGCTATTGCTCATAGGATTGACGACACTGATGTGACCTGTTCTTGCAGATTTACAATTAAGTCTGTTTCATTTGATATGACATGAATTCAAGAGTCCACCCATCCCATCCAATATGTCTTGACTGGTTCCACCCATTAAAGTAGTCCGTTTATAATTATTTATCTTTTACATTACTATGTTACAAGAAGGTCTGTCACGATACATCTGAGGTGTACCACAATATATTGTAATACTTCAGCCTTGTACTGCAAAATGTATCATGATATTTTGCTCCATTAATTATGCTATGACCTTAGATATTTATCTTACTTGAACAATTTTATTCAACTCCAAACTCTTTGAATGTTAATTGATGTTTTAACTGTAGGAAATATATTTTCCATGTTCGTTTAGGTAAACAAATGAACAAAAAATGAGCATAATATAACTTTGCATATCATACACTTATTTATTTCAGTACAATCAATGGACGTATAGATCAAGTGAATCAAGTATTGGAGTTAGATCGTGAGTCAGCTGGCTGTGCTAGGTACAATGCTTTAGATAAATGGACATTGCAGCTTCATTCGTTACATCAAGCTGTCATTAATAAAATTGCTTGAAAGGAAAAGACTTCGTAATTTGCTACAGTAATATGGCCTTAACGTTTACGAAAAAGAGTTCATTCACACATGCTGATTTCAGTGATACAATCTGTGGCAGATATATGAAGTGTTTATTCATGCAGGCAAAAAAAAAATCATAATCAGTTCGGAGTGGATATATTCTGTGGACAAAGTTAGTGCTGTTTTGCGGCAGATAAGAATCTGAAGCCGTCGCTGCAATGCTAGTTGTGTTAAATATCCTTAGCAGACTTTTCTTGGTAACTTGTGTGGAGAAAGAAATATGTACATATATATATATTTACATGACTTAGTGATTCTCTTGTGCAAATATTTCATCTCAGTTGTTTTGTTAAAGCTTTATGCTTATATGTGCTATTTCTTCTTTTTATGTATTATTCCTCTCCTAGTACAGTTTACAAACCATCGGTTGCTATGTCCTAAATTCTCAAACTCCTCACAGCGCTTACCTCCCTTAGCAGTACATTAATCACTGCCATCAGAAACGTTAAATGTCCAACTTATTTTTCATTTAACCATATACATCGACCTTATTTCTTTGTAATATAACTATAACTATGTCAATATCTAATATATAAAATCAAAGGATAAAAAAGTGATGACTGTAAAATGTTTGTAATGGCAGAGGTCTGTGTACTTTGTAAAGGGAGACCACTGCATAGGAGATAGGTGTAATCTGTGACATTGTTGCCGGTCTTTGTTCACTCGCTGTGTACTTTATGTACTGATGTATAATGATGGTATCATCAAATATTTAGCTTTGAATTCTCGTGACCTGAAGAGAACTGTTGATAATCAAGTATTTATGTGTGTACATTATGTAAATATTTCTAATATACTGAATCCATAAAGACACTTTGCTGTGGTATTGATATCATTTTAAACAAAATGTAATTATTTCCAGGTATTTCTGTTAAGGTCAGAAATTGTTAAAATTACATGTAATGACTGATGTCATTATGGCTTACATATTGGGAATCTTGTGTTGTGTTTCAGAAGCATGTTCAGATATCTTGTAAACTACCTGTATATGATCGTTACATTATGCCATTGAAAAGTTGATGTATAAATGTTTTACACTTGATTGGATGAAGAATAAATTGACTGACAGTTATAACTTATAACAGGCCTCCTATTCAAACCCTTTAAACCTGTAATAACCTTTATTTTTTGAAAATCCTTTAAAACCTTTATTTTTTCTGAAAAACCTATAGAACCTGTACTTCCCTGTCCAAACCATTAGATTTTGCCATATTTTTTTAGAGCAATGAATATTATATTTATATGGTACTTTTCACTAGTGCAAACTGTAGCCTTATGATATTACTTACATATATCATCTTGATTATTTATGAAAACAGTCTCTGATTGCCCAGATCCTACTGCCAGCCCATCTCGGCATCTCGATCCATCAAATACGATGGTCAAAACTAGCCTTTTTCTCTTTATTTTTACAGAAATCACCTTGGAAAACCTGTAATCCTGTAATTTGCTAAATTGTGATTGTTACAAAAATCTTTATTTTCATTGAGGCCTGCTAGGAGGACTGTTAGAAGTTGATTTGTGGTTCAAGACAGTTTTACTGTCAATGACAATGTATGTATACTCACAAACATGAACTTCTATTCTGAAAAATTTTAACGTATGTTTGTATCTGAGGGAGAAGTACAAATTTGTTATATGTTTACAAAGCAATGGAGTTTTATGACTGTATTTCATATTATAAGATGAATATTTGAATAAAAATTGTCAAAATATTTTCTGTTGTGTTACTTGTTGTCCCCTTCAGTTCTCCGTGGTTGTTTTTGTTGATCTGACAATTCCGTACTACCCCTTCTATAGATGTTTCCCTTTAAACCTCAACTCGTAATGTTTCTTTTGCTGATATTTTGATGGGAACTGTGTGGGGAGGCATTGTCTTGTGTAGGTGGTGTTCCCTGTAACTACTTAATCTTTCCTTAAGTATGAACATTAGACTTTGTATTCAATGAACTTGTGCTAATTTTGTCAAAAATAATTTCTAAGTACAGCAAAATATTGGATATTTTCCATTTTATTTATTCTATACATGCTATGTTATAATATACATTTTACACACTACGATACATGAGTATATGGCATGACATAAAACTATGATAAAATTTCACATAATACTAAAACTGCAATTTGTTAAAAAAAAATTTGGTATACTTGTACATATCATTAGTAAAAAACAACACTACTCCACAACAAAATTTAATTATTTGACATAATCTGGTTTATGGTGTATGTCACACATACTGAGGGTTAGATACAAAGTTCTTGTAGCTCAGTTCCAGTAAGGGTTATTCCAGGATAATCTCCCAGAGGGGGTAGCAACTACAGTTGAACATATGGGAACCACCAATCTGTTTTTGCCCCACCACAGTAATTTAATTGGTCCTACCCTTCCATACAGATTTTCCTAGAACAGCCCTAACAATGCAGTTACAACAGCTTCATAATTAAACGATAAATTGAATAAGTTGATACCTTGTAGTTTTGTTATATAATAAAAAAATCACTGCATGAATGCCAATAATTTCACAACAATCAAATATATACAAATGTTTACTTAGTAAACAATACAAGACATCAAAATGCAATGTAAATTAGCACATACGTAAAACATGAACACAAATGTTTATACAAAACCTTCAACTGATATCAGTTTCATAAACGTGATAGAATGTGTGTGCTCTAGAATTCAACAAAATAAACATGTTTTGATAAGACGCATTTGGATGTACTAGATATACTCACAAATTATTGCGCACATTTTTCAATTGATTTTAGATCACAGGCCAGGAAATCATACCGCTCTATAAATGAATTACTTGCTTATCTGTCCGTCTGTCGCCTATTGTTCATGCCATTTAGATATATAGTTTACAGTTAATCCTCGTTGAAATACAATCTCAAAATTAAGACCAGTAATTAAGGTATTTACAGGGCCCAGTTTTCAATTTTCTTCATGATTTGAACCATCTATTCAGACCATCTCAATGATAAGGCCGACTCTTCAGAACCAATAGTGTCCTTAATAATGGTGGTCTTTGTCTCGAGGTTTCACTGTATTTTCTAAAAAAAATGGGCTTGCATGCCTTAAAGCACCAGTGGAAAGATACGAAAATGATAAACTGACAACAATCCAGCAATTTATTTATGATGGTCTTAAATGATTTAGTCATACATGTACATGCAATAGTTTGTGTGGCGATCTTTCACAGACACTGACTAATCTGGGAATTGCTGCTCAAGAAACACTGCTATTACCATATGACTGTGAAGTAGGACTCGTACATTTATTCATGTTTTATCCAAGGCGATTCAGGAACCTATGCCAGGACAACCGAAGTGCTTGAATATCCACTTCCCTCATTGGTCCAATTTTAGCACTCACAGAAAACAAGTAACAGGCAGTGGATGGATTCATTCTGTAATACTGACCGACGTTCCAGGGTCCGGGATTGGACAATGTAAGGTGTCCCCCTCCCTGGGGATCATACTGTGTCTTACATTTGTCATACATAATGCCACCAGCATTTTCTTCAGGTAAGTATACACCTGTAATGAAATCAGAGTATGGTCCAAGTATAAAATAAATTGCATTAAATTTTTGTTGCGTAAACTTCTTTGAGGTTCTATTAAATTTACTTGCACAAAAGAAGAGAAATGTCACACATGGCAATGGAATTATTACCACCTTTGGAAGATAGACCATGACATTATTTGAGCCAAGTAGATCCAGAAAATCGTGAAGCTCTTTGAATAACCTTCTAGTTCATTTGATAGTTTTACAAATACTACGCATTGATGTTGTAACATTGTTTTGACACAAATCACTGTAATGTAGTAGCGTTGCAATTAATCTAACCGGATGATTCAGCTACAATTTCCTAAATTCAACAAAAATAGTGATGCATGTGTATGCACACATCGAGGGCTCGACGCAACACTGTCGTAACTTCTATATATAATACATAGGAGTTACGACAGTGTTGCGTTGAGCCCTCGATATATGAAAAAGTAAAAACAGCTATGATGAGCTATTTAAATATATCAAATAGTATGACTGTCTCTCACAGATCTCGATGAGAACAAAAATTGTTCTCATACATAATGTTGTCCTGTCAACATTAATGAAATAAAACAACTTACACGTGTACATTACTGGGAAGCATATTCTCATCGTACAAGATCAACAGGGTACAAACACAGCATACAACACTATACAACTGAGATGTGAGAATGAAATAAAACTGCTTTCATACCTATGAAGTCTCCAGGCTCTACTGTGACTCTCTGTTGTAGAGGAACATAAACTGTCACCAAACGATTTCTATTTGTGTCTCCTACGTGAAAACTGCTCAACAACTTGTGACTGTAATTGTATTGGACATTTAATATTATATTTTCCAGGACCTCAACAAGCTGAGGGATGTTAGCAAAGTCCTCTCATTTGAATGCAGCAACATTAAAACATGTGGTTTTATGCATTACATTTGTACTGTTAAGAAACTAATGACAATTACGCCAAATTAATATAAAATTTGATGAAGCCTAAGCGATTTCAATAAATATGGACAAATAAATTTCAATCATTGACTATGTACATTTTACAAATTTTATTTGTTCAGTTGAGATATGAAATATTAACTTACCTTGTACTATTGCCAGCCTGACGCCATACTTGAAAATATACCTGTCCTCTGTATAAACTGTAGAATTCCCATGCAACTATCTCCCCGTGTCTTTGTATTCTGTAGAATGAATTGCTGTAAAATAATATTGAAACATTAAGAGCAAAATAAAAATAAATAGATATAAGAAAAATATGTACATGAATATACTTAATTGCAAGAACTGTTGGCATTACAGGGCACATATCCATGTCTCGGACATGACCTTACTATGAAGGTCGTGGACAGAATGTCTCTATCAGGCAATCATGATACCTTAAACTGTTGAGGCTTATTACAAGTTATCCGAACCAAATACCTTAAAGATATATTTTTGACTCGTATTATCCAACACCAATAACATGTTGGTGCCCAATATATGAAATGTTTTTCATAAAATATCACTAATTTAATATTTTTCGCTGCGGGCACTTTATGTCATAGTGATAAACAAATTCTATGCTATATTGAAACAATCCACGTATATACCAGCACATAGTCTTACAGATGACATTGTTATCACATGTTTGAGTGAAACTGACCTGAAAATATAAACTGTATTTGGTTTGGTCGTATGAGATCGTCGACTTATTGAAACATGAAACAAGTCTGTCACTGTGTCTTTTATAGCTGAAATGAAAGGAATACATGTACATTGCATATAGATGAAACAATATTGCGTTGCAACATACAGGCAGAAACATGCAATAATGTAGAACGTTATGAAGTATACTTACAAGCTCATTAAACAGATGTCTAGTATGAGAAACAATATGGTATTAACAATGGTCATGTATTTGATAACCAATATACAATTAAATAACGCACCCACCAATGCTTTGGCCCATCGGCAGTGGAAGAGGAGGGGCTACAAACGCATGTGAAGGTTTAAGTGAAACTGCAGAAATTGTCATTTAATTTCCACCCCTAGAGCAGATATTGTATCAACTTTCCAAGGGACGGTTGTGGGGGCACCAACAATTCTCTGAATGAAATTCCTGCCGACTTCATTTTCCACGTGGTGATTTCACCGACAGACAGCCTTTCAGACAAAAACCCATTGCCTGAATGTATACGTCTATCATAGTTTCCTATTCATGGACGTCTACAACCCAATGGTTCAAGTTATTGATTTAATCATTCATTATCATGACAATCATTAATGAAACAAATAAAGTACAAACATGATCGTTCATTTTCTATTGACATGTTGAAATTCGTCACTTCTCTGATCAATGGTCTTGTATTTCTTTGTGTAAATTCACGAACAAGCTTTAGTTAAATATGACACTTACCATTACATCGTGGTTCAATGCCCGTAAAAATGCCATCACTCCGACAGGCTCTTTGTATATCACCAACTACAGCAACATAATCAGTAGCACACTTGAAGGTAACAACATCACCGACATAGTATGGTCCCTGGCTTGCCTCTGTTACATTGCCGATCATATACCAGTCTGGTTGACACTCGGCTGAAACAGGAATTGGAAGCCACTATATGATGTTCTGTCACAAACATGTTTGACCAAAATGTTTTAGAAACAGTAAATTCATGCTTTAACGGTCACGTATATTCCAAAAATATCATGACCCACTCCCTACAAGTAGTCACTGTCCTTTAACATGAAATCAAAAGCAACATATGATTGCTACGCCAAGGAGATTGACCATAGTCATCTTCTTCCTTTCGCATGTCGTCCAATTTTCAGGAAAAATACTTCAACACTTGTTACTGATTGCCTATAACTACCCTCCTTGCTTCCCCATTCCATAGGTGTGTGTCCTTACACCTGCTCAACTCCTAATGTTTCGTATGCTGATGTTTCCATGGGATCGGTGTGGGAGGCATTGTCTTTTGGATGTGACGTATCCTGTAACAACTTAATCCTTCATTTACTTATGGGGGTAAAAGGGAAACAGACTCCCAAATACCTTGGCAAAAAGTGTTTAACATTTTATATTTACTAATTAGAAACACACTATGCACAATAATAAAATAAGCATTTCGCACGTGCGCAACCATACGATGTTTTATGTTTGCTACTTAATTAAATAAAGTGAGATACTGGACGGATAAACATTTGATACAAATACTGTGATAATGGTCTTACTTTTGCTTATCGTGTTGTTACTCGTATTGTTACTTGTTTTGCATAATCCACAAGTGTTGGTGCATTGTGTGCTTGAGAATTCTCTGTATGCCCTGCACATCGTTGGATTTCTGTTTAGTAAGACATTACAATCAGACCTTTTATCAACACACGCTGGATTTTCTGTAAAATGGTATATACATTTATGATATAACGTGTACGGTAGAACTGTTTCGAATAGCTTTGTGACATACGAATTAAGTAAATGGTTTATTTATTATAGTATCACCCGTAAATTAAATGGCGAACGAGTTCTGATCCATGAAACACTTTCTTTATGAGTCTTTCCTTAATGCCAGGCAAAGGGCAAGTAGACAAACGGGATATGTTGTTTAACTAGCTGGTGACTTACCAAACGGAACAGACTTTTACCAGGGTTCTAACCATTGACAATCCATTCCCAATGTGGATTCCTGAACCATTCGGTATTTATACAATTGTGACAATTATTAGTTTTAACAATTTTGCTAACGATACATTAGTGTTATCATATCATATTTGCTCTTTTGATCATTACAATGTCTACAGTAGTACAAGAAGAACATGTATCACTGCATAGATAGAAATACGGACAAGTGGGTTGGGCAACACTTTTTTCAACATTTAAATACCCTTCACTACAGAAGGATTACTAAGTTTCATGACTGACAACAATCATCACAAGTCGACACAAGTTTGTCAAAAGCGTGCTTGAAGTTTTGGTCAAAAGGTAGCTTAGTTACACATACCACTACAAACATAACCAATATATGTCCAAGTGCCTTCTGATGTACATGTGCTGTTGCCGCTACCATTGCTTGCTTCGTGTGTACATATATACGTTACAGTGTCTCCAACACGGTATGTTGTTTCATTATGTGGAACAACCTCTCCATCATCGATATGTCTCGATGGAGGACTGCATTGTATATTTCTCTCTGAAATTTCATGTGTTGAAAATTACATTCAAATTGAAGTAATTCATAACAACTTCAAAGGCGACAAGACGCGCTGACACGCTCTGACGTTATGGAAATTCGGTTATGATTAGTGATACTGGTAAAGTTGGAAATCTTGTTATATCTAACTAAGTTAAACTCGAACAATAGAAGGGTTAAGTTCCTACACATTTCAATATGTTGGCACGCAATGTTTGCCAAAGAATTTGCCTCACGCTTCCGAGAAATTGGTAGAGCAATTATGGTGGTATTGTATACAAATTTAAACTTTCTTTTAAAATATATTGGTCAAGTAATAGGTGAAGTGGGTACCAGGTCTGGCATTTTATTCTGTAGGATTAAGTAAAATTAGCAAACGGCATGCAGCTTGAACATTCTATAGAAAAAAAAACTACATTGTCCTACAGAATTGCCAGGAAGACTTGTTAGGCATTTCAATACACATCTAAACGGATTGATTTTACATCAGTTGGTTAACAAGTTGACAGTTTATATTAATTAGTCCCGATGACTGCTCCCTTCAATACCAACCAGTGCTCGCGCCTGATTCAGGGATTGTGAAGTTTGCAGTTCAACCTCAATTCTCGTCAGCTCTCGGATATTTCCGTACCACTTCGTTATTCTAATAACACTTGACGTAGTTGGCCGAGGTTTTCCGAATGTTCAACCCTCGTCAACGGCTTAATTCAAACACATGACATTCGACATTTTAATACACATGTCAACGTAGAAATATAAGGGATACTTAACAAGAAAAATCTTAATTTAAGGTATACCATCCACGTGTTTATGGTATACTCATAATTACCTTGGATGGAATCATCAGGACACATTCTACACGTTTTTCGACAACCACGCCTGGCTTCAATGTTCAAAAAACAATAAAATGGATTCTTCAGCAACTCCGATTCACAATTGTCAAACAAATCACGACATTTTCCTGAAATGATATAATATGTTTCCATGGAATCATAAACAAATTGATAATTGGTCAAATATTCAAATCTACATAATTGAAATATGAATGAATGTAAATGTGGATGTTTATTGAAATATGAGTTATCTATTTTACAGGCTATCTCTACTGTAAAACCTCAATAATTAGACCACTCTTGGGACCCTTGAAATTTGGTCCTAATATTGAAGTTCATTAAAGAGCAAAACAGTGCAAATGGACTTGAAAATTGTGTTCTTAATTTTGAGGTGGTCTTATTATTGAGGTGGTCTATTATTGAGGTTTTACTGTATTTATGTTTATGTTGTTAATGGTTGAAGGTATTGTATATACTGATTGAACCAATAAAACGTGTCATCATTGCATTCATTCTCAGAATATATATCACTCCCAAATGAACCAAGGTTTTTATAAGTTGTTTGTTATTTTGTTCTTGTTCTTCTTTGTGTTGTTTATGTACAAGACCCAAAAACAAAGTTCAGTTTGAACTTTTAACATACGTTTGCGTGTAGGGTTGAACATTTTAAGTTACAATTCGGTTCAAAATAAAAATATAATACCAAAACTGAAAATCTACGAACATGCTTCATTAATGTTCAATAAAAAGCTTGACGTAAAAAAATTGTCAAGAATTCACAAAGACAATATCATAACCAAGTATCAATTTCAAATTGTAAAGAGAGATAGCTCAGTATTTCACTATATACATACTGATGAGGAAACATAAATACTATAAAGTTACCATTTATTATACAATTGATTTTACAGAACAACCTTAGTGACATTTATGTTTATCTCATCCTATGTCATAATCATGCTTGTAAATGACCCGATGTCACTGGAGCAATATAGATTCGGTTGTTGAAAGGCAGACTATAATTACAGCCCTAATGATATCTACACTAAGTATGCCTCTATTATAATGTGTTCGTCTGATTCCGCCATTCTGCATCAATCACCGAGACTTTCTTGACAATTCCTTATTTGTGACGGAAACAAAAAGTATCAAATTACTGACAAAAGTATTTTTTAATATAACTTCTAAAAGGATTCTAGTATACCAACTACTGAATAGCAAATTACTGTGTTTATGAGATCGACACTTGCCGCGTACATTTTTTCTAATGCACATTAATAGTACTTCGGTCGACCCGGTATCATGGGTATGTCTACCGCAAAACATAAAGAGACATTTGAACCCGAAGGGGGAATTTAACTGCCAGGAGAGAAGTATAAGCCAAACTATAGGCCAAACAGATATTTCTGAACCCAAAGACAGTCCGTGCACAGTGTCAAAGAGAATTATGTAGAATTCCTTTTTTTCTGGCTTCTACCCAGTACTTGGTTACATACTAGTGCTGTGTTAGGTAGGAAACACTGACAAGCATTTCCGTTTTATTTTCCGGCTGAACAAGGGATCGAACCCGTGACCTTCGGATTCGTGGGCAGCAGCGTTAACCATTGAGCCACCTTTATATTGTCAATTCTCGAGATGTTGTTTTATATATAGATTTGGTAAATCAATATCGGGAGAGTGTGAAAATTTGCATATTAAAGGGAGGTAATTTAGAAAATTGATGCAGTCGGGGCTTAATGTAAAATACCAATAATGAGCGTTTTAACGTAAGTGCACCCATCATACGTCTGCTTATTTAGAATGAGCTATATATGGGATGTAATAACATGCTTAGGCAATATTTGCAAGACTATTTATCATTGTTCTAATAAAACTGACATTCCTTCAGTTCCTGAATGGATATGGATTTTTGGGATGGAAAATATTACTGCGGTTACGCCATAACAAGGAAATGTTGATGAAATCACGAAACTTATTTTTTTTCTAAAATTCCAAAATACGCAATATACAAATAAAGGAACAAACATAGTGCATTCCTATTTTCATATACATCATATTACAATATAAATTATCTGCGATTACATAGTAATGTAAGAATGGTATTCATTAAAATACTGGCATTAATTAAAGTGGTAATAGACTTTAGATGTGTTAGTGCTATGTGTATCAACACACGAAGCATAGCATAGTACGTTCTATATTCAAAACAATATAACTAATGCTAAACGACCATATACAAAACTATATAAATTTCAGGGGCGTAGCAAGAGCTTGTAGAATGTGTACTTAAGTAATCTAGGGGGTCTAGGGGCATGATACCCCGGAAAACTCCCGTTTTCTAGAACGCTTGAGGTACAATCTGGTGACATTTTCACAAGCAATAGAGCAAATTTTGAAGCGTTTTATATTCAGAAAATGTATACCACAAAGTGCATACAAATGCTCATATGTTGATTATTACATTCTTCGTGTTTTCATTTTTTGGATAATCATGTGAACGCATCGGCGTTTTTTGCGTACAGGTAACTACGCGCCTGAATTTACCATTGTAAAAGTTAATAATATAAGTTTAAATATGTTAATAATATATTATGTTTTATTACGAAAAAACGATTATAAGAAGGAAGTTTACATGCAGTGCAAAAGCTATTCACAGTCGGTCTTTAATTAACTAGAACATGCTTAGTGAATATTGTACGAGTACTTAACTGGCATATTCCAGTAGTCACATAACGGATACACCATAATTGGAAATGTTACTGCGGTTACATCGTTACGAGAGATGAAATTTAGCACTCGACATATTTTATAACAACTTGTATATAGTTTTCTAAATTCTAATTAACCAAGTTAGTACGGTGGCACAGAGGTACGGTGGCACAGAGGTGACATGTGTCTTAGTATCTCGTGCGCATGACTTAGTATGTCGTGCACACGAGATAAATAAAAACATACACATGTCACCTCTGTGCCACCGTAAATAAATCATGGTATTGCATTCTTGGTTTGTAGTTAAGCGTAAGTATGATACATTTGCAAAAACGCTGATACGAGTTAAAAGTCTAAAACTCCCTATCTAGAAATTAATTTAACATTCTATATAGAACACGACAAGGGGGATGCCGGGGTAAATAAACAGATTCATGTATACACAAATTGGCAAACTTTTTGTTTTATTCCTTTAAACGAAATTGTTCGAAATAAATACGCAGTACCACCCACAGGACATTGAAATCGGGTGAACACATTGATCGTTATGTGTCTGTTACAAAGGGGAATAATTCAGAAGTATAATCATGGTAGATTGGCTAGAGACAGTTAAATAAAGCCATAATTTTATGTATTCAGTCATCAACGAGTGAGATACAATATACTGAGCTTTATTCGCTTGCTGCTAACACAGAAACGCCCTAAAAACAAAATGGCTAGTTAGGTTAGTTAAAAACAGTGCGACATTTAACGTTGCCACACGTAAAATGGTTACGTAAAGTGTATAAATGAAAATTGAACTCACGTAAATGACAGACATCACAATAGGCACGTTCACAATTCTCTGCGTTGATATAACACCAAGGTTCTGTTCCGTGTCCAGGATTTCGGCAATAGTTCTGTTCCAAATCCATGGACTTCACACTAAAATTATCAGTGTTATATATGTAGTGTCCATTTCTATGCAACTCAACAGCATGGAGAAACAGAACCATGACACATTTATAGTAAAACCTCACACAAAGGTCACCTCGAAATTAAGACCACTTTGTTAATAACAGCATAATTTCATAGGAGGATTTATTAGAGACATCCTTATGGCTAAGATCGACTTTCTTCAGAATTAATGGTGGTCTTATTACTGAGGTTTGAGCTCACTTTTATCATAAAAAAAACGAAGTACTTACGTAAATGTATTGAACGTACAGTTCACCACTTTGTCCCAGGCCAAACATGGTTGAAAGTCACGACTGTAGCTAACTTGACCACGATAACTGTTCCCTTTATCTCTTGAAGAATAACACATATCCTCGGCTAAAATAATACAATCTTTATAATATTACATGATAAAATGTTTGAGCAACAGGGGTCAGTATTAAACTGCACTTGGGGATCATGGCCTATACATACTAAATAGCAAGTCCATGATACTTTCGAAAAGTTATACCCATCTTCTTAAAATAAATACAATGTATGTTTATTATAATTATGTGCCAAGTTATACTTTTCGGTATACACCATTCTGTGGTAAATAAATAATGTTTATATACTATACTTATATAAAGGCCATTTTCCCCCAACAATAGTTTGATATTGCCCCTTTTGGTCTGAGCGTTACATAAACAACAGTCTCTGTTTCATGAAAGATCCCAAAAAGAGCGAAATAAGGACCGACATGTCTAATCATTCAGCACATACCAAACATGCTCTGTATAGATGAAATCCGGATTTCGCCAAAAATGGGTTTTTACCAGATGTACAAAAACAAAGTCTAATTTTAGATCTATAGAAGTTCAATCAGTCGTTAAATCCTGTCTTTGTTTTCTTTGCGATTTGAGCACGGTGTTAACGGTATATTGTTGGTTGTATAGTGCTGTTAGATTGACAGCGAATAGGCCTGCGTTCTGTAAAGGTATTTGAGGCTATCGTTTCGTAACGTTTTGCAATTAGGTTCCCCGTGTGCAGGCAATGTGATACGGTGGGCCAGGGATATAATACAAAACGTTCGCGACTGTTACTGAACGCAAGACAGGTGCATGAACTTTAAGGCCCGATCAAAGCCAATTTAGGTAAGGAAATGCTCCCGTGCGTAAAGCTATAACTGCTGTTTGGTTTACTTTCTATCAAAACACAACCACAGCGTATTCCCTGTCAAGCTTACGGACATACATGAATTTTTCAATACACCTTTTTTGAAATGTAATGGTCCGGGTAAAATATTCATGCGTTCGCAGTTAATAAAATCGCACTATACCACAGGATTAGATGGAAATACCCATAGTCATACCAATCCGGAGTATATCAGTTGTCACGCCGGTATTTGCGACATTATCAATGCTGATGGGGGTTGTTTTATCAACCTTTCCGTAAAAAGTAATCTATATATAAAAAATACTGGGAGCGTGCACTTAGACTAGAAACAGGTCGACTTGTTTTGCCTTCATCCCTGTGTATGAAGACTATGCCACCCTCATTTAGCATTGGTAGATTATTCCAAAACCTTCTTAATTATTTCTCAATCGTAGAAGAAGTGAAATCAAAGCACTGTAGTTGGTTAGTAAGACAGCATGAGAGAAATCAGCATTGCTTGAATAGAATCAACTTAAACGTAAAAGACTGGAATCTCAACAAATTCAGCATAATTATTTTAATCGTAATTTTAGAATTTAATCTCTAAATAATACCTCCAAAGGGAAAAAACTTATCACAAAAGATGTACGGACGTTGAAGATTGAACTAATTCATTGTTCGATATTTGTTTACATGGGCACGAAATATTCAGTTTGTTTCCATCTAAAGTTGCGCGTCTATGCTTTTCAGACAAGTAAGACGTTTTAGTCTACATGGTCAATGGGAAGACGACTTCTATTTTTATTATTGTCGTCTTATTTTCTTACAAATGTTGATGAACCTGACAAATCCAAACTACTCCATACATTGGTATTTCTTCCATGAATGGTATTTTAAATATGTTAATTCTCCATTTCAATGCTCATGTTCATTCAACTTCGACATAAAATACAGATTTATTCACTTTAAAACAGATGTGATTTACCTTCAACCACGCTAACTGATACTGAAAACTTTACATATACATCTCCGTTCATATTTGAAGTATCTAAATGCAAACTTAGATATTCCCCTTGGCTAACTATCGTTTTGCTGAAGCCATCTCCACAGTATCTGCAAGCAAAATAACAAATACTGTCAAATCATAAACATGAATTAAGTATCATGATAATACAGTAAAACCTCAGTTAAAGACTACCTCAGTTATAAGACCACCTCAATTATAAGACCACCTTAATTATAAGACCACCTCAGTTGTAAGACCACCTTAATTATAAGACCACCTCAATTATAAGACCATCTCAAAATTAAGAACACAATTTTCAAGTCCAATTTCATGGTTTGGCTCTTTAATCAAACACAATAAGAAGACAACCTTAATAAGAATATCAGTTTTCGAGCGTTCCAATGATGGTCTTATTATTGAGGTTAGCATAACGGACCGGCAATCCGTAGACCTGGGTTCGATTCTCGGTAGCGCCATTGACCGATTTTTTGTGTTTCTCAAACTTGACTTTATTTTACTGATATGCTAACTATTCTACACATCTAACACATCAACACAGTTTTGCCGGACTGAATACTATCATCTTAAACAACTTCAGTGAATTAATAGCGGCTAATATAATACCTAGCACAATATAAAGTAATATTACTTGACTCCTGGTTGTCCTGGTAAGGCGAACCGGATCTCCAGAAACGTAGAACACTTCTTATCAACTTGTAGTATGTCGAAGCGTTCAAAATCTGCTTTTAGTTTACTTCCGGGTTGACCCTGAAATATTGAAATTTTATACATAATTGAAATACGAAAATTGTCCAGTCTTCATAACGTGAATTCATTTATTAAGTAACTACGAAAGACCAGTGGCGACATTCACACTTCATTATTTCTCTCTTACGAAATTTCGAATTCGGGAAGTTGAAATCGTAATTCATGAAAATGTAAATGTCTTCATACAGACGTTCTCTAAAATATTGCATTATAACTTTTCTTAAAAGTTTCCCGTAGCTGCAAAACACGTGTCTGATACATGGTTTAACCTACGCTAGAGCTATATAACTCGGCGCGTAGGTCAGGATAGAAAATACCGGTTTCTGATTCTTGTACATGTATTTGCGGTTTTGGGGAAAATATTAGAAAAGTGACATAGGCCTACATCTGTATGAATTAAGGCAACTGCCACTGATTTTCTCATACATTTATTTACGACTAATCATATTGTGACAATCGAAGTAAAACTGTCACGTTTAAATACTTCAAGTTTGTGGATAACACGATTAAGATCAGGGAATTAGTTAGATTCTACGAGTGGACGTTACCTTGATAAACCAAACACATGGTTGTGATATTCTATATGGCCCTGGATAGTTTAGTGATGTTATTTTGGTCTGTTTACTTTCAGCAGACAACTCAATCACGCCGCCACATACGTCACTTCCTGTATAATGTTGAATAAACATTTAGTGTAACCCGCAATTTTGTGGTTGAGAATTTTGAATATATTATAACAAAAGGACCTGAAACGACGAATGAGATTTTGACAGGTTAACATTGACTTTTTGGTAGTTCAATTCCTTTGAACTATTAATGTCATACCTTACTGTAATCAAAACAACAGACGATGTATGCAAGAGTTTGTTAGAGTACTGACAGGTTAACAATATTGACCAGTATATTACAGTACACAGTCACAATCACATTATATTACGCTTACAATTCATTTCATTACAATGTAATCAGTCCCTACAACAAACATCAAATTTATTTCAAGTTTCCAAAATTAATTTTCTTTCATAAATATTTCCTTTACTTATGCTGACTGAAATATGTCACCTAAAAACAGAATTTAACTAATAATAAACATGGTAAATATTACACGTAGTACAATTTCTTCCAGTTACTGAATTATTTCCTCCGTTAGGCAGATTTCAAGACTTTAGACGTTCGAGATAAGCATTAATCTGTGAAACATAATCTGTGACTTTACCTAGTTCGAGTTATTGTGTTTTACTTGTAGTGTTGTTTAGCGTACACATTGTGTATGAAGTGTTTATAATGCTATGTATTAAATATAAATATAGATATATGGGTCCTATTCGATCAGGTAAAATTATGTTTTTTTATGATTTCATCTTTCTTACAGAAAATAAGGCGTGTTCAGGGATATTATACCTATAACGGTAGAACAATTTGTAGTATAGTCAAGACCCTCCGGGCACCGACATCTGCATGTTCCATTGACATAGGATAGATAGCCACCGTTCACACAATCGTCTGACATCTCTGGACATTTTTCAGCTACAAACAGACATAAACAAATAGCTATGTGCGTACAACTATCTACATGTATACATAGTCCCTTGAATGACATATTCAATATAACTCAATATATTCTCTCAGATTTTAGAAATAAAAAAGACCGACTATGACATATACAAGGGTTCCTTCCCTACATACCCACTGACTAATCAACATTTCATTTTAATTATCATATTTTAATTCAATGAGTGCAAAGTATTCATTATCATAGGCGTTTTCACAGACAAGCAGACGACACCAAATCCTGACAAAATAGGGGAAAACGAGTTCTATAAGTTGACCATGCCTTTGCATAATTTCAAATCTTGAACAACTATTAGGGCACAATCAGTCAAATTGGATTGTTTTAGGGTAAACTGGTAACTTATTTTCAACAGTTTAATTAGAAAGCAGTCGAAATATAATTTACGAAAATATATACATAAAATATTACTCCACCTTTCATGCCATATAAAACCTGTGCCTCGTAGAACATATAGTATGCAGACATGTCTTTCTTTATTGTAAGGTATCTACTTTCTGGATCAAGAACACTGATAGTGTCTCGCATATTTTTACTGAACGACTGAAAATATAAAACTATTATTGGTTTTGGTTGGTTGGTATTGGTATTACTGTTTATGAGGTCGCCCGTCGCCGCGCACATTTTATAATGCACTTTATGGTATTTTGGTCGACCCGGTATGTCCCCCGCACACCATAAATAGACTTTTTGAAACCGAAGGGGGAAATTTACCTGCCAGTAGAGCAATATAGATCAAACAGACAATTTTTGAAGTCAAAGACGGTTACTGCACAGTGCCAATGAGACCTATCGTACAGTTACCATTTTCCTGGCACCTAACCAGTACTTTCCTGGAATCTACCCAGTACTTTCCTGGTTACATGCCAGTACTATGTTAGGTGGGAAACACTGAAAAGTATTTCTGTTTTATCCGGCGAGACGAGGGATCGAACCCACGACCTTCGGATTCGTAGCCAGCAGCGTTAACCACTGAGCCACAGGGCATTATTGGCCACTCACTGTGCCTTTATTATATTTGTCTAAACAAAGTCACATGACTTTGAAGGGTCGAAATCACTTTCTCTGGGTCGAACAATACTAACATCGACTCGCTAGTCTA
Source organism: Mactromeris polynyma (assembly GCA_032209605.1). Taxonomy (NCBI): domain Eukaryota; kingdom Metazoa; phylum Mollusca; class Bivalvia; order Venerida; family Mactridae; genus Mactromeris; species Mactromeris polynyma. The sequence continues at coordinate 36,854,687 of JASFXZ010000001.1, read as the reverse complement.
GAAGGCAACAATTCGTTATTGTATAATTGAAATATCTCTGTTATACGAATATATCACCGAAAATGTATAATTCGAGATGAAGAAGTTCTTTGATTCTAAAATATCAATACATGGGTCTCCCTATTATTGCTGTCGGCTAATTCCGGCATTTTTCGAGAAAACATCGTGTTTTTCCGGTTATTTCCGCATTTCCTTTATAATATTTCATATACATATATATTTCCCAACCTCCACACTTGTATGTGTTAGATATAATATATGTTAACAAGAGACAAGCAGACAATAAATAAACAGTTACATTTGGAGCATATCCCATCACAGTACTCATGTCGTAATATCCAAACACCTTCTTGCCTTCCAGTGACGATTTTTGGAAGTTACCATGCGCTCCTGAAATAATATAAATACCAAGTCAGTTCTCAGTGAACGGCGTATCTCAGGGGAGTGACAGTGTAAGTAATAGGGTATCAGCCGCTCCACCTGGCGGTGGTGCGTTCAACTCCGGTCAAGTACACCTCATAAGACCCTACTAGCGGCTTCCCAGAGGAGGAAGGCGAACTAAGAAGCAAATATGCAATTAACTGATTTTTATCCCAAATGAACTTAAATAATTCGCCAAAAGGTCATGGAAGTATCATATGGATTGTTTATTTGCGATCTGACATTTCAAATCCTCAATTTCAACCAATTAACAATCAGAAAATAATTTAATGTCAGCAAAACACTTACAAAAGATGAGTTCAGCTCGGTAAATTTATTATTAAATCTCACGACACTCCAAATCACTATAATTACTTCTTTGTTTGTAAGTATCTACATATTTAAGTAGATCAAAGACTGGAAGCAAAAACAACGTATCTGAATATAAATAAAGAAACAGATAGCCTTGTTTCGCTTTAACCCCAAGAGATGTACAACGATTTTATTGTCCTGCAAAAATAGTGTAACTAAACATAATCATAAAAGTAGATAGTCTTGTCTCGCTTTCATCCAAAGGGATGTACAACGTTTGACTGTTCTAGGGGTTTTGCTGCGTTTAAGGGCGTTTAAAATAAACTCCAACCAGGAACACTATTACAATTAATTATTAATCATAACTCTCTTGGTTTGCAATGAACATGGGTCGGATTAACAAATGTTTGTATGTAAGTTGTCTATTTTATTTCAAAACTCCTGCATTCAATTATTTATCATATTATTGAAAATTATTTTGTTATATATTGGTTCGTCATCCTAACAAACATTGTTGTATTAACGTATAAGGCAATATGAAGGTGATCGTTAAATTTGTATCAAAGTCCATGCCCTGAATCCAATATTATAGACTTAAACTTATAAAATTACATCTAGAAGCCAAAAATGTAGGCCTATTTATAAATAAGTGGTAACACGAATCTTAAGTGAAATTCGCGAATTTGAGTTACTAAGTAACATAATAAGTGGACAACTAGATAAGATTCGTGTTACCACTTAAATCTAGTGTGATACATCATAAAAAGGTAAGAGGTGGCAGTTCTGGGCACTTTCAAGCCTGTTTCTAGTTGTATGATATTTATCTTACCGAAAATTTATCACGAATATTAACTAGATAGCTAGGTAATTATGGTAATAATTAAGTGGTTAACACGAATTAATTCGCGAACGCTATCATGCTAACTGGTGGCAGTAATATGCCACCATAGACATGAGATTTGAGCTGCAGATTAATTTCTCGTTTTTCTAAAATTTCAGATCCCTATTTCACAAAAACACGCCCAAAATTCAAATATTGTATCTCTCGTGTACTGAACATTTAGTTTGTTTATGAGCTGTATATGTGGCAAAAAGAGGAAAAATTATGGTTTACCGTCTCTGATATTTTTAGAGTTTATTCGAATGTAGTCATCTCGTAGTGGACTTTCTAGTTCGTGATAAAATCCCAGGCTATGTCCAATCTCATGAATACATCGATCCTATAAAAAAACAGAACATGTTACATTGGCATCTCGGAAATCCGGCCACCCTGCAATCGTATTATTTCTCTATATAATTCATTTACATAAAACTTTTTAAAAAAATCCTGTCCCCCGGAATTCCGAATCCCGTTGATATTTTGCGCAGATATTTCTCGTAAACCGCGGAAAACCTGTCATCCCAGAATAGCGGTAAATTTCCGTGGTCCGAAGACGGTCAGATTTCCAGTGTTCCACTATATTAGCGACGAAATAAATGTGCGAATTTACCAGATAAATTCATATCGTGTCGTGAAAGCGAAACAAGTCTGGTTGCTTCTTTATTCATATACCGATAGATTATAAAATGGTCATTGTTTGGGAAAATAGACACAGTTATTACACACAGTCGAACCCTGCGTATGTCGTAAATATCGTGAAACACCGATCGTAAATTAAACATTATTTTTAATAGAGGAATGGGATTTGTAGCCGAATCGTATAAATAGAAGAAATACGACATATGCTAGTAAGTCGTATCCAGTTAATTAGCTTTACTTTGACGAAAAGTTACAGTCAAGATATATTGAAAACTTGTGTCAAGTGGCAATGTTTCGTACGTCAGGATTTTGGGAGAATTACTATAGTACAAATGTTTATGACAAAAATCTTCTACTTGTTCTGAAATTTCTATCCGATGGTTTAGCAAAAATATGTGGGTGCTACCACAGTGTCCCATTATCTGGTCTATTGTGTTCTGTTAAATTTATATATCGTAATTTAGGTTCTTCTACAAATATTTAAAATAACAGGAAACGTGTAAAACACCCACTTATGAGAACACGAACTGGGACATACTAAATGATAACAAAACATGATACAAACACATGCACACAATTGGCGACTATGTGTATAAATGAAAAAGACACACCGCATCACGAACATATAAAACATGTTTTATATGTCCGTGACCACATTTATACTGCGTGCTGATATCAAAAATAAATTGTTCCTTTTTTAAAAAGTTCACGAATATTTTGCTATAGAATCATGTACCTGACTACAGCATGAAATGTGCTGTCCTTTCCATCTTGTGTTTCCTAGATATGACCAACATCTGCAAGCAATGAAAAAAATCATGTTCAATTCACCTATGAGGTTTCGTAGACGTTTAAATAGAATGTAATAAGTGTAACAGACATATTTCAGGGAACCTTTAAGTGCGATGAGATGTTTAGTTAACAGAGATTAACATAAGCCTCGAAATTATATTTTCTCCCATTTCTTAGAAAAACTTGCAGGAAATGTCACATACGAAATACACAGCCACGTTAAAGCGCGAGGAGACACGAAGAGCGCATGCAGACATAGTTTAAAGGTAGATAATCTCGAACTTGTCAAAATATGCTTAGTCGAAAATATGAGAAGATCGGTCGGTGATAAATGTCTTCATACAAATGTACTCTACAACACCTCATTGTCATTGTCACTTTGTCTTACCTATTTCCCAAAACCATAAACACATGAGTCCGATGCAGGTATTTTCTATCATGACCTACTCGCCAAGTTAGCAATAGCATATATAGGTAGTACTTGTATCAGACTCGTGTTTTGCAGTTCTAGGTAGCTTTTAAGAAAAGTTATGATGCAGTGTTTTAGAGTACACCTGTAAGTTAATTATTACTCAGCACATTTTGATAAAAGCCTTTAAGTCTTCACCCAAGCTCACACTTATTCTTTCATCACCCAGATAACCCACTTTACAGTGTAAATAAGGAAATCCACGTTGGACATCTCCCTCACATAATAGACGGCGAACACAGGACAATGCACGCAGAACAAAGATACAAAAACAGCAGACCCGTCAAGCTAGGAATATATTTATCAAAAGTGTAAAAATTACACAGATGCTTTACTTATATACGAGCGTATTACATTATTATTACATTTCACGTAATCTTATTGTATATGCGTGTTCCAGATTCTCTTCGTTGAATTCTTAGTTTGCGCTTAAATTCTTAGTTTGTGCTCAAATTCTTAGTTTGTGCTTAAAATCTTAGTTTGTGCTTAAAATCTTAGTTTTTATTTAAAATCTTAGTTTGTGCTTAAATTCTTAGTTTGTGCTTAAACGTTAAAAGGGAAAATGGATCTACATGTATATAGGAACTCATACCTGGTGACCACCAGGCAATCTTAAAAAATGTTTGTTTTTTGGTAATCCCTCCGACCCGCCGAAATTAGTACCGATTCAAAGGCGTACGAGACGATGGTCCATGCAGGCACATTGTTTTAATTTCATTTCATTAATTGGAAAGATGTTTTGACAAATTTACGTCACCTGTTATCGTTCGCCACAAATATAAGGTAATTATCGTGGTCTAGATTGTAAAGTTCAGGTACGCTTGAGTTCCAAGGAACGAAACGAAAATGTGTCCAGTATTGGAATAAACCAAATATATCATCGAGAATATGTTGTCGTGTCTTCTCTCCTGTAATCACAAAAACACGAATATGTTGGTATCAGAATGGTGAAAATGTAACGACTAATAACTCTAATCCAAGACGCCTTTGAAAATGCTAAACGTGAGCAAGTGCATATCGGAGAATTCTACACTCACAAAGCAGTGCCTCGCCACAGATCCTTATGGTATATATAAAGGGTGTACAATAAACTGACTAGATGTGTCTATAGGACACAGATGCCCTTGCTATGGGCTTTTAAGTAGAACAAGGGCCATAACTTCTTCCAAAACTGGTGGGTTGTAACTGAGATCCTCAACATGAATTGAATTTATCAGTGTCAGTTACTAATCGGAAACCAAATTTTCGCACGGACGGACAAGGGTGGCTAATGGCGGGGGCATAAAAGGGAACGGGAAACAGAGAAGCTAAAATAAGGGAGTGGATAGATATAAAACTACTAGAGGTAGGAATGGGAAATAAAGCCATTATGCACAATAGTGAAAGGATTTATAATAAGCTTTCCGTTTAAACCACATAACAAGATAATTGTTTATGTACAGTTAAGCATCAATAGTTGGTTGTGTAGAAAATCGCTCTTAGTTAATAGGTGGTCTGCGATTCAAGTTAAAATAAGGAGAAACCCGAAACAACCGAGCCATGTAAATATGGTCTTAATAATGAAGTGGTATTAGTTACGGTGTTGTCTTTATGTGAGGTTTTATTGTACACTATTTGGCATAGTTAAATGTGATGCGTTCATGTAACTAACACGTTTAAGAATGCTTTACCGACGGAATTATCGAACTCATATGGAATGACGCCATGTGTCCATCGTTTCCTTTCCTTGTCCATGGCAAACCTCTTTGTTCTTGTTTCATTTCCCACTTTGTCCTGCAATAATAATATACGACACCTATCATTACAATTGTGTCAACTTTTATACTAATGTCGGACCCTTATATCTTCGCCCATCATTTGTACTGTTTCTATTGTGTCCCTTTTGCCTTTGTTATTGTTTACATACATGTACATATGTTCATGTCTCCTCGTGATTTAGGCGTGGCTTCGCACTAGGGGTGGCTTTTCCACTTCTACTGTTTATGATTTATGTTTTATATATACATAATTATTTAGTTCAGTCTCATCTATGCACAGTATAACATAATAAAAACAATAGATTAACTACACAAAAGTACATAGCCATTCTGAATAGAATTATAAGAGACTTTTATCATAGTACAATAAATATCACATTCGATTCAACAATATTTAGAAGGTAAAAATGATGATCAGTCGCTAATTGTACATCAAAAAGGTAATAAAACAGAACACAATACGATACTGTGACTGAAGTCCAAAAAGGGCGCAAATGCGCATCTAAAAATATTATTAGAAAAACAATTATCAGCCTCGGTCAGATCGAGAGTGAACTAATTAGCAGCTGATCCTCAGATTATGCAACATTTGCAACAATAGCAGTAAGAAAATGTGAGACCTTATTCACACATATAAAAGTTACGTCATTTTTTGCGCTTTTTATACTTTTGGAGATAACGTCAGCTCCCTTGTTTGAGGTTTGAAATTTGGATTCAAAACTGTCAGCACACAGCTTAAAACTCGTTTCTTGTTCAGAGTCAACGAAAAATACCTAATCGTTTGACATGACTGGTAAATATTAATCCGATCAGGTAAAAAAATAAATTTTACAATGAATGAAATGTTTTTACGGTCTGGCTCTGTTAGACACCTCTGTTGTTGTGGTTACTAAATTGAGTATTCCCTTGTTTAGGAAGATTACAACATATATGTAATTACCGTATCAAAGTCCTCTGGCGGCTCCGTAAATTGATTTTTATGATTCTCTACCTCTTCTATGATGTCCAGTTCATCTTGCCATATATGATAGTCGATGTGTCCATTATGCATTACCATTGCCAAATCAGTGGACTGGTCATCAAGGCTGGCAAATACTGGGTCCTTCTTGTAAAATATATATTTACTAATCTCAGTGTGAAGATCTAGACAGGGTACCAACTCATTCACATGGCAATTTTATTAAATAAAACGTGGCCTTACAAATTAATGGAGTTCTGTGCTTAGTTATTTCTTTCTTTCAAATTCCTGTTAGTATTCAATACAAGTGTATAGAATCAGATTTTGTGAAATAAATAAAACGTAAAATGTAAAATAAACACAGCTCGGTTTAAATATTCCACCGGGAAGTATAAAAATGGCCGTACATTTTAACAACACCATTATTAAAACTGTCTGAAATTATTACCGCTTTTAACCCTTTAAGTACAAGCATACACGATACTAGTAATAGTACGGTACTAACATAGAAAACACGATAGTACATGAAATAATAGCTTACTGTTGCTTGAACATGGATTGTGAATGTTATGTAGATCCACAATAATAATATCTGTGACAAGAAATCCATTGCCTCCATCGTCTGAATAAACTGCAAGAATATGAAGAAATTAATAATTCCTTGTGCGATGAAAATATGTCAACACATACAATGGTACTTTTAAGAATTAAATAGTCCTACTACATAGTTAATATTTCTAAAATAAGTCCGGTTTATTTCATAACTGTCCCCTTTAATCCTTATAATATCAGTGTTGTTACTGCTTTATCCATCGAATCGCGAAGCCCTTTATCTGAGAAGATCCCTTATCTAAAACGTTCATCCATCAAGCGGTTTGATGGTTTCATTGTTCTAAGTTAAATACATCCCCAACATTGAACAACAAATCTCGCGAAAGTAATCGCCCTTGCATAAATCGTTATAATTTATTCTGAAGTTTTGTTACGATCTGTATACAGTAACAATAGCAAACACTATATATATGTGGTTAACAAGAAATATCTTGAACATAAATGGTCGGCGCAATTTGAACGTTAAGATTTGTTGTGCAACATAAAATATGCCGAAATGTTACGATTGCTGGTCACTCCAGATCCAAAATGGATTTCCGTATATTCACCGAAATTCAGCGGAATTCGTAGTGTATGTATTACTGTGTTTATGAGGTCGCCCGTCGCCGCGCACATTTTATATAATGCACTTTATGGTATTTTGGTCGACCCGGTATGTCCCCCGCACACCATAAATAGACTTTTTGAAACCGAAGGGGGAAATTTACCTGCCAGTAGAGCAGTATAGGTCAAACAGATATTTTTTGAAGCCAAAGACGGTCACTGCACAGTGCCAATGAGACCCATCGTACAGTTACCATTTTCCTGGCACCTAACCAGTACTTTCCTGGAATCTACCCAGTACTTTCCTGGTTACATGCCAGTACTATGTTAGGTGGGAAACACTGAAAAGCATTTCTGTTTTATCCGACGAGGCGAGGGATCGAACTCACGACCTTCGGATTCGTAGTCAGCAGCGTTAACCACTAAGCCACAGGGCCGAAATGTTACGATTGCTGGTCACTCCCGATCCAAAATGGATTTCCGTATATTCACCGAAATTCAGCGGAATTCGATAAGGTAACGTTACCCTTTATCGAAAGGTTAACCAATCCGCGTCAAGGTTACAAACGTTGTTCGGTTGACGAAAAATTGCCTTGGTGGTTAACGTATGATTTGATTGGTTAACAAAACACTGATATATGCAAGTAGCAAAACCATGTTAGTACGGCTGCGCCGAAAAATGAATGATCAAATGTTGTACCATTAAAGCTTTTATGCATACATCGTCGTCTAAATTCTACAAAGCCATTTTGTCATTTTGAGAATAGCAATATCTTATAACGAGTTACGGGTTTGTAATTAGCTCATTGAGACGGAAAACGTGTTACCAATATCTCAAGATCGCCAAAAACTGAGTTACGGATTTGTAATTAGCTCATTGAGACGGAAAACGTGTTACCAATATCTCAAGATCGCCAAAAACTGAGTTACGGATTTGTAATTAGCTCATTGAGACGGAAAACGTGTTACCAATATCTCAAGATCGCCAAAAACTGAGTTACGGATTTGTAATTAGCTCATTGAGACGGAAAACGTGTTACCAATATCTCAAGATCGCCAAAAACTGAGTTACGGATTTGTAGAATTAATTCTACGTCATTTCTACATGCGATTTTGACTTTATTTTCATTTCTTAATTGTCAATGGTTGAAATATATTTCTATAAAAAAATATTATGTCGACCTAATAGACCTATCCAAGCCAGTTGTTTTAAAGTATAAAACATTGTATCGCATCGAATATTTTAAGCAGAAGTTACCATTTATAGAACATGCAACTCTGTTGCATTGTTTTGAAAATGGTACTTACACCGCGCATGTCATTTGAAGCTTTCTCGACCAACCATATTTAAGATTGAATGAATGTAATATCATGTACTTACAATCGTTCGATGTTGGTTCCATGCCTATATACAACGATGGGTATTCCAATTTATGTTGTTGTCAAAGTATAATGAATACAATAATTATTAAACACAGCCCCTTTGACGATTAACAACTCGGCTTCATAAAAGAGTCAAACGCCGCAAAACTGTACGCAGCCGCCCAATACAATCGTACCCGTATATGAACTACAAATCGTTATTTTGTCGAATTTATTGTTTTACAACGTGCTGTAAATCACACTGACACGTGATCTTATCACCAGGTTTACGCATTACTGCACTTTCATTCTTCATTAGTGTTATAATTAATAAATAATCAACATCCAATCGTATCGGGCGGCGCAATCTATTACCAGTGAATCGAAACTGTCAAAAATAGACTGTATCTTTAGGCATTGTCATGATATCATGATTTATAATTTATTGTCGGTGACATCTAACTGTTCGCTGTTGTACTACAGTCTCTTTTTTATCGTCACCCTAATATTATTATTAAAATTACAATTACTCGTGGACCAAGACTTTAATAACATAACAAAAAATAGGAAACTTTGTGCGCTCATTAAAAAGAAATTATTTTCTAAATCTAAATATATGCCAGACTTAAAACATCCGAAAATAACATATTTTTCTTGTATACATATTTTAAACAAAACTTAAAATACCTTCTCCCGCAAATTTTGTTTTTCATATTTGTATTCTACAAGTATATTTCTTGTGCATGATGCATTGATTTTCAAATTGTAATTGCCTCTTTACCATCGTATAAGTTTTTTTTATATTACATTTTTGTACTCATGTTGTCATGCTTTTCGTGAACTGAGATATGTAAATAAACTGTTCTCACAAACTCGCACCAAACTGCGGGTATACAATTGTCCAATATGTACCGGGCGTAACTACGGTGATGCGGACTATAACTAAGCGTTTCGGTTCGTTTTCTTTGTCGTTGGTATACTTTTCCTGGTATTCTTAGATTCAACTATTCCTGGACCAGTTTGAAAATGATAGCATTAAAACCCTATTACGAAGACAACACAACGGAATGATGCATTATGCGACTATTTTTATGGTGGCGCATTCCTGCCAGCATTTTTCGCTTATAAGCACGAACAGTTAATGGTCAAACTATTTGCGTGCGGAAATTGCACTGCCATGTAATTTATACATAATTATCGGTCAGTGCATTGCTATTGGCATACAGCTGTCGCTATAAATAAATTAACAGGCCTGAAAACATTCGAGCTATTTGTCGTTTTTTCCGACCAACATCAACTTTCGCCGTAACTTTCAGAAAAATACATATTTCAGCTATAATTTGTTTGCAAGTAAAAAGTGGCATAAACATACCATCATAAAGCGACTTTTTCTTCTTTTTCCGATATAATTATGGCAAAGTATAATTTGTTTACGGTTCTAAACTTTTTGACAATTAACTTATACAAGATTATCGCAATATATAGCACCCACACAATAACACGACGTGTGAAATATAAGATAATATGTTAACACATGAAAGGAGTATGTATAATCTCATTTAAACAGTTAATAATTTCAGACAATATTACCCTCAAATTCAATATAAGTAAAAAATATCCACTTACCTTATTTTATTGAATTCTTGATGTAATCTCGTAATGTTCAAATAAATGGTAGGAATCACCCTCAAAAATAAAGATCGTATCACATACAAGTTAATATCTGAGATAAAGAATAACATGCGACAAATTTCTTTACTTATAAGGCGCATTGTCCAAATTCTTTATCTCAAACGAAGACTTTCTAACACTTGATGAGCAGGAGATTGCTAAAACAACACGCAGACTTGGATAATGGTTTCAAAGCTATTTTAAATATTTTATACCATTGTTCCAAATAATAAAATAAAGAATTAAGAAATCTCATTTATATATTAATAATCAAAATAATAATTTATCAAAAGCAATTCGAAATTTCCGTTTTATTAAACCAAAATATACCTCAAACTTGATCGACGAAATGTTGAGTTAATTCATTTGAGAAAATACCGTCCTGTAATCTCCGTTACTCTAAACATCTGCATCTAAATATTGTCATGTACTGTTAACATCTTTGTTAGTTTCATTAATAGCACTATTTATAAACTGTTTGTCCGATATACGCTGAAAAGATATAATCAGTTTGCACCTAATTGTAATCGATATTACCCGTGTGGTAGCGTAAATGTAACGTAAGTTGACGTAATATTGAAGCACGTTACACAAACCGGGTCATACGTTTCTCCCGGTTGTAACAATTGTTTGCCTATTATAGTTTAAAAAGTTCAACTATTTGATTTAATAGGAACTATTTAAGTAATGTTGATGCAAAAGGGAACCGCTAAATGGTCATTAAAATAACACTTAAGTTAAACCGACACATTCTCTTTTGTCCGTGTTTGTATAGAATTCGCACATTTCCTCGTTAAGCCGGACGGTCAACGAGTGCTTCAAATACTTACTAACAAACTTGATCTTAATGTATGCTATCTTTATTTTACATTAACTATTCTATAAATGCGAATATCACCACTGAAGAAAGTCATATAGAAGGTCTAAATATTGGCACTGAATACATATTTTTTAAATTTGTAACTATATTAATTATCATTGCATATGGTCACGGTCTTAAAAATCATGGATTGGAAACGTCCTACTATGTGTGTTTAGATTTGTTTGAATCCTCGCGACCGGCGAGATTTTCTTCCGAGATCAAACCCACGGTTTATATGTCCGTAATATGGTTACTCTGTCGTTGATATTTGTATTCTATTGTTTTTATAAAACGTATCACCGATGCTTCATGTGCCCTGTCCAGATACTGTGTCGGCGTCTGATATATCAGAACACACAGACGTTTGTTTCAACGGTTTCTAAACTGTGACTGTCCGGACAATACGCATACTGTATAATATTATCTACATGGGCCTCATAGTGTCTACCTTTTCTTAATGGAAACTTGTTATAAATACATGTTCCAATACTTATTTATCAAAGTTAAAGTTATTTAATGTTACTCAAAGTTATTAAAAGTTACGCAAAGTTATTAAAAGTTACGCAAAGTTATTTAAAGTTATACAAAGCTGTAATTGCTCAAGTAAATAACACAATTTATGTTCTTTTCTGTTCTAAAGTCCAGAGTTGTCTATACGCATTATATTTTGTCAAGAGTTAAGTCCCCTTATTTAGGTAACCCTAACTCGTGACAGACTGAGTTAACATTTCAACATTAGTTATTAAGAATAATTTGTCCGGCTAAGCAAATTTATTAAATTTATTATGAAGTTTAATGCTGGCAGGAACTAACAGATGTACAGTAAAACCTTAATAATAAGTCCACCCTTTTGACCCTTGAAAAATATTGAGGTTGAATGAATAGCAAAACAGTGAAAATGGACTGAAAAATTGTGTTCTTAATTTTGTGGTGGTATTATTATTGAGGTGGTCTTTAAGTGAGGTTTTACTGTAGTTCTGTTCCCACTCTAATACTCCATTCATTGGACCGGAGATTATTATGTTATTGTTTGAACTTGAATGAATAAAATGAGAAACAACCTCTTTATCTCAAAATTGAGCATAAAACTTCGATGCACGATTTACAAATATTTTAGGGGAGACGGGAGTTCGTTGTTACGTTTTTCACATTGTTGGGTACACTTACTTTATTTAGTTCAGCCAAATATCTATTAAAACAAGGTAATGTGTGATGTTAGTTAAGTTAACAATTTGTCCCAACATGGGATTCATTCTTATAGAGACTGGGGTAAATTGTTATATAAATGGGCACATTTTCACAATACAATATTTATAGAGGTTATTATACGGGCTGGTAATAGCTGCAATTGTGGGTCCGTATGACGAAACAACTATTTATAGAATGCGTTGAAGCATTCAAATTGTTTAATCTTATTAATTTATTACATAATTTATCACCTGTATATATTGGTATATACATGCATTTTATAGCCGTGAATTTATGGTACCGTATCGCATGCATTAGTTATTGAGACAAATAGCAACTATCAAATTTTGTTAATGATGATGTATTTGTTTTTTTTAATGAAATATGAGGTTCATTCAGGCTGGAGTTTCAAAGTTTTGTAAAAACAACATAATTCAGTATATTTCGTTTAGATCTCGACCATTGTATTATATAAAGATAAGGCCTTTTATTTTCTTATATCTATGCTTTACTCGTGTGATTATCTTATATTCGCCCCTATTAAATTATGTTTGAGAGTTGTCATGGTGCTAAAAATTGGATTTCACTGAGAGCGCCAATCTCCTTACAGCAATTAAACGGGTCGAGCACCTGTTCTTTTCTGCATACTGTAAAGGGCCGTAACCGTTGCGAGGAGTTTGTGAGAGTGCATGGCTGTCACGTGACTATATGTGACGTATTTTGATAATAACGTGCCGCCATTTTGAGTAGATTACTCGAATATGTTCTGTAGTGTGAAACGCATTAAATTTAGAGAGGAGGTAGGTAAAGATAAATTCATGATTTCATGCACACATCGTCATAATAAATGAAGAATAGTGTTCATAGCCCACATCAAATCTCTGTCGTAGCAATGACGTCATGGCCAGGCTTATGGCATGCACGTTATGGTGATTTTTATTGCGAAATTAGGGCGATTACTAATGTTCAGGATGGCCGACTATCTGCATTTGAACAATATTTTAAATATGTTTCAATCAACTTAACACATTGATCAATTACGGAAAGGAATGAAAAGATATGCTCTGTAGCATGACTTGGACGAATAATTCCAGGGCGAAGTGTTAAGGGACGAAACTGTCAAAAAATGGAACATCTGCACGAAGTAATATATTCTCACGCACCGTTAGCAGTGGGAGTACTTCCGGTGGAAGAATAAAACGTCAAATCGTTAAATTATTAAATTTCTTATACTTAAACGCCGAGATGTCGTTAGCAGGCTTTAAAAAACAGCTTAATAAAGCTAATCAGGTGAGAGAACAGTGTATATATTTATAAATCAATCTTAATAATGATTTAGTTGAATTCAGATCATTTCCCATTCATCATTGGGAAATTTATGTTTATCATCCAGTGATAAACAAGTATCGTTGTGTACATTTCAAAATACTTGTTATGTCACGTCCATTCATCAGCTGATCGGAATTCTTTTAGGAATCTCTGACAATATATATATATATATATATTTGTTGGAAAATTGTGGAACAATACATTGTTTACTCAGTCGAAACCATGGTTTCGTTCTTGTGCATCTTTTTTGAGAGAATTTGTGTAAAACTTTACTCTGTTAGCACTGGTTTTATCAACCAACATTATCTAGAGTTTGACAAAAGTGAGGCTAACAGACTTGCTTGTTCAATAAAGAGTCGAATGAAGTATATAATCAAGAATGTGAAGTTGATAGAAGTATTAAAATTTTAATCATAAAAATTAAGATGGTTCCAAGTTTATTACTGTGTGGGAAGAATTGTAGAAAGTACATGAAGAATAATATGTTTGTATTGTGTTTCTCAAGATGATTATTAAAGTGGTTTATGTTTAGGCGTAAAAGAAAAATATGTTTGTTTCAGGTTTCCCGACCTACCCTATTTGTTTGGCCCCGACCCTAGAACATTTTTTCGAGTGTTAACATTTTTTTCTTTTTTTGTTAAATTTCTTTGTGTGAATTTGTCTTTAGATTCATTTCTGTCCAGTTTTTAGATGCTTTACGAGTATTCCAGCTCAAGAGCATTATATTCACCTTGAATAAAACATTATCCATGTTAAAAGGAAAAGGGGGTTTGTCTTTTAACAGATATTCATTTAAAGTATATGTTTAATTTGTTTCATTTGAATATAAAAATAATCTCCCAAAAAAAAAGATTTCCGACCTACCTACCCTTTTTTTTGGGGCATGAAACCTGAAACAAACATATTTTTTATTTAGGCCTTACAAGGAAGGAATTATCTTTAGCAAATATGACAATGATTGATTGAATGAAATTTCAAACTGCAGCCATTGTTTCAGTTGCTAATTATTATCATTGACAGGCGAGTTTTGACTAGGACTGACCATTGTTTAAATGAAATAAATCTGATTGTCTGAAGAATTTTTGGGAAAGATAAGTAACTGTGTATCTGTATTTTCAAGCTGTCAAGAGTAGCCATTCTTGAACATCATTCGTAAAACGTCTTTTCATTAAGGTTGGCAAGCAAAAATGCAGGGTTGGTTTACGGTACATGAAAACCGGGTTAAACCCATGATGGGTAATAAGTCCAAATTTCGGTAATGGCGGACAATACTGGGTATTATTGAAAAAGAAAACAACTCAGTTAAAATGAATATAAAACTTTGTAATTCTTACATAATAAATATTTTACACCACATTGTTTTAACACAAGTATCTACATCCATTTATTCACATAACAAGTCTATTTCCACATTGCCTCTCAACATTGGATTTATAACAGAAAACAAAATTTGTAGCTTTTTCAACCCCAAGTCTGTTTCAATGAAGTTTTTATTGGCCAAAAAAGCAGTCGCTATGCATTTTACACACAGCCTGTTTTAATATCATAGCTTCGTTGAAAATATTATGAACAAGGGTCTGTAATTGTTATTTGCGATAATTACATGAAATTTGCAAATTTTATTTCCATTTGGTAACAATATAATGGCAATTATTTCATCAAGCAATAGAAAAAAACCAAGTGGAACTATACATAATAGTGTCAGAGTTTATGCTATGCATAAATTGTCATAAAGCACAGTGTAAGCACTTCGTTGATAATTGCCTCTATCTGTGGGGCTTTCAGAAAATCTGATCAATTAATCAGATGGTCTAACCATTACTGTTATCGTCCATCAATGTTCATAACTGTTCACCAGGAAGATTGTAAATTTGAAATTGATGTAAACATATTAACACTATTATCTGAAAATATAATTGAAACAAAATAGGAAGTTTTATATCAGTGCCTTAAACATTAATTTAAAAATTAAACCAATACTGCCTTATCTGCTTCCTATTAAACTCGCAGTCAACCTTTTTTTTATCAACTTGCATGACTGTTTTTCCTGATTTTTTTGTAAATGAATGATTAACAAATATACTGTTGTTCACGCCTGTTAGCACAGTCTTCACAATAGTTTTTTTGAAGGACTTGCCCAATCGGGCAGACAGCTTGCAATTTCCACTTGCCCGAATCAAATTAACAGCACCGTCAAAATAACGAAGAAACATGATGTATTGATGGTTGTTTTGATTTGTTAAATTGGGAATGAAGACAGGTAGCGATAGTTGATGAAGTGCTGTTACACTGACAAAAAATTTAAACCAATTAAAGTATTGCGTACTATGTCATCAATTTTTGTGACAGCATGGATCAAAGCTGGTCAGACCAGACCACAAACACGAATTGCCTGTTTGGGGCGTACAAAATGGATTTGTTACGTGTCTAACCGTAATTTTACTTGTCCCGGGCAAGTGGGTTATCGTGAAGACTGTAACCATGTTTGCACAAAAGCGCCAATTATTTTAGTAGAGCCCAACATATCATTAGATTTTTGCTGACTATTTTTTTAAAATTTGTTTGTGTTAAACATTAATGTTATATTGATTCCTTTTTTTCAGTTTATGAGTGAAAAGATTGGTGGTGCTAAAGGTACAGAGTTAGACGATGAATTCATGGAAATGGAACGGGTAAATATTACATTTAATCATTCTATGAGTTTGACATGTTATACCAGTGTTTTTTTTGGGGCCTTTTTGGGGCCGAAATTCGGACCCATTCCCCTCACTCAAAAGTATGTTTTTTTCCGCTATTCTCAGTTAAAATTCCCCTCCTACAGCTTTTTTTTTAAATTGGAGATATGTTGCCAGTATTGTTGTTATTTTTAGTCAGAAATATATAAACATTGACCTGTAATGAAATTAACCAATCTGTTAGCATGTTTACATCACTGCAACAAAGAAATGTAGTGAATATAGACATAGAAATGTATACTTTGAATGCACATTATTGTCATTCTATTTTCCCCTCACAACGCTATTTTCCCCTATTTAAGGGCCCCGCCACCATTCCCCTAGAAGTGAAAAGAAACACTGTATACATTGTATAAACACTGCAAGCATATTTTTACATGTCAGTTTTATTCTTTAAATAACATTTCTTTTTCCTGATAGAGGGATATTTGTTTATTTTGGACTGAACCAGACACCTCTGACCTTGAATTTCATGTTCTCTCCAAATTATGCAATTATCAATGTTTTGCCTCAGGCAGAAGATGATTTGAGACAGGTGGGAAATTTTTAATAGATCCTTGAAGTGGGGAATTAGCAATTCCCACTGTAGGGATAAGACAAAATGATTGACTCTAGGATGGGGCATTTGTGCCCAAAAAGACAAGTTGACTTCCCCTGGGTCAGGCCCCTCCCCATTTAGGCAAAATATTGAAAGGTTCACTACACTGCAGCGGCCTTGCCATCATGGTGAATGTTGGACTGTGATTGTGATTTATCAGATGACAAAGTGAAACTACCTGAGTTTTAGCAAATTTATGCCATTACTTATGAATTTCTAAAGTTGGAATGCTTCCATTTACTTAAAACTGACCAGTAAAAATATAAATTTCTGAACTGGTTAAACTTCTTGCAGTGAAAATGTAAATTTTATATATTTTTCACAAATTTAAATGGTCTGATTAAATTTGGAACATGCTGTCTGTTACTTTTGCTCCTGGACAATTTTATTATGATTGCTAATAAGAGTTGTAAGAACAATGCAATAACATGACTTTTTTCTGACTTTATTTATGAAATGTTTACTTTTGCTTTTTTGGTCATAAATTATCTCTGTAAGATGAACATTAATATTTGATAAAAGGCTGTTGAGTGTGTTATAAAGTACTATTGGACTCAGGGACCATTCTTAAAAAATATTTGTTAGGCATAACCTTAGGTGTGTAGGTGGTATGGATAGGTAATTCATTTTGTATTTTATGGTCATTCTAGTCTTCAACTATTGATAAGCTGCTCAAAATCCCTCTCAGACCCCTCTAATAATGTTTTGAGTTGGACCCATTTTCATGGGTTTGTAACGTTCTGCCAATCTAACAATTTTTTTGTAATTATGGCCTGGATGAAAAAATCTCTAATAATTGGGGTGTTTTATTTCATCTAAATTTCCAATTCCACTTTAAGTCGCTACATGTAATATTAAAGGTATGCACTGCTGGTTATAACTGTCATTATCCAAGATATATTTCTCACCTGGAGAATTTGTCAGAATATCAGATCTTATGGTTATTCAAACACAGCAAAGGTTCCGTGAACAATCTAAGCATACTTAGTCTCTGATACACAAAAATGCAAAAGTCAAAGTATGTGTATCCATTATGGACTTCATAGGGACATATTTCTTCCCTGTGACGAATCAATAGATCTATACTGAAAAGGTACAGGTGTTGTTCTTTTATTCAAGTCAATTATAATGAGAAATATCAGTGGTTTGTGTATGTCCTAGAGACACACCTAGTCTAAAAATACAATGAGGGACTCCTGAGGTTCTTTAGAAACCTTTCTCAAGGATACATTTTTGAAATGTGAAGAAAAATCCTATTTAACTGTAGCAAGGAATGAAACAAGAATAATTTCTATATCGGTCTTGTTTTGTCTGTGTAGGAAGAACTAGGTCTGTATTCTATTTCTGATTGGTTTATATCCATTATATAGCAGTACTTTATTGATCAGTATTATTAGAAACGAGAGAGCAAGAATAGACAATCATATAAATGCAAATTGAATGGAGTGTTTCCCCCAGGAAGTTCTGCCTTGTGATAACTTGTAAGACTTTCTTTCATTTGTTTGACACTGATAAGTCTAGACTGTGTGACATTGGACGTCCTTAAAGGCAATGAAATTGTTTCCCAATAATCAAAGCGAGTGGTCGTACCAGTATTGGTAAAGTGTCTTAACTGTATGTGTCCTTTACACGCCAAGCAATCCTTGAAGTGCTGTACTCATTGTCTTGATTTATTTGTTCTTTCATCAGTTTGTGTTCCATCTTGAACATGTTGTTTCTAGGTTGAGATACTAATCAAGTTTATATGATTCTAAAGCTGTTCTGTCTCATAACAATAAACCGTTCTGAAGCAAACTTTGGGCCCTTTTCAGAATAAATTGTTAGCAAATGTTGTATCCTGATATAACAGTTTTCTCCATTTCTGACCAAAATGCCACTAAATTTCTGAAGGTCAAGGGTTTATGTTTTCTGCCCCAAATATTGAAAAAGAGTGCTACAGTTAGAATATTTGTAAATGGAGAGTTTATTTTCTGTATGTTTATGTGTGTATGCCCTACATATTTATATGTTTAACTGAATATTTTATGATAATGAATCAAAAAATTTAACTTGCAGTATTATATTATATTGCCGACATTGTGAATACAGTATCCACAAGAGCACTGTTTAACACCCAGCTATTTTGGCACATTTAAGACTGTATAGATCTGACATTCTCCTTTATTTTCCCGCCATCGATATTTGTATAGTGCAATTTTATTAACTGCGAACGTATGAATATATTACCTGGACCATTACATTTCAAAATAAGTGTATTGAAATGTTCGTGTTCCTGAACAAGCCTGGCATTACTATGGTTTGTAAGCTGTCTTCTAGCAGTAATGGTGTCCAGTGTCGTTGTATCATGAATGAGAAATATCTTAGTCCTGAAGTGCCTTGTATTTTAAGATCTTATAATTGTATTGCCCATATTTCTGTTGATGTACCAAAAGGCTGTCTTTTTTACATCTATATAGATCAATTTT
This sequence comes from Mactromeris polynyma, assembly GCA_032209605.1. NCBI lineage: Eukaryota > Metazoa > Mollusca > Bivalvia > Venerida > Mactridae > Mactromeris > Mactromeris polynyma. Next base: position 36,835,095 of record JASFXZ010000001.1, on the reverse strand, counting down.
TGTGGACGCACTATAATATGTGCTTCCTAAAGAATGTAATCTCTACTGAATGAGACTTATAAAAATCTGGTTTACTGGTAAACAGATTACAATCAATGACTGAATAGGAGCTGTTTTACAATGTTGGCTCTTATGTGAAAATGTACTCAGGAAATCACCAGCTCTTCATATTGAATTTTGATTGTTTGTGCTGTGTAAAAATCTTTAATTTTAGCTAGCCAACTAATACAGTTTACAATATTTGTTTTATCATGCTTTATGTTAATTACCAATACTGCAATTGATTTTGTTGATTTGACATTATCAGAGTTCTTACTCAGCATTTCAAAACAGTTTTTTTGATAAAAATTTCCAAAATTTTAATAAAAAATGGTTCAATATAAGTCTCTGGAATAAAAGAATCATTCAGGTCTCCAAATTCAGAGTGCTTGTAAAACCCTGATTATAATTATTATGGATGCCAATAGTTTTAATCTTCAACCTCTGTTATTGGGGCTAGATATTAGCCCCATTCCCAACCAACATGGTATCTCCCCCCCCCCACATTCAAATTCAGTTTTCTTCCTTGTAGCCAAAAACAATAGATCTGGAAAATACTAATATGATTTTCTGACAGGCAGATGTAATATCTCATACATGTTTGTGTTTTGGTTACTGGTACTTGCAACAGTATGAGGACTATTGTATATCTACACTGGTTTGACCTTGACAATTCCCCCAGTTTGCTGAAATTACCTCTACCAAGGGCTGCAACCCCCTTCCCCAAAGTTTTATTGTATTCCGGCTCAGTATTAAAATACAAGTTTCACTTGTAGAAAAGTATGTCAATATCTTTGTTCTTTATATAGCAAATAGTTCAGCTAAATAGTTATGTAATACATGTTGGTAAAATTGTTGGGATTTCTTTACTCTGATTTTGCAACTTTTGATTCTTACTTTGCTCTAATTTTGCAACTTTTGATTCTTACTTTGTTCTAATTTTGCAACTTTTGATTCTTACTTTGTTCTAATTTTGCAACTTTTGATTCTTACTTTGCTCTGATTTTGCAACTTTTGATTCTTACTTTGTTCTAATTTTGCAACTTTTGATTCTTACTTTGCTCTGATTTTGCATCATTTAGTACTTACTTTGCTCTAATTTTGCAACTTTTGATTCATACTTTGCTATGATTTTGTAACATTTGGTTCTTAAGCTGTAGAGAATTTTGGGTTTTAAATAAATGAAGATGTCTGTCTGAGTGTGAAAACAGACACCAGAGCTGTGTAAACGACCCTGGTACTTATACCCACAGACATCAATTGCAATTACAGATTCCTGCAAACAAAATTAGTTGACTTGCAAGTGTGTGTTCATCTGAAATATTAATGAGTTTTACAAGATAGGGAAAACCTTCCTTAACTGTTGACGTTATGTGTTACTTTGGTAATTGGATTGATTTGAAATCTAGATAATTGAGCTGTAACTGTGTCGGATCTGTCATAGATAGAGACATTGATGTATCCTTGATATTTTGCTGTCATTCGATCATCAATACATATTTTTAGAAATCGTTACTTATCAATAATACATGTATATATACATGTCTGAAAACTATGAAAATTCGCCCAAAACAAAATTGAAAGCTTTGACAATTAAGGCTATATATTTAAAACTGTTCTGTACCTTCAAAACTATTCATGGAAATATAATTTACTAAAGATTATTCAGGTTTTTTATTTATTTTGCAAAAATATAAATTACACTTCATTACAGTGAGGAAACAAGATGGTCAAAGTAATACACAAGCATGTTAGGACATATTAGTGAAAATATATGAAATAATGAAATGCAAGCATATAAGAGCCAACTTGATACATTGATAAATCGTTGATATTTCTCATCTGATATATCGATATCGTCACTGTGCAGTTTGCTGAATCAATGACAGCTCTTAACTCATATTAATGTACACAACTTGATTTCACAATATTTCTGACGGCAAACATATGTTTGGCAAAATTATGTTACACCTGTAACATTCTGATGTCATTATTGATACTGCTGGAATTGACACAACGTTCAAAATACATTTCCATTTGCATTATTTAATCTTCCCATGTTTGGAAATGGAATTTCATTATAAGTCCGGACTCCCATTGTCTGAATATTTATTTACGCAAATTTATTTCCCCCCCCTCTCTGAATAACAGGAAGCTAAAGCAATCTTTATCATGACAAAATCATGGGGGGAGGGGAGGGGCAGACTTGAGGCACCCGCTGAACACTTTTTATATATTATTGTTTTAAATTTAAAGCATCAGTTGTTTCCAATAGCTGTACACAAAAACTAACTTTATGTAATTGAACATATTAACTTACACAAAATCTAAATTTCAAGTGTCTCTTGAATTTATCACAAAAGATCATTGTATCAATAAAGCACAAAATCCCCCCCCCGCCAACCTCAGATTCCTGAATCTGTAAATTTACCATTTCATGTTTCCAATCAACTGGTTTGTTTGTAAATTGTCTACAAATTTTATTTTTTTATTTCAGAAAGTGGATGTGATGGGGAAATTAGTCGATGATCTAATCAACAAAACACATGAATTTCTCCAACCAAATCCAGGTACGTGTTGAGTTATATCCTACATTCACTGATAGTATGCAGACTTACATGTATTTACAAACTGAAAATTGTTCAGAAAATTTCAGCCCAGTGACTTTACTGGCTTTTGCTTAGATTTGTTCAGAGGATGTTGTCTGAATTGGCAAAAAATGGAACAATATATGAAATAAAAGTGACGGGTCACCTTGCTCGATTTTATGATTATGAAGATGAAAACATGAATATTTTAAATGAATATATAGCAAACTCGATACAATTTTACTATATTTTTTCTAGCGGAGAGATTTTCTTACAACTTGGTACACAATAATTATGAGAGTCACTGTGTGAATGAAAGTATGAAAAAAAAAAAACTGTTAACTTAATGAGGCCAATAATCGGTCTCAGTAACGGGAGGATCGAGGACCCTGCTTGACTATTTCATTTAACACAGACAAATCACAAGACATGCATGCCAAGTATATGTTTACAGTATTATAATGTTAGTAACCATGCGCTGATCCAGCAATTTAAGGCAGAGGGGAGAGTCCAGCTTCTGGTGAAGCAGAATTTGGGACCCCTCTTGATCTAGGATTAGATATATATAGACAATCCTATTTTGCCAAATACTCAAGGGAGATCTGGAACCTCCCCCCCCCCCCCCCCCCCCCTATTGATCCACACATGTATGAGTAATAGTCCTTCCTTGTACCAAATATACAATATCAATTATAAATGGTCCTTGAACACTTAATAGTACATCCTGGTTGCTAAGTGTTGTCTTGATATTGTTTTATTGTTGTTTACAACCACATGTCTGACCTGTGTACATCAAGACATCCTTTTTCACTGTTAGGCCATTCAAAAACAATTGTTTGTTTGGTATAACCCTACCTTCTGCTGAGAATGGCCCCTTTTCGAAAAAAATATTTTGACTAGATTGAGTAGGGATTTTTTGGTTGAATCACAATTGGCCATAAATAAAATTCTATTCCCAGATAATAAAAAATGTTATTTCTTAAGTTTGTACACTTTGCTTTATATACGTTTTAAACTAGTTAGCCTTTGCTACATATATATGTTATCAATGTGTTATGTGTTTTTGCTGGCTTTGATCAAAGCCCATTTACAACAAATCTTACGGTTTTGTTATCATTTTGTATTACAAGCTAGCAAACTTTTGAGACTATCTTAGTAACGAACCATCTGATGGCCATAAACAAATAATTAATTACCTACTTGCCCAGCAGAAGGTAGGGTTATATTAAACAAACAATTTTAAGGTTAGCCTAATTGCCTCAAATTATAGTATTCTATGAATATGGTAACAGTGTTTCGGTATTATTTAAGACAAAGTAGGATAGTTTCCATTATTGTACAGTTTCCCAAATACCTCCCATCCATAAATCAACTACAATGTCTTACAGTTTTCATTTATACTCTACCAGTATTGGAAATTTGTCTGATGGAATAACATGTGAGGGAAATAATTAATGACTGTCTAATTTTGTTGGGAACCTTTCAGATAATACAATTACAGCATCCGTGAAATAGCAATCAGAGATTTCCCTGACGCAGAAATCTTGTGTCCCTGACTCCCTTTCCTTTCTAGGGACTTTTTACTAATTGTGCATCCCTGGGACCCCTAAAATAAACTTTTGTCAAATATAAACTGCATATCTGGGACTCTACTAAGGACCACCCAATTTGTCAAAAACGAGGGTCAACGGATCCCTAGCTGAAAATTCTTAGGGAAAACCCTGGCAATAGTTAGAAAGGTTGCATAAGATTTTTAGTGCTACAATTCACAGAATAAGGGTACTATTGTACTTGCGTTGACGTTGGTGTCATGTTTATAAAGTGAAATGGATTAAGGCTGCAACGATTAACCCAAGTTTTAATATTTTTGGTTATTTTTTCTCTAACAGTTTGATACTGTTTTATGAATATTCTATTTGGTATGTCAGGTGACAAGTTTTATTCTTGTCTGATAAGTCATAAGTTTATTTTCATTATCTTCAGCTATTGGAACTAATATGGGACATGAAGTTTTATTTCTAGTTATTGCTCTACTTTATATAATATTTTTTCATTCTCATTCTACTTACCTATTCAAATGTTCATGTCTGGTCATTAAACTACCAGTTGTTGAGACTTTTTTGTATTTCATATATTTATATAGCCGAACTGAATATAACAGAAAACAGGTAGTAATTGTAACTTAACTGAGCCGAGAGACACCTGTGTCGTTGCTTTTACTCGCTTTTGTCTCAATGCAGATACTAAATTTATACCTTAAGATGGCATTTTATCTTTTATGTAATTAACAAAAGTAAGAAAATTATTTTGTAAGAAATTATATTCTTGGTGACAAAAATGGTTCTTATTTTGCTGAATTTGACTTAATTTTCAATAAATAAGACATCAAATTCCTAACTTTCTTTAAAAAAAAATTTGCTGTCACTGACAAACTCTATGCATAAATTGTTTAATATGATGCTTACAGACTTAATGAAAAACTGTTTTTGATGTAATGACACTTATTTGCATTCCCTGTCCTTGATTAAATTAGGAAATCCCATTTGATAGGTTAAAATCCATACTTTGTTTTGATGTCTTAAATCATCCACTTTCTGTGTAGAAACACCTTGATATCTAACTAAATGAAAGTCTTTTTGTGAAATGAAATACAATTACGGTGGTCTGAAACTACGTATGAGGAGAGTAAAAATGTCAAGCTGCTACAACCTATCATACTAGACTGCTTAGAAATTTCTCATTATCTAGTGTTATCTGATTAGTCACTTAGTAGGATGATGAAATATCTGTTAACATATTACAGGAGATAATGGCTGCTATATATACGGTATCTTAAGTATTCAAACGTTTCTCAATTAACGGTAAGCACTACTTACGCTTATAGAAGATGAAGGTTTCTCAATGTAACCAAAGGTTTCCCTAGAAATTGCTGCATCAGGATCATCAGACATATTTACCATGACAGAAATGTCATGCAATCAATAGAGTGTTCCATCTCTGTGAAATGATTCACTGATTTGTCAATGGCATGGATTGTCTTTGTAGGCAGAATGTTTCCAAATGTTTGTGATTGAAGTCCCGGTTGGCACATATCAATTTACTGTGTTGCGATGTTCGAAAATAAACAAATGATAGTTCCCACATCTACAATATTTACCTCTCTTGTTCTTAATCACCAGGCTAAACTGATAAGCCCTAAATAGGAGTAATTTCCTAATTTGTGATAATTGAGAAAATACCAAGAGAATTTGCATGTGACAACCACTTTTTCTTCAACTTACTGAGCCATCTGATGGTCCCTATTTGGCTTCCTTTCATTTACTCCCAAATGCTTTGACCTCAGTTAGAATACACACTGGTTTTGTGGAGTAAATGATCCCTTTTGAATTTGTGGTCTCTTTATCTCTATGGGGCCAATATCATAGTGACTGTTGTCTATTTAGGTTATTTTAGTTATGATAATTTCCTAGTCTTACTCAATTTATTCAACAATGACAGCTTCATAGCTGTGTTCAGATGTATATTGCTGTGAACAGTGTGGGGCTCTTATTTATGTTATTGTATAGTATTTGTTTAGTGATTTATTGTGTTGATGTATAAATCCCTTATTACATACTGGCTCATATTTGTTTCAGGCTTTGCATATTATATGAATCTAGAAGCATGTGTCTTACTGTATTATCTAAGTTTTAACAGGATTCTTCTAAATACATTTCAGCATCCAGAGCCAAACTTGCCGCCTATGGATCATTTCAAAAGATTAGGGGTCAGGCTAAGAATACTTTATATCCACAACCTGAAGGAACGTTAGGGGAATATATGCAAAAACATGGACAAGATTTAGGGGAAGAATCACTCTATGGTAAGTTCATGGTCCGTGGGTAAAAATCTGAGTTTGGAGACCAGTCTGAAATCTCAAGCCTCTGATTGGTTGGTTTTTAAAGTATTGTTAAATTGACCAATGGCTTGGCAGCACTCTGGAAATGGTCTCTAGACTCAGAATTATTACCTTGGGGGCATATATGATGAAATGACAAACATTTTGACGAATGTACTTATGTATGAATGTCATTGTCTGAATTTCATACTCCTATATATCAGAGATTTAAATCTTCCAGGCATTTCCAAAAAATCTCAGAGAATGACACATATTTAGTAAGAGCAGAGTTATGCTCCTTGATTGAATAAAGTGGATCATGTGTCATGTGGATGCATTTCTAGTTTTCAGAATGACGATCACAAAATTATTAATTAAATTTATTAGGAAAAAAACATAACTTAATAAGGGCTGTAAAAGTTGGCGGCATATAAATGTTGAAACCCTGTCTAGGCTTAGTTAAAACATCATGGCATATCGTCAAGTTTGTTATCAAGTTTAAATGACAGATGACTGTAAAACATTTTGATGTACATGTGAGTTATAATATGAGATCCTAAACAAAGCGTATTAATTTCCTCGAGACGTCCATCATTTCAACATTTCTATAAAACATGTGGATGTTTTGATACACTTGTCTTTGTTTATGCAATTAAGTATTTTTGTCTGCTTTGTAATTAGTTTTTTTAATTGTTGTTTTCATTAAGGCATGATAAATTTATTAAGTAATTATCATCCTATTTCACGCTCTAATTGTAATTAATAAACATGATTATTAGTTTAATTCATCTACATTTCCGAATAAAAAATTTAAACAATTTAAAGATAGTTTTAGACATAACCATGACTTGTGTTTCATGAGTAGTTTGCTGTGAAAAAGGAGATTAACCCTTATGCAGTGAAACCCTTTTCAAGCCCCTATCTCCTGACTGATGTTTTTTTTTGGACCAAAGCAAGTATTTCGTGTTTGACATTTTTATACTTCCTTGTTTTTATGGAAGTTGATGATTTTCCCTAAGCAGTAATTCCTAGTTTCCATAGTAATGTTGTATTGTTAAAATCTCACAAAAGTTATAATAATTCATATTTAAGAGTTCAATATTCCATTTAATGTTTTAAGTTAATTTCAGGTTTTTAGCAGGAAACAAACTTAATTATCATGTAGATATTTTTCTAACAGACATGCAATCTGCCTTATTTACCTTTCAATATTGTTCCCCATGGGGGTGATTGGCTGACTCAGGGGAAATATACATCTTTTTTGGAGTCTTATTTCCCACCCTAGAGCCTTGAGCATTTTGTCCGTATCCCCACAATGGGATATTCTGATTCCCCACTTCCGGGATCTATCTAAAATCAGGCCAAAGTCTTTTTCCTGGCGCTCGAAATCATTCAGCGTGTTAAATTCCCACCTGTTCGGAATATGTTTCTGTCTTAAGTCCCATGTAGCCTCTCTGCCCCCACCCCCTCTGGGGCAAAACATTGATACATGCATTAGTATTGATCCCTTTATTTTTGGAATGGGCCTTAACCATGACAGAGTTAATTCAATACCTCATGTCTCCAATTTATTACAAAAATATCTAATTTCAGACTATCGTCCAATCTGAAACAATGTAATAGACAATTTGCTAAATTAGTTAATATCTACCGTTTGATTTAAAACAGACATCCATTAATGATTGGTTTAATATGACTGGGGGAAATGGCTGATATTGTACCAATCTAGAGTTTATGATTTAAGTGATATAGCATGTGCTCTGTTCTCTGTAGGCCATACAAAATAAATGGCTTGATGGACTCCCAATCTCACTTCTATTTTTCTTACCACAGTTTTGCTGGTAGAAACTAAGGAATGGCTTGAGTGGCCTACACATAATTCTCCAAAACAACTGTTCTCCTATATCTAGTTCAATGTCTAACTCCAATGGTGGATTAAAATTTATATTCCATTTAATTGTTTATTAGGTTTGGTAGAAATATCACTAGTACATCATAGTGAAACTAGTTGTATCTGCATTTATGTAAAGTTGCAGATTGGCATGGTTTGCTATCTTCCCTCGAAATATACAGTAAAACCTCACTTAAAGACCACCTCAAAAATAGGACCACCTCAAAATTAAGAACACAATTTTAAAGTTCATGTTCGATGTTTTTGCTCTTTATTCAACCTCAATATTAAGATCACCTCAATAAGAAGATGATTTCATTTTTCAGCTGCAACCAAGGATCCCAAGGGTAGTCTTACTGTATTTTATTCAGATAAACATACTGAGCTGTTGAAAGTACAAAGTAATGACATTGCTTTGTATGTATTGATGTTTTGGTACAGTTATTGTTCGTTCTACAGTACTTGTTACCAGTAGTCCAAATTAGTTCAATGTAATTCTGTATTCATAATTACCCTGGGATCAGGAAATGTATCAAGTGGTTGTGTGTTTCGACTGGTACGAAGAGTCATGTATATTGTTGCTGCGTAATGATATAGCTATATAGACTAGATATAGTGGTCTTGTTGAGACTGAGATGCTCTGTGTTCCTGATTTCTGCGTGATTGTATGGACGTTTATAGTTATCATCTCATTCACATCTGTAGAAGACCTTGCCCATACAATCAATAGAGTGACTGGTTCTGTCCTGTATATAAGAGTATTTTCAGTTTTGTTCTTTAGATATGGTCAGTACTATGATTGGAGTTTTATGATGAATGGGTATGTTGTATCATGGAAAATATTATAAAAATATGTATTGTAGTACCAGTAGTTATGAATAGTAATGTTAGAATTATGTAAGTATTGTGTGAGGTTTGAATTTAATTATTCTTTTTGCGGGTTATGGAGTCCACAAGGATGCCACTAATTCATGAATTAGCAGGGAAATCACCAAAAGTAGGCAGGGGTCTGGGGGGTACTCCCTTTAATTATGACCATTCACAAGGAAAGTAGCCGGGTGATGATGCTTAAGTTACTAGGTTATTTACTCCTGGCTCTTACTGACACCCCTGTCCTGGAATTATGATCTTGTGTGTGTTCTAAGTAAAGCATTATTTCCAATTAAAACTGACCATACTATGCTATGCCAATTTGTAATGCAACAATATATGAAACGATATGTTTTAAGAAAATATATAAAATCTGATATGTTTTATATAACTTTTTACACTTTTTAGTGCAGATTGAATTTGTATATAGATGAAGTAAAGGACTTGCGCCTTCTTAACATTGAAGGTCATTGGTTTAAATCCTGTCTTGGGTCAGGTTGAACCCTGAACTTCAGTCCCTGAACTAGGTGCAAGTACAGGTTCACAAGAAGAATGTAGTCATCAAATGTTATTAATACGAGTTGCAATAATGTATTTCGCAATTGAGATAAAATATGAAAATAAGTTTCTACTGAAAACATTTGAACTTTTGTACAGTATTGTCATTAACTGTGTTAGTGGGGTATATAAACATTACCCATGTGTTTGAAAGTTGAATACAGTATGTTTGATGATGTATCTAATAGTACAATAACATTTCCGACCCAGAAGTTAAAACTATGTAGTGTAATCATTTTGTTATCAGTATTATAAGTATTATACTATCTGATAAAAAGATAAAGAAAACAATCAAATGTTAATAGAAAGTTACGAGTGATATATATACTGGGTGTATTCAAAGTTCAGTTTTTATATTAACATGAAAAGAGTCTGGCCCATAAATTTCACCTTTCATTCCACACTAATCCTACTGTTAGAGAAAAAGGTTACCCTGGGGTGGTGAAATCAGGAGTTTTGCTTGTGTTTATCATGTCCAATCAACTAGAGTAGTTTACTTACAAGGGAGATAATTTGATATATCATATGCTGCACATATAATTACTACCAGTTGTCTCCCTTTGTTTCTCTGTATATTATTGTCAATGGCTAATTTCAGACAGGTAATATTAACTTTTAAACAGTAAATGGACAAATATACAGTCACCTGTGGTTACTGGCTGGAGTGAATGTGAGAAAAAGAAGTGCAGGGAAGACCACATCCTAAAAACAGGGCTTCCCCGCTCAGATTTTACTGTTACAAAATAAAATGAATGGGGGAAGGCATAAACTGAAACTTATGTCTACTGGAATGGGGAATAAAAAACTAAAATATATCAGAGGGGATGTGTATAACTGATTTTGAGGATATGTGTCACTGTATATACTGTTCCATTTCAGGTCAGAGTTTGATAGATTCTGGAGAATCATTTAAAAGATTAGCTGAAGTAAAATATTCATTAGAAGAAAATGTGAAACAAAATTTCCTGGAACCAATGACACATTTACAGACAAAAGATTTAAAAGAAGTGAATGTAAGTATTAAATGATAATGCTGGTATGGATGCCAGGCCCCTTTACGTCTAGTTCATGTGGGGGAGTTGTCAGTTGCTCTTGGATGAACAGGTTGGTAACATTGGTTAGGTTCTGCTGACCGCTGATAATAATTTAAATACTGTCGATAAACAGCATATATTCCAACACGACTAGATTCGCAATTGCTATTCCAGTCTTAAAATATATGATATTTCTATTCTGGCAACAAAGACTTGACATTTTGATTTTTCAACAAATGATTTTTCAATCGACATGGTTTATTATAAAAATGGGTGATTTAAACAATTTTATACTAGGGATGTCAACGAATAGCAAATCAGGTATTCGAATATTCGTTTTTCATTTCGAACGAATATTCGAATATTCGTTCGACACAACTTAGACAAAATTATTAAAAAAATAATATTTCATATACCAAAGTTCCTTACGTGCTGTGTGTATTCTACTTTCGTTTTCACCGGAAGTTAAGACTCTGACGAATTATGTATTGCAGTTAACATATCATCTTCTGAATGCCAATATTCGTGTTTATGAATATCTTTGGGAAATGTTTTGTTTTCATTTTTTAATACAAATATTCAACGTTATGCATTCATAAATATACGAAATCAAGAGCATAACAACTTGGCAACATACATAAAATAGAAGATCTACATTGATTCATTCAGTCTCAATGTCAAATTCACAACTCGGTTTCTCTCGGTTTGGTAATCGTTCTCATGCAGAAACCTTTTGTACGCTATTTTTGAATATTGAGTACTTTATTAAAAATCGAACCATACAAAATACATTTACTCGTTGTATTTTGAGTAAAATGTTTTTAAACAGTCATTTGGATGGATGATATGACCTACGTGAAAAATTAGTATGCAAATTATGTTGTTTCCCGTCACCCCATTTTTCGGCATGTTTCTTTTCTCAATTCCATCTTTGATCTTCTTTAATTAAAAAACGAGTCATTAACTCAAGTCCATGTCAGTGGTTTTAACTGCCTACTTTTTACAACTTTCGTCAACAACAAAATTACCGACAATTAGACACCTATTTTCTTCTATTTGAGAATATGGACCATCAAACTGTTACAAACGGTCAGTAATTAACAGATTATCGAAAGAGACAAAATGTCATCACCCGACGATATACAATTATATTAGCACCCCCAATATACACACTGACACTTTTACAAGCGCGTATATTTCAACAAAAACAACATCCTTTATTACTCTCACACTATCTTACACAAATCGGGGTCGGCAAATAAATAAACAAACAACAATTTTTATTTTTCATAAATTTTTTATTAAGTATATTTTTTCGAATATTCGAATATTGAAACAGGATTCGAATATTCGAAGATAAAACGAATATTCGAATATTCGTTGACATCCCTATTTTATACTGATTTTAAAATGCTGGAGTATGGTTTGTGAAATGTGAATATAGCTATAATTAGTAAATATAAATAACACATAAAATGTAAATCTGTGAAACCTTAATATGACAGTAGCCATATATGGCAAACCTGTGCAACAAGTCTTTTATTTTTATATGCCCGTTTGAAAAACGGGACGTATTATGGGAACACCCGTGGCAGGCGACGGGCGGAGTCCACACGGTTTCTGCTCTCTAAGTCAAAGAGTTTTCATCTGATCTTTACCAAACTTGGTGAAAATGTTTGTGGGCATAATATCTCGTCCAAGTTTAATAACCAGCCACATCGCCCCAGGCACTTCGGAATTATGGCCCTTGAATTATCCAAAATTGGTCAAATAAGCCTTGTCCGCTCTCTAAGTCAAAGAGTTTTCATCTGATCTTTACCAAACTTGGTGAAAATGTTTGTGGGCATAATATCTCCGCCAAGTTTGATAACCAGCCATATCGCTCCAGTCACTTGGGAGTTATCACCCTTTGATTTTAGAAATTACCTAAAATTTGTCTTGTTTTAACTCTGAGCTCTGACTTACGACGGGCGTATTTTGTGACAGTTTGCCACTCTTGTTCATTATTAATTACATGTGACGTATGGAGACGGAATCTCATAGTTGTATCTCTGTGCAAAAGCTGTATTTGGAGCTAAGTCTCAAACGTTTAAGGTCTAGGTTAGTGTTGTCAATAAGGACTGGCTGTCGGCCTAAATTGCCAGTTCAAATGGCATTTGGGCAGGTTTCAATTTCCAAAGTTTGCCTTTTTTATCCTCCCTGACCCCCAGCTGGCCGGTTACTTTCGTGTTTTGGCTAGTTCAAAACTTATTGACCAACACTGTTGGGTTTTGTATTTCCATACAATGCACATGCTGGAATAAAACTCATGTTTTCTATGTTCAGACAGACCCTCAGAAGTTCCCTATTCGTCAGGCAAAATCCTTTCTGTATGAGTGTAAGGGAATTCAGTAAGCCTCACTTTATTATTTGGTATATAGAGGAAAAACCCTCTTTAAGTTCTGTATCAGATTAAATTTTGTACCTTGTGTATGTTTCCATTTATAGCATCATAGGAAGAAGTTATCTGGTAGAAGATTAGATTTTGATTGTAAGAAACGGAAACAGACCAAAGGTATGTATTGGTTTTAAAGTTCAATAACACATGATTTATAAGTGTCTAGTTGAGTTGAATCTGATGTGCTCTAGTTGTTTAATATATCTTGTAGCCTATGTCCTATCTTAGTTGTTGTTGGTATACCAAATTCTTACCCCTACTAATGTCTCCTGTTTACCCTCACTCCATGAACGCAAGCAAACTGTGTGATACAAGACATTTAACTTACTATCCAAGTCTGCATGAAGTCCAAGCAGTAACAAATTTATAAAATGTATTTATTGTACCTATCTATTGTTTTGCTTTTAACAATGACTTAGTGTCCAAAGGGGAGTAACTCTGGTATCGCTCTGTCCATCTTTAGGTATCTATTTTCTGTCCGTCAAATTTTAACTTGTTTCCACGGCATTTCAATCTAACTTAACTTAGGAATTATATATAAACACATCTCCATCAAAAGCTGATTTAGTTTGATGACTAGTTCGAATCACATTAGAGTTATGACCCTTGAATTATTCTAATTGTCATATTTAATTTTGTTTATGCAATAAAAGAAACTTAGTCTAGTTGGACTTCATTCATACTGAAGCGCAATATTATATACCTCTATATGTCCACATGACACCAGTAAAGGTAGATAATTTGGGAGATTCAGATTTCTTAGAATCATTCAACCGTTGTTACTCTTTGGTCATTAGAAACACCATATTAAAATTAGTCTTTGTCTCAGGTTAGCAATACATGTTTCGTCTACCATACGCCTTCAAATTATTTATGTGGAACAAATATTGACAGATTTATTTGCTATATAATGTACTCTTACATGGTAATGAAATATTGCATTTAACATGATAAAACACATCCTCAGTACCAAGGCTATTTATAGCATATATGTATATGATACCCTGGGCAAATTGGCTAGAGAAACTTCATAATGCATGAATATCCATTAGCATTTCTCGACCAATGAAATGAATGATATCAAAATAGAAGTAATCATCTTTGTGAAGAGCTATCGCTCAGAACTACGATTTCATCCGTAACTCTTCGGCAATTTTCGTATTGCATGAGGTGTGTGTCATGTGGCCAATCAAGCGGCTGGATTTCACCTCATTAATTACGAGACGAGACTTTTACAGTCAGTTTGCCCAGGGTATCATATATGTTATGAGTAACATGGGTACCGACGATTGATAAAACAATAATGACATGAAAGGTACAATAAACCATGTCGGAGTACATCAATACCAGGGATAACACAAAAAAGGGGACATCCTATTTCCACTAGGGTCTATATATGCTCCACATGAAATGTTTATTACCATAATTGTTCATTTAAACTCACCATGGTTGTAATACCGTATTATCCCTTTATCTTCAGGAGGTATGTTGTTGTTTTCATCATTCTATCCATGAACCTGAGTGTGTTTAATGTGTGTGTGAGCTAAATCCTCCTGTCTACACTTTGAGTATATATATATACATGTGTACTATGCATGCTTCCTCACCGTAGCTTGGATATTACAAGCACTTGTAGCCTCTGCTTTGTTAAATGTATTGTGTTGAATTAAAAATGCAAATTGTGGGTCATGATATTATGTCATTGTTAACTAAAGGCTAGATTTTCATGCATATAATTTATCCAGGTAAGAATCATTCTATTCTATGTTGATATCCTGGGTTTTTGATGAAAAAAAATCATTTTGGTCAGATATGTGCCGAAGATGATTTTTTTCTTTTGTTAAAAGGCTTACATTGAATCTTCCAAAGAAATGCCCTGCTTATGAGAATGCTCTTTCCTGGATGTGCTGTAATATTGTTGACTTGGATATTTTGGAATGAAAAAAAAGATGCAACTACGATGCATAAAATAATCGCAATTGGCAGTCATGACAGTTAATAGCATGATGCTTTGTGATGTGGAATGAAAGCCTAAGCTTAATAAAATATTGTAAAGCATGTATGAAAATCTAGTGATTTAGTTTAAGATGGTTTTGATGTTGATGTTCATTTGTTCTCTCACATATAATATATTGATTCACTCATGTTTGACAGTTTGTCCATATTGAATTACAAGTTTATAATTACTGATTTAAGAATGCTGTGATGTTGGCCTTCTTTTGGTCAACACATTTTACTTTTCAATTAAGAAATGTCAGTCTAAATTGACTGCTCTCAAAGGAAAGTAACTCTGATTGTATAAGTCAGGCCATCATGCTTTTATCTATGTATTTGAATTTTGTCTTCCTTTATTAATCATACCGCTAAGTGCATAATCTTTATCGTAAAGCAGTTGACCAGGGATTTTTTATTTTGATACATTTCCGTAACAACTGAAAATAGCGCTTGACCGTCATCATGTTAGTCCAGCACTTGAGTGGCTCTTTTCACATTCATGGAACTTATCTTACATTGGACAATAAATTGTGTATGTCCATATTTTAATGCCATTATCAATAATATTGCAATTATTGGTCTACTAGCTTCGATATTACACTGATAAAAATATTACTTGAATTTTTTTTTTGAGCTATAACTTTTACATGTAAGAGACTGCATCACAGTGTTTTTCTACACCTGTGTTATTTTAAGATCATGCAAAGTTTAGAAAAATATTTCACCATTCACCTGTGTACAGTAAAACCTCACTCAACGACCGCCTCGATAATAAGACCCGCTCAAAGTCCATTTTCGCTGTTTTGCTCTTCATTCAACCTCAATATTAAGACCACCTCAATATGAAGACCAGTTTTCAAGGGTTCCAAAGGTGGTCTTATTATAGAGGTTTTACTGTACAATTGACTCAAAGAAGTTCTAACTTTAATGACCTGGAAATACTCAAAATATTGCCAGGTACCATTCAATCCATTGTTTATATTTGTTTGTTGTCTATGAATTGTTTGTGATGGTAGTTTTCTATTTCTGATTATATATTATGTTTGCCAATTTTACTTTACATTATGTACCAACAATCTTATTCTGTTTTAAATCCCTTACACTTTTTTAGCTGACGGGAATAGTTCTGATTAATGTTTCTATTCACTTATGATGTATTATTTAGGGGAAGTAATCCCTCGTGCATTAAATGATTAATTGAGTACATAACAACTTATGTTCATGGGGAATAACTCACATTTTATTACATGTTACTCTGGTTTACAGGTTATATTAATCAATTACGCTGTTCAATGTTTATCATTCAGGGGAGACAATTTATATATGGAAAGGTTATTCTGTTTACTTATTTCAAGGGAAATAATTTATTTTAAAATGCCTGGGGAGGTAACTCAAGTGTAAAAAAACAATCCATATTGTATTACAATGTCAGGGAAAGTACCGTACCTCAAAGTTTGAAAATTTCCTTACATCCAAAATGTTCAAACTGCTATATACATATATTTGATTGTAAATTCATAATATGAGCGCTGTTATGGGTTTTACAAGCTCTTCTGTAGTAAGTGACGTCATTTCAAGAAAACGCATCATGTGATGTAACTATCTATAAGCAGGAAACAGTTACTCCATATGGTCACTTCGTTTTGATATTGCCATATGGGGCAAATATTGCTTACTGTCAGTACTTGGTGACGTCACATTTGATGTTTTCTGGAAATGACGTCACTTAAAGGAGAGGTTGGAAATCGTACAGTGGCCCTCATATTTGACATTTTCTGGAAATGACGTCACTTAAAGGAGAGGTTGGAAATCGTACAGCGGCGCTCATATTTAAAGTAAACTCAACACCTCTGTAGGACTTTTGGATGTACATCTTTACCTTAATATGTCTTCTATATTCTCTTATGCCGTCTTCAGAAGGTATAGTAGTACTACTATATTGCACCTTTTCTGCAGTTTTAATCCTTTCTGTGCTTTGTATGTTGTTACTGATGTAAAATAGTGGTGTTTGCTTTTATTGTGTTATGTTAGTACTTACTCGTCCACTAAAACTGTTATCATTCGAGGTGTATTGTGGCCATAGTCGTATTGTTATGCCATTTAAAGTATGAGATCGCCAAAATGTGCTTGGTAAAATTGATATGGTCTTGTAAAAGCTCATGTGATCAGGTAAGATATTTTCCCAGTCTTGTGAAGATCATAATGGGCTGGTAAAAATACTTCCAATTATTGTCAAAATTATCTGGTCTGGTAGAAAAATCCAGTCTGGTATAAGCTCATTACACCAATAAGACATTTATCCAGTCTGGTATAAGCTCATTACACCAATAAGACATTTATCCAGTCTGGTATAAGCTCATTACACCAATAAGACATTTATCCAGTCTGGTATAAGCTCATTACACCAATAAGACATTTATCCAGTCTGGTATAAGCTCATTACACCAATAAGACATTTATCCAGTCTAGTATAAGCTCATTACACCAATAAGACATTTATCCAGTCTGGTATAAGCTCATTACACCAGTAAGACATTTATCCAGTCTGGTAAAATCTTCATTTCTGATGAAAATCTGGTCTGGTAAATCTCAATTGGTCTGGCAAAATATTCACTCGAGTCTGATGAAAGCTCATTATGTCTGGTAAACACTTCATTCATTCTGGACTTTGATGCCAGTCTAAACTTTGAAAAATATCATCAAATCTTGTAAAAGTAATTTTGACTGGTAATTTTTATAAGAATACAGTCGGACTTGGTTTATTTTACAACCTTTTATTCCGAAGACTTGATGTAATCCAAAATAAATATCTGGTACCGATGTATCTTAGGCAAGGCAAATTGAATGGGTTATTCGAAATAAAATTTCGGACCCGATGAATTCGAATGAACGAGGGCCAACTGTATCATTTTTCTGCTTGGCTGTTTGGCGAACTCTGTCTGATTGGCAATGTTTTTAGAGAATGCGGTGGAGAAACATTTCTGAACTTAATGTACTGCTATAGGAAATAGCTCTTTTTGTGGCAGATAATTCGTATAGTATGCTAGAGAAGTTATATCTGTTGAAGAACTTGGTGGAAAATGTTTGACACTATTTGATGTTGGGTTGCATTGTTTTGAATGTCAATATTTGGATAGCAATGTTATCTTGTTTTATATATCTGCATGTTGAACTTATATTGTTGGTTGAAGATTTGATATACACAGAAGTTATTACATTGTCCTGTCATATTAACAAGATACCAGTGTGTACAGTAATGCATGTGAATTTCTGTTGAAACAAATTCTGTCATCCATTCTATACTTCTCTATGGGTTTTCGTTAATAAAATTATCCAACCTGTAATCTTAATAGTACGAATTCTAGGAATCAGATAAGTTTTACTGAATAAATTACCATCATTGATTTTGGTACTCTTAGTACCTATATTGCTAGGTACCATGTTCATGGTTTGTTGTATGTTTGGTCCTTGATAAGCATGCCTCAATATAATTGTTATATGTGTTTTTATTATGTCTGGGAATTACTAACATAAAGTTGGGGTTTCCTTAATAAAGGACTGCAGATTGGCAGTAAGGGGTATGTTACATGTTTTTTGTAAAATATTCAAATTTATTATCTTAAGTAAGTGGTCCATATCAGAAAGTATTTTGCGAGAATCCTGACTCAGAATGTATCTCTATGTCGCCTTGCTTTTGTTGACAGTCTTTGCTGCGATATCTTCAAAATTATAAGCAGTTTATTAAACTAAGGTGGTATGCAGATTGTCTTAGTTCCATGTGTTAACTAATAAAAAGAGCTACGTGTTGGCATCTCAATTGCTGCTTACTCTCCCGAGCGACCCGTGAAAATCTGCTTGCTGACAAATTGTTTACTGTTTGTTTTAGGCTTTGCATGACATGATTAATCGTTACAATAATATCTTCAACAGAAATGCAAGTTGTTATCTGGGAGACTTCGTTGTTTATGTTGCTCTCATGGGACTGGTTCAACTTGATTGATTAATTCTATTTTTGCCATTGTTTCTATATTTAAAATCAAGCACATCCGCTTTGTAACAACACATTTCATTGGTTGATTAGAATGTTTTGTCTAATAGAAAATCACCTTAGAGTTTACAGCAAATATACTACAAATTGCTCTTTGCTTGATTGGTAAAACGTTTGTTGCCAATGATTAGTACACACTTGGTAAATCTGAATGTATAGCTTTATTTCTTAACAATTTCACTTATCATTCCATAGCAGTATGGTACAATGTACTAAGTTTCTCAAAGTTGCGTATAGTATTACAGTCACTTGAGCTTTTTGATATATCAAGTTTTCACTTGAATTTAGCTCATTATGGGAATACTGTTTACTGTGTTAAAAATTAGTTTAATTAGGGCAACAGTGATTGGACTGAAATCATTATAATGTGTTGCCATGGTGACTGAATCTTGAATGATTTGTATTACAAACAGTGTCTCTTTATAAAATCCCATTTCAAATTTTGTTAGCTGTTTGATGTAGGAAATAAACATCAGGATGTCGGTTCTTTCAGAATAATTTTTTGTCATCATAGAAAATATTTATTTGTAATGTTTGTCTGTGTAATAATGACATAATTATGTGGTAATTTTTTATAGTTATTCTTTTGCATCATCTGTGTACTCAATATTACAATTAGTGGAACTAGTTCTCCTTACATACTAAAATACGTTCATATGATAATCAAGGGGTGAGTCTTAGTGATTAAAGTCTTCTTGCAGATATACTGATTTTGCTTTCACCCTTCCATATGTATACTGTAGATATGGTTTCTCCTGAATTAAGCAGCCACCTGTCCTTAGCAGCCAGTCAAGGAATACATTGCATACATGTTTTAATCAGGTGGCCATTTAGTACAGGTGTATTTAAAAAAAATGCCACTTTAAATTCATTAATATAGACTGCTTAAGACAGATGCCTGCCTTAGTTAAGTGACAACAAACGCAGGTTCGACTGTATATATATATATATATATGCTTATAATGTATCAAATAAGTTTTTAATATTTGATTGGTTCATGATTTTGTATGCTGTGAGTGCAGATATAGCCAAGTTCTATAAGTTCATTAGTATGAATTAGAAATTATGTATGGTTAACTGTACTATTATCCCATGCTAAATCAGGATGTGAATTCTGTACAAGTCTTTAATGGATTTGGTATGTATCCATAATAGATTTGTCCCGAATTGTTACATAAATTACCACCGAATATGTGTCATATGACATTTTGGGCAAGGTTAGGATTACCATAGATTTCTATGACAGATTTTTTGTGTCCCCACACAATCGTGGTAGTTGGGGCACTTAGATTATCCGTATTCCATCTGTCAGTCTGTCCCACAAAACTTGTGTCGTTCAAATCTCCTGATCTGTTTGACATACAATCCTCAAACTTTATAGGAATGTCAGCATGTGAAGTTGTGTACCTGGGGTTCTGGGAAATAGAGTTATGGACCTTGGGGGGTATTCTGTGTCCTGTGGACACATTTCTAGTTCATGTATTCAATGGTTTCAATCAGTATAATATTCAACTTTTGTTGCCAATGAAGAGGAAATTTCATTAGAACAGTCTTGAGCTTGATCTTTGGTCTTGTATTGACTTCAGATTTGTTTACAGACTGTTGTGTATATTATGCATTGTGTATACAAGGTAATGTTGTTATAATACTGAAATAAGAGATGGAGAGGAAGTTTCACAAATGCACATGTTCAGTCTTTGTATGCAAATAGTGAAGACTTGAGATTTGTTTACAATCTCGAGTATATAATATGTAAAGTATGTACAAGATTCTGTTGTTATATTTGCATACAGAAGGGGCTAAAGCTGGAGGTAATATACTTTATCAGATACACCATTATTGCTCTCAACCTTGGCTATCTTATAACCACTTATCTTTAGGGTTGTCTAAATTTCAAATTAAAATGAATGGTTATGGACGAGAATTGAACTTAAACTGATCTATGAGAAATAAATTCTATCGTATGGAAAGATACAATCGAATTGGATAAATTTTCAAAGTTGTTACTTTTTTTTCGCATATTGAACCTAGAAAGCTTCAATTTTGATCAATAGTCACAAGAGTTTAGGGTAGACAACTCTGATGCCTTTAATATGTTACTGTTGTCCAAGAGTTGTGTACCTTTCATTGAATGGAACCTGCATACTGGGTCAATATTAAGTTTAATTGGAAAAATGCATGTTATTTTGCAGATTTATTTTTCCTACCT
Source organism: Mactromeris polynyma (assembly GCA_032209605.1). Taxonomy (NCBI): domain Eukaryota; kingdom Metazoa; phylum Mollusca; class Bivalvia; order Venerida; family Mactridae; genus Mactromeris; species Mactromeris polynyma. The sequence goes on along the minus strand of JASFXZ010000001.1, from coordinate 36,813,549 downwards.
TAATATTAAAGACAGGACTTATGTAATGGTGAATATATCATGTTTTTCAAAGACTTGACTATCAAAAAATAGTAAGACTGTTTGTTTACAGCTTGTAAAAATATTTCTTATGATGAAACCTATATCTTTCCTTGTCCTGTTTTTTTGTCTTTATGTTTTAACAAGGTGATAGCAATAATGATGATCTGTACTATTTCCACATCAGATAATGGATACAAATTATAGCATGTTCTAGTTTTCAAGATGCTTTTGGGCTGTGACAATTATATATTTATTTTCGGTTATGGGAAAACAAGTTATAATTTGTTTGAAATTTTCTGCAGACGACATAATACTTTATTCATAGGTGTGGTGAAAATATTGGGAAATTGTATTAATTTTTTTCTGGATACTTCTAGAAAAATTTCCCTGTAATTTTGTTACAGATTTCACTAACATTAGTTTTTCTTCTTCAAATGTTGGCTTTATGACATTATATTACTTGCTTCTAACCAAGCTGTTGTTATATGTCAACTGTCTGTGTAGAGACTAGAGAGTGAAACAAATTTCAAATTGATTTATAAGGGATTATAATAATGATATAATTGAGATTACCAAGTTACGAGTCTGCCTGTATGCATAATGCATTTCATTCATTTTTGTTGTTGAGAAATTACATAAATTGATACAGCAAACTTGTATTTCAACTGACACAGCAGTGTAATCTTAAAGTGGCATTACATTTTGTAGTATGTTATTTGTCCTAGTAAAATATTTTGTATTTTGATCTGGAATGACATCCTTAAATTGAAATTTTTGTTGTTGTTGATTTTGACACATTTTGCAAGTAATACGACATTTTATCCCAATTTTCTTCCTGAATACACTTTGCCCAAGCCATATGCTATTGAATGTGGCAATCTCTGTAGTGGAACATATATGGAAATACATTTTGATGTACATACTGTATATGGTTATTGGCCCCTAATGTAATTCCCTTTTTGTAGAAAATGCTCATTGTCTGAATTTCAAATTAAGGTCTCAGAAATTCCTGCTTTTGTTTTGATGTCTAAAAATAGGCTACTTTAGGTTCAGGAGACTAATTGAAGAAATGTGAAGTGAAATGCAATTTAAGGGTTCAGACTACTGTATAGCTTTCTGAGAAGGGAAGAAGAAAGGTCATACTGCTTTAAGGCAAATTTGACCATAAAACATATTCATATATACATCTCTCTTCTCAAGATGTCATGATAAGTTGCCTGTTTTTTCCCGTGTTTCGTGATGCCAAACATGTAAGGATTGTTTAATATATTAACTTGATTAGTTGTCCTTATCTCTCCTTCGTGAGTGGATAATTGGGTGTTATTACCTAAATTATTGACAGTGATGATTAGTAATAGTTGACTTTGTATAGGCCCCTTTTTCATTATATTGGTAATATTATTAACATGGACAGAATTCAGAATGTTTGTCAATGCAATACAAAAATGGTTTCACTTTGTCTCTATATTAAGGTATTGTTTATGCGAAAGTACATAGTACAATCATGCTTAAATTACAAATCAGATAAAGAAAAGCTGTAGCCATTTGGGAATATTAATGTCTGGATTGGGAATTCAACATTCTTCTTTGCATTGGGAATTCCTGCATCTTTCTGAGTTTGCATTGAGAGAAAAAAGGCGTGTTCCGCCCTACTTAGCTTAATCAGAGGATTGGATTGCTTCAGCTTTGTTCACTGTTCTTCTTCCATCTTGTACTAAGATTCTCGGCTATATAAATAACATCACATCATTTTGCTCCAAATACAAATTTTACTTTATAAATTTACAACTTATAGGTACTCATATATTTTTATTGAAATAACCTTGGTAACAAGTTTGTGAATATGGCATCTTAACACCTTCATACAGACATACTCTCTCACACAGTGTTTATAACTGTTCTGAACAGTTTCCTGGAACTGCAAAACTTGAGTCTGATGCAGATATTTCCTATACTCAGCCCTGAAATAAGAATATACTTATATTGTACTCTGTATTTGTTGTTTATGAGTAAACATGTCTGAAGAGTGACAATGTATGATTGTAGAGTACATCTGTATGAAGGCAATCACTCTCAAATTTCTCATCTTAACAACTAAACATTTTGGACACAAAATCAAGACCTTTAATCTACCGTTAATAAACAAGTATTTATGAATTTGAAAGTTAATAGTAAATATTTGTGAATGCCACAGTACTCAATTTTATTGCAATAAATTTGCTAAGGTCAAGTTATGTAATCCTTTGAGTAAATTGACTAGAGAACCAGGGAACACATTTCTAGGTGAAGTGGGTGAAAAAGTCGTCGTCCGTTTGTTCATTTCACCATTTTTCAAAAGTTGAGCCAAAAAAGTTGCTGTTAATTTCTGGGGCCTGTCATTATGTGTGCCTTCGTGTAATCAAGCAAGACGTCCGAAGAGCATTCTTTGTATAAACATATCTATTATAGGGTTTTCCCCATGCTTTAAACAATATTGATCAATACACAGCCCCAAAAAGTTAACCTCCGCCTACTGTTTTTGTTAAGTGATATCTGATTTGATTATGGCGAATTCGTTGAGACTTTTCACTGTTAATGCTGTCTAGATTTTTATTGAATATTACTACCTTCATTTTCAGTATTGACTCATGTACATTAATGTTTACATCGGTTCCTTCATACTGTGTATGTTCATGCTTGATATTGATGTTAATTCAAGAACATTGGTTATGGATTTGATTTGCATTAAATTTCATGGGTCATTCTTTTCAGTGCTGCATGATTTGATAAAAAAATTTTAATGTAATATCAACATGTCATACCAGTTTCTTATAAGGTTATTGTAGGTTAACAGGCCATATAAGTATGTAAAATCATAAATGGAGTTAAGATTTATATTTTACTTTGAGAAGTTTCTAGCATTTGATGGACACATGGCTAAAAACTGTGATTCATTGTATGCAAACTAGTTTTCTTCAGTGTCCCACTAGAAACATGCTTTCTTTTTATTATGGATATATAAAACATCAACTGACAGGAAGTAATTGAAAGATCAAGTCATAAGGAAAAAAAACCAATGATGCATACGCGGCGCGTCCACTTCTCCCAAAAATCATGATCCTAACTTGTTCCCTAAGAACATTATTTGTTTATATTCAACTTGCTTTCAAAGTATAGCTTAAGCTTGTAAAATGAATGTTCACTTATTATTAACACTTCACAATTCACAATATTTAAAAGAATTTATCAAAATATTGTCACAACCCACTTATGTCTTGTTGTTATTCAGCTTACACATGTAATTGTTTGGTTATGGGAAAAGTATTATGTAACCAAGATTAGGAAAAGAATGCTGCTTATGTTCTTCTACGCTTGTCTGTCAATGAAACAATTATATGTTCAGTCTTATTCAAGTCTTTTGCTTGCAAAATGTTTGCATATGAAAACAAAAATTCTGAAAGTCTATACAAATGCTAATGTATATATATGTAGAGACTTTTACTGTTTGTTTTACTCATTATACAAGTACTATTATTGTCCATGTATATGCAAGCAGACAACTATTAACATTTCTACCTGAAAATTATTAATGTTTTATCATTCATTATGTGTATTGATGCATGATTTCTAATTTTTCTATTTTATAAGCTTTCATTGTTTTGTCCTATGACCTAATTAGTAAAATTGTCTGCCAGTTGATTTGAAATGACATATTGACTGTAAAGTATAGTGTGTATAGTATACAATCTGTTTCACTTTGTGATCCATACAAATTAGTGAAATTTTCAAAATTAATCAATTTATATTATATAATAATACCTTTTCTTGAAAAAAAATGCTACAAAAACATCACACATTAGTCATGAAGTATTCCAAATTCGTGCCAAATGCCTTTTTGCATGTATAGTTTATCATTACCTATCTAAGGGAAAACTGGAATTCCTTAAATTGTGCAAATTATGCGGTAATCTTTCAGAGTAAGAATGTGCTGCTTAAGTATGCTTGTTTAAAAACTTGTGAAGTTATTCATTAAGTGTCCACAGGTAATGTTGAAATTTGCACCAAAAGCATGGTGCTCATGAAGACCTTTGAAATTCATGCAGAACCCATGGTTCTTGTGATGGCTTCCTTTGATATTCACGCAGAACCCATGGTTCTTGTGGTGGCCTCCTTTGAAATTCACACAGAACCCATGGTTCTTGTAATGGCCTCCTTTGATATTCACACAGAACCCATGGTTCTTGTGATGGCTTCCTTTGATATTCACACAGAACCCATGGTTCTTGTGATGGCTTCCTTTGATATTCACACAGAACCCATGGTTCTTGTGATGGCTTCCTTTGATATTCACGCAGAACCCATGGTTCTTGTGATGGCTTCCTTTGATATTCACACAGAACCCATGGTTCTTGTGATGGCTTCCTTTGATATTCACGCAGAACCCATGGTTCTTGTGATGGCCTCCTTTGATATTCCCACCAAACCCATGGTTCTTGTGATGGCCTCCTTTGAAATTCACACATAACCCATGGTTCTTGTGATGGCCTCCTTTGAAATTCACACCAAACCCATGTTTCTTGTGATGCCCTCCTTTCAAATTCACACAGAACCCATGGTTCTTGTGATGGCCTCCTTTGAAATTCACACAGAACCCACAGTTCTTGTGATGGCCTCCTTTGAAATTCACACAGAACCCACAGTTCTTGTGATGGCCTCCTTTGAAATTCACACCAAACCAATGGTTCTTTTATGGCCCACCATTTTGCATCATTGCAGTTTTAAAAACTGCGCAATGCATAATTTTGTCCTAGTACAAACTGGTTGAAATTTTAATTGCTTTCCTTCCGATCAATAAACTGAATTGAGCTTCTTGATATTTGGTTACGGGCTTACATAGTTTATGCCTATGTTGTAGTAACATTGCCTGTCAATTTTGTAGAGTGTTGGACAAATCCCTTCCTGGACAAAATGACCTTGTGTCAAATTTTGCTAGGGTTGATGAAATCCCTCCCGGGACAAAATCTCCTCTCATGATTTTGCAAGTTGAATGACCCCTCCCATTGGGGTTGAAAAATAAATACATGTAAAACAATATGTATTCTGTTAATAATGTTGTGGACATTATGATGACAGAGGAGGGGGAGTTGTTTTGTCTCCCAAAAAGGGACTGGAGGGATTTGTCTGGCACCTAATCATGAATATGTATCAGGAATGTGTCATTTGTTCTGATATTCAGGGCTTGGGAACAAACTATCGTAACTGAGTTTTCTCCATAGCTTACTTACTACAGTTCTGTACCAAGCCCAGGGTATATATTGTATAATATGTCAGATTGCATGACAGAATGTTTGTGTATTATATATCCATTTGAATAGTACTGTATTACTGTTTCATTGATGCAAGTATAACTGATTTATCATGCATGCTGTTAAACACATAATGTTAGTTTGGAATGGAAAGTGCATGTTTTATCAATGATAGATCTTTCTTGCTAAATTTGATTTGAAGAAGTCTAACTTTAATACGTACGTACCAGTTAAAGTCTGTATTGTCATCAGATACTTTTACCTTTTTTGTTTTAATCAAAATTTCTTGTTCGTACATTTTAGGTTTTACAATCTTAATTCAATGTTTATAGTATCGATACTTTGTTTAGTTTGTTAATGATCATGTCTGCGAACAGTTCATGTCAGGAAAATTACTTCATACATTCTATGTATTTTGTCTTATTACTTGAATTAATGCATGGAGGTGTAAAGATAGTGCATTTCAGTACAATTTTTTTCATGTTTTATTTTTTTCATTGCTTGGGTGATATACTGAATGGCATTTGTTGAAAGACACAAATATTTGTTTATCTTTCATATTAATGACATGTTGAAACAAATTATCATATAATTCTAAAGATTTGTGTAAACTTATTGAAGTGCTGATGTATTTTCCTGTTCTTATTCAATTCATAAGCAAAAACTTCATTTTCTATTTTGATAATACAGTCAACACACATTATAGAGACCATGTGTGTACCCTGGATTGATATGGTTGTATTGAATATGTTGTTATATTGACTTAAATTACACAATGTGCAGACTCATTCTCACCAGATTCGTGTTGTTAAACAAATATTTGGTTGTAACGAGTGTTGTTGTAACAGGAGTTGACTGTATTATGTCTTCTTTGATAGGGTATACTGACGAATCTTGTTTACATTGTATGTGAGGCCAAAATTACAAACAGTATTGGTTAACTGTCTCACTTAGTCTACCTGTCAAATTGTTGCGATCCAAAAACTTCAACTTTCCCTCAGCAGAATAAATTTTTAGTCTCAATCTAGAGAAGCACTTTTAAACAAATACTTACTAGAAGTGTTGGTTTTGCAAAAAACACACCAAAGCATACCTGCCTACCCAACTGCAGAAGGTAGGGTAGGTAAGCAATTTTACGAAGATTCTTCTTAATGTGGCCTTTACAATGATTAAGTCTTGTGGAAACAAAAATATTGAGAGAATAAATCACTATGTTATATACAGGTCATAAAAATATCCTGGAATTTTGCTTCTCGGAATTTTGCAAAAAAGTCAACTACTTCTATACGAATGCAAAATTGGCCACAATGCTTATGTGTTACATAGTATGATGCATAGTTTTGCAACAAAAGGAGAAAGGATATTTTGGCCGGGTAAAGAAAGGCAATATTTGGTGAATTCGGTGATTGAGATGAGAACTTGGGAGAAATTTATTGATTCGATGATAATTGTGCAATTATACCCTTTTTTGGTTCACATAGTTACAAGCTTCCACGAGGTACCATGTAATCTTGAAATCGAACATAGAACATAGATATGTTAGGAATTGTGTTTCAGTTTGAGACAAACTTCGGTTGAGATTTTCAGTTCTTGAAACTGGTATGTGGCTTGATGAATATGCATTGATATGCTGATTATATATCATGAATTTAGTACCATAAATCATAAAAAATTGTGATATTTGTGTGATTAGCTAATGAAGAATTGTTATATGCTATGCTTCCTGTAATATAATCATCATGTGACTTTGATTTTGTTGTCTGTGATGTTTAAGGTTCAGCCGTAACTGAGGAAGATTTACGTGTCTCTGAAGAGAAATTCGAAGAATCGAAACAACTTGCAGAAACAGCAATGCACAACCTACTTGAAAATGATGTGAGTTAAAATATCCATATATATATATTTATTCAATTCATATTGGGCACATGAGCGTTGTATAATAAAATACAGGTCAAGTTCGATTTTGGTTAAAATCCACCAATTTTTGGTGGAGTAATGGCTCCTTTTCAAGTTAAAAATTGGTTTCCGATCAATAAAGCTCGAAAAGCCAATAGTGAATGCACCCGTGTCCTATGGACATATATAGTTAATAAATGGTGACAATGGTGAAGGGTCAAGGTCATTTCTTGAGATTAAATCAAAATGTTGTTTTTATTTTAAGGTTGAGCAAATAGCCCAGTTACAGTCATTTATTGAAGCTGAAACAGAGTACCATAGACAAGCTTTAGATATTCTGCAGGACCTTTGTGAGACTTTGGAGACAAGGTGATTATAAACACTGCTTTTAGGTCTCGAAGAAAAAGTGAAATACCGAAATAATGTCTTGGTTGGAAGGCTTGGATTTTATGCTTGCTATGTATCTTTTTCATGCTTTTGTACTGGGACAGAGATCAATATATCTGACTTTTTCTTGATTTTTTACTGCTAAATATTTGGATCGCAGTAAAGTGTTAAGCTCAGAAGGGTTACAGAAAACCGATGTATATTTCCTCAGACTTTACATTGCTATATATTAAGTACAAAATATTGGAAGCTAGAATTTAATAAATTGGAATTGAAAATGATAAATGAATGATCTTTTTTGCTAGAGACAAGCATTGAATAACTTTTCGAAATCTTCATTAATGTTTAACAAACTATGCCTTTAGTCAGCAAGGCCATCCTTAAAAATTGTTTTGCGTTGTGCTACCAAGCAAAATGTATGTGGGGAGCTAGGTAGGTGATTAATTTTTTATGTTATGTTCAATGGTCATTCAAGTTCCAGCTATTTATATGTATTATATTTATTCCTATTGGAAGCCTCAAATTTTCATTAGTAGGGGCCATTGTCAGGAGTGGTTAGGGTTATGCTAAACAAAAAACTGTTAAGGCCTAATACAGTGTGTACTCAATTGGCGATAATAATAGTCTTGAGTTGGAATGGTTTTCATTACTTACAGGCGAAACGAAGCAGCAGCTCGACCAAAAATGGACCACATTCCAAAGCGTGTAGCATCTTTTAAGCGTAGTCCATCGCCGTACGATGATAGTGACAGTGGCAGCTACAATTTTAACAGTGCCCCAGCATATGCCACCAGTAAGTATTAATTACTGAAGATTTTATAACTTTTATATGTTTTTATAGGAATTTGTTTGTTTTTACTAACATGTTTTTAATATTTGATCATATTCGGCATCATCAAATTAATTTTTTCCGAAGGATATGCCACTGGCTAAGTGATTTTAAATTACCTGTACTTGAAAGAAGGAAATAAACCATTTTCTGTTTATTCAGCCTATAAAATTCATGCATAAATGTCTAAATTTATCTTATCTATATGTTAAAATTCTCACTACCTAAAATTAAAAAAAAATTAAATATTTATAGGCCAACTTATATACTGTTGGCCAAGATATCAGAACATTATGTGATGACTTATTTGGCCTAAGGAGACCTTTTTACCTCTGAATCCTTGGTTTGAGTTTTGAAGAAGAAATGTTGTACCAAGAACAGAACATTCACCCTAGATTGTCTCTCATGCACTGTCTGCAGTGACCCTTTATGAAGTCTTGATAACATGGACACTTCATAGGAAGTAAATATTCCCTTTAAAACACATCAAGATATTTTGTTTATATGATATAAAAGTCTACATAAGGCCTAGTAACATTTGCATGTTTTCCCATTTGTAAATGGACTGAAGTGATTACATGTGACTATCAGGATTTTTAACTGTGAAATAATTGGGGTCTGGGGTCAAATACGAACATAACATTATATCAATGTATGAGACTTATAACATAAAACACATAACATAAAATAATGGAAATGTAGTGTTGATTCATTAATTAATAAAGAACTAGATATCATACAATGAAATCACTGAATGCCTGTTATTTTATCATTTAACTGAACAGTTGACGAGACATGTATGTATTTATATAGAATGATCGCATGCTGTCTTTGTACCAAGCTTGTAACATGTCATAAAGTTTCAAGAAGTCCTCACTTTAATCCTGGTTATGTTATAAGTATCACTTTTGTTTTGGACAATAGTATAAACTTGTTTCATTTTCTGTATTATATATATATAGTAATGCTGAAATGCTTTTTTAACTCGCCTGAGCGTGTGCTCAGAGTAACCTTTTGTGATTGCTTTACGTCCTGCGTCCGTGTGGTGTCCTTTGTTTGCACATTTTTATTCAAACAAAATCTTTTAAGTTAATGGACAGAATTTGATCAAACTTGGTTAGAAGCATCCTGGTATTGACGTCTACAAAAAATGTATTCAACACCAACCATAATTGGTTATAAACTTCCAGTAACTACTGCTCAGTAAACAATTAAAAATCCATGGATTTTATCGATGTTTCAAAATCCATGTCGAAACCTGATCAGCTCATTAGAATTGGTAACATATTGACTCTGTTTGTAACCATGACACCCATACTGATTTGTAATGTTCAAAATACCATATGAGGCATGATATGACATAGAATCTAGAAATATAGCTATCCAAAAAGTTATCCAACCTCATCAATACTTAAACTAACTTTGATGTGAATGTACTTTCCCAATACACAGAGCTACTAAGGACCTTACTCTTAAACAAGACTCAAGCTCAGACATAGGCTTCAAATTTGAAAACAGTTTAATTGTTTCTTTCGTTTTCATTCAATCTAAACAAATGAAATGTTGTCTGAATGATTCTTGTTATTTACTCTAAATTTGTGCCAAGCTTTATAAAAAAGTCATATTGTAGGTGCAAAAAGAACATTTAAGAGTTTAAAGTCTATCTCTGAGTTCCAGTTGTAAATTGTTTGTGAATAAAGCCCCAAATAACATCCGTTTCCAGTTTATATTGAGAGTACTACTTGTCAGTAGTGTGGATTATGGTGAATTAACTCTCTGATATAAATCCAATGTGGCCATGAAGGTGTACATCGTTCTTAGAAACTACGAGTATGACCTGGCAAAACAGTTTTTTTACTATGAACAAAGAATGAAATGTTTTTTGCCTTGTTAAGGCCAGCTTGGTATTAACATAGGATCATTAAGATACGGTATCATAAAAAGTTACAATATTATTTACTTTACTTTTATAACTTTCCTCTTTCTTTTCATTCACAGTTACAAAATACGGTATATTACATTTTATTCTTTCTGTATCCTTGGTATAAGTTGAATATCCCCCAATTTCTTTTTTATCTTTAAAGCTAGATATATGAGTTTCATTTATCTGTTTCTGGTATAAAGATATTGAAATTGAGGACAATATTGTGTAAGTGTAAGAAAATATTTCTTTGATACTTGGAAATTATTTATTTTTTAGTTAAAGGCATCTTATTTTACTATCATATGTTTAGTAGCTCACCTGGGGTCAAGATGGTCAAAGTGAACTTTTGTGATCAGTCTGTCGTCTGTCCATTCCTCATCAACATTGGCTTGTTGATGGCACCATTTTTGTGTAGAATGTTTCTCATTATCAATGCTATGTTATAAACTTTGGTGTAATGTATAAAAACTAGGTCACTACACCCAATTACAGAAAAAACCGTAACTCTTCTGAGGCCATAGTTTCCACTTCATGCGCTAGACTTAACTTGTCAGGATGTTTGTCTTTGCTTAAATTTGGATTGGTCGGGGTCAGAACTAGGTCACTGGGTCAAATCATAGAAAACCCTTCTGAACAATTTTGAGTCGACATTTTATGCTTGCAATACCTGGAACCTGATCTGAATGTTTGTCTATATGTAAAGACACCGCTCCTGGTTACTGAGTTTCTCTTATATTCAGGTGAGCCATACAGGACCATCATGGCCATCTTGTTTGAATTAAATTATGTGCTTAACATTATCGCTCATCCAGTTTTACTATTCCACCATATACATTGTCCCCGACTGGTGTTGTAACTTTGTTGTACTATATACATAGCATGTTTTATTGTGTTGCTGTGCAGGGCTTTTCTCAGCTGTGTTTATAGGCATTACTCTATTCGGTCCTATTTATAGAGAATTTCGTGTCTTTCGATTTTAAATTTTCACCAAAGTCTGCAAGCAAAATCTGATAAAAACTGTATCCAAAAAGAGCAAAACTGAAGCTCTTTCAATCACAGACAACACCCAAATTTGAATGGATACCAAAGTGTGTCTTGTGTTATGTTATTAAAGTTATCTTGTTGCATAAAAGTTTTCATAATCAAATTTCACTGTCATGGGTCATTTTCCCCTATAAGATAGAAAAGCCCTGATGTTATGAGCATGTCTTTGTGTTGTAAATTGTAATATTAACTGGGGAGTACTGTGAGATGATTTTTTGATAACGTATTTTTAATGTGTTTGTATTGTATTGTTACATTTGTGAACAGTATTATAGTGTGATTGTGGCATACCAGTCTTGTGATCAGTGATAGTTTACCTTAGGGAATCACATGGTCTCCTTGCTAACAAACCTATTGGACAACATAGTTATTTTTACTTACTACTTACTCATATACTGGAAGTGTTTGTTGGGTTGTTAGTGAACAGGTCACACAGTTAATAGCACCATTGTTGTGCCGAATGTTTCTCATTATCAGTGCAACTTTGGTGTAATGTATACAAAACTAGGTCACTTAAGACCCAATTAAAGAAAAACATCCTGAACTCTTCAGAGGCCATATTTTTTGCTTTATTTGCAAGATTATGGTCAGGATGTTTGTCTTTTTTTAATTTGATTCCATTGGTGTCAAAAGTAGGTCACTAGGTCAAATCATAGAAAACCCTTCTGAACATTTTTAGGCCTCATTTTTATGTTTGAATTACTTGGAACCTGATCTGAATGTTTGTCAATATGTATGAACTCCACACCGAGTTACTGAAAGCAGTTGTTGGGTTGTTAGTGAACAGGTCATACTGTCGGGAAAATTACTGATGGTTTCTAAATTTGTGCATACAGTTTTCTTTACTGAACACTTGGCTGTATATTTATCTGATTTGATAATCTATTTAACTGAGTGTTTTTAGAACATTCCAGTATAATCAAATATTAATTGCATTATCACCTTTTGATTATCTAAAGGTTAGTTCAATGTATTCGTTTCCTCCAGGCCTTTTGTGTATTGAGAATATCAATTAACATTAAAAAAAGTAAAAATCATGCATACATGTAATGTTTTACATTTTTATACAACACAATTCAAATTGTGTCTTAACAGATATACATGATCAAAGATTCTGATTGAACTTGAATATCTAGTTCCTCTGGTTTTGTTAACTTTCAATGTTTAATTACCATTTGGAATAATGGTGCATAGAATATAGCATGACATAAGGTTACACTTAGTGTCATTGTGGCATTGTAATCATATTACTTTTCAACAGGGTCTCCAGTAGTTTGGTGTTGATCTTGGTATAACCATACCAATTGCTATTATTGTCTCATCTGATCCATGACATACGGATTTATAAAAAAGACACGAATATTGATGTTAGTTGTCCTTGAGACTGAGAGCAAGATGTAAGGATGTGCCACTTGGTGGAAAGACTGATCAAAGTAAACTTCTTGTTCCTCACTGTTTCATAATAACCTCACATCTGGGTCAAGAAATGCTTCCATTATATCATAAAGGATTAATGGAGAAAGTCTTGTTAGGGGATATATTTTTAGAAAGAAATATAGTTATTAAAATCAAATACCTTGTGTATTTATAGATTCGGGACCAGCAAAGAAAGAGGCATGTGCTGAGGCATTGTACGACTTTGAGCCAGAGAATGAAGGTGAACTTGGTTTTCAGGAGGGCGACATTATAAATCTCATCACACAGATCGACGAAAACTGGTTTGAAGGTTCGGTTCGGGGCATGACCGGATTCTTCCCTATCAATTATGTCAAAGTGGTTGTGCCGCTTCCATAAAATGCTTATAAACTATACTCATTGGTATTGTAAAGGGAATTTATATGTATATATAGATTTGATGAGGTTTGACATCACTGCCTAAGACATATATGTGTTATGTTTACTTCTTGAATGGGTTTGGGAAAGTTACATATATATTATTAATTGCATAATGTCTCGTTTCATTGCTCAAACATTTGAACTGCTTTTGAAAATTGAATTTGAATGTTCAAGACTTATTCAGTGTGATAAAAGTAGCAATGTTTGACCAGATTTGTGCTCGACATGTGGAAGCATTACCAGACCAGCGTAACTCGTCGTATTTTTGACATTTTGCAATTTTAACTTGATTGGAGAGATTTTTTTAAACCCAATTAATTGTATAAATCTTTTTTTGTGAATGTCCATTGGCACTTTTTACAAGCTAGTTCCATTTGCAATTTCCCCAAAGCAGGTGATCTGTTTTTTTATTTACTATGTATCACAGGGAGCAGCCATTTTTGTAATTTGTAAGCATCCATTTGATTGGTTGATTTTGGTCTGGCCAAAAACTGTAATACATAAGAAAGATGGCCAAATATCCCAAAGTGAACGAATACAAGGAAACAGAAAAGGGACTCGTGGGTATCTGATAGTGAACAGGAATGCCATTATTTGTACATTCTTATACATATAAGCCGGCTTAAAAATCTGAATGAATTCTTAATTATTTTCTGGTACTGCAGCAACCATTATGTCACAATACTTAACAGGACTGCTAATGTTCGGGTCTTGTCCTGATTTCAAGCTTTTGAGTGTCAATGATACCTTAAATATTTAGGGTCTATCATAAGCTTACAGGCTTTGAAAAATAGGAATTTCAGGACTGGGCCTTTTTTCATCTGCATGTCTGCTTAATTATGAAGAAAAGGCTGATATAGGAGATGGTCAATGTATGTTGTTATCTAGTTAATTGTTTTAGTGTAGATTAGGTCATACCCTATACATTCTGTTAAACATCAAGGTTCGTCTTGATAGATGTACAATGTATTTTTAATAAAAATAATTCTCTAAAATTCTGATATTTAAATGCTTCTCTGTAATGCAAACTATGCTATATGTCTCAACTGTATTTGCCAGGTAGGCTTTACATTTATATGAAAGTTTGTTTGCTGAAATTTCTTCAGAATTATTTGTCCAAAAATAAAAAATAAATACTTTTGAAGTATATTTTTTATTTGCATTAAATTTATGACTACTATACAATTATATTAATCAGACACAAACATTTTTTTTCATTTCAAGTTATGTTGTCAATCTCAGATTTTGGTTAAAAATCATATTTATGTATTGTTTGGGGCTTATTTTTACCTGAAATACGGTATTTTTTTCCTGGTGCTTAGTAGAAAGTGTACGGTATGTAGAAGAATTGTATGAATCATTCCAGCTGTATCTAATTGAAGAAATAGCCATAAAATTAACAGCATTGTGACATTTGATGTTCATGTGTATTGACATACAGTCAACTTTCGTTTTAAGTTGACTTTCATTTAAAGATCGCTTCCTGTTAATAACTACTATGTGAAAACCTTCCCTAAAAATCTGCTTTTTTCATCATTGAAAAACTGACAATATGTCTGTACATTTGTACCTGTGAGTGGAAGCCACCTAGGAACAAACACCATATGAGCGCCGCTATACGATTTCCATCCTCTTCTTAAGTGATGTCCTATCCAGACAACGTCACATGTGACATCACCATGTACTGCAATAAGCAAAATTTGCCACATATGGCAATATGAAAACGATGTGACCACATGGAGTGAATATTGTTTCCTCCTTGCAAATAGTGACATCACATGTTGCGTTTTCTTGAAATGACTTCACTTACAGAAGAGATTGTAAATCCCACAGCAGCGATCATACACTGTTATATGGTTATGTTCTGCTCATGAAGGATGATCAGAATAGAAGGGTTTGACTGTGCATTTGATGTACTGAATACAAAATGGAAATATTTTAAAGACAGGTATAATGTTCTAGCTGTGTTTGAGATGGTGAAAGATTTGTTTTGACTTCAAGTGAAGTTGCAGTCTTATAACTTTAGCTGCTTATGAGCATTTCTTTATTATTACCTTTGTTTAGATAATTGCTTGCCAAAAAATTCTAGTATGCTTCTGATTGAGTTGAAGATGGCATTGTGCATAGAAGTTGTATCAAGGTCTCCTTACCCCCAAATGCTGTGCATATGTGGCAATGACGTCGCGACAGAAGTTTGTGGCAATCAGGTGATTTAGCACCTTGTTCTAAATTATATATACTCAGTATATTTAGAAACGCACAATACATGTATACAGATTCTCTCAAGTTTCATGGACTTATTTAGGAATTAAGGAAAAGGACTTTAAATCCAATTACAATCTACAGGTATTTTCATATAAATTTAGTTTCAAAAACTGTGTGTTTTAAATGCAGTGTGTAATATACAGTAGATGTGCCATTAAACAAGGTCATCCAATATGGCCACTGTGCTCCTGTTGTGATGTCATTGCCCCACATGTGCTGTGTTTGGGGTAAAGAGACCCCTATACTACACAAATACTTTTGTAAAAGGACTTAGATAGCTTTAAGGTCTGCTGCTATACAACATCAGTTAATTTGGCAAATTGTACATAATCAAAGTAAAAGAATTTTGTTTTAAACCATCTCATTGCTTGATATTTTCTGTATTATATAGTTAGAGAAATCAAATATTAAATGCTTTATATATAGAACATAGAATGTTCAATTTGATATTTTGGTTTTATTTTATGTACATAAACTAGTTTGCAATAGTGATTGTTTTATGCATTTATAAATGTTTGTTTTGTCTAATTTGTATCTCTCCGACATAATTTCGTAAACTGATCTATGCTTTGAACAGACAACTGACATAATTCATTTTTACAGTTTCATATTCAGTCAGGTCTGAAATTTTTGTGTCAGCTATTATAAATCTTATTTTCAATTATTGAACATATCTAATACAGTTAATTCCCCTTTACCACAATTAAGCCTGTATGGCCTAATTACTTCACTTTGGGGCGGAGACATAATTATGGATAAATGGAATCATTTTTGTAATGTATAGAATTTCTGAATGCTCATTTGTAGACTTCATTTCCTTTTGAAGAAAAAGTATTATCAAGCATGACGATCCTAGTTTTCCCCCATCACACTTCATACTGTAAGTATGTACAGACAGATTCATTTATTGTTTGAACTTGCCAATTCTTTTTTTAGCACTTCTTTTACTTGACCATACTACATCCAAGCATGTATGAATTATCATCTTAGTATTCTGTTAACTACAAGGTACTGGTAGAATCTTAGTTCCGTAGATACCCCCACCTTCTTTCAAAATGGTCCTAGTGGCAGAAGAGTAGAATGCCTGACTCCTGATCTTAAGGTGGTGGGTTTAAATCCCATGTTGGGGTGAGGTTTCACTATGCTCAGCTTAATCCCAGCATTAAATCCCTGTACTCGTTAGTAGTCCAGGAAGTAATCATCGAGAGTGATTAATATCAGTCATAAACTTACTCCGCTGTCGATGTAAAAAAATAAGTTTATACTAAATGTGGCAATTAAGTACCATTTATGTCCTAATTACATGATTAAAATATGATTATTTTCCTTTTTAGGCATTGTTTGAATACATAGGTATTTCATCCATTCTTGGATATTTTCTGTCAGACAAACTCGATACTACTATTTATCTAAGTCCCTTTATCATGTCCCTCTTAGTTTGAATGATATGCTCAATGACAATATTTGAATAGAATACATGTTGTTAGTGGCGTAGCTGCCCTTTACGCACAATACGCCATGGAAATCATCAGAATCAAAAAATATTAATGGCTAAAAATTAAATAAATACTGAGGGGTAATGGGGGTGGAGCGTTTGCAGAGGCCGTATATATTGAAATCATGAGACGATAACAGCTAAAAAAATAAGTACAATAGATAGAGCCTGGTTTACCTTATATTTTGAAAGAACGCCTTTTATTCCCTGCAGTATACAAAATGAGTTAAACAAGCCTCAATTTTGCTATACAAATAGGTTTCTCTCCTATAAAAAGGTCAACCACCCCTTTGAAAACTGCGCGTACACTTAAAAAGCCTAGCTACGCCCCTGGTAGTGGTATGAATTGTGTGTGGTTAGGGTGATCAGTTTAACCAAATGTTATATATGTTGTAGGTATTCAATGTCTAGGGTTATTATTTGTGTTATACATGTATGTACTTTTAAACAATGTATTGATAATAAAACTTGTGTCACATTTTAAGATCAGTTGAAATTATTGAAGCATGAAGAGGTGACTTTAAATGTACCTTCAAAACTTGTGCCATATGGTTAGATAAGGCTGTTTGTAGGATTTTAAGACATAAATAATTGTAGCACGCTATTTGGTAACATAAAATTTATATAATAGTCATAATTTTACAGTTTTTATGTGTGTTCAGTGATGAATAATATTGCGTTTTGAAAACTTGTCAAGCTTGAAGTACAGTTGGACCGTTTTCATTCGACTTTTATAAAATTTATAATACATCGTTTCAAATAGCCCATTTCAATTCAATTTGCTAAAGAAGATACATCGGGACCTGATATTTATTTCGGATGATACCAAGTATTGGGATAGAAGGTTGTCGAATAATCGAGGTCAAACTGTATATTTTCTCTTAGTTCTTAAATACAATTTAAAGCTGAAAACTGAAGACAATGTTTTTTAAGTATGAAAAAGAAGAATAACATGTATGAAGTCAAGCCAAAATGGCACATACAAAGTGCACAGCTACCCAATGTTGTATTGTCATGCTCAATTATTTTATTTTCTCAAAGACTTTTTGTTACAAAGGTTACCTTCTGCTGAATAAATTTGCAAAAACCACATGTGTACATAGTATGTAATCATATGTAGTTTATGTTGTTGATTTCATTATTTTTATCTTTTGTTGCCTAAATATTAGGGATGGGAATACTCGATTTTTTGTTAACCAGTTAACTGACAATTGTATCAAACTGTTAACCAGTTAACTGACAATTGTATCAAACAGTTAACTGACAATTGTATATAACTATTAACCAGTTAATTGACAAGTGTATATAACTGTTAACCAGTTAACTGACAAGTGTATAGAACTGTTTACCAGTTAACTGACAATTGTATAGAACTGTTAATCAGTTAACTGACAATTGTATAGAACTGTTCTCCAGCTCACTGACAATTTTCACTCAACAATCACATTATATTATTTCATCCAACTTCTTCTCCTTACCCATTTTATTCGAACATCCTGTATCAGTATTACAATAACTGACAAACTGCCATGGGGGAAACATATGTCTTTATTTCAAAAACAAGCTTTCATTTGAGTTTATTTTGATGAACCACAAACTGATAATTGGACATTCAAACGGTTAATCTGTTGAACGCTGATATTAAATACTTTTAAAGATGCAATATGAGTAAAGCACACACAGTAACTGTTTCACATGTCAGTAAAAATGTATGGTAACACTGTTTGTATAAGTTGTAAATTCTGTATTAAATAGGGATGGGGATTTACTGTAGAAATATCCATTACTTGGGATAAAATCAGGTGGAATAATGCTGATCTGTACTGAAACCATTTTAATTAACTTTGAGACATTTTTAAATGAGTATGAAATAGTCTTAAATTGTCAAGTTCATATCTAAGCTCTCAATCTGACTAATACCCCAGTCACACTGAGCCGAATTGTGAGTATGATTGCAATACGAAGTTAAATTCGTGGTTATTCGTAATAAATTGTTTAATTTATTTTTAATGGACTCTGTTGGAAGTATTCCTGCTTCATGTTGATTTAAAAATAATTGAAATGAATAAAAATTAGTGGATTATGCTTCCATAAAAACTGGGGTGAATACTCGAGAAGAAATCTCTCATTCAACGTGAATATTAGCTATAAGCATAGCTGTGATTTGTATTTTTGCTGTAAGTATGTGGGTCCTGCACACAAAGTTATAACCTGGTCCCATTGTGATTATTCCATGCGCTGATGACTTTTACCTATAATCTCTAACAAATGGCATTACTTAATTTTACTTCCATTATCAGCCAAGCGACAATATATGTAAACGTTTGCCCCATACCTTTAACGGCACCCCTCTTCACTATGAAACGGTTTGAAATAACCTTTGTTGGTACTATACCTGTAAACTTTAACCGCATATTTCTCATTAACATCACCTTGCCCCTGTGAAATGCCTGAAAAAACTTAAATAAAGCTTATATAGTATTTGAAACAAACATTTTTTTGTTCATAGTACATGTATTTGGCTTTCTCTTCTTGAGACTAACATTGGAAGGAATATCCCAATAATTACCTTTTACTGACTGCAGCTTTGCATGTGTAATGATTTACTTACAGATCTAACGGCTAAAAGGGTTATGATTATTGTATCTTATTGTTTTATATATTTTTTTTCATTTTTCTCCACACATGTTTATCTTAATTACATTTTTGTCTGTTTTTTGAGAACATTTTATTTTCGCTTTCTAGTGTGATTTTGTTTGTATTTAGACGATTTGTCATCTGTTGACTGGTCAGCATGAAAACGCTGCAAAGGCAGTGATATTCATTACCATGGAAACATTTGGCTTGTGTGATATGCAGTCTTGACACAATAGCCCCAGAACTGTTGATACATATGATTATACTTGTATTTTGTTTTTTCTTAACCATAAAGTAAAGTTGTCATGTTCAGATATTTAGCTGTGTAGTATACACCTGTCTGTATGTGTCTAATATGGAAATAAATATTATATTGTGTAGATCACCTGATAAAATGGTTTCAGTTTTATTTACCATTACATTTAGAGGATATTGCATCCATATTTACATATAAATTATTCATTTATGAATACGAATGTATTATTTATATCATGAACTGTAAATACACACTGTATCAGTGAAATATTCTCTTCTCCCATGATAGCAGCTGTTCGGCAATTGTGCCAGCAATTTATTTGTTAGTCCGCTAATTATCTACAAGATTCTACATGTTGCTATTGGTATGAAGTTGACAGTAGAAGCAGTAACAACAGAAGTAGTATTACTAAAGATCTAGCATCATTCTTATTATCACACAAAATGGCTATGACTGCATAGAACAACAATAACAACATACTTTTAGCCATTACCGCCAGTGCTAGTAATACTACTGCTGTTGTTGCTCTTCCTGCTACTACTGCTAACTTCACACCAATCATGTTGCCCTGAGCTTCATAGGTAATTTAAATAATACAATGTATGAGGATTGGATCATATTCGTTTGTGGAATGAAGGTTAGCATGCTTCTAAGTTTTCTGAAATTCATCTGTAATTTTTAAATACAAATATTAATGTTTTTCAATGATTTCAAAGTATGTTTTATCAAATCTTATTTTCGAATTACGGATATCAGTGGGTAGTAATAATAAAAGTCTCTGCAAATCTGAAAAAAATGTGATTAAACATGATAGCAAGAGTTACTGCTTTGTCCCATTATATAAATATCCTTAAACTGCTTTTTACCATAAAAAGTATTGAACCTTTTCTAGTCTAATTAAGATAATTACTTCATACTCGATTTATCAGCTGATGAGTTAGAATTTATCTGTTTCAATACTGACTTATTGAACAAGTTAGGTAAAATTATTATGTACAATTTTTGGTTCTTTTTTTGTTTGATGTTTCCAAGGAACATGTGTACAAAGCAGGGTGGGTTAAAATATGTGCATATTTACCTGTTGTATTTAATTTCTGTATTAGTCAATTTTGCACTATCAATCTATATGGAAAGTGTGACTGATATACTTTCTTCTGGAGTATTCATTTTTGTACTACACTCAGTTGTGTGAAATTAATAAAAAAAACTTTTCATGCAAATATTATTCTTTGTTTATTATATCTTTCAGTATGCTGTATTTGATGGTGTGTATACATGTACACTCTTCAATATTTATTTTGGCTTCCAGACTTAATCTTTAAAATGGCTTATTTAAAAGAATTTACGTTGTTGCAAAAATACCAGATTAAATACTTCAATGAGCTTCTGATAGCCTTGTTTGGTCCTAAAGTTATAATTACCAAATCCAAAACGTCAATATTAAATGATCGCTTTCCAATCACTTTAGATTAAGAGATCTGGTGCTATATCTTGGGAACTGGTTGTAGAGATTTCATTGAAACTTTCTATGAATATATAGATGGGTATGGGAATGATGCACATTAAAAGCGGTCACAATCCACATATGCATGACAGAGTTATGGCCCTTTGTTAATATCAATCGGCCATTTTCTATAGGATAAAAATCCGTCCAGAGCCATATCTTGGTACTGGTTGGACAGATTTCATTGAAACTCTATGAATATATAGATGGGTATGGGAATGATGCACATCAGAAGCGGTCACAATCCACCTAATTATGACAGAGTTTTGGCCCCTGTTATTTTTTAATGACCATGTAATATATGGAAATATCTGCCTGGAACCACATTTTGGTTCTGGTTGGTTTGATTCATTGAAATTTGAATATTACAATGGGTATGGGAATGATTCATATCTAATGACCAATGAATCCACTCGAGTATAGGCGAGTTAAAGCCCTTTGCTTCTTACAAACAGCCATAATGATTTCATAACGAGTAAATATAGATTTTTTACCCAAAGCAATCTAGTAATGGTTGGTCACATTATTTTGTTATCCCTACAGATGGATATTTAGATGATTTGGGGTTGTCAGTCTGGGGAATGCATATCAAATGCCATAGCCATAAACACCCACTTCTTCGAAGGGAGGGGGGCATGACAAACTCGTGCAGATGAACCTTTTATTATTATATGTCCTCATATTTACGTCTTTCACAATATTTGCCCTTTTTCTAGGGATATTTCATAACTAATTGATTTGTAGATAGAATGATGTCTTCCGGTATGTTAAATGAAATATAATGGTTTTTGCAACATGTTGAAAAATAAATCCTTCCAAAATTTAACTCTGATCTATGTATGCTATAATCATGGCTCTGTCTTATCAGAGAAACATTAATGTAAACCATTGTTTAGTGCCTCTTGGGTGAACGAAAACCCCATTTGGCGCCTCTTGGGTGAAAATATGATTTATCAGATTGACAAAAAACGCCCGCTTCGAGGACACCATTTAGTTGGTCAAAAATGTAGGTCAAAATTAATGTTGTCCAGCTACGCCGAAAAAACCTACCAACTGACCCAGTGCTAAAATTCATTGAAGTTTGTGTGACTAAGTAGTACTGCAGAAAACAATGCATTTTAAAAAGAAATGATCATTTACAAGATCATATGTATAACACGAAAGTCAACATGATTTCCAAAAAAATGTTGAGATGCATCTCGAGCTATATTCATTTAAATTACAAAAAAAAATAATCACATTAGAAGGACAGTTGACGATTTGCTTGGCTGAAATTTCAAGAACTGCAATACAGTTATATGCCAATTACGTCGTTAAGCAGAACAACGGACCCAATCATCATGTAGACAAAATCAT
Organism: Mactromeris polynyma; assembly: GCA_032209605.1. Taxonomy (NCBI): domain Eukaryota; kingdom Metazoa; phylum Mollusca; class Bivalvia; order Venerida; family Mactridae; genus Mactromeris; species Mactromeris polynyma. The sequence goes on along the minus strand of JASFXZ010000001.1, from coordinate 36,790,814 downwards.
GTTTTGTACTCGTGATCTTGTAAATGATTTTTCTTTTTAAAATGCACTGTGGCTATCTTCGATCGCGTAGTGACGATTTAACCATCGCAGATTTGTTTGTAATTTAAATGAATATATATCGTAATGCACAGTTCAATATATCGCACTACTTAGTCACACGTTGCGCATGTATATGACAGTGACGAGGTTAGGTATGGAAAGAAATAGAATAAGTTGCTCCAGGGAACGCCACATACATAAGACAGTGCCTCCCCACACAGACCTCCGTGAAAACAACTAACCATAAAACAAGACCACCGAGGAGGTTAAATGTTACATACGTTAGGGTACAGAGGCGCAAGGAATGTCCTGGCATACCATAAAGAATAACTAGGAGAATCAAAGAGGACAAACAGAAGACTTTAATGGGTCAAGAGTAGAAACATTATACTTAAGAACTTAATCATGAATGATATTAAGCAAGCTGTACATGTACCGACAGAAAGCCTAAATTTATTGACAGCTGATTGCAGCGCGTGCAGATGAGTAAATTTCACAGCTATTGTCTGCACGAAACATTTTAAATAGTCTATTTGAATACGAGAGTTGACGTTTAATCGTGGTTTTTTTTCATACGTAAATAATACGATTACAAATAATTGTGTACAACAGTGAAGAATATATAGTGTAGTCAAGAAGTCTGTGTTCGCAACAGTTCTAGTATATTACTTCACAGTAATTTGACTTCCTTGTTAAACGATTCATAGTGAACATATCTACGTTTAACTCCATATTTAGTTTTAGTACTCATACAGTTTTCCAACACTGCCACCCTAAATAGTCCGTTTTCAGCCGAACCGAATAACTGTAGAAAAAAAGTCAAATAGTCCGACTATTTCGCTGATACTACACGCGCTATAAGATAACACAATGGCTTTTTGCTTTGTTTTCTTTCGAAAATAGTTTATTCAAAATATACTTTTATAATTATATTATTGTATTGTATGTTCGGGAATGTTCATGTAGTTTTTTGTGCATGTGTATATACGCGTTTTGGCGGTGACCCCATAACTCAGAAAAAAACCAAAGCAACAAGAAATAGTCCGACGATTCCATTGATGAAACATAACACATCGGTAGTTTTTTTTGTTTTTTATAAAGAATATCATTTTTTCAATATATTTTTTAAAAATGTATTGTCTCGGGAATGTTGACATAATTGTAATCTTGTGTGTATGAATATAGCGTCGGTCCGTCGGTCGTGTTCTCATGGCAGCCATTGAAGTAGTCGTTATTTAGTGTCTCACTACTGATTCTTGAAAGATCAACGGTAAGTGTATTTTCGATTTGTATCTGTTGTATTACATGTTCGCCTCCTATTATATTTGTGAACTACTGTATTATTATTGTTTATGTGTTAGTGTCTACTGTTGATATTAAATTGCGTCGGTTGAGGCCTATATATCTTGTATCGGATGATGTACATGCGCTTCTTGCGTAGTAAGTATCCGCCATTTTTTTTCATTTTATAAACATCCCGTATTATGTCTGGAATTTTCATTATAAACTTGGGTGATTATAGGCTTATATAGCGTACGGTTATGATAATTTATTTATATAATTGTGTTGTAAAGCGAAGGCAGGAAATATCATTGCATCGTCGGTATTACCCGATACGGGGTTATTATTAAATTGTGTCGTTTGACTTCCAGGCTTTTATTATGCAACTTGGTTATATTTATTGCATGTGCTCTGTATAAATAAGAATATTAATATTTTTTTGCCGATACATGGTTATTACAATACTTCGGAGCGATTTTGTATGTTTATAATTGTAGTTGCAACGATATAATTACTGACCTATTTATTTTGTTGATTCGGCCCCGAGTCATTTCGCACTTTACTATCTTCTATAAATACAATACCGGTGTACACAAAACGTTTTTATCAAGATTTTTATTTGTCTGGGAAGCTGATCTTTAAATATGTGCTGTTAATTGGTTGAACATCTGACCTATTGTTGATTTGGTTGTTCCCAGTGCACTGCGCACACATTAGGTATTTTCATTCTCTGTTATTCATTGGTACACACCCATAAATATCTGTATTATACCGCTTATACAATTGTATTTACAACTAAATAATTATTGACTTACTTATTTGTTGATTCTGTCATATATTCTTCGGAACTATTTACAAACACTACATATTGGGGATTTGGACATCATTACATGTATTACGAAAAATTGCACTGGTGCAGCGAGTGATTCTATATACAACTCCCTTGATTACCCACTCAGTATGCTAACCATTATACCACTACAACTTACCTTCTAATGTTCTGATAAAGAAGCATGCTTGAAAACTCTTATATTAATATGTTGTTTTGTTATTTTATTTTCAGATGTCAATAGAACAACTTTTTACCAATAGAGGGACTGGACCCTACTCGAAGCCTTTGAAGGTGATAGTGGTCATTACAGGCGAGATCGTCTCATACCGTGATGGGAGAAACAATGACTGAATCACTGAACGTGGCCATTGCGGACTCAGAAAGATGTATACGGGGTGTTGTGTATGATCCCCTGAAATTTGCAAAATTCAGTGAAGGGAACTCCCTAGTTCTGAGAGATATAATTCGTAAGACGGACGACAATAATCATGCCATTGTCATCACGAAAAATACAAAAGTCTTTATAACTACGGATATTGACGTGCCGGACTACCTGGTGGAAGCGGGGAGGAAGATCATATACCCACCACCAGCAGATGTGGTACCAATTGCAGAGGCTGTGAGATCCCCACCCAGGGCAAGAGTGTCCGTTACCGAGAAAATTGTACAGGTTAGTTTTCATTCTTGTTCTGTTAATTACAAACAACAGGTGAAGGTAAATACACATTCACTAAAAATGTTAGTTAAGTTCCAATCAACCGCTCTCCACACTTTAGCAGCAACATTCACACACATAAAGCTCCATCATGTAAAGTCCAAAAGACCCATCCCTATGAAGTTAAGACTTGCAAATGTATACTGTTTTTGGTTATCCGTTAATATGGACACCTTGGTTTTTATGTCTCCTGTTTTTATGTATTCAGTAATTTAAAGAAAAATAAGTTCAGTCAGTTAACAGACTGTCCATTGATTTTTTGAGAGATATATGTCTATCCTACTGATAAATGAATGTTGCTTGTTTTGCTTGTTTCGCTTCTTTGTTTGATGTTTACATTATTTGTGTGTGTGTTAACTTAATGGATAATGTCCTATTATTTTCACTGCTATACCAACATAAACATTGTTGCTACCTGACTATGGACAGGTGATAATTTTTGATATTTATGCACCTCTTATTATTGGTTGTATATAGCAAAATTTAAACAGATTATTGTCACACAGCAGGTTATACATGTTATGGTTATTACTGATAGCTTTATCATGATTTTATATTAAAATTAGCATATTTTAATTGCTGTTAGGATTGACAACTGCCAACTGTTATTGTAATATCATTGTCTTACACATTTTACCAAATGTATCACAACGCACACTTGTTGTTTGTTTTTTATTGTACTTTAGCATACAGTTTTGAACACAATGGCCACCAATCTAGACATGTGATTACAAGGTAGTGTTCACCAATATTAGACTTAATACAATCGCTTTGTGTTTAATTACAGGAGGAGGAGACAAAAACCCTCAGTGTCCAGGGGGAGAGTGTGAACCTCAAATCAATCCATTTGGAAGATGGTAGTTTAAAGGTCCGGGTGGCCATATGGAGGGAGGCCTCATCTGTTGAATGTAGGCCAGGGGATCATGTAACAATAACAGATGTTACTACCAACATTTACCAGGGCGAGACAAGCCTACAGACTACAGTACGCTCTGAGATCAAGGTAATACAGTTATGAATTTAAAACTTATTAGACTAACTCTTGTGTGCATTTACATCACATATCATATGAAAAATCCCTTAGTATTTATATATTCACTTGAATACAGAAGGCAGTTGTATGGTATTCACACTGTTTATGCCACTAAGGGACTATTGTACTGCTTGCAATACTTCAGACACTTTTTGTTTCTGGTGTTGTTGTTTCTTGTTTTTCTTTGACTCTAGAACAAATTTTACAAGTAATACTTTAATGGAATATCCACTATCAATTGAAAATGTGTAGCCCACAAAATGCCTTGACTCACATTTTTTTCTAGTTTGAATGCAAACTAACATGTGTAGGATGTTAGCCATGATGGTATTTTGTAAAATATATTAGAATTAGTACATTGGGAACATTTAGAAATTGAATATTACAAATCAGCATAAACCAGGAAATAGAAATATTTTGCCAGCAAAACACATTTTGCTAGATGCAGCCAACCTAATATATGTAACCAAACACTGTATGGAACTTGGTATTACAGCGTACGTTTCTTATTCAGTAATATTTTTGGTTTGTTCTAATCCTTTACATTTTTATAATTGTAGAAGACTGATACACCAACAGTTGTGTCCAGGGTGTTGGTTGTTGGTGTTTCTGTTGAAGAGAGTGAAACAGAGTTGCTAATAGATGATGACAGCATCATCCCTGTGCCAAGTGAGCTGCTGGCTGCTGCTGTAAGCAGTGATGGGCCGGTCGACATTGAGATGCTTACAGCTGCTGGACCACTCACCCTGGTGATAACTTGCAAGGGTAGCGAAGTTTTGTACATTGGTTTGGATGAGTGAAAATATTGTAAATATTAGATTGTTTTACATTTGTTGCAGTATTATTTGGGAATAGGGTATTATGCACAAATTTGGAGATTTTTATTGCTTATTTTATAAATATACTAATGTACTATTTCCATATACAATTTTTCTATGCCATTCTCATTGGTTTCTTTTGTTATAAATGTTCATGTACTGTTAACAACTTAATATAAATAATATTCTTGTGTAAGCTTTTCTATTTGTTATACAAATCAAAATTTTGCTATCTTGATACCTTTTTCAGTTTATACCAAGTCTATTATTTCTACCCATTACTATTGATCTGGAATCTATAATCTGTACTATTTGCACAAATAATGTTTACCATGCCATTGATCTTGGTACTTCAAGTGCAAAAACATTAGTTACAAGAGCAAATGTTGTATCTAGTCTCATTATGTAATGTGCCCTATAACTAAATACGCTTTTTGTAAATAAACATTGTTGTGTTCATTTTTTTATGATGATTATGTCCTATTTTACTTAGTTTTACATGTTTTTTATGTCCGTATATATCTCTCATTGGAACATTACAATGATTTGCTAGATGCATAGTCAACCCTATTTACATTATTATACATGCATTATTTATTTTACCTAAACAAAAACTAAGCACCCTGTTACACTTACATCTACTGCCATAATGTAATGTGTCCTACAACCGTATATTCTCTTTGTAAATAATTAATGTTGTGTACAATTCTTCCTATCGGTTATGTCTTACTTTACATATAAAGGATGTTTATACAACGTTTTACATGTTTTTTTATGTTCTATGTATATATTTCTCATAGGAACATTTCAATGATTTGCTATATGCATAGTATTATTAACATTATGTTACTTGTATTATTTAAAGCATACAAATTTAATGCTCTATTTTCATAGAATGGCTTCATAATTGTTACTGAAACACACAAATATTTGGTATTTGTTTTTAAATATACACTTCACACTTCACTTGTAATAATTTTCTAGTGCAGATATCAGTATTTACTGATGTCAGAAACGTCACATTTTGCAGTCAGTAATAATATTGTCTATATGCCTTATGGTTATTCCCCTGACGTATGTCATGCCAAGATAAATACGAAATATACTTCTTATATAGGGAAAGTAAACTAGAACAGGCTAACAAGATTTTTTTATAAATGATGGAACCAAAATTATAAAAAACAAGATTATCCATGCACATACAATGTTTTTCAGAATGTATCTATGCATAATGCTTTTTTATAAAACCTTGTTGGCATGTGGTAGATTTGTTCATTATTTATATATCCAAGTGTTTCTATATCAAAATTAGGCAAAGCTAATACAGCTGTTTTCTACAGCATATATTGCCTTAACATTGGTGTGCATAATATTGTTGACTAGAGTTTTCCAATGTTTTGTATATTTTCCATTTATATGTGTCTCAGTGTTTGTTTATATGGAGTAACGTTAGTAGTTTATGAACAAAACTAGTGTTCCTGCTAATCACGCTACACATCATGACATAACAAATCCCGCCAAATGCTATGTATGAATACACTTACATTTTTATAATGTACTAAATTTAGAACTTTTTAAAAGCTATAACATTACGAAATGTAAAAAGTTAAAAATGTATGATAAGTCTGTAAGCCGGTTTTCTTGTGGTGCTTCTCATATGTAAACCCTAGATGTGTCATGCTAACATGGTTATATGCTTTCATTTATATACATTAGATACTTATGTTTATTGATTGTGGGTAAACAAATATTAGGTACAGCCAGGACTTTGTAACCATCAGTGTCGTATTGCTATGAATTTGCAAGCATATACCATTTTTTTCATTTTTATTAGACCAATTTATGAAGCAATCCTAATAGTTAGTTCCCACAATTACAATATTTACCTCTCTTGTTTTGGATTGTTGGCCAAATTGATAGGCAAATTATCATAAAGTTTATAGGGAGTATAAAGTAAATGATGCTAAACTAACCAGATATTAAAAAAAAACATTGTTGTACAAAATGTGTTTGTCACATGCATACTCTCTATATTTTCCCAATTATTCTATACATGGAAATTAACCATATATGAGCTCAACAGTTTGACCTATAAAAATGGCTATGAACAAGACGTGTATTTTGTACAAGTGGGAACAATCTATTGTTGTTGTTTAGTGTACATTATTATGTTTTACTTTTTATTGATGATCTCAGTTATTTTTAATAAAAGTTTAGAAATTTTACACACTGTTGTTGCCTATCTTGTGTTGAATATACAATTGTTACTGTTTATAAGCCATCAGTGGGATCATAGCTAACGTGACGAATGTATATGTCACGTCTCACAAACTCCACTACTACTGATATGCAGTAAAAATAGCACTAATAGATTTGTGTTTGAATTTTGTTCAGTTAATGCCTTTCCGACAGGTATGATCATTTATTAGTCTATACATGATCTACCTAGGTTCAATAAGAAGTGTTTCGTCAGTTTTACTGCAAGCAACAGACAGCTTCCACACTTAAAAGTAAGCAGTGTGGCGCTTGTCATCTTGGAAAGATGAAAATTTACAACTGGGTAGGCCTGAACATGTCACAAACCCATGACCTACAGATGGGTATTCTAGCATGCTACCAACTGCGCTAGCCATGCCTGTTTAAGTCCAAGTGGATGTTACATGTTATGATTTCCAAGGAATACTACAATGATATGGTAACAATATGGACGCATTTAATGCAATATTGTCTTAATCTGAATACTGTACGTCTCAGGTGAGAGTATGGATATGACAAATGCAATCCGAACTAGTAAGGCAAGGTACTACACCTATGGTTATAATTAGTTGACTTAGTACAGGGTTCTATAAGGTTGGGTTAACACCCAATCAACAGCTTGGATCATCTACACAGGATCTCAATAACCAGTACATTCCTTGGTTTCACTGCAAGCGATTGTAGGCTTCCCACTTATGTCAGCAGTGGGAGGTAAATGATTCAAAAAGGTTCCTTGACCAGATCACCACCATGACTAGCTATATACATGCAAAAAAGAAGAGTGGTGTGCATTGTGCATCTGTCTGTTAACATATGTTTGGTTTATTGGATGCAATTAGATCCAAATTATGATGTATCTAATATACAAGTAACATATTGTTTTTTTTTCGAAAATCAGCAAGATACCTCCCTACAACACTAGGAAATAACATATTTGTCCATTGGGCCTATAATTAAGTTTCTGAACACAGTTGTGCTCACAATTTCCTACCTTTGTAATTACACCTTAGCAAACAAGGAATGCTTGGAAATGCACACTATCCATGCCTCACATTCCGTATACATTACACTACACCTATATATAGACATATATTATGTTACAACGCGCTGGTTTTCAGGACTCTCAGTCCTTTGATTGTAAATGTCGTTTACAACTGCCATATTATAATATATTTGATGTGGCAATTAAAGGTATGGTTGATCAGTTGACACAGAAATTCTTTACTGGCATCAGTCATACCCGACTTCCACAGCGCCTCGCTTAGATAACATGGGTAAAAGGAAAAATACATGGGAACTGTAATCGTTAATATCTGAACAAAAGGTTTGCAAACGGTTTCCCATTGAAATATTTAGTATTACGGCAATACATATTCCGTTTTTCGGAAAGATTGTGAAAAAGCATTTTGGTCCGTTTTAACTTTGAAGACACGAACCATGGCTATATAAGCAAAGAAGGAAAATACGGGGTGGTCGGATTTAAAACCAAATATCTCAGTAAATAAATGGAAATCTAAATTTGTGCAAACGGTTTTAAAATCTTTATTCCCTAAGCTACACAAATAATATTATGTCAATTTGATGAAAAATAAGTAACTTTTTGTTCAAGGTTTCAAGAATTTTGTTAGTCTTCACAGCTTAATGATAAATAACTTTAATTCAATCTGTTTTCTTCTTTGCATGTTAAGCGTGGAAATGTACCTCACTCGGAAGTCAAATCGGTTATGATTATTTTTAGGCCAGCCAGCCAGTGCGTGCCGAGTTTTAACTGAACGTGGTTGCATCGTGGCAGTAGCGAGGCGACGGTGTAGCGGCAGCGAGGTATAACATGTCAGACGTGTCACAGGGGCCCGTATTACAGAAGCTTCTTAAGATATACCTTAAGAAATACAGAAATCTTAAGGTTTGTACTTCGGTAAGGATAAGGTTCAGGAAAATCTTAAGTACTATTACAGATCCAACTTAAGAGAAATTGAACTAAAATTTCCTTATCCTTATTTTTCATCTTAAGCAAATTCTTAAGACTGTTGCTAACGTACATCGGGTTTTCCCGGTCCAAAAATAGAACCGGAAATTAAAAAAATAATGCGTGCGCAGAATGTAGCAGACTTTACTCTTAAACTCCAAGCAAATAAATGATTTTACCTAGTTACGTTGTAACAAGTACAATCGTCATTTCATATAAATCTTTATTTTTGTTGCATTATATTTGAACATTTTGCATTATAACTGATGGAAATTGACTGTATGTTGTGTGAGAAGTTTTGCTCAGTAATCTGTATGATATAACATGAATAATGCAGTCGGTAAGTCGTGATCTAGTTGTTAAGGCGAATTAGTACCAGTAATTCAGACTGAATGAATCCAGCATGTCCTTGGACATGGCACAAGCACAACACACACCCAGTCCATCCATACCAATAATAATATAGATACAATATGCTTGCTCTTTCTTATAATGTCTTATAATACCAATGTCTATTAAGACGATAATGTTCTTTAACCATTGCTACAGAACGATGATTGTTTTCAATCATTGAAGCAAGACATAACACAAGTCAACAACATACAATACTTATGCACCAGTCAATTGTAACCACGCCCCCCCCCCAGGTCCGGGGGTAAACCGGGGATAGCGGGGGAAATGGGCAGTGTGTTTACCTTCCAGGTGGCCCCGCAGTACCGAGTGAATGCGGTGGTTTTGTTTTCGCGCCGAAATATGTACATTATAATAGGCCTTACCTAGGATGTCCCCGGGGTGCGTGGGCATTTGGCGGGGATTTTACCAGCAGTTTGTCCCCGCAGGGCGGGGATTTTACCTGGGATTGGCTGGACCGAAAGTCAAAGTCCCCGCTATTCCCCGGACCTGGGGGGCCGTGGTTACGATTGACTGGTGCATTAATCAAACAGGATCACACGAGTTCACCAAGGCACAGTCAAGAGTTCCAATGTTGTCAATTACAGGTAGATCTTGTCCATTTTCAATTGTCAGGAATTCAACTGGTAATGAACCATTAAAGATGTTGTACTTTTGTCTATCACCATTTCAACATGAAACCTCATATTAGCCAGTTTCCTTGTCGACTCCATTTCCAGTGGAGACATTTGACGTGTTCGTTTAGTAAATGCAGGGACTACAAGTGCACACCTAAGTCCCAACACTGGCAGCTAATCAAAGCCCCTGTCGGCTAACACTAAGTCTCCGGGTGAAATGTTATCTAGAACACCCCTGTGCTCAGTAATGTGGTTCTACCACCCCAAGCATTCGAAATGCAAGAAATGACACCCTGTGGTGTTATTCCTTTTAATTATGCGCTGAAGTAACGAAGCTTCAAAAAGTCTGGATTTAAATGCTATGAATATTGATTTGGCTACAGTAATTGTTGCCCCACCTGACCGGATTGATTAGAACAGTTGTTCAGTTAATGATATATACAAAATGTTTGAGGAGCAATTAAACAAATGAAGAAAAAGAGCAAACAGTTACCATATGAGCGCCGCTGTACGATTTCCAAACCTCTTCTATAAGTGACATCATTTCTAGAAAACGTCACATGGGACGTCAACATGTACTGACAGTAAGCAATACTTGCCCCACATCTGGAAACATGAAAACGAAGTGACCATATGGAGTAAACATTGTTTCCTGCTTGCAAATAGTGACATCACATGTGGCGTTTTCTTGAAATGACGTCACTAGTATTACAGAAGAGGTTGTAAATCCCATAGTGCTACCAACGCTCATATATGAACAGAAAATAACGCACAAAGCTATTTATCAATACGAGATGCACTGTAATAAAATTGTAAAATGTAAAAAAGTAGCTTAGTAAACTGGGAAGAATACACAAATTACAGGAAGTTGGTAAATATACTGAAGAAGAAATATATGAGCAACTATTTTTAAGAACGTTGCGTTAGTGATGCAAAATCATCTGACTTCTGGAAAACATTTCAAACTTTTCTATCAATCAAATATACAGGAGATAAGTTAAATATGATTCTGAATGAAAATGACAAAATTATATCCAAAGAAGTCAGTTGGAAAAGATTATTATAGCCTATAACCCAGATACTCATCCAAGCTTGGACATGATAAAGAGATACAAATGTAATGTAAAAAATGATCTCAAACGTACAACTCAATGTCAAGTCTCGTAAATATCTCTAGATACATTTTTTGCAAAATTATTGAAAAATTAGTAAGGCCGTCCTTGTAGAACCCCTGACAAACTTAGTCAATTTCTCCATAAATACCAACCGATTCGTAAGTTTAAATAAGGCTCAAGTTATTCCGTCGTATAAAGAGATTGATGCTATAGTTAAATCCAAATATAGACCAGTAAGTATTTTACCGAAGACTTTAATTTTTATAAAATGTTATTAGACAGAAAAATTAAATATATATACTTTGATACTATCTTTAATATGTTTGTAAGTGCTTTCAGAAAAAGACATGGATGCCAAAGTACGTTGTTAAGTCTGCTGGAGGACTGGAAACTGGACGGAAATCCCTATTATAGTGGCTGAGGTGCTAATGGAATTTTCAAAAGCTTTTGACTGTCTTCCGCACGATACTATTTTGGCTAAGCTATCAGCATATGGTCTGTCTGAGATTGCCATCAGTCTTCTGCAATTTTATCTGTCACACACAAAACAACATATAAAATAGGAGTTTGCAAGTTGTTATTCGGCGTTCTTCAAGCGTCCATTTTAGGTGCAGTACGATTTAACGTTTTCAATAATAATATTTTTTTACTTCATAAACAAATCAAGTCTTTATAACTTCTGTAAAAAATTTGGGGAATATGTATATTTTAACCTTCATATCAAAAACTTGTGCAACAAAACTGCGATTCAGGTAAACACATCGGAAAGAAACCTTAGCAAATTAGGTAAACTTCAAATACTCTACACATTTACACTTTCAAACTTTAATTTTGTCCTATGACTTGGGATGTCGGCTCTGAAACAAATGTTAAGACATGAAAAAAACTAGTTATGAAAAGAACAGCGAAACCTTGCAAAGTCACCTTCCCGCGGTACTTTCAGTACTTTGAATTACGTATTTGTATCAGCTCACCGATATGACATTTTAACGCAAGCTAACCGATCATTTTACTGCGCTACAAGGAAGAACGGAGGATAGTGATTCGGATTTCAGTACACGAGTCGTGATAAAAGTGACAGTGTTTGCAGTTAGTATGACAACGCGAGGAATGTGATAAGTTCCTTACTATAAAAATATAACTGAAGGTTATTAATTAGTGTTTTATTTATTAGTGTCCATCGGAGATATAACACCAAATATTTACCTTAAAACTAAATTTGGTAAATTAACCGTCGTAATGGGATCAAACTAGGAAGGATAAATGCGGAATACTCAACGTAGGAGGTGAGAATTATGCTGGGTTAATTTCTTATATATGCATTTCATAGTTTTCTTACTTCTAGTGTTGCAGATTTTACATATTCTGAAATCAGCTGCTAATTAGTTCACACTCGATCTGATCGAGGCTGATAATTGTTTTTCTAATAATGATATTTTTAGATGTGCATTTGCGCCCTTTTTGTGAACAGAACAGAACATAATTATAGTTTATTGTTGACTTGAGCAATTACAGCTCATCATCATAAACACATATTGACACAAATACATCAAAATATTGAATAACATCAATTACATAGTAATATGTAGAGATGAATATTACAGAACATAACAGAACATACTTTTTATTTAGGATTTATACAGTGCGTTTCTCATCCATTACATAAATAAATACATACAAATACATACAAATACATACAAATACATACAAATACATACAAATACATACAAATACATACAAATACATACAAATAAATACATACCCAACAATATCGCTTATCAGATAAATCCAGTCGATGCAGATCGATATCGATGGGGCTTTGTCAGCAGTCAATTGGTCTGTCGGTAGTTTCCGTAAGTGATCGTAAATTTTCCGATGATCAACGATCGATAACTGGTATAACACATTAACATGTAGCCTCGGGCTATCTTAGATTTATGTATCCGATAAACGGTTAAAACATTGTGTATAAATATCATAAAGAAAAAACATTTGGAGTTCGATTTTGTTGATGAAACCTGGGACCAATAAGTATGGGTCGTTCTCCAAGAAAACGGGGCTTAATGACAACATTTTCGATTTTCAGGTTTTCACAATTTCTGGTGCCTCATACATTTAGACTTTAAAAATGACTCTGTACTATTTTATTTTAATTTATAACGTTTTAAAGATAACGTAATCGATTAATATGTGTTGATTTACATTTAAACAAACAATCTGATAATTATAGACACAGTACTAACAGTTGTTTAATTTTGAAACTGATATTCTTACAATTACGATATCAACTTGATGAGAACACTTTTATTAACACAGAATTAAGTGTAATACATTGTTAATTAGAACCATAATGTTTGTATTTTTTATCTTTTATATTTCTCGAAAACATATGTTGTTCAATGGAAGTGTATCTCAAATGTAAGAAATTCAGGCAATATATTTCGAATACTCGCTGTTTAATATTTGCTTTATTTTGAATCGGAAGACAGGATATTCTTATGAATTATTTTACTCAAACATTTTGAAGCTGTTCCAACGAGTCACAATCAGTACGGTGGTAAAGTTTCTTCATTGACGTAAAAAAAACCTATCTACAGGACACCTTGCATGTACAATAAATATATTTTTTGTGTTGACATTATTTAATTGTTTTAAATTATTATATTAATGCTATTTATAATGTAGTACAGATGTTGCAATTGTTTAGACAAATCACCTGTATAACTTATATAAAATAAATTGAAAAGCATTAAATTGATATTCATTTTATAAGTTTTATATTGTTTTTTTCTGCAAAAGAGAATCATGCCGTTAATAATGCACACGTAATACTCAAAGTATACAATTCGCTTCAATGTCGTATCTTCAACGTAAAAGGGCGAAGCTCGATTTTTTTGCACAACTTATCGTTTATGACTCTTCATAATTATTACTAGTTATTTATTATCATATCATTGCTTTGCTCAGTAATTGAAATGATATTATTCAATCCTTAAAATTTCAGTACCAGGCATTAGTATAGTCAACGACGTAAACGGTAGAAAAAATCAACAATAAAACTAGAATATAAAGTCCTACATGAATGATTATTATTATGTTTTCATGGATGCTAGGTTCATATTTCAAAACACAGTAGATCTATGAGCGTAGAAAAAGGCGTGAATCAACCATGCATGTATACAGGCCCGTAGCTTGAGGCAGAATTAAACCGAGGCAATGAAGGCGCGTCTGAGAGTGTCCCCCCAGCGGAATGCGTATAGAAGGGTTCACCTGCGTTTTCTGGTTATTTAATGTACCAGTGAAGTGATTTATCAATTGCAATTTTGTTTTATTTTAAAAGTATGAATCGAAAGCAATAGCAATTTTTGATGTCCCGGAGCGTCCCACAGCTAAAAAATGTCAAAGTTGTCGATTGGCATGTTTTTGTGTGCAAACCAAACAATGTGCCAAACCATTAAGACTATCGTCCTCCACGATTGCTTTAGAAATTTTAACAAAAGCAGCAGCCTCGTTGTGCCTCAGCATAGCTACGGACCTGGTATATACAAATTGTCTTCCTCCGTTTACTGAAGAGTAACATATAAAAAGTACTTTATTATTGAACCAGTAACACCCATGCATATAAAGACGATACTTTTCTTTAATCATTGTTGCAGAACGATGATTGTCAAACTCATTTATATACTTAACTTACACATAAAGAAAGAACTAAGTACCCATAAATGTGGTTGGTATGTATCCGGGTTATTAAGCACCTGTTTAATGATCAATAAATTTAAATGAAAATAGAACACGCTAGTCGATGATCCGTGACATTGTGATTTATCATGGAATGTCATAAAGCGGCTTATATATTTTATGTAAAAAATGTATGCAAGAAGCCTTTTTGCACATGTAGTAAGGAATGACACTTTTGAAGAAGAATTGGATTTGTCTTTCATATAACAATTTATTCGTTTTATTAGTTTGTTTTATAAGTTTGTTTTACTTGTTCTACATAACTGATGTAAATTCCTCTTCCGTTAGTTGTTTCCCCATTTTTTATCGATTGCTTTAATTAATGATAAATATTTAAGAAAGTCACCATTTTCAATGGCATATACGTTCTGCATTTGTTCAAAGGTTAAGAAATATTTAGTTAAGAAGTCAAAAAATGTTCGGTGTATAAGTTATCTCTTTCCAACCAATTTTTATGTAGAGACAAATATCCATTTGTCTGTTTTATGTTTGAATTATTCGATATAATTTCTTTAGGAAGGTTGCTTATAGAATGTTGCTTGATTGAGCACCAGGATGCAGAGAAATGTAAAATTAATTTTCAGTTTATCTGCATCTGTTTTACAAGTATTATACGTATTTAAAAATATTGTTTCCGTTTTTTTTAAGTTCAATGTTATAAATTATTTTGCTTTTAGCATTATTTCCGGTATGATTCTATTACCTTAATTAGTTTTATAACCAGGATTAGCATTTGTTTCTAGTTTCTTATCATGTGTATAAGAGTATGCTTTGTGTAATATATGTTTTATGTCTCTTATAACTCTAATTTAGAGTGGCTTTGCATATTGTTAATTGTTTTCATTATGTGCATATGAGTGTTATTTATACAAAGAAGAGGCTTTAATAAACAAATATATATTTGACCTAGCTGACCTTGACTGAATTTCAGAATGAAGATATCTAACATTTTCGGTCCTCCATTTTCATATGTTTGGAAAATCATATTTCGGGATATTTTATGAGGTTAAGAATCTCGAAGAAAGTCAAACATAAGAGTTTTATTTTTTTTAGATTCTCTGTTATGTTAGATTATTTAAAACTGTGAGTGGGTACACTAATTCCGGGAATGCAAATATTTTTATAAATAAGTCACACAGTAAACTATCACGGTTATATATATGGTTTATATGTCCGTGCTATTACGAATTATTCAAACTGATTTATAAATCCCTCTGTATGATGATAATAAATGAAGTTGTGGAATATCAAGTATACACCACATACATTTTAAAACGATGTTTCTGTACTATTATATATTATGTTCAATTTTATAATCACTGCTATATCTTTGCGCTGAGTAAAACAAAATGTTTATCACAATTGAAATTAAGCTGCCGCTAAAGAAAATACTACGACACAAGAGTCGCGATATGGTCTTCTAGAAGAAATTAATTTCATGAAGCTCAACACTATATACAAGTAACATAATTATATATAAATGCAGTCTACACTTTACCACCATAAACCATGGTCCAGTGAACAGTTTGATTGAGATAATATCTTAAGAGACCACATGTGTGAAAATACGTAGCGTTCCCCATCTACTCAATGCAAATTAGGCGACTGGAAATATCAATTTGGGCCGATGCGATAAGCGATATTGTTGGACATGAGTACTTAATTTTAAGTCAAATGTCATTGAGAATGTCATTCAGCTGGTGATGTTAATGATGCCACGGACCTATATAGGTCCGTAATGGTGCAGACTAAAAGAAATGTGAAATGCTGCTTACAGTCATAACCACTGTATTTCTAATGTTCATAATTAATCTGTCTTGATATATTAAGTATTCAAATTCATGTCTTAACAGTTTAAAATTAGGCTTAGCAAAAATCAAATAATAATATTCAATTTTAAGAGTTGTATGACATAGTTGATACTGTACTTTAAATGTAAACCATACATTTATATTCCATGTACAATTCCACATACCCACTATTCTAATTCCATCTGCAAATTACCTTGAACTGAAAATATGATTTAAACAACCTTCCCACCCTATACCCAGTATAATGGATAAATCGATAATGAAAGCCTTATCGAATTGGGTTTATACGTGCCTTTGGTTAATCAACACAAAACAGCACAAAGACAGTCATTGCATACATACACACATACAGAACAAACATACATTCATACAAACCAAGGCCCGTATTCAGAAACATACACTACACTCATACTCCACTCACACTCACCCAAGTGACGCTCGAGTGTAGCTGAAGTGATGGTCGAGTTAGTGGTGGTCAAGTGAAGATTTGGTATCACACTCGACTCACTGGAGTAGCTAACGGTCGATATAGACGTAGTTTTCATGGTCTAATGATTGAAATAATTGCTGTATCGTGCGTTATCCAACAAGTCCTTTGTTTTTTAATGGATGTACCAAAGAAATGAAACGATAATTATGATGATATTTTTGTTCTTCATTTTCAATGAATAATGAATATTACGCTCAAACGGATTTAAACTACATTAAGTTTTAGACAATCTTTTTTTGCATTTAGAATATTGATGGCATTTTATTAACACATAACATAATACAATACACAATTCGTGTGTTAGTTATTTGTTTGTACTAACAAATATTGAAACTTATTATAATATATTAAATTGAGCTATTGATGTATAATAGTGTAGTTACTTTTAGCGAATAAATTGTAATCAATTCGAACATGTAAAACAGTAACAGCTTGAGTGATAAAAGAGTCAATTTTATTGTAATTAAAACAATAAATAATCATCAAAACACGTTAAATAGTCAAGTTAGTTTCAGATACAAATGTAAACTACAGTATAATGTATCATAAAATTGTGGCATGAATACATGATCGCATTATATTATTATACCCCGCCGAAACGAAGGCTTTGGAGGGGATATTGTTTTGCGTTGTCCGTCCTTCCGTATGTCACACTTTTTCCGTCCGGAGCGTTATCTTGGAACTGGTCGGACAGATTTCATTGAAACGTTCTATGTATATGGGTATGGGAATTATGCCCATCAAAAGGGGTCACAATCCACCTATGAATGACAGAGTTATGGCCCTTTGTTTTTTCCTCCAAATAATCATGTAAGCTATTGAAAATATCTGGCTGGAACCACATATGTGTACTGGTTGGTCAGATTTCAATGATAATCAGTTTTAAATAAACGATATGTACGTAGTTTGTTGCCTCCTCGGCCCGATGGTCCTGTGACATTATTGACTGATAGCTTCCAATCTACACAATATTTTGAATGTAAAACAGATGTAATTTTATCAACAAGTACATGTTTAGGAAAAGCAACATTTATATCACAGAAATCTTGTAAATCACAGATATTCAACATATTTATTACATCATAAAACCAATTTTTACATGATCTATTTGATAAAGATAAAGAGTTAGCCCAGAGTGCAATGACGGACATTTGCAAACATAAAGATTTGGGTGTGGGGATAGTGATCACACTTTATTATTATGTTACTATATAACAAAAAAGTATACCACGATAAGTTGAGAGTGACGTCATGCAATGTTTACACGGTTTGACCACCTTTATTGAATAAAATAGGTAAATCAAATAACAAGGAAAACTATTTATTGTGATATCTATTTCATAAAACTAACAGCCCTGATAGCTCAGATGGTAGCGAGTCCGCGCCTTACAATGCTAATTAAGCTCTATAGTTTTGAGTCCGAGTACGAGACCAACGGGAGGTAGTTTTCTTTTCATTACAATATTATATATTTCGTTGGTCATCTACAGTTGTACTTACACGACTTATACTAATTAATGTTCGCTCGAATATCATTAATTAAAACATTGTATAGCATGTGTATTTATAAGCTATTAACTAATAACGATATGGTTTCATGATTTTTGAAGTGTGCAGTAGATTTACATGTACATTTATCGCTACACACTCATATTGAATAAAGTTGACTACTCCAAAAACAGAAGGGGTTCAAATGAACATTTTAGCGACGACGCTATAGCCATCATTAAACACGTTTGGTTTAACAACAAAGTAATTAGACGATAACAAAAAAAAAGTAAACAGACAGAAACGACAAGTAATTGACAAGCAGTGAGTAAGGGATAAAATTCATATTGTCCATAAAAAAGTGGAGGCACGAATGTGTCTCGAACTCACACCGTATCTATTGGTCGAAGTTACTAGTAAGCGCTACCAATTGAGCTATCGCTACTCTCTACTTTGAACGATATTTCATCAACATTTAATACTAATCCTGAAGATAATAGGTATGATAATGACCGTAAGCTGCTTTACATGTATTGGAAAGTGGGTATGGTCGTGTTTACTATCGACTTATCTTAACTGAGTTTATACAGCCCGTTATATCAAATATTGTTTTGTTTTATATCGTTTATCCAGTTAAATGTGTCACGGTACGGATGAGGGGAGAGGATGTGTAAGCGGCCGGGTAGCTCAGTCGGTAGAGCATTCGCCCTGTAAGCGAAGGGTCCCGGTCAGGCTGTGACAAATGTATAAACGCTTCTAAACATGAATTAATAGGCAATATTTGAATATTCTAAACTATAAAATTAAACAACATCATAGAAAAATATATTTATTGTAATCAAGTTTTACTGTTATTATTTTTTGTCCAAACAATTGCAACATCTGTATTACAATATTAATTGCATTAATATAATAATTTTCACTTTTAAGTATAAAGTTAAACAATAACATAGCATGAACTATTAATTGTAATTAAAGTTTACTGTCTTAAATTTCACGCCTTTACAGATAAAAAAGTCAATATATTGTCACACCAATATTTTATCTCAAGTCTATTCTATAAAAAGTCATATTTCCCTTAATCCTTCCCTATAAGCGCACTCTATGTTAATTAACAGCTTGTATAATCGCCGCATCCGGATTTATCATCCACACTGGATCACCGGACGGTGTAGATATATTTAATGGTATCTCCCAGCATAGGGTCTGATCTCTTATCAGTATAATCGGTTGTCATACAGATAAGACTGGGCATTATGGTCAGGACCGACAACTAGAGGTCTTAATTCATCGATTTGTCTCGCTTCTCAACCTCAATGAAAGTTGGACATGGATGGTCTCGAACTCGGACACAAAACTTAAAATTTGATAGCACCATAAGGCACGGACTCGCTACCATTTGAGCTATCACGGCTGAATGTTTAATGAAACCAATATCACAATAAATAGTTTTGCTCGTTATTTGATTGACCAATTTTATCAATAAGTGGTCAACCCATGTAAATATTGCGTGACCTCACTCTCAACTTATCGTGGTAAACTTATACTTAGTTGCACCGGTGAAATCGTTCGTATTTGTGCCCGACACAGGTACCCTGTCAGTATGCTGTGATTGCCACGATTGGACTGGTCTGTTCACTGAATGTTGCCTTCGTGAACGGGATCGACTTTCAGGCCCGGATACAGAAATTCCCGACTGGGGGGGGCCAAACATGATGAAAATGCCCTGAACTTGAGGTGCACAGCACCGAGTGGGGGTAGGTTCGGGAGGGTTTTATTCCCCTCCTTTAAGGGGGTCCGGGGGTCTCCCCGTAACATTTTTTCAAATATTTGTATATGAAATGGTGGCTTCTGTTGTATTTCAGGGTCAAACTTTTAAGACTTATTCTCGAGAATTGCACTAGTATTATCTTGTAAAAAATACAGAACGTCCAAATGATACAAGTACCAACATTTTAACAAATTTCCAGGGGACAGCCCCTCCTGTACCTACTCCCAGTCAGCCTTCAGTACAAATCCTTGTCACAAGTGAATAAGGGGCCATTTCGTCATAAACTCTGAAATAGTGTAGGTATTAAAACTTTCGGGCTGATTTGGCAGAATTTGACTATTTTTAATGTCCAAATTGAACATTAGCACACTTATAAACTGTATTAACTGGTTATCGCCTTAAGTACTAGTATATACTTAAACTACTAACAGGTTTATGTATGCTCCCTGAAATACAGGGCGAATTTGTTTTGCAAGACCTAGTTAAGGTATGAGGTTTCAGTTTTGTTGTAGTTTGGTTGAAAAACTTAAACCAGTTATGATTAAGATTTGCAAACAAACAGACGGTTTAGTCGAATAAAAATGACCCATATGATTTTGATTGTATACGAACTTAGTGTCAGAAGACCATAACGATTTAGTTGACACAGTTGCATCAAAATCTAATTTCATTTACTGCAGTTTTGTGATTGCAGACAGATTGGTGCTCGATAAGAAAGTCAGATTTGAGAAATTTGTTACTTCTGTTTTGCAACATTACAATGTGGACGATTTTATAGCCAGGTTCCGATTAAGCAGACATACATTTGACCTGTAGGTTCGACTGTAGGTTGGTGATTTACAATTACATACATTTACTACATTCTATACCAATCGTTGTAGCTTAATGCGCAAAATATATATATATATACATGCATGTTCATGTTTCAAGTGGTGTAACATAACAAAAGGAAAAATGTAATCTCCAGTACATGAATAATTTATCGTTTTTATTAACGTTAAGGTATTTGTATTAGCTATCTCAATAACATCTAAGTAGTTATGTTTCAAATTCAAATATCTCTTTCAGAAACATGACAGTTAATGTTCGGAACGCATCTATATAGTATTCAAACCTCCAAGTATATAGGTCCGTGATATCACACTGCAAAACTTGCTTGTATGAAAGGACCACAATTATGATGGTGTCTTATTACTCAATCTTTTGAATTATTTAATTCTCCTTATGACTCGGTAAAGCCGCGGTAATACGAACGTATTCAAAATACAAAGAAAACTATTGTGTGTTTAGTTTGAATACAAATTCTTTATACGATGAAGAAAATGTAATTTAAGATTTAAGCTTTTTGAAATGCAATTATAAAAAGGAAAATGTGAAAATATGAAAGAAGGCTTGTTCTAGAAAAACTAAATTATTTTATTTTGCAAACTTTAGGCCCAAGTTTTACATTCCCTTCCA
This sequence comes from Mactromeris polynyma, assembly GCA_032209605.1. NCBI lineage: Eukaryota > Metazoa > Mollusca > Bivalvia > Venerida > Mactridae > Mactromeris > Mactromeris polynyma. The sequence goes on along the minus strand of JASFXZ010000001.1, from coordinate 36,768,975 downwards.
TAAATTATTGAATTGTTTAAAATTATTTTAAGAAATTTTATTTTCACTGTTTCACACTAAAACCACACCACAATAGATCTCTGTCTCGGTTACATTTGATGCTCAAAATTCAGCGTATTACAGACGCTTTCAACATGATAAGGAAATTGAAAGCGACTGTCTGATGTAGAGTGAAGAGCACAAGATTTTTCTATACGGTCTCAAGGCCGATGAGCACATCAGGGGGCCAACTTTTATTGCACTTGCTTCCGCTATACTGGTAGTATTCAAGAGGAAATCGACCATAAATCAATGTATTGTATTTGAAGTGCTAAAAGAATAGAAACCTCAAGACCTAATCAGTGGATATAATTTTATATTAGGAATAGAAAAATGTCACTTCACAGCCGACTGGGGGGCCAGGGTCCCCTCGGCCCCCCGGTGGATCCGGGCCTGACTTTGTTTATGTTTGCTGTTCGTGCGAGACTTGTCTAGCGAATTATGACTTTGGTGTTCATTGACATCCATACATGATTCAGTTTGGTCGTCAAAGTTGTTGTTTTCACTCATGCCACTCTCCATCGAAGTTGCGTGAGAATTGTCTGATGCTGGCTGTGGAAATGACATTTTGTCGTTTTACCGCATCTTGTTTCTCTTTAAAGGCATTAATGCTTCTGTGTTTAACATCTGTACAACGTGATTGTGACAGCACATCAAACTAATCAGGTAATACATTTTTTTTTAAATCCCTTTGTACGCGACCTATGACAAGTATTGCAGCAGGATACGACAGGCGCACATTTTTTAGCACCATGACGATTGCGGTAAATTTAAGTTTTGTGCTAGTATTTCAGAGACGATTGCGACACAATTTTCACTCTCTGTTTCTGGGCATCCGGAAAACAATAAATCAACTTCATTTTGACGGGCCTCAATATCAATCTGCCTGTACTCAATACATTTTAAACGCTATTAAAATAAACATGTACCTGATTCAATGTTATCAATTCTATATTACATTAGTTTTAAGCATGCCTTCTAACAAAACATTCGTTTTTCATTAGTCGGCAATTGTTTCAAAATGTCAATATTTGTTTCTATATAGTTTGAAGTTTGGGCTGGGGCTGAGGTTGTACTTACCCCACCCGTTGATCCTGTAGAATGTCTGACACTTTTTGGTAGCTGTACCAGTCTTATACTGTGGGAAACTCGCGCATTATCTGTTTGACTGTATTGACCCAAGTGTGATTTCAATACGAACAAAATGTTCCCCTCAGCAATTATTTACACAGTGTAACCAGAGACAAACTGTGTGCTTACCTACTGGGTCGTGAGGACAACAACTTGATGAGATATATGGACAACTGCTCGTATACTGACTTTTTGATAGAAAAACGGCAAATTCCTGAGACTGCTTTACCAATAATACGTATTACCATTTCCTTACATGTTTAGTATCAAATTTTCGTTTCGTTTGAACCAAATATACTCCGTGAGGTCAAATGTTACGAGTTACGTGCAAGAGATTGAATGTTTTATTCCATTCTCTTGGCTATGTATTCGTCCTTTTTCCCTTCTATATGCTGTATATAGTAGTTACTTTTCGTGCTATATGTATGTTTATATGCATAAATAATTGTTAAACCGTATATCTCCAGAAAATGGAGGCAATATAGTTATATATATAACACTGAAATTCAGACCATTTTATATTTATGTACGCATGTATGAGACATGCCTAGAATAATTAGCCTGGAAATAGGAATGAAGACTATAGGTGAACTTCGAATCTGACATTCTCAGATACCTAAGTTCTTTATGTTTGCCAAAGTGGCAAACCAAATGATGTTTTTTTATATAATACATGTATTTACCGTGTTTTAAGGTCGTGATTTGCAGGGTACATTTTCACTAATGCACATAATGGTATTTCGGCGTAGGCCAAACAGATACTTTTAAACACAAAAACAGTCACTGCACAGTTCCAATTAGAACCATCATACAGTTGCTTTTTTCCTGGCATCCAACCATTACTTTGTTGGTTACATACCAGTGCTATGTTTGATGGAAAACACTGAAAAGCATTTCAGAGGGATCAAACCCAAGACCTTATGATTCATTGTCCGTAATAATAATAAGCAGAAGAACTGCAAACGATCACTAAACACATCTGTCACGACGATTTACTTGTTCTATCCAGCGAAGAGCACATAATGCATAATAGACCTGTAATGTTATGAAGTCGAACTAGCAGTGGGAATAAATCTACGTCACTTCCGGAATAGGCGGCGGAAATTGCCGAACGCGCCACGGAAAAAGCGAACCATAAAATCATGATTTTTTGCAATAAAGAGATATTTTTTGAATTTTTGGTAATCGTATTCTTTAGAAAAAAAATACATCGAATTGGAAAAAAAATGTTTTTTTTGGCCGCTGACCGTTCATTTATAGTGAAAATGTCAAGTAAGTCGGCATTAATATTACTATAATTAAACGAGAGAACGTCGGCTCTTCCTTGGCTTAACCCTACGTGTGAGTCAAAGAAATATGAGTACGAATTTTGAACGGACACATGAGTTCATCGCTTTTCAGGCAGTAACCATTTTACAATGTATATTTTCTGCCATTATTTTTTGCCAGAGAAAGTGTCGATCGATTCTATCGAAACATCGTTCATTATAAATAACGAGCAATACAATTTGTCATCGGAATCAAGTAGGGGCCTACATTATTAATAACTATACTTATTCATGTAGTGATTTAAAATGTCCGTACAAAACAAAACCTGTTCATTAGAGGTTTATTTATTGATATTATGGACTTACTTTCTTGCTAGAATGGTGGCAAATCAGTTGAATTATGTATATTTTTATCACAGAGTGTATCCAAATGTCGAGCAACCCCACAAAACAGTTTATTGGAGCGGTCATTCTGGTCATATCAGTGTTTGCGGCTTACTCCGTTCTGTACAAACCACAGTGGATTCACCCCGTTTCTTTCTTTCAGGGTAAGTTTGAATTTATTACTTCTTTGCGATGAGTTCTGAGTTTGTTTCAGGTTTCCCGACCTACCCTATTTTTTTGCCCCGACCCTCGAACATTTGCTCGCATGTTAAATTCATGCGAAATAAGGTAAGGAAATGCTCTCGCGCGTAAAGATATAGCTGCTGGTTGGTTCACTACTCTATCAAAACACAACCAGAGCCTTTTCTCTGTCAAGCTTAAGGACAAACATGAACATTGTAATACAACTACATGTATTTTGAAATGTATTGGTCCAGGTATAATAATACGTTCGCGGTTAATAAAATCGCACTATAATTTAGTGCTGTTAGATTGACCCCGGACAGGTGTTTTGGGGACCAATCCATGTCAATTTAGGTAAGGAAATTCTCTCGTGCGTAAAGCTATAACTGCTGTTTGGTTAACTTTTCTATCGAAACACAACGGCGGGTTTTTCTCCGTCAAGCTTACGGGCAAACACGACCATTTAATACACCTATACTGAAATAAATTGGTCCAGGCAATATTCATGCGTTCATACGCACTATAGTAGGGAAGTGTTTCTAGAAAGTACTATTTTTGATTGTGTATGATATTTTTGCTTTTCAACGAGGACAATGGTCGTACATGTGAATATATTATTCTTGGAGACATAAACTCGAGAATTGGGATGAAAAACGAATTTGTTCAAGATGAATATTTGCATACTTTAAATATGATACCAGATGACTATATTATTGATGATTATTTAGTACGTAATTGCCAGGATAAGATCCTAAATTTAAATGGCAAATTGTTGGTGATTTTTTGTAAACGTAGTAGCTTGAGAGTTGGGAATGGTAGGCATTGTGAAGACGCTTCCGTCGGTAAATTTACATGTGTAAAGCATGCTGGATCTAGCGTTGTAGATAATGTACTATGTCAACCCAGTTTTATGAAATATTTTAAATGTTTTCTATAGGCGAACCGAACATTCTGTCTGATCATCGCACAATTTCATTACATCTCAGTTGTCATATTTTTTAAATGCATTGTATAAAACCTTGTACAAGATAAAGATTGTGAATGTTTTGAATTTGGGCGTTCGTCAAGGTCATTGTCTATTACCAGTCTACTCTGTCTCAGGTTCGAACACAGTCACTTACAGAAAACAGGTGAATGGTACTGAAGATTCATTACAGAAAGACAAGACTTTACATTCATCATTCCTAACAAAGTCACGAGGAAGTTTAAATATCCATACTACTCAACAACAGGACCTTGTAACTGTGGAAGAAGCAATATACAACAGAATTGACAATACTCCTGAGAATACTGTATGTTGACATTGCTTATTCGCTTTACTGCGTGAAATAAATACATTGCATGCATTGTATATCAGGCAGGGTATCGACACATAGATCTCTGTAGATTTGCCGGAATGCGTGCCACAAAATTTAAGCGAGGCGATTTTTTTGTGGCACGCATTCCGGCAAATCTACAGCAATCTATGTGTCGATATGGCTATCGATGCAACCGGATTTTGAACGACCAGGCTTTAAGCTATTAAAAAAACTATTTCTAACAAACTAAAACTGGCAAAATACGAACGGTCTTGTGATCGGCCGCCGGTTTTTCGTGCCGCGTAGTAAACAAAATGTCACGTGTTCATCCACCATGTTTACCTAAACTTTGACTACATGGTGTTAAAAAAGTTCATTCACAAAGCTTGAATGTTAGTATTTTTTAAATGGAACGACCATATATGTTGTTATATCCCGATAGATTACTCAGTCTGTGTTAGAGCTCTAAATAAAACAGATATAGCCCTACATGAAAAAGCAACCTATATTTCATTATCCGAAATAAAGCCAGTGTACACTGCATTATTTTCATTTTAACTAACTTCAAATTTTGTGAACAAACTTTGTGAACAAACCTTTGTTACACCGTGTACATGATATTTATGCATGCGATGAAAATATTACATTGTATCGCAAATCATAATTTTAACTACTGAAGTATATCACCGTGGCAACCGTTTACGGAAAACTTCGGTATTTACAGCATTGATGCCGATATGCTGAAAACGAAACGATCAACTGGATTAAGACAATCTGTTCATTTTTATTGACATTATATGTATCAATGGTAGCGATGAAGGCAGTGCAAGCAACCAGACCATGGAAGCTTCTCGATTTACTGAGATTTTGTCATGTACTGTTTCAGTTTCTCTAGTTAATTCGAGCAAACACTGTACTTTTAAATGTAATCGGACCGTATTTATCAGATTTATTTAAGTAACTTTAGTCTTATTGGCCAAACTCAAAAGACTATGGGAAAGTTCAATAATATGGTGCTCGTACCGACTCTATCACTCATTTCAACACGTAATATTTGTATAAAAATAAACGGGATTTCTTACCACACACCGGTGACAGTGTCTAATGGTGTTTTTAGTTGTTCGATAGAACAACTAGTTCTATGGCAAATTTCGACAATCGCATCGCTTAACTACGTTTGCTCGCTTTACTACTTTTGCGTATTAACTACGTTTGCGTATTAACTACGGAAATTACGTACGAATAACAGAAAAGGTATTCTGCGCATGCGCAAGAATAACAGAAAAGGTAAATCTGTTACAAAAAGTAAACCAACAACTGAGCGTAACCAACAACTGAGCGTTTTAACTGTTGAAGTCAGGTCTAAGCTAGCATCTAGCATTGATTTTTACAGAAAAATACTAAACAATGTCTTTGATATAAACAATGTCTTCGATATTCTATGTTAAAATTGTTTTGAGCTAAGTCAATTATTGTAACAGCCTGAACAAAATTGGGTCAATCGCCTAATTATAATGTTTGGCGTGGGTTTTATCACGTGTCATAACAAACGCCAAAACCGCGCGCTTTTCTCCGGATGTCGCGGAGGAATATAGGTAAATCAATTGGTAAACAAAATAGTCCAATATTTGAGTGTTAAATCACTAGCCTTGATTTTTTACTGTTAAATGCTAAAACTTTCTTTAAATTAATATTTTAAAATGTGTCTTACTTGCTCTTTGATCTCCATTGATTACATCTTATTGGGAGCATAGCTCATGAAATATTTATGGATTTTCTGAATAGTGGAGGTCAGTAACAGTAAACGTGCTACGTCTGACAACTATGTATTAATCCATGCCTTTTAAAATTAAGCCACCAGTAAAAACAGCCAGGTGGGACATGGCCAACCCCACTCCCATCTAAGTAAATCTCTGTGAGAAAGGTGATAAAAATATAATAGTAAACTGGGGTTCTGTAATAGGAAGAAATATTCTTTGAATACGAGTAGTGTTAAATTACCAGGCATTATGTTGGCATTTTTCTCTGGAATTTCTGAATATAAAACCAGTGTTCAATACCGAACAACTCCAGTGCTTTCATTATTTAAATGGTGTGAGTCGATGGTGTATTGATATAAGCGTAGACGTCACAACAGCAGTCTTACTTTATCAATGCTCTTCATTCGTCCATTCTTTCTGCAAACTGTATTTTGACTGGTTTTGTGTATATTTATAAAATTTCAAACTTTTGGTCATTGATGTTTGCTCATTATTATCCAGACTACTTCTCACTAGGTCCATAGGAAGCTCGAACAGTCTCTCAAATTAGGTGATTTAATTAGTTTCATGCCTGTTCCGTTTTACGGATATTTTATGATATGTAAGCTGACATCGTGGACTTGATGCGTATATGTTTGTCTTTACTGTTCGGAAATATTTGTGTGAAAACCTAATACTACGTAGTTCATATAGTTTTCATATTTACTTCACAGGAAAAGTTGCCGTTTCTCAATAGCTTCAAAAATCCTTGCTGGCGAGAGGTGGTCGGTCGTAATGCCTCACAAATTCGTTGCTTGCCGTACTTTTATTTAGTTGGACCTCCAAAATGTGGTACAACAGATTTACATCGTCGTCTGACACGACATCCACAAATATCGTCATTAGTACAAAAAGAGATTCAATGGATTGCTAAAAGGCGATTCGAAAGTAAGTTGGTTTATAAATACTCGAGCAAGCAACATAGCTTACTCATCCATAATTATGCTAGTACTAACACCAAATTTGAAACGTCTTTAATTTGTTTACAAAGCCAAGTTTTCAGTTATTTCAATTGACATGTATATATTTATGCATAGATGTACAAATCATCAAATGTTACTTTCCACCAAGTCGAATTTGTATCTCTGTATAGGTGCTCTTAACAAAATAACACACTCGTGACCCAAAGTAATATGATCTTATTCAGATCTCATCGGTTATCGTTCATAATGAAATTATTTGCACGTATGTGTACATATGTATATAGCTCCTTTTAAGACTCATTACAAATAATCAAAAACATAAATTCGAAATTTGAATATTTTGTATGTAATTTTGAGGCAACACATTAGGCCTTCTATGCGAACACTACATGTACTGATGCTGTGTGAAAATGAAATAGTTTTATTTAAACTGTGAACAGAGACACAGGTTTCGTCCAAGACATATGATGATACTCCCAAGTCTACTTTATTATAATGTTTACCTATTTTTGTAGATCCAAAAAATGCAAAATTATCTAGATACCTACAGTATTTTGATCGAGCCGTTTCCACTGACATTATTCCCAGTGAACATAACGGATATCACAACGCAATCATAGGTACGTATCATTCTTTATCGGGTTTAACGCCATTTTTCAAGTTGAGTGAAGTTGGCGCGGCAATCGTACATCGTACATCAACATTGAATACTGACCCAGATTGAATACAAAGCCAGCTCTGACATCGTTATTCGACTTATATTTTTGAATACATATCTTATATCGAACCCAGAGCTAGCACTGACATCAACATTCGAAACGGGTCCTCGGCGAATACATATCTGGAGTCAAATAACGAACCAGCTCGTTAATCGTTATTCAAGTGTTTTTTTAAATATTTGAATACAGATCTAGTTGCGAACCCAGAGCTAGCACTGACATCAACATTCGAACTTTACCGCGGCGAATACATATCTGGAGTCCAATAACGAGCCAGCTCGTTAATCGGTATTCGAGAGTTTTTTTTAAATATTTGAATACAGATCTAGTAGCGAACCCAGAGCTAGCACTGACATCAACATTCGAACTTGACCGCGGCGAATAAATATCTGGAGTCGAAAAACGAGCCAGCTCGTTAATCGTTATTCGAGTGTTTCTTAAATATTTCAATACAGACCTATAACCGAACCCAGAGCTAGCACTGACATCAACATTCGAACTTGACCGCGGCGAATACATATCTGGAGTCCAATAACGAGCCAGCTCGTACATCGTTATTCGAGTGATTTTCAAATATTTGAATACAGACCTATTACCGAACCCAGAGCTAGCACTGACATCAACATTCGAACTTGACCGCGGTGAATACATATCTAGAGTCCAATAACGAGCCAGCTCGTAAGTCGTTATTCGACTGATTTTTAAATATTTGAATACAGACCTATTACCGAACCCAGAGCTAGCACTGACATCAACATTCGAACTTGACCGCGGCGAATACATATCTGGAGTCGAAAAACGAGCTAGCTCGTTAATCGTTATTCGAGTGTTTCTTAAATATTTCAATACAGACCTATTACCGAACCCAGAGCTAGCACTGACATCAACATTCGAACTTGACCGCGGCGAATACATATCTGGAGTCCAATAACGAGCCAGCTCGTACATCGTTATTCAATAGTTTTTAAAATATTTGAATACAGACCTATAACCGAACCCAGAGCTAGCACTGACATCAACATTCGAACTTGACCGCGGTGAATACATATCTGGAGTCCAATAACGAGCCAGCTCGTACATCATTATTCGAGTGTTTCTTAAATATTTCAATACAGACCTATTACCGAACCCAGAGCTAGCACTGACATCAACATTCGAACTTGACCGCGGCGAATACATATCTGGAGTCCAATAACGAGCCAGCTCGTACATCGTTATTCGAGTGATTTTTAAATATTTGAATACAGACCTATTACCGAACCCAGAGCTAGCACTGACATCAACATTCGAACTTGACCGCGGCGAATACATATCTGGAGTCCAATAACGAGCCAGCTCGTACATCGTTATTCGAGTGATTCTTAAATATTTCAATACAGACATATACCGAACCCAGAGCTAGCACTGACATCAACATTCGAACTTGACCGCGGTGAATACATATCTGGAGTCCAATAACGAGCCAGCTCGTACATCGTTATTCAAGTGTTTTTTTAAATATTTGAATACAGATCTAGTAGCGAACCCAGAGCTAGCACTGACATCAACATTCGAACTTGACCGCGGCGAATACATATCTAGAGTCCAATAACGAGCCAGCTCGTTAATCGGTATTCGAGAGTTTTTAAAATATTTGATTACAGACCTATAACCGAACCCAGAGCTAGCACTGACATCAACATTCGAACTTGACCGCGGTGAATACATATCTAGAGTCCAATAACGAGCCAGCTCGTACATCGTTATTCAAGTGTTTTTTTAAATATTTGAATACAGATCTAGTAGCGAACCCAGAGCTAGCACTGACATCAACATTCGAACTTGACCGCGGCGAATACATATCTAGAGTCCAATAACGAGCCAGCTCGTTAATCGGTATTCGAGAGTTTTTAAAATATTTGAATACAGACCTATAACCGAACCCAGAGCTAGCACTGACATCAACATTCGAACTTGACCGCGGTGAATACATATCTGGAGTCCAATAACGAGCCAGCTCGTAAGTCGTTATTCAAGTGTTTTTTTAAATATTTGAATACAGATCTAGTAGCGAACCCAGAGCTAGCACTGACATCAACATTCGAACTTGACCGCGGCGAATACATATCTAGAGTCCAATAACGAGCCAGCTCGTTAATCGGTATTCGAGAGTTTTTAAAATATTTGAATACAGACCTATAACCGAACCCAGAGCTAGCACTGACATCAACATTCGAACTTGACCGCGATGAATACATATCTGGATATGAAAAACGAGCCAGCTCGTACATCGTTATTCGAGTGTTTTTTAAATATTTGAATACAGACGTATCAGCGAACCCAGAGCTAGCACTGACATCAACATTCAAACTTGACCGCGGCGAATACATATCTGGAGTCCAATAACGAGCCAGCTCGTACATCGTTATTCGAGTGTTTTTTAAATATTTGAATACTTTCCTATAACCGAACCCAGAGCTAGCACTGACATCAACATTCGAACTTGTTAGCGGCGAATCATGACATATCTGGAGCCCAATAACGAGCCAGCTGGTACATCGTTATCGATTTTTTTTTAATATTTGAATACAGACCTAGTACACGCCCTCTAAACATATTTTCTATCTTTTTCAAATAAGGGGCCTACCTCCCCTGCCCCCTATTTTTTTTTACTTTTTCAATTTGTTTATTTCTAAACTCACAAAACATATTTTCTATCTTTTTCAAAAAACGGGCATACCTATTTTTATTTCTTAACTCTAAACAACAACAACAACAACAAAAGTCCTTAGGAGGCATCCTTCCCCCATCGCCCCAAACCATCTCTCTCCCCTCTCCTGCCCCTCTATTTTTTGTTTTACTTATTAAATTTGTTAATGTCAAAAGTCTTCAAATAAAATTGGAGGGGGCACTCCCCCCTTCCCCTAATTTTTTTGTTTACTTATTAATTTTCAAAAGTAAGCCGAAAAATAAGTCGCCGTAAATTTCTGGGGTTGTCATTAATCGTTAAGCGTTCGTGTAATCAAGCGAGACATCAGCAGTGCATTTGTTGTATAAACATACCTATTATCAGGTCCCCCCCAACGCTTTAAACAATATTAGAACAATAAATATTAGAATGATTAGATAAGCGACTACTGCTGACCAATGAGCGCTTAGCTTTGTAATGAATTTTGACATGAGTTTGTTTACACGACGCGTGTAGAGAACCAACATAGACGACAAATTAAGCCTGTCATAAACTGATCAAACGGACGACCCGTGAAAGGTGCGGTATTGCAATGAATACTCGGTCTAGAGTTTAGCCCCCATTTGATTAGAAATCCATGAAATAAGCGACATGTTTATCTAATTAATTGCTCTACATGGGTTTGTTATTCTAACCCTATGGTGCGTTTTTTAGAAATAGGAAAAGTAGAATTCTACCTAGCGCTACGTAGAAAAAGTAGCGGCGCCGTTTCTTAGACGTAGGAAAAGTAGCCCCTATCTTTAAATAGGTAGCGTGTTTTGTCAGTGCTAGCTTTGCTAAACAAAATGACGTCCATGTGTCCAGTGTCGTCTGGTCTGGCGGGCGCCATTTTATAGCTAGCGAAGCGTTCAAGCGTTTTTTAGACAGCTACCTTTTCTACATTGGCTAACTTTTCTCGCTTTCTTCCACTACCTCTAACAAACGCACCTCTGAGGTGCGTTTTTTAGAGGTAGGAAAAGTAGAATTCTACCTAGCGCTAGGTAGGGAAAGTAGCGGTGCCGTTTCTTAAACGTAGGGAAAATAGCACCTATCTTTAGATAGGTAGCGTGTTTTGACAGTGCTAGCTTTGCTAAACAAAATGGCGTCCATGCGGAACAGTGTCGTGTGGTCTGGCGCGCGCCATTTTGTAGCTAGCGAATCGTTCAAGCGTTTTTTAGACAGCTACCTTTTCTACATTGGCTATCTTTTCTTGCTTATTTCCCCTACCTCTAAAAAACGCACCTCTGGTGTGACTCTAAATACCTCTTATATCTTCAAGGTATGTTACTGATCACTCTTATCAGATTAGAAACAATACTGATGGCTAGTAGGTAGTACATTACCACTACCACGATAGATACAGTAAGTATAGTATATTCAACTAGTTAAATCGCCCCCAAATACTTTTGATGTTGTTGAGCGTTTAAAAATAAAAAAAAATAAAAAAAAAATAAGGGGGAGAGTGGGAGGGGGAGGGTGCCCCCTCCAAATTATTTTGAAGATTTTTGAATGAAACAAATTGAAAAAGTAAAAAACCTCGGGGGAGGCGCGGGAGTGGAGGGTGTTCCCCTTCAAAATTTTTTTGAAGACTTGAAATAAACATATTCAAAAAGTAAAAATAAATAGAGTAGGGAGGGGTATGCTTTGGGGCGAGGGGGAGAGTGCCCTCCAAATACTTTTGTTGATTTCGTGAGTTTAGAATTAAACAAATTGAAAAAGTGAATAGTAACCATCATTATACATACGATTTTCTAAAAGTAAAAAAAAATCCGTAGGGGGGCACCCTCCACTCCCCCGCTAAAATCGCCCCCAAATACTTTTGTTGTAGTTGAGAGTTTAAAAATGAAAAAAAAATGAAAAAGTAAAAAAAAAATAAGGGGGAGAGTGGGAGGGGGCAGGTGCCCCCTCCAAATTATTTTGAAGATTTTTGACTGAAACAAATTGAAAAAGTAAAAAAACTCGGGGGTGGAGGGGGAGTGGAGGGTCCCCCCTCCAAAAAATTGTTGAAAACTTGAAATAAACATTCAAAAAGTAAAAACAAATTGAGGGAAGGGGAGGGGATAGTGCCCCCCTCCATTTTTTTGTTAAAGACTTGAAATAAACATATTCAAAAAGTAAAAAAAATAGAGTAGGGAGGGGTATGCTTTGGGGTGAGGAGGAGGGTGCCCTCCAAATACTTTTGTTGATTTCGTGTGTTAAGAATTAAACAAATTGAAAAAGTAAAAAAAACTTGGGAGAGGGAGGGGGAGGGGAGGGTGCCCACTTCATTTTTTTAAGACTTTTGAAATAAGCATTGAATAAGTAAAACAAATTGAGGGAGGGGGAGGGGAGGTTGCCGCGCTCCAATATTTTGTTGAAGACCTGTAATAAACATATTCAAAAAAAATAAAAAAAGAGTGGGATGGGTATGCTTTGGGGCGAGTGGGAGGGTGCCCTCCAAAGACTTTTGTTCTTTTTGTGAGTTAAGAAATAAACAAATTGAAACAGTAAAACTAAATTAGGGGGAGGGGGAAGGTGGGCCCCAGAAATAAAAATCCTTTTATTTTCGAAAAGATTGAAGGGCGTGTAAAAGGTGTTTAGAGGGCGTGTACTAGGTCTGTATTCAAATATTTAAAAAACGCTCACCTAACGATGTACGAGCTGGCTCGTTATTGGGCTCCAGATATGTATTCGCCGCGGTCAAGTCGAATGTTGATGTCAATGCTAGCTCTGGGTTCGATATTAGGTATGTATTCAAATATTTAAAAAACACTCGAATAACGATGTACGAGCTTGCTCGTTTTTCATATCCAGATATGTATTCGCCGCGGTCAAGTTCGAATGTTGATGTCAGTGCTAGCTCTGGGTTCGGTTATATGTCTGTACTCAAATATTTAAAAATCTGTCGAATAACGATGTACGAGCTGGCTCGTTATTGGACTTCAGATATGTATTCGCCGCGGTCAAGTTCGAATGTTGATGTCAGTGCTAGCTCTGGGTTCGGTTATAGGTCTGTATTCAAATATTTAAAAATCTGTCGAATAACGATGTACGAGCTGGCTCGTTATTGGACTTCAGATATGTATTCGCCGCGGTCAAGTTCGAATGTTGATGTCAGTGCTAGCTCTGGGTTCAGTAATAGGTCTGTATTCAAATATTTAAGAAACACTCGAATAACGATGTACGAGCTGGCTCGTTATTGGACTCCAGATATGTATTCGCCGCGGTCAAGTTCGAATGTTGATGTCAGTGCTAGCTCTGGGTTCGGTTATAGGTCTGTATTCAAATATTTAAGATACACTCGAATAACGATGTACGAGCTGGCTCGTTTTTCATATCCAGATATGTATTCGCCGCGGTCAAGTTCGAATGTTGATGTCAGTGCTAGCTCTGGGTTCGGTTATAGGTCTGTATTCAAATATTTAAAAATCTGTCGAATAACGATGTACGAGCTGGCTCGTTATTGGACTCCAGATATGTATTCACCGCGGTCAAGTTCGAATGTTGATGTCAGTGCTAGCTCTGGGTTCGGTAATAGGTCTGTATTCAAATATTTAAGATACACTCGAATAACGATGTACGAGCTGGCTCGTTTTTCATATCCAGATATGTATTCACCGCGGTCAAGTTCGAATGTTGATGTCAGTGCTAGCTCTGGGTTCGGTTATAGGTCTGTATTCAAATAATTAAAAATCAGTCGAATACCGATTAACGAGCTGGCTCGTTATTGGACTCCAGATATGTATTCGCCGCGGTAAAGTTCGAATGTTGATGTCAGTGCTAGCTCTGGGTTCGGTAATAGGTCTGTATTCAAATATTTAAAAATCAGTCGAATAACGATGTACGAGCTGGCTCGTTATTGGACTCCAGATATGTATTCGCCGCGGTGAAGTTCGAATGTTGATGTCAGTGCTAGCTCTGGGTTCGGTTATAGGTCTGTATTCAAATATTTAAAAAACACCCGAATAACGATTAACGAGCTGGCTCGTTATTGGACTCCAGATATGTATTCGCCGCGGTCAAGTCGAATGTTGATGTCAATGCTAGCTCTGGGTTCGATATTAGGTATGTATTCAAATATTTAAAAAACACTCGAATAACGATGTACGAGCTGGCTCGTTTTTCATATCCAGATATGTATTCGCCGCGGTCAAGTTCGAATATTGATGTCAGTGCTAGCTCTGGGTTCGGTTATAGGTCTGTATTCAAATATTTAAAAATCTGTCGAATAACGATGTACGAGCTGGCTCGTTATTGGACTTCAGATATGTATTCGCCGCGGTCAAGTTCGAATGTTGATGTCAGTGCTAGCTCTGGGTTCGGTAATAGGTCTGTATTCAAATATTTAAAAATCAGTCGAATAACGATGTACGAGCTGGCTCGTTATTGGATTCCAGATATGTATTCGCCGCGGTCAAGTTCGAATGTTGATGTCAGTGCTAGCTCTGGGTTCGATATTATAGGGTATGTATTCAAATATTTAAAAAACACTCGAATAACGATGTACGAGCTGGCTCGTTTTTCATATCCAGATATGTATTCGCCGCGGTCAAGTTCGAATGTTGATGTCAGTGCTAGTTCTGGGTTCGGTTATAGGTCTGTATTCAAATATTTAAAAATCTGTCAAATAACGATGTACGAGCTGGCTCGTTATTGGACTTCAGATATGTATTCGCCGCGGTCAAGTTCGAATGTTGATGTCAGTGGTAGCTCTGGGTTCGGTTATAGGTCTGTATTCAAATATTTAAAAATCTGTCGGATAACGATGTACGAGCTGGCTCGTTATTGGACTCCAGATATGTATTCACCGCAGTCAAGTTCGAATGTTGATGTCAGTGCTAGCTCTGGGTTCGGTTATAGGTCTGTATTCAAATATTTAAGAAACACTCGAATAACGATTAACGAGCTGGCTCGTTATTGGACTTCAGATATGTATTCGCCGCGGTGAAGTTCGAATGTTGATGTCAGTGCTAGCTCTGGGTTCGGTTATAGGTCTGTATTCACATATTTAAAAATCAGTCGAATACCGATTAACGAGCTGGCTCGTTATTGGACTCCAGATATGTATTCGCCGCGGTCAAGTTAGAATGTTGATGTCAGTGCTAGCTCTGGGTTCGGTAATAGGTCTGTATTCAAATATTTAAGAAACACTCGAATAACGATTAACGAGCTGGCTCGTTATTGGACTCCAGATATGTATTCGCCGCGGTCAAGTTCGAATGTTGATGTCAGTGCTAGCTCTGGGTTCGGTTATTGGTCTGTATTAAAATATTTAAAAATCAGTCGAATACCGATTAACGAGCTGGCTCGTTATTGGACTCCAGATATGTATTCCCCGCGGTAAAGTTCGAATGTTGATGTCAGTGCTAGCTCTGGGTTCGGTAATAGGTCTGTATTCAAATATTTAAAAATCAGTCGAATAACGATGTACGAGCTGGCTCGTTATTGGACTCCAGATATGTATTCGCCGCGGTCAAGTTCGAATGTTGATGTCAGTGCTAGCTCTGGGTTCGGTTATAGGTCTGTATTCAAATATTTAAAAATCTGTCGGATAACGATGTACGAGCTGGCTCGTTATTGGACTCCAGATATGTATTCACCGCAGTCAAGTTCGAATGTTGATGTCAGTGCTAGCTCTGGGTTCGGTTATAGGTCTGTATTCAAATATTTAAGAAACACTCGAATAACGATTAACGAGCTGGCTCGTTATTGGACTTCAGATATGTATTCGCCGCGGTCAAGTTCGAATGTTGATGTCAGTGCTAGCTCTGGGTTCGGTTATAGGTCTGTATTCACATATTTAAAAATCAGTCGAATACCGATTAACGAGCTGGCTCGTTATTGGACTCCAGATATGTATTCGCCGCGGTAAAGTTCGAATGTTGATGTCAGTGCTAGCTCTTGGTTCGGTAATAGGTCTGTATTCAAATATTTTAAAATCAGTCGAATAACGATGTACGAGCTGGCTCGTTATTGGACTCCAGATATGTATTCGCCGCGGTCAAGTTCGAATGTTGATGTCAGTGCTAGCTCTGGGTTCGGTTATAGGTCTGTATTCAAATATTTAAAAATCTGTCGAATAACGATGTACGAGCTGGCTCGTTATTGGACTCGAGATATGTATTCACCGCGGTCAAGTTCGAATGTTGATGTCAGTGCTAGCTCTGGGTTCGGTTATAGGTCTGTATTCAAATATTTAAGAAACACTCGAATAACGATGTACGAGCTGGCTCGTTATTGGACTCCAGATATGTATTCGCCGCGGACCCGTTTCGAATGTTGATGTCAGTGCTGGCTCTGGGTTCGATATGAGATATGTATTCAAAAATATAAGTCGAATAACGATGTCAGAGCTGGCTCTGTATTCAATCTGGGTCGGTATTCAATGTTGATGTACGATGTACGATTGCCGCGGCAACTTCACTTAACTCATTTTTCAACATTATTTTAGTCATATATGCCGGTCTGTTGTGGAATTCATTATCAACTAGTACTACATGATCCACATGAATCTGAGGTGGGGGACAAATGACCGTAGCCACATGCCACCTAAGGACACGACCTAACCTTGCCGGGAATTGAACCCAATACTCGGTCCGCAGGAATCCAGCGTCAAGTTTTACAACAAATATAGTGGCAGTTCAGGGTTCTATCGGGGCTGTATCGGGGCTGTATCGGGGCTCTTTAGGGGCTCTATCGGGGCTGTAATTTGACTAAAGATATTTAAATCGAGAACACTTACTAGATCACCAGATAATTATCAATATATAAATCTAGCTAACACGACTCGGTTTGTGAAACTTACGATAGTCGTGTGCACTAGGCCTGCAACAAAACATGTATCTTTTGGTTTGGTTTCGAAAACCAGTTGAGTGAAGTTGGCGCGGCAATCGTACGTCATACATCAACATTGAATACCGAACCAGATTGAATACAGAGCAAGCACTGACATCGGTATTCGACTTATATTTTTGAATACATATCTTAAATCGAACCCAGAGCAAGCACTGACATCAACATTCGAATCGGGTCCGCTGCGAATACATATCTGGAGTCGAATAACGAGCCAGGTCGTACACCGTTATTCGAGTTTTCTAAATATTTGAATACAGACCTAGTAGCGAATCCAGAGCTAGCACTGACATCAACATTCGATTTGACCGCGGCGAATACATATCTGGAACTGAATAGCGAGCAAGCTCGTACATCGTTATACGAGTTTTCTAAATATTTGAATGCAGACCTAGTAGCGAACCAAGAGCTAGCACTGACATCAACATTCGAACGTGTCCGCGGAGATGAATATCGAGCCAGCTCGCACATCGTTATTGGAGTTCTCTAAATATTTGAATACAGACCTAGTAGCGACCCCCAGAGCTAGCGCTGACATAAACATTCGTACATTACCGTGGCGATTACATATCTGAAGTCGAATAACGAGCCACAGTATACGGTATTTACGTTTAACTCTGACTTGATACACTTGTTAGCATTTGTTATTATATCGTTATTTTTTTTCGAAATTCATCTACTCGCCAAGTTGATCTATACCCACTACCCCCGCATACGTGTCTCTGTTCTCCGATTTTTACACGCGTCTTCGTAACAGCGACAGTATAGAGATGTGACGTCTGTGGCTGGACTGTTTACTCACGTGCCTAGTGAAACGTGTAGCGAAACAGGTCAAAATACCGTTGTTAATAATTCGGACTGTGGAATTGTGATTGTATATATAATCTGTGGCCGTTGACATTTAATTTTATATGCACTATTTCTTCTTTAGGTGATTTCAGTCCAAGTACGATATGGTATACCAAAGGTTATTGGAAATCGCCATCTCCAAAGTTTACCTCAAATGCTGAGGTCATTCATCATTTGAATCCCGCAAGTAAAATTCTGGTGACTTTAAGGAACCCGGTCACAAGGTATTTACTGCTTAATTATAAATGACGCAAAGTATTAATACACTGTACTACACTGACTTTTATATTACAGTTGGAGAAATGTTCATGTACAATAGTGACATCTATATTATACACGATGTATTGCTCTAGGTTCAGGTAAGACAGTGACATATCAATTATAAACGACACAATGTTCAGGTGCGTCAGTGACATCTATGTTATAAACGATGTATTGTTCTTGTGCGACAGTGACATATCAATTATAAACGACACAATGTTCAGGTGCGTCAGTTGACATATCAATTATAAACGATGTATTGTTCTTGTGCGACAGTGACATATCAATTATAAACGACAAAATGTCGAGGTGCGTCAGTTGACATATCAATTATAAACGATGTATTGTTCTAGTGCGACAGTGACATATCAATTATACACGACAAAATGTCGAGGTGCGTCAGTTGACATATCAATTATAAACGATGTATTGTTATTGTGCGACAGTGACATATCAATTATAAACGACAAAATGTCGAGGTGCGTCAGTTGACATATCAATTATAAACGATGTATTGTTCTTGTGCGACAGTGACATATCAATTATAAACGACAAAATGTCGAGGTGCGTCAGTTGACATATCAATTATAAACGATGTATTGTTCTTGTGCGACAGTGACATATCAATTATAAACGACAAAATGTCGAGGTGCGTCAGTTGACATATCAATTATAAACGACGCACGTTCAGGTGCGCCAGGACATAGGAATTATAAACGACACAATGTTCAGGTGCGTCAGTGATATCTATGTTATAAACGATGTATTGTTCTTGTGCGACAGTGACATATCAATTATAAACGACAAAATGTCGAGGTGCGTCAGTTGACATATCAATTATAAATGACGCACGTTCAGGTGCGCCAGGACATAGGAATTATAAACGACACAATGTTCAGGTACGTGGTAACATCTATGTTATAAACGATGTATTGTTCGTCTGCGACATTGACATATAAATAATAAACGACTCAATGTTCAGGTGCGTCAGTGTCCTCTATATTATAAAAGACGCAATGTTCAGGTACGTCAGTGACATCTATGTTATAAACGACGCAATATCCAGGTGCGTCAGTTTCAGTTCGTAACCAGTTGTATAATTAAAATGTTGCTATGGAACAATGTCTTGATGGTAATTACGGCAGATTTAAATGAACAAATGCAACGACTTAAAGGATTTAAAAAAATCAACAACAAAAACGCAACAAAAATACTTACCCTTCGTCGATATCGCACCTTGCACATATGGCAGCCATCAATCAACAGAGCAGCCATCGATACAGCTGGTTGTACGGTGTGATCTGGTTCCAAGTAACAATATACAGTACTATCATATTTGATGTATATTTTATCGTTTTTTCTGTTTTCAGAACCTACTCCGATTATAAGCACTTTACCCGCAGAGCTTCGCCAAATCACTTTCACTCTGAAGTCGTTCGAACAATACAAGAATTCGACCGTCGTTGCAAAAATGCCACAAATTT
Source organism: Mactromeris polynyma (assembly GCA_032209605.1). Lineage (NCBI taxonomy): Eukaryota > Metazoa > Mollusca > Bivalvia > Venerida > Mactridae > Mactromeris > Mactromeris polynyma. Next base: position 36,749,099 of record JASFXZ010000001.1, on the reverse strand, counting down.
AAAACGATGTATCGACATGATCCCGCATCGTGTGTCGGTAAGTTTCTGATGTATCAACTTACTCATGTGCAATGAATATACAGGGATTTCTCACATTTCTTTCTAGGGACTCCCATTTTTAACTTTCTGTGCATCCCTGGGACCCCTAATATAAACTTTTGTCAAGTATAAACTGCATATCTGGGACTCTACGAATTTACCAAGGATCGCTTTCGAAGTAGGCCTAATTAGAGCAATGTTTCTTGGACGACTCTGCGTAAAATTGTTGAAACCATAGCAGTTTATAAACACCCTTTTATGCTAGTGATGGCGCGATTATCGAAAATAATCGAAAAATCGTCGCTGGACATCCGACGTCGGTGACAATCGTTTATGAACTACAATTATCGATTATAATCGGAAATTGACTGACGTGTTTTTTCAATAAGATGATTTTATATACATTCAAATTTAAGAGTTACATGTATGTAGAATTATTTTCGATGTATTCGGTCAAATACGAATATACAAAGTCAACATTTATTGAATGATAGAATAATCTTATGATATAAGAGTAATGTCACACCCCATTGATGTTAAATATAGTAAAAAGAGATAAATAAAGTTGTTTAAATGAAATTAACTGTCAGCATTATTCTTAGAGCTACACTAAAAACGAAATATGGATCGATTATTTCCGATTCGATTATCGATTATGAGTTTTCAAACCGATCCGATAATCGATTATGAAATTTGTCCGATTATCCATCATTACCCTTTACTGCTAAGTGCTGGAGCTGTTTTACACTTAGAGAACACAACAATATCAGATCAATATTATTCAGATGAACGATGCAGGACCATAATGGACTCTCCTGTATTTGAAGTCACATATACCCATATATCCTTGTCATAACTTGGTAAGACTGTTAACCCATCTGTATTTTCAGACCCGTATGTTCATTGGAATTTACTCAGTGTACTTAGAAGATTATTTGAGGGTATTTCCTAGGCAACAACTAATCTTCACAAAAGTGGAAGAACGCTCAAATAAGATGAAATCAGCTTTGAAGGGAAATATTTTCATTTTTAGATATAGGTAAGTATTGCTGTACTGCAAGGGAAGATAACTGCTGCGCGGAGTTTGAACTCAAAAGTGTAATAACATACGGCATGGCGTCACATTTGCGTTAAAGCGATGGCTCTTTTTTTGCGGGAAAAAGTTCAATATTGTCATTATATGTTAATTTGCAATTTAAGATATAAATAATATATGAAATTTGTCGGCAGGAAACTTGTTCAACAAATTCCGTAATATATTTTCACTCATGTAGCTTATAATAACATTTGCATACATAAAACGAGTTGTTTATAGAAACTTAGTTGAAAATAAACAGTTTTTCCAAATTATGATTTTGCTGCGCTTTAAAAAGTATGACATTTTCACCCCTATCTTTAGCAAAAATTGGTTATTATCCGATTTACTCACGGTGAAATTTCACTGCAACGGACTACTTTTCTCTCAAAAAACCCATGGATAGTCTGGTTCCCTGCGTACTATAACTCAAATAGAACCGTAACATAGTGAAAGGGGAAGCAACTCCAGACTAACCCATGGAGTGCCATGCAGTTGTCTCCCTTCGTTTACATTTTAAGTAAAGCAGCAGGTGTCTCCCTTTTCTGTTTACCTTTGTGACGTCTGCTTCAATTGTCAAAATAGAAATGGATATAGAGGATATTGAATTAACTATAATTATCATCCAGATGCAGAGTGAGAGATGAACATTATTGATGAACAAATCTTAAATTTCGTTCCACACGTTGTTTATAGCCTATTGCTAGTTATTTATTGTTTTAATTCTTGTCAACGATGGCGGATGAATACATGCAGTAAAAAATGACTGAATTCGCACATCGGAAACAAAATAATTACACAGTTCATTTGTTTCCTTACAATATACAGTTTAAATACAATAAACAATAAAATACATTCACTTCGGAAATGTGAGCTGTTGAAGATTGTTTTTGAAGAACTACTTGATAGCAGAAGAGGCACTCGACAGGGAAATTAAATGTAATTAACACCAATAACAAGCAATATATTTTGAAACAATATGGTCGACGCAATTTGAAGGTTAAGACTTGTTGTGCAACATAAAAATGCCGAGCTGTTGCGATTGCTGGTCACTCACGATCCAAATGGATTTCGGTTAATTCACCGAAATTCAGTGGATTTCGGTAAGGTAACGTACCCCTTATCGAACGATTAACCAATCCGCGTCAAGGTCACAAACGTTGTTCGATTGAAGAGAAGTTTTAGTTAGTTTATACAACACTGATATGCAAATAGCAAAGCCATGTTAGTACGGCTGCGTCGAAAAATTAAAAAAAAACGAAATGAAGTGTGATATAAGAATATTTCTATTTTTGCTGCTCGAAAGTTATTTCATCTCATTGGCATCTGACTTACAGTTTGTCTCGTGGCTAAGCCACTTGTGAAATTATTGCATTCGATGCTCACTCACAAATAGCCTTTATTCAATACACGATTAAATAACATGAGCTTTTCTTGTCTTTCCCTTTTTAGAACCTTTGCCCGATGCAGTGGTAGAAGACATTGTTTCTCAAGATATCACGGCAAAGAACACGCATGGCGTTCTAGATATGCTTGATGAGACGAAAACCTTACTGGAAGAGTTTTTTAAACCGTTTAATGAAAGACTGGGAAATCTTATAGGACAAGAATTTAATTATAATATACATAAATAAACTGTATATGTGCTTGACACATTTGTTTTACTATATACGGTTAGATATTTAGTACATTTCAATTGTGATATGGAGATCTGATAAAAGGCTGACATTCCAACATGTCGCTTACTGATCTAGGAAATGTTGGCCATGTGTTAACGTAACTACCACGTAACCATTAATCACAGACATTTTCAGACTGAAACACGGACTAAGACTCGAAATTTACAAAACATTATTGAACAGCCTTTTGCTAACATTTAGTTCGATTGTTATAAAACAAGCATATTTTGATACTGTTGATTAACTATTGTATATTTCATCTATTTTCAAAAATGTATATTTTACCTGTCTAACATCACTGTATCATTTAACTGCATGGAATAACGCTAGCTCTACGAAGATAAGATGTGTATTGCATAATTACATATTCGACAAATAGGATATAGCTCTATGTGTATCCATAATGCATTTTTAAAAAGGTTGAATACAGAGCCAGTACTGATATCAGTCAGTCTATGAACATATTATACACAATGCCATTAAAACGCAAGTTACATTACAAAAAGGTTTCTGAAACGATTATTGTTAAATTCGTTCGCTTCAATACTATTTGCATTGTTCATATCAGAGTCTTGTAGAAAAAATCTTCATTCACTTGTATTCATACAAACTCGTTTATTCGTAGAAAAAGCAAGTGTGATTCAGCGAAACTATTCATTCACTTAAAAGTTTTCATAGCCTCTTGTTAAGGCGATACCCTTGCCATGTTATGGGAAAGTTTTTTATATAGATAATGTACGAGTCCATTTTATTACATTACAAACAACTCTTTTACAAAACTGATAGATATTCATTCTTATGTTTGTATGTGATTATGTGAATGTTACACTATAATGGTCTTAATCAAATATTCATGTTAACAGTTTGGCTACACGGTAGTCTTATAGTATATCGTATACATTTTGTATAAGTTTATGTATGAGGTATATGCTTGTATAGTCTCGTATAATTCTTATTTGAATGGCTTTGTGTAATGCTTTTATGTTCTTTATTGTCTATACTATATGTATATTTATACTTGTACAAAGATGAGACTTTAATCAATAGATATATATATACATGTATATCGTCTTAATGACTCAACTTCTATGCGTATTGAAAACACACAACCTCTCCTTCTTGCGTCGTAAAATAAGATAATTATCTGTAATAACGTCGGCAAGTATACCAAAGCAAAAACGGTATAAAACTTGTAAAGAAGAACACTTTGCACCACACTTGATATTAAGCCATCTACCATAGGTTAACCATAACCCATAACTTTGCGGGTAATTTCCCTTCAGTTTAACACAATTAAAATAGAATTCTACACTGTATGTATGTTACATTTAATTTCAAAGCAGTTGCAAGTTATTTAATATTCTAGGTAGTCATTCACTATCAATCTTTATAAGATGTTTTTATTGCAAAAAAAATAAAAAAGTATGTAATAATTGATGAAGGGAGGTAATTTACTAAAACACCCTATGCTATTTAGAACATACATTAGTTGGAAGTCTTGGAAGTGATATAACTTGGCGAAAATGTCAATTTATTTTCTTGTGTTTTACAACTACAATGAACTTCATTTGCTATAAATAATTCATACTTTTGAAAGAAATAAGCAACATTGCACATTCCAGTTTCATTATGCGTTGGTAAAATTTAGGAAACCTTCTGTTCAAAATAAAATGTTGCAAAATCTAGACGGTAAATGTCTCTGAAATTTGGCATTAATGGATAGGAATCGCGATATGGACGTGCTCAGTGAAAAGGTGTTTCATAAATCAGAAATGGCTGGCCCTTTAAATAGGGATGATGCTGTTATAAATACCAACTTTATATTAACGAATTCAAAGTAGTTCAGATTAAATTTAGATTATAGTTTTGTGGCAAAATTTGCCTTAAAGCACTTTGCTCTCTAAAGGGAAGTTATTCTTCAGTAACAAACTAAATATCTATAACAGTCTTTGTATTGATTGTCTCCCTTTGTACAGATTTAGGACACTGAAAATATCTCGAAGATCCATAAACAGGTACAAATCAGTAGCCACTTCGCTTCACCACTACGGGGCAAGTCGTCTTTCCAGAAGCACCCATCTATATATCCGATTGCCTCTCCGGGATTGCTCAAGTAAATTTGTAATATACATGTATAGGCAAAACGGCAATGTAGATGATTGGATTCTGGAATATATCGATGTTAACCCCGTGTCAGTTATCTAACGTGGTTTTATATATTAACAGATGTTTATGAAAGATAACATGCAAATACGACACAGTCATATTCTTCGTAATAAAGCGTTTTTACTGTGACGAATGGTTTGTTTGTCACAAACGGCACCCTGATTTATTAACAATTTTAATGCGCAGAGACGTTCATTTTGGTAAAATAGCCGACGTGAAATGTATTTTAGTTTCTGCACACGTGACCAGTGTACGTCTTGTTTGGGGTAAAGCGAATTGGCCAAGTACTTGTATGCATGAAACACTAAATACTGGCCAAGTAAATATATGTTTACTCCAAGACTATTCTTCAGCGTATTCCGTCTACGTTTCCTTTATATGAGAAATATTGTAAAGAATATGTGAAGTCTAATACTTGAAATAGTTCTTTTGAATATCCCGCCTTGTGAGTTCAGTTGTAAGAGCACTGGGCTGTCACCAGGAAGGTCCGTTTTCGATTCCCGGTCGCGACAGGTCATGTTCTTCTGTGACATTTGGCTACGGTGATGTGTTCTCATCCTGTTCATTTGGAGAAATTATCAGTTGCTAACGGAAGAGAAGTACATGTAGTTAATAACGGTTGATCATTAATTCCAGGAGTGCTGCTCAGTTAAACTGACCGCCATGTATCACTGGAAAATTGGCTGGAAAACTGTGTTAACCTCAATAACAACAAGAGAAAGATCTGATGTAAAAGTTTGAGGGCGTGGTGTGTACAAATAATATATAATATGTTACATTATGTCATAGTATTAACATGGTCTCCGACAAGCCAATGATAACATTTCCACATGATCGGTAGTGTTTATGCCGTTTTCAAAAGTATTTCAGTTGCTCTTCTACCAGCACCTGCCAATTTCCCCATGCATCAGCGTTGGAGAGCATGTACAGTAAAAGCTCAATAATAAGACCACCCTTGGCTCACTTTAAAAATGGTCTTAATATTGAGGTGGTCTACATATTGAGGTTGAATAAAGAACACAACAGTGTAAATGGACTTGAAAAGTGTGGTCTTAATATTGAGGTGGACTAACTATTGAGGTTGAATAAAGAACACAACAGTGTAAATGGACTTGAAAAGTGTGGTCTTAATATTGAGGTGGACTAACTATTGAGGTTGAATAAAGAACACAACAGTGTAAATGGACTTGAAAAGTGTGGTCTTAATATTGAGGTGGTCTAAATATTGAGGTTGAATAAAGAACACAACAGTGTAAATGGACTTGAAAAGTGTGGTCTTATTATTGAGGTGGTCTAAATATTGAGGTTGAATAAAGAACACAACAGTGTAAATTGACTTGAAAAGTGTGGTCTTAATATTGAGGTGGTCTACATATTGAGGTTGAAGAAAGAACACAACAGTGTAAATGGACTTGAAAAGTGTGGTCTTAATATTGAGGTGGTCTACATATTGAAGTTTGAATAAAGAACACAACAGTGTAAATGGACTTGAAAAGTGTGGTCTTAATATTGAGGTGGTCTAAATATTGAAGTTTGAATAAAGAACACAACAGTGTAAATGGACTTGAAAAGTGTGGTCTTAATATTGAGGTGGACTAACTATTGAAGTTTGAATAAAGAACACAACAGTGTAAATGGACTTGAAAAGTGTGGTCTTAATATTGAGGTGGTCTAAATATTGAGGTTGAATAAAGAACACAACAGTGTAAATGGACTTGAAAAGTGTGGTCTTAATATTGAGGTGGTCTAAATATTGAGGTTGAATAAAGAACACAACAGTGTAAATTGACATGAAAAGTGTGGTCTTAATATTGAGGTGGTCTACATATTGAGGTTGAATAAAGAACACAACAGTGTAAATGGACTTGAAAAGTGTGGTCTTATTATTGAGGTGGTCTAAATATTGAGGTTGAATAAAGAACACAACAGTGTAAATTGACTTGAAAAGTGTGGTCTTAATATTGAGGTGGTCTACATATTGAGGTTGAAGAAAGAACACAACAGTGTAAATGGACTTGAAAAGTGTGGTCTTAATATTGAGGTGGTCTACATATTGAAGTTTGAATAAAGAACACAACAGTGTAAATGGACTTGAAAAGTGTGGTCTTAATATTGAGGTGGTCTAAATATTGAGGTTGAATAAAGAACACAACAGTGTAAATGGACTTGAAAAGTGTGGTCTTAATATTGAGGTGGTCTAAATATTGAGGTTGAATAAAGAACACAACAGTGTAAATGGACTTGAAAAGTGTGGTCTTAATATTGAGGTGGTCTAAATATTGAGGTTGAATAAAGAACACAACAGTGTAAATGGACTTGAAAAGTGTGGTCTTAATATTGAGGTGGTCTAACTACTGAGGTTGAATAAAGAACACAACAGTGTAAATGGACTTGAAAAGTGTGGTCTCATTATTGAGGTGTTTATTAGGTGTTGTTTTACTGTATTATCTTCAGTCAAGTTCAACATCTCTATTTGAAAAAGAGATCAAATGTAACAGCGCAGTCGCCATAAATAGAGAGCTACTGAAGGCTGTAAGAATTTCTACAACTACAAAACAACGATAATAATTTTAATTCTGTACAAAAGATCAATATAAGTTAGACACCAAATTGAACAGAAATTCACAAAAAATAACAAAACTTTCTGTCGACAAACAAATGTCTGACAAAATTCTCGTGAACTTCTTGCATGTAATCAGTCTGACATTAGTGTTTGTTTAATTCAAAAACATTGTATGTAACTCGAATGTCTAAATGTCCGTATATGTAACGCTAAATAATTACATTTTTTTTAATAAATCAATCAACTTACAACACCTATAATTTACAAGATACTAGAACCATTAATAACACATGCAGCTGAAAAGCATACATACAGCCGACACATCACATCGCTTAATTTATACAGCAGGCATTATGTACATATATGAATTAAACAGCATAGCCAGGAGGCCGTTGGCCTTCATGTAGTTAAATAATTATATCACAGTATAAACGGTGGCTTTATTTATGTCAACAATATGTTGACGCCGCGCCCTTTTCACTATAACGTAAGCAGTTATGAACCGCGCAATATCTCAGTTAATTACAAGGTCTGTTTTATCAAAAACTTTGCACAATTTCTGTAATAATGTAGATTTTGCGGTGTGTAAGTATTTATACGAAGGTATGTGTACAATATAATCGTTCGCGGGTCTTGAAGAGAACGAAGCTGCCGTAAATAAGTCCGTGTCTCCAATCGTCACAACCATGACGTGTGTTTCTCGAAGACGCGCTATTTCGTCTGCGGCTTGCTTCAAATTCTCCATATCGTCGTCCAAAAATAGCACAGCCACCTTCTTAGAGAACCTTCTTGCACCGTATGGTTGCGCGTAGCCTTGAGCGGACAGTTTTCGTATCATTCGCCGGAAGTCCGGAAAATCAATACCATCAAAATCCATTGCTACCTTCTGCCCTGTTAGATAAACATCCGCAGACGACAAACAGTTCTCCATTAATCTCCCTACCTTCAGGTTACCCGAATCCATATTCAATGCGCTAGTGACGTCATACACGAACTTGGTTATTCGTCGGGTACGAGGAATTCCGAGTTGGGCGGAATCGTACACAAACATCAAATCCGTTGGACTTGTAACTGGACATGCTGGAAATAAACAGCGAATAAGTTTCATACGAAAGAAACATCATTGGCAGTTAGTTAATAGACAAACAATATAATGAAATGTACACGTCTTTTCCAACAAAGCGGAGATGATTTTTTCAGACAATTCTCTGTATCACGTTGCCGAACCGTCGATATTTGACCATATACAATTGTGTATACTTGGACATTGGTTTTCGTCTCGTAGGGAAAACAAAAACATGTTCAATCTGAGGTGCATGTGGAACTCATACATTTAAATTTAGACTATGGATTCGAATCTCGGCACAAACAATGGGCCTCTTACATGTAGTCGACACCATTTGCCATATACATGTACCTTTCGCTATTCAGACATAAATTTCTAGCTCAATAAACGATAATTATTTCGTTGTATTAAAATATAGAATTAGCTGAAGTGTAACAAAATGTGCATGTGTATGCATTACACTTACTTAATTCTGCTTGATCACGGACGAAATTTTCAGGCTCAATCGCACACGTTTTGATAGCCAGAATGTTCTTTATCGTGTTTAGAACACTGAAATTGCTGACGTGGAACACAAAGTCGTCATCCGGGTCACTCGCTATGTCACGCAGTTCCGTTCTTTCAACGCTCATTCCGATGCCTATAGCAAACACATAAATACCGTCTCTTTTGGCAAGTTCAGCTTCTCTCGCCGTTTCGTGTGGTCTTTTTGAAATCCCATCTGTAAATATGAACATGATGTGTGCAACTTCCGGTCTCGCAACGTCTCGCGAGAATCCCTGCTCGTGCACAAATTTTAATGCATCAGCAGTTTTTGTGCGTCCGCTCATAAATGTAATGTTCTCCATGTGTTTAAATAAAATGCTCTTTTCTTGTTCAGTATTGAAATCAAAGATTGGCCGCACTCTGTCACTGAATGTAATTAGTCCAACTCGCGTCTTTTTAGGGGAGATGTCGAACATGCTTATTAAATCGCGAATAAAACCCAGTTGCTTCTTGAAGTCGATTGGCCAAATACTATTTGATGCATCCAGTGCAAAATAGATATCTGCCGGTTTTCCACCACAGTCTAAAAAAATAAAGTTACACAAATTAACAAAATTGTTTTATTAAGTCACACATAGAAATGTTCGAAGAAATACCGGTAGTCCATCTCATATATCTGAACAAGGTTAATCCATCTCATATATCTGAACAAGGTTAATAAACAAATAATGTCGAAGTTATAACCAAACTTATTGCCACTGGTTCCATAGGTTATGCATCAATCATTTCTGATATTGACTTTGACATTCCATCTTAGGGATCAGGAAATATGGAGTAACTATGTTGCCATATAAAAGGGGATTTATTTCGGTTTAAACATCTAGCTTATAATATACTTTATGCCCTTAAAATGGAATATGAAAAGTTTGTATCGCCATAAAATGACAATAATCGAAATAATGCAATCAAAGGAATATCTACTAGATGACGCAGTTGCTAAAATGGACTAAGCTGAATTAGGCGTAAGCAAAAAGTATCATTTTTGAAATACCCACGACGGTTTGATTAATATGAAGTTACTGTCATATCTCTCATCCAAGTGCCTACAGCAACGGTAAGATTCGCAAGAACAATTAATACACTTATAATAAATGATAATAAAGTAGGGTCAATGCATTACAACCGTTTTTTAATGCTGAATATTTCGGTGTGAAATTAGCCTGCTCTTTCTTTGCTGTTTTATTTCCTAAGTTGTTATGAAATCAGAGGGAAATAAAAAGTACATGTGTTACTATGAATGCCGATAAGTCGAGCAGGACATTCTACTAAATACAAAGCCATCTAAAAAGCCAAAGGAGATATGGAATAAAATACACATGTATGTAAACAACTACATAAACGAAGGGGACACAAGACAAACAAGGTAAACATAAATGATCATTGAAAAAAGGAGTATCGCTTCGGAACGGCCAGTGGCTAGACGCCAAAACGGTGCGCCCAATCTCACACTATCACCAACACAAAACGAACAGTGAAATAAATAAACATAAATATACAGTGATAATGATAACGAGATAAATCACAGTAACCTACTATAGCCCGAGTCAGGAGCTATAATCTTCAATTTCAGCCAATAGAACTTCCTGAGTGTTAGCCCTAACTTGCAATTGCTTAGATAGAAAGTTGAGAAATGCATACAATCCATCACCGCTTTTAAAGAATTGTATAGATACATTACTGTGACTTTATGATTCCACAAAGTATTATTGCATATAAATTATGGCTAGTAAGACTGCATTAGAGCATGTGAGTGTTATTGTATGTCCTGTTAGAATCGCCTAGTGCTATGAACAACTTATGGTAAAGTCGGGAAAGTAAATAATGAATCGTATGCGATTACAGAGAGGAGGAGCGGCACAAGAAAGCCTACATTCATAAAACCGATCGCCACCTAGATCGTTAGAGTAACCCCTTCAGACTAGGGATGAGGAGGGTGTATAATATTAACACTTAAAAGTGCCGAAGAGAGGAACAACTCTGGAATGCACAACAATCATAAAGAGAGACTTAAAGTTAACTAGTATACAAATTGGGAACGTCTAGTAATATATATGGTGATATAAACCAGTTTGTCGTCATGCCGACCACTCACTTCATCGTTACATTTCCGAAATTCATACTTTTTGACAAACAATGACAAATCTTACACATGGACAAATACCAACAATACTTATCAGGAAGGAGAAGCAAAGCAAAAGCCACATGCAAACTATAGAGCCTCCCTGCTCAATATAGAGGCTCCCTGCACAATATAGAGCCTCCCTGCACAATATAGAGCATTCCTGCACAATATAGAGCCTCCCTGCACAATATAGAGCCTCCCTGCACAATATAGAGCCTCCCTGCACAATATAGAGCCTCCCTGCACAATATAGAGCCTCCCTGCACAATATAGAGCCTCCCTGCACAATATAGAGCATTCCTGCACAATAAAGAGCCTCCCTGCACAATATAGAGCCTCCCTGCACAATATAGAGCCTCCCTGCACAATATAGAGCCTCCCTGCACAATATAGAGCCTCCCTGCACAATATAGAGCCTCCCTGCACAATATAGAGCCTCCCTGCACAATATAGAGCATTCCTGCACAATATAGAGCCTTCCTACACAATATAGAGCCTCCCTGCACAATATAGAGCCTCCCTGCACAATATAGAGCCTCCCTGCACAATATAGAGCCTCCCTGCACAATATAGAGCCTCCCTGCACAATATAGAGCCTCCCTGCACAATATAGAGCCTCCCTGCACAATATAGAGCCTTCCTGCACAATATAGAGCCTCCCTGCACAATATAGAGCCTTCCTGCACAATATAGAGCCTTCCTGCACAATATAGAGCCTTCCTACACAATATAGAGCCTCCCTGCACAATATAGAGCATCCCTGCACAATATAGAGCCTCCCTGCACAATATAGAGCCTTCCTGCACAATATAGAGCCTCCCTGCACAATTCATTGGATGCCGACTACAAACTAATATTATTATATTATATAAGTAATTATAAGTAAGGAGATGTAAAACATCAAGGAACAGAAAAAAACAAGGAATATGCAAACTTTGATCTAATTTAATAAAAAATGTATAGCTTATGGGGGCCGTACCAAAACTATCAGTCAACACACAGAAACATTTAAAGAATGAAATTTAAAATAGAATATTATAAATGCCCTAATTTTCCTAAACTTTGCCACTTGCTATATTAATATCAACTTCTAAGCTTATGTAAGCGTATATCGCACTGTCAGCATATATTTTGTCACTCTGTTGGCGATTCACAATTTGTATAGATTGACATTATGACTGAAGATAGAAGGTATGCGGAACACTGGACCCCCACAGTGTTTCTATACAAAGTAACTATTTGAATCTCGTTATAAATGAAAATGTTTTAAATTTACGTGGTAAGATGAATCCTGAACCCTGTGGATTTGGATGGGAATTGAACGACACCAGTGGATATTACATATATCAAGATCAAATTTTACACTAATGCTTGCCTTCAAAAACATGATTTAGGAACATAACTTTCGCTATATTTAAAACAAGAAGATATTGTTATGCAGCTGACAAATACATGCATCGAAGGTGGTGGACAAAATGATACAGAATTACATGCCCTGTCCGGGAATCGAACCGGATGTCCCAGGTGACAGCCCAGCGCTCAACAAACTAAGCTTTCCGGGCAGGTGCGAACATGCTTGTAATAAACTCACTGTAGTGAGTTTAACAGGAAAAAGCAGAATCTAGAAAATGCACAATATATTAAATACTTGATCATCTTAGAGAAACAACCTACTTGTCACATTGAGTCTTGGATCGATGTCTGCTTGGATATCTTGGCGACTTCTGGTTGTTTCTCTGTTTGCGTCATTGGACGGTAAGGGTATGGTGAAATCGCGAATCGTTGATGGCGTGGTAACGATTCGTTTCGGTGATGCTGTTCCGGCAGGGTTGATTGGACCCAGTCTGCCTTGCTGGCGTCCTGTATTCCAATACTCGAGTGTCGGACCTACAATATACACCCACTCATTAACCAAGTACTGTCTGCAGTCATTTTGTCAAATTGGGTCATACTTGTTCAGTGCGACAAATATAACTTTACAGCAGCGGACTGTATACTTGGTGTAAAATTGCAAGATGTAATAACGGTTAGCAGTAACTCGCCAAAATACATTATAAATGGTGCATGCAATTGAACGAAATTCTCGTGCAATTTGATGCACATTCTATCAGTTGAAAGACAAAACAATAAGCAGACAAAGACCGGATTTAGTACTGATTACAAGACACTGTAGTATCAATATAACCACAGGGGAAAACTGAGACAGTCATCGGCCTCTCGATTATTAATGGAACACTTTCTCAAACCACGTTTAGTAAAGTATGCTTTGAAAGCATCATTGCCTGACACATTCATGAGGTATGCTTTCAGTTTGCCAAAATATCGAAAACCTTTTCCGGCAACCAGCCAAAGTTTTTCTTAGAGACTTGCAGGATGAACTTTAGCCTTAATATTTCCCTGGAAGAAACTGAAAAAAAACGACAAGTTCGCATCGTCCGTTGAACCATATTTTCTGTTACATATCGATATCATTTTTAAAAGAAGTTATTTGATTACCTTTGCAAGTTTTATTTGCCAAGACATATTTCATCGAATCGAGTGACTGAAAATCGTCAACTTCAAACACATACTCTTCTGGAGGAATACTGGCGATTTCTTCAAGTTCCCTGTATTCCACAGCATCTCCAACGCCTATTGCAAACACGTGAATGCCAGCTTTACGGGCGTCTGCAGCGGCTTTGATGGTTTTCCTGCGGTCCTGAGACTTTCCGTCTGTGATAACAACAGCCACATGGATGGAGTTAGCGCGACAACCATATCTTCTTGTAAACATTGATCTGACCATGTACTATAATAGATAGCAAGAAAAAGACTAAGTACATGTTTATGAGCATACAAACTTAATCGAAATAATTCTAGGGTCAAACAGATGACTTATTATTAAGTTTCACCTCTGACAGTAGATGAGTACTACAAAGATCTCGGATACAAACGACGTATGGCGGACACTTGGGAGAACAGATGACTTATTATTAAGTTTCACCTCTGACAGTAGATGAGTACTACAAAGATCTCGGATACAAACGACGTATGGCGGACAATTGGGAGAACAGATGACTTATTATTAAGTTTCACCTCTGACAGTAGATGAGTAATACAAAGATCTCTGATACAAACGACGTATGGCGGACACTTGGGAGAACAGGTGACTTATTATTAAGTTTCACCTCTGACAGTAGATGAGTAATACAAAGATCTCGGATACAAACGACGTATGGCGGACACTTGGGAGAACAGATGACTTATTATTAAGTTTCACCTCTGGCAGTAGATGAGTAATACAAAGATCACGGATACAAACGACGTATGGCGGACACTTGGGAGAACAGATGACTTATTATTAAGTTTCACCTCTGGCAGTAGATGAGTAATACAAAGATCTCGGATACAAACGACGTATGGCGGACACTTGGGAAAGAAAAATGCACAACATTATTATATTGAAATACGAGTATTTAGCAGGAGTAGCCATTCAGCGTCTTGTGCGATCAATACAAATCGATAAATGCATTTAATATGTTGTGATTATTTGGATTTACTTGCAGATATTGAGACTCACGTTAATAAAAAAATTCAGCAAATGCCATTTATTGCAGATGTATTAATATTAATCCCACTATCAAATACCCAACCTGTTTAAATCCTGAAGTCAATATCGCATGGTTGCTATCTATATTATTGGAACTAAAATATACTTGTTTTATCATAATTCATGATGCAAAAATGAAACTGACATAACTTTAAAATTGTTATACTGATTATTTTTCCATGCGTAGGACGAACATTAGTTTTAAAACGTCTGGTTTATTCGGCGAACAATTTATTTACATCACAAGTTATAGAATGGGTTATCTAAGAGTTTCACGATTGAATTGTTTACCCTCAGTGCGTCTCCAGTGTTGGTTTTCCTGCCAGCTCGATGGCGAATACGGTTCAATGCCCTCTCCAATAGGTCTTTTCTGTTGTTTTGCCATAAGTGAAATTGCAGGTAAAAATGGTCGGCAAACGTTACCACGCCGACACGGGTCTGATTGTGATTTAGCCCCATATCAAACTGTTCCGCGATATCTCGGATGAATTTCTTTTCAAGTTCAAAGTCGGGTTTCCAGATACTGCTGGATGTGTCGATGGCAAAAACAATATCAAACGCATTGTTCGAACAAGTGCCTGTAAAAGAGAAAACATTTTTGCCAAACAGTGATACGGCATTATATAAACAGACTTGTTGTTCCCGACATAATCATTTTCTAGTCTGTCTACTCTATCAGATACATGAGGCGGAAACCTGAAATAATTACCATACTATACAAATAAGCTCAGCGGTGTCCCTAGACGTAAGGACTTTTTTATAGAGTTGCCGAAATCTACACAAATCAGGTTAAGATATCTGTCAGTTAGATGCTGATGAGTTTTCATAGATTGGTACCGGCTTAGGTCTTCAGTACTTCCAATTGGGCTTGAAGTCAAATAAACAGCCATTGCATTAGGGTAGAGCAAGACTCCAGGTGGTGCCCATTATAGCATTGTTTTTGGCATAGGTGGGAACCTGGGTATAAAAACTGACCTTCCATAAGGCAGCTGGATATCTCTTTCAAATTCTATCTCCTGTGTGGGAAACGTAACCCACAACCTCTCGGTCACGGAGGTCCCTCAAATTTTCAGTTGGGTTACCGGAGTTACAGTGATTAGATATGCATGTATCAGTAAAATACACACTAGACGAGTTTGTCATTGGTTGAGCAAAGTCACGTGATAATTAAAATTATACGAGCTTCTGTGTAACTATTCTTACTTAGAAAATGTTCATTTCAATTTTAAAAAAACGCAGCACTGAAAGGCAGAGACGTAGGATTACTATTTATTTATTTGCTGCGTTTATATTAATCCATCCGTGTGGCAGGTGAACGCTGGATGTATACTTAAATTTCAGGCGAACTCGTATTTATAGTAGATATCTTTTGAGATGGCCACCGTGTTAGTTACTTCATATTACAATGAATTGTACTGGTATTACATAAACTGATCTCGCTGGATGAGATCTAAATCATACAAGTACCACATTCGATAACATCTAAGACTGTGAGTGGAGTAAAGTGTACGATGTAACAATACCAGTACTACGTACGTCTATTCAGAAAACAAACAGCTATGTTGCTACACAAACGTGTTTTATGTTGTTTTGATCATTGGAATAACCTGGCAATACAACTATGTGATGTGTTTTACATTCACCAAGTGTGCTATTTTCTTGTAAAAAACGTAATTTTATTTGTTTAGAAACATACTTTAACATACAAAAGTGCTGTTAAATGTTCTTCAATTCATCGCAACTTGTCAAATATTTAATTTTCAAATCGCATACCACCTTCAGAGCGGCCCTGTCTTGAGTGAAACCGTCTTTAGAGCAATGTTATCAATTTTACCATGGTGAATGTTTAATAACAACTGAACCTCTCTAGAGCAACCCCCCCCCATATAACCACAATCTCTGTCTCCCAAAGGGTGTTGCTCCGTGCAGGTTGCACTGTACTGTATTCTGTACAACACATCTCTTCATTGACTATGACACTAGTAATGTCACATTGAAAATACAGATGCCCTTCGTGGGCGAGTGGTTATTGTCGCTGACGACTGCAAATCATTTGCCCCTCATCATTGCGGGTTCGATTCCCAGCCCGGGATGTTGAATTTGCATGTTAGGATATTATTCAGTCGAAAGATAGGAGGTTCTACCCAGGTGACCAAAATAATGCTAGATATGACACTCTATGGTCTTCCTCCACCCTAGCAGCTGGAGTACTCACTACATGACATTGACTGTTTATGTGACACTAAGTGAAAAAAACTGCATTCTCTACTGTCAATGTTTTAGACCACAAATGGTTCCCTTGACAACGGATGTTGGAGATGCATCTGTGAAGAAACTCGGCCTTAATTGTACAGACGATCTAAACTGAGTTCTGTCTTAAACTTAAAATTGAAGAACTTGTATTATTTAACATTAATCAAAATAGATGGAATGTGGACTACTTGTACCCATACTAACACCGTTATTAATTGGGAATCTTCATGATTTTGATTGTGAAAGACACAATGTTTTTTCATTTAAAAAAAAGAAACAACATTTTTGACTTGAGAAATTATCTTAATTTGAGAAATCTTGTGAAACAGGGTCATTGACTCGAAGCTTGGTAATATTTTTTCTGGATACAAAGCGAGGATATATACCGGGTGTTTCTTAATGTGTTATTTAATAATATATTTTATTATAAGTTATTTTAGAGAAGTTTATTACAGTGGAAGAATTTCTCCTTTGACAGAATTCTCAACCCCCGAGTCCCCGGATCCGGAATCCAACGTACAACGTATAGACCATTATATCAAAGTATGTGGTGTTTTCGATTGATTTTCATCATTTATCAATACAATAGGTATGCTTGGTTTAAGTAAAGTATTACTTAATTATTTCCTTAGGTCATTGGCACTTGGCGAATTAATTTGCGATCGCGATGTTTACTAAAATAAACTATTTACAGATTTTGCATCGAAAGTGCTTTGTGTTAAATCATAAATGTTTTCATAATTAAGACTGATAGTATCTATCTTAAGATAAAAGGAATTACGTGTGTATTCGTATTTGATGTTAGATTGATAATACTTATCATTAACAATTACTGGATTTTTTGCACGTTTACAAATTTGTTGCTAAGCAACTATTAAATATCTCATAATGTAAAAAAACAACGACATTATCGTATCATTGAAAATGTATCAATGTTCCTTAAGTGTTTTATTCAAAAACAAATTGCGAAAACAACAATGCTCAATTGTAAAGGTAACCTGTTACAGCAAAGTAAGACAGTGTCTCAGAGAGAGAGAGAGAGGGGGCCGAGGGGAGAGATGGAGGGAGAGAGAGAAACAGAGAGAGATGGAGGGAGAGAAAAAGAGAGATAGGGCGAGAGAGATGGATGGAGGGAGAGAAACAGAGAGAGAGGGGGAGAGAGATGGAGGGAGTGAGAGAAAGAGAGAGATAGGGGGGAGATAGGGAGGGAGGGAGAGAAACAGAGAGATAGTGGGAGAGAGATGGAGGGAGGGAGAGAAGGGGAGAGATAGGGGGAGAGAGATGGAGGGAGGCAGATGGAGGGAGGGATAGAAAGAGAGAGCTATGGGGAGAGAGATGGAGGGAGGCAGATGGGGGGGAGGGAGAGAAGGGGAGAGATAGGGGGAGAGAGATGGAGGGAGGCAGATGGAGGGAGGAAGAGAATGAGAGAGATAGGGGGAGAGAGATGGAGGGAGGCAGATGGAGGGAGGGAGAGAAGGGGTGAGATAGGGGGAGAGAGGTGGAGGGAGGCAGATGGAGGGAGGGAGAGAAAGAGAGAGATAGGGGGAGAGAGATGGAGGGAGGCAGATGGAGGGAGGGAGAGAAAGAGAGAGCTAGGGGGAGAGAGATGGAGGGAGGGAGATAAAGAGAGAGGGGAGAGAAGGGGAGGTGAGGGAGATAGAGACTCGGTCCTTCGTTTAACTCAAAGAATATTCAAGTTATGTTTTCTCTTTTTTTGCATTTCTTTATATATAATTTTATGTTATTTGAGCTCAAATGAATTAATACTACGATCTTAATAATATCTCGAAGGATTTATTCAAGCAGACGATAATAAAAAAGTAACACAATTTATGCGCACAGTTACCCTAGGTGTGGTATCTTTAAGTCGTATCAACGTCATCATTGCGTCTGCTAATTAATTTTATTATATCTCTCGGCATTCAGTAGTGTCTCTTGAACGTTTGTTTACAAAGTCTCAGTCAGCGAATGCTGCTTCCTTCAAGGTCGTACAGTGAATTACCTATCTTTATTTTCTAATATACTCGAAAGCCTATCTTTCTTTTCTATATCCGGAAAACTAATTTCAATACTTAAGTATTGCACTATACCGGAAGTGCTTCGTGTTTATTATCTTTTACTTCCAGAATAAATCGGAGCATGAAGTCCTGTTCTTTCTTATGAATAAACGTCTAACCAGGTTTTTTGTCTGCAAAGTTTCATTTTTACGGTTGTTATAAAGAGAAAATACATAAGCCATGCAGTCCAACAAGTTTGGTATCTTTATTCCGGTTTAAATGAATAACTCATAAAAAACGGAGATTAAGTACAAGCAACTGGAGGAGATTTGTTTATCATTGATGAAATACTGATGTGCGTTTATAAATAACTTGCGTGTCATAAAATGTGTCATAGATCTATACAGCTATAAAGAGCAACTTAGTCACCAGTCAATCTTTTTATTTCACGTTCACTATTACGCTTTTCCCTAAAAATCTACTATATTTGGAAATGTGACAATATATATTCTTTTTATGGTTCAGGAGAATAAAAAATGCGGTTGCGAACCCACGATAAAAACTGCATCGATGACAAAGACATGTCTTAAAAGTACACGTCTAAACGTGAACAACTTTTCCCCTATGATATCAGATAGAATGCAACATTTAAGACTTTTCAGGCTGGTTACTAAGTAACTTCAGAGCGGCCCTCTCTTAAGCATTAACCTATCTCCTTTAAAATCACTAATTTTCCCGTACGAAACAATTGCTAGTAATTTAAAGCGGCGTGTCATTTTGTCTCTCATCTCATGCGGCTATAATGGTAGTTAGAAACCACACAAATTGCATTCCATTTGATAATAAGACCATTTTTAAGTTTGATACTGTCGTGTTTCTTAACCAAAAGTAGCCCTTTTTAGATAGCAAAACGAAAGTAGGGATTTTCCACAAATCGGAGATGTTCTAATTTTTCGTTTTGATTACGAACAGGGAATAAAATAAGGTTTACTTAAATCAAAAACGTTTCAGTTTCAGAAATTGTCACATCCAGATAACATATGTTTCAGTTACAGCGAAGTTTCTTCGAAGAAAATAAGGAATCAAATTTCTTATTTATTGCAAATTATGTCAAATTCACCGAAATCAAAACTATTCTCGTCTGTTAAAATGTGGTTCCTTAACAAATAAGTACACGTTTCTTACATACATTACCAACATAAAATAAGCAATGTCGCCTTAACATCTCCAGAACAACAACAACAACCGAAATGTTCTACACCAAACGGGTCCACTGAAGAGCAGCACTGTATTATTATCTCGTGATAAATGCGATATATTTCTTCAAGTTGGGCGTATTTGATGTATTTGATATTTATCTAATGTAATACTCAGGTCAGTTTTTAATCATTTAAACATTTATACATTTTATTACAAAACTAGCGAAATTTTACTCATTTTCTGAATAATATTCTAAAAACAATATTATCAAAGCCGTTAACAAGTAGATCTACTGGGTTGTAAAACGTTTTATTTTCGTTCGAATGTGAAATATGTACCTCAAAATATCACTCGGGTAATGGGTGATTGAGGAGTCTATGTATCTTAATGAAATAAGATGTCGGCTTAAAACGTTGAATTTGTCTTGATAAATTTAATAAGCAAAATGATAAATGATAACAAGCAAATGTGGTTACCTGTAGGTGCCAGACGCTGTGCTCTTGCTGTGAATAACTGAAAAAGAAAAGAAAAACGTATTTTCAGCTCTTTAATTTTTTTCCGTACCGTACCTAATCAGGTGTATCAGTTAAGTGTTTACATGCATTATTAGCAGGGTCCCTCATATCTACAAACAACTTTCAATGTTTCGTTAATGGCGAACTTGATTAATGGAAACACAATCATCAAATGTACTTTTATTCTAATGAATTCAGAAACATATTCGGAGAACCACTATAGCATTTCCGAGAACACCGGAATTTCACGAGACAAGTTTCGAGAAATACCGGAATTACACGAGAAAGGTTTCGTGAAGTGTGCAAGAGTACCCCCTGTATCAGAAATGGAGAAGAGTTCATATTGTTGTGCGTCATTTGATAGGAATGTTATTACATCTCAAATGATTCGTAGAAACCAATGACAACATATATAGCTATCGATTTCTGCGAAACATTTTGTGCAAAATATATTCGCATTTGAGACGATCATTATTCGTATGTAAACATATGCATATATATGATGCAGACACTACTTGGCAACGCCATTATCTTAACAACACGTTCACAAAACATTATTAGTAAAAAACACCAGAGAAATGAGAAGAAACACAGTGCGGGGAAAATATCATTGCGCCGAAAATAAAGGAAAGCATTTATTCACCCGAATATATATAACATTACAAAAAAACACATGAAGCAATTTGGTACACGATCAAATAAATTCTCATCAACGCCAACGTATTTCGTTCAAATTGCAAAACCGGAACTATACATCATTACAAATATAATGAGGCAGACACAATACGAGTGAAACACACGAAACAACTCGGTTAACAACTGACATATCGTTCTAAGCATACTTAAATGACATTGGACCCTTCTCTGTAGTGCACTCTCAGGGTACAATGCTCAAAACAACTTATTCTTTAAATGAACTTGGTGTAAAATCTTTAGTATTCATACACGCTGGATTCAGTATGTAGAACTAAGTGGCAGATTACCTCTTATTTAACACTCCTAATTTTAAATCCTTATTGCCTCGAAGTGTGAATTAAACCTACAAATATGTGTTTAAGCACCAATCTGCTTCACAATGATAAAATAAAATGACAAGGCTGCTTAACATTAATCAAAACAATAAGACAATGCGGCTTAACATTAATCAAAACAAAATGACACTGCTGTTTAACATTAATCAAAACAATAGGACAAGGTTGCTTAACATTAATCAAAACAATAGGACAAGACTGCTTAACATTAATCAAAACAAAATGACACTGCTGTTTAGCATTAATCAAAACAATAGGACAAGGCTGCTTAACATTATTCAAAACAATAGGACAAGGCTGCTTAACATTATTCAAAACAAAATGACACTGCTGTTTAGCATTAATCAAAACAATAGGACAAGGCTGCTTAACATTATTCAAAACAATAGGACAAGGCTGCTTAACATTATTCAAAGCAAAATGACACTGCTGTTTAGCATTAATCAAAACAATAGGACAAGGCTGCTTAACATTAATCAAAACAATATGACAAGGCTGCTTAACAGTAATCAAAACAATAGGACGAGGCTGCTTAACATTAATCAAAACAATAGGACAAGGATGCTTAACATTAATCAAAACAATAGGACAAGGATGCTTAACATTAATCAAAACAATAGGACAAGGCTGCTTAACATTATTCAAAACAATAGGACAAGGCTGCTTCACAATGATAAAATCAATGGATGTTTCGCGTTAATAAGGACACTGCATTGGAAATCATAGTACGCTGCTGCAATGAGCGTCTTCAAGATCTCGCACTACTTGTCATACAACCAGATGAATGATATCTGCACATTTCTACGGAAGACCGGTAGTGAGTTTTCTCACTTCATAATCACGTGGGTTGCTCAATCTGGAAATCATGCACTTGACGATTTCACGTGTTTGGATAATATTGTAACAATGCCAAGTGCGTGATTACACATGATTCATGAATTCATGTTTTAGGATATAAAAGAATAATTAATGAAGTAACCATCGGTCTTTCATACATTCCTACATTTAAACCACGTCATGGTTTATATATATCATGGTGATCAATTAAAATAAAGCAAGTGCCCTGTGACTCCCTTTAAAATATCTGCCCAAATTATATTTACCGCTCGTAAATAGTTGAACTATTTCAAAAGTTTTGACTAGTCAAATTTAAAAGTAAAAGGTAAAGTAAAGTATAAAGTGGAATTGCAGCGTATTTGCGGCTAACCGATTTGTCATCGGGTATGAGATCTTGAATTCAATAGATTCTCTCAAAATTATTCAACAAATATGCAAAGATTTTGGGAGGGACACATTTATTTCAATAAACATCTGTTCACTCCTTGAATGATCTGCTGTTGTTTTTGTTTGATTGCAAATGAATTCATTGAATACGCCTTGCACTAGACACGCTTGCTTGAAAACGTCGCTTCGAAAGAGGAAAAAAGACAGGGGTTTAGGGGGTCCTGAAGATTTAAATTTGATAATGGATGCTGATCTTAAGTTTAATAAACTTTGTTCAGACAAGAGAATGTAGAGTACTGTAAATTACATTACTAAACATTCACTTTAATTATGATAGTGTACTACCCATGGTGGGCAGAATTATTTCTAAAACTTCGGTTTTATGATAATTTGGCTGTTTTCCCATTTTCTGTCACCAAGGAGATGAACATCTAAATCAGACTGATCAGAAAATGTGTAATATTTACGACAAAGATCTATAATGATTAATGAGAAGATATAGATGTAGTGTTATCATAAATTACAAATACCTGAGCGTGATATGCTGATCAAAAATACAAATAAATTTGCATTACATTGTGCATTCTATATATACGATTAAACGCTAAATAAATACACTTGTTGTTTGAAATAGTGATTATCTTTAAAGTGGTTAACCAAGACTAAAAAAAAAATTGAATTGTATTTATTGAAATTTAAAATTGTGGGCGTTACTTTTTTGTGTTTGAAGTTGAAGACACCTGCATATTCGAATGTTGAATAAGATAACGGGAGTGGGAAGTTGGCAGTAGTAGCAGTAACAGTAGTAGCAGTAACAATAGTAGCAGTAACAATAGTAGCAATAACAACATAGCAGTAACAGCAGTAACAGTAGTAGCAGTAACAGTAGTAGCAGTAACAGTAGTAACAGTAGTAACAGTTACAACAGTAACAGTAACAGCAGTAGCAGTAACCGCAGTAGCAGTAACAGCAGTAACAGTAACAGTAGTAGCAGTAACAGCAGTAGCAGTAGTAACAGTAACAATAGTAGCAATAACAACATAGCAGTAACAGCAGTAACAGTAGTAACAGTAACAGTAGTAGCAGTAACAGTAGTAACAGTTACAACAGTAGCAGTAACAGTAGTAGCAGTAACAGTAGTAACAGTTACAGCAGTAGCAGTAACAGTAGTAGCAGTAACAGTAGTAGCAGTAGCAGTAGCAGTAGTAGCAGTAACAGTAGTAACAGTTACAACAGTAGCAGTAACAGCAGTAGCAGTAACCGCAGTAGCAGTAACAGCAGTAACAGTAACAGTAGTAGCAGTAACAGCAGTAACAGTAGTAGCAGTAACAGTAGTAGCAGTAACAGCAGTAACAGCAGTAACAGTAGTAGCAGTAACAGTAGTAACAGTAGTAGCAGTAACAGTAGTAGCAGTAACAGCAGTAACAGTAGTAGCAGTAACAGTAGTAGCAGTTACCGCAGTAGCAGTAACAGCAGTAACAGTAACAGTAGTAGCAGTAACAGCAGTAACAGTAGTAGCAGTAACAGTAGTAACAGTAACAGTAGTAATAGTAGCAGTAACAGTAGTAATAGTAGCAGTAACAGTAGTAATAGTAGTATAACAGTAGTAGCAGTATTACTGTTATAACTTCTAACAACACTAGCAGTAATACGGCGCTATAACTACACAATAGCTTATCTGATAGTAGTATTGTATTATTCTGTCGAAGTCGGTTCGTGTGAAAATGAGCATAATGTTATCGATGTGAAGTTGAAAGAAGCAACACTGACAACAGTGACAGTATTTCTGCTTTTACTGCTAGTGGTACTGTGTGCTTTTATAAGAAAGTGTTTATTTATTATAAGGTCACTCCTACTTAAAAGGCCAGCAATTTCTGTCCTATGAGACACCTACTTCCTGAGTGTATTTACTTCCCGATTATTATCCTTTCATCCCAGGCACCAGGCTGGTAGGCACACGGTAACTATTATTCAACTAGCTGGCGGCTCACCAACCAGCCATATTAGAACGGACCCAACCGGGATTCAAGCCTTCGACCTCCCGCTCCGAAGTCGGTTGCCTATACCACTTGGCCAAGGGAGAAGTCACTTAGTGTATGACTGTAGCTATGACAGCTGGAATCAGATAGTGACGGTTTGCTCATGGCCATTAAGAGGAAGAGGAAGTTTCCACGCAACAGACACAACTATGATAATATATTTTTGGTTTTCATAAACTGGGAACGAAATAAATAGTTGTATATATCGTTAGATGTTATTTAAAGCTAACTTGGGTCATACTAAACTTCAAAATAAAATGCGCAAGCTACAATCAAAGTATAGCATAAATGTTAAATTCAGTTGATTTTGAAAATACATGTACTTGTATTCCGCTTCATGACACAAATCGATGCAAATAATGTTATGTCATTTTGCTGCAATGAAATGTTTATATTCGCTTTATTACACACAAACTGTTTATTCTTGGCTCTATTAACATTTAAAATTACGATTTACATGTTAGAGAAAATGTGTTTATTCAAGTCAAGCGTTTATGCGTAAATGTATTTATACAGAACTGCGCATTACAACGCTTCACCGCTCAATTTTGCCCCCAAAAATATTTTAATTTTTATACGGATTAAAATACTCACGAAAAATCCACAGATAAAATACACGAATTTAATCCACATTTTGCGTAATTAATTATATATTTAAATCACTAATAAAACTGTTTGCTTTAAAACAATTTTCGCACAAACACGGTTAAAACCACTGTATTCCGGTATGAATATCGTCCAGAAATATTTAAGCTTTATACCCTTCCCTCGTAAACTCTCAGTGTCAGAAACGTCACTATACTACGGAAGCGCGTATACACCATCATTATTATATTCGGTCGATCAGTCATTCATTAATACTCGGAAATGATAGCATGTTCAACGAAGCGAGATTTGTTTCTGAGCATTCTTTGAGTTCTGCCCACATAAATACTTATTAACGTTATATAATTTTCTCTGACGTTATAACGGTATTTGATTGAAATAGTATTATATATTGTATAAACGTTATTCAAATGATATAAGTATGCTGCTTACTGCTCCCTTATATGCGTATATTTTATAACATCGTATTTTATAACATCAACAGGTCAGAGTTCATGGACCCTGATATTTGAACGATAAGATATTTTCTTCGAGATATCTCCATCAGTTTATCGTTTATCAATCGTTCATTTCCATACTATTATATCTGAATACAAATTAAAATATCATATTTTATGATTCATAACAATCCTAAAGCGACAAACACTTGAAACAGCTTTTATCGTTTCTATGAACATATCCTACACCCAGATGATATCAGGTTACAGTGAAACCTCAATAAGAAGACCGTCGATGACTCTGAGAAAATGGTCTTATGTATGAGGTGGTCTGATTATCGAGTTAAAATGTGGAAGAGAAATATCGGTGGATGAACATACTATTAATGAGATAGTCTTAATTTCGAGGAAGTCTTTGAGTGGTTTAACTGTATGTATAGATACATGTATTTGTATAAATAGCGTTTGTGTGAATCAATCAAAATGCTGGGGTATCCAATGAGGTTTTTGAAGTCTTCAGAGAGCATGGTATGTTTTCAAAGCATCTTTATAACGCTATTAAAATTTTCTTTTGAACAGAAATATCCCTAGCAGGATTCAATGTTTCCTTATATATGTATATATATTATTTCACGGTGCGGTTTAATAAAATCTCACGACATATTGTTCTTTTCGGTAGCGCCAACAGCAAATTGCAAAGGTGAGATTTGTCACTTTAGAAACCAAGCCCCTTCAGCATTGTATCCACTGGTCACATGAAATAAGTGGAAGTGCGGTTTAGTCAGTTTACATGAAAAGAGACGCGTCCTATTATTTGCCCGGGAGTCACGTTATTGTTGGGGTGAGGGGCGTGTACAGTAAAATCTCACTTAAAGACCACCTAAATAATAAGACCACCTCAATACATTTTGTATTACGACTGAACTTTCAAGTCCATTTGACTGTTCTTCTCTTTATTCAATCTCAATATTAAGACCACCTCAGTATTAAAACCAGTTTCCAAGGGTCCCAAGGGTGGTCTTATTATTGAGGTTTTACTGTATATTATATTACATTTTATATAGAGTCAGTGAACATTGGCACATTTAACTGTCCCGATGTCAAAACGACAAATTCGAGTTCGTTTCCCACAAATTATCTCTGTAGATATGATTGACCGAATCGAATTCAATCACATAATTATCAACAACTACGTAATTACGGGTCCCAATTTAGACCATTATAAAAATGACTTAAATTAAGTTCTTTTCTGTACTTGAATACACTGAGCTACTCTTTTAAAAATGATCAATGACAGAAGTTAATTTATTAAAAATGTTGGTTAACCCAATTCTTATAACCTAGACGTATATCATTGTGAAACGAGTCGATTTATAATACATAAAGGAAAAGTAGAAACAGAAATTTAAAGAAACTAATCCTTTCTTTGACACGACTAATTATAACTTTGGGTTAGATGAAATCGCTTTTGGCTCAATTCCGAACTTAGGATCATTATTTACTTTTATTCAAATATTTTCAGCGTTGACTTATAAAGAACATGTCTACTATCTTAATGTAAATTGGCAATTTATCGCTTGCAAGCGTAAAAAGATTAAGTGTCGAAGCAATCTAGGTCTTGAGAACAAATCCGTTGACTAGAAAATTATATGTTTTAATACATCAGCATATTTGCAATCCTGGTTAAAGTACACGGGTTGCACCATAAATGCTGATGTTTGTACCTGTGTCATTCAAAAGTCCTTCACTATTTAATGATAGCTTAAGATTTTCAAAATCACCTAGTTTGGCAATCTCTATCGTGTGTTCGTGCATGTCTTATACTTGAAAAGACTCCGCGGAATTAAAGTTAAAACAAAATACGTTTGGTGCAATCTAGCGAGATTGTATTTAAATGTTTTAAATATTGTACCTTTTTTGAACTTCTATAGGATTTCCGTCTGTGTGTGGTTGTTGCACATCAGAGAGAACCCGCTATTTCAGTGTCCCTTTATACAGTAAAACCTCACGTGCGACCCCCTCATTGATACGACCGTACATTTATGGGACACCCTTTTCTTCTTCTTCTTCCACATTTAAACAGACTACCTCAACAATATGGCCGACTTTTCTTAGAACCCAAGATTATAGTGGTTTCACTATAATTTCAAGGACTGTTTCTTAATGAAGGGTTTCTACAGCTTCACTTTTTGTCCTTAATTCCTTAATGTAAATCAAAGCGCTGAAAGCACTGCAGTTGTTCGGTATTGAACACTGGTTTTGTATTCATCACTTCCAGATTCACAGAAAGTACGAATCATCATTGTTAAACCATTTAATTTATTTGCGCAGTTAAGATTACTACCAGCATTGATTGTGTTAAGCAGGTTACGCTTAGATGTTGAACTATTTTAACCGATTCACTTACCTGTTATTCTTGCGCCGCCTCCGGAAAAAAAGTAATTTTCGTAGTTAAGCGACGTGACTGTCGAAAATTGCCATAGAACTAGTTGTTCTACCGAACAACTTAAAAGGCAACGTATTATTACGTTAGTAGACTTTTTCATGTCAATGAGGTTTTGAACAATTCGTTAATTTTTTTTCAAATGAAAGAAATGCGGCATCTGACTATCATTAGTTTTCGAAAACCATCAAAACAAAAAACAGTAAATAATAGCCAAATATGACGATGCCGATGAAAATCGAATCAAATTAATGATCGTTTATTCTAAGCCGACATTGGAAGCGGTACTTGTACATAAAAAGTGTGGACCAGGTATTCATTTTATTTGAAGTACACTTATTATTGCAAAAAGTATCGTAAACCTGTTTTGTCGTACTTTAACGAATAAGCTTTTAATTAGGTAAAACATTAAGTCTTTGCAATCATTACAAGGTCATGCTTATAGATAATATCTTTATTGCTGTGCATCGTGGCAACGACCGGAGAAACGTTAATCTTACATTCGTTAATCCCGTGTACACAGAAAAACAGCATCACGAAAGCTGAATGTAAACATGCAGTGTACGGCCAACCTGCGTATACTGACATGTACGGTTGCATTTCAGATTTGATTAAAATAAAGATGTACCCGGATACATGATTTAACAATCTGGGGCAAGAAAAGTTATCTACTACAAGTAAGCAGACGTCTTAACAAATAGGAGACCTATTCAGGAAGTTAGAATGAGAGAAAACAGGAACCCTATGTAGGGGAAATATCTAAGTTTGATCTTTGCTCTCTTAGAATTAAAAGTGGCATAGATATGGCCAATTTAGCCGCTAAATAGGCATATATTGAGAGACTAGTATCCGTCAAGGTAATCACAACAAATTTAAAACAGGTGCACGAAAATCTGTTATCTTCTGATAAACAAACTATTTTCCCACTCTAACGAGGTTACATATGTCAGATCCTATCGCAACATCACAAAGCAGCTAGACATCACAGAGTATCTTGTTCTTAATTACCGTTCGGAACCATTTAAACAAATACAGTGAATTTACAGAATTGATAAAAAAACACGGAAACTTAAGGGACACTATGTATATTCTTGTTGCGTATAATTTGAGCCAGTTCACCTTTAGTTTATCACAAAGAAACATTAAATCCATTTTCGTCTGACTGTTACGATACACTTCGGTCCGTACGATTTCACGGAATTTACCGAAGGGTTCCGAATAATTACGGAATACTAAACCGGCGATGAACGTTTTTAATGGTGGCTAATACACCCGCAAAGTATCCTTAATTTTATATGAAATATGTGCTTGATTCCGAATCATTTATTATCCGTGTGTTCGTTACCTGGCGTGTGTAACACATGTTATAAACAACTTAAACAGGTGTTTTGGGTGATAAATATATATTGCCATTGACTGCGAAGCATCATACTAACCATTTGTTTTGCAAATTACAAGCAGATAACACTTACAGTTAATATTTCTTAACCTTTGTGCACGCAAGTATATTAAAAGTCTTGTATAATTATTCTAAACGTACAAAATACAAAGTTCTACAATATGTTCTGTTCATGAAATAGCCCTTTAATCTTTCAAATCTCTGTTCGATCATTGGTACTGATTATTTCGTTGAGAAAAACAACCGGAAAATGCCACCCATTGCTAAAAAGTATTTTGGTAGCAGGATTACCTCCGAATTTAGAAAGCGTTGGCTTTGAGCGATGGCTTAGTTATCGCTCACAATTTCTTCAATTCTACGCAAACAAAAGTTGCTAGAATCCTCTCTCAGTATTTTTGGCGCGTGTTTCTATCCCATTTCCTAGGGTAGGATAGTTACCCCCAACAAAACCTTGACATTCTATTTCTGTATTATCTTGACCAAAAAGGCGCAAATACTTATGTTTTTACTCAAGAAAAAGTCGAATTAATGTATTTTCGTTTGTTAAAAATCGGTGGTTGAATCCATAAAGCTCCTTTTCGTTATCAATCAGAGTGCACTAATGGCCTCATAACAGACTTAGCGCAGGTATTTGCTACAATACACGTTTTAATAAACCTCGATTTAACCACGGACCTATATGTTTATAGGTCCGTGATTTAACTGAACATATATTGTGATCCAAAAGAAGATCGGCTAACTCCAAAATAGTTGAGTGATTCATTCTGAAACTGATTTATCTCGTTATGCGCCCAACTTTTTTGTAAGGACAGCTTTAAGTGATATCTATCAACCGTTTCCAATGTTTAACGGTTGGGAGTGCTCAGTAATGAATTTGATTGATAACATATTCCAGTGACTTGATTAAACATGTGACCTATTTTTAGACTAAACCTGAACACAGGTCAGACTGGAATCCCTCTCACAAGAGGCGCCCTCAGGTAGGAAGCACGTATAACTGGTGTAGAGACGACGCTATTCAAACGATACTTCTTTTAGGATTTATTTGATTAAACTTTTGAGAATTGTTATAGCTAGCTCTGGCTGTTTAAGTGGGCCTGCGGTATAGAGATTATGGTTAAATGTGCATTTTATTTTATACCACTTAATAAACAAAATAGTTTACTCACCAAACAAAAGATGACGGCGGCATATAAATCAATTCTATTTCCAGTCTTCATTGTAGACATTTGTTTATACAAAATATGAATATTTCACTGTCCTTGTAATGATGTTTTTTTGTAAACGAACAATTTAAAATGTCATACTGAACTTATTATCATCATTAACATACACACTGTAATCCTCTGGGCGGGCAAATTATTAATTGCGTCGTTTAATTCATCCAGTATGTAAAGTAGATTATATGTGACACTTTCATACACGCAATTATACACTATACCGTCCACACGTATATCGACTGCAATGTAATAAACGGTGCAATTTAATCTGCATTTACGAGTGTGAATTTAACCAAGGAATATCATACGGGAGAGATATAATGTATGCATAATATGTTATCAAATGTTCACCCATCCATGTAATTCGTGCAATCATTTCTCGATTTATTAAAATCACTCATACAGCAAAAAACCCGGCGAAATGCTTTAAATAATAACGTGCTATCAGCCCATTATTGTCCATTCCATTCTTATGGGAATTTAAGATTCGTTTTGTTAATACGAGACAGCCGTGGTTCCTCTATATTGTGCGTGGTTTCATTGGTATGCTTTATAAAGAATTGAATTGTATTGTACTTTGCATGGATCTTATAATAGATCCGTGTTATTGGCTGCAATTCAAAGTGGCGTTTGATCAGTCTTGTGAAGTATCCGCATAACAATTATTATTTATTGGTTTGTAAAGTATTTCTTTCATTCCTGACAAATGAACAATCAACAGAACGAGCGTAATTTGCTGAACAGAAAGCATTGATATACGTAGATCAGTGGACAAAAGTCACATGCATGTTATTTATCAAATTTGAATAAAGCAACCGTCTACATTCGGCCTTTTCTGCAAAACCAGGCACTGGTAATTAATTATGCATACGGTAGATGTGTTTGAAATGTCACTAGCCGTGTTAAGCAGTTGTTATATTTTATATTTTTATTCTTGTCAACAGACCTATTTTCAGATAAAAGATTTATCAATTGCAGTTAAAAAGAAATTCCATTCATCAAATATTTTTTGCCATTTTTGTACTCAGCAAAACTAGTTGGCCAATTTACGCGCAAAAACTATGAGGATCAAAGTATATAATTCATGAATTCAGCAGCTGATCGGCTCTAGACAGCTTTGACGTATTATTTGAAAATAAAGGATGGATAAAAAAGCAGAATACTTGATAATCATCTATTAAAGCAGACGATATTTAGCTAAAGTAAGAAGTAGGTGTGTTCAGGGTAATGCTATTCGGCATTTGTATACTCCTCGGTCAATATCGAAGTACGCCGTAGTACACCGTACAATCACAATATCTCTGTCCTTAATTCGATAAATCTGTACAGATTCTGAGTATTATAACAAATCAAAGCTAAGAAGCAATACACTAACGTAATGTTTGCTCTCTCGGTGATACAGATCGAAGGAAATGTCAGAAATTCAAAGTAAATTTGCGAAACCATCAACTTGCCACACACCTCCGCATTTCCAAATATACCTTGGATATAAACAGCGGGTCTAAACATTGATGTCAATTTGTGTTTTATGTAACCTTCATTACCGTTTAAGTGATTTTAATAAACACCATTAACTATACTTTAGAATAATTTATTAAAGATGGAGTGCTGTGGTAAACAAACAGTTTTTTTATTTCTCGATATATGTAAGGAGAATATTTAGAACTGTTATCAAAATAAATGTCTCAGCTACAGCTACAAGAATTCAAATGTTCTGCATTTCTTTTAGGATCATTTTTAAGAATACCCGTTTACTTTTATTGAAATGTCACCTGTTGAAATACTTAAACTTACTGATGTAGCCGGTGTTGGCATCAGATCCATAGTCATGTGATTAAGGCCAATACAACAGTTTCTTCGAACATTCAGCAAAACCGACGGATTAGGCCAGATAAACTTGTGTAAACTTTTTCTCAAATGATTTGAGGAACTGCTGTTTTACAGGGAACTGCGGGAAACTTCAATGATTTGGCGTTTGTACTTGCTACATCACTACTTAAGAAAGGTATAATATATAAATAGACATAAACGGGTTTTCTTAACACATTCCATCATTTATTGATAAAAAAATAGGAACATTGTATATACATGTATACATAAAATGCCGTTAATACCATACTTTTTTCAGCCAATTTATTGCCAGAAATTCAATATCAAAACAATTTCTCATACATCGTGCAGCAAGTTTTGTAATTATTTCAAAATAATTACGAGAAACGCCTTCAAATCGTTGCCATAGCGATAGGTTGCACACTGTCCATATGACGTCAATATGTCAATAAATCAGCAGTTTTAGAGCACTTTACTCTAGTGTTGGAACAGAAAAATGTGTTGTTCAATGCAACATTTTGGATGAAAATAAGTTCGACTTTGTGAACTGTTTCAATGTATTAAACAACGTGTTCTCATACAACAGTAGATTTACCATGCTACATCTGATTTTTAACCACTAGCGCAAATGATTACATTATGTACTGAAGTATTTATTTCATCTGATTAAACTTAATTGTGGTACAGTACATGAAACATCGGTTACATTTAGATTCACATGCTTCAGTCACCGTGTATTTTGTTCATAAACTTGTTGGTAAAGTGAAATTCAGTATTTTGCAATCAACATCGTCATCGTCAATTTCAGCTTCCCTATCGTCATCGCCCCATCATTATAACCTTCTGTGCCATTATCATCACTGTCATCATCATCACCACTGTCATCATCACATCACTGTCATCATCATCAACATCACTAACATCACAATCACCATCATCATCATCATCATCACTGTCAACATCATCACCATAATCACTGTCATCATCATCATCACCACTGTCATCATCATCATAATCACTGTCATCATCATCATCATCACTGTCATCATTACATCACTGTTAACATCATCACCATCAATGCCATCATCATCACCATCATCACCGTCATCATCATCATCATCACTGCCATCATTACATCACTGACAACATCATCATCATCACTGTCAACATCGTCATCATCACTTTCATCATCATCATCATCATCACTGTCATCATTACATCACTGTTAACATCATCACCATCAATGCCATCATCATCACCATCATCACCGTCATCATCATCATCATCACTGCCATCATTACATCACTGTCAACATCGTCATCATCACTTTCATCATCATCATCATCATCACAGCCACCATCATCATCACTGTCCTCATCGTCATCACTGTCATCATCATCATCACTGTCTTCATCATCATCACTGTCATCATCATCATCACTGTCATCATCATCATCATCACTGTCTTCGTCATAATCATCTACAGTGTCATCATCACTGTCATCATCGTCATCACTGTCATCATCGTCATCACTGTCATCATCATTATCACCATCTATATAATCATCTTACTCCCCATTTTCATATCACCATGAACACCAATATAATCTTCATCTTTACTATTATCTCGACATCATCAAAATGAACACCATCTTTTCATTATCATTATAACCATCGTGGTCGTCTCCATCATCATTAGTTTATAATCAGCTTTACTCTTCTCATGATGCAATCATCACTTTTATCACATCACCATCGCTTTCTTATATATCATTTTCAGGCCCCGATTTCACGAAACTACTTAAGTTATGAACATACTTACGTACGGTATTGCTTATTATCATACTTAAGTCCGTTATTTAAAGTACATATCACAAAAAAAAGGAGCAGTACAATGACGGACTTAAGCATACTGCTAAGAATTATCTTCAGCATTTAGGTAAGTATTTTCTTGTAATAGAGACCAGTAAGGCGGTGATATAATTATATCAGCTTACAAAAACTGACCAGCTGACGTTTGGAAAAGTTTCTTTTCAAACAAAATGATTCAATTGTAAAATGCGCAGACTTGGCGGAATGTGAACAAGTTTAGCGAAGTATGTACAGATGTTAAAACAAACAATACCTGAGATTTGTTAACAAGATGCATCGCGAAAAATGTAATTATTTTCGCATCAACCTTTGCCTATCTGTCTGGCAGAGAGTCGTTTAAAACGTCCACATTCGCTCAAGGGAACTTGGACGTTTGACATTAAAGAGTCAGAATGAAGATGGACACATTCTTGTGCATTTTTTAATGTCGACATCTCGGCGCAAGAGCTCCATTACAAATTTGGACATAACAATTCCACTTTATAACAATTAAATGTTTGCCTTGAAGTTAATGCACGGAAACGACATGTTGTTAACATCATTTCGGTAACAACTTGTGTCAAAGAATGACGTTATGTGCATGGATACAAGATTAAAATGACATCAGTGAAGCAAGTCAACAGTCCGATATTGTTTCCAGTAAAGTTATTTTGACATGGTTCGCATTTTATCGAAAATGTTTAGCTTTTTAAGAGACGTTGTTTTATAACATGCATAGCGTATTAACTGTTTGGAAGCAACCGAATAATAGGACATTCTCGCAAGAGGCGTAGTGGTCGATTTTTAGAGCGTCTGACTCCTAATCCAAATGTCGAAAGTTCGAGCCGCGCTGAGCTGAGTTTGATCCCGAACACCACAACCTCTAGTATAGGCGCGAGTACTGGTTGGTAGCCAGGAAGCAGTCATCGAGAGTGATTAGTATAAGTTGTAAGAACTTGTTTCACAATCGTTGTAAAATAGATAAGTTTAAACTAAACTAAAACTTGTAAATATATACTGGTCAAAAGTGCTCACCCGACAGTTAATAGTTCACATAGTTTCTAAAACGGGCTACATGATACATCTCCAGGTCCCGATCTCATGAAACATCTCAATCTAGATCTCAGCTCAAATATTGTCTCAAGACGTAGAGATTTTCCTCATCTGAGACCGGACTCAAAATCGGTATAACAAAACGGAAAAGATGCGATGCGGTTTTTTCTAAAAAATATTTCAAGATGAGATTTGTCTCAAACATTGGTAACGTTGTTGGTTAAATTATTTGTTCATGTCCAATTTATGTTACTTTTTCATAATCAATCTACTATAATAATTCTTAATTTTGATTAATTAACACTTTGATGAGTTTTTTTTCACTTTTCACAATGTATATATCACACTTATAACGAATATTGTTATGTAAATTCACGTTGACACTTTATGTAAATGATATGTATTTATTGACGATGTATTATGTAAATGTCTGAATAAAACTTCTGTCCGTCTGTCTGTCCGTCCGTCCGTATGTCCGTCTGTCTGTCTGTCTCAAACTCAGTCTCTATTTTGAGCAAACTCTCATATGTAGCTGAGATTTCTATTTCAGACGCTTTGAGAGATCGGGGCCAGTTTATGTTAACCGAAGTAAGCTACACTATTTAGTATTCAATTGGATGTTCAAAAGTTGATGTTGATCTGTTAAAATCACGTTAATTGGTTCAGATATACGAACATCATCAACATAAAAAAGGCGGGTTAGCTTTTTTGAGCAGTATAGATCAAAGCGATATCCTTTAATATTTAAATGAAACTGAAATGACGTTAAAACGAATTATTATGGAATAAGGAAACAGAACTTCATAATATTGATACACATTGTGAGGCTTTTTAGATATCCATCAAATAAACAGTATCCAGGCTTTCGTGTGATGGTCAATTTCGTTTCTGCTCGGATTTCGTTAGAAAAAGAGTAGAACTTACGAAGTTTGTTGCGTAATGGGTCCAGAGAATATGGTTGCATTGCAAACTTTGTCGTTTTGATAAGTTATATTGATGTATTAGGTTTGCATTTCATTGGTTGTATGGATTAATTATCTTCTATGTATAAATACATTTTTGAGCGATGTAAAGCGATGTGTCACATATATTGGGATTTAGTTTGGTTGCTCACATTCCAGTCCTGCATATTTACGCTGAACTTTGGACACTAACGCGTACGACAAATAATCCTAATTTCAAACCTAAAATATATATATTTGATGGCGTGTTACATTTGTTAGCAACATAAGAATCATTTTACAAACAATTTAATCAATAATCACAGATTAAGATGAAAGACATCACCTGTTCAAATACAAGTGTAGTTCAAGAAACGTCCTTGGTTCGTAACAGACAAACAATCAATCTATTTATTATTGTAACATCCATCATTGGCACTAACGCAGTCCAAGATAAACATTTTTTCTCTGGAATTTCTGATACTGAGATGTACACCGGAATTTATACTAGATCGTTCAAGTTCAACGAGCTACTCGGCATCAGAGCTGTCTATTAAATATCTGTAACTTGGATTTTCACCTATATAGTGAACGAGGGATGTCCCATATTTACATAGGATTCTGCAGGTACTGTAGCATAAACGTTATGACAAAACTCCGCATAATTCTGGGACACCCCTCACATATGTTCAGCGCAATATCCTAAGCATTGTGATGCACATTTAAAGAATCATTCCATTTTACCCGACCCAGCACTCGAATGATCCCCTACCTTGCTAGATTCATTCTATGGTTATTCAAGTTTTAACGTTACTTTGAAAAACGCATTAGAGAACTTAGTGAGCTATTTTTTGGTAACAATTCAGGGTGAATGAACACAGAGTATAGAAATATGAAAAGATCTTGGAATTATGCCCCTAATCTCATACTAATATACGAATGTTGCCAGACTGTAATGAAATGACTTATTAAATGAATTATGACAGATTTGTACTGGTTCTAATTGCAAACCATTTGAGCCATTCGCGGGATGTCTTTGATGTCAATTG
This sequence comes from Mactromeris polynyma, assembly GCA_032209605.1. Classification (NCBI taxonomy): domain Eukaryota; kingdom Metazoa; phylum Mollusca; class Bivalvia; order Venerida; family Mactridae; genus Mactromeris; species Mactromeris polynyma. The sequence goes on along the minus strand of JASFXZ010000001.1, from coordinate 36,711,166 downwards.
TCTGTTAACTACAATATCTCACTAACTTGTATGTCCCGCCGTTTGCAGAGAAATTTTTTAACACTACGTGCGTTATTGTATAAAATATTTATTATTTTTCAAGTCTCACGTAAGTTGCAAGTTATAGTGTTTCAAACAAACACAAGATGTTAAGTTCTATGTTGGATCAACATATTTCGTGGCAGCTGTTGAGTAGAATCATATTCTTTTTGTCAATTCAGATTCGAAAATGAAATATTAATGATATAGTTTAGACACTTTAGATAATAATATTCTTCTCAAAAAATAAGCCGAACTAATGTGTTGACTATGTTAGAACTGTACTGTCATTAGTTCCCACGAAATCAGCGATCCTCACTTCATTAAAAATTCTTCAATGTACATTGAGTTTTCAAAATTTGCTCAGTGCGATTTAAGTGCATGTATTCCCATGTTGCTCGTTGGTTTTGGGAATTCTTAAAACGCGCATAGCAACTTTGAAATAGCAATCATTCAGATAATGCATATAACTTAAAGAGTCACCTCAACTAATAGACTGGCATCTCAACAAAATCAGCATTGTAATTTTAGAATATATTCTTTAATTAAGTACCTTCTAGGGGAAAAACTCAGAATATAACGTACACGTATCTGAAAAGATGTACGGATCATTCAATATTGCACTAAATATAGTTCGGTCTTTGTCTCAACGGGAACGAAATATTCAGTTCGTTTACATCTTAAGTTACGCTTCTTAGTCTATATGATGCGATGACACACCACTACTGTCCTCTTATTTATTTACAAATGTTGATGAACGCGACAAAGCACAACTGCTGTATCCATTGGTATTTCTTTCATAAATGGTCAGCATTTTGAATGTGTTATATTTTCGATCTCAATGCACATGTTCATTCAACTTTGACATCAACATACAGGTCTATTCGCTCAATAATATATCTAGCTCGTTCGGTAACATCATTATGTCATTGGTCAATCCGAATAAGTTGAGTTGCACAACTACCTATTGTGCAGTCATGCCTTCCTTCGAACCATGGACAAGGCATGATTAACATTGGTTAGGTATAAGAGTGCTGAAACACGGATAAAAACGGTGTAAAGCCACAAACATATTTTAAGAAAATAACATAATGTTTAAATGGTATATAAGTTGAGATAACATAAAATAAAACATCACATAAAACCGCGCAATGTGTGCAGATATAAATTCTCGGACCTAACAATACAATATTCAGTGTAGATAAAAGTTTTTATATCTTAATGGTTTTAACCGACTTTACAAAAGTTACGGAGTCTCATATAACCGCGGGAAACTCGCGTAGAAACAGTTTGCAACAGTATTTGTGAATCAGAAAAAACTAATGTAATGTGTAGGTGAATTGATAAAACACGCCTGAATATTTAGACGCAACATGATATAGTACATTTGCACAAGTTGTTGTCACAGTGAAATTATTATCGATGCAAATAGGGCGTGAACGTGGAAAGATTTCACATTATTTGTCAATTATCTTAGTATAGTAAATACATGTATCAGCACACGAACATTTATCAAATCCCACGCAACGTGGACTACTTGGAAGTTGTTTTAAGTGTTATTCGGCTACAATTTCGCTGAATAAGTTTGCTACAATGGTGTCATTCAGAATATGCAAAATGTTTACAAATGTTATTCAAAAGTATTACAAAATCACTAGCGGATTCAGGAGGGGACGCACCCAGCACGCGCCCCCTAAAAACTTCACCAACCTTTCATGTATGACTGAGTTTAAATACGAAAATATACAGAGGTTTTTATTTAGAAGATTGTCAAATAATCCATTCTGAATTATTGTAGCATTATATTTTACAATGATGATGTTTATGTACGTGTGTTATGTTATATTATCCAGCCATTCTATAAGGCTTGAGTACCCCCCCCCCCCCCCCCCCCTCCAACTGACAGAAAGGTTTATCCCCCCCCCCAAATCCTGGATCCGCCCCTGTAAAGAATAAATTATTGGACACAAGGCGACCGTAGAATTATATGTCGGAAATTTCTTACCCAAATAAGGAATTGAATTATCAGCTATATATGTGTGGGAGATATACTCGGAAGTCTTTAATTAAAGGCAATTCATTCCTTGGAATGCGGATATATTTTATCATTTCGAAATATAGTTGTGAATCATGTTTTAAGTAGTTATGGGAAAATAGTGAGTGTCGTAATATTTACGTCAATTCCATCTGGGCGTGCTGAAGCAATGACTTCCGTTATATTAGCTAATGATTTTCTCTAAACTCATGCACGACTCATATTAATATACTTCCGACGTTTTTTCTTCCGCCTGTCATGATTCAGCAGATTGTATCTTCTCCCTACGTATAGCGATATTACTTGAAATGGCGAGAATGTATGTAGAGTGATTTATTTTGAAATATTGACAGAATTACACCTTCGTCTGCTACTTGAAGAATGCACACATGTCGGATATTATCTGCTGTTTACTTTAATAGGTGTAAAATATCTGAAGTCAATTGCTTTCGTATAATGACATCATGAAATCGGCATGTCGAACATGGTTTTATCAGAACGTAGGGCGAATCATTTCGAGTACGAATTTACGATACTGATAACGAAATAAAAACCCTATGGAAGACAAAAACAAGATGCGTTCGGTGTAATAATACAAAACAAAACAAACGATTCAGTTACAAAATTACATTGTTTGTATATTAGAATTTAATAAATATTTAATCGAAATCACAGTCTCCACAGCGCAGAAACAAAGCCGAAGAGTCATCAGGCCACGTAAAGTAGTGCCGATACAGCGGCCGGGGAAATAGATTGCGTGTAATGAAATATATTCATATAAGCCATATCGACCAATAATTCATCTTATTTCAATACATTTAAGACTTAAAGCATTTTCTTTCACGTCAGTATTTTATCAAATGCAGATGTATTAAAAACTTGTTAAAATACATTAAACAAAAAGACAAACATGTTCTTCTTTTTTTCATTTCGATTCAAATGAGACCAGTAAGTCAACGTCGTCGAATTGTCGGACACAGTCAATTTATATCATAACAGTAATGTTGAAATGTCATTAATATTTTTAAACAACATTTCCAAACGTATGCAAAAAATACAGACTCTAAACTCTGTTGTATTGAATGAATAACAGCATAATTTATTAAGACGAACTGCGCAGGAAAGATGGCCAAAAAAGACATCCGTAGATATCTACAATTATTCTGCAACAAGCTTATATGTCAACGCCACGCAAAAAGTGTCTGTGGAATCCAGCTAGTTGCAGAGATAATCAATGAATTATCTGAGCTATGTAAACTACAAACAACCGAAAATAACATCAATTTATTTCGGTGGTCTGCTATAACTTTTATAGTTAGTATTTAATTGTCATTTTTTCCATTCCTTACTTTTTTGTTCAATTAGAAAATGCCACTCGTTTTTTTACATATCTGTCTCATTTTACATATACTTGTTTAAAACAGAATTGGTCTACATTGGATGAACCATTTTCATGTTGCAAAATATTAAGTGTTTTATTCTGATATTTTTGATGGCAATTATGTACCTCACTTTAAAACCTCACTTAAAGACCAACTCAATGATAAAACCACCTCAATAATAAAACCACCTCAAAATCAAGTTAATTGTCACTGTTTTACTCTTTATTCAACCTCAATATTAAGACCACCTCAATAAGAAGACCAGTTTTCAAGGGTCACAAGAGTGTTCTTATTACTGAGGTTTTACTGTGAATGTGAATAGTAAGGAATTTACCATGCAGATGGTTTATAGCTAAAGTAAATAAGCCTGTATTTTTAGGTCAATTTGTAAGAATATGAGAATCGAAAAGTAAAACATTTAAAATACCATTCATGAAATACATACCAATGGATGGAGCAGTTTGGCTCTGTCCGGTTCATTAAGATCATGTAAACAAATCTCATAACATGACAGTATTATATTTCCACGGATCATATATACTAAGAATGGTTATGGTACGTGAAACATAAACGCACAACTTTAGATGTAGACAAACTGAATATTTCGTGCCCATGTAAACAAAGAACGAACACGGAATTAAGATCCGTACATCTTTTGAGATAAGTTATTCTAAGTTTTTCTTAGAGGGTATTACATTAAAGAATATACAATGTATTTTAAAATGACGGATAAAATCAATTGTACTGATTTAGTTGAGCTTATCTCTTAGCGTTTAAATTCTGAAAGCAGGGTGTCCTTTGAAACCATAATAACGTATTTACAATTTTTTACCATAAGTCTATGTTGTTCTGTGTGGTGTTGCCTTTTTATTGCTTGTTACAGGTAGTGTTGGTCTTGTTGTTTAATGAGTAGATATAATTTTTTTATAGAAGACTAGATTATATGCTCTATTTAACTCATTTGGAACCCGTGACTACTGTAACTGTCTGAATTTTTAAAATAATAATATATATGCCCATTGATATACATGCTATTTCGAAATGGCACCATTGTAAGTCAGGAATTACCTTACATATATTCGCGATATTTATTGGTAGTTCAGAATGGGATTATTTTTGTCGCACCCTTGTATTTACTGTTGTTTTATTATTTTTTGTAAGTAATTTATCCATGTTTCGATTGGGTCTTTACGACTGATTGCAAAACTATAAAACATTGTGTGTGCCTACATATTCCGTGTGGCATTACTATTCTCTCTTGTATTGCTATCAATCATTTGGAGTCATAGAGAAATCATATGGAAAACAATAATTGCTCACTGCAGTAATACTCATTATAACCACATTTACAACTCTGAAATATGTTTTATATGATTGTCTAGCACCACAGGTGTAATCTGCGTCGAGCAATGAAATAGAAACGCAATTTTACAGCTGTTTTTGTGGTTTGAACAATCGTAGAATTGTATTGTGTTTTAATTGGACACTTTTCTTGGAAACAATGATTTATGGTCCGTTATAAGCGTTTTGTAATTATTGTAATATATTTGATTGGTATAATTATAATAATTGTAAGTGGTAATTAGCCTTTTGCTTAACCTGTAACCATATAAGACTTATCCTACTTAAACTCCAATTGTAATCGAATTAAACTTGTTACCATACTTATACCATTACCACCATAAAGCAACATATATGAACAACTGAACGATAACAAATATTAAAACAACAACAATCGCAAATACATCAACAACAAGTGTAACGGAAACATGAGCAACACTATTAAAAAACAACTTAACAACAAACAAAGTAACACCTGCTACTACCACTACCCCCATCACCGCCTCCACCATCACCGTCTCCTTCGCCAAAATGACCACCAGCACCAATGATGACCATTACCATCATCGCCACTATCGCCACCATCGCCACCACCAACATCATCACCACCATCACCACCGCCACCATCATCATCACCGCCACCACCGCCTCCGTCACCAACATCGCACCGCCACCACCACCATCATCACTGCCATCATCACCACAACCTTCTGCCACCATCACCACCGTCAGCACAGCCACCACCAATGCCACAACCACCACCATCACCGCCACCACCATCACCGCCACCACCACCATCACCGCCACCGCCACCATCGCCACCACCACCATCATCACCACCATCACCGCCACCACAATCATCACCGCCATCATCGCCACCACCATCATCACCGCCATTACCATCACCGCCAGCATCGCCACCACCACCATCACCACCGCCATCACCACCACCACCACCACCGCCACCATCGCCACTACCAACATCATCACCACCATCACCGCCACCACCATCATCACCGCCACCATCGCCGCCACCAACATCATCACCACCACCACCATCATCACCGCCACCATCGCAACCACCACCAACATCACCACCACCATATCCACCACCAGTATCATCGCCGCCATCACCGCCACCACCATCATCACCACCACCACCATCATCACCGCCACCACCACCATCATCACCGCCACCATCGCAACCACCACCACCATCACCGCCACCATATCCACCACCAGTATCATCACCGCCATCACCGCCACCACCATCATCACCGCCACCATCGCCACCACCACCTTCATCACCGCCACCACCATCATCACCGCCACCACCATCATCACAGCCACCATAGCCACCATCGCCACCACCACCATCGTCACCATCCCGCCACCATCTGCAACCATCACCACCGTAGCCACCATCTGCAGCCATCACCACCTTAGCCACCATCCGCCACCATTGCCACTATCTACCACCACCATCGCCACCACAGCTCATTATGCTTCATGAAAATGTAGCGAAACGGAAAGAACGTCTTGTGTTGCCGACGATGGAAATACCAGGTCCATTCAGTTTAGTCGGTACGATTACAATTTATGAGCATTTTATCTGGCATCAAAGTTCGATGTTCAAAAATTACTGAACACAATTATTTCCCACAAATAATTTACGAAAGTTAGTAACCATGAAACTGAACAAAGATAGTTGAAAGTCATTTTCTGTTTGTAAGCGTAATCATCTGGATTTTACTTTAGTGACACAAGATCTGTCGTGTTTAATGATTCTAATGGATGATAAGATGTGGTGTCTGAATGGGATTTGAAGACAAAAATATGTTTGAATTAATGCGTATAAACTACTGTATGCAACATGCATTGCTTGTACTTTATGGTCGTAGCAGGTAATTACATGTGTGAGTGGTGTGTTTAGATAACATAGGAAAGCTAACTAGAACACATTGTTAACGGGAATACACACAGTAGAAAAGCTCAGATAACCAAACAGGTTTTTAAAGGGCTGGTCTTATTGTGTTGAATTGAGTTGGGATGGGATGGGCTTGACTTGACTGGACTGTGCTGACAGGGCTTGACTGGGCTGGACAGAGCAGGGCTTTGACTGGGCTGGACAGAGCAGGGCTTTGACTGGGCTGGACAGGGCATGGCTTGACTGGGCTGGACAGGGCAGGTCTGGACTGGACTGTACTGGACTGAACTAGACTGGACTGGAAAATAGAACAGAAAACAACAGAACAGTAAACAATCAAAGTGTGCTTGATAATATCGTGCAAATGCTTTAGAAAACAAAACAAACAATTGTCCTCTCATCTTTAATTAAGAATAGAATGATTGGTTCTAATATCAACCATAAGAATTATGAGCAAAGTCATTATACTTGATAAACACTTGTTGCTTGATTATAGTGTTATTATACCGTTCATATTAATCTTAAGAAGATTTAACATAATCTTATATTGACTAATTTTATTACTAGGACATTATCTTGTATTTTTATAGTACAGCTAAAAAACATCACCCTTAAAATTGGGCGTGGCAATCTAAGATGTAAGGAGAGTATGTGCTTTTTGTGACGGGAACATTTGTTGCACTAATGTTGACTGTTAATAATGCATTGAATGTATAAAACGCACAAGCTATGCAGACGGTTTTTATATAAAATTAATTTATATTTTGGTAAAGGATTAAAATCCGGGACCATGACTTCGTCCTATGCACCCATGAAAGCATCCCGCACAGTATATAAAGGTTGGATTCTTCCTCAAAATAAAGTCGTAGCGGATCCGTGGTCCAGTGGTAACGCGCTGGAATAGTGATCCATGGATCGCAGGTTCGATCCCCGCTCCACAATACTGACAGTACTAACAGTCTTTCGGACGAGACTTTGAAAAACAGAGGTCCCGTGTATATTGCTTTACATCGGGCACGTAAAAGAACCAGATGTACTTCTGGAACTGGGGCAAATTCTGTTTCATGCACTATCCTCCAAAAATCTGAAATGAACAATACTCTTCCTGAGGCGTCGCCCATATTGGAATCCGTTGGCGATGATAAATAAACGCATATACACAAAATGAAGTCACAAATATAACAGAAAAATCAACTGGAAGAAAGGTCCGTTTACAGAGTTATACAAATACATGTTTAAACTCCTGTGGAGTTTATATTAGACTATGTATTTAATAGTGACACCCGGTCACTTGAATCATTCCAATCAGCGCACGCCATTACATGCGTATACACACTGTAGGCCTACTGTATCATATAAGTTTAGGGATAGGCTATTATAACTCTGTTTTTTTGGCCTAGGTCACATAAAGCTCCCGCGCAGTGTACGACTCCTTTACGGGCAAAAACCTGATAGACCGTGGGTAATCACTTGGCATGCCGTGCGGACTCTCACGAATTTTCGGAGCGAAACCGTATAGCTCGTGGCTAAACGTTGTGCATGTAGAACATTCATGCCTCGGTCAGATGAGACCTACGGTTGGTCCCGGTCCCCTAAGACTTGGGAAACCGTATAGCATATAGCCCGTTGGAAGTCCGTACACAGAGAGCATCATGTGATCAGGGTATAGTGAGGCAATTACGATAGCTTTGTGCCAAACTATAAGTGTAGACGGCGTCCATGAATTGCTCGCCGCCGAAGTGAAACATGTATGCCAGGGAAGGACCAATTCACATCCAAACATCCCTTAATATATTTGTGCACTGCTATGGGGTTTACAACCTCTTCTGTAAGTGACGTCATTTCAAGAAAACGTAACATGTGATGTCACTATTTGCAAGCAGGTAACAATATTTACTCCATATGTTCACTTTGTTTCATTTTGCCATGTGGGGCAAATATTGCTTTCCGTCAGTACCTGGTGACGTCACATGTGACGTTTTCCGGAAATGACGTCACTTAAATAAGAGGTTTGAAATTGTACAGCAGTGCTTATTTAGACAAATCATGAAACGGATATTCACCAACGCTATGGTATTGACTCGTACACGTTCATTTGTGAGGTTTAACTGTGTTGTTGAGGAATTTTCATCCACGGCATAATAGAAAAAAAAGAAAAACGATTAGCTGATTTACCAGAAACGCACAAATCATTACAACGTAAGTATATCAAAGCAATACCATAATAAAACTCATAATTATATCACGAACACTCATTATTTTATACGGCTAATGGCAAAGCGTTGATAATACGAAGATATTTTAGAAATTTATTATCCATGATAAGTCCTTTCTTGAGGTCAAATTGAAAACTCCTTAGAAAATATATGTTTTCGCCAACTATTAGATTTCTTTGCATCGCATTAATATTTAATAGCACAAAAACAAGACATAATGGAATACATTCGAACAAAAATGTTTTCATTTCTCACGACTTTGTTAAATTAATGCAGAGCACACGCTGGGGGATTTTATAAGATCCGAGATGCTTCAATACGTATTATTATATAAGATGCGCCGATTAAACGCATTGTATATATCTAATCGGTTTGTTTATATCTCGTAAACAAAGTAGTAAAAGGACATTCTGAAGTGGAAAGCGCATAAACACTACAATATATGGAAAATAGCAATTTACTGACGACAATAAATGTCTAAGTATACAATACATCTTATTACGTGAGGCATTTTGTGACAAATCTGGCAAGGGTGGCAAACTGTTCGCAAATTTAAAAGATAATTTGTATAATTAAACATAAACTCTTTTGTTATAAATATGATACTCCCAATTCTTATTCAAGTGTGTTTACAATGGAGTATAAATGAAGCTACGACAAAGACTCATCTGTTTTGTGCCTTCTCAATTACAAAGTATGAGATGGTTATAATCAAGCCATCGTTTGTGTCCTTGAGAAGCTAATCTCAGAACACGACATACTGGTAACTGCTAGAAAAACATATTTCAGAAAGTTTTATAAAGGGGCTTACAGTCACATTTAACATCCAAGGTCATATAAGGGTTATCTGACAGGTTTCGAATGTGTACGTTGGGCCAAATGGTTAAAAATTGTTCATAATACAACTATTACTAGTATCCTAACAGTTTGAATATTAAATATTAAAAAGGTAAAAATATTCTGTATTTATCACCATGTTAACTATACTAAGTATCGGATCGCTTCTTATCTTTTTGATATCACATTACTACAACGTACAATGCCTTAAAATACTTATGTCGATTGTACATATATAATATTATCTCTGGGCTGAGAATTTGACTCATAAGAGCTTGTGGCAATTACTCATTCCGCCGACATTTGTGATATAACTATGAGCAAGCCTTGAATATTACGCACTACTCTTATCAGTCTGCGTGGGTGTCACAGCTACAATGTTTGTTGCTTTTTGTTGCCTATTGTTGTTGTTTGTAGAGGATATATTATGCAACACATTGCATGCATTGCAAATTCGTAGGATTCTTATCATAAGAAAACAGATCACCATTACGCAAACAAAAACGCAATGGGATATCAAGCATGGTGGACGAAATATTTATTAACTTGTCTCTTAAATTTAAACGCAGACTGTTTACTTGGGGAATATTAAATTATAGCTTATGTTATAACTTGGTTACAATGTTAATGTAATTATAGCATTATCGTTGTTGCAATCTAACTGGATGGCGGGAAACCTGCCAGCAATGAGTTATGGTTTTATTTCTTGACAAATGATTTATACACAAATGTGGTGAAATAATTAAATCTAGAATTGTGTCCATAGGATATGGATGCTACAATTTTCCTATTTTGTCACAAGTCAAGGGCCATAACTCTGGTGTGACTGGTCCGATATAAAAAGTTGAAACCCAGGAGCAGAACTTCTAATCCTAATAAACATTTTGTGTTATATAGGTGCCTAGGTCAATTATTATAGGAGCAGTGCGTACCACACGATTTTCAGGTCGGACAAACAAACGCAAATTTATATGATAAGTGGGGGGGCTGAGGAAAAGTCTGTAATACCTTTTTCTGCTACCTTAATAACTGCAATGTAGTATCCAAATTTAATGCAATCGCAATTATATTTTCGAAACAACGCATGACAAAGTGAATTCTACACACGAACCTGCACATATGTTCACCGAAATCCACCCATCTCACGGTTATATCATACAGTCAAATCTCACCTAAAAGACCACCGCAATAACAAGACCACCTCAAAATTAAGAACACAATTTTCAATTCCATTTTCACTTTATTGCTCTTTATTCAACCTCAATATTAAGACCACACAAATAAGAAGACCAGTTTTCAAGAGTCACAAGAGTGGTCGTATTCTTGAGGTTTTACTGTACATTAATTCATGATTAATTTTAACGAATTGTTCAATTATTCTGCATGGAGACACCATTCTTGGTCGCACAGCGTCTGTTATACTTATCAAATTTTCTAGAAATTTTTAAATGCAAATTTTATTTTACTATCACGTGTGAATTTTGTGTTTTCAAAAGATTGAGACCTTGGAAAGAATGAAGTTAACAAATTTTACTTTATTTTTCGTTGTGTTTTTTTTTTGGAAAAAAAATGACAGCATAAGAAGTGACAAAATTGAAAAGTTTTTGAGTGGAGATTCGTTTGAATGAACCAACTTAAAAGATTACATTCAGTTCCTAGAAAAGATGATTTTCAAAACATTGTTGAAAAAAACAAGTGTATAGTGTCGACATTTGCTTTCGACAATTTTAATCTATCATACGGCTTTAGTTTGCTATAAATTCTAAAAATAAACTCCAGCTATTTTATCAACACATTTTACATAGCAAAAAGTGAAGATGATTTAACACACATATTGCGCTGAATGGTGATTGTTGGGAATGGTGAGCATAGCGTTCGCGGTAGATCTATCTTTATCTTTTCCGACAAATAATGAAAGAGAAAATATTTATTTTTATTGAGAGATTTGCAATTTGTTTTAGGCGGGTCCAAAACCGATTTAAACTGATATAGACGTTTTATGTTGCGTTCTTTACAACCTACAGGCATCTCTTAGTGTTTGCTTTATATTTCGAGATAACAGCTGATATACTAACACTACCCTCATCAACTGTAGTCAGTACTCCCATTTGTAATGCCAATAAAATATTATCAATATTATCAATATTAATGACTGTTGTTATTGCTCCAAACATGAATTAAGTTTGAATTTATGAAAATACAGTTAAACCTCAATAATAAGATCACCCTTGTGACGTTTGAAAGCATGTCTTCTTATTGAGGTGGTCTCAAAATCGAGGTTGAACAGAGCTTAAAACTTATGTTCTTATTTTATTGTGGTCTTATCATTTGAGGAAGACTTTAAGTGAAGTTTGACTGTTTATCGTTGTCTTCAATTACATTTCAAACTATAAGCGAAAACGTACATTATTCTTTATATATCGCTAATTGTTGTATATCTGGGTGTGTATGAGTGTATATCTGGTTGTTTAGTACAAGATTTATTTCATAGTTTAATTTTGTTCCCCACAAAGAGTTTTTTACCTGCACTATCACAACCACCGTCCTGGCTATGCAGTAGAGCCGTTGTCTCGGGTGCTGAAGGTGCCGGGTTTGAGCTCCGTTTAATATGTTACAAGTTGTTCCGTTGTCTACGCTCGGCCTTATCAAGTCTGTACTGTGACCGATGGCCTGGTATCCGATAAATGTGACTGAATGCGGTATCAGGTCACATGACCCTGCGATGGTATTACAGTACGGAACCATATCTACTTCAAGTAGGCAACGTCACCATACAACTGAATATATACTAGTGGAGCGAATAACAATACGAGATAAGTGCAGGAATCTAGATATTGGATAAGCATGAAGTTTTGAAGGTTGTATTGAAGCGTTAATTGTGTATTTATAGAGACAATATCAATAATCCAGCAGCTGGTACTCAAGTCTGGTCTGATAGTCTGCAGCTGGCACTCATGAAAAAACTGTCCCACTCCAAGAACTGATTTAGTTATACCAACATATCAAAGTAATAACAACATCAATATTTCTTACACGATATATTAATCCGATAGCTAGTTCTGTAGTGGAGCGGACCAACGTCACGGATTACAAATACAAATGTACGTCGATGCGCTCACACCTTAAAAGCGGTATTTTCCAACATTCGCTTTCAGTGGATTTCGGTAAGGTTACGTAGCCCTTATCGAAAGGTTAACCAATCGGCGTCAATGTTGACAAACTTTGTTCGGTTGAAGAGCAGTTGGTTCAGTGGCTAACGTAAGATTTGATTGGTTTACACAACACTGATATGCAAAATTCAAAACCATGTTAGTACGACTGCGCCGAATAATCTATCAGTATACAAATTTACCTTTTTTCTTTCATTATTAAACATAGATTAATTATTTTGTTGTAAGTAAATACGTTAAACTATGTCAACTCGATCAGAAATCGCAATACATAGTTCGATTGATTTAACCATGATAGACTCGGGAATGGTAAGGTTCCTGGTATCTTTTTACTAGGAGAGAAATGATGAAGTGTGAATACCAACGCCCGTCTTTCGTAAAGTTAGTTCTAGCAATATTACTGCTCTAACTGCTAACAGTTCTGACAATAAAACTACTGCCAACATTTCACTGATAATAACATTGTCATGCTATACGTGTATCACGCGAACAACACTCTACTATATAACAAAACATCAACAATATTCTTCAATCAGTAAGGTACGAATCGACAAATTACATTTTATTGCGAAAGCCAGATTTAAACGAAATTAAGCAATCAATTATAAGGTAATTAACAACGTTATTGAAGTGCAATACAATAATTGAATGAGTCATATAAACTTTATAATGTGTGTTACTATAAGTGTTTATACACGTCAGTCAAACTAAATATGTTGCGGTTAACCGCTTCATACTGAGAAGTAGGGTTGAATTATTAGTTAGGTGATATGGCGAAGTGGTATGGTTTAGATGATCTACAAATAAATAATAAAGTTAATTGGTACGATGATTTTTATTGGCTCAAAGTTATAAAAGTTCAAGTTGTATAGGCAGTATGAACAGTATGATAATTCATAACCACAAACTCATTAAAATGCCTTTTCTTTCGTGCCTCATTGTAACAAACGCGCTGGTATGAATGTGAGACTCTAAAATTCTGATTGGATTTATATTACTAATCAGTGCTAAACTTTTCTTCCGCTAGATACTGACCACCTCCAAAAGCAACTGACAAGTTTCCCTCATACATCGCAGGTGGTAGATGGGTACTTCTGGATGTATCGAATTCGGTGATATTTTTACAGGGCACATACGCTTCATCTTTGGTTCGAATTTACGGCCTCCAGATTGGCGGGTCCTCTTTTACTGACTGAGCTACCGGGCGTGCTTGCACATTATCCATGGCCCATCTAACTAGTTTCCATAGAACATTTAACCCGGAAATAAATATATGAAGCACATTTATAACATATTTAAGTATCGCTGACAAAGGCTTTCTGAATCTTCTAACTAACTGGAGCATATAGATGGCATACTTAGGGTTTGTAATTAGTTTTCCAAGCTTTTTTCTGACAAAAGTATTTTTGCAAACGTGCGCCGTTATGTATACGTAATGTATACTCGAGAATCACAATACACAGTGCGGTTGTTCCATCTACGTTTGTTCGTCGCTGTCATTTTGTTTGCCAACATCTATCCTGCAGAAATGCTGCAAGTTAATTGGATGAGCTTACGCTGATTGATGCATATGTCAATTATTGCCAATAAATATAACTGTTGTCATAAAAAGTATCAAGCGAGCAGCTGAGAGGAGATTTTCTGTTTCAAATACTTCCATAAATACTGATACCAGTGCCTTTAATGAGCGTAGAATATTAATTAATAGCGACAGACTTATCTCAGGAATAAACAAGAAATGAGTTCACATGAAAGTATAGCCAAGTTCTTTGAAATCGCGATAAAGTACTTTAACTTTGTCAGAACATATTTCTGTGAACACAGAACCTTTTATATATGCAACGATGCAGGTAGTCACATTAAGCCCCTCATTGATTTATCGCATTAAATTAAACATAATTCCAAACATGATTGGACTTCAAGAGAATTATAAGCGATAAAGGTTGTAATGATAATGAATGTGGAAAAGCTCGAATACAAAAATGAAAGCAGACGCTATTGAAGTTCTCTAAAAGATATTATGTGGTTTCCGTAATGTTTCTCTCACTGACTGTACCCATTTATCCGTTTGGTGCTTGTGTGTCCTCCCGTTGAGTGCTCCTCCCTTTGCCTAGAACTATGGTAGGGAAGTTCTGATTTTTGAATGCAGCCCTCCCTCATTGTTCCATTCTTACCCAACACTGCCACAGTTCTTTATGTAAACCAATGTCCTCTTTTTATTTGATATGTGCAGTGAAAAGCACCATCAGAAAGTGATCGTGACGTAATAAAATTGTTACAATATGACTCTTTATCTTACTGTGAATAATTGTGCCCTGAGGAGCTGGTATTCCTCCCACGCAGAGCAATATGTTGCTTGTGAAAGTAGACTTCTGTTGACTGTTGATTCGCAATGATAAGTATGAGTCTTCAACTTAAACGCATTCATAGTCTGTCATTCATATTGTCACAGAATACATATTTAATCATCAATTAATTTAATGATGGGATATAAGTGTTATTGATAAGAACACAAAGCTCTTCACAAGACGCAGAATTCATACATAGTGATTTAATGGGATCAAACACCATTTGTCGTGTGTGGCTGATACTTGTTGGAAACACATACTTCCCATTGTATTTGTTATTGTAATTGTTACAACGTCTCGATGAAGATATTTAATGCGATTGAACGAATTATATTCCTTTGAGTAAGTGACTATCTAGAAATAATGCTGATTATGTCATTTTATAAATGTCAATATAAACATGGGCTGTTGTAGTGGGCTTAACGCCGTTTTCCCAACAGTATTCAGGTTGTGCTCGACGATCAGTCTAACTAATCAGCCCACATGCTGTTTTCAAATAGCGTTAAATTGTTTCTCCGCATCCAACACATATCAAACAGAGACAAGGAACGGTTGACTTTAGATGGAAACCTGTTCAGCCCAATGATCCGGAAGATCTAAAGTCACAATGCCATCGTTATGAACATAAATCAGCAGGCGTCACAGATTAACGCTCTTCTAAACCAACTGAGTTTGTCTTAAAGTAGGCAAATACAAGCACTACAACTAAAAATAGGCCTACTGTTTCCTATAAATGTATAATTCGTATTTGTCATTTAGAATTATACAAAATTTACAACCTCTCCTGTAAGTGATGTTATTTCAAACGCAACAGGTGATGTCACAATTTGCAAGCAGGAAACAATATTTACTCCATATGATCACTTCGTTTTCATATTGCCATAGTCAGTACATTGTGACGTCACATTTGACGTTTTCTGGAAATGACGTCACTTAAAGAAGATGTTGGAAATCGTACAGCGGTGTTCATTAATGTAGTACGATTCATGTCGGGAAGTTGTAAATTGTCGACAGAAGAAGTATTCGCCTCCAGATATATATTCACTGCGGACCGTTTGGAATGTTGATGTCAGTGCTAGCTCTGGGCTCGCTACACGTTCTGTATTAAAATATCAAAAACAATTCGAATAGCGCCGTACGAGCTGGGTCTTAACTCTAAACAATAACAACAACAACAAAAGTCTTTGGAGGCATCCTTCCCCCATCGCCCCAAACCATCTCTCTCCCCTCTCCTGCCCCTCTAATTTTTGTTTTACTTATTAAATTTGTTTATGTCAAAAGTCTTCAAATAAAATTGGAGGGGGCACTCCAAAAAATTGTTGAAGACTTGAAATAAACATTCAAAAAGTAAAAACAAATTGAGGGAAGGGGAGGGGATAGTGCCCCCCTCCAATTTTTTGTTAAAGACTTGAAATAAACATATTCAAAAAGTAAAAAAAATAGAGAAGGGAGGGGTATGCTTTGGGGTGCGGAGGAGGGTGCCCTCCAAATACTTTTGTTGATTTCGTTTAAACAAATTGAAAAAGTAAAAAAACTTGGGAGAGGGAGGGGGGGGAGGTTTTCATCACCAGATATGTATTCTGCACTGCGGTCCGGTACGAATATTGACGCCAGTGCTAGCTCTGGGTTGGATTTGAGGTATGTATTCAAATATAAATGTCGAATAATGATGTATCTGTATTCACCCTTGGTCGTTATTGAATAATGATGTACGACGTGCGATGGTGCGCCAACTTCAATCAACTTGTGGAAGAACGGATAAGTTCAGATTGGTAACCCAGGGACGCTGGTTAGATCATCCCACTGAACTATTGTCGAATAACGGTGTAAAACTAAAACACACGCCATATAAAATATACATATGGATTGGTTGCCTGTATTGTCACGTTGAGAACCAATCATTTATCGGCAGACTGAATGTTGCTGTTGATATTGTAAATATTAAAATAAGTGTGAAGTATAAGGCTGGATCGATTTTCGGGTCATTTTCAAGGGAGACAATCCACTGCGATAAGCCAGTTAAAAGGCACGGAAAGCTGCGTATGGGTTATGCCAAGTGTTACAGATTCGATTGAATAAATGATGAAAATGGTGTACTAATTAAATGCATAAGTGCAAAACATGAACTGTTTCATTTATCAACTGTATCTAATCAAACGCCTCGTTCATTAGTACAAACGTCATAGAACGTTTGTTGCATTAAGTAACGCTCTTACGGATGTCAAAAAAGAATCTAAGAATAATTTGATTTGTTTATGAACGCCCATGCACTTCGTAGATTGCGAAATGAGTCCATGTTTGTTTCGATAATATCTTTTGAACTTCCAAGAAAGACTTAAGCACTTTCTTAGAGAAGATATCAATGTCATGATGTTTTATACAGCGCGATATAAATTCGATAACAACATAGGTAAATAGTAAATACTGACTGGCTTATTATCATTTGGCCATCCACGTATATTATTACTGTGCAGTTATTTTCATTCTATCGTACTGGCGTGCACTCTTGAATAGACTCAACTTTTTGTTTTAATTTAGCAGTACATTAGGTTCAACTGTTAACTAAAAACCACGAAATCAACAACATGCTCATAAAGACGAGCGATTCATCTGATCAGAAGAATCAGAAGTGCATTTAAACAGGAGCTGTTTTTCGACAAAACCTGAATTTAGTGATCAAAATAACCATTTTCAGATTTTGATATTTCTAACGGATGTATTTTCTAGTGTCAATCAATGCCAAAAATATAAAAATAAAACATTTACTTTTTTTTCTATTTATAGCGGTTCCAATATTTACAATTAATAGAAAAATAAAAATACAAAATTATGATGTCACGTCAGACACGCTTCACTCAAATGAACGAGAACATGACTTCTTAAATATTTTAGAATTTACCCAACATTTTCTAGTTCCTTTAATTCTATAATTCAAATTTAAGCCACCAAACAATACTGTGAAATTGTCTGTAGCTGGTGACGTCACAAATACAAAGCGTCATAACTAACGTCAATACATAAATGTTTTGTCATGAAGCGCTCAAGTATGTTAATAAGAACTCCAAGGTCACATTCATTATTTCTGAAGGCTTATCTTACAAGACAGGATAAGTGTATTCCTGGTTTTACAGTCAATGGGGCGTAGCGTGAACAGATTAAGAGTTACTTAAGGAGATGGATTTGGGAGGGTATCCCCCCCCCCCTTAGGCTCACGTTTTTATTGCAAGATTTTTAGACTTTCATGTGTGAAACGTTTCATTTTAAAGTTTATTCACGTGAGTAAATGAGTATGGCACGCTTCACACCTGCAGTCATCCAACATTGGTTTGGTAAAAACTCTCAGGCTTAGCTAACCTACTTTTGCGAACATGTCTAGATCTAGTTTACATATCACACCTTTAGATTGCTTATGTGCACTGTAACTCAAAATATCGGGTTATTGAACATCCGAGTTTAAGACAAAGTTCAAATCAGATCTAACGTGAAATCGGGACAAGATCGTAGCGGGAGCGTTATGTTTACTGAAAATAAAATTACGTTTGGTGTGTCAGTGCATGGGAATGAATGCGTTTTGTTATATACAGCTTGGACGAGATGTTTAAATGGGTCTCTGGTCTCTGGGTCTCTGGTCCGCTCATTCGATGCTTGAACCCTTTTTGGATTGAAAACAAGACTAATCTAACGATAAAAAAAATCGGACAATAGTTGGGTATATCTATGTCGAGTCAATTTGCACTATTGTGCCATTGGTTTGTTAGCTAAAGTTCACTAGGTTAGTCAGCACAACTTGAATTCCTTCGTGTATTTGAGAGACAGACTTGTTTGTCGAGAAAAACGAATTACTGCAAAAATTAATCTGTTATAACCGAAGTTTTCAAATCAGTGAACATATTATCTAGACAGAGCAATTGCGCGTTTTACGTTTAACACTTATTACTTGAATATGAAAGAGTAATTTAGGTTATTTTCAGATTTCTCTTAACGATTTATACAGCTGTAAATCTAAAATTATTCTGAGCGTGAATCTGATGATAAAGTCATTTTTGATGTATATTCGGATATACACTTTCGGATAAGCAACGACCGTGGAACTATTTTCGGAGACGTTAATTGATTGTTTATGTTGTATTATCTAAATGCAAACACTTAACAATGCTGACATATGATACTTCAAGCATGTGTATTATATTGCCTATGGAAATTCCAATTATACGAAAAACAAAAACAATCTGGCTGAGTCTGGAACTATTTTTTGTCCGCGCTCCATATCGATTTATCACACACTCTTGGAGAAATATTTACAATCATTTAACATCATGTGCCAAGTATTGTGCAACTGAATCATCGATTTGATCATGAATCAACGGAATTTATGTAGTCATTAATGTTACATCATACTGTTAACGATTTTATCAAAGAGACACAAAATATTAAGTTTTATCCAAAACCACAGTTACGAGTGACTTTTTGCTTATGGATATTCATATACAATAATCGTGCGTATGCATGTCATTTTTAGTTTAGGGCTACTCTACCGCCTATTACACTAATTGCGCTTGATCGATGAAACTGCCAATTGAATAAAACTTAAGGAGAATGTTTTTATCCAAATCTGATTTAAAGTTTGACTCCATGGAAACCGGACGATGATTTGACTCGATAAATATTCCTATGTTTAAGCAACATTTGAAATCAAAGCACTTTCTGAACTGTATTTATGATACTGACCTAGCACAGACCTACATAAGCGATCTAACTGAAATATAAGACTTGATACACTGATTGAAAAAGAACAGCATTGTTATAGATGATAATGAAATGATTCTGTTGTAGATTAATTGTGTGATCATAGCAAGGAACAATATCCCTACCGGAGGATGAAGAATGCATTTACATTATCTAGACACACCTAATTTCAAGCCTTTTATTATGATGATTTAATTAGATGATAAAAACTCGAAAGGGACTACGCTCATAGCTTTGAGTTTGGTTCTCTGGTTCCCTGCCTCGCAGTGCCTGTCTAAATGTAGGCCAGCAACCAAGGCTTGTGTCTGTCTACTTTGTTCTATGAGAGTGTGATATTTTCAATATTCTCTTTGTTATAGTAGCAGAAGCGGATAATTATAATTTAAACATGTACGTTTCTTGATATAAACTGAATTAAAAAATTGAAATTGAAATTGATCATACACTTTAAGATGACATTGTTAGAAACAAACACTCTCTTTTCAAACGAAGTTTAATCGCGCTTAAAGTTTCAATTTCAATACATACAGCTTTATATTAATGTTGAATATAGAAAAGAATCTCGGACGTTTCGGAGGCATTTGTTGATGGAGGGATGTGTTTGATTCCTCATCCGGTTCTAGTTTTACGTCTGGCATTCCACTTAGATATACGGTAACGTTTATGAATGTGGTTCCGTGTATGAGATAACTTACATGACAAAAATGAAGTCTTTCCAGAGCTCGAAATTTGACTGATCATTGTCGGAAGCTCAACATACATGTCATTTATAAGCAGTGTCTGATAAACACATATAGTTGTATGTTTTATTGACATCAGAATTATCAAATATTAAGTATTAGATGAAATGATTAAATTCAGATATACTTTGTATCGATACTAGTTTCTTATGCTTAAGCAAAAAAAACAAATCAGTCTCAATTATCTGGATATCCACAATTTAATCTTTACGAGCGTTTGACATGCGCTATCGCTATCTTGATGGATCTTTCCAAAAATCCACATAGAGCGACTTTAAAATAGAACAAAATCCTTGGCGAACATGGACCACGCACGTGCTAGTAGAATACCGGAAGTAGTGTCTGCGTTTTGTGTGTTAGGCTTTATGTTCCACAAACATGTTTTCAGATATATGGAGACGGTGTCTATTTGCGGCCACCACGCTATGATGCCACACCATAAACAATTGCCATGAGACCACTCCCTGTAACATTACACTGACAACGACTTGAACAGTTCTAGTACATCTCTTACAATGCCGAACGTAGACAGGGGAATTACTTGATATCATTTTAACAACTTTGGTATGTCGCGACCGGGGCTCGAACTCCTGATGTGAACGCTCTACCATCCAACAACCGGTCCGGGGTTTGAACTGTTTGGAGCCACTGCACAATTTCTGAATTTGTAGACGTGACTTCTCAGCGTTTAGTAATAATGATAATAAACTTTGTGAAGGTATCTCATTAAGACATGCACATTGAAACATAACTACTAGAGGCCTTTATACGACATCAATTATTACAAGAATTACGAAGAAAATGTATTATTATAATGCTAACAGTAAATGATAAATCATATATTATGACACGTCAATGACAAACCAGCTGTAACAGTATACATATATATGGGCAGAACTTTCATGCATAGTACATATATTTCTGTTACCTTGATGTTGGTAATGATGATTCACCTTGATTGGTAATACACTAAAATTTGAAGGAAACAGTTTTCAATAATTGTAAATCATGTAATAATTGAGTAGCGTCATTCACAAGGTTAATAGCAAAATTATTATGATAATTACAGGATGAAAACTTTATTTACGGAGCTGGATTCACTCCAAATCCTTTTAGATTTTGTCAGGTACATGGACGCTTTTTGTTGGAATGATGCGCAATTGAGCGAGTGGCGCCCTTGTGTTTCGCAATATATTGTTTAACAGTCATGTTTCTGAAGGACACCAGGTATGATGATGTTCAGATCTCCAGATACACCGTTTTCATTGGGTATATTTGCTGTGTTTTCAGATTTTAAGTGGAAATAATCTACCATAACACAACATGACACTTTTGTGTAGCAAAACCCGCCAGTTTTATTGATATACGAAACATTTTGTCTATTTTCAAACTACTTATTGGTCTGGTGATAGCAGTGTGTCATAAAATACAAACGGTTTTGTGATTTTTTACATAATTTATTTAATAGTTTTGAAGTGACTCCACAAAACATCGAGTGTTTCAATAATTGCATTGCTTAAATGTTTTTGCACTACCTGTGTTCGATAAAAAAAACTTATGCAGTTAACTTGCCACAGATTTTGTTCTGATATTTCAATAAAGTCCCCGCGTCTGAGAAACCACGTGGAGACTAGTTGTGTTCTATTGTGGAGTCATCAAATTACCTATGTGCACTGTTTTGTACTTGAATAGTTTATTATATATCCTGCTGTTAAATGTCGTGAAATGTGCATTAATTTTCTCTTCAACTGTTCTGCTTGTATTTTTAATCTCGTTGTTGTATTGAGATAAATAAATTTGCCAGATTTTCACTAGTGTACTTTTTTTATTTCATACGATTAATATCAAAAGTGCATAGTTACTTTCTAGTTCAAGCCGCGTTTAAGATAATATCAGGGCCCGTATTCACAAACATTTCAAGACTGAATCTTAGACTTGGACTATAAAATGGAAACATTTCATTTTGTACCTACGTTATTGTAACACAATAAAGATTTGTTCAAAAAAAACATAAAACTAGGGAGTGAGTACGGAAAATCTAGTTTTTATATTTTTATTGATATAATTTTGAAAAAGCTAGCATAAGCTAGTATACTTTCTCTCCTTTCTAAAAAGACTTTTGATATTAAAAAATACTTAGCAGAATTTTGTTTGCATTTACCGGAATGTAAAACACCATCGAAAGTCATTCTAGATGTACAAATTCACTATACAGTGTATAGAGTTAATGTATATGTAAATGTGTATATTGCTAAACTTGTCAAAACACATTGCAACGTTTCATACGTACGTAACTTGCCGTGGAATTCCGATTGAACCGACCATGTGAATACATATATATACCTGTATATAGATTTGCAGACGAGATACAGTTTCAACGATAAACAACTGGGAACATTTATTCAATATAATTGATTTTGCATCTTCTGGATAATGTCTTTCTAAGTTTTGTAATACCCTGTGTCTTAGTTTGCTAATTGATTCAACGTCTTATTCATTTTTTTACACACGCAGGGGACAGTATACTAATTATTTTAGCCTAGACTGGTGTCGCGCCCCTGTCACTTAGTAATAGCACCACGGAAGGAGATCAAAACACAACTTTTATACAGTCCAGTAATAGAAACGTTTTTAAAAAAATTCAACCTGGGTCCCCAAATGAGACACAATGAAATTCAACAAGAAGTTCGCGAAAACTGGTGACAATTTGGTCGATATTGCCTCTTTTAAACGGATAAAAAATACCCGCAAAATTAGATCCCTTAAAGCATACGGACTGATGATTTTAACAACGAACCATTGTCCTGTCTCTGAGGGTAAGGCTGCAGTGGGTCCCCCCTATCTTTCACACATTCACAAAAACAAAACACAATGTCCTTAATTGACAGCCTGTGTTTACCCCAAATATTCGCATTTTGACATAACAATCTACAGGTCAAGTGGTCTTTGTCGGCATTTTTTCTGTTTTTCGTGTTGAAATGAAATTCACCGCTTGCAACATAATACACGTGATCCTCGTGCCAAAAGTGGAAAATCGTACTCATCGTCACGCGTGGTCAACCATGACGATACATAGGTATTTTCTTTGTGAAAGTCGGTAGAGTATTATGTATAATACTAGTATGCAAAATTTTATGTCAGCATATAAAACCGTTTTCTTAATTTTGTATTTTATTACATGGACGTTTAGAAAATTTGTTCAGTGTATACGCATATAAAATCGATCTACCGAACCTATCAATATCATGTGAGTAAAGATATTACAAAAAACGTTTAAGGGATGACCTCTTCATGATATACTATCACTGGAAATGTTCAGAATATTTCTCTGTAACTGGTTACAAGAAACATACTTTCATGTCGATCAGTTTTAAGCATTTTGAGTTGCAATCATTCCTTGGCCCTCCTTCAGTACATTTGCACTCGAGACTCATTTCAGCAGGGGAGATAATAACAACTGCGTGTGTGCAATACTCATCTATACAGTAGCCCCCCTTGAATAATAGTTAAGTCGCTTTAGGACTTGTCACGGAGATGAAAGTGGGTGGGGCATTGATTTTCATGTTGCAGTGATATAGAGTAATCTCAAATGTGACGAGTCCTTAACGCCCCCTTTCACTTAGCCTATTGAGAAACATTTCACTTTACGGGGAAAACAGGGGCGTATTACTTTCTTTTTTATCTGCGACCTAGGATATCGCTGATGAGAGTTAAAAGGGCGATATAATCGCTCGTTCGTTAGAAGATTAACGTAACCAATTAAAAACCTGATCAATTTGAAATTATAGTTCATTTTCGCCGATGTATTTTTTCTTTCTACAACAAAATTATGTGTTATAGAAAATTCGTCAATTCATATACTGGTCTGAAGTTCTAACTACACGTAGTACTATTTCACATACTTTTTACAAAGCTACTGACTTATTTTGATATTTTCAGCATAATATCGAAAGTCATGGAAATAAGGCGTACTTTAACATATTATGTTTTCATTGCATAACTGATATGTCACCTTCATTAAATAAAGGAACTTTGATAATTATTATTTTTATCACATCTTATTTTTTCATATAATATAATTATTAGCTTTTAGCGAATTGGATAATCGTATCACTATTGACGAGATTTTTGAGGCAGTTAGAAAATGAAAGAATGGAAAGGCTACAGGTATAGACTTCATTATGAATGAGTATATAATCGAAACTATTGATATCTTAGCTATTTTAACTCATGTATGTGATACATTCTAAAATACTTCTGATTTTATTATTATTATTCGCAGATGATATGACAATACTTGGAAAAACACCACAGGAACTGCAAAACAATTTGAATATGCTTTATCGTTACTGTAATACTTGGGGTTTGGAAGTTAATATAAATATAACTAAAATAATAGTGTTAAGAAAACGAGGGGGTCAAGAAATAGTGAATGTTGGAATTATAATGGTGAACAGATAGAAGTTGTTGATAATTTTACCTATACTATACTATACGTTTATTGGTACAATCTGCACATACAGTGCATTTGACCATTAACAAAATAAACATAATACGAGATGGTCAAGACAGTAAATATACATGTTACAAATACAATATCAAACATGTAATATAAGCAAACACAGAACAGAACAAAGATATTTGTATATAAGAATGAATATTAAATGTAAGCAGCAATGGAATAACATTTTAGTGTCTTAATGTTACACAATAATAAATATATATAAATATACGTGAATAGGAGAAGATATTTTAAGAACAGCAAATCTTACTATGGAGCAATTAATGTAAGTTTGTCTTGTCTCAGTTTCATTGCATTACAAACTATAATTTAACTACCTCGGTTCTTCAATTTAAATCAAGAATTCATTATAGGGAAAGCATTGAAAGCACTGAATGTCTTAGTTATCAATTTTAAGAAATGTAATCTAAAGCCTCGGCTACTATGTCAATTATTTGATGCTTTTGTTGGTTCTATTTTAAATTACGCATCTGCAATATGGGGCTTCAACAAATCAAAAGAAATACAACGTATACACTTGAAATTGTGTAAGCAAATGTCCGTAAAAGCACGTGCTCTACATGTATGTATGGTAAGTTAGGTCGTTATCCTATGTTGTATTACTAGATACGTACGTATCATCAAATATTGGATTATAGTATTATCTTCTGATAATACTATAATCAAACATGTGTACTTGCAATCTTTAAATGAGTGCAAACAATTAAGTCAACTGGGTGTATAACGTAAAAAAGTTGTTGTGTGAATATGGTTTTGCTGATGTATGGCAACGACCTGATACATTTAACGGTAAATGTTTTATATATGTGTTTAAACAGACTGAGGTTAATTGACTGTTTTGTTCATGGTTGGCAGGTTTAAAACGATACAAGTCCAGTTATGATATTGTACAATAACTGTAAATCAGATTTTTATTATGAACAATACCTCGATACTATAACTAACAATTTACGATTTTTTATCACAGGAATAAGAATATCAGCATGTAGCCTTAGAATACAAACAGGAAGATACGCTAGAAATAGGATAGATAGAAACGAAATATTATGTATTTACGCGCATCTTTTTTTAACAACCTCAAAATAAATCTTACTATGACACCGTTATTTAGTCGAGTGATTAGAAGAACAAAAATACTCTCGTGTTTTAATCCAATCACCCTGGGGTTTTTTTTCTTGGTCAATTAAAGAGATCGCGATGACCCTAACAGGATTCCGTAGAAACAATAGATTTAAACCTTTCAAAATCACGTAAATATTTTCAGATCACTCTCAAATAATAACATCGCACTGTAATGTAAATTCTCAAAATACAAAATGTCGGATTAACTAGGTTGACCAATACTTAACATTATTTTGGCACATGGGTTTTACTCATAAAAATGTCTAGTCTGAAACTTAGACGCAGACTTTTTAAGGTTAAATGTTCTTTGCTCCTACGTTGTTACAACAAAACTTATGTAAATACAAACTGCACAGCGGGTAACTACAATTATTCAGACAGACTTTCATTCGTTTATATTTAATGAAAACAAACGCTGGTAAATATAATTATTGCAAAATTTAAAGATATATTATGTTCATTTTTGAGTTCATTTGTTTACCTAAACATACATGAAAACTATACTTTGTCTAGTTAAAACATATATAGCAATAAATATGCATTATTTCAGAATACATGTATAATGTTTTCTTCTGTATTTGTCGAAAAAAGACGTTTGTATTATGACAAAATTTAAAAAAATCCAGTTTTTTAACATGCGGGTATTTTTTACTACATGACAATGGTTCTTATAAATGATGTTTTAGCCTATGTAACAACAATACTGGATGAAGCCCATTTAAGCAATTTAGGTTCAGATGAGCCAGATACATCCTTAAAGTCTAGGCTGAGTTTGAGTCTTTAAATGTTTGAGGACAAGGTCCCAGGTTAGT
The DNA here is from genome assembly GCA_032209605.1 of Mactromeris polynyma. Classification (NCBI taxonomy): domain Eukaryota; kingdom Metazoa; phylum Mollusca; class Bivalvia; order Venerida; family Mactridae; genus Mactromeris; species Mactromeris polynyma. Next base: position 36,683,929 of record JASFXZ010000001.1, on the reverse strand, counting down.
TTTCAGATGATGTCAGAAACTTTTCATAAGTACATCTTGGTCAACAAGTGCAAGTATTTTCCTAGCTTCCCATAAAACGACCAGTCAACAATACTTACATATTCAAACGTTCGATGACATTGATAATGAATTGTCTGTGGAGGGTTGTTATTATAGAGTATACAATAACATGTCGATTGGTGAATGCCAAACCATTCCATCCGCTTCTTTAGTGCAATGCAGATAGATTAATTTCGCTGCAACCGTTCGGTGTTTTGATCGAATTCCAATATTTTTTTCCAAAAATCGTGCTTTGTATATTTGATCAGTGGTAACGTTGAGTCCATATTTACCACGCTGGTGTGTGAGATGTTAATTTTTACATTCAGACAAATGTTATGTATTCTTTTCGTTATATAGTGCAATTTCGAGAGTTTGTGTTTTGCACTGAGACATTGAACTGTCAACTTAAAGTACAAAAACATGTTTGACATTTCAGTGACAGAAAATAAACAATTTCACTTACAGTACATAGACAGTTGAACTCAAAGTTCATAAACAACTTCAACATTTCACTCGTAGACAAATTAGCAAATTCTTGTAAAATTAAATTAAGAATATATTCGAAAATTACGGCTAAAATTAATTTTGTTGGGATGCCAATCTATTATCTGCAAGCCTACTGAAGTATAATATACAAATGTATTTTAAAATTCAAACTAATTTATTTAGGTGGATTTATTTTTAGAAACTAATAAGCTATGGAAAATGCCAGCTATTTCTTTTTTTGCTATTTACATATACAGTATATCCTCACTTAAAGACCGCCTCGATAATAAAATCACCTCAAAGTTAGGAACACAACGTTCAAAGTCCATTTTCACTGATTTACTATTTATTCAGTCTCAATATTAAGACCACCTCAATAAGACGACCAGGAAGGTCCTTAGAGTGGTATTATTAGTGAGGTGTTACTGTAGTATGTATAGATCAAATAAATTGGAGGTTTCAGATTTGTTCGTATATTAATTACCGTGGCTACCCACTAAAATGCAAAATAATTTCCAATCTTAATACAAATGTTAAAAGTGTGACATATTTTAATTTGCATTATCAATATTTTTGAACCATTATGTATCGTGTCAAATACTTGAATTACGTTGCACACAGATAAGTGGAAATTCAATGTATGAGCGTAATGTAATGAAACCCAGGTAAGTTATGATAAAACATTTGAATAAATTCGTCTCGTTTAAAGAGAAAAATAAATATCACATGTTAGACGAGAAATTGATATCAGTATTAATCGTACTAACTTCAAATATTTAGCCTGTACCAATGTTATCGTTATCATTTCTGGTTGAATTTTCAATGCTTTTTTTTAGTTTTACGTTTGAATAGATAATATATGTAAGACGTCTACACGTTTAAGTTAAAGATAACGTCCGGTAGGATTTGGTTAATTGAATTTATTCTCAAACATGCCTCTGTAATACGAAATGGTGTCAATCAGGATTTACATTTGAAAGGTAAGACATTTTGCTGGATTTCTAATTTAAACCAACCCGCAGAAAATTTCATCCATATTACCTGTAGTGCAATCATGCATAAGTCAGTTAATTTTATTTTTTTAAATTACCAATTCCTAAAAAAACTCAATATGGTAGAGTCTTCATACGCATTGGTCAGGTCGTTTAACCCGACTGGAATACTTGGTACAGATACTTGTGTCAACGTATGCGTCTCTCGGAACATAAACGCACTCTTTTCTGTTGTCTGACTTAGCATTTCCCATAATGCCTTGTATATGCTTGCTGGACTTCGCTAAATATGTGATGAAATACTTCACGAATATGTACGGGGTTTACAGACTTATTTATTGGTATTATCTGTCATTTCTCCAATCATGGCATAATCTGTTAAACATGCAATCAACGCACGTTCGGCCATCATTACTGAGTGACAAAAACGAGCATCTGCAAAAGAGTGCAGAATTCGAGACACGTACACGTATGGCGCACATGGTGATATATAAGGAACAATAGTAATTTACGTCTAATTCTGGAATTTTAAAATGCGCCAATCATTTTTCCATATATAAACTATTTACTGTAAACATAAAACAACTCAAATCCAGTGTTCATCTCTGATCTGCTAAGATGTGTTTACAACAGCTAACTTTTTACGATTGTAATACATCAACATGACAATTCATATATTGATTAAACGTCGCCAATAAATGATACTGTTGGAAGCAGATATTAATTGAGCGCTATGAGATTTACAACCTCTTCTGTAAGTGACGTCATTTCAAGAAAACGCAACATATGATGTCACTATTTGCAAGCATGAAACAATATTTACTCCAAATGGTCACTTTGTTTTCATATTACCATATGACGCAATTATTGCTTACTGTCAGTACATGGTGACGTCACATGTGACGTTTTCTGGAAATGACGTTACTTAAAGAAGAGGTTGGAAATCGTACGTTGGACGCCATAGTGAAAACTTATCTTTGACATTTGCATTTGAGCCAATCTCAAAGTTAAGTTTTCTATTTTTGAAACGAAGGGGTCCGTTTACACGATCAGTCTATAATTTGCAATTCTATGTTTAAGTATATTATGACCGGTTGATTTTGTTACTTTAGTTGCCGAAACGTATTTGAATTACGAAAATCTATGTTTATACATCGTTTTATTACATGCATTCCTTGCTAAACATTTTACGAGCATGAACCGCCACAAATTGTTTTTAATACGTGATAACGGAAGAATTTAGCTTCGTTATCTTAAATAAATTCACAACGGGCAATTTGTTTTTTATGGTTGTTTGTTTATACCTATTTACATGCCCGAACATATTTGTATTTGGATCGTAATCTATGTCCCATATACAACGGTGCTGTTCTGCTGACGTCGCAAGCTTAGTGATTATCAAGATATCGGTCAAAACGTAAGTGTAATGTGTGAATAAAAGGTTAAGGATATGATAGTGAAACACATTGTAGGCTTAAGCAAAATACAAAAAAAATAACTAGGAACTTCGGTCGTGGACCTCGATATTCAAAACGTTTTTGGGGCGTTTATTGGATCGCACATCTACTGCCAACTACTTCTGTTTGCCGGACTACGGTTAGACATGGATATACTTAACGCCATTAAAAACGGAACTATTTCACTTTGTCTATGTAAATCATTCATCAAAAAGAAATCTATGGCCGTAGTATTCATAGTTCATAAATGTATAAGTTTTGGAAATAATGTTTGAGAATTTAAATATAATTATATCTTTATAATGTCATCGCGTCGACGCGAACACATTTTAGTTGCGTTTTTAATGGCGTGGAGTATATTACCGAACTATTTTACTCTGACCTGAAAATTCAATTCAATAGTTGAGTCGGCGTATGAATATTTATAAATACAGTTATGTTCTTCGGCATGTGGGACGGTAAAATAAAATTATGATACAAGAGCATGGGTCTTTTTCAAAAACATTATAAAACTGAAACTCAGACTTAGACTCGCAAAGGCTATATGAGGGCTGCTATGTGATTTACAACCTCTTCTGTAAGTGACATCATTTCAAGAAAGCGCAACATGTTCAGTACATGATCCACACTATTTTATATTCGGAAATGCAGAGGAAAGAGATCGGGACCTGATGTTAATTTCGGATGGTAGCAGGTATTCGGATAGAAGAATGTCGAAATAAGTGGGATCCGACTGTACAACTTATCATAAAAAACAACGTTTCTAACACAATTTACATCGGATGTTGGCAGTTGTTTAAGTATATTTGCAACTTAACATAATTGCTATGTTTAGTAATCATTTTTGTATTATTTTTTGTATTCATTTATTGCTTAACATTTGTCTAGTAGGCCAGTGATATTGATATGGTTAGAAGAGAGGCATGTGTAATATCACAATACATGAAGATATCAGTACAATAAAAGCTTCGTGTTGAAACTTTATCTACACTGATGTACAAAAGATCTCACGAATTCTTGACTTTCCTAGGGTAGAAATGATAAAGTGTTACCACTGGTCTTGTGTACATATGTTTTTTTGGGATATCGAAGCATCCAATCTAGGTTTGCCATCAAATAAAACAGATCATCAGCTATATAATAGTTACAGTCAACCTCCTTTTATAAATTGTATGTTGTATTTTAATATAATCAACTGTCTAAGTACTGTTTGGACCAAACGAAACGTTCTAATGGTTTTGCTATGTTGTAGTTGTCTCCCTTTGTTCGCTAATTGTTCGATAAATGAACAAAAAGCTTGGTTAACGGACCGCAACTGGTTACACTTCTGTACACTATTAAATTTTAACCAGGTTTAACCTACTAACTATGTGAGGTAAATTGGGAAAACTGTATAAATGGGCATATTTGGATGAATTTAAAGTTACACGTTAAATCAGGGAATAGTTTGGATATAATTATGGGTTAACTATATGCGCATACATGATTGTTTAGTTATACATGTATGCATATAAACTAGAGGGGGGGAATGGTAAAATACTGGATGAAAATGTGAATTGTGAGTAAATTTCAGGTGTAATAACAGTCACAGCGGAAGTAAACGAAGATGTCGTCTGCTGCAAATGTCACGAGCGCGTTCAAGAACGCTGGTGTGGGGACAGCAGATATTGTGGTTATTATTGTCTATTTGGCTTTCTGTCTAGCAGTAGGAATATGGGTGAGTTTTACAATTTCACAAAGTATACTTAACATAGTGTTTGAAATGAGTCATTCTCATGAATCGTTGTTCAATCAATGAGAAAACTATATCGATTAATAATGAGTGGTTAGCTACATACAATGATAACACATGCGTTTTCTGTTCACTTGGGAACAGCTGTAAGGACCCTGTGAGGTGGTCAACCAATGACCATGTTTTGACCAGTAGGCAAAGTGTACTCAGTAATGGTATCTTCAACTAACTTTTACTCCACAATACTTCATTTAAAGCGTCTAATGTCTCCGTACTACATGATGTATCTATTTATACACGAAGTTGGTACATATTGTTCATTAAAATAGTTAAAGATATTCGAATATGAAAACAATTTTGAACGAGCTCCATCCAGTGGTAATGCTACATTGGCTAAAATATTTTATACTACCGTATTACCGGAATAATTGAATGTGTCGCCAATACACAAAAGTCTTGTTTTATCATGTTACTCATGCAAATAGTTTTTTTAAACCACGTGCTATACCATGTTCGTTAGCAACACGATATATAAGTACCTCTTCACCGATCTGTAAAAATCGCTTACTTTCATTTTGATGATCAAAATCAGCTACTTTCGGTTTAGAAACAATTGTGTAACATCAAGTTTGAAACTACCGAATAACTACCTGAGAAGAGCGATAAAATATACAGTAAAACTTTACTTAATGGCCACAGCAATAATAAGACCATCTCAAAATTGAGACCACAATTTGCAAGTCCTTTATCACTATTTTGCTCTTTATTCAACCTCAATATTAAGACCACCTCAATATGAAGACCACCTCAATATGAAGACCAGTGTTCTAGGGTCCCGATGGTGGTCTTATTATTGAGGTTTTACTGTAATACCATTTTGATGTACATAGTTACATACTAAATGATGGTTTTCTGTAATTTATCTCTATTCCCAATTTTCTTAACAATCAAAGTTGAGCATAATATTATTTATCAACATTCAAGAAAGACAACGTTGACGTAGTATAGTGTATGGCATAGCCATGCGGACAGGCAGTATAAACCAGTTTCATTTAATGTAACATCCCACAATTTGTATTCATGTGTTATAAATTATAGGCCTCGCGAGCATTTTGTCATGCAATGGATAATCAGGTTTACGCAAATTAGTTTTCCTCGTTTTTTGTTGAAACATTAAAGGTAGCCCACTCCCGACGTATTAGCGTCATCTGCGCATATTTTTGCGCAGCCCGTTTACCCAAAGATCATCCAAACGACTTGATATACAATAAATTACATTCTAAATATCATTTTTCTCTTCAGTACTAAACAAAAAGATTCAAGCAATAATATACTTAACATTAAAACCGCTAAAACTGTGTCAAGACTCAATACAGTGCACTTTTTACAAATATTTGAATGTCATAGATTTTGCAGTTGTTATTTTGCTACTATCGATGATGATGATTATGATGAAGCGACCAATCACGGACAATACTATTTAAACACTGTCATGCAATAGTTAAACAGAATTAATTATCATTTGTGTCTTTGACTGAACATAAAAGCCCTGTGATGTACCTGTAAGCAATGCTCTGTATTAAGACAACAAGTCCCAACAAGACCCAACACGTTTTCAGACGTTTTTCGAGCAGAGATGTTTGCGAATGGCAGAAACTAGTATTGTTAAAGGTTTTAGTAAAGAAGGTGGGGTTTACTGTGAACAAGGAAAATTGAACTGGTTGATATTGAAGACGCAAATTTCGCAAACTTTGCTACTTGTCTTTCATGTTTAATTTCAGGCAACATGGCGTACCCAGAGATCCAGTGTTAGTGGATACTTCTTGGCTGGCAGAGACATGGTGTGGTTTGCGGTAAGTTCACTGTCCATGTAGTACCATTGAAGGGTTTAGGCGCCCTAGATAATAGGGTTAAAAAATCCAACATCGGCGCTGGCATCAGCTGTGGTAATGTACAGTGTATCCTCTCCAAACCAACACCCTTTGGGAGACGCAAATATTTACTTTTTTTGAGAGGTTGTTGCTCTAGAAAGTTTGAATTTATGGTGCATTCTTACACCAGGAGTGTATGATACTATTGGTGTAGAAATGGAGGACTGCACTGAGAGTTTGCACAGTATCATCAATTGTATAGTATGTGACAGAATGCCATTCTTAAAGGGTCATAATCTAATTTTTTTGACAACATATCCTAAGTCTTAGATATCAGAAAATCGGTGGTAATTGCCTTCATACAGATGTAATCTACAACACAGCATTGTCACTTTTCCCAAAACCACAAATACAAAATGCCCGATACCGGTATTTCCTATCCTGACCCACACGCCGATTTAGCAAAGTCCTGTCTCGGACTTGTGTTTTGCAGTTCTGTGGAACTTTAAAGAAAAGCTATAAAGTAATGTTTTAATATACGAGTGTATGGAGGCATTAACATGCCACTCACTTAAAAATATTACTTAAATAACATATTTTGATAGAAGTAAGATTATGTATCTTTAAGATCGGAGAGAGAGAAGTATTATGATTCTGTATACATGAACACTATCTGTGAAAGTTTCCAGCAATATATCTGCCTACCGTTTTATAAGAATACGTCTTACGAAACACACATGTTTAGTCATTGCTTTCGCAAGTGATAACATCCGTTATTAGTCAGCACTGGGTGTGTTTTTGCAGTCGTTTACGTATCCTCACAAATCTCACTCACTGTTCTGACTCACTCGTGTCATCAAACTCAACAGTATCACACCTTCTAAGTGTCGATAAAAGAAACATGTTTTCGCCTCAGCCGTACTAACATGTGCTATTTGCACATCAGTGTTGTGTAAACAAATCAAATCTTACGTAAACCACTAAACCAGCATCTCTTCAACGGAACATCGTGTGTAACCTTGACGCGGATTGGTTAACCTTTCGATAAGGGGTATGTTACCTTATCGAAATCCAATGAATTTCGGTAAATTTACCGAAATCAATTTTCCGTTATCGAAATCCACTTTTGATACAACATCTGCGCTATATATTGCTAATTTCTTGTTATAATATTACATATTAGATTGATTTAAATGTGCATCTAAGGACAATGCTGTATATTAAGAAAAATATAGACGATTACGTAGATTACGGTAAGGCAACGTACCTTTCGATAAGGCCTATATTATGTGTGTTTCAAACCTAAAAACATTAACTTGTTTATTGTTATGTATTTTGTCTTCCGAGGCAAAGTAATGAACACTGATGTTGCAATGGTGTTATGTCTGAAAGAAAACATTTGGATCACGATAGAGGCGTAATTCTTATTATTGTAAAGTAGATGAACAAAATATTGTTTGCCTTAACAACTGCGCCTGAAAGTAGATCTATAGTATATTTCAAGAGTGTTGTTAGTCAGAAAATTGCCCGGCGTTGGAATTAAGAAGACTTTCTTGGTTGTATGTACCAGTCACGAACATTTATATTGTTTAAATCAGATAAATCGATATGTAACAAGTTTATTAACATGAATGTGTGATTTAACGACTGGTACAATAAACACTGACGCACTATTTGAAACTAAGTCTATGACCAATTGCACTACGGAATATTTTAATCCAATCAGGTACGCAATGATCTCCCCTTACAGGTATCAGAGTTACTGAAGTGTAGCATAAGTGACCCGCGATCGTAGCGTATCGGCAATTTTTTATGTTGCATAACAAATCTTAACCTTCAGATTGATACAATGTTACTTGCTACAGATTACGCCGACCATTTTACCTGCCGAGAATCTACCGCCTGAGGACACTAAACACCTATCCATATTGGTATAACCTTATGTTCTGAAATTAGGATGACCCAGCATAATGCCAATTCATTCTTTTACAGTAACTACCTATATATAGCTACAATAGATGTTTTAAAAGATTACAATGCAGTGAACTTACAGCATTTCTATATTTACTCAGATTGGAGCATCGCTATTTTCAAGTAACATTGGAAGTGGAAGCTTTGTTGGTCTAGCTGGCACTGGGGCGGCATCCGGGATTGCTGTGGCAAGTTATGAACTGAACGTAAGATTGTTACAAACTTTTCCTTATGACATTATGTCTTAGTTTTAATATGTACACATTGCATTAAAAGTTCGCCGTTTCATCAAGCAAAAGATTACATCAGGATTTGTAGAAAAGGTCGAATGTTTGCTTGTCCGCCTGAAAGGGGTCTTAAATATTATTTTTCATACTGTGTATCATATCATGTCACAATACTTCCATTCATCGACGAAAAGTAATGTGTACTAATTAAACAGAGAGACTGGGAGCGTATTATGATATTGTAATTCCGTGAACAACAGCTAATCTAATCACTAGTCCACGAAATGAAATAGAATATGAGAAGGTGAAATAATATAAAACCGACGTGATTTGAGGATGGTACTGGACTGCTCAACAAACAAACAGGAGGAGAAGATCAGTAACACTAAAAGTTGGAAAATAGTTTCACACCTGTATACAATCTTACTTAAGCAAGACTTAAACACGATTTTGGCCATATCTCCAGGCTAGAAAGGCCAGGAAATGCATCTCAAGTCATTCGATTTCCACCTATAATTCTAGAAAGGAAATTATCACTTGATAAGTGAGGTAAGGACGTATTTGCAAACCAGGTGTCATTGTATCAGTCAAATGAGTATGATGTGTTACCAACATCCTGTTGAGAAATGGCGAATCCCACAAACAAACGTTATTATGCATGTCTATATATGCTGCAAAACGACATTGTAAGTAGACCAACTAAAATTAACTGGGTAACAAATGTTAAAACAATTCTGACTAAACTAGGTTTCGAACACGTGTGGCTAAATCAAGGTGTTCAAAACAAGGAATATTTTCTTTTACTTTTAAAGCAAAGAATAAGAGATATATGGTTGATCGATTATAACAATAGGTTAGAAGATTCCACGAGAGCTTTATTCTTTAGAACAATAGTTAGTACAAATTTTAGCAAATATCTAGATGTTATCACAATCCGTAAATACAGAATAGCATTATCACGCTTGAGAATGTCATCACATAGACTAGCCGTTGAATCTGGTAGATGGAGAAAACCTTTAAGTGTCCCGTTAAATGAACGTATATGTCCATTCTGTAACATCCTAGAGGATGAATACCATTTTGTTCTTGTATGTAACATTTTGAGAGAATTGCGCATAAAATACATAAAATCATATTATTGGAACCGTCCCAGTACTTTTAAGTTCATCGCATTAATGACGACAAAAAATGCATCAGAAATACGAAATTTAAGTGTATTTGCACATCATGGATTTATTAAGCGCCAACAACTTCATAACGATTTGTAATAGTATTAGTAATTTGGTTTTAAAATGTTTAAATGGTTACACCAAAATTGCCGATATTGAATATACTACTGTCTGTTATATTTAAAATTGTATAATTATTATAATATAAGAAATGTATTTATATATGTGAATGTATGTAAATGTGTATGTATAATTCTTTGTTTAATATAAGTGATAACGTCAATGGAAACTACTAATATGTACATTTTATGTATATTTAATGATTGTTTCATGTACATGATCACCGTGCGATGCTTTACAATTTCGTTTCGGTAGAGCACACATGTAATTGGTGACTGTACATTTTAAAATTGCTCGATCATTATAGGTTATGTGCTCTTTGTAAGGGCCATTTCCTTGATGATCCATTTAGATGTTCTAGGAGTTACCATTGACGTTAAATTATTTTATATAATTATGTAATTATGGATATGAATTGGATGCTTTGTTTTTAACATGTATTTATCATTTAAATTATTCTGCCTCCCCCAACAGAGATGAACCTCATTTATTTACCATTTCATTGTATCTTCTTGTCACGTATTGCTATGTATTATTTTCTATGTTATATTGATGTTTTGTCAATAACCTTTTATGGGTTTAAGTACAATAAAAGTTCTTCTTCTTCTTCTTCTTCTTATAAAGCATTATTTGATTGAATATACGGCATAACCTCAATAGTATGACCACCCTTGGGACCCTTGACAACTGGTCTTCTTATTGAGGTGGTATTATTATGGAGGGCGAATAAAGAGCAAAACAGTGAAAATGGACTTGAAAATGGTGTTCTTAATTTCGAGGTGGTCTTATTATTGAGGCGGTCTTTAAGTGAGATTTTACTGTACATTTTAATTCATTTTCAGGGTTTGTTTTGCCTGTTGTTACTGGCTTGGTTGTTCGTGCCTGTCTATATTTCCAGTGGAGTAAGTTCTTGTTTTCACCGTCAATATACTTGTAAATGTTCATATGGCATAAAGCATATGTGTGATATAAGTTTTATACCATTGACGGCTCTAAGTCAGACAAGACAATGATAAAGTAGTTATGGAACAGAACAGATACTTTATAAAGACGTGTACATAGTACATCGTCTACAGTGCATAAAGTGTTCACAAACATTTTATCAACGTGAAAATAAGCACATCTTCTTCTTCATATTTAAATAATTGAAAACAAATCCAATTTGTCATTGGAAATTAGCCGTAAAATTGTACTTTGATGGCTGTCTAGAGTACTTTACTGTTATATAGTTCTTTGTAATATCGGAATAACAGCTATAATGATCTTCATCTTCAATGTCTGAGGTGTTACAATATAAACGGTATATTTCCTAATCAACAATTTCGACTATATCGGCTAGTCTGGATTCTAAGAGGGAAACTACTCAATCTAAGACCACAAGCATACAATCTAAATCAACTTGTCAATAAAAATATAAGTTCAGTTCATTTCTCGATTGTGCACTGAGGGGGGTTCGATAATGTACACACAGTAAGTGGTATACCAAACTGAGAATTTGCTTTCTCGCTTTTTGTACTGTGAAAAGCCCAACAAATCAATCATGTTGTATTCCACTTTCCAAGACGTGTGTAGAACTTACCCTTCTTATTTTCAGGTATTTACGCTACCTGAGTATCTGAAGAAGAGATTTGGGGGCCAACGGCTCCAAGTTTATATGTCCGTATTGGCACTTCTTATATACGTCTTCACGAAAATCTCAGTAAGTAAATATACTTAATTTGATGTTAAAACAACAATTCCCATGCTTATATATATAATAGTTGACTAGATATCCATGTATATATATACAGGCTTAGTAATACTAATAGTTCACTAGATATCCATGGTTAGTAATACTTATAGTTCACTAGATATCCATGGTTAGTAATACTTATAGTTCACTAGATATCCATGGTATGTAATACTTATAGTTCACTAGATATCCATGGTATGTAATACTTATAGTTCACTAGATATCTATGGTTAGTAATACTTATAGTTCACTAGATATCCATGGTATGTAATACTTATAGTTCACTAGATATCCATGGTTAGTAATACTTATAGTTCACTAGATATCCATGGTAAGTAATACTTATAGTTCACTAGATATCCATGGTTAGTAATACTTATAGTTCACTAGATATCCATGGTATGTAATACTTATAGTTCACTAGATATCCATGGTATGTAATACTTATAGTTCACTAGATATCCATGGTAAGTAATACTTATAGTTCACTAGATATCCATGCTAGATACTCAGTACTCGAATCATGATAACATGTGTGCGCTTCTACTAAGTTGATTGTCCGCGAATGAAAAATGTACCATTAATATTTTGTTATGTTTTTGTCTCGATGAGCTCTTTACAATATGTTTATGCTAAAAGTGCTTATAGAACTACTAGTAAGCTAAATACGGTACATCCAAAGTCCCAAACCTGTTACTAGATAACAGTTTTGTTATTCAAAACTTAAAATGGGATTTTCTCGAAAAGACAAAAAAATGAGGTACGACTTTGTAAAATTAAAGTAACCGTTATTTAAAATTGTAATATTGGCATAATATTGGATTGAAATATGTAATAATGTTTCAACAATGTTATATTTCAGGCAGACATCTACGCTGGTTCTATTTTTATTCAGCAAGCTGTTGGGTGGAATATGTATCCAGGAATAATTGCCCTGTTGGCAATCACTGCCATATACACAATCTCAGGTACAAATGTCTCCCACAATTGATTTAGGCTCTGACCAAATCACCACAATATGTGTCAAAACGTGACTTCTTTAAAGTAAAACAACTCATTGTTTTATTATATATTCAGTTTTATGCTTTGGTGTGGCTTTGAACTTTGTTTGATGCATTTCTTGCTCAAATTCTTTATTCATCATCTACCCGAGTGTCTCTGTTATCGTGAATTCCATTTTATCTACGAAAACTCTACCTATTAAATTACCAATGCAATTGAAGCTAGAGTGATATAATTCTTCTTCACATCAATTTTCGTTACTTTTAGATAGAGATAACTGTCTATGGTTCATAAAATGGTTAAGCCTACCCGGGTAGCTGGATTGGAAGGGCAGTCGTCGGCCAAAGTGTAGGTCATAGGTTCGAACGTCGGGTGTATACTCTTCGTGGCAATTTGACGGAAGATAATATATTCATATTCAACATAATGGAGCGCCGCTGTACGATTTCCAACCTCTTCTTTAAGTGTCGTCATTTCCAGAAAACGTCACATGTGACGTCACCATGTACTGACAGTAAGCATAATTTGCCCAATACGGCAATATGAAGATAAGTGACCATATGGAGTAAATATTGTTTCCTGCTTGCAAATAGTGACATAATATGATGTGTTTTCTTGAAACGACGTCACTTACAGAAGAGGTTGGAAATCGTTCAAATTATGTTTCTAGATCTATATAGTTTTTCAAAACGCACAATCTTTGTTCAACTTTTCACCACCTACACACGAATTCATAGACACTGGATGTTTGTCCATTGCCTTATTCGATATCTATTCCTACTTACAGGAGGGCTAAAAGCTGTCATTTACACAGATACGATGCAAACAGTCATTATGGTGGGCGGATCTATCGTGTTAATGATTATAAGTAAGTTGAAACAGTGTATGTCAAATAATGACACTTTTAAATGTGCTGCCAATTTCCATGTAAAACTAACTGCCAGTGATTTTAGCTGATAGCTGACGCGCAAACATGCTTAAATAAAATTAGTTTGTTTTGAGAATAGTATTACAGTAAAACCCCAATAATAAGACCACCCTTGGGACCCTTGAAAATTGGTCTTGTTATTGATGTGGTCTTAATATTGAGGTTGAATACAGAGCAAATCGGTGAAAATAGAGTTGAACATTGTGTTCATGATTTTGAGGTGGTCTTATTATTGAGGTGGTATTTAAGTGAGGTTATATTGTAGTATTATTTATTCATGGACATTAAAAGAGAAATCAATAATTTATCTAATATTTCAATTATTGATAGGTTTTGTCAAGGTTGGTGGAATGAACAAACTTTATAGTGAATACCCTTTAGCAATCCCTACACCTTTAGTAAACAACTCGGATTGTGGAAAACCCACGGGCGAAGCTTTCCATCTCTTAAGGGATGCCGCCACGGGTGATCTCCCCTGGCCGGGCAACGTTTTCGGTATCACTATACTGAGCATGTGGTATTTTTGCTCTGATCAGGTAATTGTTTGTATCAACAGAATTTTAATGACTGCGGTTTATTTCGTCGGTACAACCACACTGGGAGTCGAATATTTGTATTGTCATAGGCAGTAGATTGATTAACCAAACTGACTGATAAATAGGTTTTAGAGTTAATTGCAGAAATGTCAGATTTATTTAAAAGTATTGCCGATAATGAAAGTTAAAAGACGGGATTATTATATTTAGCGGTTATATGAAGATATAATTATAGTATTTGTTTTACCTGCATACATATGTTAAAGGTATTTCTTTGACATCGGTGTAGCTTTTCGTAATTTTGAGACAAAGGCGTTTGGTTCTGAACAAAACTATGTTGTAATGTAAATTATGGGGAAAAGTACATTATCCTAACGTACGAACACATCATAAAAAACAATTCTATCTTTTTAACAGGTTCTTGTCCAGCGATCGTTAGCTGCTAAAAACATGCACCACGTCAAAGGCGGTTCCATCTTGGCGGCGTATTTGAAGATTCTTCCACTATTCACGACCGTTTTTCCTGGAATGATTAGCAGAATTTTGTTTCCAGGTTTGTTGGTTTATGAGTTTGTGAAGGGTATGCTAATGTCTATATCATTAATTATTCATACTCTTAATAACCGATATTCATTTTATGTAATGTAATGGATAACACTATTGTATGACCAACAAAATATCCACAACTAGATACTTACCCCTGCTTAGTCAACTCCTGACACTACCTTTATACCATCTCCCTAGGCCGAGTGATTGAGGCATCCGCTTTGGGAGCGGGAGGTCGAATGTTCGAATCCCGACAGGGGTCCGTTCTGATGTGGCCGGTTGATGAGCCGCTAACTAGTAAAATAATGGTTACCGTGCGCCTACCTGCTTGGGGTCTGGCAATGGAAGGATAGGAATCGGGAAGTAAATGTGCTCAGAAAGTAGGTGTCTCATAAATCAGAATTAGCTGGCCCTTTAAGTAGGGGTGACCCTATAATAAATAAACACATTACTATATACCGATAACCTAGTGATTACGTTCCTGGTACAATTATCACGTCTTTGGTACAACGTGATCAGGGATCAAGCCCATGCTGTCTCTCACTAAAGGCGAACATTCTATCAATTGATGTATTGAGGCGGGTATATATATTCCACATCAGAGCTATCAGGTAATGTCATGTCTCGTGACTGGAAAGAGGAGATTTAGAACATATTATTGAGGACACTTTCTGGATCAACTGGCCGAATAACACTAAAATTGGTTCAACATAACCAATCAACAATTAGCCTTACCACATTTCGTCAAATTCAACATAACCAATCAACGAATAGACTCACCAAATTGCGTAAAATGCAACATAACCAATCAACACTTAGTCTTACCACATTGCGTTAACTTCAGCACAACCAATCAACAATTAGTGTTACCACATTGCGTTAAATTCAACACAACTGTTCCAATCAAAATACATATCAATATACATTTTTTTGTATTTCGTTACGCTCAACACAACCAATCAATATACGTATTAGCAGATTTTGTTAAGCTTAACAAAACCAATCAAAATACGCCTTAGCAGATATTGTTAAACTCAACACAACCAATCAAATTACGTCTAAGCAGATGGTGTTTAACTCAACACAACCAATCAAAATACGTCTTAGCAGATTGTACTAACTCAACACAACCAATCGAAAGCACGTATTACCAGATAGTGTTCAACTCAACAAAACATACGTACATGTATCAAAATCACAGCACAATCTAAATATGTCTCGCCAGATAATAAAACTGATTTGGTTGACACAGTTTTTCATGCTTCTTACAATATACTTCCGGTGGTATCAAATAATAATTACATGTGGAATAGCAATAAAAAATAAAAATGTGGATGATATTTTGATTGGTTTACTGTTGATTTTTTTCCAGACCAAGTGGCATGTGTTGATCCGGACGTATGTGAAGCAGTCTGCGACAATAGAGCTGGATGCACAAATATTGCCTATCCTAAACTTGTGGTAGAACTTATGCCCTTAGGTGAGTAGTCTTTGTTCCCAAAGTACAATTTATTGAATAATAAATACGTGAACTCAAAAAGTCCAAAGTACTTAATGGTTTGCTGGATCAGCGTAATGTTCTGGACTGGATTTTTCCTAGAATGGAACCTATTATACAAACTGCGAACTGTTTGATTTCATAAAGGCCTCCTTGCCTGGAATCTAACCTATCGTACAGAGTTTTAAAGTTAGTCATTTTGTACAAAAACTATATCTTGTATATATGGATAAATTACAGATAGTTATACTTAAAATGATAAGATATATTCACACGTAGATTATTGTCACGGAAGGACATGACCCGCACACCCCGGGAATCGAACCCAGGCCTCCCGGGTGAGTAACGTAACTTAGACCCTTGTCAAAAAACGCCTTACAGCAATCTCTGTTTTATCATAGAAGTAATTATTTACAAGTTAAAATAGTTTGATAATTAATGAAATGATTAATGATTTAATGAATAACGATACATGTTATACACAATCACCTTCTCCGCTATGCTTCAAAATATAAGTTTGGATAAGCATTCGCTAGAAATAAGTAAGAAGATAAAACTGAAATGCTAAGTGAGTTATGCATGTCCTTGAGAAATAAATAAGTTTTAAATTCACAATTCACAGGTTACAACACACAATGTTCCACACACTAAAATGCGTGAAACAGTCTAATCAATGACGTATGTAGTATTATGACAATTATATCATTTCCATATGGATAGGACTTAAAGGCTTGATGTTGGCGGCCATGATGGCGGCGCTGATGAGTTCCCTCACCTCGGTGTTCAATAGTTCGAGCACTATATTCACCATGGATATTTGGCATAGAATGAGACCTGGTGCTGCTGACGGTGAACTGCTGGTTGTTGGAAGGTAATGTGTCCAATTTTCATTTTAGAATACTGGCCTGCGAGTAATACAGCTTAGGTCATAGTTTAAGCCCCGATCGTGACATAATTATCAAATTCGTCGAAAAGGTACATGTGTTCGTTTGCCAGCGGTTTTCTAAATAATGATATAACTAAAGTTTCTGGTCCTAATGTCGGATTAATGTGACCTGACGTGGTATGAAGTGATATGTCTCCGGCACGGTATTACTGAGTTGTGTTACTGTATTTGCTACAAACAGATACCGCCCTTAAAAGTCTGATAAACTGTTTGTTATGCGTAATATTTCTCATTGAAAGGTCTTCCTAGACAACTTGCTTGGTTAGCTCAGTCAATAGAGCACTCGACAAAACATGTATACGAAATACGATTTCATTCGACTTTGTTTGACTTGTTTTTCATCTATGGCTTAAAGGAACAAACCTGTCATTTTATGTCTAAGTTGAATGAGCATGAACATTGAAAACAAAAATCCAAGGACAGGTATTTGGTCCGTATCTTCAACTACTGCAGTCATAAAAAATATATAAATATGATGACAACACCGCCAAAGAATACCACATATTCAACGTGACTGGTAAATATGTTACTAGTGTTGCATTGTATGATAAAGACCTCATATTCAAAGCAAATAAAAATAATTAATTCAAATCCACTACGAGTAGTCTACAAAAATCGTAATATATTGAGTGGTTTAGTGTAGATTAACATACCTGAAGATTTTCTCTTTAAATGTCATTCATGTTGGCAGCATGGATTAAAATGTATGTTCTTGACTTTGGTGCAGTTTGTTTTGTTAAGTTACTTGAATAAACTTTTTATTATATTCTGAATCATAATTGTTTATTTTTTCTTTCGTATTTCAGAGTGTTTGTGCTTGTACTCGTTATATTGAGTGTTGTATGGATCCCAGTGCTGCAAGCCTCACAAGGGGGACAACTCTTCAATTATATTCAATCAGTAACGGGATATTTAGCACCACCAGTTCTCTCCCTTTATCTTCTAGCTATCTTATGGAAGCGAACAAATGAAAAGGTGGCATTTTTACATAAGTTCATAATTCTTTATTTAACACCATATTTAAATGAAGCTTACATAAACAAACACGGTATAAAGTACTATAGGGCCGGTTCCAGGATTTGGGCTCATGGAGCGAAACTTTTTGGTTTTGCTCAAGCCTTGAATTACATTTAAGGCGTGGCGGACAATTAATAACAAGGGAGGTAAATATTGTAGATGTGAGAAGTATGTATTGTCTCGCGCACTAATTTCGGTGGGGGGGAATATTTTCAAATTGTTTCGTACACGATTAAGAAACTCGACACTAATAGAAGGGCGGAAAAATGATGCAGACGACACTGGATGATCACACACGATTACATGTAATTGTCGGGTTTTTGCCACTAAATTGACATCTAAATTGCTTTTAATGTTATTTGCATTTGCTTTAATTAAAACAACAACAACAAGTTCTCATCGTTAAAAGTCAGTCATGTTATGTTCATTTAGCCGTAATCCACATTAAAATACGCTGTATTGACCGTATCGTTTTGATTATAAGTCCACGACGTGGTGCCAAGTTGAAAATATCACAAGTCGTGTCTCGTTCCTTATTGGGAGAAAGCCAAACTGCATCGTGGATAGTGTGTTTAACTGCTAAATTTCATCCGAATTACTACTACATTTTTAGTGTGTGACTTTCGCATTTACTACTACATTTTAAGTGTGTGACTTTCGCATTTACTACTACATTTTAAGTGTGTGACTTTCGCATTTATATACTAATGAAATAAATTGTTTTTGATTGGTATGTTGTCTTTGGACTTGTTCATTTTTTTCATAGTAAAGCCAAAGGATTCTTGTATCGAATGTTGTATTTAGTGCTCGTTTTCCGTCCGGTTCTTTCCCTGTCATCGGCACATTACATATACTGGTTTGAATTAAGATTATAATTTCATTGATTTATTCATGGTCTAAAATTGCGTGCTAGAACATTTGACTCGTGTTGGTTTCTACGTCAATAAATAAAAATATTGTATAAATCATATTTATCTCTGCAGTACTCAGAATATAACTAAGTCGTCAATAATATTCCTATTATATCTTGTTTTATGTTTTAGGGTGCGTTTTGGGGCTTAATGATTGGACTATTAGTTGGTTTGATTCGGATGGGGCTAGATTTCGGATACGGAAGTCCAGGCTGTGGAGAAGAAGACACAAGGCCATTTATCATCTCTAAAGTCCATTTCCTTCATTTTACAATTATTCTCTTCTTTGTTAGCCTATTTGCAACAATTATTATATCATGGATGACAGCGCCTATAGACGACAAACATGTAAGATAACCTTAGTTTTGTTTGAACTTATTTCATTTTCTGATACTCGTCGCATGTAACTTTGGTTTCTAATTTCTCACATTTCTCAAACCCGTAATTTTGTTTCTGCAAATCTTCATCAAAGTTGTGAAGTAGTTCCGTAACTTTGAGAACGACTTTGACGTATCTTGATTTATTTCGATAATTATTTTTTTATCGTTAAACATAATGTTTTATGCAATTGCTCATTGCAATTTCAACATTTATGAAGAGAAAAATCTACTTGCTACGACACAATTACACTGAACAATATTTTTGATTGGTCAGTGTGCTGTGTTTAATATTTTCTGAAACAAATTCAGCAATAAAAATCATCGTACAAATGACTTCGAAAACAGTAGCTTTAACAGCTGTCACTTCACGACATTGAGCTCTCAATGATGCGATTAAACCTGTAAACATCGCTTAGAACTGTGGCGTGCCATACCGGCAGAACAAGAGTTTCTGTAGTGGCAGTTGTGTTATTTGGCGCTTCAACGAGTCACCTCGTAATAGTTAATTGCTTTTAGTGATAAGTTACTGCCTACTTAATAAATGTATGTGTATGTGTTAAAAATCAATGACCAAATGGCGGTAAAGTGTGAGGTTAGCTAACGGTTAAATCGAGCTAAACACCCAGTTTACTTACAGCTCCATGGCTGTAAATCGCTGTTCGGTTATTATTTATATTTATGATGTATGTTAATTTTCCCTTCCCCACGTGCAGTTCCTTTACTTGATATAATAATCATGTTCCTTTCTCCCCCTTTACGCCTTTGATTATTGATTGTTTTGGCTAATTTCGTGGTGTATTCCATCCATTCCACATTCCCCCTTCTCCCTGTTTACCCCTAAATTATCCATGGTTGCTTTTTGTTCGTCAGTCAGACCATTCATTGCTGCTCCCCTATTCCAATACACGTTTACCCTTGCACCTCCACAGTCCCTAATGCTTTGTAGGCTATTGTTTCCCTGGGGCCTGTTTGGGAAAGCATTGTCTTATGTATGTGTCGTTCTCTGTAACAACATAATCTCTCTTTCATTCAAGCTCCATGCATAAGTGCAGGAAAGATTACCATACCATGTACATGTATCACTATTATGTGACTTTTGTCAACTGCTCGTAAAAATAGTTGAACTACAAAATACGATGGAAAGTTTCATTCACTGTTTTCATAAATATCAATGACGTTATAGTGACTATTTGGGCTTTGCTCTTTGTTTGTGACATTTACAGCTGACCTTTATCGCCCAATTTTTATGAGCTCTTGCGTACATGAGCAATATGCTAATTCATGTGCCGTAAATATGTACATATATTGCTTCAGTTATCCCGGCTTACATGGTGGAGTCGACACAGCCATGCCGAACGTGAACCGTTTGAAGAGGAAATAGATTTCAAACAGAGAGCCGCTGAAAGTGCTAAGAAGCATGTATTTGTTGATCCTGGTGAGGTTGCTTTAAATTATTGTGTAGTTCTTAGTGCCACATTCTACCATTGCCTCTTCGACCTTTGTTATTAGCACTGCACTACTTAAGTTAGTACAAGTCAGCTTATGAGTTCAGTAGACCCATGTAAGCAAAATTATAAGATTACTAACCTTGTTGAGTTTGAAGTAATGAAATTCAATACAGCTGTGTAGACTGTCCCAAAAATAGTTACTTTGGTTTTTTTGTTTAGGGTGGTTTGCTTTGTTTCAAAACTCACATTTATAAATGACATGTTTGCCTCGACTTTCACTTCAATCATTAACAACAGGTTGCGACATAACACCTAAAACAACTAGTCCAAGTTTGTTTTGTCATAATTATTGACGTTGAGTCCATCGCAGAAATGTTATGTGAGAGCAAGAAAGACAACTCTGCTCGGACATTGTTTACGTCCATGGCCACACCATTCATAGGACTTCATAGTTCTTATCTTACCCTTAAATATATATATTATATATACATTTACACATTGGTATGTTTTAAAATAAAAGAAACACAGCGGTCCTGCCTAAAAGTAGGTAATCGAACACCGTAAGTGCCGCGTGCTATATTTACATATTTATAAATAACATTTGGATAAGTCGGTACAACACTTAGTGTGTCAGTATTCCTGCGAAGCAGATATGAGCGCTCCTATACCAAAACCTGTGTTAGTGACGTTGATTCTGACGTCTAGTCTTTCCCAATGAAATGGATGATCTACATAACGTGATTCCCCCGCAAAATTCTCGATTTAATCTTAAGACATCGAGATTTCTTGTGAAAATGAAAAGTTTTCGTTTTATTAGGGGGGATGTATTGGAGCTCATGAGCACTCCATCCCTCGAAGTCAAAAAGCTATTGAACCTGAAAAGAATGAGATTTAATTATATTTCTATATGTTTTCAGCTAACCTACCTCGATGGAGACGTGTGTTGTACCTCATCTGTGGATATGAATCACCAAAACCTCCGGTGGACGTATCAGCCGAAGAAGAAAAAGAGGCAAACCGGCTTCTGACGTCAATTGAAGAAAAACCAAAATGGAAATGGTTTGTCAACATAAATGCAATCATCCTGATGACATTTGGAATCTTTTTGTGGGGATATTATTCGTAAATACATTCGACTAACCTAAAGACCATTGCTGGCTAACGTCTGCAGACAGTTCTGATATGCGTAGTGATTCGTAGTAACCGGAAGTGCCTACGTTCTGTATAAGTGTACGCATGTGCTGTGTTACCAAAAGGAAACATACGTTATTTCTACTTGTGTGGAGTAATTAAATATGTATTATTACGCGTTGATTCCGGTTTTCGATATGTCTTACCTTAAAATATCTACATAAAGATAAAGAATATTATTTCTTTTTATTAGTTATTTTAGAATGTGATACATTCCACGAACATTCGTAACTTGGGAAGTTGGTATTACTCAATATGTGTCCTCTGTATTGTTCAAAAAAGGAACGAAACTTTCAATTTAGAAAAATACATATCCTTATTAATGTTCTTTGATTAAAATACTGCTATCTACGTATATAGTGTTTTCATTACTGTGGCATCACCTTTTATCTTTAAATAGATCATACGACAACACTGTTGAATCATTAACTTTCGTACATTCGATGCCAATTAATACCTCAATGTCGTAAATTGAGAACAAAGAATGAAGCAGTCGAGCAGAAAATGACATACACATAGTACACAGGTACCACACAAGCACTAGGAGGCTTGAATATGTATTCATAAAACTACAAAATCAAAAGGACTAGACACAATTATCAATATTGGTGAACAAATGAATACCGCCTTGGAATGTCAATGGTCAAAACGCCACTGTGAGGATCAAACATGGTGTAAACACTTTTCTGATAATACGAAAGGGACCGACAAATCAAAGAGCCTTTATTTCTCATTGTCGATTCTTAAATTGTTTGTTTAGTACACAGAAGTATCAGTGTCAATGCGAATTACCTGAACACTACTTATGCGTTTTGGAAGGGGTGAAGAGGGAGAGAAGTTAAGGTAGGGAGGCCGGTGAGACAGAGTGATGTTGCAAAAATGAGGGAGGAACTGGGAAGCGAAGAGATAGGGAGATTAAAGAGTGGTTGTTTTTCTCTACATGACGACATGACAAGGGAATGTTCACTGGTAATGTCAGTGACATTCTTACAATTTGTCTTTTTTTAAATACAGAAGATAAATATATTGTTACAGGATCATACCAAAAGGTCTGAAGTTGGTTGCTTGTAACGACAAGTGGGAAGAAAAGATAATTATCAGCTCCAGTAAATACTGCTTGTAACAGCCTCCGTAAAAAACGAAAAGCAGACATTAATTAGTTGCTGTAAACGCTAAAATTTGTTTTCCCTTTGATTGATTATCCCTGATAATTCTCTCAAATTACTCAATTGATGTCACGTGGAGTTTACGCGGTGACCCTTATGCTTGGTTTACGCAACGTTTTGATTAAACCTGACACAAATCATCTGCGAAACGCTCCCAAGGGACGCAATCCGATGTTTCCAGTCATTTAAGTTTTCAAACGTTTTCCGATACGGCGGGGCTGTCATTTTTATGATGGATGAAAGAGCGGGAAGAAGGGTAAAAAATTGCTATTCTCTCCCAGACATGACAAATGACTCTAGCGTTTGCTATATGAGACGATGAAAGAGGAAATCCGCACGCCATGGGACAGACCCAGTCTTTACTAACTGCGTCGTTTCGGAATATTTATGAAATAATTTCGGAAAGCCGGAGTCAATTTGGTGCCGCTAATGACTTCGGATCGTCTCCAGACAAAACTACCGATGTCGTTTATTTATTTTTACGGGAAAATTGGAGACGAGTAATTAAACAACAGTCTTGTAAACACAGAAAAGGCAACTATTCAATATTCATACACTCGATATAGTAAATAGCGATTTCATTTGCTCTAATTTTTTTCTCGGATTGTAGAGGCACAAACTTATAAACTGGCTATTATGCGAGTACGAATGAGTTCATTGAGGCGGGAACTCAAAACGGAACCAAACAGAAGGGGTTCAGGGGAGCAAAGCACTTGACAACAATTAAACTTGCAGAACAATACGGCCTCACAGCCTTGTAAAAGCAAGAAATTTCCTCCCTTATTTTCATGGATGCTTGGTTGCCGTAGTCAAATTTCGTCCAGTTATGAGTACATACATTCTAAGGCATATGAAGTAACGTGTATTATATAAGCGCTGTTTTTATAAAAAGCAGCTATAAATGTTTCCCATTTCAAATCAGTGATGAGTTACTTTTGTGGCATTTTTCAATTCATATTTACAGAGGTTATTCACGAATTGAATCAAGCCACTGTGTAAATGTTGTATTTATGGTTAAACTATAAGGTTGTTACAATGAACGCCACTCACTTAAGACAATGCCTTCCCACATAGACCTCAGGGAAACAACAGTCTATAGAGCATTAGGGACTGAGGATGTGTAAGGGCAAACCTGCATGTGAATAGGGATGCAAGATTTGTCTTGTCGATCATCAAAAACAAATATGCACAATTTAGGAGGACAATAAAGCCATTCACCGTTGAATTAACTATTAATCTACATCTATATTGTTTCTATTTAAATGGTCCAATTAATCATCAATTCCATTCACTACCATCACACGATTTCGTTTTAATTGTTTGTTTAGATTTCAACTGCGTGGCTTGTATAAACGACGGTAACATTTTTAGGTGGCGTGTTATCGCCATTGTACCTTGGGTACCAACATTTTCTGGCTTGTTCATAATCATAAGCCTCTCCAGATGCATCACAGTTGGAGAAAAATACTTTTCGATGCAGCAGCTTCAATAACTCATCCAGTTCACGACCTTATTTCCTGGTGTAGAATTTCTATAAACTGAGCGATGGTCTTAAAGTCATACGGTGTCTATTGCAACACGCTCATATTTTATTTTCGGGTTTCATATCAAGGTATAGAACACAGTGAAGTGGTTTTAATTGTTACTCTTTAGATTTATTATGTCGAACATCAGGAAAAAAAAAATTGAAAACCGACTAACAATTTGACGACTTTCCAAATTTGAAATTATATTTGATGTAAAACCGCGATTATGATCGAAACATGGATAAGTTTACCAAAAACTGCCTTCCATTACGTCCGTATTATTTATCATTACACTTTCGTTTAATTGTAACCAATCTGTCTTAAGCATTTTCAACAATAGTCCACATTTTTTACCCGAATCATACCATTTCCAATTAATACCAGCCTGCAGCTACACACTCATTTCTCTATGAATTGTAATCACAACGCATAAAAACGTTTTAACAAGACGATTTCCGGACAATTTCAGTTGTCGAAGTCAATTTTGCCGGAGCTTTGTCGAGCTCAACTTTATTATACACAATTATACATCAACGCTACCAATCAAATACTGTTTATAGACAATCGGATTATTTTGACGCGGAAACACAGTTGACATATCTCTTACTGCTTTTATTGTGCGCATTTAGTCTGTCAGAAAGTTTGTCCAGATATTTAACGCTATCAATCTCTACAAATCTGGAATCAGGGGATTTTTTCTCGACGCTTACCAAAGACGTTGTTATTCTCCAGCGGTTTAGCTCGGTTTAGTCCGGCGTTTAGTCCCTTCGTAATGGGTCTATTCCTCGTTGTCAAGCTAAACAGTGAGATTAAGTGTAATTATACAAATCGTATTCATTATTAGAATTTACTGTCCTAAGTGCATCATCAATGTATTCTTTCATTTCTTTGAAGGAAGATGTAATGATGACACCTCACTAAGCGTTTCTTTGATCGGGTCTGAACCGTTAAAAAGCTTTACATTTCTGACATTAGTGTTATGTAAATGTGATTTGACTCAAAGCATCAAGTTACTTCTGCATAAGAACACAATTATTTTATAACGTGAAAAATGAAAAACGCGTAATTACGTTATTTAAAGTTTAAATACATATTCGAAAAAAAGTAATATTTTGCATTTGTGAGTGTTTACGCTGATGTATGCATGTATCATTGTGTCTCCTGTTTGGTTAGCTGTCCGCATTGTTTATGACATTTTGTGTTCGAATTCTTTATTCGTATAACATGAACGGGGTCAAATATAAACTTCAGTTTGATTCAACAATTCACCTAAAGCGTCCGTTGTGAAAGCTACAGAAAATGAAAATAATTTATGGATCACAGTTTAAGCAAAATAAACCAGTATGTATATATATTCAAATATGTATTAATGACTAAAATGTTCAAGTAAATGACTTTCAAAAACAGAAATGACGTATTGTGTATGTACATACATATTATAAATAGTATTTAGTTGCGCTTTGTATTAATAAAATACATATGTTTAAAATGTGAAAACATTTTCAAAAGACATTGACATCAAGTGTAATACATCGCTTTATGGTGATGCTTCGACAAGGTATATACGGTGTCTGGAATGTACTGTACTCTAGATAATACCTCGGTTTCTGTAATAATCGGTAAAGATTGGAGATTTCTTCTTTTATTGTTACACATACAACAATTGTCAATTATATACGTAGAAATAAATGTAATATCGATAAAATACGTGTACTAAATACAATATGTGAAAACTTATTTTATCTTATTATTCCATTTAGGCTGAAATTCGAATGATGAATGTCAATTTGTTAAGCCATTAGAGACGATTTGAAAGTCACCTAAGCAGTAAATAGACGGTATCGATGGAGGACTAATGAGAAATACCCGGTGTTAATGTTACAATATCATTCTGCAAATTGCCCCAAATGTCACCAATAAATGGAGATGAAGTCTGCGTTTAGTGGCTAATGAAAAATCCTCCCCGGCAACTGTCACTTTCTACCCTTACGATCCAAGCATATGCATTAGTCGGCATTACCCTAATCTCCAAACCGGAAAACAATCGTTCAATAAAAATTTATTAATTGTTTCTTGTTCGTGAGACATCATATCGAAACGGGAAACGAACTCTGTGGAACTGAACTTTCGTGTTTTATACGACTCCGTTTTCAATTAGCTCTCACGTGGAATGGTATTAATTCTGGTATATTGGCGTTAATAACCCGCGCACGTGCGCTGCCCGCCATCTTTAAACGATACCTTACTCGCGTATTGAACATTTCTTCGCGGTATTTTGTATTTTCTTTCAGAGTGTTGTCCGACTAAACCTCATCAAATTGAGAACTTTACATCTCAATGAAAGGACTGATCTGCGCGTCGCGTGTGGTGATATTGAACGGTGAAAATAACCAGTTAATGAAAGGGGACAGTTTGAAAGCACATTATTAACGGATTATTTCATCGTCGTTTCATTCTTTATCTGCTTTAATTAACCATTAGGTACGTGGAAAGCTTTCTCGTCCACCAGTTAAGGTGAATACCTTCATCTTAACACTTAAAGCCGTAATACACCGATCAGGAAAAAGAGATTTTTAGACAATTGCTACAGCTTAAAATAATACTCAGATATTAATTCTTAAGATTTAGCAAACGCTCATGTGTGCTTAAATATTAGAATTTAGCTTCACGGCATTGTACAGAACATACATGACATGATGTGATTTTTTAGCACAAATTCATTAAATAGAATAGAACAAAAAAAGCATAATAATACTATAATAATAATAATAATAGCTTTATTTTCTGAAGGTGAACACAAAAGACAGTAAGCGTTACATTGATGCATAAGAGCATAATTATAACAAATACAAAGCACGCCTTATTTCCATGTGGCCTTCCAAATAATAACAAATACCTTATCTCAAAAGACGTATTGATCATTCAATATTGAACTAATAAATTGTTCGTTTTTTGTTTACGTTAGTAACGAAATATTCAAATTGCTAACATCTAAAGTTGATGCTTCCCTAGGAAGACGACTACTATTGTTTACAGTCTTCTTGTTTGTTTACAAATGGTGATGAACCTGGCACAGCCAAACTACTCCGACCATTTGTATGGCTTTCAAGAATAGCAATTTACAAACGACAATTTTCTATTTCATTGCTCACGTTCATTCAAATTTTTGAGTTAAAAATTGTAGGCTTATTAACTATAACATCCACACGTACAAAACATGTAGACGATTGTAAATTACAAGTATTATTGTCAAAGTATTTATCCAGTATTTTATGCTGCGTACAGTTTTAATATGACGTAGAGTCTACTTCTATTTTAGAAATTTCTCAACTATTTATACTAGTAATTATTTATCAATTTTAGATAAAAATGTAGAGTTTTTTTAATGATAACATGGTTGAGAATTTTAAGTATCGCTACATTTACAAACTTTACTTGATATGCAGTACGCTGTTCACGCTGTATCAATGTCAAAAAAATATTGAGACATATTTCTACAAGAATTTCCTAGAATTAGTTTGATATTAAATTTATATATGTACATATACATGTATTTATTAAAAATTAGACTTGGTACACATGAAGAAATACAAACATTCATACTAAAAAAATAGTTTTGTAGTATAGTATTTTTTGTTTGTTTTGGGCTTGGTGTCCATGGAAACATTCTTTATTAAAGTCTCATTCTTGTATGTAACACAACATTTCATAAAAATAATGCATAAATATTCATGTAAGACCATTCTATAAGAATTATAAGAGACTATAGCATAATAATTATAAACATTCAATTTTCAATCTGAAAAGAGTTAAATTACCATAACAATAAAAAAACTTAAAGTTGAGAGGCTGGCAATAATCTAGACTATTAAGTATAATAGCCTAAAAACTGAACTAACAGAGAAAAAGGCCATATAAGATGTGACAGTTGAAATAATCGAGTATTACAGCAGATCAGATCTGTTGATTAATACCAGTTTCTCAGTTTAGCAATGATTATCTACACTTGATTAAAACATAATAGTTATATCTTTAAAAAAATGAGGTATCATCTTAAGTATTTAGAAAGCATTTCAATGTTGAACAGTTCAAAACATTGTTCCATTACCTTTCTTATCAGATGGTTGTTATCAACTGTCATGAGTTTTAAAATACGTCTGTCATTAAAAAAGGGGTCCATACTGCATCGCAATTATACATATTTTCTATACAAAATATGGCAATTTTAGACATATTTTCAGGATATGTATGACTTTAGAAACAAACAATACAATTCATTCCACCTTCCCAAGGTGGGTAGTCAGACTAAGTGTGTGGCCTTGGGTCTACGTACGTGTGGGGCTTCATGCCTCACTACTCTAGAAAATTAAATGTGACATTGGACACCGAATCGGTTTAAGAACAAGATTGTAGAACGTAGTATTGACAGTATTATTGCAATTCTAATTACTTTCTTCAAAAAGCAAAAAATAAAGATTAGCTACATGATTTATTACCTGGTTGAATATCGGGGACATATGAACTTTTTTATTAGTATGTCAATTGAAATAATATGGTTTACAAAAAAATCTTAATTGTCTATATTTTAGGACATTCTATTAAAAATGTCTAAATTCCTAAATTACACCACGTTACGTAGGTATATAATTCGTTAAGGACTGTGTGTAAAACGTATATTACTTCTTTCAAAATTAAAAATATTTTTTTTTTGGGGGGGGGGGGAACGAACACAAGGGAACGCCACATACCCAAGACACTAGACACAGACCCCATAGAAACACCTTAAAAGTTGTGTAGGGTTAAGGTTCAAGTTAAATATAAGCCCTTAAAAGCTGATTTAAATTGCCATGAGAATGTATAGGCATTGAAAAACTAATATAAACATCATTACCAACGCATTTTAAGATACAAAGTGTGCGCGAAATCGTAAAATATATATTTGGTGACATGCCTTTCTATTTGAAAAACGTGAAGCTACCATTTTAAAATATACACCTCCTGTTCGGTTACAAGAAAATGGATTTTCTTTTAGTCGAGAAGGCATCTGTTCAAACTTGACGTTGAATTTTATTTCGGCACAGTCGTACTAACATGGCTTAGCTAGTTTGTAACCTTGACGCGGATTGGTTAACCTTTCGATAAGGGGTTACGTTACCTTTACCGAAATCCACTGAATTTCGGTGAGTTTACCGAAATCCAATTAGGATCTGGAGAGACCAGCAATCGCAACATCTCGGCAATTTTGTTGCACAACAAATCTTAACCTTCAAATTGCGCCGACCATCTTTTAAAAACTTTTGTAGTACAGTAAAACCTCAATAATACGACCACTCTTGTGACCCTTGAGAACTGGTCTTCATATTGAGTTGGTCTTCTTATTGAGGTTGAATAAAGAGAAAAACAGTAAAAATGGACTTGAAAATTGTGTTCTATTTTCGAGGTGGTCTTGTTATTGAGGTGGTCTTTAAGTGAAGTTTTACTGTAATTCTGATCATTTATCTCCAAGGCAGTTCTGAAGCTGACATAGTAAATAACAAACTATGATATATTTCCCGCTCGCGCGTATGAAACTACGATGCCGTTACTTAAATTAATTTAGTTGATAATAGATTGCTAACATTTGCTATTGTTTTACGAATATACATGATATATTCGGCCGTGTATTTAACACTATGTTAGCGAGGGAAAAAAGGCGAGTGTAAAAAATCTCTCCTGCAAAGAAAAAAAAATATCGTTCCAAACATTACAAAAACTGTGAACATTTACACAAGTGCAATTTGTTCTACCATGCCAAAACAAGGTATAATTGCTATATCATGACGAGCCATCGATCCCAACAACATATGGTGAATTCCATCTTATCCCAGTTATCATACTATGATTGCAGATTCATACTGGGATTGAGTGTAGATTCATACTGTGATAAAGTGTAGATTCATACTGTGATTGAGTGTAGATTCATACTGTCGTCTTACCGTCACATCCTACCGTCTTACCGTCACATCCTACGTCTTACCGTCACATCCTACCGTCTTACCGTCACATCCTACCGTCTTACCGTCACATCCTACGTCTTACCGTCACATCCTACCGTCTTACCGTCGTATCCTACCGTCTTACCGTCACATCCTATCATCTTACCGTCACATCCTACCGTATTATCGTCACATCCTACTGTCTTACCGTCACATTCTACCGTCTTACCGTCGTATACTACCGTCTTACCGTCACATCCTACCGTCTTACCGTCACATCCTACCGTCTAACCGACACATCCTACCGTCTTACCGTCACATCCTATCGTCTTACCGTCGCATCCTACCGTCTTACCGTCACATCCTACCGTCTTACCGTCTCATCATACCGTATTATCGTCGCATCCTACCGTCTTATACCGTCGTATTCTACCGTCTTACCGTCGCATCCTTCCGTCTTACCGTCGCATCCTACCGTATTATCGTCGCATCCTACCGTCTTACCGTCACATCCTACCGTATTACTGTCGCATCCTACCGTCTTACCGTCGCATCCTAACTTCTAACCGTAGCACCCTACCGTCTTAACGACGCATCTTCCCGTGTTACCGTCACATCCTACCGACTAACCGTCGCATCCTACCGTCTTACCGTCGTATCGTACCTTCTTACCGTCGCATCTTTAGAGATTTTACTTCATAAGTATATCAACTGTGCATGTTAATTATAACGGACAACTTCTCTACATGCACTAAACATAGAGTATGACTAACTACAGTAAAACCTCACTTAATGACGATCTCAATAATAACACCACCCCAAAATTAAGAACACAATTTACTAGTCCATTTTCACCGTTTTGCTCTTTATTCAACCTCAATATTAAGACCACCTCAATATTAAGACCTGTTTTCAAGGGTCCCAATGATGGTCGTATTTTTGAGGATTACTGTATATCCTTTTCATTATCAGTCACATGATAACATTCTCAGTCACATTATTTCATATTTAGTCACATGATCACATTATCAGTCACATTATTTCATATTTAGTCACATGATCACATTATCAGTCATATTATCTCATATTTAGTAACCTGATCACATTATCAGTCACATTATCTCATATTTAGTCACATGATCACATTATCAGTCACATTATCTCATATTTAGTCACATGATCACATTATCAGTCACATTATCTCATATTTAGTCACATGATCACATTATCAGTCACATTATCTCATATTTAGTCACATGATCACATTATCAGTCATATTATCTCATATTTAGTAACATGATCACATTATCAGTCATATTATCTCATATTAAGTCACATGATCACATTATCAGTCACATTATCTCATATTTAGTCACATGATCACATTATCAGTCACATTATCTCATATTTAGTAACATGATCACATTATCAGTCATATTATCTCATATTTAGTAACATGATCACATTATCAGTCATATTTAGTAACATGATCACATTATCAGTCACATTATCTCATATTTAGTCACATGATCACATTATCAGTCACATTATCTCATATTTAGTCACATGATCACATTATCAGTCACATTATCTCATATTTAGTCACATGATCACATTATCAGTCACATTATCTCATATTTAGTAACATGATCACATTATCAGTCACATTATCTCATATTTAGTCACATGATCACATTATCAGTCACATTATCTCATATTTAGTCACATGATCACATTATCAGTGACATTATCTCATATTTAGTAACATGATCACATTATCAGTCACATTATCTCATATTTAGTCACATGATCACATTATCAGTCACATTATCACATTTAAAGTCACACAATCACGATGAACATACGCATCGACTCAGTAGGGAGTCGTGTACTATTTCTGCTAAGCTACTAGGGTGGGATAGCTTTCTAGAAGAAGTAGTTGGATCTGTATACAAAGTTGAGCTGCTTTATGTCAACCGCAAGTAGGGATATTATGACATGTCCACATCTGACTGTCGAATGAAAAAAGCTTGTACATGTACTTCATTTCCGCTGGGCAGTTATTTTTACGTGAAATCTTCATTGGAGTATTATTCATATATGAGCGCTGCTATGGGATTTACAACCTCTTCTGTAAATGATGTCATTTCAAGACATATGATGTCACTATTTCCAAGACGGAAACAATATTTACTCCATATGGTCACTTCGTTTTCATATTGCCATATGGGGCAAATATTGCTTACTGTCAGTACATGGTGACGTAACATGTGACGTTTTCTGGGAATGACGTCACTTAAGGTTGTAAATCGTATAGTGGGTCCTAAGATAGCAAAGAAATTATTTTTAATTTCACAAAAATTGCTCTGAACAAATAACTTACTTATAACATTTAAAGTAATCATATGTATCTATATCAGTACCGTATGGTAAATTATACGATATGTCGTTTGGTTTTTTACGCCTTAACAACGCAATATACACAGAGTACGCTCTTCTCTTTCATACCGTCAAGATGATGCATAGTCATTCTTTTCCGAGATTCAATTTCATAGAGCACTGTCAAAACTACGCAGAGTTTCGAAGACAATTTCATTCCATGACAACCCGTCGTGTTTTAATACCTAGAATGAAAGCCTCTTCAATATTTAATTTTGCCCATTATTTCTATAGCAGGCATGGGGTATGGCCCTCGCGACCCTACTAATATCCGCTCTAGTCACAGAATTCCCTTTGAAAATTACAACAATGAATCCAGTTATTGATATAAGCTCGGCATTAGGCGTGAATTTATTTAGGAAATTTCCGTCATGATAGTTAACGATAGCAGAAACCTTGCTGAGTACCAAATCAGAAGCCGCGCTAATTTGCATCTATTATTTAAAGAATTATTTCCAATAGGCCGTTATGTTTTTAGATGATTTATGTGTTTCTGTTCGGATAGGAAAATGTCAGAAACCAATTTCAGACGAATTTTCGTAGATTCCTGGCTGACAAGAAATAAGGGCATAAACATCAATTGTTTGCTCGTTACTGCAATACAAAATATCGAGACAATAAGCTAAACGACTTAAACAAACATAAACGCGGTCCACAAGAAATATAAAAATTGTAATGACTTCATCGCTGAGAACGATTAATCGTCAGAAATGAGAGTAATTATCCATCGTTGTTAATCATACACGCGACGAGGGATGCAAGTTTGTCAGAATGTTGTGGAAGAACGAGAATGCGAATGGAGGAAATTCAAGTAAAATGCGGGAATGCTAAAACAAAATCTCAACTTAGCTCTGGTTAAAATCTCTCATATAAAGTGCTAAATAAAATAACCGTGAATAGTCAGCATTAGATTTGCCATTGACATTGGGCAGGGGAATTTTTCTCTCGAGTAATTGGTTACAGAACATTTCCAGTATTGCCATTTGACCGATACATTGAGAATCTTGCAAGTGAGCCTTTGTCTTTCAGTCGAATCAATTCGCAAGATGGAAATATTAATACGCAAAACGTGTAAAAGTCACCGAAGTGCTATTAAACTCTGTGTATTTCAAATGTTAACCATTTACGCATTATTCTGCAGTGCAGTCGGATGTAGGCGTGTCTATGCGGTCTGTGTCCGATCCACATCAAATACTAAATGAAATCATGTTTTTCCTTAGCGAAAGTGTTTCGTTTTTCATACGGCCTTGATTATGTTCATTGTTAAATATTTCAGAAAAAATCAGATTCAATT
Source organism: Mactromeris polynyma (assembly GCA_032209605.1). NCBI lineage: Eukaryota > Metazoa > Mollusca > Bivalvia > Venerida > Mactridae > Mactromeris > Mactromeris polynyma. The sequence goes on along the minus strand of JASFXZ010000001.1, from coordinate 36,649,327 downwards.
TATTTTAATCGTCTCTCTCACTTTCTGTAGATGAATTACCGGTGGTATAACATTACACGGCTCTGTGTTTACGAGATGTGTTTATTCTTGCTTAATTTTCCTCGTTGCAAATTTCATGTAAATAATTAAATGAACCATTTCGCATTGTCAAGTACGAGTAAACTATCTCCTTTTTTTGCCTTCGCGTATGTCGATAAAGTTTAAAGACAATTGGATACAAAACGAAATCTTAGAGCGAAGATCGCTGTTTCCAAAGAGCATAAAGAGACATAAAAATATGCATACGAGTACATGTAGAGAATTACAAAGCGAAAAGGACACGAGATAATCATAAATGATGGCATTCTCGTCAGCTCTCCGATATTTCTGTACCACTTCGTTATTCTAATAACACCCCCTAGTGTATGTAAGGCGGAGCACTATGTGGCAAAACTCAACATTTTGTGCGGTCAAGAAATAGTTCTCGTAAAACGAATTTATAATTTCAATAACTTCGATAAATTCACGTAAAAGATGGATTATCGTTGTCATTTCTAGTTAAAAACTCACATATTTCAGTCTTCATATAGCTTAAATATTAGACTCATCAGCACTCCAGCGCTCACGCCGCCATCTTGTTTTCATGATATTCGAATGGTATTTCCGAAAGTAGTGCCTAACGAACATCCGAGGCACTTGACGTAGTCGGCCGAGGTTTTCCGAATTAAAGGATGGGTGAAATTCCCACCGAGTGTTAACTTTAAAGTACGTGTGTTTGTGTACTTTTTTATATTGATTGCCGGGTAACGATTGTCCATCTCCATGGGCGAGACCTACTGAAGGCGCAGTTAGTTTTAAAGTACACCCGTGTTAGTCAGAGAAACGTTGTTGAGTTTTTACTTGTTAAAACTGGTTCTCAACATGAATCAAGTGTGATTCACAAGCTATTTTTGTATATTGCGTAAGTTGTTTAGTTTAGTCACATACATAGGTCAAAATCACTGCGTTGCAACCAGTTCAAACAGCTTCTGAGATCTTGCCAACGTCAATCTGACGAGAAATTAGCTCTACATTGACTTTCACTATTGCATCTTCGGCGATTATCTCCTTAGTGATATCGTCCAGGTTTGTAGATTGGTTGCCGTGAGCTGTAGCGGACAAACCTGAACATAAATGTGATTATAGTGTATATGTTCACGACAGGAGACGTGCGTCACAAGTTTTGAAATGTGTTCGACGATCTCCAACGCTTCCCGTCTTTTTATTATCGTTCAACAAAAAAAAAAGCTTTGATAAGTTTAGCAAGGGATTTGAAATCGAACTCATTATGATGTATTTGTGTTCGAAATAAGACAAAATAGATTCTGAACATTGTTCTACGAGCTTTGACCATGTAGACACATACAAATAGTTATGAAAAACGAATCGGTTCAAACCTGACGCCGAAACTTTTGCTCGATTTCATCTTTCCTTCATATACATGTTTTCATCAACTGGCACTCACTTATATCCTCTGAATTAGTTAATACTTATCTTTATGAGCTTATTAACAGCTTTGTTCGGTACGTAACCCATCTATTGCTCTTTAAATTTGCATATTTGTATTTTTTAAATTATATGTTCTCTCTTTTTCTTAATAGTTTAGCTTCAATACATTTCATTCCTCGCTTGCACGTACTTTCACATAAATGTACTGATTTAAATCACAGCGAGTGAACAACTATAATCATGTATGTTATTCAAGTCCAATTCTAAATTGCATTTACGTAACATGCATGTTGGTGTTATCTTATAAATTAGTTTAAACCAAACTTAGAAATGATGCCGACGATGTTCGTAGCTGAGCCACTTCTCAATGTTCACCCTTCATTGTATTGTTTCTCTTTATCTAATTTTATTTAGCACACATTTAGAGGTAGGGATTTAGCGGAGGTAGAAAATGTAGCAGTCTTAACAACGCTTGAACGCTTCGCTAGCAACAAAATGGCGCCCAACAGACCAGACGCCATTTTGTTAAGTAAAACGAGCAGTGTCAGACCACGCTATCTACCTAAAGACAGTGACTACTTTTCCTACGTTTATAAAATGCCACTGCTACAGTCCCTAGGTATTATTTTATTTTTCTTCCTCTAAAACACGCGCCTCATGTATGCAAGCTCTGGACTATGTAAACGTAAACACAAGAAATAAGAATTGTTGCCATCAGACAATAAACAAACATGTTTACTAAAAGAATACGCGCCGTGACTTTAAAAACAGTAACACGTCAATATACTCGACCTTGGAATTTTGAAATAAATATTTTCTGTTTGTAATCAGACTCAGTTTTCTACCCAAGTATTGAATGATCAAGGCTTACGCATGCTAGAAATGTAGTTTTTAGTAGCATGTTTATCCCTTTAGCAATTTCATTGAAATACAACAACAACAACAACAACTTTTATTCAGCATTAAGCAATAAAACATGCTTCTATCCTACATAAATACAAAATAATATACGGGTAAACAGATGTAGGGAATAAGACATGATAATTAATTGAGATAATGGATAATTTTAATAAGAAGCTTAAGAAAAAAGAACATACAACCATATCATGTATTGACATGTGCATAAGTATACATTTGAGGAGATTGTTTTAATCTAATTCGTGTCTACGTATATAAATTTCAAGAAAAGTGATTGTACAAATTAACATATAATGATGTTATGACCAGTATTGCAAAGGCATTGGCATAAATTCTACAAGAACAATATTACAAAGGCATGAGCATAAATTCTACAAGAACAACATTTCAGAGACATTAGCATAAATTCTACAAGAACAATATTTCAGAGACATTAGCATAAATTCTACAAGAACAACATTTCAGAGACATGAGCATAAATTCTACAAGAACAACATTTCGGAGACAAGAGCATAAATTCTACAAGAACAACATTTCAGAGACAAGAGCATACATTCTACAAGAACAACATTTCAGAGACAAGAGCATAAATTCTACAAGAACAACATTTCAGAGACAAGAGCATAAATTCTACAAGAACAACATTTCAGAGACATGAGCATATATTCTACAAGAACAACATTTCAGAGACAAGAGCATAAATTCTACAAGAACAACATTTCAGAGACAAGAGTATAAGTTCTACAAGAACAACATTTCAGAGACAAGAGTATAAGTTCTACAAGAACAACATTTCAGAGATAAGAGCATACATTCCATAAGAACAACATTTCAGAGACATGAGCGTAAATTCCATGGGAACAACATTACATACACATGAGCATAAATTCTGCCACATCAACATTTCATAGACATTAGCATAAATTATACAGAACAACATTTCATAGACATGAGCATATATTCTAACAGAACAACATTACATAGACATGAGCATATATTCTAACAGAACAACATTACATAGACATGAGCATATATTCTAACAGGACAACATTACATAGACATGAGCATATATTCTAACAGAACAACATTTCATAGACATGAGCATATATTCTAACAGAACAACATTTCATAGACATGAGCATATATTCTAACAGAACAACATTACATACACATGAGCATATATCAAAGAACGGCATCACACAAACATGAACATAAATTGTATAACAGCAGCATTACACACACATGAACATAAATTATATAACAGCAGCATTACACAAACATGAACATAAATTGTACAACGGCATTACACAAACATGAACATAAATTGTACAACGGCATTACACAAACATGAACATAAATTGTACAACGGCATTACACAAACATGAACATAAATTGTACAACGGCATTACACAAACATGAACATAAGTTGTTTAACGGCATAACACAAGCATGAACATAAATTGTACAGCATCATTACACAAACATGAACATAAATTGTACAACGGCATTACACAAACATGAACATAAATTGTACAACGGCATTACACAAACATGAACATAAGTTGTTTAACGGCATAACACAAGCATGAACATAAATTGTACAGCAGCATTACACAAACATGAACATAAATTGTACAGCAGCATTACACAAACATGAACATAAATTGTATTACAGCAGCATTACACAAACATGAACATAAATTGTATTACAGCAGCATTACCCAAACGTGAACATAAATTGTACAACAGCATTACACACACATGAACATAAATTGTACAACGGCATTACACAAACATGAACATAAGTTGTTTAACGGCATAACACAAGCATGAACATAAATTGTATAACAACAGCATTACACAAACATGAACATAAGTTGTATAACGGTATAACACAAGCATGAACATAAATTGTATAACAACATCATTACACAAACATGAACATAAGTTGCTTAACGGCATAACACAAACATGAACATAAGTTGCTTAACGGCATAACACAAACATGAACATAAATTGTATAACAGCCGTATTACACAAACATGAACAAAAAGTGTATAACATCTTATACAGGAGCTTTTAACATCGGATGCCCAGTTAGTATTACCAAGATGGAGATAATTCAATAGACTCAGGTATGTGGGTTTTACTATGCAACTACTATGTCATACTTTCAACCAATATTTTATAATTCTACCATATCTGTTAACGCACAAAGGAGCATGTCCCAATTCACCATAAACATCTGCGTTGCTCGTTGACAATTTTACCTTCAACATTCGATATCAGAAACGAAAATTAATCCTTTCTAGTTGTTTGGATTTAGTTAAGCCCCACACTTCGGTCGAGAAGTTCATTTGTACAAAATCGATGATAAAAGCACCGAATAATTGTCATAATGTCTTCGGCGTAAAATCAAACTTTGAATATTGGTGAACATGTTTCACCTTGTCTTAATCCGACCACTATATTCATAAAGTCAGTGTAACTTTGGCAATGCCTAACATTACACCTTACAAAATCATGCGGCGCGCGAGTGATAATAACATATGCATTAATTCTCGTAATCCACAAGTGGATTATTTATACAAATTAAAGACGTATCACATATTAATGCGCGCTGTCAAACTCCAAACTACACATTTCCAAAAGTCAAACAACTACAACAACTCCAATTCAAATAATTCCAATGTGAACATAAGTATGCTTCAACTCCGATACGAGTGCACATTTCAGCGTGTCTGGAGGTATCAACAATGTGTTCGCTGGTCCTGTCCACGGCAGGAATTTATGTTAACATCTATCAGAATAGTACGGAAGAGCCGTGGTGACTTTCTTTATGATTTCGGTGCAGTTGAAATCTTCACAGATTCACTATTATGAATTGGTGAAGTTGAAATCATGATTTCGTGAATTAACGTTGTCAACTTGTCACGAATTCACGATTTCAACTAATCAAGTTCACAATTTCGACTTCTGGAATTCTATATTTCTCAGGAGAGAAGTAATGAAGTGTGAATGGCACCACGGGTCTATCGTAGAATAGTTCACATGCTACTGTAGTTCATCCTCCGAGAAAATAATTACGAATAGTTGAGAGTGACAGCGCGTCACGGTGACATATACCCTAATTGTGACAACGATAAATGTGTTACATGTATTTACTTTCATCAATGTTTATTTAATTATTTGACGTCACAATTGATTCAGTGACGTCACGGACTCGTACGTGTAGTCACTACAGTGCGTGAGCGAGTTTTGAACCTTTTCCATGTTTCCCTTAAAACTATATGGAATTACTGATAGTCTTGTTTTCTTTGCACAATCAGCATATTCTGATATTAAAGTTGGTTTGATCTTCAGTAATTGAATGTTTTTAATTTTGTGACGATCTTTGGAACTTTTTTCTCAACCGAATCATTTCTTTACAGAAAAGGCAGTGCATGGGTGGCTGGAGAAAGTAGTCTCGGTGTTTTTGTTTAATGTCCGTTAAAATACAATCTATCATACGTGTTTATACTTTCTAAAGCCTCGCATTATATCATTTCGACCGACTCGTTTAGTGTATTCAGTAAAGCATGAACACTCGTGTTAGATCCTCTACATGAAATAAACTGTAAATACAAACGTGCGGATTTCCTCCTCTTGTTTTGCTTGTCTTCCGTCTTAACAACACTTGGTTGAAAGATAACACATTGAAGACCCGATAAGGTTCATTGAATCCATTTATATATCACAATATTATAGCATATACAATTACTTGTCTAAGAAACAAATGTATGCTCATTGGTCGGTGGTTATTAGTTAATTCTGTTTCGTCTTTGAAGTACTTCATATGTTGTTTACAAAATGCGTAATGTCTTCGTCGCTTTCTTGGTGAATTGCCGATGTGTTTCTGTGTTATATGATATATATATTCGTCAGAGCACAAGCCTTAATGACCTTCTGTTCTGTTCTGTTATGTTCTGTTCTTTCGAATGCAATCAGGAACATCACCGGACCGTGAGTGAGAACAAACACACAGGAAACAAGGTTAAACGTCTTTTCGCTTCGATAACGAATCTTCTGAAATGTGACGGGACAACATTAGTTCGTGAATAATTAAGTTTTAGTGTATTCTTAAATAAGGGAATAGTTTTGATAATGCAGATGTTTTAAAAAAGAAATGGAAATGTATTCACGACCCTAATTTGGGACTTTTACGCAGCGATTACATTTATTTAAAAATGAATATGAGTGTTGTTACTACAACTTGGTAAATTTGTTTCCATGGTATCAGAACGATATGCCCTGTAGCGCCACATATAGGCCGTGTCGCATGTAGTTCGTGCACGGACTAAATGCGTCACGCATATAGTTATATAGCTGACTACAACGCCCAATGAGGTGGGGTGATCTTTTACAGAGAATATGGTCAGTTGACATTTAGGGCGTGTTTTATTTTACATTTTCCTGCCACATACTAAGAAAAAATCCTTACGAAAACAATGATTCACCGTCAAAATGACTCTTAAAATGTTTAGGCATTTTATACAATATTGACTCAACAATTTCAAATGTATATTATATCTTACACATTAACTGTAAATTGTCTTAATATGGGCATTTTGTTCAAATCTTTAATAAAATATCGAATCATTGAACATCACATCATTATTTGCCGTCATTTGAAGCAAACAACACACAGTATTGGGCTGCATGCACTTTGTGCTACACACATACATGTATTTGCTAATTGGACAGAAAAATGGTTAACACTATCATATCAACTAAAAAGCTAGAAATGACTGAGTAAAGTTTGGTAATGCATGTTTACTATTTCTAACGTCTGAATAGTGTACTGGATTTGTTGTTTTTATGTTGTTAATTTGTTATGTTATTATTGCTGGTGGCTGTTGTTGTTGAAGACGTTTTTATATGTTTTCGCTGCTGTTGTTGAATTTGTTATTGTTGATGCTGTCGATGTTAAACATGGTTATGGTGTTTTGCTGTTTCTGTTACTGTTGCTTTTATTACACAGCTGCATGTTAATACCAATATAATCCCAAGTACTATTTTCACTTTATCTTATCAAAACCGAGTCGCCAATATTGCCCGGAAAACCTTGGACTAGTACGTCATCACCTTTATACGCGTTCGTACAGCGCCTGGAGGCTGACAATTCTATAAACTAACAAACAAACAACATTTTGTTATTGTGTAAACATGTACATAAACCAGTCTGTTATGGTAAGTTAAAAGTGTATACAAAACAATGACATGTCAACTCTTAAACATGTTTTGAACCTTGGAACCTCAACATTGATGGTCTAGATCACGTTCTAAGTACATTCAGTACGTACTTTTCCCTTTGTATTGTGCTATTTGTCACAATGAAGCTGAGAGATGTCTCCTTGTGCTTGTTTGGATGGCTGTGCACTTCGTTCGAAGCATTTCCTGCATGACTTTATTTTTGTGTTGAGAAATCAGATAATAAATGAATATTCTCTCCTATAAAATTACTTCAAATCCGTGAAGTTCATTGGTACATGTATTGCATTTGAAACGTTCAGTTTTATCATACTCTGTTTTATCTAAAAAAATAAATACGTCTACGTATATCATTTGATCTTAAGATTTTTGATTGGGTTTGGCTGCCCGCAATGTGACCGTGCGACCACCACTGAACGAACTCTTGTGGTCTGGTGGCAACAAAACCCGTAGAGGAACTCCCGATGCCGTTACGGCGAACGTACGGTGTCCGTACTTTGCAATGTTCACCGTAACAAACGCATTAGTTTCCCGGTTGCATGCGGTCTTCAGTGACCACAGTGGGTTGTGACTGAGGCTTAAATGTTGGTTTTTGTTACTCATATTTTTTCCTTTACCGCAGCTTAAAATGTCTACAACTTTTAAAGACAGGACCACGTCCAAGAACAGGGGAAAATATTGAGATGCGGACATCGTATACGTATTTATGTGACGAATGCTTTCCAATCATACGCGTATATGTAAAAACTAGTGAACATTTGAATAACGTTAAGAATTCTTATTATTCGATGGAAAACACTTGTATTCAAAAATATTGGCTGTGTCTAAATGTGTGTGGATTTAAAACTAGAAGCAAATAACCTGATTTTGTGACATTGTTCGAACACTTTTATGTAGATCGGAGACTAAGGTTGATTGATACCTAATAATACGCTAATGTCAAAACCACGTTCTTTGAAATTATCAAAATGTAAACCAGGCGGCATTTGTTTTTTATATTGTATTCCATATAATGCATTAGTCAATAAATTAAGTTTTTTAGAATTCATCCGTGACATTATTCTTTTGCATAAAAAGCTTCTACGTGACATTGTACATGTATTCAGAGCAATGATTGTATAAACGGATCTGTGTACCCTCCTTCAGAACTTTCAGAATATATTCACGGAGGACAGTGGTTTGAACCTGAAAATGATATATAGATCTGTGAAACACAGTAAACATGAATATTTATTAGTCACGGACGTCGTAAGCGCTCATACATCTGAATTTAAGGGTTTTGGTCAAATTCGATGAATTTCTGGCTGATATACAAAATGTATGTGAATTTATTAGGAAAGCTCAGTTCATATAACAGAAGTGTTGATCAAATTCAAATTCAAAGTTTATTGTACAAAAGGCCTCTGGCCCATACACAAATTACATGATAACATACATATATATACAAATTAACATGACAGTTGATCTGCTCTGTTCGTGTACCTGATGTAAACATTACTCCGTTATCAAATCCGCTAGATGCAAGCACCGTTGGCGGTCGTTTTTGAGGAGTTGTGCTTCATGTGCCGCTAGATGCAAGCACCGTTGGCGGTCGTTTTTGAGGAGTTGTGCTTCATGTGCCGCTAGATGCAAGCACCGTTGGCGGTCGTTTTTGAGGAGTTGTGCTTCATGTGCCGCTAGATGCAAGCACCGTTGGCGGTCGTTTTTGAGGAGTTGTGCTTCATGTGCCGCTAGATGCAAGCACCGTTGGCGGTCGTTTTTGAGGAGTTGTGCTTCATGTGCCGCTAGATGCAAGCACCGTTGGCGGTCGTTTTTGAGGAGTTGTGCTTCATGTGCCGCTAGATGCAAGCACCGTTGGCGGTCGTTTTTGAGGAGTTGTGCTTCATGTGCCGCTAGATGCAAGCACCGTTGGCGGTCGTTTTTGAGGAGTTGTGCTTCATGTGCCGCTAGATGCAAGCACCGTTGGCGGTCGTTTTTGAGGAGTTGTGCTTCATGTGCCGCTAGATGCAAGCACCGTTGGCGGTCGTTTTTGAGGAGTTGTGCTTCATGTGGGGTATTTAAGTGAGTATTCCATTTCTAGATCCGGTATGACAAATTATAAAACATCGTTCCCTGACTGCCCTAGATAAGCCTCTGGAGAAAACATTCCCCGTGACCCGTATTTTTGCACAGTCAGCTGTAATGAAGAAACAGCTTGAAAAATACCAGCTTGATGTCGGTGGCTTAGTTTTTGGAATATTAAACTGTTACGATATCAAGTCCCGCTGAGACCAATTGTTAATTGATACCCTGTTCGTGTTGAACTGGTGGAATAATTTAAATGGCCGCCATCAGCTAAACTGTTATACATGTACTCACCAAGATGAACACCAGATACATTTCACCCTCAGTCCTTCTTTTGAAATCTGTTCTTCTTTGTTTAAAAGAGATATGAAAGGTGTTTATGTGACAACAAACAAACAAAACATAATACTTTGCCTTTTTAGGTGCAATTTTCAGTATACATGTATGTTTCTTTGACCGTTTTAAACGAGCAACAGGCACGAGCTGTGTCATACAAGAAGCGCACTATGGCACCGGCAGCTGATTTAGCTCAGGTCAATCCACTCACTACATACGGTGCTGCTCGATCCACGAGCTGTGTCATACAAGAAGCGCACTATGGCACCGGCAGCTGATTTAGCTCAGGTCAATCCACTCACTACATACGGTGCTGCTCGATCCACGAGCTGTGTCATACAAGAAGCGCACTATGGCACCGGCAGCTGATTTAGCTCAGGTCAATCCACTTACAACATACGGTGCTGTTCGATCCACGAGCTGTGTCATACAAGAAGCACACTGTGGCACCGGCAACTGATTTAGCTCAGGTCAATCCACTTACAACATACGGTGCTGTTCGATCCACGAGCTGTGTCATACAAGAAGCGCACTGTGGCACCGGCAGCTGATTTAGCTCAGGTCAATTAACTTACAACATACGGTGCTGCTCGATCCACGAGCTGTGTCATACAAGAAGCGCACTGTGGCACCGGCAGCTGATTTAGCTCAGGTCAATTAACTTACAACATACGGTGCTGCTCGATCCACGAGCTGTGTCATACAAGAAGCGCACTGTGGCACCGGCAGCTGATTTAGCTCAGTTCAATTAACTTACAACATACGGTGCTGCTCGATCCACGAGCTGTGTCATACAAGAAGCGCACTGTGGCACCGGCAGCTGATTTAGCTCAGGTCAATCCACTCACTACATACGGTGCTGCTCGATCCACAGTGTTTCATTTTGGTCGTAACCAGTTCTGGCTGCTTGTATCTTGACGCAGCCTTTATAAAACTGTTCGTATACTGCTTGTTTAGAGAAGATAATGCTTCCATCCTTCCGTTGAAATATAAGATAATAATGAACAAAATGATTAATACAGGATCTCAGAGACCTTTTCGTGGTTATACTTCGCGGATACATTGAATTAGTATCTCATTTTGATATTAATTTTATTGCAAATACACTTATTTAGTTACTTAGTGTTACTTATTAGTGTACATATACATATTAAATGTTGTGTTTTTGTTGTTTTAGAGTATTGTCTTAATATAGTGAAACGTAAATACATAGTCATTCCCATACCAGAGACCTACCCTGGAACTCATAGGTCACTGCTATTATCACATGGTGCATATGATACCACCTACAACAACTATTATCACAATTATACACCTATTCTTTGGATATCAATTTTATCACAAGTCGCTGAAAATGGAATTGACTTCAATGAGAGTTTCAATATTGTTATGTTATGGGTTTAACATTGTCGCTTCTCCCCCCTGTTGTTGTTTAGCACCTGGCTTCAAGTAACAAAGATAGCCAGAGTCATGAAGTACTTTTTCCAGATATTATTGTTAAAAGGGACATAAATATACTGGGATTTCCCATTGTATACGTTACCCTTAACACCATTAACCCCTTGGGCGTAAATCACGGCTATTTTAAGACTGAAACTCAGACTTAGACTTTACCAGCCTTTCGTGTTCCTGATGTCTATACAGATGCAATTATGTCTGAACAATTATTGTTACCCACTGTACACATTGGCCTCTTTTGTATAAAATCTATATTATTGTAACAATAAAGTTGCAAAAAGAATATTTGATAATGTAAAGTCTGACTCTGAGTTTCAGTCTTAAAATGTTTTTGAATCAACAAGAAGCGGACTTACAATCAGGCAAAACATCAGGTGGGTGGGGGTTGGGGTATAAGATACACCCAGTATTACATATTTGGTCACCGGGGCGATCCAGAAAATCGGAACATTTTGACGTTATGTGGTGTTTCTGCTACTAGCCTCTCCATGTAGGTACTCCTAGGTTCACCTGACAGTTGTGTTTATACATTGTTTCCCTAGTGTGTGTGTAGTTGTATACACATAGATGTATGCATGTTCATGCCTACATGTGCTTTTTGGTGGGGCTGTGTGTTTTGTTTACATCATTTTCTGCTCGATCCCAATATTCTTGTCATATTGTAAAGCATTAACGTATGTTTAAAATACATTCGTGATTGAATGAAATAATAAGTGAACCTTTCATATATTCTAGTCCGTCATGACTAAGTATGCCAAGGGTTGGTACAAGTTTAACATAATCATTAAAAAAACATCTTGAGTATGACTAGTTAAATATTCAATGATAATGTTTTGCTGAAGCTACTTCGCCGTTTCAGAAATAACCAAATTTAAAAGCCTACTGTTCTGTCAACAGTACGTGATTTCGTCTGCCGGTTTAAGTTTTCATTTGAATTAAGCTGAATGGGCGCTAAATTAACCTAACGAAATAAGTTGATACAAATATTTGTGTAATTTTATTAAATTATGTGTATCAAGACTGTAAATCCTATATAGCTATTAATTTTTGCTCACAATTGTGGCAAATAGACCCTATTAACTTGAATAATAGTTCAATAATGCCAGAATAAACATACTAATATTTTTATTCGCGGTATTTTCCTACGTATTATGTAGTTTCATGAGAATGGTATACAATTGACCATTTTGCTGACCACTGTTGACTTCCATACAGAGAAATGGACATTGATCGACCAATAGTATTATTTACACAAGGTAGCTTTTACTGAATTAAATGGAGACAAAATGTTTATTGAGGGTACAGATCTGAAGGCTTAAAGTTGTGAAAGTTATATGAATGTAATAACACCATTGACAAAAGATCAATTTCACTGAACAAATACGTGTGTCAAAAATACATCACCCAGCCGAGAGTCGCTAAAAACCAGTCTATCCGTGCTGCTGCTCTACGTGATGTTATAAATATGCATGACATGAAAAAATCAATCAGCCAATCAGGTTGCGAGAAAGCGTGCGCCGTACTCTTTCCATGATGCCTATTGCTTAAATCTGAATCCATCTTTTTAAGGATAATTTCTGTAAATATAAATTGAACACGAATACGGACATTGTCTCAAAACGAAGAAATTCATCTTATGTAATTTTGTTTAAACTGTTTCTCAGAATGGAAATACCCCATGTGCCCAGTGTATTGGACTTACCGGAACAAATTGGACATGGCTCGTCCCATACAGGTACTAATCATCTTTTATTTATTATATAAATAAAACACTATAGTTGATAAGTGATCACATTTATTAAGGTCGTAAACGATACGACACAAAACACATTACTAGAAATTTACGGCAATCCTTGGGGACTGTCGCTAGCAATTTGGATAAAATGGACGTTATTTTCTCTCCGCGGATTCACTGAAAATTCAATTTATTATTAGCGCGAATTGGAAATGAAAACTATAGAATTGTTTTACTTTGCAATAAAACGGGAACAAAATAATCCCATTGTGTATATCTTTTGTCATAGAAACATCGCTCGGTGTGTTGAACGTGCCGTAAATTCGAGCATACCAGCATTGGAGAATTAACACAAAACACTGGTACTGATCTGGATGAATTTAAAATAACTTATAAGTAATTTCTAAGTAATTTTCTCATTTACATTTTATAAATAGTTCAGAAAATTAGGACGACGGAAAATTGTGGCAATATTTTCTTGCATTACAAAATCAACTATTTTAAACTTTCGTGTTAGTGTGCTTTTCTTCACTAATTTTACATTTTTAATGTTTTTCATTGATGTAATAAATTTATTTCTGGCTATTTTTTATTTGTATGTTACAATATTCATGAAAGGAATAAAAATACTGATATAATATTGATACATTTACTTTCTCATTCATAGTGCTAACGACTTCTTTGGTTAAAAAATGGATACAACGAATCGTTAACAAAGTTAAAAATAATCTAATTGCAAATAATAATTAAATTATTTTTTGATAGGTTTTTAATTTATTTATTTTTTCTTTCTGGTTCGTTTTATGTTACTATTATTGCTCGGATTATAAAGTAAATAATTTTACGGCAAGTCTTTTCCGTTTGCGTACATGATGGGGGTAGATTTGTTTACTCGGCCATGCGCCACGCATGATTCTAATCAGTAACAATATAACTAAGATCGGTATGGTAAATTGTAACAACACAAGTTGGACATATTCATGAATTTAAAGTCTTAAGATTATTAGTTAAATATAAGGATGAAACAGACTGGTTTTGTGATATGCGCATTACGGCTACCATGTTGGTTGCATATGACTGGTTCCGTCGTTAGTTATTATAAACACGTTGATTTTTTTGCAGGACAAATGAGCCCGGATTCCAAAGACGACGGCGGAATGTACCATCACGATCCAGACTCACCCGACGGCAACGGCGACGACAAACCTTCAAAGCAAAAACGTCACCGAACGCGGTTTACGCCGGCACAACTGAATGAATTAGAGAGAAGCTTTGCTAAAACCCATTATCCTGACATTTTTATGAGGGAAGAGTTGGCGTTACGCATTGGACTCACAGAGTCGCGAGTTCAGGTCAGTCTACTGAGTTAAATGTTTTTAAACGTGTGTTTAAAATCTCATTGTATTTTGTACACATTAATCCGACTGATCTTGAATATTTAAAATAAACTGTAGGAAACTATTAAAAGTACGATATCGCTTGCTGAAATATAAAAATATGATATTCCGAAAAAGCATAATATTCCATGAAATTTTAACCCTAAAATACATTAAGAATAAAATATATTATTTTTCAACACGTATGTATGCTGCTTTGCATATCTATGTTTATAGTGAAGAATTTCAGTTGATGGGACATTAATCCATAATTTCTGAAATATTTTTTACAGAATTCTAAAATCGCAAAGTTTACTAATCATATTCAGAAATAATTGCAAATGAACGTAGAAATATTTTTTTGAATGAAATAAATACAAACAATGAGAAGTTTAAATATTTTGATATAAGAACTCAAATCAACAGTAGACAATTTTACAGGGGGAAGTGCTTGATATATTTGTTTAGTTTAAAATTAATAAAAACGATTGGAAAACAAAATTTAAACAGATAGGAATCTGCTAATAGATATTGTTATTGATATGTGTACATATATGAATGAATACTTTTATATGATAACAAAATTTAGCACATTTGCACTTGTACATGGAATCATTTCATGAAGAATGGTCAATTTAATGGGTCAGATATATTCAATATTTGTTCACATTTGTAAGTCGCTAAGAATAATGTGCCTTCTGGTGTACATGTGTGTCTTAACGTTGAAATTTTTTTTTTGTGTGTGTTATATGTACATATTTGGTTCAATTATAAGATAAAATATGTGTTGTCGGTTACATTACCCCAAACATACTGAAATAATTTTCTTGCGATACACGTATGACGTAAGAATGTAGCAATAATACGTGGTACAAATTAATTCATTTTAATTGTACATCAAATTGTGTGTGTATTATTGCTGTCCTGGTAGTGATTTCATTCGCTTTGTTTTGACAGGATGATACTTTAATCTAAGTAGAATATTCACAATCATGAAAATGGAGACTTGTCTTAATTGAGCAATAAACACGCGAATAAAAACAACATAGAAATATCCAACAAATCTAGGGGAATCCGGCGATTTTCGGGCCCGCATTTTTGAGCACCATACCGTGCAATAAATCTGTCTGTCACTAAACATTTTACCACAACGAACGCTGTTTTATATCCATGCCAAAGACAAAGAAAAGACAACGGGCGAGTGGGATTCAACCTTGTTCGGGAATTATAGCCGGGCCCTTTTTCTTAGCTATATATTTTTAACGGGCCTATACTCTATTTGGGGCGTAACATGTGATATTATAGTCAGTTTGTGTCCGTACATTACTCACAGCTTTGTTCTATACCGTCTTCATGATATTTGAAGACTTACAACGTGTTTTATGTAACGTAAATTGACCATAGATTGTCCGGGATCCAATTATTAATTGTGTGGGATTTCAAAATTTTCATTAAATGTCTTTTAGGATACAAAACAAAAGAACTTGACACGATATAAGTGCACGTGTAAGCAACATGTATGCTACATTTCATGGCAATCGACAATTATTTTCATAACTGAAAAATTAGTTTCAAAAGTAATAGAATATAATTTAAAGAAGTGTGGTTGATAAAAAATGTGCGTTTTTAAATGTACTGAGTATATTTTCACATCAATCACATACGGTAAAAAGCTATACACGTTAATCTTGACACGTAACTGCTGTACAACGTGTCGAAAATCTCGCTAAAATATCCAATATGGTTAAGATGAAAATGCGCTTATAATCCGCATGAAAAAAACAAAAAGCGTTTTAAATAAACTTTGTGCAAGAAAAATCAATGTGATTTTACAAATTATATGTTCAACACAGAGCATTCATACTATACCATGTAGTTCTAATACGGTGGAATAAATCAGTCTCAACATTGGAAATCAGAGATCAGTTGGCGTAACTAAATCATTTAAATGATTAGCGCCGGTTACAAAAATAAACGTTCATGGTGGAATTCCAGAGTTTATATTTCTAACCCAGTTTGTCTGTGTCCGATTGTCTCACACATTCTAACACCAAACGAAAGCGAAGCGCATTAAAAGGTTATACATGTACAAGCTTTGGATTTTTGTTTTGATTTTTTTCTATCTTAAACAACTCTACAGTTAAGCACTATTCAGTATATACAGAAAAATTCTTCGAAGTACATGTAATATCATTTTTTCCCTATATGAATATATGATGATTACACACAACAATGTAGAGACCATGGGGAGTCTATCCAGCAATATATAGGCCTATGAGATAATATATGCACTGTTACATACAGATATATGATAACAAGTAAGTATTTTCATTGTAAATATATTTAAATAGCACAGCTCTTGGTACTTGTCACCGTATGCATCAATGCGTGTGTTGTCTCATGCGTGTTAAATCTCGTACAATTCGTTAAATAAACTTTACAAACTTTATAGATGAATCTGGCTCATCTGAACCTAAAATTTTGTAATGGGCTTCATCCAGTATTGTTGTTACATAGTCTAAAACATCATTAATAAGAACCACTGCCATGTTTAACAGTTTAACACAATCTTGTTTAATCATATTACTAACAGCCAAAACTAGTTAAAAAACACCCGCTTGTTTTTTTAACTTTATGATAATACAAACGCCTTTTTTGACAAATACAGAGAAAGCATAATAAATGCATTCTGCGATAATGTCAGTTATTCAAAGATTTAAGAAAAACATATATACCATCAGAATATCGGAATCACCCAAATATGTTCAAATTTATACAATTAATGCAAAATGAGAATGAAACTGTTTTGAAAAAATTAAGCCTGTTTACATACCATGCATTTAAGCTTAGAAATGAAATGTTGTATTTGAATTGATTGTCTTTTGTGTACGTTTTACTATTGTTCTTCTCCACAAAATAATGAACATGCTTTTTATTATGTTATTATATACACATGTACTGTACCACTGTTCTGTCAGTATGCTTTGTATTGTCCTCATGGGCTATCAGCCTTTTGGAAATAAAATAAATATATCTATCTATCTATCATATTTATTGAAGTTTTAACTAGATAAAGTATATTTTCCATGTTGGTTTAGGTAAACAAATGAACAAAAAACGTGCATAATATATCTTTAAATGATTGAGCCCACTCAATTTTCAGGCGTATTATAGAACAGAACAGAACATTTTATTGTTTTGACTTGTACATGGTACATATGAGAACATGAAAAGAACGGAAGTACAGTTATACATGAACTAAATATAACGTCTAACAAACGTGAAACATAATCATAAAAGTCGGAATAAAGAACATTATTCCATTTATCATTGTGTATTGAACTTTATGATAAAGAATATACTATTATAAAGAATATTTTAAATGTTCTTTTTATAGAGTAGATTATATATATATTTATTTACTATAAATGGTATACACTGACTTTCAAATGATTGTGTTTTGTGTTATGAATATAAATATATACCAACTTTTCCCCCAGTGGAATACTTGCGTACTCGAAGGGTATTGTGCTTGTGAAAAGCTATGCCTAGATATGTATTCATAATGTTTTATGTATTATATCAACATAATCAATCTTCTTATGAAATAGATTTATTATATCAGGGAAATATGGACAAGTAAGTTGTGCAGTGTATAGTTTTATTTGGGTTCCTTCTTCATACGGTATAAATAATAATACATAAAATATGTCTGATACACAATATGCTATATCAACGATACTCATGAACAAGTAAAAGAGTTCGTGCATGAATTCATATTTGACCACATAATCGAACGAGCTGGTATATTTACGATATGATCGAAAACTATCGCGAATGGTCAATTCAAATTGCAATCGTCGTCTCACAATACAATACATCGATTAAACTACAAACTGCAAACTGTGAAACGGACAGAATATGATTGCAATTATACAAGCAATGTTTGTTTTCTGGTATTGTTACCTATACAATTGTGTAAACGTGTTTACCACGCATCTCGGCAGCTGTTGTGGTGACTCTTCGCGGTCGGTGTCATTTAACGCACCGTTATCCCTTGTTTCAAGACGCTTGACAGATAGATGCATGCCATACGTGCGTGGCATATTAGAAAACCAATCTTAAATAGCTGATTCTTTCATCAAAAATTGATCGAAACTTTTCTTCAAGAAACATCATCTGCGAAATGTATATCACAGCTTTGACACTTCGGTAAATTCTTAGTATCGAATATATGTAGTTCTAGTTTCTTTATGCTGTATGACGAAGCAAGCGCCGGTTAATCAATGATTTTATAAATTACTTTAAGCATTTTTACGTAAAACATTTTATAAGCAAATACATATCGCCAACTTATTACACCATTATATTCTATAAATTAGTTGTATTTACAAATACAAAGTACAAATATGACCATCTTTAAAGCAACATACTCAGTAAGAAATGTAACGTTTATAACAAATATTCGTTTCTTGGAAAAAATCGAGTATAACTTGAAGTTTTTTTTTTGGTAGTTTGTTTACATACTTATACGACAAGTTTCATGAAAAGACATAATCATACCTATAATCTAGACAACACTGACCAAGGGGATGTTGAACATCTTCCAATAATGTGATAGTGGCTACCCACAATGGCATACTGATATATAAAATATTTGCCTGAGCATAATAGATCCGAGTATATCCATGTTTACCTTAAGTTCACATACATTTGTCCTGCCTGTCAAATTTGTATATCAGTTAGATAATAATAAACATATGTATTGTAGTAAAGAATACCTCGTTTTATTAATTATTTTATTAATTATTTTATTAATTATTTTATTAATTAATATCATTTATGTGGTGTGTTTTTGTAATTTTGTATTTGTACATGCATCAATCATTTTTTTTCATTACTTATTTCAAGACTAAGTCTTTAAAAATTATGACATGCGGGTCTTGGATTCCACCATTTCCACATAATTATGTGGCGTAAAATATACCGAACTGTAAAGCACACGTACAGTACTGAAACATCGGTTTTATTCCGGAAAGTTTTTACTTATATTTGAACGATTTGATTATATAAAGCGATAACTCAGGTAGGAAGAGGCGCAAAGGGTCATACTAAGCTTCAAGTTATTTTTACCGAGGAGATAATGTCAGTTGGACACCTAGGAAAACTTTGCCGTCTACTGCTGGTTGTGTCTTACTGAAATGCGGTCGACTCGGTCAAAATGATTGTCTTAATTCCAATGAATGCAATATTTATATGTTTTGTATAATGCTCGCCGACTTTAGGAGGAAATAAAGATATACATTGTATATCTAGATGACTACAGTTATAATACATTGTTGAATTCAGCTAGGTGTCGAAGAGAACCTACCGGGTATGTGATCTTTAGAAAATAGGAAAGAACATAGGCATACTTTTTTATTTTGATTAAACTCGCACAACTTTTTTTTAAATCTGAAAATCATAAGATATGAATTTGCAGCTAGAGTACATAATTCCATATGTTTACATGAGGTTACACATGTTCATTTATACTGTAAAATAGAAACACCAGAATATGCCGGTTATTGTTTAAGCAATATTTTATTCATACCCAACTTTCATAGCGCCTTGCTTAGCCAACGACAACAACGTGTGTAATGGGAACAAATTGGGAGATATTTTTCTAATTGAGCGACTGGCTTAAAACAAATTTAGTACATTTGTATTCTATGTATATGCCGCGAGAAACGGATAAAAAGTCATATGACTGCATGTGAAAAGAAGGGTGTTTTTTTTGGTTGTTGTATAAGTCTGACATACGTCAGTTTGTACGCCTACCAGTATTATATTCAAAGCACAAGTATTGACTACATCTTTATCGTTTGATACCGTTACATAATAGCGTGACTTGGGTGAAATGTCCATCCTAGGTATCTGCAAATATACCAATTGTTTGCTCTCTTTCATTAAAACATTCTGTTTTTCCGACTGGAATTTCGATTTGGAAAATAGAAGTCAATATCGTCTGGGTCAAATATATTTACCGCTGAACTGTCATTAAGTTTCTTTTGTAATTCAAATTCTTTCATGTCGCCGACTTCGGTACATAGACGACGGAAATGAGAAATTATCACACAAATACATACACTCCGAAGTGTCCTATATAAATACTGCTTAGTTTGTAAAGAGTTGCGGTAAAAATTCGAATGCACTTATAGAAAAATATGAAAATGATTCACTTATTAAACTTATAGTCGATCATTCCGAAAATAATGGCACTGAGTGAGCGACTATCCTTATTTAAATGATCATTTTATTCATACAATCAACAATGATTGAGATCACTTTGGCTGAATTCCTTTTATATGTTAACCTACGGTGTAATGTATATTTTGCTTAGAGTTGTATAAAAAATCCTCACGGTAAAACATGGAACATTTAAGTCACCGTTCTCTAGATTATACCTCATGCGTTTGTCGGCTTGAAGGACTGTTCACGGAGGCGGAGCGCTAAATAAATCTACGCAAGTATGTATCGATATTCCTGTACATATATTCAACCAACATACATGTGTTTGTATGAAAAATGCGTTGATAAAACTGCAACCGATATTTTTTTCCGTTTTAGCAACAGTCGATTTTTTGTAATTACAACGATGTCCCACGCCTTGAGGAGTAATTCAGTAACGACACGTTTTTGGCTTTAAAATTAAAATCATTAGTTACAGTTAGCAAAATTTCTTTGCTAAATTTATTTTGATAGTTTATGAAAACGGCTCTCAAAGCTTCGATAATCAAAATTGATGTACTCAGAAAATTGTTTTGGCATGAAAAATGAACAACAACACATGGCAGACATCGCCGTTGATTTGTAAAATGTGTTGTTTTAATGGAATGTCCGTATTCACGAAGCAGTCGAGATACAGAACAGAACAGAACATTGTATAACAGAACATAACAGAGCAGAGCAGAGCAGAGCAGAACAGAACATAGCAGAACAGAATATCTATCAAGTACTTATGACTTATGAGACACATACTTTCTGAGCGCATTTACTACCGATTCATATCCTTTAATGCCAGGCACCAGACAGATAGGCACACGGTCACCGTTATTTAACTAGGCCGGTCATATCAGAACGGAATAAAACCTTTTGTTAGATTTCTTATTGTTAAATATATTTTAGCTTAATTGTATTTGGCTCTTATTATAAGTTTTTGCAATATCAGCGTTGTAGATTTATTAATAATTATATTTTCCCCATGTCATGTGTATCAGTATTGTTAATGTGAGTATTGACCAGAATAAAAACACCTACTTATCAAAGAGCTATATAAGTTTCACATGAGTGATAACCTAGCTGAATGAGATTGTATTTTACATCAAGAATAATGATCTCTTATAACAAATATCATTTTTTGTGTTTAAATTTTCTCAGCTGTTATTCTTGTTAAAATAAGGCAATTATTTACACAAGTCTGTAGGAGACATAATTTCCTGAATATTTTCTAATACATATAAACACGGATATATAAACATGGATTCGAAACAGGCTGATATCGGTAAAACGATAAGAAGAAATAATTTACCCACAATTCTAGCGCACAATTTACCCACAATCCTTAGTTGGTTTACATATCCGTGATATAACAATCGGTTTTGTGCACGGAGTCTGATCTCAAGTTTATAATATATGACTTAGGTCTTATAGACAATTCTCATCTAGCAGTGAACTAGAGTGAACTTTAAAATCTGGAAATCAGAATGGTCATTTTGTTTTCTGATTGAGTATTTTGGCAAAACCATCAAAAAGTGACGTTTTGCTTCAAGAAATGAAATTAAAAATCTAAATATAGTAACACACTTCCTGATCGGGAAGTAAGAAAGGGGGCTCCTATGTTTTCCCATTCAGAAAATGTAGACTGTTTTATACTGCGTTCATAGGTCATAGTGGATAACAATAATTGACAGCTTTGTGAATTCTGAACAAAATTTTGAGGGACTGGTAAAAAATTGTGTGTAATTAATATATACTGGCAACTTCGCTGATACTTAAGTCTGATTGGCTCACTTGGTGTAAAAAGTACTTGGGTATACATTTCTATGAAACGTTTTTGTTCATTGAGGTTTCGAGATCATGCAGAGTTAAGATTACCGTCTCAAAACAA
The DNA here is from genome assembly GCA_032209605.1 of Mactromeris polynyma. Classification (NCBI taxonomy): domain Eukaryota; kingdom Metazoa; phylum Mollusca; class Bivalvia; order Venerida; family Mactridae; genus Mactromeris; species Mactromeris polynyma. The sequence goes on along the minus strand of JASFXZ010000001.1, from coordinate 36,626,574 downwards.
CAATGTCTCGAATCTTGAGCCTTTGATATATACATTTGTATCATAACAAATGCGAAATCCGCGACCTTGTATTGGCTAGGTATCAAACTTCAACCCTGTTTACAATTCCATCATCGCATTGAGTTATTCAAGGCACCGGGGTTCTCTGGCCGAGAAGTCTTAATGTGTGATTTGACGAAACCCTGGGGACAATATTAATTAACATACAGATTATTGCTATACAGCTATGAAGCGCGGTCGATTTGCTTTTCATGCCTTTATAATGAAAATATTAACTTTTGCCACTGTTTTTCCATTATCCGCTCACCGCGGGAATGCAGACTCGCGTTTTCATTGCGACTGGCTACATTCGTTAACAGTAAACATGGAACGCAGTTGCGTGTTTCCGGTGAGAGTTTTGGATTTCATACAATGCGGGTCGAGAGAGAATCTCAAGGGTGCATTCACGTGTCAAAACGAATCCGGTTAAGTGGTGTGAAAGAATATTAATTTTAGTATAAACAGAGCTAATTTTCCACAATACTGACAGAGAGGTTAATTTGAAAAATTGGATGCGTATCGCCATTATAGTTGTAATGGAGTTACCGGAATAGATTTCTACGTGATCGACTATTTAATCCACTGACTGTGAATCTTTACAGAAATATGTGATAAATTTATAATACCATTAATTAACCGTATTAACACGGATATGACCGATGTTTAATCAATCTTATTAGAATTGTCATAATCATTGGTCGGCCAATCACTTACCGCTTATCAAATAACTTCTAAACATTTAACTCCGTATTTTGTTTCATTTATCTTGCAATATCATTTTTGGCATTTTATCATTTTCTTTATGACAATATTTCTGGAAATTGACTTGCATCTTAATATGAATATTGTCAATTTTTTGTTTGATATTGATCGACAATTTCAACTCATTCCTGCGTGTTTTTGCCTACTTACGTCAATGTATTTAAACTTATAAGTATACGGAAGTTGTCATCAACACAAGCCCAAGGACTGACCATATTCTCAACTATGTAAACTATTTGTTTCTGTGCTTGCGATCAACAGTACGTGAACACGTCGTTGTGCGCGCAATGTTCCTTAACATAATTTAGCCTTCGAAAGAGGCGAACAATTCCAACTTAAAAATGGCATTGACATTGCGCACATAATGTCATCGTTCCAAAAATGAACTTGTGTGGAAAAGAAATAGATTGAATACATTGAAAGTATTGTATCAGATGCATTAAGGTACTATACATGTAATATCCAACAACAGTTGATTAACTCGGAATGAAATCAAAATTGAGCTTTGCAAAATACGCTTGCAAATCTGGGCACATGCGTGGTAGAAGATTAGGTTGGATTAAAACATATTTTCTGTTTGAGTATACCATTAAGGTAACTACTGCTGTGTTGTGTTCATTTATCGTTGCCACCGGTTTCCCATATTGGCGACGCCTCCGGAAGAATGTTAGTCATTTTAGAATTTTGGAGGATAGTGCATGATACAGAAGATTCCTCAGTTCCAGAAGCACCCCTGGTTCTTTTACGTGCCCAATGTAAAGCATCGTATATGGGACCTCTGTTTGTGTCTCATCCGAAAGACTGTTAGTACTGTAAGTGGTGGAACGGGGAATCGAACCTGCGACCCCTGTATTACTTGTCCAGTGGAAAATCTTGAAATTAAACTCCCACTTGCTTGTACAAACAATATGCTTATAAAAAAATATAACTTGAAGAAGCTTAAGGTAAAGCATAAGAAAAGTGTTGAGTGTTGTGTAAAACAAACGAAAGTGTTATGGTGATTCTAGTTAATTATGTTTTAATGAAGCATACATAGTATTGTATTTTTCTTCTTTCACCAAAGAATGTCTCTGCTTCTTAACATGTACATATTTGGCCTCATGCTTAACATAATTCCTGCAACATATCCTATATATGCAGGACCATATAGCAAGATAAAATTGGGTGGTGGACTTTTCGCCTGAGTAGATTTGTATGTATATGTATCTAGAATTAAATTAAAAGATGTGATTTTTTCCCGAATACAGACATAGTCATGCCTTTTCTCTATTCATAGTGTCAACTAAGTTTCTTAGGTATATTGACTGGGTGTGGTATTTGTATCCAGTAACTAACTTATTAAATTTAAATGCTTTGAATAATATAAGTTCCCCTCTGTGACGCAGTCGTGTCATTGAGCAATTTCTTATTCACACTTGTAAGATGAAAAATAAATTTAATTTGAGTGTCATAAAGTCGAAGAGAATCGGATTATTCCGTACTTTTTTTTGTTATTAATTTTCGCTGTTGTTGGTGGCGTATTAATATTGGAGAAAAATAATCCTTATATTAACTGATGACACGCGGCCGTTCAATCACCGTTTGTGTGGTATTGAGTTGACATGAATATCAGGAAACCCCTTCGATGATAATTTGACGTAATATTTCCTTCGTAAATGATTTCGTTGGTGTGCAAATATTGGTTAATTAGGATCAAATATTGGAACAAAGCATCCGGGCAACATTGTAACCACGCACCGGACGGCGTAGTCTAAAGTCCGTACACCAAGAACAGTTTATTTAAGGCAAGCGCCCGACTTGAACAGATTAAATAAACCCCCATTTAAGTATTTACATTGGTATTAACTTTATTGTAATGACGGGAGAATCAGCTTTATATTGTTTGCATTGTTAACGATACACGTAAACATATCCATTTTAATGATTTCTTTTTAAAGTGGCAAAGACGCAGATTTTAAAATCGAAAACAACATGAGGTTGTTAACTTCAAATAACGCGCCTGCGATTTTATTCTTTATATACAAAATATTTGATGTTTTAATTTACTATAATACGACGATCAGCATACACCTTCGTTTTTAACGTGGTCTAGAATATAATTCTTGTTTCAAGTTAAAACGAAATATATAAGTCTGTAAAAGGTTTAAAAAGGGGGGGGGGTGTATATAAATGACACGAAACAAATTTATATATTGAACTGTTGGTTTTTGATAAATAAACCATTTGCTATAATGAAATGCGTCGTTTACTTAATATAGATATGTATTGAAATTTAGCCTGTTAAAAATGGCGTAAATATGTAAGTTTAGAATATATTGCTATGGTTACCATGGAAACAAATTAGAACCAGCATTCAGATTTCTTTACGCAAATTAGATTTTTTGATAATGGGCAATGATACAGCCAGCAAAATCTATCACGCATTACATATTTCACTCGAAGCAAAATACACATTCATGTAATGGAATCAGTTATGTTTTAATTACTAATTTAGGAGAAATTGTTCTAAAACTAATCTCTATCTAGCAGCCTTGAAATTTTCGGTAATTATCAAACATAATGTTATATGTTTTGTTATGCAATAGCGGTATTACATTTATATTGACAGGCTCTAAAGTGAAATCAATTAAACAAAAGTATATTGAGAACTATGAATGTACACAAAACACTTTTTTTTTATTATGACAATCCAAAAAAATGTTTGTGCGCTGTAAACTGAGGGACCAGCCGATTAGAGGTTTATTTGACTTCTTAATTAATGAATTACTATCTTTTGTCGTGTCCTAAATGTTCATACACATGCATATAAAACATATACAAATACATATCCACCCAAAAATGTGCCAATCAGTGTTTGTGTATCATAAACCAACATTTGGAACGGGGATGTTATTTTATGTATTTTTGCATTTTTTGAATTTCTTGAAATTTCCTCAGCATATACGATAGTCCTACTATTTTGGAAGACTTTCGTTTCTTTAGAACAAAAGTCTTTGCAACAATACTAGATTATTTAACTTGAAATCTGTTCGTGTTAAAATTATGAATTTGTTCTTGCAAATCTTCTAAAATGTTGTACATGTAATTATAACCATAAATATTTTGTCTACCAGTCGAAAGGAAAATCTATAATCCGTACCATTAAATGTAGATCTCTAATTCTAGAATTAATTTCTATTTCAAGAAGACCGACAGACTAGTCGCTGAATATGTTTTCATATTTTTGAAAACATGCACATAAATTTAGTGGACGATGCATTTTTTCATGTTACCGGTAAAATACATGTATGTTCCTTGAATACAGGTTTACACATTCAATGCTTTGACATTTAACCTTTAAGAGTGGAAAAATATATTTTAATATCAAGGGCATTTCAGAGGATGTATGGATTTATTTCACAGTACGGAAACATTTGCACGCAGGATAATAAAAGTCATTTCAACAAGATAACCTTCAAACAATGCTTCTTCGTAACACTGGAATATTTCACCTGATATTAACTGTGTATACAGAAAAACCTTACTTATAGACCACCTAAATAATAAGACCACCTCAAAATTAAGAACGCAACTGGCAATTCCATTTCTACTATTTTGATCTTTATCAAACCTCAATATTAAGACCACCTCAATAATACGACCAATCCTCAAGTGTACCAATGATGGTCGTATTACTGAGGGTTTACTATAATGTTATATGTATATACATGCTATTTATATCAGCAGGTTGTATTTGTATTGTTCCTATATTTGCCTAGGTCATCATTTTTCTGATTTTGTAAATGGCTTAAGGCGTATGTGTATGCCGATTTGCTATACATGAATGGTAAATGGAAAATTAATGTTTTCCTGAGGAAATTTGTTGCGGTAGCTAACTATATATACACTGTAGTATACCTATCTGTGATAGTATTGACATAGCATTTATATCTTATATATAGTACACACGCAGTGTTGGGCATTTTATTTGTTTCTGGTCGTTTCTTGTCAATCTGTGAACACACAGAAACGTGCTGGAAAGACCGCCTTTAAAGATGTATCAAGCTCATCTGAACCTAATTTCTTAATGTTCCAGTATTGTTGTCACATAGTCTAAAACATCATTAATAAGAACTATTGCCATGTATAACCGTTTCAAACAATCTTGTTTAATCATATTACTTACTGATAAAACTAGTAAAAACACCCGTTTCACGGTTAAAAAAACTGAATTGTTTTTAATTTTATGATAATACAAACGCCTTTTTTTCGACAAATATAGGGAAAGCATTATAAATGTATTCTGTGATAATGCATAGTTATTGAAGTTCTAACTATATACAGTATATGTTTTTATGTTTGTTTAGGTAAACAAATGAACAAAAAATGAGCATATTATATCTTTAAATTTAAAATTCCGACCTCGCTTTTAAACACACTGTACAAACTGTTAAGGAAATATAACTAGAAACAAATCATATGTATAAGAACCACAAAACGGTAAGAGAATATACGTGAAAGACTATACGAGTATTTTTTATATATTATGTATCGCATCCTGTGAATGTTTAATGATAAATATAAATAGTTAGGCCATGAATTTGTTCTACGTTTAGCAAAGAGAGAAACGAATTATGCTAGTATGGATCAAAGCTAAATCATTCCTCGTTCTTCTGTATGAAGTCCCCTAGCCTCGGTATTTCGATATCCTTCGGTAATGGCTAAAGTCACGCACACCGTACTAACTACCGGAGCTCCGTCGGGAACGGAATTTCGTCTTTAAGAAATTAGCTGTCAATTTCTGCCAATATTCGAGATCAACGGGTCGGTTCTCATGGGTATGGAACCTAACTAGAATCACGCAACGTTTGTGGAATGAAGGATTTTCCCTGGGTTTTGTTTCATGCATTGAACTGGTACCACAGAATGTCATGGTAACAAATTCGCTTTTAGACTGAAAGTGAAATGTTTGTCTTAAACTCAATACGCAAAATTTCTGATTCTCAGACGAAGAACTAGAGTAGAGTTCTGTCAGACAAATTAACTTCAGTATTATATGCTGTGAAAATACAACATACCCAATTAACAAAGATATTTTCTGGCGAAAATCGTTTCCAGTTTTTGCGTGGATTATTGACTCAGGAAAATGGCATCAGTGTAATAAAATACATTGTTTTTTGTATATATACATTGCCGTCAGACAGGATAATATCCTTCCAGGATACGTACTCACAAATAGACCGGTGGTGGAAATAAAAACATGATGAAACTGGTCGAGCAAGTTTAAAATTATTTAATTCACATTGATTGTGAACACGGTCCGAAAATTCAAATTAATCATTCCCGATGGCTGCTTGCTAGGGTACTGACAGTTTACGCGCCCAATTATGGGGACCCCCGTGACCTCCGGATCAGGGGTCTGGCGCGCTGCCCCTGGATCACTATGTCCCACTAAGATCATTACCCGGCTTTGTGTTAATGCAGTAAATTTCTGGACTACATTAGTACAAAATACTTTTCCTTAAGTATCAATGTCACTAAAATTAAAAAAAATATTGAAATGAAGACTTAAATTGATTTTAGTTTGGCGTACATTTTGCATAGATGGAGTTTGTATTTAATATGTTTGTGTAAATAAAAAAAAGCATTAAGATCGGGAAAGCATAGTAAAACATTTTATGAGTCTCAAGTTGGGAGATTTTTCTAATTAACAGAATCCTTCACATGCAGTTGAATTAGTCATTTCCTCGTATTAAATTGAAAAAATATATACATCGTATTATTAAATTTATTCTTGTTACAATTTGACAAGGGATATTTTTTATAACCACCACTACATTCTGAAACTCATTTTTCGTATGAAAACAGAAGTTGATGTCAATGAAATTTGTATACATCTATATTGAATAATATTGGATAATACTGTGTAAAGTTCGTTCTTGTTTCCCATTGTAAGTTTCAGCATTCTGATAAAATCTGAATTGTAGAACTTTACATGTGCTGAGTAGGCTATAGTTAAATGTCGTTACCGTCTGCTTAAAGAATATGACTCAATGTTTGGATTACTTGTATTTATTGTATTTAGATGATAGTCATTCAAAAAGCTCAGACAATAGTCGTACACTATTATTATAATTAACTTTAAACAAATACTTTATTTAAAATCTTTCAAAATAAAGTCGGACCTCGTTTATTCGACAACCTTTCATCCGAGTACTTGATATCATCCGAAATAAACATCAAGACTTGATACATTTTCATAAGCACGTCGATTTGAAATGGGCTATTCGGAACTATGTATTATTCGAAACAAAATTTCGGACCCGATGTTTCGAATGTAAGAGGTCCGAATGCAATGTACCATTATATAAATACAGTAAACCCTCACCTAAAGACCACCTCAATAATAAGACCAACTCAAAATTATGAACACAATTTTCAAGTCCATTTTCACTGTTTTGCTCTTTATTCAACCTCAATATTGAGACCACCTCAATATGAATACCAGTTTTCAAGGGTCCCAAGGGTGGTCTTATTATTGAGGTTTTACTGTAATTCCATAATTTCGGTTATTCGAATGAAATAAAATAAAGTTTTGAGAACTTTTGTATGACTCTCGTAGTATTTCTTACGGCAAACGTAACAGTTGGGCGAATTAAAAATGTATTATCAGTGATAAACCAAGCTTCAAATAAATTAAGGTAAATGCTCTTCCTGGCGATTTGACATATTGCATCCTTATTATATCACTCGCCGTTTTTAGGCTGTTTAATTCGGGATTTTTATAGGGTGCTTGTACAAACAACAGGCAAATTCCGACGGGAAAAACACGGCCACATTGGTTAAGTTAACTGTTCTTCTTATAAGTCCGATGAAAAATGGTGTTAAGCCCAAAAAGTATCAAAAATCAAACTTATGATAATTGGTTAGTATCTTATCATCTCTCTATAATGTTGCTATTTTTTCTCATCCAGACAATTTTTTCTGTAAATAGTTTTTTCGTCTGATATCTCCTCCTTAACACAGCATCTCGTCTACCTAATCAAACGACAGTAACGTAATAATGCCGTATTCATTACGTTATGTCTCGTTGCTAAGCATGACATAATTATCTAGTAATAACTTTCAATATACAAGACATATTAATATCAGTGTATAAGCTGTCGCTTTTGGACTATGTAATATTTCAAGCATATAAATGTATGCTCAAGACTTTCACTAAGCCATCGAGCGCGAACATCCGACAACATCGCACCGAAAAACGAATGCAAAGGAAATATATTAATATGAATGTGTGTATTTTTAACTCAGATGAATATGCATAAAACAGCATTGAATAAAATATTGCAAAATGCAGTTAATTAGGAATATTGTTTACATTGTAGAACAAATTACGGGGAGTAAATTAAATGTTATATAATAAGCACTGTTTCGTCGGTGAGATGGTAAGCAAAGTAGGGGATGTATTTAATCACTGGTTTATTTTAGAAATATGAAGTCAAGGACAGTTTGTGTATAACTTATATAATGGTAGACGAAGAACGTTGCCACGTAACAGCTCCTGTTATAAGTTTCTAAAACTAACAATCCCAGCATCGCTTTGGTCGTCTAACAACTGTGATAGAAATGTCATGTACGTGGGGTATTCACAATATTCACGCCCTCTTTTTGTATGTCGTATTTCTACCTTAAAATCATATAACATAGCCGACAAATTCATCCGAATGTTGTTTCTTTGAGATCATAGTGATAATTTATATACTCGTAATTTGCTTAACAACGCTGAAAAGGCCATGCATGGATACAAGGTGTGAACGAGGCGCCAATCGTAGGCCTACAGACATGTATGGACAAACAAAGCAATTATAGCACTGGACTTTCATAATGCGGTAAACACAATCCTATACATGATTTATAGTATATCATAGTGTCAAACATAAAATATTACAGTACAATTTACAAAGTAAAAGCATAAAAAAAATTATGCCAAGCCAAACTTGGCTTACTAGACACTGAATAATTAATACAATATCACAGAATATCTGAAAGGCATATATATGTATGCATGGATCTAAGATACCAAATTGACATTAAAGAAAAGTCATAAGCTGATTTTAACAAGTACATCGCTACTCTTCAAAACTGGAGATAAAAACAGTCACAGTATATAATTACCGAGTTAATTACTCACAGAATTTCATGCCATGTATTTCTGAGAAGCAATTAACACAGACACCACCTTAATATATTACTCAACTGTGAACGTATACAGAAAACACACAAGACTAATTGTCCCATATTAGAACACAAATCACTCGCTAATGACGTTGGCACTTTGACTAAAGCATACTCATTACAGAATGAATTTGTACAAGAAGAAAATAATGGGCTTCCAGCGTGTCGGGAATAAAAGACACAAACAATGGGCCCATGTAAGTTTTGACAATTTACGAATAGGCCTGCCGTAATGCAGTTGTTAAGGGATTAAAACCGAGAGCTTAATTAAACTGTAAATATGCCAATTCCTCACAGGAATAAATATGTATTTATGTATTCATAAATATCCACCCTTTACAATTGTCCTACATCTTAGTGAGAGAAAGGAACAACGTGTTAAAGAAGCTTGTATCAGAATTAACATTATTACATTTTCTTGATTAATTTACTCTTGTGTTGAGATTTTTTTGTAACTTTCAGCTAATTTGTCCAAAAATACAAGAATTTGAATAAAATGCGTTAAACGTTATTATTACATCTGACCAAACATATAAAACTATGAATTTTACGTGCCAAACCTTCAGTAGTATCAAGTTACATTTACTTACGTCGCCAATTTATGTAGGAATCAAACTATCGTCTGAAAATGACGCATTATTGTATAATAATCTTTGTTTATTGAAGAAACATACAAATGGTACATTATATCAAACTATATATTAACCTAAATTAAGCATCAATACTTTATATTTACAGGTTTGGTTTCAAAACAGACGAGCAAAATGGAAGAAAAGGAAGAAGACTACCAACGTGTTTAGAACACCCGGCGCCTTGATGCCAACTGCGGGATTGTCGCCCTTTGGCGCAATGAATGACCCCTTGTGTTCGCTATACCCCAGCGACACGCGATGGTCCACACAGATGGCCCCACCTATCAATGCTAATCATCTCGCCTTCTCTACTTTACCAAGACAGGGTATGACCTTTTTAATTCTTGCTAAAATCAATGCGAAAGAATAACAATAGTTCAATGTATCTTTCGACATGCTCCATTTTGTCCGATATTTACGGCATTTCGACATAGACATGCGTCTCTGTTGGCTCTTTCAGGATTGACTGCCTTTTTCTTTACATGGTTTATTATATTAAATTCATATACACAATGTATGCTTATGACCAGACCTAGACCAGACCTCGTTATTTTGGATGTTAGATCAAATTTGATGGCTCATATTAATTATGACTTTGGTATGTGTATATAAACTATATATATTTATATGTCCTAAACTAAATGCCTACACAAGCAATTGGACAGTAAATATGTATGTAAGAGTTTGGTTACCAAATTACCAGTTGTCAACGTATCAATTGTTGGTTTTTATGTCAACTGTTATCACAATTTTTACAGAATAACCAATCAAATAACAAGCTTCCAATTTATGCTAATCAAGTTGATATTATTTCTTCCTCAGGAATATCGCAAGCTTTCCCGGGCCAGATGTCTAGCTTTGACCCTATGAACGCCGCAGCTACATTGGCTAACAATATTTCAATGACAAACGGTTCACCTTCGATATATAATACAAATTACGGACTTTCACCGCAGACATCCACGACGCCCTCGCCGCCTACCTCAATGTCGAACGCGCAGATGGCGTCATGTGGCATCCCGGACATCGGCGATGCTTGGAGGGGAACATCTATAGCGTCTCTGCGTAGAAAAGCACTAGAGCATTCCGTGTCTTTAACTGGTTTCCGGTAGTGTGTTAATCTAATCTATTATGTATTTATGACTTGTTGTGTAATTTATGATTGCAGACAATACATGCAGTTTTAATCATGTATGGAAATGATGCGTAAAGGAATAATAAGCGTACATACCAATAACGACACCGTTAGAAATGCGTTGCCTGGCAACGAATCATGTGACATAGTTGGCTTCGTGCTTTAGCGACCGAAGTGTTGGCTGTTAATTTGTTCCATGTAAGGTTTGTTAAAAACTAAACAGCACCGAAACTGAAGTGCTATATACGAAGCCAATGGAGGCTTTCTTGGTAACTATGATTCACCATTACGAGTGATATGCGTCGTTGTTGTAACTTACTTTATTTGTACTGATTGATCAGTTGTTTAAAGACACCGCCTGACTATGATCAACCAAGCAAATGACAAGAACATCTAAAAAAACAAGGATTAGAGAAAAAAGAAAAGCAGACACTATAGAATATGCCTAAAACGAGTATATCTGCTGAAACGATTCAAAACTTGATATACTCCAAATTTAGTCACTTTCTAAATGAACTTAAACGATGTATCATTTTCAATAGACAGACGCTGTAAACTTAGAATAGCCCGTTTAAAATGCCATTTCTATAAAATCAGAAATTGCAAGAACTGTCTTATTTTATAAACATATCTCTCAATGTAATAATTCTCTACATTCCGTAACCAATATCTTTCTTTCATGGCATTAATAAATATTCGGAGAAAAAAATATCGTCGCCGAAAAATGGGATTTAAAATACGGAAATGGAAATACCACGATAGGATTGTTGTGTTCACAGTGAACAGCTTTTGGGCAAATAAAGTTGACGAGCAAGCAGAACGCTTCGATGTGTGAGCCAGACAAACAGGATATTTTGAGACTAAAGTGAAATGACTATATTGTTGGCCAAAAAATTGTGTGAACATTGTATTTTTATTTTATTACTGTATTCCACACCAGTTCTGAGGCAGTGGACAACATAGTGATACGTCTTGTGGTCAGAGTGCTATTTTCAAAAAAAGGGAGTTCGGATTTTTTTAAATAAAAAAGTTACTCGACACAAGTTGACACGTATAATTGCTGCTACGCTATAGACAATGTATATGTTTAAACCAGGATCCCTTTGATGGAATCTCAAGTATTCAGTTGTTTCTACATAACGAGGCTCGTGTCCGAAGTTCGACTTACCATAATTTTAGTCTATTTGCACAAATTACTGGGGGTTGTGGAAATACGTACAGTGCAACATCTCCAAAGCGGTAATCAATTGTCCAACAGCCACTCTTCAACAACTCACTTTTTTCTATTTTAAGAATTTACTATCAGTTAAACTCTTAAGAGCAACAACCTCTCAACAACGGAAACATGGTTTCAAGCCGTGTTGCTCTAGAGAGTTTCAACTGTACACGTAGTAACACAAGCAATGTGAAGGTAAATAATAGGAAAGGTTTGAGTTTCAATACACATTAAAACAAGTATGAATAACAAACGAATGCACCTATTAATATTTTACCCGAGGTGGGAGCGGCGGGCAAACCAAAGGGAATAAGATTTTTTTTTTCCTTTTTAAAGTCTAAGTCTCAACCCTAGAGCCAGGCATTTTGTCCAAATCCCAACATTGGGAGGTGTCTTATTCCCCACTTTCTAGGGATAAAAATGCAATCCAAGTCTACAGCACGGGACCCGGAATCATACCGGGGATGTCAAATTTCCAAATTTGTCGGGAATCGTCTCGTGTATCCGCGCCTCTCCCACAGTGGTATATCAAAAGTGCATAAATGAAACGTGTTTGTGTTAAGTTGATCCAGTTTCTGAGCTCTCTATCACTTGAACTCTAAAACTATCGAAAATCAAGGAATGCTATTTAATTATTGTTTTATATGGGGCCAAACATTGATAAGTCCATAATATATGTTTGAAAATTATTTCAATTTCAAAATTACGGATGCGTTTATGCACTAATTGTCACGTAAAGGTCATTGACGATAGTTCAGTTTGACAATTGGGCTATTCCGTGTCTAAAGTGCTCAAGAACTTGTATATAAAAGGAAGGATTATTTATGTACTATACAATGTGCTTCGCTGTGTATAAGTGGTTAGTATTTATTGTACAACATTGTGCGTTTTATTGAATTGCAAATCGTTAGTTATTGTAAAGCATTTTAAAGTATATATACACTTGTTTGTTGTTTATTTACTCGCCATGAACTAGTAACATTTCTTTACTAGCAACCATTCTTACTCGCCATGAGCTCGTCAGTATAAGTCACGTGGTTTATAGCAACCATTCATATTCGCCATGAACTCGTCAGTTTAAGTCATATGGTTCATAGAAACCATTCATATTCGCCATGAGCTCGTCAGTAGAAGTCACGTGGTTCATAGCAACCATTCATAATCGCCATGAGATCGTCAGTAGAAGTCACGTGGTTCATAGGCTCATAGCAACCATTCATATTCGTCATGAACTCGGCTGTATAAGTCACGTGGTTCATAGCAACCATTCATATGCGCCATGAACTTATATCATTCGCATGGCCTATTGCAACTTGTCTAACCCACAATGAAATCTTATCATTCACATGGCGCATAGAAACCAATCTAACTCACTAGACTGGTTGCCAATAGCAATGTTAATGATACGAGTGAATGGATAGTTAGACTGGTTGCCAAGAGCCATGTGAATGGATAGTTAGACTGGTTGCTATGTAGTGCTGATCAGTTTTACAATGTTGAACATGTTTCCGCTATACATGGGGGGTCAGTTGACCTAACCAGTTTTCACCTAACCAATCATCTATCAGCAACAATTTGCTATCCTACAAGCAGCCGACATATTACACACATTAATCAGATCTGGAGGACACACGACTATAGCCAAATGTCACAGAATGACACGACTTGATCTTCCTCGGAAATGAACCCAGACCACTGGAGTGACAGCCCAGAGCTCTACCAGGTGAGGTAACCAGGTAGGCCTAACTCATCATGCACCGTAATCTTTTGTATGGCTCAAGAATTTAATGGTGTTAAGAATCAAGATCTACTCAATTAATAATAGGAATTATGAAACCTGCCGTATTAGAACAAGGGAGAGAACCTCAAGTTACAGGCAAACTTTGTGTTGCGAGTTCTACACCGCTATTCAACGAGTATTTCAGTCTTGTTCCTAGGTTCTCAACCAGTACTATCCTACTACTGTTTTGCAAGTAACTGATAACTTCCCCAACATGAATCCGAGGCGGAGGGTAATCGACTTTGGGTGCGTTATCTTCGGGCAAATTGTCACAGAACAAATCCCAATTCACAGATTCGAACATACAACATCCAGATTAGCAGTCGAGTGCTCGAACTTATCCAAAAGGGTGGACTTTCACACGCTTAGTCCAGACTTTTAATATTTGTTTTGGCCAATAGAACGTCCAGGTTACCATAGTAACTTGAAACACATTGAAAATATGTGTTCATATTTGTTTTGCAAATCACATATATTGTGGAACAACTTTTGCCTATTTCAAGTGAACATTTGTGTATGCAGTTTTTATATTTTTCATGACAAATAATAAATGGTTGCCATGGTAACAAAAATGACTCTTTTGAAAATAGACCTCTTCAAAACTTGTGAAGAAGGTTTGTATCTTTCATCGATTCCATATATGTTAAAGTCTGGCTTGGTGCCAAACACACCCAGTAGACTACCTGGTCCTTTGAAAACCAAGATTGTTTGAATGGAGTTTCTGTTACAATCAAAATGCACAGACAAGAAAGGTATGGGAAATACATCATGTTCCAATCTTTGTTTTGTTATTGAATCAAGTACATTGTACTTGAAAATCACATATTTAAGTTTAAAACAGGACAATAGTCATGGTACCGAGGTACAGAATTACTCCAAAAATCAACAAATACAACACAAATCCCAAATGATAATTTATTCACAAACAAGACCCATAAACAATGAATTTATCATAATTTCAATTTCTTCACTGAAGTCAAGTTGGAGTCTTTCTTACGTTTATCTCCCCTTTTGCGATGTATATTGGTGACAACCTCTTCCTGTAGCTGGGTAAAGAATGCCCTCGATGAAGTCAGTTCTGACCTCCCTTTACGATCCTCCTGTAAAAATATGTATTGGTTACAATAACAAAATTAAAGTTTCAGGGACTTTCTAAGAAATTCTTCCTAGCGCTTGGGTTGGACCCCCTGAAGTGGGTCAGTTACAGGAACGAGTATTGTCCAACTTTGTGGAGATATTTTAATTTCATCCTTATAAATTGGGAGTTCTAGATCTGTCTTGGGATGTAAAACAAGCCACATTATTGTTTTATTTTACATAAATAGAAACATCATACCAGGTAAATACATAAATTATACAGTAAAAGGGACACCAGAAGGTAATTTTGTCGACACTGAGGTTAAAATATAAGCACTCACAAAAAAATTAAAGGGCTGTAGAATTTTTCAAAATGAAATTAAGGTGCTCTTGGACCATAGTGCTGGACAGGGAAGTCTACAAGCCTGCAGCTCACATGTTACAACATAAAGCAATAATTCTGATTCATTTGTGTGTGTTAATTGTCTCCACCCTAGTTGATATCAGACTTTTACCTATAAGATACACCGACAACAAATTAATTACTTGCGCAACAAACCCATTGACATTTCAGCCAGTAGCCATGGAAATACAAATGTCAGAATGAAATTGCATTTTACTGTTTTGCCACTAGGCTTTCAAACATAGGGTGGGGTCACATTTACCACACAGTCATGCTCAGGAATACTTTGTAGACCTTATTTTTTCCAGAAGACCACCAGGAAGATATCACCTTATCAGTTTGCTTTTCACCAGTTATTTAAGTGTTTATTTTAGGGATGGAAACGGGAAATAAGATTGGTACTCCAGTGTTTGGACACCCTTCAAATTAGGTGCAGGAGTACTCAGAACACCACGAAATGTGTTATTTATTTTATCAGTAAATAAACGAAATACAAGGCATGTTCTGCATCACTACAGACACAAACAGTTTAGGTGTAAACAAAACAAAAGTCAACAATAATGGATATTGTAACAAGAATAATTAAATCCATATACTTATAACAAAATTTCACTGTATCAATATAACAAAGTTTGAATATATAAGAAGTAAATCCCCAGGTCCCCATAAATTTGTACCAAGAAAAAATAATTGTTGTCAATTTACAGTTTTCATGAAAAAGACATGCAATTCAGATTAGAACGAAAAAAGTACACTAATACCTTGAGCATTGTAACCCCACTATTTCCAGACTTGCTAGCTTTCTCAATCTGTTTCAGTGCTCTCTCCTTACTGTACTTATTGCCTAGACCTGGATTCAATTTGTCCACAAGTTTCTCTCTCTTCTCTTTTTCCTTCTCTCGTACTCTCTGTAGCTTCTTTTTCTTTTTTCTTTGCCTCGTTCTGTCTGTCTTTGTCTTCTCTGTATCTCCCTTGGTTTCATCATTGAGTTTGTTCTTAGATAAACAGAAAAATCATAGTGTTCACTTACCAGGGGGCATGATGTTTAAAGCTAGATTGAATGCATTTTCTGCCAGAAAAATAAGCAAATTAGGTGGGAAAAAATGACCAATGATTGGTCAAGATCTTGCAATGGCACAAATCTGGAATTGTTCGGTTCATAATGATAGCAAAAGAGACGTTATGCACAGTGTTTGAAGATTTATTGTCATTCAGCTTTGGGCATGTAATGCTTACACACATATTAATTTTAAAAAGGTTGATAGATGATATGTATCAGTTAGATATTTATGCACATAGTCATGCTGTTCTGTACGTCGAGATTTATCGTGTAAACTTTGTCGAAGGGCTTGATACAATTACATACCGGTACATATCAAGTACTCCAGTTTTTGTTATTTGTTCATTTATTACCCGGAAACTAACAAACAGATGCTAATGAGATTATGAAATTTATCTGTAAATTAGGGGAGAAAATAAGAATTTTCAATAGGACTTATTTACAATCTTTGGGGCCATAACAAAACTGATATTCCTATAAGCGAAAGTTCACAAGTCTGAGTACCAGTTTGGTCAATTGTGCTTCTAACAGTGATTATCTGTGTACAAGAAGAGAGCACGGCTGACAACTGCAGCTTACAGCACATAATATAAAGTACATGATTACTGTTTGTTTAGATATTTTTAAATAAAAATCGACAATTTTGAGAGTAAAATATATTGCAAAATGACTATTTCACGAGAAAATATTTAGAAATGAGCATTCTCAATTACCGAAATGAGCAATGTGCTATTTGATAGGTATATAACTATATACTTCTGTAACTATGGAGATTTATGGTGGCTGATATTTTCATGATGCTATTAAATGCAAAGAAATTTGCAAAATTTTCATGACCAAAAATTTACCACTCATAAAAGGAGGGATTTGACTGTTACCTTGATCTCCTCAGGAGCTAACGTCTTTGAATCACTCACAGATACGGGTGCAACCTCTTCTATGGTAATAGATGGCTGGTTGGTGACTATCACTATCTCTGCAGAAGCCTGTAATGATTAAACTCCAGAATATTATCTAGGTACGGGTGTCCCATAATATCTGAACCTATTACAAATGCTTTTGATTTTTAATCTTTTATGTATCAAAATGACCAGGAGGAATAAATATTTCAATTAATATACTATACCTACATACAATTTATCATTTTACGCACATGACAATTATGAAATCAGAGCAGATGTTCACCATAATGTTTAATTTGTCTGATGATGAGATACAGACGTTTTCTGACATCTTGTACAACATATTGACATATATCGTATGTTTAAACCAATAACATTAATTGTTGACATAACTGAGGTGAGACTTTATCTTCACACTATGCTGTATCTGCTGACAAACTGTGACAAAATTACCAGGGATGGAAATTTTATCAACAAACATAGCCAACTTGGTATACATGAGCCAAACCCATGAGGACTTGCCCAACAATACACTCCCTTCCATAATGAAATTCAATAATATTCCATGAATAGGCTTAAATCTTAGAAGTTCAAAACAAGTTAGATTCTGGAAAAAATGATTCTTTGGCAAGTGGATTTCTGAAAATATTTCTAATTAATCGAGTAATAAATGAGCAGGAATTTGACGTCTGAAGTATATCATAAATTGTAAATACACATTAAACAAGGAACTAAATGTCCAAGGGCAACATGTAGAGCCCGCCAATTATCCGGAGAATAAGAGGATACAGTTATATAATGCTATACAGTGCATACCTATAATATCCCTTTTTTACTTCTAAGAGTGATTTTGACCTTTGAGCTAAGTACTGGTAGGGTACGGGTCTTGAACAACACATGAGGTCACCATGGTGAACATTTGTGCCAAGTAATATGAAAATTCCCCAATAAATGACATTGCAATATTCTGGAAAAGATGTTTTTGACTCATTTTTTGATGTTTGCCCTCAAAGTGTGACCTTGACCTTTGAGCTACAGACATGAGTCCTGTGTGCAACATGCCATCTCATCATGGTGAACATTTGTGCCAAGTACTTTGAAAATCCCCCAATAAATGACAGTGTAATTGTCTGGAAATAATGTTTTAGACCCATTTCTTTGACCTCTTAGTGTGACCTTGACCTTTGAGCCGCAGACGCGAGTCTTCGGCGTGACATGCTGTCTTATCATGGTGAACATTTGTGCCAAGTTATTTGAAAATCTCCCAATAAATTACAGAGAAATGGTCTGGACAAAGAAATCTAGACCCATTTTTGACATTTGACCACTAAGTGTGACCTTGACCTTTGAGCTACGGACACAGGTCTTGCATCTTTTTGGCTCGAACACAGTAGATAGCTTAAACAGGTCCTTAAGTTTCGGCGAAATCCCTATCTAATAGTAGATCACTCAGAGATAGGTCGAAAACACCCGAACATGATTTGCATTCTATAGCTGCCATTTCATTAATTTTTCACCATAGATATGTCCAACAATACAGTACTTAACACCTTTCATTGACCATTTGATAACCTTTTTTTTGATGGATGAGATTTGCGACACATTTTATTCGAACACAGCGGTAATTACTTGACAGTTGAACTACGTACCATATACTTATGTGACAAACAAATCACTGAATAGATATGTTAAATATAGGGATGTCAACGAATATTCGAATATTCGAATATTCGTTTTATCTTCGAATATTCGAATCCTGTTTCAATATTCGAATATTCGGAAAAATATACTTAATAAAAAAATTGATGAAAATAAATAATTGTTTGTTTATTTATTGCCGACCCCGATTTGTGTAAGATAGTATGAGAGTAATAAAGGATGTTGTTGTTGTTGTTGGGCCACACCTTTTTTATTTCTTGGTTTACAAGAATTTTTTGAAAAAAGTTAGACTGGTAGGTCGAAAAAAAAAAAAAAAAAAAAAAGTAGGTATGTATAAATTTGGAAAAAACAGTGTACTGCTAACCCTTTACTCAATAGACCTCTAGCCCATTTACCTACTGTATGCTGATAAGGCTGGTCACATAGCCTACTCTATCTCCATACAGGTTATTGGAAAATAATTGGTGATTGACACCTGTATACTTAAACATAAAATAACAGTGTAAAGTATTGGTTTAATCGCTTTTACATGAATGTATAAATTAAAGGGAATTAAATTTTCTGTATAATGAAGTAAATTTTATTATTGTGGGTTATACTATAGTCACCATTTTAGTCAATACACTGTATTTATATTTTGTTATAAAATGAATTTATACAAGCAAAATCTATGTTCAAACACAAATGCAGATTTACTAATATTTACAGTTACATTGGCGTATGTTGGCACATGTAAATAAAACAAAAAGTCCTAAATGTTAAATTTGACTTCAGTATTCTCACAGCTAATGATAATATTAACATGAATTAATATATATTTCATGGTTCATTTAATCTGATTGGTTGATGCTAATTGTTTTGCAATTCATAAGCCACGCCCTAGACAGAAGATTAGTCCTACTGGTCACTAAATTGCCCGATGTGTCAGCTGTAAAAACATAAGAGTCATAAAACCCCAGGAGGTCTTTATTATGTGTTAATTCATATTGCTATTTCCTGTTAGATATAATTAATCCCATTGATAATTGCAATGATTAGGTCATATCAATCTTTGATCTCAATTTGTATTTCACAACGTGGCTGCAACTGTCATCCAAAAATATTTACTTCAAAGACTTAGCCAGCGACTTCAAACATCTTTGATGTTTATTCTTGTTGAAAATTAAATTGTTGTCACAATAATTGCAATACAGACAATAAGTACCTGGATTTGACCTACTTTAATATTGATTTTGTGCTGGTGAATTTTCAGAAAATAGCAGACTTGTGTACACATAAAATGTCATGATGACGTATTTTTTCTGTGAAAATTTCTTTACATGGGATTATTTGATGGCCGTTTTTGGAATAACTTTTATTATTAACCATATTTTTTTGGTGGAATTAATATCTTACAAGATTGCTTTTTACATTAGGGTAAGTTAAAGTTATGGTACTTATTGTAAAAATCCCGAGAATTTATTGTAAACTTGCCACGAGTATGTGAAGAAATTACGCTTCCGCAAGTGCAGCGTAAAATTGTAAAATGGTATTAGGGCGTGAAAACGAGTGATCATGTCATTTTAATATATATATATATAACACTTGTTTAATATTCAAGTCGAAATGTCACTTCTTCTGTTTTTTTCACGGCATCGGGAGAAAAAAAATCCGAAATCGTATTTTTATTTTTTTTCCACTTTTGCAAAAATTACGTTCGCCGGTTTTGTAAACCAAGAAATAAAAAAGGTGTGGCCTTGGTGTTGAAATATACGCGCTTGTAAAAGTGTCATTGTGTATATTGGGGGGTGCTAATATAATCGATAATCCGTTAATTACTGACCGTTTTAACAGTTAGATAGTCCATAGTCTCAAATAGAAGAAAGTAGGTGTTTAATTGTCGGTAATTTTGTTGTTGACGAAAGGTGTAAAAAGTAGGCAGTTAAAACCATCGACAGGGACTTGAGTTAATGACTCGCTTTTTAATTAAGGAAGATCAAAGATGTAATTGAGAAAAGAAACATGCCTAAACAATGGGGTAACGGGAAACAACATAATTTACATACTTATT
This sequence comes from Mactromeris polynyma, assembly GCA_032209605.1. Taxonomy (NCBI): domain Eukaryota; kingdom Metazoa; phylum Mollusca; class Bivalvia; order Venerida; family Mactridae; genus Mactromeris; species Mactromeris polynyma. The sequence goes on along the minus strand of JASFXZ010000001.1, from coordinate 36,605,645 downwards.
TTTCACGTAGGTCATATCATCCAATTCATGCTTTATTTGCAAACTAATGAACAATTGACGAAAACAGAACATATAAACACTTCACAAAGATATTCATAAACACGAATTTTGGCATTCAGAAGATGATATGTTAACTGCAATAACTTCATTCGTCAGAGTCTTAACTTCCGGTGAAAACAAAAGTAGAATACACACAGCACGTAAGGAACTTTGGTATATGAAATTTTATTTTTTTAATAATTTTGTCTAAGTTGTGTCGATCGAATATTCGAATATTCGTTCGAAATGAAAAACGAATATTCGAATACCTGATTTGCTATTCGTTGACATCCCTAGTTAAATATTAAAAGAAAACAAAAAAGGAAATTTTAATTGATAATTATCTATTGAACTGCACAGCAAATTTATCGTTTTTATCAATATCTCAGACAAAAGCGTAAACTTGACGTGAGTAAAATCCGCCATAGTGTCAATATTGGGTATAAATTCAACCGGAAATTTATCATCTTCTTCGTATTCGTAATGCATAACATATGGTAATAGTCTTATTGTGTCTTTCATGAACGATAATTGTGTTAGATTACCATGTGTCTAAAATAAGTTCATGACGACCTGACGTACCTGTTTAGGTGTATAGTGGAAGTTGGACAAGGCATCTAATTTGATGAACAATGACTGCAATGACTTCTTGATATCTTCATGGTCCGGGTCTGTTTTCTCCACCTCCTCAGTCTGTAAATCAACCATGATAATGTAATGCCAGTACAAAACTTGATATATAGATATATACCCAAAAGCTATGGGATTTTAAGTCAAGAATAGGCCATAACTCCTCCAAAAATTAGTAGATTGTAACTGAAATTGAACTTTACCTGTACTTTAATTGAATCCATCCATCTATTCAAGAGTAATTGATCAGAAATAAATTTTTCCTCCCGACGTTCAGACAGGGGCAACACTTCTTTGTTTTTGAGCCATAACCCTACCTTCTGCCAATAATGCTGCCCACCGAAGCATTTTATTGACCCACTGTAGTTAAGTCTTGCTTAAGAGAAACATATATGAACAAAAACTTACTAGATTTTTCATAGATGCATAAATTGCCTACATACCAACCCAACCCAACCTCACACAGTAGGTACTAGAGGCAGCAAACAGACTTTTATAAGTGTAACATAATCTATAATGAATTGTTCGCCAAATGAAAATGGATTTAATCATCATAAAATTCCTAATCCCCTTACACACACCCCTCTCAATCTGGAAAGAGGAACACACCTTTGCAAATTCCTAGGTTGCTTAGACAAGTAACCAAAGAAACGTTCCCAGTGTCTTTATGACATAAGCCACATAAAATGCACAAGGAACAAAATTTGGGCTATCTTGGAGAAATTGGTAAATTGCATTTAATGAAATACCTCCATGTGTAAATGTAATGGTACATGTAGAAGTTTTCTATGATTACTACACAGCTGGCATAACAAGCCAAATCCATTTCTACATCAAGCTAATTCAAGGTATTGAGTCAAGCTCATAGTTTATTAAAGTAATTGTGCTCATTTTTTACCTAAACAAAGTTTACATGAAAAATATATACTTTATACAGTTAAAACATCAATGAATATGCATTATCGATGAATACATTAATAATGTATTCCTCTGTATTTGTCAACAAATTGTCATTTTTAAAAGTTTGTCCATGTGTAATAGGATAAAACAAGCGTATATTTGAATCAGTATTACATTACAATTGTTCAAATTCAAGATGTCTTAGCCGATGTAGCAACAACACTATGATGAAGCCCATTCCAATAATTTACTTTCAGATCGGTCTGATACATCAAGTGTTGGTACAGAATAATATACAATCAACTCCAATATTGTTCATACAAAACTTGCCAAACATTATTTAATTCCAGTGCATTTTTCATGTTCATCCCCCGCCCCCCCCCCCCCCCCGAGATGACCATCACTGCAGCACAGATAAAATAAAGTTAGAATTACTTTAAGAGGGTATAAAACCTGTTGACTACTGTACTGTACTGTATTACCATACTATCCCCCACTCGGTAGTAGGCCCAGTCGAAAAGTAGCTCTTGTCATTTTTTCACATTTTTTCATCATTGTTGGTATGTTTGTTATTTTTTGTCCTTTTCTATTTGCAGCAGAAGAATTCAAGGGCAATTTACCAAACATTTTTTTTTAAATTCAAGGACTTTTCAAGACCTGAGTTTTCAAGGAGTAGGCATTAAATTCAAGGACTTTTCAAGACCTGTGGGAACCTTGTCCTATGACACTAATACTCTGATATAACAACTGAAGGGAGAGAACTCAGTTGCAACAAATAAACGGTGCATTGCATTTTCCCAAGTTTCCAAAGTTTGCTCAGTGATTACTATATAAACTCTGTACATATTTGACTACCAATGATATGTTGCTTAATACAGCACAGCTGAAGATTTATTTAGCTAGAAAAGCTTTTTTAAATTTCTTTATCACAGTGCAGACACACTGCTATCAATGTTTAATATTTTTTGGTGCAATCATGCATGGATATAGAGGGACAACCAGGATTCCAGACCCGCCTGTTATCTGTATCTTATCATATAATATCAAGAGGGGGTCCCAAATTCAAGGGCCTCCTTGTTTTTGTCCGAACATTGCAAAATTGCAAAAATTTAGGGACTCCAAATGTTGACTTACAAGTGTCGCTACCTTACCTGGAGCTGAACCCCTCAAACGGAAATTGCTGTGTCTGTGCATGTACAATACTATGTAATAGACTTACCAGTATAACAATGAACACTGGAAGAATAAGTTAGAAGGTCATGTTTTGGTGTAATATTTTTATAATTGTTTTGAATAGATCTTTACATATTGCCTTACAAGAATATAGATTTTCTTCTCATTATTGCTATGAGACATTGTTGCATTTATACAATACTTCACAGCAAGACGATGTTAGTGCAATAACAGTGTGTCTGCATGCTGATGTTTTAATTGATGATTTGTTTCTAGTAATATGTGACAGACGAGAATAACACTGGTTAGAGTCCGAATCCTCACAAGAAGTTTCAGGCCTTCCATTTTTTTCATATTTCTGAAATGCTAACTGAAGGGTTGAGAATGCAGACACTTTCCTCCCAGAATTTTATCTTTGAAAAATCACAAATTTTGAAAACTGGATCTGATTGGATAAAATCTAGCTTCAGGCAATTCCAGAAAAATTCCAAACTTTATTTGGTTTAACTGGAGTGTAACCACAGAGGTTCCATTTGACCCTGGAGTTGACCCTTGACCCCAAAAATTTAAAAAAGGCCACATTTTGACCCTTTGTATTCCATCTGAAGGGTGAATTTTTCACTATATTATAGTTATTTTGGCTATAAAGTGGCAAAATCCAGACACAAACTACCAAAATTACCCCTGTGATCAGTCCCTAGTCCCTGGTAACCATGTACAGTGCAAACTGCCGGTACCGACACCTGGTGATAACGAAAAACGGCTGTGTCCGACATTTCTAGTCGGTCCCGGCAAATCTGCTATATAATCTATATAACCTAAACCTGCTGATAACGGAAACTGCGAGTTCCGACATCCAACACTAATTGGCAGTCCCGCTAGCATACAAGAAATGTATTTCGCACCTTTTTATCCAACACTTAAAAGTGCCGCAGATGATTGCCTTACCAGTACAGCGAGCATCTAGCAATTTGGGAAAATGTTAACCGGTATAAATCATTATCGAGTAAAATTTTCGTCATGGTCATAGCCTTCAATACATGTATTTCGCACCATTTTATCCAACACTTATTAAAGGAAGGCAATTGCATAGGAACTTGTATTTAGGTACGAAGAAGTATACATAGGAATTTGTATTTAGGTACGAAGAAGTATACATAGGAATTTGTATTTAGGTACGAAGAAGTATACATAGGAATTTGTATTTAGGTACGAAGAAGTATACATAGGAATTTGTATTTAGGTACGAAGAAGTATACATAGGAACTTGTATTTAGGTACGAAGAAGTATACATAGGAATTTGTATTTAGGTACGAAGAAGTATACATAGGAATTTGTATTTAGGTACGAAGAAGTATACATAGGAATTTGTATTTACGTACGAAGAAGTATAAATTACCAACCTGCTGTTGCTTAAGATATTCCTGTTCGTAGATTTCTCCGAGACTCATTTTACTTTTTTCCTGGTCAAGTGTTATACGTTTCTTGTACTCAAATGGATTGTCTTTTGGTTTCACTTTACGCTCAACATCGTCCCATGCCTTAGTTTGAATACAAAAAACAATGTTTTTAATAAAAGACAATTCAAGATCTTAAATTTACTAGAACAATAAATACAGTCAACTCTCATTACACCGACATTTGTAACAATGCAATCAACACAAATCCTGTAGGAATGAATCCGCACATGGTTTCATTGATCAAATTAAATATAAATGCAATAAATCATAAATCCAGGCACCAACCACAGTCATTATAACAAGAGTTAAATGCACAATCTGTAAATATAGGAACTTACGCAAATATGTACAGACAAATTCTCAAATTCATACTGTGGAAACTCCCTTATCCGGAAACTTCCTATAACTGGACAATTATTTCGATCCAGACTGATAGTTTACTCACGTAATAAAACTTCCCAAAAACTTCCATGATTAGAGGGGAAATAAATATTTCGAGTTAACGCCTCAGATTTGAAAAAAAGTAAGGTTAGTAGGACTCTTCCAAGAAAAAGTAGGGAGCAAGTAAAAAAGTAGGGTTAGTAGGACTCTTCCAAGAAAAAGTAGGGAGCAAGTAAAAAAGTAGGGTTAGTAGGACTCTTCCAAGAAAAAGTAGGGAGCAAGAAAACAAGTAGGGTTAGTAGGACTCTTCCAAGAAAAAGTAGGGAGCAAGTAAAAAAGTAGGGTTAGTAGGACTCTTCCAAGAAAAAGTAGGGAGCAAGTAAAAAAGTAGGGTTAGTAGGACTCTTCCAAGAAAAAGTAGGGAGCAAGTAAAAAAGTAGGGAAATGTAGGAAAATAGGGCCCACTTGACAACCTGCAACAGTTTTAATCTCAGCTAAAACATCAACAAAGCTTACTGAGCATGCTATACTCTCAGTGATGTTTTACATACCTTGTCTTTAATACGCTGTCTGACCAAATCTTCCAGAGATTTAGTTGTTTCCTCAGTTATTTCTGGGGCTGTAAAACATGAAAATATCAATTAACACAAAAAAGTAAAGTACACTGCTATTTCAACTGTATTTCAGGAAGGCCATGCCATTTTTTATTTTTGTTAAGCGTTTGTGTGCACCTAGGTTTTTAGCTCTTTGAGCCAAGTTTCATAATCTTCAAACAATTTGCCAAGGGAAGTAACTGCTGTGTCGTATTTATGTGTTTTTGGTAAATATTTTGATAATTGGCAGATTTCAAAATAGTGAGTCAGTTTTTTTTCAGACTTCTAATGTTTTATAAAGAATTTTTATTTTTTATTTTATCATGTTTACCTTATTAAAACATGTGAAATGATACATCTTCATTATCTGGCTTTGCGTTTTTTCGAAACGACTTTGTGTTTTTCCCCCAGAAGAGCTAGCTAGGTTTCGTGAACCGAAGTTGATGCTCAACAAAAATAAACTAGAAACGACTGTCAAATAAAAAATCAATACAATTATAATTGATTTTTCTTTTTTTGACCCCCACCAACATACTTAGACCTCCCACCAAGGTTATTATAATTGTTCATTTCTCAAAATCACCCAATGAGATTTTCCTGGAAACGCCCCTAGCACTTGACATTGTGTAACATACAGAAGGACTTATATAAACATATGTTTGTGGTACTCAAACCCACATGATGAAACTGTCCCTAACATTCAATCGTTCGGGCACTTCAGCACTGATTTTTGTCTTCAACAAGACGTACACATAGAAATATCCTAATAATTGAACTTGGTGACACAGTCAAAATAATGTGGGTCTGAAAACAGCAAACAATACAATTCAGTTGGGATGATCCAATGAAATAGTAACTGAACCACTGCAATTAAGAATACCAAGTTAGTAGTGAGTATTACTTACGTAATCGAGTAGTTTGTTCAAACTGTAACCTCTCCTGCAGAAGACTGTTTTCAGGTCTTTTACCAGCAGTTACCTCCCCTCCCATTTGCCATGGTTTCGCAGACAACATTTCTTCCTCCATTGCAGAAATTTTCTTTTTTAGCTGACAAAATTACAGTTCTGTATTAGCAAGTATCAGTTTTATATAAATTACAGAAGAATTGGGAGAGATATGAAGTCCAATGAAACTAAGTTTGTTGAGGTTTGTATTAATGTCATGATGCGAGATGATGAAATAATGGAAACCAGACAGAATCCAATCGTAATACACGGGCATCAGTTCCAGTCAATGGGAGAGCAGGACGAGCATTGTTATTTAAAATTGGACCTGTTGTTAAAAAAATAAAATGAAATTTCTGAGAATAATTTCAGTGAGAATTGATATGGAGCAGACATGGGGGTAATCATCAAAAATAATCATAATGATTAATAATCAATTAATATTTCCCAGTAATCAGGCTTAATCATTAATCATGCATTTTTCTGATTACTTTAATCATAATTTAATTGATTACAGTCAAAAATGGGCTGTAATCATGATTGGTTTATGATTCTTTTAAGGTTATTTTGTGCTTTTATTCATTTTTCTACCAAGAGGACATTTAAATAATTGGATACATAATTAAATAGTTATAGGAAAAAAGCATTGATTGACACTTCCATTGTTTAAAAACCAATTATACAATTATTTCTCACTTCTTCATGGTTAAAGTTGTCATATTGTAGCCCTAGGGTTTAACTATGGTCTATGACACAACAGAGCAGTTTTGTTATATGGGGTAAAACTATAATGATACACTGATTTAATAGAATAAACTGCTTTTCAGATAAAAAATGTTAATCATTTGAAATCTAGTTCAGAATTCTTGAATATGCACCTGTTCATTATTGTCATGCTAATGATGATTAAATGCAATAAGTAAACTAAAATATGCATCATTAAGTGCAACACATACACTGTGTATAGAACTGACACTGTGACATTGAGAATTAAAAATAATGTTATTAGTTCATTCATTGTACTGTCAAAATAATAAATAAGATTTAAGGATCTGTGTTTCAACCTGTCATTAACAAAAGGAAGTGATCATTAATCATGATTACTTTCATTAAAAATAATCATAATTAATCAATTACTTGCAAATCATGCAGTTATCATGAAGTAATCGATTACTTAAAAAAAGCAAAATAATCGTAATTTAATTGATTACTTGAAACATGTCTGATATGGAGTGGACCTAAAACTCAAATGAACCAAATTTACTATCAATTATTTTGGCAGGAGGAGCAAGCATGTATGATAAGGAAGCCTGAAATTAAATAGCAGCAAACCTTTTCCTGCCTAATTTCATATGATGATTTTTTATCCTTTTTGCCTCCAAGAATGTCTGCAACATCCTCTCCTTCGCTATCGGAATCAGCAAGTAAGTCACGATGTCCACGTCTAGAGTCCTCAGCCGATCTACATTATTGAAATAACAACAAAGTAACAGTCTGCCGAGACGAAAACGGTTACAATCCAGGTCATCCTTAAACACATTTAATGATTTTGGCATAAACCTACCCATATTCATATCAAAATCTGGCTTGGGACCAAAAACACCCCTTACAGTACCTGGTCCTTTAGATGGGTAGGAAATATTTGTTAATTATCATTTCTTGTGGTCATACTAGTGTTAAATATTAATACACTCTTAAATATTTTGACCAAGTCTTTTAATTATACATAATAAAATTTCAGTTAAGTTAATAATCTCAATCAAAATGAGACATGTTTCCAAAATTTATTTACCCAGCTTTCCCATCTAGGTCTCCATCATCATTTTCACCATCATCATTATCACCATCATCAAATTCTTCCTCTTCATCACCATTCAATACATTCTGCTTGTCTTCATTGTCACTAGCTGCATCATCAGCATCTTCGGGTGGGTCAAAGAAATCTTCATAATGACAATTCTGTCGAAAATTAATAACCAGTTGAAATGCAATAACAAAATTTATTAAATATTTCAAACAAAATATAATGGAAGCTTTTAGTTTTATTGAACTGAAAAAGTATGAATCTATGCAGTGAAAGGGTATCTCAAAGTTGCACTAACCTCTACATCAGAATCAATATCAGCAAAAAGGTTGATTTCTTCATCATTGTCCTCAAAATCATCATCATCGTCATCATCAAACTTTTTACCAGACTTTTCTCGTTTCAGCCTTCTTTCTTCCTTCCTATCTTCTTGGTCCAAAAACTCTTCAAGCTGTGAAAGTTTGAAGAACTTATCATCCACAACACTTCCCTGTTTATTTGAATTTTTTAAGAGTGATTTTGTTTTTCTCCCGATTGCTTTATTTTTCTTACCAACTTCCCTAATGTTGCTTTCATTATCCTCAAATGTCACTGATTTCTTCTTCTTTTTCTTTGTTTTTTCGTCACTCAGTTCATCATCATCGCTATCATCACCTTTGAATATTTCTTCACCAGAATCATCATTTTGTCCCAGAGGCCCAAAATCGAAATTTAAATCTTCATCGGAATCACCAGTAAAGTCAAAAAATTTATCATCTTCTTCATCTTGGTCAAGTTTCTCGTATCGCTTTTCAAGAGCAGCAATCTCCTCACCAGAACCATCAGATTCATTTTCAACATCACCATCAAATTCTAAGTCCACATCCTTTGCATGCTGCTTCTCTTTAACAGAAGTCTTTTTCTGTTTGTCAGACTTGTTGGTCTTAATTATTTTTCTGAAGTTGTCAGATTTCTCTGTCAGTTTGTTTGGTTTCAGTTCTGAACTAACGTTGTTGGCACATTTAAATGTCAATGTAGATTTTTTAGATAAAACTCTGGAACATGTACTCAATAAAGACGAAATATTGGATTCATTTTCTAATTCGATTTGCTGCCATATCTGTTCATCATCAAACCCTGATATAATTAACTCAGGAAGACTGTCCAAACTTTTGTCAGTCTTTACAAACCCCTTTGCTGAGTCAAATAAATTTTTCAATGACTTCGTTAGCTTTGAATCACGAGATTTCTCTGCACTGAAAATAGCGAGAATGAAACAAAATTAGTCAAAAAGTCAAGTAATTGCAACTTAATCTCAAATGAGACTGTGAGACTTAAGCAACAATCAGAAAAACAATGAACCTCATAACTATGCTGTTTACACTGATTACCTCTGTGTTAAGTTTTCAACCGATGCATTGGCATTTCGCGTAAAAACTTAGAAAGTCTACATGAAAACAATATATCTTCAAAACTATCATTTTTTCAAATAAACTTAACACTGAACAGATCAATAAATTTGTTTTGTAGATAAAATTCCATTTCAATAGAGCCAACCACTTGCCGTCACTGTATTTCTACAAATCAATGGTGTCAAGTATTGAAGGCAAGTCATATTTTAACATTTTTATTTTAATTGATACTGGGTTGAACTTCTGTTAGATAGTTTGCTAGCACAAGCAGTATAGAAAATGTTGATCAAGTAATATTTGCAAGTTTCATTGTTCTCAAGCCAAACTCCGAACAATAGGTTCCACTAATTAAATAAGAGAAACCCACATGTATGCATATACCAAACAACACGACATCGCGAAATTGGATGACAAAAGTTGAAAAGACATGCTATACATATCAAATGTAAAACAAATACAGAAATCTGAAAAAGAAATTCATTTTGCCGAAAACCTGCCTCAGAAAATCCCCAGGATTGACTGTCAATTGTTCTATGACAGTAGCATTTTCTTTAATTTTCATTCCATCGGAGGCTGCCATTTTTTGGACTGGTACTACCACTAGCGCAGAAAGATGGATAAATTGATATTATTTATTGTTAACCCGACAGAAAAGATAGACTGGACCGCTTATTTTCCATGTTTGATGGTAAAATAAAGACATTTTATGTAGCGCAGTCTATTTTATATACCAGCACGTGTTTGATGTAAACATGAAGAGAAAACAACCTGATGTGGAAATATCTGACGGGGAAAAGGTTTGTTAACATTTTAGTGATAGTCAATTATTGTACGATATATGGGTAGTGTGGGGGTAATGTGCTACCCTTGGTTTTACTCGACAATAGTTTGAAGAAACTTGCATCGTAACATGGATCATTGCTGTCAATAATATGAAATCGTCAGTTTCTGAATTTATGTTTTCTCTGATATGCAGAATAGAAATCAGTTTAACAGTCATGGCGAATGACTTCCAAGACTGACAACTTTGGAAAACTTGTCAGACCGAATGCAAACTTAATTGTCAGACCAAAGACATGTTAAAATTACAAATGAATACTTCTTTGCAGATATGTTTGTTAGGTAGAGTCAGGGACCGTATATGAACGTTATAGTGTGTTCCAGGCCGAGTTGACCCTGAATTGTTAGGTAGAGTAAAAATACAGTAACTGTCAGTAACCTATCATGTATTATGATTATTATTATGCTTGAAACAAGACATGTTTAGCATAAATCATTTTGTGAATGCATTCGAATTTCGATTCATAATCTTCTATCTATCTGTTTTTGTCAATGTTTAGCATAAATCATTTTTTGAATGCATTCGATTCATAATCTTCTATCTATCTGTTTTTGTCAAACCTCTTACGAGGACTTAGACAATTGTGCGCATCAAGCTGCTGAGAAAAAATAGCAAGATTAGTAAAAGTAAGTCAACAAAATAAAAGTAAGAATGGTATTAAAATGTTAGTGATATTAACAGTTTAAAAACAGGTGGGAATGGAGTCATGGTAAGATGGTATGTTCAATGTTCCACTGATGAACAGTCCGGGGAAAGAATGTGTACTTGTAGTAATCTTTGGTTGCAGGAATTAGTCTGTACGACAGAGTATGGATGCTGTAGTTAGAGGGGTGAGATAACCTTGGATGGGAATTGCAACCAAATTGTTTGTTATTTTGTACGTAAGGGACAGTCTAGAGTCAATGCAACTGAAGTCTAACCTGCGCCACTTCAGACTATCTAGCATTTCCGTAACACTAGATGTGCATCCAAAGTCAGACATAGCCCAGCGGGCTGCCCTTCTTTGGACTAGACTGACTCTAGCTGATTTTTAAGGGATTGGGAACAGGCAGACCAGATTTCTGAACCATATTCAGTTTATATGGTAAGCTATGGATAAAATGTGACTTTGGAAGCAAAGTACGTACAGGTCTGTAACAATATCAAAATAAATATCTATTTTGTATTTCGAGTTCAGTATCATTCATATGCTACAACCCCCTAAACACAAGTAAGGTGCTCTATACTGAATGAGCTAACCAGGCGGCTGTCTAACCTCATGCCACTACAGTGCCATTGTTTTAATGAGTGACCAAAACACACTAAGCTTTATCTGTAAATTACAATATATATGAGAAGCAGGAATGGAATAACAAAGTTACAGTAACTGCTGATGTACAACCAAAACAAGTGAAATACATAATGCAATCATCTTAAAAATATTGTCATCTCAGGATCTGAAAAATTCTAAAATTTTTGGTTTGTGCATAAAACTGGAATATTGCTAGGAATTGATACCTTTCTTTGCAATGATCATATCAATTTTTGTTTTGCTTATGCAGGGTTGGCATGATATTTACCAGTGCAGATAAGCCTCTGGCTTATCGGGTGTTTTCATGTTTGAAACAAAGATTCATTATTATACCCCCAGATACAAAGTATATGGGGGCTATGTTGGAGTCAGTTCATAAGTGATTAAGTCCATCCATCTGTAGACAAAATTTGTCCATGCTATTTCATGGCTACCATTTGTGGGATTTCATAAAACTAAAAAGTATCAAGCCTAGTTGTACATATCGTCAGCACATCATACTCAGATAAATTTTCACTAAGTTATGGACCTTTGTTATTTTTCATGAATATTTTTCACAACTTGTAAAGCTTTTCCAGTGACAAAGCTAACATCAAAATAGTAATATAACTGTTCTCAAAATGGTATCTGGTTTTTGTTTGCTCCAACTGTGTCTACTGACTATCATTGACATGGTTACAGTGTCAATGTGGTATCTGAGGGTATCAGCCTCTTCTGTGATAGCTCTTGCAGTGATTTAAAAAAAAATGTTTTTTACTGCCTGTCCCTTTTCAATTGGGAAAAAAGGCACAATAAATCCTAAATTTGGGAAAATATGGTAATGGTTGTTTTGCTTATAAATAAAAATAACTTTTCAGCTGTGGCTGGTGTTTGTTATACATTGTATATATATATATATGAGGTGATGTAAGAGCAATGATTCTTTTATAAAAGGCTGAATACACAAAAACCTGACATAATAAAAAGAAATTCAGTCAGAGGGGGAAAATGAACAAAGTATTGGGAACAAATGTTGATAGTTTGGGGAAAATGGACACTTTTTGATAAGGGGAAACAGACTATATTAGGCAGTAAAATGAACAAAAAAAACCCACTGTCTTATTATTATTATTGGATTCGGAATAAGTTGAGAATTCTGTTTTTGTACACCATGTCTGTTGGTCAATATTTCCCAAAACATGCTTTAATTGGGCGGGCACTCACAGTTTGTTTGCAGCTGTTTACAACTAAATAATAACAGACTATACCTTGTGTTTAGCAACAACATAAGTAACAACTTGATTTGCAAATGTAATCTCTAAAGAATGAATTCTGAAATTACAATTTATATATAATATATTGTAGTCCTCCGACGTTTCTGACAATAATGGTGACTCCGACATGGAAGTGGAAGGGAATGCATCATCCGAACAGTTGGACAATAATGAATCGGTCAAAGCAGAAAATGAAGATAAAATGACTGCAACAAGATTTTCTCATGAAGAAAGCACTTTAGCCACTGAAACTCAGGAACCAGCCCCGAAAATGGCCAAGATGTCTAAAGGAGCCCTGTATAAGCCACCTACAAATGAAGAGATGAACCAGTTAAAAGAAACTGAGAATTTATTCCATTCTTCATTATTCAGAATGCAGGTATGACTTTAATCATGCAGGAAATAGTGAAGAGTCTGTATCCTGTTTGTATTAGATATGTTTTAATATAAATATATATGGACCTTTCTCCGGGAAAACCGGGCTTATTGATGCTCAGAATGTTATATAGGATATTTCCTGTTTAAAGTTGACATCCTCAGTTCTAGCGTCATTAACGCTCTGTCTTTAAAACCTTATTTAAATAAAATGAAAATGAGATAGCATAGAGTCAATCGGTTTTCATTTTCATGGTTCTAAATTTATAAATGTCTGAGGAAACAGAAAATGTGAAAACTTGAAAATCGAAAGAAAATTCATTAAACCCTGTTTTCCTGGAGATCAGTCCATATGTAAATAATAAACCTTTTTACCGATCCTTGTTTCCACTGTTAGAAGAATTGCAGTTATAAAATATCAGATCATAAATTGAACCATCCTGGCTGATGTGGAACGTTAGTCACTTTCTTGGTTTTATTGGGTGCATTTATTATACAAGTATCGTTACCTAAGTTAATGCCCGGGTAGTTGAGGAACCCTATAACATTTAAGGTCAGTTCATTACATACTGTTTCACCTCAGTTCAAACATGACATTTATGTTTATACTGTTACAATTTTTAGTGCATAATTTTTGACAAACATTTCTTGTTTATTTATAATTTGTTATGGTCATGCAAGTTTTTCAACTATAAATGTGCAGCACAAAATTATTTTTTCCCACTCAGACACCTAAAAAAGTGTTAAGTAGGCGCCATATTCAGAGTTATGGTTATACCTAACAAACACCTTTTTAAGGATGGCCTAACCTGACTAGTGCTCAGGATGCTGCATGCTAAGTCTGACATATATGTCAACATGTTTTTCCTTCTTTTTGTAGATTACAGAGCTTTTGTCTGAAGTTTGCCTCAAAACTAGAAGAAGACAAGATATGGAAACAGCCATTTCAACTGTTAAACAGATGGTTATGACCATGAAACAAGGGGAAAAGTTCGAGGTACTGCTGAATTTAAGCTTCATTGACAGAAAAAATTTAAACATCACATTAACTTATATTTTGAAGTACAGTATAAAACCTCAATAATAAGACCACCCTTGTGACCCTTGAAAACTGGTCTTAATAATGAGGTGGTCTTAATGTTGAGTTGAAAATAGAGCAAAATAGTGAACATGGACTTGGAAATTGTGTTCCTAATTTTGAGGTAGTCTTTTAGTGAGGTTTTACTGTAGATCATAATTGTCCAAAGTGGAGATGGACACTGTACACATCTCCGGGAGCTTATCTAATGAAATACATCTTTATTTTCAATTGCCATTAACTGAGAAAAAGTGAATTATGATTGATTAGTTGAAGATTGGTTATAAATGGAACCATTATACTGATAGATGGGAGGTTCATATATTTCTATAGCTTCCAATATCATAGTTTTTCCCACTGTTAGGGTCTTGATTAACATAGTTTTTCCCACTGTTAGGGGCTTGAATATCATAGTTTTTCCCACTTTTAGTGGCTTGAATATCATATTTTTTCCCACTGTTAGGGGCTTGAATGTCATAGTTGTTCCCACTGTTAGGGGCTTGAATGTCATAGTTGTTCCCACTGTTAGGGGCTTGAATGTAAAACATGTACATAATTCATTACCCTTTATTGGTACAAACATGTTAAATACAGATCAGTGCCATGAGATATGTATGGTCAATGTTTCTGGTTTATGACTGAAACAATAGGCAATACTGTGGGTTTTTGACTCAGAATAAGAAAAAAACATAATACTTTTCAGAGAGGGGAATGGGACCCAATTTTGGCCCAAGATAAGCCTGATAAAACCTACTGAATATTATGAACACTCCGTACTGATTTGACAGCCCTGATTTAACAGTACTGATATAGCAGCATTGATTGGAAAGCACTGATTTGACAAACACTGATTTGGCATTACTAATATGACAGCACTATTTGGACGACACTTATTTGATGGCATTGATTGGATGACACTGATATGATGGTACTGATTGGACGGCACTAATTGGACGACATTTATTTGATGGCATTAAGTGGATGACAGTGATTGGATGGCACTGAATCACTGATTTGGCAGTTCTGATATGACAGTGTATTTACTCTTTCAGCTCCGATGGCACTGAATCACTGATTTGGCAGTTCTGATATGACAGTGTATTTACTCTTTCAGCTCCGATGGCACTGAATCACTGATTTGGCAGTTCTGATATGACAGTGTATTTACTCTTTCAGCTCCAGGATACCTCATGGTTAGATAAAAGTGGAATTGCTATTCCTTTTCTTCTTCAACCTGCTGAAGTTAAAGGTAGTTTCCAATTTATGCCACCAACTGATGTCAAGGTCACTGGTAGTTTTCTCTCACAGACATGTATAAAACCACATACAACAGCTGATCTGCTTGTCATAATGCCAAAGGTAACTTGCATAAAACAGTAAAATTGTATGCAGAGGGTTTGGTCAAGTAAATATTTTTTTGGCAGTAGATTGTCAAATTGAAAAAAATGTATCAACACAATTCATGAATTACAACTTCATATTTCTAGTTGTAATGTCTCTTACGATATTGCAGATATTTTATGAATGGTAAATTCATTGTAAACAATGATCTGGACTTCGGTTTTATTTTGTTTCTTTTCCAATTGGGAATTTTCATGAACTGATACTTTGAGTAATAAAAGTGTTTATATAATTGACTAACTGAAATTGTGTTGAAGTGTGGCATCAAACGCCCATAAATAAATTTCAAAACCCACAAGATTTTGTCATTCCGAATATTGTAGTCCACTTCACTTTAGTTTCCATGGTTTGAACATATTATGTTGTATGGTTTTCAGACTTGTATAGATTCAAAAGACTACATGAATCAACGCTACTTGAGGAAACGAGCATTATATCTCTGTGTTATTGCAAACCAAATGTTGAAGAACGACACATTTGCGGACATCAAATTTAGCTACTTACATGGAAATCATTTAAAGCCAACTCTACTTGCTTCTGTGAAAGGTAAACACTGCTTCAATGCTGGTACAAATTGTATTACATCATATTTATATATTACTTAGGAGTGCTCTTAATGGCCATGTCTGTTTCGATACATCAAGTCAGATTTATTACTGATAAATCTGTGTATCAATATTGGTAGATAGAATCCTTACTGGTATTTATCCCAGTGCTGCTACACAAACACTGTTTTAACAACCCAAAATGCTATCAAACTTTATTTTAATGGAGCCACTCAAAAGAAAGAGCACATTCAATTCGCAACGATGATGACTGGATTGTGTACCAATGTACTGGGAGAGTCGATGAAGACAACAGGGTATAAATTAGGCATAGTTATCCAGTAACAACCGTTTAGTAATCAACCAGATTTGTTCAATTGTATCAATTTTTCAAAATCAGTAACAATTGATTATAACATATCGGTATTATTTCTACATATAACACATTCATCTTGGGTAGCAGATGAACCCTATTGATTTTGGGGTCAAAGGTCAAGGTCACAGGGGGCCATATTGTTTTACAAACATCTCTTGTTCCTTTTTAAATAGTTACCAGTATTTTTATCTTTAAGTGTCTGGAAGAAAAAATGTTCCTGTTACCATACAAGTAGTGCCCGAGGAAGGCGCATTTAAACAGAACAGATTCCACGTGCAGAAGAACAGTGTACGCCCCCAGTGGTACAACGGCTGTGAGGACGGGAACAGTAACTCGGAACAAGGTTCTTGTCTTTAGTTGCTTTAGTGCTGACTGTTTTTAATCGATATCGTAACATTGAGTGTCTTGAATCTTCATCATATGCAGCAATTAAAATACATCAAAACCTTATTTAAAAACGACCTCAAAAATTGTCACATTGTCTTTTTTATGAATAAATTGAGTTTAACAGTTCCCTTCAGTATAATATTATAGCTACATTGATCTTGATATACATGTAGTAAGAATGGTATTGCTGATGTGTTAAATATTTTGTTCTTTGCTAGAATATCTCTGACTTATTGCATATATGTTCGTACAGAACTGACTAAGTCTACATTAAGCAAATATTTTAACTATTTCTACCATGTTTATCTAAATTTCTTGCAATTTTGTTTACTGTTAAACTGTCAATATTAAATTTGTTACAAAATGTGATTAACATTGCAGGGGTGCCTACACCATTTTATAATTGTTCTGTGCTAGAAGATTTGATATGGTCCTCTTCAGTAGAGCACATGGAGAAACTACTCTCTAGTTCCCAAGGATTGAAGGAAGGAATAGTCCTACTGAAGATCTGGTTAAAGCAAAGAGACTTTGATAAGGTAAGAAGAATTCAGACATAGAAGGTTTTGGCTCTAGTGGCACAGATTTGCAGATTCCTGCAACTCCATCAAAAAATCACAGAACTGTCTATTTAAGTTAAACTTACTGGCATCAGGGTAACAATGTAAACAGAAATATACTTCATAACACTGGTGATATTCACACTTCATAATAATCATCTCTACTAGGAAAGTCATTATTTCACGAATTCAAGTTCACAAATTCATAATCTCAGTTTATAACTAGAGTTCTTTAGTTACAAAGAAAGTTAATTGTTTTATTTATTGCAAAATCTGTCAAATGCAGTGATAAAAAATAGCTTCATAGACAAGAATGTCATTCCTTGCCAAATTTGTAAAAAAAATTACATACATTAATTTTATAAGATATGGAATGCCCCTTTAATCAGTAGTTGACAGATTTGTTGATTTATCTTTCAGGGCTTTGGTGGATTCAGCAGTCATGTATTGACAATGTTTGTTATATACTTATTGTCTGCGAATAAACTGAATTCTCTGATGAGTAGTTACCAAGTGTTCAGAAATACTTTGTTAAGACTTTGTAAGTATCTGCAGCATTTTATATAGGTCACTATTGGGTCCCATTCCCTTTAGTAAAGCATATATTTTCTGCTATTCTGTGTCAAATTCCCTTTTCATAGCATTTGTAGATATTGTCAGTCAGTAATTTACATATTATGCGCATTCTACAGGTTATGAATACAAGGTTTGGAACACAAGTTTAATCTTAATAATGTTTTGTTTCCCATTTCACCCCTGGCACTCTATTTTCCCCCTCTAAATGGGCCCTAAATAGGAACATCAGTAGAAAATAAGAGATCACCAACAGTATGTTTTTTGTCTTTTACCCCCAGCCCCCTAGCAACAGACCTCCCCCCCCCTGGGAGATTTCATGGAATTACCCTAATGTACTGACAGGGGTGCGGAATTCATATGCCCGACTTGTCCGACTCGGGACTTTTTGCCAGCGGACAAGTAGATTTTACCGTAGCATTTGTCCGCGGGCAAGTGAATTTCAGAGCCAGAAAAAATGAAAAAGGCCGAATTTCTAATCTTAACAAATCGCGAGCGTTAAATTTATTACCAGTTTTGCGTAAATCACGTTTACAATGTGTAAATACACTCTCGTAGCACAAACTTGAGGCCTCTCGCCGGAAGCACTTGCTATCGGAAAAATAAGCTCTCTGATTGGCCGTATCGAGGCAACCAAGCGGTGCTTTGGTAAATATGATGTTACGTAGAAATAGCTGCGTTGCAAAGTTGTTTCGGCACGAAATGGACAAATTTGTTGTTAGATCAGGTGGTTCAAAGCTGCCTGACGCATCCAAAGAACCAGATAAACGTAAATCAAAAGCACAGAGAGACAAAGAATATGATCGCAAGCGCACGCGTGTGTTTAAGGATAGCTGGTTTGCGGACTTTAACTGGCTCCGAAAGGACGATAATTCGGATACGCTTTATTGTCATGTATGCAGAATGTTCCCGCAAAGTGCGGATACGACCTCAGCTCTATATATAGGGAAATCTACTGACACCTTACTAAGAAAGGACACTCTTACATCCCATCAACTTTCGTCAAAACATGTGTCATGCGTGTCCAAGTACGAGTTTAAGCAAAAGCCCAATAAACAAGGACCCATTGAAAAATCTATATCCAAAGTGGAAATGCATGAAATCGAAAGGTACAAGAAGCTGTTTAATACCGCTTATGCTGTAATAAAACACAATCGACCATACACTGACTATACATTTCTCTGTGAAGTACAAAAGAAAAATGGGACTGATTTAGGAAATGACCACTTGTCAAGAGATACCTGTGTGGTGTTCCAGAATTCTATTTCCAATGTTCTCTTAAATGAAACAAAAGCAAACTTGAAAAATGTGAGATACTTTTCTGTCATGAGTGACTCAAGCACTGACTCTTCTGTTATTGACCAGGAAGGCATTTTGTTACGCTATGTACACCCTGAAACCTATGAACCAGTCACGTCAATTGCCAGTATTGAGAATCTAGAAAATGCATGCGCCGACGGTGTTGTTGATGCTATCAAAAGGGGTCTATCGAAGTGTGATATTGATATTGATAACTTGTCTAATCAAAATTCAAAATTGGTGTGTGTTAATCTGGATGGAGCTGCAGTCAATTTAGGTGCAAAGAATGGTGTTGCCAAAAAACTCAGTGATGCAGTTGATAACAATGTTGTTGTTACTCATTGTGTAGCACATAAACTTGAGTTAGGAGTCTTAGATGCAGTTAAGCAAGTTGGGTATTTGAAAAAATTTGAAGACACTCTAAAGAGAATCTGTAAATTCTATTCATTTTCTCCCAAGAGGAGAGAACAATTGAAGAGGCTTGCTTCTTTTCTTGATGCAAATTTAAAAATGCACACAGAAATCAAAGCAATTAGGTGGGTTTCTTCCAAGCTTCGTGCATTAGAAGCAGTATGTCAGGATATCAGTGTAACAGTTACAGTTAGTAGTTAAGATTCATCATCTATGTTAACAATGACGTTAAATAAAGCCTTTCTAACACCTGATACAATGTTCCTGTTTTTTTTCACTATTTATTTGGGCAAGTGAACTTTGGCTGTGGACAAGTAGAAAATTCAGTCCAACTTGTCCGTGGGCAAGTGGAAAGAATAAAAAATTCCACACCCCTGACTGGCATCTGTATTGTACAGTCAGACCTTGTTTATTCGACAACAATCTATTCTATTCTATCATCTTAAATATATCAGGTCCTGTTTTATCTTCTTGAAATGGGATATTCGAAACCATGTATAATTCGAAATATGATTTTGGACCAGATGTATTGGAATGAATGATGTCCAACTTTATTTATTAATTTTGAAAAAAGAATGCTAGCATTATAGTATGGTCAGAGGCCAGAAGACCTTTCCCTGATCCAAACTGCTGTATGTTAAAAATTTTTTGTACATTTTCAGCTGAAACAAACATGGCAGATTCGGGTATTTCCATGTGTTCAGTGACTGATGATGTTAATATGCCAACATTACACAACTTCCATGAGCAGTTTGATGTTGTAATTGTAGATTCCACTGGATACTTTAATTACTGTTACACAGTTCAAAAAACTGTTTACAACAGGGTAAGATGCTTTATACTATTGATAATGAATCAGAATGGCTATTTTGATATTCAAATATTTGGCCTAGCTTTTGCACAAATATTTGAACTTTAGATTGGTTTCTTTAAAATGATGTTGACTCTTTGCTTATAGTATATATATGTTTTGTGTATACATGTACTAGTTCATTCTGAAGATCTGTTACCAGCAGAAGAAACTTCAGTGTTGCATATTTTCATTCTTTATTATGAAAGTGAAACAGATTTCCAATGTCTATTTATCTGTCTGTATTCAATCTCATTAGACCCATAAGTCTCATTTTATGTAGGGGTTCAAATGAACGTAGTAAGAATAATTCGAGCTGAACATGAAGACAGTTGTAGAGTTAAAAGTGCTAACTGGTTGATGTCATTATTTTGATGATGATAATAAACAGGGTTTGTTTAATGTTATGTTTTAAGTTTATGTCCTTTTAAAAGGAACCAATCAACATGTAAACACCGAGCAAATTCTTGATTTGAGCGTTGCCATGGGATTAACAACCTTTAATGTAAGTGACGTCATTTCAAGAAAGCGCAATGTCACTATTTGCAAGCAGGAAACAATATTTACTCCATATGATCACTTCGTTTTCATATTGCCATATGGTGCAGATATTGCTTACTGTCAGTACATGGTGAAATGACATCACTTAAAGAATAGGTTGGAAATCGTACAGTGGTGCTCATTTATGACTGGGCTAAAGTGTCATCACCAGCAAAATATTACTCTCTCGATCCTGGAATATACAACATGACATAACACCCATAGAAATCATTTTCATGCATAATATTTTATTCAATTCAATGATGACCATTACTAAATAGTTACTTCCTTCGTTTATACATTTATTGATCTTATGATTTTTTTTGTCCTGTGAGGGAAGCACATAGTATTTTTTTAATGGATATTTTGTGAGTGAAAATGCTCACAAATTGTCGATTTTATGCCCTAATGTATACATACTTGTGATCCTGATGTTGATAATGTCATATTTTATGTACCAGGTGAAACATGAAGCAACATTTGCTATGAGTATACTTGATGATCGTCACATTGACAGTTTTGAGAAGCTCTTCATGAAGAATGTGGCATTTACTCAGAAATTTGATAATGTGTTTCAGTAAGTATGAAATTTGCAGTCTTTTATGAACTATGGAATTATGAATACAACTGGTCTTGCCTAAAATATTCACATATGAATACATAAGCTATTGTGATCCCTTTCCAATTCTGATTTCTCATTCCCTTGACTGCCCGTCAATAGAACGGGACATAGTATAAATTTCAAGTGCGACAGGAGGGCTTGCGGTTCGACGGGCGGGTGGTGTCCATTAAGTTGTCTGATCAATTACTTTAGAAGCATTTGTCCAATCATCAACAAATTAGATCTTGTTTTAACTCAGAGCTCTGACTTAGGATGGGTGTATGTTTCGACAGTTTGCCACTGGTGCTAAACGTTGGGAAGGCAAATATGTCATCCTTGATTTGACAGAATACAATTTTCTGTTGCTTACCAGTGAAAATGTTCTAGGTCAAAAATAATGTTGCATAAATGTCTGAAGTCAAGATTGTCCATCCGGAGTCTGGTTGGTTGCCATTGCAACTTGATAAATGAAGATATCATTGTTTTGATGTTTATAAATATGTGTTTTATTACTTTGCTATGTATTTCAGTTATAATCATTATATGGAAAAAATGTAAACTGTACTAGTAACAACGTTATTTAATAACATGTAACAGATGTAGTGCACAGTATGTTGGTGAAACTAACCAACAAACTTCACGGCATATGAATAGCCATAGATTTGATATTAACAAATTTTGTTGATCCTAATTTTTCACCTAATGTAGTTATTGATTTTAATAGTATGGACCACAGATATTCAGATTTTAGTTTTATGCCTTTTGACTGTACAAGTATTTAAATGGATAGACCATTAAAGAAACTTTTTGGATGCATAAACTAGGTACCATGTCATTTATCCAAAGGGGCTAAATACAAAAACTATATGTATAATGTACAGAAGCAATTTTTAATTTACTGTGCTTTCTCCATTAAAATATTTATGCTGTTTAAAACATAATTTAAATGCATAAAAGTTGTTACTGGTAGACTTGTTATTGTTTAGTTATAATCATTGAAATGAATGTTTATCTGTTGTACAGTATCAGTTTCAACAAAGAGTTAGAGGGGGCTGTAAAGAAACTTGGTGTATCAGATAAGCTTATAGACTATGGTGGACATACAATGCATACCTGTTTATCAGCTATTGTTGACAAGCTGGAGACAGCTTTGTCTCAGAGAGTGGATTTAATACAAATCACATGCCAGGAACCAGCTACAGTAAGTTTAATGCAATGTTTGGTTCCCATAATATGTCTTAATAAAACTATGTCATCTTTAAGAATTATTTTATCAAAATAACAATCAGCTTGAATTAAAATAGGTAATATATGCACAAACATATTTATATTGGTAATTAAACAAATCATACTTGGGGAGAGGTATAAAAATTACAATTAAAGTCATTTTCACAGACTTGTCTTTACCTATGAAACACACTGCAGTAACATCACGAGCTTGTCTCCTCACAAAACATTGCCTGTTGGCCTCACAACATTTATGTTGAATTTTTGTTGAGACAAACTATTTTCTATGCTCGCGAAAAATGTGCAAATATGCGATCTATAACTCTAAACAATGATGTATGTTCCTATAAAACTTCATAAATATTGGCATACATTGAATCAGTGTTGAAATTTCCACTCTTGGAAGATTGGTCTATGTAAAAGCCATCTTAGACCGTAAGCTTGTACGTTTTATATTTTACTTCTCATTCTTCTCATGAATGTATTTCAGTGGGATGTAATAGAGACTCCTCCTTCAAATGAGTCCGGTAGACTGACTGTTGGTTTAATGTTGAATCCAGAGTATGCATTTAATATCCTAGATAGAGGTCCGTCAGCTGACAGTCCTGAGGTTAGTATAAATTATATACACTTTTAGATAAATACCCGTCTGCTAATAGCTTGTGGTAATCATGCATGATGTGTTTAAGATAGAAGCAGGCTGTCAAGTGGGCCTTACTCATACTTTTCCCTACTTTTTTACTTGAAAATAACCTACTAACCATACTTTTCTTCAAATCTTAGGTGTTTACACAAACTATTTATTTCACCTGCATTATGCATAGAGGTCTAATCATGATGCATGTACAGTGAGGTAAATTTTTACCAAAGATAAGAAAACATCGCTACTTTGTCTACTTTTAAGCAGTAAAATCCCTATTTTTGCTTTAAATGGTTGAAAAAGTTGACTTGACAGCCTGAAGAGGGTCTTCTGTTAGACTTCGAGTTATTGAAATCAGGAAGTCGTCTGCTAATAATTATACAGAATTTCTTGATGGAAGGCCATCTGTTGATCATGTTAATGCTGTGCAGTTGTATATCAATGGCTCAGCACTTTACTATTGTTAAAATAGTATGATACAAGGAATCGCAGTGGTATTATCTTATATGTATTAATTATTGTTGTTCAACAACCATCAAAGTACAACAAAATTGGTTGTTATGAGAACTTAATTAATAATAACTGTTTTAACAATGTATTCTGTCCGATTGAGTGCGCGTCTAAATTTAACTTAACCATCACAATCTCTACAAGAATCGAGTTCATGTAACGTCGTTGCTAAGTGACTTTAGTTGTTTGTGATCGGCAAGATTTTACATTTCGACATCCCGGGAAGAAATATACGAGATGTAATGTTTGTGCCGAATCGCCCGCTTTTATATCTACTTGAAAGGTCGCCATGTCAATAAACTTCATCTACTCACTGAGTGAATGAAACTAGCCATAAACATCGAAATATAACTATGTGTTCAAAACTTATGTTCTGAATGTGACCATCAAAGTGTGTAAACACGTACTTAGTTTCGTATGTAATCCTTATTAACACACTCTGTAAAATCATTGCATTATGAAAAAAATACATTTATTACTGTCCGCCTGTTTCAAATTTGCTCTTCAAATGTATTTGAGCAATATTCTGGTTACTGCATTAATGACGTCACGCCATGTGCAGATTCGTGTTACTGTGATGAGTATATATTTATAGACTGAAAGCTGTGTGTAAATGAGTGCGTCTGTGTTTTGCCTTTTAGTTTCTCTCGTTTCTTGTGATAGTAAATACTTTACATGTAGTTTGTTTATGCACAGTAAGACCTCAACTTGATTGATCTATTGTTTTCCTGTTATTGTCTCAGGCTGAGGAATTTAGGAAGTTTTGGGGAAACAAATCCGAGCTAAGACGGTTTCAAGATGGCGGCATTTGTGAGGCAGTGTTGTGGCTGGAGAAGGCTAGTTATGCTCAGAAACAAGTCGTTTGTGAAAACATAGTTAAATATACATTACTCAGGTGAGACCAAAGTCTGGTAAATTGCTTTCCAGGTTTTTGCTGAAAAGAATTCCTCAGAATGAGGAAATAACCCAGTATCAAAGACATCATTTGAAATGATTCCTGATTTTCTCTCCTTAATTTATGGCCAACATGAGTTTTTTTTAGAATTTTTATCTTGATGCTTTAAATTTATGGTGTTGGGTTTTAAATTTGAGTCTGGGGACCAGTCTCAAAACGCAAGCCACTGATTGGTTGGTTCTGATCTGTATTAATGTACACCTCTGGCAAGGCTGCTTTCTGACACTGTTCTCAGAATTTACTTAGTTATCCTTGGTGCTAAGTTTCATAATGACTGAACACCGTTGCTTGAGTTAAGAATTGAATATTTATCTATGTTTTCAGACATGCTGATATAAAAGGTAAAAATATTCACTACTTCGGAAAACAGACGGATGCCATTTTGACTCTGCCCCCTGCAATGAACTGTTCAAAGAAGGAGAGTTATAGTACTGGAGAGGAAGTAAACTCAGACATTATACATGTGTATGATGATTTATGCAAAATGTTACGGAAGCTTGCTGATTTGCCTCTGACTATAAACTCCATCCAGGGTGTATCAGAATGCTTTAGGTGCACTGAGGTAATGTATAACATTGCTTATGTAGATGATTGATACAAAGATGGAATCGTTTATACTGGATTCATATACACGTTTATTATATTATAAGTTATTATATTACTTTATGTTGATGGGTTGACTCATTTATTTTCACTAAGTAAATTGATTGATTTTCTATTCATAGATATATAGTTATTTTGGTTTCATACATATCTAGTAGATTGATTCATATGTTTTCAATTCTCAGTGACCAAAAGGTCTTGAGCCATTTAACTCCATCATCTGCGCCATAGTAACCAACGTAGCAAGCAGCTGAAGAATACTTAATACAGTAAAACCTCAATAAAAATACCACATTTGGGACCCTTGCAAACTGGTCTTCATATTGAGGTGGTCTTAGTATTCTAATTGAGATGTTTTTTCAGTGAGGTTTTACTGTACTTTAATTGTGAGGTGAAAGTCAAAGTAGTCTTAACTGCGTATCAACAGAAGAAGTAGATCTACCAATTTCTTTTACACTTCCATTTAACTGTCAACTTGTCTTGAGCTAAAGTGTAAATACAAAGAATGAAAATTTGAGTTTTTGTAAAAAATAGATTGTTTACATCAAAGAAGGTTGTTTATTTACCAGGTGTAAACCAACAGGGTAGAAACATTGTTTTTATAGACTTAAAATTGCTATAAAATATTCTCAGACTGAAAGTCCGATACTATTTCGAGGTGTTGGTGCCAGAACCAGCTATCTCCATATAGATTTATAAAGGAGATGGTAGATTCTGGCTCTAACTCTTCAGATTTTATATTTGAGATACATGTTTATATTTTCAGGTCTTTCCACCTTTACCCTGTACATTTCAACATCAGGAAAAGACAAAAATACTTCATGGGGTTAAACGATATGTTCCAACGGCAAACAACGCTTGCCCATTGTATACCCCGACATTGAAAGGTACGAGTTTTAATTAAGAATACCATTAACAAAAATGCACAATCAAATATTTAAGCAAATTTTTGAATAAAAGTCGTATGAAATATATGCATACTTGCATTTTGTAATATTAAATATATAATTGATTTGTTTGTAATAGATGGCTTTTCAACATCTGAGGTGAAGCAGTTTTAGCTCTGATATCCAATATGCAGCTCATGTTTTAGTATAACCAGTGTTCCCACCATTTCTCTATGAATTGGGCATTTTTGGTCAAATTGGGAATCTTTGTAATGTGTCCATACTTTTGCATTGGGATACACAGGACTTGACAGAAGAGGATTCATGACAGGCGGGAATTTGACTGCCAAATGATTCCTTGACCCAAACCGAGAAATAGACTTGGGTCGGATTGTTAGTAGGTCCTAAGTGGGGAATTAGGCATTTTCTACCATAGGGATTTGGACAACATGTTTGGCTCTAGGTTGGGACTTAAACCCCAAAAAAGACAAATTGTCAGGCCGTCGCTGTCCCCTGAGACAAAATATTAATTGGTGCATAACTGTAGAATGCTAACTAACATATGTCTCAGATAACATATGTCTGTCAAACTTCTTAGGAGAATTGCCTATGGTCATTAGATGACCCATTTGTTTGGAGGTCAGTAGGTCCAGTATAAAGGTCACAGTGACCTTGAGACTGAATGATCATTAGTTTAATGAATTTGTCATTAAAAGTTCATGTAATTCAGTTGAATCATTGTTATTCATGTATCGCCCTCTATCGCCACCAGTTAATATTACTGCAGTAATTTAAATATTATACCCCCATTACCTTCAGCAGGGTATTACTGTTGACGCACTGGCTAGTCTGTATTTTAATTACAGCACTTTTGTGTATTGCAGTTGTGTGTATGTTGGAACCCAGCGGTAAATGGCCAAGTGATACCGATGCAATGAAAAGGCTGAAGGCCGCTTTTCACATTCAAGTAGCAGACGCTTTGAAGAACCAGTTCAATTTACCAGTGCGTGCCACGCCCAGATATGTGGAGGTTTTGAAGGTCTGTTTGGCAAACTTAGTTTTTAGTTAAATGTTTGATTTCTGAAAAATCGATTCTTGTTGAAGAAAATATTTTGTTTTAAAAATGCTGTACTCTGGTGTATCTGAGTGAAGACAAAATGTCTTCTTTGCACGAATGCGAAAAAATTGTCTTGATTTCATATGAACAGATCTCGATAGATTAACTGAGTTGTGTTTTATGTCATGTAAGAACATTAAAGGGCATTTTTTATTACTGTCGCCTTGCATTGCTAAATGATAATTTAGTTACTATTTAAATTTGCAACAAACTCATGATGGGAATTTTTATGTTATGCATATTGTGAATTACAGGTGCTACGCCCTCAAGGTTTAAATGTTTTCATTTGATTATGAATAAATTTACAGGATAACTATGTATTCCGAATCACTTTGGCATATACTGGAGAAATTGGAATGTTGAAAACAGTGCATAGCAGTGATGGCAAACTTTTGAAAAGAGATACAGAAGAAGCATCGAAACTGGAACGAGAAATTGTTGCACTTCCTCGTCTTACAAGCACACTTCATGGGTATGTGTAGTTGTCTGCTATGTTCAGTTTGTGTTGACGTCTGCTGTGTTACAAGCACACTTCATGGGTATGTGTAGTTGTCTGCTATGTTCAGTTTGTGTTGACGTCTGCTGTACAAGCACACTTCATGGGTATGTGTAGTTGTCTGCTATGTTCAGTTTGTGTTGACGTCTGCTGTGTTACAAGCACACTTCATGGGTATGTGTAGTTGTCTGCTATGTTCAGTTTGTGTTGACGTCTGCTGTGTTACAAGCACACTTCATGGGTATGTGTAGTTGTCTGCTATGTTCAGTTTTTTTGACGTCTGCTATGTTACAAGCACACTTCATGGGTATGTGTAGTTGTCTGTTAAGTAAAATTTGTGTTGACGTCTGCTGTGTTACAAGCACACTTCATGGGTATGTGTAGTTGTCTGCTATGTTCAGTTTGTGTTGACGTCTGCTGTTTTACAAGCACACTTCATGGGTATGTGTAGTTGTCTGCTATGTTCAGTTTGTGTTGACGTCTGCTGTTTTACAAGCACACTTCATGGGTATGTGTAGTTGTCTGCTATGTTCAGTTTGTGTTGACGTCTGCTGTGTTTGATTTGTGTTGTCATCAGCCATGATTTGTGTTGTCATCAGCTATGATTTGTGTTGTCATCAGCTATGATTTGTGTTGTTATCAGCTATGATTTGTGTTATGATTTGTGTTGTCATCAGCTATGATTTGTGGTGTCATCAGCTATGATTTGTGGTGTCATCAGCTATGATTTGTGGTGTCATCAGCTATGATTTGTGTTATGATTTGTGTTGTCATCAGCTATGATTTGTGTTGTCATCAGCTATGATTTGTGTTGTCATCAGCTATGATTTGTGGTGTCATCAGCTATGATTTGTGTTGTCATCAGCTATGATTTGTGTTGTGATCAGCTATGATTTGTGGTGTCATCAGCTATGATTTGTGGTGTCATCAGCTATGATTTGTGGTGTCATCAGCTATGATTTGTGGTGTCATCAGCTATGATTTGTGTTGTCATCAGCTATGATTTGTGTTATGATTTGTGTTGTCATCAGTTATGATTTGTGTTGTGATCAGCTATGATTTGTGTTATGATTTGTGTTGTCATCAGTTATGATTTGTGTTGTGATCAGCTATGATTTGTGTTATGATTTGTGTTGTCATCAGCCATGATTTGTGTTGTGATCAGCTATGATTTGTGTTATGATTTGTGTTGTCATCAGTTATGATTTGTGTTGTGATCAGCTATGATTTGTGTTATGATTTGTGTTGTCATCAGCTATGATTTGTGTTGTGATCAGCTATGATTTGTGTTATGATTTGTGTTGTCATCAGCCATGATTTGCGTTGTCATCAGTTATGATTTGTGTTGTGATCAGCTATGATTTGTGTCATGATTTGCGTTGTCATCAGCTATGATTTGTGTTGTCATCAGCTATGATTTGTGTTGTCATCAGCTATGATTTGTGGTGTCATCAGCTATGATTTGTGTTGTCATCAGCTATGATTTGTGTTGTCATCAGCTATGATTTGTGGTGTCATCAGCTATGATTTGTGTTTTCATCAGCTATGATTTGTGTTGTCATCAGCTATGATTTGTGGTGTCATCAGCTATGATTTGTGTTGTCATCAGCTATGATTTGTGTTGTGATCAGCTATGATTTGTGTTATGATTTGTGTTGTGATCAGCTATGATTTGTGTTATGATTTGCGTTGTCATCAGTTATGATTTGTGTTGTGATCAGCTATGATTTGTGTTATGATTTGTGTTGTCATCAGCCATGATTTGCGTTGTCATCAGTTATGATTTGTGTTGTGATCAGCTATGATTTGTGTTATGATTTGTGTTGTCATCAGCCATGATTTGCGTTGTCATCAGTTATGATTTGTGTTGTGATCAGCTATGATTTGTGTCATGATTTGCGTTGTCATCAGCTATGATTTGTGTTATGATTTGTGTTGTCATCAGCTATGATTTGTGTTGTCATCAGCTATGATTTGTGGTGTCATCAGCTATGATTTGTGTTGTCATCAGCTATGATTTGTGTTGTCATCAGCTATGATTTGTGGTGTCATCAGCTATGATTTGTGTTTTCATCAGCTATGATTTGTGTTGTCATCAGCTATGATTTGTGGTGTCATCAGCTATGATTTGTGTTGTCATCAGCTATGATTTGTGTTGTCATCAGCTATGATTTGTGTTGTCATCAGCTATGATTTGTGGTGTCATCAGCTATGATTTGTGTTTTCATCAGCTATGATTTGTGTGTAACTAGTTTCCTAGGGCTCCCGATAAGAGCTAGCCAGTTCTTTCGCTTGCATCCAACATTTTCCTGACATAGATAACATGTACAGTGAATCACTTCAGATATATTATCTTCATATAAATCATCCCTGACCTATTGTATAAGTGATAAATTTTGCAACATAGAAATGTTTTCAAATTTCGCATATTCAAGAGTCCTAAAAATATCAGCTTGCACAATTTTCATTGTACCCGGAAGTACATTGTTATTTACTTTACTATTAAACGTAACAATACTTCTGTTGGTCGATGCAGAAACATTTCTGCTTGTGAAACATCTAAAATCAATCATTCTAAAGTATTGGATTTACCAATATTCACTTATATAGGATATTCCCACCCAAGTAGTAACTGAACTGGGCTGCTTAGAGCAGATTTGGAACTCTACCTTAAGGGACATGATCAACATGGTATTTTAACAAAATATTCTGTGTTATTGCAGTCTTCAACAGCAGCACCCTTCATACAGCACTTCTGCGAGACTTGCGAAACGATGGATATCGGCACATATGCTGGGGGATTACATTGAACCAATCGCTATTGAATTACTTGTTGCGTCTTTGTACCTATCTCCAGCTCCGTTTCAGCCGCCAAGGTAACTGTTGCTATAGCAACCAATTATAGATTTACCAGGTTTTTCTCATTGTGGCATGTTCTGCTGCAATAACCAAATTTGTATAATTAGATCTCAATTTGAGCGCTGCTATGGGCTTTACAACCTCTTCTGTGAGTGACGTCATTTCAAAAACACGCAACATATGATGTCACTACATGTATTTGCAAGCAGGAAACAATACTAACTCCATATGGTCACTTCGTTTTCATACTGCAATAGGGGGCAAATATTGCTTTCTATCAGTACATGGTGATGTCAACATGTGACATTTTCTGGAAATGACGTCAATTAAAGAAGAGATTGGAAATCACACACTGGTGCTCATTTTGGTTTTACTTTGTACATTAAGGTTAGATTGTAGTTGAATATTGTTATGTACATGGATTATGGAACCAGTTAGTAAATTATGCACTTGTATTCACACTTCATGGGATACTAACTAGTACTTGTGTCTAATGCAAGGATTGTACTGCACCGGAATCTCACCCAGGGCACGAATCAAACCTAATGCATCTGGACCAGGAGTCCGGTGCTCTGCCCCTAGACCAGTATGTCTCTTGTTGAAAGTAGACTATAATTTGGCTCATGAAGGTAGACTATAATTTGACTCATGAAGGTAGACCATAATTTGACTCATGAAGGTAGACCATAATTTGGCTCATGAAGGTAGACCATAATTTGACTCATGAAGGTAGACCATAATTTGACTCATGAAGGTAGACCATAATTTGACTCATGAAGGTAGACCATAATTTGACTCATGAAAGTAGACTATAATTTGACTCATGACGGTAGACCATAATTTGACTCATGAAGGTAGACTATAATTTGGCTCATGAAGGTAGACAATATTTTGGCTTATGAAGGTAGACTATAATTTGGCACATGAAGTTGGACTATAATTTGACTCATGAATGTAGACTATAATTTGACCCATGATGGTAGACTATAATTTGACCCATGATGGTAGACTATAATTTGACCCATTAAGGTAGACTATAATTTGGCCCATGAAGGTAGACTATAATTTGGCCCATGAAGGTAGACCATAATTTGGCTCTTGAAGGTAGACTGTGATTGGCCCATGAAGGTAGACTGTGATTGGCTCATGAAGGTAGACTATGATTTGGCCCATGAAGGTAGACTATAATTTGGCCCATGAAAGTTGACTATAATTTGGCCCATGAAAATTGACTATAATTTGACCCATTAAGGTAGACTATAATTTGGCCCATGAAGGTAGACTATAATTTGGCCCATGAAGGTAGACCATAATTTGGCTCTTGAAGGTAGACTGTGATTGGCCCATGAAGGTAGACTGTGATTGGCTCATGAAGGTAGACTATGATTTGGCCCATGAAGGTAGACTATAATTTGGCCCATGAAAGTTGACTATAATTTGGCCCATGAAAATTGACTAGGATTTGGCTCCTGAAAGTAGACTATAGTTTGGCCCATGAAGGTAGACTATAATTTAACCCATGATGGTAGACTATAATTTGACCCATGAAGGTAGACTTTAATTTGGACCATGATGGTAGACTATAGTTTGGCCCATGAAGGTAGACTATAATTTAACCCATGATGGTAGACTATAATTTGACCCATGAAGGTAGACTTTAATTTGGACCATGATGGTAGACTATAATTTGACCCCTGAATGTATACTATAATTTGACCCATGAAGGTTGACTATAATTTGGCCCATGAAGGTAGACTATGAAGGTAGACTATAATTTGGCCCATGAAAGTAGACTATAACGTGACCCATGAAGGCATCCTTCAAGTTTTAGGTTATGTGAACTTATGTCTGAGGTGACATTTTTCAACGTGTGCATATATGTCTTCAGATCTGGCTTGTGTGGCTTCCAGAGATTTTTGGAGTTGTTGTCTACTTTTGATTGGAAGATTTCACCATTGTTAATCAATTTGAACAACGAATTTACAGGTTTGTATGCAGTTAGTGCAAAATTTATTGAATTCAAGTTTACATATTGTCACCATGACTCCCTCCTAATTGCATTGCTACTAGCAACCACTGAAAAAAAGTCTGTCCACCTAACTAGTATGAGACGCAATCA
Organism: Mactromeris polynyma; assembly: GCA_032209605.1. Classification (NCBI taxonomy): domain Eukaryota; kingdom Metazoa; phylum Mollusca; class Bivalvia; order Venerida; family Mactridae; genus Mactromeris; species Mactromeris polynyma. The sequence continues at coordinate 36,572,538 of JASFXZ010000001.1, read as the reverse complement.
TTGACAGATTCTCTCTGTTTCCATGGTAATGTTCCTGATATTTACTGTCCAGAATTCAGTAATACTAGTGGAGGGGTTCAGGGATTTAGTTGCTTATTCCTTTGGAAAATTTGGCCAAGAATGTGTGTCTAATTAAGGCCAGACTGATCAAAGAAAAAATTATCATTAAAGATAAAATAGACTGGCATGTCAACAAAATCAGCATAGTTATTGTTTACTGTATTTTAATGTATATTCTTTAATTGAATACCTTCTAAGGAAAGTATCAGACAAACTTATCTCAAAACATGTGTGGGTTGTTCAATATTGGACTGATTTTTTTATCGTTCTGTGTTTACATGGGCATGAAATATTCAGTTTGTCTACAGTCAATAGTTGTGTGTTTATGCTTTCATGCAGCAGTAAGACTTCTTAATCCATATGGTATGTGGAAAGACGAAAACTGTCGTTATCTTTGTCCTGTGATTGGTTAACACATGTTAATGAATCTGACATAGCAAACTACTCCATCCATTGGTATTTCTTTCTTGTATGTTGTTTTTTAGTATGTTTAAATTTCAATCCTCATATTAATTCAACTTGGACATCAAAAATGAAGGTTTATTCACTTTAAAGAACAAGGATGATAAATGTATGTTTCTGATTATATTTTACAGAAATCGACTTAGCGGAGATTCCTACAAAATTTTCTAAGGAGAGGACAACATTACCCCTTATGTTTATATCTACGCCATTAGATAAGTACAGTAGTCATTGGACGAAGCATAAACCGTCTGCTAACATTCTACAGAGACTGGTTTTGTTAGCAGTTAGATCATTGGATAACATACGTCAACAAATTCTACAACAAGATGTTCTGGATCTTAAGGTTGGTTTGTGATAGAATTGGCCCAATTTCCCTCTTCATTCTATATTAACTCCATGCCATTAAAAGCGCAACTAAATGCTGTCTGTGTCTACATGGTGACATTATAAAGAAATAATTATGTTATGAAATACGAATACTAGGGCCAAAGTTTAATTTATTATTGATGCATAATTTACACATTTGTAACAATAAAACGCATTCAACCTTTGGAACAATATGAAGGCTAAGTGAAATAGTTGCGTTTTTAATGGCGTTTAGTATACCTTTCCCCTACAGTAAAACTGCAGTAATAAGACGTCCATAAGTTGTGAAGAACGTTGGTATTATAGGCAGTCTGTTTATTGAGTTAAAATGGGGAAGAAAAATTGAAAACAGGTTCATATTATACGGTCTCCTTAATGAGGTGGTCAGAATTTTAGGCAGTTGTATGACGAGGCTTTCCTGTACTAGTACAAATGATTTCCCCAATGACTTATAATTCTGCTTATTTTCACAATTTTGAAACATAATTTTCATTTCAAGAGGATCTGCATAATTTGTTTGTAGGATTGCCTGAATTATTGAGACTTGTCCCAAAAATCCCAAAAAAACAAAAAAATGCCGAATTGTTGATGATAAGGGAATATCTGTTACATTTAATTGGGTAGCAAACATTCCATAAAATCCCCCTACCAGAGGGGTCCTGTCCCCTAAAGTGGAACTAAAGCTGTGTTTCCATTGCATGAAGTTTTGTATGAAAATTAAAGTGTTATTCCTAAATTTGTATTTCCCAATACAAAGCTGTAAAATGAAGTGATTTTTTTCTTTTTTTCAGCCAATTTTCCGACCATCCATTTCAATGTTTGATGTAGTGATCCATTTGGATCCAAACCAGTTGCCACGACGATATGAAGGTTTAGATTTTATTTCTGGGAAAAACAAACCAATGTATGGTAAACCTGTTGATGATGACAAATTTCCTGTGACAGATTTCAACCCAGCACAGCTTCTTGTCAAGGAAATAAAGGTGAGGATAAGTGTACTTAACAAATGTGATGGGAGGTTTTACCGATAAGGATTGAGACTCCGGGTGCCCCATTTAGCATTATTTCGAGGCCACACCTGGGTATAACCCCTGACCCTCTGTACACCAACTGAATAGTCTCCTTAACTAGTTTTCCTTAAAGGATTCACTCGTGAAAATGGCGATTATAAACAACTGCTTAAAAAACCGTTATACATGTTTTATATGGAATGTTTATTTATCAGGCATGAGAATGGGAAATTTTCAGTGTAACTTCATGGAGGGAGTCCAGGGGGGGGGGTTGCCTTAAGCCCTCTGGTGGTTCCATGGTGGGGGATTAAACAACTATGGCAATCCCAAAATCTGTGGATTTGCTAATCCTCAGAGAATTCTCATGCCCGACTTATTCAGACACTCTGACCAATGTTTATTTTTGGTATCTGATTGAATGAATTCAGTTTATGTTACAATAAGTTTGTGTTCCTACAGAGTACATTTGATGACCTTGGACTGTTCTTTCATGATTACTACGGTGGCACAGTGATTGGTATACTTTGGAAACCATCAACAATGCAAGCGAAAGAATTCAAGGTAAAATGGAGTTTGAAACTTCGCTGAGAATATAGAAAGGTTTAGGGGCGACAGATACCAAATTTCAAGACCTAATAGATCACAGTATGGTCGAACAAGAAAACTCAGTAACTAGGGCTGTGAATTTCCAACTGTGATTTGATCTGATTAGCAAATCAGGGTCAAGTATTCATAATCTGAACAGCAATTAATTACCATTCAAAAATAATGAAATTATTTGCACATCTTGGAGCTAAAACTTAACAGGATACAGGTGGATCTACTGTTGTAACATTGCTGTCCTGACCATTTTTCATGTTGCATCTGAATATTTACATAATGCTACATACTATAAAACTATTCTCGCAATTTCGAGTTTTTAATCTTGCCTGTATAATAGACCGAGTTATTTGATTGTTATTACCGTTTTAATGCATTTTAAATGGCAACTTTAGCACATGTTCATTTTTGTAAGGGATAAGGGGAATAACTGTGAAGGAGACCTTATAAGATAACTTTGGGTAGTTTCCCTTGAACATACTTTCAATATGTACCAACATTGCCTATGAAATCAAAGCTTATTTCTGAACTTATATTAACTCTATTTAGTGTTTTTGTTTGTATTTGTGTTTATTTATCGTCGCCACCGGTTTCCCATATGACTGTTAGTACGGTCAGTGATGGAGCGGGGAATCGAACCTGTGATCCCTGGATTACAAGTCCAGCGCTTTACCACTGGACTGCGGATCCGCTATCACGATTGCTTTGTTTTCTTAAACGTTGACGACTATACTCGTCTCTCAAGTGTACAGTTTTATGAACATAGCGTGTACTTGTTTTGTTTCAGGTATCCCATGTGAATTACAGTAAGCTATCAACAGAAGCAAGTGGGAATGTGAAACTAATGCCCAATGTTGATGCAGTAATAGAAGACATCAAAATACTTGGGAAAGGACTTGTTAGTAAAATTGAAATGAACAGTGCCTGATCTGTTATCACGAATTGTTCTATTGTGAAATAAATATCAAGGCTATCCATTGTCAGTACAAAGCATTTCTATGTGTTGAACATGAAGCCCAATACATGTTCACAATTTGCCTGGTGTACAAGAAAGAGGTGTGCCCAAAGTTTGTAGACAGCTTTGATGTTGATAATTTCTACGTCAATATATCAAAGTAATATACTGGTAGCATAATGTCTTTATTATTGACTTAATCGCCATACATTGGCACAATTTAATTAAAAAATACTATGAAATAAACAAAATACGCACATTTTATATACATAGGCCCTAAGTATGACCCACAGACGCAGTCAAGATATTTAAGTAAATGTTGTTTCTTATAACAGCTATAGTGTTTATGGCGTGAAAATGAGCACCGACATTATGATTTTGACATGCGTCAGACATGGACTAATCGATTAAAGTAATTTAATCGATTATTAATCTATTAATATTTTCCATTAATCATCATTAATCGTTAATCAAGCATTTTTAGGATTAATGATTAATAATTTAATTGATTACCGGAGAAAAATGGCTGTATAATAATATGATTATTTTACGATTGACACATGATTACTTTGTTTTTTATGGACAAGAGCGTCAGAAAATTTATGAAAGTAATTAAATGGGAAAAATGCAACAAATTCTTTTTATTGCAATCATTGAATAAGAGATTAAAAAATTAGCAATTATCACTTATTTATCCAATTTCATGTACAGAGCAGTCAGACTTAGCCTGAGGGCACAGAACATTGTAATCTGGTTTATACATGTAGATAATCAGTTAATAAGGGGATAAACTGACAACTAATCGTACGCAAATAAAGTAAGCACTGTTATACTTCATATTATTGAAACTAATAATTGCCATTAATAGTTTAGCTCAAATTGTGCCCATGCTTTATGATAAGTTTAGTCATCACAATTCAAGTCTTTTTGCAATTTTGATGTTAACATAATTCAACCCTTTGTTAACTTTTGCTCAACATGAATATAAAACTTTCAGTATTGCTGGGAAATTCTTTCGACCTGAGCGATGCAGATTAAGTGATACCACTTTTGAAAAACTGATGATGATAAAATGCAACAAGCATATTTGAACTACATGTACCGTTTAAACAGTATATGAATACCGACATGTGAAGAATGACACATTTGAACTATTGTTTAAATAGAACTTGGACAGTATAGAATGACTTCAGTTAAATATATAGTTCATTTAAAACTGAAATAGTTTAATAAATGTACAAATATGTTGTGAAACAAGTGTTTTATCTTGTGTTTCTTCAAAAGTAATCGTTAATCATGATTATTTTAGATTTATGATTATTAATTTAATCAATTACTTGTTATTAGTCAAATAATTGATTAATAATTGATTATCCAAAATTGACTAAATAATCGATTATTAATCGATTATTTTTCAAAGTAATCGAATCCATGTCTGATATGCGTCACTAATGTAGAGACGTCATTTCCTGCCATTTTTAACTGCTTCGGTTGTAAAACATGCTGTAGCCGTACGAATTTCGGACTGCACATGTTTTTGATTTAAAACGGCGTCTTTTGACGTTGAAGAAGGAACTATTATTTAATTTTGCGTTTCATTGAATAAAACACCCATAGACACGATGAAAACATTATAGAGAGCCACAGGATATTCCTAAGTTTCCCGTTCGCTTGTATATAAGTGGCATCAACATTTTTCAAGCCCGTGGTTATCCAAGAAGGATGCCAGGTCGGATGGCCAAAGAAAGTTGACGTCAAAGTCATTGTGTCGGTTGAGAAAATCGTTGTGGAAGACCATCGTATGCAATATTAGTGAGTCATGCGACAGTAACATATTAAAATCTTTCCTTGGAATGAATAAAGGGTCATGGGACAGTGCTTAACATACTAAAATCCTTCCTTGGAATGAATAAAGGGTCATGGGACAGTGCTTAACATACTAAAATCCTTCCTTGGAATGAATAAAGGGTCATGGGACAGTGCTTAACATACTAAAATCTTTCCTTGGAATGAACAAAGGGTCATGGGACAGTGCTTAACATACTAAAATCCTTCCTTGGAATGAATAAAGGGTCATGGGACAGTGCTTAACATACTAAAATCCTTCCTTGGAATGAACAAAGGGTGTGTGCTCTCTGGGTCCTTAAACTTCTCTTAACATTTAACACAAGAGGCATTTATATTGACAAGTTATAAGTGGAATTCTGACATGCGCCACATATCCTACAGTGGTCATTGTGTATCTTGCATTATTTTGTTATCGTTTCATGTAACTGCAGTTTTTTTATAACGTATCACAAATTGTTCGTGAATAGAGCGATATATTGATCTTTTTTTTCAAATCAAAGGGGTCTATGAACTTTTTGGACATAACTCGTAAATACCAATAGTTGTAAAGTTATTAGAATACTATCCATTACCCCCTCTTTAAAATTTTGCACCAGAAAAGCTGTTGGTCTGAAAGTGCCTTCAACTACCCTCCACTTAAATAACAATTTTTTTGTCAACGACACTTGTGTATGCAATTTATTAAAATCATGGATGGATATTTTTGTCGTAGCTGTACGACATCGATTTTGACCACCCAAATGTCCTCGAAGCAAGCTTTCTAAAATCTGACCAATCATATTTTCACCCATGAGGCACCCAACGGGGTTTCCGTAAGATGTGCGTTCGTAGCAGTTCAAATTTTGCCAGGAGTAGTTATGTTAAAAGCATGTATGCCTCTTTCACATAGTTTTTAGATTTGTGCCCCTCAAATGTTCCAACTGCCCGCTTGCTACATTTGACCTCACTACAGTCGAGTCAACTGCCTGCTTGCTGCATTTGACCCAACTACAGTCAATAAATAGCCAGGCTAGCACGCTGTCCAAATATTTTTAAATGTTTCTTTTCACATTTTACATTAATCATCTATTATTGCCATTTTTTAATTTATTGTCATACGTAGCCTTGTCACAAAATTGCAAAAAAACCGCGACATCTTGTTTACAAAGATAAATTTTGTTATGATTATCGTCAAATTGTTTACAAACCAGAATGAGCGATTTCCCATGGGCAAGAATCAAATGCTGCTTCAGACTTTGTCATGGTTTTTTTAGTTTAAAAGGAAAAATGTTTAAGCAAACTGTGTACTGAATGAACTTGCAATGACTTCTGCTTAGGGGCACAAATCTACAAGAAAACAGCATATATAATATGACCCCGACAAGACAGGTCGATGATTTTAGTATACACTGCCCTCAAAGAATTACTTCACACTTGGGAGCATTTTGAAGTATGTTATTTTTCTACAAATTTCTAAATACTTCCAACAGAAAATTATTACCGTGTAAAAAAGCATTTTCGATTTATTACATGTGAAACAAACGTGAAAATACATTTATTGTAATGGGAAATTGTCCAAGTGTAAAGGAACTTTTGGAGGGCAGTGTATATATAGATGCACCCTGGAATTTCTACTAGCTTGGAATTAGGAAGTCCTGGGCTTCAGGCAAGTGGGAAACATATCGAGAAAAACCCTGGAATTCACTTTGTCACAGAGTGACCACACTAGGAGTTAATTATCAACTAAAAAGGAAAATATAATACAAGGTTTTTTACTTCTTTATTTACTGTAATGCCATATGGCATGAAGCACTTCAACTTTTACAAAGCACAATTAAGTACACAGCGCAGATGATGCAATTTAAGCACTCTTTAATTAGTAGACGAGATACGACGGGTTTTCTTTCACAGATGTCAATTTGAACTGAAGTTACGGAGGCCAAATAAATAACTTTATCATGTCTAGTCCCACATTACATCTTGTCCAAGAAATGATCTAGTTCCTGTACTGTATCTTTCAATCCTTTGCGTTTTCTGATTTCTGCAACGATGGCTCCACTCTTGGTAGTTGGATCCGATGGATTGCCACCAGGAAGGACTTTCCAGTGATCAAATACACATTGTGGGAATGCTTGGCCACCAGTTCCAGCTCTTAAGGCTGTAGTAAAACCTGAAATTTAAGAAATGCCAATATTCTAGAATTTTCAACACTAACTTCTAAATCTACTTAAACAAATTCACGAAAGAACTTTATTAAGTAACAAGAGTGCCAAACTGTCATAAGATATGCCAGTCAAAAGTTTGAAGTAGAAACCCGATATGATTTTCACATTTATATTATTCATGATCATTTAAACAAGAACTGGGCAATGCCCACAAACCAGGTTTTAGTACGTAGTTATTTGTAACTAAGGCTCAATTTGTATAATGAATACATGATGATCATCAATGCTGCAAAGGTGCCATAGGTGATACATGCATACACACACTCACACTTAAGATATATTATATATATATATGTAACAACTATACACCAAGTTTGATGTCAATACACCCACGCAAAGCAAAGATATTAAGTGGAAACTGATTTTTAAGTGACCTTGACTGGAACGAAGCCAAAAGCAATGCCAAGCAAGCTCTCGACATGTTCTTACTATACACTTAAGCCAAGTTTGATGTCAATATGATCAACGAAACTAAAGTTTTTCGCCCGAAACCAAATTGCTAAGTTTAGAAACGGTGACCTTGACCTTTGACGGACCGAACCCAAAAGCAATCCCTAGCTAGCTTTCCACATGTTCTTACTATACAACACGTTTGGTTACAATATGATCAACAAAACTAAAGTTTTTCGCCGGAAACCAATGGCTATTTTTAGTAACAGTGACCTTTGACGGAACAAATCCAAAAGCAATCCCAAGCGAGCTCTCCACATGTTCTTACTTTACACCCAGATTGGTTACAATATGATCAACGGACTAAAGTTATTCGCCAGGAACCCCCAGTTTGACACCCGCACACCCACCCACTCAACGACACACCATTCTAATAACCTGGTTTTCTTCGAAAATCTGGTTAAAAAACAGCAACAGACCGACCAACATGTGCAAAGCAATATGCCCCCTCTTCTTTGAAGGGGGCATAAATGTAGTCGAGATATTAAGCCCATGAACACAGCGACTAAGTTTGGTGAAAGTTGTAAGAGCCGATGTGGATGCCACACGCTTAATTAATTCCCACTTATATACAATCCATTACATTAGATGTTTGTGTACAAATTTGGGTCTATAGATATATTTTAAATTTGCAGCATTGTACTTACCAAATGATTCATTTACAGGCAAATAAGCCTTTAATACAGATTGACCAACAAGCCACTCATTGTTCTCGACCATTTCACCACGTCTCTTGTTGAGCACCGAGAAGCATCCACCCTGGGCGGCAGTAGGTACCTGAAACAAACATTCCAACGTTTACCCTCATTAATGTTGACATCATGACCAAACAACCCACATGGGTCAGGTTATGGTCAAAACAACATTCTGATCATTCTCTGAATACATTTATGATCCTACGAAAAAGCATAATCATGCAATTTTTTCTATGACATTTTTAATAGGTGCTAAAGCAGGTATTTATATCGAGATACTTTGATTCACAAGCGCTCAGTAAAATATTGTCATCAATAACGATCTGACCCGAAAGATGGAACATCCTTAGCATATATTTGCCTATTGTTTTACTAATGAATGTTACTTGTGCTCAATATAACTTACTTTAATTTCGACAAGGTAGATAGGTTCCATAAGACCAGGCTCTGCAGTGAGCATGCAAGCATACAGTACTCTTCTGGCTGTTGGGATAATCTGTCCGCCACCTCTATGGATAGCATCAGCGTGAAGGGTGACATCATGAATGTCAAATCTTACACCACGTACGTTCTCATCACACAACACACCCTAAAAAACAAACGACTTGCTGATTGAGCATGTAATTTTCTAGCGCTTTTGTTACACATATCCTAATTTTCACCAAGTAAATGCTTGTTGGTTTGCGAGATTGCCTGCTACAGCTTTAACCACCTCGTATGCCTGGTAAAGATTTGATTGGTCGGGTAAAATATTTAAAAATTAAACAAACGAATATGGAACTACTAGGGGTCACTCATTAATTCTAATTAGAGGCGAGACGATATCAATATAACCAAGCACAATACTCGTTTCGATAGATCATACGTTTTGAGAAAAGTTAATTTATCGTCCGCCATATTTAGTAGTTGGGCTAAAACATCACCGAATAAGTACAGAAAGCATAGCTGAATTTGGTTCCGGAAAACGTCACCTAATAAGTACTGAAAGCATAGCCGAAATTTGGTTCCGGAAAACGTCAAAAAACGCTTTTTAGTCTGAACCAACAGGCGAGTCAGTTGTAGTTCTTGTCAAGAGAATAAAAATGGCAGAAGGTAACGAGTGTCATCAGGAAGTTTTCCAATTAGACAACACCGCTTATGGTTAAATCTGAAGTTTGGGTGCATTTTGGACATCCTGTATACGCTCAAGAGGTCGGCAAATTACTTACAAATCTAAAACTGTATGTAAATTATGCTACACTAAACTAAACCATTCTGGAAACACAATGGATATGAAGTCGCACTTAAGTCATCGCCATCCGTCTGTTTCAGGAGGCGGTACTAGACCAGTAACTGTGTTTGTGCACTACACAATTTATAGACACAAAACAGACACCGAGTTCTGTCATATTTTGCCATATTTAAGTCTTTTCTCATCATAATTTGTTCTATTCTAGTCAGTTGTGATGATTCAATTATCTCAACTAATATCTTATTTCATGAAAATACCCCCTGAAAAAAGTAGCGTTTGATATGGTTCGTTTTTTTCCATGAAGTATTGTAATACATATTGTAGTGTGAGTGATGTACCGTGATAGGTATCGTATCGCTTTACAACCCTATCATCTCGCCCTTGATTCTAATATAGTTAATGAACAGAGTTTTGGTGCTGTACATGGGCATAAAACAAACCTGAACACAAAGACTTCCTAAAAATATTCCAAACTTAATTGAAGCCCTGCACCAAATTTGATATACACCTAGTATTGACAGCCAACATAACTATCACTGAAGGACTCGAATTTCCTGGTTTATGGTTTACAACCAGTGCTGACACAGAAGACTCACCGAGGAGATTAAAAATGCACTGAAATTCGGTTAAATACCGATGGTCTGTAATGCAAGAGTAATATGTGGTCAAATGCTACATACAAATGAACCACACATTGACAATGGAAGAATTTAGGAAATGTTAGCTTCACAGAACTTGACAATGAGTCTGACTTTTTGGTGAGAAATTTAGCCTATATTTTTGCAGCTACAGATGTGTTTAAATGAAATCTTAGGCCCCTAAAGTTCTTATAATCCAAGAGCTTCAATGGACTAAGCCCCCTGTAACCGCCACCAAAGCGCTGCCCTGGATCGCCGCATAAAGTTCAGGGATTTTCACTTCAAACCATTCTCACCCGATGTATGCAACAAAACTGACTTTATAAAATATCAAAATAACTAGACAGTAAAACCTGAACTTTTTTTTTTTCAAACATTAATTCATTAATTTGCATTAAGGCCACCGACCCACCATAACCTACCTCCTTTGTTGCCCACTGGAATCCTGCGACTACGCTATCCTTGATTTCATTCAGGTACTGTACTCCCTTAGTTACATCAACCAACAGGTTGGGACCAGTTCCTTCTGGACCAAAACACCAGATTTTCCTTGCCTCAGTCACATCATAGTCATAGTGTTCTGCCAAGTATCTGGCACGCTCCTTCATTTCTTGTCTTGGAGTAACTTCGCCCTAAAATACAGATTGTCAGTGAAAGAACCTTTTAGCACGTTTATATGTGTTAATACACTAAACTGTTTCTATAATTAGAATCTCAAATCGAAGTAATCATATTTCATGTCAGACAAACGTCCACAGCAATGTGAAAATATTCTCATATCACTTCTACTGTTGTCAGTGTAATCTAGGCAAACTAACTAACCTGCTTGTGTAAAACATCACAACAGATATTCAATTTGCCAATAGGTTGTACTGCTTGCATACAGATAACACATAATAAGGTATTTTTTAACTTGAAAACAAAATGCAAAGCCAAATAATTATGAAACCAGAACAAACGACATCTAAAATTATTACCGATTATACAAAATAACATGAAAATAGATTGTGGGACAAGTTATACAGAGAAACACCATCAGGAACAACTGAACATTTCAGCTGAATCTCCTGAAAAGCGACACAACTACAATGCTACTCACATTATCAATATCAGCTTGAAGTTTGTCATCCATAGGCCCACACTTCATGAACAAACGGTTGTGCTTGTTGGGCGACTTGGATAGACACGTTATTGATGAAATTTCTGTAACAGTTTCACGGTAAGATACAACAGGATCAGACTTCTTCAGAGGAATACAAGCATGGTCTTCTTCCAGATCTTTGAGGCAGATTTCCAAATGTAATTCTCCAGCACCAGCAATAATGTGTTCACCCGATTCTTCAATGGTACACTGTATATACATGTAAAACATGTATTAACACACAAAGTCATTCAAGTCCAAACATTGTACATTAGTAACTTGATATCTTTCTGACACAAATACATGTAAAGGAAATAAATAACAGTGCACAACACATTTTTGTGTAAAACCCAACAATATTACATTCATGAACATAAATTATTCATTAATTTTTTTCTTAAATGCAACATGATTAATCTATTCACAAGACGAATTGACATTGGAACTAACAACAAAATAAATGCTTCCAACTGTGAAATATATGCCAACGAAGATATTATTAAATCTTTCCAGGAAACGTGAACATCACACTGTGACAGTAAAGAAACAGCTCAATGACAATTCCACTAATTTCAGTTTCTCAAATCTTTCAGAAAATCCAAAAGGTGAAATTACCTGGACCATAGGATCTGATTTAGCCAGACGTTTCAATCCTTCAACAAGCTTTGGCAACTCAGATGGGTTCACGCATTCAACTGCCACACGCACAACAGGGCTCACAGAGAACTTCATCACCTTCATGTTATGGGCTTCTTTGTATGTGGAGATGGTACCACCTTTCACCAAGAACTGATCAACACCGACAAGACCGCAAATGTTACCACATGGTACATCGGGAATTGCTTCAATGTAACGTCCCATCATAAGAATTGTTCTGCAATGCAATTAACCCATGCTCATACGTTGTTATTCAATTATTCATGTCATTTAGTATAAGAAATACAATTGGTTCATTTACTGGACAATTGATGCATCGGATACCGTGCAAAATTTACACAACAGTGTAACCTCATGTGGGGATAACCCCGCTTGGGATCCATTGTATGTTTACTTAAGTTTTTCATCGATGCCCGATCAAAATCGAAATGCTGTATATCTTAATAATAAGCGGTTTAAGCACATCACCAAATTCTTTTGATACAACCTCAGCTGCAGATGAAAACAATCAGTTCAAACCAGACGACATTGGAGCCGACATTGGGCCAAATTTAAAAAGTCTTTGTTTCCCTTTAGCAACCCTAGATTTTATAGGTGGGTAGGAAGGTAGGAAAAATATTTTATTGTGGAAATTGTAATAGAACACATAGTTGTACGACAGGCCTCGAAAGTTCCAGTAGAGTTTTAATCATACAATCAGTCCGCCTGGGTTAATACAACAAATGCACTGCGGATGTCTCCATTGATTACACAAAGGCTCATATTGTTTAATGACATGCCCCAGAAATTTCCGAGGACTTTTTTCGACCAAATTTCCGAAAATTTGCAAAATGAGCGACCTCTTCGCCCCCTTGGTCTAGAAGCTTGTTTATATGATTTAACCCGAAGTAGTGTAAATATTAAACCAAGGAAAGACACCAGATCACAATACCAAAATAAAAACTTGCAATAAATTTGAGTCAGCGACCAAATCTCGGGTCGGTCGGTAAAGGGCAAACAAACTAATGTGCCAAAACAGTGTAACGTCGCTTTGCAGTCGGTCACTTGTTGTTAAACAGTGTTCTAGCGGATGGTTCATTCCAAATGTTGGCAATATAATATAATATTGTGAAGTTAAAAATATGGATTAGTTACTCAAATGGTATCTTGACGTCATAAAAATACAAGTTAGATATGCAAAATTAATGATTTCATTGACAGCCCTAGATGACATAAAATCAATAAAACCAAAGAAACGAACAAGGCTGCAAAAAAACTGGCTTTCTTATGATACTGCATGTAGGTTATGGAATTTACATGAATTGTGCAACAGCCCTAAAACACAGACATAATCAAAAGAGCTCAACATTGCATCTGCGAGCATTTCAAGGATTGCAGGGACATTTAATTCACTGAAATGATTATTTATAGTATGTTACCTTTGAATGTTCTTCTCATACAAGTCTTCTTTCTTTCCAGGTTTGTAGTTGGGTCCCATGATGCGTACTTTCTGTCCTGTAGCTACAGTACCAGAGAAGACACGTCCAAAGGCGTAGAAGCGTCCCTTGTCAGAAGTGGGTACCATCTTTGAGATGTACATCATTAGTTCTCCCTTGGAATCACAATTCTTGGTGGCTTTAAAGTTTTAAAACAGTGAGCAAGGTTAATGTGGATTAATAAACATGTAAATTGAAGGACAAGATTGAATTCTTCACGAGCGATAAGTTATAGAGAAAACGCAATACAGTGAACTCTCATCGACTTGGAACTCGATTGCGTCGAACTCCCTGGATGACTCCCAACTGATTACGTAGAGTTTGAGTCAATGAGAGTCCACAATATAATATTCAGCTAAAGATAAACAGCAGCAAGTTAAGTGTTTCAGTTAAATGCTACATTAATTGCAGTCCATTAGTGACATATTCAGTGTAAGTATACAAAATACTACAAAACTCACCAATAGCACAGGGATCATCAAGTGGGCCTTCATAAAGGAGTTCAGTTCTGTATTTTTGGGCAGTTACAGGCGAGGGTAGATGAATAACGATCATCTGAAGTAAAGCATCGCCAGCAGGCAGCCATTTTCTCATCATTGTCTGCAACATAGATACGGTTCACAATGATAAAGTTCATACTGACACAATTTTTTTAAACATTAACCTTTGAAAAGATTAGTTAAGTTTCAAGAGACTCGCAGTAATTTCCACTGGTAACCTTTTCATTAACTATACATGCATCCTCAAAATATATCAACGTATTTAAAAAAGTTATTTATAAAATGCAACCAGTGCCACACATTGACAGCGTTTGACACTAACTTTTCAAATCAAGGAGACTGAATTAAAAACAGTAAAAAAAATTATTTACATAATTGTCCATTTGACCCAGCGACATACTGTGTTTCTTTACTTGCTGTACCTACACTATTCTATCTCCATACAGGTTATTGTAAAATAATTGGTGATTGACACCTGTATATTTCAACATGAAATAACAGTGTAAAGCATTGGTCTAATCATTTTTACATGAAGATAAAAGTTGAAGGGAATTAAATTATCAAAATGTTTGAAGAGGCTAGCTAAGTCTTTGAAGTTTTTGGACAACACTTGCAGCCCCCTGGTGAATTACAAATTGAGACTAAAGTGCTGATGAATCTAATATTTAAGACTGAAATATGGGAGTTTTTAACAAGAAATGACAAAGATTTTCCATCTTTTACCTGAATTTATCGAAGTTATTGAAATTATAAATCCTTTTACGAGAACTATTTTTTGACCGCACAAAATGTTGAGTTTTGCCACATAGTGGTCTGCCTTACATACACTAGAGGGTGTCATTAGAACAACGAAGTGATTAAGGAAATATCCGACAGCCAACGAGAATGTTTTATACCAGTCTACGATACTGGGATGAATTCAGCACTTATTGTTAAGCCGAGATGTGCGATGCTGCGGACAAAAAAGCAAATTTGATTTTCGACGATTTTGGGCATAGCTTTTAAATTTAAGGAGTCCGACGGACTGCCTGGCCTTGAAATCAGGCAGTACGACACAATATATAGGAGTCTCGGATTCCAGTTAGTGTTGAACGCTGATTGATAATGCAAGACAAACACACAACTTCAACTCAATTTAAAGCACATGTTCTAAAAGTATGGGATTTTTCAAGTAAACATGCTGAAAAAGATTTTCAGCAAGGATGGGTATTTAAAATATTATTACACATACATACAAAGGCAGGCTCAGGCGTATCCAACTTTCCAGTTCAGCGAAATTACACAGGTCACATTTCAGTTAGTCTAGTCAAACCGAATGTTTACATACTCTTATTCGGTATGAAGACATAAAAAACAAACACATACCTTAAGCAAGGGCTTTCCATACAATTCCTTTTCTTCAGAAGTAAGTTTAACGCCAAGTTTCTCAGCGAATTTGATTGGTTTCTGGTCACCAGGATCCGATTGTGTGCAAATATTGAAGACCTGAAAACAATTTTATACCATTACAGATGGTAAATCACATTAATGATAATTTAGCTTGAACTAGAGCATGCACACAGAAAAACCCAGTAGATTGATTTTTTCTAATAGGACATGAAAATTGTTGAAATTTTAATTAGTAAAATAGGGCTGTGGATTGCAAGCCATAGGCCAATCTGATCATCAGGGTAAAAATAGCTGGACCCAAACCGAGATCCATTATGATTCAAACAAAGACCCAAGTTTAGGATTGCTTCTTGCAATTTGCCATGTAGTTTTTGTGTGTATCTGTTGTTTTAGACCAGTACTCCTTTTCTGGTTGATTTGTACTAATTTAAGCCAATTTTCTAGAAAAGCATGACTGGTATTTCATACGTTTAGCTAAAGATAACAGAATAATTAGCTTTTTACATAATTATGGTGCATTTAGACTAGACTATACCTTGTAAATGGGATCCATGATGTACTTGTTGAAACCACGGCATTTTAATGGAGTCATGTCCCCTTGGCACTGTTTAACCCACTTCTTCTCACTTTCATTGAAGAAATTATCTCCCCATAATCTCTTCATCATCTTCTTCTCTTCAATCTTGAATTTGGTACAGTACATCTGGGCAAAGTCTTTCAATGTGAAAGCCCAGCCATGCAAGCCAGCACCAAAACCAACAGTTCCATTCTTGGGGTCAACCTGAAGCAAAAAAACAGGAATTTTTTTCAAAACGTCATACATCTACAAAAATACAAAGTACAATACATAAAGACAAAATTATATTCAAAAACAAGATTTTCTATAAAAATGTATTTTGGTCTAGGTGTATTTTGGTCTAGGTGTAGTTTTACAGACATTAAATGCATCCAATCAAACCAGCTTTTCTGCAAATTAAGAAGAAAATTTAAATATGAACATTTTAGCCTGAAAAGTTGTTATTTAAGAACGCTACCAGAAAATAACCCTTAATATAAGTACACAAAATTTAGACTAAACATTTCCAAAAATTCTCCTAGTATAATGCAGCACGACATAACCAAACACGTACGGAGATAGTTCCCATTGGACTGTCATCACCTTCATACGTAGCAATGATGACGTTGACATTTTCAACAGCTCTCTGGAAGATCTGGTATAACTCTTCCATATCACACTGCAGGGTAAGCAGAGCCAAGTCCATCTTGTTCATGAAAAGCACTGGCTTAATTCTTTCAGAGATAGCCTGACGCAGCACAGTTTCAGTCTGTACAGACACACCTGGAATTCGAGTATTTCATATCGTAAACACGTCCATGAAATAATATCAGGAATGAATAAATAATTACTTTGTATCTATGAACACATAATTCATGCAATTTTGTAAGAGGACCACTAGACAATGCTACCCACCAAATATCAAAGCTCTAGACCTTATGGTTTGGGACAAGAAGACTTTCAAAGTTTACACTTTTAAAATCTATTTTTAGCTCCTACTTATGCAGCAGGCTGGAACAATATATATAACTTTGAAAGAGGACCATCCAAGAATAATTCCTGTGAAGTTTGGTCAAAATCCATCGAGAGGTTTAGGAGATGTTGTTTAAAGAAAATGTCTACGCACAACGACGAACATCCAAGGATCCTTAAAGCTCACGATGAGCAATTTGTGCTCAGGTGAGCTAAAAATCCTAGGGAAAACCCTGATAGCAGGATCCGCAAAAGCTTTATTCCTTTCTGCACCCTTTTTTCTTAATAAAACTTGAACAAGAATGTTGGAGGACATCAAGTTGTCTCGCAGGACTAAGCAGTGGATTTAGCTACATGCATTTGTATGCACATTTATAATCATAATAGCACAAAAATCAACAAGCCAATAAAATGCAACAAATTCCTTACCGGAGACACAATCTACCACTACAAGGGCTCCATCTGTTACACGGAGAGCAGCAGTTACTTCAGATGAAAAATCAACGTGGCCAGGTGAATCAATCAGGTTGATCAAGAAATGGTTTTCGCCTTCAGGGCCTTGGGGCTGTGTGATGAATTTAAGGTCCTCCTTGGCCAGTTCGTAGTAGAGAGAAATAGCCCTAGAATAAAATAACATGAATCGTAATGGAGTAGAAACAATTAATCTGATAATGCAAATAAAACAAACCTAAATTTATGCAGAATATTTTGAAAACTAGAAATGTGTTGTCCATAGATACCCCAAATTCCAGCCTTTTGTCACAAAAGCAATTATTCTGCTCATAGTTTGCAATTGTGTATGAAAATTACCAAGTGAACAACTTAAGTCAAGGGCCATAACATTGCATTTCCTGGGCAGAGCCAAACATGCAACACCAGGTGCACAACTACATGCTGGTGAACATTCCTGTACAGTTTTGCGAGTGTAGCTAAATACTGTTGAAGGAGGGAACAATGGACAAGGCCAAATATATATACCACCTTTTAGGGTGGGGGCATAAAAACGCTAATTTCAGAACTGACAACAGTATAGATTTTTTATCTAAGCAATGTAGTATCCAGACACTGCAACATCAGAAATGTACAAGGACAAAATGGACTTTTAATGCTACGGACACTTACGTCGATTTGATGGTAATACATCTCTCCTGTTCATCCTTTCTGGTGTCCGTGAATCTCGTCTCACCAGCCTTGGCGCCAGCAATAATACCAGCCTTACTGACCAGGGAATCTGTCAATGTTGACTTCCCGTGATCGACATGGGCGATTACGGACATGTTTCTGATGTTGTACTTCTTGTCCATAAGCGTCCGAATCTCCTCTACTGTAAAGTTCACCTGAAGAAATATATTCAAGCATACATATTCCATTTAAATGATGCTCTCCCGATCATTTATCTGGCATGTATCAAAAACATGGTAAAATATTAATGTTTTATGCAAGCAGCCATCATTTGTCCTACTGGCACACCTCTAGTTTACTGACACAATTATAACCATCATAAAGTATCCTATATAATAGGGACATCATTTTTATAAATTTCCATTAATAGGTTAATTATTCATTGATGTGGAAGAAAGGGTAAACAACAACAAGATCAATAATGATGAAAACAGAATCAAAATTTATAACCATGCACACATACTGTCACCCTGAACAAACATCACCGACTCTTATGGTTCTACTCCACACTTATCACAGATACAGCATTTACATTTCACTATTTTGTCCTGGGTACACCAAATACAGTTAATTGACGCAAGTTCTTACTAAATGAACATATGCTTATAACTTATAACGCTAATGATAACAATAACATAATCTTAATGGGTTGGAAAATGGTTTTCATTTATTCAAGCGACACTTGCCACTGCAGACGGCGATCTCAGACGATGGTATCCGGTCAACTCGTACCGGAGTCAACTCGTACGTCGGTCAACTCTTATGATCATGAGTGACAGCGAGCGATTCAAGTGTATCGGAATGTATTGCGTAACAGACGGCAATAACCAAGTAATCGGTGTCAAGAATCTGTGACTGACAGTAGAAATGAAGACGATTTATCCAATGACACTATAAGCGTTGAAACATTGTCGAGCTTGTGTTTCAAGCAAAAAAATATGGTCCCATATTTGAGTATTGCGTATTTCGATTAGTCTGTAGAAAACCCGATCAAAATTACATCAAATTACCATAAAGTCACATTAAACAACGAAATATTACAGATGAAACATAAACCTTTACAATTTCATTCATTAAAAGTATAGATGTCACTTACCATCTTGGATTGAGTCTGTTTTATCCGGACAACAGAAAAGTATGTTGTCCTGCAATGGGACCCGTCGGAAAAAGGACCGGTATCACGTGATTCACTTGTGAAATAATTTTTTGGACTGGTTCTGTGAATTTTGATTGGATACAGTCGTAAATTATTTAGTTATATATAGCAGTCTATGCCACGTTTTTTTTTAGAAAACAATTATTTTCTGTTATTGTAGATATATATCTCTGTATAAAATGACAAACATTTAAAATCTATAAAATATCAGCGAAATTGGACCGATATTGATAAAAAGTATTCTGATTTTATAGTAAGATATTTACGAATGATCTAACTAAAACGGAAGCAGGTCGTCGATATTTTGTTTTTCTTGAAATCGGTATTTGTAACTTTTCTGTAAGTCTTTTACAATTTAGCATACAAACAATGTAAATATACGTGTTTTTTTCATACCATAATTTAGGATGAGTAAAATAATTAATAATCATATTAAGTCGCCATGAAAAAATAACAGAGCTCGTCTTATCATGTTTTACAAAATAATCCATCATATTGTTGCCATATACCCTGAAAATAACTTACTTATTCCAACTGACCAAAGAACTCGATATAGCAGTGGATATGGCTTTAAACATATTAGTACCTTAAATGACCAATACAAGTTTTCTTTCTATCCAAGAACAATAAGTCAGTGGAACATATTGCCCCAAATTGCACACCAAGCAGACACAGTTGATGCTCTTAAGACCATTGTCACTGTGCCTGTCTTGGTATCATGCATTGCCTACTAGACTACAACCAATGTACAAAGTTTTAAACATAAATTTGTTATTCAAAAATCCAAAAAAAAAAAAAAAAAAATATTTTAATTTGCACATGTAATATGGCTGTTACTTTGTATATACACTTTTTTAGTGTTTCTCTTTTTTTTTTAACTAGTGCCTACACATAATCTTCAGTGATTTGAAGGAGTGTAGTAATCCTTAAGAAGAAGAAGAAGACAGTCGTGAATGTTTTATGTTGTCTGGCATTTCCTGGTTACATGACGTCACTTCCTTTGATACATACAAATAAAGTTGATTTGGGGGACATATCATATTTGCACCCGATTTTTTTTTCTTTTGCGATTTAATCGGTACAAGGGAGTTACCCCCAGTGTGAAGTAGTGCTTAATGAAATTGATTTCTGTTTGAAATCCCTAATTTTCTTGGAAAACATTAGAAAGCAGCAAAAATGATGGTATCACAGCGTCCACGAAGGACCAGGGAATTCACTGGTCCAACTCCCAGCTCAGTTGCAATTGTAAGTACTCTTTTTAACCTCAAAGTTAATGTGTATACACTTAGATAAAACTTTCAAACTAGAGAATGTCTCTTGCCAAATGACGAAGGATTGACTCTGGAAAGGTACAGTAGTACACTCCGGCCTTTAACCCATCCAAGTGTGAAGTGATCAGAATCACCAGGAAACGCAACCCGATCAGAGCCAACTATAACATCCATGGCCATGACCTTGCCATTGTCAGATCGGGGAAATATCTAGGTGTCACCATCTCTGACAACCTATCGTGGAATGCCCAAGTGGATGCCAATACCAAGAAGGCAAATAACACTCTTGGATTTCTAAGAAGGAACCTCGCCAGATGCCCCAGAGACACAAAAGCACAGTGCTACACTAGCCTGGTGAGGCCCATCCTTGAATATGCCTCAACCACTTGGGACCCCCACACCACCCGGAACATCCAACAACTGGAGGCAGTACAGCGTAGGGCTGCTAGGTTTGTCACTGGCGATTACAGGACCACTAGTAGCACCAGCCAGATGATGAACGAACTTGGCTGGGATTCTCTACAACAGAGGAGATCTGACACCAAACTGGTAATGCTGTACAGAATCACCCACTACCTGATGGACATACCCGCTGACAGGTTCTTACACCCTTCCTCAATTACCATACGTGGCTGCACCACACGATACCTACTCCCATACTGTAGAACTGATGTGTACCGTCACTCATTCTTCCCAGCTGGTATTCGACTGTGGAACCAACTGCCAGAGCACGTAGCCACAGCCCAGACCTTGGAAGCCTTCAAGGAGGGGTTAGCGGGTCGCACCATCTAGATGCGAACACAGTGTTTTTATCTGCTTTTAAAAACTTTTATCTTTTATGTGTGTGTGTGACAACGACCTTGTAAATAACTAATTTCATTTGCGACAATGCCCCAGAGTGGGCCCTGCAAATTATTCAGAAGAAGAAGAAGAAGGCAGCACGACTTGCCCAAATATACCCAACTACTCTTCAAATATACCCAACTACGGTATTATATTGACATATTATTATATCTAATTGCCAGAGGATTGTTAATTGAGCAATTTTGCAATACTGGTAATTGAAATAAAAGACAAATAACCATTTATGGAAAAAATGTGCAATAATGAAATTTACTAATCCCAAATATTTCCTATGCTCTATATTCCTTATAGTTGTCCCTAAACATGTTGTTCAAGAATTTAACAAGCTCATTTATAGTTTTATTTGGGATAATAAAAAGGAAAAAAAAACAATATTGATAGGAGATAAACTAAATGGTTGACTAATAGAGTTCATACATAATATCTATTAGAATGAAATGGGTGAAAACATTAACAAATAACGTCACTGCCAACTGGAAAGTTATTACAACATTTAACTTAAATAAGTACTGGAATGTTTTGCTTTTTCGATAAATTGATACGAATTTGGATAGTCTTAAGAACCTTTTATGAATTTACCCATATTTAACAAAAAATTGTTCTGGAGTTATGGATCCAACTTCCAAGTAAAAAATAATCTAACGGAAATATCCCATATGTATTTGGGTACATACGATCCATGTTTATGCCTCTTAACTGTAATATTGCTCATTATTTATATTTTATACTACTTTATAATTTATTACCTTCCATATCCATTCAAAAACATATATTAATTTCAACATAAAATGACTGTATATGGACAAATTAGACTGTATTTGGGTAAATCTAACTGTATTTGGGTAATTCGTGCTACCCGTACACACTTGGAAATAAGTTAAAAAAGGAAAGGAGACTTACCAGTTCTAGTCCTATTTTTTTGATGACCTTTCTACATTGTGTGTTCCCTTATGAAAAAAACAAGCCTCCTGCAAACTTTCTTGCGAATTTGCTGCAAAGTTGCAGCAAATTTGCCGCAAACTGTTTTGTTGCAAACTTTTATCATGCAAATGAGGTTTGCTGCAAATTTGCCGCAACCAAAATTATGCAAATGAAGTTTGCAGCAAATTTGCAGCAAACCTCATTTGCATGGTAAAAGTTTGCTGCAAATTTGCTGCAAACAATTTTGTTGCAGGAAGTTCACAGCAACTATAACAGGACTCCGCCTACTGCGAACTTCCTGCAAAGTTACAGCGATCTTCCTGCAAAGTTACCGCAAACTTCCTGCGAAGTTGTCGCAAACTTCCTGCGAAGTTACCGCAAACTTCCACAATATACAGACATTTACTAAACAATGTAACACAATAACAATTTATTCAAATTAACAGAAACATTTATTATGATCAATATAACTGTCAAGATTAACCTAGATTTTGAACTCACACAGAAAAATATTTAACAACTGGAATATAACTAGCGGGTAAGAGAGGCAACAAGATATGAATTAGTTGTCATTATCAAGTTCAAAATGGTTTGATCACAAATTATTTTCATACAAGTCAATGAAGTAGAAACATGATTTATAATAATCAAACAACAAGATGGCACTAGATCGCTCACCTGAGTGTAATGACTATCATATGCATAACAGGCGAGTTATAAAACTCATTAGTTACTATGGAAGCACATGTACATGGTTGCTAAGAAGAGTCATGGTTGTTAAGGTGGATTCTAAGGAAGTTTAGTCAAAATCCATCAAGAGGTTTAGGAGAAGTTGTTTGAAACATATTGTTCATAACACATGACGGACACAGGGCGATCACAGTAGCACGACTTTAGCTCTCATGAGCTAAAAAAACAATGTGCACAAAAAGAACACATAATATGCATTGAAAAATAATATATTTACATTTTTAGTAATATGTGATTAATTATTTCTTTAAATATTTAAAAGACGTTATATTAGATACAGTCAATCTTGTATTAAGAGACCACCAAAGGGTCAGACAAAAAGTGGTCTCTTAATGAAACAGACTTTTAATACAAAGCTTGGATCCAGATAAGATATCAGGTTTCAATATTTTCTAGTCTGCTACTAAACATACATTTGTACTTAAAATGTGCTTCAACATGTTAAAAATACAATGTACAAAACAAACAGTTTTATTCTTTTATTTGTAATAAAAAAATATTCACCAGATCTTATGAAATCTTATATAACCTGTCTATTATGAATTAGCGGTCGTTTAAAGAAAGGAAAACAATGACTGAAAAAACTTTGAGTGACGACCAGTTACGTTAAACAAAAGTCGCTTAGCAAAACAAAGATATAGTGAAAATTGTCGGGAATTTTTCAAAGATGACGTTTACTGCATATGGCCGCATAGGACATGTGGATTGACTGTACTTGATAATTTTAATTTCAACACTAGTCTTGTTATTAATTCATCTGTCTTTGCAATTTATTAATAAAATACTACTTTTTAACCTATGTTCATCTTGGTTTATCTTAATAATTTAATTTGACAATACTGCATAAACGCCTGTACTCATTAAAAGAATAAAACAGCAATTACACAAAACTTATATTTTACAATAAATTCAAAAACTAAGATTAAACCAACAACAAATATCTTCTTCAGTCTGTCTATAAATCAATGATCCTGTATCATACAGAATAATGGCAATAATCTACTGGTTGTTCAGAATAATGGAGATGGTCTCAGAGGGCACTAACACGACCATTTTGATTGCCTGCTGCACCCCAGGCTCAGTCTCATGATCTGCACTATTACATGTAAATCATGTCACCCTTTACTTGAAAGATCATTGTCTGACTTGGTCTCAGGCCCATAATAACTTTCTCCACCTCTGGATCAGTTCTGAATAAGTCCATTATTGTATGACTACTAAAGTTTCGACATTGTGTCTTGGAATGGTAGATCAGCTGTTCCATTTTTTTCTGTGCTCTCAGGAGGGTGTGAACGCCTTCACAATTCAGATTTTGTCCATCTTAAGTACTTCCACTGCATAGGCTGACTGCTGTAACAATTACAAGAAAACCTTTAACATCTTTTATTTAAAGACTAAGTGATCAAAATACCTTTTAAATGTCTATGGTAAATACAGGAATTGGGTTAATGAGTGAGTGACAGTGTGAGAGTGGGGTGTGACAGGTTGGGAGAGGCTGAGGTGTGACAGGTTGGTAGACAGTGAGAGTGGCGTGTGACATGTTTGGAGACGGTAAGAGTGGGTTGTGACAGATTGGGAGAGGATGAGAGTGGGGAAAGACAGGTAGGAGACAGTCAGAGTGGGGTGTGACAGGTAGGAGACAGTCAGAGTGGGGTGTGACAGGTTGGAGACAGTCAGAGTGGGGTGTGACAGGTAGGGAGACTGAGAGTGGGGTGTGACAGGTAGGGAGACAGTGAGAGTGGGAAGTGACAGGTAGGGAGATGGTCAGAGTGGGGTGCGACAGGTAGGGAGACTGTGAAAGTAGATTGGGACAGGTAGGGAGACTGTGAGAGTAGATTGGGACAGGTAGGGAGACAGGGCGAGAGTGGTATGTGACAGGTTGGGAGACAGGGTTAGAGTGGGGTGTTACAGTGAGACGGTGAGAGTGGGGTGTGACGGGTAGGGAGACATTGAGTTGTGTAAGGTAGGGAGACGGTATGAGGCTGGGATGCGACAGGTTTGGAGACAGGGTTAGAGTGGGGTGTGACAGGTAGGAGACAGTCAGAGTGGGGTGTGACAGATTGGAGACAGTCAGAGTGGGGTGTGACAGGTTGGAGACAGTCAGAGTGGGGTGTGACAGGTAGGGAGACCGAGAGTGGGGTGTGACAGGTAGGGAGACAGTGAGAGTGGGGTGTGACAGTTGAGAGTGGGTGTGACAGGAAGGGAGATGGTCAGAGTGGGGTGCGACAGGTAGGGTGACTGTGAGAGTAGATTGGGACAGGTAGGGAGACAGGATGAGAGTGATATGTGACAGGTTGGGAGACAGGGCTAGAGTGGGGTGTTACAGTGAGACGGTGAGAGTGGGGTGTGACGGGTAGGGAGACAGTGAGTTGTGTTAGGTAGGGAGACAGGATGAGGTTGGGATGTGACAGGTTGGGAGACAGGGTTAGAGTGGGGTGTGACAGGCAGGGAGACAGGCTGAGGGTGGGGTGTGACAGGTAGGGAGACAGGGTTAGAGTGGGTAGTTACAACTTACAGGTAGTGAGACAGGGTTGTTACAGGTAGGGAGACAGTGAGAGTGGTGTGAGACAGTTGAGAGTGGGTGTGACAGGTAGGGAGATGGTCAGAGTGGGGTGTGACAGGTTGGGAGACAGGGTGAGAGTGAGAACTCCAATAGTTCACAAAGTTTGTCCAGGGAACTGGCCCAGTTGCCTGAGATAAAGGCACTAGACAGCGAAGGCCTCATAAGGAAGAACTCTTTCTCAGTCTGAAAAATAGTGAAGGTTCATAGTGGGCCTTGACAGTAGCAACCGCAACCCACAGGTCTCAAAGATCAACTTTTCAAGACTATGTCACGACTTGTCTCAAAAAATTATTTCTCTCCAATATATCTATGACTTAAATCCAATATAAATCACTAAAGGAATTTTAAACCTTTTTAAGAACTTTCTTTAAATATAAATATGTATACAGATCGATCATGCTAAGAGACCAACGTGTATGTAAGTAATCTTGGGACTCGGGTAACTAGTAATGATAGCAGTATTAAAACTTTCCTTTTTCTGTACAGAATATTATTTCACAATGATACTCAGTTAGTATAAGTTATACAAGTGATATTTTATATTAAGAACATTAATTTATTAACAGAATCTCAGACAAAACCAGTGTTTGACAATCAATGTATGTATCCCATTAGGCTGTCATACTTACAAACTTCTTGTTGCCCATGAAAGGGTTTTTTTTCAATAATGTTGGAAAAACCCACATCCGCATCAGACCTGATGTATGTTTGTTGCTCCCATAATATCCTCCTCTGAGCTGCAACAAGTAAGCAATGAAAGGTTGACATACATAGATGTTGTTAAGGATTTAACCACATGAAAGAAGTATGTAAAATCATGATCAAGTTACTTTGTGACCGTGTGAAACTGTATGATTCAAAATCGCAATATAAGCGAAGGTGCTTAAAAAACTTACACATACCACAGAAAAAGAGGTAAAGGTCTACTGAAATCTTATCTTGTTTTCAAATACAACTCATTTTCGACTGGACAAACTAAAAAATGCTTAATACCATATGATGTAAAAAATGTGAAACCAAACTAGCATAGTAATCGGACATTTTCGGTTTCCACCGGTTCAGTGACAGTGTGCACCGATATTTAGTGCCATTCGTATACGGGTCAGCACAGTGAAACAACGTCAGTAATAATGAATTTGGATTTATTATGGATGGGTTATTTTGTAGAAGAAACCTTATAGGAAGATTAAACTATGCCTTTAAGCATGTTAATGCAATTTAACAATTCTAAATATTCGATCACCACTCCCCACCCACCCATTTTACAACGACATTCACACCAAGTCATATATACAACCAAAAAATACATGAATAGGAAGGAAAAAAATGTAAACTAGCATAAATCGTGATAAGGAAACATATATTAAAATATTACCTTCAAATTCTTGCTAAAAGCGACTTTCCCTTGGCCTTGGCGCCCTCGTTCCTGGCAGACGCTTGCATGACGCTTAATTGGCGCGTTTATCTCACGGATACAATTTAAGCACGTTTACAGTGCGGATAAGTTAAAAATATATACGTGCTTAGATGTGTATCAATATTTTTCCATTACATTGCAATTAGACTTGGCAAATGGATTAGTTTGGCATTAAAATAACATTGCTACAAAGTGTCAAACTAACAAAAGAAAAAATGTCAAACAAATAATGGAAGAGCAGATATTGGGCCGACATTTGTTTTGATTTAACTCTGGCCAACATTGGACCGATGATAATATATATATTTTTTCCACAATAATAAAAACTAGTTTTCATGTAATAATTGTTACAAAGATGTAATATTAAACACTACTGTATTTGCACAGATAAAAAAATAGTTGAAATGCCAATGTTTCCCGCAAACTTCTTGCAACATGATTTTTTGCATTAAAGATTCTTGCGAACTTCTTGCAACACAAATTATTTTATTCAAGTTTGCTGCAAACTTCTTGCAAAGTTGCGGCTAGCCGCGAACTTTCTGCGAATTTGCAGCAAAGTCGCAGTAACTTCACCGCTAGCCGCGAAGTCCTGCGAACTTCTTGCAAACCTTACTGTGACTAAAAAAGTTTGCGGCTAATTTGCTGCAAAGTTGCAGCAAATTTGCTGCAAACTTTCTGTTTTCATAAGGGTTGTTATGTATTTGATGACCTTATTCCTTGAAGGGTGTGGGCCAAAATTATTGTCCTATATTGCTATAAGGCTTGTTTGAATGAATTACTAATGATTCGCCACAGTCTTATAATGATTCGCCACAGTTTTTTATTAGCATTATAATGATAATATTAATATCAGTAATTATTATTATTAAATATGACCTATCTATTACATACTCACACGGACATATAAACCATGTGTGTGATACTCAGAAGTGTTAAATAATGCAATATCAATTATGATTCAATTTTAAATCCGCACACATGAACAAAATAATAATATAATATTGAGGTTTACAGAAAAGAAACAATAAAACAGTCGGAATAATTATTACTTTTCAATCGTCAAAAGTTAAACAACAAAATTTGGTTTTAAAGCGTACATTATATTTTCGGAAGTAATTTGTATTTCAGAGTTTTATATGTGTTTATCAAATAATAAATAAAAGTTTCATGTTTTATAAAGTCGAGAAGAATGAGTAGTTAATGTACAGGTCTAACCCCAGTCGGCCTTAAGTAAAAACCCTTGTCACAAGAGAAGTAGAAGCCATTTCGTTGTGCACTCTGTTGATAATATGTAGATATTAAAAACTTCATCCAGAATTGGCAAAAGTTGACTCTTTTGTTTGTTCATGTTTTTTTTTCTAAATAAAAATATCGTTGTTATACGAAATGCGCTGCAGTGATCCGTATATATACAAGTTGGTGTCCATATCTCTATTCCTGTCAATTGCTAGTTTTGTTTGTTACTTGTTGATCATATGCGACGTTAAAGAAAGCTTATCTTTAAAGTGTTAGTTGTTATGTAGGTGCTGCAGTGATTCGTATTATATTTATATACGAGTTGATGTCCATATTTTATGTCTTGTTATGATAGCAATATATAATATAATACATTGCGTGTTCTTTCTTATTTTAGAAGTTTTCAGGTGTTTGTATCAAAGTACACCATAATAACTTAATTAATATACCCTTTATTTACTCAGGCATTGTCAAAATCACTCCGTGTTCCGAGTTTCTTGTATGTACACATCATTTCCCGTAACAATGTCCTTTGGAAGTTCCTTCTTTAAATACAATTTGCATTATTTATGATCCAACTTTCATTTATCACACCTGTGGCGAATCGTTATTCAACTGTGGCGAATCTTTATTCAACTGTGGCGAATTGTTATTGTGGCAATCATTATATTACCGTTTGAATTAGCTAATTAATTTGTTGAAACTCTGAAACCGTTTATTGATGTAACATTCATGGATTAACTAAACCATTTTTTTCTACTTTATGTGTTGACAACTTAAATATACTGTATTTCTGTATTCATTGCAGATGGCACGACCCCCAAACAAAAGACCACCAGAGTATCTTATCTTAGAAAGAAGGAAAAAGGAAGATATGCTGGCTACTAATCAGAGAAATACACAAAATATTGAATTGAATGATCTTAAAAATGAATGGGAGAGGTGGACTGATAGAAAACATAAGATCAACACTTGTAAACAAAGAGTTGAATCAATGATGCAAACAAACCAATTTGCAGTTGAGGATAGGAGAGAAAGGTATTCTGCTTGATTTTGTTCAATATTTAAGTTCATCAAGTAAGGTTTGCCTTTGCCAGAACAACGAAATGTTACATTGTTTGTTTCTGAGACTGTATCCGAGAATACACATAGTCCTCAAAGAAAAAAAATTGCTTGCTTCTGCCTTACCTACTTAACGAAGGGAAACTAGTCTTATCTTCATATAAATAAAGATGTAGATATACTCCTTTTGTGCTCACCCCTTGTTTTGGTGGATAAGGTGGTTTAATTAAAGTTATTAAATAAAATATACAATTGTACTGTGTGAAGCTGCATCGTTTTAAAAAATCAAATGGAAAATAGAGCTTCTATGAATTATGCCTTGGGATTGAAATTGATTTTTCTTGTAGGTTACGCGAGATGCTTCAAGCTGAAGAGCAACAATATCTTCAAGAAATGGAAGCAAAAGAGGAAACAACACTTGAACGTCAAGCCAAAATGAGAGAACGAGCTCGTTCACTGAAGGACAAGAGAGAGGGTGAACGACTTGCTTACGTACAAGACATGTATGATCAACAGTTCAGGTATAATTTGTTCTGATACATCTTTTGAAAATATCCATCATTATTGAATGAAAGTATTATAAGCCAAAATGAAATAGTAACTGTCTGTTTCCTGTAACCTGACCCTCATATTTTAGACCCTGATGCAATGTTTTGAAGCCGGAACATCTAT
Organism: Mactromeris polynyma; assembly: GCA_032209605.1. Lineage (NCBI taxonomy): Eukaryota > Metazoa > Mollusca > Bivalvia > Venerida > Mactridae > Mactromeris > Mactromeris polynyma. The sequence continues at coordinate 36,542,232 of JASFXZ010000001.1, read as the reverse complement.
ACATTATTTGTATTAGAAATGTAATAATTTACTAGATGTGTCTATAAAAAACAGATGCCCCACTAAGCAGGGTTGGCATGGTATCTACCGGTGTGGTATCTACCGGTGTGGTATTTCCAAGTATTTCCTGTACTGGGAAATACCCTTTAATTTTATGAAACTGGGAAATACTCCAAACTTCAGCAAAATGTAGCTTATCATGACCAAAAACACACACAAAATAAGTGACAAAAATAATATTTCCATGCACACATATGACATAATAATGCAACAATCATCATCAGGCTGTAAAGCCAATTTAACACATTTAATTCTATGAGTCCAGCCCTTTTTTATGTCAAACTTGGGGTCGATAGTGGGCCCTATCCCCAAAGAAAAAGTATATATTTTTCCTCTATTTAGAAAGAAAATCCCCCTTTGGTTAAATTACCGGTATTTAAATTTTTAGCCTTATAAATAACCAAATTTGGTGATTCATGATGCATATTTCCTCTATCAAAGGGACCCACCATACTTCCCCAAAAACTGAAGAATTTAATGGCTGGAGTCCTTAGTCGGTTACTCTTTGCACTGACAATACTTCAGAAGTCTTTACACTTTGCTTTTTTGTAGAACCATCAGAGTCTTATCATTTCATTAAAATTCCACACAGGATCTTTAGGCTTCATGTTTTTACTCTCAGAGGATCAGAAGTTGAATGTGCATTTCACAACATTATCATAGTACATAATAAAAGCAATTATTTTGAGAGAGTGAATGCTAAGAGTTGAGATTTGTTAATTCTTTTCACTCTTCTGACTATCATTGGATTTATTATACATGTACAACAATGTACTGTTACTTTGTTTGCAGCATACTATTTAGTAAAAAAATGCATTGGGCTATGCTCTGTGTTCTGTGTCACTTAAAATAATCCATCAATTATCTGGTCTAGAGAGAGTATGACCAAACCTAGAGGTTAAACTTATGATCTCAACAGTATTTCCCAGGAATAACCAGTATTTCCCGCTGTCCTGGGAAACACGAGTATTTCCCGTCTTTTTGCCAACCCTGCCTCTAGGAGCTTTTAAGTATAAAAAGGGCAAAAACTCCTCCAAAAATGTATAGGTTGTAACCGAAATCGAACTTGACCTGTATTTCATTTTTCTATGCTCATGTGCCCAATATGCATTGAATCCATCCATCAAGAGTTTATCAGAATCCAGTTTTTCACATGGGCAGACGCACAGACTGGACAGACACATGGCCCGGATAGACTGACATGAGATAACACTTAATGCCCCTTCACCATTCTTTAAATGGCGGTGGCATAAAAAGGATAAAACTTGCTTTTCTTGTTTTTTTTTGTTTTCTGAAATATTGTCTGATTAATTCTGTAATTTATGATCACTCATATAATTATTTTTTTACAGAAACCAGTGTGAGGAATTAAGATCAACACTTTCAAAGAGGCAACAGGATGAGGTGTGTGTGGAAAGACTCGATCAGATTCGTATTAAGGGAGAAATTGAAGAAGAGCGCCAACAAGATGAGAAAATGTATGCTAGACTATGGGAGGAAGACATGCTTGCCAAGGCAGCGAGGGAAGAGCGCGATGCCAAGGCTGCTCATGATCGTAATGCTGAAGTATTAGCAGTACTCAGGAAACAGATGGCTGCATTAGAAGCGACCAAAGAGGAAGCTATTAGGCTGAAGGAAGAAGAAGCTCAACTCCTGGTATGTTTGAAGATAAATCGTATTTTGTGGGACAAGTTTGTTATTCATTTTTGAGCAGTGAAATATTGATTCTAACTGAGACATAATAAAATTCTTCATAAGAAAAGATAATGATAAGATTTGATTGATTTATTGGCCTTTTGGAAAAAAGTCCTTGCATGGGTATGATATATTAGAGAATTCTCTGTATTTAGCTTATGAATAGTCCCCTGCCTAAGTAGATGTACATTTTATTCAACTTGCAGAAGTAAATGATAAATATTTCAAATAAAGATATAATGACAAATCTAGACATTTTCAATATATATACAGGATGCTTGTTTTATTTCATGCATCAATGAAACAATGATTTGTCTATGTAGATCTAAAATAAAGTTATAATGTAATAAACTTTTACAGAGGGAACAAAATGCTTTGAGAGCTTTAGAAGAACAGAGAAAGCGTGAAGATAAGTTACGACAGCAGAGACAGACCAGAGATATGTTAGACATGTCCTTGCAGGTTAGTTGCTTCATCATTATGTCACTTGTGATGAAATTTGTGTTTAGAGACCATCCCTGGAAAGTAGAATATTATCTCATTGTTGATTGTTGGTCTTTCTAGACAGGTGGCAACACACTGTTTATTGTTAAAACAGGGTTCATTGAGGCCTGGCAAAATCCTTGAAGTTGATGCTAGTCTTTAAAACTTCTTGAATTTATATGTAAAAACCTAAAACTGGAAAGTACTTGAATTTGGAAAAAATGATTGAATTCAGCCAGAAACTCTTTGAAACCACAATTATAAAAAACATTATTGCAGTAACTAAACTCTGTGGGAAAAATAAAGGTATGAACAATATAGAATAAAAGAAAATATATTGAAAAACATAATAGTAGGTCACTTAACCATCATTGAATGTCACTTTTATTGTGTTTTTCTATGAGGATTAAAGAAAGTTTTGACTATTTGTCCAGTTTTTAGCTGTTGATAAGCAGTCGTCATTGATAATTGCAAAAAGTGCTGTATGAACCATGTTTAAAGACTATTTCAGTAAACTCTCATTCTGGCAAACTTGCACAAGGAAATTTTCCAGTGTCTCAAAGATAAAATATTGAGTGGCTTGTTTGTCTTTCTAAAGTGTTTGATATTAAATATTTCTGTGATATGTTTATAGTTGAAGATGAAGAAGAAGGCTAAGGAAGAACAGGAAGAATTAGCATTTGACTTAAAGATGCTGGAACAATTGTTGGAAGAATCCAGGAATGAAGCAATGGAACAGATGCAGAAAAAGGTGGGCATGTTTTTTTGACATTTATTTTTTATGGCAAACTATATGCGGAGAAATTAAGAAATTTTAAGGTGTAACATTGAGGCGTTTACTTTTTGTGACCTTGTTACATCTTAAAAAAAGTTATCGCTTTTTCCATTCCAGATTTGGTTATTTTTGTACTTTTTTCATCTTGCCTTCATTGAAACAAATCCATTTTATGTAACTACCAATGTTGTATGGAGGCATTTAAAGAACCTAAAAACCTAATTGGACTCCAAGATTTTCAAGATGTAACCAAAATTGCTAGACAGCATATTTTGGGTCACATATTTTGATTGAAATATTGATATATTGTTACAGAAAGAGGCACGCGAGGAAGATCGTCGTTATAGAGAGCATTTGAAACAATTGTATGAGGAAGAGCGTATACGTGAACGTGAGCTAGAGCAGCTTATTCAACAGGAAGTTGAACGTATGTGGCAGAAACGTCTGGCAGCATGGAAGATGGAGCGTGAAGCACGCAAGAAACTCATGCGAGACGTGCTTCGAGTCCGTGCTCAACAAGTGCAAGACAGATGTAAGTACAGTAATTCGTCTTCTTTCTGCTTTTGATGTATCTGGTTCATCTGAACCTAAAATGTTTGAATAAGTTTCATCCAGAAATGTCGTTACATGGGCTAAAACATTCATAATAAGAATCATTGCCTTGTACAACCAATTAAAACTACCTTGGTTTAGCATAGTACTGATAGATAAAACAAACTGATTTTTTTTTTAAATTTGTAATATTACAAAGCTCTTTTTTCTACAAATACAGAGGAGTACACTGTTTGTGTATTGTTTGTTAATAGATATTTATTAATGTATATAAAGTATATTTTTCATGCTTGTTTAGGTAAACAAATGAACAAAAAATGAGCAAAATATAACATAAATGTTGGGTACGAAGGAAACGATACTCCTTGCCTTATTCTTGTTGTTCTGTTGAATGCAGTTATGTATAACGAATCTTAAATAAAAGGTAGTGGTACATGTATCAGAAAATGGACATATTGAAACCCCTAAGTTGATTTGTTTTCCTTCGTCTGTTTCTATTACATATTACTGCCATTTTCAAAACTTCTGGCCTGGCTGGCTATCTCAGTTGTAAACATGCTTGACTGTCACCTGGCAGATCCAGTGTTTTTCAGTGATATTGGGTACAGTCAAATCCTCCACCTGTACAGAAGTTGTCTGTTGCTTGCGGAAGAGCAAGATAGTACTGGTTGTTAATTTCAGGAAAACTGGTTAGGTCAACTGGCCGCCATAATATATGACTGAAAAAGTGTTGAAATATGGTGCAATACCCAATTGAAACAAACAAACGAAACTTCAGATACAGTCGACTCTCGTTAAGACGAATTTTTCGGGACCGTCGGAAATAGTTCGTCTTAACGAAAATTCGACGTAAACGTCGGGAGGCCATTTTGGTGGTGTTACGTGAGAAAGTCTAGTTCGTGACGACTGCTTTGTGTTTAATCGCCATTTGCATAAAACAAATGTTAAAGATGACGTGTTTTAATTAAAGTACACGCTTAATTAAATCACTTATTTTGGCATGTTTTACAAACTATCGGTTTGATCGCAGTGTTCAACAATTCGACATGTTTGCATTAACACAATGTAGTCTAACATTTTGCAAACATGTACAAATCCTTCAATTATGTAAACAATCAATAATTAAATGTGCGAAAAAACTTCGACGTAACGAAAAACTCGAGACAAAAATTCGTCTTAACCGACAGAAATTCATATAGACAAAGAAGGATAAAATCGGGACTTTTGAAAAGCTTCGACGTAACGGAAAATTCGTCTTAAGCGAGTTCGTCCTAACGAGAGTCGACTGTAGATATTATTGATGTCACATAGTATTGGTTGTAGGATGTCCCAGGGTCACACCAATGTTTCCTAGTGTCTGAGCCTTTATTTCAATAAACAAATGCAAGCAATTTGAAGTTTGTAATTATAAAATTTATGACAACGTTTTTCTCTTTTTCTAGTGGCTCGAAATGTTGTATGTCAACAAGCAGCCGAACAAGAGCGTCAGGACCTGCTGAGAACCATCGAAGATAATCGCCGTCATGAGGACGAGTTGGCCATCAAAAATAAGGCCAAACATATGCAGTACCAACAAGATTTGCAAGGACAGATTGAACATAACCAAAACCTTCAGAGGTCCCAGTTTGAACGTGATGAACAGGAATACTTTAAAGGAATGCAGGCTGAACGTGAATATCAATCACGTCTAAAATCTTGCTTAGATAGTTCTGAATATGAAAAGATTCATCCAATGAGGCGTGCTATGGCACAAAGAAATGCGTAAAGATACTTCACTCATTGTATTTTATACACGTGTAACTTTTTTTTCTGTGGTTACCTATACATTGGATTTATGAATTGGCATGTAGCATCATCATGGTAAATGTTATGTTGTCTCTGAATCAAGCAAGTATTAATTATGAATACTATTTGTTGGAAACTGTATTAAATAATTTGATTATAAACAGGAAAAGAACTGTTGCTAAAAAGAAGTGTTTTCTTTTTATTTGTGAGCTAGAATGTTTGTTTTATATTTTACATTACATTCAATTAATGAAAAAAAAAAAAGTATTGAAATGCAATGTAGTCAGCTGGCCTATAAACAGTTTGTAGTACTGTGTTGACATGGCATATTAGTCGAGACATTGTTTCTTTAATGTCATTATATTGAAGTTAAAAAGAATGTCAACCATTTGAGAAATCGGAATCCTCTTGCTTTTCAACCCGAAAGAAAGTTAGTCGTAAATTAGCCGATATGTCTTTAAAAGTTTATTTTTGTTGTATGCTTATTGTACCATACTATGGGGTATATTGGACCAGAGAAAGGCAAGCTCATATGGATGCAAGGAAGTTCTTAATTGATTTAGAGAACTTCTCGTTTGAAAAAGTCTGTGATATATAACATTATATATATATAAATTGTAAAAAGTACCATGTTCTACGTATGATACTTATATAGGTTTAAATAATGAAATTAATAATGATAGTTTTTAGTACTTATAAAACGCGTATTATTTACTATAACTTTGACTCAATTTTGGCTAGCTTCATGCTAGTGTAATTGTCAATCAGATTTTCAGGCATGTGTCTGGTCTGTACCTACACTGTGAGAGTCTGTGCTTGTTATTTGGTTGTTTTTAAATTGCTGACCAATACCTTAAGTTCCTAACCATATTTTGCTAATTGAAGTGGTTAGAATGTATGATCATTTTATGCCAGGCATGGATTTTGAAGTCACGGTTTTCATGAACTGACTTAGTCGATGTACAAACTGGTGTTAATGTTGTGCTTTAAGTACATTTAATCCATATTCTGTTTCAAAATAGTAAATTCTAATTAGTCACCAAAGTAATGTGCTCATTTCTGGACGCAGGATTATAACGGATATTTACACTCGGCACTCAAATCTCATATCACAAAATTTAACCTTTTTAGTCTGATATTGAAAATTTGAGTGTGAAAAATGCATAAACAAGTCAAATGAGTGCTGAATATGCATTTTGATCTGTTTTCTTTGAGATTTTATGGTAATTATGAGATACAAAAATGATTATTGGGTTTGAGTGCCACACTCCACACTCAAATAATTCTTCCCAGATCTCATTTTACTCACAAATCCCTAAGTAAGTGGGTCTAAACATTTATACAGCACCTTTTTAACATTGTCATACATATTTCAAACTCAATATGAGTCACTATCGGACTTCTAAGAGTAAATTTTGAGATGTAAGTATCTGTTATAAGCCCAGCCCCTGGTGTGATAGGTGGTGTTTATGAGGCTGCTTGCATCAGTCTCGTTTCAAAATGCCTAAATATATCTGACGTTAATTCATGGTCATTTTGGATTGTTCGTTATTTATGAGCATCTTAAGAAAGAGATGCTAGAGATGCTTTCTGTGAATTTCATAGAAAATTGTTTTAAATGTTTTGTTTTTGTTGATTTTTTAAACCGTGTAATTTAATACTTACTTGGAAACATATTGTTTAAAATTGAAGTATTATCATATATGTATAAAGGTCCATAAGTATAAATACACAACTTGGTAAAGGATTGGTTTTAACCTTTGTCTAGAGCGTCAGTATTTTGTAATATATGTATTAAAAAACTTTTAACAGATATGTGTGATCAATATGTATTGTATTAAGTATTTAATCTAAGTTATCTTGTAAAATAGCTCTGGCAAATATTGTCTTAAACATGGAAGCTAAGCCATCTTTATCAATAACGCTGATAAATATACTAAACAGAAATAATTGCATTTTCAAACGCAAAGTTAAGCTCGTCTTTCACATCTATTGCTAATGCTGCATATATTTTCATGCGTTGTCGATTATTAAAAATCTGAATGTCGTGCTTGAATGCTAAAGCTTGTTCCAGAATTATTTTTTGTGCATTTCTATGTAACATTCCTTATATTTTGTTAATAGATTGATTCTATGTTTTAAAAAAACTGAATAAATTATTGTTCATAAAGTAATGAGTTTGTTTCAATTGCTTATTTTAAACTGTAATATTCATACCACATAGTGCCAAGTGTTGTGGTATGTTTGCATTATAGTGCCAAGTGTTGTGGTATGTTTGCATTATAGTGCCAAGTGTTGTGGTATGTTTGCATTATAGTGCCAAGTGTTGTGGTATGTTTGCATTATAGTGCCAAGTGTTGTGGTATGTTTGCATTATAGTGCCAAGTGTTGTGGTATGTTTGCATTATAGTGCCAAGTGTTGTGGTATGTTTGCATTATAGTGCCAAGTGTTGTGGTATGTTTGCATTATAGTGCCAAGTGTTGTGGTATGTTTGCATTATAGTGCCAAGTGTTGTGGTATGTTTGCATTATAGTGCCAAGTGTTGTGGTATGTTTGCATTCTTCAACTCTGTTTCAGTTATGCACCTATCAAAATTTTGCCGCAAGGGGGGGGGGAGCGGCATGCTGGCTTATCGAGTCCTCAGAGACCTGGTGGGGTATCACTTCGGACACTCGTGGCCTAAAATCAAACAGATTCATCTGAATGCAAGAAAAGATCGAAGTCATTGTCTTTTTTCATAGTTTATTTAAACTAAAGTGCATTATACAAAACATGATTACACGTTATATTTAGAGTGCTTTTACATCGATAATGCTAAAGTGTAAACAAAGCGGATCCGTCACGTGAGCTTAAATGTTACATAAATTTCATTGGCAATTTTAGATAAATAACTACATAAAATCCCAGACAAAAAGCCTAAAGAAGATACACATGGATAAAAAGAGTGAACTATGAAAATGAAAACATTAATATCTATAAAATAATGTTTATTAAACACTCCAGGCATTTGAATATATCAAATTTGTCGAGTCACACACAGTTAAAGAAACAAAACTGTATTTCAACTTGCATAATAAATTCAACACAGCAAATAATACAGAATTATAATTGACAAACTTGAAGACAACCCAACAGCATATTTCAGTGCTAAAAGTTAAAAACAAAGTTAATCCTAAAGGATAAAAAAACTGTTTGTAAAATATGGTTATTTGTATCACAGGAGAATAGTCACTCTCCCTTTAACTCTTGCATATATTTACCTATAGAAGGAATACAGGGAGAGAACTCTGGACGGGATATAAGTAGAAAACTTGTGACAAATTCCTGTGATCTACATCATTTCCACAGATTTTAATTTCTTTTCTGATTTTCATTTCATTGCTTAGCAACATGTGGCTTTACGTGAGACTTATTTCCTGGCATTAGATCTTTAAATGCCTTCATCATCATGTCGATAAGATCAGGTCTCGGATCATTCCGTATGTCCTTAACTACCTCGTCTATTGTACCACATAAGATTGAAAGGAACATTGTCATCACAAAGAAAACCGTTACAGTTATGTACACGATAAAGTACAACTTCGCAAGAATTGGATCAGTTTCATTAATCTCAGCAAATTTTGATTTCCCAATCATCGAGACGAATAAAGTTCCGAGGCATTCATAGATGTTCATGTAAGATTCAAGCTTTGCACCAAACAGAAGAACGCCCAGGAAACAAAACGCAAAAAGCATGTAAACGAACATCATGCCATACCAAAACAAATCCTTTCCACATATTTCAAACACTGTTACGAACGCCTTGACTCTGTTTGAAGTTCCGAATGATTCTAACATGTGCATAGTTGCCATGAACGCAAGGCATCCTAGCAATGTAACAAGAATTTGATCCCAAAGCACAATATGAGCAAAGTTCACATATGCATTTTTATCTTCATTGTAGTTGTCGATTGTGATAGTAGTAAATATTATCCGAAAGGCATACAAGGCGCAGATTGATATTCCCAGAGCAAGCATGGCCATGTCATACACTCGCCAAAATTGTTTGAAATATTGGCTGCGCTGTTGGTAAATTCGAATGCAGATTTTTACGAACAACACAATTAAGCATAGAACAAAAATCACTTCACAAGCTAAAGTGTATGTTCCTATTGGGCCAAGGTGTAGGTAAAGTCGTAATGGATAGGTTTGAAAAGCAAGGAAAGCACCACCAGTTTCGGGAAACTCAACCATGAAATGGTTGTGGATGAAAGTATTTGTATTGCCATTGTACAGAGTATATTCAAAGAAAACAGCCCTAGTATGCCTATTTATCCATAGATTATCAAATAAATCATTCAGAACATCTACAGAGATTTCATAGTTGACATCAAATTCTGCAATGTAACCGCCACCACCATATGTAGCATACGAGCCAGGAACCGGAAGACCCCAGATATCCAAAGCTGAAAGTACAAAAAGATACCATTTTAATTTCTTACGAAGGGATTTTAGAGCTTGTATTACATATAAAAAATATAACTTTACTATTGAGTTTTTTTGTGTAAATTTTTGAAAGATAAATTATCTAAATTAATAGGGTCTATGAAAGAAATTTATTGAAATATGGAAAAACGGTTGTAAAATGAGTGATATTTGGATGAAATATGTGAAATATTAATGAAATTATAACAATAATACTTGTTTATCCACTAGAATTGCCACTACCCAAATTATTTGCGGCCAAATATGAATGCAAGATTATTGTCAGGGAATGTTTTTCTAATTTTAAAAGAATTCTCTCCCTTCAGCTTTGATTGTTGTACCTTTATCAAATGGATGATTCAGATTATTTTTGTAATGGGACTTTGGGTCACATAAACAACCAGGGTCACGTAGCGATTTCCACCAACTAAGGTGGAGGAAAGACCCCAGGCAGTCATCAGGGTGAAAGCATAGATTTCCGCAAGCCAGCTGGATAGGGTCCTCACATACAATTTCTACAACCTTGGGTGGGATTCAAACGGCAGCAGTGAGGGGCAAGTGATGTGAAGTTAGCGACCACAACCACTCGACCATATAGCCCAGAATCAAATTCAATACGGAGCATTTATGGCTGTCAGTGTGAATTATTTAGCATCAATAAGCTGGTGTAAACGGCTTATCATAGGATATTCTGTTTTATAAATGCACATGTATTAAATTTGTAAATACATTTGTGTACGTGTATACATAAAAGTAGATTAATCCTAAAGAGAATTCCTTTATCTACCTGTCCAACCCTTGATGACCTTGGACACATGAGGGGAAACAAATATATGTTAAAGATTGGCATTATGTATGTATGGGACAACCCCATCAACTACCCTACGTTCAGTTACTGCTGACAGTCGCGAACGTTACAAAACTGTTTTGTTTTGTATCCCTGACCCATCATATCACACTCACTGCATAAGGGGAAACAAATTGCAAATGTTACCGAACGTTAGCCGCAAACGCCTTTACTGAACGCAGGGCTTGTGGATCTAAAATGCTGGTCATAGGGGAAGTAGCTTCTCCTTTTGTGGGGATTTCTTCAAAATGTCTTATTCCCGGGTTTAGTCTGCCACGCCCCTGGGGCAAAATATTGATAGGTGCATTATTTTGAATACAATCCAGACTCTATAGAACAATATCCCTTGTGAGATACAAAATGTGGCTGTTTTTGCTCCAGAGAGGTATATCTGATAATAAATTCTTACAACAGGAAAACTGATTACTGTTGCTGAAGAGGGCAAAGTGATATGCAATATTACTGATGCATAGACAAACCTGATGTGAACTTCCATGCTCGGGCAGATTCGTGGTCAAGATTTTCCAGGTTACCACAAGGTCCTTGACTCCAGCCAGTACAATAGCTTTGTGTTTCTTCAGATATAATGCTGTATGCATTAAAACATTCTACACGTCCAATGTGGGGTATGGTACAATAGTCTGAAACAAGAGATTTAAACAAAGGGATACAATTCAATAAGCAAGTTATGAAGAGTTATAATTCTTGTACACTGCATTAGATGTTTTGCCAATAGTCTCTGTCTATACTTCACTAGACTAAGGCTATCTGTACATCCACTGAGAATTCAGACTAGTAGATATGCCAGAAACAGAACACTCTGTGCATGAAGAAAGATATTGTTAAATTTGTAATGATACTGATATCGAAAATGAATTCCATTTTACTTATTTTTGTCAGAGTTATGCTGATCTTATAAAAAAAAAAATAGTCAAAACGTTGTTACAATAAGAACCCGTCTGTATACAATTTTTTGTAACTTTCAAACTATTCATAAATTGAAATTATTAAAATTGCATTAGATGTTAAAGAAGCTCTACTTGTAAGAAATAAATTATTATAACTGTTGAAAGATAAATGCTTAGTTCAACCTCTGACGATTTTCAAACTAATTTGTATAATATATGACTCATTCCTATGTATGATTTATGTTGTCTAATACCACTTTAATTACATGCTGACAAAGTTAGCTGATGTATGTTGTATAGGTCTTAATAAAATGTCTGTTCTATTCTGTTCTGTTCTTCTCAATGTCCTCTCATTTTGAGAAGATTAATAGCAAATCCCTCCCTTAGTGTTAGTACCCCACACAAGTGCTAGGAAAGAATTAAGGGACAAACAGACAGATGTATAGACAGAGACATTTGCCCCATACCTAGCGGGGACATCATGACAAATCATTAAACATGTAAACAATCATCAGATCTGCATATTCGTCAGTATAAGTAAAAACATGCAGAAGGCCAAATCAGTCGTCACAATATGAATAAATAATCGTTCTATTTTACCTTTACTCATCCGTAATTGACGAAGTCTTGGGGGACCTAATCGCAAACTGCTGCTTCCTTTGACAAACTGTTTTTCGGTCCAGTGTATGGGTTGGCCTGTTATATCAAGTTCTGGCATGAGCGCAGGCAACACCGTCACATTAACCCACTCAAATAAATCTCCGGGTGTTTTGATCTGATAAAAATACCAATATGAAAAAATACGCTGAGGGATAAAAAGGAGCATCATATATTCTGTCTTCTTAAATATATACAATTTTGTAAATGTACGCATTGTTTGAATACTGCAGGGATTATTACAGCTTGATGCATATTAATTCCATTGAAGCTTTTATGGTGCAGCCGTACTAACATGGCTTTGCTATTTGCCTATCAGTGTTGTGTAATCCAATCAAACTTATGTTAACCACTAAACCAAATTATCTTCGATCGACCAACGTTTGCAACCTTTCACAGATTGGTTAACATTTCATTAAGGACTATCAGACACAGGGCGATCTCTATAGCTCACCTTGAACACTTTGTGCTCTGGTGAGCTAAAAACTACAAGTCATATCATAGGTTAATAAAGTGATATATTGCGGTAAATATTGCAATATGTATTGCAATATATCGTCGTATACTTAAGGCATATTTTGAAAGTTCTAAAATCTATGATTTATGATAATATTTCCAGTAAATCCACCACATGGTAGAGACATACTTGACTAAATTTCGGCGTCCCTGCAGGCTCCACAACTGTATTAATAGTTTCTTCATAATGACGGTATGAATTGCTACTTCTGTTGGCGAAGCAAATACTGGCAACGATCAGTATAAAGAATATGTTGTAAAGCAGATCCCAGGCCAGTGCTTTTAGTTGGGACTTGTGTTTGTGTTCCTCGGCAGCATGTTGTAAATCAGCGCCAGATAGTGGTAAAGTAACGTTACGTGGAAGTGCTGAAAAGTATGAGATTAAAGACAGAATAAATGCGGCTGTTTTGTCAACACCTCGAGTGGCCAACAGTTTTGAAAATTACAAAAGGAGGAAATTTATTAAGAATAAAGTTTTATCACCAAATGAACGCCATAGTACAAATTCCAACGTCTTCTTTAAGTGACGTAATCTCTAGAAAACGTCACATGTGACATCACCATGTTCTGACAGTAAGCACTATTTGCACCAGGTGGCAATATGAAAACAAAGTGATCATATGGAGTTAATATTGTTTCATGCTTGCAAATAGTGACATCACATGTTGCCTTTTCTTGAAATGACGTCACTTTCAGAAGAGGTTGTAAATCCCATAGCAGCACTCAAATGGTGCCAAACATATTTTTACTACTAAAAAGGGGCTCTAAAATATATCTTTATCCAGTTATACGGGGGGTGGCTATAGCTTCCCTCACATCACTGCTCACACTTGTGCCTTATAGTTACATGTAGAAAGGGTTGAGAGGTAAGGGCATGCCATTCATGTACTTAATGTCACAAGTGTGAGCCCTACATATATTAGGGGTTCAGAGTCTGAAATTAACAATCGCTAAATTTGGCTTAATAAGTTGGATAGACACTCAGTGAGGCTGGTTAGTATATACTGCCCGTAACTACACCTGTTCATGACAATTATGCGCCTTATCTGACAACAAGATGGTCTGGGCTAAGGACTAACTAAATTTATATTAAGAAAAAAAACCTACAAACTATTCTTAAAACATGTAACAAATTAAAATATATTAAACGCATGTAGTTCTCCACAGTAATTTAAATCATGATGAAGTTGAAAAGAGTTTTGAGGTTTACATGTATTTGTCTTACAGTTGACTTCATAGCTGTATCCAAAAAATAACAATTCAAGAGTATGCTGTATAGCCTAATAGTATATTGGTAGTCGTCTTGCACATAACATTGGTAAAATATTCAATGACAATGGAAACCTGCTCCATCCGACAACCTGCATCAACCGAGATTTAATGTCAGCATCAGTGTGACGTTGTTACGGGCAGGTTATACTGTATATACTTGTTTAAACTAAACTCACATTTGTGTTCCTTATACTCCAGTGTAACAGACCTCAGTATGTGAATACCAGATGCCAAAGTGACTGAAATCAATATAGAGTAAAAACATACAATATTGATGTATTTTATAACATTTGAGAACTTTACTTTGTATTTGTCAATATGATGATAAAACCCACATATTCATTTTCAACTCCTTTCTATGGGCCAAGTCACTTACCTTGTTCTGGATCAAACCTCTCGTATTCAAATAAACTTTTAGATTAAAGAATTTACATCACAACAACAAAATATACGACTCGTACATCCATGTCAGCAGATGCGACAAAAATACTACATGTAATTACAAAATGTAATAACTTTAACAACGTAGTTCATATTGTTGAAATGTAAATCAAAGTTTTTCCATTTGCTGTGGGAATTGAAACTATACGAAGGAGATAAACAGCGTAGATTATGATGTCTTCCAGTATGTTAAATGAAATTATTTTTTTGGCAACAAAAAATAAATCCTTACAAAAAATTAACTCGGATCTATTTTACGTGTATTCTACATGTATAATCATGGACCTGTCTTATCAGGGTCATTTTAAATACATGCTTAAACATATTAACTACTTCCGTCAAAATTCGAACTGCTAACGAACACACATCTTAAGAAAACCCCTTTTGGTGACTCTTTGGTGAACGAAAACCTGGTTTGGTGCCTCTTGGTTAAAATATGATTGGTCAGATTTTAAAAAGCCTACTTCAAGGACAAACAGATTTCTGGAATTTTCTGACCTATAACCTTGAGAAGATATATGACAACTTACATACTTTAGTGCAGTATATGTGTATATATTTACTTCTGAATTGGTTTAATACTGGGTTACTAAACTTCTGTTTGGAAACCAACCCAAAACAAACCCTCCCTGAGGTTACCCTTATATACCCTCAACATAACAATTTAGATATTAACATCAATACCTTTGTCCATCCCCACTAACTTCTTGTAGTTTTCAATGATCACAGACATGTCCATATTTGAGTCTTCCTTATTGTATCTAAACAGCAAAGCCAGTATAAACGCAGTACAGATGACCTATAATCGGGAAGATGTTTATTAAATTAAAAGCTATGCAAAAATAAAAACAATGCAGTATACAGTAGGAACCCGTTTATTCGACAACCTTCTATCCAAATATATACTTGGTATAACCCGAAATAAATATCAGGTCCCGATGTATCATCTAAGGAATGTCAAATTGAAATGGGCTATTCAAAATCATGTATTATTCCAAATTAAGTTTCGATGAAATCGAATGAACGAGGTACAAATATAATTTCATAACCATTCATACTTGCTATTATGGATAATTAAATGTAACCACCAATTTTTTTCTTGTTTATTGTGCATACTAAGTAAGAACCTAAGCGATCAAAGTCTAACCAGCAATAACCATCTAATTGGCATTTATCCGTAACTTGCATTCAAGTCTAACCTGCTATTGTTATCTAACCAGCAATAACCATCTAATTGGCATTTATCCGTAACTTGCATTCAAGTCTAACCTGCTATTGTTATCTAACCAGCAATAACCATCTAATTGGCATTTATCCATAACTTGCATTCAAGTCTAACCTGCTATTGTTATCTAACCAGCAATAACCATCTAATTGGCATTTATCCGTAACTTGCATTCAAGTCTAACCTGCTATTGTTATCTAACCAGCAATAACCATCTAATTGGCATTTATCTGTAACTTGCATTCAAGTCTAACCTGCTATTGTTATCTAACCAGCATCCGTAACTTGCATTCAAGTCTAACCTGCTATTGTTATCTAACCAGCATCCGTAACTTGCATTCAAGTCTAAAATGCAATTATTATCTAATCAGCTATTACCATCCAATTTACCGGCATTTGAGTCTAACTTGCTATTATTACTGATTCAGCTATATGTCTCCCCCATATAATTGTCTGTTTGTCTGTCCCTCCGCCTGTCAGACCGTCTGTCTGTCTGTCCATCCGTCTGTCTGTCACAAGTTGTGTCCAGTCCATAACTTTTGAACTGCTTGAAGGCTTTTGATTTGTATGGTACAAAAAACAACAGTTTAAATAAAAACAGTCACACACTATAATAAATTATATATACCATAATGGGGTCTACAAAAAGCAGTGATTCCAACATTGATAGGAAAAATGTTGTCAGCCATTTCTCTGATTTCTCTTTACCCCATTCCATACTGAACAGCATTATGAAGAAAGCACAAGTCACAACTCCAACAAAAAAGATACCCCATGCAATATACACAAACCTGCAATTATATTAAAATAATTCAAGTAACGGCCCAATAATTAGGGTCATATTTATTAATCTAAACCACAAATATCAAAACAAATACTTGTATAAGAATCAATTTAACACTTATTAATTAATTATCCGTAATTTTTGCTTCGTCATTATAAAACACCTATAAATGCCATCAGATGTTGTTCACGAAATACTTGATTATTCGTCCTTGTAGCTATTTCCGTAAATTGCCGTTGTGCTTCCGTGACCTTTCTGATGCACTTTATTCTTCAGAAAATACGTACTGATGACATCAACCCAACTACAACAACCAATCATATTTAAAACTGTGATCATGTGATGTCAAGTTACTTATTTATTCTTGTCGAAGGCAATCGGATACATCTGTCCACAGCAAGTGTAATCAAACACACGAGAACTTAGATTAAACTAACCGGTCAACAAGTTAAAAAATACTCCTTTTGCATATCAAATCCTCTGAAGTTTCGTGGACCAACATAAGTAGGTGAATATCTCAGTTTTAGGATATACTTAAATATGGGAATATTCAATATGATGAGATGTCATTGAAACAAATGAAATAAAGTCAAGTTTGAGAAACACGAAAAATCGGTCACTGGCGCTACCGGGAATCGAACCCAGGTCTACGGATTGCCGGTCCGTTATGCTAACCACTACACCACAGCAAGTTTTACAACCCTTGTTGGACTTTCACATTCTGTATTTGAATCAAAAGTGTCATCCGACTGCATTAGTGTTTTACCCAATTAGCAACAACCAAATTTGTATTTATATGTTCAAATACATGTATGTAAATTTCCAGATAGCAAAACCAGTTAGAGAAATTCTGTATCATTTTCCAGTTTTTGTGTGTTTCTATGAGCTGAAATATGTGCAAAAATACATGTATGTTGGTTTCTTCATTAACTAATTTTCATAAAGTACAGATTTAAAAAGAAAGAGCACAGTTTTTGGTCTGAGACTCATACAGCAAACTGTCAATAATACGTGACCGTTGTAAAGCCAACAAAATTGTGTTTTTTCTCTTGAAAATATTTTTAGAATTGAATAACAGTAACATTAAAGTAATGCCGTGTACCCACCAATGGGGGAAATAAAAACTTCCATTAAAATCAGGCTCCTCTGGTGAAAGTAATTTAGATTCCAATCTCTTTTCATAATTCTCTTTTCTTGATTGAATATACTTGTGTTTCTTTCGGCATCGACAGAGGCAGACGACACGACAGTAACAACAACAACCACATTGATACTTCTTTGATGGCTTGTGTACAATCTTTAGGGGGCGTATCATTCTCTTGGTACGTTTGAATAGGAAAATTAGTAGCATAGTTGGCGGCATCGTGACCAAAGCACATACAATTGAAATGAATATCTGAAATATAATAAACCATATGGTGCCCCACAGGAGATTGTCACAAATAGCAATTCCTGCTTCATTCAGCATTTTCAGTCCTTTGTTTTAATATATGTCGAATGGAATCAGTAGCAATCGTAACAATAATAAGAATCATATGCAAAGGTTGGATTCCAAGAAACACCATTAATACAGATGACTGTCTAGGGTTCAGGGCTCTAGAAATCCACTAACCCGATGTCCCCGACAAGTCTAATTGCTGTTTTGGGCTACCAACAGTTGAGTTGGTCTAGGACAAGTCTGTTATGCATGCCTACTTAACTGTTAGTCCATACCTTAATTCTTTGCTCAGACAACTAGCCTCCCATGTCAGACTAGTCAAATTTAACATGTATACTAGTCTGGGACAACTGCATTGTAAGAAAATTTCTAGAGCCCTAAGGGTGTGAGGATATACTGCTTTAGTGGTATCTTGTAATATGCAGCCAAAAATATGAAAATAACGTACAGTTTTTATGATATTTTTTTCAGCTTTCTATTGGAAATTTTCTGGCTACAGTCACTCTAAATCTATGAATTATCCAGTCATGAAAACCTCATACATATATAAGGCAAAACCTAACATGAGAATGATGAATATATAGTATTAATGTTCATGTTTATTCAACTTCAAATAAGTTGCAAAAACTTATTTGAAGTCGCATGGAGTTTGGAGTTATATAAAAGTGTTCAGGTAAAAAACGGGATCTTCAGTCAGAGCTTAGTTTAATGAAACACCATATTGTGGTACATGGTGTGTTGTGGTACATGGTGTGTTGTGGTACATGGTGTGTTGTGGTACATGGCGTGTTGTGGTACATGGTGTGTTGTGGTACATGGCGTGTTGTGGTACATGACATGTTGTGGTACATGGTGTGTTGTGGTACATGGTGTGTTGTGGTACATGGCCTGTTGCAGTACATGGTGTGTTGTGGTACATGGTGTGTTGTGGTACATGGTGTGTTGTGGTACATGGTGTGTTGTGGTACATGGTGTGTTGTGGTACATGGTGTGTTGTGGTACATGGTGTGTTGTGGTACATGGTGTGTTGTGGTACATGGTGTGTTGGGGTACATGACCAGTTGTGGTACATGGCCTGTTGCAGTACATGGTGTGTTGTGGTACATGGTGTGTTGTGGTACATGGTGTGTTGTGGTACATGGTGTGTTGTGGTACATGGTGTGTTGTGGTACATGGCCAGTTGCAGTACATGGTGTGTTGTGGTACATGGTGTGTTGTGGTACATGGCCTGTTGCAGTACATGGTGTGTTGTGGTACATGGTGTGTTGTGGTACATGGTGTGTTGTGGTACATGGTGTGTTGTGGTACATGGTGTGTTGTGGTACATGGTGTGTTGTGGTACATGGTGTGTTGTGGTACATGGTGTGTTGTGGTACATGGTGTGTTGTGGTACATGGCCTGTTGCAGTACATGGTGTGTTGTGGTACATGGTGTGTGTGGTACATGGTGTGTTGTGGTACATGGTGTGTTGTGGTACATGGTGTGTTGTGGTACATGGTGTGTTGTGGTACATGACATGTTGTGGTACATGGTGTGTTGGGGTACATGACCAGTTGTGGTACATGGCCTGTTGCAGTACATGGTGTGTTGTGGTACATGGTGTGTTGTGGTACATGGTGTGTTGTGGTACATGGCGTGTTGCGGTACATGGTGTGTGTGGTACATGGTGTGTTGTGGTACATGACATGTTGTGGTACATGGTGTGTTGGGGTACATGATGTGTTGTGGTACATGGCGTGTTGTG
This sequence comes from Mactromeris polynyma, assembly GCA_032209605.1. Classification (NCBI taxonomy): domain Eukaryota; kingdom Metazoa; phylum Mollusca; class Bivalvia; order Venerida; family Mactridae; genus Mactromeris; species Mactromeris polynyma. The sequence continues at coordinate 36,522,585 of JASFXZ010000001.1, read as the reverse complement.
GTACATGACATGTTGTGTTACATGGTGTGTTGTGGTACATGACGTGTTGTGGTACATGGCCTGTTGCGGTACCTGGTGTGTTGTGGTACATGACCTATTGTGGTACATGGTGTGTTGTGGTACATGGCGTGTTGTGGTACATGGTGTGTTGTGGTACATGACATTTTGTGGTCCATGGTGTGTTGTGGTACATGGTGTGTTGTGGTACATGGTGTGCTGTGGTACATGGTGTGTTGTGGTCCATGGTGTGTTGTGGTCCATGGTGTGTTGTGGAACATGGTGTGTTGTGGTACATGGTGTGTTGTGGTACATGGTGTGTTGTGGTCCATGGTGTGTTGTGGTCCATGGTGTGTTGTGGTACATGGTGTGTTGTGGTACATGGTGTGTTGTGGAACATGGTGTGTTGTGGTACATGGTGTGTTGTGGTCCATGGTGTGTTGTGGTACATGGTGTGTTGTGGTACATGGTGTGTTGTGGAACATGGTGTGTTGTGGTACATGGTGTGTTGTGGTACATGGTGTGTTGTGGTCCATGGTGTGTTGTGGTCCATGGTGTGTTGTGGTACATGGTGTGTTGTGGTACATGGTGTGTTGTGGTACATGGTGTGTTGTGGTCCATGGTGTGTTGTGGTCCATGGTGTGTTGTGGTACATGGTGTGTTGTGGAACATGGTGTGTTGTGGTACATGGCCTGTTGCAGTACATGGTGTGTTGTGGTACATGGTGTGCTGTGGTACATGGCCTGTTGCAGTACATTGCATGTTGGGGTACATGGTGTGTTGTGGTACATGACATGTTGCGGTACATGGCCTGTTGCGGTACCTGGTGTGTTGTGGTACATGACCTATTGTGGTACATGGTGTGTTGAGGTACATGGTGTGTTGTGGTACATGGTGTGTTGTGGTACATGACATGTTGTGGTACATGGTGTGTTGAGGTACATGGTGTGTTGAGGTACATGGTGTGTTGTGGTACCTGGTGTGTTGTGGTACATAGCGTGTTGTGGTACCTGGTGTGTTGAGGTACATGGTGTGTTGAGGTACATGGTGTGTTGTGGTACATAGCGTGTTGTGGTACCTGGTGTGTTGAGGTACATGGTGTGTTGTGGTACCTGGTGTGTTGAGGTACATGGTGTGTTGTGGTACATGACATGTTGTGGTACATGGTGTGTTGAGGTACATGGTGTGTTGAGGTACATGGTGTGTTGTGGTACCTGGTGTGTTGTGGTACATGACCTATTGTGGTACATGGTGTGTTGAGGTACATGGCCTGTTGTGGTACATGGCGTGTTGTGGTACATGGTGTGTGTGGTACATGATGTGTTGTGGTACATGGCCTGTTGTGGTACATGGTGTGTGTGGTACATGATGTGTTGTGGTACATGACATGTTGTGGTACATGGTGTGTTGTGGTACATGGTGTGTTGTGGTACATGGTGTGTTGTGGTACATGGTGTGTTGTGGTACATGGTGTGTGTGGTACATGGTGTGTGTGGTACATGGTGTGTTGCAGTACATGGCGTGTTGCAGTACATGGTGTGTTGCAGTACATGGTGTGTTGTGGTACCTGGTGTGTTGCAGTACATGGTGTGTGTGGTACCTGGTGTGTTGCAGTACATGGTGTGTGTGGTACATGATGTGTTGTGGTACATGGCCTGTTGTGGTACATGGCCTGTTGTGGTACATGGCCTGTTGTGGTACATGGCGTGTTGTGGTACATGGTGTGTGTGGTACATGGTGTGTGTGGTACATGGTGTGTTGCAGTACATGGCGTGTTGCAGTACATGGTGTGTTGCAGTACATGGTGTGTTGTGGTACCTGGTGTGTTGCAGTACATGGTGTGTGTGGTACATGGTGTGTTGTGGTACATGGTGTGTTGTGGTACATGGCGTGTTGTGGTACATGGTGTGTTGGGGTACATGATGTGTTGTGGTACATGGCGTGTTGTGGTTCATGGAGTGTTGTGGTACATTGCGTGATCCGTTTCTTAAGTATATTTTGTGATAAGTTTCAGCAACATCAAGACCTCCCTATGACATCCCATAAAACTGAAATATTGTAAAATTAAGATCGAAAAACAACCGTTACTATAATTATATTATAGAAATATTCAGGATAAATTGTACCTGCTGGGGAGTGAAACGGAATGGTCCAAGCTCAAACAAAGCCGGCAGTTCATAATTAGGATCAGGGTTAAAAAACATGGCGCTTGCAATCATGTTCACAAACATGTATAGCAGCGCACATGATACTCTCTGTACCCGGGTAAAGGTACTCAACTCTGGACGAAACATTATCGACACCCACATATGACCTTCTGACAAGCGATTTTTTGTCTGGCTAAAGAAACGTGTTTCGAATAGAATAGAATCCTGTGCAGGCCGAGATGACAGCATGGCATTTACGCCAGTTCCAACTGATAACCATCTTTCGGCTTCAAATGTGTATCTGCAAACATTTGTAAATACAAATGTACCAACAGAAACTCAAATAATCTATATTTATAATATGGTTAAAAATCCCTGGTAAAATCATTAAAACATACACAAGGATAAATGAAAAATGCAATATTATGAACCTATTTCATAAAAGAAATCACAACCACTACGATACACACATGTACATGCAACAAACATTATAAAATTGTATATAATGTTGAATAAATTGGCTGTCTATCTCAAATACCTGACCATCCAGTCCTATAATTAATACCCTTATAATACAAGGGAGCTACTAGTAGCACAAACATGTAAACCATGGATTGGAGACGTGCAACTATGTGTGTTAAGATTTGTTTGAAGTCCGAGATCAAATCCACAATAAAAAAAATTTGCAACGTCCGCCATCTTGTTTCTGAATTGACAGAAGTTGACATTTTAATCTGCCGTAATCGTCATATTTAAAGATTTCTGAAGTCTTAATTAATACATTTTTAAATTACTATATTTAGACAATTTAAGAATTGCACATATCAATAGGTAATTACACGGACATTTAATTAAGTTATAATCAACAGATCCAGGAACAGACGGAATTGAATGGAGATTGCCGACTATCGCTGATCTGTAAATTTGTGGCAATTCACGATACTAACTGAGTGCGCGATAAGGATTGTGGGTAAATTATTTCACCGATATCAGCCTGTTTTAAATCCATAGTTTATGTGTCCGTGCTAATAGTGATGGGCATCAGTTGGATTATTCTGACTCATTTAACCATCACTAACTACTAGTACAAGTCTTCATGTCTATGGTTACTATCATGGCTTTTGTTCTTACTCAGCCTATTATAATGATTAAACTAAAGACAACCATGAATTATATATTACATGTACATAAAATAATGAAATTTAATCCTAATTTAAGATACAAAATAACTATATTACAGCTGCCTACTCTTTTCATCTTCTCAGGTATAGAACATTGATGTTTGACAAAATTAAATCAAATATCATTTGATTGAAACCTACATTTCAAAACTACTCACGTTTTTTTACATTCGACATCATATACAACGACCTGATTTAGGTACCAGGATGCATGGTCACCATCACCACTGTTATCGTGCCAAATATGTAAATGATGTAATTCACCAAGGTGAAATCTGGTGGTCATAAAAAACGTTATGGTACTGCCCGTACTGAATTCCTGAAAAAACATGTTTAACATACAGTAGAACAGAATCATTCAAATTCATTGGTCCAAAATTTTATTCTGAATAATACATGGTTTCGAATAACCCATTTCAATTATACATACATAGGAAGATCATCGGGACCTGATATTTATTTCGGATGATACCGAGTACATGTAGTTTTAATTAAATTGAATTCCTTATATTTTAAGTAAAATTTTTATGATAGGTTTTTTATGTACTCAATATTTTTGTGATTTTTCTCTGTGACTTTAATGCTTGGCCATAACTGTGAATACACTACTGACCCAAAACTGTGATATAATTTAATGTTAACCTCAACTGTGTTACACTTCAAACTCATAACAAAGTCTATGTCCCTGGACACAAATCGCTCAGCATGTCAAACTCCCACCTGTCGGGAATCATTCTCTGTCTAAAGTCCCATGTATCCCCCACCGTCTACCAAAACATTGATAAGTGCATAACTTGATATTAAATTCTTAATACTAGAAAATTTGATACTGTTGGTCAACAGAGAAAAAGTTGTCGTTCAAGACAGGGCCACTCTGATGAGGTCGCACTTAATTGACCATCATAATGTAAACAATACAAACCTCCCTGACACCATCGAAGAGTTCCCTAGGTCCTGTGTCCTCATATTCACCAGAAAGAATAAACGCAGCACGTGACTTAGTTCCAGCTCCTGGCCTCATGCCCGTGTATACTTTTATAATGTAGTAATTTTCATCGGTAATAATATTGTCTCTTAAAGGAGTGATCCCCCACTGTAGAAAGAAAGTACAAAACTCACTACAATGTATAAAATGTTTGAGGGATGGAAGCCAATCCTGTCTGTTTGCATACTAGCACTACACTGATACAGGTATCTCTCAGTTTGACTACCCGGTCGGTTTTCAGTTAGTCTGTTCAGTTATATTAATATATGAAATACATACAATACGTACTCAATAACTGACAGTTCAATAACTTGTAATGACCAGACATGAATTTTAATTGCTTCACCACTTAGCCGCAACACAACTACTGAAATGATCTTGGGGTGGGGTAGCAAAATATTTGCTATGCATCATATTTTGTTGAAGCAAATGTTAATTTAGCGTAGATAAATCTGTTTGGTTTGCTACTTGACCATTTGTTAATATTGTAATGTGCGTTTCGCTTCACACATGATATAATAGTAATAACATGTGCATCACTCGTGACCGGAGCCTCGTTTTAAAAAGACGCTATCTTGCAGACAAAGGATTTGGCTCAGACTCGTTTTCATTTAGATTCTTACAGGATCATAACCAAACGGTTCTTTGTGCAAAAACATTTTTCTTGAAATTAAACTCAATCTCGCCATCTGTAAAACTTTCATTGCCCCCCTCCACCCCTGTACCCCCTTTTGCGTGAAGAGTTTTTGATATAGAATTCATCGCAATTTTAATAATCATTTAGATATGTTTGTTAATTACCTACATAATTATTATGTAGTTTTATTGATATTTGAGATTTTTTAATAATTTTTTGATCTTTATTGTCAAATTGAAAGGCGGTTTATTACCCACTTTAATGCCTCCATTATTTGAAGTTTCACAGAAGGCTAGATTCCAGTCACATAGGATGTCACCATGAACTGACAGTAAGCAATATTTGCCCCATATGGCAATATGAAAACGAAGTGACCATAATTATGGAGTAAATATTGTTTCTGCTTACAAAAAGTGGCATCACAAGTTGCATTTTCTTGAAATGACGTCACTTACAGAAGATATTGTAAATCCCATAGCAGTGCTCATACATGAATGTTTCAGTGTGAAGAGCTATCCCTCCATTTGAATTCAGACATATGTTTTTCTAAAGTCTGACAAAACATTCTAGTGTGTAGGAGTTTTACACCTTTTTTTCTCAACAGTATTTCAGTTTGTATGTGGAGGACAACTTACAAGTACTGTTATCTGTTCTTCCACGAGCAACTATGTCATATGAATCAGATATTGACAAGTGAGTTTATATATAATACATGTATATTACATATAATGTATATTATGTTCAGTCAAATTGTCAAAGACCATAATTATGCCACATCTAGGGTTCTAACCATTGGCCTTCAAATTGGCAGATGAGTGCTCTACCATCACTGAGAATTAAAGGGCAGGCTCTTAGGAAGTCTAACATAGACTGTTTATATATTGATAGTTCAAATAAATCGGTTATCTAAAGAACATCAGTGGTCATCATTATTTTTCTCGTAGGAATGTCATGATTTCAAGTTTTCCACTCGATGAATTCATTAATTCACTTTCACGAATCTCAATGTCAACTTGATGCATTCAATATTTCCTGAGAGACAAATAATGAAGAGTGAATGTCGCCACCAATCTTTTGTACAAAATGTATAAATTATATACATGTACCTTCAGAGCATCCCGTCTGTCCTTCTTTCTCAGTAGAATAATGGAAACAATATATATCAGAAATAAGCCACCAATTGTTCCCATTACTGCGGCTTGGTTGAGTGGAGAAAACCTCAGAAAAACAGCGCTAAAATCAATTGAGTTTGGTGCCACAACGAATGAATTACCAAACACCATGTCAGTGATGTTACTGCAGTAGCATTTTATCTTTTCAGACTCCGGAAACCATTCCAACTGCAAACAAACAAACAAACAGGTACTGTCAGGAAGTGGGGGAATGACCAAAGGACAAAGTTAGTACCCTATGTCTGACCCATTACAGCAAGAATATGTTTAAAAATTAGGGATGTCAATATTTGGTTATTTTGCTAACTGGTTACCCGTTTAATCTTCCAAATGGTTAAAATATAATCATATCAAGCATAAATCAAGCATACAAATCTCAATGTACGAAACTTAACAATGTAATCATGTCATTCTGCTACATGCTTTAATTAACACAATATAGAATAACAGACAGACAGACAGACGGAGCACTAGCTGCTGCACAGAAACAAAATAACATTCACATTTGAGCAATTCAGACGTAAAAAACAAGAACATTATATCGAAAACATCACTTAATAAGTTGTTTAAGGGAATATATTAACAATCAAGAAATATCTTGAAGAAGATGAACAGCGTAGAAAGAATGATATGTCTAAAGAATCGACCTATTTCCGTACTCTGATTTCGCCAGAGGGGTACACTACGGGAAAGTGAATTATCTTGTCAAGACAACCCGATTGGTGCCTATCCGCTTAAAATATGAACCAATCAAATTGTCTAATTTGTTGCATATTTAAACATGCTTCATATACAATATTTGATTGGTTTAAAATGTCGGGCAAAATGCAATACATGTTGTCTTTCACAAGGACCGTTGTTTTTGGAGAGGCATTGTCTTATGTATGTGGTGTTCCCTGTAACAACTTATTCTCTCTTTCATGTGAGCATGTAGAAGTCTTAACACACATCATAAGTTGTCGTAACAGTAAGGCTTAAAGTAGGCTTAACTTTTATGTGGGCACATAAAAGACTACCATGTATTTACTTAAAGACCACTTCTTGTACACATGAAATAAAATACATCTTGCATGTCCCTTTTGTGCAATCAGTATTACCTCACACTTGTCTGCATGCCATTTCTTAGATGCTTCTTCCCATGTCAGGCAGCCCATAGTGAGTACAGTGAAAAAGTAATCCGTTTGAGCCACTAAATATGGATAAACAATGTTTACAATGATTACAAAAATAATTGCCTTGTTCTAAATTAACTGACATATATAGATTTCAACATTTGAATCAAACAGCTTTTAGTCTTGGCCTACCATCATGACCAAAAAAAAGAAATAAAAATGTACTATTCCAGATTAATTTTTTTTTAATTGATTTTAGGAATCCTCTGATTTTATTGATGCACTGTTACTGATATGAACAAATCTTTCCTCCAAGTGACATTTTTAACCTGGTCTGACATGGTTATCATGGACGGACGTTTCCAGCCATTGGACATCTCTAACTTGCATTTGTCTTCTTCGCTTGTATTGTCATAGGCAGATTTAGCGGAGGGGGCGTAGTGTTTGAAATTAGCTACTAAAATTAAATACATTTTACTTTTTGTCCTAGTTATATCCGAAAAACGATTATTGGTCCCAGATAAGAATAATGCTGTTTCATTCTCATACAGGTACAAAACTTAGTAATGCTTCTATCAATAGTTTGCCCAAGGTAGGGGGTTGAGCGGCGGGCTGAGCCAAGGAAATTAGACAATTTGTCGTTTTGGGGATCAAATTCCCTGCTCTAGAGCCATGCATTTTGTCTAAATCCCAATAGAAGGAGGTGTCTAATTCCCCTCTTCCAGGATGTATTAAAAATTCAACCCAATCTGTATTTCCCAGGACTCGGAATCATTCAGAGTGTAAAATTCCCTCCAGTCAGGAATAGTCTTCTGTCTAATGTTCAAACATTGATAAGTGCATAAGTTAGGACATTGCATGGGCTGTCATGATATATACAATTTACATAATAGGAGTTTTCTGAAAATGACAAATTAGGCTTTGGCGAGTTTTCATAATCTTTTGAAAAAAGGTTATTCATTTCAATAATTTGTTGACACAAATGCAGTATGTCTTTTATATCATAAATGCAAATCAACTTACATGTGGTAGAAACAGAGGTGGTCATCACTGTCAATTAAATGTGATGTCACATGACATCATATCTTATTTACCGAGTGAATTTTCATGTTGGCGTCATGACACATCTGTGACATAATTAACCATGAAACATTTTGCACCCAACATATTGTAAATTTAAACGATATTCATCGAATGAAACTAATAACCTAATGATACTTGAGAACATGTTACAATATATACTTACTACTTGGAGGGAGATGTATACCTATATACACGACACCTGTATGTCCAGACATTTCATTCGGTGGAATACACATCTTCCAATCTTCATCTATGTCTACAGATACTATGATATCATAATCGATTATTGTCGGCGCGCTTTTCAACTTAATGTACACCGTGTAGCTTGTTATGTTACCAACATCTGCAGGGATTATTTTTATGCAAATACTATCCATTCCCTTTTGGTAGAGAAACTGGTGATACATAAATTCCGAAGCATCTTCTGTGTCCACATTTGGTGTAATTCTGACCGGTATTGGTGAGCTCACACCCTGTTCAAACATCATTTGGCTGGAAATAATCTGTTTGTTTTTTAACTTTGCATCAATACGTAGAACATTGGAAGCCACAAAAGAAGACATTCCATCATCGTCGTACATGTAAACATTCTTTTTCAATTCCAATGCCTACAAATAAAACACATAATACGCCATCAAAGAAAGAAACAAGATATTATAAGATGCCTTCACGATGGGTTTTTACAATGCAATTGAATGGAAACCAATGTTTTACCTCAAGAAGGGCCATAACTCCTCCAAAATTGAGTGGATTATAATTGAAATCGAAACTGACCTGTATTTTATGATCCTCAATGCATATGTGCCCAATATGAATTGAATCCATGTATCCTTTCAACAGTTATTGATCAGAAACCAATTTTTGCATCAAAGTAGACATTCATTTATATTATTCTAATATGTCATTAAATATTTACATTTGCAAAAAGCAGTTAGAGAAATGGAAAAAAACGCTCATACAGAACAATATCCAAAGAATGAACACTGACTACATAATTCAAAGTGACAATCACTACGCTCATGTAGACTGCGTCTCTGAACTAATTTTTTGTCTGCTAAATTTAACCCAAGGCTTTTTAAAATGAAAACCAAGTACCGATATATCTACTGCCTCATTACTTGACCCGACATCTGATGATAAGCTGGTGAGTTGAAAACCGCCTGTGGTTGTGTTTGTGACGGTTTTAGCAAAAACATCTGTATTGTTTTTTTTCAGAATTTGAGTTGATGAGGCAGAGTTTGTGTCACTACATCCTGCACCACACGTCATCCAAGCCTCTAGTACTTTTTTTGCATACTCTTCAGCTTGTTTTGAAGCATTATATGCCTAAAAATACATGGAGAATGATCACTTATGTCTTTAAAGTCCTATATTTTCTAAAGTTTAAAAAATCAATAAACATGCATTAACAAAGAATTTACTCATAATGTAATGACCTGTATTTGTTGAATAAAGATGTTGGTACACCATAAAATTTATAAAAACTACCAGTTTTTAACAATCAGGCTATTTAACAAGTTTTATCTGTGATACGCGGTTTAGTTCATCCGCCCATAACATGATGTACACAGCAGCACCATGAACAGAGAACGATGTTTTGAAGAAATATTTAAACCAAAATGCACAGTTCCTTTAGATAATCAAATCAACACTAAGTCTACAGTTAACAAGTTGTTCACAAAGAAAGTTAATAATGAATAAATCAAAAGGTGAATTTCATATAAGGCAACAAATACACAAAGTCCTAATCTAAATTTAATGTAAAATAAGTTCACTGAGTAAATAAAAAGTTCCAAGAGTTATGTCACAGAGTTTCACAAAGTAAGTTGTCATACACACAGTTAGCTATATCTTATTATATTCTTTAGTACACAAAGTACAAAGTCCTAATTATATTACATTATTTATTATGTCTTTCTTTGTTTGTATTGCGTTTATTTATCGTCGCCACCGGTTTCCCAAATGGGTGACGGCTCCGGGAAAATGTTAGTCATTTCAGATTTTTGGAGGATAGTGCATGACACAGAAGATGCCCCAGTTCCAGAAGCACCCCTGGTTCTTTTACGTGCTCGATGTAAAGCATCATACATGGGACCTCGGTTTTTAAAGTCTCATCCGAAAGACTGTTAGTACTGTCAGTAATGGAGCGGGGAATCAAACCTGCGATCCCTGGATTACTAGTCCAGCGCATTACCACTGGACCACGAATATGTCTTACTTTGTTTGTATTTGCATTTATTTATCGTCGCCACCGGTTTCCCATATGGGCGACGCCTCCAGAAGAATGTTAGTCATATTAGATTGATATATGTCTTACTAAAAGTTTCATGCCTTATATACTGCTTCTCAGATGTGACATGTTTAGTAGAAAAGGAAGCCAGTGTCAACACAATATGATTAAACAATATGAGATAAATATGTTAAGATCTCATTGAGTTATTATTTAACAATTGAGAACAATACAACAAAGAAAGTTTGCCACATGTCATAAATGATATGTCTTGATCTCAAATGAATAAAATTTATATGTGAAGATAAGTAAGAAATTAAATTCATTATTGGGTAAATTGACATAATGTCAAATATTGAGAAGATCTGCTGAGCAATTCAACATGTAAAATGTAAATAATCAACAAAACAATTCATTTTTGAATAAAAGAAAACTGACAAAGAAAGTAAAACTAATTGCACCATAATATATACAAGTCATGTATGTACGAGGGTTGTCCCATTCAATCGTAGACAATGGCTGTAACGCAACAAACCATTAACAAAAGTTCTCAAATTTTTCAATGTTGTATTATCAGCATCTTCTCAATATGTATACAAAATTATATTGAACTGCCTCACAGATTGTTAAAATGACATTAAAATATATAACAGGACATACTGACATGCGGCGCGCATATTAACGTCATAACGTTGCTTTGTGATTTTGATGTGTCTGACATTTACTCTTTCTCGAAATAATAGCTGCCATATTGTACGCAATTTTTATGGCACTGCACCCAACTTGCAAACACAGATTTAAACCAGTCCTTACTTAGACTTCTGTTAAACACTGGAATTGCATACTTGATCTCATTGCAATTTTCAAACTTTCGCCCTAGCAGATGAGACTTCAGAGCCACAATGTAAGCAAACTCCAGGGGTTCAAGGGGAGTACGGGGGATGATCCACTCTCTGATATCCTAGATTGTAAAAAATCTCTTATGCCACTTGGAAACGAGTGCTTGCAACACATCACTGTGCTGTTCAACATATTTCATCTTCTTCAGAGTGTCTCTGGGGGTCATTCCGCACTCCACACAGAATTTGATGACCGCGTGGTGCGCCGCTGCTTTCCCAGACTTTCACTATACACCATTTTGCATAAAAATAGCGCCATGCAGAAATAACAGACGTTACATCTATGAAATTTTAAAGTTTGACGTCAAAATGATCAAAGAATACATGTATAACGTAATTTGGCAGAATAATGAAGTTGGGCACTGATAGAACAACTTATTTAAAGCTATAGCTAGTTCGGTTATCGTGTGGTGCTCCCATGTATGTGAGTCTCTCTATATTGCTTCACAAAATACACAAGTTTGTTTTATTTTCAAAACAAATGCAATAAAACTGATCAAAAATGATTAAATAGTATATTTGTGTAAAATTATTACATTGAAACATCAAATAATTATGTAATAGACATTATGAGTCTACGATTTAATGCAACCCTCGTATATACATGTATACATAAACTGGTATTATATCTATACAGTTTTACAGGCGTGTCACGTTCCAGAACATTGGGGTGGTGATGGGGAGGGTATGTGAGGGGTGTCCCCTCCCAACTGTGAGATTTTCTAAAAATAGTGAGGAAATAGAGCTATTTCTAGGCCTTTTGGCCGTTGTGATCTTTATTCTGTTGGATGAAATTCTTGAATTATCACATTAGTTTTGTAAAATTAGGGAAATAATGGTAAGAAATTACAAACAGGTAAAAAACACTACAATGTATACATGTATATACATTCAGCAAATTAGTAATCTGCCATAGCAAAATACATCTACACTGAATCAACACGGTGTTATTTGATGACCAAATTATGTAGCGCTGTAGGAGTCTCTATGCACTGTCTTACAACATTGTTTTTCAACAGTAGTTCAACACACAATAACACGTTCCTTTGCTTTTATAAAGTCATTTGCAACACTGTAAAAGTCCATGACATCAGTAGTACATCATCATGGTGAAGCCGCCAGAAATTCTGAAACCATACTGCCTTACATGAACCCTGTTCTGGTGCTTTTTTACCAAACAAACATTTATGAATTGTAAAGTCATGAGGTTGATTTGGTTTATCCATGTTAGCATGTGTAAGACATTGGAGCAAGACTTCAAATTTATTTTTTGTTAAGCAATTATCATATTATACCTTTTCAGGATGATGCTTTAAAAAAACTAGCCGCCATTACTAATAATTTCAGACCATCCACTTAAATAATTAGTTAATCACCTATGTCGGTTGTCGGTCACCCGATTAGCAGAAAGGAAATTAACAGTTTGTTTGGGTGTATTAATTAAACATATCAACACCATACATTTTCAAACCATATCAATTAACTATTGGGACAAACACTGAAATAAACGGTCGCCTTGGAAACCGCTAGTATGTATCCGCCATTTATTTTGCTGCTCCTATTTGCTTACCACTTTTCAGCAGCAAAATCATGAAAAAAGTTTTAATAGGCGCATGACCGTTACTTGCCGAATTATTGGGGCGGCCGTCGCAAACCTTGCCGCCCAAGTTGAGACGCCACTGTTTCGTCAAAACCATCCGGTTAAGCACTCGACAGCAATTCTGAATTTTTGTAGTTTTGAACCCCTAAGGCTCTGTGTTTACTAAGGGTCAGCTGATCTGGATTAATTAAATTGATCCTGAAAATTATTCGCCATTTTCTGAAAGCATTTTAATACTTTATACAGAACTCTTCATATATGATAACAAAAATATTTTTTTTAATTAATGTGGGGAACACATTCAAAACTACTGGTATGTGCTTTTGTTGAGAAATTAATTATAACAGTACCTATGACTGAAATGGATTTAGATTAAATCAGGATCCAATGTCCAGCATCGGTCTTAATATATTAATCATATTTATTTTCAAATAAACATAGTGCACAAAACGTACATTTATTGTCTTGAAAACTGTTACTTTGTGAACACGAGATCCATGTATATCCTTTGTGACAATCAGATTGGAGATAAGGCAATTCTTAAGGACAGATTGTTACAGTGGGATGTCCTTGACTCACACATACTTATTTACGAGGAAAATGAAAATATCTCCCCTCCAAAATAAAAGTTGTTCTGGAACGTAACGCCACATATATAAGGCAATGCCTCCCAAAACATATCCCAGGGAAACATCTTTTGTCCTTGACGTCAGTTTCATGTGGAGAAATTGTCAATTGCTTGAGAAAAAACAGGAAAGTAGAAGCTGATCACCAAGGTACACTGATTATAGGTCAAACGATCGGCTTACATTCTGTTTTATGACTAAATTGTTTCTGTGAATATGACTAACATTGGCTTTAGTTTAAACTTATTTCTTTCAATTTGATTGTCATGTATTTGTATAAAGCACTCTTGATGATTTCTTCCTAGGTTATTAGCCAGTACTGTATAATCGGCTATTATGAGGATGGTGAGATTTTCAGTTCAAATTTGCCCAAGGCAGGACAGGAACTCACGACCTTGGATTTGAGTTAGGCACTAAATACCTCTTGACCATTATGCCTCCATTTGGCTTTGTTATCAGTGTTTCTGTCAAGTGGGTGACAAGTTACTGATCATACATATGACTGTAAGACCCAACACTAGAATGCCAGCAATTTTGGATTTCCTACATCCTCCTTTTAAGTAGCAATTTACAACAATATTCTTACCGCTTCTTTTGACTCTCCAAGTTTTCTTTGAAGCTGTTGTTGTTGAAATCTGTAAATATAGGCTCTCTCTAGAGGAGAAATAGTTGCGTTTCGAATGTCAATGCTATCCCCAATAATTGCCAACATATTAGCTATCTGAAATTAAAATATTTTGTTTGAATATTTAAAAAATTGAATTTGTATCAAATGCATTATACTGTATAACCTGTCTATAACAACACAAACTGGTACCGACATGAATTCTCAGATAACGCAGGTTGTTGGATATAGCAGGTTTTCATTTTTTCCTTGAATATCCTAAAGACTTCATGTGAAAGACAAATACTGAAATATAGGCTGTACAGTAAAACCTCACTTAAAGACCACCTAAATATTAAGACCACCTCAAAATTAAGAACACAATTTTCAAGTCCATTTTCACTGTTTTTCTCTTCATTCAACCTCAATATTAAGACCACCTCAATAAGAAGACCATATTTCGAGGGTCCCAGCTGTGGTCTTATTACTGAGGTTTCACTCGTGTATATCAAAATTTGGGAGAGTTATAACAGAAATCAAACTTAACCTGTAATTTATTATCATATATATGCTTATGTGCCTCATAATATATGAATTGAATCGACCATCCATCCTTTCAAGAGCTATTGATTAATTAATCAATTTGCACACAGATGAATGCATGCACTGAATGGACGTAGCGAGATACAGACATGATCAACACTTCATGGCCCTTTATCATACGAATGTGATTGGGTTAACTGTCACCAATCATTATCGCATTTTAAATCTTAACTTTCAAATCTTTATTTGTATCTGAAAAAATGAAAGTGTGCAGATCGAAACTGCATTCATAATAAAAGTTGAATTATGACAAATTGCTAGGTGGGATTTGTACTTTTCTTCCATACAGTAAATCCATTTTATTCAGAACCCCACTTTGAGTACTCAGTATAAGGCCCTATGTCGCTTAAGCCTGAGTACATAGCCATTTTGGCTGAATGGACCAATGTATTTCAAATGTGATCCTGATTTTCAAGGTAGGCAATTGGTCATGTGTGACATGCTATTCCATCTACAGAAGCCCGCCCCCTGGTGGACATGCTATTCCATCTACAGAAGCCCGCCCCCTGGTGGACATGCTATTCCATCTATGGAAGCCCGCCCCCTGGTGGACATGCTATTCCATCTATGGAAGCCCGCCCCCTGGTGGACATGCTATTCCATCTATGGAAGCCCGCCCCCTGGTGGACATGCTATTCCATCTATGGAAGCCCGCCCCCTGGTGGACATGCTATTCCATCTACAGAAGCCCGCCCCCTGGTGGACATGCTATTCCATCTACAGAAGCCCGCCCCCTGGTGGACATGCTATTCCATCTACAGAAGCCCGCCCCCTGGTGGACATGCTATTCCATCTACAGAAGCCCGCCCCCTGGTGGACATGCTATTCCATCTACAGAAGCCCGCCCCCTGGTGGACATGCTATTCCATCTATGGAAGCCCGCCCCCTGGTGGACATGCTATTCCATCTACAGAAGCCCGCCCCCTGGTGGACATGCTATTCCATCTACAGAAGCCCGCCCCCTGGTGGACATGCTATTCCATCTACAGAAGCCCGCCCCCTGGTGGACATGCTATTCCATCTACAGAAGCCCGCCCCCTGGTGGACATGCTATTCCATCTATGGAAGCCCGCCCCCTGGTGGACATGCTATTCCATCTACAGAAGCCCGCCCCCTGGTGGACATGCTATTCCATCTACAGAAGCCCGCCCCCTGGTGGACATGCTATTCCATCTATGGAAGCCCGCCCCCTGGTGGACATGCTATTCCATCTACAGAAGCCCGCCCCCTGGTGGACATGCTATTCCATCTACAGAAGCCCGCCCCCTGGTGGACATGCTATTCCATCTATGGAAGCCCGCCCCCTGGTGGACATGCTATTCCATCTACAGAAGCCCGCCCCCTGGTGGACATGCTATTCCATCTACAGAAGCCCGCCCCCTGGTGGACATGGTTTTTGATAAAATTTTGAACAATATTGGTGGAGGATTACTAGAGACTTCATATATCAAATATCGTTTTGGACAAGAAGATTTTCAAATTTTCACTTTCAAAATTCTATTTCAGCTCCTGTGACCAACTTATGAACATAACGAAACTATATATAAGTTTAAAAAAGGATCACCAAAGGATCATTCCTGTGAAGTTTGGTCAAAATCCAGTCTGTGGTTTAGGTGTTGTTCTTAGTTTTCACTATACACATACTTATAGGGAACAAGGCTCCGTCTCCCGACGACCATGCTTTTGACAGAACTAAATAATTTATACAGTTGGGTAAGATGACAATGATACATATTACATATCAAAGCTCTAGGCCTTATGATTTTGGACAAGACGATTTTGAAACAAATTCACTTTTAAAATCTACTTTTAACTCCTGTGACCTACTTGTGCAGTTGACTGGAACAAATCATATATATTTTTGAAAGAGGACCATCTGAAAATCATTCCTGGAAGCTTGGTCAAATTCCTTCAAAGTGGTTTAGGCCTTCTCAGCTACAGAGAACCAATTAGTGTCGGATTAAGCAGTGAAAATAGACAGGTGTCTTTATTGACATTGTAACATAATATGAATTTAGTACAGTAAAACCTCAATAAAAAGACCACCCTTTGGACCCTTGAAAACTGGTCTTAATATTGAGGTGGTCTTAATATTGAGGTTGAAAGAGCGGAACAGTCAAACTGGTATTGAAAAGTGTTGTCTTAATTTTGAGGTGGTCTTATTATTGAGGTGGTCTTTGAGTGAGGTTTTACTGCAGTACTTTTGCCAGGACCGTCTGGTCACGTCATATAAGGCAGGTTGTCAAACAGTATGAACAGGTGCTATGGGCAGTTTATACTGTATTACCTCGTGTCTAGATGCTGTCGGACTTTCGATACTACGGAATTGCTTTACATAATCTGGTACAGAGATCATCACCATTGAATTTGTCAGCATATTTATTCCTGTAAAACACATAAAGTTAAAGTGAATCTGTTGTTAATGATAAGCGATATTAAGATACCATATAATGAAACAGATACTTCATTTAAAGTTGCACAAGTTAAATCAGTAACATAAGGTAGAAATCTCTTATGCCATCAACAACTATTTATACCGATTGCCTAGCAAGGGGGCTAACAGTGTCATGTTTTTGGTATGATGCGGACAGGATTGGAACTCATGACCTCTCATGCTCAAAGCGCACACTGCACAAGTTGAGCTATTGAGGCAGCATGTTGCTTAAAAACAACAAAATAAGGCCAGGAAGTCTCAGATAGCACAAGGCGGGCCCTGCATTTCACCAGC
Organism: Mactromeris polynyma; assembly: GCA_032209605.1. Lineage (NCBI taxonomy): Eukaryota > Metazoa > Mollusca > Bivalvia > Venerida > Mactridae > Mactromeris > Mactromeris polynyma. Next base: position 36,504,981 of record JASFXZ010000001.1, on the reverse strand, counting down.
AAGAGAATGAACTGTATTGAGAAAGTAAGAGAAGTGCAGTTCGAAAAAGCTATATACCTAAACATGACCAATGAACAAGGATCCATGACATTAAAACAATAACCACATGAGATTTCCCCCCGAGTTCTTGCCCTTTATCCCTTAGTGCTGTATTTACATATACTGTAGAATGGATAAAGAGAGAGAACTCAAGAAGGGATAAAGGGAACAAACTTGTGACATTCTTCTGTGAACAAAACTAAGTATGGCAAAAACACATTGCACAACAACAAAACATGTCAAGAAACTTAGCAACACATATTCTACCATCATAAGCACATAGAGTCATATTGGTGTATGAAAGATGTCCAACTTTTTTGTAACATGCAGCTGATCTTTTTTGAGATTTTTCTGAAATTTTACAGACCACGAAGCATGTGAAGTCACTGCGATTGACAAACATTTGGATGATGATGATATCAACTCACCTGAAGCAGCTTTTTCAAATGTAGCAGATTCCTCCTCATCACCACTTTCAACATTATCAAAGTCGAGTGATTTTGCACCGAAAATGCCACTCAAGTTCATATACACTTCCTAATTACAAAACGTAGAACTATTGTTATTTTCTTCAAGAAAGATTAAAATATCATAATTATGGTCGATGACATTCGCATTCGCAAAATCTTTTTTTCAGGGCTACAAACAAACCTTTATTCTAGATCCATAAATGTTTAGTCTCCATTGGAATTCGAACAATTTTTAAGTGCATATTTCTAGAAAAATAAGCAGCCAGACTGGGGCTTGTACCCAGGCACTCTCGCTAACAGAGATATTGCTCAACCAACCCTAAAAAGGCCACGTAGTGACCCTGACATACTTCCTCTAAAATGTGGAATTGGTCCCCAAGTTCTACGAGAGTTTAACGAAACACATAAGGCGGACAAAGCTGTGTAAGCAAATATGTTATTGCTAACTTTTGCTTTTGTTATGCCCTATATTGCAAATACGAGTACATACATGTGTTATATTAATGGTAGACGACATTCTTTATGGCATATTCATGTCGTCTCAATATTCCCAGAACAGCATAACTTGTCTTTCATCTTTTTAAGAAAATCAATAACGTTTTACCCTACTGCAGAGATAATTGTTACACACGAGGTTATTGAATTGCATTCATTTAAGTTATGAGCATTCCAGAACAATATTGGTAGTACAGATAGAAAGTGCTTGGAAATTGAGTTACAGGGTTAGGGAAATAAGGTGACTATGTATGTAAACACGAAACATCTAATATCAATATCCGGTACTTACTTGGGTATCATTGTTCAAGTAGTTGAAACTATTTCCTAAATTTGTCACAGCATTTCTACATAACGCTATAAAGTTAGAATCACTGGTCTTCGTGCTGTTAGGATTTAGAATTTCATTTTCAACAACAGTTTGTAAATAGAATAACAATTCTCCATACATCTGAAATAAGAAAAGATACAAATGTATGTTTTAAATAAGTTCACTACTAGCTTTAAGAAACTTAACATTTTCTCATGTAAAAACTAGGAAGGTATATTTTTTCAAAAAGGGCCAAATTAAGGACTTGACTTCTTAAAAAGAGGACTTGCTTACCTTTGGTATATCAAAATTCATAATAATTCACCCCACTGTACATGTTTTATTGTTAGACCTTGGTGTTTCATGCGGTGAAATAAGTTTTTGTGGTCATGCCTCAGATTTGAAAAAAGCAAGTTTAGTAATGATGCTTAATGAAGGATGCAAGCTTGAGTCTTGGTGATAAATCATTTTGGGAATATGAGAGCAAGGGTAAACATGTATGGGAATATGAGTGCAAGGGATAACATGTATGGGAATATGAGTGCAAGGGATAACATGTATGGGAATATGAGTGCAAGGGATAACACGTATAGGAATATGAGTACAAGGGTTAACATGTATGGGAATATGAGTGCAAGGGATAACATGTATGGGAATATGAGTGCAAGCTAGGGTTAACATGTATGGGAATATGAGTGCAAGGGATAACACGTATAGGAATATGAGTACAAGGGTTAACATGTATGGGAATATGAGAGCAAGGGTAAACATGTATGGGTATATGGGTGCAAGGGTTAACATGTATGGGAATATGAGAGCAAGGGTTAACACGTATAGGAATATGAGTACAAGGGTTAACATGTATGGGAATATGGGTGCAAGGGTAAACATGTATGGGAATATGAGTGCAAGGGATAACATGTATGGGAATATGGGTGCAAGGGATAACATGTATGGGAATATGAGTGCAAGCTAGGGTTAACATGTATGGGAATATGAGTGCAAGGGATAACATGTATGGGAATAAGAGTGCAAGGGATAACATGTATGGGAATATGAGTGCAAGGGATAACATGTATGGGAATATGAGTGCAAGGGATAACACGTATAGGAATATGAGTACAAGGGTTAACATGTATGGGAATATGAGTGCAAGGGTTAACACATATGGGAAAATGAGTGCAAGGGATAACATGTATGGGAATATGAGTGCAAGGGTTAACACGTATGGGAATATGAGTGCAAGGGATAACATGTATGGGAATATGAGTGCAAGGGATAACACATATGGGAATATGAGTGCAAGGGATAACACGTATGGGAATATGAGTGCAAGGGATAACACGTATGGGAATATGAGTGCAAGGGTAAACATGTATGGGAATATGGGTGCAAGGGTAAACATGTATGGGAATATGGGTGCAAGGGTAAACATGTATGGGAATATGGGTGCAAGGGTAAACATGTATGGGAATATGAGTGCAAGGGTAAACATGTATGGGAATATGGGTGCAAGGGTAAACATGTATGGGAATATGGGTACAAGAGTAAACATGTATGGGAATATAGGTGCAAGGGTAAACATGTATGGGAATATGAGTGCAAGGGTAAACATGTATGGGAATATGAGTGCAAGAGTAAACATGTATGGGTATATGGGTGCAAGGGTAAACATGTATGGGAATATGGGTGCAAGGGTAAACATGTATGGGAATATGAGTGCAAGGGTTAACACGTATGGGAATATGAGTGCAAGAGATAACATGTATGGGAATATGAGTGCAAGGGTTTACACATATGGGAATATGAGTGCAAGGGATAACATGTATGGGAATATGAGTACAAGGGTTAACACGTATGGGAATATGAGTGCAAGGGATAACATGTATGGGAATATGAGTGCAAGGGTAAACATGTATGGGAATATGGGTGCAAGGGTAAACATGTATGGGAATATGGGTGCAAGGGTAAACATGTATGGGAATATGGGTGCAAGGGTAAACATGTATGGGAATATGAGTGCAAGGGTAACATGTATGGGAATATGGGTGCAAGGGTAAACATGTATGGGAATATGAGTGCAAGGGTAAACATGTATGGGAATATGGGTGCAAGGGTAAACATGTATGGGAATATGAGTACAAGGGTAAACATGTATGGTATATGGGTGCAAGGGTAAACATGCATGAGGCCAAAGAGAGAGAAAAATATTGAAATTAAACTGAAAAATACCATTTGTTTATAGATTGGATTTTATTAAATCAATATCTGATTCCATTGTATATATTAGAAAAGTAACCAGAGGTTCAATTTTGTCCTAACTTGTGCCATATTTGAACAGATATTTTCTGGATGGAAAACAGAGGCAAATGGTAGGTTCTGCAGTGGCATTTGATTGCAAATGGTGGAGGACAAAGGCAAAAGTTTCACTGATTGCCAACAGAACTTTGCTGGAAAATGGTGACAAGATACAGTGTCATTTGGTGGAAAAAGTTTCAATTCTCAAACATTGGTGGAATTAACTGGAAAAAAGTGATATATTTTACACGAATTGCCATCAGCATATTACTGGAAGATGGTGTCGATTTTGGTGGAAAACGTTTCAATGTGATAAACAGTGGAAATTTTAGCTAGTTTTCCACTTTCCTCTTTTTCATTGTTTTCTTACAATTTCCACTCAAAGATATATATTTCAATACTCCACCGTTTGCCTTCTTATAATTTTCAAGTGTAAAATTATGGCATATTTACATTTATGAACCATTTAGAATTAATTTTGAAGTATCAAATGAAGTTAATGTAAACTTGCCAAGATCATTTTTGTCATTTCAAAACACTATATCCCAATACCGTGAAAATTCTAAAAGTACAAATTGGCAGGTTAGCTCTTTAAACCAGAATATGACTGTAGATATGACTGTGATAGTTAGGTCAGAAATGTCCATTTTTGACAAAAAATCACCCCGTACTTCGTCCAAAGTGTAGTTTACCTTAATCATAAATTTATATATGATAAATTTACATGAAAATGACGTCATGTTGCTGTGGTGTAGCGGTTAGCATAACGGACCGGCAATCCGTAGACCTGGGTTCGATTCCCGGTAGCGCCATTGACCGATTTTTCGTGTTTCTCAAACATGACTTTATTTCAGCAGGACAGTAAGGGAGACCACTTTTAATTAAAAGATAACTGGTCCCCCCCTCTGGATCTGTTAATGGAATACATGATTGGTATCTAATCAGCCCACTTACATCCTGTATAGCTAATGTTGTTACATCAGTTGTGTCATTATAAGCTTCAGTCATCAGATCTTCAAAATTTGAAATATCAATACTGCCATTTGCGTTCAAATCTAAAACAAAACCGTCTTGATTCAGAACTCTTGGAACTGGTGGAGCCCACCCTGGTATCTGAAATATAAAGCAGTTTATATTAAAATCCATCTCAGAAAGTACAGTAATGAGTGACTGGATAAACATTCCTTGGGATTGAGTTATAGTGCTGTGAGATTGACCGCGAACACGTGTATGAACTTACAGGACCGATCCATGCAAATGTAGGTAAGGAAATGTACTTGTGCGTAAAGCTATAAATGCTGTTTGGATGATTTTTCTATCAAAACAAAACCGCGGCTATTTCTTCGATAAGCTTGCGGACAAATACGAACATGCCAATACACCTTATTTGAAATGTAATGGTCCTGGTAATATATTCATACATTCGGGGTCAATGAAACTGCACTATACACAGCAATCAAATTTTGTAAGGACACAAATGATAATTATATTTCAATGGGATGGTAAGGGAACATATTTTTTCCAATGGATATACTCCAGAGATGCATTAGAAGGTTGTTGAAGGTTGTCTAAATGAACAAGACGGATGTCTATGCATCATATGCCCTAGTCTGCATGTCAATTGCATATTCATATCTACCAATCACAATTTTGAATTTTTGTTTTACTGTAAAAGCGGTAAAGGAAATGATTGCAATACTTAAACAAATCAAGAAAGTCATTAATTGCTTTGTTCACGCTATTATATGTTATACATGCTATACTGTTCAATGTAACAATACACATCTCTGCTTTTGAAAAATCTTAAACTTGCTGATTAATGACTTTGACAAATGCAATTATACACTTATACGGTACGTAACATTTATTAGGGGGGGTGGACGTTTACATGTTTTTCAAATATGTAGGACTTAACCAGATTTCTTGAGTTGCCGAACAGTACTACAGAAACATCTTCTGTAAGAAAACCACAAATCTCTACAAGAATAAGCCGTAGAATATGAATGACTACTGTATGTATTACTCATTTACGTAATTACGGAGAACAATATGTTTTGAACTCCTTGACCCATTTGCTCAAAGCTCCGTTAAGTTTAGCGTTGCGTTAAACAATTGATAGTCAGTTAGTGATCAGCAGTTCAACAGATACGAACATGGTGCAACTTGTCCTTGCTCATCAGAGGTTGGATTGCATTAAAACTGAAACATACTGAAACTTTTACCTGTATTAAGTATATAACGCTTGCTGCAGCTGACACAGAAAACAAAGCTGCTTCCATGGATACATAACTGTCTAGATATGTCAAGCGATCAACTACTGTGCCACTGTAATTACGTATAGTTTCTGCATGTTCAATTCCTTTATCAATATCAATGACGTTAAAAGGAGGGTTAGACTGAAAACATATCAGAAAATCGCTGTAGATCATGTAATAAAACTATTCTACTAAAGAATCAGATAATATATGCATATCATTTTAAAATGATATGACCTTAGATTATGTACATCAACAGAATAGCTTGCACGGTCAAAAAGTAGCAATAAAAAGGTATGCATGTATTGTGTCCCAAGAATATATATTAGTTGGATTTCAGTTATACAACAACAATATTCGTTTATGTATTTGAGAACTAATGGACCCCTACATCAAACATGATGACAGGCTATGCAAACTAGGTTGTGATAGGTTTCTGCAAAATATATTCAGCAGTATATTACCAAATATTTATTGTTTCATAGTTATAGTGGAAATATAAGCTATGTTGCATTAAAATCATACCATTTTTATTGGTCAAATGAAAAATGGGAGGTAATGCTACCGACCCCATATCCAAAGGTTGTGGGTTCGCTTTCCGGCATGGGCTAACATCACAATCCCGGTATTTGGTGCGAGTATTGGTTAGTAACCCAGAGGAAGCAGTCATTGAGAGTGATATAGATCGAATAACTTGTTTCATAATCATTGTAAAATAAATAAGTTAAAACTAAATGAACTACACATATGCCCTTCGCTAAGTCGAAAAAGGGCAATTACTCATAAAAAAATAAGTGGATTGTAACTGAAATGTAACTTTACCTGTATTTTGATATCCTTTGCTTATGTGCCCAATATGAATCGACTCTATCCATTCATTAAAGAGTTATTAATGGGAAACCAACTTTTGCACGGAGGAACACACTGACGGACAGGGGCAACGCGTTATGACCATTTGGTATTGAAAAAGTGTGTTTTCATTTTCAATATTCATTATCTACGTAAAAATACTTACCACGATTGGTAAACTTATCAGAACGGAGTCACGAAATACGTCTGTAACTTTTATGGACAATGTTGTCTGGTAACCTGTGGAAGGATCCCCTGCTTTCAAATATACCCACATTTGTCTAAGCACTATAATGAAGAATATACTTGTCTGTTTAAATGATGCCGAAAATACAAATAATAATACATCTCCATCACCTAGTAACAAACACAACTAATGTATAAAATGTGCATTTGCAGAGCAGACCATTTGAATGTAACGACATGCTGAATCAGATTATTATGACTGCTGTTCTATTATAATACTAATTTATGCAGTTCATTTTGAAACACAATTATAGTCTTTGAAATAAAAATTAACAAAATACGAATCTAGTTGCTTTTCAGAAACTATACATATTAAAGTAGTTCTCCAGACCTAGAAAAATACTACGCCAGTTTCCTGCACCATGCTAAAAGCAGTTGAGTACGGTGGCATAGAGGTGACATGTGTGAAATTTTTATTATCTCTTTCCCATGACTTAGTATGTCGTGGCCACTAGATAACTATGTCGAGATACTAAGTTGTGGGATTTAGATAGTAAGTTGTAGCCATTTAGTCTGTAATAATTAAGGGATTTTATTATTTTTTCCCCATTCGTTTTGGTTACATTTGTATAGCAACGGAGGCTTCCAGGATTATAAGGAACCCCTGGAGTTTTGTCGAAATGGGATAGTCCATATATAATTCTAAATCAAGAGGGGGTCCCATAGACAATTTTTTTGTCCGAAATTAGTATATTGCAAAAATCTAAGAACTCCAAAGGCTGACTTAGAGCTGACACCTTACCAGGAGCCGAAACCCCTCTGACCTCTGGACCTATATTGCTGGATCCGCACATAATTTGCCATAAAATATGTTGGGGAGGGTTTAAATATTAGGGTCTGTTGGAACGCAGGAAAAATACATTATTAATGTTATGCAAACAACGAACCAATAAAAAAACATAATTGAACTCTACATACCTGAGAATGAATTATATTCCTCTGGTATCAGTGCACCAGATGTTTCTTGAAAAATGGTGTATCGTAGAAGTGGATTGACATCAACAGTTGGATCTAATGTTTGTTTAAAATCATTCCCTAGCCAACCTGAACAATTAATGCCTACCATTTCCTCTGAACTAAGCACTAAATATAAATCAAGTATAGGTTATTCATTTACATTTTTATCAAAGTTTAGAATGATCGGCTATCTAGTGCAATGATATGATACAAAAACTAGAATGAAACAGTGATTAAATCATGTTTATAACATAACATATCGTGTAAACGGGTAAGACCATTCATTGATTCACTAGTTCACGGTAAAAGGGCCAACATCGGATGGCACAATAATATTTAATTATGCTAATTAGCAGACTGTTACACTTCCCATGAAAAAGGGGAAATGAGGGTGAATAAAATGAGCCTAGCTTTTCCATATTTTCGGGCGTCTAAATTGTTACTAATTTGCGCTGATACACCTATACCATTTTCATGGACAATATGCTATTTTCGCGCAGAAAGAGGTCATTAAAAAGTATTGGTGTTCAAGGATTTGGACCCGGATTGTCCGTGTTGAAAAAATTGTGCGTATCCACAAAACTATCATACTACTTTAACATCTCAGATTTTGTATCCCTCTTTGTAAAAGTCGACAAAACGCCTCAATGATCATGATTATCCAGCTTACCTACAATTCAATATGAACTGATCCAACCTGTTTTGTAAATGTTATTGTGCCTTCAGATCTTGGCCCTACTATATGTGATTTATTTTTTTATTTTATACGAAATATAACATTTTAATTCATTGACAATTATCGTCTTTTTAATTTGAATGTGATCTGTGATCATTGGTTGAAAAATATAAATAAAATTGTCGGAACTACTTTTTGTTGCGTCAGTGTTAGTATACCAAAGACCAAATTACATACGCCATTCGTTGCTTGCATATAGGAGGTCAGTGTAATGTTTTGATGAACCATGTTCCAAGGCTGTAAATCGCTGTTTTGTTGTTGTTTCCACTTATGTTTTAGGTGTATGTTTAGTTCCCCCTTCCCCATGTGCAATTTTTCACTTGATATGCTATTCATGTCGCCCCCCCCCCCTAAATTCTCCTTAGTTCTTTTTTATGGTCAGCTAGATCATACCTTGCACCCCTTTGCCCATACATGTTTACCCTTGCACCTCCTCAGTGTTTACCCTTGCATCTCCTCAGTGCCTTATGTTTTCTTACTGTTGTTTTCGCGAGAGTCTGCGTGGGTAGTTATTGACTTACGTTTGTGGCTTTCCCTGTGACAACTTAGGCTCTCTTTAATGAAAATCAGCTGTTTCGACTGTTACTTCATGAATAGTATCTTACATTCGTGGTTATTCATTTATTGAATTTATTAAACGTGTCACCTGAAATTGTTCTAGTAATAAATTCAATAAAAATGACCCCTCAATTGTGTAAGTACCTCTATTTCTCAATAAAAATTCCTGATAAGTCAAAAAGTCACCATGCATGGACCGGACCTTCCTGAGATTTTGTCAACATAGATCATAGAGAGGGTCTCTTTCCATGAGATTGATACTCTATGATATTAATTGCTGGATCCAAGCATGAATACAAGCTTTTGAACATTATTTTTTTGCATAGGAAAAGTGATAATGTTGTTGAAGAAGGGTGATGCATCAAGAGCTCACACTTCATTAACTACCACTCTGTTATGCAAATTGAGAACCACGGAGCACTTTTCCATTTCATGGAATTGAAACAATGTAGAATTGTAAAGTAACTGCGACAATTATTTGCACAGGAGATTGACACAAGTTCTTTCCCTTTATCCGTCCTGGAGTTCTCTCTCTTTATCCCTTCGATAGTATATGTGGATATTGTACAAGTAACACATACGATAGGAAGGGAGAAAGGGCAAGAACTTGTGACAATCTCCTGTGATTAATTGGCCCAACTAAGACATTATTTTGACTAAAAAGTGTGTATTAATTATCATAGTTACCCTCGGACTTGTCAGTAACGCAGACACCGTTGTAAGGAATATAATTCACCGTTCGAATAATTTCCGCTTGAGAGTACATGGAAGAAATTGACGCACTAACACGGATCTTGTAAGTTTTCCCCTGTTGCAGTGACCCAAACGGAGCAATGAATTTCGTGTCATGGCGTGCTGTGGAAATAAGATGATTTATTTAATTTTATTATGTAAATTTAACTAATATAAAGTTCATTAAGGTAAACTACACTTTGGACGAAGTACGGGGCATTCAGCTAATGATGTTTTGGTCAGGTTTACGCAGGGCTCAGGCCATAGTATCTATTACATTTCAGATGCTGACCTAGCATTGACACAATTTCCCTAAATTGCAAATTACTACAGGACGCGTACACGGTAATACAGTAGTTTAGCACATGCCGTTTGAAACGAGACACATTATATTTACCAAGGTTTGAAACCTACTTCCTCCATATTGGTAGTGAAATGCTCTGCCAACAATTTACAGGAGAGGCTAATGTACAAAAAAGTACAGTCGAACCTCGTTCATTAATTCGAATCGGACATGGTCATAAGGTGTTTATATGTGTCTTCAGAGGTATCTCTGACAAACAAGTAAATATGTAATGTACCGTTAATACCTGTTTGTAATGTCACATTGCCATTTGTGTCTTCAAACATTTCAGTCGATGGGTTCCATACAAAGACATCCCAGACATAGGAGCCATCTTGATTGGCAGGATTGACATACAGTTGAACTTTATCATACTTAAATATCTTCTCTCTTCCTATGTAACAATTGTGTGAACAACTGAAATAAAGCATAAATAAACAACTAGTGCTAACTTGTCACATGTTCTTCCCAGCCCAGGAATCAAACCCGGACCTACAAGGTGACAGCCTATTGATCAATCCTGCAAGTTCCCCAGTCAGACCAATTATATGCTGACCTTACATTGTATTGTTTTCGTCGGGTTTTAAGCAGTTTTCAACAATGTTAGGTAATCTACAAATTGAACCTGAATCTGCTGGATGACAGTTTAGCGCTCTACAACTGAGCTAGCCGGGCGAGCAAGATAATCTTACAACATTCTTACCCTCCAAAGCTAAAACCATTAACTTCCAAAATAAACACTGGTTTTATAGTTCGGGGAGTTCTTCAGCAGAAAATTACTTATTGACTATCATAAGATAAGTGTGATGTTGGGTGCACCCACACCAGATTGTCTTGAGTTATTTCCCTTTATCCCATTTAGAGTTCACTCCCTTTGTCCATTTTATAGAAAATTTAGTTCTAGGGACAAAGGGAGTGAACTCTAAGTAGGATAAAGGGAAATAACTCATGACATTCTCTTGTGGGTGCACCCAGGTTTAAACCCCCAATGATACTTTTGCCACTGATCGTTCCAAGGTGATGCTACCATCTTCATCTCCTTTTTTTGTCTGTACCTTGTATCCTTTTAGATTTTGCAATTGTTTATTGTATATTGTTCATGTCTCTTTTTGCTTTGGAGTTGCTCCGTGCAGAATAGATTTAAAAAAATGTTTTGTCTTCCTGGTTACCACGAACAGTTCAGCAACAGACTACTCATTTGAAACACTAGTGAAGATATATGTTGTGTGCACCTACTTGACTGATAATATATAATATCCACAGTCACAAATGGAAGTTAAATACAATTAAGTTCACTTTACACTGACCAAGTCAACTAACCACTTAATATATATCGCTGCGATACTGTTGAAAACAATAGATAACGAAACCTAAAAGCATAACAAGTGGAGTTGAGTTTGTTTATCCTCGCCACCGGGATATGGGCGAGCAGCATAACACGTTCTGAAGAAATTGGTCTTAGTTGTGAGGTGATCCGATGTACAAAAGAAAATTTGGAATGAAAATTTGATGATATCAATGAGGAAGTCTTAATTTCAACAACTTTTACTGCAAAAAATCATTCTACAAGAAACCAATCCGACACACTATGAGCTTTTGTCACATATCGTCAATCTTAATATTGAGAACACTCAATCAAAACTAAGGATGCGAATTACACATCTTGAACAACTTACCCTATAGAAATGTCTTGAATACCAGCCAATATTCTGATCACTTTGTAAGCAATAGATGATCTTGAACCTCTGGCCAGTCTAAATATTGCAATACCATATGTACTGTTTTCGTAACTGGTTCTGTCAATCCTCAACTGATACCCTCCACGTTGAACGACATTGTAATATTGTAAACCAGATAATGGGGCAGAATATGGAAAATTTGCCATATATGTTTGGAGATTCTGTAAGTCTGTAAGAATTGCAAACGTCCACGTTGTCATCAGTGTTTGACCCGCAACCCACGGTTGACTTTCCGCAGGATCATACGAAGTGTCTGCTCTGATACGAAAGTTACCAGTTCGTGAAACTTCTTCAAAATCACCTCCAGACAACTGTACTTTAAGGTCTGGCAGAACAATTTTAATTGCTATAGAATCGTCAGACCAGTGTTGAGCACTGCCACTAAAACGTAGCGTGAAAGTGACAACGTATTCGCCAGGCGGTAAAACACCCACTTTAATTGTTAGAACTAAGCCCATTGGTTGTTCAAACCCTGTAAATGCTTTAATGTTTTGGTTATCTATGCCAACTATACGCCAGTGGTATTCTGCTTGTCCGCATTCTTCGTCAGAATAGTCAATATGTGCATTTATCTAACGAACAGAACAGAAAATAACATTATGCTCCTTTAACAATCACAGGCGACTGTCACGTACATGTATATATAATCTAGTATGCTACAATGACACAGAGGGACAACGATCTGAAGCGGAAATATACCACAGAAATACATAAGAACATCGGAAGGAAATGCGCTGCTATGATTTTAATGTGTGCAGAGGGAATCAGGAACCGCGTCATGGTGCCAAGGAAATACGCCCAAACGATACGAAAGCATGTCAAATTGATGCTTAAAATCGCCCAGATGATGATGTATACGGACCGGGAGGATCGACAGCTTAATGGGAAAGAGGACAGAGAACATGGCGCGCCTGTAGCTAGAGCACAGTCAACACACAGGAGCAGTTACTTCATGTATATATAGTACATATACTATAGAAGGGATTAAAGGTTAGAACTCTCGAAGGGATAAAGGGAAAGAACTCTAGAAGGGATAAGGGGAAAGAACTCTAGAAGGGATAAAGGGAAAGAACTCGTAACAATTGTCTGTGCTTACACTCTATAATAAAAAGACATGGAAATGTTTATTCTACTGCTATTTATACCGAGATGTAATAGATAAGTGTAAAATCATTGGTAACATAAATTGAAAAATAAATCAATGCATACAACCACAGGTACCTGAAGCAATTTTTTTTTTCTGTACATACAATTACTATAATAAGAATATACTTATTATAGTAATAGTCCACATATATAGAAAATTATAATATTTTGTTTCAAGTACCTGTGCATACAACGGTTGAGATCAAGATTGAGCAGGATTTAATACAGACAAGTAAACTGATCAACTATTAGTTGTTATATTCAAACAAGTCCATTTTTTTCATTTTTTAACTAATGTGTTTCTAATAGTAGATGTGAGACTTTTTATTGAAAACTTGGGTTGAGTGCACTGCGAGATACCTGTTTCTGGAGAGATTTCGACTGATTCACATTATGACCACCAGACGTATGACAGGGCCACTAAATAGGGGACAGTATACAGTTATTTCATGGTTATTTGGGTAACAGTCAAAACTGCTGTCCCTTGGTGTCGGGGATGACATTCTGAACTGTTGCCCGAGGCCGATAGTTTTGACTGTTATCCAAATAACAATGACATAAATGTTTTATTACCTGATCAAAAGTATATCTCGCTCGCTTCGGCAATGATCGTAACATTTCGCTTTTCAATTACATTCGCGTCATGGCCATCGAGAATTTCCGAAAAATCGCGAATCGAATACGGAAACGACCGAACGTTAATGATATGCCGTCTAAAAATAAAATTTGGAAATTCCAATGACTTCATAGCTCCAGAGGGAAACAGTTCATACTGTTGACCGGGGAATAGTTCCATCCAAGACAAATTGATAGCTTTCATGTTAAACAGCAACACATAACATATTTGTATTTATATAAGGAATCAGGTAATAATTTTAAATGTTATGCAACGAATACTGATGACTTACTACAACATTTTCCGTGGATAAAAACATAACTGGTGTTTGGAATGACCGATGAAATCCATCCAGAAAGTTTGAATTGCTGACACACGTCGACTTCGATTCGGGGCATGTCATGTTTTCTTCCCCTTCACACGTCATCTTAATACGATAAATTCCATACTGAAAAAAGTTTCATGTAGTTTGTCTTTTGTAAGATTACATACAAATAAATGGCTTGTCAGAGTCAATATTACATGAATATAGCTAATGTAATCGAATGATTCTAATAATCATCCCGCTAAAGGAACCATGATTCAGCAATTTGGAGAGTTTAAGAGTGGCAAATATAATATGTAAGAGATTCAGATTATGACAGTCATATCTTTGATATACATGAGAAAATCATATCGTCTTAAAAATAGAAACTGGATCCTAATTGTGAAAACTATTCCCAAATCATGCCTCTGTCAAACACGAAAACTGTCTGGCACTTCTCTAATCATGTTGGATCTTATTTCTCAGTTTTCATCGTCAAATATGAAGAATTCAGTGCAAGGGCAATTATTTACGAGTTCTTGTAATAAAGATCATCTATCGATATTTTCTAAGACATTGTGACCATATACTTTCTATGTAAGTTGAAAGATTATAGACCTAGAAACGTGTACCTTAATGCTACAAAAGATTAAAACATGGCAATTTTAACTAATTCTACAGTCCTAACCAAAGGGGGGAAATATCGTTTTACTTCCATGACAAAACCTGTATTTCTGACGCTTGTTACGACGTTGAGTATTTACCAAAGAATTTTGACGTCATTAACTTTGTGCTTTCTCGTAAGTGGCATTGTTTGCTTAGTTTGATAGAAATAAAATGAACATGAAATGTTGATTTTCCATTTAAAAGCAGAAGTATACATTGGAGTAAAGCGTTTTTGACGCGAAGTGATTTTGTATCTTACTTTGTGTATTGCTCTTAACCGGTAGGAGACGCAATATGACGTAGAACACTGATTCGCAAACTATGAATAATTTATTACGCTATACGAGTAAATAGTTCTGGCGTTATTTTTTCAGTTTTCAGTCTTCAGAAATGTGACAAACAAACTTGTATAGTCAAAGGACACCATACTTTGCTATAAATTAAAATAACATTTTGCGCAACAATCTATTAGATTAGTTGAAACATTCGTAACAAGAATTGCCGTAGCTCACATTTTGCCAGAATCGTAGGCTACGGGAAATTACTGAAAACTATAAAATTGAAACAAATCATGTCAATTTTTGGTAGAAAAACTAACACTTTCGACTTTATAAAAAGTGCATTATCATTTCGAAACACCCAGTTTCCACTCGATATATGAACCAATCAAATCGTCTAGTTTGTTGCATATTTAAAAAAAACTTTATATGCAATTGGTCTAAAATGTAGGTCTAAATCAATATGATACAGCTAGGCCGAAACTTTTATCTGTAACAAAATGTAAAAGCCTGAAAATAGATGTTTGGTCACTAAAAAGATTTTGTCGTCGAACAGTTTCTATATATACTATCGATGCGATTTGTGTAGATTGGCTAATGAATGTGGTCTTAATTACTATAATACCGTATTTACTGACGGATGATAGACAGTCAGCCATGGAAGATAGGCGATCGCAATAGGTCATCTTTGAGCAATTCGTACACAGGTGAAAGAAACTTCATTTGCGAACAGGGCTTACACTATGTCAAATTTTAGATATTCATTTCGTTTGAAGATAATAATATAAACTCATACGCACAACATCATAAGTATGATTAATTTCCGTTGGATCTTTATTGAATGCCACCGAGTCTTGTATATTTCCATCTCCCCAATCTACGGCACAGATTGGTATGGTATTCACATAAGTTGGACCTGGTAGTCTATATAATGCCAATGTTACACTCTTTGACGCAATATCATTGTTTTGTGTGCGTATGCTCATCATAACATTGGAACATTCATAACCTACAAGGACAGAAAGGAAATAACTGCATACATATAGATGATAAAACATTGTATGTGAGAGGAGATGGAAGAGGTAAAAGGGAAGTGGTTATTTCTATAATTGACCAGCACATTAACAGCCTTGTGTAAACTTATGTTCATAGCTAAATGACTTGTTAGCTATTGCTAGTTGTATTCAACATGTTATCTAATGTCTGCAACCTCCAGTAGGAAGTGTGTGAAAAGAACCGTGTTGTCAAATTCTAAAGCAGTGTAGTGGTAAAGGGCTAGAGCATCTATCTCCTCGTCAGAAGGTGATGAGATCGAGTCATTGTGGGGTTGAACCATGACTTCAAATCTCTTAGTTTAAACGTATTTATTTTACATCGATTGTGACGTTTGGTGCAAGGACTTGTAATTTATCCTAAAAACAGACATCATGAGAGGACATGAATCGTAAACTTGTTTGCAATCAATATAAAATGAGCAAACTTGAACTAATTCAGATGACAAAGTGATATTTATTTTGTACTTATTAATACATTGGAACACGAGACTGATACGGTTAACACTTTTAAAATGTAAAACAACATCGATGAATCACATATTAAAGACAACCTACGTTTGTTTATAATTGAATACGTTGTATCATCAAATCTGGTGTCTCCAGGAATATACAAGGTGTTAAGGCTGCTTCCTTGTTCCAACTGATTCACAGAATTGACCAGATCTGGTACACTGCTGACTGGAACTAAATTGAAGTATTCTTTTTTATGTTTTAAGAAACACATTTCAAATGCAAAAAACATGAATTATAAAACATCTCGGAATGGATAGATAGTTAAATGCATTACCTTATCCTATAGCATGGTGTAAACATTTCTATATGCAAACAAACATTTTGTGAATCTAAAAATGTACGAATGCAACGTGAATTTAATTCAGAATTAATAGTCCAGGACAACACAAACTAAATGGGATTTAGCCAACAACTAAACTTGAATAACGTTAAAACATTCTATTGTTTCATTTATATGTTTGGCAGATAGTACGCACACTTATATAAACATTTTGCGCATGGACCATTTAAATGAGATAAGTGATTGAATATCAGTCTGTTAGTCAGGGATTACAACAACAACAACACTTGATCATTTACTTACCATTTTCGACATAAGATTCTTGAATTTCTGAAATCCAAGACGGTGTGTATTAGGATTTGAATTAAACATCCTTTTAATAGTTATGGGGTGTTCATTAATATGAGAATACTACATATTTCAAAGCACTTCATAATTTAGTAAGTTTGTCCAAAAGTAAGGTAGCTTCCACACATGAGTTTCAACGGGAGATGTGTGGGTATGGTTAAGGTCAATTGTTCTGTGTCTACTACCAAAGGAACCGGAAACAATATTTGGCCAAAAAATGAAAATACAATCACAATAACAGAAACACATAAATAATCCTTTATTTTTCAGTCCTATATAAGTCCCATTTACAATCGATATATGTATACAAAATATATATGAGTGTTATCGTGATTTACTGACGAATCATTGCAACATATTCCTATTTCTATTATGACTGATACTCTTAAAGATCAGTGAGGTTCGATTCCTGGTCGCGGCAGGTCATACCCTTCCATGAAAATTTGACAAAAATGTCGATTTTCCTCCACATGTGAAGAAGTTGCCGGCTCCTTGTGGAAGGGTAAGTTAGTACTGGTAAGAATTCAGTCCAGGAAAAACTGGTTAGGTGAACCGGACGCCGTATATAACTGAAATATCGTTGAGAAACGGCGTTAAACCCGATGAAACAAACAAACAAAGATCAGTGAATAGCTTGCAATGTTTTGTTTATAGATGAATTATTTCAAGTTTGAGATGAACAATGAGAACATGGGGCCCATGGAAGCCAACATACGGATCCCTTGGGCAGAAAATAAAATCAAGAATACAAAGGGGCTCAAAAGCAAAACAAACAGAAGACCAATAGGATCAAACTGAACAATATAAAACTATATAGCTCTATAATGGGATTGTATATAACTTGGTAGAACACATCTTCTTATTAGACGTACTGAGAATGTTATAAAATATTGGTTGAATATATTGCATTGTGATAATGTTAAATATGTCAAAATTGTCTTTTATATGATGTTGTCTGATTTAGAAATGCACCTCAGAATGTGACGGTGAAAGATATTTTGGAAATGCTAGGTTTTTATTATGTTTGGTTGTTTCAAGGTGTTGGAGATAAAATTATGTTTATACTTCAAAATTGGACGTCTGATCTTCAAAATTCAAACAGAGCAAACTATTATGTGTTATTCGCTGATTTTAAATTCCTGTCATATTTTAATGTAATAAATGTTTCAAAATTTAGAAAATCACTTACACGTTTTATAGTGTCTTCGCATAGATTATAAACCAGGGCTAGTACATACCGGGTTATGAATCGGACGGTGCACCGTAGTTTATCGGATGATCACGTGACTCACTACACATCGGGTGCCATTTGCAAATTAATGTTTTGTTATAGCGAAGACAAAATGTAAAATCAACTAATTAAAACGCATTCTTTTGCAACATTATTGATTTTTCTGAATTAATTCCTAATCAACGATTCGAATGTGAGCGACCAGACTTGTGAAAAACAATGGACGACGGTCAATTTTCTTGTACATGTATGTAGTATTTTGTAAGGGTTATAATGGTATGATTAAGCAATTAAAACTGTTCAATTACTAGAATACACGAATATCATATTTAATTTTGTGCATTGCGCTAGGTCATAAGTGCTCAAATTGTCCAGATATTTAGAAAGAATCAGTGAATGCGTAATGCGAAAAAAATGGCTTCCAATTTGAAAATTACGTCCATGATTATGTGAAGAATAGCAGTCTAGTACGCCCTGTATCACATAAGATTTTAGTGTTTTTATGAAAAATAAAAATAGTTTGGTGCTCTGCAGGTAACATAAATCGAGTAATAGTACTTTTAAGTGCTTTTTATTTGTCTGAAAACTGATATTTTTCCTTTGAAAGTTCACTGAATTTGTCTATTGGGATTTGATTAGTTCAGTCTTTGAATAGTTATTGTAGACTGTAATAATGTTTTATTGTAGATATTGGTACATAACTTAAGTTAAGCATAATTATGGACTACCAATTTAGCCATTTGTGAGAATGAAATGAGTGATTATTCACCTTTAAAATATATTTTGTTATAAACTACAAGTTAAGTTAAACAAAAATGCTGTTATTTAAACGGTCAGAGTTTCAGATCTGTATTTTTTACCTTCCATGCCAAAGTTCTACCAATGGAGCTATTAGATAAATTCATAGGAATATAAATTTAAATAAAAAATATGAAAATGCATGATTTTTTTCCGCAATTAGGGCTCATTGCTTGTTATTAATTGAACATTATTTGTTATCTGTATAAACCGAAGCTGGACGATGGCACAAACCAGCAAAAATACCAATTCAAGATAGAAAATGCCAGTTATGCAATGTAATCGAAGATGAATTTCGATTTTTGTTTGAATGTCCATTGTACCATGAAATTCGTAAACCATATATAAACCATTATTACAGAAAATACAATATACCAAATTTGTTGAATTATCAAGCTCAGAAAATAAGAATGTTGTTAAAAATCTGTTATTTACGGAGCCCCTATAGTGACATTTCATACTTTTATTTTCGAGCTACACTTTTATTTTTATTTCGTAAAAACGTAATATTATTTAGTAACTACGAAATATTATTTCGTTTAAACGAATTATTATTTCGTTAATACGAAATATTATTTCGTTTAAACGCATTATTATTTCGTGAAAACGTAATATAATTTCGTTTAAACGAATTATTATTTCGTGAAAACGTAATATTATTTCGTATTTACGAATTAGTTTGTCGTCTGTTTCAGTAGCTTTGCCAATTCGTATTTACGAAATAATAATTCGTATTTACGAAATAATAATTCGTATTTATGAAATAATAATTCGTATTTACGAAATAATATTACGTTTTTACGAAATAAAAAAAGAATATGGAATGTCATTTTTGGGGTTCCGTAGTTATTAAATTTTCTCCTCACTATTCTATTATTTTTCACATTGAAAATGAAAATGTAATTTATTAATTACTAAATTAAGATTTATATTATGTTTATCAATCGTACTGTTGCATGTCAAATGACCATTGACCAATGTATAATATTTCGTTATTTTTGAATAATTATATATTTGCATTGTTTATGTGAAATTATGGGCAGTATGTCTAATATTTCTGAATAAACCTATCTATAAAATAAAACTTAAAAAGGATGAAATAAAAACGAATGTAGAGCTTTACAAGTTTGGAGCAGGGACAATACTGAGGGCTGAAATAACATGATGCTATGTCAACCTCCATCTTACCTGTTCTGTATGATACATTGACAACATTGAAAATAACGTTTGCACTCCAATAAATCCTTATTAAATAACCCAATTACAGACGGTTTATCAAATGTACCGACACCAACAATAATCTTTACAAAGAATACAAAAAGTTCCTATTTCTATCGTCGTTCATGTTTTATCATATACTGAGCAGTTTGCAAAAACATGTCAGATTGAACCTAAACATATATGAAAACTATGGTGGCATATTTCTGCCACCAGTTTACTACTTACTTAACTAGATAATTATGTGGTTATCCCGTTAAAGAAACTAGATAACTACTTAATTAACTAGATAATAATGTGGTTAACTAGATAAGTATTGTGATAAATTTTCATACCAGTATATTAAGTAGTTAACTGGTGGCAGAAATATGCCACCATAAAAAACAATTAAACAGATCCTTTTTTGTTATGTGAACGTTGCTTAACTAAATGTATCAGACACCAACTTAGCCAACTGGCAGTAGATGGGAGTATTTCACTATTGGCTAATACACGCCCTCCAAACACGCGCTTTTCCTCCAAATTGAGAACAGTGTAAGGGAAGCGAGTTTTCCGATATGCAGCGCGGAAGTAGTTTCGGTTAGTCAAAGGTGAGTGCTGTCGTATATTTTTTCTTTGTACAAAAAGCAGGTTTTTTTTCAAAAATCGGGCAATGTAGTATCATTTTTAAATACTTGTTCTTGATGCAGAACCCAGTTTAAGTTTGTAAATTGATTCCTGTGTGGCGCTAGAACTTTTTCAACTTTCGCAGGTCAGTGTCAGGAATTTCGAAAATGTCCTCTCCTGCACCTCCGTTCGATCGCTTGTTCTCCTGCCCTCGAGCTTTTTCACATAACAAAATTTGAGCAAAACTCATTTCTCTTACCGACGTTAACAACACATTGAGTGAAAGAGTACCGAACGGACATGGGTTGAGTTATAGGCGCCGTATCTTTGGCTATCTTGGTGGAATTTTATAAAATATGAACCGAATATGACATTTTCGAAATTTCTGAGACTGACCTGCGAAAGATAAATAATTAGATTTAAAATATGAGCCGACATAGCTTTTTTATACATGTAAATGCTGAATTTAAGTTTTCTCCATTTACAACCCTTTTTCCCCAACTACATACCAAAACTGATGAAAAAAAACAAGACAAATAAAGTATAACAAACATTACTATCTACCTATTTCGCAATTTATACCCCTGTAAGATAGGTTGTGGCATTCGCATTTATATTTTCCCACGAGATTATGACAAATACCAAAATTAACGCATGGAGAATCTGCACATTCATCAATGTCTGAAAATAATACAACACAACTAATAATCATCATCAACAACAGCAACATTAAAGCAATCGTCGTCAACATAAGCATACCGTAGCTAAGTTCATGCTGAGCATACCAGGTAATTAATTTGGCAATTGCAAAAATACCGTTTTGACCACAGAAATTATCACGCGTTCTTCCCCTTACCCCTTCTGCAGTATATTTACTAGATATCTCATATACAGCAGAAGGTATAAAGGGAGAGAACTATAGAAGGAATAAAGGTACATTACTACACGTATACAAGGGATAAAGGAGAGAACTATAGAAGGGATAAAGGGAGAGAACTATATATGGGATATGGGAGAGAACTACAGAAGGGATAAAGGGAGAGAACTATATATGGGATATGGGAGAGAACTATAGAAGGGATAAAGGGAGAGAACTATAGAAGGGATAAAGGGAGAGAACCACGGAAAGGATGAAGGAGAGAACTATAGAAGTGATAAAGGGAGAGAACTACATAAATGATAAAGGAGATAACTATAGAAGGGAAATAAGTATAGAAGGTATAAACGGAGAGAACTATAGAAGGGATAAAGGGAGAGAACTATATATGGGATATGGGAGATAACTATAGAAGGGATAAAGGGAGATAACTATAGAAGGGATAAAGGGAGAGAACCACGGAAAGGATGAAGGAGAGAACTATAGAAGTGATAAAGGGAGAGAACTACATAAATGATAAAGGAGATAACTATAGAAGGGAAATAAGTATAGAAGGTATAAACGGAGAGAACTATAGAAGGGATGAAGGGAGAGAACTATATATGGGATATGGGAGATAACTATAGAAGGGATAAAGGGAGATAACTATAGAAGGGATAAAGGGAGAGAACCACGGAAAGGATGAAGGAGAGAACTATAGAAGTGATAAACGGAGAGAACTATAGAAGGGATGAAGGGAGAGAACTACAGAAAGGATAAAGGGGAGAACTACAGAAAGGATAAAGGAGAGAACTACAGAAGGGATAAAGGAGAGAACTATAGAAGGGATAAAGGAGAGAACTATAGAATGGATAAACGAGAGAACTACAGAAAGGATAAAGGAGAGAACTATAGAAGGGATGAAGGGAGAGAACTACAGAAAGGATAAAGGGAGAGAACTACAGAAAGGATAAAGGGAGAGAACTACAGAAGGGATGAAGGGAGAGAACTACAGAAAGGATAAAGGAGAGAACTATAGAAGGGATAAAGGAGAGAACTACAGAAAGGATAAAGGAGAGAACTATAGAAGGGATAAAGGAGAGAACTATAGAAGGGATAAAGGAGAGAACTACAGAAGGGATAAAGGAGAGAACTACAGAGAGGATAAAGGAGAGAACTACAGAAAGGATAAAGGAGATAACTATAGAAGGGAAATAAGTATAGAAGGTATAAACGGAGAGAACTATAGAAGGGATGAAGGGAGAGAACTATAGAAGGGATAAAGGAGAGAACTACAGAAGGGATGAAGGGAGAGAACTATAGAATGGATAAACGAGAGAACTACAGAAAGGATAAAGGAGAGAACTATAGACGGGATAAAGGAGAGAACTACAGAAAGGATAAAGGAGAGAACTATAGAAGGGATAAAGGAGAGAACTACAGAAGGGATAAAGTAGAGAACTACAGAAAGGATAAAGGAGAGAACTACAGAAAGGATAAAGGAGAGAACTATAGAAGGGATAAAGGAGAGAACTACAGAAGGGATAAAGGAGAGAACTACAGAAAGGATAAAGGAGAGAACTACAGAAGGGATAAAGGAGAGAACTACAGAAGGGATGAAGGGAGAGAACTACAGAAGGGATGAAGGGAGAGAACTACAGAAAGGATAACGGAGAGAACTACAGAAGGGATAAAGGAGAGAACTACAGAAAGGATAAAGGAGAGAACTACAGAAGGGATAAAGGAGAGAACTACAGAAGGGATAAAGGAGAGAACTACAGAAGGGATAAAGGAGAGAACTATAGATGGGATAAAGGAGAGAACTACAGAAGGGATAAAGGAGAGAACTACAGAAGGGATAAAGGAGAGAACTACAGAAAGGATAAAGGAGAGAACTACAGAAGGGATAAATGAGAGAACTACAGAAGGGATAAAGGAGAGAACTACAGAAAGGATAAAGGAGATAACTATAGAAGGGATGAAGGAGAGAACTATAGAAAGGATAAAGGAGATAACTACAGAAGGGATAAAGGAGAGAACTACAGAAGGGATAAAGGAGAGAACTACAGAAGGGATAAAGGAGAGAACTACAGAAGGGATAAAGGAGAGAACTACAGAAAGGATAAAGGAGAGAACTACAGAAGGGATAAAGGAGAGAACTATAGATGGGATAAAGGAGAGAACTACAGAAGGGATAAAGGAGAGAACTACAGAAGGGATAAAGGAGAGAACTACAGAAAGGATAAAGGAGAGAACTACAGAAGGGATAAAGGAGAGAACTATAGAAAGGATAAAGGAGAGAACTACAGAAGGGATAAAGGAGAGAACTACAGAAAGGATAAAGGAGAGAACTACTGAAAGGATAAAGGAGAGAACTACAGAAAGGATAAAGGAGAGAACTACAGAAAGGATAAAGGAGAGAACTACAGAAAGGATAAAGGAGAGAACTACAGAAAGGATAAAGGAGAGAACTATAGAAGGGATAAAGGAGAGAACTATAGAAGGGATAAAGGAGAGAACTATAGATGGGATAAAGGAGAGAACTACAGAAGGGATGAAGGGAGAGAACTATAGAAGGGATAAAGGAGAGAACTACAGAAATGATAAAGGAGAGAACTATAGATGGGATAAAGGGGAGAACTACAGAAAGGATAAAGGAGAGAACTATAGAAGGGATAAAGGAGAGAACTACAGAAGGGATAAAGGAGAGAACTACAGAAAGGATAAAGGAGAGAACTACAGAAGGGATAAAGGAGAGAACTACAGAAAGGATAAAGGAGAGAACTATAGAAGGGATGAAGGGAGAGAACTACATAAGGGAAAAAGGAGAGAACTACAGAAAGGATAAAGGAGAGAACTATAGAAGGGATGAAGGGAGAGAACTACAGAAGGGATAAAGGAGAGAACTACAGAAAGGATAAAGGAGAGAACTACAGAAAGGATAAAGGAGAGAACTACAGAAAGGATAAAGGAGAGAACTACAGAAGGGATAAAGGAGAGAACTACAGAAAGGATAAAGGAGAGAACTACAGAAGGGATAAAGGAGAGAACTATAGATGGGATAAAGGAGAGAACTACAGAAAGGATAAAGGAGAGAACTACAGAAAGGATAAAGGAGAGAACTACAGAAAGGATAAAGGAGAGAACTACAGAAAGGATAAAGGAGAGAACTACAGAAAGGATAAAGGAGAGAACTACAGAAAGGATAAAGGAGAGAACTATAGATGGGATAAAGGAGAGAACTACAGAAAGGATAAAGGAGAGAACTACAGAAAGGATAAAGGAGAGAACTACAGAAAGGATAAAGGAGAGAACTACAGAAGGGATAAAGGAGAGAACTACAGAAAGGATAAAGGAGAGAACTATAGAAGGGATAAAGGAGAGAACTATAGATGGGATAAAGGAGAGAACTACAGAAAGGATAAAGGAGAGAACTACAGAAGGGATAAAGGAGAGAACTATAGATGGGATAAAGGAGAGAACTACAGAAAGGATAAAGGAGAGAACTACAGAAAGGATAAAGGAGAGAACTACAGAAAGGATAAAGGAGAGAACTACAGAAGGGATAAAGGAGAGAACTATAGATGGGATAAAGGAGAGAACTACAGAAAGGATAAAGGGGAGAACTACAGAAAGGATAAAGGAGAGAACTATAGAAGGGATGAAGGGAGAGAACTGTAGAAGGGATGAAGGGAGAGAACTATAGAAGGGATGAAGGGAGAGAACTATAGAAAGGATAAAGGAGAGAACTATAGAAGGGATGAAGGGAGAGAACTACAGAAGGGATAAAGGAGAGAACTACATAAGGGATAAAGGAGAGAACTACAGAAAGGATAAAGGAGAGAACTATAGAAGGGATAAAGGAGAGATCTACAGAAGGGATAAAGGAGAGATCTACAGAAGGGATAAAGGAGAGATCTACAGAAGGGATAAAGGAGAGAACTACAGAAAGGATAAAGGAGAGAACTATAGAAGGGATGAAGGGAGAGAACTACAGAAGGGATGAAGGGAGAGAACTACAGAAAGGATAAAGGAGAGAACTACAGAAGGGATAAAGGAGAGAACTACAGAAAGGATAAAGGAGAGAACTACAGAAGGGATGAAGGGAGAGAACTACAGAAAGGATAAAGGAGAGAACTATATATGGGATATGGGAGATAACTATAGAAGGGATAAAGGGAGATAACTATAGAAGGGATAAAGGGAGAGAACCACGGAAAGGATGAAGGAGAGAACTATAGAAGTGATAAAGGGAGAGAACTACATAAATGATAAAGGAGATAACTATAGAAGGGAAATAAGTATAGAAGGTATAAACGGAGAGAACTATAGAAGGGATGAAGGGAGAGAACTACAGAAGGGATAAAGGAGAGAACTACAGAAAGGATAAAGGAGAGAACTATAGAATGGATAAACGAGAGAACTACAGAAGGGATAAAGGAGAGAACTACAGAAAGGATAAAGGAGAGAACTATAGAAGGGATGAAGGGAGAGAACTACAGAAAGGATAAAGGAGAGAACTATAGAAGGGATGAAGGGAGAGAACTACAGAAGGGATGAAAGGAGAGAACTATAGAAGGGATGAAGGGAGAGAACTACAGAAGGGATAAAGGAGAGAACTACAGAAGGGATAAAGGAGAGAACTACAGAAAGGATAAAGGAGAGAACTACAGAAGGGATAAAGGAGAGAACTACAGAAGGGATAAAGGAGAGAACTATAGAAGGGATGAAGGAGAGAACTACAGAAGGGATGAAGGGAGAGAACTACAGAAGGGATAAAGGAGAGAACTACAGAAAGGATAAAGGAGAGAACTACAGAAGGGATGAAGGGAGAGAACTACAGAAAGGATAAAGGAGAGAACTACAGAAGGGATGAAGGGAGAGAACTACAGAAGGGATAAAAGAGAGAACTACAGAAAGGATAAAGGAGAGAACTACAGAAGGGATAAAGGAGAGAACTACAGAAAGGATAAAGGGAGAGAACTACAGAAGGGATAAAGGAGAGAACTACAGAAAGGATAAAGGAGATAACTATAGATGGGATAAAGGGAGAGAACTACAGAAAGGATAAAGGAGATAACTATAGATGGGATAAAGGGAGAGAACTACAGAAAGGATAAAGGAGAGAACATCAGAAAGGATAAAGGAAAAGAACTGTAGAAGTGATAAAGAAAATAAGTAGTAACTATCTCCCGTGCCTTGGATGCAATTCGCGAACATTAATCACTGTCAATATAAGTCAATATGATGCGTTAAGATAATTATCATTTATTCTTAGTTATTCAGCCTTAACTGATTATCCGATTGACCGTGATCAATTGTGTTCAACGACACTCGTTGCCCAATTGTGTCTTAAAACTCACAACATGACTTTTGTGGACTGTTGTTTTCCCGAAGGTTTGTGTGGGGAGGCTTTTTTATATATGTGGCGTTCGTTCGCTGTAGCAACTGTTTCACTCTGACTAAGCAGCAAATTAATCAGACTTATTACTTTATCTTGTTAAAATATTACTGACCAGTTGTAATGATTACATAGGGTATCTGAACATTTTACGTACCAATAGAGCAGTCAACTCCAGTCCATCCTGACAAACAGACGCAAGTTATGGCACCTCCAGTAATATGATAACAATCAGCAGCATTTATACAACGCCCAGTTTTACAATCATTTTGTCCTAAAAAACAATGTAACAAACAGTTATAGATGCTTGGTAGACAATTTGTCTACACTATGACCAGAGAGATATAAATGGGATATTTTATGAAATTACATGTACAGTTTTTCGTGTGTTTTTCAGTTAAAGATATAAGGATCAATAAGGATCAATAATAACAATTTTAAATCAAACAGGGAAGCATGAAGATAATAATCAATCATAAAATAATTTATATCATTTTAAAAAGGAAACATTGAAGTTTGTGCTCATATGTGAATAAATTATGTGAATTAAATAACAAAAACATCATGATAATTTAAAAAACGGTTTACTCTATATTTCTAAGCCACAAATTGAGCGAACTGACAAATCGATACCGCCGATAGCGTATTTTCAAGGGAGACAATTTCATCAATAAGCCAGCGATTTGCTTGGGATTTCTGGCAATGAGTTAAATCTAAAAAATAAGACCACCATTGGGACTTTTGAAAACTGATCTTCTTATTGAGGCGGTCTTGATATTGAGCTTAAAGAGCAAAACAGTGACAATGGACTTTAAAATTGTGTTCTTGATTTTAAGATGGTCTTCTTATTGAGGTTGTCTTTAAGTGAGGTTTAACCGTACCGTGTCTTAATTACAACATCTGATTCCTACTCTAAACGACCCAGACTTAGATCCCAGAAGCCTTAGTTCATACAGTCCCAATCACACCGTGGGCACCGTCTACGGAAACGTACGGCATTTAGTATCGATAATTATCAACGGAGGAATGCGTATGGTATGAAACCGCTTTTACTTTTATTGAAATTATACGCATAGAAATTATAAGCCAGTACTTTTGCGGTGCTTCAAACATTAAAGAAAGCCAACACATAGGTAAGATTTAACAAAAGTACATTATTGCTCGAATGAATTAAGAAAGTGCAGTATTTAAGGGCAACATCCCGTTACAACAACGTGAAACTTTGATGATCAGATGCTCGTACTGCCTACAGCGGTATTCTGTTTAAGTATACTCTCATTACAAATAAACAAGTTTTTTGAATAACTCCATCGTGCGTTTTTTTATCATTGCATTAAAGGCCGTAAATACCGTACTTTTACGGTTACCATGGTGACCAAAATCTCAATACAAGCTCGTTATTGATCAGTTCTATCTGAACTCAAGTTATTTGTCGAAATATGTATTCCTGTATACTGCAAAACCTCAATAATAAGACCACCATTTGGACCCAAGAAAATTGGCTTTCTTATTAAGGTGGTCTTAATACCGAGGTTGAATAAAAGTGCAAAACTTGAAAATGAACTTGTGTTCTTAATTGTGAGGTGATCTTATTATTGATGCGGTCTTTAAGTGATTGTTAACTGTATATGTGCAGTGGCGTTAGCCTTGGTGGCCCAAATATAACCCCAGGCTAGGTATACGTGTAATCTTATTCACCACTAAGTTCAGTGATAATGTGTTGATCTGACACTGAAGTATTTGACTGAAATCCATTATACACCAAACACGTATCCAATTGTGCATCTTATAGATTATGCAAAATTTCTATCAGGGGACATTTTGTACAATATTGCTGGACTTTTCTGTTTTAATATATTTGTTGAAACAGACTATATGTTTCATGCGCATGCCTTATGAGTATATCTCCTGTATCTTCTGTTAAAAGTCTTCAATATTAAACTTGTAGTCGAATAGCACACTTGTGTTTGTTATTCCTCATTTGAGTTATATATTACGTCTGCATATAATTGATACTCACCAACAAAACACGGAAATATTACATGGTGTCAGAAATTTATTTCGGATTTACTTAAGTTAACTTTATTAACAACAGTTCAACATCGATTTAAGTGGCATTCCACCGCCAGTTATGAACTGGGACTCATCAAATCTTCCAGAACAATGGGAACGTTTTGAAATGCATGTCAACCTAATCTTTACTCGACCACTTAAAGCAAAAAGTGAAGAAGAAAAAGTTTCTTATCTTCTGCTCTGGATTGGAGAGCATGGACGACAGATATATCGCACGTGGACATTATCTGCGGAAGAAGCGAAGAAATTAGAAACATTCTATAACAAATTCAAGGTTCACGTCCAGCCACAATTAAACCCAATATGTGCATGATATCAATTTAATAATCAAGTGCAAGGAAACGAATCTATTGATATGTTCGTGACAAGACTAAGGAACAAAGCAAGAGACTGCAACTATAGAGACACCGACGAAATGGTCCGGGATAGGATTGTGTTCGGTTGTTCGAGTCCAAAGATGAGAGAGAAACTCATTAACCAAGGCGAAAAGCTAACATTGGATAAAGCCATCCAAATCATACAAAACTATGAGTACTGTCAACAGCAAATGAGCAGAATGGGTACGTCGGAAACCCCAGTGGACGTTGTGCGAAAGAGCCAAAGACCAGAACGAAATGTCAGAGGAATGACGAAACCAGCCAGGGGACGTTTTCAACAGAAGTCTAGAACAGAAATGCCGAGACAATCAAACATATGCGGACGTTGTGGTGGACACCAGCACTCCGGAAAGTCAAAGTGTCCAGCAACAGGAGCCGAGTGCTACAAGTGTGGCAAACTCAACCATTTTTTCTGAAATGTGCAGAAATGACAACAAGGTGCATGAAATTTATGATAATGATGGATTGTGTCATAGATACTCGATTGATATGGTAAGTGCTTGTTCACATACTTCTCATGACCGTGTATTTACTGAAGTACATATTGGTCCCAATAAGCATCCCAATCAATTCAAAGTTGACACTGGCAGTGTAGCTAATATTCTACCTGTCCAGAAATTTAAGCAGCTAAGATTAAGTTACCCGTTGGAGGCCCCAGATTGCAAACTGACCTCTTACACAGGTGATACACTCCCAGTTCTGGGAACGGTCACTTCATCCTGCTTATCGCAAAAACAATCATCAATCACCCAATTCCATGTGGTAGATAGCAATGCTACCCCACTGCTAGGTCTACACATATCATTAGATATAGGTCTGATAAAGTTAACTTTCTCAGTGGAAAAATCCGGCACGGAAACTTCCATGAGAAATTCTTGCACACCTGAACATCAGAACATTGTAATGGACAAATACAGTGACCTATTTAAAGGTCTTGGCGTAATTGAGGGCGAATGCAGGTTGCATTTAAAAGACAATGCCATACCGACAGTTAATCCACCACGAAGGATTCCTGATGCATTGCATTCGAAAGTCAAAAATGAACTGGACAATATGGTCAAAGACTGCATAATCACTCCAATAAAGGAACCGACCGATTGGGTGAATTCGCTTGTCGTGGAAGAAAAACCAAAAACGAGAAAGCTTAGAATATGCTTAGACCCAAAGGCTCTAAATGAGGCAATTCGCCGACCTCATTACCCGATGCCAACACTTGATGACGTCACGTCAAAGTTAAAAGGTGCAGCATTATTAAGCATACTTGATA
The DNA here is from genome assembly GCA_032209605.1 of Mactromeris polynyma. Lineage (NCBI taxonomy): Eukaryota > Metazoa > Mollusca > Bivalvia > Venerida > Mactridae > Mactromeris > Mactromeris polynyma. The sequence continues at coordinate 36,473,921 of JASFXZ010000001.1, read as the reverse complement.
TTACGCATGCCTACTGGAGCATTAAGCTCGACGAACAATCGTCGCTGCTAACGACATTTAGCACCCCATTTGGACGGTATAGATGGCTTCGTTTGCCATTCGGAATTAGTGCATCGGGTGACCTATTTAATCAAAAGATCAACGCGATTTTTGAAGGTCTCAGCGGTATAACGGCTATTGTTGACGTCATTCTCGTATATGGCCGCACGAAAGCAGAGCACGACAGAAATCTCGTGCAGATACTAGAACGCATGCGCATTAAGGGTGTAAATTAAACCCAGATAAGTGCATAATAAGCGTCAACGAAGTACCATTGTTTGGTCACGTGATCAGCAAAGAAGGCCTTAAGCCAGACAAAAAAAAAATCAAGGCCATCACGGACCTCGAGCCCCCAAATACGCGGTCAAAACTTGAAACTTTTCTAGGGATGGTTAATTACCTAGCTAAATTCGTGCCAAATCTAGCTGAGGTCACTTCACCCTTAAGGAGCCTCTTGAAAAAAGAGAACGAGTTTATCTGGGATGAGCAACAAAGCAAAACGTTTGCAAATGTAAAGCAAATAATCGAAGATGCGCCAGTACTAGGTTACTATGACCCAGAAGCGTCATTGGTACTTGAATGTGACAGCTCAAAGCACGGAATCGGGGCATGTCTCCGGCAAAATGGACGCCCGATAGCATACGCGTCGAAAAGTCTTAACACAAACGGAAATAGGGTACGCGCAAGAGTTATACGCAATACTTTTTGGGTGCAAGCGATTTCATCAGTATACATATGGTAGAAAAGTCACGGTACATTCAGATCACAAGCCCATTTCCGCGATCATGAAAAACCGCTGTCAGCAGCACCACCCCGTCTGCAACGGATGTTGCTTCAGTTGCAAAAGTATGATGTTGAGGGCTTACATGTGAGTGGCAAAAATATTCCTGTAAGCGATTTTCTTTCAAGTGTTTAGCAGAGAATTACCCAAGCTCATTTAAGGTCTTGACACACATGTGCATACAGTAAAAAATCAGTTACACATTACTGACCAAAAGTTAAGAATTAACTCTGAGGCAATAAGCTCAGATGATCAAATGCAAATCTTTAAACGAACTATACTCGAAGGTTGGCCAGATAGTAGGTCAAATTGCCCTCCCAAGATCCTTGAATACTGGAATCACAGGGATGAGTTATCATTCGAGAACGACTTAATATTCAGAGGTCAAAAGATCGTTATCCCAGCATCTCTCTGCTGCGAAAAGTTATCTAAAGTACACACTGGTCACTTAGGTGTAAACAAAGAAGTCGAGCGTGCGAAAGATAATTTGTTTTGGCCAGGAATGGTTAAGCAAATTACTGAATATGTATGGCAGTGCAGTACATGTCTCAATCACAGAAACTCGAACGCAAATGAACCCATGATCAGTCATCAAATTCCTGATAGACCGTTTCAGAAAATAGGAACTGATATGTTCACACTTGATGGAAAAAAACTACTTGGTTACCATTGACTATTATAGTAGATTCTTTGAGATAGACTGGCTACCAGACATGCGAGCAAGCACAGTCATTAAGAAATTTCGCGTACATATGTCACGTTATGGTGTAGTTGACACATGTATGACATTCTCGACAGCTCTCGTGTATTTCCGTACCACTTCGTTACTCGGATAACACCCTCTAGTGTATGTAAGGCGGAGCACTATGTGGCAAAACTCAACATTTTGTGCTGTCAAGAAATAGTTCTCGTAAAACAGATTTAACTTCAAAACAACTTCGATAAATTTCACGCCGCCATATTGTTTACATGATATTCGAATGGTATTTCCAAAAGTAGTGCATAACGTACATCCGAGACACTTGACGTAGTTGGCCGAGGTTTTCCGAATGACATGTATGTGCGACAATGGCCCGCATATTTCATCAACTGAGTTTACTAAATTTGCGAATGATTGGGGATTTAAACACGTTACCTCATCTCCATATCATAGTTCGTCAAACGGCATGGCAGAAAAGGGTGTTTTAATTGCAAAGAAACTCCTGAGTAAAGCCAATGAAACAGACAAAGACCCGTACATATTTCTCTTGGAGTACAGAAATACACCACTATAATGTGGGTATTCCCCATCGCAACTCTTAATGTGCCGCAGAACAAGATCCATTGTACCCATTACCAAACAACAACTTCAACCACAGACTGTCAAACCCTTTTTGGTAAAAAATAAAATGGACCATTCCAAATCAAAACTAAAACACTATTTTACAGGTCAACCAGAGAACTTACACCACTTCAGATAAATGACTCAGTAAGAATTCAATCTGGAAAGAAATGGATACCAGGAAAATATATTTCAAAGCAAGGAGAAAGGTCATACAATGTACAAACACAGAAATGTGCAATTTATCTCCGAAACAGACAAGTTCGAATAAAAACTAACTAAACACTGTCCGATTTTGAACCCAACATCTTAGCAAACCCACACAAGCCTCAGATATTAGTCAATACTGATAATACTGGCAATCCTGCAAACCAGCACCCATCTTCTTCCAATGCTAAGTCATTATATAAATATCAGATGGCTTCCTGTGTGACAGTATACAGTTATTTCATGGTTATTTGGGTAACAGTCAAAACTGTTGTCCCGAGGTGGAGGGGATGTCATCTGAACTGTTGCCCAAGGCCGATAGGCCGAGGGCAACAGTTCAGAATGACATCCCCGACACCAAGGGACAACAGTTTTACTGTTACCAAAATAACCATGAAATAAATGTTTTATTACCTGATCAAAGGTTTATCTAAACAAAAAATAACTGTTTTATTACCTGATAATTTTTTTATTTGAACAAAGTGTTAAAAACATTTTGTATGGAATACAGGGAAACTATATCGAGGGCTCAATGCAACACTGTCGTAACTCCTATGTATTTATATAGGAGTTACGACAGTGTTGCATTGATCCCTCGATATTTCAACGGACGTCCAATAAAAGCGCGGGAATTATATTGACGTTAAAATGACGTTGACGTCATTTCCTCCGATTGTAAAGATGGTGGACGTTACCAAACAAAGACAATGTAGACGCTGTAGTATGTGTTTGTTTTCCATTTTGTGGTAACATTTCATCAGAAAATGTTTAGAAACAAAACCTTTTAAATTCAACACAATATAGGCCTACCGAACGTTAATGATATGCCGTCTAAAAATAAAATTTGGAAATTCCAATGACGTCATAGCGCGAGAGGGAAACAGTTCATACTGTTGACCGGGGAATAGTTCAATACAAGACAAATTGATAGCTTTCATGTGAAACAGCAAAAAATAACAGATTTGTATTTATATAAGGAATCAGGTAATATGTAAACAAACAGGAGTTGTTTTCATTTATATTTTGTTCGATATAATAAAATATATATCAGATGGCTTCCCAGTGTGACAGTACATATTGTCAACATGAGGGAAATACTATTACCCGAGGTGAAGCCGAGGGTAATAGTATTTTCTTGATTGTTGACAATATGTACTGTCACACTGGGAAGCCATCTGATATATATTTTATTATATCGAACAAAATATAAATGAAAACAACTCCTGTTTGTTTACATATTTCAACGGACATCCAATAAAAGCGCGGGAATGATATTGACGTTAAAATGACGTTGACGTCATTTCCTCCGATTGTAAAGATGGCGGACGTTACCAAACAAAGCAAACTCCAATCGTAACTACTCGGCGGTATCCGGCAGAGCTCGGAATACATACTTATACATATTTATATCTCAGAGGTGTTCCGAGTGAGCAAACTCCTCACAGCAGTTACTTCCCCTTACAGTTACAATAACCACTTCCATCACAAAAAATGTTTATCTAGACAATTAGTGGATTAGTTGAACATTAAATACAGTGATGTTCTATTAAATGTTGTGATTTTAGTTAAATGTGTATATATTAGTTTTGACTTTTAATTAAGAAGATATATTTAAATGACAATTGATCATTAATTATCAAAGCTTAATCACTTGAAATATATATACGTTTCAGGTAATTAATTATGTTCTTAATAGTCTCAATGTTGAATTTTACAATGCATTGTCGCCTTTTCAAAAGAAGGGAAATGTTATATATTTGTTGAAACAGACTATATGTTTCATGCGCATGCCTAATGATTGTATCTTCTGTATCTTCTGTATCTTCTGTTAAAAGTCTTCAGTATTAAACTTGAAGTCGAATAGCTCACTTGTGTTTGTTATTCCTCATTTGAGTTATATATTACGTCTGCATATAATTGACACTAACCACAATACACGAAAATATTACAAAAAGTAATGATTAGGGTGGGTTATAATAGATTTTGTCAATTTATATAACAAATTAGCACGTTTGTAACAAAAATGCCATATGAAGAGCGGTCAATCAGAACGTGATTGGGGAGTATACTATATGGTAAGTCATAAGAGTTTCAAGTCGTATCAGTATTTAGTGGAAATTATATCTTAATAGCAACACATACTTTTGGAGTTAGTCTCTTCTTAACAGTGAAATTTCTAAATGCTTAATTTGTGTCGTAAAAGACCAACGCTGAAAAAATGCCAAACTTTAGTGATTCTATACTTTTCCTGTGTATAGGCCTACTACAATGTATTGCATAGAGCATTAAATTTATACAATATTGATTCTCCTGTCAACAGTTCACCAAAATTGAGAATTGTTTGTGCTCGTAATTTATGTCTAACATCGTCCCGTTATATGGTTACTGCCTGCACATGTTTTGAACAAGCAAACATCTAATATGTTAGATTTTCAATAAATATCTTTCAACAAGATTTAAAATGCTAACAGTATTACAACCAAAACACATACTCAATTCCGATGCTTCATAATAAATGTATCCTACGTTCGAGGCCTGCCAATTGCTGCCGGAAGCCAATCCACCTACACATCCTGTGGCTCCATAATGGTTTGGATCGTACTTAGGAACCCAAAATCTGAATTGTTTCGCTTCTGAATATGCATAAACCAGTCCACCATAAGTGCATTGAGCAGGATCATCAAACTGATACGATGTTCTATTCCGTGTGTCGTACGTGACACTTGTTCCAGTCCCAACCATGAAGATATAAGGATGAGTTCCAGCGCCGCCATTATTCCTGTACTGAAATATTGCGTGTTATTATATGAGTAGATATTTATGCGAGTCAAAAGGTAGCGAGTTCAGACATTTTGCAAGTTGAAATATTCGCGAGTTGCCGAAATTAGTTTGGTATCCCGCTCCTGATAAGGCAGAGGATCATAGTCAAGATTAGATATGGATTGCCAACGTTTCTAGGGGTGTATTGTCCCCCATCTGAATGTTTAGAGACTACACTGGCTGATTTTTCGCATACTCATAGGCATTGGTAACTTGGTCTATTAATGCTATATTTTCCCTTTCTCTTTCTTGTTAGTACTTGCAATTCAACATGTTAATGGTCTTACTATAGATTATATATTTCCTCGTAAATATTTCATTTTAATATAACCTACACAGGGGCGGATACATGATTTGGGCTTCGGTGAGAGGGTGTAATGTTTGGTCATGTATTCGTTTTGCTCAAGCCTTACTTCAGCATCACTTATTTGAAAATCTAATATTACAGATCTCTGAATATATGAGCCCCCGTCGATACCCCTAGATGTACAACAAAATACTGATGGTATAATTTCTGATTAGGCCATACTGGTTTTTTGTGTTTGTTAAGCGTCAATCTTGTATCGTAAAAACCTATCTACCTTTTGGAAAAAAATCCACACAAAGTCGTTTCGAAAAAACAACGTCAAAGCCAAATAAAAGACGATGACTTTGTTATTTCACATGTTTTGATGATATAAACATGATACAAATATAACTAAACAACTTGTTTCTTTATAAAACATTAAAAGTCTAACAGAAAAACTGACTAGTTTTCACTCACTATTTTTTTATCAAAATATTGACAAAACATACGTAGATCTAAATACAATACAACAGTTACTTCCCTTGGCGATTTTTAAAACTTTTTTTAGCTCAAAACCTTGGCGCACACGGACGCTTAACAAAAATATAAAACGGCATGACCTTATTGAGGGTGCCGAAGTGTATGCCCCCACACTCTTCAGTTTCTTAGGACGAGGACAGTATACTTGCTGTGAAACAATACACGACAGTCCATTTCAATGCGCATAGCAAAGAACTGAAACAAATTGAATCAGCACAAAGGTTTGAAGTTGAATTTGTCAGCTGACGTAACCTGCTTATCTGGATTGTTGGGATAGCCCTGTGTCCGTCGTCCTTCGTCGTCAACAATTTAGCTTGTTAACACTCTAGATGTAAATATTTTACCCCACCTGCATGACACTTCGTCAGAATGTTTGTCATAATGAAATATATGCCAAGTTCGAAACTGAATCATCTGCGATAAAAACTGGCCACTAGGTCCAATTATAGTAAAGCCTAGTTAACACTCCAGAGGTCACATTTTTTACTTTATTTAATTGAGATATGGTCAAAATGTTTGCCTTACACTATCTAGGTCAAGTTTGAAACTAGGTCATCTAGGGTCAACACAATTCATAGAGGTATGGAATTATGTTCTTTGAGACGGATATATCAGCTGAGATGCCTATGTAACAGGTCATCCTAAAAGTGTATGTTTGGCATAACCCTAACAGGAAACATATTATATGGATACGTAGGCAGGTAATTAATTAGTATAAACTACTAATCGTCGTCCCAAATATACACTAAACGTAATATACACTAAAAGGCATTCATACCATCGCTCTGATATAGCTGTAGTCTGTCCTAACATAGGTGGAATGTTCAGATACGACTTTGTTACTCGATGGAGGTAGATACATTACTGATTCTGCATCCGGTACCATATACTTCCAGGCGTATATTTCCAATGAAGCCTCGCTAACTTGCACATCAAACGCAAACCCGTTACCCCCTTTGTACAAATCTGAGAAGAAATTAAGTTTAAACAGATAATGTAAAATTCATCTTCAAATCATGTATTCAGTACATTTAAAAATGCACAATGAAGGATTTCTAAATGTTTATCGAATGACTTTATGATACATGAAAATAACTTGACACGATATAATTGTAAACATGTGTACGCACATGTACGCAACATGTACGCTAAATGTCATGACAATCGACAAGTATTTTCTTAAGATGTGAGTTTCAAAGTGATAAAATGAAATTTAAATAAGTATGGTTGGTAAAACATTGAGCTTTTCCAAAGTAATGAGTAGGATATAATTATACTACCCTCTGTAGACTTACCACCACAGTTGATTGCAAAAAATACATCAACCAATCAAGGGCGTCGAAATAGGTGTCCCATTTTCAAAATGGCCGCCGCTTATACCGCATACAATAATTATTCAACAAACGCACAGAGATAGTTTTAAGGTTAAATTTTTAAAATAAAGCATTTTTGAGTTATTCATCTTTTTCACTTGTGACTCAATCCCATTGATTGAATACGACAATTTGCGGCTTAAGAGTGTCGACATTGTTACTCGATACCGATTAGCCCTGCTCGAGGATATGACTTGATCTTTTTAACAAGACATATACTATTTGGTACTTGATTCTATAATTTTGGATGTTTCCATGTTTCCTATGTACCATTACTTGTACATATCTGTAATTTAAACATAATACTCTGTCATCTATACAAATGTGGCGATTTGCTGTTTAGTGTTATTGAACCGATCACACGTTGACTACGTTTTGTGTTTCTTAGTTCGCATCTCAACTGTAGTCGCTCGTTATGATGTCCTCCTGGTTTGATTTGTTCTATTAACAAATTATTTATCGTTATAAACTTCCAGAAACGTGTCAACAAGTTGATGTATTTTTGTTTGTTTTGTATTTGCGTTTATTTATCGTCGCCACCGGTTTCCAATATGGGCGACGCCTCCAGAAGAATGTTAGTCATATTAGAGTTTTGGGGGATAGTGCATGATACAGGAGATGCCCCAGTTCCAGAAGCACCCTTGGTTCTTTTACGTGCTCGATGTAAAGCATCATACACGGGACCTCGGCTTTTAAAGTCTCGTCCGAAAGACTGTTAGTACGGTCAGTGATGGAGCGGGGAATCGAACCAGCGATCCCTGGATGCAAGTCCAGCGCGTTACCACTGGACCACGGATCCGCTACTATATATCTAGAAATGCCTTATATACATCAGCTGTTCACTTATTCCCGCATTCTATCCGCCATTTTGGGACCAACACGCCATCAGAATCCTGCTTTCACTCTGGTTCCACTGTCTACGTATAAGCGCAAACTAGGACAAAGAAACCAGTATAAATACCAGGCGAAAGCACGGGTCGCCGTCACAATCGCCAAACATTTGGCACCTAAGCACCGCCAGATACAGGTATCAGTTGAACTCCGCTCATATTCTCTCACTATTGTGACCAGCGTGGCGCTCACCGTGAGCGATTGGGGGAAATAAATGAGAAATAGAGTGCGGAGCGGAGTTAATTTAGCAATGCAGTTTACCAACGGTCGCTCACTTGGAAAAATGGAGTGCCTTGAACAACAGTAAATATCTATAACTATCGCTGACTTGGAGCAACTGAGTAACTCGCATTAAGTTTCAAATATTTGCAACACATCAGATAAACTCTGCTCCGGCTTGCGGAGTAAGCATATGTTGGAGTTCTTCGCTGTCGCACTCTCGATTATTCCGTAGAATTCCATTGTTAAATCAGCTTCTCAATATTAGAGCCTCATTTTGTTGACTGCAAATGGTAGCTTACTTTCAGAAGTGAGTCGTCGATTGTATTTTACGGGAAACTCTTTTGGTTTGAGCCGCGCGTGGGTGCATTACTCATATTTGTGAATCTTCGTTTGGATTCTTTTGGTTTGAGCCGCACGTGAGTGTATTGCTATTTTTCGTGAGTCTTTGTATAGATTCTTTTGGTTTGAGACGCGCGTGAGCGCATCGCTCATTTTTGTGAGTTTACACCGTGCATCGATAGTGTAAATGCATGCACCATGTCATTTTAGGGGGTAACTTCAACTATATTGGTTTAATATTCAACACAAAATTTTACTTATCATTCTTATTGCAATTGCACCTGAATTTATTAAACTGTTCATTCCGCTTGCTCAACACACTGTAGTTGTCAACTCCTCATTTACATTAAGCAAGATGAAAGATATAGTGAACGTGAGGTCACAATAATTAGAAGGTTGTGCATCAAAATCCGGTTAGAGTCGAGGCTAAACCACAAACATCAACATCGCTGAATAACACATGAATACTGGTCAGTGACCCAGGAAGCTGTCGTCCAGATTGATTCAAAATCAATATAAATGTGTCATTCTCGGAGATGTTTGGCCCAAATGACATATTGGTGTGAAATTATTTATGAAAGCAGGGATATAGAGCTATACATGTAGGAAGGTCACTACAAAACAAGTATTATTGCAGAACGACATTTTAGGCAATTACAACCCTTTTAATATGGTAATCAAGACTAGACGAAAAGTTCTACAAAATGTTCTGACTTTCACAAATGTAATACAGCAAATATGATTTCAGATACAATGATATTTTACAAAAAAATGTATATAATTCTTTTCATTAAGAAAATGGGCAGTCTCAATGTTGACCGATAATTGTTTTGCTTCTGCTCACCGGTGAATCATAAATCTTTTACTGAAATGTTTCAACTAGCTGTCGCAATTACACGCCCTCCAAACACGCGCTTTTCCTCCAAATTGAGAACAGTGTAAGCGAAGCGAACGAGTTTTCCGATATGCAGCGCGGGAGTAGTTTCGGTTAGTCAAAGGTGAGTAATGTCGTATATTTTTTCTTTGTACAAAAAGCAGTAACTGTTTTTCAAAAATCGGGCAATGCTTTACCATTTTTAAATACTTGTTCTTGATGCAGAACCCAGTCTTAGTTTGTAAATTGATTCCTGGGTGGCGCTAGAACTTTTACAACTTTCGCAAGTAAGTGTCAGAAATTTCGAAAATGTCATATTCGGTTTGTATTTTATAAAATTCCACCAATATAGCCAAAGATACGGTGCCTATAACTCAACCCATGTCCGTTCGGTACTCTTTCACTCTATTTGTTGGATACGTCGGTAAGAGAAATGAGTTTTGCTCAAATTTTGTTATGTGAAAAAGCTCGAGGGCAGGAGAACAAGCGATCGAAAGGAGGTGCAGCGCCTGCGTTAATCCTTGGTCCATCATAACCTTTTATTTCACATTTCATGAACCATTATTGTTGTAGATGTTATATATACTGAAACCCATAATTCGTTGATATTCACCTACCAAAAATATCTTGGTGTTAAAATCAGTAAGTTTTGGTTATATTTCTGCCCGTTATAGACAGTTTTTATCAGATAGTCACGGTATAATCTCAATCGGTGCCGGTTTGGTTCTGATGTGCGTAGTTAACGTTACTGCGATGGTACATGTGGGTAACATACCTGTTTCATAAAATAATAGTATTAAATTGGTTATTTATGTAATGCAAGCAGAATTTGACAATGGCATTTTGAAAGGATTGTTATTAATAATTAACAAATACATTTATTTGACCTGATTATTCGCAGAATAATTGACAGGGTCGATTTCAGATATGTATGGAAGTGTCACGATCGATACAGTCTCATACGAAATATCGGATTTATCCGCACCTGAAAGACGCATCATCAATTATTCTTTATAAATCACGATTCAAACATTTATTTATTTCAATTCGAGTATGCAAAAATTGTAAACGTTGATTGCGTTATATAACTTTCAGTTTCATAATTTTGTGAATTGAATAAGACTTGCGTAGAAGCTCTCAACGCAAATAACATACGGGAAATTGGGGTAACACTGGCTATACTTGTTATTATAAAACATGAGAACCAAAAAATTGTTTAATCAAGCAAAAACAATGTTGTACCTCAAATGTCAAGGTCATTTTTGAAGATAGAATTTGAGAAATACCCTTTTCTAAACTAACTAACAAATTATCACTGTCATGCATCATGTTCGTGATTTTCAATAAACATCGCACAAATTGACATAATAACTAGAAATAAGGGTCATTATTGTCTAATACACCAATCTGCTACTAGTCTGGTAACATTTTCATAGAGACAAAAGCTTGAACTCACTGAACAAGATACACAATGACAAGTATGACTATTTGAAAATGTTACCAGAAGATGTGTAATGAACCACACAGTATAAACATCTATACTGTAAAACCAATAATTAACAATAGTCCCTGCTCACCAATTAAGCACAATGTAATAAACTTGAAAGTAACCCATTCCCGCCACACTAGTAGCAGATTGGTGTATTTGACTATATAGTTTATTGCATTGGCGTCTGATAAAAACGGGCAGAAATATAACCAAAACTTACTGCTTTTAACACCAAGATATTTTTGGTAGGTGAATATCAACGAATTATGGGTTTCAGTATATATAACATCTACAACAATAATGGTTCATGAAATGTGAAATAAAAGGTTATGATGGACAAAGGATTAACGCAAGCGCTGCACCTCCGTTCGATCGCTTGTTCTCCTGCCCTCGAGCTTTTTCACATAACAAAATTTGAGCAAAACTCATTTCTCTTATGCCTCCATCACACTAGGCCACGTTCCCACTACGTCCTAAAAAATCTGGCAGGACGCAGTCAGAACTTGGTCAACGTAGAAGGAACGCAGTATACACCGAGAAGGACGTGGTATGGTCTTCATGGACGTGAAGGACGTAAGCGGACTTTGAACATGTTCAAAAAAAACGTAGTGAGGACGTGGTCGAATCAGGACGTAGTAAGAACTTAATAAGAACGTATTAACGACGGCATGGACGTAGTGACGGCGTAAATAAAATCTAGTAGGAACTTGATTGACGTAGTGCAAGCGTGGTACGGACGGGAAATATTGAATGGGGTTCTGATCGCGTTGTCTCTAGGTTGTCATTGCGTTCTTGCTACGTTCTTGCTACGTCAATGGAGTTCTCACCACAACCTCTCCACGCTTTTACTACGACTATGGTACGTTCGTGCCACGTTGTAGAAGACCTCATTCGGTTGTTAATACGTTCTTTCGGTGCTTAACACGTCTTAGACACGTTTGTATCAGGTTCTTTCCACGTCCTGTCAGGTTCTGAACAGTGATCATGTATAAATACGGGATACTAAAAATAGGCCAGTTATAAATAGAACACGGTATTTCCATCTCGATCACATTCGCAAATAAATTCAAGTCATAAAAACGTAATGAGGACGTGATAAGCACTTGGTAAGCGCGTGGTGCAATCTTCCTGGTCGTAGTAAGAACGTACAAAGAACGCATTGGACGTGGTGCGCGCGTATTAAGAACGCATTGGACGTGGTGCGCGCGTGAAGATGCGCGCAGTAAGAACGTATTTGGAACGTGTGAGACGCAGTGAATGCCTGGCAGGGACGCAGTAAGGACGTAGTATGAACTTGAGTAAAGCATTTTTTAAGAATTTGACCGCGTCCTCGCTGCGTTCGTCGAAATTGCCAGGACGTAGTGCGGTCTTCATGGTCTTCGTCTAGTGTGATGGGGGTATTACCGACGTATCCAACAAATTGAGTGAAAGAGTACCGAACGGTCATGGGTTGAGTCATAGTCACCGTATATTTGGCTATATTGGTAGAATTTTATAAAATACAAACCGAATATGACATTTCCAAAATTTCTGACACTGACTTGCGAAAGTCGTAAAAGTTCTAGCGCCACACAGGAATCAATTTACAAACTAAGACTGGGTTCTGCATCAAGAACAAGTATTTAAAAATGGTATAGCATGGCCCGATTTTTGAAAAACAGTTACTGCTTTTTGTACAAAGAAAAAATATACGACAACACTAACCTTTGACTAAACGAAACTACTCCCGCGCTGCATATCGGAAAACTCGTTCGCCTTGTTCTCAATTTGGAGGAAAAGCGCGTGTTTGGAGGGCGTGAATTAATGTAAAAAACATGACGTCATAATGTGAAACATGACGTAATCTTTATTGCGTTTTTCTCAGAAACGAGGCTCAGTGCATTTGGACCAAACATCTCAGAGACTGCCACAAATTATATAGTTTAACATTTAAAATTGAATGACAGACAGCGTGTCTATTTGTCTTTTTTACCCCCACTCTGAAGGGGGAGGAACATGTAGATTTGCCCTTGTTCGCCTGTCCGTCCGCCTATCCGTCCGTCGCAAAATCTTGTGTCACTCATATCTCCAAAAGTATATATGAGCCAGAGTCATAAAACTTTACAGGAATGTTCACCAGTATGTTTAGTTGAGCACCTGGGGTTTCATGTTTGGCTGTGCCCAGTAAGTGCAAAGTTATGGCCCTTGACTTAGTTGAAATATAGCCTACAGAGTATGCAATCATGTGTCGCATATATCTCCAAAAGAAATTGAGCCAGAGTCATAAGATTTTACAGGAATGTTCTCCAACCTGTATAGTTGTGTACCTGGGGTTTCATGTTTGGCTGTGCCCAGTAAGTGCAAAGTTATGGCCCTTGACCTAGTTTAAATATAGCCTACAGAGTATGCAATCATGTGTCTCACATATCTCCAAAAGAAATTGAGCCAGAGTCATAAGATTTTACAGGAATGTTCACCAACCTGTATAGTTGTGTACCTGGGGTTTCATGTATGGTTACACCCATGGTTACACTATGTTATGGCCCTTGACTTATCACCATAATCGGTACAGTTGTTCACTTAGTAATTGTGATACCCATTCACAAACTATGAGCAGAATAATAGCATTTGCTTTTGTGACAAAGGCTTCAAGTGGGGGCATCTGTGTCCTATGGACACAATTCTAGTTTGTTTTTGTTTTCAAGCTTAACTTCCATCGGTGCAGTAGTGATTTCTACTAAAACTAGACATAGCCGCACTGTGAGCATGCAATTAACTGGAATGGTCCAAGGTCATACCGACAGACCTATTTGACGCTCAGTGGAATACAATAAACGACTAAAAGATGTATTATCACCAATTGTCACATTACAATTACCTCGCATAACATTACTACATCAGGTCAACCTATCTAGAGACTTAATACCACGTGAAATCATTGACGGCAATAGCTTTCCTTGCTAAAAGACCAGTCAGTGCCGTGACTGTACGCAGTGATCGATCTGTATGTTGGATTGAACGAGATCACATATGGATTGTAGTTAATAGACAAACATATACTGTTATTTCTGTGTTTCCCAGGAGCACTATTATGATTTCGAATAGAAACATGTTTGTCAAAATAGTAAATAATGATATTTGATGTAATTTTGAATTTTTAAAATAAAATTCACTTACACGGTCGATACGTCGAAGCCATAACACGAATGAAGTTACCGCCATGAGTGCCATAGCCATACACTACATACCCCTCACCAAAAAGCCTATACGTAGCATGGGTTGCACCTTATTCAAAAGAAAACATGGAATAACTGCGTGAAAAGTAAAGAGCAATATTTGGTATAATGAAAACTAAATGAAGTTCTATGTTCAAAATGCTTGGCCACCGTAGTTTACCGCTTCCTGTTTACAAATTTTAGATGAAACGGCTGATTGTAGTTTTTATGTCAGCTGAGAATATCAATGAACAGATGAATGATGAAGTAGAACATGAAATGTCGCATACAAAGGGTGCAGCCACTCCAGAAGCACATGGAGGCATGAAAAAGGAGCAACCATGTAAACAATTACAGTAGCAAAAATATCACAGGACAAACACAAATAATGGTTGAATATAGCTGTACCTTAGTTTAATAATATTGTAATGCATTTAATTTTAACACAAAGGGATTGTGCATAAGGTATCGCAATACTATTGAAGCCCTCTCCCAGAACATTTGCATAATCATACCAACTGCAAAAACTTGAAAGATGACATACACACTTATAAAGTTTGTTTTAAAGATAAAAAAAGGGAAAAAGTAGCAGTGAGTAGAAAAACCGATAGAACAATTTACACTTGGTGTGGACAATAGAAATTAAACACCACACATGCACATAATAGTATATACTTGGCAATGTTAAAAACGTTTTGAACCCTTCAAAAAATGATACACGTTCTGCAAGATATACACGTTTTCCTCAAAAGATAGAGTTTCACTTCCGCATAGTAACAAGTCAAGTGACAATACATACTCTGGTAAGCTTCTCGTGAGATGAAATCGTTGGTCATCAAACAAACAACATTCAAAAAATAATTTATTTCTGAACAATTGTTGTTACCTGCTGTACATGTTTGCCAATGTTTATTAGAATCTATACTGTCATAACAACATTGGAGGAAAATGAAGATTTGATATTTTAAAGTCTAAGTCTGAGATTCAGTCATAACATGTTTATGAATACTGCCCCTGTGGTTTGTCTTACCCATGGAATCAGCATAGTAGTCGGGATAATCCACTGTCGTATGTGGGAACTTGATTCTTACAATGAGGAAACGTGGATAGAAAGCTGGTATATATTTAAAGTTTGTGACCTTATCTGAAACGAAGAACACAAGAACACATAATTTCAATTTGAGGTGTGTCAAGTTAGCACAGCAATAGAATATCATAAATCAATGTGAATTTTATCACGGGCCACTATTTACTTCAGAAATAGAAGTAACAATATCGTAGTATGAGTCATTATTTACTATATAAAAATCAGCTGGTAGTGCTCTAAATTACCAAATAAAGATCTAAGATCCCACACAGGCCTAGCTCTGGCATTGATATTAACATGGACACGCGACAGCTACCTATATGAAATAGCGAATTGAACTCCAGTGATTGTCTACCCAGATCTACTCGGACAACAATAACCACACTACTTTATAAGTAGCAAATTTAAACAAGATTGATAAGATGGTCGCTCACCTGAGTCACCAAGCATACGTCAGTCAATATGACCCATAAAGTTTTCTGTCTACATTTCATCGAGACAAACATCTTGACCGTGATGAATGTAGATCAGGTACAAAAGGAGACTTCTAAGGCGTTAACAAGGATAATTTATAAGTTGACCTTGTGACCGGGTTGTTAAACCCAGATGAACCAACTTCGAACTTATATTTTATTTAGACAAACATTTGGACACAATCTAAAATCGACTACGTAAACAATGTGACCTCTAGAGTGTTAATAACAATGTTTTTTTCTATAATTAGGTCTAGTGACCTTGTTTTGACAGCCGAGAGAACTCAGAACTAATAGCTGTGTATTCATTCCATCATATCCGAACTTATTTCGAATAAACATCTTAACTAACACCTACTAGCTGTGCATTCGCTGCATCATATGCGAATAAACATCTGAACTAACAACTACTAGCTGTGAATTCGCTACATCATATGCGAATAAACACCTGAACTCACAACTAATAACTGTGTATTCATTCCATCATATCCGAACTTATTTCGAATAAACATCTTAACTAACAACTACTAGCTGTGCATTCGCTGCATCATATGCGAATAAACATCTGAACTAACAACTACTAGCTGTGAATTCGCTACATCATATGCGAATAAACACCTGAACTCACAACTAATAACTGTGAATTCATTCCATCATATCCGAACTCACATCTAACTTCTGGCTATGTTTTTTTGAATAAACATCTGAACTAACAACTTCTAGCTGTGTATTCGCCGCATCATATGCGAATAAACATTTGGACTAACAACTACTAGCTGTGTATTCATTCCATCATATCCGAACTCACATCTAACTTCTGGCAATGTTTTTTCGAATAAACATCTAAACTAACAAATAATAGCTGTGTATTCGGGGTCGAACATCTGAATTAACAACTAACAACTAACAGCCAACTTCACGGACCTATATTTTGTTGAGACAAAACCTTCTTATGCAGATCAGGTAAAAAATGTGACATCTAGAGTGTTAAAACTATGTGTAGACAACACACGACGCATGACACATGATGCATAACACATGACGCATGGCGCACGGCGACGGACACAGCGCAATCCCAATAGCTCACATTGAGCAGTTGCTCAGGGAAACAGAAACAGTGAGAGAGTGAAACACTACATACCGTCGTCTATACCAGCCTTTATGGGAACATCTGTAACAGAAAATTCTGGGGCTGGAAAGGTGGATTTTTTCCACGCCCGCGCTCGAAACATGCACGTAGTGGTCTTTTGCGAAGTGTTGACTGGCCCAGTCCAGTGGTCTTCGTCTGAAAGTTGGTGTGAACAATGTCTAAATGTCACTTACAGTATAATAGCAGATTTAAAAAAAAACAGATATTCGAATTGAGTCAAGAAGAGCTATTAATCATGGTATTAATACACTTACAGGTTCCTGATTTAAAAGTGCTACTTTGTTTTACTGAATTTAAATGTTATTGTTTTGTTTTTATTGGATTTAAGCCCCATTTCCCAACATTATAGTTTAGTGTAACTTCAGTTATACATGGCTTTCAGTTGACTTAACTATTTTCCTGGAATTAATTTCAACCAGCACTAAATTGCCTTTCTGTAAGCAGCTGACAACTTCCCCACATAATTTAAAGGTGATGAACCAGCGGATGGCAGTAAACTGTCACGTGACATAACCTGTTCTACACTATAATTGAACTTGGAAAAGTCTATGCTGTGTCAATTACTAAAAGTGCTATCGGACCTCCCGGGTGACAGCCCAATGCTCACCAACTGAGCTAACCAAGTGGACTGTTTGTACTCGTTGTAAAGACATACTTACCTATCATGATACAGAATCCGTTGTTCGACGAAGGACCCGACACTCGGATGACTTCGTCGTTGTAAATATAAATCACACTAGAATGGTCGCCCATATTTACCCCATCTCCAATTTGATGTCCTAGTGAAAAAATACGAAGATTGATTAAACGTATGTGCATTTTGTACTACATGTACCTAGGAAATGGTTAGGGACAATTTATCTCTTTTCACATTCCTGTAAGTATTTTTTCTCTTCGTAAACAAACAATAATTTAAAATGCCTCTATTAAAGTACTCTTTTAATGCTTCTTTTCCTTTAAAATGTTTAATGCCATAGGTTTCCTCTTTATGACACTAGCAATACATTTAACATCATCTTTAACGCCACGTTAAACTTTTTTGGTATCTTCGAGTGAATGTTCGTGCGAGCATTACAGGACGTTAGTCGTAATTTATTTGACGCGTTTTGATGCAAATATACTACAAAAGTATGTGTAAAAATAGTCTGTTATTATTCATGTATTACAAGGCTTAAATTTGTCAATTTTAGTGTCAAATTGTTTTCATGATTTATATCCTCAGATTTTGTAAGTTATTTTGTTTCTATAATTGATAAAACTTCTTTGTGTTATTTGGGTACATCACGATACTATAGCAACGCATTACTATGACTTATAAACGTTCTTTGTTTCGATTGATACTATTAAGTAACCGTAATAAATGTTTAAGTTGTAAACCGATGACAGGTTTGTTGAATGATAATCTTTATCTATATAAGTATATTTGAATCAACAGTTTAATTACCTAATTGATAGACAAATACGCGTCTATGGTTTCGGCGTAACATTTATGTGGCTTCTGCGGGGAAACAGTCTCGTAAATGTATTACTGTGTTTATGAGGTCGCCCGTCGCCGCGCACATTTTATGCACTTTATGGTATTTTGGCACACCATAAATAGACTTTTTGAAACCGAAAATTTACCTGCCAGTAGAGCAGAAGCCAAATACGGTCACAGCACAGTGCCATTGAGACCCATCGTACAGTTACCATTTTCCTGGCATCTAACCAGTACTTTCATGGAATCTACCCAGTACTTTCCTGGTTACTTTACTATGTTAGGTGGGCAACACTGAAAAGCATTTCTGTTTTATCCGGCTAGACGAGGGATCGAACCCACGACCTTCAGATTCGTGGTCAGCAGCGTTAACCACTGAGCCACAGGGCCACTCTAGGCAAAACAAAGGTTTTTGTATGTATTATGAAATAATGAAGAACCCGCCCATTAATCCTTTATTTTGTTAAAACCGCCATTTCATTTGTTAATTAGAATCACGTGATTAACGCATGACACCTCCCCTCTTTCGCGGGTAATTTGTTAAGACATAAAATAAAATAAATAATATTAGTGGGGATGAGATACATTTAGGAAATTGTCTAAGTGACATTTGTCTTTGTGACTATTTTTACTTTGTGACTATTTTTACTTTGTGTTTACTTTGTGATTCAAACTCTAAAACTTTGTGTATTTGAAACTTAACTTAGTGATACTTATTGAATAGACTTTTCTGTGAACACATATGTTATTATTACTCTGCAGACTTTGTTCACTGTTATTAAATTTGATTATCAACGGAACTGTGCTATTGTCGTTTATCGTGCCATCATCACATCCCTGTTTATGGATCACTGTTGCCTCCACTACGTTACGTGCGGGTACCGAAATGGGCCGCGTAACACATGTAACTCTGATTTTCCAAGGTAACTACTTTAGCACAAACCCCACATTTTTATGGTTTAAAAATCCAATATAACTGTTTTATTCTGCGTACAAATCATATTGAATTTAAATAAAAACCATTTTTTTTAAATGGTGTGCAGTTTTGCAAGCAATACACAAGTTTAGATTTCAACAATACTTTGAGGAGTTACATGACCCTTTTTCGATATAAAAATTGGTTCCAATCAATAACTCTTCATAGGATTAATGGATTCCATTCATATTGGGCACTTAAGCGTAGGATAATAATTTCCAGTTCTAGTTCGATTTATGTTACAATCCGCCAATGTTTGAAGGAGATATGCTACTTTCTGTTCTGGTAACTATTGAAAGGATGGATGGATTCAATATTGCTCAGAATGATTTGGAATTTACAAAAAGGTACTTGCGTTCTACTTAAAAGCCCATAGCGGGGGCATCCGTGTTCTACGGACGCATCTAGTTTGCTACTTTGAGAAAATCGCATTTGAAATTTTGGATAGCAATATGAACAGGTAACAGGTTTGTGTAAAAAGGGGTTATACACTATTTAGTAGGGATGGAAATTGACCCCAATTTTTTTATCGCGATATATTTTGCAATAATATGGATAGTGTTGTGGTAATACCACGACATATTGCCTTATTCGAGTTTTCGATAGATAGGCCCTAGTGCCAACTTCAGACAGTTTGTGGTTTTCTTATTTTTTTCTATTTTGACATTTTGTGAAATGATAGTTGCTGAATGAATGGTTGTTCGTTGCAAATGTTGTAAATGGTGAGGAGCAGGGCAAATATGTTCTGTTCCGTTCATGTTGTTTTAACCCAACACTAGTATAAAAGTTCTTACCGGAAGCCTTAAATATAAAGTTCTTGTTTGGTCCATCTATAGGTTTCACTTCAACATCAACTAGCAGAGGTGTCTCTTTGAAACCATGGACAACCGTATGGCTTGAAATACGTTTAATCTCTATCCACGGAGACTCGAAATCAGGGCTTAGAAAAACACAATCTGAAGTATCAATGAGATGTCGGGCAGTTAAGATATCTTGGTACTACCTGTTTCATATTATATCATACGTTTAATAATTTTATTTCAAAAGATGTAAACTGTAAACCATTCATAATAATATTTCACCTGAAATTGTGTCAAAAGGAATAAGTGTTTAATTTAAGCAATAATATTTTCAAGATATTGGAACTCTCGTGCAAAGAGCCATTTTTGCTAATGATGGAACACATATGCATATGGGTAGATTGAAAATTCGCTATTCATTTCAGGTTACATTTTCACAAAACAAAAATAGTTGCTGTCATTCATACTACTGCTTAAAAGCTGTATATTGGTTCGGATATACGCTGTGACGTGTTTTAAGTAGACCATTGGCCCATTTGTACCAATATTGGCCCCGTGGATGTATGGTCCACTTGCGAATTTGTCAAGGTATGTCAATGCTTACTTATAGCACACCATTGCTGTATACTGACTTCTTATTGCATACATTCTGTTGTAAGACTATTTAATACTCAAATGTAATTTGTCCTCAAAGGTTACTGTCACCCGTAGTCAGTATTTTATGTGATTCGGATAAACAATCATTAATAAAACATTTACCAACTTCTTAGATATTACAGTTGTACTATTTCTTACAGTTTATTTTTTGCAGTAATATATGTTAATAAATAAGTGATTTGATATTGGCCCTGTTATTTGTCCGAGGGCAGTCGTATTGGCACGAGGCCTTCGGCCTCGTGCCAATACGACTGTCCCGAGGACAAATAACAGGGCCAATGTCAAATCACTTATTTATTGACAATTTTATTAAATAACTTCATGTACTTATAAATAAAGGATTCAAAGTTTAAACACTAAATTTATTAACAAAAATTATTAACATATAACAAAGAACAACTCTTAAAATAAAATGGCTGCCGTTTCCGTATTTCCAGCTGCGAATCTATATCATTTTTTGGCCCTGTTTAATTAGCCAATCAAATTCTTTAAAATGACTCTTATTGATGTCTATACATAGGTCTTATACTGAAATACAATTGCATTGAATAACAGTCAAAACGCAGTTGCAATACATAGTTCCCACATCTACAATAGTTACCTCTCTTGTTCTTAGCTGTCGGCCATTTTGATAGGCAAGACTGATAAGCCTGTATAGAAGTAATTTCCAAATATGTGATAATTGAGAAAATACCAAGATAATTTGCATGTGACAACCACTTTTTCTTCAACTTACTGAGCCAAATGCCCACATGAGCATAATGAATAAGTTCTTTTTTATACATCGAATTAGTTTATCATCGTTTACATTATATTCCCCCGTAAACTTTAAGGAAATTTGCATATCAAAATGGCCGACAATTCAGAACAAGGGAGGTAAATATTGTAGATGTGAGAACTATGTATACACTCAATTGCTTTTATAATGGTCACTTATTATATTGTTATAATTGCACAATCAACAGTGAATTATGAATTACCCAATTTGTTTTACTTCATACCTATGCATCAAACTTTTGAAATTCAAATTCTTCACCTACATGCACCAAGCATAATGATATTTGAAACCTTATTTTTACAATCGTTTTTGCATGTTTAAAGCTATTAAATGTTAAATTGTCATATAAATAAGAATACTAGTACTGTACGCAATATTGACATGTATGTAGGCCTGTACAAGTCATTTGCAGAAAAAATGATAATGAATGTGACATTTGATATCAGACAACATATATATTCTTTATTTCAGTCTCATCTATGCACAGTACAACATAATAAAAACAATAGTTTAACTATACAAAAGTACATGTATATTCGGATGGCATTTCCTTATGACAATCATGACTTAAAAATATTTATTTTGTATAGCTTTTATCGTACATTTAAACCGGTTGTATAAGGAGAATCTCAACATACTGCTGCTATACAAATATCGATAATTTAATATACAATGTATATTAAGATGCACAGTTTGTACTTAGATTTATGTAATTAGTTAACATTTTCTTACAGTTCATCTTTATCAATCTGCCATATATTTTATTCAACTACATGTACGGATCGTTTGGTTAACTCAATCCGTAGCACACTCGGCTGTTAATCTGTAGTCCGTAATGTCCATCCTCTGCTGAGGCATAATGTTCTGTGTAACAATTTGACTGACGATAGAGCTGTCATTGATAGAAACGATATTGATGTACCATTGATATTTTTTTCGTCGATCGATTATCAATACATATTTTTAAAAACTCGATACTAATGAATAATAAATACATGCCTGAAAACGAGGACAATTAACCCATAAACAAAAATAGAAGCTGGCTATATCTAAAACTTCGCCGTACAAATCTGTTCAAGGAAAAATGAATAACTGAAGCTTATTCATTTTTATGAATTACATGATATATCGATGTATCGTCGATATTTCTCATCCGATATATCGATGTATCGTCGATATGCATCTTGCCGATTAAATGACAGCTCTAGCTAAAGATGGTACATCCAAAGTCATCTGTCCAACACCTCCAATTCATGTTAGGAGGTTTCAAGTACTTGTAGAAGACAAGCACGGTACAGGTTGGCAACCCCAGAACACTGGTAAGGTCATGCTCGGTACACAGGCCCTGTGTTCACAAAGGATCAACTGATCTGGATCAATTTGATCCTGAAAAATATTTGTCATTTCTGAAAGCATTTGAAAACTTTATTCAGCACTTTTCATAAACGAACGCTAAAGTACCTAAAATCTTCTAATTCACATTGTGAAAACCTTCCAAACTCTACATTTTTGTAAGAAAATAATACATTTTCACTTTTTACTGAATTTGAATGAAGTCTCAACTCGTCAATCGTAATCCCTTTCTAAATAAACATGAAACCTAACTGCAATGTCTTAAATGTTTTGCAAAACGTTCATATCTATCACATTTTGTAATAATATTTAGTTTGCATACCACAGTTTTCAAAGTTTGCAAGCAAATATTTGATCTTGATCCTGAAAACTGATTCTTTGCGAACACAGGGCCTGGCTATTCATAACATGAAACTCTGGGCAAAAAGTCTGTAAAAATCTTGTACTCATGAATAATTATTGAGGCGAAATCCAGCCGCTTGATTGGCCGCTTGTCACATACCTCTTGCGGTACGGAAATTGCCGAGCAGATACGGATGAAATCGCGGTTCTTAGCAATCCGATGAGATCAGGGCTTTCAAATTGCACATTTGTTGCGCGTATCGCCTTCTGAGGCTCCTTACTGTATGTACAGTAGACCCAACTTGTGCTGCTACCACTTCACTAGGTATTCTTGTCCCCAGCATCACAATGCCTCTTTCCCGAAAATTGTTCGGAATCCGCGGCATTGCAATTCAGCTTTGATTAATTTCAGACTGAATTCGTCAAATGCAATATATCGAAGTGCAATTCTTTTCTACAAGTGGACCAGATATGCCTACCTCATGTGCATTTTTGGCCGAATAAGCTGACCTTGTTTTACAGCAGGTGATTTTCTGACCGATTTTGCAAAGTACAAGGTAAATAAATACTACTGCATGTACAGGTATACATATCACAATTAACCTTAAACAATTAAGATCTACTTCACGAAAGTTTCTTTTCTGGTTCAGTATAGTTCAGTTTTGACACTTGGGAGTTTAGCTTTTGGACTCGTTAACGTACTGGATAGATCAAGATGTTTTTTTACAAAATCTAACAGTGTGCAATGCTATTTATGCAACATTACCTATACAGTGGTTCACGATAAATTGGAAAATACAACATAACCTCCCTAACCTAAAATGGAGCTATACCATAAAATACTTACACGTCTTCACAATCACAGCAAGAAAGACGCTGCAACCATACACATGCCACCTATAAAAATAGATAAAGTTTTTAAGTCACTGATATATTTTTTCGGTACAACTTTTGAAGGCAATATGGCCCTGTCTAGTTGTAAGGTGCTTTTTAACCCATATTATGTCTTCCAGTAGGGCTAGTTTGTGGATTAAATTAACTAAATTAATATGTTTACTATTTTTACTTTAGAGAGATTAACTTATTCCAGGGAACGTCACATGCAAAAGGCAATGGCTCCCCAAGCAGACCTCCCAAGAAAACATAAGACACTGAGGAGATGCTCGGGTAAACATGCATGTGAATATGCGTGCAATGGTAAACATGTATGGGAACGTGCGTGCAAGGGTAAACATGTATGAGAATGCATGTATGAGAATGTTGGTGCAAGGGTAAACATGTGTGGGAATGTTGGTGCAAGGGTAAACATGTATGGGAATGTGTGTGCAAGAGAAAACATGTATGGGAATGTTGGTACAAGGGTAAACATGTATGGGAATGTGGGTGCAAGGGTAAACATGTATGGGAATGTTGGTACAAGGGTAAACATGTCTGGGAATGTGGGTGCAAGGGTAAACATGTACGGGAATGTGGGTGCAAGAGAAAACATGTATGGGAATGTTGGTACAAGGGTAAACATGTCTGGGAATGTGGGTGCAAGGGTAAACATGTATGGGGATGTGGGTGCAAGGGTAAACACGTACGGGAATATGGGTGCAAGGGTAAACATGTAAGGGAATGTGGGTGCAATAGTTAACATGTATGGGAATGTGGGTGCAAGGGTAAACATGTATGAGAATGCATGTATGAGAATGTTGGTGCAAGGGTAAACATGTGTGGGAATGTGTGTGCAAGGGTAAACATGTACGGGAATGTGGGTGCAAGGGAAAACATGTATGGGAATGTACGTACAAGGGTAAACATGTATGAGAATGTGGGAGCAAAGGTTAACATGTATGGGAATGTTGGTACAAGGGTAAACATGTCTGGGAATGTGGGTGCAAGGGTAAACATGTATGGGGATATGGGTGCAAGGGTAAACACGTACGGGAATATGGGTGCAAGGGTAAACATGTATGGCAATGTGGGTGCCATAGTAAACATGTATGGGAATGTGGGTGCAATAGTTAACATGTATGGGAATGTGGGTGCAAGGGTAAACATGTACGGGAATATGGGTGCAAGGGTAAACATGTACGGGAATATGGGTGCAAGGGTAAACATGTATGGGAATATGGGCGCAATAGTTAACATGTATGGGAATGTGGGTGCAAGGGTAAACATGTACGGGAATATGGGTGCAAGGGTAAACATGTACGGGAATATGGGTGCAAGGCTAAACATGTACGGGAATGTTGGTGCAAGGGTAAACATGTATGGGAATGTGGGTGAAAGGGTAAACATGTACGGGAATGTTGGTGCAAGGGTAAACATGTATGGGAATGTGGGTGAAAGGGTAAACATGTATAGGAATGTGGGTGCAAGGGTAAACATGTATAGGAATGTGGGTGCAAGGGTAAACATGTATGGGAATGTGGGTGAAAGGGTAAACATGTATAGGAATGTGGGTGCAAGGGTAAACATGTATGGGAATGTGGGTGAAAGGGTAAACATGTATAGGAATGTGGGTGCAAGGGTAAACATGTATGATAATGCATGCCGTCTTTTATTTCATCAACTAGGGATCTACTGGATTAGGTATTGTCGTGATATATCTTCTCAGTATCATTGGAAGCACATCATACACGTTCTGGGTGAAAGGGTAAACATGTACGGGAATGTTGGTGCAAGGGTAAACATGTATGGGAATGTGGGTGCAAGTGTAAACATGTATGGGGATGTGGGTGCAAGGGTAAACACGTACGGGAATATAGGTGCAAGGGTAAACATGTATGGCAATGTGGGTGCAATAGTAAACATGTAAGGGAATGTGGGTGCAATAGTAAACATGTATGGGAATGTGGGTGCAAGGGTAAACAAGTACGGGAATTTGGGTGCAAGGGTAAACATGTATTGGAATGTGGTGCAAGTCTAAACATGTACGGGAATGTTGGTGCAAGGGTAAACATGTATGGGAATGTGGGTGAAAGGGTAAACATGTATAGGAATGTGGGTGCAAGGGTAAACATGTATGATAATGCATGCCATCTTTTATTTCCTCAACTAGGGATCTACTGGATTAGGTATTGTCGTGATACATCTTCTCAGTATCATTGGAAACACATCATACACGTTCTATCCGAATACAACATTATTTTCCCGTCCTAAGGTCACCCAGTATTTTGTTTATTAGCGTTATGTTTATGTTAACAATGAGTTTTGTCCGTTATAACTCTGACGTGTGATATTCATTACTAAAACACGTACAGGCAATTATAAAAATTCATTCCAGACATAACAGTTATTGTTTCACGTTTGTGAAATTTCAGACAATTTATGTTCGTTTAACCACAGTCGTTAACATGACTAATATGTTTATATCATTCCGATTAAACTGAATATTTCATATCGTATTCAGCATCATATTCAACGCTTGATCAAGAAAACAAAACATGAAAACAACGTATTACGTGTTAATTACGTGTTACATTTTGTTTTTGAAAATATCATACGTGGCAATTATCTTGCAAGTATACATTAACCCTTGTATGATCTCTGTTAAATGAGCTGCTGTCGCAAGACAGCATGAAACAATTTTTAAAGTACAATGTATATTAATTATAAAATAAACGGTTCAATATTAGCAATTCAAACTAACTAAATATTTCAGACGTATCCCACTTCGTAACGAACTCTTACACACGTATTGCCAGTTCTGTTACAGATTCCTAAATTGACAATTATATCAAGTAATGATGTAGAACTGTGGTTAACTTAACGAACATTAATAGTAATGCAGTTCAGATAGACCAGTTATCATTCCTATTAAATGCGCCAGACATACGACTTAAAGCACATTATTGTTTAAACTGCACATATAAGACTGCATTATCGTTTGGCTAGAAGGATTCTTGATAGCTTAGAGCATACAAGTAGGCTTAAGTATCACAAACCATTTGCGTTTGGAGCTGATTCAGAGCGGAGACGAAATTTAAGACTTCTGTTCGTCTCGTGTATTAGATTATAAAACACACACTACTTTATATGTGGAATAACCTTTTCTGAAGCCGGCTTGACATTCATTTACTATATTATTATTTTTTGTATATTTTTGAAGACGGTTTTTTAAAATGGCGGTAAATAATTTTCCGAAACAGCTTAAAAGAGTAATCGGTCTATAATTTGACGGATCCGATGCGTCGCCTTTATTTTTATAAATTGGATGTATCACTCCCGTTGTCCAGCTTTCTGTGACTATACCAGATTTAAAAAATATGTTAAATAGTTTATGATAAACGTTTTTAAAAATACGATACTTGTATTTCAAATGTTCATTTAATATAGTGTCAGTACCGCAAGCTTTATTGTTTTTTAAACATTCAATTGCTGATTCTATTTCTTTAAAAGTGATGTCAGCGTTTACAATTGAATTATCGCAATCATTATTGATTTCTACGTTTGCTTGGTTGTCGACTTCTTCTGTCATTGGCTATTAACATCAAACAATTCAGTCAGATTTGCGGATATTTCTTTTCTTTTATTACCTTTTATAATGTTTTCCAAAATGATTTGGAATTAGCTTTGCTCATGTTTTTCAATTTGTCAGCAGTATTGCGTTTAAAAGATTTTTGTTTCATTTCTGATTTGTTTTCGTCATTTTTTCTTAATTTGTAATTATGTTTTGCCCTATGATATTTGCGTCTAGCTGATTTACATTTAACATTAAACCAATTAGGCGTACTATGATTTTTGGTGTTCGCAGTAAAATTGGAATTAGATACAAAACTCTTTTTCTATACTTCTTTGGTATATGTCACAAACATTTGTTACTAATCTGTTTACAGAATCAAAGGTTACATTTGGCGAGTTTTCCATATTGCATAATTTATCATAAATTTTGTTGACCAGATCTAAGTCAATATTTGAAATAAATTGTTCGCTTCTGTTTTCATCCCAGAATTAACAGTTTTGTATTCCTTCCGTTTCATCATTTTGAGTAACAATTACATTATTAAATACAAAATCAATTGTCACTGGATTGTGAACATCTGAAAACAATGCACTATAATATACAGTACAGACATATTAGAAATAAATTGAAATACATTTTTGGTACATACACAATAATCAACAGTGCTAACAGTTTTACAAGTGGTTTTACCAGAGTTATCACCCTTGGTTCTACCGTTCAATATATTCATGTTATTATACATCAAGGAGTCAATAAATTTCCGTCCAAAGTTATTTACAGATTTATCACAATTATTTCTTATTTGTGAAATGTTTGTACATTGAAAAAAGTTATACTCTTCTTCTCTTTCAAGATACAAGTCACCTAACATCGTTTCGTGAAAAATATCATAATCTACATTAACATAATCGCTTAAGTCTTTCGTTTTCGAATTCCAATCACCAAATAAACACATTTGTGGATACTTTACAGAAAAGGTATTTATATCAATTTGCAAATCTAAAAATGGATCATCACCCGAACAGTTTGAGTTTTCAGGCGGAATATATACAACATCATACAATATATCATCTTTTGAGAAGTTAATATATTAGTAACAATTAGCTACAATTATTAACAATTAACAATTATCTATAATTATTTTCTTCAAAACATGTGATGACGTTTTTCTTCTCTGAACACAGTAAACTCTCACGGAGTGTAATTTATAAATTTACTAGTTTATTTCTATTACGAATGATTTAAACTGATTTATACATCTCACTGTATGCTGATAATTAATGAAGTATACTAGTTCATGATATGTGTGGAATATCAAGTATACTGACCATTGTGCATTAAATATATGTATTGAGCGTACCCACCCACCCAATGTACCACGTGACGAAAACACCACGCACGAACAATTTATATCGTGGAACGAATCGCGGATTAATACGTTTCGACTAAAACTATTAAATAATAGTGATACACTACAGCAATTAATACGTAATATCAACAATCGTAGTATTGACGCATCTGTCCATTCATTCCACAATTTATGCAAATTAATGCGTTTAGTGTATTTGGAAAAGAACGTAAACAAAACTCAACATTTCGAACAAAAAGGAAACGCAACGGACAAAAACAATGGTTTAATAAAGAATGTTACGAAGCAAGAAAATGTTACAATACCGCACGGAATATATTTAAAAGAATAAATTAATTGAAAATAGAATATTTTTTTGGATAAAAAACGACACTATACTAAAGTGAAGCATAGATATAAAACGCGTTTCGTAAAACAAGAAGGTGAACGAATAACGCAATTAGCAAAGACTTGTCCGAAATCATTTTGGAAAAACGTAAGAACACAATATAAAAATAAAAAATTCGAATAAACTTAATATTGACGACATGTTCGTTCATTTCAATAATTTATATGGAATTGAAACAAATGTACAACAAAGTCATGATGACAATGAAAATTTAAATCAATTTGATGACGATTTAGACGCAGAATTTACGCTTACTGAACTTAATTGTGCAATTTTTGCCCAAAAAAAATCAAAAAGTCCAGGTACTGATCAATTGATATCTGAGATTTTTAAAAACTCTTATGATATTATTTCACCCTTTTTAATTAAATTATATAACAAAATATTCCTAGGTGGTGAATTTCCACAAAGGGAGAGGGAATAATTATACCCATTTTCAAGGGAGCTAACCCAGATGAAGCAAAAAACTACAGAGGTATTACATTAAACAACATTATATCAAACATTTATTCGAAATATTAGTAAATCGACTAACAAAAGGACAGAAAAACACGAAAAACTCATTGATAATCAATTTGGCATCCAAAAACATAAGTCTACAGTAGATTGCATCATCATTTTACATGCAATTATTTCCAAAACATTGGCAAGTAAAAAGAAATTATATGTTGCTTTTCTTGATTGGGAGAAAATGTTCGATAGGATAAATAGAACATATTTATGGCAGAAATTATTAAATGAAGACATAAGCTCGAAATTTGTGACAGCTTTTAAATCCATGTATGATAGAGTTAAAACCTATGTACTCTATAATAATACCAAATCGGAATACATCAACTCAAATATAGGAGTAAAACATGGTGACCCAGCTAGTAGTTTGTTGTGCCTCATATTCTTAAATGACATTTTAAATAACATCAACTCTAGCATAAATGGCATTCTTAAAATAGACGAACTACAGGTTTTCTTATTATTATTTGCAGATGACGCCGTTTTATTCTCACATGATCCAAAATCTTTACAGTCGATGCTTAATGACATAGAAACATACCGCAATGCATGGGAACTACGCCTAAATGTAAATAAAACAAAAATAATGATCTTTGAGAATGGTCGTCATACTCATTATGACTTATCTTTCTAATTCACAAATCGAAGTAGTTAAATCATTTAAATATTTAGGAGTTCGTCTATATAAAAACGGTAACTGGAATCGGACCCAAAAAATATATTGCACAGCATGCATCCTTTGCACTTTATAATCTCTTTACTGTCTATAACCAATTAGATTTACCAATAGGACAAAAAATAAAATTATTTGATTCAATTGTTGCAAAAGACAGTGAAATTATTCACTCTAAATTGTGTCGAAAAATACTATGTGTCAAAAGATCTACTAACCTCAATGCAATTTACGGAGAAATTGGTCGAACTCCAATGTCTATTAGACGAAAATGTATAATAATTAAATATTGGTTAAAAATATTAAAGTTAAATAAACGCTCATTGTTATTCAAAACATATAATATGCTTAAAAAAGATGTAGATAATGGTTGTATATATAATAATTGGGCGTTTCAAGTAAAACGTATTATTGATGAATGTGGGTTATCATTTATATGGCTAAACCAATCTGAAATATCAATTAATTATAACCAATTAAAACAAAGAATATTAGATATGTATTATCAAGGTTGGTACTCATCAATTAATAACTCAGGATGCTTAAATACATACTGTTTATTTAAACATTCATTTTCGATGGAACTATATTTTAACTTCATTAAAAACAAAAAAATCAGAATAGCTCTAACCAAATTTCGAACTTCTTCTCATGACTTGGAAATTGAACGCGGAAGATATCAAAATCAACATAAAAATCAAAGAATTTGTAATAATTGTAACTTAAATATGATAGAAAATGAATATCACTTCTTACTTATCTGTCCAAAATACAGAAATCTTAGACTTCAATACTTAAAACGTAATTATTACACCTGGCCAAATACTCATATATAGAAATTTACGAATCTTATGTGCGGAAATTCAAAAACTACATGTAATCTTGCGAAATGTATTTACTTTGCTAATTTATGTAGAAATCAAACAAATGTATGAAAATGATGTAAAATGTGTATGCTCTTTGAAAATCCATGTATTTCTTCTACATGTTGTATAGAATAGATTTTTGTTTGCTATAGACATTGTAATATGTTTTATGCAATAAATGATATTGTATATTGTATACACCACACATATTTTAGATAGGTTTTTTTTTGTATTACATTATATTTTATGGACAAGTATCTATAGATATATTTGCTCTGAATAAAACAAAATGTTGATCGCAATTGAAATTAAGTTGCTGCAAAAGAAAATGCGAAACAAGAGTCTTCTAGAAGAAATTAACTGCATCACGCTTAGCACTATATATTGCATAAATGCAGTCTAACAATAAACTTTACCACCATAAACCATGGTCCAGCGAACAATATAGCACGCCAGTTAGACTGAGTTTATATAAGTGACCACATGTGGGGATATGGCGCTGTGATCGATATACACATGCAGTTACAATTTGAAATAGAAAGAAAAAAATAGAAATCGCCATGTTCAAAGTTAAAAAGTACCAAAACGAAATTATTTATTTTTTATCAAATTAACATATTTGGGAAGCTTAAGGAATAAAGATTTTAAAGCCGATTGCACAAATTTAGATTTCCTTTTATTTACTGAGATATTTGGTTTTAAACCCGACCAGTCCGTTTTTTCCCTTCTTTGTATATATAGCCATGGTTCGTGTCTTCAAAGATAAAAAGGACTAACATGTGTTTTTCACGATCTTTCTGAATATTTATTGCAGAAATACGAAATATTTCAAAACTGTTTGCATATGTTTGATATCTCATCCGTTGTTTAGATATTTACGATTTCCCACAATTCCCATGTATTCCCATACCCACGTTATCGACGATGGCTAAGCGAGGCGCTTTTACCATACCCACGTTAGCGACGGTGGCTAAGCGAGGCGCTATGAAAGTTAGTTATGGCGATCAACCTAGTAATTCGAACCTAATATAATGTGTTGCGTTCGACATAAGTCGACATTATACCTAATATGAATTTTGAAATAAAACAGAACTATATCAATGTCACCCTATCGTCCCTCTAGAAATATCTATACATATAATTACTTACATTTTTGGGGGTAGTTCATCCAATACAAAAATGCATATTACTCTGTGAACAGTTTGAAGAAAAAACGATTTCAATGCTCTCACATTTGGATCTGAAAACAGACTGACGCGGTGGCAGTCGAACATAGAGCCATACAATTGTCTCATGTGTTATTAATGTATTCAACTAGTCGGGCTACTATATCATATTGCCTTTTGTCAGCGCGTAAACTACTGAATATTCAAACACACAGGGTTCTATTATTTGGATTTTCGATATTTGATATTACAGAAAAGGTCAACGGACTACCACACACAATGCTATCACTGCACATACACACAATGCTCTCACTGCACATACACACAATGCTATCACTGCACATACACACAATGCTATCACTGCACATACACACAATGCTATCACTGCACATACACACGATGCCATCACTGCACATACACACAATGCTATCACTGCACATACACACAATGCTATCACTGCACATACACACAATGCTATCACTGCACATACACACAATGCTCTCACTGCACATACACACAATGCTATCACTGCACATACACACGATGCCATCACTGCACATACACACAATGCTATCACTGCACATACACACCATGCTATCACTGCACATACACACAATGCTCTCACTGCCCATACACACAATGCTATCACTGCCCATACACACAATGCTCTCACTGCACATACACACAATGCTCTCACTGCACATACACACAATGCAATCACTGCACATACACACAATGCTATCACTGCACATACACACAATGCTATCACTGCACGTACACAAAATGCTATCACTGCACATACACACAATGCTATCACTGCACATACACACAATGCAATCACTGCACATACACACAATGCAATCACTGCACATACACACAATGCTATCACTGCACATACACACAATGCTATCACTGCACATACACACAATGCTCTCACTGCACATACACACAATGCTCTCACTGCACATACACACAATGCTATCACTGCACATACACACAATGCTCTCACTGCACATACACACAATGCTCTCACTGCACATACACACAATGCTATCACTGCACATACACACAATGCAATCACTGCACATACACACAATGCTATCACTGCACATACACACAATGCTATCACTGCACATACACACAATGCTATCACTGCACATACACACAATGCTCTCACTGCACATACACACAATGCTATCACTGCACATACACACAATGCAATCACTGCACATACACACAATGCTATCACTGCACATACACACAATGCTATCACTGCACATACACACAATGCAATCACTGCACATACACACAATGCTATCACTGCACATACACACAATGCTATCACTGCACATACACACAATGCTCTCACTGCACATACACACAATGCTCTCACTGCACATACACACAATGCTCTCACTGCACATACACACATGACTTCTCCACATGAACCAGAGGCAAAATTCCAGTGGTGACATGCGATGAATTATCGTCGTACGACCTTTAGATTGGCAGACGTTTCGACCGATTGTGCTAAGCAGACACACATTTGTAGTTGTGACGCATAAGCATATTTGTTTGTTGTTACTAGAATGTAAATAAAATATGTTTGAACTTAATATACAGATATTTTTTCACCTATATTTAATCAGTAATGCTAAACACCACAATTTAGCACTGCAGCATTATAAAGTAGTTTATATTTGCTTTTTGCCGCTTCTTTACTTAAGTATACTCAAGTATACACAATAGCTGAGGAGGCAGGTAGTGTCTACTTTGCTTAAATTATTTGTCTTTGGACCCTTACTGCATTTGGTCACTTTCAAATATTTCGTTTTATTATTTCAGCATGGATCTGATAAACTAGTCGCTAAATTGCGCCGAGAAGTTTTTCACTTTATATTTCCTTAATCCTCGAATTCATCCCACAACCCGCCTTCTTATACACTCAATGCATTACAAAATGCACATGGGAGATGTTTCTATTACTTCATAGCTATCGAAAACAAAAAAAGAACTTTACAAGGTCTATTGTAGTACAATCAACAGTTTTATGTGAGACTGAAATGGGTGTCAAATGCAATTAAATGGCAATAACATTAATATTATAGAAGCGACATACAATATTTCAATGTTCAACCTTCGCTCATAATAAAACAAATCGTCCGTATTAATTCTTTCACAACGCAATTCGTCATAATTAAACCTCAACCGACAATACAATGCTACACAATACGGGTACTGAATAAATAAATTTTATGCTGTCACGTTGTCGTCAGCGTGAGAGGCATTGTCTAATGTATGTGGCGTTACCTATAGCAACGTACTCTCTCTTTAACTCTCAAGAGAACACTTGTTTTACAACACAGAGAATAGTTAAATGCAGCAATATAATGGTTTACATTACATTTATGAATAAACAATATGATGAATTGTTTTTTTTTGCTGTTGTATTTTATGCGGTCACGTTGCTGTCTGTGTAGATCAATGTCATTTTGAAAAAAACACACTCAAACTTGCCCCTATTGTTTTTTGTACATAATAGAGCTATTTGATACAATATAACTTCCAACCAGACTCTGAATGCGCCAGTATGTTTTTTTCATATTTTTCTAGGGAAAAACGTAAAACATATCGAATGATTTACATTAGGATGACATTAGGTATCTAAAAGCATCACGACCCGGCATTTTTCTATACATATTTGTGACAGGTAATAGCGCGTCATTCCGTTATATGCTGCATAGAAAATCTTATTATATTAAAAAGCCCGCAAAATATTCACCAATTTTAAAACATTCATTCAATTACATAATAGTTTCAATTATAAAAACCAGTAACAGTCAATGCAAACTTTTATTTAATGAGATTCCGCAAAACCTTTCATTCACTCGATACTAATCAGTGCGTCTTTTTCATAACTCAGTAAATTACTATGAAACTGAACATCTCCTGGTGGCGTAGAAAACTGTAGTTGTTTGATACTTAATTCAGATTTCCGTATAGGATTCTGGAAAAAACTATTCACTCGCTCGAAGTCTTTCACTGCATTGTGTTAATACTTAATTCAGACTTCCGTATAGGTCTATAAACTCAGCGTATTGATGTAAATTTAAACAGAATAACCATCAATTTCCGTAAAGGTTATATAATTGTTATGCATACCTCAATTGAATTCAAAGTTGTTTTTTTGTATTCGAGTACAGTTACTTACACTAATGATTTAGAGAAACGAATATTTGATGTATTCGTTGCCAATAGTGATTCTCACAGATGAAGAGTAATAGTAGAGACCAATAACCTCCCGATCTGGGAACTAGTATACAATACATTTCGCACAAACGAACTATTTTACAGGTTGGAAATGATAAGTCATGATAATGAAAATGACGATGATGGAGACAATAATAATGACGATGATGATGAAGATAACGGTGACGGTGAGAATGAATATTAGTTCTACCACTGCACGACACACATGGCTACCACTGCACAAAAACCCATGGCTACCACTGCACAGAAACACATGGCTACCACTGCACAGAAACACATGGCTACCACTGCACAAAAACCCATGTCTACCACTGCACAGAAACACATGGCTACCACTGCACAGAAACACATGGCTACCACTGCACAGAAACACATGGCTACCACTGCACAAAAACCCATGTCTACCACTGCACAGAAACACATGGCTACCACTGCACAGAAACACATGGCTACCACTGCACAGAAACACATGTCTACCACTGCACAAAAAACATGGCTGCCACTGCACAGATACACATGGCTACCACTGCACAGACATATAGCTACCATTGCACAGAAACACATGGCTACCACTGCACAGAAACGCATGGCTACCACTGCAAAGATTCACATGGTTACCACTGCACAGACATACATGACTTTTATTACACAGACACACATGGCTACCACTTCAAGGACACACATGGCTACCACTGCACGGACACACATGGCTACCACTGCAATGACAAACATGGCTACCACTGCACAGACACATATGGCTACCACTGCACGGACACACATGACTTTTACTACACAGAAACACATGACTTTTACTGCATAGCCACTCATGACTTTTACTACACAGACATACATGGCTACCACTGCACGGACACAAATGGCTACCACTGCACGGAAAGACATGGCTTCCATTGCACGGAAAGACATGGCTACAACTGCACAGACACACATGACGTTTTCTGCACGGACACAAATGACCTTTACTGCATAGACACACATGATTTTACTACAGAGGCACACATGGCTACCACTGCACAGAAACACATGGCTACCACTGCACAGAAACACATGGCTACCACTGCACGGACACACATGGCTTCCACTGCGCAGGCACACATGGCTACCACTGCACGGACACACATGGCTACCACTGCACATACACACCTTGCTACCACTGCACATACACATGGCTACCACTGCACGGAAACACATGGCTACCACTGCATATACACACATGGCTACCACTGCACAGACACACATGGCTACCACTGTACATAAACACATGACTACAACTGCACAGACACAAATGACTATCACTGCACAAACACACATGGCTATTACTGCAGAGAATATGTTCTATAATCATCTATGAAATTCCGCGGAAACAATGCGGAACAAATTCCACCACGTGTGAATACTACATGTAATTGTCATTGTCTGTTAATTAAAGTTTTTAGTCTTTTTACAACAGTATTTCAGTTATATGCGAAGGTCAATTGGCCTTTCCAGTGTTACTGGGTTACTAACCCTTTACATAGGGCACAAAAACAACTTCACACAATGCTATATGTCAGTAAAATAAACAGTGATGTGGTGAACAATGAGTGTCAAAATGCAATAACATGACACTGACACAAGTAGTTTACTCAAAATATCAATCACATAAAAGAAGGAATAAACAATCAATTTTCATCCCTCGGGAGTAATTAAACTCTTACACCGTGTTACATTTCAACCGGTCCGTTATGATTCTTCCACGACTTCACCAACTCAACAATACAACGCTCCACAATACGTGTCCTGAATAAATGATATGTTAATATTTAAAAATTCTAAAAAACAAAGCCAGGCTATGCAAATTTATATTTAATTAGATTCTGGCAAAACTATTCACTCGCTCGAAATTTTTCACTGCCTTTTGTTAATACTTTATTCAGACTTCCGTAAGTGTCTATTAACTCAGTGTATTGACGTCATTCAGGATGACCAACTTTTCCCATTAAGGTTATATCATTGTTATGCATACCTCAATTGAATTCAAAGTTGTTTTTTTGTATTCGAGTACAGTTACATACACTAATGATTTATGGAAACGAATATTTGATGTATTCGCAAAGATGAAGATTGATAGTAGAATCAATAACCTCCCGATCTGAGAATTTGTATACATTTCGCAATATTTCATAAGTTGGAGCGGGATGTCGAAGGTTCGAATCCCGGTAGGGGTCCGTTCTGATATGGCCGGTTGGTGAGCCGCCAGCTAGTTAAATAATAGTGCGCCTGTATGCCTAGTGCCTGGCAATAAAATCGGGAAGTCAATGTGCTCAGAAAGTAGGTGTCTCATAAGTCAGAAATGGCTGGGGTGACACTATAATAAATATACACTTTTACTCGAGAAATAGGAGAATGAAAATGACGATGATGGAGAATGATGGATAAATAATGACGATACAGATAATGATTACGATGATAATGAAGATTATGACGAAAATAATGATCATGACAATGAACATATTGGTAATGATGATAAGGAGGATGACGATGTTGTTGACGATGACGATGCAGCTAATAATGAAGATGATGAGGATGATGAGTCAAATAATGATTCAGATGATAATGCAGATGAAGATGACGATCAAGATGACAATGACGATGATGAACCATGTTGTCAGCCATGCTCACGGGAACCATATTGTCATATGTTTGGTAGTTGTTGTCCAGACAAAACAATCAATGATGTTACATAAGTAAAATATCCTTGCACTAATCTCGCTTAGATCTACAATCTTCCAAGACCAGTCCAACTTTACCCAAGATGTAATCGGATAACACATATTGAGGATTATGAACTGTAGTTGTGTCTGGCAAAGACAACGATTGCGTATTCAAGAATAAACACTGCGCCATGTGCAACGGTGTACATCAATACATACACTGGAATCTTGTAACTGCCTGCGAAAATATAACGATGACCGAGTTAAATTCGTTGGAAGGAAGAAATGAGTATATCCAGCAACAGTGTGCAACTGTCACGTTTCCACCTTCGCCATTTGCAGAGCAGCAGTATCGGTGTTATGATTCATTTTTCGAAGTTGCAAAATGCAACATAACACGTGTGTAGGATGTCCGTGACGCATTTATAAAACATGCGTATGAATCTGAAATGACTTCTAGAAACTCAGTCTTTCGTCAACACAATCGATAGTCACCAATTCTTCTGAACCGGTTCTTCTGAACATCAAAACGTGGCACCATCTCTACATTATATGCGGTATTACATGCGCATGACAGTGTTCCTATCCCCGTTGAAAAGTGCACATCAGCACAAGTGTGGGATCCTTTTAATGTAAGCAATATATATTGTTCTTTGCGAAATTTGAACAGGGCGGCGGAGAATTATAACTGTTACTATGCACCCAGAACTGAGACCGCAAACGTTACTCTACTAAGTCTTAGTTGAGAGGTTTTAGGGTGTGACGTGGTAAATTGCTTACAGGGTACATGCTTTTCTTTGTGGTACACTTTGTTTTACGTTTATATTTAATCTGAGATTGACGGAGATTGAATATACCAGTCATACACAGCACTCATCTCTACAAACTTACACTGAGTCTCATTCAAATCTCGAAGATAAGGACCATAAAAAGTGTATTCAGCATTTAAGAAGCATTGTAAAATAGTATGCATTTACAGATACCCACAATCACACTCATCTGAGCAATTTTGAGTCCTGATGTGCTGAGTAATGGTTATAATTTTGGGTCGAAGTTATCTCGACTTTTAACGGTTCGGCTAATAATAGTGATACACTCACTGGGCCAGTTACCACCATTGGTTAGCATATTGAATGTTCATTATCCTTAAATTGAGTAACAGTTGTTTTCTAATATTTACAAATTTACATGTATACTTCATGGGAATTTTCATTAATCCATGAGATTACGAAGAGCTGGAGGAAGGTGTAACACTGTTTTGACAGGAGGCAAAACCCCGAGCAGCTTGAATAGTCAATACATTGCATTCTCTATCTATACAACAGAAAGATGCAATCTCGATTAACTTGTAGCAACTAGATGAAACTGGCTATAAAAGAAGAGAATATAACGTTAAATTTAAATCCCATTTTTAACTGGTCTGCCTCCACTTTAAAGGAGGAAAGGTATGCATTAATGAGTATGCCAACAGGTTCCTTAAACATCGGCCACATGTCTGTAGTTCTCGCGGAGGACGTGTTATCAACCGTAGTCATGTAGAACTTACCGACACGATTCTGTGTCGCTCTTTTCCCACTAACTTTGAACTATCAAATGTGTTCAGCAGGGAAAATAATTTCCTATAGCTCATTTGATGCGGATAAAGTCAAGAATTTCCAATGACTGGGCATGTAAACGTCTAATGTGTTGGACTAGGGATGGCTATGCCCTTTTTACGTTGCATTTTCTGCTCGAGATTTTCATTCGTATTTTTAAAAGGTGTGGTACAGAACGAACTAATCATTACAACAAAAACATCAAGTAAATGTTCAAGTAAAAATCATCACATATTGAACTTAATGTACATTGCAAATAATTAATTGACACAAAACGCACATAATGACACTTATTTAAGAACAGCTAAAATCGTTTTAAAAATAATTTGTTTCGATAAGTCTGACGCGAACCTACTCACCTGAGGACACTATGCATAGATCCATATAATATTTTATATCCACGTATTTTTTTAATGCGTAACTGAACCGAATGATATTGCAAATGTCGATTGTAGGGGGTCACTGTATGCAGTTGTATCAGAACTTTTCGGTTGGTTTTTATGTACGTTACGATCCATTATTATAACTTTATCAAGGGAGGTAACTAATGAGTAATTAGCGATAAATCAAGTAGAGTAATTGTCCTCAGTACTGAACGCCACAAAAGATTTCAGTAATTGACAGTTCAGTATTGGTATAATGTTTATCAGAAAGATTATGTACAGGGAGACATACGCATATACGATGGCATAGTAGTCGAGTGGTAGAGCGACTGACTCAAGAACCGGAAGTCTCGAGTTCCCATCCTGCCTTGCGCGAGGTCGAACCCTGCACTTTCCTGAATAAGGCACACGTACTGGTCATTTACCTAGGAAACAGTAATCGAGAATGGTTATATCAACTTGGTTCGTACTCGGTTTAAACTAAATATGTGTAAACTAATCGGACATACGTCTTGAAGCGTAGTTCCCATTTGCTTTCTGATTTAATAAAATAGTTAATATAAATATACTCAGTACATTTAGAAACGCACAATAAATATTTGCTTAAGTTTCATGCACTTAGGTAGGAACACTAGTACAAGAAATGGACATAACACAATAATAGTTCATGTTTGTGCAACACGTACATGTACGCTATATTCCATTACAATCAACAGGTATTTTCATATAAAATATGTTTCAAAATGCAATATACTGACGCTTTACAAACATTTCGCAGGACAAAGACTGCGTTTTTAAAGGTATTGAGTAGACCTGCGCCTGGCTGGGCACATAATTTCAATGTAAAACGGCCATATTTATTGACTTGAGTTGAGATTAAAACTTCTCAAAAGTTAGCCATGAAATATTTATACGACCGCTATCTAATACTTTGTATAGACAATTTCACTATCGTATGAAGACTTTTTCATACGGCAAGTTTGTTTCCTTATGATTGATGTGTTTTCCACAAACATATCGAACTTTTCAGGTACGAAAACGATACACTAGTTTGAACTGCGCACTTAAGTTCATTCAAGTTGACGTCCTGTTTTCGAAAACAGGGACATCTTAGTAACCGGATGGATTTGAACAATACTTGTGTTATCATCTTCGAACAAATAAACTGGTTATAAAAAAAAACATCAATAAGGCCACACCAAATTGATCAGTAGTTCCTCGGATTTTTTGAAGAAAAAGATGGGGCGAGCGAGCGAATTTTTTTTTTTAATTTTATTTTTTGCTTCTCAGAATTTCACAGGCGGCGAGGTTTTTTTTACAATTTTATTTTTCTTATATTTCTCAATATTTAACTGACAGCGCTTTTTCCCCAATTCTATTCTTTTTAATGAGTAGCAAATACAAAAACATTGAGCAATGCTGGTTGTAAACTTAAAACTAGACATCAGGCAACTACATAAGCTTGCATTAAGCACCTTGTGCGTATGCGAGCTACCCACTTTGACTTGAATGTTACCATGAGATGCACAACTAGTTTCTGTTTAATGGGTCATAAATTCTCCTTAAAAGTACCTTCATGGATAATATGCATTAGATGTCTTATACATCCACACATCTGATTGCTATGTTTGCCAAGTTACTTTTCCTTGAGAACTGAGATCTTGCCTTAAACTAAATATTAAATACCTGGACACACCGACTGACAGGGCGATTCTTAACCATGTGAAAAATGTATAGCTAGTCTTCTTATGGCATTTCAAGTTTAAAAGTATTATGTTCAATAGCACCATGTTAGTCTTGGCTGAATTTCAACAGCCAACTTCAGAATTTCAGTTCCATCTGATTTCCTCTGTTTTGGACAAAATAATGGTTATATTGTAAAGCCTCAGAGTAAGGGGGCTTACCATTTTGTTTTCTAATTTCTAGTTGTGAGGCTTTTCTTCTTACCTATGTTAATGCATTTTTTCAATCAAGATGTTTATAACGAAGCATCGAATCGTACACATATGTGTTGATCAGAATTATAGACTGACCAAACACATATTATACAGCTCCATGCTCGCTTTATTCTATCCGAATTCGTTTACATTTTCTATTGTCATCTGTTTTCGCGACTGCATGAATTTTCCAGTATTCGTATGATTTTCCAAGCTTGTCACAAGTATTTCATGTTACACAAGTATCCCAAACCTTTAAATGTCTGTGTGTGTATCAACGTTCATTTAGCCTATAAAGTTTTGATGCATTGAATATAAATTTCCTCCACATTGTCTACAATCCTACGGTTGCTAGGCATATATTTAATATCGTTGTCGTCTTTAAGGATGTACAGATGTGATTTTAATGACAGATTATATCATCGATGTTAATTGTGGGCCAGTTTAGAGGAGCTAACTGTAATATTATCACGACACCATGTGTGAAATGCAAAGCGATTTATTTATTGAATTTGGAAGCCAATGAAAAGATGTTACGAACGACATTCAAGAACGACTACTCTTGAAAGCTTTAAATATTGGACAGACGATTTTCGGAAATCTATGGATCTCCCGAACGCTTCAGCAAACGGTAGCATTTGTTCCAAAAGGTAATTAAATGAATGAGAGAGTACCTTTAAATGCGAAAA
Source organism: Mactromeris polynyma (assembly GCA_032209605.1). Lineage (NCBI taxonomy): Eukaryota > Metazoa > Mollusca > Bivalvia > Venerida > Mactridae > Mactromeris > Mactromeris polynyma. The sequence continues at coordinate 36,430,445 of JASFXZ010000001.1, read as the reverse complement.
GTAGCCTTTATTAGCGCCGAATTTCGCGCACAGCAAAAAATAAAATTTGATTTTTGACGGAGGTGCGAGCGGGTAAATTTTTTTTTTATTTTCTACTCTTGCATTTTAAAGGAGCGGTAAATCCGACGAACTATAAATCAATTTGGTGTGGCCTAACGTCTTTGTATAATCATATCAATAAAGATACACCGAATGACCTATGATATGACGTCAGTCATGTGGTTTCTGTTTCTTTTGTTAATTCGGGGTTTATAAGTACATAATGCTTTCTCGGATAGTTTAAACAAACGTTAGCACTGAAATGCATGGAAGATGATTATGGGTTGAACTAAATAAATCGCGTAAAATGCGATTGATTTTGTAAAAAATCGAAAAATAAATAAATTAAATTGTTACATAGACTTGACGTTCCGAATGCGGAACAAATTCGGCTGTCTGTAGTAGAAAACATGACGTCACAAACCACGTGGTTACCTCAGCGACTGGCGTTCAGAATTTGTTTGCTTTTTGGGAATTGGGAAGAAATAAAGAATCAATTATCGAATGAGAACAAATCAGTGACACACATCATTTAACACATAATTTACAGGTTTTTTTAACAAATTCCAATATACTGTAGTAATGGGGTACAGTATTTTTTTAAAGATGTTTGAGAATATCGAAAAGGAGAAAATGAAAGAAATAAAATAACATTTTTTTAAATCTTATTACGTTGATCTGAGAAATAGCATACTAAATGACATAAAAATCGCAAAAATAAGTATCGCAAAATCCAAGAATGCTATAAATTGTCAGTGATCATAATATCCCATGACATGATGATTTTTTTTATAAAATAACCCCGCTGGCTTCTGTTTTAGAAAGCTACTGCTACGCTGTCGCACCAAACAATCAGTCCACATTATGACCTACTGTTCGAATTTTAGAAGTCACGTTGATGGCCCCTAGTTACGAGGCGTGTAGCGAATTATTGTCTGATAAAATGTGTATTAGGCAATTTCAATACCAGGTGATCATCAAGTACAGCATGATACTTCGGCAAACAAATAAATAATCGCTGAAAATTAATAAAACTCCGCGTGAGCGACGCATAGTTTCGACGCTCGCTATCTCACAGAAGCCGACTCGATTGAAGAGTTTGTCCTCATAGTTTATCAATCGAACGAAGTAAGTGCGTACAGTGCACATTCTTTGTGCACTTTGAATTTCGATTGATAGTCAACTGTTCCAGATTTCGGTTGTTGTCGTCTGCTATCTGAGCTGATCAGACGCTTGAATTTGGAAGAAAGCGCTTAAGGTAAGTTTTTTCTCTATATTTGAAATACAAGTTAAGAATATATTTATCAGCATCGGTTAAACAAAATCCACTCCATCAAACATCATTGTATCTTATCAAATCAAGTAGTATTAGTAGTATTATATATTATTTAGCAAATATAATTCGTGCGGGAAGCAACATTTTTACAATTTTGCGATGCTGTTTTCAAAACGTTCTCTCTTTCTGATTCAACACAAAATTAGACGAGTTACAAATAAATTGTATCAACGAGCTATGTACATACTTTCAAATTATTATATTAGAAGTTGCGTTCGAAATGTTCTGCGGAATAGTCCGAATGTTTTCATTGGTATCGATATATATTTATTAAGGGTAGCGATGAAGATGGTGTCGCTAGTTTTGGTTTTGGTTGCTAGACAAAAATAGAAAACGAAAATTCTAATTTTATTTCCATTTTCTTAAGATCGTTTGTATATTGGTATTCAGTGATATCAAAACATAGAAGGGCATGTTTTAATTACACAAACATCTTTTACAAATCCGGTATATAACCGATCATTATTTAAAACGTTAAATCAAAATTATCAATTATGCGCCTATGTCTATTGCATAGAAGTACCAATACAAGCTGAGTAATCATCCCGAGTTATTAAATCGAGATGATTTAATTAAATTGTTCGACTTATTTTAGCAGAGATACAATTAAATACAGATATGTCTTCAACCGAGATATCTAAGCGTTAAAGACTCAATGCGTTTTTTCAGTGTTGTATTTTATTTTCGAAATTAGCTCAGGGTACATTTATAATATAATGTAATGTTATCGTTCACGTTCTTTTGTAGATAAAAGGAAGATGTCGTCTGCACTATATGTTGCGGTTGCTGTCTGCCTTGTTGTAGCCGGTATGTGTATTTTTGTAGTTCTTATTTCATGATCTCCTATCATTATAATTTCAAGTAAGTTAGTCATTATGCAATCAGCGAAGTTTATTTCCCGTAAGTCTATAATGGCATGATAAAATGGGCATTTACCACATAAAAGTCTCGATTTTATTTAAAGATATCACTTTTTGTACAGCTATAAAATTATAAAAAATTGTTGACACAAATGGTTTGGAATATACTCTAAAACAACGTCGACTATTGGCATAACAAAACCATACATAGAAGCATGTAGTTAACTTTCTTCCATTCTTTATGATCTATTTCACAATTCTAAGTTTTACCGTCAGAATCTTGAAATGTCATGTATATATCGCATACTTGTCTGTTTCAGTGTCTGCCCAAGGTTGCTATGACGACGATCCGATATGTCGGACTATTGGGGGCCCTGTCTGTCAGGCTCCATTAACGGAATTCGGAAAACAGCATTGTGGGGTATTTTGTGAATTTTGTTCTGACCTTATAAACACAACTGCACCGCCACCCACAGGTAGGTCCTTGACGTTTCATACTCATGACCGATCTATTCCGTTTATTTCCATTAATCTCCCGTGGATTATTCAGTTCGAATTTCGTCGTTTTTTGGTGTTCGCCAATACGGCAAATTTATAGGTCGCTACAAGTTTTCAAGAAAATATTTGAACCAGTGATATTTTGAACAGTTCGGCATACTTGTCAAATATGTTGTTCAGATTAATCAGTACCGAGAATAATATTGCTATTAACTTCTACTTTTTCACGTCAAAAGGCAAAACCCACTTCATGACGTGTGTCAACGTACACAACCTTTTCCCCTGTATGTGTTTCGCGTCTTCAGACTAAAGAGTATGCAGCTCTTGATTTGTTTCGTACTGTTAATCACATTCAACAATCTCTTAACGTTTGAAATGAGACAAGTACGCATGTAAAATGGTTCGCTTTCATATTACACACACACACGTTCTTGACGACCTTTGTTGAATGAAACAGTTCCACGTACATCTAGCTTTATAATATGTCTATATATTGTTATATACATATTTTATATCATTTATGTACTGTTGATGGGTCCTGCCATGACGCAGTCTGCTTGAACATTAAGTATTTCGTGCAGTCCCGATCGAACAAAATAAATTAAATAGTTTCAGTTGATGAATGTCCAGAGGACGATAAATCATGTAGTTCGCTTGGAAATAAAGTATGCGAACCACCATTACAAGATTTCGGCCAACGTAAGTGTAGAAGACTTTGCAATATTTGTCAAGGCCCAACGACTACCACAGTGCCAACGACAACGACCGAAAAGATTACGACAACAACCGAAGTGCCTACGACAACAACCGAAGTGCCTACGACAACAACCGAAGTGCCTACGACAACAACCGAAGTGCCTACGACAACAACCGAAGTACCTATGACAGCTACAGAACTGCCAGTTACTGTAACCGAAGCTGCAACCACGATATCTGCAGCACCTGAAACAACACCAGCTGCTTCAACTACACAATTACCCACGGTCCCACCCAAAACCCCTCCTCCACCGACGACAAAAGAACCAGGTCCTACACCAACCAGACCTACACCGGCTCCAGAGGTTCCAGGTAATTGGTGTATTAAATGCATTCATTGTTTCAGCAAAGCAAATCTGAGCTATTGAAACAGCTATTGTGCAATATAATATTACATTATGTGATAAGAGTCATAGGGTCTCTCTAGTTTATGATCTATTTCTTTTATATATAAATCTAAGTAATAAACTCAAAACATAATTTTATTACAATGTATAACAATGACTGTCTCAAGTCAAAACTTTTGCATTCATTTTCAACTTCGTTTCATTACTCAATAAACTTATATGTACCTTGATGATTTTGAAATGATTTTGAACATTTTTAATTCAATATTTATTATAAATTAAAATGAAATTCGCGTTCTACATGCCCGCAAATATAACATTTTCTTTGAAAGGTAAACGGGTATTAGGTCGTGTTTAATTTAACAACATTTTCAAGTTGACGATACACTTACAATTCATGTATTTTTTGTATGATAACACCGGTATATATTTTAGGAAAAAAAAACCTAAAACATTTGCTAAATACATCACAGAAAGCATTTAGAATTACCAAGTATTTAACTGCATGTGTTTACACCAAAGTTATAAGTTGCATCTAACACTCCGTATTTCAGTACATCCGATATTCGCCGACTGTAACACGACAGCGGAAGTCGTATTTGTGTTGGACTCATCCAGCAGTGTTGGACAGGAGAACTTTAACCACATGATTGAATACACTGAAAATGTCACTAGATCATTGAAAACAGAATACGAAAGTCTCAACATTACTGTAATAACATATAGTAACACGGCTGAGGTACTGATGACATTTTCCCATTGTTAACGACCTTCATTTCTGCATAGGTTTTTTTGAATGGTGTCGCAAAATGATAAATATTGTGTAACTAATCTTATAATCATTTTATAGCGCATTGGCAACTGAGGGCGCGTTGGAATCATTGTCCACTTGTAACATATATGGTGTTAGCACTATGGGACACTTCTAATCTTCTTAACAGAAGCACTTCCTTTGAAGACCAATTGTGTACAATAGCGCATAAAAATCTTTATCTAATTTTTTAAACCTGACTTGACACATTTCGTTTTTAAATTTTACATGTGATGTGATTCATTTTCATCAGAGTACAATTTGTTTCTTATGTACATCCTTATACTTGTAAGACATGTATAATCCGGTATTTAACCAACAGGTGGCGCTTGTGGTGAACGAATCAGTGAGCTTGACGGATCTGTTGACAGCCGAATCGCATATTACATACGGACACGGTGGAACTCAAACTCATAAAGCTCTTCAGTTGATGGCCAAACAGTTTAACCCAAATATCAAAAATCCCAAGATCGCCGTAGTTATTACTGACGGCTCCTCGTTTTTCCCAGCTATGACGGCACTAGAGGCTCAAACGGCCAAGCAAAATGGTGTCGCTATATTTGTGATAGGCGTCGGTGAGGACGTGAACCCCCAAGAACTAAAAGCTATTAGTAGTGATCCAGATGAGAAGTTTCTCTTTCAACTAAATGATTTCTTTTCACTGAGAACAATCGTAGACTTGTTCCATCCAAGGAGATGCGCTGGTAAGTGTACATGCAACATATACATATTATATATTAGATATGGTACTATGTCTTATACGTTTAATTTACTACTCGCTTAACTAATTTTGCACGAGATTTGCCACTCAAAATCATAACAGGAGTAGACACATCTGCTTACATGTATCATGCTATTCGAAACAATGGGCATATTTGAAATATTTCAGGAATGACGTTTTCTCATTTATACACACACACAGATACACACACATCTCGTATATATATATATATATATATACTCATCAACAACAAAAAGAGACACACCAGCTAACTTTCCATACATCATCTTATCTCTGAATCAGATACTTATTAACCGCAAACGCAATACGAACTTACAATACAGGGATTAAATATTACAGTAGCTATATGGATATATCGAGATGTATCTAAATGAATACATACTTCGGACTTATGTGTATTCATAACATGAATTAGGCACCAAAATGACGTAGTTGAACTCATTTGAGCATAACGAAAAATGCCAATGTTGCATAATTATAACATAATATATCATGTTGCTTGAATTCTGCAGATCTGATAACGACCACAACTACGATTGCACCTACAACAACAACTGAAACTCCGACGACTGTCACTGAAGAGCTAACAACAACAACCGAAACGCCTGTGCCATCTACAGCAGCGCCAACAACAACAACTGCAGCTCCCCCAGTATCAACTGCAGCACCTTCAACAGCTCCCCCAGTATCAACTGCAGCACCTTCAACAGCTCCCCCAGCAACAACCGCAGCACCTTCAACAGCTCCCCCAGCATCAACCGCAGCACCTTCAACAGCTATCCCAGCATCACCTTCAACAGCTCCCCCGGCATCAACTGCAGCACCTTCAACAGCTCCCCCAGTATCAACCGCAGCACCTTCAACAGCTATCCCAGCATCACCTTCAACAGCTCCCCCAGCATCAACTGCAGCACCTTCAACAGCTAACCCAGTATCAACCGCAGCACCTTCAACAGCTCCCCCAGCAACAACCGCAGCACCTTCAACAGCTCCACCAGCATCAACTGCAGCACCTTCAACACCTCTCCCAGCATCAACTGCAGCACCTTCAACAGCTTCCCCAGCATCAACTGCAGCACCTTCAACAGCTCCCCCAGTATCAACTGCAGCACCTTCAACAGCTCCCCCAGTATCAACCGCAGCACCTTCAACAGCTCCCCCAGCATCAACCGCAGCACCTTCAACCGCTATCCCAGCATCACCTTCAACAGCTCCCCCAGCATCAACTGCAGCACCTTCAACAGCTCCCCCAGTATCAACCGCAGCACCTTCAACAGCTATCCCAGCATCACCATCAACAGCTCCCCCAGCATCAACTGCAGCACCTTCGACAGCTCCCCCAGCAACAACCGCAGCACCTTCTACAGCTCCTCCAGGATCAACCGCAGCACCTTCAACAGCTCCCCCAGCATCAACCGCAGCACCTTCAACAGCTCCCCCAGCATCAACCACAGCACCTTCAACAGCTTCCCCAGCAACAACCGCAGCTCCCCCAGTATCAACTGCAGCACCTTCAACAGCTCCCCCAGTATCAACTGCAGCACCTTCAACAGCTCCCCCAGCAACAACCGCAGCACCTTCAACAGATCCCCCAGCATCAACCGCAGCACCTTCAACAGCTATCTCAGCATCACCTTCAACAGCTCCCCCAGCATCAACTGCAGCACCTTCAACAGCTCCCCCAGTATCAACCGCAGCACCTTCAACAGCTATCCCAGCATCACCTTCAACAGCTTCCCCAGCATCAACTGCAGCACCTTCAACAGCTCCCCCAGCAACAACCGCAGCACCTTCTACAGCTCCTCCAGGATCAACCGCAGCACCTTCAACAGCTCCCCCAGCATCAACCGCAGCACCTTCAACAGCTCCCCCAGCATCAACCACAGCACCTTCAACAGCTTCCCCAGCAACAACCGCAGCACCTTCAACAGCTCCCACAGCAACAACCGAAGCAACTTCAACAGCTGCCCCTATAACAACTGAAGCACCTTCTCCATCTACAGCTGTCCCTACAACAACCGAAGAACCTACGCCTTCAACCGCTGCTCCAACAACAACAACCGAAGCACCCACACCTTCAACAGCTGCTCCACCAACCACAACCGAAGCAGCCACACCTGCAACAGCTGCTCCAACAACAACAACCAAAGCACCCACGCCTTCAACAGCTGCTCCAACAACAACACCCAAAGCACTCACGCCTTCAACAGTTGCTCCAAAAATAACAACCGAAACACCCACACCTTCAACAGCTGCTCCAACAACAACAACCGAAGCACCCACACCTTCTACAGCTGTTCCAACAACAACAACCGAAGCACCAACACCTTCAACAGCTGCTCCAACAACAACAACCAAAGCACCGACGCCTTCAACAGCTGCTCCAAAAACAACAACCGAAGCACCCACGCCTTCTACAGCTGCTCCAACAACAACAACCGAAGCACCCCCGCCTTCAACAGCTGCTCCAACAACAACAACCAAAGCACCCACGCCTTCAACAGCTGCTCCAACAACAACAACCAAAGCACCAGCATCTTCCACTGAGACACCAACAACAACTCCTGTATCGCTTTCTTCAACGCCACAACTTCCTACTACAACTGCGTGTAAGTACAGTATATATTTATGTATGCTTCAAACTCTTGCGTTTCGAATTGACCTCTATTTAAAGTATTTTTCCGCAGAAAAGCGGTTTCGTCATTATAGTATTAAATATGCTTTATGCAATTTTGTACAACTGATGTATCTGTTTGCCGTATTATGCTTAACAATCTTAAATTCAAGAAAGTTTTAATAAGTTCTTAACGTATTTTATCTCATCATTATAGCGTGCATCGCAAAAATTGCCGACATTGTCTTCGTTATCGATGCGTCTGGAAGTATTGGTGTGGACAATTTTGAGAAAATCAAACAGTTCATCAAAGATGTCATTGCCACTTTCGATGTTGATCCAGACCGCACTCGTGTTGCTTTGATAGAATACAGTTCCTCGGCTAAAATTGAATTCAAATTAAACGATATGAGCAATACTACGGATCTAATGAACGCTGTGGATGCTATTACATACTCTGGTGGTGGGACCGCTACATCAGATGCACTGAGACTCATGAGGACAGATGGATTTGACAGGTACATCGTAAACCCCCATTTTTACCCATTCTTCACAAGACTCTTTATATATCTGACCTCAATATTTGATAGACTTATTTTCCATTACCTCTCTAATTGTCATTCCGAATTCCATCTGAACATGATAACAGGAAGTGCAGTCGCGCTGTTCAAGGTCTTTAAATATTGGAACTAATGAAAGAAAACAAATCGGTTGTAAATATGCTTATAGGAGTAATATTTTTGCAGTCGCTTAATTGTGCAGCAAATTAATTAATCACTGTCCCTGATGTCCTTATAATGTTAGCATAAATCTATGTTAATTTCATATCGTATTATTCCAGTTCTATGAACAACACAGAATGAAAGGTGCAACTTCTTTCAATGATTATTTTGTTTTAAGCTTTAGTCTCAGCAGTGACTTTTAGCAGACATGTTCATAGAAGTCTTACGTTTAAAAAAGCACCGCAATGCGTACGAGTATACTTAAGACACATTCTTCTTCCACCTCCATTTATTCTGATTTTATGAAACACATTTGACAATTTTGCAGAGAACGACCAGATGCACCAGACATAGCTATTGTAATCACTGATGGTCAGTCTAAATATCCGACGATTACACGTAAACAGGCAGAACTTGCGAAACAAGAGGGAATCACCATGTTCTCTATAGGTATTGGTAATCTAACACACAGAGATGAACTTCTATCTATAGCAAGCGACAAGAGATACTTGACGGAAGTCGGTGATTATGATGCATTACTGACTTTAGACAGTGTTATCGCACATCGTGCGTGCGGAGGTAAGTCACAGTCATATCTAATTAGCAAAGCTCTGTTTGTATTACCGCTATGTCAAGAAAGAAAAACGATTACATTGTTTCAAAATAAAGTGTGGTCATAACCTTGAAGTAATGATACAAATTCTTCTTTTGTTTTTATAGTAACAATTCAAAAGTGTAAGACATACATATGAGTGCACATGTTGTATATAGATTCTATCTTGCCTCAATTGGAGTCGGTAACGTATGTATTTTAGGTCAAAGCATTGCCAGCAGTAACGGCTTCACAGTCGATATTCGTTTTTTTAAGAGTTTGTCGGAACAATTCATGTTTGTAACAATGATTGGTTTATGTGATCTATACAAATTCCGTTCCAATTTCATACAGTGGTTCTTCCGGAAGTACATTACACGCGTGGCACGTCAACTGTCACTACACCAACAACAGAATGTGTGGACACGAGCCCAGACTGTGCTTCGTACCCTAGGGACTCTTGTACGGACTATGAACCATATGCACGAAGTAAATGTGCTCGAACATGCGGGTACTGTCCTGGTGAGTGGAAGCATGTTACCATACAATGTCATTGCTTTAATAATTTATTTAATCATTAAATTTATCTTTAGTTGACAATTTATTGTGGCGATGTTAAATACTGAAACTCCAATATACGGTGGAATCTCACTAATCAGATCACCAGAAGAAAGTCGGTCATACTAATGGGGTGGTCTGATATTTGTGTCAAAATGTGGAAGACAAAATTGAAAACTGATACATTTAAATAAGAATTTATCAATGAAATCGTCTTTATAAGATGGTTTACTGTACAACAGCCTTTTGCTGAATGTTACTTACTTATAAATTATGTTGAGACGCGTCGAGTGTGAAAACAATAAATATTTAAACATGTGGTATATCTATCTTTCACAACAAATTGATCTTATGTGATGTAACATAGTTTGTAAATTAATTTTCACGAAAGATAATATTGTTTGAATGCAATGCAATGAAATCCACAAAGATAATTGTTATAGTCTTGAATGTTGAAATGGGAGATCCCTAATAAACCTCCTTCGCAGCCCCGTCTCCTGAAAACAGGCGAGGTCACTGGAATGTCAAGTATGCTGCTTATGATAAAAGTTAATGTCCAAGGAGACTTTTCTGATATCTTCCATGAATCATTGTAAGATATATTATAATGTCTTACCACGGAAACTTGACCATTTAAAGGGTAGTACAGTGCCTTGTTCTGTTTACTAAAAGCATTTATTAAGATAGTAAGTTTAAACGTCTTTAGATTACATGTATAATATTTTTGTACTGTAGTTCCTCCTAAATGTCACTAGGAAAAAAACCACGATAACAAATAGTTCTGTGCATTGAATTATGGGAAATTTGAATTCCAGGCTTCCCATTGGTTGAGCCAGCTTGTGAAGATAAACGTGCTGACTGTGCTTCGTTTGGAACTGATATGTGTTTTTTACCAGCTCAATATGGATGGGTAGACGCAAATTGTCGAAAATTCTGCTCTTTCTGTGGTAAGTAGTGCATCGTTATTAAAACTTCGGTCTCAGTTGCCCGTACGAGTCTCATCTCCGAAATGAAGAGTACTTGTGTATACACACGAATGATACTATTGCAAACCCCAATTCAAATTCAGTCTTACTACGCGCATCATTGTATAGAAAAGAACTATATTCCACAAAGAAAATAACATCAAAAAGACTGAATCAACTCGCAATAGCGTCTTCATATTGTTAGCTCAGTAAAGATTGTTATATAAGTTCATTTACTGTACACAAAACTATTGACTTTATATAACTGCATGGAATGAGACAAAATTGAGACAAGAATGTTTGTTAAAAATGTTTGATTCAGACTAATGTTTATTATCATACATATTCAGTTGTATTAAACATATAAAAACATATGGTTTTGATTTATCAGCAATTTTATTTTTTTCCAGGAAATAAGACAGAGATTGCGAAAACTACCGTCCCACCAACAACCACAGTGGCGCCAGGTATGTGTAATACAAGTTTTACTCGAGTTATCGAGTCAATGTTGTATTGAGAGACATAACAGATTATAGGAAAAGTTTGAACGAGCCATTTAAGCTAAATTTTGTTCAGTTGATTTTAACAAGTCATCGAGTTAGCCTAGGTCGAGTGTTCGAGCTTTATTATATACATTTAAAACCACAGATCCCTTCTATAGTATAAGTATATATAGTTTCATGTATATAATAGTATAGAATGGATAAACGGATGGAACTCTAGAAGGGAGAAAGGAAATTGACTCGTGACAATCCACTCTGTTTAGTTTTTTTCTTGGTTTTGAACTGCTTGTATAAGCACCAACTATCTTCAGATATTTTGTTAAAGGACTGCAATATACGTTCATACGCGATATAAGTTGTAATATGGAATAAGCAATTGCCAATAAAATAGTTCTGTGACAATAACTCCAATTAGGGACCAAAAGAAGACCAGAAAAACAAAATTCTTCTTGGAAAGCGAGTGTACTTGACATGCCTTCACATAAGAGACAGTCGTTGACTCGTAGTACCACCAATGCGTTTAAACCCACTAAGTTCCAATAGATTCACATGTCAGTTGTTCTTTTTCAGTGTCTACTTGCAAAAACAAAATGGAAAACTGTGCTAGCTTTAACAACGATATATGTACTAATCCTACGTACAAATCTTGGGCAAAAGATAACTGTGCTGAGTTTTGTTCCTTCTGTTACAATTACCACACTGTTCCAAGCCAAACGGTGAACAAAATAAAGTAAGTATATTACTGTATGTAAATAATATGAGTATAGAAGTTAAGCAGGCAATGCAACATGTATACACATTACACAGCCACACTAGGACAAGGACGCATGCAATCGCAACATCTCGGCAAGTTCCGTACAGTTCGGAAATATACATCGAATGTACATACATTCTCGGTATGTGTTGCGGTTTTTTCTATATAGGAAATCTGATAAAGGAAACATAGTTCAAAATTATCTGAATATTTTGTCTGTCTCGTATTTCTAATAATTAAAAGATATCTTACATACTTTCCACAGAGACTACATACATTCACTTCGGCAGCCATTTTGAACTACTTTCTCCTACGTCACTTCCGATGTCTACTTTTTTTTAAATAGCCGAGGTGATCCGAGAGACATGGGCGACATAGAAATATAAACTTCAAAACTTAAAGGCAAAGGGGACACAGGGCAACTTAAAGTAATATTAAAGTCGAGCAGAAATGCCACATACAAAGTTCGCAACCACCGAAGAAACCCAAGGCGAAATAGAAACACAAACATAAACAAAACAAACACAAGATATAAACATGAATAGATCTAGTAGTCCAGTACAAGGTCTTAATAGGGATTAGTTATGAACATATTGCGAATAGTTTTACGCATGTATATATACGTGTGTATTTGTATGCATGTCAATAAATACTTGATCTTCCCTTTATTTGTGATAGTCTATTGTCGTTTACAGGGAATGGCATTCAATTATTAGCTATGTTTGTGATAATTGCTAATAAATGTTACAACGCCACATCTCTAAAGGAACCCGCTTTGGGCAACACTTACACAGTTGATGAAGGAAGCTAGTTGATTAAGAGAGGTTTCCACAGTAAATGTTACATAATCATAATCGCCACAACCGATTCAATAAAATATAACATTTACCATGTGTGTAAATATGTAAAATATAACATTTAGCATGTGTGTAAATATGTAAAATATAACATTTACCATGTGTGTAAATATGTAAAATATAACAATGTTGTTAACTATCAGTTTCCTCTTTGCAGGTGTCCGACCTGGGAGCTACCAGAACAATGTACTCTAACTTACAATGAGGATTCATGTTGTCCTTTCCCGACCTGCCAATCAGGATTTAGACTAACCATTCAACGTGAATGATAGCAGCGAAATCATTGACGTAATCTATGACGTCATTACCTATATATATAACATGTTTAGTTCCATTTTTATATCTGCATTTCGTAACTTGTGAATGTGATAAAATTCAGACTATTGATAACTGTTTCCAATTGTGATATATGAAGGAAAATGTGAAAGAATCTGCACAGTTAGTATACATTTGTATTCTGAAAGTTCTGAAGTTATAGATCAAAATGCATTATTTAGACTCATAACGAGGGTTTAACAGTTTGCGCATCTGTACATTCATTATATTATTATATTCTACATTTAGAAGATAATGAATAAATGTGTAAACTAATTTGCGACTCTTGTGTTGTTAGACATTCACTGACGTAGGCTTGCATTGCTCGTGTCTCTTACCTATAGCTCTAGATCTAAATCTAAACCAAAGTATAGACAGTGTCCTGCTTCACGAAGCCAACTGAAATATTCAACAGCAGAAAACTTTGAAATCATAACATCACACCAGTCATTTACACCGAAAACTGTGTTCAGTGTATTTAGATGCTCTAGACACATACAGTAAAGCTTCAATAATAAGACCACACTTGGGACCCTTGAAAACTGGTCTTAGGCCTAATATAGAAGTGATATTACTAACGAGCTTGTATAAAGAGTAAAACAGGGACAATGGACTTCAAATTTGTATTCTTATATTTGAAGTGGTTGTCTTTAAGTTAGATTTTACTGTACGTATTTTGAATTAGTGAAGATACAGTTTTAACATCTCAGTCCTAATTGTGACCAACTAAACTACAGTAAGCCTCAGAAACTCGGCGAATACGTCATTATTGAAGCAATATTGGTGATGATAATAAAACATGAGCTTCAATTTCTTGACAGTTGCATCAGTATTTTGTTACATACATTACAACGAAAAGTTACACATGTATTTCTTTATCAAATGGGAAACATTTGCTACGGCATTGATCAACGTTGCAGTGTATTTTAGTACTACGTAGTTTCAGAATAAAATAGAAACTGTTTATAAGGAACATTCTTGGGACATTGAAACACAATTATATATACATGTATGTATATCAGTTGTTCACGATGTCTATTATCATTTGTATGCATAATATGCATGCATTCAGGGATTATGAATGTATTCGTTATATCCAAGTGGTCTTTATGTCAGTATGCATTATAAGCAAGTTTACTTTACTTGAAAACTTCACAGACTGTGACCTTTCTAGTGAAATCAGCCGTCTAATTGTTACTGTAACAATGCAATCAAGAATGGTTGTCAGGATATAGAATTACTTTGGAGTGCTAATTAACACTCTGTCAATGTCAGATTCATGTAATACCACTCTTGGTTATGAATTGAGTATAGATATCTGTTATGTGGGGTTTGCGGACGTTATTTATTCCAAACTCGTCAGGCTATTGTTCAACCATATACGAATAAATGGCAAGTCAAAATCGCCAAAAATAGTAACGTCAGTAGGGATGGGTATTGCAGGAAATTTCGTAACGCAATATATCACGATACGCTATCACAGAATCACGATATGTATCGCAATATATCACGATACGCTATCACAGAATCACGTTATATCTCGCAAGTTATCACGATAAGCAGTCACAGAATCACGTTATGTCTCGCAATAAATCACGATACGCTATCACAGAATCACGATATGTATCGCAATATATCACGATACGCTATCACAGAATCACGTTATATCTCGCAAGTTATCACGATAAGCAGTCACAGAATCACGTTATGTCTCGCAATAAATCACGATACGCTATCACAGAATCACGATATGTATCACAATATATCACGATAAGCAATCACAAAATCACGTTATATCTCGCAAGTTATCACGATAAGCAATCAAAGAATCACGTTATATCTCGCAAGTTATCACGATAAGCAATCAAAGAATCACGTTATATCTCGCAAGTTATCACGATAAGCAATCAAAGAATCACGTTATATCTCGCAAGTTATCACGATAAGCAATCAAAGAATCACGTTATGTCTCGCAAGTTATCACGATAAGCAATCAAAGAATCACGTTATGTCTCGCAAGTTATCACGATAAGCAATCAAAGAATCACGTTATGTCTCGCAAGTTATCACGATAAGCAATCAAAGAATCACGTTATGTCTCGCAAGTTATCACGATAAGCAATCAAAGAATCACGTTATGTCTCGCAAGTTATCACGATAAGCAATCAAAGAATCACGTTATATCTCGCAAGTTATCACGATAAGCAATCAAAGAATCACGTTATATCTCGCAAGTTATCTCGATAAGCAATCAAAGAATCACGTTATATCTCGCAAGTTATCACGATAAGCAATCAAAGAATCACGTTATATCTCGCAAGTTATCACGATAAGCAGTCACAGAATCACGTTATGTCTCGCAATAAATCACGATAAGCTATCACAGAATCACGATATGTATCGCAATATATCACGAACCACGTTTTTAACCAAAATCTGGAAAGTTTATTGGTTATTAGATTGGTCTTGTCTGGTGAACTGATTTTTTTGGTCAAAACATGGTGAGCTTGAAATCAGTTCATCGAATGTCTATTCGGTAACGATTGATACACACCTTGTGACTTTTGGGGGGATACCCTTTGCGAGTCTTTGACAGAAAACTGAGACTGTTTAAACGTTTCAAGGAATAAGATTGTGTATATGTTGATTCTTATAAATACAAAACCGATAAAATTTGAACTCATTACGATGTGTATCGCGTAGGAATCAAATGAGCGCTGTACGATTTCCAACCTCTTCTATATAAGTGACGTCATTTCCATAAAACGTCACATGTGACGTCACCATGTACTGACAGTAAGCGATATTTGCCTAAATGGCAATATTTATGAAAACGATATGACCGTATGGAGTAAATATTGTTTCATACTTGCAAATTGTGAATCACATGCTGCGTTCTCTTGAAATGACGTCACTTACAGACGAGGTTGTAAATTCCATGGCAGCACTCAAATCAGACTTGACCGGTATACAGGTAATACCGCCCAACTCTTATCTTCGGTAAGGTACGTACCAGTCAACTGTGTGGGCTTTGTTAAACATTTGTGAAGTACTCTTATTTAGAACTTAAATAACACAGACAATTTCATGATATTGAATATTAATCATCCATCGAGTCGAGTGTTCGTTTAAACAAATTAATTTGATATCAATTGTGAGCAAGCACTAAGCCTACATCTTATTTCAATCACTCTGGATAATTAATTCCCGGTTATCTAAACAGTACTTGCGCCTTAATCTTCGAAAATATTGAACCCATGACCTCTGTATTAGATGTATTCGCGTTCCACCACACCTACATGAGAAAAGCAGACATGTATTAAATTAATGGAATATATAACGATCGCAATATACCGGTAACTTGGTTGCCTTGAAACAATATTATGCTGTCGTTAAGGCGGCATGACATTTTCTCTAATGACTAGATGGCAGTTTCAAACCATCCGAATGTATACTTTTATTGCCTCCAATAACTGGAGAGCATAGCATATCTACTATTGATACAAAGAAATAAACATACATATGCAAAATATGACACATACAATCTACGAAAATATTAGTTCAATTATCAAATGTAACACACATATTCAGAGAAAAACATTATTATAAGCTTAAAATGAGCATATAAAGTGAGATATAACAAAATAGTTAGAAGTATTCTCAGTCATGATCCAAGTTTTACATATCGGTCAACTAATAGCATGACACAGGACCAGTTTCGATTCTCACAGCTTATTTTAAGCTTTCTTAGTCAAACATCAATATTACCTTATACGAAAAAACATAAGGACATTTATGATGAAAAACTAATACTATTCAGGGCCATCGTAACATCTCTGTTGGACAAGCACACTACCTACGAGACAAACGTTTCACCAGTGCACGTGCCAGTGACAAATGTTTTAAACCCCACCAGGGGACACCCTGTGTTTATCTGCGTGTTTGATATTGCAGTGTTTCTAAACTGAAAGTAGCCTATTTGAGGTATCAAACAAATGTGAGGATTTTCTGCGGCCTTAATTAGAAATCGGGACAATCGGTGAGGATTTCTAAGTCCTTGTTTTGATTGCGAACAGAGAATGACATTAGTTTTATGTCAGACAGCATTTATGCCTATAATTCTTATGCCTTATAATTCTGAACAGCATATTTTCTTCGAAAGCTATTAGGGGATAAATGTCTTATTTTCATACAAAAAATGTCAAATTCAACGGAATAAAAAATTGTTTAGTCAGCAAAAATGCCATTCCTTATGAAATATGTATTCACATGCGTCAATCACATAAAACTATTATACCGCTTTGATTGTTTTAGCATCAGAGTAATTTAGATCATGTCTATGTCTATACTAACCATTATTGCAAAATAACATTAAATGTTGCTCCCATCAGATAATTGCTAGTAATAAATTACTAAAATTTAGGCTTCTAGATCCATGTATATGAGGTTTGATAATGAACGAAGTAAAAACGGTCCATTCATGATTAAACATGTGAAGTAATAATGAGCGTTGCTATGGGATTTCCAACCTCTTCTGCAAGTGACGTCATTTCAAGAAAACGTAACATGTGATGTCACTATTTGCAAGCAGGAAACAATATTTACTCCATATGGTCAGTTCGTTCTCATATTGCCATTTATGGGGGCAAATTACTTGCTGCCAGAAAATGGTGACGTCAAATGTGACGTTTTATGGAAATGACGTCACTTAAAGAAAAGGTTGGAAATCGTACATCGGCGCTCAAATATTGTTGAAGTTGCTGTCTGCATTAAATGTATAACCTTGTTCTATGACCCGAACCCGCCTTCCAGAACGCTGACTAGTTTGGAAACATCTTGGCTGCCACCATTGATTTCTTAATCCAATCAATGCCAAAATGATATTATTCTGGACTGGTCCGAACACATGTATACATAGTATATACATTTCGTGGCCGAGGGCAATGCAGGAAAGAGTGACTTTGTTTATGTATCAATCCCATATGAAGATTAATGTTTTCTATATAGATATATTACTGAGATCGGTAAGTTCCTTACAACAGTATATATATAAAAGACATACGGACAAAAATGCTTTACGTACTTGCATTACAAAATCTACGCAATAAAAGTCTTTGTGAATATGTGACACAATGTCGGTTTCTACTTGTAAGTCTGCAAAAAATACTCTCTACGTTTCAGCCTGGTCCGTTGTAAGTAAGCAAAGATATTCTGAATAAAATATGGCCAGTAAGTACTTTTACCTGAATAGATTTTTTATTTCATATGACAAGGTAGTTTTCTCAAAGTCGCTTCAATCGCTCTGTCTTACGTGTATGAAGTATAAATACGTAAAAAAACGACCTCAGACTTAAAGTCGGTCGTCTGAATAATCCACTGACATACATTTGAATTCCTAGACAGTTTGAGCTAGTTTTCGTCCATTCACATGTGGTTCAAACGTATTTTTTGTGTACTTTGTCTCACAGATAATTGATAAAAGGGATTTGTTTCGTTCATACTGCAATATCTTAACGTCAAAATCATGTCATGAATGACAAATCATCAAAGGTGACGTTATCAATATCTTCGGTACTCCATGTAAAAAAGTCTTGATTGAAAAAATGACCGAATAAGCAGAAATTTACCCTGATCCACATTGAGGTCATATTGTTACACATTTTAAAGCTATGATCGAACCTGATTACCTTAATTTAGTGCGCTAGAAAACAACGGAATCAGTCAAGACATTAAGATTTTCCAAACACAATACAATACAATACAATACAACGCCACGCCACGCCACGCCACGCCACGCCACGCCACGCCACGCCACGCCACGCCACGCCACGCCACGCCACGCCACGCCACGCCACGCCACGCCACGCCACGCCACGCCACGCCACGCCACGCCACGCCACGCCACGCCACGCCACGCCACGCCACGCCACGCCACGCCACGCCACGCCACGCCACGCCACGCCACGCCACGCCACGCCACGCCACGCCACGCCACGCCACGCCACGCCACGCCACGCCACGCCACGCCACGCCACGCCACGCCACGCCACGCCACGCCACGCTACGCCACGCCACGCCACAATACAAAATACTTTAATTTGGTCATGGTTACATATGTAACAACTGACAATATTATAACAGACAAATTACATATATGAGT
The DNA here is from genome assembly GCA_032209605.1 of Mactromeris polynyma. NCBI lineage: Eukaryota > Metazoa > Mollusca > Bivalvia > Venerida > Mactridae > Mactromeris > Mactromeris polynyma. The sequence continues at coordinate 36,411,016 of JASFXZ010000001.1, read as the reverse complement.
AATCAAACAATTCAGTTACACATATATGTACAATGTATATAAAGAAGGCAGGCATTATAAGAAACGTAAATCCATTACCCAGCACTGGTTTTGTGTTCGTTTTGGTTTGTTTTCTAGTTACCTGCTATTAACATTCAACTTCAAATAACGTGTGTGTTAGACATTATTTATACAAGAAACAATGTATATACGTCTATAGAGTATATCAACGTGCAGGGTTATTGTAGTAACATCAGCAATGATGTTTGTCTCAGCTCGTCATGAAGTCCGTGAACATCACCACGGTTCGCTCCCATGATGATAATTATTTAAAGCAACAATCGTACATCTAACGTTTTCGTCTCTACTAATACTGAAACGTTGTATCGTACCTGCAGGCGAAATGAGTTGAGCTACATATGTGAAATTCAATAATACATAAGTAACTTATAAAACATTCAAAAATTGGTTTTAAGCGCCAAAATCACTTATAAAAACGTCTAACATATCCGCCCATGTAAAATAATTTTGGAATTCAAGATAAGCTCTTGATCCGGGTATTTGGGTCATAAAATGAAAAACGGAACCCCGGGTTGTTGAAATCAATTATTTTGTCCCCTTTATAACGATGAACAATCAATAATTGTTATCTACGTAACCGATGTTTCTGAACATTAAAGGGATGTTTGCGGTACAATTGACCACCTCTTAGGTTTGATATAAACTTTATAAAGAGTCGACGAAACGATTTAAAAATGATATAGTCTGCTATCCAATATCGCTACACAATCAGCATACTTATTTATAACAGTGATTTCAGAATATAGTTTTTAATTTAATGCCTTCTATTGACACAAACTTAAAATATCTTGTCTCGAAAAATGTACGGAACGTTCAATATTGAGCTCATTCCTGGGTCGTTTTTTGTTTACGTGGGCACGAAATATTCCGTTTGTTTATATCTTAAGTTATGTTTTATGCTTCACGCACCAGTAATCCTTCTTAGACTATATGATCTGTTGAAAGACGACTAATGTTTTAATACCGTTGTCTTATTTGTTTACAATTGTCGAACCTGACAAAGCCAAACTAGTACATATATTGATATTTTAAAATATGCTAATTTTCGATTTCAATCCTTAAGTTCATTTAATTTTGAAATAAAATACAGATTTACTATCTTCAATTGTAAAGCGTAGTATGAGAAAGACAGATATTCTGGAATACTTCTCAGGATTCTGTTTTTCAAAGCTCTGTTCAAGCTAACTTGGCATTAATGTTTTCTGGATACAAAGCGTTCAATGCAGCGGTAAACGTAACGGATATTAGAGCACCCTTCCCCTAGTTGTTTTAACAATTCCAATACTGCCAGGAAATTTATTAAGTTTGGAAGTCTATTTAAGTCTATTACTTAACACTTTTCTAAAATAGATTGGTGGGTAAGTGGTGGCAGTTATGGGCACTATCTGACAATTTCCCGTGTTAAGATATTTATCTGGTATGAAAATTTATCACGATACTTATCTAGTTAACCACATAATAATATAGTTAATTAAATAGTTATCTAGTTACTTTAACGTGATAACCAGATAATTATCTAGTTAATTAAGTAGTCAACTGGTGGCAGCAATATGCCACCATAGGAAGAAATGCGCATCGAATTGTGACCAAAAATGGTGTACGCGCTTTATTGTTGAGAAATTGACAAAGTCATCATTTCAATAACTATTGTTCCTGATTTGTACAATACATAATCTCATCAAAACATCAAAGTAACAGCTTAAAGCTTAAACTTTTCTTTCGCGAATAAAAATGTCCGTTCAAAACATTTTACAAATCAAAGTAACAGCTTAAACTTTCCTTTCGCGAATAAAAATGTCCGGGGAAATTCTAGAATGGTAAGCATAATTGGAAATAAGCAGAACAGCTCAATTCTAGAACTGTCTTTATTATTACATCGAGCAGAGAGCTCACTATTCCAATATTCATGAAATGTCTACCACAATTTGTTTCACGCCCCATTGTAAACAGCTGCACAAAGATGAGCTAATAAATCATCAAAAATAAGTTAAAGAATGGTCTAAATTTTCTTTTCTCAAAGATGTATAAATAAAGTTTCCACTATTTAGACCAACTATCAAATTTAAGTTTAAATATTAATAGGACATACACCTTTAACATACTGGATTCACAACCTGCTGGCACATGCTTAGAAACAATGACACGATTGTACTATTAAGGTCGGGGTGTACGGAACGCACTTTGCTAAACTCACTTTGACCTGTGTCACCGAATATTAGATCCACCGTTATCTCTATCATGCCCACGAAATACTTAAGACAGCACCCATGTATCTAGGCAAGACTTTTCACAATCACGTATTATTAAAAATATTGAGACCCCCACATATCCCCTTTATCAGTCGGGTTCATCTTTTCAATAATCGTAAATTCACCGATATGAACTTTGATGGAATGTTTGTTCCTTGCGATTTTTTCCGATAATATCTTGAGAGCGTATACGTCGCTGGGCAAACACGGTCACAAAAGTGCAGATTTGGTAATTCTTTAAACCTACTTTCAAGTCTAAGTTTTTTGAGTGCAGATTTGGTCGACAAAAATACAGAACGCACTTTTCGTGACGTGTGTCTACAACTAGATCAAATCAATCGTGATAGTGTCTTCGTCTTCGGCAGATCACGGAACAGATTCGACTTGAGCGCCCTCTAAGTGCTTAACTGCAGATAGTTGGCTGTTGTGAATTGAATGAACATGGCGACTTCGGGCATTTTTATGTCAATTCTACTAAGTACAATACTACTACAGACGACATTAGCTAAACTTGAGTGCCCGTTGGGTTTGAAGTACTGTGACTGGGAGTCATGGAGTGAGTGGTCAAGCTGTAGTCGAACCTGTGGAGAAGGGACACAGTCTCGATCCCGAGGGCTCTGTTGCAATGTAGGCGAGGAATTTGATGGCTGCTATAACCAATGTAACAGGACCGAGGAAGCAGTGGAGACTATGAGTTGTGGGTCTGTGTGCCCCGCCGGTAAGTGATGGTTAACATATTCTTCTATTCCGTATAAGTATATTTTTCACACTGATATCCTTTTCTTTCCGTAGGCGTTTAACATGACTTGATATTTATGTTATGCTTATATGTGTTCCGATAACATAAAAAGGTTGGATAAGTTTGGGTTTAATCCGAACTGTACTTCAAAAAAACATTTTGCAAGGAAGCCTGTAATCTATAGGTTTAATATAGATATTAAAATTGCAAATATTTTAATGGTCTTTGTTGAATACAGTCTGTCCGTATTATTGAACAACTAAAAACATCGCAAACATAGCCAAAAATTAAGGAAAAATAAAAACTGAATTCTTGTATTAGATGTTAGTATTGATTTTTGATCTTTGACTGAATTCTAGACCCGCAATTTCACGACTTGAAATCTTGATTTTACGCTATTGTTCGAATTGACTTTTAGGGTTGCTATGGTATGTCTTCCGCACATGTTATGGTCACCATTCTTGAAAATTCTTATCGAAGTTAGACAAAAATCGCATTTCAATTTATATACGTGTTATAACTAGCTGTAATATACGCATAAACATGTTATGAACCCTGACTTAAGGACTTCTGCCACGCAGGTACAACTGGATTTAGAAGTATTTTGTTTATTTTTGCTGTATGTTAAGACCTTTTATAGCGACCAGCTGTCGATAGAATCCACCTATATTCATCTACAATGAGTTGTCATTCATGTGTTTGATTTCATTTGAAGGTAATTGCACATTCAACAAGATACTGGACACTGGAATCGAAGCCACTGACTTCAAGCTGCTATATAACACGGACAATAAAGTGATCAACCAACCACTTCGTCTTAGAAGTGATGAAGAGTATGTATATGTATTTATATTCAGTGCAACCTCTCTAGGGCAAAACATAGTATACATCTTCTACCAAATTTAACCCCACTAGAGTGACAACCTCTTATCAGCAGCTGAACTTCGTACTTCTAGACGGGTATTGCTCTGAAAAGGTTGCATTGTATAATAATGATGGATGGCAAAGAACTAATTTTAATCAACCCATTATCCGCAATGTATTGAATTGGTTAACCAGTTTGTGGACAAAAAAACTTTCTTGTCTTGAAATGCAATTCCTATTTCTCATGAATCGATTTCTGATCAACAATGTTATGTCCAAACGATCCATCGATTATCCTTTGACATCCTTAAATTCAAAATATTCGAGAAAAAAAACAAATTATCGAAAAGCCTTGCTGAATTGCGACCTTTTATGAGTAAGGAGATCACATTCTATAGGAGGAGTTACATTTTCGATGAATTCATTATCTACTTATTTTTCTTTTTACTTTTTGTTAAGTAGTCTGTATTGACAGGTTCAAATAAAGGCATGGTCACGTTAACAAAATAATAAGTTCCAATACCTGAGATTCAAAATACTGGTTCATATTTTGTAAAATTTGCTTGATTGGGGAAGTGATAGAAACGACTGATACCTTTATCAATGATTCAAGAACTCGAGTAAGGTGAAATCGATATGATTGTTAACATTTAAACTGAATTTGAGGGTGCTTCTACAGATGCATCAGGTACGAATATTCTCTCAGACTATGTCTTATTTGTCTCGAAAAGACCTGGATGTGTTTAGGTAGCGCACATATTTTTTTCTACATTCCAGGTTTTGTTCAAATTCATGCGAGCAAGCAAACTTAGAGAACGGATTATTTTGCTGGAGTTACTCCTTCAGTGAGATAGACGGCTGTTACCTCCATTTCTATACGAAGCCATTGTCTATTGTAAACACCACTTTGCAAGGCCAGTCGCCGAACCAGTCGATCAGCATACGAAGTTGTGCAGAAAGTGAGTACAGTAAGACCCCAATAATAAGACCACAATTTGGACCCTTCAACACTGGTCCTCTTATTGAGCTGGTCTTAATATTGAGATTGGATAAAGAGCAAAACAGTGATATTTGAATTGCAAATTGTTTTCTTAATTTTGAGGTGGTCTTAATATTGCGGTGGTATTTATGTGAGACTTTACTGTATATGTATAAATGTCGTGTACGATGTAAATGAAAAACCTGTAGTTACTTATAAGTAAAGTATCCTTCAGATTCGATAAATATGAACAACTTGTAGTAACTGTGTAAGGCATGCTGTTGGTTTGTGTCTGTGAAAGTCGTTGTTAACGAAATAAAAGGACAAAAATAGAACTGGAATTTTGGTGCTCTACCTTAAGTGTATTATTGAACGTGCCTGACTGCAGACAAGAAATATAATCAGAAAGCCAACGTATCATATTCAAATTCTTAGCTGGCTGTTTGTAATTTTCATGCAAATCGCTCAATGTATGTGACTTTGTCATATCAAGAAAACATTTTAGAATCATATAAGTCGAGCGCTTGACTTCGAGGTCGAATCCCACCTGGTGCTAAGCTGAAGTGCGAGCTGCTCAGTTCCTGTATTGGGACGCTTACTCAGTTCCTGTATTGGGACGCTAACTAGTACTGATTATCAAACAAGAAAGCAGACATCGAGGGTTATTATTAGAAGTTGTAAACTTGTTTCAAATCGATGTTATATGAAAATTATATATATGCCTTTTCTTCATTTCATCTAAGAACTTGCTATTCAAATTTACAGCGGTGACTTGCCAGGCGACCAGTGCAGACATTGTCTTTGTAGTCGATTCGTCAGGAAGTATCGGGACGGAAAACTTTCCAAAGATCAAGGTGTTTTTGGAAGGCCTTGTAAATCGACTGGACATTGATGCTGAACTTACACGCGTCAGCATCCTTGTTTTCAACGATGACGCTAAATGGATCTTCAAATTAGGAGAGCTCAACAACAAAGTGGATGTGTTAAAAGTAAGTGTCTTCCGTATCGGTACGATTAAAATAGTCGTATACGTATTACTAATAAGGTATACGTCTACATATTTGCATAATGTGCAACAAAAAAAAAGTAAAAAATAAAAGGATGCAATTATATGTTATATATAACGATAGTGTTATCTTTTTATTCCTTTCTTCATGTCCCGATATGAAAGCATGAACTGTGAAGTCAAGTCTAAGCATTAAGTCTGCTATATTACTCACCGTAAATGTGAAGTTATCCCATTGTCAAATGAACTCTTGGAAAATGTGAATATTGTCTAAACTGTAAAACACATGTATATGTTGAAATATATACTGACGTCGTTTGTCGCTAAATGTCAGACAAAAAGTCCCCTATACTGACCTAGTGACGGTGTCCGACACTCTCCACCGGACTACACAAAAGCCCAAGCATTTTGGTAAAAATATTCGGCACTAGTAAGGAATGATATCGGCATTTTCTATAATTTCAAACTTCAGGCAATACAGCGAATACAGTATGTTATCGGCGGAACAATGACAGGTGAAGCATTGAATGTTGTACGAACTGAAGGATTTGTCAACAAAAGGATAGGTGTTCCTCTGATCACTGTTGTCATCACTGATGGACTGTCGAGGTTCCCTGCCTTGACAAGATTTCAAGCTAGTCTTCTGCGTCGAGATGGCGTAGAATTATACGCAATTGGTAAGTTTTGTACTAGACATAAAACAATCCCCTCATTCAAAAGAATTGTCTCGTCGTACTAACCTTAGTATGAAATTAATTAAAGATGAGAGACCTTCCTGCAAGACGAGTAAATTGCGCGATACGTATCTATTCAAAATGTGTTCACGTTTTTTGATACAAGTATTTGTTGACAGTGTATCGTATATTTTCAAGTATTTACTCCTTTATCTTCAGGTGTAGGCAGTTACGCAAACCACGAAGAATTGTACAACATTGCCACCTCACCAGAGGACAAACATATGTATGAGTTTGGTAACTTTGATGATCTAAACGCTGACAACATCTCGCTACCGGTAAACTACGTAGCTTGCAAAGGTATTGCCAAACGCAATAAATCTCAGATGCACCGGACATACATTTGAAATAAGAAAACAGCTTCCTTTTTTCCCTAATGTAACGATTCTCATATTGTTCTCTCGTTCCAGTTTCAAACTTTTGGCATCATTACGCTTTCCATTTTATTCCATTACCATTTTCTCTTCATATCGAGATGCTTCAAACACTTCCTATAAGTAGATTTTAAGAACCAAACTGAGGCAGAACGACTAAGGTTCGCAGTGGACAAAGATGTTTGTATCCGTTCAATACCGGTTATCCATTGAGCCGTATTCATTTCAGAGGTGGGTCCTACTACAACACCAATCGTTACCACAACAACCACGAGCAGTCTATGCTTTGATACGGTCGATAATTGTCAAGTTTATGGGCAGGATATATGCACAGATTACAAGCCTTGGGCTTCAGCTCATTGTACTTTATACTGTGGTTTCTGTCAAGGTAAGTAAAGCTTTCATACGAAATATGTCTTCATTCCAACTGCCTAGTAGATTCTATTATTTTTAAATAACACAAATAGTTCAACACTGCAGGATTGCGGTCGACTTAAAATAGTCGTTAGTAACTATACAGCATTTTTTTCTGTAATGGATAAGCAGTGATATCTAAGAATCTTTTAATTGCAGGTCCGACAACACCTCCACCAGTATGTGAAGACAAGATACCAAATTGTGCTTCCTTTGGCCAGTACTATTGCCAAAATAAGGAATTCGTTGGATGGGTAACTGAAAACTGTCCAAAATTCTGTGGAATATGTAGTAAGTTAATAAATATCTAAAGAAAATAGTGCATACATTGTTGTTATATCACACGAATGGTTTTCATAAGTATTCAGATGCATCAATTAGTTTACAAGGGTCGTCCTGGATTCTTAAATTATACCCCATAATTGACTTATTACTTTCATTATATGGTCATCGCATCCTTAAAATGCTCCAAGATGAAGTATACGATGAATGTGCACTGACAATGAATAAATGAGAGTTTGTTTAAACCAGAGTCGCGAACGAGGATTGGCACAATTTATAATGAAAGGTCTAATTGCAATTCGTTAACCAGTTCTTCTCTGTTTTCCAGCTGGACCATCAACTGTTCCTCCAGCAACAACTCCATCAACGGTTCCCACAACTACAGGTGAGGAATATAATTTCATTCAAACAAATCATATCAATTCTGTTTTTTCCAGTGACGTTCTTATGACGTTTGGTGTTCATTGAAGTCACGAAATTAGCATTCAGTGAGACAAATAGTAGACATCATGAAGCTTCTTGGCATGCTCTGCAGGCAATGTGCAATTTGCCTTTATTGAAAAGAATATTCATTTACGGGAGAATTGTTTCTCTATTGTGGAGACACTGAATTGTATAAAAACATGGACCATCTTGTTATGCCTGATAATGTGGATTGGGAGACATTTTCTTGGCTCGGCTCATTGCATCAGCGTCAATTTAGGTAAACTAGTACATTGTAATCATAAGATCTACACCGTATTTATAAAATAGGACAGTTTCAATATATTCATGCAAAACAAACAACAAGCCGGCAAGCATCATGCTCGAATGGCAATGAAAACGGACAGAATTTAACACCTGACTGAACTTAAATGGATCTAAAATTAAAATTGATTTCATCTCTTGTGGGTGTGCTTCAAGTGAACAGCATTGCACAGCACAAGTTTCACTCATATTTAAGTAGTGATTTAAGAACGTATGGTCGTATATATGTTTCTATTACAGTGAGTATATGCCGTGACAAGATAGAGAATTGTGACGACTACACTGCCTCCTGTGATGATCCAAATTTCTACGGATATCTACATGAAAGATGTTCAGCAACATGTGGATTCTGTCAGTCCCATAAGACTGTCAATGCTACAATGGTCAATGAAAAGCAGTAAGTTAAAAGCATTAGTGAAAAACCTTACAAGTCACTTGTTTTGCCAAATATGACATCCTTGTCTGCAACCTGTGATGGTCAAAAAAGCGTAAGATAGATTTCCATAACAATGAGCCGGAATAGTTCGATAAAAGACTCGACAAATGTTAAACAACCATCTTTAAAGCGGTTAAATGTTTTGTAATGCTGACATTAAAACGTGTATGTAAATATAACATTACTTACACTCAAACTGCCTTTCAACCTACTTGCTTCCAAATTTCAGGTGTCCAGAATGGTTTATTCCCAGTGAGTGCTACATGGAATCCTCGGCTGACCCAAGCTGTTGTCCTCTGCCGAAGTGTCCTAATGACAAGTACAAATACACTGCCGAAAAAGTTCAATAAATATCTGTGATAATGTTCTAGCAAATTGCTTCTTGCTGCTGCTTAGAAAAACTACCACTTAGGCAATTCATACAGTTAGTTCTTACATTAATTTCGCCATCATCGTGTACACATAATACATTATGTAGAATGCGATCCGATTAAGAACCCAAAATAGACAAGATGATTGGCACATTTTTATTTCTACGCTGTTTATTGTTTTAGCGTAAGTAGGAGCGTTAGTTTGAATAGTTTTTATAAATGATCTGTATTATTTTAGATTGAGATGAAAGTACATATTTTAGATAATATATAGTACTTTTTGTTATTTTTTATTCCCAAAGAAGTTGGATATGCACATCAACACAATACTGAAAACTAGATGGCTGCTTTTACACAATCCAAAAAGTCCAGAAACGTTCATGACGTTTTGTTACTTTGTTTACGGTTTGCGCTGTTTATCAACAGTATTACAGTTATATCCGCCGGTCAGTTGACCTAACCAGTGCTCCCGGGTTACCAACCAGTAACTAACTTCCACCTCCACCCGACATAAATCATAGTTCAGAGGTGGAGAACAAATAACATTGGATGCATTATTTTCAATCAAATTATCAAGGAAGAAAATACGCCTCGCCCAGGTTTCGAACCCACCACATCAAGATTAGCAGTCAGGTGCTCTACTGACCGAGCTAACTGGGTAGGTTACCTTGGACTTGCAGTATAATGCTGTACGTTCTCTCCTGCACTACGTCTCATAGAAACGTTATTTCAAAACTTGATCAGGAAACAAATAGCCCTAAAGGCACCAAATTGAAATTTCCGCATATGAACTGAATCTAAAACACTGGATCAATTAGTTTTGACCTTTTTTACCCCCACAAACAAACTTTAGGGGGTTATATAGGAGTTGCTGTTTGTCAGTTATCGTTTCGTCTATCAACTTCATCTCCTGAATGGTTCCTTGGATTTTGACAACGACTATATGAATCATCCAAATGATGCCTAAATGTGCATACTCTTGCTGCGTTCATGTTCAACGATTTTGGACCGAGTTATGGCCCTTTGATTATTGTTTTTGAAATTGTCAATCTGCTTCATCTCACGAACTTCACAATTTACATTAATTAGTGGCTTATATGTACAACTGAGTGGTTATCTTTCAATTTATTTGTATTATATATACTTAACGCCAATAAAAACGCAACCAAACATTTTTCATATAGACAAAGTGAGATTACAAAGGCAAAAATATTCTTTATTTCTCAAACACAATTTCATAAAATGAATCAATAATGACATAAAAATAATTGGTGTAGAGTTTAATAAAGTTTTGAACAATGATTAACACATAGATAACTGTAACAAGCTGGTATTACAAAATGACACCTAGTTCAAATAGTTGCGTTTTTATTGGTGTCAAGTACATTTGTAATTTATAAGTACACATGTCACTATACTCAACAATTAACTTACTTACCTACCTTACTTATAAGAAACAAGAGGACCATGATGGCCCTACATCACTCACCCGAGTACACAGCCATTCTGACTGAATTAGACTAATGTGCCAATAAATTGGTATAGGTTCAATAAAAATCCATTCAGCAGGAGATATTGTTAATAGTTTCCACTACGTATATACATATAGGCAACATGGCAATGCCCCTGGCGACCAAGTTTTTGACATAATTTTATTATTTATACAATCTTTGAAGAGGACCACACACCAAATATCAAAACTCTACACCTTATGATTGGAGACAAGAAGATTTTCTAAGTTTTAACTTCAACAAGGCTCCCTCCTCCTGGCTACCATGTTTTTGACGGAACAAAATAATTTAATAACACAGCAACTCATAATGTCCACCCTATACACTGCCATCCAATGTCCACCCTATACACTGCCATCCAATGTCCACCCTTTACACTGCCATGCAATAGTTTCTTCTTACTTATTTTGAATTTCGTTACTTTTTCTTACAGAATTTTTTATTAAACATGTATGACCAATGAAGTAAAATTATTCATCCCACTTCTGCAATGGATAGTTTAGAATGAACAATTTGCATATCTCTGCAGCAGCATTAATCGGCCTGCATCCAAAACCAATGTGTGTGTAACTGATTGATCTGACACATAAAAATAAGATAACTTGTTTCAATACAAATTTATAAATACTTGCTGTGTTAAAAAGCATTTTGGATGTATTGCATGTGAAACAAATATGAAAATACATTAATTGCAATGAGTAATCGCAAGTGTGCAGGAACTTTTGGAGGGCAGTGTATATATAATTTCACCTCCACAGTAACGTCAGAATACCATATCCCTGCCATCAAATACTTGACAATTACATTTTGGGCTTCCCTTTATTAGATTGCTTTGTAAGTCTCCAGTAAATTAAAGTTAAAAATGTACAATTCTTGCAGAAACCCTGGCAAAAAAAGGCCAGAACATAATTTATTGCGGTGTCAAACAGTTCAGATCTATTATGATCAGTGTATAACCCGATGTGTATTTCACCGAATGATGCGTTTTCAAAAGAGGGAATCGTTCCAGACAGGCGAGTAGTGGTGTCCATTTTCTGACCAATAATTCGTAATTTTGATGTTTCTGTAGGATCTTTTATCGTCCGAACGACGGTGAATGTCTCAATTTACTATAAAAACAATACAAAGTGATATCCTTGTATCAAAATTACAAATTATTGGTCAGAAAATGAACACCACTACTCACCTGTCTGGAACGCTTCCCTCCCTCTGTAGAAGACGCGTCACGCGGCGGAATACACATCGGGTTAAACACCGTGATGATTTGATTGACAATATAGTTTATACTGTATAAAAAAGAACAAACTTGTTCAAAATATGTATGAAAGCAAGCTTCAATTTTGTAAGTACTGATTTTATACAGCTAAGCAGGCTACTGATCAAGTAATTCTTATTTATTGGCTCTGTGAATAAAATTTAAAAATAAAATACAAATGATGATTGGACCAAATTTATTCTTTTTTTCAGTTATGTCAAATAATGCATGTTTAATACATGTTACATACAATGAAATTACAAATTCTTTCACACTAATGAAACATTAAATGCATCGCAATGAGCATAGCTATATACAATCCCTTTGCTTTCCAATTGTACAGAAATCTGCACAAAATGAATACAGCATACTATAGATAACTGTCACAGTCAGGAATCCATGGCTGTATATATATACAATAAATGGACACAACACAAAATGTACTCTTAATCAATACCACTAATGACCCAAATGATGACATCACAAACAATGACATCACAAATGATGACATCACAAACAATGACATCACAAATGATGACATCACAAACAATGACATCACAAATGATGACATCACAACAATGACATCACAAATGATGACATCACAAACAATGACATCACAAATGATGACATCACAAACAACATTACATGGAAAACACTTTACTACATGAAACGGTCCATGAACAAGAACATAACTTAATTCAACTGCTACCATAAAATGGCACAGAAAGACACTACATCATCAATTCTACGCCGAGTTACAGGCTCTTGTACGGGTATTGTCAAAAATTCTTACAGTCCTGTAAAATCATGGAGTGATTAATGTATGACATAAAACTTATTCACATGTGGTCAATTTTGAAGATTAATACATATCTGGTTTCAGTTATTCACAAAAATTCAAGCAAATTTTATTTAAAGATGACTTGATGCATTATAGTCAAAGTCTCCATTAGTCTCACCTAAGAGAGAGTATGATTAATGATGATTTTTTTTTATCCTTGAAATGAATTTACAAAAAAACCCCAGTAAAAATGATCTACATTTGGCTTCTCTAAACACAAATGACGTTTCCCATTCCTTCCATTTCCATTTTTTGCTAAAATAACCAGGAGTAGCTAGGAATTTGAATAATTTCAGAAATTTCTCAGGGCAATTCAATTCTCTGTTTCCCAAGATTTCAGACACTCAAATTTAATTTCCATTGTCATAATTTTCAAGAAGGTCAGTTTAATTAATGATTTTTTCACAAGCAACAGTATAAAAGTATAAAATATGAACATAAAAATTTCAAGAGTAAAACAATTCTTAGATTTTGTATAAGAATGAAGGAGTGTCACAGCATTATGCATAAAGAGTGTTGTGCCCACAAAGGAATTGTGCACATCAAAAATGTGAACAGATTTCTTTGATTGGTTCCATTTACCAACAGCTAACATGAAATCAATCTTGTGCTCCTCGTCACAAATACCAAGCACTAGCAGAATGGTATGACTGCATACTCAATCACATGTCTTCTCGTGTGACTATTACATAACTACTGTCAGATTTTATACATATGTCCTGAATGTTCACACACACAGTGGCTACCTTCTAACATAAGGATGAAACTGTTGACCAGATGCTTGACGCTGATATGTAGGGGACGGTCCAGGGGCTCCACTGTATGCTACACCTTGCGGTACCTCGGGTGAGGCATATGGGGCCTGGCCTGGAACAGGTGCTTGCACTGGCGCAGGCTGTCCTCCGTAAGCTGATGCAGACACGGCAGCACTAGGACTAGTCTCTACAGTATACCCTGTAATGATAATATGTGAATCATGTGGAGAATGTATTGCTCAGTATAATCCAACAACAAATTGGACTAGAGAATGATGATTTTTTTTAATTCCATTCAACCATATAACTATTTTATCTAAAATTACTGAATATTTTATATAGTATTTGGATATCATTACATTTTCCTGTTGCTCCATTTACAGATATTTTAACAACATGCTAAATAAGCATTTCCTCATCAATTGACAGTTTTATTTTATGAGTTTTTTATCTTATTTTGATAAAAACGAATAATTGTCAACGGACAACCGAGATATCTATATATTTATAAGCATATAATTTATAAAGCCTTGTAGCATCTACTTTAAGGATAAATCAAAGCCTAGGTCCGCTATAAACACTGTAAACTGTTAGGGCTCTTTGTACACATTTGTACAATGCAATTTTATCTAGGATATTCAGATAAGTTGGAATCTATGCTAATATTGTTGCCAACTTCAATTCACTTGCCCCTCACAGCTGTGGGCACAGATCTAACCCTATATGTTGAATGAGTGAGGAAGCTTTATTCAAGACTATTTATTTAATTATTTGTATCAATGCCATACATTGAGCTTCTTGCCCGTTTTTTGTAATCTTGAAGTTCATTTTTTTCCAACACCCATTGGATAATTTTGGTAGAAAAACCCGTAAAGCAACATATATAAAATATTGGCCAAAGCATCCTAAAATTCAGTCCTGGAAATTGAGAGTCTGATGCAAAAAAAACTTAAGTTATTTGTGATAATGCAGCATTTACAACAGTTCTGCGATAAAGCCTGGATATGTAGATGTACACTAGTTAATTTTTCTAGATTGGCACTTACCATAAGCACTGTAGTAGTTTGAGTAATCAACACCCTTTGGGGCAGCAGGATCAGGCGACCCTGCAGCAACTGGGGACTGAGCCAATGGACTGACATAACCTGATGTAACATAAAACGATTAAATTTTAGGATATACACTAAAAGCATTTTCTGAGTAGTCACTGTTAGTTCCAGCAGTTCATTAGTTTTATGCTTTAAAAGTGAATTTGTTGTACAATTATTAGAGAATTTTTAGATTTAAAAAATTGCTGTATGGGTAAGACTAAAGTAAACAAATTTAGATAACTTATACTTCACTGTATTCATGTAGCAACATATGACATTATCAGTAGCGACCAATTAGTAAAGCACTCAAGGGATTTTTTCCTCATAATATGGCATTTACCTCCAATTTCTAGGAAGAATAAATATGACTAGCAAGGATTGTAACAAAACAGCAACGTTAAATCTTGTCAGAACTAGCTGTTACTTTAACAAAGCCCTTTTTGTTTATTTTGATATGCTCTTTTCCCAGTATCTTACCTGGAACTCCAGCAGGCTGACCGGTAGGTGGTTGCACGCCAGGGGCGGCAACTTGCACCGTTGCTTGCTGATGTGCCAATGCAGACTGAGCATATGGGTCAGCCCCGGCAATGGAAGGGGCAGCACCAGCAGCAACTGTGGCACCATAGGGACTTGGATATGCTGAATAAGTAGCAGCTGTTGAGGCAGGGGCTGGTGCACCTTGTATCGCAGCGACTGTAGTAGCTATCTGTACTTGTTGAGGATCTACAAACAAAACATTTCACTTGTTCGTTACTGGGTCGTCTCTTAACAGCCACATGTAATATTTCAGAAAAGCCATTGTTTTTAAAGCAGTGTAATTCATCACAGTTAACTGACAAATGTCTTAAACGGTTTAGAGATAGTGGAAGGAATTAATGGATTTAATCTAGCTTAATCAAAATCCCTACAGTTAAAAAGGATGCATATAGTCAAAAAATTATGTATACGTTGTTAGTAACAATCATGTATTTCATGAATACCATTACTAAAATATCGCAATGAGTGAGTATTTTCTAAATCTAACTCATGTCGTATTGAAGAAATGGACAATAAAAAAATACCAACTGTTATAATCCTGGTATGGCCTTCCTGCTATTGTTCCAGCACTCTGCGGTAATGCCACACTTGGCGAAGCATATGTAGTTCCTGTGTAGCCGTAACTACTAGGGGCTGGTTGTCCTAGAGCGGGTGGTATTGATTGTCCATTGGCAGCACCCGTCGGCTGTTGTGTCGGTGGGGCACCAGGGTACTGATACACAGGAGCACCTGGTGTCGGTTGTTGAAATGCTTGAGCACTGGTAAAAGTCTGTGAAGTAGGTTGACTCAAAAACTGTGCTGATGCTGGTGCAACACCTGGTTGTGGTGGGGGAGCCACTGACCCTGGAGGCCAACCACCTACAATGTATGATATCTTTATACAATAATGTGACATGGTTACTTGATTAAAACCTAAGTGTAACTATCAATGCTCATAAGGTAAAAGCTGATATTACTGACCTCTGCCATATTGCGACAATGAATAACTACAACTCTTCACCCGAACTGGTTCAATGATAATGCTCTATGAAATGTCAAGATATTAAACAAATACTTGATGCATACCTATTTGATATTATAAAACTGAAACAATTCTAAGGATGTCATCAATAGAAATGATATTGATACATTATTGATGCATTACTGATATAAATGACTTGACTGACACCAACACAGATTTTGAAAGATCCGTACAATTGAAACAAATCTTGTTTGTTCACCGAGTGGTATTTATTGGAAATATATGCAAACTGTATTGTTCATTTGTTGGCAATGACTTTTAGTGCAGATTATTGTGCACTTTCATCATAAAAGTTGCCTATAGAAACAAAACAGCGGTACCCAATGCATTCAAGAGCTCAAAAGTGATATTTTGGGAGTTGCTTGGGTTGTTAAAACAGTGTTCGTGCAGCATCACTTGGGTTATATTTTAGGTTTTTTATTATATTTTAAAAACAGTGTAAGCGAAGGATCACTCGAATAAAGACCAGTGGAAATCTTACTTTTCTATTCCTATAAACAAACATCTATCAATTGTAAATGTATTTGACTTTATATATTGTCATCAATGACACGCTTTCACCATTCCATCCACCACATTTTAAATTAGCTGAAAATCAAATGTAAGTATGTTTCATCAAGTAGCATACCTGCACTGAGCGGAGGGGGGTGTTGGGGCCAGCCATGTGGAGCAGTGGCAGGTACTTCACTTTGGTACTGGGGCTGAAGCTGTACAGGACTCTGTGAAAAGGGGGCTGGCACCCCTATCTGTAGGGGTGGAGGTGACTGGTGCATTTGTGGGTTCCAACCCTCCGGTGCAGACCACTGAGGTTCCGGACCTGGTACCGGGCCTGGAGCGTGCTGCGGTGGCTGCATGTCTAGATGAGGTGGTACACCACCAGGGTGGGACAAATGCTCCTCATGGTTTGGTCCTTGTCCACCACCTGGCGTCCGTGGAGTTGCTCTCTTACACTCAACCTACATAACATGAATCAAGACTCTTATAAACAATGGAATATAAATAAGTACACGAAATACAACTAACCAAATCTATCACTTATTACATAAATTTCTAAGTAATAAAGATATTAATTTATACTTAATACAATTATTGGCTGAAAAGCTAGGAGCTTATCAAATAAATATAACTAAAATCTAACGTATTAACACAGAAAACTTAACAGTATCATAAACCATCTAACTGAATGTTTCATACCGAACATTTGAAGCGAAAGTTAGTAACATATTTAACATAATACAACTATCAAACAGTACGTACCATAAAGTAAGACAAAACGATAGAAACAAATCATCCGTAATGTAAAATATATAGCCTGATATTGCTATTAATTCACAATGAATAAAGTGTGATGAATTCATACAAAATATAGATCTACACGGTAATACAAAAGTTACCATCAGAAACGAGATGATCAAAGCAAGTCACATGGTATTGATGGTAGAACAAATCTGAGTAAGTTGACTTGACATACTGACTGTTATGTACCCAGTTTTTTCACAGATAAATAAATTTTATAAATAATATTTCAACTAAAGAACAACTTTCTAAGCAAAGTCAGATCAATTGTTGTAAACTGGTCGTATAATAAGCCCTTTTGGCCTTTACTTTGAACCAGGTTGTAGAGTGTGTTTTTCAAGATATCTTTTGAATGGTCAAACTATCTTTTCAAAGGTCAAGCTATCTTTTCAATGGTCAAACTCAAGTCAACATCAGAAAACCAATGGAACATCTCATTTTACTTCAAGTGTAGGAAAGCGAAAAAATCAAGGTTGGTAATTAAGAATAATGAGCAAATGAGGACATGAGCTGGAGGGATATGAGACACGTAAGATATTATAACACTGATGAATATGGCTTATCTGCGAGTATATAAGTTCAAAACATATAAAGCTATACTACTAACATAAATGAAAATGGTGTAAGCCGTTTTTCCATCACTATAAATAACACAGCACGGAGAAAAGATTTTGTTCAATTTGACATTTTTCAATACATTGTAATGAAGATCACATTATCACAACATTGAGTAACTATCAGTAAGACATTTCAGGACAAGCAAATATCTTTCAATCCAACAAATCAGAAATTAATTCCTGATAAAAAATTGAAATTAAAAAAAAAATCGTACATTCAGTCCCCTTGACCAATAAATAATGGTTTCTTTATCAAGCAGGGCAAATCTGGTATTTGAGCAGAATGAACTTATCCCCAGTAACATTTTTTCAATATAATAATATTCTGAAACATATATAACAGGACACAGAATGCCTTTATGGACACATTTGCTCTTGAACTACTTACACAACAAATACTTTCAATAAATAGATATGCCCATGAAATCAAATTAGATCATCAAAAAAATCACACTTAATTATCTTAGCTAAATCTATCTATTGGTATCAATAGGTTAATAGTAAGAACAAAACTAAAATCAATGTTCCTAATAATTTATGTAGCCATATAATGTACATAAATAATCACTTAACTATGAATAGTTTGAAGCAATACATTAAGATAAAATGTAACTGAACTGACTAACTTGATAATGTATATAAAATGATGGATATATTTTGTCACTGAGGCAATCGTATGCATTTTTCGTACAACTACAATCTTTATTCAAACACATATCAAAACTGTAAGTACTTCTACCATGACATTAAATTTGATCAATTAACACTGATAATCAATACATTAATTAATTAACAAATTACCCGTATCATTAATATACGAGGGGTGTTCATGAAATTCATAAAATTTTGTTTCAATAGATAGTTCCCACAATTACAATATTTACTTCCCTTATTCTGAACAGTCAGCCATATTGACAGGCAAATTTCCTTTAAGTTTATAGAGAATATAATGTTAACGATGATATATAAAAAATTCACAATGCTCGTGCGAGGAGATGGCTCAGACAGTTGAAGAAAAAGTGGCTGCCACATGCAAATTCTCTAGGTATTTTCTCAATTATCACAGACTGAATATTAAGAACAAGGGAAGTAATTATTGTAGATGTGTGAACTATCTATACTGTTAACTATTTGTAGACTTCAATGAAATTTAACTGGAACTATATTATACTTTTTATCTTTGAAACTTTAGCACCATTTCTTTAACATTGTCAGTGACCTTTGTCTCCAAGGTTATGTACCTTTGTATTAACAAGGCATAAACATTTTCTCTATAAATAAACAAAAAATAACCCTGAGTAATGCAAGAGTCGGCAACAATAACATAAAACATTCAACAGGCACTTTTATATTAATGGCCTGAAGATTCCCAGTTAGGTTACTCAGCTCTGTAATTATACAGAGCCTACGCAAAACTCAACATTTGATGCAACATCCAATAGGACAACCAAAGGCGGCATTAAATAATGCTTCACTGTGAAAGTTATAAGAGATGTAATAGAAAGGAGATCAAATATTTGTCACAGCAACTAAATAAACCACTGGCAGTAATGTTAAACAGTAGAATGACATTTGTATTGATGAAATTCATACTAACACAATACATTGTTCCATCAAATTTGTATGTATTTTAAATGAAACCCCAATACTTTATCTGGTCTCAAACATGATAGAATTTCAGCACATTTAGATAATAATTCTTCTTATTACCAGCAAATTTCCATGTTAGTTATTTCCAACAAAAATATGAGCTTCATGAACGCCCCATGTAGGTTCTTAAAAATAAATGATCTAAAATAGCACTTGATGCTGACATCAGGTAATTAAATGAGCTAAAAAAAGCTGGCATACATATTTGCCGTATTTTTCAGAACAAGAACACAAGTCAATAAACTTAGCATAAAAAATTACTAAATGTAAATAAACAATTCATGTTTGTCATCACAGCAAATCTTAACCCTGTAAAATAGCATGCAGAAAGTTAAATTGAAACTTAACTCTTCAGGAAATTAGAACACAACAAATATATGAGTATAATTATGTCTAGATCCTTGTTTAGAAGTAGATATCTTAAATATGACGTTAGGAGTTGAAAAATATCAAAACCAAAACATCCAATCAGAACACAACCACTTTAATAGAGAATTGGCAACCTCCATGGATATAACTATTGTTACAGAGATAGTAGGCAATGTCATTCAAATAGACAGAAATATTGTTATCATGCACAAACAAAATCCTATAAATTTATAAGCATAATTAGTGATAAATATCTATAATAGACTAACAGCCGTGATGCTATGATTTATTACTACTGTAATTATGAATATCGCATACCGTATGTGATTCCGTAAGCCATAACATGATAATTATGCACTATTGATACAGACAATCTTGACAGGACATGTTTAGGCTTCAGACACTGACAAAGGAAGTGCTTGGAAGAACAATCTTGGGTTCAAAGGTTAACAATTGGAAACGATAGGTGTGAACATCAGTATTTTTACAGTGAAATGCTTCACAGGACAAGGCTGGGAATAAGACCCAAGCAGTAAACAAATTGACAAAATAGGAAGGACATTCAAAACTAACAGTAAAGTGTTAAGCAAAAGAGAGGAGGACTAAGACACTGGGATTGTTTTTATAACATTAAGACATAGGAAACTAACATCTCAGGGGCTTCACAAAACCTGGCAGCTTGGGACACAGATATTGGCAGAGGAAAGCTCAATATACCAAATGTAGAAGTAAAATTTTGCAGATATAGAATAGCCACCTAAGACAAAGACCCAAAGGTCTTGATAGTGAGACACAAAGACTAAGTGTAATATAATGGCTCCATATAATATGTGACAACTAAGTAAGTAAACAAGACAAAAGCAGGTCTGGAATGGACAACTAGGAGTAGGGAAAAAGACATGTAAGCCAGAACAGATTGAATACAATGCTATTAATCATGTCCTAGTTGCAGCATAACTGCATTACTATCAGACTTTCACGTACACGAAATATACAGAAAAAGCAGGATCTCAGTGTGACAACCACAAGTACTTAACTAAGCTGTCAAGAATGGATTGCTCTAACACACAAGGCAATCTGTTTGGCAATACAAAAAGTTTCTTTATATATACTAGGCTATATCTGTTACAAGCCACACCTTTTTATAAAATATTACAATCAAACCTTCTACTATCGAACGTCTTCCATGAGCGATCATTTCGAGATATTGCTAAACACACAGGACACAATGTGATCTTTCTAAATTATATGCATTGTGCAAATTGATCAAAATTTCAGTAAATCATTGTCTTATTGGTTCAAATAATCATCTTCTTCTTTACAGGTACCAAAATATACACAAAGATTATATAAAGAACGGTAATTAATATTTACTGAATCATCATGGCAACCATACCTTATATTATAAAGGATAAATATTATAATGGATACAAAAACAGGGTGTCCTGTAATATTTAGAATGAAGACTAACAACTACATATTTACTTACCTTTTATTCATTTCACTCTAATGTTGTTGTTGTTGTGACTTGTAAGACTTAAGAAATCATTTGTTTACTTTGACATATCTTACAGATTAATCAATTCTCCAACATACAAGAACACATGAAGACTAAGACTACACAAAACAGCTTACACATGTTCATGTTTTCCATAAAATTTCAAATATCCAAAATCAATTATTGTAGACCTGTACAAAGTAGGTAAAGTTCTAATTAATAATCAACACCAAATGTGTAATGACACAATTAGATGTCAACAGAACTGAAATAATAGTGGGTGTTTGAGTTTGAATAAATGTTTCTGCCGGAATAAGTAACTTAAGGTAACATACCACAATGAGGTGACTGTAGTAGCCACTTATTCCCTTAGAAATAATTTATTCTCACCTACTTAGAACTTGTCACATATTTTTAGAAAATATGTACCACTGCGCATGCATAGCTGACTTAATTGTGAAATCAAATCTTCATGTCTTTGCATTTGGACTGTAGGTCTTAACTTATAAGACACTGAAACAATTGAAGCCACCTTACTGACTAAAATAAATGGCAAACACTGGTACATGTTGATAACAGCCAATCTGTATTCCAGAATGCAAAAAGTTCAAGCTCAGAATAACTTATGTCTAATATTTCAACAAATGATTTCTTAAGTTTAATAAACGTAAACCAACTATTGTCTAAACTTGTACCAATACAAAAACATATGAAGATTGTGGAACCAGTCCTTGCTGTAACAAATGTTAGGTAAGAAATAACCTTTTTGCCATTGAAGTTTACAAAATGGTCCCTGCAAAGTTGATTGACAGCATCGTCTGTTTCGAATGTCAGGAATCCAAATCCTACAGTAGTGTACAAGACATAAGTAATACATATGCTAAAAATAGCCAATATGCCACAAATGTGACATGTGCTAAAAATAGCCAATATGCCACAAATGTGACATGTGCTAAAAAATAGCAAACAACCCACAAATGGGACATGTGCTAAAAATAGCCAATATGCCACAAATGGGACATGTGCTAAAAATAGCCAACTACCAAAAATGTGACATATGCTAAAAATAACCAATATGCCACAAATGTGACATGTGCTAAGAATAGCAAACATGCCACAAAAGTGACATGTGCTAAAAATAGCCAACATACATATTACAATTGTAACATGTGCTAACATAGCCAACATGCCGCAAATGTGACATGTGAAAAAACTGGCCAACATACCATAGTTGAAACATTGACAGAAACTGCTGTGGATTTGGGTATATGACTGAAAACAAGTAGCCAAAATAACCACTGTGCACTTATCAGTTAAAGATCATTGACTCTATATAAATACATAAAATTCAATCACTAAATTCCAACAGAAACTGAGCAGAATACCAGACAATTATTATTGTGGTACGTACTCAAGCAGCCTTATAAGCGACACATTTTCAAAAGCTTTCCTTGTCAATTTTTACCAAAATGTGTCTAACAGCAATTTCACAGCAAAACTCTGCAATGAACAATTACTTGCTCACACTAACATTTTTCTGAAAGCTTCCCAGCAATATAATACCACTGAGTTTAATACGCGTAACTCATACATCGGTTTACAGCACAATTCAGCATAAAAACAGCAGCATACAAAAGAACAAGAAACATTTGACAGTTAATGTAACTCTAAATTATTTGGAATACATATATTTTCATTAAACAAAACCAAATAAGTACTAGCTCAGTCAACTCGACAGACAGACTAAATTAAAACATGAACAAGAGATGTTTATAAAACATTATGCCCCTGTGACCTTGACCTTTGACCCAGTGATCCCAAAATAAATAGGGTTCCTCTGCTACCCGAAATGAATGTGTGGACCAAGTTTGAGGATAATAGGTCAAGGGTTCTTGAGTTATTGATTGGAAATGAATAGGTTACAGACCGACAGACATACCGACCGACTGACATGTGCAAACCAATATGCCCTCTCTTCTTCGAAGGGGGGCATAAAAATAGATTTCTGGTCAAAGTTACTGATCTTCATTGTATGGAATTTAAACCTAGACAAGGTAAAATGAAGTTTGCTGGAGTCATTGCAGACCTAGGAAGCTTTCATACTTAATGGTATATTTCAGTACCTACAAAGTAAAGCTAAATCTTAAATGTGATGGTTAATAAACATTATCATACACAGTAAATATCAGAAACATAAAACATAAACAATAATATGAAGGCATTTAAGTACTTATGAATACATATTTTTAAATAAAATATGGACTATTGTGATCGAATAGTACGCAAACATATCAAATGTAGAACAGTTATAGCATTTTACCATGAGACCTCAGAAATACATACTTGATGACATGAGAACAGCACATAGTTCATGCTTGAAAATGTGATCAATATTTGCAATATATATTACCCATTTCTACAACATGCATACTTAACAGAAACTTCAGTTTATGTTATTGTTCAAAGTGTCTTATTACATAGTACATGTATAAGGGTTAAGACTGTCTTGGATCTGTTATTTTTTTATAGTGATCAGAGGTCAATAAGAAGAGCAACAAATTGCCCCCCCTCTCTGTCATACCTCCATACATGTATGAATTCACACGCCAAGCAACATTTATAATAAACATTTCAAATACATAGAACAACAGCTGAAATAAAGGAATATTCTCCCACTACCCAGATAGAAATAATCAGCCAACAGCATTAGTAACTTGAAAGTTTTGTACATTTTATAATCAGAGAGCAAATACTATTAAGACTTGACATTTTATTAATGACTTAACACTTTACTTCGGTCATTTGCGTTACTCTTGAAAGATAGTTTAGTCCTAATAACTGTTATCATTATATAAGATAAAATTGTTATAATCAAGGTCTATAAATCATGGCTACCACAGAAATTAGGAAAACACTGCAACATAAGTCAACAGTTGATACTCCCTGATGCCAATATATATTTAAGCCACAATCAAGAAACAACGGTTAGTATTCAAAAAGCTATATTCAGCCAATATAAGAGCTATATTTATCATGTAGTAAGAAAAGACTTATTTAACATAATATAAGCCAAGCTTTAACATAAAACTACTACTAGATAATTCAGTACAATAACGCTAATTTCCAGTTAATTCAGAGCTTACTTCTAATTCAGTAACACACAGCATCCACAACATTAAATCAGTCACTAGACTGGATTGCAAATAGTTCCATAAACCAAGAAGCTAAGATAGGGTAAAAGTCAATTCAAAATAAATTGCACTAAGCCATAGTCAACTTCAACACAACTCTTATTCCAACACAAGCAGTTATGTTCAAACACTTATCTATAAACTATAAAGTAGATTCCATTGCAGTAAATAATATGTTATTGTAGACTGAGAGAATGGATCAAATTCCTTTGGCCAGATTGGTCAGTTTTCCACAAATAATATCTGAATACATAATAATGAGAAATACCAGTAATAAGGTATGAATCTTACAGAGCCAACAGTTACATGGCTAGGTTTTTGACATATAATATAATATCATAAAGGTATATGCCATTATATACCAATCTTTTTCCCGCAGCAATACAACAAGGAATATATCATGTGTGTATGGTCTATTTAAGTACAGTTTTTCGGACCTAGCCAGGCACTTAGCACCTGTGATATAAGCTAAAGTTTACTATTTTAACTACTGAAGGTTAAAGATATAACTGCATGGAAAAGTGAAATGAAGCATTAGGGAATGTTTAAGACGAATAAATATCATAATAACTGACACAATATCAGTATAAATCGAGTTAAATAAATACAGTTTAATGCACTACAAATGCTTAGAACAAATATATCACAAGTGCATGAAATGAATGAAGTCCAATAAACATTAAGGGATCCAATTGATCGATCATCAATATTGGAGGTATCTGTCCCATGCAAAATAGAAGCTCTACCTTTATATTCTCTTTTCTAATTCATAATTTTACTGAATAATCCATGCTCAACTAAATCTAACATTCACCATATGCTCCAAAGCATTTCAATTTGGACCTGACTGACAAGATAGTGTATGCTTAAACACATAAAATATACTGTTGAAACATAGAACATTGTATGGTATGATTTATAACTCATCTTGAAAAATCAAAACTAATTCTGAAATGCTTTAAGTGGCCTGTTAGGATGATATGGCAAAGACAGTCTCCTGAGTATTGAGATAAGCAATCCTAATATACAAAGTGCAGGGAGAAAATTATTGAAATTCTGTTGCATGAATAATTAGAAACACAATTGTTATAAATTTATTTAAACAATGAAGCTAAATTTGTAAGTAGACAAAATCAGAAATTGAAGTAGGTTGTTATTACTACAGAATACAAATCAAAGTCAAATGAATAACATATGTCTTACCTATATACATGTCTATTTCATGTGTAAGCAGAGTGTAGTAATGTGGTGGAAACATGACCCCGACAGATTCGTGGTGCAGACCATGATTAAAGCATGTCACAGAACAGTTGTCAACCAAATACTTGAGAGCAGGTAAAACAGGAAATTAGAAATTATCTACTATTTTAAGTATTAGGAAGAACATGTTCTAGACACTGGACAGTGGGGTTCGCTTGTTTGTCTGTTTGCACCATGAATCAAGTGGGCCTATGAATGATGATGTGTAAGGGTTAGAAATGTTTATCTACTACAAACTCCTTAACATACCAATACCTCATGCAATTACAGACATATACAAATAATAGAATATAATTTGCAAAAACGAGTATTGAAGCCTAATTACCACTAATTATTCTATCACGTTATAAGTACACACAACAAGAATATACATTTATGATTCGCATTACACAGATATAAAAACACTAGACCTAATATGAGTTATTCCAGAAACACTTGATACAGAAATAAAAGAGGGATAATGAGGTATGACAAATCACTTACATATTGAATATGACTATCTTATTAAGACTATCTAGTTCTTTACTGACAGCAATAAAGAAAACCATTTGATCACAACTGTAGCTCAGTTGTGTAAAAAAATATGTACCATAGTCAAGATATATGAAACCAACCCCTGTTTCTCAGAGTCAGATGCAGACTGTATGTAATATCTGAGTAACTTCCTATAATATACACAAGCCCCAACAATTAATTAACATATACATCAACTAAAATTCAAATAAGCTAATGCAATTTATTCCCACAACAGCTTTTCACATTAATTAACTACTCTATCATCTTAGCTGGAAATACAAATAAGCATCTGATGTAACTTAAAGGTATTAAAACACAATACCACTTCAATAATACATCTAAAGAAAGTTATCACAACAAGAAAAGCTCAGATGCAGAGGTATGTGCAAGCTGGCCAAAAATTGTACAACAGATTAGTAAAAATTGACCAGGGGAACCAAGCAAATCTAGCCTCTACTTGTGCTAAACTTGAGACAAGTTCAAACAGGCTTAAAGCCTCAATTCTGGGCCTGTCTAGATAAAGTAATATGGATAAACCTAGAAGATTTATTAAGTCCACAGAAATAGTTTGTAGTAAATTCAGGTAAAATGTGAAAAGAAATAATTCTTCAAATTAGTCATATCTAATTTAGTAAAATATTTTGCCAAATAGTTAGTGCAATCAAAAGGGTTTAGAGCAAAACTTTTGTAACTCAAGTTCAGAGAAGTCTAGGGTGTCAATATTAGCGGGTGAAATTACTCAGTCACGTAAGCATCATCACCAGGTACTTTTCTTATATGAATGATCATTATGAAGGGGATTAACCTGCAGACTCCCGCCAAATTTTGTCCATTTTCCAGCTACTTCAAGAATTAGTGACAACCCTGGGCCCGTATTACGAAAGCATCTTAGGTGAATCTAAAAATATTTTCACTTAATTTTAAAAATTCAAATGAATGTTATACCAAAGCGACATTAAAACTGTTAGGCTTTTTAATGGTAATGCCAGCAACATATTAATACTATTCATTTATCACTCTTGATTTGACCATATAAAAGCCTGTATGTTTAATAAACCAGGTAAGGAAAATGTTATTTTAAGGCTTAGGATAAGATTTTACTTTAAGATATTTCTGTGATATTGCCCCTAGAAGAGACTGTTACGTTAGTTTTGCTTTAAAGCGGATTTTTTCTCTTTTCTCAGGTGGCTATATGGTGGTTTCAAGCCACCAAAATTGCATATTTTCATTTAACAAAGGACCTTTTGTTAATTCAATATCAATATGTTTCTAAACTGAAAGAAGCTGATTTAGGGGTTTTTGACAAGCGTTTCTGATTTATAATTATTTTCAGTTTAAATAAATAGGTAATAATCTCCCTTGAATATCTCTATTAAATTTTGATATTATCTCTACAACAACAACAATGTGAAAAGCATGCAACACAGGGATCCATATCCTAGTATACCATATCTCAACAGTAAACATTAACATTACAATATTATAGGGTAATGTAAAATCTATATAAATACTAAAAACAATATTTTTGCAATTACCATCGGCTTAATAGACTAGACGATACGGGGAACATGACTTACAATACTGTGGTTTCCAATATTGAAAATGCAGCAAAACCTTTCTTAATGCTAATTAACACTGTAAATTGTAAAATTTTGATTTCTATTTGTATAGTAAGACAACAAAAATTAATCCTAAGACTTTTTAATTCAACATTCCTGCAGTTAATGTTGATATGGCTGAAAGGTGACATTAATAAGTGAACTCAACATCTAGATCAGTCTTGTATATATGGTATGATGAGTGAAACTAGATACAAGTTGAGGGGTCAGCACAATACTAATTAAGTTCTAATACTTCTTAGTGAAACATACATTCCCGATGCAGTATTGCACAACTCCCGAGGAGTGCTTCACAGTACATCAGTGCTAGATACATGGGATTGTGGTCAGATAGGTAACAGCTACAACATCAAACTTTAACCTTAACATTAATTAGTATAGCTCACTACACATAACCACAATTTAACCAACACAAAACAATACAATAAATATCTTGGCAAAAGATAGAATACCTAGTTAAAAGTATTCATAAAAGTTTGACTAAAATGATCTGGCTATGTCTTACACAATATGCTGATATTATATCCTCCTCTCATGTCATTGTATGTATCTCATATTTACATTTGTATACATAATATGCCTAATGTCAACCTGATCTACTTTGTGATGAACATTTTACCATTTTCAACAATTATCAATTTAATGAATATTTTTCTGAAATCTTGGTATCACATTAGGATGTAATAAATCCACGCAGAGATCACAATATGCACACGATTTTGATTTACAAAATCTCAAAGTAAAATGCTACAAATACTATAAAACATTATAACTTAACATTACAGTTTATATTATTTAAACCTAAGTTTTACACATAAAGTAACAATTGTTCAACATTTTAAACATTTCAATGATTAAAGTTGTCATATCACTAACACCAGCACATGCAGTCTATTTCCTTATCACTATTATGATAAAAAAACAACACAGAACTAAGTATGTCATAATCTATCTTGATTCAATGGAAAATGGCACAGATTACATAATTTAAGTATTTTTATCTATTTATTTTACTGTAAACCAAGGACATCATTTATATAAGCCAGTAATGTCATGTGAATCTGGTCTCTATCTTCACATGACTTGAACACCTAAGTCTAATCAACAAGGCAATATTTGTTGCCTTATTTCAATATTGATAAATTACTACCAGAAAATTCCCAGCATAACAAGGACATTCAGACATGATATCAGTAAGATAGCAAGGCATAACTGAAGACATACTATTGCAAATCTAAGAATTGCACCACACAAAGTGTCAAAGTTCACAACAGACAAAAACATTAATCTATATAAAAGTAAAACTAAGTTTTAAACCCCTGACATAAACTAAAACATGGCTTAAAACATGCTACCATAAAAAACTATGACCCATTTTTTTGGTCCAAATATAGATACCGTAAGATAGATTCTCAAATACAATATTCCATTCTAAACAATTCAAAAGGTTGCTATGTAACTTAAAAGCGCATTGAATGACATAAAAAACTACATGTATAAGTGATATAAAGATGTGATGGTGTTAGCTCTGAAACAAGTTATACATAATAACAAACATTTTATCATAAAGCAAATAAAATGACAGTGTATTCATTTTTACCGGATTAATAATGTAACACCACACAGAACCACAAAGATAATATATCGGTCAAACACCAAGGAATTGACTAAATGCAAACTCCAACATTGAGTTCCCACAACTGGAAACTAAAACTCCTAGAAATAATCACATAAATAAGTAAACCTAGACATGCTACTTAAGCGAGGTAAGCCTCCATATATACTCTTATGAATACAATTCAGATAATATCCACAGTCATCTTGCATTCTTAGATTACAAGTAATTTTACACATTGCCAATATCAAACTTCTGTAAATGGCAATTGACTACTCGTCTACTACTACTATAAAAAGAAATTAATCTGATGTTTTGGGTGCTATATTTAATCAATACTGCATTAAATACACATGTACATGTAGTACATCCTGCAATCCCATTTAAAGTGTGGAATGCAAACCACTCCCAATTTCAGTACAGTTTAGATAGTAGAAATGCATTTAGTCATCAATGTTAGATTTCGTTTTGAAAAGAAAAATTCAATCAAAGCTTGTTACCAATTATCTTTGTTATCTATGTGGTGTTACAAGATATATTTTACAGATTGGTATCAAAGTTTACCTCGAGATCTTTGTTTCTGTGCATCATACATAACTGTCACATCAAGAACCTACAATAGAAACGTCCGCTTCCTTGTAGTTGACAATTGTAAAATAGTCTAGGTCTTGGAAAACAGAAAATCAGACACTCAAAAACAAAGGAAACAGTTTTTAAATTAGCTGTCCCCTTTTTTAATCCAGGACAGTGATTATGCCACTGATCAGTTCATAGATGAGAAATTACAAAATAAGCTGAACAAACATCTAAAATGACCATTTTAAAATAATAAATGATAAGCATAGTATTAAGTTTTTTATTGAACCGTGGGTTCAAAAATAATAATTATACAAGTTATAATATGGAAATACAAATAAATCTCTCAATGTGAGAGAATCACTTATAAAATGAAAATCTAAGACGATTTTTTAGACACTCAATCAAAATCTGTACTTCGTCATCAGCTTCTAACACATTGTACATACCTTCCCATACTGACTGAAAAAATTTCTAATAGCTTCTTCATCAACACCATTTGGCAACCCTCCAAGAAATATCTTTCTGTCCCCTTGCATACCACCTCCACGTGGGCCCTAGTATAGACATTTGTACATAAATAACATAAATCACAAGGATGCCACTTTATCCCTTCAAAATGATAGGTAGCATAAGAAATAGTCTGTGCACAAATCTATATATGAAGAGAAAATTAATGACAGAACAGAATACACAAAAACAAAGGTAGAATTATAATATTCACCTACATTGTACATACAAATGAGACACTCCTCAAGTACTTAACTTTCAATATATTTGCAGCCCTATATTGAACAGCATATCTTCTACAGTAAATACAGTAATACTGTGATAAACAGTAGGGAGCAGTACTACAGGGAATATGGCATAAACAGCAGAGGTTTAATCTCAGAGGTTGAAGGTTCAAACCTGGCAAAGGTCATGCCCACAGGTCCTAGTAAAATATCAGTACAGGTTTTTCAAGGAGGAAACAAGAGGGCCATGATGGCCCTATATCGCTCACCCAAGTACACTGCCATGTTTATTGACGGAACTTAATAATTTATGCAATCTTGTAAAAGGACCACTAGACAATGCTACATGCCAAATATCAATGCTCTAGGCCTTATGGTTTGGGACAAGAAGATTTTCAAAGTTAACACTTTTAAAATCCATTTTTAGCTCCTGTGACCTACTTATGCAGCAGACCAGAACGATTTATGCAACTTTCAAAGGGGTCCACCTAAGGATCATTCCTGTGAAGTTTAGACAAAATCCATTCAGTAGTATAGGAGGAGATGCTGTCTAAAGAAATGTTGACGCACGACACACGATTCATGACGCATGACATCCAAGGATCCTAAAAGCCCACCATAAAAATCAAATTATAACAATACTATCATCACCATCAAGCTTCTATAAATACCATGCACTAAATAAATTTTGACATATTAATTCCTTATCAGTTATATCAATGTCCAACTATTGTAATGAGATAAAATATATTCATACTCTGCTCATTTTATGTCCACCATCTCCCGGACCACCACCAGCCCCTCTTTCACCACCTCCGCCTCCTCCACCACCACCACCACCACCACGTCCTCCAGCTCCTTTTGGATTACATGCCTTTGGGTCCACCTAAACAAACAGAAATAATTTTTTTACAAAATTTCAAACCGAGTTGGTGGTGAATTTTTACACAATCAATTATACAGTAAATGTAGTCAACAAGATCAGATTTTAGGGAGAAGTCACTTTTCCAGTCAGCTGAGATCGGGAGAAGTGGGAAAAAATTAGGGAGAAGTGAATGCGGCGAGTTTACATCAATAGTTGTCATTGATTCGACAAAATGCATATCAACCAAATCAATATATCCGATGAGAATATCAACGATATATAAAGTATTGTTTACTAAAATGCCATAAATTTACATGCTTGCAGTTCAAAACTTCATATATTTTCACTTCTAGTTATGCCTGTAACATGTATTAATTACTTTGACCATCTTGTTTCCTCACTATTATGATGCACGTGTTTTGTTGCAAATGAAAGTAAAAAAAATATAAAGAATCTTCAGTTAGTTATTTTCATTGATAGGTACGGCGATATTTTAGACATAGCACCATCTTTCATTTATTATTGGTGAATGTTTGTTGTTTTCTGGCAAGTAACTATTATTCAAGTATCGATTTTATAAAATATGTATCAATATTCGATAGACTGAAAAATATCAATGATACATCAATATCGTTGCTATCGATGACAGCTCTATTTGACAATTAAGAAATATATAAAATTAAATGATTAAGTGCATAGCTTCTTGTCAGTTGTTGTTTGACACGTCACAGCGAATGACTTTCAAAACTTGTCAGACATTCAATTTGCAAAATGGACAAACGGTCGACAACTTCTTCGCCCAAGTCGCCTAGAGATCTATTCCCTGTGAATGAGAATCTCTTTTCAAACCATATCTTCATGTTTATATACTATGTACAAGATGAAGAAGACACTTTTAAGTCCAATATCATAAACATAGATGACAAGCACAAAAGTAAGGAAAAAGGACAGGTTGAGAATACAATTGTAACAAGCATTTGTGTAATAAAATCAGACTAAGATACAATTTGACTAAAAGTACCATTTTTTTGAGAAACAAATATGTCACTGAACATTCCAGTATTGTTCACTTTGCAGGTGTTTCAGTTGACCCTGGAGTTGACCTGTTTACTCCTGGAATTTCCAAAATGCCACACTTGGCTATACAATTGGTAAAATCCAGTTTAATATTATCAAGATGACCCTTGAGATTCAGCACCTAGTAAAACCCCAGACTTTGGATTCCTTTCTCATAAACACAGTAAGATGCTGGCATCAATTGAATTAACTGTCAGCGATAGTTACCTGTCTACCATCCACAATATGAGCTGGTACCGTCAACACAGTATCCACACAATCTGTATCGCTATAAGTAACAAATCCAAACCCTCGTGACTTGCCAGTATCTGGGTTCTTCATCACAACACAATCAATTACTTCACCATACTGACTGAAGTACTCCAATAAACTCTCTGTAATTAAAGTAATTTTTAATACAATTAAATCATCATCTTCATTTAATACAAATGAAACTATTTTCGTTATATATCAATTGATGAAACCAGCACAAAACTATTCACAATGCTTTATATTCAAATCAAACCCCAGTTTAATACAGAGGGAGTAGAAGATATATGGCAAACATGGATGATCATTCTTATAGTACACAAATACCTATTGTTAAGATAGTTTAACATTAAATTAGCAAATATGTAGAAGACTAAAGTAAGGATGAAGTTGTAACAGGGAACACACATTCACAAGACAATGCCTCCTCCCACACAAATATCAGGGAAACATCAGCATACAACGCATTAGGAGTTAAGGAGACCTGAGTAAGGGCAAACATCCACGGAAATGGAACAATAAAGATTTGTCTGACAGATAATCAAAAACAACTAATAAGCATAAGAGGAGATAAAAAGGAGGAAGGGCATCCAGTACAGGGAAAGTTAATAATAGAGCAAGTTGTCCAAGGAGTTGAAGAACAGAAAAGGAGGAATGAATACAAATATTATCGAGCAGACCTGGGAAAGGGAAACTTCCCTTATATCTAAAAACATGAAGGGAAATAATTACACAACCATTGAACTGTCAGTAAAAAAACAGGGGTTTAAACCTACCACATTTAACCACAACATGGTCATTAATTTCCAACATACACATAAATTGATTAAGTGGGCAGTAACCAAATGAAGTGTTAAACAATATAAATATATATGTAAATTATAATTTAATCCAATAATATATATATCTCCAGAAAGGAAAATATGACCTGTGATCTCACTACAAATGCTGACCTATAACTATAAGCACAAGACCACTGCAACATATGTGGATGCCTAATAATGTGGATTAAGATTGAGGAACTATACACTATTACCTTTTGAAGTATCCCAGCTCAGACCACCAACAAAAAGCTTACTGCAATAAAGTAAAAAAACAAAATTTACAATCAAATTACAGTTGATAGCTTGATAGTATTGATTTTTTTAAAAATGAAGCGAGATGATAATCAAACTATTTAATAGAACATCATGCAGTGTTAGGCAAGTTTTAATACCTAACTCAGTGTGTATACATCTATAAACTGTCAGACCGAGTTTCTCAATCTAATTTCTAATAAGTCACTAGATTTTTGTGGACAGGCAAGTTGCAAGCAGGTAATATTTTAGTAAATACGTGACTACGCTCCTTCTACAATGATATGGTGGGATTTTTTGTTCAATTTTGGCATCTTTTCTGCATGTTTTTTTGTACATTGTAATTGCTCTTTGCAACCATATGAATACACATGTAACATTTATACTAACAACTTGTGAAAAACACCCATACGGATAAGGGTTGTATCTTTTTTTTTCTGTTTTGATGACATATAAACTCCTTTCTCATGGTACCTCAAACAACAGTTTTCTCGTGATATATTTACGTTTGGATCGGTTCCGCATCTCTTGCGTTACCCAAAAGACGCTCTTCTGTATTACACATTTTTTTCTAAAAACGCCCGGATATCAGATAAGTAACTTGCGCTTCTATACGAATTTACGAAACCAGTTGAAACAAGATTTTCTACCTATGTTCTCCATCCCATGGGTCATAAACACTTTCCATGTCTAGTAAACAATGTTTCGTATTTGCTATTGAAAAGATCGTTTGAAAGTTCATGTGACATTGATCACCAAACTGGAAGCCATGTGGTTTTTAAATTTAGAAGCTATGAAAAGGTAATCGAAGTATGGCAAGCGGTTAAGGTGAAAAATTGCAATTTAAGCAAAAGGCAAAATTTATCAATACACAATAAGCATCAACTTCAAGTCCAACATGTGCCTTTGCTTTATGGGTCTATCATTTGAAAAGATTGAATGGATACTATTCAATATATAAAGTAACAGCAGGACAAAAAATTATTTTGAATTTATTGGAATTAATAGGTAGAATGAATATTTAAATTATAAAGCAGCAAAGCAATAATGATTGATGAGAATTGTTTTCTTTCTTTTTTGTCGTTTATGTTTTGCATGCAATAAAAAAAAATGAACGACAGAAATTGTAGCTTTTCGTTGAGTTATTTGTCTTTTTAACACAAGTGTTTCATGGATACAAATTTTTTGGTCAAAAACTAACCAAAAAAGTAGTGAATCGGCAACCGTTAAAAGAGAAGATGGCAGAGTTGCTTGAACCAATACTGAAAGTGATATCTATCACGAATCTGATCTTGTATTGCTACTTTGACGGACAAAATTGGCGGGAGTGAAAATATCAACATCCAGTTTGTAAGGTAGATAGTTTACTGGCTCACAGTGGGCAGAGTTAAGTTTGTTTGAAAGATACCTTAGCGAAAATTTTTGCAGTAATGACCATCTGACCCCCGTCTTCTTGTCGAAGTAATTGTTTGGCACAATGATGCACTAAAAAATTGATTTTTGTTTGCTTCTACTCATGAAAGATTGCTACAGTTTTCCGAACCTTCAGAAGTCTATTCGGCCGATAATAAAGACGCCAGAAGACAGCCGTTAAAATCTAGCGACAAAATCCCACGTTATTCTTATAGGCTTGAGCATGGCTCTGTTACGAAGACGCATGTAAAAGTTGGGGTACAGAGACACGTATGCGGGGCTAGGGTCAAGTTGGTCAGGGTAAATAGTAGGGGTCCAGTTGATTAGGGGTCGAGTTGTCCTGATACCGTTTTCCACTTGTATATCACATAAATTCGAACAAATGAGTGTTCTTCAGATATATTTCTTTACATAGCGATATATTGATCTTGCCATGCGCGTATTTTTATTTACTGTTTGTACTAGTGACAACTAAGT
Organism: Mactromeris polynyma; assembly: GCA_032209605.1. Classification (NCBI taxonomy): domain Eukaryota; kingdom Metazoa; phylum Mollusca; class Bivalvia; order Venerida; family Mactridae; genus Mactromeris; species Mactromeris polynyma. Next base: position 36,374,652 of record JASFXZ010000001.1, on the reverse strand, counting down.
TGTTTCTACTATGATTAGTTGTGCAGATTAATTAATGTGTATTAGTCAAACTCCCATACCCGTAGAGTTTCCAATATAGGACCCCTAGACTCCGGTTCTGCTTTAATAGAATAGAGCCTAAGTCATGCCAAACCTTCGACAATGGCGAAATATTAGACCGGGCCGACACTACACTCCAGTATGCAACGTGGGACTTCCATGATCGAGTCCTTTGTGGGTGTGCATGTCGTCATAAACATTCGTAAAAGTCATAAGCAATTCATAATACACATGATAATTCAACAAATATCACCCACCCAGCTTCATTTCTGTCATAGCCAGGCATTTTTCTTCGAGCTAGTTTTATTTCAGTTATTTAGCTTCCTTCTGCAGCGTCCTCTAGCGTCGGGTTCTGATCCGGTTGGGTATAACGCACGGTTAGTTTCCGGACATTACGAGCTAAGCGGACAACCCGTTACGTGAAAAATCGCGTTTATGAAGAACATATTTTTTCAGAGCTTTTTTCTTGTACAATCTTCTTATCACTGATCTTACCATAATATCTCGTGATCCATCGTATCAATTTGCTTTAAACATAAATGCATATTTAAATTCTTACAGAGGCATAGCGGATCTGCCTGCCCGCCCTGATAAAATCGAATTATTTGTAAAGCGTAAATCTATAGCAGATTTAATAATAATAATAATAATAAATTCTTTATTTTTCAGAAGGTTACATAGTTAAGGTTAACAATAAATTGTACATATTTTTTTCAATATGGCCTTCTATCAACAATATAAACACGCACAAATAAACAATTAAGAATTCACACACGCACACCTAGGCCTACACACACACAATCACGCACGCATTCATACACGCATACACAATACATTGTACATGTACATCATGTTTTAACATCAGGATGTAAATGAGACTATTAAAAACTACAAAAGTTAAGATGATATGAAAATAAAATTGAAATAAAACAACAACAATAACAGACACCTCACATAAGACACATGCATAGGCCTACAATAATGAAATAACTATGCTTCTTGTTGATACGGCATGCAAATCAACATACACATCTTAAGTTAATTCCATCAGGGACCGTATATGGTTATAGTGTGTTCCAGATACCATAACTAATGATTATCGGCCGAGTAGAGCATGATCAACAGTCAATATTTTCCAGCGAAATCTGCTGTTACCAAAAGTAATCAATCGCTGAAAACCACAGAATAAACAGTGACTCGAGACTTTAAGATAAAAGCGAAGCTTGGTACGGTAGTAGGTCGGGTAACATTATTCTTAGCCAGGGTTACTATCGAAATTTAATGGGTTAACCACTATGTTAACGTTACTATGGACGTTTAACATGAAGTCCTTCAAATTAATTTTGCATTTTTATACGTCCATTCATTTATTAATTTTAAAGACTATGTAAAACTCCTAGATCATAATCTGCTATACGGAAGGCTGGACAAGGCGGTATGAAGCGACAATAACGTGCACACAGCAAGTTACGCTACACAGGGCCATTCCTTGTGCCTAAGTTCCTTAATATGTGTACCGTTTGACCTCCTTTAGTGCCTTATGTTTTGTGGATTGTTGTTTTTCCGGAGGTCTGCGTGGGGAGGCACTGTCTTGTGTATGTGGCGTTCCCTGTAGTTACGTATTCTCTCTCCTTTATCGCTTAGTGTCGCTAATATCACTGTCTGACTGTGCAGATTGACCCGTGCGAGTGGACTACTCACCCTACACGGTGAAGTCGCGGTCAAGTCGAAGCTGTGTCGGGCTTGGATTCATGAGCAATGCACCAGTCCGTCTAGACGGGCGCACTGTAACGAGTTTGTGGGAGAATGAGCGTGAATTTCATACGTGTATACCTCAATATAAAAACCACCTCATATATGTAATTAAGAACAGATTGTTCAAGTCTATTTTCACTCTTTTTGCTCTTTATGAACACCAACTCAATAAGAAAACCAGTTTTCAAGGATCGCAAGAAGGTTTTATTATTGAGCTTTTATTGTATACGTCACACTATCAGTTGAGTGTGGTTCGTACTGAATAAATGTAAACATACCCGTTACTACCGTTCGGATAGATCAATATGTATACAATCAAGCAAATATCGATTTTTGCATAGAACTACTTATGCCTGTGTTTGAAGAGAATAACATTCCTACCTGGTGAAGATCAATATTAAGCTTAACTTAAAACTTACTTCAATGTGCGTTTAAACCTAAATTAAACCTTTAACGTATACAGATCTACTCCCTGTATTCTATTAAGAAAAGGGTTATTAAGCTAGGATACGATTCATAAACATATTTTAACCCATGGAATGTATATACAGTATACTGTGTAATATTTAAGGGATAATATAACATTGCAGGGACTATAAAACAATCATGGGTAAGAGTTTTTATGTACTAATTGATTATTTCGTTCAATAAATTAGGCATGCTGGGTTGAACTAGTTTTTTGTGTAACATTGGCAAATATCTGTACTTTCTGTTTATATCAATAGAAACAGTTCACTTATGTACGTACTTTGAACATGTTTACATTTTTTTGCAAAACACACATGGTTAAAAAACCCTTACGTGTAGTCCCTAATGGGGTGTCACGATACGCCCGAAACGTAACACGATATATTGAAAGTATGGGCAGTATGCCTAATATTTCGGAATAAACTATCTATATTGCCATAGTTTATCCACATATTGCAATATGCGCCGCGATATATTGTTTCATTAACCTGAGCTATGGCTAGCTGTTTTCTTACTTGAACTCTTTTATTCAACTCCAAACTCTTCAAATATGTTGCAAATAAATATGCATAAACTCAATCAAAACAATTATCAATTATTTCAGTTTTGAAACGTAATTTAATAAGAGGTTTTCAAGAAATTGAAACACTAAAACTGAAATGTTATCACCCTCATTCAGTCACTTTTTTTTACTAATATTAGGTTTTCATTTCATAATCGTATTTAGAGTTTGTAAACAGCAGCATTCAAGCAGAAAGCAATAAAAACATGTATCGTAAAAACCAGTACGTTTATTTCCTATCGTAGTATATATATATATACAGTTAGGCTTCATATTGCAATACACCGATATACCGGTATATTGTGACACCCCTAATTCCTAATTATATTTTTCTTTGTCACTTACGTGCTTTGTCCAAATAAGAGAATAATGAATTAGAGAGAAATCCATAAAGGGAAGAATGAATGTAAGAGAATTCAAATAACAGAAGTATGAATGTAAGAGAATTCAAATAACAGAAGAATGAATGTAAGAGAATTCAAATAACAGAAGTATGAATGTAAGAGAATTCAAATAACAGAAGTATGAATGTAAGAGAATTCAAATAACAGAAGTATGAATGTAAGAGAATTCAAATAACAGAAGTATGAATGTAAGAGAATTCAAATAACAGAAGTATGAATGTAAGAGAATTCAAATAACAGAAGTATGAATGTAAGAGAATTCAAATAACAGAAGTATGAATGTAAGAGAATTCAAATAACAGAAGTATGAATGTAAGAGAATTCAAATAACAGAAGTATGAATGTAAGAGAATTCAAATAACAGAAGTATGAATGTAAGAGAATTCAAATAACAGAAGTATGAATGTAAGAGAATTCAAATAACAGAATAATGAATGTAAGAGAATTCAAATAACAGAAGAATGAATGTAAGAGAATTCAAATAACAGAAGAATGAATGTAAGTTAATTCAAATAACAGAAGAATGAATATAAGATTATTCCAAATAAAAGAAGAATGAATGTAAGATTATTCCAAATAACAGAACAATGAATGTAAGATTATTCCAAATAAAAGAAGAATGAATGAGAGAGAATTCCGAATAAGAGAAGAATTGATAAGAGATTATTCCAAATAAAAGAAGAATGAATGAGAGAAAATTCCGAATAAGAGAAGAATGGATAAGAGATTATTCCAAATAAGAAAATAATGAATGAGAGAAAATTCCGAATAAGAGAAGAATGGATAAGAGATTATTCCAAATAAGAAAAGAATAAATGAGAGAAAATTCCAAGATAATTTCAAAAAGGAGAAGAATGAATGAGAGATAATTTCAAATATGAGAAGAATACATAAGAGATTATTCCAAATAAAAGGAGAACGAATGAGAGAAAGTTCCAAGATAATTCCAAAAAAGGATAAGAATGAATGAGTGAAAATTCCAAGATAATTCCAAAAAGGAGAAGAATGAACGAGAGAGAATTCAAAATACAATGTAAGAGAAGAATGCATATGCATAAGAGATTATTCCAAAAATGAGAAGAATGAATGAGAGAGAAATATGAATTCAGTGGGGGGGCGTACGAATTCAAAGTTTATTTAATATCTTGTATTTGCAGCGCGAGTTAAGTTTGGAGATTACATTAGACAAATAGATTACATCAGAGCGCAGGAAGAGTACGAGGACAGTGATGAAAACCCATCTAACAAGCTAATTGATTATGAACGACAGTGCAATAATGACGAGGGTTTCACATTTTCTGAGATTCAGGTATCAATATATTTATACAATATTACTTCTGTCTTGACCAATCATACTCTTGTCAAATCGGTTCTAATTGAACATTCTTCAAGATTCAATGAAGGAATTTACGTTTTTTAAATCGGGGTTAAACGCCATTTTCAACAACTTTTCAGTTGTATACGGCAGTCAGTTGACCTAAGAAGTTTTCCTGGAAATAATTCACAACCAGTATTTATTACTTGCCCTTCCGCAAGAACGTGACAACTTTATCCCATGAATCAGAGGTATGTGAGCAAATGACCGTTACCAAATGTCACGGAAGAATGTAGGATCGGAAAAGTCCCTATATATAAGGTGTTATCTAAAAGTCGTTGAACATTTTCTAAGAAATTCATTTTATGCACATACATATTAAATACAAGTTACACAAATTCATCCATGTATGTATTTCACATCCTTGTGACATTCTCTTCGACCAGTTTAAGGGGAAAATGAACGTTTTACACGTAAACTATCCATTTTTAACATATCCGCGGGCTACACGTGTTCTTGGCTTAGCTGAGTAAAAAATGAATGTGTGCATGGGATGTAATGGACATTTTTTTCGATACCAAGGTGACTAAACAAAGACATATTTGGTACCAACCGAAAGATAATTTAAATATCTATCTTGTGGCATATATTGTGTTATCTGTATTGCATCTTGATGGGTATATTACCAATATAATTCAATTAGTTACACAGTAACTGTGAAACAACCCATGCTAACTTTGTTTTGACTCAGCATATTAACAAGGCCTGGTATTAATGGACATATGAAGTTTTGCGTGAAACATGCAAGTCACCGGTACGATTTATAAATTCAATCACCGGCCCAGCCAGTTTTACCCTTCTCAACTAATTGACAGCACTTAATGTATCTACATACACACTCAATTCGAGACATTTTGTAATCAGTCTGAAACTAATGGATTGTAATGTGCAAGTTGTAGACAAATTCTGGTATTTTCCCTCATAAAATCGGAATTAACCATGATCTCAAATCTATTTTCGCCACAGCATTAGTCAGAAAATATTTAATGATTTTAGAAAAAGAAAATTTTGGTTTTGATAAATGCACGAGTTCTTTCCCTTTCCCATTCCTTATCCCTTCTATATACACATGGAGTGTATGTATATAAAGTACATTCTACTTTACTGCCTACTTAGTCAATTTATGTATATATGTTGGAAATCAAGGACCATATAGCGATTAAGTGTGAGGTTAGCTAGCTGTTAAATCGATTTAAACCCCCAGTATTTTTTACTGACAGTTCCAAGGCTGTAATTCGCTATATGGTTATTGTTTCTGTTTGTGTTATGAATGTTTTATGTCTCCCTTTCCCCTATGCAATTCTGTCACTTTATACAGTGTTCAGAGTGTTTCCTGCCCAATTTTGGCCTATTGTGGCCAGTTGTCTTGAATTGTCCTGTGAGCTTTTCCATCCATTAATTCCCCCCTCCCCCTCCTTTTACTGTCCACTTTGATTCTCTTAATTATTCCTTATGGTCTGTTGGGCCGTTCCTTGTGCCTCTGTTCCTTAATATGTGTACAGTTTGACTTCCTTAGGTGCGTTATGTTTTGTGGATTGTTGTTTTTCCTGAGGTCTGCGTGGGGAGGTATTGTCTTGTGTATGTGGCGTTCCCCGTAGTTACGTATTCTCTCTGTTTTATAGAGTACGTATACTCTAGAAGGATGAAGGAAGAGAACAGTAGAATGGATGAAGAGAAACAACTCGTGACAATCTCCTGTGGATCAGTGTTAATGCAAATGATTTAGTTTTTTTTGTACAATACAGGATGCGCATGCAGCATTTAGGGAGAAAGTATGTGTTGCAGAATTTCCCGGGAGACATTCTCCAGCCTATTGGGTCGCGTATTCCACAGTATGTGTGCTTGAAAGACTAACGAGGTAATACACTCAAGATTATAAAAGTGTTGGACTTTGGAATGACAGATTTTCCTCCACTTCAACATTTGTTTCTGTCAGATATATTTTTATAATTTCATATTGAAAATTCGGTTTAAAACAAGAACTATAATCATTTGGCTTGTAGCATCATTCCTGATGCAAGAAATGTATGAATTCTTACAATAGAATATGTTGCTGCTAATTTTGATACAATAATCTTGACAAAGAAGAGAAAATAAAATCAAACATTATGTATATAAAAAAAACAAAAAGCAAAGTAAATGCACTGACGACTACTTCTCGAATTGGTCACTTGACTTTTTTTGCACAAGTTATTAGCTAACATGGAAAAAATTGCAATATCGAGAAAATCCGAATACTAGTATCTGTATTAAGCAAGAGAGATTACTTTCGTGAGATTTGTTCTCAAAAGTTGGGGATGAGACGTTTTTGTGCAATCTCGGGTGGCAGGGTGGGTGAATTTGCCGGAATGCGTGCCACAAAAAATCGGAGAACATTTCGCCTCGCTTAAATTTTGTGGCACGCATTCAGGCAAATCTACAGAGATCTATGTGTCGATATGGGCATCGATGCAACCGGATTTTGGATGACCAGATTTATAGCTATTAAAAATATTCTTAACAAACAAAAACTACCAAAAAACGTACCGTTTTGTGATCGGACGCCAGCTTTTCGTGCCACGTAGTAAACAAAAAAGTCACGTGTTCACCCGCCCTGGGTGGATTTGTGTTTATAAAAGATTGAGACACGAGTCAGAATCAACAACAATACATTAGACAATTTAAATTGCAATGTATTCATTTTGAAAATATGACAAAGAAAGGTGATCATATAGAATAGTACATGTACCTAAGTATACTTTAAGTGTCGGATTCCGTCATTTCACCAAATGAAGAGAAACGGTGTTGTTGTTATATAAATTGACAGTGGCGATGCTAGTTTAATTAATATTTATGAGTCGCACTTCCATTGGAACTCAGAAATTACCGTTACTCATTCGGCTAATCAGAATAACTCATATTATGATCAGTCGTTTTACATTAGCCACCTTTCTAGCATCTGATGAAAAGCAACAAGTAAAAACAAAACGTTGTCCTATTCGCCTGATCATTTGAACTAGAATCCAAATTAGTACGTAAATACACATACATGTATTTGCATTTTCGTACAAGCATTCTTTATAACTAAAAGCTTTCTTGCAGTGATTTTGAAGATGACGATGGCAAGGCGACACTGATTGGCCACGAGCACGTGTACACGTGGTTAGCATTGCTCCGTGCACGACCGGGATCAGCACATCTGGATCTGATGTCAAAATTTACTGGAAATTTATTTGAACAATACCTCGAGGTGATGCTTAAATTTCTACAATTTAAATTGTCCCCTTGTGTTAAATCTCACCAATATGAAATGCTAAATATATTTATATTATTTTTATGTACATGTCTAATGGTTTATTCATAGTCTTTAATAAAAAAAGTTGCCACTCATGCTATAAGGAGCGTCTGGGGTCTTCGTCCATCCGAATAGCTAGAAAATTCTCCACTTGATCCTGGCTGTTTACGTGACTTGAAGCCCCTTTACATGGTCATTATAACTCCCCTTTACTAATTAATTGGATATATCCTCTGTTGTGGGTATGCAATGTACTTATAAATGAACTGTTGTTTTAGGATGATGTTCAATTGTTCTTTTTAAATGTTCCACTAACAGAAATGTTCCGATGATGAAATGTGCAGCATTCTGGTTGCCATGCATATTAAGTTTGGATATGACCCTTCTGAGATTGAAGAGGAACAAACTTATGCAAGTTTTCTCAGTGACAAAATTAGTGCTTTCTTCAGTGCTATGACGTACGTAGTATTTCACATATTACAGCTTAATTCATCCATATACGTGTTTGATATTTTATCTGACGTTAGTTTTTGCTCAGTTGATAGCCATGTTTTATGAATTAGATAAACGTATACAATTGGCTATTTGGAGAAACTTCTGGCAAATCTTAGTTGTCAGATTGGAGTTTTGCTTAGCAATGTCTATTTGACTACCTCCTAGCACTAGTCTAGAATTCATCGTGATATTTCTGCTTACGTCATTCCGAATTTTTGTTGTTTCGTTGGAGTTATGAAACAGTTTTATGTACGACAGAGCTAATCGGATTGGCTAATTTTGGCTCACAAGAGTTCCCCATGTACTGTTAGTGTCTTAAAATTTGATAAAATTCTGTTTCATAATCTAAAAGTTGAATCTAAGTAATGGTTTTACTGTTTTATGATTTATATGAATGAAGATATGTTTTTATTTACTTGCCAGCGATGAACAATGTCAGAGACCGTCTGTGCAAGGGGAGGTTATTAATCTCCACATGTACTATCAACAACAGTTATCTACCTCATCACCAACAATGGCTCAGTATATACAGTATATTCTGTCTGGTATACATAGACAGTTTCCAAGCAAGAAAATATACCAGGTGAAACATTTATATACATAAATTCGGGAAATATTCCATTGATAAGTCGAAACATCAAGATGCAATGTTAATGATATTGATTTTATGTCGAGCACGAAGGACTTGGAAATTCGGGCTCTAATTTGGTCATGTGATCATTTCTGAGCTCCCTTTCTCACTTTCACATTATATATTCTGGCCCCTAGCCTTTTCTCACGGCAATAAAAATAAGTAGTTTTTGTCAATGTGTATTTCATTTTCATCTCATATGTTTTATTGTTATTGCAGTCCTAAATCTATGGGAAGATTCTTTAATAGTATACTACCTCACAGTGCTTTGATTTAATGCTTGTACATCGACACGTTGCTTGATAATGCAACTAAATTTGGTGCCAATTTTGTCTTCAAGTACTTTCAAAATTCAATAAGAGATCGATGGATATCGGATGTTTGTACCTGGCTTCAAACTGATGTTGTAGTTGTGGTTTTGTCTGATTGAAATCACACATTATTATATTTTCAAACTAGAACTGTACTGATGTTGAGAAGATGAAGTTGCACATTACAATGATGCAGGAGGTTCTATGTACGTTCGAGGGAGACATTGAGACTATTAATTGTAAAAGTACGCTGAGCGACATATTAACCTCTGCAGTGTAAGTTTTATTTATATTAGGAATACAGTGGAACACGCCTATAACGAATTTCTAGGGACCAGGAGCTTTACTTCATTATAGCCAATTATTTTTATATCCATACAACGAAATTTCATAATAATTGTATGGATATAACAAATTTCTATACCGTGAATATAGGGGAGCCATCTGTATAATAAATTGTGTATGTAGTTTTCCATGGTTCAGTGTTTTCGCAAATTATATGGCAACAACAATCTTGAACACGCAGTTGACTGATGTGGTTGTCATTATATGTTTACTATTTCATTTTCAGTGAACAAAATTTGGTCAAAGATTTATTCAGCAACTTAATGACTCTAATTACACAGTACTCAAAACGGAAGACACAACTTGAAAATGGCGATAGTCTATACAAAGTGTACAAAAATGATTTGTTCAGAAAATTAGTTTCTGCTAATACCGTAAGTTTACAATATTGACTTGAAAATCTCCTCAAATCCTCAAGTCCTAATGCTTCGTAGGCTGATGTTTCATGGAGGTATGTGAGGGGAGGCATTGTCTTGTGAATGGGGTGTCCCCTGTAACAACTTAGTTTGTCCTTCATTATAACTAAAACCTAATCTTTCCTCACATGTTACAGTTCTTTATAGCTCACCAGCTGACTTACGGAAGATCGTTAGTTCTACAAGGGAATATGTCTGTGCCAATAACAATGTTAGAATGGGCATCTTGAGTCTTTCTTGCCCCTTATAGCTAAAATGTCACTATGTGACCCTGACTGTTTATGTGATTTAACGCCCCAGTACAAAAAAGTATCTAACAGCGAACTAGACTGTTAATAGTTGATTCAAAGTTGAGAAACATGGTGAATATATTCTGAGTAATAGTAGCAATGTTACTCTCTCTGATATGAAGTTTGTGATCAGTGCATGTATTCATGCATAACGACTATTTTTCTGTTTTATTGTTTTATTTGTGCTGATTTCATACCTCAAATCGCCCTCATGCGCACACTTGAATAATCCACAAACTGTTCAATAATCAGACGAGTTTGCAATATAAATGCCCCTTTTATCAAATTTAGATATGTAACAACCAGTTGGTCTACTTTATTCAGATTTTCCAACATTTTATTGATTGGATATTCTAGACATGATTCATACGGACCAGCAGCGTGGTAATCCTCGTTAATACGCTTTCCAATGTTACTAACATTTTGTTTCAGCTAAATGTCTAACTGTACATATCCGATAAATTGTGTTTGTTTCGTTTGAACAGAATGCTAACGAGATGTTGCCGACATGTATTGCTATGATGACATCATTAACAGCGGACAAAGATGGTCTTGTTAAGCATAAACAAGAAATGCTAAGTGAAGTCATTGATTGCGAATTATTCAAAGTACAAAACCTGTAAGAAATCTATTCTTCATTCTGATTATTCCAGTGACTTCATTGGTTAGATAATTTCTGTTATTGCAACAAAAATATTCAGAAAAAGAATGCTCTAGTTTTTCCTAAGACACAATTTGCATTACAAGATTGTTGTTACATGGGCGCGTCATTATATTGTAGATTTTGGAATTTAAAATAACAAAATGTTGAAGAATTTCCTCATTTAATGTACGAGTGTCTGACTATCCTCCTTTATATGATGGACATTTGTCATGGATCATTTGTTGAAACTCTTTCGATTGAGCTCTTCACTTCCCATTTCAAAGCCAAACGTATATTGTTCTTGATGACTTTATTGGAGATCAAATGGGAATGAGGTCATTAGTCCCCCGTCTTAGCTTCTTACGAAATAAAACATGATTTGTTCAGGTTTCCATAAGCCATTTTGAGAGTTCAGTCCATTTCGACAATAAATATTATTACTTATTGTAAAGATATCTCGACGCAATCAAAGATTCTAAATTTAGAGTTGCTCTCGCAAGATTTCGAACTTCATCTCATGACTTAGGTGTAGAACGTGGACGATATTTAAATCTACATAGAAACGCCATAATTTGTAAAAACTGTAATACAGAAATGATAGAAAACGAATATCATTTTCTATTAATTTGCTCAACATTCTCTGATTTAAGATCAAAATATATAAAAACAATTCTACTACACATGGCCCACGAAACAGAAATTGTCTAATCTTATGGCAGCAACATCAAAATTATTGTCACCAATTGGCCAAATATGTATTCTACGCCAATCTTATTAGAAATTGAATAATTTTATGCTCATATTTTGATATAATATGTATGTATACATGCATTGTAACATCATGTGCTTGCTGTTCAGAAAATCTATGCATTTTGTCACAAATATTGTGTATTATTGCTATAAAACATGTTAATATGTTTTTAATGCAATAAACTATTTGTAGCTGTAGTTATTGTAGAAGACGCAACTACTACATGAAATAGTAATGGCGGGTAAGTACATCTGATAAATATATATATAGTATTGATTGGGAGTTCTGGGACACTAGATCGCAGAACTGTAACCCAGTGCAAAGTTATTAATAAATATTCTGAGAAATGATAAGTTAACGCTTATTCCTAAAATGAAAACAAAATATTTTTAGGACTTTTGAAAGGGCGAAATCATTGCTACAACTATTTGCACAAATGGTTGGTGCCGGGAGAATACACTTAGCAAAATCTGTGCGACGGTACCTGAAAGACCAAGGAAGTGATAAAAAGTTCAAAACTGTTTTTGAATGGAAAGTATGTAAAACTAAATTGTCATTCCTGATATAATTTGTCAGATTTTTTATTCCATTAATATATCGAGTTGAAGTATCAACTGATGAACAGGGTTTGAAGTAAGAAACCTGTTATTTTGTCTGCTTGAACACCTTTTTCGTATTCATTTCTTTGAATTGTCCTTGTTAATCTAATGCACTAAATACTGATATTATCATATTCATATAGAAATAGCTTAATAAGAATCTGTTAAAAGAAAAATACTGTAATGAAAATCAGATTTATGCGCGTTTTGAAACAATGTGTGGATTTATAACAAGCAATACAGCTATCTAGACGATTGTTATTTTGTGCTGGTAGATCAATATGACTTTAACCTCTCGATACGAACAGATCAGACAAAGATATGCATAGTACATAGTGCGAGGATGATCAAAATACAAGTAATTTGGCTTCACAAACAGTTGTATTGAGTTTCTGTGTAAAACTTACGTTTGCTGATTTAAAAGTTCTGTTCTATTTTGTTCTGTTGCTGTCGACAATAGTAGTTATTGCAGAGATCCACGCGCCCATTATAGAAGAACCGACTGTGTATATATGAACCCTTGTAGCATGGATGCATAAGCATACTGTGAAAGAAACGGTTGCCGTTCTGTTATTGATACCATACAAGTAGTTTTACATGTTTGTCTCTGAAAAGATGGTTTAAACAGTCATGTTATTCATCCATGTGTGTTTGAACAGATAAAATCACTCTTAACCGACATGCTGTCTGATTTTTGAACTCCAGAACTTGACGAAAGAGACGACGATTTTGTTAGATACCATTGGACAACTTACTTGTGATGCCATTGAGATGTCACGAGACAATTATGATGAATTTATGTCCATTGTTAATGACATTGTTGAGATGATACTGGAGTTCCATAGGTATTAAAATATACTGAGCAAAACTTCTAACACAACATCGGTGAAATTTCCTTTACTTTAATGCAAAATGTCCAAACTGTTCGCAGCTCAAACGAAGACTTATCTTCAAGATGTCGTATTAATGTTAAGTTATTTAGACAGTCTTGAATTATGGATTTCATGCCATTTTTATAATTGTATTCGTTCTGCCTGGATATCAAGAACTAACTCACATGTATTTTTGAACTCATCATTAGTTGTAATTTGTCGAGATGTACCAAACACATGTTGCGTCACCAAGTACAGATATTTAACATTTGTTTATTTTAGAAAAGGTAAACTATTAGACAGCCTTCAGACTGCTCTAGTGAGATGTATATTTAATTGCATAGCAACCGATTCTCCTCACAAAGCCGAAATAGCCGACACAGCATCAGAAGAAAAGTATATATTGCTTAAGGTAATTATATACTGCCAATCTTGCGAAATACTGCCAGAACTAAATGGTTAAGTGAAATAAATTTATAATCTCTGATAACAGAAATAATTATTTTGTCTTTCATCGGTATCTTCTTCCACGTTACAGCGATCCTCATCAAAATTACATGACGTATTACGTTTATTGATTTTCTCGGTCATGTCATCATAATGAACATGATATCGGCAACTACCTCAACATCTATATGATTAGTATTCTATTTACAAAATTGCACTCAAATGGCGCAATGAATTAGCAAATTCACCTAAAGACAACACTAGACCTCGTTTTCATATATCCATCCTCTCTTTATGTTTATCAGCTTACCTTTTTATGCAAACGCGTGACCATTTTATGTATTGTGGTTAAAAGAGCTACTCCACAAACTTTTAGTTTAGTTTCTTTCTCCCGTTCTTTTTATTTCTTGTCTTAGGATTCTGTGTGAGGAGGAATTTAATTTGTACATGTGACCATCCTTGTACCACCGTATTCATTTCCTTTCAGTGCACCAATGCGGATCTTCTCAGTGACATACTAGATCATGTCAACAAATATTTAGAACCAGACAGTGTAACAATGGAGCGATACACCCAGACTGCAATAGGCAATCTACTAGATGCTGTCGTTCGGTCATACAATGAGTACGTATTTGATATTATGATTTGATAACATTATACAATTTCTAATGCTTTCTTACATTAAACACATCTAATGTCATTCCCTGTTCGTAATAAAAACGACAAATTAGAACACCCTTAATTTTTTTATTTTCTTACTTTTACTTTAGTTTTGATGTTTTAGTATCATCTATTTTCGGTTCAGAACACATTCATATCTAACCAGTGGACAGCCTTTATAAATGTGAAATAAATGAGTTCGAGCGATTCGAATCTACCACATAGCCATCAGAAAAACAAAGAAAAAATGTCTTGCCGCTTTAACAAGCTTTCTCATCATTTTGTTCTTCGATCCAATCCACAGCCATGCTAATACTTGTTTCATTAGTTTAGTTCAATACTGTCACTAAGTGAAATAGTGTAGACGGGTGGTTTACGCCGAATAAAGATTCAAGTGTTTTTTTTCAAGTAAACTTTATTTAGAAGTCGGTTGGTATAACATAGTAAACAATACAAATGTACATACCCCTAACATAGTATATGGAAATTTTCCGAGAGACATTTATCTTAGAACATACAATGACATATTAGACGTCTTTATTTAGGAACAGTGAGAATGTTACTGAAGCACAACATACATTGTTCATGACGATATTTAACAAATGTTGCGAAGGTTCCAGCGTTGAAGATCGTTTCTATGGACAAAACGATGACGATGAGAATGTTCCTTCGATTTATTTTTGTATATACAGAACAGAATTGATGCTGTACCTGATTATGGTAAATAAAACTCATGTTGTGTCATTGATAAGCAAACGCCAGTCATTTCTGTAAAATATATGACTACTAAAGAAATGAAACCCAGCATATTCCTGAGCTTGTTGAAATCTTCATACGTAAGCATATATGTGTGTCTCCTATATATAACAGTGCACAACCGCTCCAAAACAACAACTTTTTGGAGACACAAAGTTGTTGAAAGCTGGTCCTGTTATGTATTCCCCGATCCCTATCCCTTCTTTTCCCCGTTGTTGTCCCCTCCAATTCTCAGATATCTGCCAGACCATTCCTTATTTCCCGATTCACATGATGTTTTGTCCTAACGCCTTCTCAACTTCCAATATTTCGTGTGCCTTTGTGTTTGGAGTTATTGTCTTGTGAATATAGCGTTGCCTCTGACTTCTTCATCCTTCCATTACTTGTTACATGGTAATTACAAGCCCTTGTGGATATATGTACAATTGCCACCAGTTTTTTGTTTCGGAAATGTATACCATACTTATCTTTTGAAGAGTTTAGCTCATATACTTGTCAAAAGAGCAGACTCGCTATTTTGTATATTGAAAATCTTCACGACAATTTGGTATAATGATATGAAACGATAAATGTGATTTTGACATACTTTTTGCAAGGAAGTTTGCCGATTGTTCAATACATTTGAATGATAATTTATGCAGTTTTTACTGCCATGAAAATCAACATAATTCGAATACAATAGCCTTTTAGAAATATTGTAGGCGGGTTTAAAACTATTGTTCTGTAAGCGATTTGCAGAACTAACATCTTCATTTTAGCATGCAAAGAAGAAAACGTTGGTGCTATGCAAACCTGTGATCAGAGAAATATTACGGTGGGCGAAAATAGCTTCAGACGAAGACCATGATGAAGTTCTAAGTTTCAGTATGAATATGCTCAGTCTACTGAGCATCGGTTTGTCAGACGATTTGTCCGACATAGCACCAGGCGTCATTGACCTCTTCCTGTCAACCAACAGTGTGTCAAACCTCATACGTATGTTACTTAGAAATTATAAATGTTGTGATCAAATAAAAAGAAACACTAAATTTCATATTTATTTTTATTGAAATAACTGCCCCTAGAAAAAACAGAGCTTCGTCAAATCCAAATTTACTTCATTTATCTTCGAAGGTCACGACAAAGGAAATACACTTGATGATTGTAACAGGGAAGTGAGTCAATCACAGGAAAAGTATTTAATAGATAATGAAGATACATAGAAGAGTATGCATATGCTATTCAATCGATTCAAGTTACAAAAACAAATTTCAATGTATTCAATACCTTTGTATTCCAGATTTGGCAGTCTCCTTGTATCCACTCAACCCTACCATTTACCATGAAAGATTACAGGATTTTCTCGACAAAATGTTGGAATATGCTATTCAATCGATTCAAGTTACAAAAACAAATTTCAATGTATTCATTACCTTTACATTCCAGATTTGGCAGTCTCCTTGTATCCACTCAATCCTACCATTTACCATGAAAGATTACAGGATTTTCTCGACAAAATGTTGGACGCAGATGAGAATGATGCGATGAGTATAGGAACGATTGTTGAACGAATATCTGCAAAATATCCACAAGTAAGTTCTCAAATCGCTGCGGATATTTAAAATGTATTCACATTGACCACCGTAACCTAATCTTCAAATGGTCACGAAATGTTAATATCAATACAAAAACATATATTTATTTTTTCCAAAGCTGTACATTGTGTAATTTTGGAAACCCCAAGCATTTATATTTACGAGATGTAGTAGTGAAAACATTAAAACGTATTTATGGGGAACACCCATGGAATCTTTTAAAATATTATATCAGTTGTTCCCTATATTCATTTAAAAGCAGAATGCATTCCACTAGCGGATCTAAGGTGGGGGCTAAAATTCTCCAAGCTTACATGACTGTCTGTCTGAGTATAAACACGAAAATAAACAAATATCTTTAATTATACGATTTTGAAATAAGCGATTCTGATTTATTGTAGCATTATATTCTACAATGCTGGCGTATACAGCACTTAAGCAAAGCCAAAGAAATGGCCAAAACGTAACGTTCCACTAAGCCCAAATCCTGGAACTGCCCCTGTATATATATAGGGAATTAAAATATGTTCCTTATATCCATATGTTCCGTTTTTCTTAGTAAATAGGTTTTACTGTGCTGTATGCATGACCAATTACGTTTATACTGCGTTTAATATTAGCCATGCTTATATGAATTAATTGTATTTTGCAGGCCTACACTGAAGACCAAGTAGGTTGCATACTAGAAATAACGAAAAGATCTGAGCCATCAAGACAAACATTTTATTATAACATTCTACGACAAGTTGCCACACAGTGTCCACAAACAGTGTTCCCGCATATTGATAAACTCTTGGACGACTCATTTTCCTCCGCCGATACAATGATTTTCAGAGTCATGATTCTAGGCTGCCTCGCCAACCATGAGCAGGTTTGTGACAGGTTTTTACATACCAGATAATATATGTAGGAACACTTTTTCATGCCTCCTTGTGTTTTTTGGAGTGGCTGTGCACATTGTATGTAGCATTTCTTGGTCGACATCTTCATATTTAATCACAATTAAAACCAACTACTAAGAGAAGGTGATACTGGTTTACTTCCAAAGCATACTACCAAAGCCTACTGAACCCATTACAACAGAACTTAATATGCAGTCATGATATGAAAACGTCGATAAAGGAAAACTTAGCTAAACCTAATTAAATGTCATAGATAACAACGCTTCGCATATGCTCTTGTAATAAGATTGTTTTAAGCAATGTATATAAGTTATTTTCCTCTATTTTCTATAATTGTACTTCGGCCTATTATAACTGACTTTCCTGACTTGTACCGTGATGTATTCCATCCCTTAAACTACCCCCTCCATGTTGTCCACCTAGATTATTCTCAGTTAGGTTTATGGTCGGCCAGACCAGTTTATGGTCGGCCAGACCAATCCTTGCACATCTTTTCAAAGACATGTTTACCCTTGCACCTACTCAATGCCTAATGTTTTGTGGACTATTGTTTTCCTTTGGGTCTGTGTGGGGAGACATTGTATTGTGTATGTGATATAATAGTGACTATTAAAAGAGAACGCTTTTACAAATTTATGAAATTGTTTATCTATCATTAAGTTGAGCGAATAATTTTGTATTTATTTCTCCTTTGTATTATTTCCATATTTATATATTTCAGACATCCACTAATCGCATCATAGACTACTTAGTTGCACATCTTGCGGAGAACAACCCCATGATTCTGCAGCAGATATTGAATCAAATTATGCTGCTTGCAGAAAAGAATAGAGAATATTTAGAAAATTATAAGGATAAAATTGAATCCGTCGGAACAACTGCCAAGTCACCAGATATTCAAAATACATGTAGAAATATCGTCAATGTTATTGAAGGCAAAAGGTAGACACACTATATATAAACATACATTGATTTTAAAACTCGCATTTGCTTAAATTATGTCGTCAACCTTTAGTTTAAGCAAACGTCATATCTTTTGACAATACGATAATCTTCTAGTTTTAATGCCAAGCTGTATATACATCAAATGCCATTTCTTTTTGCTTGTACTAAATAACATAATGATATTACGATATCTCGTGTATAGTTATTTTTCACATTGCTGATCAAAACGGTCATGAGGTCTTGATTATCAAACTGCTCAATGTTTGCTGCTCCCTAGGCAAATCAGGGCCCGGGATTTTAACGGATACTTGCACTCAACTCCCAAACATCAAATAACAAAATTTACTCCTTGAGTCTGACTTATATGGAGTATGGAAAATGTATGATATGTTGAATGATTGCTGATTATTCGTTGTTGTCCATTTCCTTACATATTTTGGTGTAATATCTGAGAGTACTTTCTAAGTCTGTGTGGAGTATGGCAATAGAACCCATTTCTTGCTCCCATATCTCCTAATCACATTTGATTCTCAAAGAAAATAGATCAAAAAGGAAATTATCATTCATTTACCGTTGTCAAGCACTTTTTGAACTCAGATTTTTACAATCAGACCAGTAAGAGTAATGTTCGCGATTTGAGATTTGAGTGTAAGTATGTGTTATCATCCTGTGGCATAGTTCCTCACTTATTCAATTAAATCAGCTGGTCACTGTACGAATTTTTCATAGAATGTTATTTTACTGATTTTATGTTTTGTCCATTTGATCAGTTCAGTAATAAAAATACTTCAGTAATAAAGTCAAGTACATTATGCTTGCCTTTGTGTTCGGTCTTCATTACAATTAGCAAATTATGTGGTATATTATAGTATCGAAGGTGTTTTCGAAGATATCCAGCAAACTCAAGATGATATAGCTGGCCTCGATTATAAAGTTGGGAAGACCATGACAACAGTTGTCTCCCTTGGTGAACATGTTCTGGAGCAAGACAAAGAAGTGGAAAAGGTTAAGAAAGATATTGAGGATTTGGATGAAAAAGTTGAAAACGTTGAAGAGGACCTTGGTGTTACAAAAAATAAAGTTGAAGATATCGATAACAAGGTATTTCTAACAACACAATTGTATCGTTTTGCTCATTACTCAGCTTTTACGTCTGACACAAGTAATAAGCAATTTAAATGTTTATTTCACACGATTGCTGTGAACGTTCTTGTTTGGTACACCCTATTGATTGTATTAATGATGAATATATTTAAAAGTAAGTATTAAAATATAACGAATAAGATTGCAATGACACCATCATATATTCAGCAATTCATCAATATGCTCAACACTTACACCTTTGTCACAAACTCTACAGACAATATCGAGTGCTCCGAAGTGGTCCAAGGATTTAACACGACTACTGAATCCTGAGAGTGAACATGATTGGAGACTGTTAGCCAAACGGCTGGGCTACAGTAATGATGACATCAAAGCATGGGCGCAACAACATGACCCATGTATGTCCATGATTAATGAATGGTATGCCACACACAAAACAAGTGAAGCAACACATGGATTAATGAAGAACCTACAAGAGATGGAGAGACTCGATGGCGTAGCAATCGTTGAAAATGCGATGAAAGTAGTCGGTATGACCATTTGAATGCTAGCTTAACTGCACACTTAGATCACGTTGTTTACATGGAGTTGTCTTAGTTCTATTAGTACCCATATTGATGATATGAATTTTGAAATAAGGTTTCACTTAGACCTTAATAATGCTAATAAACACAGTGCATCATCAAACTGTTTAACTTCTTTACTGTCCTTAGTAACAGTCACTTGACCGCAAATTTATCTGAAACAATTCAATATGCAAACAGTACATTATGCACATATACATGTTTTTATAAAACATACAAAAGGTTGCCACATTTAATATTAAATAAGACTGTTTTGTTAATATTTATTCAAAGCATATTATCATTTATTTTATTCATTGATGCATTGATGATATATGTACTACAAATCCAATCATGTAATGTAGCCATTTATTGTATTTCATTCCACCAGAGGGCGTTATAGAAGACGAAGAATTTGAATATCCCTCTCCACCGCCGATATTTCTCAGTTATCAATGGGGAATACAGAATGAAGTGAAGTTACTAAAGCAGCATTTAAATATGGCCGGGTATGAATGTTGGATGGATATTGGTCAGATGGGTGGAGGTGATAATTTGTTTCAGAAGATTGACAACGGGGTGCGGGCAGCCAAAGTTATTATATGTTGTACCACAGAAAAATACGCCAAGTCACCAAACTGCAACAGAGAGGCGAGTGTTTCATTTACTTCATGACTAGAGAACTTTCGACCTGATACCTTTCTAAATCTAGAGGAAACATTCTTATTGTACGCTTGTGTTATTTAATTGTTTAATCTACAACCTTCCATTTTGTAGATTTTAATCACCTTAGGGTTATCACCTTCATTTACATAACTAAAAAAAATAGAAAATAGACATGCATTTACACTGTTTGATATAATAACTGCAATGATTATGATGTTGGAAATGTATATTAAACTATATACTGACGCTACCAAAGCTATCTTTTTTCTTTTCCTGTTGTTTGAATGAAACTAATTATCTGGTCCTGTGGTAACAAAAATTCAGTATTATTCGTTTCTATGCAAAAATTAACCATATACTGATGTAGACTTGTAGCTATCGTATCTGTTTGAATATCTAGGTAAATCTATCGGTGAACCTCGGTAAACCTATCATACCCTTACTGATGGAGAAGATGGCATGGCCCCCTAAAGGATCCATGGGACCAATTTTCAGCGAATATTTGTTCATACGATTTTTTCAAAGGTACTGTATACTTTACCACAACAGATATTGTTACTCTTATGTAAGCACAACTTGACCCTAAACAAGACTATAGTGGCAGGCTTGTTTTGTGACTTTTTGCACGATGCACATTCGTATAAATTACTAAACGTTTTTTAGTATATTTTTTGCACTTCGAGAAAATGGACAAGTAAGAATGCTTTTTTTAAACAGTTTGATATACATATTTAATTTACTAGGTAATTGTAGTGGGATAAATCAAGGTTCACATATTAGGTTTGTTCAATATCCTTTCCATTTGTATATATTGAGACACAGTGTTGAATCAATGTACCGGCACTATCTGAACTCTTTCATATCGTATTCCTGTATATTAGATTCAACTCGTGCCTCCACATCTTGTGTTCAGACCAAAACTGTATTAGAACGCTCGGAACTAATTGATTGAAAACATTTATAATTATATCCTTTATCAAATCATCCCTTGCTTGTTGTACTTTCAGTACTTTGATTTTTTGAATTCACCGACATTCAGTGGATTTCGGTAAGGTAACGTACCCCTTATCGAAAGGTTAACCAATCCGCGTCAAGGTTACAAAACGTGTTTCGGTTGAAGAGAAGTTTGTTTATTGTTTAGCGTAAGATTTGAATATTAAACACAAGACTGATATGCAAATAGCAAAGCCATGTTCGTATGGCTGCGCCGAAAACTGTGTAACATCAATTGAACATTATTTCAGTCGCAAGCAGAAACAAGGAATTCAGTTATTATTAAAATACTGAACAATATGCTACATTGTTAGTAGTTTTTGACAAATTTTGCAACGAATTGATAATCACAATCTTAAACCCAGTCAGACATTCATTTTGATGCAATACAAATATATATTCCAGACCCGGAGAAGAAACCAAGGACCAGAGATATTGGCCCGTACCGAAATTTCAGGAACTTCTGATGCAGCTAAATTTCTTCGCTGCACCTGACCAAAGTTTGTTACATTCTGGTAAGCAGTATGTTTAATATTTGTACAAAGAACTCGGGTAATATCGTTTTTACAAACCGCCTTCAAATTAACTTTTAAATGTTTCGATGCTATTATTTTTTCTGAGCTTATGTATGATGGTACACAAACGATAACTAGATGTTTTGTTTCGGGCTGAGAGCCGTTTCTCAACAGTATTTCTGTTATATACGGCGACCAGTTGACCTAACCAGAGCACCTTGGTTACCAACCAGTGCTAACCTGCTCATCCGCAACCAACCGACAACTTCTCTACATAAACCAGGCTTCAATGGTGGAGGGCAAATGACTTTGGATGCATTATCTTCAGTGAAAATGTCACGGAAGCCTTGTCCACGTTTCAAACGCATGACATCTAGATTAGCAGTCGAGCGTTCTTCCGACTGAGCCAATAGGGCAGGCGGCTACGACGTGATTTGTACACTAACAATGGGACTCTCCCATTCGAGATGTTACTTGGCAAAAAAGGATTTTACATGTGTTTATGGCTAGAAAGCATTGAGTAAAGGATACTTTGTAAACGATTTAGCTTACCTTTTCACTATGCATACACAAAAGGAAATATAAATATGTTTTAGTGTATATGGATACTTTTGGTATATGTTTTAGCATATATTTAGAATAATTGCGATGTGTGTTGTATAATGTATGATTTATTCCATAATCTTTTGATGGTAGCTTGAGAATATTAAAACAAACAAATGGAGTTTTGAACTTTGAGATCAGGGAAATTTTCTATTTTTTGTATTTTGATACATATTACCTTGCACCCTCTGTGTATTGTTTTATAATCATGTTCGTCGTGGAAGGGTAATTATATTTCTTGGTATATTTGTTAGATTATGACAAGTGGTGGCTACCGATACAAGAGGATATAAAAATTCCAAATAAAACAGAACCCAGCAAGCCGTCTACAAACAATCCAGAAAACAAGGTACATAAAATAATGTGCGTGTGTAATACACACAGTGTACGGTTCAATGAAGGAATCTTATTATTCAAAGGAAAATAAATTATGCAGATGCCTATTTCGATAAATAACGAAAACCGAATGCAATTTATAAAATAATACCAAATGATGTGATTGTTATTGATTAATGATGGCTAAATCAATGGCCTGAAGAAAATACCCACATAAACTGACACATATATATGCACATTTTACATAAATAATGTAACACAAACGTGAGATGAATTGATGTCAATGACATTTGTCCATGATCATTTTCCAGCGGCGACTATACGTAAATACCTAAAATGTACCCATCACAACAACCAATTATCGCATTAAAGTCATAAATAATGTTTTAAGGGAGATGGGGCTATTTATCTACAAGTATTTATTTGTTTTAAACTTTTGTGAATAAACTTGTTTTTAAACCAATACTTGACCAGTTATTAATGTTTTAGTTCAAAATGGGCTAGAGTCGGAGTTATGTAACATGTTCGAATAATTGTCCTTATGATACTGAACGTATGCGTTAAGTTTCACTAAAATCCACCAGTCTTACTTGAGATTAGGGATTAATGAGGGGACGCGACGGGACAACGGATGTGAATCATTATCACGCACACATACCCCACTTAAACTCTAAAACTCATTTTCGTTGTCTTGAAGAACTGCCATAGTTGTAAGCATAAAATTTGTAGGAACTGCCCTTTTTGTAATCCATTTAAAATAGGAACGGCCTTAAATGTCAGCAAACCAATTTCACCTCGTCATATTTAAAGCTCTACGTCTCCACAAAAATAACTTGGTAGAAATATAAGAGAATGATTTAACTTTATTTCGAATTTGTACAACTTGTACACTTTCATGAATTAAGTCGAGAATCGAATGTCAAATAAGAAACTCTCGAACTTTTCGCAAACATTGCATGCAATTAAACTGTTACAATTGATATCTGATATTCCTTGCTAAAACGGTACCCATAAGTGCTTACTCTGAAAATCAAAAAAGGCAACAAAAATAGCTAATACGTACCCTGTGGGAGTTTCACAACGTTCTTCTGGTTCTGTTATCAACGCAACGAACTGCCATTAACGCAGCTGGTTGAACGGTCAGTTTTGTAAGGTTCATCAGCAGTTGTAAACGAATAAGACGACAGTAAAAAAAAGAGAAATTGTCTCACGGGACCAAATATGCTAGAATGGTTACTGGTGCGTGAGGTAAATAACACAAATAAAATTCACATGTTTTTAAACATATATTTGCAGACCCAAACTGACGAGAATACTTCACCAGAACTCTTCCTGTCGTACCAGTGGGGCAGACAAAGTCAGGTCAAAGCATTGTATGATCGGCTAGTGGGACTTGGATACAATGTATGGATGGACATCTTCCAGATGGGAGGCGGGGACTCCCTATATGACAAGATAGACCGCGGTATTAGGGGTTGCAAGGTTGTGATTGCGTGCGTCACACCGAAGTATGTGCTGTCCGCTAACTGTCGACGTGAGATTTCCCTGGCCGATGCCATAAAGAAGCCGATTATACCTTTGCTACTTGAGGAAATGAGATGGCCACCAGAAGGGCCAATGAGCATGGTATTTACAGAAGTCATTTACATTAATATGTATCGTGATCGGAAGGTGCAGATATCTTGGACAGGCAACAAGTTTGATGAGTTGTTAAGCAAGGTAGAGCAGTATTTTCCAACAGATACAAACATACCGGCAAAACGGGAGGAAACAGTGAGCTCAAGCCAAAATTTAGGATCAGCTAATAATTCCAGCAAAACGAAATCCGATGGAATTACTACAAGTGGTTCGCACGAAAGCAGAAACACGAACAGCGATGGAAATTCTAAAGGAAACAGTTCAGATAAAACGAAGATAAATGGGGAAACAAGTAATGAGAGTAAAACTCCGGCAGATGAGGAGACATCACTTAAAAAGTCTCATAAGGACAAAGCTGTAGTCACTAAGTCCACTGAGGTAACACACAGTTCACCTAATAAGGCACGCGATGGCGAAAAGAAAAAATCAAAGTCTTGTATCTTGCTATAATAAATACAAATTGCATTCAGAACAAGCGCCTTATTGCTAAAGTGTTCATACTTTATGTTACAAGAAATAGATTCCTATTTTTACGTGTTTTCAAACTGAATATACTGCGTAAAGCTTAATAATGCATGCAACGTGAAAAATCTGTTTGTATAATGCATTCATTAGCAATGTTGAAACTGTTTTATCTAGAGTGTAGTACATACTATACATATTTATATATCTATAATTATATTTCAAATCATGCTATTACAATCCATTTTAATGTTATGCAATGTACTTTACATGAAGGATTATGAAATGCACATACAATAATTCAAAATGCATACTGGTTATTTCAGATATAAAATGTTGGTTGAAATTTAAGATTTACCTTATTTCAGATATAAAATGTTGGTTGAAATTTAAGATTTACCTCATTTCTGATATACAATGTTGGTTGAAATTTAAGATTTACCTTATTTCAGGTATATTATGTTGGTTGAAATTTAAGATTTACCTTATTTCAGGTATATTATGTTGGTTGAAATTTAAGATTTACCTTATTTCAGGTATATTATGTTGGTTGAAATTTAAGATTTACCTTATTTCAGGTATAAAATGTTGGTTGAAATTTAAGATTTACCTTATTTCAGGTATAAAATGTTGGTTGAAATTTAAGATTTACCTCATTTCAGGTATATCATATCGGTTGAAATTTAAGATTTACCTTATTTCAGGTATATTATGTTGGTTGAAATTTAAGATATACCTCATTTCAGGTATATTATGTTGGTTGAAATTTAAGATTTACCTTATTTCAGGTATATTATGTTGGTTGAAATTTAAGATATACCTCATTTCAGGTATATCATATCGGTTGAAATTTAAGATATACCTCATTTCAGATATATTATGTTGGTTGAAATTTAAGATATACCTCATTTCAGGTATATTATGTTGGTTGAAATTTAATATTTACCTTATTTCAGATATAAAATGTTCTCAGTAGTTGAAAAAGCAATAAAATTAGTGATGTTTTTTATTTTATTTATTCCAGTTAATTCCATATTGTGCAATCCCTGGATATAAATAGTTAAGAAGTAGGTCGAAAATCCTACATAAATCAGTTTGACCTTAATTCTAATACTGATCAGGGTATTCTTGATTTAGTATTCTCACAAATCAAAATCAATCTTTAAGTTTAACATATTAAAATTATATAAAAGTGCTCTGTGCGATTTTGCAAAGAAAGACAACTCTCAGAATTTGTCCACATGATTATCACGATGTTTTCTCCCTTTGACACTTCATTGGTCGTTTATAAATTCATGTATACCACAGGAGATTTGCACACTTATCTTCCCTTTTATATACCATTTACCACATCACTCTACTCACGAGCAAACATATCTTGAAAAGAGATAGTTGGCGCAATATGAGGCAAGCAAATTAGTTGCAATCTGAAGGTTAAGATTTGTTGTGCTGCATAAAAAATATGCTTAACGGAGAATGGATTCGGTAAATTTACCGAAATTGGGTGGATTTGGGTAAGGTAACGTGCTCCTTATCAAAAGGTTAACCAATCCCCGCCGATCTTACAAACGTTGTTCGGTTGAAGAGAAGTTGGTTTAGTGGTTAACGTTAGATTTGATTGGTTTACACAACACTGATATGCAAAAGGTAAGCCATGTTAGTACGGCTGCGCAGAAAAGGGAGTAAGCAACCACCATTTCACCCGAATATGTTTACGCAGTTAACATATTAGCCACGGGTTGTGTCATTCATTGTAAAGGTCGTGTCTTGAGACGAAAGCGAAATAAATGCATCGCGTCTCTATTTATATGCGAAATTCACTCGTAAATTTTGATTACTAAGTGTTGATGTTTTGAATAACAAACACAACAAAGGCTGTCTGCTGACGCATGAGGAAGCGTTGAAAACCTTGAATTCGTTGTAAACAATGATTGTTATCACTTCTTAGTGCGTAGCTGTTTATTTTCCCTTGAGGGATTTTAAGTCGGTGTTATACAAGCGCATATTTTATAAAATATTTACCACACGAGTCAATAACAGCGTGTATCAGTGACGCTTGAACTCTATACTTATTGTATACATTTCAATCGAATGTAGGTTGAATTAAAAACTGCCCCATAAAACACGACATTATTATTGAAATGACTGAAATTTCGAGATTTACTGTCAGAAAGGTGATGATCGGGGGATGAGGCATTTAAAATCACCCCCCCTCCCCCCCCCCCCCCCTCGGCGACATTCTCAGCTTCACCGATTGTGCTGTTATCGTATATCTGATAATTTGTTGCAAAAGAACCAATATCAAAATTTATGAGGAGGCGAAACAGGTTTTGTCTATCAAATTTCAAGCTTTAAATGCATCTATTCGAGAGAAATAATATCAAATTGTAGAAGATTCCCACATATTACCAAGATTTCAAATGCAAAAAAATATTTTTAAAACGCTCGACTCGAATTTTGTTGCCAAGTATTGAGATAAACAAGGGAAGTAATTCTGCAGAAAACTGGACTGTTGGAATATGAAAAATGTAATCATGTAAAATGGATTTAGTTCTAATGAATAATAAGATTAACCTCACACCCAAGTTTTGGTGACTAGAATGTACCAAATCAAAAGGTTAAGTGATTTGCCAGCGTGATTAATGTGTTTATAAAAATACTCTGTGGCATGACCAGAAATGTAAGTTATTTGGCTTACAAGTAGTTAAATAGGCAGATTGTCTCCCTGCAAACAGGTATCCCCCATGTTATTATTGTTGAACCTGCTTAAGTTTTCTTAAGTTGGTGGAGTGCTGGACTGTCACCCGAGCAGGTCCCGGTTCGATTCCTGGGCATGGCATGACATGGCTACTGTCATGTATCCGATGTCATGAGGAGTAGTTGTCAGCTGCATACGGAGAGGCAAGTTAATATTGGTTGATAATTAATTCCAGGAGAACTGGTTAGGTTAACTGACCGCCATGAAGAACTGAGAACTTATGTTGAAAAATTGGATTAAATCCAATAACAAAATCTTGAATGTTTAGCTACTGGCATCCATAAAAAGCAAACTTCCTGTTGGCCTTATAGGACTTTTGAAAAAGGGTCTGCCTTCTTTTATCGGTCTGTCTTGAAAATTAATATTTTTGTTAACAATATAAAATTTATATGTGGTTCTGTTCGATATGAAAAAAGATTACAGCTTGCAGACTATACCATCAACCTCGCAGTGCCAATAAGTAAAGTAAACACACAAACAG
Source organism: Mactromeris polynyma (assembly GCA_032209605.1). Lineage (NCBI taxonomy): Eukaryota > Metazoa > Mollusca > Bivalvia > Venerida > Mactridae > Mactromeris > Mactromeris polynyma. The sequence goes on along the minus strand of JASFXZ010000001.1, from coordinate 36,346,019 downwards.
CTACAGTAATGTTGAAACGGTCTAATTGATATATTTGGTGAATACGACATGGTGAACACCCCATCGTTTAAACGCGTTAAAATCTCCAGACGTAGTATTGAGATTATTGCTTAGAAATAATGCAATAAGTGAAAACAACATTAGACCGCCATATGATAGTACTTTATTTCATTTCGAATGTCGTTTAATTTCCTGTTCGCGTGATGAGAGAATTTCAATTTCAATAAGGGATGTTTCCTCATTTTCAATCACTGTAACCTGCAAATATACTGCACGAAAGTGCAAATCCGACAGAACTTTTAATTTGAAACACTGTTCTTGAAAAGCTGCAGGATATATCTTCTGTTGATCTTGATAGCAACTGCTCATTGTGTGTTGTAGCGTTTATCATTCAAATGAAATGTACAATCGAAACAAGTCGACGTTCATATGTCAAATATTTTGATAATTTCATCTCATTTTGTCATAATGTAGTATGGATTCTCAATATATACATGTACACACATTTTGATCAGATTGTGTCTGTAGATACATCAATTAAATAATACATTTAACACAAGCATTAACATTACATTACCTAAAGCCAAAGTCGGGGCAATAAAACTAGTTCAATAAAGAGCAGACAATGAAATGGCGCTCAAGACTGGAATCGCTTTGCGTGCTAAGATTCAAATCAGTCTTCAGATGTTTTGCATATCCAGAAAACGACACACAGACTATCATCTTTAATTTAAAATACCACAAGTTATAAAGGTTAAGTTACATAACCAAACGAAAGAGCAAGGTCTACGATTAATTCTTGGTGAAACTTACTTCAACTGAGAATTAATCTATTTTCATTAGGAGATAGTACGCGCAATTTGAAGGTAAAGATTTATTGTGCAACATAAAAGAATGCCGAGATGTTACGATTGCTGGTCACTCCAGGTCCAAATTGAATTTTGATAAATTCATCGAATTCAGTGGATTTCGATAAGGTAACGTACTTTTTATCGAAAGGTTAACCAATCCGCGTCAAGGTTATAAACGTTGTTCGGTTGAAGAGAAATTGCTTTGGTGGTTACCGTTAGCTTTGATTGGTTTACATAGCACTGATATGCAAATAACAAAACTATGTTGGTACGTCAGCGCCGAAAAAGGAGGAAAATTGTGTTCAAGGTCGTTGACATGATCGAAAGTTTGACAGCCTGTGAATTGCTTTATGTTAGTTTGACATTTAACGTGTTTCTTTATCGAACGTAGCCGATTCTTTAGTGGCAGGAAATTGTCGTCGAAAAAAGTTTCGAGTTTAATATCTTTCAAATTATGTCAACTTCAGCGAAATAAATACATTTTCATCGGCATGGATGGAATTCCTTACCAAGTACGTCAAAATCTTTTTGTCCCAGATTTATTATATGAAAAAATGTTATGTCGCTTTTAATGAAACCAAAGGAAACAAAGGCCATCAGTTGACCTTTCCAGCGTTCCTCGGTTACCAACTAGTACTAGCCTGCTCCTCTGCCACCAACCGACTTGGAGAGGGCGGGTATCCGGATGTTTGAACTTTTCGGAATGTTACTTTCTCCACTGACACAAATACCTTCGATTCTGACCAAGGAGAACAGGGCGTGGATCCGCGAGCCAAAACAATTGTCGAACTGATTTGATAAATCACATACTTTTACTTTATCTGATTTCTCTTAGCTATTTACTAAATAAGTCCTAGTTGAAAGTGAAGAAAACCTGATCGGACTCTCCATTAAAATGTTTGTTTCCGGTACCTTGATCGACTTACCGATATTGGACCCGACTTGGCCCCTCGCAGATTGTTTACTCGCATGCGTCAAAATTATAAAATAATGTAAAAAATCTACAAGTATCTCAAATAATATAATCGATCAAGCAATATATTCTAAATATTGTTCGAAAGGGCATCTCACATTGACGATTTTTCATATTGGACTCAGTGGGTGAATGAACGAATGGACGGACGTATGTATGGATTGTTTTGACATAAGCCAAATCAATTTCAGATAAATAAACCAAGGAAATTGACCAACTGTTCATTTGTACGCATCTGTTAATGGCTTCATAAACGCCTACGTTTAAGTTTTAAACATGGATATTTAATCAATTCTGAGCGTACATGTTTTTCATTTTCGAAAACATCAGCGCCTGATATTTGGACTTCATTACAAGAGAAAATGTTTCTGACATTAAATTGTCAACAAATATTCCGTTGACTGTTAGCTTATTCTTCGGAAAAAATTCTTCCGTTTAGCATGACCTTTAAACAAATACATGACAACGAATCACGAGGTTTCGTAAGATCAACAGTCCGTCCTTGACTTCACTGCGCTTCGTTTTCCCTGATCATCTGGCTGGCATTGACACTTAATTGCGCTCCGTTTCTTCTTTTACACACATTGGTTAGACTTTATTACTTGAAACATTATAGTATCTAGTCATTTTACACATTTATGGCATTAAAATACTGGTATATTAATATTAAGCTTACCGAGAGACTGGCAATAATTTAAAAACGGACAGGTGGGCAAATGTTTAATTGCTTTTTAGTTTGTTGTATTACATGGCACAATGCAGAGACGATGCAATCGGCAGGAGATTATTGCTATTTTGTAATATATGAGAGCGATGTTTTCCCCTATACTCGAGTCGTAAGTTAAAATGGGCCAAGCCGTACTTAAGCAGCCACTGATCTAAATGTTTTACTGAAACACAACCTCTAGGAATCAATGGAATGATCCGCTTACGCAAAGATTATATTCAACCCTTATGCTGACAATACGGTATGTTCGTCACAGAGAGTGTTATTTCCGGTATTCTACTAGGACCGACAGATAGAAGGTCAGCTGAGGCCATCTTTTTGACGGAGAAGCATTGTGGATATCACCGGCAACTTTATATTCGGACACGTAATGGTGTTAAATTAAAATGACAATCTTAATGGTCAACCGAACATCATTATAATCCCTAACTATATCATGATGTACCGTATTCATTTGGAACATCCCTGTAGAGAGCATTGTACCGGTGGCTAACTTGTTGAGCGCTCTACTCGGTTGTGGAAAGTCGCTGGTTCGAACTCCAGCCAAGACATACGAACTATTAATAGGGCCCTTGCCTATCATCGGCATTATGATGGCAGTACTAGAACTTGTTGATCCGGTGTCGTGTTAATTGGGATTGGTTGTGGTATCAGGTCACGTGTAACCGCATACACACTCGAAACACACGTCTAGCATGCATTGCGCTACTGATCCATTTTACGGTCAGACATAAGTTAGTTACGAAAGATGTTTTCAGTTATCGGAAGCGAAACTACACTCGAGGTTGTGGTATTAAATGTAAAGGCAATAAATGATACATAATGTAGAAAACATGACAAAATGACGAGTACTGTAAGACAAGCCGTGGCCAAGTATTGAATTATGATACTGCACGTAGACCTCTACTCCAATAACTGGCCCTGTGTTCACAAAGAATAAGTTTTCAGGATCAGTATCAAGATCAGATGTGTCGTCTGTCAAACGTTGATTAAATTATTATGCAAGGATGAATCTTTCAACATAGTGTGATATATATGAACATTATGCACATTTCTGAGAACCTTGCATTCAGATGATATAATATTTGTTTAGAAAAAGATGGTCATTACTCAGTTAAGATAGATTCTTGAAAATTGATCCCGATTTGATCTAGACCAGTTTCAGCTTAAAGCATTACTTGGGTAATTGTATGTCCGCTCATGAGAAGTACCATATAAAGTATTCATTTGCTTTAGAAAATGGAAAACATTTTTCAATATCAAATTGAACTATCATATATCCCCTAGTAAATATAGAAGCATACGTGGGTGTTGACAAACATAGTTAAATTAGTCCAAACTAGCATGAGCATAGTATTGAATAAAAATAAGATAAATGGAGGAAGAAAACGAGCATAAAATGTCACACACAAAAGGCGCAGCCACTAAAAAAGCACGAAGAGAAGAGACGTGGCAATAAATTAACATGACAATCAATCGAAGTAAAGCGGTTTCCACAAACTTTGATCCAGTCTGAATTATTCATTCTTTTTTTAAACTGTTTCAAAAGTAATACTCATTTGTGTTACTTTTGATTTACACATCTTATATTATGGCTCTTTTAGTGCAGTTTTAAGGATATTAATACTTAGTAGTCAAGATTAATGCCAGCCTCTCAACTTTAATTTAATGATTTGTATAATTGTCATTTAACTCTTTTCAGATTGTAAATAGAATGGCTCTTATAATTCTTACAGAATGGTCTTGCATGAATATTTATGTATTGTCAGTTTTAATGAAATGATGTATTTTATGCAAAAATATGACTTTAATAAAGATATATATATATATGTATAAATTCTAAATTTTAAGAAAGGAACATAGGATAAACTTGTTTGTAGCAAACAATTATAACAAAACATATTTACGTATATAAACGCTTTGATGACATTGTTCTAAAATTTTTACTGCAATTTTATGGAAAATTAGTTTTCGGAGATGAGGTAAGTACGTACATGTATGCGTTAATATTATCGCATCATTTGCGAAGACACCTGATCACAGTGTATAACCCGATGTGACTTCCATCGAGTGATGTGACTTCGACAGAGGGAAGCGTTCCAGACAGTTGAGTAGTGGTGTTCATTTTCTGACCAATAATTCGTAATTTCGATGTTTCTGTAGGATTTTTTATCGTCTCAACGACGGTGAATGAACCGAAAGACAATCAATAATGAATATCAATGAGTCGCTAACGTGCATGGCGTCGAAGAACGCCTTTATTAATCGTTGATGATAAGCATTGATTCTTCTAAACATTCCATGCTTTATCGGGTATAAAAACGATTAGAAAAGCAAAAAAACGTCGTTTTATAAAGCATTTTCCTCCGCCGAAGATGTCATCCATACTTGTCTCTCCTCAGCCGGCAATGTCATCATTGCAAAATACCCTCTGCCGTAAATGGCACCATATTTGTGCATACCAGGGTCCCTTTGGAACGAACAAATGTCGGTTTAAGAGCACCGACATACTTGCAACTTGCTAAAATTGTTAGTAAATGATATATGTAAATATAGTAAAACTATTCAATTATACCGCAAAAACTTTAAAACGAGCATTTCAAGGCATTTTTTTACATTTTTTTCTATATGTCAAATTTAAACGGAAGATACAAGCCTTATTCCGCAACGATATCGCTTTGTATTGTTTTTATAGTAAATTTAGACATTCACCGTCGTTGAGACGATAAAAAATCCTACAGAACCATCGAAATTACGAATCATTGGTCAGAAAATGAACACCACTACTCAACTGTCTGGAACGCTTCCCTCTGTCGAAGTCACATCACTCGGTGGAAGTCACATCGGGTTATACACTGTGCTGATCTAATAACCAATATTGGTTCTGAGAAATGATTAGGTTACACACTGCATACTGCCGATTGAACAAGATCAGTATGTACTTCAACAAAGCCTTAGCAGTATAAATATTAGTGAATCCCGAAACGGTAAAGTGTAACGTTTTATCTGTATAATATGTGAATGTGACTGAGAAAATGGGGCCAAATGAGCTAAATTGACTTTTTTAGTTTTCTGCATATTTTCAAATTCTTTTTTTACAGTAATTTCGTTTTGATTGATACCTTTCTTTTTATATGAGCTGTAAGATATTGACTTTCCTCGAATTGCAATGAGTAAGGTTTCTAAAAATAATTGGTCATTTATTGTAAATTGTATTTCAGAGGATGGAATATCCTAAGTTTTATCAATATTGTAAACTGGTAAGATATACTGGCGAACAGTTTCATTAATTGTTGTATTTATTATATTTAAGTAATCTATATCTTTTAATAATGAATTATTATGCTTCCATAGCCCTTTTCTGTGTTTGAACTTTTAAAATTTAAGTTTCAACTTTATAATAGAGTGATCGGATCGAAAACTTGGTTTAACTTGTAAATAAGAAATATTTGTTAAAAGAGGAGGTGATGTTAAAAAGAAATCAAGTCTGGCTTGTTGCAAGATTGGTTCTACGCCAGGTGTACCTTTAAGTTGTGGGATAGATATGTCGGAAAGGGTCAGTAAGTTCCCTATTCTCTATTTCTTTTAATATTACAGAACGTGACTTATTTAATGTTATTTAAATGTTTGTAGTTGTTGTAGTCTTAATCTGGATCTTGAACCAAGTTAAAATCACCACACACTATGTAAGTTTTATTTTTCATATTATCAATTATATCAAACACCTTTTCATAGAATGTTGGCATGTCAGTTTTGGGTCCATATGTTGACGCTAAAGTTAGTCTTGTGTCCCCTACATTCAAATCTAGTATTACAAAACTTCCATTTACGTCGCACATTTGTTTATATATTTTATATTCTAAATGTTTTGAAAATAATATAGCGACACCCCTTGACTTAGAGGATGAGTAGCTTTAAAATACATTCAGACCCCCATTCTGTATAAATGTCTTTCAATTGATCGGTGTAAACAAAAAAATATCACAATTTCCTTCTTTTAACTATTGAAAAACCTGAATTCTTGTTGAAGTCCCTTGAAGGCCCCTGCACTTCAAACTCAAAATCGAAAAATCACCCATGTTCGGATGATATAAGAGAGTCTACGAACTTGCTGTAGTCAGAACCAGAAAGGGTACATTTAAATATTATTGTTACCAACATTGTCACAAAAAAAGAAAATAGATTAAAGAACAAAAACATTTGGGAATAAAAGTACGGCTTACAAAGAAAGTTTTCTATTGCATTAAATTGAGACATATCATGAAATTGTACCCAAATGGTTACCTAAAATGATGTTTGAAAATAATGAAATGTGAATTGTACAATTTTTTAAACTCAATAATGCCTTACATGCCTTTGGAGAATTAAATGATCGAATATTAGGCATTTCAACAGTTGTTTTCGCTAGAACTCTTGAAATCTTGGCAATTTAATCAGTGTTACTATTCTGCAGTACTTCGGAAATAAATTTGTTAATATACATTAGTTTTCCCATGTGGTACCTGAAAACAAATTTGCGAAATTGTTGAACAATTCATTAATCATTTTTGATTTAAACACCGTACTAAAATAAGTTAACAACTCAAATTTGTCTAGGGAAATATATTTATCTCTATTATTATGGTGGGATGGTGTTATGAAGCAAATCAGATTGCAAAGAATAAAATTTGAATTCATAATATTGTAGAAGTTAATTGTGAATTATGTATATAGACCAAATGAGATAACCCACCAAATGATTTCGTATTTTGATCGCTACATTATGACAAACGGAATTGCAGCGATGAACATGATTTGAACAGGTTAACTTAGGAGGTGGTGTTCTTTCCATTTTGAGACAGAAAATAAAAACGACGCTTTTCCTCCTTACAGATAAAAACATTGAGGTAGAAACAGAGTTTACTATTTTGAATCATAAATGTTATAGCCTACTGTGATCTAAATCAACAAAAGATGTCTCAAATAACGTTTAAGAAACTGCGCGAAGTAGTTATGACGAGTTAACAGATATGCTGTCCTGTGTGTGCACGGAGAGATATTTTCTCGACAAATTTGATACCATTGCTACGTCTATAAATGCTAACCAGGAAAGTCATGTCGGTTAACAACTCGTATAGCGTGTGTTATAATGATATATGTCTTGTCGTCGTTAATTGTGAAATTTAAATGTTTAAAGCGGCAAAAAGTCAATTAACACAGATAATTGCAGAGATATTTGCTTACGGAAAACAGAGCTCTCATATACATTTTGGAGTACGTTTGGAGTACGAAATATATCAAAGATATGAGAAGGATATAACCCAATAAAGCAGAAATGTGCGACAGCCCAGTTGTAGAGCGGGTATGCATTGACACTAAATTTAAGAGGAAGGGATCAGTGATGCCATACAACTAAAGAGGAACATTGAGGACAAATTATTGGGATGGATATAAATAAAACTAGACGGGAGTGGAATGTTGAATTAGCCGCGAAGAGAGAAACTGAGAAAAGCAACAGCTTCACAGTCTTGGACCTTTTAGCATAAACACTCGGGCCGCAAACCACAACCGTCGAAAACCACCCCTATAACCGTCCAGGTAATCAAATACACCACACACATTGACATAATTAGCAGTACACATTATAACGTTACTAAATATCATATTGGGGGTGATGTGAAAAAGGCAAGCAAGTATTTTTTAGTAAGTAAGTTTTATTCTCAATATTTATGTAGGCCGGAGACCCGTGAAATAAAAACATATCAATACACAACATAGTATCAAAATGTGACAAAAGTAAAGTATATCAATACAATGTTATACATATCATACAGCGGACAATGCATCTCAACTGAAAGTAATAGAATATGATCGAAAGCTTCGTTTTATGTTTGTATATTTAGTTTGTAAATATGTGAAGAGGTCAATAGTCTAAAACTGGGGACAGGACCGTGGGATGGGGATAGTTTCAACGGAGAAGGTGGGATTAATGATTAAATATATAATTATTTTTGAAAAATGTAAATAGTGTTGTTTTCGATGATGTTGTAATTGATGTGGATGGCACAGACAACGCCGGATGTGCTGACCATTAAAATGAGAGCGACGAAACCATACAATTAACCACATTAATGCATGACTTAACAAGATAACTATGCTCACACAACGCTTGGAAATGTCTGCAAAACTACTAAAGGTCTTAATGACCTTGACGATATGCCAACCTCCCACTTAACGTTCTTATTACCAAAGGTCTAGTATTTGCCAAATATTGATATATTAGTTGAGCGGACAGAAACTAACCTAATCGACTGAATCGGAAAGATTATTTAATTCATAAACATTATATTGTACCTTAAGGAAATTACTTTCAATTGATTGCATTGTTTACTTGTATTTACGTTACCCAATGCCAAACCTTTGTAAAAAGATGGTGTGCATATATTAATTATATTCGTCTTTTTATCATCATTAAGTCAAATGTAAGGACATTAAAATAAAGATAGATGATTTTGTTCTCAAAAGGAACGCTTTTCAATAAACAATACAGTTTTGTTGATGTTTGGATTATCATCGGGTGAGAGTTTTTAAAAGTTACCAATATGTTGTTTAACAAGCGATCGAGGCACCCGAGTCGAAACGTATTAAAATTCAATTCTTCTGAATGCTATCGTTCTAGTCTAGTTTATATCTCTGGTTTTTGGTATGATAAAGCAAATATTATTCACATCTAGTTTTAGCATCGCCTCGAGGGACTGTTGAGAGCATTCCTATATTTACGGTAACACCCGATAGCTCTTATCGCTATAACTTCAAGTTTTTAAACGCTTTGTAAGCACTTTTGAGATAAGCGTTTCAGTTTCAGCCGTAGTTCAACACCTACTGGCTTTACGATTTTCCCATTACGGTATGTTAAGCTATAAAACTAGTCGCATAGAAAACTGTCGCCAACCATAAACTTGTCTGGATCTAGGCAGACAATCAACAATTTTAGTACATCATCAGCAGAAAATTGTATAACGAAATATTGAACGAGACGCACGGTTTCACATTTTGTAAAGTTAGCCCACAAATTTACATTGTTATTGATAAGGAATACGTCCTTGCCGACAAGAAGCCAGTTGTATTTTGCTGGATTGGACATAATAATTTTGCAAGATAAATGATTGCTAACTGTCCTCGGGGTCGGCTTGAATGGTTCACTCTATGTTTTGTTTTTAAACACTTTAAGAAACCTTTGCCAACAAAGCTCTCTTTTGAGAATAAGACCTAAGAAAGCATTGCGTCTGTGGTTCATTACGTGCTCATCAATAAATAAACAAGTTTTGTTTCTTACGATATTGATCTTCCGAATTTCCGCTATTTCAGAAATTGAGATTCTGCGGCACTGGTTCGAAACTCACGGTGACTGAATGAAAGTCAAAATCTATCGTTATACAAAAACACTGTAACAAAACAGCGGCCATAGGGTTTGACGTTCAAGACATAAAGTTGCGTTCATATGTTTGATAACTTGGTTGAACGAGCACCAGAATAAGTATTGGATACGATACGAGATTATTTGATTCATAATAGCTATCGACATAATCGGCTAACACACGTTTCGTAAAATTGGGAATGGTCGTCCAGATACACCAAGTGTTGATTGTCTTTAACAACTCGTATCTCGCACAATGACTCTACGTATAGTTTTGTCATTAGTGAGAAATTGCATTACTTTTGTATGTGGCATTTTCATCTCTACTTCTAATTAGAAGTTCACACATATCAGAGGTTCCATTTATTCGAAAAATGTCTCGCGTTTGTTCTTAACATAGTATAATATAAAATTATTATCGATGATACTGTTACCGCTGTATTAAAACTATTATTTTCGAAACATAAGCGGATTCTGTTTCGCATACATGTATATGTTTTCCAAGCATTATCATGTGTTTACCTTTCCTCGTACTTATGTTGGGCAGTTGTCCAGCTAGGACGTTCTTATCCACCTCGTTCATTTTATTCGGGTGATGATATGATAAGTGTGAGGTTTGGTGCACTCCTGAAATCGTTGACCGTTCCAAAGCGGTACTTCATCCATAATTTATTTGTGCCCCTTTTGCTTTTGTAATTGTTTTCATGTATGTGTATGTTCATGTCTCCTTTGTATCTAGCCTTTCCTCTTCCACATTTTCATTCAATTATTTTAATAAACAAAATACCATCCATTCAAAATGTGTTTCTCATAATATATTTTTCTCATTATTATAAGTACAACTTATTTGCCTGTGCTGTGTGACGGCCGTGGAAAGAAATCAGAATCCCTGACTCAAAGTCCATTTCTGCATCAAAAGCAACTAAGATGCAATTTTTGACCGGGTGGTTTTAGTTTTCAGATCAAATATTTCCATTTTGAAAACAGGTTATCGATGGTATTCATTGAAACTGGTATTCATTGAAACTGGGACAGTTTCAGTTATCCGTTCAGTCCTATATTATCAGGGTCGAAATATTAATATCCGGCAGGCACCGATGTGTAATACCTTAACTGGATGATTCTCTTCACTGTTGAAGCAAAAAAATGTATTTCTAACAATTTCCAATAAGAAATCAGACTTGTTGTTCAACAATGGTGTGAATTATGTACTTTTTAGCCAATTCCTCTCTAGCAGACAAGAAAATGAAATAAAATTGTCAGATAGGTGCAAAATTGGTATACTTATGAGGTATTGTATGAGTTCAAAGTGTTCTTCCTTTTAAGCTCACCTGAGCACGAAGTGCTCATGGTGAGCTTTTAGTATCAATGAATGTCCGTCTGTCTGTCGTGGTCAAATGTGAATCGTAGGTCAACATTTTTTTAAACAACATCTCCTATACCACTGAATATTTTTTGTTCAAATTACACTGGAATGATCCTTTGGGCCTTTTTTCAAAGTTTGATAAATCGTTCCGGTCTGTTGCATAAGTAGTTGACGGGAGCTAAAAATAGATTTTAAAAGTGTTAATTTGGAAAATCTTCTAGCCCAAACCTCTACCGGTTTGATATATGGTGTGTAGCATTGTCTAGTGGTCCTCTTACAAGACTGCATACATTATTTAGTTCCGTCTTGTAAATATGAATTATTTCGTAAATACGGATTTTCATTTCGTAAAAACTAATTATTAATTCGTAAAAACTAATTATTATTTCGTAAAATCAAATTATTATTTCGTAAAAACAAATTATTTTTTTGTAAAAGCAAATTATTATTACGTAAAAACGACTTATGTTTTGTCAATACGAAAAAGTATTACGTAAAAACAAATTATTTTTTGTAAAAAGCAAATTATCATTTCGTAAAAACAACTTATTTTTTGTAAAAAACAAATTATCATTTCGTAAAAACAACTTATTTTTTTGTAAATATGAATTATTATTTCGTAAATTCGAATGGCAGTGTACTTGGGTGAGCGATATGTTTCTCTTGTTTCTGTGAGCATTCTCAGTACTGGTTTACTCACCTTATCTCATATTTGAACAAATACCCAGATCATGATTTAAATAGAATATTTCTCATCTTTCTTCAACAGAAATATGAACTTCGCAGACAAATATGAAATAAGAAAAACGTTGTAGCTTCCTTTTACACACGTGCTTAATATCAATTATTGACGGGTCATACTCTAGATACATACTATATATCGACTATCATTGTTTCATAAGTGAACTTTTGTCATTGTATAATATAGATTAGATGACTGACTTGTGATTATGAGAATCACATTATGCATATGAAGATAAACAATTCTTTAATTACAGCGATAAAAGGTTACTTGTGGCCGTGAAATGTCAATTTGTATACATGTTTATAGATGTTTCATTAGTTTGTTCTCTGAGTGTTGTACTGAGGGTCATTGTTAACTGGATATAAAAAGATATGTCACACGAGTTATGCCCTTGACTGCATATGTGGGCGCTCGATTGAAGTAGAGTTAAGTTTTCGAACCAGTGGGCCGGATAAACCGGAATTTGACGTCATCAACAAGTGTCCATCATGGAATATTTTGATGCCTTGATTTTGAACACATGACATTGAATCATTTTATGGTCAGGCTATTATCCGGTCTAGACGGGCTAGTCGTCAGTTCAGCGTTAGTTCTCTTTCTGATTACATCTTTATTTCTTTATTCTAAGATACTGGTATTTTGTTAAGAAAAATAAACAATTCAGAATCTGTAAATGTGTGTTACTCTTTTTATTGGTAATTTAAAAAAGTGGCTTGCCAAATTTGGTCATTTTTGTCTTAAACTTTTTAGAAGGCATTTATGGAGGCTCTATTGATTACAGATATATTGCCAATTTCAAGGGCCTTTGGCCAGTAGAACTAAAACCAAAATATATACGATCACGGGTTGACAGTGGCAGTGTTACAATAGGTAGTAGGCCAACAAACTAAGGATTCGCGCGATTCGCATTTTCAATATAGTAACATTGTGTAATCCTAAATACGTCCAGTCTCATAACTTTGCGGACGACCTTGGTAAATGACACAGACGAAGACATTTTGTCCAGTAATGAAACGTTCTTGGTGAGCAGCAGACAAATGTTAATACCAATATATTCTTAACGTATTCCCCGACATTACGGTAAATTTAATATTCCAAGGTTTAATATAGCACTTTTCTCTAATTTATTTTCTACTTATTGTAATAAAGCATGGAGCTGTCTTGGACGAAAACAAAGGGTTGTTATTTTGCTCACAACCGCCAACCATATTTTCACGTGGCAATGGTCTTCGTACGGAGTAGTCTCATCCAAGTGAACATAGCTTCACGTTCATTCATCTTAATGCGAATGGGTTTAGTAGGTATATCATCGATCATGTTATGTTTTAGTCCTTGATTGCAAGTGTTTCGGGACAACACGCAGTTTGGAAATTCTCTCTGCAGTGATGATAATATAAAATACTGAGAATGAAGATTGATTTCCTCATAACAAGTCAAGATCTGATTAAAAGGGCAAGTATTAACAAATGTGTTTGTAGTAGAAATTAAAACATAAAACAGGAGGCCTCACGACCAGTTGCGTGCGTCATTATGGAAATAGACGAGCGAGAGAGATTTAACGAGCTTAGAGTTGACACATTCCGCGACAAGCACGCGATAACTCAAATTAAAGCTAGATGAATTAAGTTCTAGACACCGGCGACTGCTCTGACATACGCCGAATCTTTACGGACCACCAATTAATCCGTTAGTTTAAAAATTCTTGGTCTCTGGATTATTTTGGTACAATCACTGAGATTTATGTAAATGTTGTCATAATAACGTTTTAAAGAAATTGCTGGAAACTTAAATTACTGCGGCCATCAGATTGAATTGAAACGTTACAAATACGGGGATGGCGTCTTATGTTGTTAGTAAATACAAATACATGGCATTTATATAGCGCAACAATTATAAAATATTCTATTGCGCTTCACAATTACATAACACACATTTAAACATATACATTCAATATACTAACAGGATTATATTAACAGGATTCTAGAACTTAGATTTAGACATGTATATATATATATATCAATACTGATTTATATCACGACAGGTATTTTGTATTTAACTAGAGCATGTTCATGAAACTGACTGTACAAATGTGTTTTCAGTTTTGATCTAAAACTTGCTTCAGTTTGAATGTCTTTCAGATAAGTCGGTAGATTATTCCACCATTTGGGACCTACAACGGCCATAGATCTGTCTGCTAATTTTGTTCGCCGTCTAGGTATGTTAAATTTAGTGTCACTTTGTGATCGCAGTCTGTACCGTTGTCGAGTAGGTACAAAAATTTCCCTCAGATATACTGGAGCTGTACCGTTGTCGAGTAGGTACAAAAAATTCCCTCAGATCTACTGGAGCTGTACTATTGATGACACGGAAAACCATTATTAAGACTTTGAACACGACTCTAGCTTTAACTGGAAGCCAGTGTAATTCTTTTAGAAGTTCAGCACTTGGTTGTTCATAGGAAGCATTCATGGCCACTCTAGCGGCATGATTTTGGACTCGCTGTAGTTTGTTGATTTGGTAGACTGGAATTGCAGTAAATAAACCGTTGCAGAAGTCAATGTGGGAATTAACCAATCCATGCACTAATGATTCAGTTGACTTTTGTGTGAGATGTTTACGTATAGCTGGAAGATTTATAGGAAGATTTCGTCACTGCACATGAGCTATCTGACACTTTTTCTGTAAGTGATGGTCAAGGTTGAGTGTATTGGTCATCGACACATTTTACGTCACATCCACCAATGTTTACACTTGTGATGTTCAATTTCGCTAATTTATTTAATTGGATTAATATATAATCATCTTTCTCAATAAATATACGAAACATGATATTTCATCGCATATAATTCAATAAAAACTAATATAGTACAGTTGCAGTGCATTTATTCATAATGTGTACATTCAATTACAAAGAAAACTCACCAAACTACATTTTATATAATTCATTTGGTAGGAATTAAAACGTGCATAATAAAAAGTTTGTCCTTAAAACAATAATTGCTTGAATGAAAATACTGTCAGAGAAACGTTTCTTCGCTGTGTGATTGTTCGTTTATGCCTATATCACTTGTGGTCCGCATACAACAACATCTCGTAATTCTCTCTCGTATATATCTGTCCGTTAGTAATGTCAGTGGTATAACGCCAGCACTGGATGTCCCTAGCCACGTGACAAACTGAATCAATTCAGCCGACGGGATACAAGACGAATAATTGCAAAACGATAACAGAAGACTTAACGACTGATATGGAAGCCACAAAAGACACAAAACAATGCTCAACAAACAGGCTGTAAGAATATGGTTGTCCAATGGTTTTTCTGATCCCGTGTGTTCATTGATGCTTCGGTTAATTCCACAACTCGCCCTCTCAGTAGCGTCAACATCCATGGTATCTTGAATATTTTCGTTGTTAGGGATGTCTTTCATCGCCATAGCTAATGTCGTACCCGGTGATGATTTTAATCTTAACATAAGCACCCGCAATGTTAACGTTATAAGCGTTACTAACGGAATGAAAAAAGTAATTATTGGACACGCAATAGCGACTTCTTTGCTTATCAGTACAAAACAATCTCCGGGAAGATTTTCGTAAGGAATTGTACCCGAAGTCCATAAAGGTACCACAATTATCAAAGATGTAAGCCAAGGAAAAATAATTATAATGCCTCTAAATGAACCTTCGAACATCCACTTGTATAAATTTGGATGAGAAAACACAATAACTCGATCAATACTGAGCATGATGATGATTAATACCGATGTGAACGGCATGATGACATCGGCGATGATATATATCTTACACATAAATTCTCCGAAGTTCCAGCTTCCCAGTATGTGATAAATAGATAGTGGCATTATAGATACAGAAATTACAAGATTTGAAGCACACAAATTAACCAATTGAACATGGAAACCTGGTAATTTTGAATGTTTTCCAACCACAAAAACGGCTATCGCAACCACGTTCGTAAGTAAGGTCCACATATTCAATACAACCGCATAAGTCATCGTACTGTGATTGACGTCCCGTAAGAAATCGTCATGCACCCCACTATAATAATATATGTACTTGGAGTCATTCATATTAACATAATCCTTGCCATTGTGACCGTAGTGTTCGTTCTCCATGGTGTCGGTATAATAAACGTCGCCTTTTGACATCGTGTCAAAATTAGATGTTTTCAATATGAGAACAGGTCTGGTTTGTAATTCAGGCAACTGAAAAAGACAAGAAACGGTTGCATAGTTAATGCTCAGTAATCAGTTAATTTTGAAATAGACTGTACTCCATATAAATATATAAAATGCATGTACAGTCAATCTTGTATTAAGAGACCGCCAAAGGGTAAGAAAAAAGTGGTATCTTAATGAAACGGTCTTTTAATACAAAGCTTGCTTCCAGATAAGATATCGGGTTGTAATATTTTCTAGTCTGCTACTAGACATACATTTGTACTTAAAATGTGCTTCAACATGTGTAAAATACAATGTACAAAACAAACAGTTTTATTCTTTTATTTGTTAAACAAATATTCATCAGATCTTATTAAATATGTCTTCTAATAAAACATACATGCACACACTTAATCTTTATAAATTAATTTGCGGTCAATTATGAATTAGCGGTCGTTTAAAGGAAAAATATGGCTGAAAAAAAACCGACATTGAGTGACCGCTGGTCGCGTTAAACAAAAGTCGCTTAGCAAAACGTAAAGATATGCCGAAAATTGTCGGGAGGTTTTCAAAGTGGTCGCTTACTGACGTCGCGTCAGATGTTGGCGTCAGTTTGCGTAACGTTACGTCCAGTTTTTCATCAATTAACGTGATTAGACAATAGGCAGATGATTCATTATCGATGTGCGCTTAAGCGTGTTTCGAAAATCTAATAAGTAGTATGCTTGAATAAGGTTTATTTATTATGGTTATGTACAATTCATGCGATACAAATACATAATAACTTATGCAGTACATGGTATATTATAGCTACTGTACATGACGTAAATTACTTTTTTTACAATTTTTAAAAGTAGTCATATTTAAGGCGCTCTACAGCACACATAGTGTTCATATGTTCGTCTTCACCAATGACTAGTGCTCCATCCTTAATCTTATCTTCTAGGATGTAGCATACGACTGAACTGTACACAATGGCCTTTCTTGATTTTATAAGTTTTAAATTATTGTCCTGGTGTGCCTGGTCTTTCTGTTGGAAATATAATCTCGACACGACGCTAGAGTTTACCGGAAATGTATTTCCCCAATCGTCGTTAACATCATGTGCCAAGTTGTAGGGAGGCTTCCTAAACTGAAAATGTAAATATATTTTGATAAAGAAATAAAATAAACAAGCGCGATAACAGATGATATTTATTTTGATTAATAAATCTTTACTGCCAAATTTGCCAGTTGTACTTTTAAACTTTACGCGACGTAACACCACAATAACGTTATGCGTTACACAATGGCTAGACATGGATACTGTCCCATTAAACACCGAAAACGTTATCAGAATTACCCAACATTAGACACAAAATTACATTGACACAAGAACTTAATAGGGTCAAAATACAATGTTTGTAAACTAAAGGACCATTTAGTAATTTAATAAACAATATACATAGTAACGCTAAAAACCTCTTTTTTCTCTGTGCGTTACATCGTGGCTAGACATTTATAATAGAATAGTTTGCGTTTATTTTGCATACCAATCCACTTAAAAAATATATATTACATTCAAGCTTAAGATAAGAACCTCAAGAATGTATTAAATATGTAATTAAACTTTATCAATAACTAACTAAAATTCTAATAGAAATAGATAGGTCTTAAAGAAAAAATGAAATCTTACCTTTTCACACTGCAATTCTTTATTCAATTTTCATTCACTATTTTTCCGTATTGCGCTTCATATTTGATATGTGGTCGAGCGGAAATGACGTAACGTCAGTTGGTATGGTTTCCCACGAAAATATTTGTAGCAGACGAGAATTATGCGCTTTTGAATGTTGCAGACACACTTTTTATGTTACATCTTACCAGTGAAAAAACTGACGCTACTCTATATTATTCGTCTTTTTCATACCAATAAGACACACTTTGTTCATTAAAATGTTAGCTATGATAAGGCCGGTTTTTTTCTGCTTTCAATAATATAAATATCAGTTTTGTACTCTAACTCTTTGTATTTATTTTAAAAGTTTTATAGTCATGAACTGTCGGTTTTTCAAGTTGACGCCAACATCTGACGCTAAGTATTTAAACTGTAAATGGCCGCATAAGACACGTGGTCGCATAAGCAAGATTGACTGTAATTATTGTGTTTGCTTTCATCGCCATATAGTTGCTTTTATACAAAACATTTCAATCAAAAGTTTCACAGAATTCTTTTGGCACATACTTAGTCCGTATTAAATATTTTTAAACCCTATTAGTACCATAATTCCATAATTATTTTAACACAAACGCCTAATATGTAAACATTTTTGTTGCTAAGAAAACAAAATTATAAAATACGTAAAAGATATTGATATATGCGAAAGTAATCATATGATGTATGTATATCTATAATACTATATACATACGTACGCATTCTTTAGTAGTATTTCAATGCTATACTATAATAAAAAGACAAACATACAATAAACAGACAAGCATATTAACCATACTAGTAACCTTCAAAATTTAATACCGCATGGTTAAAAGCTTCATTGGAGAAAGGCAACAACATCGTAAATCAAAACATTTGTTTCTAACCATGATCTTTCCAGCTTTCCATAAATAAGTCGAACATGAAATGTCACATGCAAAGCACGCAACCACATTAAAAGCACGAAGAGACTTTGAATTTATAAATGAACAAATAAAAGGGCAACAGGAACTTTGTACAAACAACAATGGTGTTCGTAAACAAGTACCGCGATATATACATGCATGATTGCGGTTAAAGCATGGTTTAAGGGTGCAACAAACATAGTACTTATCTTAATATCACAAAAATAAAACAAACAGTGTTAATAAGAAAATCCGACATAAGAAGCAGCGAACCCATGGTAATGAATGTAAAAGTCTTTCAATCAAAGTATTGTCATATTCATAACAGCTCCATTCATATCCTCGATATTGATAGAATAACAACATAATTTTCCAACTTCTGACTGAAAGCGCCCGAGGAAATATAACTGAATTTTGCGCATATGCCACACTCCTCTATCCCGCAAGTATTGCTTCAGACATGTATCGTTCCATATTAATGTTTTTGAATTAGTTGTTGATGTTTATGTAATAGTTCCAACGTCCTGAAAATCATTTCACGTGTTTTGTTCTGGGTATAACCTGCCGGTTCGTTTGGTATTGTTCTGGTATCCTGAGTGCGCCTCCTCTTGAAAGCGCCTCTTTCATAGAGCGCCATCTCGTGTGTGCGACTCCTCCTTAGCACGCCTCATTCTGAGAGCACTTCCCACTGAGAGCACATCCTCCTGAGTGCGCCTCCTCCTTAGAACGCCTCTTCCTGAATGCGCCTTCTCCTGATTGCGCCTCCTTCTAAGAGCGTCTCCTCCTGATTGCCCCTCCTAATGAGAGCGTCTCCTCCTTAGAGCGCCTCCTCCTTAGAGCGCCTCTTCCTTAGAGCGCCTCCTCCTTAGAGCGCCTCCTCATTAGAGCGCCTCCTCCTTAGAGCGCCTCCTCATTAGAGCGCCTCCTCCTTAGAGCGCCTCCTCATTAGAGCGCCTCCTCATTAGAGCGCCTCCTCCTTAGAGCGCCTCCTCATTAGAGCGTCTCCTCATTAGAGCGCCTCCTCATTAGAGCGCCTCTTCCTTAGAGCGCCTCCTCCTTAGAGCGCCTCCTCATTAGAGCGCCTCCTCCTTAGAGCGCCTCCTCATTAGAGCGCCTCCTCCATTTCCATTTGTCTGGAGTTGTGATTTGCTAATGTGCTTCTTTGCGCTGCATTTTTTCAATTTTGACAAAAGTCACGACGCAGGATTGCGCGACATGCATAGTAAATGTGCATTGTGAATTTTTTGTGGCAATGTTTGTCTTGGTAACAGCAGAAATTCGAAACAAACTCGTTTTAGATACATAATCGAAGATCGTTTCGTGTAAAGTATTACCTGAAGATTTGATAATACTTATACAATCTATTTATAGATTATTCTTTTTCACAGTTCTCAGAATAAATGACCATAGAACATTTAGGGGAGACGCAATTCAAAACATATTAAACCAGTTGATACACACTTTTAACAAATAACAAAATTTACATAATGCTAGATCGTTAGCAGAATTGTACAGAAAATTGGATTCTTGATTTTCTTCACAAATGCCATTCGACGAAGCGTTCCTGTATGAATTAATCAACATTGGAGCATAAAGCTAAACTTGTTGAGAGAAATAAGGAAACTATTAAGTAATATACGTCAGTGACAAATTTATATCTATCTAACTGTTCTATTTTATTATTGAATCTGTTTTAGGGGAGGCGCTTTTTCTGTGTGGCGTTCCCTGAACTTACTAATCCTTTTTTGCCCAGTCTCTCCATATCTTGATTTGTTTTCTATTTGTTTAATTAGTGATTTCCTTTTACAATTTTTTAAGTTTGTTTATTTTGCTAGATTTTGTTAATCTCACACATGCTGAGCAAAATAAGGCTGGTTGTTTACTTCGTTTCTTGGAAACTTTCTAGTATTATATTTAGTAGTTAATAACTTTAGTTATCGCCAACTGTATACGAGTATGTGTTGGAAATACAGCGGTTAAGTGTGATGTTAGGTAGCTGTAAAATCGATTTTTACGTACAAAGCTGTAAATCGCTGTTTGCTTATGATTTCATTTTA
This sequence comes from Mactromeris polynyma, assembly GCA_032209605.1. Taxonomy (NCBI): domain Eukaryota; kingdom Metazoa; phylum Mollusca; class Bivalvia; order Venerida; family Mactridae; genus Mactromeris; species Mactromeris polynyma. Next base: position 36,325,131 of record JASFXZ010000001.1, on the reverse strand, counting down.
TGGTAGTTAATACAAATTAAGTTTCTCTTTTCTGCTTAAAGGAATCTTCGGTCTGACAACATTGTTCGTGTTCATTTCAGACGTCTTGTACTATTGGCATGTTCTGTTATGGGTTTCCCCCGCCCTCTTCTCTGTCCTTACCCTCTAATTGTTTTGGGTGATCAGTCAGATATTTGTAGATGACCCCAAGTTCGATAAGCCTCTGGTTTATTGAGTGTTTACATCTTTAAATTAAGATTTATTATTAATAGTATATCCATATAGATATTTGTCCTTTCACTTCCTGAACTCCTAATGTCTCGTATGGGGATGTTTCTCTGGAGTCTGTTTTGGGAGGCGTCGTATTGTGAACATTTTAATCCTTTATTATATACCGATCTTATCTTATCTTTTTAAACGCGACAACCTGATTCGCTATTACTAGCTTTCGTCTTTAAGTATCATTCATTTCTGCATTTCTTGTCGAAGCCAAAATTGCCTCACGCTTTACCAGTAAGCTGGTCAGAAGTATTGAGGCCCAGAATGCTTTTTCTTAACTTGGTTAGACCGCTGTAATTCCGGAATGAGCTTTCAGATTTAAGTAGACTACATATCAGAAACACGTGTCAAACCTCACACGTACTTCAAATGTAATTATTATTGACAAGGATCTAAACATTGTATTAGACTATTTAACTGTGAATCACCTACTATAGCATGTCTGCTAATTCTTTGAAATTCGATAATAAAATTACAGTTTTGTAATCTCGACAGAGTGTTAGATTCTATGCTATTAGCCGCTTTCACAACCATTATTACATCGATATGTAGATTATTGTCCTGAAACAATTTTACAGAAATCACGGTAGACAGAGAGGCGCTATTCTCGGCTTTTTCCGACATTATATTTATTTGATGTTTCACACATTATCAACAGATAATCTCAAACATGTTGCATTTATTTATTACATATCTCCTACAAAAATCTCAATACACTCAGAGCTTTCTAAAGATCTGTTCAAGTAAATTCACCAAAACAAATTGTACACAATACACACTCTTCGCGCATTTCAGCATAACCTTTATAATTAAAGAAATATTTATTAGGAAATGCCACGTACACAAGACAATGCCTCTCCACACATATCCTAGGGCAACTCCAGTCTACGAAACATTAGGGATTGAGGAGGTCAAATGGCAAATATCTACGGGAATTGGGAAATAAGAAAACGTCAAACTGACTTTAAAAAAAACAACTATGGAGAATTTAAGTATAATTACTGTCTATCATAGACACACACATGAACTGTCGGATACTGCAGCTTGTTGGATATAGAAGATTTCCAATTTTCGCTGATATTCTAGGTTCTTCATGTGCAAGAAGACTGTACATATATAGCTATATAGTATACCCTGCAATTGTTAACTTATGGTCAACGGGAAGAAAATACGCGCTTATTATGTCCACATAACTCTATTCAAATTCAGTTACTGTGTCATTTAATTTATTTCGGAATATGAAGCGTGTTGATATTTTATTTTAAGTGTCATAATACTAATGTAATACAATTGCGAAAATCAGACAGACATAAGTGATATACGTTTGTAACACGTAATGTGTGACGTTTTAAAATTAAATGCTGAAATCTTGTAGGAAATGGCAATTACAGACAAAAACAATCCAAAAGCACAAGTAGACATGACAAAATATAAATGCATGCAAACAAATACATATGCAAGTGATACTAATTCTTCAGATATGCCAGTATACAGTGTTTATGCACTAACTCTTCAGATATGCCATTATACAGTGTTTATGCACCAACTCTTCAGATATGCCATTATACAGTGTTTATGCACTAATTATTCAGATATGCCATTATACAGTGTTTATGCACCAACTCTTCAGATATGCCATTATACAGTGTTTATGCACTAACTCTTCAGATATGCCATTATACAGTGTTTATGCACTAACTCTTCATATATGCCATTATACAGTGTTTATGCACTAACAGAAACTAGTTTAAACAAAATATCAAACTAAATAGTTATCAATAAAATGATTAATACTTTCCTTGCGTTTGCCAAATACAAATAAAGAACTAAATAATAAGATTTAAATATAATGTAACACATTTTAGACTGACCTTCCAAATATCCGATACAATACTTTAATAAATGTTACTTCAAACAGGAGACGTCTGTACTCACCATTCAATACAGACTGATCTTTAGCATACACAGGGTGACCATTATATAAATATTTCCTCTCTCTATCGCTAGACTGATTGGCGGCTGGGAATGCCACATGTGATTGTTACAACAACATCTATCATACGCGGCCGTTTGTAAGGTTCGTATAATCATATTACCGTTAGAAATCAAAGTACTGAAAGTCCTACAATAGCAATGCTTTTATGTGAGAAAGAGAAATGCTAAGGAACGAAGGAGGAGTTGAAGACATCTCTTATTGTGTTTAACAAAGTGAACAGCAAGGAGCACTCTAATATAATCGGATAAAGTACGTGTTAGACAATACAATATACTATAAAGTTCCATTTAGTTCTCATATCCTCAAATAAACTTCAAATAATGTCAGACAACTATGACAATTATAAATACCTTCAAAAATTGTATGTTATTTAACTTAACTCGAAACAAACTGATACCATTGCTTACGAGATGTTCGAACTTACATTTTTAGACTGTACATATGTTGATATGTTATTTTTGAAGGCATTAACATGGCGAATCCATACATCGATTTTTCACATTACTTACAATGCTTACGCCGTGTTGCATCGATAAATCGTCTCATCCCTATTATAGTTACATAGTCATCTAGTGACCTAGTACGATTTGATACGCGCTACAATCGTCCTAATAACCGGAATGACATTTTCATTGTCTCCTAGCAGTTAAGAAAAGTTTAATTCGGGTTACCCAACCTACCCATTTTTTTTGCCCTAAGAACATTTTTTCGCGTGTAAACAATTTGTTCTCTTTGGTAAAATTTCTTCGTATTGGTAAAATGTCTTTATGTGATTTTTTAGGTTCATATTTGCCCCCAGTTATTAGATGCTTTACGAGTATTTCAGCTATATAGCGTTATATTCACCTTGATTAAACAAAATCCATGTTAATAGGGAAAGGGGATTTGCCTCTCGTTTTCATTTAAATCGATTTGCTTTGTTTGAAAGTAAAAAAAAACTCCAACCACATTTTGGTCCTACCTACCTACCCTATGTTTAGGCCTTACTGTCATCGGTACGATTCATTCGTAAAAATGCCCGCCTTCATTCATAAGAAATGCGTTTGTCTATGTGTATGTAATGTACCTTGATATGTTTGTCAACGTGTATGTAATGTAGCATGATTTGTTTGTCATCGTGTATGTAATGTACCTTGATATGTTTATCATCGTGTATGTAATGTAACATGATATGTTTGTCTATATGTTTGTAATGTAACATGATATGTTTGTCTATATGTATGTAATTTACCATGATATGTTTCTCTATATGTGAGAAATGTTTCCTTTTGCTGTAGGAATGTTTGTAATAAATGTTCTAGGATAGTGTAGGAAATAATGATAATTAAATAATCCAAAGATCTAATCACCTAAACGAAAAGGGATGATTACACTCGATGACTTATGGCCCAGTCACATAGCCCGGCCGATGTCCGGCATCGGTAGAGCTCGGCGGATTTTTTTGGTGCCACCGAGCTCTCCTCATCGGAAGCAGAGCTCGGTGACGTGAACGGACTCCGTCCGGACATCTTCAGGCGACCGACCGAACACCGGCCGGTGACCGTACGGAGTCTGTCTCAAAATGGGAGTTTTTTTCTGCCGATGTGGCAGCAACTACCGGCCGGAGGTCGGCCGGACATCGGAAGGAATACGGCCGGTACCCGAGCAGGTAACAGGACACCGTGCGATCGCCGGCCGGGTTGTTAACGGGCTTTGAACAATGACCGGCCGATGCTCGTCCGATGTAACACGGACTTGGGTGCCGAGCTATTCCGTTCTTCCTACCTGACATTGTCAGTTCATCACTATGGCTGCACCGAGGAGACTTCGAATGGCACTGCTCGAACACGAACTGGCTCAAGCAAGGTTCCAGTACAACCTGGTCCTGGCGGCAATACTAGAAGCCGCCGAGAGGGAGCGACAGAGGGCCCGCAGAAGAGAAAGACGCTGGTGGGTGCGAGAGTGGATCCTACGCAGACCCCTTTTCGGCCAGTACGAGACTCTCATGAAGGAACTCGAGGCCGAGCACGCTGCCGACTTCAAAGCCTTCCTCCGCATGGAGCCACAGATGTACTATGAGTTGCTTAACCGAGTTGGCCCCCGCATTACCAAGAGTACAACGTAAGTTAATCCGTATTTTGCAAACAAAATTCCCTCCAAACATTATATTCTTGCTAAGGTTTAATCATATTTCATCCTCTTCTGTTGCAGGCATCGAACCCCCTTGGACCCTGGGCTGAAGCTGGCAATCACCTTGAGGTTTTTGGCGACCGGAAGCAGGTACCACGATCTTGCGTTTGCGTTTCGTGTCCCACACAACACCATCGCCCTTTTCATCCCCGAGGTGTGTCAGGCCATCTACGACGTATACGAGGATGAGATGTGGGCCACTCCCCAGACAGAAGATGAATGGCGCCCGGTGGCCGAGGGATTCGGAGACAGGTGGAACTTCCCCCACTGTTGTGGCGCGATCGATGGGAAGCACGTCGCAATCAAGAAGCCCCCCAAGAGTGGCTCACTCTACTACAACTATAAAGGCTTCTTTTCTATCGTCATGCTTGCGGTGGTAGACTCGAACTACAAGTTCATCTGGGTGGATGTGGGGTCACCAGGGTCGTGTTCCGATGCCGGCATCTTTAACCGGTCGCGGCTAGAGCCAGGTCTTCGTGAGGGAACGATCGGACTCCCCCAACCGGATTCCCTGCCTAATCGGCCGGTGTCCCTTACATCGGTCAGCCACCGGTACTATACTTTCCAAGGCTCTGTCCCACATCGGCCGGAGCTCGGTCGGAGCTCGGCCGGTGTCCGTTAAAAAAACCTCGTCCTCTGGTTGTCTCAGATGCACGGGACACCGGCCGATACTCGGCCGTGCACCGGCCGACGTGTTTTCCGATGTGGTTACGATGGGGCTGCGATGAGGGAGCTCGGTGAGAGCCCGGTGAAATTTAGCTCCGAAGTTAAAATTTCACCGAGCTGCCACCGATGCGGTTTTAAGCAACAAACGCCACGGATGTCCGGCCGGTGTCCGGCCGGTGTTCGGCCGAGTTCGGTGAAAATCGCATCGCTGGCTCATCGGAACCTCATCGGCAGGGCTATGTGACTGGGCCATTACAGTGGCATTTCTGGAACATGTTTTCTTTAAAATAACCTGGACTTGAACCATTTCTCACTTCCTTTAGAATCTTGAATGCCGGTTCTTTGTATGATTCACTACAGAGTTTGTTAACAATTTTCAAATGCTGCTTTGAAATAGGCGATCTCTGAACTGGAGCAATGATAGAGGAATTATTCTCACTGTTATACTTTCTGATACAATTAATTTCTCAACACTATCATTAAATGGTACGTCTAAATATTTAAACATACGTTTAGCCTCTAAAAATGGATATGTAGTCAAGTGATCATAAGGAATAATATAAATATGACTTGGATAAGACTGTTTAAGATTTGAAGAAACTCTGAGGTCTGCTAGCATTGTATCACACATCAAATTCTTGTCTACGAAAGTTCGACTCCAGCATTGATCTAATATCAGGAAGAAAATGAACGATTTCACATCTTTAAAACTCCACGAGAACATCTTCAACGATCGACATAGTCATTCGAATAACTTTTAAGGCTCTGAATGTGGCATTCGAACAAATGGAAACCAGAGTCGGTAAACAAGATTTTAGTGCCGTTGCTGGTGAAGTTCTTGATTCTGAAGAAGTCAGGCTTAAAATGTCCGGAACACGCTGGCAAGAAGCCAGTGTCTTCATATTCTTCGTTATTCTCCTTTAGCATTGGGCGCTTATTCCGATACCTTCGTACAACGACTCGCTAATATCCTAAAAGAATATTTGCAGCTGTATACCGAGTAGTCAGTTCTCACTGTCATAGAAATAGCACTACATGTATTACAATTGCTAGAAAAACATAATAAATAAAACATAAGTGACTAACGTTTCGTCGGCTTGCCAACATTATTCCGGATACCTGGTTTTGGTCGTCTGAAAATAGTTGCCCTAGTCTTGTTCCCAAACAAGTTTTAGGCGCACACATTTATACTTGATCATTCTCAGTGACCAAGGTTACACATATTTAATGTAAAAAATAAAGTAAGTAAAAGTGAGTAATGCAAACAACTGAGTAAAATAGAGTAATGCAAAAAATAACGTGAGTTAAAGTGAGTAATGCGAAAAATAACGTGAGTAAAAAAGAGTAATGCAAAAAATACGTGAGAAAAAGTGAGTAATGCAAAAAACGATTTGAGTAAAAGTGAGTAATGCAAAAAATAACGTGAATAAAAGTGAGTAATGCAAAACATAACGTGAATAAAAGTGAATAATGCAAAAAATAACGTGAATAAAAGTGAGTAATGCAAAACATAACGTGAGTAAAAGTGAATAATGCAAAAAAAAGTAAGTAATAGTAAGAAATGCAAAAAATAACGGGAGTAAAACTGAGTAATGCAAGAAATAACGTGAGTAAAAGTGAGTAACGCAATTTTTGCATAGAGTAAAGGCTAAATTATTCAATTTCATTTTAACTGTTTTAATATTTTCTTGACTGATGTACCTAAATGTTTGCAGTCCTTTGATATGTGAGATGTAGAGGAAGAGACAGTATTTGATTGTGAGTATGGTTACCCCACAAGTGACGGGAGTGATTTTATGAGACGCGCGGAACATCACATTACAGTTACTTTAACACGCAGACGTGTACTTCGCAAAAGAATACGGTTACGGAGGATTATCTTGTGATGTTGTGATTACTATTGATTTTCGGTGTTTTCCGTCTACAAAACAGATCTCAGACAAAATAACGAATTGATATTTAAATCACTATAGAATCTAACAACAGTGTCTTCAGCATCTGTAAATTTCAATCAACAGTTGAAGATAGCCAACCAGTTGTTGCATGTCGCTTCTGGGACGTTATTCATAAACATCATAAGAATGAAATTCAGACTTAGACTTTAAAATGTTAAATTTGCCTTTTGCTCCTACATAGTTATAACACTATAGATTTTATTAAGTGTAGAGTGGATGACAGGAATTTTGCTGACAAGCTTTCATATATTTAGATGTAATGAAAACGAATGGCTAATAAATATAATGTTTGCAAAGTTAAAGTCTATGTATGAGTTTCAGTCATATATTGTTGTATTTAATGCTCCTGGGGTTGAAACATCCACTGTACGTATATACACGGTGAAATACGACCCGTCTCTAGAGACGTGCGTAGAAACAACTAGTGAAATGTAATTGCTTTATGTCACATTTGATATAATTCATATTACATAAAATTGTTTTGAAATCTCCGTACTTTAAATTAACAATAGCAACCGTCATGAAGTTCATGGAAACAGACCAAATACTGTATTAATAAGTTGTTATAGAGGTTTTTCATTACAATCTACCGAATATGAACAAACATTACGTTAGAAATATTGTTGTCTCCAGTTTGCCAGACACACGGTAATTTGTATATTATACTACCAGTATTGAATGTCAAGAGATAGTTATTAGTTTCTTGAAAACCAATGACTTCAGTGTTGTTGCGGCTAAATAATAATAATTGTGCTCATATTACTTTACATTTCTCGGAGAAATAGAATTCCAAAAAGTCTTCATTCCAGACAGTGGCAGAAGTGCATCCATTTTTGACTGAACAATTCATCGAGAAAATCTATTTGATTTTATCGCGTTTTTTCCCCAGAAACAATAACAAAAGTGACAATAACTCGGGTGTTGTATACCATAACATTTCAATGTTAGGTGTCATTATGGTGTAGGTTATCAGAGACGACATAAGTTTAATTTGCGACTTTTTTGTTAACAAAAAACTGAATGAGGCAGTCGAAAAGGAAATACCATTACGATCCAATACATTTTTAACCATATGTGCTTTAGCCAATGATATAGTCGCAGTTAACGGACTCACGTAATCCTCTCTTCAATTGGGCTGTACGATCATGTGCGTACTGAGTTTAATAGCCTCCTCACACATAGGCGAATCTATTAAACGCAGCCTGGCGAATTGGGGAAAATTGTGAATTCTGGCGAATGTTGACCGAAACTGTTTGAAAATTTATTACATAATTTGAAATATAACGAAAGGTAAACGTAGGGGAACTATTAGTTGCGAATAATTTACGAAGTGTGACGAACGGTTACTGTTATTCGCTAAAATGCGTTGGGTCGCGCAAACAATCTTTGTTCTTTCCGTAAGCGATTAGGAACGCAAACATGCGAACCGAAGCGCAACTTTGCGCATGCTTCCGAAGCCGTCCGAAGCTTTCCGAAAGGGTATTTCCGCATCCGGCCGTTACCGGACGCTATACAAGACTGGCGAAAACCAGGTGGGGTCAATTTGCCTTTTAACTTTCTCCGACTCGACACTACGTCGTATTGCTGTTTGACTGCTGTTTGATTTTCAACTTTTTTGTAAGTGCAAAGGTATGCCAAGGGGAAGGGGAAAAACATCTAGAGCGAGAGCGAGAAAGGCTGCAGCTGTAGAGACAGAGAAACCCGAGGAACCAGAGGTGCAGTCTGATGAGCAGCCTGGTCATCCTGAGGAGAAAATACCCAGTAGTCCTTTTAAAACTATTTTCCAAATCTTGTATTGTATGTCAGGGTTATATGTTTTGAGGTGTAGGTTCTAGCCTTTTGTGGTCTTTATTTGTCATGGTTATATGTCAGAATTGAAGTATAGGTTCTAGTATTTTGTAGCCCAGTAATGGCACCTATTTTTGTCACGTTATAAAACTCCTGTTTTTCACAACCTACTAGGTCATGTTTAAGGAAAAGGATTTACAGTAAATGTTTGTCACTGTCTTGGTGTAGGGGGCTGTCATAACCTCATCAACATATTCCTCACATATAGCATGACATAATTCTCTGACCACTACAGAGAGGGTATTCTCAGCGACCCGCCAGGAGTACTGCATGTCTGAGTACTTGGCACCAGAAACCAGGTGGCGTAGAGTGGCAGCTAAATTGAGGCCGTGATCGAGGGCTCCCTGCACCAGGTGTGTTGTTTCCAGAGGCGATGACGGACCCTCTCGAATATTTCATCATACATTTCAGTTGGCATGCAGTAGAATTTCTTGAAGGTTCTAGGATCTTCTCTTCTGAGCTCAATCATGAGTTGATCATAGATGCCAAATTGGCGCCGTCTCTCGGGATGCAGCCATGGTCTTCTCCAGATGCGACGTGCTCTGGCTTCTCTTCTCCACCTAAATCGGCCTCTGATGAACTGTTGGATGTTAAGTTGTTGCTGGAAGACTTCTTGGTGGGCCATAGCAGCCACATACTGCAGCCTCAGGCGTTGTATATCTTCCATTTTGACGAAGGAATAACTAATAATCTTGATATTTAGCCTCCCGCTTTTATATATGGTATTCAAGAACTACTCAAAACTGTTGAGATACTTAAAACTACTCAAGAAATTTAGATGTGTTACGATTCGCGTGGATTCGTATGTCGTAGTTACCCTTCGTAATGATTCGTATGCAAGCGTATGACGTTCGTTTTCTGAACGTCAACCAATCGTTACAATTCGCTTTCATTCGTCATGAAATTTCGGATTCAATTAGCTACAATACGTAATTATTCGCTACATTTCGTACAAGTTCGCAAACTATCGCAAAGATTCGTCATGGGATCGTCCTCGATCGCTTGATATGCAAATTAGCTGATCACGACCTGATAACTTGCGAACTCTAACGCCAGTTGACGAACGCTATGCGAAGACTTTCCGATTGGTTAACGTATTGAAACGAATTTTAACGAATGATAGACGAAACTTTTATTCGCCACAAATGTTTCAACATGCTCAAAATGTTCCGACGAACAAGATTAATCGCAACGGACGCAAAAGCTCACAAACGCATCCATACGAACACCACCAACGATGTACAACGTACATATACTAATGGAAACGAATTTTACTCAAGTCCTATTCGCCAGTACACGCAAGTTGACGTCGGGGGGTTTTCGCCTATGTGTGAGGAGGCCTTAAAATAGACTGGCTGTAACAATATACTTGCTTAGCGTGTCGAGGATAAATTTAATGATATTGCAAATCGGTTTAATTTCTCGTCATTAAAGCCGTTACGGATGACGATGTTTCGTTCTGTCATAGATGAGTTGTAGAGATAAGCATTACAAGTTTGGCGTCTTTTTCAAAAAACCACCGAATGCCTCGAAACATGATAACGTATATCAAATCATACAGATTCCACAGCACATTAAGGTGTTATTATTCTGTCACTTCCAGTAATAAGATCCGTTAACAGATGTGTCCGATATTGTATTTCTTTATCAGGTAACTTGGTCACATGACATTTATCTCACGTCAAATGACTACGTGACAATTTTTTGTATAATGCATACAAAAAATATTTATTTCTTATAAAGTGGTCTGCTTTCATTCATGCTGAATTGTATTGGGCAAACTCAGTCTGCGAATGCGAGTGCGTGCTAACAGTAACTCATAGTAAACAACGAAGTAAACAAATTGTCGGCTGTTTACACCATTCGAACAACATCATGTCGGAAAGTTGAGAACAACATCATGTCGGAAAAGTTGAGTCCATTTACGTATGAACTCATCAGGGATTACCGAGTGTTCGAGTTTCTCACGAAAATAACGTTTCGTTAGCAATAGCGGTACGTGCCCAACCCATCTTCTAAATATCAGAATCGCAGTCCGGTTTCATGCATTTTTGCCGGCAGTTTCTTTGTTATAGTAAATGACACAGATATACATAATGCACATATTATTTTCTAGTACAGTTTTAGATGTCCAAAACTATTCATGAAATTAATGTAAATGTCATTTCTGTGTGCACGTGTTCTTGACACTTAACATTTCTTGTCATTTGTAAACAACGATATGGGCCTTTGCATGTGAATTAATTGTAATGTTTATTTGACTCTTACTAAATTACTTACTCTACACTTGTGGAAAAAATGTATTTAGAACATTTGACTAGTGCACTCAGCTTTTAGATCGAACATTTATATCTTATCGAATATTCGAATGGCTAATTTGTATTCGAATATTAGCACGTACGAACGAATATTTGAATGCTCGATTATATGATGACGCCTTCGTTTTAGCTAATTAAAATAAGAACAGCATTAGTGAGGACTGTAAATACATCGATTATTATTTACTTTCATGTTTTAAATGACTGTTAAATGTCCCTTTCCTCATGTGTAGTTCCTTACTTGATATAATAGTCGTGTTTTCTTCCTCCTCTCGGCCCGCGGCCATCGGCTTTCTTAGCTTGTCCTGTGAAGTATTACATCCCTTTAATCCCGTGTTGTCTGCTTCAATTCCCCATGGTTAAGTTCGATAGTCAACCAGAGTATTCATCACTTCTCCATTCCCATTGATATTTGTCCTAACAGCTCCTAACGTTTTGTAGCTTAATATTTCCAAGTTATCTGTGTGGGGAGGCAATGTCCTGTGCATGTGGCGGTCCCTGTAACAACTTTATCTTTCCTTTATCAACATACTTCATGTTATTAAGTATAAAACATGATGTAGTAACACACATGATATACAATTATTCATATTATGTATAAGAAATCTGACTTATAATACATTATTTTTAATATTTGTGGTTAAATAGCATAAGTAGAAAAGCGCTACAACATCGGACAATCAACCCGAACACCTCGGCAATAATCTAAGTAATCCTGCAAAGTATAAATGGACCTCTTCAAGTATGTCGGTTACTGATCTTCTAGTTTCTATAAAGATCTTTCACCACTGGTGCCTGGAGGCGCCATGGACTTCTATACACATAATATTATGCAATACATTAATTGTTAAACAATTGATGTGAATGCGGATTTCCCCAGTCTTACTCTTAATCACATATTGTCTTGAACAAAACTCTGTTGCTTGTTTAAACAATCTAGTCAGAGAACGGTTTCATCGTTGTGTGATTGCTCGTTTATTTCTGCACGACTAGACGACATTATACAACAACACTGGAACAAGCTCTCTAGTATGTGTTTGTCCATAAATAATATTAGCGGTATAATGCCAGCACTGGAAGTCCTTAGTCACGCGACTAACTGAGTCAATTGAAATGATGGCACACAAGACGAAGAATGGCAAAATGGTAACATAAAACTCAACGATAGCGTGATGTTCAACCTCTCCACAGATATCGTGATGTTCAACCTCTCCACAGATATCGTGATGTTCAACCTCTCCACAGATATCGGGATGTTCAACCTCTCCTAAGATATCGTGATGTTCAACCTCTCCACAGATATCGGGATGTTCAACCTCTCCACAGATATCATGATGTTCAAGCTCTCCACAGATATCGTGAAGTTCAACCTCTCCACAGATAGCGTGATATTCAACCTCTCCACAGATATCGTGAAGTTCAACCTCTCCACAGATAGCGTGATATTCAACCTCTCCACAGATATCGTGATGTTCAACCTCTCCACAGATATCGTGATGTTCAACCTCTCCACAGATATCGTGATGTTCAACCTCTCCACAGATATCGGGATGTTCAACCTCTCCACAGATATCGGGATGTTCAACCTCTCCACAGATATCGTGATGTTCAACCTCTCCATAGATATCGTGATGTTCAAGCTCTCCACAGATATCGTGATGTTCAACCTCTCCACAGATATCGTGATGTTCAACCTCTCCACAGATATCGTGATGTTCAACCTCTCCACAGATATCGTGATGCTCAACCTCTCCACGTTTTACACATACATAGGTTGACAATATATGCACACGTCTTACATATACATAGGTAGACAATATATGCACACGTCTTACACATACATAAACGAAATCTCATAACACACGCTATTTTTGGAATACAATATTTATATTGCTGTTGATAACTTATTCCACATGTAATGATGTAGAGCTAAACATGTTCACGAATGTACAAATAGTTTATAGAAAACAAAAATATAAAACTAAGCTATGCTTCTTTTGCTCTTTTTGCTTCAGAAAAGTGATTTCTGACGTTTAATATGATCCAGGGAGAATTGATTGACCACTGGTCTCTCAGAATGATCTAGTGAGCCTGGGATTGAACTCTGGCGTTTCAGAATGATCTAGTGAGCCTGGGATAGAACGCTGGCGTTTCAGAATGATCTAGTGAGCCTGGGATAGAACGCTGGCGTTTCAGAATGATCTAGCGAGTCTGGGATAGAACGCTGGCGTTTCAGAATGATCTAGCGAGTCTGTGATAGAACCCTGGCGTTTCAGAGTGATCTAGTGAGCCTGGGATAGAACCCTGGCGTTTCAGAATGATCTAGTGAGCCTGTGATAGAACGGTGGCGTTTCAGAATGATCTAGTGAGCCTGTGATAGAACCCTGTCGTTTCAGAATGATCTAGTGAGCCTGTGATAGAACACTGATCTCTCAGAATGATCTAGTGAGCCTAGGATAGAACGCTGGGGTTTCAGAATGACATATTATGAGTCTGGGATAGAGCGCTAGCGTTTAAGAATGATATAATGTGCCTGGGATAGAACGCTGAACTTTCAGAATGATCTAGTGAGACTGCAATAGAACGCTGGCCTTTCAGAATGATCTACATGAACAATACGTTCCACCTAGGTCAAAATGTATGTGTTGATGTACAAATGTCCAGTAAAAGCGAATACTTATACTGAATGAGTATAGTTGACAAGGATATAATACATATTGATTTCGCATTAGATTAATTAACTTTGCAAAACTTTCAATAGCATGACAGGTAATCGTTTGACGTTCCGTGATTACATTGCAGTAAATTATTCTAAGCTCTTTGATGCTTTGGTAAGAGTTGTGAAGTAAATAATTAGTACATTTGTACTGACACTTCGATGTTTGCTTACACTGCAGTGCTTTAAAAATATGTTTTTGATATTTCACACGTATCAAACAGATCTGATTGTAAAGCAGTTTTTAGCGAGTAATTTTCTGAAACAGATTCCAAACCATACAAAATAGGCAAACAGTAAAATTAAGATATAGTGAACCATTTCTACTTTCCCAAACCGTGATCTTTATATCAATGTTTTATGGAACAATATTTCTAATTACATGTATTTATTCTATTTCTAACCATTTACTCATTATATGCTCTGGAATAATGACATCAAATATACGTTGTTTATTCATTAGCTAGCCATTGTGGCATTGTAAGAGGTCAGTGCTTTAATACAGATATTTTGTAGTATAAAGCGGTGTAGACTATGACAAAAGTAATAAAGTGCAAAGATACATCCAAAGAACAAAATCATCTATGGTTTTTATTGACTTATTCACACACGCAGGAAGGTACACAAAATAATACCAAACAGAACAGGAGGTACACACGGAGAGAAGAAACAAAACAGGAAAGTCCAAGGACAAGGAAACCAGCAACACATCATCATCAACAAGCTTAACAACACTGCACAATAGAGCAACAAGCATAACAAGCATCAGTAAAACATACACGAGGCTTAAACCAGTTTTATGGGTTTTATCTTGAATTTCACGACGATCTCGACGATCCATATTCATACCTTCAATTGTGTAATACATACGTTGCAAGCATACAATCATAGGAGTATCATTTAAAACTGCTGGAACAAACACATCAAACACCTGTCCCGAAGCCTTATTTGACGGTCGAATAAAAAGAATAAAATTGTTTACATGTACTATTGATTCAAAGTATATAATAACGTTTCCGTAAATACTTATTAAAGATCATGCATGCAGTGTTAATAGCGTGTGCAATTCTCCTTTTCTCTTCTGATGCTAGACTGATTGTATCTAGTTATGCCACCTGTGGCTATAACAGTAGTTTTATTATTGTCGGAAACTTGGTACAGCTCAGTATTTGCAATGTGACATCCTATATGTCTTGTACTGCACGTGCTTAGTTATTTTCCATACCATATCCCGATTATTCATTATAAACATTGTTTGTCATAGAAACAGTTCTTGGTATCAATTCTTACTGAATCCACTGCATATGTCATGTGTTTCATATAGTGCACTAGACCTATCCAAATGTCATATGTTTGAACTTACCATACCATATCCCGATGATTCAGTGGTTATAGACATTGTTTGTTTCTTGCACTTTTCATACTTTCGAGAAAAACGCATTTAAAGGTTTGAACATCTTTAACAAATTAGGGATTTAATTTACAAAGATTGCATTATGGTGATAATATAACATTTATTCAAAGCTTCATTTACACATATAATGCATGTACCAATAATCAATAAGTCAAAAAGATATAATCAATAATGTAAATTGGTCCTTTTACCGCAAATCATGTTCAAGAATTTCTTAGAATGAAAAGGTCCTATTTGGCAAATAGGCCCTTATTTCCTGAACTGATTTTATAAAATATTTTAAAATAAATGCGTAAAAGGGCCTATGTGACAAATAAGTCCTTTTACTCTGAACATAAATAAGCACATATTCAATAAAAGTATACTTACTGACAGTTTCAATGGTGTATATCGCTATAATTAACATTTAAGGAGGTACAATAATAAATACGCAAGTTAATTAGTTGTCCTTTATGATCTGCCAGGCCATTCATTGCGCCCTGTTAACTTACGTATTTATTATTGTACCTCCTTAAATGTCTGATGTTTATGGACTGGTGTTTTCCCGAAGTTCTGTCTAGGGAATCGTTGTCTTATCTAAGTGACGTTCCCTGTAGCAACTTATTCTCTCTTGCCTTTGTTAATTGTGTTAGTGAAATGATGTATGCAGGAATGATTACTTGTTCACTAAGTCCTTCTTTTGCGAACACACGGGAGGCCATGAAATAGATGTATGGCCTTCAACTGTGGTACATTGGAATACAGTACACACATAATGTAGCAACTTATTGGTATCTGTTTGGCCTCCACATGTGTCTGAGAAGTATGTGATTTCATCTGCAGTCCCTGAATAACACAATGACTGTGTGATTTCTACAGAATGGTGTATTTTTGTAACAACATCACAAATGAAGTATAGTAGTCCTTCATAGTATGTAAGGTCGTAGCACATTTTAAACATTTCTTGACATTCAATTTCACTAAATTCGGCACAATGCTGAGGTTTAAAAGTTTTGCTTTCACAGTTTCCCGTTCAGTATACATTGTTTACCTTCACACCTACTTCTTCTTAAGAATATTTGCTTTCCATGCATTTTCATTTCTTGTTCATTTTCTGGTTCAATACTTTTTACGAGGGCTCTCGTACTTGCGTGGTGTAAACGACATTTCATTTTTATTTTAAGATATTTCAGTATTGCTTGTGTTAGCCGTCATATTTTCCTGGGTATTGTGTGTATAGGATTTGGTCATATTTTATGTTTGGCTTTTCAGATGGATGTACTGTAGCTGATGTAGATGCATCAAAGTGTTGTTTTTTTATCTTAGAAACGTTGTATGATACATCTTCATTACTTTCATCAGAAAAGTCACTGTCTTCTGAAATCAGTTTTCTCTGCACTGGCTGCCTTGTTTTCTAATGTATTGCTTTTACATGTAACTGTGGCAATGGTATATCATGACAGTCTTGTTTCGTGCCCTCATGCGCTGATTCATTAGCATCAATGTCCTCTTGCAACAGATCCTAAGAACTATTTTCTGATTGTGTTGTGTCTTCAACTCTAATTTCCTCGCGTGTTAGATCATTGACGCTGATATTCGTGTGTCGCAGATCATTTACATCAAATTCCACTCACAATAATTTCCTTGTTTGACGAAACATTTTAAACAATGTCATTTCGTGCCAATCCCACTGCTTGTGTGTGGACTCATCAACACCACCATGTGCTAGATCGTTTACACCAGTTTTCACTTGTTTCAGATCCTGTTCTCCCCTCATCCCCAGTATTTGATTAGCCTCTCCTGTAGAATACAATGTAGCGTACAACTAGAATTGGAATATAACACACACACACAGATTTAATTACAAAAATGTACATTAATTTATTATCTATTATTGAAAGTTTCCTTTTTCAATTTATATCATATATTGTAACTTAACAGTATTGTTACTGTTTTCCACACATAGTTTATGGGAAAAAAGGTGAATTTTAAAAAAGCTTATATATGCAGTCACCTTCAATACTAATACTAGCATACAACTCATCTTTTGATCATTTCCCATTGCCTTCAATACTATGTAACACATTTCTAGTCAGATTCTGTAGTTGAAACAGCATTATTACTTTGTAACTTATAAGAGTTTTGATTTAGACTTGTGTTGGTGGTAATAGCCATTAATAATTTCAGTTTACAATATTATGTGAACCTAAACTATTTACAGTAATGGGTAAGGACCGAGGAGGTGCAAAACAGACTTTCTTAAATAATGTGATGCAATAAACAGACTCTAACATAAGACTTGAAACACACTAGTCATAGTATATTTGATATTTAACAATAAATCATTATTACATATATTGCTTGCATAAAATCAACACGTATTCATCATCAGTGTGCCAAAAATGTTTATGTTATCGATTTTGGAACAAAATAATCTCATATCAAAACAATATCGGTTAAATGCTACACCAAAACTGCCATCACTGAATTAAGGATTCATTAACACCATACAGGTATAGTTAAACCACTTAGAATGAAAAGGGCCTATATGCCAAATAGATCCTTTTACCTCTATAGAACTGAAAATTATTGATAATTGTTTGGAATAACAAGGGCCCATTTGACATATAGGTCCTTTTACCACAAAACGACATACAGATACGCCCTTTTACCTCAAACTCATTTATGTAAAAGTAGATAGGACCTTTGTATTCTGACCATTTCTATCAAATGTAATAGGAGTTCAGGTTAGATATTTTTACAGGAGAAGCACATGATAAAATGTGACTGAAATATGCAAAAAAATCAATTTTGGCCAAAATGTCAGATAGGCCCTTTTAATCCTAAGGTGTCGAATATATGGAGCTAAAACACGAAATCGGTATCAAATTCCAGATTTAGTTTAAAAACATGTTTATGACTAGACCACTGAAATCCATGCGACCAGATTATCCACTAGCAAGATAGAGAAATACCAAACATCCGTATAATAAGCAGTGTGAGAACTATAGAACAGACACCATTAATAATGTTTACATGGAACTGCTGTCAACAGCCCTGCGAATCAGTGTGTACTTTGAAATTCAACAATTTTTATTTATATTTGCCTTTCTGACGTAAAGCTGAAATTACGAGTTGTAAAATGCGTTATAACGAGTTTCAGAAAGCGTAATTAGGCGAAGTTTCGCTTTCTAAAAACCGTTAATAGCGCCTATTTTCGCGAAGCAAATTCCGGGCAGCCGAATTTCGTTTGGATACGGGACTCTGACTTGATTAAATCTGCACGTTGTAAATGGTGAACTGGAAATGAATGAATTCGTATTTCCTACATAATTATAAGTCGCCGGCCATCAAATGGTTCGGAAGGAGTCTCAAAAGTTTGCATAGCTTGTAATACAAAATTATATAAAACAGAAGAGATGTAGTAAATGGGCTTTTATTAAAGCCAGCAAAACACATAACACATTTATAACATATATACAGCAAAGTGTGCAAGCTAAAGTTGTGTTTATAGTTCATAGTTGTTCCTTTTCATTAATACTTATTTCACCAATGTGTTCATGCGGCTGTCTCATTTTGTGCCAAGCCATTGCCTGTTGAAATAACAACTTCCATATTAACTTTATATTTATATTTTCGTTTGTTATTCTGTTGTATATTTTCCATTACCCTTTTATACAGTGCTTTTAAACGTGTATGTATTCACATTTTGGCATTATAATTTTAACTTACTTGCAAATATATGTAATTCATACTTTGTTTTTATTGGTTATTTCATTGTTATTGATGTGTTCAGAATTTACATGCTATAAATATTTTGATTTTGTTTCTCATCGTACGTTTGCATTGAAGCTGTAATTCACCATACCTAAACAAAAATTAGATACTTATTTATGTAAAACACGTCCAGTTTATATAAATAGAATTTCATTTGCCAAAATTGTATATAAATTCTAACTTATGTATGATAACCATATAAGATTTTTAAAACTTAAGGATGAAATGTCGCAGTAAATATTTCGTATGGCACTAATTGTCCCGAGACGCGTCACCTTTGGCAGAAACAGTCATGTAACCAATTATGTAATACTTTTCATTACTCCGCAACTGCATGGTTGAAACACTTTCCTAAGAAGACACATGTTTAACCAAACATCATCTCTTTTCCAACACACTCACAAATAGTTAAGCTTTCTTTGTACAATAGGTTCTGCTTGATGCTATGTAATATCAATGTTTTTTTCTTGTAAATTATGTCCGCATAATAATCGCTATTCATAGACCTAAGGAAATACCTTATACCTGAATAACATGTTCGTTACATGCTGGTAATAATTTTGTAAAAATACAGTTTATGCTTATGACGGGGCACCTCTATGATGTAATGGAGCATTTCTATAGGATCTAATAATTGAGGTTATCTAGTGTATTATTGTCCGAAACAGGTGCGTAAAAAGACGTATGTATATGCCTACATAAGTTAGTCTGGCTGTTACATTTCCAATTTAACACCGTCAGAAATAATGAGACACAGGCCGTGCTTTAGCATAAAAGGAAGAGAATCATTTTTAATGTTGGATGTAGTTTTATCTTAATATGTGTATACTGTATTTTTTTATTAAAGGCTGTTTATGATATTTTTTCCAAAAAAAGATGATATGGCCCTTCGTTGTATTTTACATCAATAATGTAGATATGCATTTCTTACATAAAAATATTGCATGTTCAATATTTGCAAAATTCAGTTTGTGTTATTACGTCACGTGTGTTTTATTTTTCCTACATATCCCCTTCAAATATTACACAATAATTATTTTACTAAACATTTCCCCGGCGACTTTGATGCCTTGCATCAACTTTCTCTTGTGGTTACTGTCCGTAAGTATGTGTAGCACAATCATTGAATTTAGACGGTTTCAATAACTACATAAACACTATGTTCCCTCAGAATATGGTAACCTGTTGATCGTATGTGCCATATCAACTATCACTGTAAATGACAATATGTCATTTCTACTGCTCGGCTGTCATTTCCAAACGGATAACGACATTTGTTGTTATGCTATTTTTACGGAGCGTTTGGAGGCGGGGGTTTCTTAGTTGTTTCCCTATATCTACTACCATTGAATACAGCACGCAAGGCGGATGTCGTTCTATACATTTTTATTCCAGACATGTCCAAAATAATAACAATCAATATAATAACAGTTCACGGTGCACATATGTTTTTATGCACAAAGTTGTCAATAGTTTCGTATAACTCAAAGTAAGTATTTCACAAAGTAAACTTTCACAAAGTATGTTTCACAAAGTAATTTATTCTAAGTTTCTCTCTTTATATTATTTTTCTTTTTTATTTAAAGGAATTTATATACCTGTGTCCATGACCGGACATATGGAGCACATATTTAGCAATCTATTTCATAAGAAACAACACAACAAAATATCTAGACAATTGATCACCATAAGGATGGCTTAATTTCAAACATATCAAAGTATCGATTTGTTCGCACCTAATCACAATTATCAGACATGGCTTAGCACCTCCATACGGATGAAAGGAAGTTGAGACATGAGAATTATGATAAATTATGGTTTAAATAGTTTTAAATGAAAATAAATGTAGGTTTCTTAATAACAAAGGAATTGCGCTAAATGACAAAAATGTTAACACCATAATAATCAACTGGTTTATAAAGTTATAATAACTTAATAAGTCTGGTTTTGTCTAACAAAATCATGAAGTCATTTCATTTTAAATCAAAAATAAAAATATCTTACAAACATTTGTTATGCAATTTTATCATATTTTACGACATAATACTTACAGTACAATTACATAAGCAATCGTTTACTATAAATACCAACCAAATGTGTTCCCATCGTTATGGTAAGCATTTATAGCTTCGAAGAAACTGGGTACAGTTAATAGTGCTGTAATCTTATATGGGAAAACGACAATAGTTCAACGTAAGAGAGTAACGTAGATATTGACCTGATTGCTCTCACAGTTAAAGCATGTGTGGCACCAATGATAAAACGTGATGTGAATTAGTAGAATCAGCAATAATCGCAGTAACCAAGGATTGACTGCTACCTCCCGCTGAGATCAATATCAGCAGTACTACTGGTTCTTTGGCCAACATTACACAAACTGTTAAAACTTTCTATCATTTCAGGCAGATAGGTAGTGTTGTTAATTAATTTTTTATGAAAGAGAGAATACGTTGCTACAGGGAACACCTCATACATAAGACAATGCCTCTCCTCGAAGACCTTAGGGCATTTGATAAGGCGCAAGGGTAAATACGTAAGGAACCAGTGGCACAAGGAATTGCCTGGCCGACCATAAGGGATAACTAAGGAGAATCAAAGAGAACATACAGGGGGGTTAATGGATGGAATACATTACATGACAAGTCAAGACAGCTGGCAACAATAGGTCAAAAGCGGGGAGAAATTAACATGAACAATAAAAACCTAGAAGAAACAATACAAAACACTAACACTATTCGTATTGAAACGTGTTACATGAAAATTAATGGCTGTGACAGTACAAACATTATGCACAGTACAGCTGTTACGCCCGCCTAATTAATGTCCAAGGCAGTCATACTGCTACTTCTGTTACTACAGCCTTGCGTTCAGTTACGGCGAACGGATCCCCGCTCATAGTTCGCGATCGAACAAGTGTATTGACCGCCTCCTTTTTATTCTGGTTCCCTCAAAGACAGTAAAGGCAGGGAATCAGCCCTGCGTTCAGTTTGCAATTTGGTTCCCCTTGTGCAGTCATTGTGATACGGTGGGCCAGGGATAGAAAACAAATCGTGAGCGACTGTCAGTCTTTACACACACACACGGGTGGGCGCTTCCAGACAACACGCTACAAAGCACGTGTTTGATTTGACCAATCGACTATGCTGAGAAGCGATAACTTCTAACACGAAGTTAAGGCACTATGTTTACTGAAATATTTACTTTATCTTCCACTCAGTTTGTAGCTAATTTATTTCTTTTCGATTATACAGTTGCTTATTTATTGTCCCTTCCTTATTCTGCTCCATTTTTATTTTTTTGTAATCAGTCAGAAAATTCCTTAAAGCACATTCATATAGATGTTTGCCCAACTCCTATAGTGTTTTGTGTATTGACCTTTATCTGCAGACTGATTGGGGTGGTATTGTCTTGTAGATGTGGCGTTCTATGTACCAACTTAAACACTTAAACGTTCCTTCATAGACTTGAACAAAATTTGTTTACATGCACGTTTATAATTAACACTGCTTCATTGGGAAATTGACCTTTCTGCAGACACTTCGTAGCCACGCCCCCCCCCCCCCCCCTTAGTAACAGGTTATCGCTGTAACCACGTTAGACAAGCCATGTCCAATATGGCGTCGAACAAAGAACAATAACGGGCTGATGTAGATAGTGTTCCGTCGGATTTTTCCTCATTATATGATATTTCGACTTTAAACCATAGCTTGACAAAATAAATATTACTTAATATAGATTTGCTTTGACTAGATCAAGAGTTTCAAGCCATAGACTGAAAATTGAAACGGGAAGATGGAATAAACCTTAAATGCTATATACCACGATCAGAAAGAAACTATGTAATGTTTTAGAACCAATTATTATGCAATGCATTTACATGAGATCATTAACGTTATTATTCCATGTAAGTCCATGTTTGCAGTTTAGTGCGGGTTTACAGGGGAAGTATTTCCCCCAAATATCATGAAACGTTATCTGTTATGTCCGTCCCCTTATGTATAATGTTTTTTAGTGTGAATGAAAGTCATTTTAATCATCAAGATTAGGTATAGTTGTTTGTGTACATACTGTAAACCACCTTTATTTTGTGTGGAGATGGACATTACAAAAAGGGATGGACATTAGAATATCAGGATTATTTCTCAAATATTCAAATCCTGCAACATACATTTCTACAAATTCCAGAAATCATTCTTTAAAGACACTATCATACAATAGAAACAGGCAGACACAAGGCCTGTATTGGTTGGACAAATTATATAATGTTATGCAATAAACAATAATGTCGCTTGTGTGCACTATCTAGATGTAAATCTTATCCAGCCCCATCAGCATTTCACAGTCTGGCCCAGTGGGAGTCTAATATGCATCCAATCAGTTTTTGATGTCACCATCCGACACATTTATACAGCAACGTTGAGAAATGTAAATTATTTTTATAGCCTTTTACTAAATGACCATTTATAAAAAATAAATGATCAGGCTTGTGTTGAATGTTAGAAATATGTTTATTTATTAAACAATATCAACATACTCGGTGTGATATTTAGGATTTTAAACCAGATATATTACTAATTTCTATACTTACATAAATTATAAGCCCCCAATGCAATTGAAATACATGTAATGAAGAAATAAGAACTTTTCTGACATATAAATTACTTTCGAAAGAAATACTAGACAGTGAGTTACCAATACCGGTATATCACCCGTAATTAGATTTTTCATCAATATCAATTATTACAAATTATTTTACCGCAAATCATGTTCAAGAATTTCTTAGAATGAAAAGGTCATATTTGGCAAATAGGCCCTTTTTTCCTGAACTGATTTTATAAAATATTCTAAAATAAATGAGTAAAAGGGCCTATGTGACAAATAAGTCCTTTTACTCTGAACATAAATAAGCACATAGTCAATAAAAGTAAACTTACTGACAGTTTCAAGGGCAGGGCCGTAAATTGCCTCCCCTGGAAGGGGAGGCACCCCGCCGAGAGGAGCGAGGCGAAAAAAATTTTGGACCCTTTTTAGACAAAAAATCAGCCCGCAATAGGAGGCAACTGCCTACATGCCTCCATGTAATTTACGGCCCTGCAAGGGTGTATATCGCTGTAATTAACATTTAAGGAGGTACAATAATAAATACGTAAGTTAATTATTTATTATTTATTATTGTACCTCCTTAAATGTATGATGTTTATGGACTGGTGTTTCCCCGGAGTTCTGTCTGGGGAATCATTGTCTTATGTAAGTGACGTTCCCTGTAGCAACTTATTCTCTCTTGCATTTGTTAATTGTGTTAGTGAAATGATGTATGCAGGAATGATTCCTTTTTCACTAACTCCTTCTTTTTGCGAACACACAGGAGGCCATGAAATAGATGTATGGTCTTCAACTGTGGTACTTTGGAATACAGTATACACATAATGTAGGAACTTATTGGTATCTGTTTGGCCTCCACATGTGTCTGAGAAGTATTTGATTTCATCTACAGTCCCTGAAGAACACACTGACTGTGTGATTTCTACAGAATGGAGTATTTTTGTAACAACATCACAAACGAAGTATTGTAGTCCTTCATAGTATGTAAGGGCGTAGCACATTTTAAACATTTCTTGACATTCAATTTCACTAAATTCGGCACTGCATTTACAATTGCAGTGTTCACAATGCTGAGGTTTAAACGTTTTGCTTTCACAGTTTCCCGTTCAGTATACATTGTTTACCTTCACACCTACTTCTTCTTAAGAATATTTGCTTTCCATGCATTTTCATTTCTTGTTTATTTTCTGGTTCAAGACTTTTTACGAGGGCTCTCGTAGTGGCTCACTTGCGTGGTGTAAACGGCATTGCAATGATCTGTAACGGAGTGCTCTACTGCATTGTGGTAGATAATGAAGAAACACTCCCTCCAGACTCGATCGAATCTCTGTGTGGATGGCAATGATAGTTTTTAGACTGGTAATACCAGTTATTTCAGTGGCAATGCCAACTCGTGTAAAGATATAAATCTAGTAGTTTTCAAACACAATAAATTGAACGCTTCAATAGATATAACAACGCATAAGAACCTTAATATGTTTTTACTCTTCCCGACTATTTATATATATATATATATATTATTATTACACAAGATACACAGGCATGTAATTGGTATCATACAGTTCAATTATAATTATTACGACAGCAAGTCTCTAATATAACTAACTCAAATCAAATCAAATCACCTAAGACTAGCATCAAAAGAACGCTCTAACCTAATGAGTTTGTCAATGCAATATGCATTGGAGGGAAGAAACAAGTTCTTCAATCAATTGTCAAAATACTAGATTTTGAAGTATACTGACCGTGGTCAGTATCCAAGATAGAGAATAAAAAGTAAAACTTTGTATTTATACAGACAATATGACATGTGGAATGATTTGATTGGTTAATTTACTGTGTGATTTCATCTACAGTCCCTGAAGAACACACTGACTGTGTGATTTCTACAGAATGGAGTATTATATTTACGGATGACTGAGTTTATGTAAAGTATTGGAGGTTTAACAGTATATAATGATAAAATATAAACTTGGAACTAACAGCACGCTGTTACAGATCTATCACGCGAGGAAATTAGAGTTGAAGACACAACACATTCAGAAAATAGTTCTTAGGATATGTTGCAAGAGGACATTGATGCTAATGAATCATCGCATGAGGGCACGACACAAGACTGTCACGATGTACCATTGCCTCACTTACATGTAAAAGCAATACAATAGAAAACAAGGCAGCCAGTACAGAGAAAACTGATATTCGTGTGTTGCAGATCATTTACATCAAATTCCACTCACAATAATTTCCTTGTTTGACGAAACACCAGTTTTCACTTGTTTCAGATCCTGTTCTCCCCTCATCCCCAGTATTTGATTAGCCTCTCCTGTAGAATACAATGTAGCGTACAACTAGAATTGGAATATAACACACACACACAGATTTAATTACAAAAATGTACATTAATTTATTATCTATTATTGAAAGTTTCCTTTTTCAATTTATATCATATATTGTAACTTAACAGTATTGTTACTGTTTTCCACACATAGTTTATGGGGAAAAAAGTGAATTTTAAAATAGCTTATATATGCAGTCACCTTCAATACTAATACTAGCATACAACTCATCATTTGATCAATTCCCATTGGCATTAATAATATGTAACACATTTCTAGTCAGATTATGTAGTTGAAACAGCATTATTACTTATTAACTTATAAGACTTTTGATTTAGACTTGTGTTGGTGGTAATATCCATTAATAATTTCAGTTTACAACATTATGTGAACCTAAACTATTATAGTAATGGGTAAGGACCGAGGAGGTGCAAAACAGATTTTATTAAATAATGTGATGCAATAAACAGACTCTAAAATAAGACTTGAAACACACTAGTCAGAGTATATTTGATATTTAACAATAAATCATTATTACATACCTTGCATAAAATCAACAATTCTTCATCATCAGAGTGCCAAAAATGTTTATGTTATACAATGACAGGAGTTGGTCACTTATGAAACAATGATGGCCGATATATAGTATGTATCTAGAGTATGACCCGTCAATATTTGATATTAAGCACGTGCATTATAGTATTACAGTTATTAGAATAATGATTATAACATGTGCACAACATCCCTTTAATACACACCAACACATAGAAATCTAGAATAACACAAAAGTCATCTCTTATTTCCATTATATGTGCTGTTAGCATGACATAGAGAGGCATCATCGCTTAACGAATGAGTATCACAGAAATTAAATGTTTAATCTCAAGAAAAAGAATATAGCACGTATTGCCATATTACTAATATCTGCCTAGTTTAGGCCTATAGTTGACAGCTGACTTGTCCTGTGATCTTTTCCATCCATTAATCCCCCCCCCTGTTTGTCCTCTTTGATTCTCCTAGTTATTCCTTATGGTCGGCTAGGCCATTCCTTGTGCCTCTGTTCCCTTACGTGTGTACCCTTGAGCCTCAAGTGCCTAATGTTTTATAGATTGTTGTTTTCCCGGAGGTCTGTGTGGGGAGGTACTGTCTTATGTATGTGGCGTTCCCTGTAGCAACTTATTCTCTTTTTTATCACATGATAACATATTATGAAAGACATTTCATTATTATGTTTATCTTAAGACTCGCCCTATTTCGGAACTCTTGTTTCGCCAGAGGGGTACACTACGGGAAAGTGAATTATTTTTTTCGAGACACCCCGTTTGGTGCCTCTCCGCTTAAAATATGAACTATAAAATATATCAACTCGTCTAATTTGTTGCATATTTAAACAACGCGCTTCATATACAATATTTTATTGGTCTAAATTGTAGGTCAACATAAGTATTGAACAGCTACGCCGACAAAGAGAAGACTGTAGTTTAATACGCACGTATTTCAAAACCGAACGTAGCCAGAATTAAAACTTCTAAACGAAAGGAGGGACTTTGATAAATCGTATAGATATATATATCGTCTTGAACATGAATAGGGAATGAATTAAAGTTTTTGTGTGTGCCAGAAATCGTCACATTCAACAGTTTATGGCTAGATGTATTCAGTGACAACGAAGTTAATTCGAAGACGTTATGTCGTACTTATCGCAATTTAAACTTAATTCAAAGAAATAAACAAAATCGTCGTTAAGAATGTCATTCCATACAAATATGCTCAATAGCTTTTACATATACTAGACCTTCGAAATGTTTCTAAAGCGTCTTTTTATTGCATTATGACACATTTTTATATCAAAATACGCACTATTTACGATGAAAGATACCGTGTATGTTGCATAAACATGAAATAATACAGTGTGCAGTTCATTTCTAGTATCCCTGTGTTAAAAAAATGAGAAAATCTGTTGTATGCGTTTTTAGACTGTCGGCCGCAGGCCGGCAGTCTTTAGTACCGCAAATCCAAAGCAAGCATCGTAAGATCTACTTTTTTTCTAGTCCGATTTCACTGCGTATGAATTATAAAGCCAACCGTACACGCGGTTAGAATTGCGGTGATCACTAATTTGGACGGGAAGTCAAACCGGCCTTTTAATCGTAAACACTTGACGATATTTAGTCTGTTATATATTGTTTATCTTATTTGTACAGTTTTGGAACTGAAACACCTATTTCATGGTTAGAACAATGCCCATAATACATTTGAGTACAGTACCTCGCATTACATGAGGAACCTACGGTCCATTTTGTCTGCGTTATGAGCCTCGTTTTGGATAATATCAGAACCAGACTGGAATGGCGGGAATAGCGTATGTGCGTTAAAAAGTAGTGCCTATTAACTCAAAGATGTTGAGCAAATGATTTAAAATATTTCCGTAGAAACGCGGCGGAATTGTGTGCGTTAAAAGAATTGGAAGAATCTTGAATTAAACATGGAGATAAAGCAGGGTTATTATTGAGATCGAAAACTGTCACGTGATCAACGATACACAATTTTCGCCATCTTTGTTTTGAGCTGCGTACCGTTTGCAAGAACTGTAAGTATTTTGTGATTTTTAATACAAATGTTGTTATTTTGATGTTCTCAAGTCGCCAGTATAATCGCTACATTTATATAGTACACGACACATCCTTTCTTTACCTAATCGTTTGCTTGAATAACTTGTAAGGTGCTGACCTAGTTATAGATGGGTATCACTAATAGAGCGATCCCGTATGACGTCACGAGCACCTTGTGTCCGCCATATTGGTAGACAAACAATACCCGTAGATACGCTCTAGTTGCCAACAGAAAATCGATATTTATCAATATTTACGTATACAGTTACTAATTTATCAACAACTTTAGGATGCCTGCACTTTGTGCAGTGTATGGCTGTTAAAATAGACATGAAAAGAATAAATCGTTCTTTCGGTTGCCGCGGGTTATTTTACTTTAAAGCCATAAAGGAAACGAAGAAAAGAACTGTCCCAAGCTCGCCGTGATAAATGGCTGGCCAACATAGGTAGATCAGATATCAAACCCTCGAGCGTTGACAATCTTCGGGTCTGCTCTAATCACTTTATTAGTAAGTATCTCGGTGATTTGCGTGTTTACAACTTGTAAGTGAAATAAAGTCTGAACCTGAATATTCAGTAAGTCTATCACTTGTATCAGGTCACGATGACCTGTCAAATAGTGGATACGTATGACGTGAGTTTTAGTGCATCAGCATGGTCTTTATTAATCACGTCCCAGATTTTAGATATTTTTAGTATGTTTTGTATTATGTTAAACATGATGTGTTGATATATATATGCATGTATCCTTATTTACTGTGTTAAATGAAAATAGATCTACTGTTTTATCTCTACGAGTATCGATCTCTTATTATTTTAGAAAAAAAACAGCAGAATTGTATAACCAGCTCAACCCGGACTGGACACCTACCGTGAGAATGGGACGCGATTGGGACAACATAGTTCATGTTTGTTGTGTTCTTGCCAACATGTGCGATTCAGTAGTACCATGTAATTAAAGAAGTCTGACTGTTAGTGAAAGTGTCTTAAGTTGTAGTATACTGGGACAGACCTGCCAAAATGAAATTAACCAAAGTGATATGAACTGTGTTATGCCGGGAAGTTTTGTCTAGATACTTGCTGTTATTATTAATTTACTGATCTCACATGTTACTGATCTAAATCTTTGCTTGTAAGTTTTGTATTGTGTCTATTTAATAAGTCTTCCATATTTGTGATTCAAATTTGTCACATTATTGATAAGATACATGTATTGTGTATTTGCCAGAGCTATAGAATCATCTCAACTACATTGTTATTAAAGTTTTTGTTTTATTTCACTGTCAATTTTGTCTTGTTATACTTAATGTAATCCAGACATTATTCAGTCAAAATCTCATTAGTGCTTGATGTTCATGTGAACAAAGATATCATGGGGCCTAATTCTCAAACATTATATGTCTGAAATTCAGACTTGGACTTTAGAATTTTGCCTGTTATAACAATGTAGATTTTAATAAAAATCTGCAAAATTAGACAAAGGGAAACAACAATTATTCAAACAGATTTTCATTAATTTTGATTTAATGAAAACAAATTGCTAGTTAATATAAATTTTGCAAGTTTGAGTTCCAGATTTAATTGTTTGTGAATAGTGCCCCAGGAACTAGCTGTAAGTAATAAAGGAGACAAATATAAGTGTACTGAAAGCATTATTCTATTAACATAATAATGACAGAAGTTCAAAACAATAATACTAACATAGTACACTACAGCAATATAATTACTGATGTATAGTAAATACTAATAACATTGAAAAATGTAATTAATTTATAAGAACATTTAAAAAGTAAAAATACATAAATGTATTCTAAGGGTCAAAACTGTTCACAAAAAGTTCACACTATGAAGGTGTAACAGTAAATGCATCCTGATCTTAATTGCTTCGGCCACAAGTCCATATTTCCTTTTTAAATGGATCAGTCCCTTGAGTTTTTTGTGTGAATTTCGCTGGCCCTTAAAGCTGTCCAATTATCTGCAATCTGGACAGAACAAGTGTAATTGAGGTTCTTTCCTGATGCTCACACATGTAAAATGGAATCATTTATGTTTGCAGACAGGATTCTAACACTCAACCATTGAACCAAACTCAATGTCTAGACAGTAGTAGTAGAATTTTTGCGCGGTAAATATCTCATCTTCACTTGTTCCGTCATTATCAGCACAGAGGGCCTCTTGCATTGGGTGTCTGGTTGTGGGTTCAGGCTGCTGTTCTGTTGTGTGCCTGAAATGACCAGAATCAATTATAACATCAATAACTATTGAGATTAAAGACAACAAGCTAAAACATATATCTATAAACATTTAGTAGAAAATAATTTTTGGTATTAATATTGGTGACAAATAAAAATAAAGGTGATATACTGGTATTAGTTTCTCACTGTTAAGTCTTTCTTTCAAAAGTGATTTATATTAAGAGTCGGACAAGTTCTTTTTTCTTCATTATTTCATTTGCACTGGGGTTTAACAATTTATGTAAGTATAGAAATGTGAAATATATCATGTTTAAAATCATAAATATCACACATATGTTGATTTAATTGTTTAATTAATACACATAGTTCCTAACATTCAAGGCAATTAAGATCAACTCATTTTATAAATTGTCCTTTAGGTAAAGTCCATTATACAAATAATTAACACCATTTCTCAACTTTACTGTATATATATATGTGTCAGATGGTGACAGCCAATACTGACAGGATGTATATTGGACTCCCACTGGGCCAGACACTGAAATGCTGATTATGGGTCTGGATAAGATTTATATCTAGATAGTGCACACAGGGGACACTATTGTTTATTGCATAACATTGTATAATATGTCCAACCCAATACTGGCCTTGTTTCTCCTTCTGTTTCTGATTTTTATCATATTATCTTAAAGTATAATTTCTGGAATTCATAATAATAATGTGTTGCAGGATTTATTGAAGATTTGAGAAATAACTGATGCTAAAACATTACATGTAGACCATTTTTGGGTCTTCAATGTTGTATAAATTAAAAACCATAATGAGATTTCTTCTTAAAATTTTCAGCACAACTTAAACTTAATGTCTATTTAGATATGCATGTAATTTTATCTAAATTAAATGTGTAGTTGTTCAGAATTGAGCTTGTACAACTATTTGTAAAATAATGGACAAAATAATGTGCACCATGCCACTTGGCTTCAAAATCCGAAACAGTCTGAATATGTCTAAAACAAAGATGCCTTATAGAAAGTAAGAAAGAACATATACTATTTAACCGCCTCATTAGCTCAGCTGGTAGAAAGTCAGCTTTGAGTGCGGGAGGTTGTGGGTTTGATCCCTGGCCACGTCGAACCAGACGCGAAAAATATTACAGGTAGCTTCCCTGCTAGGCACTTAGTATATAAAAGGTAGAATCAGGGGATAAATAAGCCCAGGTATGTATCTGTATGTAGAGTATACCTTGTAGGTGACCATCAAGCTTTGTAGCTCATGTTACTTGTTGATCATATGTGACTTTAAAGAAAGCTTATCTCTATCTATCTACCATCATGTGCCTTAGTCGGTGTGATCTATGAAAGTGGTGAAAGCAAATCAACATCATAAATCTCATTTTAGTACATGCATATAAATAACCATAGTTATTGTGATCATTTAGGTTATGTAGTTTTAGAGCTTGGCTAAATAAACTGAATAAAAAGGCCTATTATTTCTATCCTTTACCTTAGCAGTAACGATGATCTTATCATCAACAGAGCACTCGGCAGGATCCCACATCTCGGACCCAACCACACACAAATGGGTTGTAGGCATCTAGACCTTTATAGTAATCCAGTTGCTCACCAGTGTAGGCACTTGTATTGAAAATAAAATAATTGACCAGATTTATGTAATTGATGTTTGGTAAACGTTCATGATCACCTGACCACAGTACAATCTCGTACGGATCTTAACCCTTTATCAACGATAATTTCTGCTAGTATCGGTCTTTTTAAATTTTATCAAGTCCATTAATGTATTTCTGTTGTTTATTTGTGTCTGATTGAGAAGATAAAGCTGTGTTATTTGCATTTTTCCGAAGCGAAAGCACGGTCTTCGTTCTGACTGTCGCCATTTTCTACCAATCGATGCGCTCATCCGATAAACGCTTGTCTACCAACATGGCGGCTAACGGAAAGTAGGTCATGTAACGGGAACGCTCTAATAGAGCGATCCCGTATGACGTCACGAGCACCTTGTGTCCGCCATATTGGTAGACAAACAATACCCGTAGATACGCTCTAGTTGCCAACAGAAAATCGATATTTATCAATATTTACGTATACAGTTACTAATTTATCAACAACTTTAGGATGCCTGCACTTTGTGCAGTGTATGGCTGTTAAAATAGACATGAAAAGAATAAATCGTTCTTTCGGTTGCCGCGGGTTATTTTACTTTAAAGCCATAAAGGAAACGAAGAAAAGAACTGTCCCAAGCTCGCCGTGATAAATGGCTGGCCAACATAGGTAGATCAGATATCAAACCCTCGAGCGTTGACAATCTTCGGGTCTGCTCTAATCACTTTATTAGTAAGTATCTCGGTGATTTGCGTGTTTACAACTTGTAAGTGAAATAAAGTCTGAACCTGAATATTCAGTAAGTCTATCACTTGTATCAGGTCACGATGACCTGTCAAATAGTGGATACGTATGACGTGAGTTTTAGTGCATCAGCATGGTCTTTATTAATCACGTCCCAGATTTTAGATATTTTTAGTATGTTTTGTATTATGTTAAACATGATGTGTTGATATATATATGCATGTATCCTTATTTACTGTGTTAAATGAAAATAGATCTACTGTTTTATCTCTACGAGTATCGATCTCTTATTATTTTAGAAAAAAAACAGCAGAATTGTATAACCAGCTCAACCCGGACTGGACACCTACCGTGAGAATGGGACGCGATTGGGACAACATAGTTCATGTTTGTTGTGTTCTTGCCAACATGTGCGATTCAGTAGTACCATGTAATTAAAGAAGTCTGACTGTTAGTGAAAGTGTCTTAAGTTGTAGTATACTGGGACAGACCTGCCAAAATGAAATTAACCAAAGTGATATGAACTGTGTTATGCCGGGAAGTTTTGTCTAGATACTTGCTGTTATTATTAATTTACTGATCTCACATGTTACTGATCTAAATCTTTGCTTGTAAGTTTTGTATTGTGTCTATTTAATAAGTCTTCCATATTTGTGATTCAAATTTGTCACATTATTGATAAGATACATGTATTGTGTATTTGCCAGAGCTATAGAATCATCTCAACTACATTGTTATTAAAGTTTTTGTTTTATTTCACTGTCAATTTTGTCTTGTTATACTTAATGTAATCCAGACATTATTCAGTCAAAATCTCATTAGTGCTTGATGTTCATGTGAACAAAGATATCATGGGGCCTAATTCTCAAACATTATATGTCTGAAATTCAGACTTGGACTTTAGAATTTTGCCTGTTATAACAATGTAGATTTTAATAAAAATCTGCAAAATTAGACAAAGGGAAACAACAATTATTCAAACAGATTTTCATTAATTTTGATTTAATGAAAACAAATTGCTAGTTAATATAAATTTTGCAAGTTTGAGTTCCAGATTTAATTGTTTGTGAATAGTGCCCCAGGAACTAGCTGTAAGTAATAAAGGAGACAAATATAAGTGTACTGAAAGCATTATTCTATTAACATAATAATGACAGAAGTTCAAAACAATAATACTAACATAGTACACTACAGCAATATAATTACTGATGTATAGTAAATACTAATAACATTGAAAAATGTAATTAATTTATAAGAACATTTAAAAAGTAAAAATACATAAATGTATTCTAAGGGTCAAAACTGTTCACAAAAAGTTCACACTATGAAGGTGTAACAGTAAATGCATCCTGATCTTAATTGCTTCGGCCACAAGTCCATATTTCCTTTTTAAATGGATCAGTCCCTTGAGTTTTTTGTGTGAATTTCGCTGGCCCTTAAAGCTGTCCAATTATCTGCAATCTGGACAGAACAAGTGTAATTGAGGTTCTTTCCTGATGCTCACACATGTAAAATGGAATCATTTATGTTTGCAGACAGGATTCTAACACTCAACCATTGAACCAAACTCAATGTCTAGACAGTAGTAGTAGAATTTTTGCGCGGTAAATATCTCATCTTCACTTGTTCCGTCATTATCAGCACAGAGGGCCTCTTGCATTGGGTGTCTGGTTGTGGGTTCAGGCTGCTGTTCTGTTGTGTGCCTGAAATGACCAGAATCAATTATAACATCAATAACTATTGAGATTAAAGACAACAAGCTAAAACATATATCTATAAACATTTAGTAGAAAATAATTTTTGGTATTAATATTGGTGACAAATAAAAATAAAGGTGATATACTGGTATTAGTTTCTCACTGTTAAGTCTTTCTTTCAAAAGTGATTTATATTAAGAGTCGGACAAGTTCTTTTTTCTTCATTATTTCATTTGCACTGGGGTTTAACAATTTATGTAAGTATAGAAATGTGAAATATATCATGTTTAAAATCATAAATATCACACATATGTTGATTTAATTGTTTAATTAATACACATAGTTCCTAACATTCAAGGCAATTAAGATCAACTCATTTTATAAATTGTCCTTTAGGTAAAGTCCATTATACAAATAATTAACACCATTTCTCAACTTTACTGTATATATATATGTGTCAGATGGTGACAGCCAATACTGACAGGATGTATATTGGACTCCCACTGGGCCAGACACTGAAATGCTGATTATGGGTCTGGATAAGATTTATATCTAGATAGTGCACACAGGGGACACTATTGTTTATTGCATAACATTGTATAATATGTCCAACCCAATACTGGCCTTGTTTCTCCTTCTGTTTCTGATTTTTATCATATTATCTTAAAGTATAATTTCTGGAATTCATAATAATAATGTGTTGCAGGATTTATTGAAGATTTGAGAAATAACTGATGCTAAAACATTACATGTAGACCATTTTTGGGTCTTCAATGTTGTATAAATTAAAAACCATAATGAGATTTCTTCTTAAAATTTTCAGCACAACTTAAACTTAATGTCTATTTAGATATGCATGTAATTTTATCTAAATTAAATGTGTAGTTGTTCAGAATTGAGCTTGTACAACTATTTGTAAAATAATGGACAAAATAATGTGCACCATGCCACTTGGCTTCAAAATCCGAAACAGTCTGAATATGTCTAAAACAAAGATGCCTTATAGAAAGTAAGAAAGAACATATACTATTTAACCGCCTCATTAGCTCAGCTGGTAGAAAGTCAGCTTTGAGTGCGGGAGGTTGTGGGTTTGATCCCTGGCCACGTCGAACCAGACGCGAAAAATATTACAGGTAGCTTCCCTGCTAGGCACTTAGTATATAAAAGGTAGAATCAGGGGATAAATAAGCCCAGGTATGTATCTGTATGTAGAGTATACCTTGTAGGTGACCATCAAGCTTTGTAGCTCATGTTACTTGTTGATCATATGTGACTTTAAAGAAAGCTTATCTCTATCTATCTACCATCATGTGCCTTAGTCGGTGTGATCTATGAAAGTGGTGAAAGCAAATCAACATCATAAATCTCATTTTAGTACATGCATATAAATAACCATAGTTATTGTGATCATTTAGGTTATGTAGTTTTAGAGCTTGGCTAAATAAACTGAATAAAAAGGCCTATTATTTCTATCCTTTACCTTAGCAGTAACGATGATCTTATCATCAACAGAGCACTCGGCAGGATCCCACATCTCGGACCCAACCACACACAAATGGGTTGTAGGCATCTAGACCTTTATAGTAATCCAGTTGCTCACCAGTGTAGGCACTTGTATTGAAAATAAAATAATTGACCAGATTTATGTAATTGATGTTTGGTAAACGTTCATGATCACCTGACCACAGTACAATCTCGTACGGATCTTAACCCTTTATCAACGATAATTTCTGCTAGTATCGGTCTTTTTAAATTTTATCAAGTCCATTAATGTATTTCTGTTGTTTATTTGTGTCTGATTGAGAAGATAAAGCTGTGTTATTTGCATTTTTCCGAAGCGAAAGCACGGTCTTCGTTCTGACTGTCGCCATTTTCTACCAATCGATGCGCTCATCCGATAAACGCTTGTCTACCAACATGGCGGCTAACGGAAAGTAGGTCATGTAACGGGAACGCTCTATTGGTAATTAGCGACAAGAAGCGTCCGGAAGCGACAAGAAAATAAAAATGACTAAATTATGATTAAATATGTATGAAAATATGTTTATCTATAGTATTTCGAGTGTTATATAACAAAACTATTGATTTCTGCACCGTTTGTTACTTTAAGGTTACTTCATAAAGTTTTTGCATAACTGCATTTAAAGCATCACAGACCTGTAGCGATTTTACGCTGGACACGTATTTTCTTCACAAACTCGCGGCAAGTTTACAATAAATTCTCGGTTTTTACATTAAGTACCATAACTTTTACTTACCCTAATGTAAAAAGCAATCTTGTAAGATATTAATTCCACCAAAAAATATGGTTAATAATAAAATTATAACAATCCCATGTAAAGAAATTTTCACAGAAAAAATACGTCATCATGACATTTTTTTGTGTACACAAGTCTGCTATTTTCTGAAAATTCACCACCACAAATCAATATTAAAGTAGGTCAAATCCAGGTACCTATTGTCTGTGTTGCAATTCTTGTGACAACAATTTAATTTTCAACAAGAATAAACATCAAAGATGTTTGAAGTCGCTGGCTAAGTCTTTGAAGTAAATATTTTTGGATGACAGTTGCAGCCACCTTGTGAATTACAAATTGAGATACAAGATTGATATGACATAATCATTGCAATTATCAATGGGATTAATTATATGAAACAGGAAATAGCAATATGAATTAACACATGATAAAGATTTCCTGGAGTTTTATGACTCTTATGTTTTTACAGCTGACACATGTTAGTACTGGTTAGTATTCAGTCCAGGAAAAACTGGTAAGGTGAACCGGCCGCCGTATATAACTGAAATATCGTTGAGAAACCGGCGTTAAACCCGATGAAATAAACAAAGAAACAATTAATGTAACTGTATAAGTAAATCAAACAATTAATGTAACTGTATAAGTAAATCTCCATTTGTGTTTGAACATAAATTTTGCTATTATAAACTCATTTTTTTTAACAAAATATAAATATTGACTAAAATGGTGACTGTTTGTTCATATATAAATAATTATTTTTAGAAATACACAAAGTGTATGTGTATCACAAATTATAATTTTCTGTATCTTCTATAATTTTTAACCCACAATAATAAAATTTACATCATTATACAGAAAATTTAATTCCCTGATACTTTACACTGTTATTTCATGTTTAAGTATACCGGTGTCAATCACCAATTATTTTCCAATAACCTGAATGGAGATAGAGTAGGCTATGTGACCAGTGTCTTATCAGCATACAGTAGGTAAATGGGCTAGAGGTCTATAGAGTAAAGGGTTAAGCTGTAAGAATCTGTGTTAAAGAACCGTTCTTCATCCTGAAGTACTGTATTTTTCTAAATCTTTATTTGACATTTTGGGTTTTCGTCCGATATATGTAGAGTCATGGAGTATTCCTTAGTGTCAGCTGCAGGTTTTCACCAAGCCCGTGAATGTTTGCCACTTGATGCTAGGGGGAGAGGTCAGACTATCTGACCCATTCCCAAAGCCAAATATATGGGATTTCCCAATCAGAAAACAATCCCATTTAATGACGCAAATTTTCCCAATTTATTAAGGGTCTTTTTCCCAAAATGGACAGAAAAAGGCCTAATTTTCAGCACAACATACAGCCATTTGATTGAAATCAGGCAAACATTACACAGTCAAACAGACTTGAACTTTCTGTGTCTTAAGTTTCTATGTGATATATTCATATGTAATTGCCATGGGCGGATCCAGTATTTGGTCTTAGTGGGGGGGGGTGTAACTTTTGGGTCATCTTTTGATTTTGCTCAAGCCTTATAAAACGGTAATGACTGTGTGTTTTATTCTTTGTTTTTAAGATATCGAACATTAAAACCAATTCAGAAGGACTTAATTGAATACAACGCATTAGCAGCAGTGGAGCTATCTCTTTATATTTTCGTATTTATACTCGGACGTACATGTAACTTTTCTAAGCTTGGGGAATTTTAGGGGGGATGTGCGCCAGGTGCCAGGGCCTGGATCCGCTAGTGATTGCAATCATAAAAATGTTATCGCAGTACTTATAACTTTTGTTTAGTGTAGTTCTTATTAGTTCTATTCTTAAATGTTTCTTCAAAGTGCTTAATTGTCATCTTCAAAGTGCTTAATTGTCATTCTTTTTGCAGCCATGATTGACAGACCATGTACTTCAGTCCAGATGAAATATGATCTACATTATATGAGATCCCAGAATTGCACATTGTAAGTGCTTGGAATGGTGTAATGGAACTACTGCTACTGTTTGAAACTACTATTCGTAGTAGAAACAGTCATGTTGGCAGCAATTGGAGTATTTCAGGATGACAATCAGGGTAAGTTTTGAACATAAATGTTAACGAATATGATTAGAATAAATTCAATAATGCATAACAAGGCCAATAATAAAATATTGATTGTTTCCCCTCCCACGACTGACCGTTGATAATTACCACTTCCATAAATATTTTATTGAGGTTAGCCAAAAAAATATTTTTTCGCTAAAATTGCCGGGTACAAATATTCCCGCGCTACAATAGCTATTGGGTAAGAAAAACTGGAATCGCTGATACCAGTCAGTTGAGTAGTCACATCATCAATAAATCTATGAAGCAAGGATAAATAGATTTTAGCTACAAGTATCATATTTTTACTTACCCTAATGAAAATAAATCTATTAAGATGTTAAATCTATACAGAACACATTTTAAGCTTGTGCAAGCAAATTATGAAAAAAAATATCTGCCCTACCTACCTACCCTACCCTGGTGGGCTAGGGTCGCGGGAGGGGAAACAAACATATTTTTATTGTAGGCCTAATTCATTTGGGTTTCGCCATGCTTAAAGCGCTTAGCTACGGAGTCTATGTTTTCCATTTACAATTTTGTAAGAAACTGAGAAATGTGATAAAAATCATGGTAATAAAGTATACTGAGTATATTAATTAAGGTACATTTAAAACGCTAAATTTAAGATTTCTCAAATGTCATGAACTTACTAGCAATGCAAGATATGAACTTAACATGAAATTGTTTAAAGATATATCCGGCTCATCTGAACATAAAATGTTTGAATTGGCTTTATCCAGTATAGTTGTTACATTGGCTAAAACATCTTTAATAAGAACCATTGCAATGTAAAACCGATTGAAAAAATCTTTTTTTTGCCATATTACTTGCAGTCAAAACCTGTAAAATTGCCTGATTGTTAAAAAAACT
This sequence comes from Mactromeris polynyma, assembly GCA_032209605.1. Lineage (NCBI taxonomy): Eukaryota > Metazoa > Mollusca > Bivalvia > Venerida > Mactridae > Mactromeris > Mactromeris polynyma. The sequence goes on along the minus strand of JASFXZ010000001.1, from coordinate 36,285,027 downwards.
GGATTTTTGTATTTAATTTTATGATGTTCAAACATCTTTCTTCAACAAATTAATACATTATGAGTTCATTCTTTATAAATGCATGTTTAGTGATGTTTTAACCATAGGTAATATATTTTTATGCCCCTACTCTGAAGGGGGGGGGGGGGCGTATAGATCTGTCCGTCCTTCCTTCCGTCCGTCACAAAATCTTGTGTCACTCATATCTCCCAAAGTATAATATGAGCCAGAGTCATTAAACTTTACAGGAATGTTCACCAGCACATGAAGTTGTGCACCTGGGGTTTCATGTTTGGCTGTACCCAGTAAGTGCAAAGTTATGGCCCTTAACTTAGTTAAAATATAGCCTACTGAGTATGCAATCTTGTGTCACTCATATCTCCAAAAGTATATGGGCCAGTCATTACACTTTGCAGGAATGTTCACCAGCATGTGTAGTTGTGCACCTGGGGTTTCATGTTTGGCTGTACCAAGTAAGTGCAAAGTAATGGCCCTTGACTTAGTGAAAATATAACCTATTGTGTGGCAAATATCTCCAAAAAGTATATGAGCCAGAGTTATATAAGACTTAACAGAAATGTTCACAAGCTTGTGTTATATTGCACCTGGGGATTCATAATTCAGTGAGCCCAGTAAGTGCAAAGTTATGGCCCTTGATTTAGTGAAAATATAGCATACAGAGCTTGCAATTTTGTGTTGCGTATATCTCCAACAGTATATCAGCTATACTCACCAAACTGTACAGGAATGCTCACCAACCTGTATAGTTGTGCACCTGGGGTTTCGTGTTTGGCTGTGTCCAGTAAGTGCAAAGTTATGGCCCTTTACTTATCACCATAATCAGTACAGTTGTTCACTTGGTAATTTGGATACCCAATCATAAACTATGAGCAGAATAATAGCATTTGCTTTTGTGACAAAGGCTGCAAGTGGGGGCATCTGTGTCCTAATTGACACATTTCTAGTTTTATGTTTGGTTAATTAAACAAATGAACAAAAAATGAGCATATTATAACTTAAATCTTACACAATGGTGAACGCTAACTTGGTTTTCAATCAACAGATATTTTCATATCAAAAGTGATTTTTTAAACGGGCTAAAATGACCTTTTAAAGACATATCACATGTACCCATGTACATAATGTGTGTTTTTACATGTACTGAGTGTACTTATGCATGTATTTGTGAAAATTACTTTAAACTTTTGTTGTTTCCTTTTTATTTAGTGACGCTGACGACGAAAGATTATTCGATGCTGAGAAGAGTTCCATTGGAGTGTTGACCATCTTTGTATAATGTGGTGTCAAGAAGGCAAGGGCAGTTTGATCAGAAGTCGCAGTGAAAACATCCTGGTGTTACTTATGTAAACATGTTGTTAAAAATATATTTTCCATTCTGCCAGATGGAGTTTTTAAAACTGAAACAACAGTGTGGACACATTTTTGGCAATTGTGATTGAATTATTGATGTCTTGTTTTTTGCCAGACAATATTTTGTTCATGAATTCTGGCAAACCCTTGAGATTGTCTATTAGTATGTGTCACTGCTACCTGACAGTTGAACATTTTGGTATGTGTTGTAAATCATAAATGAAATTTAGATCAAGTTGGAAACTGGGTTATGTGGGGTCAAAAGACCTTCCAGTGGTCACATTTTTTATTTTATCTACATGAGATTGGTCAAAATATTTGCCTTAATAAGATCTAGCTCAATATTGAAACTGTGTCATCTGAGGTCAAAAACTAGGTCACAGGATCATATGATTGGAAATCCTTGTGGATTCTCGGAGGCTGCATTTGCCACATGACACTTGATCAGAATATGTGTGTTAAAAATGTAAGTCCAGTGTGGTACTGGGTCCTGTTGGGTCAAAAGGTAGATCACAATGTCAAATCATTGAAAATCCTCTTGGACTCTCTTGAAGCCAACATGGCAATGAACTCAGCTGAGAGATATAGGGCCACTATGGATTGGTCCTCTTGTTTTTATATTGCCTTCATTGAAATGAATACAATTTATGATAATAATTATGTAACTACCATTGTTGTAAGAAGAAATTTAAAGATATTAAAAACATTGAATAACATGATTTTAAACATTTAACCAAAATACCTAGAACAACAAGATTTTCAAGATGTAACCAAACTTCCTTGACATCATATTTTTGGTCATGTACTGATATTACAATGTAGATCTATGCAGTTTTCTGCAAATTGCTGTTCAGTCTGGTTGACCAGACATAGTACATTTTCTCATAAAATTGTGTATGAAAGCATGGATGTAATGATCTGTTAAAAGTATGGAACTTTTGTAATTTATGTCATAAATGTATTATTTGTGCAATAAGCATCTATTTATTAACATGGATAAAAATACAGTAGTGTAGATGAAGGTGACTGTTTTAGAAATGACCAGTGTTTTGACAAATATATTTTGTTGCAACATTTTAAATCGAAGTGCTATTTTTTCTTCTTAATGAAACAAAAAAATGAAGTATTATAATTACAAATGCAATGAAATGTAGCTCTGGTTTTATCAAGAATATGAATTATTTTATCAGTTCCCAATATTTATCCAAAGTTTTCAAAGAATAATACCTCTAGTCCACATAAATTGAAATTTAGTACATTTGTCACTTAAAATTTCATATTATGAAATTGATTATGATAATACGAAACATAAATTTTTGCAGGTTTTGCATGGTAAAACTTCCTCAATTTTAGCTTGGCCAGAGAGCTTATGTCATGGTGAATTGTCTATTGTGTGTGCATGTGTCTGTGTATAACGGAATGTGTTAGAAAACGTTTTAAATTAAAATAAAGTTATAGTTGACTGATCTGGTCATTATTATTTGTTATTAGCCGTGAGCGTTTTTATTGATCTATGCATAACTGCAGTTTTGAAAGAAAAGTGGATCGATGTTGCTCACTTTAAGTTGCTGAGCATGTTTATACAACACATGAATTGTAGAGTTACGCTTTTAACTCTTGATCACTGCTTTGTAGACAGCATTACTAAATAGACAGAAGTTGAATTAAATAATTTTTACAAAATAATGGTGTTAGTAGTACTTGATGCCTTGTATTTAAACTCCCTCAAACAATGTTTATCAAGGTGAAGACTAGAATCACCCTGTCATTGGTTTGTCTGTCCAATATATAACATATGTATTTTGTGTGGATAACAACTTCATCAGTTTCAAGGGCTTGCAATGAAATGTGGTAATACAAGTACCATGATACGCGCTTTGTAGATGTGCAAGATATAAACATCAGTGCATCCATCAAAATGTTTTAGTATTTTGTCCCTTTGAACTTACGTCTCCCTTTAGAACATAATTATGTAATAACATTTTGGTTTTTTTTAAAATAACAAATCAAATTTAAAAAATCTTCGAAATGTATTAGATGGCAAGAAAAGAGAGGGGATGCACCGCTTCTAATGCTCGGTACCGTATGAGTACATGTGAAGTATGAAATTATAACAAAAACTTCTCTGATATTTAAGGTATTGAGTATAATTATAATCATGTAACTTGGAGATAACCACTGTTAATTATAACAAAAATTCTCTGATATATAAGGTATTGGGAGTATCCATGTAGCCCGGGAATAGCAACAGTAAGTTATAACAAAAACTAGTCGAGCCACATATTCAGAGATGATCAAGCCGACAGTCTTCCAACGCTTTCAGCGCTTTGATTAAATGAACTGAGTATACATTAATGACATAAAGTATGTAAAACGTAATGCCGCTTTCATATCATTTATGAATATGTTCGTTTCACCACTGTATGCGAGAGACTAGATAAACTAAACTTTATTTAGGATGTTTCTGGTCACCAGCCCTTACATAAAACGTTGCAAGGTTCTATACAATGTTTATGGTAATTTCGCAGATGTTGCGTGAAATAAACTCAATATAACCTTACGCAAAGGAGAAAACCTTTCATAGTATATGATTGTTTTTCTTGACTCTATATTACAACATAATATCAGAGGAAACGAGAACTGGTGCGTGCTGGTAAGTTCTCAATCGACAAAACATGCAATTACCTTCACATGCATTGCGGTGAATTATCGTAAATGTCGTTTCAATACGGTGTGTAGGAGTACATCTCTATGATGTATAGCTATAAAGGGTAGTGCGTAGAAAACGGCATTGATACATTTATTGAACGGCAAATGTCAAAACAAATCTACGCACGTGTGCATAAATCATTATACGTTTGTTACAATAATGGCACAAAATATCCGAAATCGAGAAAGTAACCTGTTTAGCTTGAGAGTGTTTTACAATTATATTACAAGAAACGTCTTACAGCTAATGTCAAACAATGTGTATCATTCTAACAGCAAACTCGTTAGCAAAATTTCACCAGCTTAGGGCAAGACATATTCGACAACAAGATCTGCACCTAGTACCTGATAGTAATAATCGTTACAGTAAGACTAGTCAAGGGCTCATGAAGTGGCGGCCATCTTGAGTTGCTGTAAATAACGAACTGTAGGTGTCGTACATAATGACTCCATCAACAACTGACAACAACTAAATTGCCATCAAATATCGATCCAGTATCGATGTTTTATCCGTAACGCATTCCCCGCGATCGTGGCTAAGGGAGACAATTCAATTAGTCTCGCACCTTGGAGAATCAAGGATAATCAAGGGAGACTATCAAGTAAAAATCTTAACAGTTTCTGGCAATGTACGTGCAAACAGGTAATGATTTTAATGTGTATGATAAGTTATGTACAGATACAGAGCTCCCTAATGAACTCCCTGTCAAGGTCATCAAATGTCAAGGTCATTTAAAGGTTAAAATGGACTGTACTAGGGGGAGGATTTAATGAATGGAATACATCACATGACAAGTCAAGACAGCTGGTAACAGTAGGCCAAAAGGGGGAGAAAATAACATAAACACTATATCAAGTGAAAGAATGGCATATGGGGAAAGGGAAATTTAACATACCTCTAAAATACAAATAAAAACAAAAAAAACATCAATTTCAAGGTTAAAATTTGTTGTGCAACATAAAATATTGCCGAGATGTTATGATTGCTGGTTACTCCAGATTCAAAATTGATTTCTATAAATTCACCGAAATTCAGTGGACTTCGGTAAAGTAATGTACCCTTTATCGGAAGGTTTTAAAACCAATCCAGTCAATGTTACAAACGTTGTTCGGTTGAAGAGAAGTTAGTTTAGTGATTAACGTAAGATTTTAATGGTTTACACAACACTGATACGCAAATAGCAAAACCATGTTAGTACGGCTGTGCCGAAAAAGGTGGTCGGCACAATTTGAAGGATAAGATTGTTGTGCAACATAAAAATGCTGAGATGTAACGATTGCCGGTCACTCCAGATCCAAAAATGAATTTCGGTAAATTCACCGAAATTGACAACAAGATCTGCACCACATTAAATATGGTTGATGTAGCGCCAGTATGTGTCGGTAATTTCACCGAAATTCAGTGGATTTCGGTACGGTAGCGTACCCTTTATCGAAAGTAACCAATCTGCTCAAATGTTAAAGACGTTGTTCGGTTGATGAGAAATTGCCTTGGTGGTTAACGTAAGATATGATTGGTTTACACAACACTGATATTAAATTGACTAAGTAGGCAGTAACTTATCATGAAAAAGTAGGGATGTCAACGAATATTCGGATATTCGAATATTCGTTTGAACGTCCGAATATTCGAATACTGATTCCTCATTCGAATATTCGATTAAACATATATTATCAATATAAAAGCTGAATGCAAGTGTATTAAATCGTAGCGAATCCGTAGTCCAGCGGTAACGCGCTGGACTTGTAATCCAGGCATCGCAGGTTCGATTACCCGCTCAATCTCTGACAGTACTAACAGTTTTTCGGAAGACTTTAAAATCGAGGTCCCGTGTATGATGCTTTACATCGAGCACGTAAAAGAACCAGGGATGCTTCTGGAACTAGGGCATCTCTTGTATCATGCACTATCCTCCAAAAACATTCTTCGTAAGGCGTCTCCCATATTGGGAAACCGGTGGCGACGATAAATAAACGCAAATACAAAGCAAACATACAAAAAAATGTGTTAATTGACATATAATGTTGTATATTTGGGGTCAAGAGAGATATAACACTCTGGTAATGACACTAAGGTCCTAAAATATTTGTAATCGCGGGGATTTTTACATCTTGAGTGATCAGTTTAAAACACAAAAGTTAAACTTCGAATTTCAAATGTATTTTATCATTAAATAAGAAGGTCGAATGTTCGAATATTCGAATATTCGTTCAGAAGATTGACCGAATATTCCAATACCAAAATTGCCATTCGTTGACATCCCTATAAAAAAGCAATTGACAATTACGTAAATAACAACCGACACACAGTGTAAAATGCAGCACGAAGAAACAAGCAGCCTTACACTGACAATAACTAAATTATTTACATCAGAATGCGAAATAACCACACAATATTAAATCTATAACCTAATGTAAAGTCAACCGGTTAAATGTAGTTAATAATTAGATATAATCTTAATGACTGGTGATAGGGAATTTAAAATAAAGGCAAATAGAAATAAATATAAAATATAATATATTGAGAAAACTAAAACAAAATTTCGACTGTTCCAAATGATAATTAAGTTGCGTCATAAAACAGCACTAGAGAGAAAAACTTTCCTTGTTTACACCAAATCTCCTCTTATGTAGTTCCATTAAGGGACGTCAAACATAAGGAAAAAAGCTTGGTGAAATCTATGGGATAGATCTTATGCCTCAATGATAAGGACGTAATGCATAAAGAAAACACATATTATACACAATGTTCGTATTATAGTAAATCTCCTGACTAGACTCGTATTTGTATTTGCAGAAAAGGGGAAGCAATGGACATTAATCAGCATAAAATAGATATAAGTGTCGAGCGCGCTTCATCGGCATTATCACGTCAGATCAGATCGAGAAAGATACGTACTGCTTGTTTACTGTAGCCGTTGTTGTATTGGACTTCACACCGCTTTTCAACATATTATCAGTTACATATGCTGACTTATCCATTGTTCATGGGTTACCAATCAGTATAAACATGGTCTTCCATAGGACCGTGACAACTTATCCACATTAATCTGAGATGAAGCACAAAGGACAAAGTTGTTAGACGCTCGAGAAAGAACGGGTAAGACCTGGATGATAGCATAGGAACGCTGGTTAGGTCGACTGACTGGCGTTTATAACTTGAAAGTGCTGTAAGCGGCGGTTCTGCCAGCAAGTAGCCGTATATACTACATGAAGTGACTGAGGTATAACTAAGGTAAAGTGTGCAATTCAAAGGTATATTCAACTATATGACATTTCTAGACAAAATGACACCCTATACGACTTAAAAGACTTTAAATGTGAAAATACAAAACTTAAAAGACGGCGATAACATCGAATAAACATAAATGTTTTTATTCAGGGTTTCTGCAAAACACACACATTCCTCCTCCAATGAATGTGGTACATACATGTATATAGTCTAACTCGTTTTAATATAATCGCATTTCTTGATAAATCTTATTAAAATGCCGTGAGCAAAATTTATTTACGAGACTTTATGCTATTATATTGTCTCATTGATACTCTAGAGTATAGTTGTAATCTTTAGAAGGTATCGTTATTTGCACATAATAGCTTGAACGCTGTAAAACGCAGGTGCGTCTTACTATTTTCGCAGAAGAATATCATCTAACGAGGAACATTGTAGTGACTTACCGGTGATGGCATGTGTGAATTCATCAAGTCGCAATTGGTCAGCGTCTGGTAAGTGTCTAGATAATACAGCAACAAGAATGCTGCGGAATCCCAAGCCACAAATACTCTAGCAAGTTGTGCAAACATGGATACAAACGTGAATACCGACGACTGTGTTTTTACACCGCATGTGGTGCATATACAAAATTATCAATTAAATGAAACATCAACTACACCTCCTAGAAACAACAGTTACCAGAGAGCCGGATATTTCCATCCTCACACGAAGTAGTCAAGATTCAGTCTGAAGGGACTGAATAAAACAGCTAAAGGTTTGAGGGAGTTTTGGATATAGAAATGTAATATATTACAAATTCCATCAAGCTATTATTCAATGTTACGTGACGCCATTACGATCTGGTTTCGAAGAGTATTGCATAACTCCACGAAATGAATTTCAATTCGTAGGTCTTTTCAGTGTAGATGATTCTTATATCATGTCTGATCATTGTTTAATTGAGTTTTCACTTGTATTTGATAAACCACTAGATAATACGTGTTATGATAAACAGGAGACAACATCAGTTAACAATACATATGTATGGAACAGTAATCGAAAAGATACTTATATTAAAGGGTTGTCTCTTGACTCGACTTTAAATAAATTTATGTTAATAAAAAGGCGAATACTATCGCTGATATTGATTTCTGTATTAATGCACTGTCAAATATTGTAGATAATGTAGCTCAAGCGGGTTTCAAAAAGAAATTGTTGACATCGGATGAACAATATACTAAAAATAACCATTTTAATAATTGTTTTACCGGTGAATGCTTTGATATGAGAAGATGTTTTTATAGAAAGTGGAATATATACAGAGATCATAAAACTATAATAAAACTTCAATACTACGACCATCCTTGTGATCCTTGAAAACTGGTCTTCTCATTAATGTGGTCTTAGTATGAGGGTTGAATAAAGAGCAAAACATATACAATGGGCTTGAAAATTGTGTTCTAAATTTTAAGTGGTGGTCTTTAAGTGAGGTTTTACGGTACTGTAAATATATCTGACATTATCAAAGCCAGGTCTAGTTATGAATTGAATATAAGAAAATGCAAATTTGAGTATAACAAACAAAAACATGCAAGCTTACTGCAGCTAAACATAAAACACTATGTTATATTGGAATACTAGTATGTTAACACAATCCGCTGGAATAAAGCAAGCTTATATCTCTACAGACGTACTTCAGAAATAGAGAGGTACGAACAAAATGAATGTTATGTAATATTCAGAAGATTGAATTAACTGATTAGTAAGGAAGCATTATGGAAAGCAATTAGTCAACTTAGCTTAAGAAAGAGTGAATGGCCAGACATGTATATTAATGAGATATTTTATTCATGGAGAATATACTATGTCACATTTTTTCGGCACAGCCGTACCAACATTGGTTTGCTATTTGCATAATTTGCATATCAATGGTGTGTAAACCAATGAAATCTTACGTTAACCACTAAACCAACTTCTCTTCAACCGAACAACGTTTGTAACATTGACGCCGATTGGTTATCCTTTCGTTAAGGGGTACGTTGTATTATCGAAATCCACTGATTTCTGTAAAATTACCAAAATCCACTTCTAATACAATATCCGCACTATATATTGCTATTTTTTTGTTATAATATTAGTTGGCTGATTTAAACATGCTTACAAACCATCTAAGGTAAATGTTGCATATTAAAAAAAATATAGACGATTACATCTCTAGAGGATTACGGTAAGGTAACGTACCGTTTGATAAGGCCTATATGTATGTTTACCAAACCTTAAAACATTTACTTGTTATAGTATAGATTTATTGACCTGTCAAAATTTGCATATCTTCATAAGTCAATGCACACGATGAATTAGTAATCGGGCCTCTTTCGATAAACACCAATTTATCGTGTGCATTGTCCATGAAGATATGTAAATTTTGACGGGTCAATAAATCTATACAATATTGTCATGTAATTTGTCTTCCGAAGCAAAGTAATGAACACTAAAATTGGAATTATGTTATGTTTGCTAAGAAAACATATTGACCACGGTTGAGGCGTTATCATTATTATTGTAAGCAGGACATAGGTGTATGAAAACCTGATTAACATAATATTGTTTGCCGTATAAACTGCGTCTGAAAGTAGATCTAATGTATATTTCAAAATTTTATCTAGTGAGTACTGTTCTTAGTCAACCCCACGGGAAATTGCACGGCGTTGGAATTGAAAACATGCTATATTTTTTATGTACCAGTCACGAACATTGGTATTGCTTTAATAAGATAAATCGATATGTAACAAGTTTATTAACATGAATGGGTGATTTCACGACTGATACATTAAGTACTTATGAACTTTATTGAAACTTACTACATGTATATTTCCTTTGACTAATCTCACTACGGAGTTATTTTTACCCAATCTCTTACAACGTCATCTCTCCTTATAGGTATCGAAGTTACTATGGTGTAGCATAATCGAGTGACCACCAATCGTAACATGTTGGCCATTTTTTATGTTGCTCAATAAATCTTAACCTTCAGATTTCAGCGATCTTTCTTGTTTACATTTTTTGTCAATAAAATTTTTGATCTTGGTAATTTTCTGGTCCGAAAGTTAAGTTGTTCCTTTACATAAGAAAGGTAGCATCAATGATGAAAACAATTATAGGGGAATTGTATTATTAAGCATAATAGGAAAATTATTTGCACGAATTTTAAATAAAAGGTTATCTGATTAGGCTGAACAATACAGAGGTTACATTGAAGCTCAAACTGGTTGTAGAACAAACATGGGACCTATCGATACTATGTTCTGTACTTCATGATATACCAGAGATTAAGAGACCAATTTATTCAGAAATGGACTGGTGGGTTGCAAGAATCAAGTAGTGCAAATCTTTATAAACATATTACATGTTTCAACTATATTTAGATATTTTGAATGTTAGTAAATTCCGCATAAGTCTTACTAAATTGAGAGTTTCCTCACATAGGCTTAATACTGATCTGCTAGGACAGGAAGCCAAATCCCACACCACATGTTTACAGACAGTGCAATGTATGTTTTACAGTAGAGGATGAGTACCATTTTGTATTATCGTAAAAAGACGTCAATGATCAAATTTCTTGAGTAACTTTATGCAACGTAGCTAAGTTTATAAAATATACCTTAAACCAAAGATCTTTAACATTACCATAATTCGATTGTCAGCCTCCAACAATATTTGCCATTTTTTTAATAACGTCATATGATGTGTTTGTCCACTAAAACTGTTGTACTACCCCTGTTTTCTTTTTCTCATCCGTTCTCATCCGTTCGTTTCATGTTCTCATGTGATGTACTGTATATTTTGTACTTTGTATGTGATTGTATGACGATGTATCATGTACACGTCAAGACAAATAAAATATTCTGTCCTTTTCTGTTCTGTTAATTAAAATTCACAACGTTTTACATGGCTGTGGAATAATAATCATAAAGCAATAATAGTTTCTCTTCTTGGAATGTTATTTACAACTTTTAGAACCACTGTTGTTACATGGGAATTTTTGTTGCAAACAAATTTACGTATAATAAATGAGTGCAGTGTTGACAAATTTCACAATATAAATTGTGTAACATGGTTGCTACGTAATTTCCACAAACACATTTAACGAATACAAATGTGTTGTCGAAAACATAAAACGACCTTACAATCAACGTAAGTATCGAGTTATTTCGGTCTTCGGTCAATGCTTCCAAATAAACGTCTAATTGGTTATTGCCATGCATATTATGATCTTTCTACGTATTTTCAAGAGAATCAATATTGTGTAGTCATACATAAATGACATTTTTGGGAGTACTTTTGACAAGACGATGTATCAAGAGACCTCCGGGGCCAAGTGGTTACTGTCGCTGACTTCAAATCACTTGCCCCTGACTACTTCGGGTTCGAATTCCAATCGGGATGTAGAGTTAACTTTTTAGTTATCAAGCTGGCTTGCATAAGGTCCTTGGTTCTACCCACGTGTCCCCAGTGCCCAAAATAATGCTACAATGGCAAATCAGGTATTCCTCCAGCCAAATAGCTGAATAACTTACTACATTACCCTGGCTTTAGGTGAAAATCTATCTATCTAACCACCATGTTCCCGTGACTAAGTAGTTTCGTATGTAAATCGTCCATAGAGGATTTTATATTATATTTATATATATATTCCATTGTATTTATGGGTGATGATATATTGAGTGTGAGGTTGGATGTACCCGTAAACAATGTTTAAACTCCGGTGGCGTGTTTCCGTTTGTTTTTGTTTTTGGTTGTAAATGTACCGCTAAGGCGATACTCCTATCCTCACCAAAAACTTATTAGTGGCCATTTTGCCTTTGTGTTTCTTTAATTATGTATAACGCTCACGTCTCCTTGTGTCTTTTAGGCGTCTGTAAAAATGGTATGTGGCATTTCGTGTGCGACTTCTTTATTTACTCAGTGTTATATCATCCGTTAATTAGACCGCCTAGCTAGATCAGAATGCTAGACTGTCACCTGGCAGATATGGGATCGATTCCTGGGTTGTGCAGGTTATATTCTTCCGTTACATTTGCTACGGTCATTTCGTCCACGTGTAGAGACGCTGTCAGTTGCTTGTGGAAGAGCATTTTAGTGCTGATTGAAAAATAATTACAGGTGAACTGGTTAGATGAACTGGCCACTGCATAGGCCTATAACTGAAACATTGTTGTAAAATGGCGTGAAACCGTAAGAAAACGAAATACATTGTATTCCGTTCATAATTGGTTATCATGGTGTTACTGTATCATAGCGTACTGGGTCATGTTATCTATCACTAAATGATTAATGTGACAGCGTTTGCTTTAAGAGTCATTAATTCTCCAACCACACCACAAACTTTGTAAAACAATCGTGCTTTTATAAGAAATATTTTCCACGTATTGGTAGATGGTTATTGATAATGTCGGTTTCGTCTTTGAAAGACATCAGAGTGTTGTCTACAAGATAAGACAGCGATTGCCGTAACTTGCCGATGTTTATACATGATTTTCCGCATGCATTATAAGTATTCATCAGAGCACACGCATTAATAAAGCAAACTCAACTACAACACCGACAAGAATTTCCGGAAATGACCGACTCGTGGCGAACAACATTAGTGTTGAATTACACATATTTAGAATCAGCAAACACCATTAAATCTTTTATATGTTTATATTAGTAAGTAGTAATATATAATATCTTAATGTATGAATGATAACTTTAATAATCCCTGACCACAAAAGTTGACTATATCCATTTTCAACTCACTCAGCAATAATTATAAGTCTGTGTTATATACAGGCGTGTCTGGTGTAGTCCATTTCGACTGCAAAGGGAAACAATCGTTACAATCATTATGAAATATCACCTTTCATAACTTATCTCCCTTGAATCAACATACATGTTTCTTCGATTTCTCCGATTTGTAGCCATCCCTTAACTGGAATGGATTCCTGGTACGAAGTTAAAGCGTAAGTTTATCATCTCTGCATTTTTAGAACATAAAAAAACTCAAGTTGACCATCGCTTGACTGGATTTTACTTTTACTTTTTCTCTTACTTGATTGTGCAACCAAAATTTGAGTCCGAAGTTGAAAGAAAGATTAAGATGCTACAGGGAACGCCACATACACAATACAATGCCTTCGAGTACAAAGCAAATTTTACAAACGTTAACATGGAAAAATCTCAAATAAAACATTTAACAATTAAAGTGGATATAAGACAGAATACAAAGTCAATATCATTAACAAATTTAGGCGTTAAATCTGCCACAAATGCCAGTCTTAGGTGAACTAGGACATATCCAATATCAGCAGTGTTTAAGGAAAGAAGTCTTAATTTTTGGTGCAACATAAGAAACATTCCCGGAACTTTATTATATAACAAATTGCATATTTAATTGTAGTTACCTGACTATGATTGAAAAACAGAATCAGAGACCAGTTTCATCAGAAACGGAGAACTAAGTTAGAACAAATGTAAAAAAAATGATTTTCTGAGAAAGCTATATACAAGATTTAAATAACAGCCCACTGTCTATCCATTGAAACTGGTCGGTACAATACAACTGACAGGCCAAATGTACAAATTGTAATAAAAAGCTTGTAGAAAATGAATACCACTTCCTCATGATATGCGTAAAATATTATAATTTAATACAACGTAATGGTGGTAGTATATGAGCAGTTTAGATTGTCATACGTTATGTGTTATATTTCGTTTTGTTCAGGGCGTAGTAGATTATGGGGTTATAATTGTACTAATTTGTTATGTGTATATTCGCTTATTACCTTTAGTTCAAGTCCTTATCATTATTGTCTTCAACATACATATTCATGCTTTAAATATGTTACAAACCTATCAAACTTAAAAAGTTGTTGTGCTAGTTCAGTTGTTTCTACTTCCTCGGTCAATGATATGTGAGTCTTCCTGTCTGCTTTGTATTACTGTTTTATATTACTACTTGTGTGTGTATATATATATATATATGTGTGTGTGTGTGTGTGTGTCTGCGTGCGTGCGTGTGCGTGTGTGTGCGTGTGTGTGTGTAATTATACAAATATTTGCTTTTTATAGTTTATGTTATGTACAATGTCATTTTCACTTTTGTACTATGATGATTTATATTTTTGTTATATTTTGTGCTGTATAACTAATCATGTTTTTGGTTGCAAGAGGCACATATGTTTGCCGATATAAATAAAATGTGTTTGTTCTTTTTGTTGCAAAAAATGTCGTAATATAATCTAACACAATACTAAGATTTAACAATTTATTTAACAGCAATTATACAATCGTTCATGACTCCATAGTTCACAGAACTATATTTGTCTATCTCATTATAATGTATGTATGTACAACATTTATATGTTTAAAGCTATTTACACAATACATCGAATACTTTTTCGAAGACTTCCATTTGTTCGTAGTTTCGTAGCACATTCATAAGTATACACAATAATAATACAGTAGGAACATATATATCACACACATATATATAACAAAATGAATAGTGTAGTAATATAATTACGAAGAGCCTCAACGGAATACAGAGTTAGTGTAATAGTATCCGGGCATACATATTCGGATACAACCTTATTTGCGAATATAGTATTGTTATAGCTACTGGTATACATGTCATAATCAAACATGAAGGTCTTAGACTCCATTGTCATTATTACATGTAGATCCTACATAGTACCAGATTCAAGATAAGTTGTATCTAACGGCGACTTGACACGCAGTCAATCACCAGTTGGGAAATTGTAAGCTGTTAGCTAATTGTTGTTGTGCAGCAAATGCCTGCATCGTCATGGCAGCCGTGTTTGATTGCTCACGGAATAGTGTTTGGGCGGCCGCGGACATTACGGAGGCTGTCGTGCTCGATGCTCCATTAACAGAGCACGCTGGATAATAAGGGGAAGGATTCGGACTTGAGCTTGTTTGTGGAGACCTTTGTGTCAGTGCTGCAGACGGTGAATAGTACAGTGAGGGTGAATTGTAAGGGTGATAGGGAAGATGCGATGACGTCATTTGGACGTAACCCATGTTGTATCTCAGAGAGCCGGGTGATTGGAGGTGCTGCTGAGGCGTTTCTTTTAAGCTCTTTCTTGCCCGACGTCTGGCTTGTCGCCGTCGGAAATCCCCATTAGCAAAATCGTCTATGCAGGCTGGATGTATGGCCCAATAGTTTCCCTTTCCTGAAAATTAAATAAAAATGGTTATCATGTTATATGTGAAAATACCGCATATTTTGCAAGCATTTATCGTACCTTTTGTCTTTTATCTGCTCTCAAATTCTTGTTTACTTCGCGTGCTTTCGAGGTTGAATGAATAACAAAACATTGAACATGGACTTGAAAATTGTGTTCTTAATTTCTAGGTGGTCTGATTATTTAGGTAGTCTTTAGGTGAGGTTTTACTGTATTAAAGAGAAATTTGTCTGACAGTATTCACAAATAATGTCATCAAAGTAGAATAGGTCATTTATCTAGCTTTTGTATTTCCATTACGACCTTTAAAAGGTTTGTGTTTTTCTAGAAATAACAGTACCGATGGACGCACTTCTGTGCCGACGAAAAACTAGGACTTGATAATAAAATCTGCAAGACTGCTTACCGTTATCAGCACGTCCAACTTTTACAAAGCACTCATTTAGACTCAGGTTATGACGTATGCTGTTCCGCCAAGCCTTCTCCTCGTTGTTATAGTAACTATAATTATCCATGACGTACTGATATATGTCGCCTAGCAACATACGACGTTCTCGGGTGCTTAAAATTGCCATGGAAATGAGTGCAATATATGAATGAGTGG
Organism: Mactromeris polynyma; assembly: GCA_032209605.1. Taxonomy (NCBI): domain Eukaryota; kingdom Metazoa; phylum Mollusca; class Bivalvia; order Venerida; family Mactridae; genus Mactromeris; species Mactromeris polynyma. The sequence goes on along the minus strand of JASFXZ010000001.1, from coordinate 36,268,883 downwards.
GCTTATCAACCGTGTCTGCTTTTGCGTCTTTCGATTTCGGGTGTGGACATATCTTTTCTACCGATGACAAAACCTGAAAATAAAGACATTGTTGTTATAAAATGTTTTACTCTACAATGCATATATACAAACATATATTGGATGTAAAATATGCATACGCAGCTTCCGTGCCTTTTAGCTGGCTAATCGTAGAGGATTGTCTCCCTTGAAAATGTTCTCGCTATGCAACACGTTGATGATGATGTCAGGAATGTGTAAAAAGAACTTGGCGATAATGGTGACATTTCGCTTGGGTATTATGATATCGTTGATTGTGCAAAATGTTCGTCGACAATCTCAAAACGATATGTATCCGTATATGTTGAAAAAAGATGGTCGGCGCAATTTGAAGGTTACAATTTGTTGCAACATAAAAGTTGCCGATATGTTACGATTACTTGTCACTCCAGATCCAAAATTCACCGAAATTCAGTGGATTTCGGTAAGGTAACGTACAACTTATCGAAAGGTTAACAAATAAGCGTCAAGGTTACAAACGTTGTTTAGTGGTTAACGTAAGATTTGATTGGTTTACCCAACACTGAATTGCAAATGACAAAGCCATGTAGGTACGGCTGCGCCGAAAACTGTTCAACTATTCTGGATACAGACAGATATTTGCCGTTGTCTTGAAGCAACTGTATACTGATATTTATCCTGTTCCATACAACGTATTACATGTATTTGTGAATACTGGAACAGACAACGCTTATTTGAAAAAATATACATCAATAGCTGGTATGTTATTGATACTTGTATGATTTCCGTAACAGTGTGATGCTTGGTCATTGATCATCTCAGTTCAGTGCTAATATTTATTAGCGGACCATATGATAGACCCTAAGAGTCTTCTTCTCAAAGTCACGTTTTTATAATTGTCGCGTTTATTGAAAAAGTAACTTCTACGTGTGGTTATTATGAAATAACTATAAATAGCCGGTAAACATATTGATCATTAACATCATCTGGTGACAGTCTGTGGAAGTATGGTTTATTCACATCTCGTTGCGTCATCATGAGCTCATAAGGGCGGACACACATTACAATTATGAATTCACAATGTGATACTAACTGTGGAAATGACTAACATGTTGTCATGTCTAGGGTCGTAGTATATGACTGGCCCTGATGCCGTACAACTCAGGAAGACAGCTCACGAAGCAGTCGGCAAATGACCTTCTGGATTCGATCAGGTTGTACACCTGCCGTGGGGCTCTGATCTGGACACTGCGCTGGTCTATAATTCTACATGTCAAGGCGATGGCAGGGAGCATATGAATATGCCAATTTAAAGGCTCTGAGAAGGCTAGTTTGTGACCGATGTAGAAAGCTATGACATGCGGCTTGAAGGTATTTACTTAGAGAATGAGTAACTAAGCAGATAAACATGTTTATCGTTCACTGACATTCGCATGACGTCGCGTTCACGTCAGAATGCTCCAAGTATGACGGTCTGATGCAGTTTCGATAGCCTCGGACAGCATTAAATGAAGCCTACACATTTGCAAAACAGAACATATCTTATATTTTTCAACACAGATTGCAAAACAATATGTTTTGCAATAACAGATCAACAAATGATATTGATAAATGTATGTACAATGATGGACATTTGTAAACACAAGGATTTGGAGGTGGGGATGATGATCACACTTTAGTCAGTCGAACAAATTTAGAGAGCACTTAAATGCAAATATTCCGTGACATAGAATGAAGTTTTGATCTCTTTCGTCGTCCTAATAATGTAAATTGTCGCAATAACTTCCTATTATGTCTTGTATTATATCTTTTATAATAAAAGTGTTTCCTGAAGCTTTATGTTAAAGTTTGAACTTGTAAACATGAATATGTAAAACATGCGGACAGACATTATTTAGATGTGTGAAACGCCTTGAGAAATGCTTGAGACGTACAATTATCATTTTTAGTATCTACTAATAAAATTAACTCAAAATACATATCTTAGAAACTCAATATGGTGAATGGTTTAAATGAAATTGTCGATAGACGACATAATTTCAAGTAAAGAACTGTTAGTTTCTATTCCATAACTTCATAATCGCGCGCTTTACAGACCCCCGACACAGTGCTTTGGAAGTGTATAACGAATCAATAAATTAAGGCCATTTGTGTTAATTTAAGAAATCATGAAAATGCTGAGAGTTTTAACATTACATAATTATAGGCAACTACTTTACAACCACAGAATGGGAAACACATCCAGTGAAGTAAGTAACTTGCTAAAGAATGATAACACGATAGGCAATTAACAACAATTTCTGTTAGAGTAAGTTGTTACTAAAGCGAAGTTGGAATATTGCAAATATATGATAAAGAAATTGCATACCTTGGCGAAATAATCTTCATTTCCATTAGATACGGGTCTGGAGGGAGATGGGTCGGATTCCATTCCACTGTCCGACGGCGATGGTGTTTGCCGGTATATCCCGCCATTCTGCGTTCCGTCGGTGTCGACTTGATAGTTTCCATCCATCGTTTTGTGTGAAGTTTCACGTGTTATGGAGTCAATACTAAACGAGCTATGAGGTCTTGAATTCATTATCTCAATTACGATTTTGCCACTCAAAACTGTTCACCTGTGAGCAATTGTAATGTCCTTAGTCAAACGCTAAAACTTCTATCCGAACAGCTAACAATGTTTTGAGATCCTTTTCAAAATATGCCTAAAACAAGAATGTTCAATGTTTATATAGTGTTGGAAGATATATATCCACAGCACACTGTTAAAGGATGGACTTTATGGTCTTAATGAAAAATCAATGACCGGTGCGTGTCTTATATGCGGATACCTTTTGACATGTCAGTGTTCACTCCGTTGTTGTTCGCGGCTTTTCCGTCTTGGCAGGACTGACAATTATTGTAAGTGACCACAGCCAATAGCCGGGCATCTAGAAACATTTGTCACAGTGATTGACAGATTGAATATTCATTTTTCTTCTTGATTTTCCTTACTATGATAGCTGGCCTCGCCATTTCGAACTTTATGGTCAAATTTCACCAAAACGATACTGTCATCTATGATTAGGGGAACATGTCGGGAAATGGTGTAGCTATTTCAGTGAAAATCTCAAATGCGTTAGTTTGAAATAAGTTATTGTTTAAGAGTAAAGTATATTTATATTTACATAGTGAAATGTTATTATCTTAAAACTCTCTTTAAACCATGCCTTTAAAATTTGTTAATAGCCTAATTTTGTATAATTTTTACCAACGATATTGTGAATAACGTTTAGTTGTGAGGGAAAAAGTAGCATTTTTAGTATGCGAATTATATACCATAATAAATTACTAAACTGCAATTTTGGTCAGTTTTTTAATAAATTTAGATCCTTTTTTTTATTTTAGGTGTAGTTTCATTAAAACCTTTGCAGACCGCAATTTAAATTATATGAGTATGTTTGTTTCCGCTTAATCTGCTCTGTGTACTCGTATGGTTGATGTTAATAATTGTGTTGTTCTGTTTAATGTATGTATTTCATGTAGTGGCCATCTCAGCCATTTGTTCTGAGTAAATGGTCAAATACGTTATACATTTATTATTTAGGCCTCGTCAATATATTTGCACATATTATTGACTGTAATACAATAAAACTTCGATAAAAAGACCATCCCTGGGGTCCTTGAAAACTGGTCTTCTTATTGAGGTGGGTTATAAGAGACTATACAATAATATACCCACATTATTTAACATTGTTATAATGACATAGCCCTTAAATACGGGATATTATGCCATACACACTGAATACTGCACGTAATTACTAACGAACTATACATGTATACTGAATTTAACAATTTCGAGATGGTCATTAAGTGCGATTATATGGTATTTGAATAAATTCTTGTATTTGAATTGTGTATTGATTATGCTATTTTAACAAGTGTGGTTTTTTGCAATGTCATCTTATCGGATCGCTATGTGTAGTTCTCATTGGTATGATCAGAGTAAACAATAAATACATGCCCCGATTCTAAGTCAATTCAATATGAAAGTCCGAACGATAACGACTTTATTTGTGATAACTTCGCAACGAGGGAAAACGGGAATGGCTGTGGAAGTTTTATTGTATGATATAACTCCGATCCTTCTGTCAACAATGTGTGCAACAGAACACGTGATGATACCTTGGTATTTTCTTAAAGGTGAAAGAAACATGTACTCTAACAATACACGACCTCAGACTTGACTGTTACGAAATAAGATGAGATGATAGACATGTTTATTAAAGTCTTGTCAATATATTCAAATATCAATACCAAAACATCTTTTTTTTATTGGCATTATTATTACATTGGTTATCAACTGTGAAAAACAATTTCGATGTCAACCAAAAGTGTCAATACCTAATTTTCGGCTGTTATTGTCCGTGATCCACACTACCAAACAAATTATGATAGGCCAAACATCTCATCATAGTACAATATTGTTTGTCATTGTTTGCAACATGGATTGATAATATATATTATACAGCATTCAGACAGTATTTGTGTTTATGGTAACATATATATTTACATTAATTATTTCTAACTGATTCCTTGATTGACTGTTAGCAGACGAGCATCGAGTACCGTTGCGGTGCATTCTTTTTAAATTGCGACCAAATGACCCGTAACAAACCACAGGAAAAATTCATCTTCAGTAAATTCTAATTAAGTTTATCGTTACAATCATTTCGCTGGCCAGAAGTGGATGATCCTGAATTATTACAATCGATGTTAAATGACATAGAAACTTACTGCAATATTTGTTACCTACTTCTAAATGTTAATAAAACAAAACAATGATCTTTGAGACTGGTCGACATACTCATCATGCCTTTTATCTTTCTAATTCTTAGATCGAAGTACATTTGTAGTTAAATCGTTTAAGTATTTAGGGGTACATCTATATAAAAACGGTCACTGGAATCGTATGCAAAAAAACCATTTCACAGCATGCATCATTTGCACTTCACATTCTGTTTACTGTCTACAAGCAATTAGTTTTACCAAACAAATAAAATTATTTGATTCAATTGTTGCACCTGTTTTGAACTACTGCCCTGAAGTCTGGGGATATATTGAGGCAACAGACACAGCAAGTATTCTCTCTATATTTTGTCGTAAAATACTATGTGTAAAATGTTCTACTAACCTCAGCGCAATTTACGGAGAAATTGGTCAAACCCCTTTGTCCGTTAGAAGGAAATTTATAATGATTAAATATTGGTTAACATTATTGTTATTGTTTTTCAAAACATATACTATGCTTTAAATAGATGGAGATAATGGTTGTGTATATAATAACTAGGCGCTTCAAGCAAAACCTATTCTTGATGAATGTAGGTTATCATTTATATGGCAAAACCAATTATAAATGTCAATTAATTATAACCAATTAAAGCAACGAATATTAGATATATATTATCAAAGTTGATACTCATCTACTAATAACTCAGGACGCTTAAATACATATTGTCTCTTAAAACATTCATTTTCGATGGAGCAATATTTTAACTCCATTAAAAAAAAAAATCTGAGATCAGCTTTAACAAAATTTCGAACTTCCTCTCACGATGTGGCAATTGAACGCGGAAGAAATCAAAATCAACCTAAAAATCAAAGAAATTGGTAAAAGTTGTAACTTAGATATGATAGAAAATAAATATCACTTTCTACTAATTCGTCCAAAATACAGAAATCTTAGGATGCAATACTTAAAACGTAATCATTACACCAGGCCAAAATACAAAATTTACTAATCTTATGCCCGGAAATCCAAAAAATGCGTGTAATCTTGCGAAATTTATTTACTTTACCATTTTATGTAGAAACAAGAATAATGTAAGATAATGATGTAAAATGGGTGATGCTCTTTGAAAATTCAGTGTTTCTTCTACAATGTAATTTCATAGTACTATTGATTTTTGTTTGCTATAAACATTGCAGCAGGGTTTATGAAATAAATGATAGTGTATTGTATTGTATTGATTGTGTAAAAGGTAAGATATTTGAAGATACTGTTCGGTCGAAGTTTAACTGAATTAACGGGCAATTTAGCTGTCACGTTTTACACAAAGAAGTAGTTCTACATCAGAATGAAATAAGGGCTGTGCGTCTACATAACCCAGAGACATTATCTAACATTCTAGTTCCCATTCTCAGCGGAAGCTCGTTACTAGAGGCGAGAATTTGTACACAAATGCGGCAAATAAAATTAGTATAATTATCGCTTATGACAGTGTACGAATTACTATTTGTGGCAGTAACGGACGAACACTCTGCATAGAAGATTGCATGCGGAAACGCGATGTTAAGTTTAGATATCGTATAGTTATATGTATTGGCAAAATCCAAACATGTACATTTTTTTACAATTAAGTACTAGTGAAAATGATACCGAAATTAGAAACCTAGCCGCTTCCGTACACAACGCTTTCACTGAAAGACATAATCTGCATGCAATGGTGATTTGGGTATGTTTGTCTAAACGTATTTATTCTTTGATGTTGAAATTCAACGCTGTTTTGTATACCCCAAATGATTGTCCTACATTTGTTTTTACATGCATGTATATGTATGTGTTTGATATGTATTTATGCATATATGTATATACGTGTATATTTGTATATGTATGTGTGTGTGTGTATTTATGCATATATGTATATACGTGTATATTTGTATATGTATGTGTGGGTATGTATTTATGCATATATGTATATACGTGTATATTTGTATATGTATGTATGTGTGTGTATTTATGCATATATGTATATACGTGTATATTTGTATATGTATGTGTGGGTATGGTTGTGTATATATGTGTATATATATGTGTGGGTATGGTTGTGTATATATGTGTATATATATGTGTGGGTATGGTTGTGTATATATGTGTATATGTATGTGTGGGTATGGTTGTGTATATATGTGTATATGTATGTGTGGGTATGGTTGTGTATATATGTGTATATGTATGTGTGGGTATGGTTGTGTATATATGTGTATATATATGTGTGGGTATGGTTGTGTATATATGTGTATATGTATGTGTGGGTATGGTTGTGTATATATGTGTATATGTATGTGTGGGTATGGTTGTGTATATATGTGTATATGTATGTGTGGGTATGGTTGTGTATATATGTGTATATATATGCACATGAATTGTATTGCTCAATACTCGATCTTGTTGATAATAAGCTAAGATTTAAGTTTTTAAATATCAGTATGTTGCTTTGGCATAATTAAAAAATCTATGTCATATTATTTAGTTTTAAATATGTTGTTTTGGAATAGTAATATGAATTATATGCCATAAAAATGATTTAGCTGTTTATTGCATGCACTGACTCTCCCGAGAACGCATGTAAAATATCAGTGACCTTTTATGACTATTGAGAAAACAACACACACAAACATGATTTATACATGTACCTCAATACATGTATATTGAAATTTCTAAAATTCACAAATCAAAATAACACTCTTTGTCACGCTGCTCATTATTGCTGCTTTGTAACAATCTTTTTTCAGTGATCAATATGTAAACAAAACATCTATCTATATTCTATTTTTCCGTGTCATTATTGAAAACAACAAACTATATATACATTGGTACAAAGAAGCGTGTACATTGTTACACATTTGAAGTATGATAGACGATAAAACATAATAAAATATATAAAGTGTTTAAAAATGTTCATTTATTATAGTGCCACCCGTACTTAAAGGGCAAGTCATTCATGACTTATGAGACACATTCTTTCTGAGCACATTTACTTACCGATTATTTTCCTTTAATGTCAGGCACCAGGCAGGTGGGCACACGGCAACCACTTTTTAACTAGCTGACGGCTCAGCAACCAGCCACATCAGAAAAGATCCCTACATGGATTCGTACCTTCGAACTCCCGATCCCAAAGTGGATGCCTTAACCGACTCGTCCAGAGGAGGCGGTTCATGAATAAGCACATTAAAACAATCCTACACAATTAAATGTAGAGCTATGTTCAATGAAATAATACGTTATAGTTATAATATTATTAAACTCCACGAGGAGCGTGAATGACTCGGAGTGTTGGTGCATCTGACGTATAAAGCTCCCCGGGGAGCGTCATTATGTGGGAACGTTGCTACAACTGACGTATAAAGCTCCCCGGGGAGCGTGTTTAGGTGGGAACGTTGCTACAACTGACGTATAAAGCATCCCGGGGAGCGTGTTTAGGTGGGAGCGTTGCTACAACTGACGTATCAAGCTCCCCGGGGAGCGTCATTATGTGGGAGCGTTGCTACAACTGACGTATAAAGCTCCCCGGGGAGCGTGTTTAGGTGGGAGCGTTGCTACAACTGACGTATAAAGCTCCCCGGGGAGCGTGTTTAGGTGGGAACGTTGCTACAACTGACGTATAAAGCTCCCCGGGGAGCGTGTTTAGGTGGGAGCGTTGCTACAACTGACGTATCAAGCTCCCCGGGGAGCGTCATTATGTGGGAGCGTTGCTACAACTGACGTATAAAGCTCCCCGGGGAGCGTGTTTAGGTGGGAACGTTGCTACAACTGACGTATAAAGCTCCCCGGGGAGCGTGTTTAGGTGGGAGCGTTGCTACAACTGACGTATAAAGCTCCCCGGGGAGCGTGTTTAGGTGGGAACGTTGCTACAACTGACGTATAAAGCTCCCCGGGGAGCGTGTTTAGGTGGGAGCGTTGCTACAACTGACGTATCAAGCTCCCCGGGGAGCGTCATTATGTGGGAGCGTTGCTACAACTGACGTATAAAGCTCCCCGGGGAGCGTGTTTAGGTGGGAACGTTGCTACAACTGACGTATCAAGCTCCCCGGGGAGCGTCATTATGTGGGAGCGTTGCTACAACTGACGTATAAAGCTCCCCGGGGAGCGTGTTTAGGTGGGAACGTTGCTACAACTGACGTATCAAGCTCCCCAGGGAGCGTCATTATGTGGGAACGTTGCTACAACTGACGTATAAAGCTCCCCGGGGAGCGTCATTGCGTGGGAGCATTGCTACAACTGACGTATAAAGCATCCCGGGGAGCGTCTTTAGGTGGGAGCATTGCTACAACTGACGTATAAAGCATCCCGGGGAACGACGTTATGTGGGAACGATGCTACAACCGACCTTCATTACTTCTCACACGTCGGAATTGGCACAGGTGTAGTTTATTTCATATGGTCATTATGAGTGTATATTCGCACTTGATAATGTGTTAATATAACCAACATGATGAATTAGTTCTACTTATTTAGTTGAGTGAAGTTGGCGCGGCAATCGTACATCGTACATCAACATTGAATACCGACCCAGATTGAATACAGAGCCAGCTCTGACATCGTTATTCGACTTATATTTTCGAATACATATCTTATATCGAACCCAGAGCTAGCGCTGACATCAACATTCGAAACGGGTCCGCGGCGAATACATATCTGGAGCCCAATAACGAGCCAGCTCGTTAATCGTTATTCGAGTGTTTTTTAAATATTTGAATACAGACCTACTAGCAACCCAGAGCTAGCGCTGACATCAACATTCGAACTTGTCCGCGGCGAATACATATCTGAGTCCAATAACGAGCCAGCTCGTTAATCGTTATTCGAGAGTTTTTTAAATATTTGAATACAGACCTATAACCGAACCCAGAGCTAGTACTGACATCAACATTCGAACTTGACCGCGGCGAATACATATCTGGAGTCCAATAACGAACCAGCTCGTTAATCGTTATTCAAGTGTTTTTAAATATTTGAATACAGACCTAGTAGCGAACCCAGAGCTAGCACTGACATCAACATTCGAACTTGACCGCGGCGAATGCATATCTGGAGTCCAATAACGAGCCAGCTCGTTAATCGTTATTCGAGTGTTTTTTAAATATTTGAATACAGACCTACTAGCGAACCCAGAGATAGCACTGACATCAACATTCGAACTTGTCCGCGGCGAATACATATCTGGAGTCCAATAACGAGCCAGCTCGTACATCGTTATTCGAGTGTTTTTTAAATATTTGAATACAGACCTATAACCGAACCCAGAGCTAGCACTGACATCAACATTCGAAACGGGTCCGCGGCGAATACATATCTGGAGTCCAATAACGAGCCAGCTCGTTAATCGTTATTCGAGTGTTTTTTAAATATTTGAATACAGACCTAGTAGCGAACCCAGAGCTAGCACTGACATCAACATTCGAACTTGTCCGCGGCGAATACATATCTGGAGTCCAATAACGAGCCAGCTCGTACATCGTTATTCGAGTGTTTTTTAAATATTTGAATACAGACCTATAACCGAACCCAGAGCTAGCACTGACATCAACATTCGAAACGGGTCCGCGGCGAATACATATCTGGAGTCCAATAACGAGCCAGCTCGTTAATCGTTATTCGAGATTTTTTTAAATATTTGAATACAGACCTATAACCGAACCCAGAGCTAGCACTGACATCAACATTCGAACTTGACCGCGGCGAATACATATCTGGAGTCCAATAACGAGCCAGCTCGTTAATCGTTATTCGAGTGTTTTATAAATATTTGAATACAGACCTACTAGCAACCCAGAGCTAGCGCTGACATCAACATTCGAACTTGTCCGCGGCGAATACATATCTGAGTCCAATAACGAGCCAGCTCGTTAATCGTTATTCGAGAGTTTTTTAAATATTTGAATACAGACCTATAACCGAACCCAGAGCTAGTACTGACATCAACATTCGAACTTGACCGCGGCGAATACATATCTGGAGTCCAATAACGAACCAGCTCGTTAATCGTTATTCAAGTGTTTTTAAATATTTGAATACAGACCTAGTAGCGAACCCAGAGCTAGCACTGACATCAACATTCGAACTTGTCCGCGGCGAATGCATATCTGGAGTCCAATAACGAGCCAGCTCGTTAATCGTTATTCGAGTGTTTTTTAAATATTTGAATACAGACCTATAACCGAACCCAGAGCTAGCACTGACATCAACATTCGAACTTGACCGCGGCGAATACATTTCTGGAGTCCAATAACGAACCAGCTCATTAATCGTTATTCGAGAGTTTTTTTAAATATTTGAATACAGACCTATAACCGAACCTAGAGCTAGCACTGACATCAACATTCGAACTTGACCGCGGCGAATACTTATCTGGAGTCCAATAACGAGCCAGCTCGTACATCGTTATTCAAGAGGTTTTTTTTAATATTTGAATACAGACCTACTAGCGAACCCAGAGCTAGCACTGACATCAACATTCGAACTTGACCGCGGCGAATACATATCTGGAGTCCAATAACGAGCCAGCTCGTTAATCGTTATTCGAGTGTTTTTTAAATATTTGAATACAGACCTATAACCGAACCCAGAGCTAGCACTGACATCAACATTCGAAACGGGTCCGCGGCGAATACATATCTGGAGTCCAATAACGAGCCAGCTCGTACATCGTTATTCGAGTGTTTTTTAAATATTTGAATACAGACCTAGTAGCGAACCCAGAGCTAGCACTGACATCAACATTCGAACTTGACCGCGGCGAATACATATCTGGAGTCCAATAACGAGCCAGCTCGTACATCGTTATTCAAGTGTTTTTTTTAATATTTGAATACAGACCTAGTAGCGAACCCAGAGCTAGCACTGACATCAACATTCGAACTTGACCGCGGCGAATACATATCTGGAGTCCAATAACGAGCCAGCTCGTTAATCGTTATTCGAGTGTTTTTTAAATATTTGAATACAGACCTACTAGCAACCCAGAGCTAGCGCTGACATCAACATTCGAACTTGTCCGCGGCGAATACATATCTGAGTCCAATAACGAGCCAGCTCGTTAATCGTTATTCGAGAGTTTTTTAAATATTTGAATACAGACCTATAACCGAACCCAGAGCTAGTACTGACATCAACATTCGAACTTGACCGCGGCGAATACATATCTGGAGTCCAATAACGAACCAGCTCGTTAATCGTTATTCAAGTGTTTTTAAATATTTGAATACAGACCTAGTAGCGAACCCAGAGCTAGCACTGACATCAACATTCGAACTTGTCCGCGGCGAATGCATATCTGGAGTCCAATAACGAGCCAGCTCGTTAATCGTTATTCGAGTGTTTTTTAAATATTTGAATACAGACCTATAACCGAACCCAGAGCTAGCACTGACATCAACATTCGAACTTGACCGCGGCGAATACATTTCTGGAGTCCAATAACGAACCAGCTCATTAATCGTTATTCGAGAGTTTTTTTAAATATTTGAATACAGACCTATAACCGAACCTAGAGCTAGCACTGACATCAACATTCGAACTTGACCGCGGCGAATACTTATCTGGAGTCCAATAACGAGCCAGCTCGTACATCGTTATTCAAGAGGTTTTTTTTAATATTTGAATACAGACCTACTAGCGAACCCAGAGCTAGCACTGACATCAACATTCGAACTTGACCGCGGCGAATACATATCTGGAGTCCAATAACGAGCCAGCTCGTTAATCGTTATTCGAGTGTTTTTTAAATATTTGAATACAGACCTATAACCGAACCCAGAGCTAGCACTGACATCAACATTCGAAACGGGTCCGCGGCGAATACATATCTGGAGTCCAATAACGAGCCAGCTCGTACATCGTTATTCGAGTGTTTTTTAAATATTTGAATACAGACCTAGTAGCGAACCCAGAGCTAGCACTGACATCAACATTCGAACTTGACCGCGGCGAATACATATCTGGAGTCCAATAACGAGCCAGCTCGTACATCGTTATTCAAGTGTTTTTTTTAATATTTGAATACAGACCTAGTAGCGAACCCAGAGCTAGCACTGACATCAACATTCGAACTTGACCGCGGCGAATACATATCTGGAGTCCAATAACGAGCCAGCTCGTTAATCGTTATTCGAGTGTTTTTTAAATATTTGAATACAGACCTACTAGCGAACCCAGAGCTAGCACTGACATCAACATTCGAAACGGGTCCGCGGCGAATGCATATCTGGAGTCCAATAACGAGCCAGCTCGTTAATCGTTATTCGAGTGTTTTTTAAATATTTGAATACAGACCTAGTAGCGAACCCAGAGCTAGCACTGACATCAACATTCGAACTTGTCCGCTGCGAATACATATCTGGAGTCCAATAACGAGCCAGCTCGTCTATCGTTGTTCGAGAGTTTTTTAAATATTTGAATACAGACCTATAACCGAACCCAGAGCTAGCACTGACATCAACATTCGAACTTGACCGCGGCGAATACATTTCTGGAGTCCAATAACGAACCAGCTCGTTAATCGTTATTCGAGAGTTTTTTTAAATATTTGAATACAGACCTATAACCGAACCTAGAGCTAGCACTGACATCAACATTCGAACTTGACCGCGGCGAATACTTATCTGGAGTCCAATAACGAGCCAGCTCGTACATCGTTATTCAAGAGGTTTTTTTTAATATTTGAATACAGACCTACTAGCGAACCCAGAGCTAGCACTGACATCAACATTCGAAACGGGTCCGCGGCGAATACATATCTGGAGTCCAATAACGAGCCAGCTCGTACATCGTTATTCGAGTGTTTTTTAAATATTTGAATACAGACCTACTAGCGAACCCAGAGCTAGCACTGACATCAATATTCGAACTTGTCCGCGGCGAATACATATCTGGAGTCCAATAACGAGCCAGCTCGTTAATCGTTATTCGATAGTTTTTTTAAATATTTGAATACAGACCTATAACCGAACCCAGAGCTAGCACTGACATCAACATTCGAACTTGACCGCGGCGAATACATATCTGGAGTCCAATAACGAGCCAGCTCGTTAATCGTTATTCGAGAGTTTTTTAAATATTTGAATACAGACCTATAACCGAACCCAGAGCTAGCACTGACATCAACATTCGAAACGGGTCCGCGGCGAATACATATCTGGAGTCCAATAACGAGCCAGCTCGTACATCGTTATTCGAGTGTTTTTTAAATATTTGAATACAGACCTACTAGCGAACCCAGAGCTAGCACTGACATCAATATTCGAACTTGTCCGCGGCGAATACATATCTGGAGTCCAATAACGAGCCAGCTCGTTAATCGTTATTCGAGAGTTTTTTTAAATATTTGAATACAGACCTATAACCGAACCTAGAGCTAGCACTGACATCAACATTCGAACTTGACCGCGGCGAATACTTATCTGGAGTCCAATAACGAGCCAGCTCGTACATCGTTATTCAAGAGGTTTTTTTTAATATTTGAATACAGACCTACTAGCGAACCCAGAGCTAGCACTGACATCAACATTCGAAACGGGTCCGCGGCGAATACATATCTGGAGTCCAATAACGAGCCAGCTCGTACATCGTTATTCGAGTGTTTTTTAAATATTTGAATACAGACCTACTAGCGAACCCAGAGCTAGCACTGACATCAATATTCGAACTTGTCCGCGGCGAATACATATCTGGAGTCCAATAACGAGCCAGCTCGTTAATCGTTATTCGATAGTTTTTTTAAATATTTGAATACAGACCTATAACCGAACCCAGAGCTAGCACTGACATCAACATTCGAACTTGACCGCGGCGAATACATATCTGGAGTCCAATAACGAGCCAGCTCGTTAATCGTTATTCGAGAGTTTTTTAAATATTTGAATACAGACCTATAACCGAACCCAGAGCTAGCACTGACATCAACATTCGAACTTGACCGCGGCGAATACATATCTGGAGTCCATAACGAGCCAGCTCGTACATCGTTATTCGAGTGTTTTTTAAATATTTGAATATAGACCTATAACCGAACCCAGAGCTAGCGCTGACATCAACATTCGAACTTGACCGCGGCGAATACATATCTGGTTATGAAAAACGAGCCAGCTCGTACATCGTTATACGAGCTTTTTTAAATAATTGAATATAGACCTATTACCGAACCCAGAGCTAGCGCTGACATCAACATTCGAACTTGACCGCGGCGAATACATATCTGGTTATGAAAAACGAGCCAGCTCGTACATCGTTATTCGAGTGTTTTTTTAAATAATTGAATATAGACCTATTACCGAACCCAGAGCTAGCGCTGACATCAACATTCGAACTTGACCGCGGCGAATACATATCTGGATATGAAAAACGAGCCAGCTCGTTAATCGTTATTCGAGTGTTTTTTAAAATATTTGAATATAGACCTAGTAAACGCCCTCTAAACACCTTTTCAATCTTTGCGAAAATAAAGGAATTTTTTTTCGGGGGCTCACCTCCCCCTCCCCCTAATTTTGGTTTACTGTTTCAATATGTTTATTTCTTAACTCACAAAAAGAACAAAACTCTTTGGAGGGCACCCTCCCCCTTGCCCCAAAGCATACCCCTCCCCCACCTCTTTTTTATTCTTTTTAATATGTTTATTTCAGGTCTTCAACAAAATATTGGAGGGGCAGGAGAGGGGGAGAGAGATGGTTTGGGGCGATGGGGGAAGGATGCCTCCAAAGACTTTTGTTGTTGTTGTTATTGTTTAGAGTAAAGAAATAAAAACATAAAAAAAGTAAAAAAAATAGGGGGAAAAGTGGGAGGGGAGGGTGCCCCCTCCAAAATTCTCCTGAAGACTATTGAAATAAACAAATTGAAAAAATAAAATTTAGAGGGGGAGGCGGAGGGGAGGGAGCACTTTTTCAATTTTATTTGAAGACTTTTGAAACAAACGAATTGAAAATAAATAGAGGGGGAGGGAGGGGAGGTAGGCCCCTTTTTTGAAAAAGATTGAAAAGATGTTTAAAGGGCGTGTACTAGGTCTGTATTCAAATATTTAAAAAAAACGAATAACGATGTACGAGCT
Organism: Mactromeris polynyma; assembly: GCA_032209605.1. Classification (NCBI taxonomy): domain Eukaryota; kingdom Metazoa; phylum Mollusca; class Bivalvia; order Venerida; family Mactridae; genus Mactromeris; species Mactromeris polynyma. The sequence continues at coordinate 36,253,002 of JASFXZ010000001.1, read as the reverse complement.
GGCTCGTTATTGGGCTCCAGATATGTATTCGCTGCTCACTAGTTCGAATGTTGATGTCAGTGCTAGCTCTGGGTTCGGTTATAGGTCTGTATTCAAATATTTAAAAAACACTCGAATAACGATGTACGAGCTGGCTCGTTTTGCATATCCAGATATGAACTCGACGCGGTCAAGTTCGAATGTTGATTTCAGCGCTAGCTCTGGGTTCGGTAATAGGTCTATATTCAAATATTTAAAAAAACACTCGAATAACGATTAACGAGCTGGCTCGTTTTTCATATCCAGATATGTATTCGCCGCGGTCAAGTTCGAATGTTGATGTCAGCGCTAGCTCTGGGTTCGGTAATAGGTCTATATTCAAATATTTAAAAAACACTCGAATAACGATGTACGAGCTGGCTCGTTATTGGACTCCAGATATGTATTCGCCGCGGTCAAGTTCGAATGTTGATGTCAGTGCTAGCTCTGGGTTCGGTTATAGGTCTGTATTCAAATATTTAAAAAACTCTCGAATAACGATTAACGAGCTCGCTCGTTATTGGACTCCAGATATGTATTCGCCGCGGTCAAGTCCGAATGTTGATGTCAGTGCTAGCTCTGGGTTCGGTTATAGGTCTGTATTCAAATATTTAAAAAACACTCGAATAACGATGTACGAGCTGGCTCGTTATTGGACTCCAGATATGTATTCGCCGCGGTCAAGTTCGAATGTTGATGTCAGTGCTAGCTCTGGGTTCGGTTATAGGTCTGTATTCAAATATTTAAAAAACTCTCGAATAACGATTAACGAGCTCGCTCGTTATTGGACTCCAGATATGTATTCGCCGCGGTCAAGTTCGAATGTTGATGTCAGTGCTAGCTCTGGGTTCGGTTATATGTCTGTATTCAAATATTTAAAAAACACTCGAATAACGATGTACGAGCTGGCTCGTTATTGGACTCCAGATATGTATTCGCCGCGGTCAAGTTCGAATGTTGATATCAGCGCTAGCTCTGGGTTCGGTAATAGGTCTATATTCAAATATTTAAAAAACACTCGAATAACGATTAACGAGCTGTCTCGTTTTTCATATCCAGATATGTATTCGCCGCGGTCAAGTTCGAATGTTGATGTCAGCGCTAGCTCTGGGTTCGGTAATAGGTCTATATTCAAATATTTAAAAAACACTCGAATAACGATTAACGAACTGGCTCGTTATTGGACTCCAAATATGTATTCGCCGCGGTCAAGTTCGAATGTTGATGTCAGTGCTAGCTCTGGGTTCGGTTATAGGTCTGTATTCAAATATTTATAAAACTCTCGAATAACGATTAACGAGCTGGCTCGTTATTGGACTCAGATATGTATTCGCCGCGGTCAAGTTCGAATGTTGATGTCAGTGCTAGCTCTGGGTTCGGTTATAGGTCTGTATTCAAATATTTAAAAAACTCTCGAATAACGATTAACGAGCTGGCTCGTTATTGGACTCCAGATATGTATTCGCCGCGGTCAAGTTCGAATGTTGATGTCAGTGCTAGCTCTGGGTTCGCTAGTAGGTCTGTATTCAAATATTTAAAAAACACTCGAATAACGAGGTACGAGCTGGCTCGTTATTGGACTCCAGATATGTATTCGCCGAGGACCCGTTTCGAATGTTGATGTCAGTGCTAGCTCTGGGTTCGCTACTAGGTCTGTATTCAAATATTTAAAAAACACTTGAATAACGATTAACGAGCTGGCTCGTTATTGGGCTCCGGATATGTATTCGCCGCGGACCCGTTTCGAATGTTGATGTCAGTGCTATTCAAAAATATAAGTCGAATAACGATGTTAGAGCTGGCTCTGTATTCAATCTGGGTCGGTATTCAATGTTGATGTACGATGTACGATTGCCGCGCCAACTTCACTCAACTTACTTATTTAAGGTTATGAATTCGTGAAGTTGAAATTCTGAAATTATCACGTTCATAGGAGATCATGCAAAAATTGGTTTCATGCTGTGATAAATGTGTTGAATATCTGTGATTTACAAGATTTCTGTGATATAAATGTTGCTATTCCTGAACATGTGCTTGTTAATAAAATTACATCTGCTTTACATTCCAAATATTGTGTAGATATCAGTAGAGTCAATGATATCACATGACCATCGGGCCGAGGGAGCAAAACATTACGTACATATCTTAATATTTTAAACTGATCTTTGGGTCGACAATTATTTTAAGCTTATTATGCCCCTTTCCATTGGGCCGCGGTCAGTAAATTCCGTTGCGGCGTAACTCCTCTACGAATAAAGACCGGTCGTAATGAACGTATTCCAGTATATGGCCGAAAATGTCCGTTCTGTGACAACATTGAGGATGAGAGTCATGTATTGTTAGATTGTAATTTGTATACTGATTAAGGCAAAGTCTGTACGCTAAGGCGATTGCCAGTGATGATATTTTTACACACATGTCTAAAAATGATAAGTTAGTCTACCATTTCAGATATTATTAGGATATGTAACAAAACCTGCCATAATATTTTACAGCGTCGTACTTTTTATCTCTGTAAATAATGCAAATGTTTAATGAAAAAAAGCTGTTAATTAAATTAGGACCAATCTGATTGGAAATGAGAGAAATGATGAAGCGAAAATGTCAATACCGGTCATTCGTAGAAGTGTTGATTGAGCTGAGGTGTACAATCCCTTTCATTACAGAACAGTGCAGCAGTACAGAGAATTAGAACTGTGTTTAAGACATAAACGCGGACACCACACAGGTTTGTACATGTACGTGGGTTGATAAGTATATATTTTGTAATACGTAATTGTACACTTATCATGCGAAAAGCAATTGATCAAAAATTCTAACTTAAATAAACTAGAGCATTCGGTTTTATTAATAATCATATTAAGTATTACAGTGAAAGTGTGATTTGATTATTTCCTAACCTTCTGGGCCTAGGCTATTGTAATAAAAAGCACATGTACAATAAATTATGTTTGTCTTGCCAGTATATGGCAGAAAATATTTGGACTATTATACATGTATATGAAAAAATCGCAAATAATATTTTTGCTTCCGTAAAGATTTGTCTGCGTTTGTTTGTGTTTTATAAAAGTCATTTCAGGCAAAATGAAGTATTAGGAAAACATCGTAGTGTGATGTTATTGTTTTCTGGATTAAGAATATCTTTGGATTACATTTTTTTAAATAAAAAATCGTAAAATATTTGAAATGGAACAAATACATTTATAGTGAAGAAATAGTAGAAACACATTCCCCATGCATCTTGTTGTCAGTTTTTTAAATGTGGGAAGTAGTTACAAATGACCTAATATTCAAACGGAGGTCTAGCTACTTTATTGCCAAGGTGAGTATAATGATACCTTATTACTCGTGAATTCAGATACTGGACGCTAGTGACCTTCTCAAAGTTCGCACATGTGTCAAAACATGGTTAAACAGGGCGGATTGTGAATGCGAAACAAGGCTATCTATTTCTCCATTCATAAAAATGATGTATGATGTACTAGTTTTGCTTTCAATTATTTAAATACACCCAGCGAGAACTGAACTTGGCGATAGTTATAGGACTAAACGTAGGCATCAATTTGTTTTTTCACATATTAAATGAAAACCTAATGATTTTTCAAAGTAATACTATGCTCATTATTTTGTTACTTTTTTCGTAACAAACACGAATATCATTTCCTTTAGTGAAATAAAACAAAAGTGACGTAATAACACAAACATAACTTCGTAAATATTGAACATGTGATATTATTGTGTAAAAATGCACATATACATTATCGATGTAAATATTAAAGAAAGACAAAATCATCATTTTCTTTGGGGGAAAATGTCATAAACCCTTTTTAAATACAAATACAATTCACATAAAATCAAAACATGAAAATACTTCTATGTAGCAATCAATACACTAAATTTTAGTATTTTATTGTTTTATAGACAATTATGATTCAATTATTTTCTTTATGTACCTTCATTTTTTCGGGTTTGTACATTTCTTACACATGAGGGTTTAATTTTTGTCCATGATGATAACATCATGCCCAACCTCATTGCAGAAATTTGACTGGTTCCTAGCATATATCAAATATATACTTAACTACTTCTTAACGCAAAGGGAGGTAACTGCTGCAAACAGTTTGGTCACGTCCGCCTAGGGTTTTGGTAGATCTGTTAAGGGATAAGCTTTTTTTAGAAAGGGTTTCAAAAACCTCATGAGAAGAGACTGTGTCGCAATCTTCGATTTCATTTAATACAGTCTCTTCTCATGAGATTTTTAAAAAGACCGTATACATTCGGAGCTACTCGACCTTCTCTGAAGAAAGAAACTTTAATGTATGGTCTTGGTTAAACATGTCAATAATTTTGGCGTTAGTATAATATGATTTGTAGACAATTCGACTTACTTATCACATGAAGAGAACATACCTTAACAAAAGTTATGTCGCAAAAACAAAGGCACGGTCTCATTACCATAGTCTGCACCAGGACTTATTTTTGACTTGGACAGAATAATTTCAAAGAAAATAACAACATGTACACATTTCGCATTTCAATTCTTTAGATAGAATATAACTGAGAAAAATCACACATTATAATCAACGCATGAACTACTTTTAACAACGCAATCATAACAAAAACGTGTAGATAAATTAAAATATCGTTCATTGTTTTACTATCACGAAACAACACCATTTTTTTCAGATTGTCACAATAATGCTGCATCATATGATCTGAGGCCGAGGGAATCCGAATGTTGTGATGGGTGACATTCTATTGACTGAGGTGGGTATTGAGACGGATCGCTGCTACAAACGTTGACATTCACGTTCACATTGACAAGCGAGTCAGATGGAGATATAGTTGACAGGCTGTTGCGACACGGGTTACAATGAAAACCATAAAGTGGGTAAGTACTCGGACAAGTCAATTCCGACCTTGGTTCATCCGATTGACTGCCATAAACAGAGTTTGAGTAGAATTTTGCGCCAAGATTAGTAGAAGCATAATGATTAGGGATCCAATAATCGTATGACTTCATAGGTTCGAATCCTAAAGATGAAAGGAAATTTCCCGGCACTATACTTGACGCCATGGGTACGTATTTATCAGCGCCATTGGTGGTAGGTGACGTCACGGGCAACATGACAGGCGTTTCGGACGGTTTAGGACTATTCGAACACAAACGGTGTAAATCTTCATCACACTTGCGGACTTGTCGTCTGGCTCGACGTCGACGAAAATCTCCGTTGGCGAAGTCTCCGATATTTGCTGGATGAATTCCCCAGTAGTTTCCTTTGCCATTTTCACTGCGCCCACATTTTATAAAACATTCATTCAGACTTAAATTGTGCCGAATACTATTTCTCCAACTTTTATCCTTCATCTGGTAATAAGGATATCTTTCAGCTATCCACTGGTAAATTTCAGATAAAAGCATTCTTCTACTTTCCGACGACTGTATTGCCATGGAGATTAAAGCTATGTATGACAATCCGGGAGCTTTCGCTTGAGAATCGCTGTTTTCTTGTTCGCCAGCGTTTCCATGGTTTCCATCTTTTTTCATTATTTTCCTTTTCTTACTATTTTCACTTATATCATTTGTTTCACATTGTAAATTTGACATGTCGTCTGCCATATTACGTTTGTCATTTATGGATTCTGTCGTCTGCTCTGTGAATTGTTGTTGTGGTTGTGCGAAAAAGGTCATTCCGGGTATGTGGGCAACCCCTGATGAGCTCTCTGGCGGCATTACGTCATTATGTGATGTCAGCTGCAGAAAGCTTGTGGTTTCCCGCGCGAAATGTTTGTCAGACGATTGTTGTTCATCGTGGCTGATTGCAGCGCTTATCGCGGGAAAACGAATGCTTTCTTGATCCATTGTGTTTGTTGGGTAATCTGAAAAGTTAAAGGAACAATATACAAATGGAAATCAATTTTTAAATGTGCTTAGTTTAACCGAAGTGTCGTTCATTTAGATGTTATAAGTTCATTATAATAAGTTCATTATTTTGATGTTGTTTTGGAACCTACTTTGAACACCAATACAGAAATCTCAAATGCAAACAACATCGATCTGTAAACGTTTGTCTAATTCTTGAACTTTGGGTTTCGCTTACCATGAAATATAAAATATTTTACAAACCGTATCATTTACCGATGTCAGTTGCTTATACCATGCCAAGTACTTGTATTTCATTTAACCTTTTAATATATTCTATAAGTCTTTATCCAAACTCAGTTAGGTTCTTGTAAAATCTTCAGAAGTTATATTTCAAGAAATGTCGACGTGGTTCGCAAAATTCCAATAAATATAGTGCTAGTAATAGCATCAGAAAAATATGTAATCGATTAGCAGGAGAACAACTAAGGAAACTATTAGTGTGTTGGTTGGAGATAAAATTATAAATTTAACCTGTTTCGTTATTATGATGTCTTTGATAATCGTTTTCAACTGTAGCAACAAACACTTCAAGAAATGCTTAACCCTGATTTTGTGTACGTGGTTTATTACACTGTCAGAATAACTGTTTATTCAGTGAACATTTGGCGTTTTTACTTACTATGTAGATCAATGTCGAATAAATGGTGTCATTGTTGTTAGTCGTCGTGGTGAAATCTAACCAAATTGTCGGTGACCAGATACAAAATACTAACAAATGTGTAGCCATAAATGTATTACACGTGTGGAATTCAGGTGGATTATTTGAAACTATGCACTATTCGAAATAAAATCAGAGTGGACGAATTCGAATAAACGGAATCCGACTTCATTTAAATACATAAGTATGTATGAAGAGTATTGGCTGACATGAGGCAAGGCAGTTGTTGAAACATTGCAAAATGAAACAGTTTCACTCAATGAAAACGATGAATTGGTGTATATGAAACTTATTTGCTGGTTTCTTTAATGTGGTTAATATTAAGGACCACAATGACAAAAAGGGTTATATTTCCTTGTTTATGTTATATATGGTAGTGATTCTAATGACATTGCTATTTTATATGTACGAAAATATATTTGTGTGCATTATCATTCTTTAATTTCGTTGCATGTAAAACTATTTATACCGAAATAAACATATTTATCTCTCTATCTAGTTATAATCAACAAAAAGTGACAAAAATATATTCACTGCCACACAAAATATGAATGTAATGAAATAAATGTCTACCTGGTAAGTCAATGTATCCGAGTAACAGTGCCAACCTAATTCAATTATAATTATGATCTCTCGGGATGATACCAAAACTATTTATTCAATGGAAGTTTTATTATGTGTTCAATTTATTTTCAAATATGATGGCATGTTTAGGCAGGAAATTGGCAGGGCCATGAGAAAACTGGTCTATAAGTTTTTCAACGTGTGATGTCAATACTGTATGTGACCCGTCTATGAATTGCGTGTGCAAACCAATATCACTGGCGTGCCATAAACTGTGAACGTACTTAATAGACGATAAATTTTGACATACCGCGTAAAATATCTGACATATTGCAGTTTATGATAACAAGACTATAATGGGAAGAAAGTAGATCATAAGTTGTAATGACAAAAAGTTGGGAAATTAGCTTTATTCATTTACAAATATTGCTATTTCATTTTTTATTTACAAAGAAAATGACATTTTATTATGCAACATAGTGGCTCTCATGTATAATTAACCATGCATGTATTGATTGATTTCTTTAATTAATAATTGTTTAATCATTTAAGATTTTTGTATGTTGATTATTGTTCAACTGAGTACAGTTTTAAAATAGATTTCATTTCACCGAATTAAATTAACATGTACATACTGGCAGCGAAACAAGTCTCTAACATTAAATTTGTGACAGAGGTCCTGAATGGTTAATGATGTATATATTGATTTTTAAACATTATGCAGTCTGATTGACGTTCATTAATAACTTTTCGGCAATTGTTGGAACCAAAATTATAATATGACATTTTTCAAAACTTAAAACGCAGATTGCATCCGACAAAAGGTTAAACAATTTAATTGGTTAAGATACTTGGTAAAATGAAACTTCATTGGATATATTTAGACGTTAGAATAGAGTTGTGAGGGAACGGACAGAGTGAGAAATTATGGTAAGGGATAATGACTTTAAGCAAAGTTAGAGTTATACTTAGAAAGGAATATAATTTGGAAATGTAGTAAAATCGGTGAAGTTGTTTTTCGTAACAGTTGAGAAATAATTCTTATTTTTCGATAATATTTATATGTAAAGCATTGATATAACATGCTTTCATAGATTTAATAAAAAACACTATACGATCATGACGAGTTGTTTGTTTGTGAATTAATAATAGTACACAACGTTACACTATTTTCAAAGCAACGGCACTTGACTTAATTTCTAAAGGAAATGGACATACTTATAAAAATGATTTTCAAAACTCCTAAACAAAGTGTTTTACAGCATTTAGCCAGTTACCAATTGAACTTCCTGGCTGACTGTATTATACATTAAACAGGACAAAACTGGCCTTTCATAATAGCGTAATACTGGCATTCTAGAAACAGTTTTGGTATGACAGGAAAATTCGGTCTTAAGAAAAGGAAGAGTCAGTTGGTTGACATTATATTATAAAAAAGAATGATATAAAAACGAAAAAAAATCTCAGTCAGGAAAAATTCCGGTTTTGAGAAAAAGTGCAATTATTTAGACGACTTTTGGCTCTATAGCGCTGATAGAGCAGAATTTAAATTATTTTGTCAGTTCTATGAATGTCACAGCACTTATGATGGGCACGTCTTACATATGTTGATGTCTCATTCTTCATGATTGGTTCCTGCGATAACAGATATTAGCACATGTTTAGGCGTATGACGTTTATGCACACTACGTTGGTCTTGCTGAAAAGGCGGATTTGGCAAACAAAACGAGGAAATCACGCAAGTCATTTGCAAGGTCATTCTGGATCGATTGTCCAACAGTTCTTACAACTTTTTCAATCTGAGTCACAAATCATTACTATTTAAGCAGAGGCCAATCACCATAAATAATAGACACACGCCCGATAGGACGAATCAGAGAAAAGTGACATTCATGTTTTGTCTATTTGATGTGCAAGGACTCATTAGTAAAACTTACAATAAACTGAATTCTCCTCAAATAATCAATTTATTCAAGAACAACGACATTATTTACTGAGTCGTGGCAAGATGAGTGTTTTGACTATTCTGTAGAGAACTTCGCATACATTTTTTAAATCGAGAAATGAAAATCGTGAATGCACTGAGGTGTAGCAGAGGACTATATTATTGTTTATATTTCCAAAAATATCGAGATATTTGCGATTTGTGTAAAATATCCAGTCGAAAGTCTATAATCCCTACATGAAATAGTCGGTACTATTTTATTAGTGGAAATGTAATTAACTCATGCAGGCGATACAATTTATAACACATAATGAAAATTATCATTTTGTGTTAACGGGTGATATATATAATACATAATTATGTGTTTATTAACTCCTCGTCTTAATACAAATTACACTTATATGCAAATAATGAATACAATGTTCACACAGACTGCAAAGGTAAAACAAGATTTCAACTTTCATAATCTTGAATTCATGATTTCAACTTCCGAATTCGATACAAAAAAGGATAATGGATAGTTGAAATCGTAAATTAAAGAATATATATAAAGTGGAAATATTGAAATCGTGAATTTCCTAAGAGATAAATGATGAAAAGTGAATGTCACTACCGTTCTTTCGTAAGTAACTCTCATTTTACATATTACCATGTGGTGTAAGCGAGTATGAATGCATTTACACGCAGTTCTGGTCACTAATACGCGACATTCACACCTTAGCATCACCCAAACATGTAGGAGTTAAAAATCTTAAAATAAAACAATGCTTTCTTCCAAGCCTCGTAATTGCTGCATTCCAAGCTGAGACGACTGGGACGCTTTGTTGTTTCAGATCGGGGTAAGTTTAAACTTTATTTGTTTTTCATTGCTTGTGGTACAACATATTACAGCATAGTTATTAACCTCCTCACTGACTGCTTCGTGGGTTACTAACCAGTTCTCGCGCCAGATTCTGCGAGTGTAACCACCGCTCAACACAGAGCTTGGTGACGAAATACACACGTACGATTTCAATTAACGAGATCTAATGAAAACATGGATGTCATTGCATATGTAAACTTTCCATCAAAAGGTCCATTAACAGCAAAATAAATCATATATTAAGTGAGGAGTCACCAAGAAATTGCGTTATACGAATGTAGTTGTACTAATTCTAATATATTTCTAACTGTATCTTAAAACTTATAAATACAATTTAAATGATAATTTGTAAGGCATTTGCTTTACTTTCATCCTTACTTATGTTTTCAATGAACTGTTAGACGAATACTGCTGGTCATTTATGGTGTACATTTTTTGCGTATGGATGATCGGCAACATTTGTGTCCAGCCAGTCTGGATAGCTCAATCAGTAGACTACTTGACTGTCAGTCTTATGGTTCCCCAGAAGAAGCATTATCATCGTGAAATGTTGACGGAGGATAATGCATACAAACTCATTTGTACTTCACATCTAGTGCGCGTAGGGAAAATGTTAAATGCTTTAGGAAGAAGATTTTAGTATTCGTTGGTAACCCAGGAATACTGGAAGGTCTCGAAAATGTATAGCTTTTTCCCGTGTTGCCTCATTGTAACTATTGTTTGTCTCTTTTATTTGAAATATTCTACACGTGTTCTGTATGTTTGTGTGTGTAGGGGTCTTTGCCATATTACGTAGTAAATGGCCAATGCTATTTATCGCCGAAATGCCGATAAATGCAGTAACGTGTTTGTATGTTGAAAATGCCAACAAAGCACCATTCGGGTTATTACAACTCGGTACTAATAAACAATGTCATAAAATATCAAATCAGTGCAAACAATGTTTTGGCTGATTAAATAGGAACAGAACAGAACATATATTTTATTTAGACTTATAAAGAGTACATCGTCTATATAGAACATTTCATATATATATACAAAGTTTTCACGTGACTGCATAGAAAAAAGAAAATACATTACAGTTAACACTTATTCATTTACAGTCGAGGATGAACAACTGAATATAAATACATCAGTTTGTATTATTCAATACATTATTTCTTATAATTAAAGCTTTCTTGTAATATATTGCCAATTTGCATAACATATTTTTTTTTCTCAATTGTAATATTTCCAAGAATTTAAACATATTTGGCCTAATGTAATAATATTGTTTAATAAACATTTTTCTCAAATCATGAACACATGGACAGATTATAATAAAATGGTACTCATCTTCAATATCTCCTGTATTACAACACTGGCATACTCTTTCATTTCTGTTTATTCTATTTCTTGAATATCTACCAGTATGGATCCTTAAAGAATGCGCAGATATTCTTAATTTAGTTATAACCTGGCTGATTAAATAGGAAAATGCAATTTTGAATCGGGCTGATCCAACCAAAATCTCCCTTATTCCGGAAAAAGAATACTTCTGGTCGCTGGCAGCTAGTGCAAATCGTGTCAGTTATATTTGAAAACAAGAGGCCCATGACGGCATGTGCTCAACTGGCGGGCCAAATTTATCTGGCTGGTCTTTGAAAAGAACCTAGTGATAAAAATTAAGACGAGGGGTTTTGGACCGCTTCAGGCGCCAAATGGATCAATTGACAATGTCCGACTAATTTCGACCAATATACAAAACGCTGCACACGAGTGTGATTGACCCGATAGCTGAAAAAAGGGAAGAAATCAAGGCGACGGGTTTGGGGGTGGCTTTAGGCGTCAAATGTGCATACTTCCGTCGCTTGTCGTCACGTAGGTTTTATCTTTATATTGGCGAGAAAAGTTTTATTTGCTATTACAACACAGTTGATCAACACAGTTGAGCATACGTCTTTTGCGAGGACTCCTTATATCCTTAGCATCACACATACATGCTGTTAAACATCTTAGAACAAAATTGCAGGACAATGCGTTCTTCCAAGCCTCATAATTGCTGAATTCCAAGGTGAGATGACTGGGACGCTTTGTTGTTTCATATCGGTGGTCTCATTGCTAAAGTAAACCATTCCATCAAATGGTAAATTTACGGCAAAAAAAGGATATATTACGTGAGGCCTCACGTGAATTGTGTAATTACTTAGTATACGAATATAAATGTATTGTACTCATACTCTAGAATATTTTTAATTGTATCTTAAAACTTATAAATACAATTTAAATGATGATTTTAAGGTAGTTGCTTTACTTTCATCCGTACTGAAGTTTTCAATGAACTACTGCGTTGGACGAATACTGTGGGTCGTTCAGTCAGTAGAATACTCGACTGTCAGTCTTAAGGTTCCCAAGATAAGGCGTATTATCATCGTGATAATTTGACGGAAAATAAGGCATCCAAATCATTTGTACTTCGCATCTAATGCGCGTAGGGAAAATGTTAAAAGCTTTCAAGAGGAAGAAGATTTTATGATTGCTTGGTAACCCTGGAATACTGGAAGGTCTCGAAAATATATAGCTGTTTTCTGTGTTGCCTCGTTGTGACTATGTCTACATATGTATATGCTGTAACTATTGTTTGTCGCTTTTCTTTGAAATATTCAACATGTGTTCTGTATGTTTGTGTGAGTAGAGGTCTTTGCCATTTCACGTTGGCCAAAGGCTATTTATCACCGAAATGCCGATGTATGCAGACAAGTGTATGTATCTATGTTGAAAATGCAGAAACACAATTCGGATTTCTACAACTCGGTACTAATAAACAATATCATAAATTATTTAATCAGTGCGAACAAATGTTTGGCTGATTACAGAGGAAAATTCAATTTTTAAACAGACTGAGCTAACCAAAATGTCCCTTATTCCGGACTTGGAGAGGTTTTTTACAGAAACCCAGCTCTCATGGATATCTAACTACTGTATAAGTTTGATTGATACTATCAAAACTGACGACTTTATCGTGTTAACAAGCAATTATTTATGGAATCACGGACGGACGCACGCACGGACGAAAGACAACCCACAATCGCATAATCTCTTCTGGCCTTCGGCAAGTAGCGCTAAAAATCAATATATATATTTAAAATTATTCCCGTTGGTAAAAAAACCGTTACATAGGCATAATTGATAAGGTTACTCAGACTCGCTGGAATTTTTCACAGAAAAATAATTACTCTATGGAGAATCACGCGATAAAGGTGAAATAATGTTATTGTCGGTCTCCCACAAACAAAATGTGTGTTAGAGTTTTTCCAAATATGGCATCGACTTGAATAATAAATGTATAAGTGAGTGACCGAAATGGTTCGAATGTAACTCAAAAGTAAAGTACATTTTATTGGATTAAACATGTGTCACTATAAGTTTTCAAAGGACTGTATTACAATTAACCCTATCCAAGGTAAAAACAATTAAATCCAATCACCTACCACTTTCACCCATGGACAGTTTGTAGCATGTTAGCAGGGACACTAAATTTTATGAATCAATCGAGTTCAAAGGTTAGCATGCGTCGTAACTTGGGAAAAGAATACAAGATGCAACAAATAATATTTTATATTTTGTGTATTTTGAAGTATCTGCTTCTTAACTTAAACATAAATATAAATAAAATGCAATAAAAGTCCAATTACTCCAGTTACACCTTGCCTTTATGTCCATAGAAATAACTACGTGAGGCATTTTCTATTTTGGAAACGTAGTGAGAATATGACTCTGGGCCAATATAACGCCTCGTAAATTAAAACAAATTGTCCCGTAGATTTGACCCTCGTGTCAGTGTGGAGTATGTCAAATTAAACTTATTAAAACATTAGTTTGATAAAGAAAAATACATATGCGAATGTATGTAACTAAGTTCAATTGTCAAAAGCATATATATGAGTGACTTAATGTCAATTTTAACTAAAGTTCAAAGTTGAACATCTACTATTTAGCCGTATATTTCAGTTAGTTTGAGGGCAGCCAAGCAAACGACTTAAAATCATCCTTTTTTATATGTCCCATTCGAGATATCAAATAATTTTAACCATTTGTCCAATATAACAGATGTCTGGTACAGCCCCTATAAAGTCAGGCACTTTTATTTTGCTTACACCATTTTCATTTTTTTTCTTCATTCCATGTGTTAAGATTCTTCATTTGTTTCACCAATTAAGGAAACTCTATCACCATTTCTTGATTATAATTACTTCAAAGTTACTCCGTCCCTTCTACATCTCGACTTCTTGTCTTACTGTCTTCTCATTACATAGTCGACACACGCATGTTGACTCTTTATGTAACAAGATGTTATCTTTGTCTTCAACAAACGCATGAACAGATATTATGTATAAGTATTAGATTCGTTGGGACTTACGTTTGGCCATCTTGAGATAACAATACACGTATAAATATATTGTTGATTTCGTGCATGTATACATCTAACGTTATGTAATAGTATTCTAATTTTCAACTATTCGATTAAAGACTGTTGAATTACGTGTTAAATATTATTTATTAATGTGAAACACTTTCAATCTGGTGCGAAACGTTTAACCAAAACAGAACAAAACAGGGGAAATGATTCCTTAATTACTGGACAAATGAACTCTAATCTACGGGACACTCAGATAAACGAACGTGCAGTCATATAAATACTTACTGATAAATTAGTTTTGCTACTTTTTACTTCAATGTTCATATGTTAACACGAATAAAACAATGTCATCATTTTCCAGTGTACGACAACAAAAGATATTTGCAATAACTAATGAGACACATGGACACTTGATTAAAACCTATTCAAATGAACTTCCATAGGCTTTTTCTGCCATTTAGATAGATTAAAACATAAAACAATTTCTCTTTATGTATATATTTACCTCTTATGTTTCTAACAACTTTGGACATTAAAACTTACCTTCATCATATTATTAGCATTAAAGTCGTACTATCTTATTGTTTCTATTATACATGACATCTGTCCTAATCTACGAGCCACACATTTGACGGGGAAATACCAAGTTATATACCAATTTCTATAATGTATTTTAATTGAATATTTATCAGCAATAAATAAACATTCCAATGTCACATGTTTTGCTTGTAGAACGCACGTATAAATACTCTCATAGTTGAGCAATTTTGC
The DNA here is from genome assembly GCA_032209605.1 of Mactromeris polynyma. Lineage (NCBI taxonomy): Eukaryota > Metazoa > Mollusca > Bivalvia > Venerida > Mactridae > Mactromeris > Mactromeris polynyma. The sequence goes on along the minus strand of JASFXZ010000001.1, from coordinate 36,237,859 downwards.
GGACCACAACTTTTAGAAATTATGACGGTTTGTGTAGAAAGTTGACAGTCCGTCGTGTCATAAACAACGAAAGGGGTCTCAATAAGCAAAATGGTGCGAATTAACCGATAGAATGATGAGTCTAGACAAGGTTTCGTCCCGTAAATTAGGTCTCGTAGATAAGAAAATTATACATAAAGAGTATTTACAAACCATCGACGTGATACTACTGCGAACTGGAACGTTCCAAATTTGCTGTAAGTAGACTCTACTATATCAGGTCTACAAACTAACTGTGACCAATAGCATTTCTCTATGTTGCACAATTAGATTCTCATTCTTTATTAAGTAAAGGACTAGTAGATTAGAAAGCTAAATTTCCCTTTTCAATTCTTAGCGTGTGACGTTTGACAGTTTTCTAAAAGCATAGATGTTATGTAAAAGTATTTTTATATGGATACTTGATATATAATGAACACACAAAAGGTAAAATCACTCGCATTTTATAATATTTGTATAGTTCCAAATGCATTTAATGTTTGGACTCGTAGATTAGTACAATTTTGGAGATAGTACATAAATCAGTGATATAAGCACAAATCATGAAGTAAAGAGGGATTTCATTTTCTTCACCGACAAAATTGCCGAAAAGGTTAAAATTTAAGCATTCATTATTCCATAGTTCGGTCTACTGTACTCTAGATACACGTTATAGATCAGAAAAACGTTTTGGCGACATAGGGTTTTCAGTGACCGTCGATGGTTCCATGTGTCATATTTTAGAGCACTATAAATGTGCAAGATCGGAGTAATTAAATTCTACCATCGGCGTTAAACAAGATGAACATTCCATTTCTGTGTAATTTCCATAATAACATATGTAATGTTCTTAGTTTATTCAAATCTAAATCATGCAAAAATAACCATGCATAATTGAGCAAAACCTAACATTAATCATTTTGATTTCAGTTTATACTAATAGGTTTTCATTAATGGAAAATTGCATATATTTAATGTTTGTGGGCATTTACTTTCTTAATGGACGCTGGAACTATGTATCGTAAAAATCGTTACGTTCATTTCATATCGCGATACAATACAGTTTGGTAGTACATTGCACTACATCGATATAACGGTATATCGTGACACCCCTAATTAAGCGTATCACATACTCAAAATAGATGTTGGCAATGGTTTTGTGCATAACAAAAACATTCGGCATATCAGATAAAAGTTTTTGATGAATATTTTTCGTCTTTATTTTTGTCTCATCTATGAATGGAGATCCTCTTATTTTTGGCAGAAGCAATTTAACTGTTGATTATTTATTACCATACCATTTACCATTTATTGATAGCAAATCGACATATAAATACGCCTTTAGCCATTTACAAAGTCATAAAAAAAAGATGGCCTAGGCAAGCATAGTGACATACAATTCCAACATATTATTACATGTATTATAAAAAATAACAAGTATACATATTATGTCATTAATGAATATTCTATATCAAATATAACAGGTAGCATTTACGAAGCAGCAATGTTTGACAGTTTTTCCTGTCTAAGTTTCATAGAATGATAAATGAAGTTGGCTGTGTTAACAAGTACTTTTCTGTTTTTAGACGAGAGAATATCAGTAAATTTATGTAATGAGGCCCATGCTAAATTTGGTAAGTATTTAGATCTCAAATGCCTATATAGAGAACAACATAGTAAAAAATGATACTCTGATTCTAACAACGTTTTGAGAACATACTTTACATTTTCTGTCAGATATATCTATATTGTTAAACCTACCGGATTCTATTTCAAGATGATGTGCACTAAATCTAAATCTGGACATTTCATGTCTAATTTTTTCATTTGCTATTAAATCTATATATTGTTCATATTCAAAAACAGTTTTGAATTTTATGTAGTATTGCATTTTAGTTTGTGCATGTAATGTATGCTGCCATGATTGGATATATTGATCTCTTAGTCGTTGTCTCAAGCTAGGTAAATAATTGATATTTATATCAAAATTATTCAAAATATATCCAAAACCTAAGCGTTCTACTTTGGATAGCACTAACTTAGCCCATGTCTGGCTATTTCTGTTGTGCATATTACATTGTTCGTTAAAAATACGAAACATCATTGAATGTGGAGATTTCATGATTTTTAACCAATATTTCAAAGAACGTTCTATACAAATAACAGATAATGGATAACGTCCTAGTTCTCCCAGAACCGCGGCGTTAGAGGTCTGGGAACGCACTCCTAAGATGCGTTTACAAAATTTGAGGTGTAATTTATCTACTTCACAATAATTATACGCACCCCAGATTTCACATCCATATATATATTACCAATTAGCATTATCATTTGATTAAACGTATATTAATTTGGGGGGTTTCATGAAATGGTTTGGTAAAAAAATAAGTAGAGTAAACAGTTTTTGTTATTTTCTCAAAACGCCGAAATACGACGTTTGTGAAGCGTTGTTGTTTCTAACAGCTATTAATGACATAATAGACCTGAATAAGAAGTCATATATCCACTACATAAGGAGAAGTGGGGTAAGGTGTAGACGACTGACGATATTTTGAGGTTTTTTTATTAATTGTAATGTTAATGTGTTGTCTGAAACGATAGAGTGAAGCTTTTTATTAAACAAAACGTGTAGTACAACAGTTAACAGTATATATTCTTTATTTTAGTCTCATCTATGCACAGTACAACATAATAAAACAATAGATTAACTACACAAAAGTACATAGCCATTCTGAATAGAATTATAAGAGACCTTAACATAGTACAATAATGATCACATTCGATTCAACAATATTTGCACGGTAAAATCGAGGATCAGTAGCTATTTGTATATTAAAAATGTAAAAATCTAAACTCAATATGATACTGAAGTACAAAAAGAGCGCAAATGTACACCTAAACATATTATTAGAAAAACAAGTATCAGCCTTGATCAGATCGAGAGTGAACTAATTAGCATCTGATTCTCAGATTATGTAACATTTGCAACAAAAGCAGTAAGAAAATGTTAAACCTTATTTACACATATAAAAGCTACGTCTTTGTATAAAATATTAAAGCAGGGTTTCTAGACGCATACGAATCAACGACGGATGCGTGAAGAGCATAACTATGCTGTCTACATTAGACTTGTTATGAGACGTTAAATCTAAAGTGGATGCTTGTTCAAATACATGTAGGCGTAATATTAAGTCGTTGTACATACAACAGTCTCATAGCACATGAAAGTTGTCTTCGAAAATATTACAAACGTCACATTTACGATCTTCCAAGTTTTATATTTGCATATCTTCCAGTCTCGATTTTGATCAGTGCTATACCACAGCGAAATTTACTAATACGTTTACTGTACGCAAAACAGGTGCAGTCTGAATTAATGTCTAGTGAATACATGTAAATATATGTCCAATATATTATCATAGGGAAACATTGTTTCATATTTTAAACGCTGTATCTTAGTACTTGAATAGTTCATCATGCGATTGCCATTCTTATTTTGTGTTGAAAAATATGTATTCAAACTAAACATCTTCTTGCTACCATGTTGGTTTTACAAATTTTACCTTTTATCACATTGAACATAAATGTATAACAAACATCTCTGAAATTGACAATTTCCAAAAGTTTAGAGACTAACAGAATTAAAAATAATTTTGAACTCTGATGCATATACATCTTTAAAGTGCATGTCAATGCAACTCGGTGAACCAATTTAAAATCCTGTAAAAGCAACACAGTATTTAAAATACAAGTGTTGACTTAATCCGTGTTGCTTTCATTGTGCATATTCTTCAACACTACCTAAGAATTGTTTTGAATTCAAAATCGCTGATAAAATTGTCAGTAACTTTCCTGAGTAGTGCATTGTACAAGTGATAATGCAACATCACCTTGAACCCAATACGTGAAACTAAGGGCATTCATGACAGTATAATCGTAAACATGTTACATGTATATATATATATAGCGACTATTCCGACTTTTTGAAATGCCAAATGCTTTACGCATGGAAATGTACCGGAATGTCTTAAGTAACCGTTATTTTGGAACAGTCATCGCAGAGTTCGTGACTTTTGATACCTCCCGGTGTATCAATGCGCATGATTTGCGTATGACTAATCAATGTGTCAAATTGGTCGTGACATCACTAACCGCCGTACTACTTTCCTTTGTCTTTGAATAAATTTGCAAAGATCTTCGTTTCCGAATCCATCGTGAGAATTTCATTTCAAAGTGAATTATCTGGTTCAAGAATTATTGTTGAATTATTGTTTAATTGTTTGTGGTTAATATTTCTGTGGTAAGAGCAGCTTTTGCGTACGTAAAAAGAGAAATCGATGAATTATATATACATGTACTTAAATTCATTTACCAAAACAAGAATGTAATTATAATTGTTATATATAGCCATTTTGTTTCCAAAATGTATTACTAATTATTGAAGTATTTTCTTATCCCTACTGCATTCCAACCCAGAACGACACATTTCATGAGTCATTCCCTCCTTTGAGCGACTTTTAAAATTCCTCCCATGCAATTTAACGTAAAATATCCTCCCAGGAACGATAACTCTTGACAACGATAAACGGCATTTGAAACAAAGTTTTGTTCATCCGCCATTTTTGTATCAAACCGGACGCTGCTCTAGCAACACTATAAATTTATGGTTACTCGAAACAAATCGACCAATAAGAAGTCGTTTTAAAAATAATAACGGTTCTATATAAATTTGTGCTGAATAACGGAACTATTTTGTTGCAACATTCGACCATCTCATATCGATATGCTGGGCTTATGTTTGCGACTGCATGTATCGGTACAGTATCGATATTCGCTGTATCGCCTTATCCCTAATTACATGAGGCTATTTAAAATAAAATCTCAACAGTGTACGCTGGTGCAGCATACTGGTATAATAAAACGAATTCTTCTGGCCTTGACTGTATCACATTTTAGAGCCAAACTGCGTATACGCAGTGTGTTGTTTACAATCACAACTTCCCATAAATAATAGAGCAATACTTTTTCTGAAAAGCTACTAAGACCAGATGAACTGAAATACAGCAGAGTTTACATAGAATAGTAAAATGCTGTAAAAATTATCTGCGTCATGATAATCATGGGGGTAAATTCAATACTTTTTATTCAATTATTCAAATTTTATTCAATGTGTACGATATCTTATTACTGCGTTAACATGAATAAAAGACAGATTCCTTGGATTCTGACTATAAAGTATTCCGTTCGGTTATGTACTTTTACACATGCCAATATTTGGAAAGTCAGTCTACTAAAGCCGTGAAACATCGTGATAAATAGACTGCAAACATAGGCTAGATCACTAATATGAAATAAATGACGTTTAGTTTTTCGCAATTACCAGTTTATGTGACAAACACTAAACGGTTCATGTTCACAAAATAAATAACACCGGAGTGTACACAAGTGATATGTGTCCGGTACATATTTAAGTTTGCGTGAGCAACCATTTTTAGATATATAGATCGTAAGGAGGCTGTGGTAAAATACATCATCTGAGACGAAGTGGTTAATGGATAAAAACATTTTGAAGTTTAAAAGGAGAGAGGATAATAATCGCGCTGTGCAAAAATGGCTTCAAGAAGCGCCGAGCCTCAAGAAAGGGATGGGGAGCTCGATTGAACAATCGCGTGACGTTGGGAATAATACTCCTGGCACAACGACTGAGACAATCGTTCCAAATGCTGAACGATCAGAGATTACTAGGCGACCAGTTAATCAGGAGAATGCTAAGGATTGCCAATCATACCAAAGTGACACTGAAGCAGAACAGGGGTCTGCTGACAACGCCATTCCGAGAGTTTTCTTGCTCACTACAAGTACTAAAGGACGTAAACACGTTCAATTTGACAATCACGTGAATCGCGCTGATGACACCGTCCAACTTCAAACAAGTATGATCAATTTCTTATCCAGGAAAGAAAGCCAGCGGAATGAACGAAATGAAACAAAGTGTCAACGTTCAAGCAGATATCTTGTTAGTCCTAGTCGAAGCGATGACGCCATTTTAAATGAGCTTCCCATTCAAAACGACGTAAAAGAAATTTTTCTGGAAGGTAAATAAAGTTATTGATCGAATAAGAATGAGAAAGTAGTTCCGGAGTTGTTGGCCAAGCCTGTCGCTTAAGCCTTTTTCCAACAAAAACGAACGTCTATATTACTAAGATTTTTAAAACAAATTTTGAATCATGGAGTTGACAATCCAAAATTGCGTGTTTTTACAGTTCATTAAGTGTACTTAAAATATGCATCGCCACGAAGAGGACTTGATGGTAAATTAAATTGTGAAATACATGTAATGGGAGTAACAATGGCAACAAGTTGACAAACTGTAGCGAAAATGTTCAACATAAATTTCCGAAACTACGCAATTGATTTAAACAAAAAGTGACAAAATAATTGACAAATTGTAGTCTTATTGTATAGTAAGACCATGCCAATACAGATCTTTGTTTAGCGTCCTCAGTTGGGTAAGTTTTCGGCAGTCTGGTGAAAAAAACCCAAAGAATTCTAGACCAATAACAACAAATATGGTCTTCAAATATAAATGATTCCCAAAGGTTAATATCATATAGAAGATTCAAATTCTCAATTTCTTTATAATATAACTATCGATAAAAAAAAGAAGTATCTGTAAGTACATTTTGTCTCTCATCACATAATTTAAAAATAGAGCGAGGAAGACACAATATGTGTGCGTGCGTCCCTAAATACGACTGTTTATACATTCGCTATCTCGCTGATTATAGTTTCACCTAAAATGGTACGAGCATTTTTAAATGCACAGTAATACTTTGCTTTCCTATCAAATCCGTGCTATTAAAAATAGAAACTGCATCTTAGTTTAACAAATATTGTTAATTTCACGTTGAATGTGGAACACATTTTTACTTGTATATACTACCAATCTCGATGACTGTTGTCGGTGTTACTTACGAGCAACTGCACTTTATTCAGGGCTTATGAAGCTTGTGGCTCAACCTCTACCAAAGCGGGGATTCAAACTCACGACATTTGGACCAGGAACCAGACCCTCTATCCCTCTACCACTATGTCTGTCTTCTTTTCTGTTCTATAGAGTCTCCAGAAACACGTGAATGTGTGTTTGTATCGTACATGAACATAACACTGTCTTCATTGTCAAATAATATCAATTACGACATCACAAACAAGATGTTTAACTCAAATGATTCGCGATCTGTGGCGCAGACGATTGCTTCATCACTCTGATTCAAGGGTTCGATGTATCCAATACGTGTCCCCATGGACACTTAAATTATCTCTATGATTCTCTGACATATACTATGGATGGGGTTCTTAGAGGATACAGCTGATTTGCCCAAATTTACATAGCTAAAATGGTTTCTGTCCATTTTTAGATTTCTCCAACCACGTGGTTGCCAATGACCAACTAGTGATACGCTCATCTACTGCCTCACGACAGCACACATGCATTCGAGAGGAAATACCATCTGTCATGAGTTATAAAAATGCTAGTAAGTAAATATTTTGTAAACAAATCCACAGGTAATCAGGATAGAAGAAAAAAAATCCATCAACTATTCTGTAAACATCGATATACGAGTTTTCAAGAAGGAGAAGTCGAATTTATTCCTCGTATCGCATAATATTACAGAGCTGAACCTCTTCTCCTTAAAAAGGTTTTTAAGCGATACATCGATTTTGAGAGATAATTTAAAAACAAGAGGCCCATGAGGGCCTGTGCACTACAGACGCAATAACTCCGTCATGCAAGGGCGGATCTGGCTGGTGTTCCCGTCATGCATGGGCGGATATGGCTGGTTTTCCCGTCATGCATGGGCGGATCTGGCTGGTGTTCCAAAAGAACCACTCATGAATCTCTGTATAAGTTTAGTAAAAATCGGATAATAAAGGAAGATGCTATTTAGTTCACAAGCTCAGGATTTTTTCCAATTTAAAGTGCCATAAACCAGTCATGCATCGGCAAATCTAGATGATTTTCAAAATCTAACTACTGGATAAGTTTGGTAAACATCGGATAATAAATGAAAGCGCTATTATGTACGTAAGCTCTTTTTTTACCAGTTTTGACAATATTTCAAGTGCCATAATCCAGTCATATGCATGGTCAATGCTAAATGCCGTACTTTTCCGTTTAGTCAACATTTTTTTACATTTGTACAGTGAGTCATCAAAACAGAGGATTTGGGTGGAAACCAGATACTAAACGCAGGACTTCGGGCACAAAAATACGATGTTTGCCATCGAATGGCAGTGGATTATTAGAATACCAGGTATTTATGTTTCGGTGTGGCGTAAATTTAAATATTATAACAAATCAAAGAATCTGGATCACATATGTATGGTGGCATAGATAAATAACTAGATAATTATGTGGTTAACTAGATGTTGGGGGCACTATAAGACAATTCATGTTAACATATTTATCTGGTATGAAAATTTATCACGATACTTATCTAGTTAACCACATAATGATCTAGTTAATTAAGCAGTTATCTAGTTTCTTTAACGTGATAACCACACAATTATCTAGTTAATTAAGTAGTTATCTAGTTTCTTTAACGTGATAACCACACAATTATCTAGTTAATTAAGTTGCTAACTGGTGGCAGAAATATGCCACCATACTTATGTAACTGAAGTAGCTTAAGTTAGATAGCCTTTACACGTGGTTCGTCAGTGTAAGCGGGTATTTTCTCGCGGTCAGTTTTCCATTGTTATCGATGACACTTTAATCTTCTTCTTTTTTCATTATGACGTTTTTCCACAATTGTATCGCCACGGCTATTTCCAATCTGTACGGAAATTGCCGAGATGTTGCGATTGGTTTTCTATTGTTGACATCACTAAAGTCCATGCTGCAACTTCATCGTCACACTAACCCAAGCTCCGCCCTCAATAATAAATAACACCCTACGTCAGGTAACAATGAACGCCGCATGGAACTCGAACACTTTGATTAATTGGTCCCGATACTTATTGAGTTCTTATACTGGCAAATATTAAATTAATATGCACAATTTACCAATTTGATACATACTTTTTATTGTAGACTCCTGTTATCCGAGGACTTGTGGTCGACACAGTAGAAAACCAAAAACCAAGCATTGTACGCGCTTCAAAGAACGCAAATATACGAGAGGAGTTTGCTTTAAAACAGAAAGTTGAAAGTTTTCGGAATGCTTGTACTAACAACATCAGTACGATCAACCATGCGCAGAGAAAGCTGGGCGCAAATTTAATGTGTCTAAAGAACCGACTGAGGATTTTTGCCGCCAACAGTAAAAGTCACAGTGCTCTCTGTGCTACCCGCCTTACCGGAGACGGCCGAACATTGACGGGCGTTGACAGACAAAATGAGATGAGAGCGAGATCGGCGCCCGTTGAGTTGTTCGTACAAAGTAAGGGCTATGTCCCTGAAACAACGACACCATCAAAAGTATATTCGTTCCCAGCGTTGATATATCCAAAACGTAGATCGTTGACAATCAAACAGAGCGTTTGACGCGTATAAGTAATGTACACCTTCTAAATATAGCTTGTGTTATATGAATTATATTGACAGAACAGAACAGAACATTTTATTTGTTTTGACTTGTACATGGTACATCGTCATAAAATAACATACAAAGTACACATATACAGTACCAGGACAATGCGTTAAACTGAAGACCAAAGTTGTTGCACCAATATGCATTTATCCACACTGCTAAAAACAAACCTTGGCATTTCATTTTCTTCTGTCGCTAATTGTCATGGACTTAACAATGTGTAGCATTCTCATTCAACAAACAACTTCACATTAGTGATACGTGGAAATACTTATTAATAGTATAAGACCGCAGAAGCTAATCATTGTTTTGCACGATCAATAAATACATACGTATACGAAAATGGCATTGTACGAAAAGTAATACATGATATCAAAGTTCTTTATTTTGCCTAGACTATTAACCATAAAGTCCGAAATTCCGCCCATGTTGGTGGCAACCTTGATAGGGCCATCGACCTTCCGTGAGACAGCTGGACGGTTTCCTCACTCACAAATCTACATCCCTATTGGGATTCGAATCCGCAGCAACGAGGGGAAAATGATTTGAAGTTAGCGATCATAACCATTCGACCACAGAAACCACGTGGTCTGTTAAAAATAACTAACACAATAACATTCAACGCAAACAGAAATCTACAGAAAGGCGTGTTCAAATGATTACAATCCAAATACGACATACCTGAAAACACCTTTAGGCTACGGATTAAAAAGTCGATCTATCGTCATATTTTATTCTAATATTAATAATTACAGTGTCCAGAAAAAGGGAACGTAGAAATGGGATAAACATCGCTCCGAGAACTCGTCAGGTTGCACGATTTGAAGTCCAAATTAAATGTTTTTCCTGCACGAACCGCCTTTGCCTCTTCGATACTCAATAACGGATCCCTTTTCATAAAATCCTGGCTATCCTCATTCGGTGCCTGTCGGAAGACGTCATCGCGTGTTATCCGAATAACTTGGGGGGGGGGGGGTCGTATTAATGAATTTGCTATATTTACAATACGTCGTGCGGTCCTGATCATTAGGGCGGCGACGGAGAGGGTATGGGAAGGCCTCTTTTGTGTTTAGGTCTTTGCAAGCAAGTTATTTCTTCACGAAAGAAAAACCAATTCAGCCTCACGACTTTAGATTGCATAGATGTTTATTTGGTAAAAAGGCACTAGAATAACATAAGGCAGTTTGGTTGACTATGATCAGGTATGTTCTTATTGTTTTGCTGACTTATTGCTTGTTTACAGAGTCGCTACCATGGACTTTTACGGCGTTGCAAATGACTTTAAAAGAGCAAAGGAAACGCGTTCTTGTGTGTTGAACTGTTGAAAAAACAATGTTGTAAGACAACTTACATAGAGACTCCTACAGTGCTACATAATTTGGTCATCAAATAACACCGTGTTGATTCAGTGTAGATGTATTTTGCTATTGCAGATTACTAATTTGCTGAATGTATATACATGTAGTTGTTGTCACCTGTTTGTACTTTCTTTACGTTATTTCTCCCTAATTTTAGAAAACTCACGATGTCCTAATTCAAGAATTTCATCCAACATAATAAAGATCTCATAGGCCAAGAGGCCAATAAATAGCTCCATGTTCATCACTTCTTAAAACAGTCTCACAGTTGGAAGGGGACACGCCCAGACTTTAAAAAAATACGTGATAATTGTAAGTTGTAAAGTTCTAAATGTTTGGACTGTCCAGAACGTAATCATTAATGTTTACATCAAGCACATTTGCCTGAAGCTGGAACATCTGCCTGAAGTCAATATACATGAAATGACAGTAAATAATGTTACAATGTTGTTTATTTATTGAAGTAGTTTCACCTTCATCATCATGCGTCAAAAAAGGTCGCCGGTTTAAAACGGGTTTTATATATCTTGAACTTTGACCTCCGTTGAACCAGCCAATCAGAGGCAGACAACACTACGATCTAGTGTTGGTCCGATTTCTACTCTACCGGCACGCTGAAGCGAACTTTTTTACAATTTACTGGCGGCAGGTCAAGGAAATTTTACATTGCAATGGCGTCTGCAACTTTCTTTTTATTGGTTGCACTTCCCTTGCTCGTTGTCATTAATGCTGACGCTCCGAGGGGACCTAAAGTTACCGATAAGGTAAGTAGCGTTACCCCACCCTCGTTAGTGATAATGTCTGAACTCTGATGGCACTGATGCGGATACTGTAAGTTCGGTAAATAGCAAGCTCGGTAAATTGATATAAACGTTCGTGTCTTTCAGAGGTTTCGGTAAAAAGAGTTTTTGTTTACATTTAACAGTGACATACGCTTAATAAGAGGATAGTATGGCAAATAAGTGCGGCCAAACAAGGTAAGTAAGTCAATTACCATGTGAAACATATGAATATTTGCTAATTGACGTGTTAATTGCGTACCTTAGTCAACTCGTACCCTTTCTTTGGTCAACTCGTACCTACCCAAGTCAACTCGTACCGAATTTGGTCAACTCGTACCTACCCAAGTTAACTCGTACCGAATTTGGTCAACTCGTACCTACCCAAGTTAACTCGTACCGAATTTGGTCAACTCATACCTACCCAAGTTAACTCGTACCGAATTTTGTCAACTCGTACCTACCCAAGTTAACTCGTACCGAATTTGGTCAACTCGTACCTACCCAAGTCAACTCGTACCGAATTTGGTCAACTCGTACCTACCCAAGTCAACTCGTACCGTATTTGGTCAACTCGTACCTACCCAAGTTAACTTGTACCGAATTTGGTCAACTCGTACCTACCCAAGTCAACTCGTACCGAATTTGGTCAACTGGTACCGAATTTGGTCAACTCGTACCTACCCAAGTTAACTCGTACCTACCCAAATCAACTCGTACCGAATTTGGTCAACTCGTACCTACCCAAGTTAACTCGTACCGAATTTGGTCAACTCAATCGTACATCTCATTTTTTATTACTTTAAACTAATGCATATGTCTACTGTTGTTGAGCATCAAGTGTAAGATGAGTGAGGAGTGAAGTGTCAGATATGGGGTTAGACAGGTGCCCCATTATGCATGATTAGCTCTGTTGTGAGATCACTGTAATATTAATAGTAATGTGGGCCCCATATGTCAGGTGGACTTTTACCCCTGAATTTGATGTTCTTCATTACTCGTCATGAACATTTTCCCATCAGATTATGCATAAATAAGTTAAAACTAATTAATAGTGACACTTCACGTTATTATTTCATCTAGATTTACGGGCTGATACCTGTAAAACTGTATCATTGATAAACGCTGTCTTTGTTTCCAAGCAGCATTTTGTGTTTGGTTTTTTATTTTGGACGTAAAGCACATTGGGGCAGACTGGCTTTATTAAAGTCAGACTAACATTTTGTCGAAAAAAAGTATGATCAATGCAAGATGTTATTGTGGACCACAAATCCTAGTCTATAATAACCTATAGAGTTAGAAAATAATCAAGTCATGTTTGGTTCAAGTGTCTACAAGTATCTGCTTACATAGTCATTTAGTTGTGTTACTTCATTTCAGGTTTTCTTTGACATTACTATTGGTGGAGAAGCAGCTGGTAGGATAGTTATTGGTTTGTTTGGTAAAACAGTTCCAAAGACTGCGGAAAATTTCAAGACACTTGCAGAAAATGACAAGGTAAATGTTAACAAACGTAAAATTGCTCGCTTGGTTTGCATTTGTTTGGCAAGTTTTGTAAGCAATGTGTTCATGGCGTGCTATTAGTATTGGTAGCTGGTGACCAGTATCCACATTTTTCTTTGAACATTTTTTTCTCATGAAAGTCCTGGATTGATGTTTGCCAAACTTGGTTTGTAGGATCCTGGCCTTGAATTTTCTGGCTTCTTCACATAGTTCCTGCTGATGCTAAAATTGTAAAGCTAAATATTTAAACAGCTTCTCTTGAACCGCGTAATGGATGTTCACTAAACTTGGGTCTGTAAGCTTCCTCATGGTTCACCTGTTATTATTGTGCGTTGAAAAATCTAGGCATGCTTCCGCTCCCCCATCTGATGTGCAAAATATGCTCAAACCATTAAATCCAGTTATAGGGATGCAATATCTTCCTGTGACAAATTGTTCATGGGATGAATTGATTGATCCATACTGAAAAGGTAACGGATTCATTTATAACAGGACACACCATTGATTTATTTACTGGGTCACTGATGAATTGGATATATGATTGTGATTTACTTCACATAACATTGTAACCTTATATGGGATCCCGCACATGTTTACATAAATGTTTCTTTTCCATAAGTTTATGATGCCCCCAAAGAAGATTGCCATGTTGGATAGAAACCACATGTATCTAAAGTTTTAACAGTGATCTTAGCATAGCACCAAATTCTGTTGATACAAAAAACAGACATTCCTTAACTCTTGGTTAAAAACTTACTTGTGGTTGTGTTATATGGAAGTCTTGATCGGCCATTTGGATATTTTGGTTCAAATTTCACCTGCTTCAGTTGCGCTAGGGGTTAAATTTGGTATTTAGCAACTCAGAGACTCCTTTTCTGTCTTCTTTGGTTTCATCTCATTCTTGGCTACACAAATTACTGACAATCTCCATACATGGATCAAGCTTTTTTATAATTATTTTCAAAAGGTATTGTCAGTTCCAGAAATTAACTGATATTGGAATTTTACCTGCTGCACAGTGGTATGATGTTGTATGTGCAGCATTTGCCTTTGTAGTTTCTATGAAGAAATGTATTCCATAATGAACATACACCAGCCAGTGATTTTATTGTAGTTGCAGGTTATCAAGTGGGTCCTACTTTTCCTACATTTCCCTACTTTTTACTTGCTCCCTACTTTTTCTTGAAAGAGCCCTACTAACCCTACTTTTTTCAAATCTGGGGCGTTAACTAAAACATTTACTTCACCTGCATGAAGCACAGAAGTCTAATTATTGAGAATGTACAGTGCAGTGAATTTTTACCATTTTTGATATTCCTAAGGTAAGAAATCATCCCTACTTTTTGGCAAAAAATCCTACTTTTTCCCTACTTTTTGAAAAGAGGTGAGTGAACAGCCTGCAGTTGATAAAAGGAACAAGATTTAAGAAACTGTCCTTGATGAAAATCTAATTTTTAATTTACTGTGTCTCAGACAGAACAAAGTAACTTATTTTTGTCAACTGCTTTATTCAAATTTGTGTATATCTTTGTATTTCATTGGTGAATTGCTGATGCTGATTTTATTTTCAGGAAAGTGGTCTGTCCTTCAAGGGAAGTGCATTCCATCGTGTTATCAAAGATTTCATGATTCAGGGAGGAGACTTCACAAAGGGTGATGGAACTGGAGGTTGGTAGCGACAGTTATTCAGGGATCGGGGTTTAAGTTCTTTGGGACTAAATATAACTTGTATTTACAATTAGGGGTCAAGCAACTTGACAGCTTTTAGGAATTTAAGTAAATGACTTACGAACAGTTAGCTTCTCAATTTCCAGTTTTTTACATATTTTGTGACAAGTGATTTTTCATATCGGACAATTTAATGCATTTGCTCATTATTATGTCGGATTGGACTATTATTTCTTTATAAATTATAACTATTTAGTTCTCAAATTTCATTGCCCTAACACAGTTCATTCTGTATATTAGAAATATACAGTAAAACCTCAATGATAAGACCAACCTTGGGACTATTGAAAATTGGTCTTCAATTTCAGTACAATATTACAGTTTTTCTGTTGCTACCAAACTAATTATTCACTTTATTGCGCTACATTTACTGGAGGCAGACATGATTACCCTAGCGACCACCAGTGTGCACTTCATTTACCAAAATGGAGTGAAATATTTAAGAAGTGCAGGGCTCTCAATGCTCCTTTACAGCCCGATTCCCCACCAATATAGTATGCTTTACCCCAAATTTAATAAAGTTTTCCCCCTGAGAGCAAAAAACACTGAAAAGTTACTATTTCAAATAGAAAAATAAGATCGTCTGACAGAAAGTTTTTTTACCAGCACGCACAACTGTATAAAGATTATTGTATGTCTACACAGGATTGACCATGACTGGAAGATGTTGAAGGATTCACCCAGTTAGCTTGAAATTTCCCCTACCAAGGGCTGCAACCCCTTTTTCGCAAAGTAGTGTGAGGCCCCTGAACAAAAAAATTGTTGGTGGGAGATAAAATATAACACACACAGATTATGAAATACTTATTGTTCGTTCAATTCAGGTAAAAGTATATACGGAGAGAAGTTTGCTGATGAGAACTTCAAGCTTAAGCATTATGGAGCAGGATGGTTGAGCATGGCAAATGCGGGTAAAGATACCAATGGCTCACAGTTTTTCATAACAACGAAAATGACTACATGGCTTGATGGACGTCATGTTGTATTCGGAAAGGTCCTTGAGGGAATGGTTGGTATTTGTATAGATATCATTTTGTGATAAGGTTGCATTGCAAATTGTGAATAAATGTATTAGGTCAGTAAATTTGGGATGATGTACCTTTAATTGTACAGAATTATCACTTGCCGGTTACTGGCTGATTCAAAATAGAATAAAAGTATTTTGGTGAACTAGGACATCATTTTTGTCAAATATGTGTAACAGTTTTTTCATTCATGAAGTACATACTATAGATATAGTGCTGCTTTAAACACCAGGGCCTGTATTACAGAAGCATCTGTGAATCTTAAATATTTTCACTAAAGTTCATTTGATGTAATTCTGAAACCACAAACTGTTAGCCTTTTTTATGGTAATGACAACAATATATTAATACTACATGTATTCATTTATCACTCTTTTGATTTGACCATTTAATAGCCTGTATGTTAAATAAACCAGTTTAGGAAAATGAAATTTAAGGATAAGATTTTTACTTCAGATGTTCTGTAATATTGCCCCAGGTCTGTTTATAAATACCTGCATTAAATTTGTGGTGAAGATAATTTTTCTCACAGTGTAGAAATTGTAAGCTAATTTTCATTGCTGAATGGTCATTTTCTAATACATGTAATTTTTCAGCATTAGGTTGGTTAAGTTGTCTGTTATTATATATTTACTGAATGTTTACAGCGTATTAGGACTGTTATTGATTCACAATCGAAGATATTGATACATTGAATGACAATACGAAATATCAATTATATTTGTAAATTCCTTTCATAGACTATTACCTCTGTATATTTATGTGTGTATGCCCTACTTAATTAGATGTTCAACTTAATGATAACAAGATACTATTTAAAAGTAATTAATCCATATATTTAATTTCACAGCCTTTTATTGTATTGCTAACATCTGGTACGCACTATCCACTAGAACACTGTTTCACAAGCTGCCACTGTTGAGTGATGTAACACGGATTTGTCACATTTTTCAGCTGTACTTACTCTCCTGTATTTTCCTGCTTTAATATTGATATTTGTGGGTATAGGATTTAAATCGACGGAACAAAATTGTTGATATATCGATATTAATTGTATCAGTGACAGCCCGACTTCATTTGTCTTAATAACCACAGTATTTAATTTTGACTATGTAAGGAAATGATAGTGAAATGTTTTTTGGAAAGTTACATTTAGCCCAATTTCTTTGCAGAAATTGGTAAGAAAAATTGAACATTCCAAGACAGATAGTCGTGATAAACCTGCGGAAAGAGTGGAGATTGCTGATAGTGGCTCTATACCAGTTGATAAACCATTTGCAGTGGAAAAAAAGCCATCTGAGGAATAGAAAATTACTCAATTTTACTCATTATTTTGTTATTTATATGATTTTTTTGGACTTAACATGAATCCATATTTCAAATACAAATATGGTACAAGTATTATCGATCATTTTTGTACCTCTAGAAAAATTATTTATTAGGGATGATTAATTTTCTTTTTTATGTCAATTTCTATTACATCTGAAATGTATGGGTGTTTTGCATCATCAAATATAGTGCTATAATTTAGATATATATATATAAAGATCGTCAGGATCCGCAATAGTGAAACCAGTCAAAAAATTATTCTGATTAATTCCTATGTAATAAACAAATTTATGTAAAATTCAAAGGCGTTCTTTCTTTCCTCTATATATATATATAGATGTGTGTGAGTGTGCGTGTGTGAGTGCATGAGTGAGTGCAAATGGAATGTTTTTCATGTATGCTTTGCTGTTGAAATGCAAAAATTTAAATATGTAAACAAATTAAATTAAGGGGGAGGGGGGCATATATTTAAATCCATGCAAACAAAATTCTGTTTAACGATTATTTCGATATTTTCATCAGATTCCATTTTTGTAGTATGTTTTGTGATTTTTGTACAGAATTTAGGTACAAGAAGTATTATCATCTAAAGTCACAGAATTCTTCCATGTGGGTAGCAGTCAGAAAAAACTGTCTAGCGCTGTTTTGAACATACTTCCATTTATTGAAATAATTTGTGTGTGCTTGAGTCGTTATGTTTGAGAATTTGTGCTTTTATTTGTATTTACATTTTGTAAATATGCTGTGTAAAGGGGACCCAAAACTTACAGTTTTACAATGTTGTTTATTGCCATACTAAGGGGTTTGGCGTAAAATTTTTTAGCTGCTTCTTGACCAAAGGCCAAGCTACAGAAATGTTGCGCCAAATGCTCGACTTGATTGTCTGACTCCGGCCTCCTTGTGAAAATGCTTGAAAACCCATTTTTTTCTTAAAAACCTACAATAACCTGTAATTCACTCTCCAAACCTTCAGATTATTGCTCTCAGTTTGCTATGTCTTTATATATACATATATATAGTACTATTCACTAATTAAAGTGACAACTGTTGCCTTATTATACTATTTGCATATGTCATTTTGAGTATTTGATTGCCCAGACAGGATCCTGTAGTCCTCTTGAAGGCAGGCACACTGCCGGCCTGTCTCGGCCACATGGATACATCAAATTAGAAGGCCAAAATTAGCCTGCATTTGCTCTTAATCTTACAGAAATTACCCTTAAAAAACCCTTTTTTTCATTGAGACCTGCTAGGAGACCAGAAAGAATTTATGCCTTAAACTAATCTTGTTTTATATTGGATAAAAGTGATGCTCGACTGCTTGGATAGATTTGTATGTATATTGTTTTGGTAATTATTGATGTCTTGTATGAAAATTCTTTTCCATCGTTAATTTACACTATTCCAAGAGAATCATCGTTAATTTTATTCTATTCTGAGAGAATCTCAATTCAAAATAACAGTTGGTAGTGTAGCAACTGATAAGTATAATGACTTTAACTATCTGACCATGTGGTCATTAAAAAAGATCATTCTGAGATACTTTGCTATATTTATAAAGTTAACAAATGGACACTTTCTTTTTCTGTGTTGTTCAGATTACATTCATGTAAAATAATTCCCAAGGTCCTTTGTGTTGGCCTGTTGCTATGCACTAAATGTATGTCTACAAAATAAAATAATATGCACATTGGTATACATGTACAACTAATCATGGTGTTATGTTGTTATTTTTATTTTATTTTGCCCACCTGGGCCCAGGGTTGTATGTAACAGGTAATTACATTCAGCACTCAAATCTAAAATCACAAAATTTTGTCCCACAGTGGAAAATTCATGAAAATGTGAAATTAGTGCTGAATATTCATTATGGTCCATTTCCTATGAGATTTGAGTACTATTATGAGATCGAGGAGTAATTATTGGGCCTCGGTGCCACACTCCGATCTTAGACTTAATAATTACTCCCATATCTCATATTGCACTCAAATATCTAAGAAAATGAGCAACAAAGTATATTCAGCACTTATTCAACACCCGAGAAAGTTGATGTAAACCGAGGACGAGGCATATGTTCCCCATGACAATTTGATTATAGATCGCACATCCAGTCAGTCATGTGTTTCATCTCTGTTTCATACTAGGAAGCTGTAGTATGCTTGCTATTTTTTTCAGTTTTTGGGGAAGTATGGCGGATCCTTTTGATAGGGGAAATTTGCATCATGAATCACCAAATTTGAGTATTTATAATGATAAAAATTAAATAAATTAACTGAAAGGGAATTTTCTTTCTAAGTAGGGGAAACATATACACTCAAATTTCTAATTGGTCACTTGGATTTTATTAATATTAACTGAATGAAAATTCAACAATGCAAACACCATCACATAAATACTTTCTTCGTACAACTGTTCAGAATACATTGATCCATATTGAATCTCGCATGAATTTTACGACATATCAACACTAATAACCCTAAAATCAAGTCATAAAATGGATATAATAGATTTTTTTCTTTGGGGAATGGGGCCCAAATTTACCATTAAAAAAAGGGCAGGAAGAGCACCAGTTAGTAACCCAGGAAATTAGTTCAGTCTACTGACTGCTGTACATCACACACATGTTATTTTTCATGTCACTTATTCAATCACGTTGGGTCAGTATCACAGGAGATTGTTACGAGTGAGAGAACTCTAGAAGGGATAAAGGGAAAGAACTTGTGATAATCTCCTGTGCATTCTCGACAGCTCTCGGATAATTCCGTACTACTTCGTTACTCTACGAACATCCTCTAGTGTATGTTAGGCGGAGCTGTATGTAAGAAATGGATTATCGTTGTCATTTCTAGTTAAAAACTCGCATATTTCAGTCTTCATATAACTTAATATTAGATTCTAATCCTGTTTCATCAGCACTCCAGCGTCAGCGTTCACGCTGCCATATTGTTTTCATGATATTCGAATGGTATTTCCAAAAGTAGTGCCTTACGAACATCCGAGGCATTGGACATAGTTGGCCGAGGTTTTCCTAATGTCTCCTGTGGTCAGTGTGCAGTAATAAATACATCTGTGACTCTGGAAAAAGGCTTCAACCTAGATCATCTCGATTTATTTCCCCCAAAATAAAGGATTCTTCTTATCCTGACAATACTTAAAATGGCGGTGTCAAACATTTCAAAGACTGTCTCGAGAATTGTCTAAAATTTTGAGAGAAAATTCTGAAAATCATCATATATTTCTTTAAAAAGAAGGCTGAAGGAGATATCATATTATTTTCTGAAAAAGTCTCTGGAGTTTTCATGACCTTTGATGTTTTTCTGGGAGGGGGGGATTTAGTGGCACTAAATCAATTAATTTAAATATGGCCTTGAATCATAAGTGTACTAGTGTTAGGGATGTGAAGATATCATTCTATCTATAAAGTTAATATTTTTTGTGATGGTCTCTAACCAGATCTTGCTCTGTCCATTTTTAAAGGGATCCCCTTAGTTTCAATGGCATTGGGTGTAGGACTTTACTGAATTGGCTAAGTAATCTATGGTTTACTTATTTACTAAAATAAAATGAACATCTTCATTGAGCCGACTAAGTGATAAGATATCCAAGGAATGATTTGTCAGCTGTCAAAAAAGATAACCAACATTAAGTTCTTAATATTTATTCTTGTATTGATTTTGTGACATACAATAGAAACAATTACATGTACTAGGAAGGTTGACATTTTACATTTAGCCTCAACAGCATCAAGTTATCCCCCGCTGTGACAATAATGTTTTACAAAATATGACTTGTTATCCCCTGCTGTGAGAATTATGTTTTACAAAATATGACTCATAAACAGCCTAAAGTTATCTCCTGCTGTGAGACATACTTTTTACAAAATATGACTCATAAACAGCGTGAAGTTATCTCCTGCTGTGAGAATTATGATTTACAAAATATGACTCATAAACAGCCTAAAGTTATCTCCTGCTGTGAGACATACTTTTTACAAAATATGACTCATAAACAGCGTGAAGTTATCTCCTGCTGTGAGAATTATGTTTTACAAAATATGACACATAAACAGCCTAAAGTTATCTCCTGCTGTGAGACATACTTTTTACAAAATATGACTCATAAACAGCGTGAAGTTATCTCCTGCTGTGAGACATACTTTTTACAAAATATGACTCATAAACAGCGTGAAGTTATCTCCTGCTGTGAGACATACTTTTTACAAAATATGACTCATAAACAGCGTGAAGTTATCTCCTGCTGTGAGAAATACTTTTTACAAAATATGACTCATTATTTTTTTTAAAAGTTGCCAGAGTTACTAGATTCATTTCACTCTTATATTGTTTTGTTATGTACATTGCTGTACTCACTAGTATAAGTACCACATCATCAAATATAGCATTCTACATAAATAAATACTAAGAAAATATATTTAATACCATACCAAAAATGCAAACCTAATACAGTCGGACCTCGTTCATTCAAAATTCATGGGGTCGAAATTTTATTTCGCATAGCCCATTTCAATATGATGTGCCTACATTGGGACCTGAGATTTATTTCGGTTGATATTATATAAATATCAGATCCCATGGTGGGTGATAGCATATGTTAACCCGAGTAAGTTAATGTTGACATTAACATTTTGAGGTAAACATTATTTGTTATCACCCTCCATGGAATCTGATATTAATTTTATTATACCGAACAAATATTTTGATATTAAAATATAAAACAATAAAGCCAATGTGAACCAGAAACAATAAAGTGCTTGCAGTCTTTGCATTTTTTGAAGCAATCTTTATGAAAGAATTAAATTTGTCAAAACATTACAAGCGTTTGATTGTTACCTATTTTAATAAGCGCCTAACGACTCGGACTATGGGAATATCCAGTAGTCTATTTTAAACCCGCGTGAGGGAAAGACGTTATGTCACAAGGTAAAAACCTTACGTCACAGCGTCATAGGGTAAAAACGTTATGTCACTGCGTCATAGAGTAAAAATATTATGTCACAGGGTAACATTACGGATTTGCTTATAGCGTGTAAATGTGAATTTACATAGAAGGTTGTCAAATAAACGAGATCCGACTGTATGTAAAATACATCTAAAAATAAAAATATATCCTAAAAGTTAGTTGCCATAGAAAATGTGTTACAATAGTTCTAAACTAAAACAAAGATCTGTGTAACAGAATATAAAAGTATGTATAAAAATCACTAAAACCTGATACTTATCCTGACTGGTTTATTTATTGCCTCTAATAAGAAACACCAAAATCAAGACTTTGTTGGTGAAGAAGATTCATGGAAGTTTGATGAATTATATCTGCATTCTCTTTCTCATGGTAAATAATAAGCGCACAATAATGGAGGGTAGAAACGACTTGAACAGGAGTTTTTAACAACGTTAACAGGTGAGAAATCAAATCAATTTACCACAACAAAATCCAGTATAGTGCGGTTTTTTAACCACGATAAATATATTACCTGGACCGTTACATTGCAAAATTGGTGAATTGAAATGTTTATGTTTGTCCGTAAGCTTGACAGAGAAAAAAGCCACAGTTCTGTTATAATGGAAAAGTAATCTAAACAGCAGTTACAGTTTTACTCACGAGAACATTTTTGTACCTAAATTGACATGGATTGGTCCTGAAAATTCATACACCTGTTCTCAATAAATCTAACAGCACTTTATAGATGTTATATTAAGTATATCTATCATGCAGAAATATTTCTGGACAATTATTATTCACAAAATACTGATAATTTTGTAAAACTATGGCACTACATAAAATATAACCAAAAAAAACAGTAAAACTTTAAATATGAAATAGACATAATAGTAAAACGCTTAATAATAGACTCACCCAGATTGTTTTCAGCACCCATCTAATGATGGCTAATAAATGAGTTTTTAAGCCAAGTTAATATTTAGTACATGTATATCGTATATGAAACGAATGGCAGTCAATAACAGTCAAACAAAGTTTATTCCTACAATGCTTAGGCTCGCAAAAATACTTCTAACAATGCACTTGTCAGCAAAATCATGCATATTATGACACAGGTTTGGCGATTAACAATTAGATATAACAGAAGTTAGCTCCCTTCTGTAAAATTCATGTTACATATATATATGTAAAAAACATGAAATATTACTTTATATACTATGACATTTTCATATTAGATCTGTAATTGTAAAATGGATGGCACACTGATAAGAAAGTCAGGTTGTTTCCAGTATTTAAGAAGATATCCCATTCTCTTTACTTTAGGAGTTTAGCAGCATTTTGGTAACAATCAGGGAAAAACACTAAACATAAAATTCATTAACAATTTATTCTGAAGGGACTGAATAATGTTCTTTATGAACAAAAAGACTGATTGAATTTTTGTCAAGATTTTGATAGGGACTCGTTGTCCAACATTTGGGACAAATAGTAATATGACCCAATAACAGCCATAAAATGAATCACATACATTCAAAACACAATTTAGAAAACACACAATAATGATAAAATATGTATGAATAAAATGGATTTCCCAAACCAATCAGAAAGAGATTGTAAATCTTACAATAATACCATTTAAAAAATATGTATTTTTTTCAACAGAAACATTTAGTTCGGAAAAATAAAGGGACCAGAGATCAATTTGTATAAGGTAATCAGATATATCCTAGCTAAATAAAAATAATCTAAATAAATTTTTATCATTACAAACTAGGGGTGTCACAGTACGCCTGAAACGTACCATGATATTTTGCTTCAATAACCTTAGTTATGTCAGAAAACCTTCATTCATTGTTAAGCTTCAAACTCTTCAAATGTGTTGCGAAAATAAACATTCATAAGCTTAAACAGGACAGTTTTATTTCAGTTTTCCATTAGTAATGTAATACAAGGTTTTCACGACTCAACAAGCTCAAACTAAGCTCTTATCATCCAAACTTCAGGTTTTTACTCATTGTTTAGGTTTTCATGACTCAATTATTCAGTTGTGTTTTTAGTTTGTATATTGCAACCTTCTATTAGACAGCAGAATGAATAGTGAAAAACTGGTATGTTCCTTTCATATCATGGTACAAAACAGTTTGGCAGCATACTGCAATATACTGATATACTGGTACATAGGTGACATCCTTAAGTTATTACGTACCCTGTGTGTATGTAACATCATTTCGTGCTACTGTGCTCATTTGTATGGCTATGTTACAATATTCTGCCTTTATTGTTCTTTCATTTTTCTTGTTTACAAACCTGAAGCCTCTCTAAACTAAGGCAATAAACTTTAATGACATATTTCTTCTTTGGTGATATTCAGCTCATGCAGAGGATAGATTGTGAACTAATCAAGGCTCCAAAGTAAGGTCAATATTAACAATACAGGTATGTATGGAGATAGGTAAAAAAAAACCTATTACTCTAAACATTGAGTATTGATACATTCAAATGTTAAAATAAAAAAAATATATGAAAGTATAAATATTTTGTTTTAAACATTTTCAGTCTAAAAGCATACAAAAAAATTCAATGACGTAGTAATTACTCCAGTTTCTTGTGTTGACCTCTAGTGATTCGCCTATCCTGTTGCTCAACATTAACTTTCTTTGCTGAATACTTTGATGTTTTAACCTCCTCTTGCACGCTGTTCAGGTTTGGAAGTATCTGATTGGACAGATATTCCCTTATCTCGTTTCTATGGCAATACATAGCATGCAAATGTGGCATAATGAGTAAACTTAGGTTTACAGACCAAAATATTGATCTAGCAAGTACAGTGTCGGGAACTTGAAATTCTGCCTCTGTCCTGGATTTTAACGACGAAGCAATAAATGATATCTGAGCTTGCACTGATGCTCCGGCATGTATAAGGGACCAGTCCTTAATCCAATCCTGCCCTGGATAAATCAGGGAACAAAAGGCGGCTACGTACATCGGTATGAAGTAATAAAAGTAGCACAATGCCTGAAAAATATTGAAATCAAGAATAGCCAAGTGCACATACGAGCGCTGCTGCAGGATTTCCAACCTCTTCTGAAAGTGACGTCATTTCACGAAAGGTAACATGTGATGTCACTATTTGCAAGCAGGAAACAATGTTTACTCCATATGGTCACTTCGTTTTCATAAGGCCATATAGGGCAAATATTGCTTACTGTCAGTACATGGTGATGTCACATGTGAAGTTCTCCGGAAATGACGTCACTTAAAGAAGAGGTTGGAAATTGTACAGCGGCGCCCATAAGTTCAAATTACAAGTGTTATTATTTAAACACTACTATTACAAGAGATGGCATTTATTTGCTTTAGTAACATATAAGTTGGTGAGCCCCTGCTAGTTAGATAATGGTCACCATTTGCCTACCTGCCTGGTACCTGGCAATAACGGTTAGGAATTGGGAGGTAAACATGAGCAGATAGAAGATATGGTCGGCCCTTTTTAATATGGGTGACACTATAATAACTTCTTTATTTCACTTGATTACAAAGTAACAAAAACAATTCTGATTAGATATTTTTACCTGTGTGCGCCCATACTGAGTTGGATCATTTAGATAAGGTTCAATATCAGACACATAGAACTGAGTTATCTTCTCTTTACATCCCATAGATGCCTGAAATCAAGATAAACAAATGAATGAAATAACCTGAAAATTTAAAACCACTTTCCAAATATGATTATTAGAATAAATTGGAAGAAACAATTTTTATGCACAGCTATAGCCATTGATTAAGATTGTAAAATCATAGTAAATTATGGTCTCTGGATTTACAGAAAATGACTTTTTTATGTTTATATATGATCAAACAGTGAAATGGTGCCTGATTGAACAAATTCTGTTATTTATACATTCGGACATGTTCAATTAATAAAGTTGCTATTGAAAGTGACTCAACAATTTATCTACATAGAGGGCAGCTCTGAAAATAGTGTTGTCATTGTTTGATGAGAGAATATTGTGGAGATCCTGTAAAGTGCTATTGGAAGTATGCCAATTGAAAAGGTACTGATTACGAACACTATTAAACCTTCCACATTGAAAGAAAACATGACACTCGTATTCAACTATATTGCGGTGATGATTTCAAGAACAAAATTGACAGGTTCTTGCCTCAAAAGGAATGTTACTGTGTTTACCAGTCTCTACATTTAACTTGTGACTAGAACAACGAAACCTCGCCATGGCTAATCTATACTTAACAGGCATCTCCACTGTAAGGTATCTTTCATTGTTTAATACTATAGATACTTACTACAAATCTAAACATGGCAAGAAGTGTTGCAGCGACAAACCAGATACCAAATATCCATTCCAAACATTGCTCCCAAACTTTCTTCTCTCTTATCTAAAACATAAAACAGAAATCATACAAATAAAGTGAAATAATGCCATACAACTATTTGGTTCATAAGGCCTTGATGTCCCCTTCCTGTAACATAAACAGTTGGTACAGTGAGTAGGGAATTTTTTATGAATAGGGACATAATTAAATACATTGTATCAATATGATTATCTGACTTTCAGGATTTTTGGTCAAAACTAATTTGGATTGGGGTAAAACTATACAAGGGTTACAAGAAACAAGACGTACAATTAGGCCAAATGTATAACGGGTTTCCTAATCATGGACCAGAATAAAAAGTATTTTAGAGATAACACAGAATTCTTAATAATTTACTGTACATCCTTGAGTTATGGTTCCTCTTATGAGTTTGGTTTATAGATAACACAAATGCGTGTTTCTGCTAACATTCATTTTGTGGCACTGACCAGATATTACAAAGTTCAATTGTCACAATTATGAACAGTATAAATTAATTTTCCGATTTCTTCTATTCAATGTTCCGTTTCTGACACCTTGTTATGAGTTTGGTTTATAGATAACACAAATGTGTGTTTCTACTAACGTTTATTTTGTTGAACTGACCAGACGTTATAAAGAGGCGGCAATAACATATGCTGTATGATACATGTACATACAATCAAATATT
Organism: Mactromeris polynyma; assembly: GCA_032209605.1. Classification (NCBI taxonomy): domain Eukaryota; kingdom Metazoa; phylum Mollusca; class Bivalvia; order Venerida; family Mactridae; genus Mactromeris; species Mactromeris polynyma. The sequence continues at coordinate 36,210,523 of JASFXZ010000001.1, read as the reverse complement.
GAAGTGATGGATAATCGAACAAATTTAATAATCGATTATCAGATCAGTTTGAAATCTCATAATTGATAATCGTATATTTAGTTTTTTAGTGTTAGTATAATGCTGACATTTAATTTCATTTTTACAACTTTATTTATCTCTTTTTACTACTTTCTCATTTCATCATTTTATCATTCAATAAATATTGTTTTTGTATGTTTACTTTGTATATTTGTATTTGACTGAATGCATCGAAAAAACATAACATTCTAAATAACTATAAGTTAAAATTTCTGATTATAGTTGATTATTGCAGTTTATAATCGATCGTCGCCAACGTCGGATGTCCTGAGACATTTTTTTGATTATTTTTTATTATCGCGCCATCACTTTATCATCAGGACTTTTGTGCTGTATTCCTCTCTATCAATAGTCTGATCATGTCCAGAGAATTCCAAATGTAACCTACTGTGTCCTAGAGATGGAATACTGTTTATTCACTATGAAGTTTTGTCGGAGAGACATGGAAAGTTAAGATCAAAGTGTCCAGTTGTAATAAATGGACTCCTGTTTTGCTTCTACATGTTGTGATGTACTGTTATCAATCAACATGTGTGCCAAACTATCAATGAATTATCATATACACCTCCAAGCTATACATTTATACGTCATGTACATTTAATAAAACATTATGCCTCCCATAAATATACATGTATGACATGTATCCAAGATGGCCACCAGTTGTCTGTCTTGAATGTGATTGAAAAACAAAGACAGACAGACAACCAGAGCAAAAACAATATGTCTCCCCCCAATTATATGATATCTGCTAACTGTAGGTTCTCATCTTTATATTTTTGATGTTCTCCAATTGTTTTTGCAATCCAGTAAAATCAATAAAACGTTGTTGTTAGTGTCTTGGTATTATATGAAATATCGTTGAGAAACGGCGTTAAACCCGATGAAACAAACAAACAAACTTGGTATTATACATTACTGTCATATATCAGAACAAGCATGTGTAAATGAACATGTTTATCAATTAAATATAAATAAGGAAATACCTGTTTATGCTTTATCTTCTGACCTTCCCTGAGAAACCTCACACCAGCGTAGATTGGATAAAATACATAGGGTACGTTGAGCAAATATGACCATTTCAACCCCTTGTTTCCTGAAATAAGGGGAGACAAATATTAGTTTTCATGAAATAACAAAATCTTATACATTTCTAATCTACTGGAATCATGGCTAAATAAATTCAAACATCTTTAAAATGCATTTATCAACCAGTAACGGTTGGGAGGGGGGGGGAATATTCTGTAAACAAGATTTTCACTCAAATTACTGATTTTGGTGAGTTTAGTATTTAGTGTCTTATGCGATGGTTTGTAGATGGAAAAAGAAATTTGATTGTAGGGAAGTCTGTTGGAGATCTGCTGAAATCAGCAATGTGTGGCAAAAATATACTCAGTACTTTTAAAAACGCACAGTTTTAGTAGTGCAAAATATTTGTAAAGCGTCATTATAACTTGTTAAATCTTTCACATAACAGAAACTTTGAGTAGAAATTTGTGTTAATCGACAAAATTTCACATTGATAAAGAGGGGGAAAATTTGCACATTCGAAAAAATTTCACTCAAACGAATTTGCCATAGTAGTAGTTGTCGGAAGTTCAAAATGTTTATTGCTCCATAGCTATTCAAAAATAGCACTTGACTTTATCATTGAAATACCATAGCCTAAAAGTCAAAACTGTCATAAAGTACATAACGTATATTCTAAACCTCACATGTTTACTCACTAAATTTCAAGGGTTCAGTGCAAGACTATCCTAACTCCTATGTATTTATATAGGAGTTAGTATAATCTTGCACTTAACCCTCATAATGTTGCTGCATCAAATATAGGAAGAATAGTAATCTGGCCTTTTTAGTTTCTAGTGTTTTTGTTTATTTTCACTGTCAGTCAATGTTTCCAGTTGCCTCCAAAAAATGGTTAGATGTACACATAGATCAGTGACATCATGAACAAAACAAATCATGTCTGGTTATTGTAGCTGAGTTTGACATAATCAATATTCGTGTTCTGCTTCATATCGTGATCGCACACGGACAGTCCAAGAAACTTATCAGTATGGAAATCAAAACAATGTCAAACATGACTTATTCGAAAACAACATCTGACGTCTTTCATCTTTTCACAATTGTTCAATGGCAAAACAGGTACATGGATTACTGATAAATCTCATTAAGTGTAAAATTATTTCCTATACTTGAACAATGCCACTTCTCCAGAACAGCATCATTTTGGAGATGCTAATATTGACTTTTGTTTAGAGGTTGTTGCTCTTTGAAGGTCTCATTGGTAATAGCCTTTAAAGGGGAATGACATTTTTTCTCTCTTCTCAGATTGCTTTATGATAGTTTCAACTCACTAACATTGCATTTCATGTGACAAAAAGACTTTGTGTTAGTTCGACAATGACATGTTTTATAGATCAAAAGTAGCCGATTTTAGTTGTCAAAACAAAAGTGAGGATTTTGACAACAAACAGGGAAAGACATTAGATTTCGTTACATCAAAAAAAATGTCCATACCCGTTTTAATGTCACAAAAAATAACATACATCAGTTAATGTATAAAGTTCTTAAGTGATAGCAAAATTTCTTAGAAAAAAGTCAAGAGTAAAATGTCTTATTTATTGCAAATTATGCCATATTCAGTGAAATGAAAAAGATTTTTGTTGGAATGAATGTCATTCCTTACCGATATGTAAAAAATACTTTTACATGCATTAATTACATTAAGTATGAAATAACAACATCAGGACACTTGATATAAGAGAGCTTGTTGCTCCAGAGTGCCACTCTGAGAGGCTGCAATGTATGTGTCTCATTGATTGTAAATACACAGTGTTAGGTTTACCTGTAACATTGCCCGGCATAAATACTATCATGCTATTAGTGATGGAACCAACCCAATATAGACCTAGCAGACGATAATTCTTCCTGAAAATATAACATGATAAGGATAACAAGATATTAAGGAAGGTCCTGGGTAATCACAATGTCAATCATTTTTTTGTAAAGCATCCGCTTGCGCCTATGTTTTTAGCTCTAAGTTGATCTCTTACTTAGTAAGTTTAAAAAAATCGCCAAGGGAAGTACATGTTGTACCGTATTTACATATGTTTTGGTAAATATTTTGATAACTTGCATGTTTGAAAATAGTTTTTCTGTTAGATGTTTAATGTTTTATAAAAAACAAGTTGTTATTTTTATCATGTTTACCTCATTAAAACATGTGAAATGATACATCATCTAATATCTGGCTTTGCGTTTTTTCAAAACAATTTTGTGTGTTTTTTTCGAATAGGTAGCTAGGTTTCGCAAGCTGAAGTTGGCACTAAACAAAAATAGGAAACAAAATGGCCTTACTTGTTTCATAAAAAAGTGTAGTGCAACATGATTTCTCGTCCATTTTCAAACCTTAACTTGAAACATTAGGGTAGAGGAAGATGGAAGGTGCACTTAGGATTAGACAGGTACCTGGGTAGAATCACTGACCTTCCAGAAGCCAGCTTAATAGCTTCCGCACATACAAATTCAACACCCCTGGTGGGATTCAAGCCCACAGCAATGAGAGGCAAGAAATTGGCTAAGACATGGAAGTCTGAGCTCTTGCAAAATGAGAAAATATTCAAGCTGTGTAGCTACAATGTAGTACACGAAACAACAGTATGTATTACAATCCCTACATATACCAATAAATGACCATAGTTTTCAGTGCCTGACATTTATCTCAAGTGCATAACTGTAAGCTCTTTAAATGTCTTGTACATCATCACAAGCCCTTCAAGGTTGGGTAGCATGTGATTTTAATCAATTTCACAGGTACTTTTCCTCACTCATGCAACTGACCTTTTAATATAGAGATAATAATCTGCTACAGGGAACGCCACATACATAGTACAATGTATGTATTAAATCGATTTAACAGCCAGCTAACCTCACACTTATTTGCTTAGTCCAGCCACGGACGTTACGTCTCTATACTGTCGCTGTTACGAACGACGCGTGTAAAAGTCGGAGTACAGAGACACGTATGCGGGGCTATTATTTGCTATACATGGACATTGACTTCCAGCATGTACATTTAACCTCTATCCCTGATTCTTGTGGAAGGGCAAGTTAGTACTGGTTGATAATTAATAACCATGAAAACTGGTCAAGTCAACTGAATAACATGTACAACTGAAAAAAATGTTGCAAAATGGTGAAAATCCAGTAAAACAGAAGTCTACAGGGCCTCATATTGTTGAGACCAAAGAAACATCTCTGAATTTTAAGACCAAAGAATCATGTTCTGAATTACTATAATTAAACTTACCGAACAATTTGTGGATTAAACATTAATGATTTATGTGTACACAAAAGAAAAAGTTAATTTTTTTAATTTACTTTGCAATTCATAGAACCTGTATGGTGTGAAAATTCACCAACATCTAAATATCATCCCCATAGTAAATCATCGAAGTTTACAAGTGATTTACTGACACATATCTTGTGTATATTTACAAAATAATCATGACCTAACAATTATACAAGAAAGACACAAGCTTTCACTTTCATACATCAATATTAAAGTGATAAAACATAGTAACAAGTTGTACAAAAGTCTAAGACTTGACTATTGAACATTAGAACTGCTATTAGCAGGTTATATATATATAACTTTATTGTTGATAACAAAATTAAAACACTTGTTTGGAACACTTATGAAGACTGACTGTTGACAATGAGAAAACAACAGCTTTCAAATTAAAGAAGACCTCATTAAACAACAAACAAACAGTTTTTTTGTTTACTGTTTGTTTGTTAGTAATGTACCCAATATAAAAAAATTTGAATCCATTCATCTTTTCAAGAGTTGTTGATCAGAAACCAATTTTTTAGTCAAAAAAGGGCCATAACTCCCCCAGAAAATGGTGGATTGTAACAGGAGTTTAACCTGTATCATATTATCAAATGCTTATGTGCCCACTATGAATTAAATCTATCTATCCTTTCAAGAGCTATTGACCGATACCAATTTTCACATGGACTGACAGTAGTACTAACAGAAGGATGGATAGAAGTAACACTTTTGAAGAATGACGGCGTAAAACTTACTGATATTGATGTTAAATGAATGAATGAGATATGGTGAGGGTATGGTAGAATCATACTTGTAAGAAGATCTGATTATTTAAAATATTAATAAATAATGATAATTATATCATATGTACATAAAGGGAGACTACTCTTGGTTTAAGATATAAAGACTGAATTACCCTGAGCATAAGAGGTAGATCAAACCAAGATACATAGCAAAATGTCCGGTACCATCCCACCAGTTAATTATCGTTCCATACGAGCTACGTAGATACGGTTCACCTTCTCGCAGATAGAATTCCATGAAGCCAGTTACATATCCATCTAACTCGAGCCCAATAAATAAATCAACTACTGCAGTGAAGGCAAATATACTCCAAACTGAAAATACAAACATCAGCACAATGGTTAGAGAGACTAAATTAATATACTTTGTAACGAAATACTCAAAACAGTTTCTTTTTTTGTAATAGGGCTTTGATTTTAAGTCAGCGATCAAACGATTCGGCAAAAGAGGCGCTTGAAACAGTTTAATGCAAAAACTGAAGTATTCTGTTTGCATAATCAACAAGAGGGGCACTATATTTCTCTCATCTCAATATTTTTGATAAATTATTAACAGGAAAGAAAAGAAGAGTAAATACAACATGTGCAGTTAAGCTGCGTACCACAGCACAACAACGAAACTTGCCTAGAGAAAAAAGAAAAAGACATAATTTATGGCTCATATATTATTTCTTTTCAACTGTTCTTTAGCACTTCTAGTGTATTGTGAGAGACGAATGGTATGTTAGGTATAATTCATGTTTCTGACTGTTGTTAACTAAGCTTTATGTACGACAATCAAAAAAAATCCATACATTATAAACAGAAGTATCATCAACAAAACTCTCTACCTTCAATACTCAGATTTTTGTCTACTTTTGAACATGATTATTATAGTTCCATTATATGTGAACAACAATAAAGATATTCAGCTTCTAACAAACTGAGACAATTAATTACTGGGATCAAGTTAGGCATACTCGTGAACTTCGTTTCTTTATAATGCAAGGGAAGGACAGTAGCCACTGCTTTAAGTTTAACTGCATGTTATCCAAAGGGCGTCATGTTATTTACCTTAAAACTACAAAAATGAGGACAAATAATGAAAACAATCTGTAAGCACACATCAAACTTGGTATGTGCTCTCTCTGAATCATGGAGGATCTTTGTTGTCAATTCTTCAGGCGCATCGTGACACCCATATTCAAGCTTGAACATGTATCAAAAACAAAGCAAATAACATCAAAACTAATTTTTGTCTAATTATAAATTGAGACATTGAAGAAGGGTTTAAATTTCAATCAAATTAATAGTCAATAGTTAAACATTCACATCGTCTTACCATAAAAGAGTGGTTCGTTTTTACAAGGCGAGTATTGAACAAAGAGCTTGCTAAGTAGTCCGAATAGTGGGAGGACGATGATTCCAGCTGCAAAAACCCATCTTGAATCTTCCATGGCGGCGAACTTGTCTAGTGTGTAGATGAGCGGGGCCGCGAGAAATGAGGAAACAAAAACCAACAAAACGACGGGCGGTTTGCTCAAACCCATCTTCGAAAAGGACAAATCGCAGAACTAAACCAAAAGTAAAAGCGAAACCGGTGAACCAGCGTTCGTAGTGACCAACAAACAAACAACTATACACAACTCGGTTAGATTATTGGTTTGGTTAAAATCCGCTTCTGTCGGTATCTTCAGAACATGTTCTGTCCAAAAAGTGACCAGATCAACATTTTATGACACAAGTATGTGTAGGCCTACTCACAGGTGGCCGGTGAGTAGCCATGACATTTAAAACCCGCATTGAAAAAAAAATAATTTCAATGCGGGTTTTAAATTCCATGGCTACTCACCGGCCACCTGTGAGTGTACTCAGGGACCGTACTTAAAGTGTGTTCCATGTCAACGACCTAAATAGCATTTTAGGTCGTTGTCCAGGTGTACTATAATATGCCAAGACCAATAGATATATGTATATAAATTGTATACAATCCAGTATAAGGATTGTATGTGCATGTTATCAGGTTTAGGCTATAGGTCCGTGATTATAATATCGGTGGTAAGTTGCTCTAAGCCACGGACCTGTAGGCTATATATAGGTACGTGTCTAAGCCAAGAAATGATCTTGATTCTCCGTGTTAAGGTCATTTTGCACATTTTAGACATATTTCTATTTAATCAATTAATTGATAAGAATTATTCCAATAATTAATTATTTTATTGTTGCTTTACAAATGTAACATATTTCGTGGGTCCGCGTGACTTTCAAATAACACCAATACATCTCACGGATGAGAGCGATAGTGCCGGACTTGAATTTGTTCGGCCTATTAGCTATAAGAAACAGAAATTCCGTGTTAATCTTAATATTCTTGCAATTGAAGCGATGTGTTGCCAATTTAGCAAGTCTTACCTCGACGAAAGATACATGTTTATAAATACACATACATGTATATATGTTAATAAATACGCATTTTATGCACGCCTAGTAGGAAGTCTCCCTCGATGTGCACAATATTTTATCAAATTAGCGTACTGCACATTGAAGGAAGTTATGTGTACGAATTCTATACATGTCAATACAAATCGAAGTCGCCGCTGCTAATATAAACGGCGTATGGCGTTTTCGATTATATATATATCAATTAAAATTATTTTTAAAGTGAATTCCTCAATATGCAAACAAAGAAACTTCTGGTCTCTTCCCTTGTTCAATGCCATTGAGTATGCATCACCAGTCCGATTTAACAGTTTAACACAAGAGTTGCAAGTCACACACAATAAACTGGTGAGATTTGCAATGATGACAAGACAATCTTCACTTCTAACAATTACAGTAATTTTACCACATGTACATGTCAGGACGTCTGTGAGGCTCTTAATTTCTTTTACTGAATAATATCTTTATTCATTTTGATAACTCAGTGTACCAACATAAAGTTGAGAGATATCACTAAAATTACTGTAATTATGAGAAGTAAAGAACGGCCATGTACATGAATTAGAGCTAAAGTACCGGATATGCATTGTACCGGTTTCATTCGTAATATCTTTGCAATTCATACGACATATTATTATTCTAAGTATTTTTTTAAACATTTTATCATGTAAGCAATTGAAATCCAAGATCTTAGTTTCACAACTGGTCTTCGTATTAAAAAATGTTGATATTATTTTAATTTTATTTCACATACACATGTATAAGTGTAAGGGAAATAACCTAACCTATTCCTGGCAACTATAGTAAAAGTATACTGCACTATAATGTCTACGATACACTTACATGGGAACTTTCCGAATTCATCAGTAACTAAATTTCAACTGTTTTCAGCTCAAGTGACAACCAATAAGTTTTTATTGATCAATTGTTTAATCGGTTGCCTCACTGCAATTAGGAGATTAATAGGACACAGAGAATGAATCAGATTGTGTCTACCACGTTAGCAAACGGTCAACGGTTTTCCGAAACTGCCATATGCCGCATTGAGCACTTTCTGTACTTAGATTTTTTAATCTTCCATACGAAATGCCTTAACTTTTGTCCGTGCCGTTCATGGTCAAGTGTAAACAACGGAACTTTCAATATCTCGTACTTGAATATCGGAACTCACGGAATTCTCGTTTACTTCCTTGTTTGTTCATAGATTTTGATGATTTTCATCTCAAATTAACGACATTCCTATACTCTTCCAACGAACAAAAAATAAGTAAGATTTATTAGGTGAAACTATTCGACATCGCAATCTTTACTCATAAATTACAGCATACAAACATACATAACCTTCGAAGACTTTCTTATCTTCAAATGCATTTTGATAAATGTAGCATCGATGTATAGAGCATATACTTTTCTTAAATGCGGTTATAAATAAATACATGTATATGCTTTACAATACTCTCAATACTCATATTTTTGATTTTCTCTCTCTTGAAAGCCTGCGTTAAATACAGTCCACGAAACTCACGGAACCCTCTATAAAGTCCTTATTTTTGAATCCGTTGTTGTCCGAGGCTCTGTACTTGGACCTTTAGTTTTCTCCCTTACATCAATGATTTCCTTGAAACCATTACATCTTAAGTATGATTGTTTGCGACTGACACCGTTGTATACTTCATCATTAGTAATGTACGAGGAGCGATCGGAATATACCCAGACCTTTCGTGAACCTGTCTTTCTAATACAAATTGTACATGAGCGGAAACTACATTCTTTAACCAATATTTCGATCAGTTGATTTTTCAATGACAAGGTTGTTTACACATTTTGACGTTAAATACATGATACCTAATACCTCGGTCACAAATCCAATCCGGCCGCCGTCCGATGATCGGCCGACGTATTTTTTCGCTCATAAGGCCGGCGGCTGGCCGATGATCGCACGGACATCGGGGCATTTTGGAGCGTCGGGCGGCGGCCGGACTAAGTTTAAGTCTCACTTAAAATTTTACCCGACGTCGGGCCCGGGAAGGAATCGTGCTGAGATCGGATCAAGATCGGACGATCATCGCACGGAGATCGCCCGACATCGGGGCCATTGTACATGCGCCGAGAAAAATCAAGGTGTGGCTAAGCGACATTTAAATCGGCCGGCGACCGTCCGATCGCCGGACGGCCTCCGTCCGATGACTGACGGACGCCGGACGGTGCCCGTCAGGTGTCCGCCCGGAGACCGAAGGACTCCGACCAGTTCTTTGCAGATCACGTGGGAAGGTAGGTCCCGCCCTGCATCTTCAGCTTCTCATTTCCAGTCAAGATGCCGAGAAGGAAAGTTGTTTCACGGTCAGAGACTCTCCCTCAGCCTCGCTATTCTCTGCTGCCGGTACATGAATCGATCACTGGTAAAATCCTGTCTGCGAATGAAAGACTGTGGGATTTATATATTATGTATATACCATTTTCCAGTCGGCGCGCAACAGTCACCTCGCGGAGTGCGGCCGGCGCCCGGCCGATGCCCACCAGATTGCCGTCCGGACATCGTACGATTCATTTAAATTTTCCGGCATCCTTGCGGTGCTCGGACGATACCCGGGCGATAGCCGGCCGATGATCGGCCGGCCGCCGTCCGATTAATAACCCGATGCTCCACCCAAAAGTTTTCCCGAACTGTCCGATTGCCGGCCGATCATCGGCAGATGCCCGGCCGGCGCCCTTTTGTCCAAGCGTCAGTGCCACTCATCGGACGGCGACCGGCTCCGACGTGTACAGTCCTAGAGATCGGACGCATCGGCCGGCGGCCGGGTGATTTGTGACCGAGGCATAACATGGACTCCAAGTTAGAAGAACAGCAATCTGTTATGGTGAAAAGCCTTGCCATATTTTCCAAAGACTGTAGAAAATGTTTGGTAATGACTGAATGTCACGTGCTACATTTTACAGCTTGTCTTCTCAGTTTCGTGAAGGTAGAACTAGCGTTTGTTACATGTCTGGGAGGCCACTGAGGAAGTGTCCCCATAAATGGCTGCAAATGTTGAGGCTTTCGTCATACACAATCGTCGAGTAACATTGTATTTAGCATTGGAAAGGCATCAGCACACAACACATTGTAAATAGACACCTTGGTATTAGCAAGGTCAGAGCTTGATAGGTGCCGAGACAGTTGACAGAAGACCAAAGGGCATCCAGGGTGACTATAACAAAACGCGCTGCTTCTCCCCCCCCCAAGTTTTGTTTTTAGTTCAAACTTATTTATTTTACATCGATTGTGAAACAAGTTCTTACAACTTATACTAATCACTCTCGATGACTGCTTCCTGGCTACCAACCAGTACTCGCGCCAAATTTAGGGATTGTGAAGTTCGTGATCAAACTCCGCTCATAGCGGGGCTCGAACTCACGACCTTCTGATCAGGAGTCAGACGCTCTACCCCTCGACCACTGCGTCCCCCCTCGGATGGCAAGGTAATGTTAGTCGCTTTCTGGGATGCAAGTGGAATAATACTCACTCTTTTCATGCCAAAAGTCACAGCCAGGTTGCTCTACTATTCTGAACTGATAGAGAAAGCCCCTTGTGACTTTTATTTGTTTCCGGAACTGAAAACAATACTTGCTGGAACCAAATATGAGTCTAGGTCGACTTTGATTCCGGCTGTCACACAGTACCTGAGAAATAGGTCTACTCCGTGATTTGCAGAAGGAATACAAAAGCTCCAACGAAGATGGAAAAAACGCATAGACGTAAGTGGAGAATACTTTTGAAAAAGAGTAAAAATATTTTTTGAAAAAAAATTCACACTTCGAGAACGAGTAAAAATCCTAGTATTTTCCGATCGTCCATCGTATATGATTACTTTACGGGTAAACCTCGCTACATACTCAACAAAACATGAACAAAATACATGTAGAAACGATACAACGCATAGCAGCAGTTCGGTGGGTGCAACATGACAGTGTCGCACGAGAATTTTGAAGGTCTGGAAAAATTCACGGAAAAAAACGTTTGCCCAAGTTGATCAGGCCCCTCGTACAGGTGTTAATGACACGTGCGCGTCACTGAAGAAATGGGATAGAAAGTTGTTCACGTGTAGATGGATCGCCTGATGTCTATCGACTACACTTCATGCGACAGAGATTCCGAATTCGTGTACCAAGGTTTGCCCAAGTTGATAGTCAATTAATTTCTAACTAAATGTTGTTTTCAGCCGTTTAAATTCTATCTATCTATAGAAACGTTCAGGCCCCTCGTACAGGTGTTTATGACACGTGCGCGTCACTGAAGAAATGGGATAGAAAGTTGTTCACGTGTAGATGGATCGCCTGATGTCTATCGACTACCCTTTATGCGACAGAGATTCCGAATTCGTGTACCAAGGTCCTGCTTCATATTTTTCTGACAATTACGGTGAATTTTAACATATTACATCAACCACAGACGTGGAAGGAGGTCATTCTCATAAATGTTCCGTATAAATATTCGACTTTTTATTTAGCATTACCTGCAAATTGTGTTCGCTTAGACGCTGATCTATATACGGGTTTTTTATAATTTCTTGGCGTATGATGCCAGAGAATTATTATATTTATTAAGTCACATTTATGTGCATCTGTTATAACCCCAAAGAAATGATCACACGTGACTATGTACTATGTGGAAACAAAATACAAGCAAACAACATTTTATTGTGCCTAACAATATTTACATATCCACATATCTGACATTGTTGTTTTTAAATTACCACATATCTGGGCGAAAAATACCGCCACAAAAGAAGCAGGACAACACAGTTGACCTGGTGCGCCGCCCAGACACGCGTGAACATATGATTGGGGTTAATAGCAATACATAACATTGTCGAACATAACACAAGTTTCAACTGCCTGTATAAACACCTAATGAATACTGTTTTTGTGGACAAAGGGGAATGGCATACACCAGAAGGAGTAAAGAAAATACAAACATTACATCTAAATGTAATATTATGTAAAACACTACAATAACAACAAAATGCAATCCTCACATATGTGCGATGCTAAAACAAAGATAAAACTTACTGAAACTAACTCACTGCCTCAGACAGTTGAGTTTTCCAAATAAATGCATAACTTGAGCAAAACATTGTTCTTCGACCTGCTGTCTCAGACACACTAACACTTAAGTTCAATGGAACTGCGAATATTGGCATTGCGATAACTGTTCCTGGTTGATGGTGCTTATGACTGGTGAAGGATACCGGACACATACTGGTTTAGAGTAGATGTAGAAGCTCGTCTGGTATTTGTGTAACCTGACTGTCCATGTGGGGTGCCAACTGATGGAACTGTCTGACCTGTAAACGTGAAAGGAGATATATTAAGTCACATTTATGGAATTCAGGCGAAATACTTTGCCGTGTCTCGAAGTAAATGCAGACAATGCCGCATACTTAGGGTCCCCGAGTAAGGCAAGAGAGGGTGGCGTTATTTTGCATCAAGGATTGGGGTTAATTTTATTGTAAGTTCGCGGCATGTAATCTTGTCATTTATACTGCGGCCAGGAAAAAAGTCAATCCCAGAATTCCGAGTTAACCGTTCTATTGTCGTCGATACAGCGTGTTTATTTGTCGTATACTATGTCATATCTTTTTATTCCTTATACATGTAGAACGAATGTCTCTAAATCGATATCAACATAGTTTTACTGTCAAAACTTCTATAAAATTCATGTTTTAGAACACCAACTCCAATTTCCGTCGAAGGGAAGTAACTACTAAGTTTTATTCAATATGATTCTTAGAGTTACTTCTCTTTAATAAAACTCGATTAATTAATAGGTGTTATTATCAAATACACGACCTGAGGACTGATACCATTTGTTCTCTTCTGAAAGATATTATATGTATCATATATAGCTGTTATGTTTACCATGAAGGTTTTGACGAGTTCGTAAAACACGGATAATTAGGTACAATATTATTAAACAAACAATTTGGCGCTCGATCGCCTGTTATAGACGTAAATCAATCGCGAGGCAAATATTTTACGAATAAAAGCAAATTTGCACAGATTTTTATGGTATTAATAATCCAATTTATCACGGTAATTAAGAATGTAACCATGTGTATAAGACAGGTATTTTCAGACGATTACACCCAATCTCGTCTGTACGAGAAATTCCTGACCTCGCTGAGAAAAAACGAGACAAACCATGTAATCCCCTGGACTTAGCCTAAATCTGATGATGCCAAAGACAAATATTGGCGTTTGTTTTTCATTTAACAGACAACAAATGGAATGAGCTTTTCCTAGTGAAACTATTGCATCGTTTTATCCAATTTCTGACCAATCTTTGCAAAGATATGTGAGCCGTATTGTTATGGCATAGGTACAAACCCTACTTCGTGGGGCCCAGGTTCGAGACTTGCCGCACAATCGTCAAGACGACGAAGTGACTTTAAACATGAGAGCAACAGACTGACGGACATTACCAACCAATAAATCAACGTAGAAAATTGAAACTAGATATCCATTCTTAGTAAACAAACTCCAATATTAGAATGTTAAATTCCATAGGAAATTAATTGCACGTTGCTGTGGTAATCGTTGTAAATGACTATAATTGAATGTTTCCTAATTCTTATAACGTTAATGCATAAGGGCGACCTCTTTCTGGGACTTTGGTTACGAAGTCACCAAATTGCCTTCCTAAATTACCCTCAAATTCTAACTCGTTTTTTACTCAAATGAGAAGTAACTCAAACTGTACCCACAAAGAATCAGACTGAATATATATACGCATAAGCCATTGACCAATCTCAAATACTAGAAGATGCAATATCAACACCTGAGTTCAACTTCCCTTAAACTTCATTGAGAATAGCTAAGTAACATTGCATATTAGAGTGAATTATTAAATTTGTGTGTGCATGTGTGAGTGAGAAATTATTTCGCGAATACGGGTTCAGAGTAGTGAACAATTTCTCTAAATTTCCCACAATTTTCTTATGCTAGGCAAAGGGAGCGGGAGACAAAGGCGCTAAAACGTAATGAATTTCGTCACGTCTTTTTCTATTCACTACTTTTCCCAGATGATAAAAGTTGGCGGGCAGTGTGGAAAATAGAGAAAGAAAGACTCGCATTGTTATCATAGCTGATGAGCAATATCACTCCTGTTATATCAGACCACCTGAATGACAGCAGCGGGAAGCAATTAACCCCTAATTGACCCCTTGCATTCTGCGTAACACCGGTGATAATGTTGTTACTGCTCTTCGGAGAAATATTAACAAATTTGTTCTGGACTCTGGCAAAACGATAAAATCTTTCCCGCCAAAATTATCGCTTAATTGCTTATAGCCGTCGTGAAGTACATATTTTACTCCATCATTGACATTCAAATCTCATGTATTGATACATATTTGCGAAAAAATATGTTGATTAATTATCAACATGGTAAATTTACCCTATTAGATTAAAAAAATACAATTTATTAACATAAGAAGTAGCTTCTCTATAGGATACCGGCGTCGACAAAATATCTTCAAGTGCACGTATGTGACGGTGACTGACATCCTTACACAAAAACACATACAACATACTCTCACAAACTACATTTTCAATTTACCCAATGATAAATTATTCCCAAATAATGTATCAATGGATCATATAAACCAGAAAATGAACTATATGAATATCCACATAACATTCGTCGGTGAATTTCACTCGGCGGTGGCATGGTCACGTTAGGAATGGGTGTGAGTCTCGTCAGGGCTCTTGAAATTTTCTTTAAATACAGTTGTCCCAGACTAGTGTACATGTAAATGTTTACTTGTCCGACATGGAGGTTAGTTGTACACACATAGAATAGGGTACGGATTTGAACAGTTAAGTAAGCGTACATAACAGACTTGTCCTGGTCGAAGTCCAACTCAACTGTTGGAAGCCCAAATCGGCTATTAGACTTGTCCGGAAAGTCGGGCCAGTGGATTTCTAGCGCCCTGTTCGTAATCAGACTACATGTCTATCTCACCTTGTTGCTTAGCACCTGTAATTTAACATACTTAACCATCTCCGAAAGGTTCCGGAGTTATAGAGAATGATAGGTTAACGACGCGGATGAAGAAAGTGGATGAATTTATCTGGTGAGCCAAAGCCTCCTATTGATCCTGTCACTTCTTGTCTTAAGTAAGGAGAAATTTCTTTAATTTCAAATAATACCGAGTTACATTCGCTAAATTGTGACAGGATAAAGAAGAATCAAGTCGATCTCCTGTGATGTTGTGTTTGGTATCTGCAAGTCCACGTACTCAGGTCCTTTTTTAACTACAGTAAAACCTCAATAATAAGATTGAGGTTGAATTTAGAGCAAAAAAGTGAAAATGGACTTGAACATTGTGGTCTTAATTTCGAGGTAGTCTTATTATTGAGGTGGTCCTTAGGCGAGGGTTTACTGTAATTCAAAGCCATACAATGTTAGTGAAAGGGTGAGACTCAGAGAAGACTTCCGGAAAAAAATCAGAATACTTGTATTTCCATTAAAATGGATGATTACGCAATCTTAAGAATATCTGATATATATATATACATTTACAACACAACCTCTCCAAAGGTGGTGCAAATATCGGTAGTTCTTAAAAGGTTGTTGCTCAAGAGAGGTTATATCGGTCGTACTGTGTACTACGGGGAACATTAATAATGGTGTTTTAAAGTTTAAAGAGATCGTTGCCCGAGAGAGAGGGAGAGAGTCTCTCGTGAGAAGTAGCACGCGAGTGTCTGTTGGTGGAAAAGCAAAACAACTACATTGTACATGAAATATAAAATGACTTAACATTTTATTCCATATACATTCATGCATTTGCACTTACGGGTATTTATTTCATATTTAGATATGTGTTAAGGGTTTCGTCAGTTTTACGGTACATTTTGAAAGTTGATTGATCTTACAACGAGTTGTGCTTCTGAACAACAGAGGAAAGAACGCCATGAAAGACCAATACCACATAATTATAATACATATTTTAGCATATTAAGTGAGAGAAATTCGTGGTAAATGTACAAGTTTCATTAACTGCGGTTATTATGCATGAAATACAAACAGTAAAAAAATAATTCTATACATTTGTAATTAGTTAATTAATGTATCATTTTCATGTTCACAGGGAAACGTACTTCCACGCTATGATTGTATACTAGCCAAAAGTGCCCACCAAACACTAGGCCTACTATTTTCACATCTTCTGCTGATCTTGTATGCAGAATGCTAAAACAGTTATGATTTACATGAATTGAATAATCGAAAAAAGTCGACCTAAACCTATCATTATCACGTTCATCGTTTTAGATCACTGTGTCATAATGTAGTGAAGATTATCAAAATACAAAATGGCGGGTTATCTCTTTTGACCAGTATATACTGCGCAGACGATTGCTTAAAACTGGTTTACTCAAATAATTCAAGTCGTGCAGTGTGAAAGTGTTTTCTCGTCGTGTAAAGTGAAAAATGATACATCATTAATAACTTTTCGTAGGTATTCCTACAAATATACAAGTAGGGACTGCCCGTGAAGTCTGCGTTTGTTGTTGTCGCCAAGAATGTTAACATAACTAAATCGGTCTCGTAAAATGGAAAGTAAATATTTATTATTTGTTTTAAATATTTACAAGTTAAACAAAAGATGGTGTAACATTTGAAAGGGATGGGTTAAAATATTGATACCATGATGCTTTGATCATATATGTGTCATGTTATATAGATCTATTATTAATTTAAGATACGTTGAATGCAGAAAAAAAACCATCCTGTATCTAGCGGTAAGATTGCGGATCGAAAGTTAGCATGAACTAATGGAACGCGACATGACAACCAGGCCAGAAAATTACAATTTCTTTGTATGGGCGGTAAATTGAAAGGTCAATGCAATTACAGACGGGCAAGATGTTTTGAAATCGGACTCCCTTGTTTATCACCATTCATCACTCAAATCTGCATCTGTCGTCTGCTTGATTGTGTATCAAAAAAAGCGCGAATTTTTTATTATCTTTTGCTTCTGTCCCAGCTGCGAGGTTGCGGAATACTTCTAATTTCGAGGTCCAGTCACGTTGTTGAAGCTGAACAAAAAATATGCGCGAAACATCCCGAGTGATTCGTCTGTCTAGAAGCTAACCGCGAGGTTTTTGTGACGTCACAAGCAGGTGGACAGTTTGAAATGGAAGGTTTTATTAATGCGATTTTCACAATAGCTGTACTTAATGTCGTGCCTTAACATCGGGAAAATTACGGCTCGCGCGCTACTGTAATTACCATGAATATTACAGGTGAAACAATTTAATGATGATGATACCGTTTAGTCATTGTACAAATTGAAAATAGTTTAATTTGATTCGAGGGTACACATCAGTCAAAATGCCGGTAGCGAAGGAAACTGAATCTTGAATGTTTGACAAGCGGAAGTACTTAAATGAAGTAGCTGTTCGAGAATTAAAAACTGACTCGCCATTAATTTGAGATTCGCTCAGCGAGCAGTCTGGTTTCATTGAAATGTTGTTTGTATCGAAAATAGCTTTGCATTAAAATACATTTAGTTTATCATTAATAAATATCTATATCAAAGCAATGTGGCATTTTTCAAAGTGCAGGAAAAAAATAGATTCCCTTTTCTATTAAAAATATTGATAAATGAAATAATGTAAATAGAGCGTACATGCTTCATGCGCTGGTTACTACTCCGAGTCTGGCTACCGACCAGATAAAAATGCCCACCAACTAGAAAACTTAAAATATCTCATTTGGTTGTGATGATTTGGTTCTGATAACCTATGTTTGAGATTCTATGGGACACTATTTCATAAAATACTAGCTACATAATTATGTTGTTTCTATAGTAGTAGTATCTGTTGTTGTGCAGATGAATGCAATTTATCATTTCATCTCGATGTAACTGCAACATTATCACTGACTTAAACTGCACGATATTTGATAACAAATACATCTTAAACCATCTTCATTGAATTATCAATTCGTATACTATGCATGAGTTAAACGCATGTAAAATAAATATAGCCTAAATAATAAATATAGGTAAAATCCCCGATATTAACCCTGCATGAGGAGCCAAAGTGTTTAGACTGGACCGGGTCAAAGTTTAGACAGAGAGTCGACGTTATAGGCTAAAACAAGTAATTTAAATGTATGCAATAATTTCTTGGAGTCAGTAAAAGAAAGCCAGTCTAGAGCTAGAGAGCTAAGTCCTGCCATCGTTAGCTTGTTAAATCTAAGAACTAGAATGCTTATCTTTTTATCTGATGAAGTCCATTTCCCACCAAGAGTCGACCTTGTTTTTCAAGTGTAACATAATTAAACCTCGTGGCCGATTGCCCGTTCCGCCGATGTTCTGCCCACACTGCGTATGTTAATTGACCAAGAGTTCAAAGAGGCAATGGTTGGAGATGAGACAAAGTTTGTTTGTTTCAAAGATTAGTGATGGTAATAAACTATTTAAGTCAATTTGATACACGCAGGCTCGACCTTTCTATAGTAAACAAATGTAGCACATGTGAACTCGGATTAAATTCACAATCAGTCCCTATGAAGTATTGTATAATGATTCATCTGAGTTCTGTTTCATTGCGGTAACGCAATTTAAATAAAGAAAATGGACTAACATTCATGTCAGCCAAGCGTGAGCTGTTTTAGTTGAGCTGAGTAGTTCGTGCATTCCGCAATAGCATAACATGTTCATTCAACACTTATTATATAAAACTAATTGGAACAGATAGTTAGATTTATATAAGTAAAATAGTACAAATAAAAACATGGCAACAATATAATGCTTGAAATAACAACAATGATATGTTGGTCATAGCAATGCACCATATGACATGCACATCAGTACCGTGGCAGGGAACAGTAATAATGTTCCTCGTATTTCCATTGTGGTCTCGACAATACTCACTATTTCATCGAACCTTCAATATATGTGTGGCAAATCGGACCATTTGAAAACCTTATTACAGATAAGGTTCAGTGGAATTCTTACAACTTGTACTAATCATTCTCGATGACTACTTTGTGTGTTTCTTACCAGTATCGCTTAAATAGGGAATGTAAAGTTCGCAATCAAACTCAACCCAGAAGGCTCTCGATCTCACGACCTTCGGATCAGGAGTCAGGCGCTCTACCCCTCGACAGCTAGGCCTCCCTTCTAGACTAGGATTGTAAAACCTGTTGGCCAGTCTATTGACCATCAAAATCTAACGCGATGGACCTGTTTCTGTTTACTGTGCGCCAAAATCAACATCTGGACATATCACCACTAGCTGTCTGGTGCCAATCAATTGCTTGAATAATTCTGATGCCTCATTATTTAATGATAGCTTGAGGTAATTTCATCGCTCATAATGTTAAAATATGATTATCAGCATGCATCAATATTGCACTTCGTTATAATGTACGGCAGTTGTAAATATATGTACGAACACTGTCATTTCCATATAAGAGAACTATACTCTGAAACACTTTTCTAATTGGTCACGGTCTCCCTACGTGTCTGTCGTTTGTTAATTTTGAAAAAATATTCTTGCACGCATTTATTTTTTGTACAATGAAGTGAATTGTTGGTTTCAAAAGTATGGGTAAGAATGGAGTAAAACACATTTTGTTAATTTATATTTCGCAATATTGATTTGAAACATATGCTATTGTATGAAGTTACCAATCAGAAAAGCAATTGAGTATATGTATACAGTGGTGTCTTTCATGTGCAATTTAGCAGAACTTACTAGATGTATTTGTGTATTCTATTTATGTTTATACCATTAATGTTATCTATCACATGATTATATACTCTTGCATAATCTAGTTTCGTTTTGAAATTATATTAAGTATTACGAGATTTTCACAATAAGAACATAATTATGCTGCAAGCTGTCAAACAATACCAGTACTGTTTTATATTAACTTGACATTTACAATATTACTCAAGAACCAATTTTTGAGATAAGTCTGTTTTATATGAAACTATTGTAAAACCATCAACCCGCCAAAATAACTCCAACCTGGGAGTCGTAGGTTTGACCATGGATAAGGCGCATATCCAAAGTCATTTATCCTCTACCCCTGATTCACATGAGAAAGTTGTCAACTGTATGCAGAAAGAAAGGTTGGTACTGGTTGGTAATCCAGGAACACTGGATAGGTCAACTGACCACCGTTCAGAACTGAACTACTGTTGAAAATGGTGTAAATTGTGGTAGAAACAGCGGAGATTCTCAAAGCCAAGGTTTGAGAACCGTGAGAGCAACCAAAGATTGATTGAGATTCATTCGTAAACACCTGATTATCCGGTCATGTATGTTGTATTGAATAGTAATTATGGAAATCGCTTTGACAGCCTAAGGTGAAATGTTATATTCCCTGGGGTTTATTAATGTTAACGTTTGAGGGTCAAACTTGGGAGGCGCGATCTGTTTACTCATCGCCAGATTCCGGAGTGTGTCGAGCATAGCCGAAGTGCAACGAAGGCGTATGTGTAAAGTCATGACCAAGGGTGTACATAATTATATTTGGATATGTGCGGCAAGTTATTGATACAAAAAATGACCGCAGTTCACTTTTACGGTCATAATGTCCCTTCTATTGAAATATGAAACCCCAATAATCGGCTTACAATCGTTGTTTTGAAAAGTTAAAAGTTCAGGTGACAATAAGAGACAGTAGTCCGGTTTCTAGGTTACGGCCAATAGTCTAGAAAAAATGTCAAAGTATCTCGTGTGTATGGCTGATCTACAGCCGTATCGACCTTCAGTCACTTAATCGTGATTTTACGGGCTTTTCACTTCACTTTTAAAAACATATAAAGCTCTCCAAATAAAATAAAAGCATTGATTCAGTTGTAAAAAGACTCGACCTATGGTTGTCATCTTTGTCGTTTCGTATAGTACGAGTACGGGTTATTTGGTTTTATCGTCATTTTAAACAACAATTCGGTTATGGAGCGGTGTCAAGGAGTCCTTACTGTATTTTTCGAGTTTTATACCGCAACAAATCTTATTCGTATTCATACACAGAAGCAGAAGTCGAATGCTTGTTGAAGTACATATACTTATCAATGAATATCACCAGCACGTGCCTCGCTAAGAGATCAAATTTTACACTACTTGATTTATAGATATTTATTGACTGCATCGAACGATCTGTACTATTTAATAAAACATGGTCCAGTGTTAGAGACTCCTGATCAGAAGGTCATTAGTTAGAATATGAAGACTTGTGCTAAGTTGAATGTCAAACTTCACTACACGTGCATTTGGCATAAGTACTGTTTAGTAATGCACATATTTGGACCCAGAGGTGACACAGGGGGGGGGGGGGGGGGGGTGACCCAGAGGGATTCGACAATTTCTTTCCCCACTGTTGAATATGCCAATTACCGACTTCCGGGATCTATTGAAAATCCGGTAAAAGTCCATTTCTCGGGGCCCGGAATCATTCTGCGTGTCAAATTCCCACCTGCAGTGAGTCCAATGTATACCCCAGTGAGTTCAAACACATTGATAGGTTCATAACACAGGAAGCAGTCTTCGACTTTAATGGTTTAAATACACCGGTATGACTCTTTCATTCTTGAGGTAAACTTAGTATATTCAATATGTTTGAACACACATTTGTATACATTCAAACACTCCAGCGAATTCTGGGTGATTCCGTGCGTCCATTAAAAGTGGCTTCCGTGAGAAACGTTAATAACAGTTTTATGAATTTCAAAGAAACAACAACAATGTTGTCTGTTCTTGCTTGGTACAAATTGAGGAGTGTTATCTTGCAGTCGATCGGTGACTCCAAGGCAGTGGTCGACATATTCAGGATGAAAAGTACAAATTTCACCAAAGTATGGAAGGCCTGTGCGCCATTGCCGAATTTAATATCTGCAGTCTTTATCTATAGTGAATAAATGTACATGTAAAGGCGTGACAGACATTCGGTAATATATGGCAGTTTCCGGAATTTGAATAATTATAGGTATAGACGTGATGCGATATCTCTGTATACCAAGCGTAACGTGTTAAATGTTAACTGTCTGCGAAAACACTAGGCTGTAACTATTAAATGTAAAATATTAGCATCCTAGCCATATAAAACAGCATTAGGCTGTCAGCATTTGTCATTCATCAGTTGGCATTTAGCATTTGACAATAACCGTGGCGCATTGGCCCCATACCTTACAATATATATATTTCTAAAGACTTTTACAGTTAGAAGCAAGCTTACACCATTGTTCTTCAGTGGGGGAAAAGAAATTACAAGTATGAAACATGAAATGTATGCCCATGTATGTTTGATACTCCGCTAATCCTCTTTGGTGCTGCTTTGAACATAATCACATGTTCGAGGTTTAGGGAGGCAATATGACTGTTTGTTGAGTCATTACTCAAATGTCATCAGTTTCTGTTTGCCAAGCACAGAACGTCTTTTTTGTAAAATATTGAAATTGAAAAAAGTACTTTTGCTTTGCTGATTATAAAGTGATATATATGTAGTTAAAATGTATATACACATGTATATGTGGCGCTTAAATGTATGCTGCGCTGCCCTTCCGGGGAAACACCATTTGGGAGACGCATAGTCGGCTGTTGTTGAGAGGTTGTTGAAAGGTAAAACTGGTGCTTAATTCTTACGACAAGAAAAAAATACAGCTTTGTCGAAGAGAGGTTGTTTGCCGAAGAGAGGATCACTGGAGAAATCGCGCTGTATATGTTCATAAATTTAGTCACTGAAATGGGTTATTCGAAACTATTTTCGGATCAGACGAATTCGAATACACGAGGTCCGACTGTAAAAATATGTATCCATATTTGCTTCTTAAACAATGAGAGCATTACATTATTTTATTTTCAGTGGTCTCACATAACAATATCTTTATAGTTATTGTCACAAGTGAGAAGTGGGAACTATGCACGGTCAATATGTGGCACTTACTTATACTCAAATATCGTAGTAAAAGTTCATAAAACAAACAGTTATATAGCAGTATGATAGTTCGTATTAACGCCGAACAGAAAGTCTGAAGAAGCAATGACACTTTATACGCGTAATAGCGACACGCGTACTAACGGTGGCTGGATCTTAAAAGCAAAATAATGAAATCATGTTACATGACACTTTTTAATGTTATTTAACGTAATTTTGCCGGGCTGTATCTCACACGGTCTCCAGACAAATGAATGACTACAATATTATTCCATTCATTACAAATGCAGCGACATCACAATGTGTTTTTCACGGCTTTGGATGTTTTACGTTCACACCGTCTGCAAACTTTTCTGACGCAAATCTGAAAATGTGTTTCTCTTCCTTCTTTTTTTGTAACACGAATGCAAAATGAATATGCAAGTAAAACATGAGTCTTTAGAGAGATATTTGAGAAGATTCTATAACATTAACTAGCAATCAATATATACCATTACTTAGAATATTTACATATTCATGGCTAAACGATATGTATCAGAATGTAGGGGGCTTTTAAGATGTTCCAGGAAAGAAAATGGGGGATTACGTGGCAATAAATAATAATTTGATAGGGAAACCGTAAAATTTGTCTGTAGAAATGGAATTATATCGTTACGTGTTCCTGTTTTGATGAAAGAGTGTCTCACATGAAATACTATAATTGCGATGAAATAAATAGCTACATTATCATTTCGTCTATTAACTAGATTCGAGGTGAATAACTGAATAAAAAATCAGGATGGGTTTGTAGGAAAGTTACCCAGAGTGCAAGAATCGTACGATACGAAATATATGTATGTTTTAAGAGGTACTGCGCTTTGTTGCAAGCAAGTTTAGGCGATACTTGCATTTAAAGATTCGGTATACTTACGTAACACGCCGGGCGTTTTTGATTGGTCATTCAGTTGTTGCATGACTGATACCATAATATATAAACTTGGCCACGTGACTGTGTTATAGTGAGACAAGAGATGTGTCTGTTCGTGCCTTTCTCTATTCGTTGATAAAGTACTTCGTTCTTGTTGCATGTCGTCTGCACTATGTTCTTTCATGTACATTCTCATTAGGCTTTTATATGTGTTCTAGCGATACTTTGATATTGCTAAACTACTCAGGTTGAATGTTACATAGGGAACTTTAAGCATGACAAAAATTTGCTCTCCATTTTGTTTTGAAAACTTGCATACATACGTGATCGGCAATCATTCCAGAACTACCATGTCGTTCAAAGACTGACAACTTACAATGACTACGCATTTGTTCTATGCAGTCTGTGTCATCCAAGTCTTTGTCAGGTTAACACATAATCTCCACTTAGTTGTTGAAGTGTTTTTGCGCACGTTCCGTCTGTAAAAGTCCTGTGTGGAATTCTTAGTCATGAATTGCATATTGCGTCATCTGACTGCATGGATCATGTACAGGTTCTTCACCCGAAGATTACTCTAACCAGACCCGTCTCGTGCTAGACGGTCTTTAGACTGACTTGTCAATAGTGAAGTACAGTCATGCACGGTCTGGCGACATCATTTGATAATGTAACATAGCTACAGTATAAACAAAACTAATTTCAATGTTATTTAACACCAAACAGTCACGCGAAGACAATACCATCATGCTTCTGGCGAGCTTTAGCGATGTGTACAACGTATCGCAAGTGCAATCCGCGGGGGGAAACACCGGTCACATATTTAGCTTTTGAAGTCGACAATTAAGTATTCTCTCGTTATTGTGTTCCGATGTTGGATAGGAAATAAGACATACATTTATTATATGTGTGTCATACAGTCATCTGATCGAGGGAAACATCGAGGGAAACAAAGTTTTGCCGTTAAAATCACTGGCAATTTAATATACAATAAATTACTTTCTGCAGCAGAAATGCAATTCAATTATCAAAGCCAATTATGTAACAATAATAAATTGTCGCTCTAGTGGAAAATTCAATTTGCAAGAATCATAAATTAAACATTTTGTATCATGGTGATAAATGCTTTAATCAAATACTCATCATAAAAAAGGATTTCGATCAATTCAAACGTCATGTGGAAGATTAAAAAATGCCTATCCCATAAAGCTTGCTCGGTTTCAGTATGAGAAATGTATTAAAATAACAAAATTCGCCATACAAGTTAGAGTGCTCACCGAGTGGAATTACTACAATCGATTCCCCTTCTTAAACCGAGCCATTTTGTGAAAGCGTTCGCCAACTTGACTGTCTACTCGTTACGTCATGTAAGCTTTTATGGTAGATTGGCGTGTTGGACTTACATTTATGGACTAAGTTTTACTGTATTTCTTCTTCATTAATTATGAAAGAAATATTGATCTACCGATCCTGCTTTCCCAAATTGTTCAGCACCCATTAGCTAATTAATTTAAAGTCTGTATACAATGCGCTTGCTCCACTTTGAAAGTAAGCACCAATTTCATCCGAAACTGACGAGAGAATTTCGAAGAAACTCCGAAATGAAAGACGAATATCAAGAATTCTCAGACATTTTTATGCTATCATTGCCCACTTAATGGGAGCCACTTGCGTTCAAATTAGTTTAGACCAAACTGGTGGTATCGGATTGTAGCATATTTTTCGACCATAGCAAAAGTCAGTCTCACATAAAAATGTTGTAAACATGTTATCAGGGCAATCAACATAACTCCGGAGTGGTCTGTTTGTATGCAGCAGTGTTTTATTTCGAGAAAAAATCCACATTTTGATCATGATTTGAAAACTTTTTCAAGAGCACAGTGTCTCTGGCTTTTTTATCATAGTTTCTTATTTTATTTCCGCATCAGATGAATATGGATCTAAAGTTAAGTGCGGAATCAGAGAATCATTTTGGTAGAGGCATACACATACACACGCACCCACACACGTATGATAATTTAGTTTAATCATGTGCTGATTTTGAACGTATGTTCGATCATTGGCTCGATACCTAGTGATCCGAATGAGCAGCCAATCGCTCATACACCAAAGAACACACCCAAATCGAATTGCTTCATATGAGTGCCTGCGCATACCCTGTCTCTTGGATTAACATCCGGTCACACAAGAGCCACGGGACACGCCCACCTGTATTGGAATGCAAGGTTCTTGGACTGTGGTAGAATACTTGACATTAACTCAGGATCATATTCAATCAATTTGAAAGGTCTGAGAATACGTTCAGATGTCTGGCATTTATTATAAATCTAGAAATATCCCAGCAATTAATCTATTTGGAAACCAGTCTATAAATATTTGAACACAAAACTGTCATTCTTAATTGGGTGGCATTTTGTTCACAAGATAATGTTATAAATTTCATTGGATTTTTGCTTCTGACATTTTCCAAAATCGGTTCATCTCGGTCATAATTCAGACTTTACGATTGACCGGAATCAGTGCACGGAAGGTGCCGAGTCATTCGCCGACTGGGAGTTATATAGCAGAGTTATTCCCGATGTTTACCGAAGTTCAAAAATTCACAAAACATCTTACATAATTTAGTAATGGAGTACCATATACAGATACAGTGGAACACGCTTATAACGAATTTCTGGGGACTTGGAGATTTACTTCGTTATATCCAAACTTTGTTATATCTATACAATGAAATTTCGTTATAACTCTATGAATATAACACATTTCGTTATAACATCCTTTTTGCACACATAGATCAATCGAAATAGTGAATAACGTTATAACCGAGCACGTTTGCGTTACAATATGCCGTTTGTGATCCCGTTTTACTACGTTATATCCAAAATTACGCTATATCCAATTTCATTATACAGTCTAAGGAATCTTGGTCGAAAATTGCTCAGATCTGAGCAGTAACACCTCAGCAGGAATACAGTTATAATCAGTTACACTACAGACCCTTTGATCTGATGTACCATGACAACTAGCCAGTGGTCAATGATTAAGGGGGTACAGTGAGATTGGTAAGGATTGTGAGTACACTCCAGAAGCCATACACTGATAAATAGAGTCAATGAGCTTATTTTATACAGCAATATTGCACTGATAAAAATGCAGAAAAAAATTAGTATAACACACATTCATTTTCTATAACTTAGTATGTCAAGATATTGTTTCCTCGAATAAAACAAAAGTATTTTTAATCTTTAAACTAGGGAGACAATTTCATGGTGTAATGTGATTAAATTTCATTTAAAACGTTATTGTAATTGCTGCATTTTTTTCAGAATCAATAACAATGGGGAGTATTTTACAGCAAAAGAAAACATATTTATTGATAACATAATATACATTTATAGTGAGGAAGTATGTATAATACTTGAAGAACAAAAATGAATTGGGTAAGGTTTATTTGATTATCATAATTCATTTTTGGAATATTATTATTGAACTAATTTGAATGCTTTGCGTTCAGTTTTGTCGACCAAAGTTATTTATATGATGCTGTAATAAATCCAGTTCTTTCCACCAAGAAAAATAATACAGAAAAACATGTTTCTAGACAATGTTCTACATAAATTGTGTTAATGAAAATGCAGCAAAAATGCAGCAATTGATTCAGATGGTTAAAAGGAAAGGACAAAATAGTAAAAGAAATAGATGGAGAAAGCCTGAAAAATTCTTACAAATCAATCAAACACACAATAATCCTTCATTCCTTCTTTCCTTCCTTCCTTCCCCTCTTCCTTCATTCAGTCCTTCAAGTCCTTCCTTCCTTCCTTCAGTAATTCAGTCCTTCCTTCCTTCAGTCCTTCAAGTCTTTCAGTCCTTCCTTCCTTCAGTCATTCAGTCCTTCAGTCTTTCCTTCCTTCCTTCAGTCATTCAGTCCTTCCTTCCTTCAGTCCTTCAGTCTTTCCTTCCTTCCTTCAGTCATTCAGTCCTTCCTTCCTTCAGTCATTCAAGTCCTTCCTTCCTTCCGTCCTTCAGTCCTTTATACCTTCCTTCAGTCCTTCCTTCCTTCAGTCATTCAGTCCTTCCTTCCTTCAGTCATTCAAGTCCTTCAAGTCTGTCAGTCCTCCTTCCTTCCTTCAGTCATTCAGTCCTT
Source organism: Mactromeris polynyma (assembly GCA_032209605.1). Taxonomy (NCBI): domain Eukaryota; kingdom Metazoa; phylum Mollusca; class Bivalvia; order Venerida; family Mactridae; genus Mactromeris; species Mactromeris polynyma. The sequence goes on along the minus strand of JASFXZ010000001.1, from coordinate 36,181,918 downwards.
CAGTCCTTCCTTCCTTCCTTCCTTCAGTCATTCAGTCCTTCCTTCCTTCAGTCATTCAGTCCTTCCTTCCTTCAGTCATTCAAGTCCTTCAAGTCTGTCAGTCCTCCTTCCTTCCTTCAGTCATTCAGTCCTTCAGTCCTTCCTTCCTTCCTTCCTTCAGTCATTCAGTCATTCCTTCCTTCAGTCATTCAGTCCTTCCTTCCTTCAGTCATTCAAGTCCTTCAAGTCTGTCAGTCCTCCTTCCTTCCTTCAGTCATTCAGCCCTTCGAGTCATTCAGTCATTCATTATATATAAATATTAATACTTGGATAGTAACATAAGTAGTGGACAGCTTGAGTTATATTAAGGAATAAAATGTAGTTAGATTTAATTAGAACAATTGTGGATTAACATTAATATACTTAGGTTAGTGGGAAGATGTTTATGTTATCCAATTAAAACGTTATATTTTTCATTAATGAGTACGGTAAATTTCGATATCAATTTTTTTTTTAAAAGTCACGGTATTTCTGTATTTTGACTAAACTGAATATTCAACTGAAAGTAAGTACCAAAAAAGTTACAATGGCATCTTGGATAAAATCTTCCCCGATGTTCTGCATAAGCTCAGATTTCGAGAGCTGGGCCATAAATTCGCTGTGGTCAGTTGTCTTGTAATTGATAATGAGATAACATGCTGGGCAGCAAAACCAAGAAATTCTGTGAAAGTGACCAAGATTCCTAAGACTGTATAACCATGTAGTTCTACAATGCAATATAATACGGGCCATTATTTTTTGTGGAATGGTAAAAAAAATATAAAATTTTCAAATTTTATCCGCGTTATTATACGAGTATATATTGAAACAACACATTTCATTTATCGCAGACATTATGCCAATGATGGACGGCTTACCTTTAAGATGTATCTGCCTCATCTGATCATAAAATGTTTGATTTGGCTTCATTCAGTACTGTTGTTACATTGGCTACAACATCTCTTATAAGAACCATGGCAATGCATAATTGATAGAAAATATCTTTTTTGCCATATTACTGACAGACAAACTTGTAAAATGACTCGATTGTTAAAAAACTGTTGTTTTTTTACTTTTTGTGATGTACAAACATAGTTCATCAACAAATACGGATCAATACATTACGAGTTAATTCCTTGTTAATGCATGTTTATTGATGCTTTAACTATAGGAAATATATTTTTCATGTTTGTTTCGGTAAACAAATGAACAAAACATGAGCATACGATATCGTTAAGTAGAGCATTCGACTTCCAATCAAGATGTTGTAGGTTCGGACAACGTGTGAGGCGTATGCTCTCCGTGCCTACTAGGCTGAAACTATTGCATCCAAAGCAATTAATCCTTGACGTCTGATTCATGGGGGGAGGTTGTCAGTAGTTTGCTGGCACTGGTTGATAACCTAGTAACATTGCCTAGGTCAACTGCCAGCCGAACATAACATAGTAACATTGCCTAGGTCAACTGCCAGCCGTACATAACCTAGTAACATTGCCTAGGCCAACTGCCAGCCGTACATAACCTAGTAACATTGCCTAGGTCAACTGCCAGCCGTACATAACCTAGTAACATTGCCTAGGTCAACTGCCAGCCGTACATAACCTAGTAACATTGCCTAGGTCAACTGCCAGCCGTACATAACCTAGTAACATTGCCTAGGTCAACTGCCAGCCGTACATAACCTAGTAACATTGCCTAGGTCAACTGCCAGCCGTACATAACCTAGTAACATTGCCTAGGTCAACTGCCAGCCGTACATAACTGAACTACTGTGAAAATGACGGCGTAATTTCAAACAGGAAAATATAAACTGATTGTTATTTGATCTAAGAATTCAAAGCTTTGCAGGCCATATATGACGTGATCTTTTTATCATCAGAGAAATCAGAAAGTGTGATTTTATATATGACACTCCCGTGGATAATTATCTCCCTTTGATGTAGAAATCTTACTTTAATTCCTAAGCCGATTAAAATGACATACTGATGCTATCTTTTCCAGACTCCTTATTATATCCCCCGCGATGTTTTAATATAATCATGTTAAGTTGATATGCCACGAACACAGAGAAGCAGCAGTGATATTATTAAAACGATATGAACTGAATGCCATAGTTGTCTAAATAAAGAGACTTAGTCATTTTGCTCAGTGTATATCTACTGTAAAACCTCCCTTTAAGACCACCTCAAAATTAAGAACACAGTTATCAAGAAATGTTTTACTGGTTTAGTCCTTATTGAACCTCAATATTAAGACCACCTCAATAAAAATACCAGTTTTCAAGGGACCCCAAAGGGTGGTCTTGTTATTGAGGTTTGGATGCATTTGAATGTGTCGCCCTCCGTTTCGTTAGTTTCAAGAAATAAGTTGCCTCAGCATCAATTATGTTTCCGTTTTTATTGGGTTTAACACCATTTTCAACAATAATTTTTATATACATGTATTGTGATCAGTTCATATAACCAGTTTTCCTGGAATTAATTATCCCCCATTTATAACTTGCCCTTCCACAAGCAGCTGGCACTCTTCCAAAAGAATCAGAGGTGGAGGTAAAATGACCGCAGCCAAATGTCTCACAAGGACATAAGATGCCCCGCCTGTGAATCCACCCCAGACCTCCCGGTAGACAGCCCAGCGCTGTACCAACTGAGCTAACCGGATATGGGTTATTAATGGCCCTTACAAGAGTTACTATCATTGTAAATGTATCGAACTTATATCAAGCTGACAACTACCCCACAATCAATCACAGGCGAAGGACAAAAGCAGTAGCCAACTTTCACAGAAGGGCATGGCCTGCTCTGTCCCGGAGTCGAACCTCCCTGGTGACATCCCAGCATTCTACCAACTGAGCTAACCGTGGGAAATCGTTATATGTATAGACTTAAAAGAAACATAAATAATGTATTCGTAGACTTACTTCTTATTGTCTTTATGAATTCTTCAATGTGACAAACTACGAGAGGTTCAACTGAAAAACGTGATTATTTAAATGGTTTATGAGAAGTGCATTCAGCCAAATACGTTGTACTTGTATTTACGTTCTAAATGTGTTTCAGGGCGTTTAAGACACCTTTGTTGCAACCACAGCGCAAATTTGATCAAAATTCTGTTGCTACCAAAATGGAAAAACATCACCAAAACATAGGAATGTTGTTCTTCATTAAACCTTTTATCGAAACTTTTGTCGATGAAACAAAATTAAAATTCCTATAACAATTTGTTATTATGGCGATATATTAAAAATTACCTTCAGAAAAGCTCATAAAAAGAGGAATTTTATGAACACATTTCAATACATTTTTGTTTTCGACCAATATAATATAGAATTTATTGGCGTAAAATTGCCGTATTTTGGAATATATACGGTCGAGATCACAAACGATGCGAACGAGTAAATCATAATTAATTTGCGACATTCTTTTCACATTGATGATCTGATTGAATAGACGCTCATTAATCTCCACTTATTGAATACTGCTGGAATTAATCACAGATTTGTATAGAAAGTCGCCAGGTACATGAATTCCAGGTGATAGAAAAACGCACTATATAACGTATCGGTTTCAGCTTAAGTCGTCTGCGGATGATATACTGACAGCAGTCAAGCATCAGACGTCAAATACATGTAAATGATAATGTCGTCTGCGATTGTTCTACAGTCAGGACTTGCAGCAGACACAAAATTATAGACCGTGTCGGCTGCGGATGTTACGCTGTCAGGAACATTGAATCAGACGACAGTTGAAAAGCTGTGGTAATAATTCAAAATTCATAAAACATGAACAACGAAAACTATCATATTATAACGTGTCATTTGCCGATTGTCGTAAAACAGTACTCGGTGATGACAATAAATGCACTTTTCACTTTGTCAGTCGCTTAACGTTTCTTGAAGGTACAAGTAATACTACCACACTTCTAGTGTTTCATATATTAACAGCGCAGTATGCCAAGAACTGTCGTCTCTAGAAAACAACCTCTCTTGAACAACTGCATCAGTTTTCCCGAAGTAAGAATTTTCCATTTATCTAATCTCCCTAAAGCAACAACCTCTCAACAACAAATGTGCTTCTCCGATAGGCAGTTGCTGTGTGCTGTATGCTAATTATAATTACTTATCATGTTCCGGGTGTTAACGATGATTGTTCCATTCAGCAGTATACGTTTTCATACAATTCCCACCACTAGTGTTGTCACAAAGTACAAATTAAAAAAAATACATATCTGTGTCGTTTCTGTCGCTGTTGCTTTGTACATGTATAATGTTGCTGTTGCTATTGCTATGTACATGAATAATGTTACTGATGATGTTGCTATGTACATGTATAATGTTGCTGATGATGTTACTATGTACATGTATAATGTTGCTGATGCTGTTGTTATGTACATGTATAATGTTGCTGATGCTGTTGCTATGTACATGTATAATGTTGCTGATGATATTGCTATGTACATGTATAATGTTGCTGATGCTGTTGCTATGTACATGTATAATGTTGCTGTTGATATGTACATGTATAATGTTGCTGATGATATTGCTATGTACATGTATAATGTTGCTGTTGCTGTTGCTATGTACATGTATAATGTAGCTGTTGCTGTTGCTATGAACATGTATAATGTTACTGATGCTGTTGCTATGTACATGTATAATGTTGCTGTTGATGTTGCTCTGTACATGTATAATGTTGCTGTTGCTGTTGCTATGTACATATATAATGTTGCTGTTGCTATGTACATGTTTAATGTTGCTGATGCTGGTGTAAACTCTGTTGTTGTTGCTTATTGTTGATACTGTTGTTGATTATGTTAACTGAGTTGCTAATGCTGTTGATGACTTTGTTGTTATTATTGTTGTCACTGTTTACGGTGTTGTTGCTACTTTTAACTTGCTGCTGGTGTTCACTTTGTTGTGGTTGCAAATCTGAATAGTGCTGCTGGTGGTGGTGATGTTGTTGACTGAAGTCACTGTTTCTGTTGTGAAGTGACTTTGTCGATGTTGAGACTGTGCTAGTAATATTGTTAACGTTGGTGTTGTTGCTACTATCTGTATTGCTATTGCTGCTGCTAAAGTCTTATTTCTGTAGATGACATTATACTAACTGATGCCAACCATACGCGTGTCACAAAGGTTTGGCCGTGGTCCTACTACGCACTCAATTATTTAGAAGCTTAACAAGTACCATGTTTTCCATTATTATGCTAATTTGATTGTATAAGCTGGTTTGTCTCAAGAGATGTGTTTCTAAAAGCAGTTCATGCAAATAAATTGATGTCATTTCGTTTAGACAAGACACATGCAACGATAATCTGATAAATTATTGAACAGCCAAGCCAACAACCTCTAGCATTGCGAGGCCGCCTCGATGGAGTGGCTTCATCTAATTTGATACAGCAGTTTGTGTGTTTTTCTACAGTCCTATGTGTCTTACCACAATACTCGTTTTGGCTTCATCAGTGACATACTTCATAACTATATCATCGGCTATGTTATATCCGTATTTCACCCAGAATACGTAGCTGGTATAAAGTTAAATGTCCTTTAATACCATGTATGCAAGGTGCATAGCTAGCTACCTGTATGCAAAATACGCTGTTGAATACACATGGTTATCAAAAAATAGAAAAATGCGCAATAACCAACAGTTGAGAATTTGTATATAGTTTGGGATATAACTTTTCTGAATGTATAACGCTTCAAATGTTACTTTATTGCATGTGAAAATGTAACGAGATTGCACCACGAGCGTTCTAGAAAACGGCTTTTTGGGCTATCATACCCTTAGCTCCCTACATTGTTTGCGTACACATTCTATCAGCTCTTGCTACACCCCTGTCTGTGATAAGTGTAGTTTCAGCTTATTTCATTTTACAAAGATTGTGAAACAAGTTATTACAACTTAATATATTAATTACCGTCGGTAACTGCTTCCTGTGTTACTAAACAGTAACCGCGCCGCGCTTTAATGGGAGAACGTGAAGATCGTAATTTAACTTCGCCCAAAATGGGATTTGGACATACGACCTCAGTATGCCTCTCGTAGCCTCGATCGTTTGCTACAAGTGTGTTCTGTATAAAACTCGACCACATATTTTGTGAATTGTCAATATGGACTGTTCGACCAGTGGTAGTTTAAGAGACAGACAGTTGAGACTCATTTTGACACATTCAATTACAATTACACTACAGTACGTATCAACCTAAAAGTCCGAAGCATCTCTAATGCGAAAAGAACAAGCGTCTACTGACCAATACACATTACAGCACGGAATAATATTTTTCAGTTCCAAGCGTCTTTCAGTAACTAGCCAGTAGCCAATAATAACGCACTTGTCAATTGTAAATGTGTTTCCTTCGAGTATAATCCATCTGAATATACTTTCACCGATTGACCCGAGTACGAACTAAGCAGATAAACGTTTTCTCTAATTAGCAATTAACTCGGGAATAACTAGGTGATTTAAAAGGCTTTGAGGATCGTATGATGACATCATGTAACGGTAATGAGGCATCGTATCCATTGTATTTGTCACTTCTCGCAATCAGCGAGACTTCACCGAGGTTGCCTCCTCGCTGCTGAATACCTTGAGTGCAGACAACATTATGTCGCTTTATTTAACACCTATCTGTGATAATTGCAAGCAACCTGTTAATTACAACATGACATTTTTGAACTGTATTCGATAAAAGCTTGAATAGTGCATATAATACTACCCAGACTGTTTTTTTCTTGGTAACCTTAATGAACGAACATTTTTACTGTATATTACACAACTCGAGCATTACATGATAGCAGATATATGAACAAGCATCCATGTAGTCTAATGGATTAAGATGAGTTCATTAATATTCATAATACCTCGAGTGTATACAAAAAATTAATGTATTAAGATTCCTTATTTCAATGTGTGACCATAAAAACCTTAACATTAATAAGGACAATGAGGAAATCACAGAAACATAATATTTGCATCACGATAAAATATAGAAAGTTTAGCCTGTTAGGTTTGTTTGCACGCGAAAGACATTTAAACATAGTTGATTTATAACAGTTTGAAAAGATTTTCCCTTCATAATTCAATAATAGATATTTTCCGCCGTGACAAGAGCGGTTCTAAATCATATAAAATGATTTATAAATCATATAAAATGATTCATAATATTAAAAACCAATCATTAACAAATGGCAATCAATTTAAAACCTTGATAGTTACAACAACAACAACAACATAGCAGACGAGAATAATGAAAGAAAATCGAGATGTTTTTAGTACATTACTAACTGTAACAAAGAATGGAAGCAAGAAGAAATTGATTATTTAAAATTATAAAAACACCATGATATTGTTCATTTAATCAAGAAAAACAGACATAACTGCTAAAATGTGTTCACCTCTTCGAAAATATGATTTATTAGCCCCTAAACTTTTGAAAATGGACAATTCTATGCATTTTACTCTTTGTTCTATGTAATAAAATGTGATACTTTTAAAATCAAATTGGAAGCAGGAAGATGTTTAGTAAGAATAAATATTGTTACACAAAATGAAAGAGATGAAATTGAAGACTATTGTCATAACTGCTAAAATATTCCAGTATTAAGATAAAGTGTTTAAATTTACATATGAAAATAGCTTGCCTAAATAATCTATTGATCAAAACTGGTAGAGCTGGAAACTCGATTTCGATTTTCGGGTCATTTTCAAGGGAGACAATCGACTGCGATAAGCCAGCTAAAAGGCACGGAAAGCTGCGTATGAAATAAACATATTTTGTGTAAGGCTTGTTAAACATATTCTCAGTCTAATAGGTACTAACAACAAAAATTATAACAGTATAATAATTAAAAGAATAATTATTGAGATTGGACCAAAATATAACAGAATGTTCTTACTGTGCGTCTAGAGTAGTCGCATGTCAAAGTGTTATTTTGCGTGTTTTATGGAAACCTTTCATCAACTTTCCGATTCTTTGAGATATTAAGTAGGACCCATTCATTGCTGGTTATTTAATACCAAAATAAAATTAACAAGCATTACTTTAAGCCGATCACGTCAATAATTAAGCCACCTTGTTGCCACAAAGAAGATAGGTGCATTTGAAAGGCGATGCATCTTATATATTATGTATAGCCGCTGCATTTGGAACCATTGATAACAAATTTCTCAAGCAACACCTGATCCAATATGTGCTTGATTACAGCTACCTGTAGATCAATTATTCAATCAAGCACGCAATTAGTCAGTCAATTCATGCAGCCCGCTTTGATTATAACACGTGACTGGTCTGTTAATATTAAATGCAACATCGAAACACTTACGCGTGATTCGATAATTATAAACGGCAGGGAAATTAACTTGGACTTAAAGAATGAAATAAAATGAGTCAACTTGTATTGGATAATTATATCTGATCGTAATAGCAGACATTTTTACGAGGAACAGAGTTCATTGATGGCATTTGAATGTTTCATATTTTATTTAGAACCCGTTGTTCAGTGCGTCCCTGACTCACTTAGGCTTCTAGAAAGAGAAACATTAGCTTTCTCTTTTGTGCGATTGAATAAAATTTTCAGTGTCTAGCATATTTCTTTTCTTCATAACATGATTCAGACGAGGCTGAGTCACAGCCCGGGCATATGTCATGGTGGTAGCATCATAAATAATCAACCAGCCAATGAATTGCATAACAGATTGTGTGAATATGGAGAAGCAAGAGTAGTACTTTTGCAAGTATCGTATAGCAGATTAATTAACACAGGTTCAAAAGCCTCTGCTTGTTCAAATGTGAAATTCACTAATTAACTGATCATCATTAAATGTTTTACACGAAACATAATACAATGATTAGATCGATCTGCTCATTAATCATATGATTTATACTCTATTGAATATATACTGGTCAAAAGTTCTAACCCGTCAATTCTATTTATCATAGCTCCTAAAACGCTCTGCATATATCGTCTGTTCCTGTAAATTTATGATAGTAAGTTTTAAAATTTGAAATTGAATTGAATTTAACTGTCGCAAAAAAGCTAATGTAAAACTGTCAAAATCCACGTTCTTCGTTTCAGGTGACATTGTCATAATGAATTGAAAACTCTCAAATGTCGAAATGACGGGTCAGCTCTTTTGACCAGTATCTTTGAATTTATAAACGTTATATAAGTATTTTCCGTGAGACCCGGGTACCAAACACATGCACGCACTTATTGGTGTGATATTGCACTCTAGGGAATGTTAGAGTATCAAGACGTATAAACTATTGCTTTAAAATAAACAGTACTTTTAAGACACATTAAAGCTCTCTTTTTTGTTCAATAAACATATCATTACAGTCGGACCTCGTTCATTCGAATTCATCGGATCCGAAATTTTATTTCGAATAATACATGATATTGAATAACCCATTTCAATTTGACGTACCTAAGATACATCAGGACCTGATATTTATTTCGGATTATACCAAGTCTTCGGATAAAAGAATGCCGAATAAACGAGGTCCGACTGTATGTTAAAATAATAGACATTGTGTGGGTTGTTTAATAAAATGGCACGTCTGAATGATGAATAAATACTCAATAATTTATTAACTAACCACTTGCAAAAATTAAGAAATGAAGTCATATATTTTAAGTATAAACCGGAAAGCCAGGATAATTCGTATTGAAGCCTAATTATTCTATTTGTTTTTAAAACTTACAAATAACAAGACTTAATAAAAACTACAAGGTCATATTAATTTAATAAAGAAATAAGATATTTTAAGCACGAATGTACAAAGAAAGCCGCAATATTTCTTAACAGAGCGTATACTTCACCCCTGTATGATACACATACATGTACACAGGATGTATAGACGAATTGGCTCGTGTCGATTTTACGTTTTTTCTCTTAAAATCGTCAAAGCGGGACCAATGTAAAACTCGGTATTTTAAGTATAAACTTAATGCATCTTATTATTGCCCACAAAACTGTATATTAACATTCAGCTGCTAACATCGATCAAGCGAAACAAAATACTTGTACCAAGACACGTGCCGAAAGCGCGCCAATTATATGTTTAATAAGGAAATGCAAGTTTTATTTGAAATACGACCTTGGTTAAATGTTTGATACATAATAGCCTTTGTGACGATTGCATTGTTATCAGCAGCAACCTGTCTTTGTGTTCAGTCTCTTTGTCACCAAATAAAACGAATAATCGAGCAAAAAATATCTGACGTAGTTAAAAATCAGAGATCCGCTAACTATTAAAACATATGGTCGAAAACGGCAGACGAAAATAAAGGAAAACGAATAAATGCGCGCGACAAGTCACGCTGTGTAATTTCAAAGCAGACGGTGGCACACAAAGAGTTATACAGCAACATTAATACGATTAGATGTTAACAAAACCTTCTTTAGCTAAAGTCAAGGTCATTTTTGTGTCAAAAATTGTTTACAGTACGGAGGAAAGTGACAAAGACTTCCTTAAGTCCTCATGACAGATCTCTTCGGCAGACATCGCGGATTAAAAACTGAAATAATAGATATCCTGGTAAAAGCTAGACGGTCACACCTTGATCTTTATTCAACAAGACACTCTGATCTACAAGTCCACAATTAAATAATTTTAAAATCCTGTATACATCATGATAATTACTTCAGTTGCTAACAATTTTGAAAAAGCAACATTATATTTGTTTCAAGATCGGATATTTATCATAAAAGCTAATGACTGGCCTTGAAAGTATTACCCTGGCCTAATTCATTGATAGTTTTGTAATGGGACTTTAAGTCACATAAGCAGCCACGGTCATGTAGTGACTTGTCAAGCTATCAAGGTGAAGGCTGACCCTTTGTGGCCCTTCTAACATTATTTTGGGCACAGACCGGCACCATTCTCTGTGCTTGAGAGTTGTTATAATTCTGTAACATTGCAAATACATTCCAATAACAATTACATTTATTTTAGAATATTTACGCATTTCTTTTATTCTGTAGGTTTGCATTCATGTTTTGTTGGTTCTTAACACTAAGACAAAACAGTAAGTCTACATTTGTTCATTGTGTAACAGCGCATAAGTAGTCTTGCTTATAATTAATCCCACGAGAAAATGTACATGATTCGAAGGTCGTTCGCTCGAATCTCAGTGAGGATGAGCCGCAAACCTCACTATCCTTGAGCACTGGGTATAAAAGAGGCATCCTCTTCTCCCATGACTAAATGGTTGTCTTAAATCACCCCTTATTGCATTTTTACTAAAATTATTTCTGTTTGTTTGATATCGGTGAAATTCTGAACCGAAAGTAGTCGATTTTAGACATCAAAATGAAAGTATGGATTTTGAAAAATCGGAGAGGCTTTTCTAAAATTTATAGTTTTGATGTCGAACACGGAATGACATTATATATTAGAAAGATTATTGATAAGTTTTCTCGCGTCATATTCAATAGTCTATGCTTAGAGTTCTTCTGTGACAACAAAAAATCTTATTTTTTGCAAACTATGTCAAATTCAGCGAAATAAAACACATTTTCTTTAGCAAGAATGTCATTCCTTCCGTTCTTGATTGGATGTTATAATTATATAATGCTGTTTTTCATAATTTTTATATTTATTCATGTTGCATCAATGTCTCTTGTCACGTGTATTGTAATATTTCGTTGACACGTGTTGTATGTATAATTGTACATGTACTAACTTTCAAGGAGTATATCAAAAATTATTTTTTTGGAAATTGTATACATTGGACGATAAGTATTATACTTAAATCAAACTATTAATAAATCATTCTATTCCGTTCTGTTCTGTTCTGTTCTTACCAACTATGTAAAAAGTATGGGTACATTAATTACATACATTTTGTTATGCCGATTTAACCGAGGAAGCTGCCGTTGAGAGTAATTAACATAAGCAGTAAACTTGTTCCACAATAGAAGTAAAGTAAACTATAAATTCATTTATTGAGTGCAACTGTTCGGTTATGAAGAATGAATAAGTCCTCTGTGCGCAGGAATCTGGCGATATTATGACACATCTTTACAATAATGCCAATGAATTTCGAAAAATCTCCATGAAAATGGTTCACCAGCGGTCATAGCTAACTGGTTCTACAGATCGGCTCAACGCATAGCGCATTTTCTAGGAATTACTAAGGGTAAATGAAGGATAATTAGTCTACCACCTTAACACGGATATTATTTATGATATTCTTGATGATATTATCTGAAGAGAGGCATGGTGCTTCGACCTAGGGACAGTTTGTCCCAATATCAAGGTATCCTTATTATTTGCCTTTCAGGTAAGTAGCATTCTCACGCTTGTTAGAAATAAATACATTTTAAGTCATTATCATTGACCTGGTAGTGAACGAACTAAGAACCTTTCGGTACAAAACGAGCCATGTACCAGGTGCCACCCAGTGTATGAGACAGAATAGATCTTTGATTGTTGTTGCATGAATGTTTTTAGTAGTATTTCAAATATGGCCTGCGGTCATTTGACCTAACGAATGTTCCTTACCAATACTTACAGGTTTTTCTGCAAGGAAGAGACCACATATCAACATGAATCAGAGGTGGGGGGCGTATACTCTTCAATGTTATGTTACCACCACTCATTTCGCAACTGAGGTAAGATAAAGAAGTTTAAACTAAACGATTTTAGAGTACGATTTAGAGTTTTTATTTATGTGTGTATAGCTGAAACTTGCATGACAGAAGTAGACATTTTATGCTCAAAGTGTCGGGTATTGCGAAACATTAGAGTCTACTTATTCAAACCATTTTCATAAATGGTGCATTTATTTTGCAATGGATTTGATTTCTTTCTTTGAATGGGTCAATAATGATGTTTTTTATTATTCATTTTCTATCTCAGATCAGATCTGTATTCAATAATTTTAAGTTATCGTAGATCTCTAATATATTACTCTAAGTATCAGTGTTAAGGTCTAACTATTGGATGTGAGCTCCTTTCTATATCACAAACCATAACGCTATATAAGAAATGCTGAGTCTGCAGAATATGATATGTTTAAATACTTTTTTGTACAAATCGAGTTTCCAAGCATCGACGTTTTTCCTTTTATGACTCTGGTGGTATCTTATATAATGTTTGACCGTTGTTGAAATATCGCCAATGTATTAATAGGGTTATACTACTATCAGGGGAAACATTATTGCAGAATTGACTTCATTTCGACCATTTTGACTATCCTACGTCTAACATATGCATTAAGTACTCGTTAACTTGTATTAGGGATAATAGATGCTATCCATTAACGTTATTACACGCGGCATTTTCCATCTCTTCGTGTTCCGTGACTCGAAAATGTTTGAGTACTTTACCATTATGCAAATATATCAATACGTGTTTCCGCATGCGGATTTATTGCGAACGCTGTTTGTCGAATAAACCCATATTGACCGAAGTTCACCGAATGATGACCTGAGCAGTCTTTTGCGCATTAAAACCCGAGTCAGAATTGTTCGGTTAGAAAACTCTAACGAACACAACAATTAAAAGCAAAGACTGAAGTTTGAAAGGGAAATTCATAACACTTCATTTTTTAACAATAACATGATTGTTGAACGATGTTTAATGATTAGTTAAAGCACGCCGTGGCTCGCCTGGTCAAGCAGACGACAGGGAAGTATACCAGGGCTCTGATCAAATACGATAAAAAAAACGTGGAAAATGTAATATTTTGGCTACGCAGATCAATAACAAAATACAATGAATACAAAAATAACTTCAGATTGGGCGAACTACTTGATGTATTGTTACTGTACTTGTTTCTGAAATCTTGGCAGCGTTTTCTTAATTATTTTTGGCAAAATTCACGAATTTTCTCGTCAAATGGAAGCGAAAGAAACCGGGTTTAATCAGAGGATAAATTGGTAGTCAACTCAATCATTCATGTTACCATAAAAATAATCAATCAAGCTCCAAATGCTTACACTTGTTAGTTCTTCAGAAGACATAATTTTGTACAATTTCATTGATTAGCTTGTCTATATTTCGCTAAAAGAACGATGGTTTCCTGCTATATTCAATAGAAGACCATATAGACAAGTACACTGATATGAAGTTTGGTCAGATTTGAAAATTCTTCCTCCTGACGTAGTTTTTCCTGAAGATCATTTCGTATCTAGACAGTTTCACGTCGTTCTAATATCTATGAATTAAAATAACGTCCTGAACTGGAGACCAGTGGATTCCCCTTTCTATTCTAAATTGTGTATGTGTTTTTCCTGGGTAAACCTGGTTTCCAAATCAGGAATTTTGAACTTAACTGCTGGATTGAATTACAAGAGGCCAATGATGGCCTGACGCTCTACTGGCTATATTGTGCATATGTATTTAAGACTTTTAGCTCTGACGTCCATACTGTGCAGTCAACCGGAACTATTTGAACAATCTTGAGAAAGGGTCACGCCAGGATGCTACAGAGCAAGTTTGATGCAAATATGTCCATTGGTTTGTGAGAAGAAGTCATTTGAAGGTGTATCTATTTTAGCTCTGGTGGCCATATTATGTATCAATGGTATTAAATGTGTTAGAATATGTGAACAAAGCAAACTCGCTAGAGCAACATCCATTGGGACATCTGAATTTCGACTAATGTTGAGATATAGTTGCTGTCTATAGGTTAAAATGGAAGTAGTTTTCACGACGGAGAATCTATTCTGTTTGAGAGATGTTGTTGCTCATGAAAGGGCTGCTCTTGTGAGGCTATACTGTTTTTTGAAGTGCATATGTAGTAATTAAATAGCTAGGCAGTCGTTCTTATTTGCTATGTTAGTGAGTAATTATTCTTATTTGCTATGTTTGCGAGTAGTTATTCTTATTTGTTGTGTTTGTGAGTAGTTATTTTTATTTGCTGTATTATGAGTAGTTAGTTTATGAGTAGTTATTCTCATTTGATGTGTTGATGAGTAGTTAAAAGGCTTATTTGCTACGTTTGTGAGTAATTATTCTTATTTGCTGCGTGTGTGAGTAATTATTCTTATTTGCTGCGTTTGTGAGTAATTATTCTTGTTTGCTACGTTTGTGAGTAATTATTCTTATTTGCTGCGTTTGTGAGTAATTATTCTTGTTTGCTACGTTTGTGAGTAATTATTCCTATTTGCTGCGTTTGTGAGTAATTATTCCTATTTGCTGCGTTTGTGAGTAATTATTCTTGTTTGCTACGTTTGTGAGTAATTATTCTTGTTTTCTACGTTTGTGAGTAATTAATTTTATTTGCTACGTTTGTGAGTAATTATTCTTATTTGCTGCGTTTGTGAGTAATTATTCTTGTTTGATACGTTTGTGAGTAATTATTCTTGTTTGCTGCGTTTGTGAGTAACCATTCGTATTTGCTACGTTTGTGAGTAACCATTCTTATTTGCTGCGTTTGTGAGTAATTAATCTATTTGCTTCGTTTGTGAGTATTTTTTTATTATTTACTGTGTCTGTACTATAACATACTAAAACATTTTCCCGCCCAAACCAATGCGTCCACCACGTGTGAAGGAATGAGTGAACCGAGCTTAAAGACCGACCTTGCTGACCTGGGTTAACCTTTCAGTGATTAGCTACAATGGCTATAAAATGTCCACATTTACTCCTGGTGCTATTAATCATGTTGAATGTTTCCAAGGAATTTGTGAAAATTTACAAGCTGTTTGTAACCTAGTTTTTCATGAAAGTGTTCTAAAAACTAGGTAAGAGTAGAGGAGTAGAGTTACAAAATCTTTATCATCTGGTCAGACTGCAGTAGATATTTATTGCTTTATACCATTTTATTGCTTTATACCATTGCTAAGTATTTCTAGGATTTGCTGAAATTGTGGATACCTAGTTGTTATTTTTTTCAAGTGCACTTCAAATATATGGAAAAGATAACTGTACTGTGCTTTTGGAAAAAACAATTCTTGAACTGCAAACTGCGTAACAATTTCTATCGTATAAATGTCCTGATATGAGTAAACATGTGTATAAATAACAGTATTCCTTTGAAGAATAAATAATGTTGCACAAGCATTTTTTGCAGACCTTGTACTTTGGTATTATTGGAGTAAAGTTTTTTTGAGATGTCTGAAACTCGTGAAATTACGCTAAGTGTTACTAAAGAGCAATACGAAACTGTATCTCATTTTTTTGAATTCAATAACTGGAATTTTGAGGATTGTGTTGTAAAGTCAGAATGGGAGACTATTGTACAACAACAACAGCAACTGGAAACTGCAATTGGAATTGATCAGCCAGAGCTGTCTGGTGGCTGTCACACCAGTACAGACAACGACAGTGATCATGGTCATGAGCAAGGAGATGCTGCTATCATTGCTCCTGGAGAAATAGCCACCAGATGCAACTACTGTTTTCTGGCTCCTTGCATGACTTCTCAGAGACCTATATGGTTAGGTCGAGGAGCACAACCACATATTAGAAATAGCCAAATACGGAAAGCACGATACAAGAAATATTGGAACATGTTGTCAAATGTAGGGGCTTGGAATCTTTCCGAATACATTCGAAAAAAGCAGCGATTATTAAACAGGGACAGTTGTGAGGACGACACAGTCTGGACTTGCAGGGAAGTTATGCCATATATGTGTTTAGTCTTCATCACTGTCCTCCTGGTAATGATCAGAATCATTAATATCTTCATTATTTCCCTCAATTTCCGGCAACTGCTGTCTTCCATCAAGCACTTCGACAAGCAGTACCCAAATGTCATTGACAAATTTGTACGTTTTTTTCTTGTACCTCTTTTTCCCTAATAGTCGCCTGTTGTGATGCACTTCTTCTGGGCTCCATCGAGACGTGAATGGCCTGTCTACATGCTCATTCCAGGAGATAATAGCTAAATTAATACGTATCATGTAAGATTTATCTTTATAATGAACACGCTTGTCCAAGTAAATTAAACATGTGTTATTAAAACTTTCCACATAGTAGGTATCTTTTGAAAGAGCGTAATCCTGTGCATTTTTGTAAAGTGTGAGTGAATGAAGAAACTGTGTCAATAAACGAACTGCTGCTGCATCCTCAACAATTATGTAATCCGGAACATAATTTGGAGTTTGGCATTCAGAATCTATAACACAGTTATTATGGTTATTTTGAAAGTGAGGAATACAATTATCAATTATTTGACGTAGTATTTGAGGATCATTTTGGCAATTGTCAATGGCATAATACGTATGGTTTCGGATGCGAGCGCCTTTGTCTGCCAGTTGCGGATGCCATGTTACTCCGATGTTGCGTCTAGCTCCAGACGATATTTTTTTGAGACCTTGTGTGACTGGTTTTGTTGCATGCCACCGCTCGTTACAGTTTCTTACATCATCTTTTGTTCTCACAAATTTATTTACAGATAGATTACGATCATGAGAGTGGATGTTCACTTTTACACCTTGCCTTTCGAAATCATTATACATTTGTTCACAACCAATTTTTTCATGTCTTTGCGTAGAAGGCTCCTGATTCTTGTTTATATGCTGAAAATTAACTACTTTATGTGAATGCTGTCCAAGTGTCACATGATCCGTGTGGTAGCTGTTTTTCCTGCAGTGGTGACGAGCATCTGTCATGATTGAAATTCCATTTTCAGCTTTGTCTTTCGAAATGTGTTGTTCATCATAAAGAGCATATTGAATTGATTCACTGGCTATAACGGATATAATGGCTGACAATGTAGTTGATGCTTTGTTTCGAAAATGTTCAGTTAGTGTTCCAATTTCTGCAAACTGACTCAATCGTTCATATCCAATTTGTGTTATACCAGAGCAGAGATAAGACATCATCATACGATAATTTATGGTATAATTTTCTGCAAGTACACTTGATGATTCCCATTTGAGGGTATGCCCATTTTTACAACTCCACGCAATTTCTGCAACGTGTCCACAATTTGATAGGGAAGTAGGTCTAAGTTCCAAATCACAGTTTCTGTGATGATGACACAAGCCATCAACTAAATCAAATATTTTTTTGTTCTCACATAAAAAAGTTGAACATTTTGCATTCCCTAAAATGTTATCTTTACTGCAGCCTGTGGTAAATTCTTCTTTTCTGCTGTCATTTGTTTCTGGCCAATTCAAAACATGATCAAAGAATTCCTTGACTGACTTTAGTCCGTGCTTCTTCTTGTACAGCTCAAGTTTATTTTCAAACACCAGTTTTTCCTTGTCATCAGCAAACGCAATGTCAAACTGTTTTCTGCTTTTCATGTAACTATATGTTTTAATTGTCCCATCACTCAAACGTTTCTTCTTATTTACTTTGCTACTGCTAGTATTTGTTATATCTCTAAGACTCATTTTGATTTTTTACAGTGAAACTTAATATTTTGATACAACAATAACTTAGTCAAGTATTTTATAATCCAATCTGAAAATTTCAATGTGTTTTATTATTAATTTAACTAATTGTCTTTTTATCTATTCCACTTTTTCTACAAAATCTGATCTATCAGAATATTCACTTGTTCACAAAACTATGTGTCAGTTTCAATTTTGAGCGCAATTTTCAAATTTCAAATCCTAGGTCATATTTGAAGAAAATGAATCCTATTGGCTGCTGTTTTATGGGTGTAAATAGACAGAAAAAAGTTTATTATTATTATTCTTATTTCATGTGCACTTTAGTTATGTGGCCCTATTTATATACAGAGGACATGTACTAACCAAATTATAAAAAAAGAGGAAATAAAATTCTAGAATGCCTTGATTATTTTTTATTTTACATATAACCTCTCCCATCTCACATTGTAAATTCATGCCTGACCTGATGACCAGCTGGTGTTGTAAAATCTGACCACATTATCATTATTCTAACAGCACTCTCTACAAGAAACCATTAAGATTGTCAATCACAAGAAAAGTTCTCCAGGAGAACCACTGTCGGTCTTTAAAGATAAAATAGGAATAAACATAAACACAGTAATACACTCTTAACTTAATCGCTTTTATTTCCTCATTCCCAAATGACCCCATTATTTTGCAATGATTATCCCTTAATTGTCTCGTTATATTTTATGATGCTAAATTATCTATGTCTTAGCTAATAGGGTAGTGGATACTTTAATGGATATAGAAGCTACTAGTTGGCTCCTATTATACACCCGTAGCTGCCTCAGGGTACTAAACATTACATTGATGGTCATCGGCCATAATTAGTTTGCTATAAAATTCCCATTTTACAAATTGAGTTATTTTGCCACCACGACTTCATCACACACCTATTCAAGCCCCAATGACCAGCTGACCATTGTTAGTGGCTATGAGCATTGTAAACTTTGATTTCTTTACGCTTCGACTTTTCAGATTTTCGCCATTTTTATTAGATGGGTACCTTGTCAATTGTCAACTTCTATTGTCAATCGGGTTCAAGAGTTTAAACGATTTAACTCCCAATTTCTTTCAGGAAGCAGCAGTGACTTAAAACCAACAAAAGCAAGGACGCTAGGAACGCTGGGGACATTCTTAAAGACTGGTTTTATTGGTACAAAGATCGTGGTCAGTTTTTGGTATCATGTTTCAACTTTTAATGGGAAAACGAAGTATCCATTGTGTTTTAGTGGTTCAAGTCATTAATTGAAAACACATCAGTTTGACATTATATTGAAAAGTTTCAACAGAGCCATAAACAGAAGCCGTGGACGGAAGTGCCCCCTGTTTAAATGGAATTTCAAAGGGGCTGAAGTAAATTGACCCCGTGGAGGTTTCGTTTGAAGCCAGACTGCCTATTTTGTAATTCTAAATCGCTATAGTTTGTACTCGTAAATTCAAGATATTGTTTTGAAATTCTTACCTCTTCAAACAAAATTTATGTATTTTTCCTTTCACATCGTGCTGGTCACATAATTGAACCGGCTACACCAAGTTCCGTGGGAAAAATGCATCCCGATGATTTCAGATGTGTTTTAGTGCGAATAACATTTATACCATGGCACCATTATACATACTTTTGAAATCAACATGATTCTCAGTAATCAAGGACAAATTTAAATTGACAAGCTTTATATGATCATTTGTTCAAAGAAGCATTTAGTAATGCTTACAAAAAGGTAATTTGGAATAAAACAGTAAAACCAACAGTTTAACAACACCCGAGAATCTGGAGATGTAGACTCGAGCAAAGATAGAAAGCTTGGTTCAACGTGGACAACGCTAGAAAACGTATTCACAAACATTATAAGACTAAAACTCAGACTTAGACTTTAAAATGTTAAGTGTTCATTTTGCTCCTACGTTGTTATTACAGTATTATTTTTTATAGAACTTGGCGAAGGTGTAGAGTGTGTAACAAGAATTATACCGACAAAATATTATCCGTATAGACATAATGAAAACAGAAGGCTGGTAAAACAAAATTAATTCAAATTTAAAGTCTAAGTCTGAGTTGCAGTCCTAAAATGTTTGTGTATACTAGTTAAGCTTATCATGTGCTATGTTTAAAATGGATTTCGCGTATAAGCAGCTGTCACTTCGCAGTGTAAGGTGTTCATGGCCCTATCTAATGTACTTGCAAACTGAATGGGATTAATACCCTGTCAATACCGCTTTGTCAAGACAATCCAAGATAACCGCCAGTCGGCCTTCATGAATGAACAGTAAAACCTCAATAATAAGACCACCCTTGGGACCCTTGCAAACTGATCTAAATACTGAGGTGGTTTTAATATCGAAGTTGAACAAAGAGCAAAACAGTGAAAATGTTTTCTTAATTTTGAGGTGGTCTTATTATTGAGATGGCCTTTAAGTAATCGGAAAGAATTATGCCACGCTCTACAACTCATCATGTTGATTATTTGTGTCAAGTTTCATGAGAATCCCCCAGTAGCAGTAGTTCACTCCACAAATCGTTGAGAGAAAATCCGAGTTTGTTAACAGACCAAACAACCGACTGCCCAACCAACAGAGCGACTACAGTATACTCCCTTCAAACTTTGTTCGCGAGGGTATAAATAGCTAATTCATAAAAAACCATCCTGTACCTTATTGGAACAAATTTAACATCTGTATAATTATTAATTTGCATGCATATGTGTATATAAAAAATCATTTACGTACTATGGTTGACAATTGTATAAGAATATTTGTTGGAGACAAAGATATGACTCAGTTAAGAAATCTTTCCCAAATCAAGCACCCAGAACACGTCTGTATGTAGAAGAAGGGCGGTGGAAATCAGGGCAAGAAAATGAGTTTAAAAATCGTCATTAAATTGTCATTGTTAGTGATAACTGCCATCGAACATTGAGTTTAGTAGCCGCCGTACGCAAATTGACTCTCGGTGGCTTTTGTTCTGATTCTGATGTCATATTATTCCAATCATAACAAATTGAAACACCACCAGGCTTCAAGAAAGACTTCTAACAATTGAAGTAAGATTTATAACCCCTAGCGTTTTCCTTTAGTTATTTAATACTGTCATTAGGCGAACAGTGTTTGACATTATAGAAAGAGAATAGTGTGTAACTTTCAGTTTTATTTACGCTTACATTCACTTAGCAATCCAAGTACGCCCGACCCAGCGTATCATATCACGACAGTCATACTAATCACAAGACGGCAACGATAACTTGATACCAATGTATTCCATGTTAACGAGCGAATTATACCGTACCCTTGTCACCTGCGGACTACAGCTGTCTTTGGGTGGGCGGGGATACGTAGAGATAAATTCAGACCTGTTGAATTTTAAATTCTTCATTTTATTGATACATCCAGTGTCTTCTCATTGTCTGTCAAACGTGCTTGAACAAATTTGCTAAATATAAGCCTACAGTCGATGAAGTTATATGTTAATGTTTCAGCAATTTATCCTCACGCGCTTTGACAAACAAATAAACAGACATGAACATGTATAACAATAAAAAACCGATAAGCTACAAAACTGAAACTGTAAAAAAAACACAAAATCACTTCACGATTTAAGAAAATCTACCAAAATGTAATTATTCAATTTTTTTGCAACAATATGTCTCTCCGATATTACTTCCTTTTTCCGATCAATATATAGTAAAATTTATACTCGAAGCCAATAATTCTCAAGACAATTGTAAGCCCCTCCAAATTGTCTGCCTATTTCGACATTTCAACACCACAATATCCAGAAATATCTTCCCTCACTTATGTTGTATAAGCGTATGATCATATTCCTTATATAATCCTCTCAAATGTGTAAAAACAGTCGACATGGTGGCTTGTATTTGCAGCCCTATAAATTCCCTTAATGTCGATGGCGTCGAAGTAACGCATCTATAGACAGATCGTAGTATTATCCTAATACTTAGAGGAAATACAAAATATAAATCGAAGTCCTAGCTTTTAGTCGGTAGAGCGCTCGACTGCTTAATCAAGAATTTGTGGGTTCGAAACCCGGGATTGGCGTACTACATGTAGTATGTTCTTCCATGGCAATTTGGCTGACTGAGATATTGCATGCAATGTCATTTATCCTCCACCTCTGAACTCCGATGTATGTGGAGAAGTTGTCAGTGGCTGGCGGAGGAGTAGGTTATGGCTAGGTAGTAACCCAGGAGCACTGAGTATGTCAGCTGACCGCCGTATATAACTGACATACTGTTGAAAACGATGTAAAACTAAAAAAGAAACAAAACAAAGTCAAGTGACATACTGAGCGTAAATACAGTCCGTAGACTATAATGTGTATCCACTTGAAACCTACAATTCACAGTGTGTTGCTTTTGTTGTTGAATTCAACATATGTTACTAATGATGTTGTTACTTCATATATGGGTTTATTGTTATTTTGAACGATTAGTCTACACACAAGCTGATGAATTACAGCATATCTATGTTCGATAAATTCCCGATCTGATTGTTGTGTATAAAGAAACCCGATCTGGGCGTGTTTTTCTGCGATGATAGATTTGAGTGTCGATAATACATCGAAAATCATTTCCTCCATCCACCGCTAAAATTGATTGATATGGACATATAATAATAACTATGTTTAAGCTCGACTGGGGTGGAAGCACCATGCTTATTGGAACCATGTTCATTAAACAGACATGGTCCTAACCTTTGCCGGGTTCGAACCAACGACCTTCGTCCTGAGCGGTTGACGTCTTTATGAACTACACAATGAATTCCTGTAGACCATTGACGGTTATTTGTGTAAGTTTAAGTATCAAAAATTACCCAGCAGGCCTGATTAATTAAGACAATTGAAATCTGTAATTAACCGAAATATTGTTCACAAATGGGCTTTCATAAAACATAACCAATAGAACAATTTGTTGACTCAGCTAATGATTTAACTGGTGTTGCTAATGCGTTCATTGTAGCTGCTGAAGCTAATGGATAGGTTCATGACTGGATGTCATTCTTGTCGATGATCAAACTGCCTTGTTCGTGAAACTGCAGTCATTCAAATATCAATAAAGTGCGCGAATTAGATGACTGCCTTGTCAGTACCAGTGTCGAAATCCATAGAGAACCTTTTTCTTCCATACATCTGTGATGTTTCATTCGTCGAATGTAGCATTATGTCTGACGGTCTTGACAATGAAATTTTCCGAGTTTTTATACATTGTTTCTCTTTTTAGAACCGTTAAATGTCATTGACATATACCCCAATGTCACCATAGGACAGGCCGTGCGTCATGTATTCTGGGGAGACGATGGAAGCGCACCTGACAATGTTGACGTTGATAAAATGGTTAGGGTTTACAAGTATATTTTCTCTGCATGGAAATTAACAAATAATTCGAGCAAGACATGCGACAACCGTACAGCCACTCCAAAAAGCAAAAAGAGACATGAAAATATATACATGCATGTTAACAATTACAAAGAGGGGCAGAAGACACAAATATAGACAAAAGATGAAGATATGAGTATCGCCTTTGAACGGTCAATGGCAGAAACATCACGTACATTCTTTGACTCCCTAGAAATAATTCATTGTGTACGTGCTTTTTTCGCACTTGAATGGTGACGAATTTTCATTGTGTCAAAACATTAACAATCAGCTTTTAAACAAAGAATAATAAGAACACGTGTGTTGCCCCCTTTCCGGTCCTACACATACTTTGGCATTGGTATGTTGCCTCTCGTTTACTTCCGCGACTTAGTCTTTGTTTGTATATCATAAAATGTTTAAAAACACCATGAAAACGGATGTGTCTTCATGTATACTAAAATAGAAGTTAGTTATTTATACCCAATACAAGTTCAGTGATCTATACACGGCCGTTCTACAAGCTCATCCGCTCCTAACTAACCATATTCTTGTTAATTTGCAGTCGCGCCGATTATACATGAATGACGGCTTCTATTGTAAGATAACTGGATATAGAATACAGTTGTTTATATAGCTGACCAGAAGTTTATTCCAAGCAAGTATATTTGTGAGAATGTCCGACAATGACCCGCCTCTGTCTAGACTATTCCCTCCCATTTCCGATTCTGTCAACGTCGAATACAAACAAAAATAAACAGAAAAATGGCAACATAACTGACATGTTTATTGCGTACCCAGTGAAAAATACATAAAGCAGACAAAAGTCAGCACCAACGTCCTTTTAGAACAACTATCCCATAAAACGTCTCCGGCAGATGTAGCAGGATGAAAAAAAACCTTCTCCCTACGTTGCGTGATCCTGACTATTGACTGATAACATTCATTATTCATTTCAATTTATTACGATAACATATGCCATGATCATGTCATTGGGAGGGTGTGTACTTTCGTCGTGAGCATTCGGTAGATTCCGTATTTCTTCCGAATCGTATATTCCACAACTTAAAGTTACAATCTGATTCAGAACTTAAACAATTCAGTAGTTGCATATCTGTGAAAACACTGCTTAAATTTTAAATGAATGCCTTCAATAGCTTGTCTGGAAGTGAAAAAATAGTATTTTCTTCGTAATCAAATAAAGTACATTGTAGACGTATATGCGGAAAGTGTCTTGTATTTCAATCGCTAAATATATATACCCTTTTACGTATATGTATCTCGTAGTGGCTTATAATGTCGATAAAGATGCCTTTATTTATTTGATATAATACGCTGATCAATTTTGATAATTTTTACCGTGATTTTGAAACAAATATGTCTTTTAATTGCGCAAGACGTCTCGCAGAACATGTTTAGTTTACGACAAACACATATTTTGTATACACGCAAGGTCATACAATGTCAAGCATCGTGAGAAGTATTCTGTGAATCTGCCTGGTATCAATCATGTTCATTGTGTCATGTATGTGCTAACTATCATCTTTCATTTCAAATCCTCTCTTTGTCCTTCTAATGTATGCAGTTCACTTTCTCACATCCGCGTTTCCAATCTTGGATTGGAAGTTCAGAATTTGTTGTTCGGGATTTCCGGTATCTTGACGCATATGGTAAACTTCTCAAAAAAATGTTATATAAAGTTTCAAGTTTATTGACTTTACGAGTGTATGACTATCTATCAGGAAGTCCACACTTTTTTTCGCAAAATTAAGAAAAGAAAGTAAGATCCGTATCTGTCCTTCCCATCGCGAAATACAATGTACTACTGTTATACTAGTACATAGACACGATATGCACGCAGGAATGAAAGCAAGAGTTTTCAAACTCTTGAAATCTTCATATATGTTTTGACATTTTTTTAAAAACAAGACAAAGGCGGAAATGGTCTCTGACTTGACCATTAAAACAACAAGTTTATTTTAGAGATTCGAAAAAAAACGCGTCTATAAGTGACTATTTTAATCACTCGGTTACGAGACGGCGCGCTAATAATTCGCTATATTTTCTAAATATCTCGATAAAGATACTAAAACCGAGATGTACCGGATAATTTTCTAAATGGGTATTCGGATTGAAAGAATACCGCTACGCGAAATATCGAATTCATGAATATAAAATTAAGTTTATATTTTATCACATATGACAAGAATTAGTATGTCTCAAAAAGACTCGCAAATTAACACAGTACCAACAAAAAGAGCATGGGCAGAAACAGTACGCCGTACAAATGGTTGCCGTAATATGGTCTTGTGATATGAGTCGTCATTTATTAGTCTCTTCAGGATAGAACATTTGGCATACAAGCAGTTTTGTGTTGCGTAATGCTGCTAAACATCTCGGTCGCTTTAAGAGACAGAAACGCATTTGCATTGCAAATTAATAAAAACATTTATTCCCAAAGATATACAAGAGATATATAAATATACACGGTACATGTAAAAATACAGAAGAAATAATTCGCATAATCATTCAGGTTAAGATCAGAATGAACGACAAGACTTAAGGAATTCTTCTCCACTACGGACAGTAAGATTTGCATGGAAATTGAAAGCCCATAAACTGCTTTGATTAATGAAGGAAAAAAGCCACACAGAGCACAACAAAGCCATTGATTAAATATAATAACGATCGATGAGTTTGTAAACATAATAACGATTGGGAGATATAGTGGTCGAGGGGGAGAGCGCCTGACTTCCGGTCCGAGGGTCGTGGCTTGGAATCCCGCCTCGAGCAAGTCGCGAGTACTGGTTAGTAGCCCAGGGAGTGGTCATTGAGAGTGAGTAATATAAGTTGTTAAACTACTTTCCTTAATGTATTTCAAATAAATAACATAAAACTGAAACTAACAATAACACAGAATATTCTAAGTCTGCATACCAAGGAAACTGATAAAATGGTGGCGGGAAATTAGAGTGGGAATTCTGTCGAAAACCTATTTTGGTGTCGATCAACCTAATTAAAATACTGGTTAAATATCCAGACTTTTCGCAATCGCTCTGCGACAGAAATAAATAAATGGCACCGAATTCTACCGGATAGTACCGAGGTTATTCGTAAATATTCGGTTCGAGTATGAGGTTTATGTCGTGTAGGCTTTAACCGAGCCATTCCGATTGTGACCGACGTTTCTCCGTTGTGCAACCTAAATATCGTGGATAATCGCAAATAGTTTTTAAGGTCTACAGTAAATATCGACAAAACAAGCTGTCGTCTATTAAAGTATGTCGAATACATTTTGTATTACAAAATTATGAGCGCCAAACGCCATCCGGAGAAAGTAGTAAATTTATTCATCCTTGAATGAATAAAGCGAGCACAAATTTGTGGTTGAAGTTGTATTTATTAATCGATGGTGAATGTAATTGTAATGAATAGTGTGTTTCGGGGTTTATTTCAATCGAAATTTAACATCTGCTTTATTTAAATCGTTGTTCCGCACGACTGCGCATGCGCCACGCGACAAGCAGCAGGTCATACGTCATCTACGCCATCTGTCGATAAACATGATGGAAATCTCGGCTTAATTTTAATTTATTTGATAATTTGCAAAAAATCTCGACATTAAGTCAACATTGCTCTTTGTTGCAGTTGAACACAAAGAAGGTTAGTTTAAAGTTAACAGATCGGTATTCACTCATTGTGTAAAAAAAGCGGGATGGATAAAGCCGTCTGAATAATACTTAAGTACAAACAAAAAAGATTTTAACGCGCGAAGCGTTGATTTAACTAGACATTCTTTAATAGAAAAATGAACAGCTAAGTTTATACGTTTCTTTGTGTTGTTTTGATTTTTTATCAAGGCAAAGTGTGTCATGATTAAACAAAGGGACACTAAGTTA
This sequence comes from Mactromeris polynyma, assembly GCA_032209605.1. NCBI lineage: Eukaryota > Metazoa > Mollusca > Bivalvia > Venerida > Mactridae > Mactromeris > Mactromeris polynyma. The sequence goes on along the minus strand of JASFXZ010000001.1, from coordinate 36,154,309 downwards.
CCTACACGTTGTCATTGGCTATTTGTATTGTTGCTTCTCCCTATATGAATGTACATGTATATATTATATTATATTATATTATATTATATTATATAGTCGTTTCCTTTTTGTCATTTGACAATCTGTATTGAAGAATGTAAAATGTATTGTTACTAATGCTGCCCTATTCGGACATTATGCAGAATCTGTAAATAAACTAAACTTGAAACTAAACTTGTTAATAATATACAGTAAAACTTCACTTGAAGACCACTTCGAAATTAAGACCAGCTCACATATGGTTTGATGGATTTTTTCATATTTTTCTTCTTAATTTTAACGCAATCCGAGATTTCACGACTAAGCCAAACACTTCAGAACGAATGGTGGTCTTATTATTGAGGTTTCACCGTACTATATCAGCAAATATAACTTTCATACGCTTTTTCTTGAAACAAAGCAATGGCGACCAGAATAAAAACAAGTACTGATATATGAAATAAGTTAGTAAAATAGTCTAACATTAGTGTACACCATCTCAAAAGAAACAGTCTATAGAATACTCAAATCTTGGCTGTTGTTGAGATGTTGTTGCTCTAGAGAGGTTGTTGCCATAGAGAGGTTGTTGTTCTAGAGAGGTTATTGCTCTATAGAGGTTGTTGCTCTAGAGAGGTTGTTGTTGAGAGGTTGTTGCTCTAGAGAGGTTGTTGCTCTAGAGAGGTTGTTGCTCTAGAGAGGTTGTTGCTCTAGAGAGGTTGTTATTAAGAGGTTGTTGTTGAGAGGTTGTTGTTGAGAGGTTGTTATTGAGAGGTTGTTGTTGAGAGGTTGTTGCATAGGAGAGGTTGTTGTTGAGAGGTTGTTATTGAGAGGTTGTTGTTGAGAGGTTGTTGCTCTAGAGAGGTTGTTGTTGAGAGGTTGTTATTGAGAGGTTGTTGTTGATAGGTTGTTGCTCAGGAGAGGTTGTTGTTGAGAGGTTGTTATTGAGAGGTTGTTGTTGAGAGGTTGTTGTTGAGAGGTTGTTGTTGAGAGGATGTTGTTGAGAGGTTGTTGCTCTAGAGAGGTTGTTGTTGAGAGGTTGTTATTGAGAGGTTGTTGTTGAGAGGTTGTTGCTCAGGAGAGGTTGTTGTTGAGAGGTTGTTATTGAGAGGTTGTTGTTGAGAGGATGTTGTTGAGAGGATGTTGTTGAGAGGTTGTTGTTGAGAGGTTGTTATTGAGAGGTTGTTGTTGAGAGGGTGTTGTTGAGAGGTTGTTGCTCAGGAGGGGGTTGTTGTTGAGAGGTTGTTATCGAGAGATTGTTATCGAGAGGAGGTTGTTGAGAGGTTGTTATTGAGAGGTTGTTGCTCTAGAGAGGTTGTTGCTCTAGAGAGGTTGTTGTTCTAGAGAGGTTGTTGCTCTGGAGAGGCTGTTGCTCTAGAGAGGTTGTTGTTGAGAGGTTGTTGCTCTAGAGAGGTTGTTGCTCTAGAGAGGTTGTTGCTCTGGAGAGGTTGTTGCTCTGGAGAGGTTGTTGCTCTGGAGAGGTTGTTGCTCTAGAGAGGTTGTTGTTCTAGAGAGGTTGTTGCTCTGGAGAGGTTGTTGTTCTAGAGAGGTTGTTGCTCTGGAGAGGTTGTTGCTCTAGAGAGGTTGTTGTTCTAGAGAGGTTGTTGCTCTGGAGAGGTTGTTGCTCTAGAGAGGTTGTTGTTCTAGAGAGGTTGTTGCTCTGGAGAGGTTGTTGCTCTAGAGAGGTTGTTGTTGAGAGGTTGCTCTAGAGAGGTAAATGTTCACTAAGCTGGAAAACAAAGTATTCAGTACTATTGTTAGAGATTGTTTCTCAGTAGAAGGCCGCATGGGTGAGGTTACACTGTAAACACGCGGTACTAGGGAACACTTGCTAGTTATTCTGCTAAACCTCGAATTATTTTATACCATAAAATTGCCTTAAAAAGGTGAATACATTGTTTGATACAGGTTATTTTCTTTTCATCGACCACGTGGTTCGAATGATTATTTTAGAGCACGTGGTGTTTGACGTGCATAAACTTGAAGGGTAAAGCGATGTACATATCCGTATAATTGTGTATCTCAATTTGATAGTCAAGAGAATGATTTGCGACTTTTGTCATAAAACAATCAAACCGTAATAGTTTGATATCGGATCTTATTCAGCCTTGTTTGAGATTTGTTAACCAAATAAGCCTTTGATTTGATCATTTACCCTCAATGATATAAACATACACAAGTGGTTTGATCTTATTGTTCTAATGTTTGGGGAAATAATGAAATTGTCGAGCCATAAGATACCGTTACTCAACACAAATTATTTGTATTGCATTTATACTAGCCGTTTCATCCCAAAACAATTCTCGGTTTGACGGAAAAAATAAAAAATAAAACCGTTTTATTTGTGGTAGAGGAAAAACATGACCATAATTCAACTTCAAAGGAACACTTGAGAGATTTGATAATGACAAGGATGATTGCAAACTATTGAACAATATTTGAACTCTGACCTAGTTTAGGACAGGACGTCGGGAGTTTGTCGTCTGTCCCAAATTTATCCATAATTCCGTAGCTTGTCACTATACATTAGCGCGATATCATACGATTTGATTTATTTAGTTTATAATCCCCAAATTGCCCTATTGCAACACTTCCGGGTTAAGTTTGATTAAAATCAGGCATAGGTGAAGAAAAAGGATAAAACGGGTGTAAAACGATAAGACGGAAATGTAACGGATTAAGATAAGACGAACACACCTATCCTGTAGTTAACATGTGCTTTTTGTACACTTCTTTCACGTTGCGCAGTCAACTGGTCATATCTCCAACAGTCATCTACGAAATGCTCTGTGTAATAATAAAATAAAACGTCTTCTAAGTCTAACATTTAGTTCGATTAGTCAGTATCACGCAAAACACGACTATATTCCTATATATAACATTGTAGGTAAATCTCGAAATATTTTAGCAAAAACTCAATTCTTTTAGTGTAAGTATGGACTTTGGACGATTTTTAAGGTGGTTTTTGTATGATAGTCTTTTCGGCTCTTATTCCCTCACTCACACCCTAATGAATAAATAAAGCATGATTATGTAATAATTATTGTCATCGCACAGCTGAGAATACGCATTATAAGTGTTAAATATCATTCTAATTTCAATAATATTAATCAAAACAGCTGGAGAATGGGATACGTTAATTCTTGTCAGAATAACTCCATATAGACATTTTTCAAAGACTGTGCAAAATCAATATGTATTTTTATTTTCTAAGACAAAGATCACTTCCATGTTTTCTCATGAAAAAGTTTTACACAAAAGACACCACAAAACATACCCAGGAAGTCATATGTGGTTATCAATTAAGATCACAAAAGATTTCCTATTCAGTGACGCAAATAACTGTTTTATCTTCACTTTTCTTTCCATATAATATCAACAAACATTTGGGATGGAGGGGGCTCGGATCAATGGTTTATTATAAAGATTCCCAGGAGATGGCCAGCAAGATATATTTGGACTTAGCTTGTATAACTAAAGCTAAATGTCCATTGATTATCAATGCATGTTGTTAAAACTATCGTTGTACTTACGATGTTTGAATAATGGCGAGTCCGTATGACTAGCCGAAAATATCACCGGCTGATCAATAGTACGAACACAATCCAGCCTTTGATGACTCGTGTCAAAAGAAAACTATTACGTTTTATCGGAATTATCTAATCATCGGAGTCGAAAAAAAGAACATTTAAAGGAGAAAAAAAAACTCAAGTTAAATCAAATTCGTCTTTGTGTGTCATACTTAAGAGAAATCTTGTCATGACATATGTAATTAGATCGTCCGTTTAAACTGAATGAGCGACGCTATTCATTGAAGGTATATGTCATTGTCTCAACGGAATAATCGAGTTACTCATTTCATCCTCACTCAGTTTTAATTAAAACGCTGCATGGCTTGTCGAGTTAAACAAAGACACAACAATCTGCGGACAAAATACCCTATGGGAACTCTTTCGTGTTGGTGTTATAAACATAAGCAGGGATGTTCTCTTATAATTCAAATCAAGAGTGATAGGTATTAGGTTGTATGACTTGTTTCCCAGTCGATGTAAACTAATAAGTTTAAACTAATTGTAAGTTTGATAAATGGTAAAGGTGGATTCGTACAGGTTGCGTAAACAATAACTTTTAATTTCTTACATGTACTACATGTTTCCAATCATAAACACACTGAACACATGTCACTTGATTTCAAGATAAAATACAAAAATAGAAAGCTTTATTACACGAATGCTTCGAGAAATGTGTTTCTAGTTCATTCAGAATCAGACCTGTCAGGTAAGATTGACATTAATGCAATGTCTTAATTAAACAATACTCGGATACATTAAAAGGAATAGTAGATCGCGTATCTGCCGTCCGTAAGCACGTCACAGTCGGAGATGTTCAGTCACTATCATGACGCAAAATCTAAAACAGAACGCATTTCATTACACCAGTCATTTGTGGTCCGAATCGATCATTTGAATCAATTTGATTTGAAAATGTGTCACTCATTTCTTTCAAATCAACCTTATCTTTGATCTACTCCTCAGAACTAGCTTCACGTTGGTCTTTTTAAAATCGGTAGTTCGTCTTTGGAATTGAAATAGAATCATTTTATTGTGAAAACTTTTAATTGGTTACATGCTTTGATTGAAAACTGCGTCCGATTGTAAAATCGATGATTGTACAAACACAAGAACCCATCTTGTTAAATAAGATCTGAACTCGCCTGCATTTATTTCATTTTAGTCACTCTTCTTTATAACTCAGTAGGAGGTAAATTCGGACGTATTTTTTCTTCAATTTGATCTTTAAGGTTTGAATCCTGCGCCTGCTATGCTCAAATGTTACGTGAGCAAACAGTACTTGCATGCGCATTACCAATCAGTACTTACATGCGCATTACCAATCAGTACTAATACATGCGCATTACCAATCAGTACTTACATGCGCATTACCAATCAGTACTAATACATGCGCATTTTCAATCAGTACTTGCATGCGCATTACCAATCAGTACTAATACATGCGCATTACCAATTAGTACTTACATGCGCATTACCAATCAGTACTTACATACGCTTTACCAATCAGTATTAATACATGCGCATTACCAATCAGTATTTACATGCGCATTACCAATCAGTATTTACATACGCATTACCAATCCGTACTAATACATGCGCATTACCAATCAGTACTTACATGCGCATTACCAATCAGTACTAATACATGCGCATTACCAATCAGTACTAATACATGCGCATTACCAATCAGTACTTACATACGCTTTACCAATCAGTACTTACATGCGCATTACCAATCAGTAATTACATGCGCATGTACCAATCAGTACTTACATGCGCATTACCAATCAGTACTAATACATGCGCATTACCAATCAGTACTTACATGCGCATTACCAATCAGTACTAATACATGCGCATTACCAATCAGTACTTACATGCGCATGTACCAATCAGTACTTACATACGCATTACCAATCAGTACTTACATGCGCATTACAAATCAGTACTTACATACGCATTACCAATCAATACATACGCATTACCAATCAGTACTTACATGCGCATTATTCAGGGATGGTGAAATTCACGGTTCAATCTCGCCCAAAGCGGTATTCGTACTTTTGGCTCAGGAGTAAGGCGCTCTATTTAATGACCACTATGCTGTCAAAAACGAAATAACAAAAGTGAGATATATCCACTCATACTAAAATCGAATTCAGGTTTTCCCGCCACCATACTCAAAATACCATTTAAATACGATATATCTTGTAAAACGTGTTTGATTTTAAAGTCTAATCATACAAAGCATTGAACTTCAATAGCTTTTTAGCACACAGTATTCGCTATTAATGAATCAACCAAACATTTCTCGATTATGTGTTAGAATAATTAATTGTACTGAAGGCTTCATTAGGGAGAATAATAATTTATTGATGATATCTGAAAATGACAAATTAATGTAGGAACATGTGACTCAAAATCATGTGATCTTGCCGTAGCTGTAACGGTATTGAACGCAACCAATCGATATAAATAAAAAAGCTTTCCCCGTGAATCAATCGAGGTTTCAAAGAATTTATCTTTGCAATCTCATAATTTCTAATTTAATATTCTTCGGGCCTTGCCTTTTTTGGAAATCTACGATGTTTATCGAACACTTCCATTATCTCTTGTGATCTTTCGTATGATTGTGTATTTCCGTTATTTGACGGAAATAGCCGATTTATTACGACCGCAGCAGGATTAATAAAGAGCAACTGAGTACTTCGTAAAATGCTAACAAAAGCCCGCGAATATCAGACGATGAGGTCACAATGATCTTCAGAGCAGACGACATGACTAAGACCTTTTCATGCAGATGTCATCAAGTCTAGGCAGACGGCGTTCACTTCCTAAAGCCAATGAATCACTGATGCCAACCAATCAATGGACGTGCTTCCATTTAAACAAGAAAAAAGATTGCTTCGAATACGAGCGCAACGTTACAATGCTGAAATTCAAACAGCAGAATCACGTGATTCTAATTAAGTTGGGCGTCATTGTTCTTTTTTTTGGCACAAAACGGTTTTATGTTGAAAAAGCATTATAACGAACTATATCGCCTACAGATACTCGACTAACCACGATGTCACAACTTAACTAGGCCCATTGTCTCGTCTGACACCATTGCTAACAATTGCTCTCTAATTTTCCGGAAAATGAAACATCGATACAAAGAATCTTTTGTTTAACCATTCACTGTTAACGACTTTATAGAAAAAATGTACGAAAAGCTTAAGAATTATACGCTCAGTATTGCTACATTATCGAAAATATGGCGACCAAATATGAAAGCGTCTCAAATACGAAGATCACTTTGAACATGCTCATAAACAAATGGTGTTAAGAATTGAAGAAATTTGGGATTATGATTCTTAATTTCGTCTTTCATGGGTTAAAATGTTTCTCCTGATGCCTCTGTTTATCGTTTTCGTCTCACTGTTTCAACAAATGTGCCCGAACGAACTTGAAACATACCAATAGTTCGTCGCACAGTGCTATTCTTACAAACAATTCTTTTAAAACACACGACAACTGTTCCAAGTAGCAAAAGGCATAAATTGTACAGAAAAAAATGTAGACGCTGTAAAAAAACATCATCGTAGCATCGGCATTTATTGTGCCTCTGGGAAAACCCCTGGAAACTTAGTTGATGTCTAAATGATTGATCTTTGTCATTAGTTGAGTGAATGGAAACAATATAGCACGCTAATCGCGTGTCTCCCTGTAGTAGGTTAAACAAAACTATAATCACCCGATAACAATATGTAGAAAAACAATACACGTACTAATTGAACGCTACATACGGAACTCCTTTGATAATGTGGGCGCTATATTACGCAGCAAACGGCAGCATCGCAATGTGTAACTTTTATAGTTTTATGCGGAAACTCTTTCATAATGTCGCTGTTTACACCGCAACATGGTAGAAAAGCAATTTGGTGGACTCAACCGAAATTCAATTGTTAACAATATGTAAAAAGAAGTAGTTCTACACGTAGATTAATTGACCGCTTCTTACGGAGCTCCTATGATAAAATCGCTATATCACACCGCAAAGTGGTTCCAACGCAATTTGGTAGGACTTCACTGCTGAAATTTGGATCTACAATATGGAGAAAATGCCAGACTAATCGAACGCTACATACGGAACTCATTTGATATTGTCGCTATTTTACGCCGAAAAATGGCAGCAACGCAATTTGGTAGAAATACACTACCGAAATTCGGATTCTGCAATATGTAGAAAAACAATACATTTAGATATATTTATCGAACGCTACATAGGCCTACGGAACTCCTTTGATAATGACGCCATTTACACCGCAAAATAGGTAGCTACGCAAGTTTTAAAAAAACTCACCACCAAATTACGTTGGTGGTGTTTGATAAGTAGGCTACATACTTGCCCCGCATACGTGGCTATAGAGATGTGACGTCCGTGGCTGGACTAGCTACATACCAACTGTAACATGAAAACAGAAGTGTTGATACATGCAAAACAGAAAGGGTGGGCGTAATGACCCAGTGATACTGAGTGCCGGGTATTTGAGCAGGATGCATCCGAGGTCCCACCAGACGTATTGGCTTTGCATCACACCACGTGCAACATTTCTCCGAGTTCTTCACAATGATATCTAGCAATTGTTGGTTTTACTGTTTATTTCCAAATGCTGTGAGTGTGTCCTCTTTCCATCAAGTTTAGACGCATGTTAAGGGCCAATTCTCTAGGGGTCAGTCTATAACAAGGAGTCACATTACGATAGAAGCGTAGTGTTCGTAAAATAGTCGTATTCAATGTTGTTTAATGAGTATTCTTTGTGATCTATTATCTTTGAGATCTGAGAATGAATCTTAGTTTTGAGTTTTAAGCATTGAGTGCTAAAATGGGATATACGCACTGGGGCTTGGATCTGTGTAGCCTATCGGGAGATGTATAGTTAATGTTGCATATATCTGATACATGGCTACCTTGTTTAATACACATACATAGGCCTATACATACATGTAATAAATAACAAACAAAACCATGAAAAGCATTATAGTGGATTGTTTCTCGGGTTTTATGATCGAATACTCAAGATAATTCAACTTTCCTTAACAAGTTCGATGATGCATTGTGCAGATCGATTGCTTATTCAACTTTTGTTTAAATGATTTCCGCTGAATTATCGAATTCCTGATAAGTACATAGTTAATGGTCGATTTTGTTATATTTGTTTAAGTTTGATTGTCGTAAAAACATAACTAATATCAGTATAAACACACATTTCCTGTTTTCCTTTTCTTGTTAAGCACATATATTCTAGAGTGGTGTACATTACTTAATTCAAACATCGGGAAATGTCGCGTGTTGTCAGTGCAAATACGGCTTATTGGGGGATCACGAAGTTTATTCTGCGGATTAAATCAACAAGATGGGGCGACGTTATAAGTATATGACACTGATATAGTTGAAAGTCAACCCTATTAAGGTTATTAAGGCGACCAAAAAGATAAAGGAACTGTCATCTACAATAATGCATCATCAATCCATCAGATACTATATACACTAATCTGATATATATAGGATCTTATCAAACTGTTTGATAACAGATTATTTATCTTATTTGCTTAACAAAGTCCCTGTATTAGCGAAATCCTGAGTTGTTGGTAATGGTTTTTCACCCATTAATAAATGTATGTGTGCGAGTGGTTTATTCCAGAACCGTCAAACGTAAACAGGTCAAAACGTCTCCAAGTCAAAATGTCCCCCAATTTAATACGTACCAAAAATCAATACGTCCGCACTCTTTTTCTAAGAGTGTTTTTACTTATAAACTCATTATGTCACTAGTTCAAATGTATAAGGTTTTAAAATTAAGTATTTTAAGTATATAAAAAACATGCTGGACAGGTGGCTAAGCGGTTGAGCATGCACATCGACTTCGGATGATAACTGGTTCGATCCCCGGTCCAGACTTACAAAAGTCATTAAAAGTGTACTAGTAGCTTTCTAGCATACGTATCAAGTTAATGGGTCTTGGTAGAATACCATATCACATGTCTACGGCGTAGTGCCACAGTGAGACAGAGCACATATGCAACATATAGACACCGTTTTCGTATAACTGAAAACATTCTGGTAAGACGAAAACGTCGACAAATTAAATACCATATACTGATACTTATTTAATAGTTCATATTTTAAGCATTTCTGCAATGATATTCGGATGTCGTTTGAATATCATGATAGCTACAAATACCCCGTATGTTTTCATAATAATACCTAGGACCAATGTAGACTGTGTAGACTGTATACCAACATGTCACCATTTGTACATCGATATACAAATCTGCATATTGTAAAAAGGGTGCTATATGGTAGTACTACAGATTGTCCCCAAGATTGCACATCAGGGGTCCCGCACTGAGCTGTGACATGCAGAATACGCGAGGGGCTTACTGACCCCTAATGACCAGGTCGTTGTTAGTTGTCAACAAAAATCTCCGGATATATCACACTGTGCCTTGATTATGCAGATTAGCGAAAATGTCAAAATAAATAATATATATACTTTGTCACCGGAAATAACTGTGTACGTATTTATCTGATCGTCATGTCATGGCAATTAACTGTAACTGTAATTATGTTGTATTTTCTCTTTACATACAGTAAAACCGCAACAAGAATACAACCATAGGTTCTAAAGTCAGTCAGTCGTATTAATGGGATGGTCTGATTATTGAGAAAAAATGTAGACAAAATGAAGACTGAAAAACTACGGTCTTGTTTGTGCGATAATCATAATTTTGAAGTGATCTTTGAATGAAGTTTGACTGTAATTACAAAAATTGTATATATGTGTTATAAACGAAGACACAAAGCACAAATAGGGCAAGAAACAAAAAGACAACAAGCTCATCCTACTGTAAAAATGTCCTCTTGGCTGGAAAAAAACACAGTTAAATGAGTGAAAAATTGCATCGCCATGTAACAAATATAGTGTAAATGAGCAAACATGGTTAGAACAGCTCATAGCTTAGCAGATGTTGATACCAGTCTATATTAGGACAATGAAAAAGAATTACGTAATATTTGAATTAGAACTAACCAATATACGGGTGATCAATATTCAAAATGCTTAGTTTGCTATATATAATATTGTATTCCTTTAAATAGTTAGTCGTTTTCCTACAGCTAAACCTAAAGGTTTCCGAATAAATAATCGTTTGATTATAGAATATATAAGAAAATACCGAGTTCTTCTAAGGAAGTGTATGGACTGACCAATGAAATAGTTTTTGTTCATACAGTTGTTATTTCAAGCATTATATAATGATCAAACTTGAAAACCAACAATAAACATCCTTAATAACGAAAACAGCAATAAAACGACCAAGTATACACTCCTTAGATTTCCGGACAGTCAGCTTCCTTCGTTTTAAACAGACTTGTCGTGTATAATATAAACATCATTTAGCAACAAATGCTATGATATGAAAGTAATAAATTCATTTATTGACACTAATAACAGATATATTGCCGCAATAACCATAAAAATCCTAAATAAATCGGGAAATCTCTGGTTCGATAAGGGAGATAGCATTATACACCGGTGGTTCATGTCACATAGACATCCTAATTACAGGGTTTGCTTTATCTAGAGTTTGTGCCAAATGGTTACTTACGTAATACCTTGGCCATCCTATAGTATTGTACATACTTGTGACTTACAAATGATCCCTTTGAGGACGTCTTGTATTATCATTACGACACCAGAGCGATTTATCTACAAATCAAGCAAGGTGATTAGATTTACCGGCCCGCGAATGGACATTTTCCCGCCAAAATGTTTTCTCATATTCACGGAAATTTCAAGAAATACATTATGTATGATTTATACAATACTTTATCATGCATATACGAGTATAATAATGTGGTTTTAGCATATATCTTAAATAAAGTGCACTTATTTCACTGTAATAAATAATGTTTTATTTGTAAATAATAAATGATGCTAGGGTGTATATTACAATGTGTTATACCGATACTAGAAGGCTCCTTGGCAAATTATTGCAGTGTTTCTCATAGCACATTCATTTTATTTGTTAAATGTGTTGCAGAGCATAAGAATGTGTTCTCCCTCAATTTATATCTTAAAAACTTTAATTGTGGCGGTAATATAAAAAATCGATCTTTTTCGTTGAAATGTTTTGCTTCCATTGAATCACACAAAAAACTGATATTGGGGTCTTAAATTGATCAAAAATACTGGTGATATACTTTCAATTAAGATTGATTTGAATGTTCCATACATAACGCATTTTTTCGGTCCATATAACATTACTATTTCTTGTAAAGAACTGCATTAATTATCATTCTGGCCCATGCGATGCGCAATAATATTGATGTACAAATAACATTCGCTAATTGGTGCTAATTGATATATGCTGTATAATTTGTGCATGATTTTATCAACAAGACGTCCGGCTAATCAGTGACTTATACAGTACGACGTTGTAGTCTGCGGACATTGAAATATGTTTCCGGATGTAAAAATATGAAATTACGAAATGATACTAAAACTAAAAAAAAGTGACAATTCCTAATATCAAAAAGTCTCGCAGTGTTTTCTGATTTATATGTGAAGCAAGTGGCCAGACTAAAGTCCACAGTGACGGATCCGTGCTCCAGTGGTAACGCGCTGGACTAGTAATCCAGACATCACAGGTTTGATCCCCGCTCCACCACTGACAGTACTAACAGTCTTTCGGACGAGACTTTGAAAAACCGAGGTCCTTTGTACGATGCTTTACATCGAGCACGTAAAAGAACCAGGGATGCTTCTGGAACTGGGGCATCTTCTGTATCATGCACTATCCTCCAAAAATCTAAAATGACTAACATTCTTCCGGAGACGTCGCCCATGTGGGAAACCGGTGGCGACGATAAATAAACGCAAATGCACACATGTACTTTCTGTTGTTGTGATTGTATTGTTGCTACTCCGTATATGAATGTACATGTATATATTATATATATTCGTTTCCTTTTTGTCATGTGACACTCTGTATTCAATGTGTATTGTCGCTAATGCTGCCCTATTCGGGCCTTATGCAGAATCTGTAAATAAACTTGAAACTTGAAGCAAGTGGCCAGTCTAAAGTCCACACAGTGCCGTGACATCTAGCATTAGCAGTTTGTGCGGAAATACGCACCTAGGTGGCCTGTTCCTTACAAAATCAACGAAAGGAAACCACAGTACAATCTCGCCTGCGGGTAGCAGTTTCGATTCCAAGGTGATAATTTACAGCCGTGACATATCACTTTTATTGATGGTCATCCTGTTTTCGAAACTTTTATCCTGAATAGCAAGTTTCTTAACGCGTATCTTGATTTAGTCACAGACACATTTCAAAAGAATAACCCCATGTACATGGCTAGAACGAAACCTAGTTATAGTGATAACCGTTTACTTGAGTAATATAGCAACTATATAAACAGTGCTATATCTCTACTATAATGTTCTCAGTTTCACTTAACTTGACAAATTAAGCTACTGTTGCACAAAACAGCGCATATATAGGCCTACTGAATTATTTAACTCTCTGTACTTTGATATTTGATTACGTCATTAATGTAAAAACTATCCAGTAGTAAATAAAAGTTGAAAAGTTGGTATTCCATGTCACAGAACAATATGCTTTCTATCTATCAATATTTATCAAAAATTTACCAGCTATAAACATCAAAATGAAATGATTCTACGAAGACTATTTGTATAAATCTTTGAAGAGAAGAACATACATCTAGTTCCTTTATCAAAGAAAATATGAGTTTATTCTGTTTGATATTACCATGGACCAAAGACCTAAATGGACCTAATATACTGGTCCCTGATATTACACCAATCTGGTGACCGTACGTGATCCTAGTGTGTTCAACATTTAACCAGAGTCATTCATAAAATCCTCATGTATCTTTACTTTGATTAAAGCCAATAAATCACCAAACCATAGAATACTTGTGTATAAATTTGTCATTTCAATTTACCGTCGTGGTATCTCCAAGATACACTAGTCATGCCCAAAGAACATAAAAATGCACACTGAATCAATACAGTTACAAGCATGAACAGATTGAGAGGGCTTTGTGTTGGGAATTGATCTTCTACAATATTGAGACGTACGTGCATGAGGCTTGATTTGAGAACAAGTTCTCACAATGCTCAAGTTTGCTTTACTGACTCGAGACCGAGTTTTGAGTTTGTGATCTATCTCAGAGTGGTCTTAATTATCTCACAAGTTTTTCGAGATGGTGATAGATATAATTATAATAAATAGCTCGACATAATTATGTCATAGTTATTCATTTCAATTTGAGTAAACCAATATTTTAATTAAATATTATGTAATCACACCTGTAATGTAAACATTGGATTTTGTCAATTATTATTAAGCAGAATAATATTTCTAGAATCTATTTGAAGGCATGACAACAAAAAATATTTTATGCATATTTTCAAATTTAGAGGTTATCAAAATTTATAAATAGCTGCATGTATTGATCGAAACTAAAGTTGAAGATGTTATTCTAGTTTAAATAAACCGCATGTGTTCACACGAAAATCTTTTTGTCCTAACGGAAAGAAGAGATTAACTTCACCACGTGGTAGTCGGTCCCGCGCACTAAATCTAGTCAATGAAAAATTAACAGTGCATGGGAAGAGCGGGTAACAAAGGACTTTCAAACCGTTACTATATTTAGACCCACGTGGTTGGTAAATTTGCGAACTGTTTTTTACACCTTTTTGATTCAATGACAAATTAATTTGAGCATTTCCTTCAATTATAATTGTTAAGAAATTATGAAAAGGAAGACTCAATCAATTTACACGTAATTAAAATTAGCGGAAATTCGGGAAATCGTTAGTAGCGCCTATTATTAGTTGATTATTTGTAATATTATTGTTTATAATACATAGCTGTCTGACTCCGCCTACATCCTTCCACTCAACCAATCAGAAGCGAATAAAGCGCCAATATTTACGATTTTGATGGATCTTGAGTGTGACGTCACTAGCCACCATCATTTTGTGGATCGGAGAACGCTGGATAATTCAGACATTTCACGTGCTTCGAACAGTGTGCAACGTTGGAATTATTTGGAAACTGTGTAAAATCGAATATATTTTTATATACTTAGGAATAAATTAATGAAGTGAAAATGCCAGCGAGTGTTTATGCGGATATGAGCGCTAATCCTCAGCTAATGGAAGACCAGCGTACTCTGCAACTCGCGTTTGAACTTTCGTTAATAGGACTAAATGGTGAAGAAGAGAATGTGCCAGCGAACAATGGCAACCTTTCGCCTCAGAGTTTTGCTGAAGAACAAGCTAAACGTCGCAGTGCTAATATGACAGAATGCGTGCCTGTTCCCAGTTCAGAACATGTGGCGGAAATTGTGGGCAGACAAGGTAAGAAATATTTACTCTATGTTTACACGCTGGTTAGCTTACCGTTATTGTGTATTGTTAAACGCACGTATCGTTTGGCGCGGTTATTTTGCCGAAAAACATGTGCGTGCTAAGCCAGGCTAATTGAAACATAATATGAAGTAAGAATGCTCAAATAACATCGTTAATCCCGTTATTTCAAGCCATGAACAATACACGGGTTTGTTACAAGTTTATAGCATATAAATGACCTGGCTCGTATAACCGCATCAATTTGATGTATGTACCAGGTCAACGTATACATGAACTCATATTTTTGTACTGGGTTGAGAAAATGAAACATTACGCCGTCAAAAAAGTTGGTATGTTATGGCTGTATGCCAATGTAAGAAAAGAATGTTTCAGGGTATAAAACTATCGTAAACTTAAGCTAGAAGTATGTTGTAATAATGCACTGTCACTGGTATGTGTTTAGGATGCTTTATTTCTGCATATGATTAGAAACATACGTTCTGCAACTGAAAAGTTGCTCTGATTTGGTATGAGAAATAAAGTCTGAATAATCAACGTTTTACATGTGTCCATGGTTTAGTTACAGGCATATATATTTCCTTAACTTTACTAAAAGTGAGGTTAAAAGGCCATTTCTTAACATTAGTCAGAAATATTTCCGAGCTTGGTAGATGGCGGAACATGTCAGACTCAGAGTGTATGTTGTACATCCAAACTGAAAAATTCAATAATGATTCATCAAGTCATTCTTATCCAGCTTATTTCTATATTTATAGTGTACTATATTGTATTATATAACTCTAAATTCTGTGTCTGAATACAAAATGAGGTTCATTATTCGGCCTATTATTAGTCTTTCACTTGGGAATGGCTAGTATTAGTTTCAAGTTTAACTATATATTGTACGTGGGAAGTGTTTGAAATCTCACATCTTACAATGGTCGATTGTTTCTAGTGTAAAAAAATGTGAATAAACAAAAAATTTATATATTGGCTTTATTTATATTCTAAGCTGAGTCATTTGTGTGTGATTCAAGTGTAGCTTTTCCTAAACAGATTATAATTCATATCCACGTGAAAAATCACTAAAATCTTCCACTTCACCAATCTGAAAAGGGTAACTACTCAATTTGGTATGTAGACTCGTTAATGTTAGAGTCTGAATAAGTTAAATGAATATGATAAGCTTCAACAATTTAAATCATTAATTATTTATAAGACTTAATTAATAAAATGTTGCATACATTCATTTATCATAATCCAAATAATTAATGTGACTACGTTGGGGGTCAGACTCATCAGGTCAGATTTGTTAGCTTAGCTGGGACACCATACTGTCTTGTCAGTCAAAGTTTGCCACAAATCTGATGTCAGTTTTTTACTCCTCCTTTGTGTCTGTTGTGATCATTAATTAACCATTTTTTATCCTTAAATACATGATTACTAATTGCTTCCATTAATTACAACTAATCCTTGCTGCTTTCAAATTGATTCAGACTTTACATTCATAATAAATTATGCACTCTCCCCAAAAATTCTTGATTTACAGTTTAAAGTTGTTACAGGCTTCCCAATTCCTCCTAATATGTTATGTTTTAAGGTCTCTGTTGAAGTCACTTTCATGGTGTGGGATAAGTGATTAGATACAATTTTTTACAAATAAATACATGTACTGTCAATTCTGGTAAAACTATGAGGGAGAACTGCTTGTCAGGATTGATAACATTATGGTATTCAAAATATGACTCATTGGATGGATTTATCAGTTTTTCCCAAATAAATTTTAGAGGCATTATGAATATTATACATTTAGTATAACCGTTTAAGTATAAAGACTCCAGTTATTTCTGTTAAAATGTTATTAATATGCTAAGTGCAATGTCAGAATATCTCTCATGTCTAAAAAAGTGAAGTAATCATAATGCCAAACTTAATTAAGCACAAGCAATTGTATAGGCAAATTACTTGGATCCATATCTGCTATACCAATGCAGTATGGAAATGATTACATTAAGCATGTTATACTAACAAGACTAATTTTGATGCAAAGCATCAAAACGGCGGCACAAGTTTTAGGAAGCATGATATTGAAGATTTATTATTTTGTTTATCAATAAATAAGAAAGTATGATCATCACCAAGCCATAATTCTGGTAAGAATCATCCACAATTCATGACAATTGCCTAAATAGTCTTGGTACCAATCAATCATTTGTAGTTTAATTGGAATATGACTTGTTTATGTAAAACAAACCGACCAGTTTGTGACATGCATTTATCTAAACACACAGTGAGACAATACAATAACAATGTGTAATTTTTAGTTTATGTGGAACATATTATTTGTCATGTGATGAAAAAAGTATTCACATTGGATTCAAAGTAAAGGAAACGGTAGAATGTGCTTACAAATTTTTATTCCTTACAAATCAATTGTGACCAAGTGTCAAAAAACGATTACACGAAACGTAGATAGAACGAAACGGATCTAAAAATATACATGATTATAACTTCTAGTTTTACAGATCTAAAAGAACTATTGGGATATCAAAAGGGAAAAATATCCACTAAAAATGTCAAAACAACGTAATTAAAAGTTCAGTTCAACCATCAGCATTTGATCTCGAATGTACTGAATCCGTTTTACTGCCAATGCGTTATTTGAACAACAAATGCTATGACGTTTTCAACGACAATTTTCATTGGCTGAATTTTGTTTACATATTACCATCAGTACATAACTTATATGGGTCAAGTTAAGGCAATGTATATTGCATAGTTTGGTCACTGTATTTATATTTGTACATTATAAACTGCATTCATGAACTTATTAATATGGATTAACATTTTTTGTTTAACAATTTGCTTTTTTATAAGTACAATTTCAATTTGCGTGCACAGCATTAGGAACCATTTCCTGAACTTTGATGATGAATTGAGCGTAGTTGTGAAACGAAGCTATGTAATACACGATGCCTAACCGTTTTCGTGACTAGCTGTTGTAAATTCTTATAAGCATACGTAAAACATTTTTTAAAGCTTTTTATTAACGGTAAAAATACATTTTAAATATTTTGACATTTTTTTATTATCAATTAGTACACTTTTTTTATCTGTATAATTAGAATCACGTTTTGTAAGAACAATTTAAAAAAGCATAATACCAATGGCTTCTCCCATTTCGATTATGCAACTCCATGTACCTAGATTAAAAATTATTCAAATAGACGACGGCCTGAAGGCCGCCGTCAATTACCAAACCATGCCAGTTTGTTGTATGTATACATCATATATATGCTATGACTGAACAGTCAGCTTTGTAATGTTAATGTTGGGAGGTAGAAATTCCAGAAATTGTTTCAGAGTTTGCATGACCTGCTGTCTGTTTTGTTTATAATATGTAAACGATTATTTCTTTGAACCTGTGTGACTATGCCGTGCAGCCTCTTGGCATGTTCTCTATTCAATAGTTTGTTTTTAAATGCGTGTAGGACACATAGTCTGCTGTCTCCTGTCTTTACATAATGTAGTTAGGTGCGTATGCAGGGATGTTTCAAACCAACATTCTTATATCTCGTTGATCAATAGTCTGTTTCATATTACTCTTCAATTCGATTACATCTGCAACCTGATCAAATTTTTTGGAGGATATGTATAGACCGCTAACAGCCCGTCCAGCTTGCTCTGTTGGTAGAGGGCTAGACGGTAACCTGGCAGATACAGGTTCGAATATCATGTTGGACAGGTTTTGATGTTCTGTGACATTGCTCAAGGTCATGTCCTCCACAGTTGCTTTGCTTAAGAATAAGTTAGTATTGGTTGATAATTAATTCAAGGTAAACTTGTTTGGTAAACTGGCCGCCATATTTGAAAAAATGGTGTAAAACCCGAGGACTTGGAGACAGCAAACGAACACTTGATATTGGACTGATGGTTTTTGTATGAGTAACCGTTTCTGTAATGCGATTTGTATTCATTTATTATTCAGGTTGCAAGATAAAGGCATTGAGAGCTAAAACGAACACCTACATCAAGACGCCAGTACGTGGAGAGGAACCGGTATTTGTGGTGACTGGTAGGAAAGATGATGTCCAAGCTGCTAAACGTGAAATCTTGTCAGCAGCTGAACATTTCAGTCAAATCAGAGCTTCTCGCAGAAACTCCAGTGTATCCAGTATGACAAGCAATGGCCTGTCCGGACCACCCAGTCCTAATGCCCCAGGGCAAGTTACAATCCAGGTTCGAGTACCTTACAGAGTTGTGGGCCTAGTTGTTGGACCGAAAGGAGCAACCATCAAAAGAATTCAGCAACAGACCCACACATACATCGTGACACCAAGTCGTGATAAGGAACCTGTGTTCGAGGTCACAGGTCTACCCGAAAATGTGGAGAAAGCAAGACAAGAGATAGAGAGTCACATAGCACTTCGTACAGGAGGCTTAATGGATAATGCTCCTGAGGACGATTTCCACCGTAATGGGATTGACTCTGGTTTTCATGAACTAAATGGATCTAGCAGTGACTATATCAGTTCCTTGTTGAACAAGACAACAAATGGAATGTCTGCATTCACTGCCTACAACAATGCACTGAACGGCAATGGTTTAATGAATCGTGGACCCGAAACTGTGTTTAATTTCCCTCCTGTCAATGGCACATCGAAAATTCCTGACTATCCAGCACAGATGAATGGTTTTGGTACCTCATTTAATGGCTTCACAAGCATATATGACAGTCTAAATGATGAAGGAATTGGCTCGCCGTCTTTTGACTCGGGCATTTCGCCAAGTGTGTGGTCCGACGTAAATGACAATAGAAATCCAAATCTTGTGTCACTCTTTGGTACGACAAATACGACCAACATGAACGCAGTCGGAAATGGACTAAGTAGCTTACAGAGGGTGTCACCAACTTCTAGTGAAATGTCTACAGGCTCTAGTGCCACAGGTACGAATTCCACATCCCATTCTCCGCCGTCAGAGCCTCCATCCCGACGGATCCGAAGTGACCCGATCGCTAGTGCTTTTACACCTTTTGTTACCTTGCAGAGTGAGCTATTCCCTGCTGGTTCTGGTATCACAAGTGTTAGTGGAATGGAGTCAAATGGACTTACTGTTAATACGTCAAGTGCTGAGGTTACCAACGGTGGTGAGCCAGGAGTCTGCTCGCGCAGGAACTGCATTATGTGCTCTGAAAGTGAGGTGGTTGCTGCTCTTGTGCCATGTGGACACAATTTTTTCTGCATGGAGTGTGCAAGTCTGATAGTGGAAAAACCCAATGGGTCTGCCGACAGAATCTGTCCAGTTTGTCGACAAGAACCGTCTCAGGCCATTCGGATCATTTCGTGAACGTAAGACTAAAACGTTCTTTAAGTAACACTTAAAATACCATCATCATTTCAATCCAAATTGCAAAAATTCCAATCTTCAGGGTTTGTGCCAATTTCCATATTGATGTAATGTTCAATTACTCTGTAGCAGACTACACAGGGAGGGAAGTGTGCTGGAACTCTGCCTGAGATTTGTATTAGCTTTCAGACTAGAGAGGAAATATGTAGATATATATCTTTGAACATCACTGTGTTTATTCTGCTGGTAGCACAGAACCCAATAATCAATGAGTCTACTATAGCAAAGCTATTCTTTCTACAATGAAGTTTTGCGCCTCTTATGTAAACTGTTTTCAATGTGGGATTTTTCCTTTTGCTTATGAGTACATTGTCCAGATTCTATAAGTTTTAACATCTCCGAGTAAAAAAATACTAGGAATTCCTTAAGCCAATGTTAGTTCTGGTTGCATTATTGTTTCTGCTAGTATTTCAAGAGTCGATGCTTTTGTTAATACTAGATTTATTGTGTTGTTAAAGCCTTGTGTTTAGTACTATTTACTTAAATTATTCGTTCCAGTTGAGAACAGAGCTTTTTTCATGTAATTTTGGCTGAAGTCGGCAAAGTATCCATTGTGTATTTTTGTCAATGTTTTGTATGTTATTATGCATTAAGTAATGTTGCTATGATACTATGATAGATATACTGCTCAGTTGTTATACAATATAATCTACTCAACACAAGATAATATATGCAAAACCTACCTTGATAACATGACCATAAATTCCTGACAATGTTAAAATCAATATTTTTCGCCCTATGATCTTTCCTCAAGAATCAATTTTTTTTCCAATTTTAAGCTGTTAATCATTCTCATATTGAGTCATTTGGATAAAAATAAGTGATGAAGTCATCCTCATCAAATCAGTCAATCAATCAACTGCTTAATGATTGATCATTCATAACTTGATTATTGATTTATGCAGATTTCATTGTTAAATTCTCATTATTAATTCAACTTGAGATTATTACCTGTTCTATTATATTTAGATGTGTAATATTATATATGCTAATTATTATACAATGCTATGTCTCATACATTCATAACTACTCGGTGTTCTACCAAGACTTTGATTGGTCCATTGTCTAAAATAGAGGAATTGTAATGTCAGATGACTGTCTGACATCAATAAAATTAGTAATATTATTCTAAATGTTTTCGTCAACTGTTTTTCCTTAATGATGTCTGCCAGTACCATACACTGAAGATATTTCTGGTCAGATGGGCACCAAGATTATCAAAATCCTTATGATGCAGAAAAAACACGATTTTCATCACTTGTGATTATTTAGTGATTGTGAATTCAAATTTGAATGTGAATTCAAATTTGATCGGGTCTGGCTTGATAGAACACAGAGTATCGTTTTAATCGGTCATCATTTTTCATAAATTTCTGTATAAACTGTGCATAAATATACAGATTTATTCAGTAATAATATAGTATTATATTTAATTAATGACTTTTATATTTGCGACAGATTATTGATATAGATTATTTTATTCACTGTTCACTATAGTTATGTATATGTGTAAACAAACTATACAATATGTTTAAATTGCATTGTTGACATTTTTCATGGGATGTTATGAATTGGCATGCATGTTGTCTTAATTATGTTATGTATCTTTGGTGTTTTGTTTACCTGGGGAAAACTTAGACTAAGTAGTATAAGACGCTTCCATCTTGTACGCTGCAGATAGGTATTATTTGTTAAGACATTAACGGCACTCGTCAAGGATACATACCTCGTGCCATTCGCATTTTCAGAGCCGTTGTTGCATTACGAGATTTATTTTCAAAATCCTGCAGCTGAATATATGATCATATCTGAAATGGTCTTATGATTACATCACTTTGTGCCAGATGTTTGGATGTGATGTTGTATATCTAGAGAAGAGTCAGTCAGTTAGGAAGATTGATAGTAAAGTCTGATAAATGTATAAAACATGTATTTGATATTACCGGGGAATTCTGTATGTGTTGCTAATGGATGTAGCTAATCTATTGTTGACTTCCAACTCTGGCTTGTTTACCCAAGTGACTTGGCTGAAGTTATTTATGTTGACTTAGTTTCATATACTAGTTGATCGTTGAAGGAATTGAATTGAAGAGTGGGAACTTGTTGTTTAATTTAAGATTGGGATGTTGGGAGGACAATGTTTGTCTCAAAAACAGCTTGCTAATTCAAAACACCCCAGTATGTTATTTTGTGTATACCAAAAATGCCTACATTTTTTTTCCATTTTTGCAAATGTGTGTGTTAATTTGTATAAAG
The DNA here is from genome assembly GCA_032209605.1 of Mactromeris polynyma. Classification (NCBI taxonomy): domain Eukaryota; kingdom Metazoa; phylum Mollusca; class Bivalvia; order Venerida; family Mactridae; genus Mactromeris; species Mactromeris polynyma. The sequence goes on along the minus strand of JASFXZ010000001.1, from coordinate 36,131,625 downwards.
TGTAAAGTATAATAGACAAAATTAGGTACAGAATGTTATATATATATGATATATTTTTGTTTCATAGTTCCGCTTTATTTTTGTTCTATAAAAATATATTAAGAGTAATATATTGGAGGTTTTTTTTGTAATATATTTTTTCTTTGCAACATTGATATAAATAGATCTGTTGTATACATTGATATTACATTGTAATCACCTGTTGTATTCTTTGATCCACTCATGTTATTAATTGCATCATTTATATTTTTTGTTTTTATTTTTATCGCCCTTAAGATCTGATGAACAGACTTAAAGTGCTTTGAATCGATCAGATTCTTGAACAATCCCCGCAATATGCTCCCCCCATTAGCATATATCCCATAGCCCTTTAGCAAATCCAGGTTTCTGAATGTATTTACTATTGTGTCTAGAAATTAATTCATCATGATATGCTCTGCAGAAAGTATGAGTTTTTCTATTGTTTATTACCAAATATCCTGAATTGTTGGCCAAAAATTAGGTCAAGACATGTTCCGGTCAAGTTGCTAAGTAATGAGTTAATTTGTGCTGTAGTTAATATTAATAAATAATACTACCGTTAATGGCTGCAAAGTGTCATTAACTTTGTTATTATATAGAAATTAGACAGATTACAACTGGGACAGTCCTGATGATAAAAATAGCTTTATGTGTGTTGCTAAAAGTTTGTGGCTGTCATTGTTTTGTTCTGAATTAATACTACTTGATGTGAAATTCATAGCTTACACATGTGACAGATAGTTTGGGACACATTACTGCTTCATTTTCATAATAAGATAAACCAGTCATAATAAGTAATGTCACTTCTGAATGCTAAAACCACGTTCTAGACTTATGTAAAAGAAATTTACACAGTAGCTTAAATTGTGACGGTCATGAATACTAATGAGTGGATAGGGTCACATGGTAGAAAAAAAGCAAGTTGACGGTCAGCTGATAAAATAGGATGATATTTGTTCTCAAGTAGGGGGCAAGAGACTAAAGTCCATCAATTGCCGAAATGTTGCCGTTGCAAAGAAATTGAGTAAGATTTGAGAGGGAGTGGGGTTGGCAAATAATTATTTTGTTCGTGTAAACAGGATGAATACTTCCGGATACTTGCATCTTGTTGTACCATGTTGGCCCTTTGCACTATTTATGTTCTGATGGCTTCCCATTATTGTCTTCCAGTCATTTTAATGTTTTACAATGTTTGTTTGCATTCATATGACCAGCATAATGAACTCACTTGTCACAATTTACACCAAACTGCGAGCCTTGAATAGAACAAAACTATGTCTGTAAGTCTTCAGTCTTTCAGGTAAAGCCAGGTTGTTTTATCAGAAGACTTAGTTTTGCATTCATTCATGTAAAGCTAGGTAACTGTAATGATAGACTTAGAATCTCAATATTTTAGCTTTGCACATGTTTGTGTTAATATGTTGTATAGTCTCATTATTCAAATCATGAAAATAACTATGGAGATCACTGTTTATCTATGCACAAGAAGGACCGTTACAATTTTCATTGATGTAGACTCATCATAGATGGTTTTTAAATCCCCTTTTCTCCCCCTCCCAACCTTTTAGCTTGATATCAAGTCATTGTTTGTATTATGGTATCTTCAATGGTTTATGTAAAAAGCTATGCCAAAATTAAAGTTTACCCTGTGTTGTAGGGGTGCATTTTTTGTGCACTTTTTCAAAAATAATCTGACTAAAATTTCTGTAGACGTGTGTTAATTGTGTGTGTTATTATTTTTGTATAAAAACCAAGAGTGTATAAATATATGCTTTAGCGGTATTATTTGGCATTATCCTCATGAAATCCTCTTCACTTGCACTCTATACTCTGCCCCTCATTACTTTCTTACCGACCCTCCTATGTGTTATTTCCCCATTTCTTACTTAACCAACCCTCTTTGTGCTTTTCCAACTATATGAACTTGATGCTTGATTTATCAGAAGACCACAAATCTATTGTAATTCCAAATAATGTGATAACTTCCCTTTATTTGGGGCCCAAATTATCTTACTCTATGGTATTTCATAATTATTATGTTAACTTTATGTGTATATATTTTTGCACCATTGTTTTAAAGTATAATATTTTTTGGCCTACACAATTTTGTAGGGGGTGTAACAAAAGTATCTACTGTTTTTTTTTCGGACAGTGCTAGTGTTGAGGTATAAGAAAATGGCATGGTTTTAATTTTGGACACAAATTTGTGGATCAATTCTGCATTTTTTATAGCTTTTTGCTGGCATTTCTTTTAATGGCATAGTTTTGCTGTCTACTTAGGCGTATTATTGCCTATCTTAATCAAATATATTTCCAGTAAAATTCATGCTTCCAGGAAAAACTATGAAGCTTAATAGGTATTTAATATTGATTTAATCAAATATATGTTTTAAGAAGGTACAGTTTAATCATGTTTGATTTTAGTTCTTGTATTTTGTATATTTTACTGATCAGTTTAAGATATTTCTGTTTTTTTGCGAGTGATAATGTGTTTTAGTAACAATTATCCTAAGTTGTTTTAGTGAGTGTTTATGAGGGTAATTATATAATGTTGGGTCTATTGTTTTGTTTTATAAATGTTACGCAAACACTGACTGAACATCAAAGTAGAGCTGTAGATGCGCTTCCATAATTATTGACTTTTTCTTGTTACACATTTTCAATTTCTTTTTTCTTTTGTTTTCATTTGGTATTTTACTCTCAACAGATAGTATCTTGTAAAAGGAAAGTATCCTTAGTTTGGAAAGGAAAGAAACAATTAACTTTTTTGTTAACAAATTTGTTATACATACACATGTGTATATATTATAGACATGATTTATTTGTATGCCACGTAAAAGTGAAAAAAACTAATAAAAGTTTATTAGAACCTGACTTGAAGGGTAACACTTCTTGTTATAAAACTTCTGTATTCAGCTGAATATTGTGTATTGGTTCAATGATTTGAGTTTTAATCAGTTTTGTACTGGGTATAAAGTATGGAGAAATCCAAGTCAACACTCAATTTCATAGTAATCAATTTGCACGATGTCTTGTTCACATGCCATTCTTAGTGTGTTAGAAAATGTTCGAAAAAAATATTATCAAAATTGTTAGGTTTATTGAGTAAGAGGATCTGTGACAGTAGTCTGCTTTTTAATTGTTACACATTGGTGTTTATCATGTATATGTTGTTTATAAATAGTCCTTTTTCACGCAAAATGTGCAGATCTGCTCTAAAAGTTGTTATAGCTTAGATTTTTCTATTTTATTATTTTCGTATATATTAAACGTATGCAAGTAAACATATGTGTATAGTGTAGTTCTAAGGAGGAACTAGGCGTCGGTCGACCCGGCTGGATTAACAAATATACATAAATATTTTTTATTTTACGGCCAAATTCAAGGCCAATTATATTTAACTATATTTGCAGATTTTCAAGACTCAAATGAAAATGTAAAATTTTATTTTTCTGCTATTAAAATTACAATAAAACTTTGTGTGTTTGTTATGTTCTTTGAAGAACTTGCGTTTGAACTAGAAAGAAGGGAAGCTTAGTCTTATCGACACTATCGGTTCGTCTGTCTGTTTGCTTCTTTCAAGTTCAAATATGGAGTTGACTTAGAAGTGCTCATGTGCATAATATCAACTGTATTGGGACACTGATTGACCTTTCATGAACACACACATGCACATTTCACATTCATCAGTATGACATATATACTGCTCTAGGTTGTGTTCACATTACTTGGTATCAAAATTCATGTCTCCACTGACAGAACAGATCTTCAAAGGTAGTCTTCATACACAAAAGAAAATCAGCTAAAAACTTGCACTGAAAGCATCACTTAAGTGCATTTACATATTTAACTAGCTGTTGTTTAACCAATCATTTGAAGAGTTGTACTTAAACAATCTTGTCTGAAAGACACGCAATTAAAAGCAGACATAATTATGTTTCTCAGATCATTAATATTAACTAAGTGTCTGTTACTACCATGACTCGATTATGACTCAATATATCATTTCTTCCTCGTCTAGAATCAAATATTGACCCATACAATTCAACCATAATATTATGTGGTATGTGGATAGATTTATGGTCTTTTCAATTAACTGCCTGCTACTTGCAGACGAATACTACCACCACCCCCTCTAGCGCTTGCAACTTGAGAAATGCAAGTGGAATTTTCATATTCAATCATTGACATTGATTTTTCGTCTGCTATTCAATACTGCAACCAGCATAAATTGAACTTCCGGTTAGGATTTGTCATTTGGTAAACAAAGATGGAATTCTAGCAGACGATTTCTAAAGGCAACGCTTCGCTGTTATTGTAATTGTCATTTAATCACAGTAATTTAAAGTGATTGTAGATTAAATATAGAAAATCAATATCGGTGAAAAATGTCTTATCTGTCCGATTGAACACTTAATTTGGAACCAAGGTAATATAACTGAGCTGGAGTACAGTCTAAGATTGCATTATTGTCATTGGTCAGTTGTCAGACTATGCTCTGAATCAACCAATCGGAGCCTTAGGTTATGAGACTGGATTCGAAACTTATGTTTTAACCTCAATGACAGAACGCAATCAAAGTCTAATACTACATGCTTTATACATATCCAAGATTGCGTTTATTTACAGAACATAATCTCCTAACCACCAAACGACTTATTTTAGGAACGTTCTACTACAAGCAATTGATTACATACGAAAATGGAACTCCTACCACTGCCGTACTGAGTATGGGCATATCGATCTTGTTCAAAATACGTACTTTAAACAACATGAATTCATTTCTTATGATGTCGGCTTCATTATTATCGTAATCTTCCGTGATCGGCTCCCTCTGGCGGCATCTTCTCACGATGTAAAGTATGCCTTCAGGAGAATTGATCTGTTATGAGCGACCACCCTCGTATGTTGACCTCACACATGTATATACAGTAAGACCACCTCAATAGTAAGACCACCTCAAAATTAAGAACACAATTTTTCAAGTCCATTTTCACTGTTTTGCTCTCTATTCAACCTCAATATTTAGACCACTTCAATATTAAGACCAGTTTTCAAGGGTCCCAAGGGTGGTCTTATTATTGAGGTTTTACTGTAATTATGTATAAATTCCTGTATATTTCATTTGACTGATACTTTAATGTTCTGACGTAATCAGTGTCTTGGAAAACCCTTGAATTCCGTTAGACTAAATATTTATCGACATCTTAGCTAGTTCAAGTCAAACGAAGTGGTGGAAACATATTTATCACTTAATGTGACCTAATTAACAACATATAATCAATGGATGCTTTCAAACAACAGCGGTTTAATTCACACGATATTTACATTGCAACGAAGCCTGTAGTGTTCATTCCCAGAATAATGATTTGATGTCAAGTCGAAGGTGGTGAATTCCAACGCCTCCTTGCGTATATCTGCACAATTTATAAGATCTGCACGGCGTCATAAAATCATTTTCTAGTGGTGGAATTAATTCGTCGTCGCTTTCCTGGTAATCGGGCGATAATAAATAAAATCATTTAAGTGAATTATACTTGATTCGAATTACAATCACCAGATATGGAATCCCTATGTCGTCGCCTGTTGCTATGGAATACAGGATATCTTTTAAGCCCCCCGCCCCACTCCACCCCCCCCCCCAATCGCCTTTATCACTAATGATTATAAACCATAATTTCATTTTTTATGATAAACTATTAATTTCTATATTTTTGTCAAGTCTTGTAGATATGCTAGGACCTGATAGTCATGAACAACTTGTCGCATGAACGCCGTTAGTTACTCACATCGAACGTACGGACGCACGAATGTACAAGATAAAAGATAACGTATGCAGTGATATAGGAGTTGAGAAGTTGGAATGACTGAAACATTCATTGGGACTAATTGTTGATATTTGAAAGTTTTGTTTCATGAATGAGTTCGAATGAAGTAATACCTTTCAATTTGATACTGACGTACACACGTGTACTTTTGCCCAAAGCCTTATGTTTGGTATCGAAATAAAACAGGTAATCAATTGTTATGACAGGTGGCTGGCGGGAAATATGCACGAGTATTTCGTGCCAATGTATTACATCAACGAAGGATGGTAATTCACGATTTTCACCTGATTATATTCGTTTGAATGTCACGGATACCCGCCTAGAAAATTCTACAGTATCCAAGCGAAATAATCATAAATAAATTAAAAACACGATCCAAAAACAATTAACATATGAATAATTGTTGAATAATGAACAGCAACGTGTGTGATGAAAATTTACTATTGTGTTATTATTATTGGTATTATAATTATTACTGTTATTCCATAATATTTATGAAAGCGTCTATATATGGATGTGTGACACATGCACATTGTATGCATATTGTTTGTTCTTGCCTTAAGCCGTTTCTTCACCGTATACGGCGGTCACTGGATTGAAACAACCAGTATGCATTTTTCGGGTCTAAAACTCGTGGAACTCTAAAACTTTTTAATATCGCTGTATTCGACCTTCCGATGCACGCCGCATAGTATGGATAGAGTATCGCAAACTACCCGTTTTAAAGGATGACCTCGCAGTGATATGAATCAAAAAACACATTTTAATTAATGATGGAATCAAGCGTATATCCCGATATGTCAACCTGGCCTCGTATTCAACGAAGAATCTCATTTGAAGCAGCTCCCTCAAATTCCACTCAGTCGAGTTTTCACTCAAAGTTGTATTCACCAAGCAATCTCAAGTATTAAGCTGGAAACAGACCAATCTCATACACTTTGGAAAAACTTCTGAGTGAAAATAGTCGAAGCAATTTCACAAAGTCTGGGGGGATTTTTCAAATGTGAGAGTAAAGTACGGGCTGGAGTCTTGAATATGTTGTGTATACAGTGACTGATGGTGTCTCCAGAGAAGTGATTGCGCAACCCACGTGTTAAGTACTGCGCGGACAGTCATTGTAACGGACTCAAGCGTTACGCTGCCGTGTCTGAATGTGGAGGACATAGTGGGAAGTGGATTCAATGTAACATTTATCCACACACTCATCAGAGCAAAGTTTTAGTCCTAAGTTCTGAGTTGAAAGTCCTGAGTATTGGTTCAAATTCCGGACATTGGTGTCTGTCTTAAAATTGACAAGGTGAAAGCGCCGTGTGATCAACAATGCGACGGTTTGGCCCAAACCCAAACTAAAATCTATCAAATAACTCGATATTGATGACAATTGCAGTTGCAATCATGTTGGTGACGATGATGATAGAGGTGGTAGCCATGTGAATGATAATGATGACGATGTAAGCGACGATGTAAAGATACCGATGAATATCATGGTAGTGGCTAATGATAACGTATTATTTTACAATGCAATATTAATCATTAATCATGTCGATATAGCGTTAATGATGATACTGGTGTTGGTGTTGCTGCTGATGATGATAATTGTAACCATGTAGATGTTAGAGATGAATTATTTGAAGATGTAGTGGTTTGAATAGGTCTACACCCATGATCGAATGTATTCATTATACACCGCGACAAATATCGCTTTTCTATGACTCTATCATATCTCAACTTACTTACCTCAACATTAGGAATCATAAATGCTACGGTCACTTTGTGTCTGCTTTGGACTTATCTGTAAACTGCACATACAACAGAACAACTAGAAGCAATCTTCAGTAGAATTTTAAGATGATGGTACGCGGAGGAGATGAATCATTTATGTGTTTCCTCTCGCCTGATCAATTCAAATCAACTGTCAAAGCGGGCAATGAAATAGACACCGTTTTATTCTGGTAGCTATGGCAACGAAAATTAAGACTCGACATTTACAATAACGATGAGTTGCCGTAAATACAACACTACAGCCTTTGCTATACATATGAAGACGGGATATTTTGTTTTTTTATCGAAACTTGCACGAAAGCTTCGACGTCGAATTGTATATATGTATAACAACCAAAGATACAATTATAGATAATATTCAAGATTCAGAATTTAGCCGTTTCGATGGATTTCATGGGTATTAGAAGGTCAGATGACGTGAGAGAAGCTCCTCACGAACCAGACTTCGGAGGCATGGATGATATTTTCACTTTCCCATAATGCATTTTTTCTTCTTTTATCGTCCGCTGCTCATTTCCTCAATATTCGAATTAAGACAAGAATTGAGTGCAACTTTGACTTCATTTGATTACTGACACCACAAATCACGAGGTTTATTTTTTATGTCTCATTTATTCGTATTTTCTCATATAAAACATTGAAATTTGTACCCAAAAAACACCGAGAATGCTCATGGAAAATTTACAAATGCGATTGAAATAGTCCCGTTCTGAAGTGTGTTCACTAATTTTGATTGTCATTCTTCTAAACAGAAACACTCGGAAGAGAGATCTTGGACCAGGAATGACCTTGGATGAATTCGGAGATAATCGTTATTCTTTGGACTTGACGCTTCTGTCATTTAGGCCTATGTACATTCGTGTCAAACTGAGCTCCGAACTATAACGTTATTAATTGAGTATTTTCGTCCAATTTTCGTTCGCCCAACATTTAATCATTAAGAATACGATAATCTCAATATTCTGTTGAACTTGTAGATGCATGTTTAGTTCACATAGATTCAAAGGACCTGGGTGGGATAGTGGGATCATATGGCGTCCCTCCGTCCACTTTTCCTTCTATTGTCTTCTTGTCCAAAGCAACTCGATGGATTTATACTAAATTTGGCTGGAAACGTTATCCAGTGGTTGGGATTAAAACTTTACCAAAAATTGCTTTGACCTTTTTGGACATCAGGGGTGGGTCCTTTAAGCGTAACAGCGATTTTTAAAATAACAAAACCACACATCTCCACAACGATTTCCTAGACTTCTGCAACATTTCGAGATTTTGCTCGAAGCATTCTTAACCGATAAACGAAAATTAAAATAAAACAGGAGAGTTTTACTGGCAATCTGAGGATCTTGCTTTATTAGTGATATAATTTACTTATCGTGGCTTTTGTCTGATTTTATAACATTACGTAGGTAAAGTGTAAAGTGGTAATGTAACCACTTACTAGTGAAATAACAACTCACATGCGTGACGTCACAACAAAACAAGCGTATGTTTGATATCAAATTAATAAGAACATGATTTTCAATGAAATAAAACGTCATACTCCGTACAAAATAATATGTTTTTAACAATGTTAACATCATTTGAGCGCATCCACGTCACGCTCGTTGTTGTGTTATCTTTCCATTCATAAGTTATGTCAATTCATGATCAGAATTCTAACCATCTCTCGCGAAATAACCGGAATGTTGCGAAGTTTTACGAAGGAAGACAATTGAAAAACGTCACGTTCACGCCGTGACCATTAATCAACAAAATAAATTAAAATATTAAACATATGTTATAATCTAGACATGTATACTGGTCGAATACATTGATTAAATAATTCATTTACGTTTACTTTAAGTAACTAACATATACATTCATTGAAGTAGATAAGTTGTCAATTAGGCAAAAACAATAACTAATGTATAAGTCACATGAGGTCCCCGGGCAGTTTACGGGATAATCCATGAGAGCCTGTAGGTACTCGCACGACATGCCGTACGGGCCCGAACGAATTCTTTAATATTTTTGGACCCGTACGATCGCCCTTTACTCCGTGTCTGAACGTTGAGCATGCACACGTTACATGCCTTGATCAGAACATTGAGCATGCACACGTTACATGCCTTGATCAGATGAGACATTCTGTAGGTCCCGGGCCCGTAGGAACTTGGAAACCGTACAGGAAAGTGGGAAGTCTGTACGCCGGGATCTTCATGTGATCGAGACATTGCATGACAAACTCGACACTTCCGGACCGTGGCTGTACGGTGTTGATAATGCTGTTACCCAAATGCTCTTAGTTAGCTTGTAGGTCAAACGAAACTGAAAGCGATTCGACACTATTTAGAGAATTCGCAAAACTCATTACTGACAACCATTTTATGAAAATTTTGACCAGCGACGCCTAGTTGGTACCATCATTCTGGGGGGGGGGGGGGATTTTTCGATAAATTCCACAAATTAATGACGTGAATCAAATGCGGTCTTATTAGTCAGTTATTTTATAAATGAACGGTGCTAATACATTCATTGAATCGTGTACATAATACTTATTATATATAACAAGTTACTTGTGCTAGACTGGGATGATAAAATGGTGTTTATTTGCATCACTGCTTCCTGGAAACACCGACACTGTTGGTGTCATGTAGGGAGGTTCGAACGTGGCCTTTAGGGGCTACAACCACCGGGTGAACCGGCTCATGTGATGTTCTCTGCAATAATGCTACCCCTTCTATACTGTACTGATATAATAGTAATATAACTGCAACAAAGTGTCAGTTCGACAAGTAGTCGATGTTTTCAAGTTAACGCTTAGCAGACTGGTGTTCGTATATTTTTTCTGTGGTTTCAGCAATTCATTACCAGTCAACAAACCTCTCGCAAAAACCATATACACTTATATTTCCCTACTTCTCATACGAAACAATTAACAGAATACAATAGTTTGGCATTCAATATAGTCCATTAACGTATGAAATTTGATAGATATCGTGCAGTTCAGTTGTGGAACAATAAACGGCCCTATACAGTTATGTATATTTCCCTCTGCGGCGCTAAATCATGTTATTTTAAAGCAACCGTCATACAGAATACCAAAAAGGAATCTAAATACCAAGCAATGGCAGTTTATATTTTAATTATGTTAATGTTACACATGCGATAAAAAGGTTACACGCAGTGAATAACAGTAAAATACTATTTCACGATCTATCTAATAATATTTTTATAAAAATGTATTCTATATATATATATTTAAAGCGGTGTTACGATATACCGATATATTGCAATATGCATCCAAACTGCATTGTACCCGCAATATGAACGAACGTACCGCTTTTTACGAGTGTGAACATTTACCTCTGGAGAGGAACACCCTCTTTACAACATCCACAATGTACATCTCCAGGATGTTTCTCTGGCGAGGTTACGCTATACATGTACTCGAAAGGCACGTATATGTGTTTGATATTATCCCATGTCAGACACCAACTTTTACATTCCTTGCGCGCTAAATGACCGAAGCTGTCGATGCGCCATAAAACCACATATAACTAACTAACCAACTTTATGCTTGTACCGCATGTGGTCGATTGTTTTAATTTGTTTATCGATATTTTGTAATTTGTTTAGATTGTTGGTGAAATCATTCTTATCAAGTTTGTTGTCATCGAAGCAGGAGCAATTTGCCTTAACAAAAGACATCAGTATGACGGTTATATCGCCTAAATGTTAGTAGTTTAGATACGAAACAGTAAGCGTTTCTTTGCAAGTATTCTGTGAAATAATTTCACTAAATGTGTACTGGTATTTACGCATATGTACTTCGTGCTTAAGTTATCTTAAATTCTAAACTAGCTTAATTATTTAAGTATTTTAAGCTACTGACTTGGGAAACTGAATCTAATATCAACGGACAGAGGATTCTGAGAATAATCGCTAGAGGTTAGACAGAATTGTCGCAATAAGACAAAAGGTGCTTCAAATCGTTCTAGAAGTAATATTTTCTCTATTTATGCATTAAAACGAAAAGAAGGCGAGCGAATACTTTCCCCGAGAAAACACAATTTATTCGCGAGCTAAATGGTCGAATCGGGAATAATATCGAAATAAATAGGAAGCCTAATCGTACAGAAGCTGACTTTATAGTTTTAAATTTCTTAAAACAATCCCTACAAATGATCGTTTACACGCTTCGCGGAAGTCGTTTTTATTTTCGCCGCTCATGTTTGAGCAGTAAATCAAATAGCTATTGCCATGTTTCTCAACATTTAATGATCCTATTCCCGGTAAAAATGACACTTATTGCACGAGACACATAGCGAGTGTATTCGTGAGCAACAGTTGTGCACGGAAACGTGCAATGTACCACTCGGAAAAACCGGAAATACCAGGCGTGCACGAGAAAAATAACAGAAACCAATTATTTTTTTGTTTGCTGGGATGAATATTGGTAGTCAAGTCGTTCGTTTGGCAATAAAGTCATTTCCCCCTTTTCTTCAACAGGTTGACAGATACAATCGATTTGAATAACCGACAATTTCGGACAATTATTCCATTACCGCACGATGTTGACTGCGCCGTACGAAGGCTTTGATTCCACTTATTTTAAATACTGTTAGTTTCGTTGAGCTTGAAGACTTGACAGCACAGTTTGTGGTCAACTTGGTCATCGTATACGGCGAAAGGAAAGCAATGGTGTTACAAGGGTAATCATTTCAGCCATAGACGGACACAAAAGTGCAACTAATGACGTCTGCTGATTATTTTCAGAAAATGAATAAATTCTACAAAATAGGGAGGATCGAACCACGCTATAGTAAAAGACGACATTGCTATGGTTTTCACAAAGAATTATGTTCGTTTACCAAACGATTGATTAAATACAATTGTCTGTTAAGTGTTGAGAGCCGACTGATTGATTGACCCTAACACTGTTCAGAGGAATACGTGGTACTATTTTTCAAAATGTTGCGAATCAAAATTAAAAGGATAAATCGCCTCTCAGGATGGCACACTGCAGAGAACACCGAGATATTCCGAATGCTTATAGCACCGGGCAGCCAGGTTGTACATTCGTTCCAACATTATTTTCTTTTATTTTTCTTTGTACACATTCGAACAAAAGAACAAAGGACTATATTTCTTCCAAATACTGGAAACTGCTTCTAGACACTCGTGCGTCTCCGTGACACTCGGCTGATTCCGTGGTATATAATATGAGACATTAATGCGTCTCCCGTGCGATGCTGCATTTCATACATAATTGAAACATAAAATCAGGACGTTATTTAAACATTAAAATCATTCTTTGGTGCGTTTTTTGTCTAACAGCACTCTACAAATCTTTTGATCATAAAATAAATTTCTGCATTAAGCTTTTAGGATCGCAGAAAATAATCTGCATCCATTGTACAGTCCCCGGTTCTTAAGTGAGCCATTTATTTCGATGTATCAAATACAGGCATAATACTATTAACCGTCATATCCTTTGTTGATATTTTTTTCATAAGGACAATCGGTCGACCTCCAAATTAATATGGTTCCATTTCTAAAAGATCGATATTTGAAAACCGATGCATCGCGGCGTCATTGTCGTGACCTTCGAGCACGCGAGGTCATCTTTAACAGATGGTTAATACCAATCTATTCAATATTCATAAGGTATTGGCTAATTAAGATCATTCGTTGTCTGACGCTCCCAGGAATAAACTAGTCGCACCCGACCTGCCTATCGATCGACCAGCTGGGAAAGTACGATCAGAAGGCCACATTAGACCAAGATTTGTCGTATTTATTTCATTGAAGTTCAATTAACAATAATGTTTGCTCGTAGTTCCGAAAATCGATTTTTTGAGCGTCGTTGGTTGAACATTAGTGGATGCACGTATAATGTGTATTGGTTTGTTTTTGACGTGATTTCTTAAATACAAAGACGCGGTTTTACGATATCTGTAACGAAACCTTTTACCCATTCCACAGGGAATATAATGATTTTTCCATTTAAATACGCATGAGAGACAATTAAGGGCAATTTATCCATTAATTGATCGCATGCTATCCTGAAAGACAATTAAATCGCACTGTCAAATGTCTAGACAAAATTCTAGAATGTTGAAAGTTTCAAAAAAGGAAATTTTTGATTGTTTGAAACGATTTCAATGATAAGTAAAATCAAATGTATGGTTTTAGTAGAAAAAGTTCATCGATCAATTTAGAATAATGGTATTTCATAAGTTTATTCGGTTGAATTTTAATAATGACTCTCACACGCAGATTCTCGATATATTGTCTGTCTTCTTCTGTATAACAACCTATTATGATTATTTTTCGCATCTGTCTGTCACTCACGTCTGTGTATTATTCAACTTTATTCAGTCCGTCACGTACAGTTGTTCAAACGATTCGGAGGAAATACTAACCTTATTAAATCGCAAGACTCTACGGTCCAAGTATTCGGAAATCCCACAGGGGCATATATTCCTATAGGTCGTGTAAGCCGCGGCCTACACTTTTTCGAAAAATCGAAAAAATGGCCAAAACTGCAATAAAAATAGAAGGGAAGATATGTAATTTATGTTTTGATAAGCATACTTACCGGAACGAAATATACACCAAAAAACGCATCTCTGACGATCTAGCTACACAAATCTCCATAAAACTAGGCCTACACACCAATTTCAGCTAAGCTACGCCCCTGTCTCGTGTCGACACTTGTACTCTAAGTTGAATATTCACTCAACATATTTGAGATTGTCATCAGATGCTATTCAGACAGACAATTTTAAGGCAAATAGCACTAATTTGAATTGAAATGTTTATTTTGAACTATTATATTTGAATTTTGTCTGTGGTACGCTTAATGATTGAGAATATATCGTAAATCAAGATTTAAATGGTACGAAATCACGTGAACACTCTGCTGATTTTAGTTTGACAGAATTCGAATATCATATTTTTGTGAATATCGCGTTAGCTTATTTCTTATATGTACATGTTTTACAATTACAACTATAGAAAACACCGAGGTGGCCCTGTTATAATGCTACCCCCCCCCCCCCGGAGCAACAACCTTAAGGAGACGTACTACATGGCTGCTGCAAGAGGTTGTTGCTTTACAGCGGTTTAATTGATGGTAAATTCTTACTTCGCGAAACTTTGATAGTATCTTTGAAGAGAGGTTGTTTCTCAAGAGAGGTTGATCTGTACATGGTAGAGACGATCACACAGAGGTTGATCTGTACATGGTAGAGACGATCACAGAGACGTTGATCTGTACATGGTAGAGACGATCACACAGAGGTTGATCTGTACATGGTAGAGACGATCACAGAGACGTTGATCTGTACATGGTAGAGACGATCACAGAGACGTTGATCTGTACATGGTAGAGACGATCACAGAGACGTTGATCTGTACATGGTAGAGACGATCACACAGAGGTTGATCTGTACATGGTAGAGACGATCACAGAGACGTTGATCTGTACATGGTAGAGACGATCACAGAGACGTTGATCTGTACATGGTAGAGACGATCACACAGAGGTTGATCTGTACATGGTAGAGACGATCACACAGAGGTTGATCTGTACATGGTAGAGACGATCACAGAGACGTTGATCTGTACATGGTAGAGACGATCACAGAGACGTTGATCTGTACATGGTAGAGACGATCACACAGAGGTTGATCTGTACATGGTAGAGACGATCACAGAGACGTTGATCTGTACATGGTAGAGACGATCACACAGAGGTTGATCTGTACATGGTAGAGACGATCACACAGAGGTTGATCTGTACATGGTAGAGACGATCACAGAGACGTTGATCTGTACATGGTAGAGACGATCACAGAGACGTTGATCTGTACATGGTAGAGACGATCACACAGAGGTTGATCTGTACATGGTAGAGACGATCACAGAGACGTTGATCTGTACATGGTAGAGACGATCACAGAGTCGTTGATCTGTACATGGTAGAGACGATCACACAGAGGTTGATCTGTACATGGTAGAGACGATCACACAGAGGTTGATCTGTACATGGTAGAGACGATCACACAGAGGTTGATCTGTACATGGTAGAGACGATCACAAATGAAAGCAATGCATGTTTTTATTATCTGCGTACGTAAGACTGATTGCTCAAACTTCTATCAGACAAACTCGACATTAAATGTAACATTCCTACAAGGTAAATAACCGTTACGCCATGAACTCACTGTAAAGGAGCGGAATATTATCTCTACGAAATACCGCTCGTGACTTCTTCATAACTGTAGCAACGTGAACATCGTGAAATTCAGACTTCGCAATTTTTGATCGATTCGTAAAACTGTTAGCAATACTCGAAGAATTTACAGTTCACAATTGTTTGTGCTTTTAAAAGAAAATAAAGTCGTGATACCGCTAACTGTGTAATTGGTGAAGTTGATATTCATAATTTACGAAAGCACATTTTATCATAAAACGTGAAATCGTGAAAGTTCATTATGTCATTACATGTATTTCACTATTTTTAAGATTGTACATTTACACAGAATGTGAAATCGTGAAAATTTATGATTTCATACTATACGATTGCACATTTTATTATAAAACGTTCATGATTAAATAATTTGAGATTGGACATTAACCATAGAATGTGAAATCGTGAGCTTTTAATCACAAAACGTGAAATCGTGAACATTTAATCACAGAACGTGAAATCGTGAACATTTAATCACAAAACGTGAAATCGTGAACATTTAATCACAAAACGTGAAATCGTGAACATTTAATCACAGAACGTGAAATCGTGAACATTTAATCACAAAACGTGAAATCGTGAACATTTAATCACAAAACGTGAAATCGTGAACATTTAATCACAAAACGTGAAATCGTGAACATTTAATCACAAAACGTGAACTCGTGAACATTTAATCACAATACGTGAAATCGTGAAAGCCCATGATTTCACGTTTGTATGATAAAATGGCGCGTGATGAAATCACCAACGGTGTATCGTACATGCCAGCATCTGTTTTATATATAAGAGTAAGTACATATATATCTACCAAGGAGTGGCTGGAGTGAAGTAATACTACATACTATAATATTGTATGTATTTATTAATGTTACACTGTACGAGCGACCTATATAATATTTTATGTACTGTGTAATATTTCATCAAATAAAATAATGCAGTGAAATATAACTGATACAATACGATGATTATAGTTGTGAACGGATTGGAACCATGTACAAATGTACATGTAAAACAAACATTCTTGGAGGTTATTTTAGATTAAACCTGGTGTCTTACCTACAGGAAGGTGTTTACTGCACACAGGTGGCAACTAATTGCAGCTAATTAGGCGTTGCAGGTGCCTGAAGGGGTCGAGTGCGTGTTGACTTATACGGCCCCTTGAACGAATAATTAACGTTGTTCAGCGTAACCTCTTTAAAGAGACATTCTCGTAAGCGACAACCTCTCTTCAACAACATAATCATTTGTTTCTGTATTAAGTTTACCATCAAATTAACTCCTAAAGGAAACAAGGATTTACCTATCCCTCAGGGTGTTACTTTGGACAGGTTACACTGTATCTACAACACTGCACATATACGGCTTTAAATTAATGTTAATACATGAATTGTCTTATTTTCTGACAATACATTAAGTCTGATATATCATTAAACACTCCTGGCACATGACTTGAAACGGGAGATGAAGAATGTATGTTTTGCTTATTTTGTAATGACTAGGGTCATCAGATGTTTATTTATCTATAGCTTTAAACGTGTATTGAAACGCAGTTGGACATCAAACACACCGTACTATATTTCCCTGACATCTGAAGAAAACAGCCGCCCTTCCTATTTGTGAAACGAATGACATTTAAGTTGTGACTGAGTTCTATTTGTACAATGTTTTCGTTGAAGTTTTATGCATAATTATGGTATGATGTTTCGCATCAAATTTCGAAGTTATTAAGTACTATGTACAAATTAATATCTCCTAAATCAACATGGGCCGCTAAAGCTACTGTCAAACGGATGCAAAGATGGTGCCAAGAAGGCACGCTCGGCGAAAGAAAATCAGATGAACGCGCGATATCCTTTCCCAGAATGTCAGGGAAGAAGGAGAGGTGTATCTGTGTATCTCCATGGATTTACCAACCTTCAAATAAATAAGTTATATTAAATCATTAAATACATGCACTGAAACTTAAAAGTGACAGTACAAGATTTCACAAAGTGCTCAAATCCCAAACAAATCACACCTCATAACAACTTTAACTTCACTCAATTTATACAATATTATTGATTATATCGTGTTGATTATACTGGCTAAAAGTCCTTTTATTTATGAACGTACATTGTATATGAAACCGATTTCAATGTGTCTTTTTTGTGTATGCCCTCGCCATTTGAAGAAGGCTGAAAGGACATAAATATTCCTGTTCATTCGTCCGTGCGTCCGTCCGTGCGTCCGTCCGTGCGAATAAATTGATTTCCGTTCAATCACTCATGATCCCTTTCGACTTAAAAGCCCATATCGAAGACATCCGTGTTCTATGGACACATTTAGTATTTACTATGCCTAAATATCAGTCGCAATGCACGCAGTCTGAAAGGACTCGAAAAAACAGGTTTTAAACATGTGGATATGGATACGTACGTATGTCACAATATGAAAGAATATATATATCAATCTTACCAACATATTAATGGCAAGTCTAGAAGTCTAGTCAGTGTGGTATGGCTCTCCAGTATATTAAGTATATCGGTATGTGCTTCACATTATTCTGATAGTGTTTGTATTACAGAGTTTCCGTTCATACATCCACCCATTCATTCATTCCACACCACGTCCGTATGTTTACTAACAGTATTCGTAGTTATTATGTTCAATGTACATGGCTCTTGCAAAAACATAATGCTGTAAAACACATATCGTAATAATTACAGGGAAATATACGCACATTAATAATTATTCTAGGCTGCGAATTATTACTAGCGGCTCTATGAAAAAAACGCAAAGGAATTCCAATTGTTATTTTACGAGCCCGAGGTTTTCCGAATAATGAACTAAACACTTTCAGAAATATTCTGCGTATTGTAGTAAGTAAATAGATTCATTGAATGTACATATTTTCAGCATCATGATAGAAATCAGCACAACTTATTTAGCGGAAGGTCTTCGTAAACTTGCGAGTTGACATCGGCAGTTTCCGCCAAAAAGCGCTCGTAGGCTTTAAAGATTTTTATGTCTTTTAGTTCATACGCCGATTGTTACATAAATGCTAGTTCATAACAATAAACATTTCGCTGTTCGCAGTTTCTTGGTTAATGTTTTTAACATGAATTTGTGTACTGTTATATAGTAGAAGCTGCACATTTCCTGCATTCTTGATTTGCTGAGCTTACACATAGTTTCCTGTGAAAGTGCATACCTACGAAAATTAGTGTTTGTTGTAGTTGAAAGATTCGTATTGCTATTTATGACTCAAATCAAGGTCTCAGAATGTGTGCTTTTAGGTTTCACGCTTCGTGTTATAACGCTCACTGATAAACAGTAATCTAGTCTAAGTCATCAGAAGTCTTGCCCGGTTAGTACGGTGGTTAGAGCGCTAGGCGGTCTCCTGGTAACCCTAGGTTCGATTCCCGGGCTATGCAGGTTATGTCCTTCACCTCATGATTCATGTTGGAAAGTCATCACCTGCTTACAGAAGGCAAGTTAGTACTGGACAATTTGTTAGGCCAATTGACCCCCGATTATGATTGAAAATTGCTGAAAAACCGCTTCAAACTTCAAACACATTACGTAATGAGGACGACTTGCACGTACACACAATGTAAGTACATGTATACAGTAAAACTTCAATAATAAGACCACCTTTGGGACTCTTGAAAACTGATCTTCTTATTGAGGTGGTCTTATTATCGGAGTGCAAAACTGTGAAAACGTACTTAAAATTGTGATTTTAATTTTGAGGAGGTCTTATTATTGAGGTGGTCTATAATTGAGGTCTAACTGTATATTGACATATCAAAGTCGTAAGTTGTTTAGTTTTCAAAACTGCTTAGACATATTAAACAATTATATTCATCTTTTGAAGTGAATTGTCGAATTGCAGGATAAGTTGCCTCGCATAAAGTAATGAAGTTAGATTGTCTATACATAATGACCGTCATACAATTATTATAATTTATAATCAATGGACACCATCAGATTCTCAAACCCGAAGCGTTTCTTCTCTGTCTCAACCAATATTGTTTCATCTGGGCATACATCTTCGACGGTCGATCTAAAAGGACATGTCGGTCATTTTTCACTAGAAAACAAGGCCCAGAATTATAAATTTGACTTTTCGCCCTCCACTCCGGCCGTATAATTTAACGGTTAAATTCAACTCAACCTCAGACTAAAAAAAGTGACAAGTTCTTATATAAAGAAGTCTCGCGGTGTTTTCTGCATTTTATTCGTAGCGGATCGAGTGGTAACGCTCTGGACTAGTAATCCAGGGATCGCAGGTTCGATCCCCGCTCCACCACTGACAGTACTACCAGTCGTTCGGGCGAGACTGAAAATCCGAGGTCCAGTGTTCGATGCTTTACATCGGGCACTTAAAAGAACCAGGTGTGCCTCTGGAATTTGAACATTTCCTGTATCATGCGGTCTCTTCCAAAAATCTAACATTCTTCCGGAGGCGTCGCCCATATGGGAAATCGGTGGCGACGATAAATAAACTCAAATACACACAGTCTCAGACTAACACTCAAAGATAGAGTACTTGAAAGAAATACTCAGCACTCATTTGTCATTTATATCACTTCCCGCACTCAAGCAAATGTGTAGTTCTTGGAGGCGAGTTGAGGGTAATGGTAAGACTTTCCGGCCCAGTTTGGAACAGGGGTCGTCAACCGATTACCAGTTTTCCGCATACTCGTAGTTCTAATAAACAAATCAGAGAGATGATCGATATCACATTTGCGATTATTATTCCGTGTCATAAAATACGCGTATTTTGTATAGTTTAATGGATACAATGATTGCAGAAAGGCACCCGATGTTTTGATTGCTCTGAATTTTATTTCCAAAATGCGTGTAATTGTGTTTGAGTCTAAGAATCCTCTTTTTAAAACAATTTAGTTTCCTGGTACACAAAGATTTAAGTGCCGGTTATACAAAATTTATAAGTTTGTCATTTTGAATTTTGTAAGTCAATGGTTTATTGCAATTTTCTAGATGTTGATAAAAAAATTACGGTAAATCATAACGAACACATAACTGAAAATGTCACGTCGATGTGACATATCGGGAACATACTGTGAAATCGTTAAAACACAATAAAGTAGGCGATGAAATAACAAACGCGGCGAGATGTGCGTCACTGATGGTATCAAAAGCCCACAATTCAGTACCCTCAGCTTATTGGACGAAACAGAAAGGTTGATAAGTGTTGTGTTGGTATACTAGTGTATGCTAATTATGAGTTCTATCACAGTTCTAATAGGAGTGATTGCGTAGTTGATAAATACTTAGTACTTAATGTGTCGGAACCCGGAAGTCGTGGGTGTGAACCTTACCAAGGGAGGAACACGCCTCCTCGCCTGTACCTTCCTAAAGGAAGCCGTCACGAGAGTGGTCCAACAAAGTTTCCAAAGGCGGTACTCTTATCTTTAACCTTTTTAATGTTTGCCTTCTGTAATTGTTTACATGTATGTACAATTTGATGTTTCCCCCGCTTTTGGGGTGACTATGCCATTTTGTATGCGGCATTTCGTGTTCTGCTTCATCATTCATTTTTTAAATAAATTCGTTAAAACTGAGTTGCAAGTTATACATGTTGTCTCATGATGGAGAATGAAAGTGACATGACATGTTTCCTCTTCTAAGATGGCTATATGGTAGTTTCAAACCACCCAAATTGCATTTCATGTTACAAAAACTACTTTCCGTTAGTTTTTATTCAGACATATGTCTAAACCGAAAGTAGCAGATAGAAGACACCAAAACGAAAATAGGGATTTGGACAAATCGAAGATAATTTTCTGATTCCTTGTTTTAATTAAAGTCGTTACATAAAAACGAGTTAAATCTGTGTTTTCATATTAGACAATGTCTCATTCAACAGTTTATACCTAGAATGTTTGACTGACCGAGAAGTTTCATCGAAGACAGTTAAAAGTTTAGTAGCAATTTAACCACGTCAAATTCAGCAAAATCTTTTTCGCCTACTAGAATGTCATTCCTTACCAAATATGTAAAACAGCTTTTACATTGATTAATAGGCTATAATTACATAAATCAGGTTATGCTACTTAAGTCTACTCATTTCTTATATTGAATCGATAAGGATGCTTTTATTATTGTTATATTTTATAAACGATTTTCAACACTTTCATATCTTTAAAAATAGAATAGCAATTAAAATTGTCGAAAGTGCTTTCCCACAAGTTATACTTTACATAGTTTCCAAAAAGCTACTGGATAATTTTTGCTATTGATTTTGATGAGTAAGCTATGTGATTGATGAGTAAGCTATGTGATTGATGAGTAAGCTATGTGATTGATGAGTAAGCTATGTGTTTGATGAGTAAGCTATGTGATTGATGAGTAAGCTATGTGATTGATGAGTAAGCTATGTCATTGATGAGTAAGCTATGTCATTGATGAGTAAGCTATGTCATTGATGAGTAAGCTATGTCATTGATGAGTAAGCTATGTCATTGATGAGTAAGCTATGTCATTGATGAGTAAGCTATGTCATTGATGAGTAAGCTATGTCATTGATGAGTAAGCTATGTCATTGATGAGTAAGCTATGTCATTGATGAGTAAGCTATGTCATTGATGATTGAAATGAATTGAACTATCAAAAAAGGTCAATGTAAGTTTGTCCAAATCATTTTCATCGTTTCAAAGCACTTAATCATAGTACAATGAAGATTCTCAGAATACAGAATGGCGGGTTAGCTCTTTTGACCAGTATTATAGTATCCATAGCTAAACGTTTAGGGTAGATGTCCACCAATGTTTTCGTACATTATGTCAATTATGGCACACAATGGATTTTGCCTAATTTGACTTCCTTAAGAAATCGAATATTTGAGTTATGGAATTTATGGGAACTCGAGGTCTTTTTTCTGGCAAAGAAAAAAATATTCCAGTGAACAATAATTAGGCTTAGTTAAAGAACCTGGAATAAACATCCAATCCTTTATCTCAGTAATGGACTTTCATACAGGGCATGCGGTGGGTTTAAAATAAAATCATGAGGCCAACTTTAATAAACTGTTGGTTTGTGGTTTCCTGACGCACACTATCTAGATTGAGGCGGCTAATCGATTGAATATGTATTTTAACTAATATTTTCTGTGTAAACTTGTTACATTTCGAACAGGGAAAATGCCACGAAATCTCCTGCACGGAAAAATACGGCAACTTTGATTAGGGGAACATTTGTGTGGGTCGGTCAGGGTTATCCAAACAAACCATGTATCAAAATGGTATTCTAGTAGAGCCCAAATTGTGTCGGAACCAGTTTAAGTGAGTCTGTCTAGATTTCGCAAGCAATGACTGTATTACGTGGTCTGAATAAATAAGTATGTATGGTAGCGGCAATATTGAACAACAGTTTCCACCGTCAGAAGAGCATGATAATGTATTAAATATCAAGATTTTCTCACGTTCTTTGTATTGTGTGATGATTTATTTCTGACCTAAGACATATCCCAAGTCAAGAAACCAAAGAAATCGGAATAGATCACAATAATACACACATAAATCATAGAATGTCCATCAATACAATGTATTGAAGTTTCTTTCTTTTTTCCTGAATGATTCATATATATTCGAACAGTCTAATTCCAATAACAAATATTTGCCAGATAACATTGGGCATACACTCGAGTTTGTAACAGAAGCAAAGAATACATTATTCTCCCTGTACCATAGTGGCGACGATCTACAATACAGTTCGTTGTTGATTAGTCTACGAGAAACAAGCCATGTATTTGTCTATGGTACAATATCTGCTGAGAGGATTCCCGTGGGAGCCACGCCAGATAAAGATACTGATACTATCAACATTGAGACAAATGAAAATAGTTATGACACCAATAGTCAGATGGGACCGTAAGCAATCGATACATCAGGAAAAACACCATTGTTATAATGCGTGTTATGGTGTTCATTCCTGGTTATAATAAGGAGACACACATTAGAGTATCATATACCAGACTATAGTTGTTAGTATATATATAAATGAGTTTCCAAATGAATCAGTTTCAGACTCTGACATGGTGTTTTACATAGATATTTTATTTTCTATCCAATGAGGACTTTTAAGCCTATGAGAGCAAATAACAAGTACAATACATTACAGACGAACCGTGCATATCATGATCATTTACAATGCAACCTCTCATCAGCAACACACTTTGGGAGACACAAATGTTGGCTGTTGTTGAGTGGTTGTTGGTCTAGCGAGTTGTGATTCAAAGAAGTCTTGCTACAGGAAGAACCGATACTGCTGTTGAAGAGAGGTTGTTGCTCTAGAGATTAATTCTCGGTGTGGGCAAGTCATATCCTTCCGTGACTTTGGCTACAGTCAACTTTCCTCCAATCTGAATCATGGTTGATAATTACAAATGTCATTCCAGAAAAACTGATTCGGTCAACTGACCGCCATATATACCTGTAACTGAAAAGTTGTTGAAAATCGTTAACTCCGCTTACTAGTAAAACAGACACATCTAAAATACAATAATTGGAACACAGCAAAGAGAAAAGTACTTTCAGTAAGTATATACATGAATATTGTTAACATATTACATCGCCACCGTTTGTAGCCGAATGGTTAAGGTATATGCCTTGGGAGCGGGAGGCCAAACGTTGGAATCCCGACATGGTGCCGTTCCGATATGGCCGATTGGCGAACAACCACAGCTAATTGAAATTGGTTACCTACCTGGTGTCTGGCATTGATGGATAGATAACGCGGGGTAAATGTGCTCAGAAAAACGAGTCTCATAAGTCAGAAATGGCAGGCAATTTGAATAGGGGTGACATTATATTTATTACCACAATTTATTATATAAACCATAAATAGGGCCACTGCATGTGGATATGGATGTTAGATGGACTGTTTACCGTATTATGCTCACCCATGACCTGTCATTTTTTTTTGATTTACTAAAACGTCCAAACTTGCCGAATACCAATATAGTGCAACCTCATCTGACCACATCTCTCTTGAGCAATAACCTCACTATAACAATATCAATTCTACTGTAGTAAGACTTTTCCATCCAGTTAACCTTTCTGGAACAACAATCGCTCAACATCACCCAATATCTGTGTCTCCCAAACATGTACACGTGTCTAGGGTTATGACCTGAAATGGCAGCAAAGCCTATCTAGTACACGCATGCTCTACAAGATCCTTTCATGATTAAGTGGTCGGTACAGTTTGGTAACATAATTCCTGACGACCGCCAAACGACTAATCGTATAATATGAGAACGATGTGGGATTTTCTCAGGGCATACACTGTCTGACATTTCTTGTTTATTGTGTTCAGCATGACTGAGCGAGATGTCAGCTTGTCGGAGTATCCAGACAAACGGAAGATGGCCTGAAAACTAAGATTGCAAGACGTAGAGAGACGATTGTCGGTGTAGCCTAAATCACCTCCTTAATGTCATGTGACATGACCGTGATTGGTGTTTTTCTATGAATATCATTTCATCGATTCAAATCTTAGTATGTCTATATTGTGCCAAAGATCGACCAGAGTACATTTTCACAAGCATTAAAACATTAACACAAAAATTAAATGCATAATAAGATAAAACACAACCACTATGGTAGAAAGTATGGTCACAATATTTGTATTGACATCACATTGCTGCAGTCCTTTTCATTAGACATCGGGTAACGTTTAAGACCAATTCAAGACAGATTTTATTGTAAAACTGATCTAAAGCCAATATTTATGACCACGATATGTCAAACATGTCCTACAATGTAACGATACCTCAACGATTATATGCTATTTACGCACGTGGTACATAAATACGCTTAAATACGTTTTGGATGAACCAATGCCAAACTTAGGTTAAACAAAGATTCTTTAAAACCAAATATGAAGTATTTATTGTTCTTTATAGTAGGACCGACCAAGTTCTAATGTAAGCTTTGTTCCTTCATCATATACCCACTGGTAAAATCTAAGCTTTGTGCCTTCATCACATACCCACTGGTCAAATGTAAGCTTTGTGCCTTCATCACATACCCACTGGTCAAATGTAAGCTTTGTGCCTTCATCACATACCCACTGGTCAAATGTAAGCTTTGTGCCTTCATCACATACCCACTGGTCAAATGTAAGCTTTGTGCCTTCATCACATACCCACTGGTCAAATGTAAGCTTTGTGCCTTCATCACATACCCACTGGCCAAATGTAAGCTTTGTGCCTTCATCACATACCCACTGGTCAAATGTAAGCTTTGTGCCTTCATTACATACCCACTGGTCAAATGTAAGCTTTGTGCCTTCATCACATACCCACTGGTCAAATGTAAGCTTTGTGCCTTCATCACATACCCACTGGTCAAATGTAAGCTTTGTGCCTTCATCACATACCCACTGGTCAAATGTAAGCTTTGTGCCTTCATCACATACCCACTGGTCAAATGTAAGCTTTGTGCCTTCATCACATACCCACTGGTTAAATGTAAGCTTTGTGCCTTCATCACATACCCACTGGTCAAATGTAAGCTTTGTGCCTTCATCACATACCCACTGGTCAAATGTAAGCTTTGTGCCTTCATCACATACCCACTGGTCAAATGTAAGCTTTGTGCCTTCATCACATACCCACTGGTCAAATGTAAGCTTTGTGCCTTCATCACATAACCACTGGTCAAATGTAAGCTTTGTGCCTTCATCACATACCCACTGGTCAAATGTAAGCTTTGTGCCTTCATCACATACCCACTGGTCAAATGTAAGCTTTGTGCCTTCATCACATACCCACTGGTCAAAGTAAGCTTTGTGCCTTCATCACATACCCACTGGTCTAATGTAAGCTTTGTGCCTTCATCACATACCCACTGGTCAAATGTAAGCTTTGTGCCTTCATCACATACCCACTGGTCAAATGTAAGCTTTGTGCCTTCATCACATACCCACTGGTCAAATGTAAGCTTTGTGCCTTCATCACATACCCACTGGTCAAAGTAAGCTGTGTGCCTTCATCACATACCCACTGGTCTAATGTAAGCTTTGTGCCTTCATCACATACCCACTGGTCAAATGTAAGCTTTGTGCCTTCATCACATACCCACTGGTCAAATGAAAATACTAAACGTCTTGTAAAGTTCTGTTTGTTAGTTTACACGTAATGGCCACGTCATGAGTTTGAGCAAGAGACACGTTACTGTTTGGCCGTCAACAACGACTATATTCTCTATTTACTCAGAATGGTAAACAATGAGAACACTTGATCCTTATCAGGCCTAGCATGGGAAACACTTGACTAAATGCCCATATCTAAACTATGCTGAAGTTTCCCCAGTCATCCAATGTCCAGGTGTTCTGACTGAGCCAACTGCATTTCGCCTACGTCACCATTTTCCGAAGAGTCGATGAGAAGCGTTTGGTCCGACTGCATTACCAAACGGTCGATGAGACCACAGAAGTGTACTACTAGACTGTATCACCACATAAGTGTACTACCAGACTGTATCACCACAGAAGTGTACTGCCAGACTGTATCACCACAGAAGTGTACTACCAGACTGTATCACCACAGAAGTGTACTACCAGACTGTATCACCACAGAAGTGTACTACCAGACTGTATCACCACAGAAGTGTACTACCAGACTGTATCACCACAGAAGCGTACTACCAGACTGTATCACCACAGAAGCGTACTGTCAGACTGTATCACCACAGAAGCGTACTACCAGACTGTATCACCACAGAAGCAATACTGTCCTGTTAATGAGATGTTAAAATGAAACGTCCATTTTGCCTTCGTAGGCTTTTACTAGTATATACGTTTATGTATGCCTCCTTTTGCTTCTGGGGTGGCTGTGTACATTGTATGTGGAATTTCCTGCTCGACTTCTTCATTCATTTTAAGAAGTTCTCCAATATTTGTACACATTCAATCATTAACGTCTCTCAGTATTGTTACCTTCTACTCTATACGAAACAAGACTTTGGATTACACTCGACTCATATGGAATAAACAATCGGCAACATAATTTGATTTGATCTGATTAAAAAGAAATCCGAAAGTCGATACAATTTTATTTAATCACATGAGATGTTCTGAAGTATGTTTCGCCTCCTGGGTGAGATGTATTTTCTAATAATAAACTAGACGTAAGCAAAATGTTTCAAAAAGTTGTCGTCTCATAGATTTCTTGAAAAAATGTGGTATCCTATTTACCCTACCTAAGATGTGTTATATGTTTTAAAATGTGCTGGTTGAAGTGAAAGGGTCATGTTAGATGGCCAATCACGCATGCAATGTCATGATGTTGTCATGGAAATAGTGTATTGATAGATGGGCAATTCTGGAGATAGGCAATTTAAACATTCCTGTATTACGACATAAGACATAATTTATGATAGTGCGATATCGGGCGATATATTGTGATATCCACCTGATTTGGTTTTAGGACAGATATGTGATAAACTTGTTGTATATGGCAGTTAAAATGTGTCTAATACCATAATGACTCATGACTTATTTGATGAAAAATCATTGACTTTAGTCTGTTTTGTCATCCTTTCAACA
Organism: Mactromeris polynyma; assembly: GCA_032209605.1. Lineage (NCBI taxonomy): Eukaryota > Metazoa > Mollusca > Bivalvia > Venerida > Mactridae > Mactromeris > Mactromeris polynyma. Next base: position 36,103,194 of record JASFXZ010000001.1, on the reverse strand, counting down.
AATTATCCGTAAATCCGTAAATTGTATAATAACTAATAAGCAAAAGTTGCAAATCCGACAATTCTGGGACAGCTCTGTTATATGAACAGGGAACAATAAGGGTCGATTGACATGAGATTCTACATAATATCATGTCCAAGTAATTCATACAGCTGCACAATATGTGAATGCAGATGACGAGAAGTAAATGCCACGAACAAAGTGCACAACCATCCGAACAGCACAAAACATGAACTCATTTATATACAAGTACACAAAAACAAAGGCAAAATGGACAAGGAGATTTGAACACACATACATACAAGTACACAAAAACAACGGCAAAGTGGACAATGAGACATGAACACACATATATACAAGTACACAAAAACAAAGGCAAAATGGACAATGAGACATGAACACACATATATGCAAGTACACAAAAACAAAGGCAAAATGGACAATGAGACATGAACACACATATATACAAGTACACAAAAACAACGGCAAAATGGACAAGGAGACTTGAACACACATACATACACGTACACAAAAACAAAGGCAAAATGGACAAGGAGACTTGAACACACATATATACAAGTACACAAAAACAAAGGCAAAATGGACAATGAGACATGAACACACATATATACAAGTACACACAAACAAAGGCAAAATGGAGAATGAGACATGAACACACATACATACAAGTACACAAAAACAAAAGCAAATTAACAATGAGACATAAACACACATACATACAAGTACACAAAAACAACTGCAAAATGGACAAGGAGACTTGAACACACATACATACACGTACACAAAAACAAAGGCAAAATGGACAAGGAGACTTGAATACACATATATACAAGTACACAAAAACAAAGGCAAAATGGACAATGAGACATGAACACACATATATACAAGTACACACAAACAAAGGCAAAATGGAGAATGAGACATGAACACACATACATACAAGTACACAAAAACAAAAGCAAATTAACAATGAGACATAAACACAGATACATACAAGTACACAAAAATAAAGGCAAAATGGACAAGACACAAACGTAAATGATAAAGTAAACGAAAATAACTCTAAATGGATAATTATACGTAGAGCTGATCGTAGTACATGTTCTAGAAAAGCTTTAATGAAATTCGCATGAACTAGCGGCTATAGCAAATCACCAGCCGGTGCCAAAAACCTGTGTTCTTTATTGACGTACACTCTGTTAAAGTTTCGAATTATTCCATTGAGAAATTTCACGGAGAACACGATCTGTCGGAAATATTTCAGTTGTTCGGCAGGCAAAGATTATCTAGATAAGATAGCTAAGATGTTTGTGCGCTTCTTGATTGCTTTTCAAACGCTGCTTTATATCTCAGAGGAGGAATCTAGCTTACATGCATGCGCTTGTAACACACTGATCATGCTGTCGACTGATATAGAGCATCAATTAATCATCGCCTGCGCGAATTATCGTGTAACAATATTTACTTAATTGGTCAGATGACCGTACCATCTATTCCACTTGGGACAAGAAATATTGTCAATATCTTTCAGCTGTTCGTTCATTCCCGCTCTCATAAACAGACGACTTCATACACATTCAGTCCCGCATTCCTCAGTCTCTCACGATATGTTTCCAGCCCCTATAATGACCTATTGTCAGACTGAGACAATACAATTCCATTGCTTTCAGTATGATTACAGCTAGTCCCCGGTATTATCGTGTATTTCAACCTTGCTAATTGACTTTCTCTGATGAGTGTGTGTCGACCTTGATGACATGCGGTTGTTTGTATTTATGTCTATATTTCTCATGTCTAATTGTGTTTTGGGGGGACCGTGCTCTATGTGTGTGACATTTCTTGCTCGGCATTTTTATTCATGTATTCCTGATGTTAGCTCTGTGGTATACATTGTTGGTACCCTGACGCCGTATATCTACCAGTCTATTCCCAAGCACAAGAGTGTAAGCGGTCAGCCCCATAGGAAATATGTCAGTTAGTGATGGGACTTTGCCCAACATTAACTAGTACCGCACGCTGTTTAGATGTAAATGTTCGCTTATGGGTGTAGCTTAGAACGACACGTGATCAGCCCTGGGTAACATATCTCCAATGTCGGGTGTTTTTATTACAAACAGCGGCATGTTATATCAATGGCCAATATACTAGCATCCTCACTTAGCACCCAATGAGGCGTATTTTAATAATCCAATCTTACGACAGCAAATTTGTCACAAGTAATCCACTTTATCCCTAAACAAACGTTCGTACATGAATAAGCACATGAATAATTGGTAAATCTAATTGCTTTTATTCGCACGTCACTCGAATAATTCGATGCCACTGAGAGCTATTATACAAGGGAGATAACTGTAGACTGACCGTGGTGCGGGTAGAGTATGGTAACATTTTATCTTGGAAGCTAAATATAATTGTAGACATGCTTTAACGGCTTTCTTTTTCTCGTTGCGTGAACGACAGATACAGAATGCTTCGCTACTGTGACCGGTTACGAATAGTTTGACAAACACTCTTTGTTGGATAATCAATATACAGTGAAAACTCGATAATATGGCCACCATCGGTTTATAGAGTACAGGAAGGATGGTTCATGGAAATATTTGCCATGTATTACTTCAGGTAGTACTTTTCATCTGAAAAATCCTAGACATCAAAAGTACTAAAAAAAACTCTGTTTCCGCAATGCGATCTAAATAAAGAAACCTCATTTTGAGATAACACGAACGCTGTTTGCCCTTTTCGGCTTTCTATTTTGGAAGATGATTATTACACGACATTTTGGGATTACGGAAATCATTTTCACTTCAATAATGGTTAAGGATATATTTGTAGTACAACAAAATGAAGACAAACTTGGAAATAAATTGCATAGCCCTTTGGTGTAAAATTAGCAATGACTAGATTTTTTGTTTATATAGTTTGAATCTCATTTTTATAATGTTTTCAATTCAGTTTTTTAATCAATCTTTCTCAAGCTTTAATGCAACATTTAGGCGCCTTTCTGTGTTATTCGTCTCAAAATGAATTGATTTTCAAACAGTTATGTACAGATTTGCGCTGCAAAATTCTGAGGAATTACAACTGGCTACTTTAATTGGAAACAAAACGGCAAATGATATTAAAGGTCTTGCTAAATTGAACAATAACGAAACTATGATTTTAAAATGCCCTATATTTGTTTTTTTATACGCATATATTTGTTCAGAAGCGGAAGCGTGTGTATTTATTATGACGAAATCATTTTGCACACATAATGCCGATAAATGACTTGAAATATCAGTTTCATTACTATACGAAGAACGCTTGTATGTATATGTACTATTTACAATATCTGATGAGTGATTGTCTTGAATGAACGAATGTGTGTTATATAATTATTGTGTTTCAATTCACGTTGTTTTCTGTTAGAAAGCCATGTTTTATTTAAGAATTGTACAACTGTTTTTGTATACCTCTTTACATGTTACCTTCTATAAATAAAGATATTATTATTATTATTGCAATACGTGGATACCCGCAGGTATGTGTCAATACGACACAAAGACAAGATTTCAGGTCTGAAAAATTCAATCAACATTGATTCAAGATGAAAAGTTTTCTATTGTTTCAAAAAACCGTGTCAGAAACTGCTACTGCACTGTGAAGTCTATATTCAGAGTTTATATTTTAAGTTTTCTGGTTCCCGACCATGTTCAACGCTGTGCTGATGAAAGTTACCAATGCGGTCTATTGTTTGAACAACTTTGTTTAACGACCGTGTACCACGAAGAGCAAGACGGGAACCATTGAGTTCGATAGTATTCATTCTGGTTCCCTGCAGCTTGGAAAACATTGAAACCAATACTAAGAACAGAGCGATGTTCACAAATTGACAATAAATACAATAATTATTTAGGTATAGCAAGTTCTAAGGTTGTGATCAAGCTTATATTGAAACAATAAAACCATAAGTCTTATTTGTGACGTCTGATAAAATTCTACATTATTTGATGTCTTGCAGCTGAGCTCTCGATAGGGATATCATATACAGGCAGTTAGAAATAAATCTAATTGAAACAAAGGATATGCATATTGCACACTATACAAAATATAAACATCTGAAGAATGCATTCAACAAAAAAGATTTATAGGCTACTGATCTTTGCTGTATTTCGAGAGAAATCATTAATATGGTTATCGTTTTCTATATAAACAAGATTGAATCATCTGCCTTTAACTTTAACTTCTATAGAGTAGTTGTCAGTTATATGTGAAACATATGTTTGTCTTCCAAATATCTGTTCATATTATCATAAGCTTACCACATAATTGCATTGAATAGCCAATTAAAGCATCATATCTGAACTGGTCAACGAATCAAGTCGCCTACACAACGTGCTAAATGTATATGGGGAGTTTGATAGGGAGTGTATTCATTTTAAGTCCAGTAAGTCGTATGTCTAAGTCATTGTAAGTCCAGTAAGCCGTATGGCCCATGAGGACAAACAAATATGTACATGTATACAAACATACGTCTATGAGACGGAGAAGGAACACTATAACACATATGCAAAAATACATGTAAGACTATAGTTGATGACCAAATTGACATGACTATGAAATAAAACATACATGTAATAAAGAACAAAAATGCGTATACATGTACAATAACATATCATCAATTTTTACCACATTTATGGTCACAAATGCGGTAATAATTCGAGTGTTATATTGTATATAACTTTATATAATGTAATATATATGTATATGGAAATGGTCAAATGCTTCAAGTGATTTGTCGGTCTTATATAATCTCTATTCCGCATAAACAGAAAGTAGATATTCTATACACACATCTGACTCTTTCCTCATAGAATATCTATATGGAGTTTCTGTTAAAGGTGAATAGAGATTTCCATTTGTAATTGTAGACACATTTTAATAAGTATGCAGCCCTTTCGTACACTGCAGCTATAGCATTATCTAAACTTCTCAAACTTTAAACTGGTTGAAAACCCGTAACAATGTCTGTATCGACGTTGAAGTTGTGTTTTGTTTCAACAATGAAATGCTTTCATATACAAATATACAAATGATATGTTTTCATATATACAAAAAAAGTATTATACAAAAATAGAGTTTATTTCATTTAAGTCCAGTAAGTCATATGGCCCATGAGGACAAACAAATATATACATATATACAAACATACATCTATGAGACGGAGAAGGAACACTTATAACACATATTCAAACATATAACGTTATTGTTGAAGAACAAACTGAAAATGACTATGTACTAAAACAAACATGCGATAACGAACATTAAACATGTGTATGCAATAATAATACATATAAATATGCGTATATATACTATGTTATCAGTCATTACCACATTATCGTAACAAGTGTGTTAGTCTCATTATTGTTATACTGTATGTAAATATATACAATGTTCTAAGTGTATTTATTGTAAACTTCTTATCCAACTATAACATTGCGACGTGCACTATTTTACAAACATTTGTGAAATCGATGAAAAACATTTAAAATATACAAATGATACGTTTTCATGTACAAATGATACGTTTTCATGTACAATTCATACGTGTTCATGTACAAATGATATGTGTTCATATACAAATGATACGTTTTCATGTACAATACATACGTTTTCATGTACAAATGATACGTTTTCATATACAAATGATACGTTTTCATATACAAATGATACGTTATCATGTACAAATGATACGTTATCATATTCAAATGATACGTTTTCATATACAAATGATACGTTTTCATATACAAATAATACGTTTTCATATACAAATGATACGTTTTCATACACAAATAATACGTTTTCATGTACAAATGATACGTTTTCATGTACAATTCATACGGTTTCATGTACAAATGATACGTTTTCATATACAAATGATACTTTTCATATACAAATGATACGTTATCATGTACAAATGATACGTTATCATATTCAAATGATACGTTTTCATATACAAATGATACGTTTTCATATACAAATAATACGTTTTCATATACAAATGATACGTTTTCATATACAAATAATACGTTTTCATATACAAATAATACGTTTCCATATACAAATAATACGTTTCCATATACAAATGATACGTTATCATGTACAATTCATACGTTTTCATGTACAAATGATACGTTTTCATATACAAATGATACGTTTTCATATACAAATAATACGTTTTCATATACAAATGATACGTATTCATATACAAATGATACGTTTTCATATACAAATGATACGTTTTCATATACAAATAATACGTTTCCATATTCAAATGATACGTTTTCATATACAAATGATACGTTTTCATATACAAATGATACGTTTTCATATACAAATGATACGTTTTCATACACAAATGATACGTTTTCATATACAAATGATACGTTTTCATATACAAATAATACGTTTCCATATTCAAATGATACGTTTTCATATACAAATGATACGTTTTCATATACAAATAATACGTTTTCATACACAAATGATACGTTTTCATATACAAATGATACGTTTTCATATACAAATGATACGTTATCATGTACAATTCATACGTTTTCATGTACAAATGATACGTTTTCATATACAAATGATACGTTTTCATATACAAATAATACGTTTTCATATACAAATGATACGTATTCATATACAAATGATACGTTTTCATATACAAATGATACGTTTTCATATACAAATAATACGTTTCCATATTCAAATGATACGTTTTCATATACAAATGATACGTTTTCATATACAAATGATACGTTTTCATATACAAATGATACGTTTTCATACACAAATGATACGTTTTCATATACAAATGATACGTTTTCATATACAAATAATACGTTTCCATATTCAAATGATACGTTTTCATATACAAATGATACTTTTCATATACAAATGATACGTTATCATGTACAAATGATACAGCGTTTTCATATACAAATGATACGTTTTCATATACAAATAATACGTTTTCATACACAAATGATACAGCGTTTTCATATACAAATGATACGTTTTCATATACAAATGATACGTTTTCATACACAAATGATACAGCGTTTTCATATACAAATGATACGTTTTCATATACAAATGATACGTTTTCATACACAAATAATACGTTTTCATGTACAAATGATACGTTTTCATATACAAATGATACGTTTTCATATACAAATGATACGTTTTCATACACAAATGATACAGCGTTTTCATATACAAATGATACGTTTTCATATACAAATGATACGTTTTCATATACAAATGATACGTTTTCATATACAAATAATACGTTTTCATACACAAATGATACAGCGTTTTCATATACAAATGATACGTTTTCATATACAAATGATACAGCGTTTTCATACACAAATGATACAGCGTTTTCATATACAAATGATACAGCGTTTTCATATACAAATGATACGTTTTCATATACAAATGATACAGCGTTTTCATACACAAATGATACAGCGTTTTCATATACAAATGATACAGCGTTTTCATATACAAATGATACGTTTTCATATACAAATGATACGTTTTCATATACAAATGATACGTTTTCATATACAAATGATACGTTTTCATATACAAATGATACGTTTTCATATACAAATGATACGTTTTCATATACAAATGATACAGCGTTTTCATACACAAATGATACAGCGTTTTCATATACAAATGATACGTTTTCATATACAAATGATACGTTTTCATATACAAATGATACGTTTTCATACACAAATAATACGTTTTCATGTACAAATGATACGTTTTCATAAACAAATGATACGTTTTCATATACAAATGATACGTTTTCATACACAAATGATACGTTTTCATACACAAATGATACAGCGTTTTCATATACAAATGATATGTTTTCTGATATTCATTATTATGTACTAGACTAAAATCAGCTCGAAATTCAATTACTAGAGTGTGTGTGTTTTTAGAATGTCATTAACACGAAATGTTAACAGCACCAACTGTCGTCTAATTAAAAATCGACACAAAAAGAAACACTGTAAAATAATGAGAAGCGTGTATTTGCCTTGTATAATATTCGACACCTAATATTAAGTTTATGATCAACATTGCGTGAGAAAGACATTGTAATTAACGCCAGCCGTTTCGGTGTTTTTGAATGTTTGTTTTTCATAGATGAATTTAATTTGCACTGCGATATGTGTACATATACTGACATGTCCTGAAATGTTCACCAGTCGTGCATCAATATAGTGTGACGTACGTACGTACTTATATCGTTTTGTACTTAGTACTCAACACACGCCTTATGTAATGTTTGATACATGTATATATAGCAAACTCCGCTTATAACGACATTCAGGGGTATCCGAATATCGTCATATCCAAGGTTTATTTTTTCCGCTGACGTAATTGGAAGTAAAAACTTAGCGTAAAAGGATTCATTAAGTAATGTACGATAATTATATGGTGGTAAACGCAAATCTAGTGTTTGAATATTCGAACTACTTTATCTAACGAATACTCCCTTATTGAAGCGTCATTTAATCACAAGAAACCTATACAGCTTTAAAATTTGAACTTTGTGACTTAGTCAGCTTTTGTCTTACTTTCGTTTTCGAACCGGAAGTAGTTCATCGTCTTACCGACTTTCGCCACAGACTGACTTGTCCTTTGCGTCATCAAATGACCTTTTTACACGTTTGTACCCTTCTATACACCGAGTATCCCATTACAACAGTCAATCCTTGTAAAATGTTTACATATTGTAGTTCACTTTTTAGTATGCCAGCAGTTTGTTTAATTCGTATATATGTAGTAGTGTCCGGGAGGAATGGTGATATAGCGACAGATCGCTGGACCCCTGGTCCGAGCCCGGGGCGAGAGTCATCCGCCGTCTTCCCAATCCCCGAATTAGGCGCGAGCACTGGTAAGAAATCCTGGAACCAGTCATTGTTAGTGATTAATACCGGCTGTCTGAACAATCGATCTAAAACAGATAAGTTAAAACTAAAAGTAGCATTACGTAAATGATAGACATTCCTTATAACATAACATCGACAGCGTGAGCCAAGTATAATATATATGGTAATATGGCTCCGGGCCAGTATACTATGGAGGATCTATTGATATAAAGCGATCCATAATTTTGTCTGTATCCACAAAAAATCTATTGATGCTTTGCAGTTCGGAACAAAAGCTGTAATTACCAACCCTTGTCCGTATTCATAAAATTGTTGTAGCGATCGAACGTGCTGTGTTTATGTATCATAGCAAAAGATGAATGTTTCAGTTTTCGCCCAATTCGTCTCGACTCTCTCTCTCTCCCTCTTCTTGTATCAGTAATTTATGATGCAGACTAACTTTTCTTAGAAATCAATTTGGCTTATCATGTTTTATGGTGCATTGTTACTTTATCGTTGTCTGTCATAAAGATGCAACGGTAATGTAGTTCTTAGTGTAAGTGTTGCCTGTGTACGTCTCTCGAAATGGAACAATGTAATATGGACCTTTATGAGACGGTTAATGTGGAACGACACGCCATCAAATATTCCTTACGTTTGTGAGTACATTGGTATTTGTTTAGTGGGCTTCACAACGCTGATGGACACGATACTTATTGGTCACATCGTATGCCATGCTATCCATACGTGTCATAGTGAGGCGAGACAAGTCGTTTTCCAAGTTATGTTGGTTTGGTTGGTATTTTAGGCCGATATCCCAACTCTATTTTAGTTACACATGGCGGTCAGTTGACCTAACAATCATTCCTTCGTTACCAACCAGTACTTACCTGTTGTGAAGATATGGAGAACAAGTTGCTATTATTTAGTTTTATAAAATTGACAAATCGTCACGAAATACAATCGGGCTTCGAACATACGGCCTCCAGATTGATAGTCGAGTACCCTACTGACTTGTCTAACCGGATGGAGTTTGCAAAGCTCTGTTATAGATCTGGACGTGGAGTACAAGAACCAGCAATAATTGAGCAATGCTGAGTTGTTCCGTAAGTTACAAGTTCTTAATTAATGGTCGTCTGCTTTATAGTCACCATGTGGTGCGAAATGACACTGATTACCAGTCATTCTTGTTACAGTGCACATACCTTGTTCTGCTATTCAAATACACGTATTCTGATTCTCGCGTTTGTTTGTTGTTTTGCATGATGGATTTATGTTGAATTTGAAATTTACATGATTTAAATTCTTTAAAAGCGAAAGCAAAAACAGATTGACTAAAATTTAAGTTGTGAACAATGAATGATACACGTACAGGATATTCAATTAGGACTGCATAATCAGTTCGAGTCAACAGGGGTGTTCGACGCAACCGAGTTCTAGCCAACGGGATTCTACTGTATTTGCACTTATTTCGAAGGAAAACTAATCACTGTAACAATTCGATATGCTCGTATCTTCTCTGACCCAGCGAACAAAACATAACGTGTAAGTCATTAACTTCGCTATGAATGTTGTTTCAATACAACACATATGGTTCTTTACTGATACGACGATACAGGAAAACTTTTCAAGAGCCTTTGACACATATCACTTACATTCATTCGACAATCTACTTGTAAGCACTTGCACTTACTCACTTTGCTAAGAGTTTGCAATAGAAAAAGGGTGGCTATATTATGTATTGCCTCTTGAAACATTGTCACACAGTAGCAATTGTTTAGTGTTTATCCACTAAAAAGGAAATGTGTTGCGGTCATGTAGAGTCAAACTTGCGTTAGACACCTCATCCAAATATTTGAGCTAAAACAATTAACTCCATGTATGATAATGTTTACGTTTGTTTTAACAATCACGTGGGCTTCTTGACTTGTACTAGTTCGCGTCACTAAATATATTTTATTTTTATAATTCGCGAGGGTTGTCTTTGCAAGAAATTTCAACAGTAGTAAATTATCTGAATTATTTACTAGGTTAGTGTTGCAATTTTCATAGGAAAGAGCTTAATTAGACTTATAAATTAGACAGAGATAGATACTGTGCAGTACCTTTCCTGAGCAAATCACTGTTTGAAGATACACATTTTGGATGATGTTGAGAGGATTGGCCCTTCAGAGCATAGATTTGGAAAAACGTTTTTGCAACAAGAAAATTGACAATGTTTTTAAAAAGTGGTTTTTGCTTAAGAGAGGGCCGCTCGGGAGGTTTTTGCTTAAGAGAGGGCCGATCAGGAGGTTTTTGCTTAAGAGAGGGCCACTCGGGAGGGTTTTGCTTAAGAGAGGGCCGCTCGGGAGGTTTTTGCTTTAGAGACGGCCGATCAGGAGGTTTTTTGCTTAAGAGAGGGCCGCTCGGGATGTTTTTGCTTAAGAGAGGGCCACTCAGGAGGTTTTTGCTTAAGAGAGGGCCGCTCGGGAGGTTTTGCTTAAGAGAGGGTCGCTAAGGAGGTTTTTGCTTAAGAGAGGGCCGCTCGGGAGGTTTTGCTTAAGAGAGGGTCGCTAAGGAGGTTTTTGCTTAAGAGAGGGCCGCTCAGGAGGTTTTTGCTTAAGAGAGGGCCACTCTGGAGAGGTTGCATTGTTTGTTTACTCACCACTCTGGATCAACTTCTAGTAGTGGCATATCTTATAATAGTGTGCAGTAGAAAACAAGAAATACATGTGACCACAACAAGAAACATTGCATGTAATTACAGTAAACCCCCACTTTAAGACCACCTCAAAAATAAAACCACCTCAAAATTAAGAACCGTTGATATTTCAAGTCCATCGTCACGAATTTGTTCTTTAATTAATGTCAATATTAAGATCACATCAATATTAAGACCAGTTTTCAAGGGTCCCAATGGTGGTCTTATTATTGAGGTTTTACTGTATAGCTAAACGTGTATTTACATAATAAAACAAATCAGTGACTATTTACTATTATCCTTTCTACATTGGATGGTCCAGAAGAATGCAGTCTTGTCATGGTCAATTATAAGATAACTCTTAGAACTAACCAATCAGGTTGAAAATGCATTGAGAATTGATTTTGAGAATTGTCTCAATCATCCATAAAATACATTTCCTTTATTATCAGCTAATTTATTTCGCATTTATTTCAAGACACTTGGATGTAATATCAAACACGCAGAAAGAATTTCACTGTAACAGATAATCAGGTGTTTTATTATAGCAAAATTTATGGCTAACTTGTGTTTTCGCGCAATATGAATCGTGTTTTTGCAGCCGTTTTTTGTTTATTTTATAGAGAAAATTTTCCAAAGGCTGGTTTCAAATCACGATATTTCGCGTGAATTGAGACCAGTCTCCAGTCTATAAAATATAACATTCCACAATCAATTATGCACAATCCAGTATTTAACATGAGTGCGTAGTTAACAGGATCTTAAAGTCTTCGTATAAGGTTGTATTTCAGTTTCATACGCAAATATATCCGTATTTATGAAATGAAAACTTATGGAAAAAAGTTTTTCCAAGAGTACGGCCATAACGGTGATTTAACAGTGTCCCGCACGAACGCCGCATTCGGCGCTCCTCTGTTTACGCTTTTTTTATCCAACTTTGCTATTGATATTAGCCGACGTATCCAAATAACATCTCGACTGGTCAGATAACAGGAAAGTATTAGTTAGCACTCACGATAGTAATTGCCAGGAAAGTTCCCTGCCTAGAAACCAGGAGAGTAAGGGTTAAAAGCTTAGAACATTTCCGGAATTACTCGTAAGAGACCACAATATTTCTGTTTAGAAGTATAAGGAATGTAGTTGTAGTTACTGGTTGAAAGTCAGGAAAAACTGGTCAGGAGTCAGGAAAGTACTGGTTAGAAGTCAGGAAAGTACTGGTTAGAAGCCAGACAAGTACTGGTTAGAAGTCAGGAAAGTACTGGTTAGAGGCCAAGAAAGTACTGGTTAGAAGCCAGGCAAGTAGGCTACTGGTTAGAAGTCAGGAAAGTACTGGTTAGAAGCCAGGAAAGTACTGGTTAGAGGCCAGGAAAATACTAGTTAGAGGCCAGGTAAGTACTGGTTAGAGGCCAGGAAAGTACTGGTTAGAAGCCAGGAAAGTACTGGTTAGAGGCCAGGAAAGTACTGGTTAGAGGCCAGGAAAGTACTGGTTAGAAGCCAGGAAAGTACTGGTTAGAAGCCAGGAAAGTACTGGTTAGAGGCCAGGAAAGTACTGGTTAGAAGCCAGGAAAGTACTGGTTAGAAGCCAGGAAAATACTGGTTGGAGGCCAGGAAAGTACTGGTTAGAGGCCATGAAAGTACTGGTTAGAGGCCAGGAAAGTAGGCCTACTGGTTAGAAGCCAGGAAAGTACTGGTTAGAGGCCAGGAAAGTACTGGTTAGAAGCCAGGAAAATACTGGTTAGAGGCCAGGAAAGTACTGGTTAGAAGCCAGGAAAGTACTTGTTAGAGGTCAGGAAAGTACTGGTCAGAATCCAGGAAAGTACTGGTTAGAGGCCAGGAAAGTACTGGTTAGAGGCCAGGAAAGTACTGGTTAGAGGCCAGGAAAGTGCTGGTTAGAGGCCAAGAAAGTGCTGGTTAGAGGCCAGGACATTACTGGTTAGAGGCCAGGAAAGTACTGGTTAGAGGCCAGGAAAGTACTGGTTAGAGGCCAGGAAAGTACTGGTTAGAGGCCAGGAAAGTACTGGTTAGAGGCCAGGAAATACAAAAACAAGAATAACCAGATCTGAAATGGAAAAAGCGTCTTAATAAAATGCAGATGCAAATGCAAAAGGACACGGAAGGTTAACTTTAAGATTTCAAAGCCAAACCTATCTATTTTCAGAAGAAAACAGTTTGTTTTAGCTGGCTTAATTCTGTTTCAGTGCTAAACCTTGTTCAGATATTTGAATTATTAACATAACATCCCCTGACACCAGAATAATGCACTACACGTAAAGGGAAGATGTTTAGGAGTTGTAACACATATTCAAGGACAGCATGTGTTGTAGTATATGATATTCGATTTCCAAGATAGACAATATACATTTTTATCAAGTGTTCTCATACCTAAAATCTTCAACAAACTTAGTAATTTTTGTAGAGCTTCAGCATATTTTTCTCCCTTTTTTACCATTTGACCGTAATTATGGCCTTGACCTTCGACATTTTTTCAATGTCTGAGCATATGATTGGTTTGCCAGGACCAACTTTAGAACATCTATGCCGGTGGTCTGATAAACTACAGACCCTGACGAACATTTTGGTATATGACTTTGTTTGTTTTACTCTTGTGGTCACCTACCCCATGAAATAAGCCTCTTTTCAGGCAAAAGTCACTCCACTCTTTGTATTATAAAAGCCGGAGATTTGTCCCGAGGGTAGAGACTGTTGATTAAATGGTAAAAACTATTTTAAGGTTCTATAGCAGTCAGACGTATAAAAGCGAAAGCAATCTGAAAAAATCCGAAATATCAAAACCACTGCCAGAAGAATAGTGTTTATACATTGTTATGATCCATGCAAGCCTGTTCTAAAAATTACTCACACTATGGTGAATGAAATTGTTAAAATAATGAATTAGTCATAATAGTTTATCTGAATTCCAGAAATCCTTTCACTTTCCTTTGAAGTCGATTTTCACATTTTATCAGGCGTATTGCCCGAGGTATTTCAAGCTCTGTCTATCCACTCGTAAGTGTCGGTTGTCGGGTTCCTCTTATGTTTCTTTCTGTTAATTTTGTTGGCAGTGTATATTTTCCTGTCAATTGTCGGCTCTGTTTTGAACATTACGACAAAAATACTGAAGAAATATTGTTTCTGCCTTTAAACGCATCACTTTACTGCTTAATTACCTTGTTTTCTTACATAAGATATTTTGTTCTGTAACGTATATTATTTAAATTCAATTTTATCCCAAGTCCGAGGTTACGTAAATTATACTTCTATGGTGTACTGTCAGTGCCTCCGCAATGTAACTTTGGTGAGTGTCGTGATATTGTTCAGTACTAGGCCACCCAAACACTATTTTAGAGTACCCCGATTGACTTACTGAAGTTGGCCACCGACTTATGTCTCCCCGTACAGAGAGTGTTCATGTCCATATCTCTGTAGGTAGCAGGGCTCGGGATTAAACCGGACACTTGAACCCTGCACTCGAGTCACACATTTTGCTCTTCTGAATCTGATATAGGGACTCTTATTGAGTGTGAAAAATGTCTGATAATGTTACATGCGTGCTGAATATTCTTCGAGAGTTAGTGTAAACATGGACCATTGGAGTAATTATGAAGTCTGAGTGTGGAGTGTGGCACTTAAACACAATACTTACCCCATATCTCGTAATCACACTAAAATCTGATAGGAAATTGACAAAAGTTCAGCACGCATTTGATATTTTAATGCAATTCTCACCACAAATTTTCTACTGTCAGACGTAAAAGAGTTAATTGTGTAGTTTGAGATTTGGGTGCTGAGTGTAAGTATCAGCTGTAATCTCGAGCCTAGGTGTATGCAGTAATACAGTTCTAATCGACCTACCTATAGATACACACTTCATATACTGGCGTGATGGGTAACGTACATGGACATTGTTTCTAGAATGGTCATGCGAATGTAAACCACGTTTGATTCTATACTTATATGATAGGATGCTTTTGTAGGCTTCAGTGGCTGGATGTTTATGGACTTTAACATCACTTGCACATACCACTGAGGGTTCGAATCCCAACCGGGATGAAGAAATTTGTATTAAGCGAATTCTCCAGCTGGCGGAAGGTGGGTGGATCCACTCAGGTGCCCGCTAGTACCTCAAAATAATGCAAGATGGCAAAATATAGGTATCCCTAGATCCTAACAAATGAAGGCTCCCTGGTTGTTTATGTGACTTAACTGTTTAAAACGACATTTTCTCCACATCAACATCACATGACGGGATAATGCGATGGACTTAATAAAGATATTTGATTATAATTTAAATAATTTCGTCGATCATCATGCATATGTACCGACAATTCATACTCTCTTCTTCGGGAACCACATTCACACAAACTAATCGGTCTCATAGAGAATGTCCCCTGTTTAAGGAAACTCATAGAATACATTTTAATCGTCTAATGAAATCATGTCTTGAATGAAAACTGTTTGCTACTCGATGCAACAAGACAAAACATGCAAGTTATTAAGCTCTGTTACACGTTTAGTTGTTCTTCAACTCCGATGTGGTTAGAATCCTTCAGATTTCTTCCCGAGGCAATGTGTAAAAGTTTAAATATGGTCCAAAGCAGTCTTCATCCCTTCTGCAGATGTTTCGACACAGCAAACAAACATTTAAGACACGTTATAGAAAATTGCAATTTTCTGCCTCGGGTTGCGACGAAAAACACATGGTATTTCATCGCCTGATATTAATTAAAATTAAAAAGACAGTGCTTAACGTTTTGCAACAAATCATGACCCACATATTTATGAGACTCGTTTTGTGGAAAAGTTTAGTTTTATTAATTTGTCATACGCGGTCTGAATGAATACTGTAATGCGACGGTACCAGGAGAGAAAAGTACCAATCTTGACTTTTATAACGTTTTTTACGGTAATGAACTCATAAAACGTTCTGCTGTACCAGGAATTATCGTAATTAAGTTTTAAGCCTTTCGCTCAGACAGTGTTTAATAGTGTTGTTGTTGTTTTGTCTGGATAGTGCTAACTTTCTAATTGCCAGCGTCATTTTTATTTAAATTCTCTGGATTACAAAGACAAAACAAAATTTAGGTGTTTTCACAAGATTCAGAAATCAAAGATATTTGTCAAAAAAAGTCTGTAGAAGTCATGAGTTTGTTTAATTTTTTCGGAGATTAATATATATACACGTACCACTTTCTTTGAGCTCGATTGTATAATCATTATGCTCATTTGAGTCACTCTTGAGTCCGCCTGCTAAAATACCCTTAATTAGAATCATTGCAATGTATGACCAATTAAATAATATTGTTTTTAACTTTACTAACAGACAAAACTTATAAAAACACCTCTTTTTAAAACAATGTTTTTTAATTTTATAATTATACAAACTTCTTTTTTCTATTATTGTTGAATTGTTTGTAATGCATGTTTATGGATGTTTTATGTCTGTTTAAAAAACAACAACAAATAACGAGCATAAATATAACTGTAAGTAAAATTGTTTGTCAATGTTTTTTAAATTTTGTCTGGAACAATAGTTGTATATGTACCAAAAATTGTACAAGTACTTTTCGAAAATTAGTCATTGTTCAACTATTCCACATATGTGGTTGTATGAATATAAAGTAGACCACGTTTGTGTTTTTTTGCATTTTTTTGCCGATCGAGATTAATAGTGAAACACGCCTCTAGTGTAAGGAGGTAAGCTTTGAATACCTAGATTAATGTTTCAAGTTTTACTAGTTTCATAATTATGACCACATAAAGCCAGATACACTCTCTTCCAATTTGTATAAACAACATCGTACAATAAAGTTGACATTCCCAGTTTGATACAGACGAAAATGAAAGAAGGTAGTCACGGATTGGATTTCAAGATGATAGCGATACGACGACTATAAAATCGAATAATGAATGAGCAGAGCATACCATAAAGTATGTAAGTTTCGCGTACCTTAATTTTGTATAGAGAATACGAATGCATCCGCTTGATCAGGCTGGATTCACGACTGATAATAACTAGGTTATCTTTACGACTGATTCCAAAATAACCAATCACCATCTACTTACAAGTTAACATTATGCTCAAGATATTTTTTCCATATCAAATGAATGCGGGTGAAAATGCAGCTTGTAGTTTTCTTTCTGCTGGAGTATTAGTACGCATGCATTTATTCATACAAACAATAGTTAGCATTGATTTACAGTGTAACCAGGGCGGCTCACGTTCCAGAAACTTAATTAATTCTAATAAAGATTAGTCAATATGTATGAGCGATCAGACACCATTGATTTAAGATACTGAGTACACTAAATAACTATCTAAATAAGTTTGAAATAATTAAACTATAATTGTGATCTTCACAGCATGGCGATTATATTGAGTGATATAAGAAGCATTTAACCAATATCGCCATATCAAGCTGCTCTATCAAGTATAAAAAGTACTACCATTGACAATAACTGCAATGGCAAGTCATTATAAAAGTATAGGATATTGGACTCCTGCCACTCGATACTGTTAGTTCCTTTTTAAGACTGGACAAACGGGAGCTGCAGCAGAGTAATGGAGAGGTGCCAGCCACTCAACCCGGAGGCTCGACCCGACTGGAGAGTATTCAATATAGCATTATGCTTTCATCACAATTGGTTTTCAATAGACTTGTAACAGACTTGAGTCTAGTATTAACACTCTAATTTATTGCATGGTTGATCGTTGGCAGAAACTCTTGCTATGTCTCGAAGTCTATGTTTCGACGTTGTTTTATCATTGGGTCACGACGTTGTTGGCACTTGAGGTCAGGGATTGGTGCGCAAAAAGGTACCAAGTCATTGCTGACATTGAACACATAAGTCATTTCAGTAATAGCTTTATAGAAAGTCTAAAACTTACAGCTACTATTCTACACATGTCCTTTTCAGCATTGCCAGACAATTGTTCGCCCTTAAGACTCTTAACACGTATAATAAATAGATCCATGCAGTAATTCAATTATCCAATTGGAGATTTCACGCATTACAGTGTGTATATAGACACCCATTCTTTTCCATGACCAGGCTTATGCTTAGTCAGAAGACTTCCGAACTCATTTTAATATTTAAGGATGATCTACATATCTTCACTCGTGTTACTAGGTGGATCTGCGCCTAGTCTATAGACTCCTACAATTAGTTCCATATTGATGGTTGGTATATAGACCGTAAATTCGATTTCTAAACTAGACATGTGCTTAGTCTATAGACTTCCATTCCTATTCCATATTATATTACTTACTGATGTGTAGACTATCACTCATATTCTAAACTGGCTTCGTGTCTAATTTTCAATAATACATCTAAACCAGTCGATTAACCCCATTATTTTTTTCTAACCGGATACGTAGTCTATAGACTTGTGTATTTTTGTCTTTACCAACATGATAAAGTCTGTAGACTCGATACTAGAATATTGTTTGTCAAACTATCCAAACCAACCCTTTTTAAAGAGAAGTTACATTGCAAGTCTAGAGATAAGCTGCTGCAAACTTCTTGTTTTTACGAAATGTTCTAACAACATTAATGCAACATGCACTCGAAGAGTTTGGAATTTCAACTATTAAAAGCGTATCTAGGTTCTAATCAGTGAAATAGCTGGAAAATCCTCGACACTCGATAAATATTAGCTGATAAATTTTGTTTGTCGACAAGTTTAAGGTTGAGATTATACGAGAAACATTTTCGGAAATGTGATAGAAGCGTTAGATTGGCGCGTGCCGAAAATTTATCTCTGCTAATTGGTAAGTGGTATGCATGGACCAAATACCAGGACGACGCCCTTAGAAGTGTTCAAATCATTGCTTTTTGCGACATGATTAAAATCGTATTTTTATATTCCCGAACTATCATGGTGATAAATATATCTGTAACTACATTTATACACCATAATACGTGTTCTTATATTGAATAAGCTTGAAGTATTCAATTCCTTTCATCATTAATTGGTCTAAATTTTATTTAACTCTAATCATCGTGTCTTATTCAAGTTAGCTTTCCAAGAAATATTGTTAATACAGTCGCTCTAGGGAACACCAGTATACTTGCCTGGAGCCAAACTCATTACTTACCACAATAAGCCACCTTTCTCTGCAACACTTTCTTGTGTTAAGTCTCTAAAGCTTCAATTTAATTTTATCTAAAATATGCAGGTAAATTGATAACAATTGAAGAGACACCATTTCAAGGTCGTAAATTGGCTTCTATTATGTACGCTCTCGCGGAAGCGCATCAGATAAAAGTACGTGTTTGTCATTTCGCTCCAGAAACAATATTTGAAAACACACTGTGATTGCGATGAAATAAACAGAGCTTCAACGTACATGTATGTCTCTGTTTTCAAACATAATTACGCTTGCGCTAAAAGCGTCTGGTAATGTATGTATATCGGTTAATTTGCCGTCTGCTAGCTTGTTGAAATTTTGTGGAATATTTATTCCAGTAAATAATTGAAAGTCAAATTGCTTACATTCATCGATTTATGCTGTAACAAAGTTTGTGTACTAAGGTAAAACATAGAGTCAGAGACACGATCATGTTATTTATATTATGAAAGTATATACTTTTACTAGCATTATATGTTATACAGTGGTCGCCGTCTACGGAAAAATACGGTATTTACAGCCTCTAATGTAAATGTTTGAAAACGTATGACGGAGTGGGGTAAGACAATCCGTTTATTTGTAATGAAATTATATGTATCTAAAGTAGTGAAGTAGCCAGTACGAGCCACCAGATCATTGAAGTGTCTCATAGGACGAGATTTTGCCCTGTGAGTTTTGCCACAGTTTCTCCAACTATTCATGTAAACTGTACATTTAATTGTGATCTGACCGTATCTGCTGTTTTTCTAGGATGTTTGAAAAAATCGAATCGTCGTATTATAGACAGTTCCCACATATACAATATTTACCTCACCTGTTCTTAATCA
This sequence comes from Mactromeris polynyma, assembly GCA_032209605.1. NCBI lineage: Eukaryota > Metazoa > Mollusca > Bivalvia > Venerida > Mactridae > Mactromeris > Mactromeris polynyma. The sequence goes on along the minus strand of JASFXZ010000001.1, from coordinate 36,082,589 downwards.
TCAACCATTTTTATAGGCAAAACTGATAAGCCCTTATAGGAGTAATTTCCAAATATGTGATAATTGAGAAAATACCAAGAAAAGTTGCTTGTGACAACCACTTTTTCTTCAACTTACTAAGCCAACTGCCCACATGAGCATAATGAATAACCTATTTTTTGTATATTTGATAATATTCCCTATAAACTTAAAATAATTTGCCTATCAATATGGCCGACAATTCAGAACAAGGGAGGTAAATATTGTAAATGTGGGAACTACGAGTATATATTGGCTAAAATCATGTGACATTGGGTTTTAATGTTCTTGTTCTCGTACTGGTTATTTCTCAGCCTAAGATAAAACATACGGTTCTATGTTACTATGGTGAGGTAATGATTTGGAATGAGGTGTCAATACTAAGGTTTTCATCTTTCCTATACTTGCCTATAATTGTATCAGACTACAGCATACGACCTCAATAAATTTCGAACCATGATTACGAATGGTATGAAAATCCTAGCGATATTTGTATATATGATATAATATCTGATAGCAAATACGACCGGAAAAAAACCAAAAACAAAAACTGAACAAATGTGCATTCTACATGAAATAAGTCTATAACGGTCTGCTTGTGCTTCCAAATGTAGAATATAAGATTATAGACTCTTAAGATTTACTGTCTCTTAGCGTAAGTATACAAACGACAGTTCAATGCCTGCCTCACGTCTGTTCTTAACTTACATTAATATCACACCAATTCTCTTGCTGATACAGAATTAAGTTGTCACTAGGGACAAGATAACGAATGTACAACCTTTAACTAGAAGACAGGGGGATGTACAGAAACGCTTGTAATGAGTACACTCCGTCCAGCATGATTTATCGTTCACTTATATTTGGTGGTTTCAGAGATTACAATGTGCCACAAATGTTGCAGAATCGTACAATGTTATAACACCGAGTTGATGATCTACCAATAAACTCTATGGAATATACATAACACCATTACAAACGCAACTGTTTTGATAAGGCTTCATTTTGTACATTGTGTTAAAAGCTACCAATTGTTACCAATGTTTAAAATATTGATCAAATGGTATTGAAACTATGAACTGATACTTTTATATTTCATGACTGAATAATTTTTGAAAATTATGTTAGTGAATTAATACAGAATTATTTCATCTTTGTGACATGTTTTTAAGAAGCCAATTTTCAGTAGCGTTTTAATGGCTTTAAGTATATATAAGCACGACCATGCAACCGCACCTATACATTATTTGCGTGAGGTGAATGTATAGTAAACTGCGTTCTATATTGGTTTTATGTTTGCCTAGTTAAGTGTATGGAACACGACAGGAAGAAGGTGGACCAGACGAAAACAATTATTTGTAAAATTCAGAAGGATATTAAACAAACAAGACATTTTAATTTGTAATTGATCTAATTGTAGCAAAATCCCACGTATTTCGTACTCCTTACTATAGTGAAAACTGACATCAACTACTCCATTAACCTCTCCAATCGTCTTACTTCCTTCTCTGTCCTTCCAATCTTCTCTTTCATCCAAACTATTTTACATTTCACTGTCTATATTAAAACACTCACTTACACTGTCTATACATGTATTAAAACACTCACTTACACTATCTATATTAAAACACTCGCTTACACTGTCTATATCAAAACACTCACTTACACTGTCTATATTAAAACACTCGCTTACACTGTCTATATCAAACATTCACTTACACTGTCTATATTAAAACACTCACTTACACTGTCTATGTTAAAACACTCGCTTACACTGTCTATATTAAAACACTCGCTTACACTGTCTATATTAAAACACTCACACTGTCTATATTAAAACACTTACACTGTCTATATTAAAACACTCACTTACACTGTCTATATCAAAAAACACTCACTAACACTGTCTTTATTAAAACACTTACACTGTCTATATTAAAACACTCACTTACACTGTCTACATTAAAACACTCACTTACACTGTCTATATTAAAACACTCACTTTCACTGTCTATATTAAAACACTCACTTACACTGTCTATATTAAAACACTCATTTATACTGTCTATATTAAAACACTCACTTACACTGTCTATATTAAAACACTCACTTACACGGTCTGTATTAAAACACTCACTAACACTGTATATATTGTAACATTCACTTACACTGTCAATATTAAAACACTCACTTACACTGTCTATATTAAAACACTCATATACACTGTCTATATCAAAACACTCACTTACACTGTCTATATAAAAACACTCGCTTACACTGTCTATATTAAAACACTCACATACACTGTCTACATTAAAACACTAACTTACACTGTCTATTTTAAAACACTCACTTACACTGTCTATATTAAAACACTCGCTTACACTGTCTATATTAAAACATTCACTTACACTGTCTATATTAAAACACTCACTTACACTGTCTATATCAAAACACTCACTTACACTGTCTATATTAAAACACTCGCTTACACTGTCTATATTAAAACACTCACTTACACTGTCTATATTAAAACACTCACTTACACTGTCTATATTAAAACACTCACTTACACTGTCTATATTAAAACATTCGCTTACACTGTCTATATTAAAACACTCGCTTACACTGTCTTTATTAAAACACTCGCTTACACTGTCTATATTAAAACACTCGCTTACACTGTCTATATTACAACACTCACTTACACTGTCTATATTAAAACACTCACTTACACTGTATATATTCAAACACTCACTTACACTGTAAATATTGAAACACTCACACTGTCTATATTGAAACACTCACTTACACTGTCTATATTAAAACACTCACTTACACTGTCTGTATTAAAACACGTACACTGTCTATATTAAAACACACACTTACAATGTCTATTTTAAAACACTCACTTACACTGTCTGTATCAAAACACTCACTTACACTGTCTATATTAAAACACTCGCTTACACGGTCTATATCAAACATTCACTTACACTATCTATATTAAAACACTCACACTGTCTATATTAAAACACTTACACTGTCTATATTAAAACACTCACTTACACTGTCTATATTATAACACTCACTAACACTGTCTTTATTAAAACACTTACACTGTCTATATTAAAACACTCGCTTACACTGTCTATATTAAAACACTCGCTTACACTGTCTATATTAAAACACCCATACTGTCTATATTAAAACACTTACACTGTCTATATTGAAACATTCACTTACACTGTCTATATTAAAACACTCACTTACACTGTCTATATTAAAACACTCACTTACCCTGTCTATAATAATACACTTACACTGTCTATATTAAAACACTAACTTACACTGTCTATTTTAAAACACTCACTTACACTGTCTATATTAAAACACTCGCTTACACTGTCTATATTAAAACACTCACTTACACTGTCTATATTAAAACACTCACTTACACTGTCTATATTAAAACACTCACTTACACTGTCTATATTAAAACACTCGCTTACACTGTCTATATTAAAACTCTCACTTACACTGTCTATATTAAAACACTCACTTACACTGTCTATATTAAAACACTCACTTACACTGTCTATATTAAAACACTCACTTACACTGTCTATATTAAAACATTCGCTTACACTGTCTATATTAAAACACTCGCTTACACTGTCTTTATTAAAACACTCGCTTACACTTTCTATATTAAAACACTCGCTTACACTGTCTATATTAAAACACTCACTTACACTGTCTATATTAAAACACTCGCTTACACTGTCTATATTAAAACACTCATTTATACTGTCTATATTAAAACACTCACTTACACTGTCTATATTAAAACACTCACTTACACTGTCTGTATTAAAACACTCACTAACACTGTATATATTGTAACACTCACTTACACTGTCAATATTAAAACACTCACTTACACTGTCTATATTAAAACACTCACTTACACTGTCTATATTAAAACACTCACTTACAATGTCTATATCAAAATACTCACTTACACTGTCTATATTAAAACACTTACACTGTCTATATTAAAACACTCACTTACACTGTCTGTATTAAAACACTCACTAACACTGTATATATTGTAACACTCACTTACACTGTCTATATTAAAACACTCACTTACACTGTCTATATTAAAACACTCACTTACAATGTCTATATCAAAACACTCACACTGTCTATATTAAAACACTCACTTACACTGTCTGTATTAAAACACTCACTAACACTGTATATATTGTAACACTCACTTACACTGTCAATATTAAAACACTCACTTACACTGTCTATATTAAAACACTCACTTATACTGTCTATATTAAAACACTCACTTACAATGTCTATATCAAAACACTCACACTGTCTATATTAAAACACTCACTTACACTGTCTTATATAATATTAAAACACTCACTTACACTGTCTATATTAAAACACTCACTTACACTGTCTATATTAAAACACTCACTTACACTGTCTTATATAAAAACTGATGACATGGTACACAACGAAAAGTGTAAATACAATATGATTAAACTGAAACATACTAGGGAAATTGTGAATACTACTTACAGACTTAAAACGCAACTAGTCTAGACAAGGAATTGTCTGGTCTTTGAACAAAATTGATAGAGGGTGTCAGAAATTCTTATATAATGACCGTATGCTATGTATGCGACTGTACCGGCAGAATTTTACATCGCTTGTTAGAAGATATAAAAAAGTACACAGAAGATTTTGCATGTGTATTCATTAATTACCGAATATATGAATGATTTTTTTAAACAGGGATAAAATGATAACAACTTAGCACAGACTGTAAAACACATTTGATCGGTATAAATAACATGTTTCTACAGGATGACAACGGTTATCAATGTAACACAATGGTGACGTCACAACACGTGTTATTTCACTGAATTGAAAAAAAATGTTGTTATTACACTTCGGTTGTATGTGCATGTGCTTACTTCCACGAAGCATTTCTATGTCGTTAAAATACCGACTTGCACAAATCGCAAAAAGGAGTCAGTGTTCTCCGAGGGGATCTAAAAACCTGTAAGATATGTAAATAGTCCGATTTTGTAGCGTACACCAACTTAAATAAGGGCTTATTCAACTGAGAGGTAATGTCAATATCCTTAAAATTAAATATTAAATGTCCAACATGCTCACGTCATCTAGACACTGTCATGTTAAAGTGAGTTCATGATCTAAAGACGTTCTACTCAAGAATAAATCGAAAGTTCGGAAAGAATCAAATTGAAAAGAAAACGGGTCATCAATCAATGAGATGGCTTCCGAAAACATCCATGGCAATAAATGGACGAAAAGAGGCTCCATCGACACGAAAACGGAGAACACCAAATTGGGAATGCGGTAAGACAGCTTCTAATTTCTACTCCACGCTACTTTCAGGCAGGTGACTGATCGTTAGATGATGGGGAGAAAATGGGATTGACTTGACAATCAATTCTAGGAATGGTTTTTCATTTGGGGAATCCAGACAGGCGAAATTACATTGTAATATTAGTGTATGTCATTACCCAAATAAACAATCGAAATAATTGGATTTTTACGAATTGATATATAAAACAAAATGCTCGTTTGTTTTGTTTCTTATATTTTTAAATATTTATTTACGTTTTAATCGATGTTTTACTTGATTTTTTTAACTCAACTTATATCTTTATATGTGGTGAAATGAATGGTGGTCCAATTAATGAAGATATATTTTCCTGCAACACGTTAGTGGGATGATGACTGACGTGTGCAGTGTATTTTGAAATATGGACAAAGGGAGGTAATTTCATTCGTGTTGAACTTGATAAGCCAATACAAAAAACAGTTCTCAGACAAAGTAATTGAAATCATTCACCCAATTTAAACATTTACTCAACTTAGCTTAAGATATATCAAATGAATTATTATCCATATTTTTCTAGAAACGCAAGCTGGTATTTTTTCCAGTCTGTATTAATTTTGTCGGGGAATAGAAGTAGTTTGGCTGGAATTGTGACGGCATGAAAAGAGACATTTGGTTGGGATAATAATCTAGCAATTTATAATTATGACCTTACAGTGGTTATTGAATTCTGTGTGTATAGTTTGCATTCGCATTGGGAGAGATTGTATGTTAATATTGTCTTAACCGACCAGTCACATTGTCTGTAGCATGATGTTACGGAGTAATTGTTGTGTTCAACGTCATTCTCCAACAATTTTGCGAGAATATATAACCACAACATGCATACCGTAAACCCTCAACAATAAGACCACCACACGTTCTGTATAACGTCGGTCTTTGTACCGTAAACCCTCAACAATAAGACCACCACACGTTCTGTATAACGTCGGTCTTAGTACCGTAAACCCTCAACAATAAGACCACCACACGTTCTGTATAACGTCGGTCTTAGTACCGTAAACCCTCAACAATAAGACCACCACACGTTCTGTATAACGTCGGTCTTAGTACCGTAAACCCTCAACAATAAGACCACCACACGTTCTGTATAACGTCGGTCTTAGTACCGTAAACCCTCAACAATAAGACCACCACACGTTCTGTATAACGTCGGTCTTAGTACCGTAAACCCTCAACAATAAGACCACCACACGTTCTGTATAACGTCGGTCTTAGTACCGTAAACCCTCAACAATTAGACCATCACACGTTCGGTATAACGTCGGTCTTAGTACCGTAAACCCTCAACAATAAGACCACCACACGTTCTGTATAACGTCGGTCTTAGTAACGAGATGGTCTGATTATCGAGTTCAAATATGGAAGAACAACTTAAAACTGGTACATATACATACGCATGATTAATAAGATGGTCTTAATTTCAAGATGGTCTTTAAGTGAGAGTATGGTGTTTTGAGCATACAGATGTTACGTAGCGCTGAATGCACATCCGGTTTGCTCAGTCAACCCGCTAAAGCACTCAACTAATAGTCTAGAGGTCGTAGATTTGACCCCGGGAGACATGTATGTTCTCCATAAAAATATGACTGAAGATGATAAGTCTAAAGTTATATGTCCCCCATCCCTGATTTTCGTAGGGAAAGTGTCAATTGGCTGTGTAAGAACAGGTTAGTACTGTTTGGTAATCCAGGAACACTGTTTAGGTCATTGGACCGCCGTACATCAATAAAATACTATTTGAAAACGGCGTAAATGTTAAACAATCAGACGTGGTATGTAACTTCTCCAAGCGATTGCCTTTTCATCGTCGTGTTCAGACTTTCGTCTATCTATATTAGAAAGGTTTATTTGCAAAGAAACGAGTACTAAACCATGTGTAATCATTATCAATGGGAAACGTAAACATAACATTGAAAGGAAACATATGTATAAAACATATATAGGTAACAGGTATATAGACTACTAGATAATATATTAGCATATAAAACAGTCTCCCTACGCCAAAATGATTGACACCGTATGTCGCTGAAGTACATACATTACCGTATTTTATGAAAAAGTTGCCCTGTGGCATTGTGCTATGTGTTAGAAGCGCGATTATTAAAACAATTCGGTAACTGAAATTATTCAATGTTTCAGTGTCAATTTTATGTGACACACAATGGTTTAATAATAGTGATTGTTTCTTCCTTCACTTAAGGGCTGGCCATACATTCTCATTAACCTGTGTGTCTTTATAAGATTTTTACGAGCCTCGTCTTGTGCAATTTACACCTCGGCACACAAAACTGTCAATGGAATCTCTGATGTATGAGTTGCAGTGTTGTGTTTAACTGTTCTACAAAGTGCAGAAAGCAATATAGTTGCAATATAACATAACAACATGTTTATTTTCTCAGGTATATGAGCATCAAAAGAGTGAGAGATAGAGAGCTAATGATGGACTAGAAGCAATGTATGAAAGTGCTTGTACCTTTAGGACTCAATTAGTTAAAAGGTTGGAGTAGAATTCAAACTAAAACGCAATCAACATTGGCTAAAATTTCAGTCTGATGCATTATATTCTATATGCGTCTATACAAAGTGGTTCAGATCTTTCACCCTTCTGAAAAATGCGCAAAAAGTCTGGATTTGATAATCGGGTTACCATGGATTTTCCCGACAGTGTTTTTGCTTGGTTACATCTATGGCGTGATTGGCAAATTACGAGAAAAACAATTTATAGATGTCGTATTCTTTCCTGTTATTTGATCCTGTGGTCTCGTTCGTTCTTCGTTAATTGATTTGAAGAATGACGTCTTATGTAAATTTGTAAAACAAATAAAAACAAGCGGTAAAGACAGCCGAGATTAAATGGATATTTGTGGTAATGCTTTGTCAGTCTAACATGAGTAATTCTCCTAATAGATTCCTCCGTATTCCGATCTTGGATTCTTAATTTGAATGTTTGTCAATATTGTTAACATGAACACCATTAGAAAGAATTCCCACAGATAGAAATTGGATAATGCTAGGACTAAACTGAACCTGCTTGTACATTGTATTGTCGTTGTTGTTTTTGTTGTTTTGTTGTTTCATTTGTTTTTGTTCTTTTGCCGCTTCAAGTCACATACAATTAGTGACATTTCCAGATAGACGTGTGGATGAAGACCCTATACCCAATTCTCATTTTTATTGTAACATAACTTACACATATATGCGTTTTATTATAAGTTTCAGGAAGTATTCAGTTTTATGACATCACATACAGAACTTTGTATGAATACTTACATGCCGTAATCTTAATTGCCTTGATGATATTTGTGGAAATATCAAATAATGTGAATTTAATCTCAAGTTTATAGCCCAATTTCAGGCAAAACGCCACGCAATGTTACAACAATACATAGGGGCTTCCGTGGTTGAGTGGTTAAGGTCACTAACCTGAAACCATTTGCTCCTTATCGCTGTCGTTTTCAATGACATCAGGGATATAACATTGGCAAGTGAAGAAGCTATTCAACTGGTTTACGGAAGGTCGGTGGTTCTACCGATGCACCCCCCCCCCCCGAAATAAGGTTGCTGGGAGGCGCATAACACCTGACCATGGTTTGTGTCGTGTAGGAAAGTCACACTTATATGACTTGTATATAACTCAGCACGTATTCTCTTTCGAAATGACTTCAAAACTAATACACTGACTTTAAAACAGGCGCCTGGAAATTGTTCCTGACAGAAGAGACTCCTTGCAATGGTACAAACGGACCTTCTGGTGATATTAATGATAACTTAATGAACGAAGTAAGTGGACACACGTAATGAATGTTATTGCTGCCTATGTTAATACCGTTGTTGCTGCTCATGTCCACTCGACAGCTGATGAAGATAACAGTGACAATGTTACCAAGCCCTGACATGTTTTTTGGAAGTCTACAAATTGATTTGGAGATGGAAGAAATGATAGAGCCCCTAGGAAACTTGTACACATTTTTTTCTTTGATGTGATAATATGTACTATTATACAACGCAAAGCGCTGAAAACAACTTGCTCTACGTTAAGTCATCCAAATGTGGAGACGTTTTGACAAAGAGTACAGAAACCATTATCATGGCTTAAAGTACCATTTACATGGTAAGAGCTGTGATGTTATATATTAGATATATTCTCAGCATGCTAGAAATTTAGCTAATTTTTTTGCACGACACACATCGAACAAAGTTAGTCGTTAATCCTGCGAACAGCGACCTTCCTGAATAATTTAACCACCATCAATATTTAGTGGTTGTACATTGTCTTGTGTATGTAGCATTCCCTTTTCTTTTGTGATCTTAACTGAAGTACGCAATAAAATTATGGAAAATATTAGGCCGGTAGGGAAACTGATAATATTGACGATTTGATGACAGAAACCACATGTGCAAGATAAAAACTTGTAACAAAATGTTTCAATAATTGAATAATTCAATTTAGATTTAATGTCCATTAAACACATTGGTTTGAGAACACACTCGATTTGAGTCTGATATAGGCTTTGACAATTAGATTATTATATGGAAATATATTGTCAGACCATTCGCTTGTTGTGGGTGACTGTTGCTGTAAATGTTTAGTCGTACAATTTTAGTAATTAAATAAAAATGACTTCATCAGTTCCATATCGGTTAGTTTTAATGATTATAGAGTTTCATGTTTGCCATGTTTACCTACTCATGCCTTTGGCTCTCGGCTCGTCTTGAAATGTTTCACAATTTATTGAATTACGACCCCTGTCCAAGTTTTAAAACTGTGTTCGGAAACCAATTATATCCTGATCCGGAGGTTCGAATCCCGCCGTTGGCGAGGATTAGCCGCATTATCCACAATTCCTGAATTAGGAGTTAATACTGCATGGTTAGTAACCGAGGAACCAGTCATCGAGGGTGATATCAAAAAAATCAAAATCGATATAGAATATATGAGTTTAAACTAAACTTATATCATGATGCGGCATTCTCATTGGTCAATTTTTAAATTAAGTAAAGAAACAACCAATCAGGATCTAAGATTATAAAGCTTGAGATTAATCTCATTCAAAGCTCAAGTTAATTGATAAGGTAATGAAATAGTCATATAGAATTCTGATTAGTACACGTTTAATTTGATTGTTTACCAAGACATAATACAAATATAGGATATATTCATCTGAAATTGAATGATTATTTATGAAAATCAGTTATCAGCATCGATAGTACATTTTTTTACTCTCGAACCGAGATGCTTGAATTTTGAGAGTCCACTTCAATCTCAAATTTTAATCCCTGACCAAGAGGATGTACACTTTGTTTAAGATACGGGGATCATGTGACACGGAATACAACCGGCAAAAAACGCTGGTGTCAGAAGTTTTCGGTTTTCCAGTTTTATCATAAATTGACGTAATGTAATGAAAGTCTGTTGTATGATGTAATAGACGAGCGTTCTGCCGTGTTCGTCAATTTTATTTCTTATTATTAATAAAGATAAAAATCGACTAGACGTTATATTTCTTTAATTATATATACTATTCATAGTTAATTTAAAACATAGACAATATGTCGGTTGGCTTTATAGATGCGGATATTTAGACAGGGGAAAAGTTTTTTTAGAAATTGAACTCTCTGTCTTTGTCGGATAGACGTTCATCTCGAATGTTGCTAGAGAAATTTGCGTCAGCATTTATATTCATGTGTGTTTAGACGTAAACGGTTTGCGTCATTCAATAGCTTTCCCATTCAAAATAGAATTAATTATGTGAGTAACCCTAAGGCGCGTTCTTAGAGGTAGGGAAAATAGAATTCTATACCAAGCGCTACGTATAGGGAATGTAGTGGTGTCGTTTCTTAAACGTAGGAAAACTAGTCCTGATCTTTAGTTAGGTAGCGTGCTCTGTTACTGTATAATGCTAGATGGCGTTCGTCGGGAACAGTATCGTCTGGTCTGGTTGCCACCATTTTGTAGCAAGCGAAGCCTTCAAGCGGTTTTAGTCAGCTACCTTTTGTTCCACAGCTAACTTTTCTCGCTTACTTCCCCTACCTATAAAGAGCGCGTCTCTGCTGTTCATACCGAACTAAGTTTGTTTTACTAAAACGTATACGACGTTATAATATAACATGCGTTGTCATGACAACAAACTCAAACTGTTTGTATCTCTGGTTGGGCGCAGGTTCTCAGTGACCGCGTGTCTGAACGTTTGCACTCCCTCGTCCGAGGCGGGTGCTTCCACAGGACGGCTGCACCCATTGTTCGAACCTTAAGCGAGCCTTAAGCAGACATACTTAGTCGCTTAAGAGATCGATTAATAAATTGATGGTAAATATTGAATCGAACTCTTTCACGGAGTCCAAGGACAGAAATTGTGAACAGTGTTCACGTGTATTCATGGAATCATTTCTAAATTGGTAATCAAGTCAATATTGCTTCCAATTTATTGGATCGAATGCATTTTCTCAATTAATTTAATGCTTGCGTATTTTATATTCAAATTTTAGGATATAATTTACTGCAGAGCTCTCGTAAAAGCGCTGTGTTTCGGAGAACTAACGACCGAGACCGACTTCGAAATTAGCAATTTCAGACAAGAGAATATTTCCGTGAGCTATCTTCTTTGATTTATACAATTAATTGTCTATTTCTACATTTAGAATAAGCAGGTTTTGTGGACTATTTACATAATTGGACCTCTGAGCAGTAGAATGGGCAAACAAATCAAATTAGTTACGAAGATATTGTATAAAGAAACTCGTTTTGCACAAGAAAAAATCACCATGACACTCTTGATTTCGTGTTAAGTTGAAATGTGCACGAAATAAAGTTTGAAACTATGACATGGAAATTGGATGATTGTCTTACAAAAAGGCTTCAATAAAGATGCATACATGTATAAGATAATTGACGCATTTCTCTTAACAGATTCGAAATTTAGAAATATGAATTAAACTATATATTTCTAAGACTGATTCCATGATGTCTATTCATACATGAATAAAGGGTAACATAATCAAGTATGCCATTCACCAGAAAAAACACTATTATGGCGTGTTTTGTTTATTATAGTGATCAATATACTCGTTTCCTTTGTTTTAATTTAGCAGATTGGTTATGCCTTTGTCATATGAAGCTCCCGCCATACGGACTTTCCACACACCATAGGCCCCGAGTCCAACGGGCCTGGGACCGAAGCATAAAAATGGTGGAAGCTCAACTTCCACGGGCTATACGGCGTACCTACGGGTCCAAACATTTTGACATTTCTTGCGGGCCTGGACAACCTAAACAGAACGTACGGGAATTCTTACATTACTCGAACAGTAGATGACGCAGAATTAACAAACACATTCTTCGTCATGGTATAACTTTATCTATATACATTGAAAAAAGAAAATTTCATTTTCCAGACAAATAAAATCTGTTCTTGACCAATTTATTGAATCATTAGATATTTTTTTACAAAAACAACCCAGACAGAAATGATGCATCGCTTATTATATGTCTATATTTACGTTAGGTTAATTTTTCTCCGAGTATTTTTCCCACAATTTGCTCCACCCTGGAGAATAGTTTGAAGCCTACAAATCATTGCTATCTTGATATGATATAGAGAACCAATAGCTCTTCCAATAACGGAGATATGTCCCTCACACGTGTCAAAGCAACATAAGAATTCCATCAATGAAATTACCAATGCGATAAGTCTCGGAACCACGGCCAAAATGATGCAGGCTTACTCATGCAATACGGAGTGGTGCCCAGGTTTTATTTATGATATTATATCAAATCCGGAAACCAGACATCGACATAGAAGGAGCGCATGCGTAGACGGTCTGATGAGTGTATATAATTAATAATTAATTCTGATAAAGAATGATTTTAAGCACGCTGCTTTTAAATTTAATAAGCCCTAGTTTTTACCATTATTCCATTTATGTTTGAGCACAGTTAAATGACAATATTTAAATTATATTTTACAATTTGTTTTAAATTATAGCGAATAACAAGTTGGACACTTAGTCCATTTGGGATGTATTTTACCTTCGTAAATTTCATTTGATAGTTTTGTCATTTCATGACGATAAAAACATTTGGAAAGAGTTGTGGAATTAGAATGACAACGTGAAATAGAATCGAAAACTTCATAAAATAATATATGGCGAGTATTTCAATGCATTACTGAATATATACAACATGGAGGAATAGCGGTCGAGGGGTAGCCTGCTAGACGCCATGTCAAAATGTTGAGAGTTCGAGTCCTCCTATGGGACATGTTGAATCTCGAGCTCCACAACTCCTGGAACAGGCGCGAGTATTGGTCAGTCATCAGGGAATCAGTCTTTGAGAGGGATTAATTTTAATTCCGAACTTGTTTCATAATTGACATGAATTAACATAAACAGGAATTGAATTCAGCGATATTTTCCATACAATTGAAGCTATAAATTCATTACAAATTCGGTTCTTATGTGCAGTTCCTTTACGTGATATGATACTCTTTACGTGATATGATACTCTTTACGTGATATGATACTCTTTACGTGATATGATACTCTTTACCTGATATGATACCCTTTACGTGATATGATACCCTTTACGTGATATGATACTCTTTACGTGATATGATACTCTTAACGTGATATGATACTCTTTACGTGATATGATACTCTTTACGTGATATGATACCCTTTACGTGATATGATACTCTTTACGCGATATGAATCTCTTTACGTGATATGATACTCTTTACGTGATATGATACTCTTTACGTGATATGATACTCTTTACGTGATATGATACTCTTTACGTGATATGATACCCTTTACGTGATATGATACTCTTTACGCGATATGATACTCTTTACGCGATATGATACTCTTTACGTGATATGATACTCTTTACGTGATATGATTCTCTTTATGCGATATGATACTCTTTACGCGATATGATACTCTTTACGTGATATGATACTCTTTACGCGATATGATACTCTTTACGTGATATGATACTCTTTACGTGATATGATACTCTTTACGTGATATGATACTCTTTACGCGATATGATACTCTTTACGTGATATGATACTCTTTACGTGATATGATACTCTTTACGTGATATGATGCTCTTTACGTGGTATGATACTCTTTACGTGATATGATACTCTTTACGCGATATGATACTCTTTACGCGATATGATACTCTTTACGCGATATGATACTCTTTACGCGATATGATACTCTTTACGTGATATGATACTCTTTACGTGATATGATACTCTTTACGTGATATGATACTCTTTACGTGATATGATACTCTTTACGTGATATGATACTCTTTACGTGATATGATACTCTTTACGTGATATGATACTCTTTACGCGATATGATACTCTTTACATGATATGATACTCTTTACATGATATGATACTCTTTACGTGATATGATACTCTTTACGTGATATGATACTCTTTACGTGATATGATACTCTTTACGTGATATGATACTCTTTACGTGATATGATACTCTTTACGTGATATGATACTCTTTACGTGATATGATACTCCTGTTCTGTTCTCCCAGCCCCTTTCGGTCTTTCATTACTGACTTTCTTAGCTTGTTTCATGATGCAATCCTTCCATTCAATCATTTTCTCTCTTGTTGTCCCCGTAAATTCTCTTTAGTTGTTTTGTTGGTCGGCCAGATCAGTCATTCTCCCCTTTTCCTTATGTGTTTACCCTTGCACTTCATCAGTCCCTAATGTTTTCCTGAGTGGGGAAGCATTGCCTTATATATGTGGCGTAACAACTAAATATCTTTTATTACACGAGGATTTTCTGCAAAGCGTCATTCCTATGTATTGCTATGGCGTGCTTAAGAACTACGAATATGCAACAGTCATTCAAAAAACACATGTTAGCAATACCTCATTTTGATACTGAATACATTTAGTTTACATAGAGAAATGTTTCACCAAAATGACTAAGATTCAGAATTTATTGAACATCGAGACTGATTTGAAAATCCTACTCACCCGTACCGTCATTCGTACAAAGTATATTTTATTACGAAGGTTACCGCAAAACGCATTATCAAAATTCAATTAACTTACACGTTATCGTAACTTAAGTGTAACTGAATGAGTTTAGGAAAGATATTTTCCTTTTGTTTTTATCGGGATATCTTCCAAGCTAAATAATAAGTTTGCAGCAGACGGCTATAATTTCCTTAACGTCGCCCACTTTGCCGGGACAACATCGCATGATCATCCTCATATTGTGCAAACTTTCTGATAAGAAATGATCTTAAATTGCTCACTATAAGTCTAAAGTAATTCCCGTTTCTACAAACAATCGCTACGGATCGATTTTTCTTCATTTAATACATGTTTTGCACAGTATATTTATCAAAATATGTTTTTGCATCATGCAAGCATCGAAAGATAGTGAAAACCTATTTACGTCTTAGAATCTGATGGCGCAGGCAACGAGGATATCTATATGTGGCCACGAACTGCTATTGTTTCTCGATAACCAGGACTACTCGATACCCTGAGTACATTGTTTTGTGTTACATTGTAATTAAAATCAACCGCAAAAAAGACATAATTCTGGGATTTTTGAAAACCAAAAATACGACGCTTTAAAACATATTTATTTTACATCGATTATAAAACAAGTTCTTACAACTTATACTTAACACTCTCGATGACTGCTTCCTGGCCACCGACCAGTACTCGCGCCAGATTGTGAAATTCTTATTCATCACGGGGCTCGAACTCGCGACCTTTGGATGAGGAGTCAGGCGCTCTACCCATCGACCACTGCGCCTCCTACGCTCTTTGAATAAGGTCTTCAATCATCTACTACGTTTTTCGTGTGTCGCGTTTGCTTTTGTAATTGTTTACACGTACGTACATTTTCTCCCTGTGATTTTGGGTGACTGTCCTCTTTGAATCTGGCATTTCCTTCACGACTTCATCAGTTATTTTTTAAACGTAGACTCACGGTCTTTACTTCATTAAGAAAAAAGAGGTTCTTAATATACCATTGCGTAACAGCTAACACGCAAATTGTATCAATTTGTTAATTACCATAGCTCGTGAAGTTGTTAACAATCCCGAGAAACTGATTATTAGTCTTAATTAGCCGAGGTCTCGAGAATAGCTTTTTGTTAGAATTCTTGAAGTACAGACGACTGGGTACTTATTTCAGAGTTTAGAGGATCTGTAAAGACCATACCCTCTGTAAATTGTATTTAATTCGATATGTTCAATACAAGCAAAAGATGGAGATAATAATGTTATATGACAAATGAAACCAATTTAAGTGAAGTTTGAAATCATGAGAGTCTTCGAGGCGAGGTTATTAATGGCTCTATTCAGGCAAGTTTATTATTGCTATTTATTCTGTGAGCGAAATTACTCGCATATTAGACGTAATCAATAAATAATTGTTATATTAACAATAGTGACAATTTGGTATCAAGCTACAGAGACTGTGTTCTTTGTTAAGCATATCCCCCTAGAGTAATGTAATCGGTAAGCTTATGTGATTTCCGAAATTATTTCCGATCTATGCCGATGAAGAACAAAGAATTCTTGAAGATGGTATTGTGGGTTTTATTTACTGACATGTGTAT
Source organism: Mactromeris polynyma (assembly GCA_032209605.1). Lineage (NCBI taxonomy): Eukaryota > Metazoa > Mollusca > Bivalvia > Venerida > Mactridae > Mactromeris > Mactromeris polynyma. The sequence continues at coordinate 36,065,488 of JASFXZ010000001.1, read as the reverse complement.
CGATATTAATACAGACAAATAATTACTAAATCTCAATATATCATATTCCATTACTATAGGTCTGATGTGTGTTAGAGTGTGATACTAGTATACAGTTAACCTGTGTATTTCGTCCGTCTGTCAGTCTGTGCAAATGATACCAGTTCTTGTTTCTACCTAAGACGTCGCTCAATATGTATGGCCGTTGTTTGCATGTAATGACAAATCTGTAAAGAATAACTTTTATTCCGACCACGAAAATGTTTGGTAGGGGAACAAGAACCAATCACATTTAAGATGGTATGATACTGAATTCAAATTCGATTCTATTACGTAATTCCTTTTGGATATTCTTAAGCTAGAATTTAGCCATAAAGACGTTTCTTAGAAAGCTCGAAATACCATTCTGTCTCAAAACAATGACTGATATATCAAAAGATACATATTTCTAATTTCTAGTATACACTTATTTCATTTGGCTATCATGAATAAATATCACACAAGCAGGGGACGAAGTTCTGAAATTATTCGAAGTTATTCATTCAGAATTCCCATGGATGAAAGATCGATGACATTAAAAGACATGAGTTTCTGTTGCATAATGAAACATCGACTGGCCAATTAATCTAGGGGCTAACGGACAGTCAGTATGAATATGTATTAAGATAAATGTCGGGTGTTTTTTTACTAAGAGGGGAGAGGAACTTTCATACAGATATTTTACAAGTTTTATCTTATTTCTATGACATTTCAGTTGCCTTTCTGTGTATAATTAAATCCTTTATACGGATTAATGAGACATGAAAAAGAAAGCGTTCAGATTGAATTAAAAAAAATGATTTAGTATATCAGAAAATGTCACATACTGGTATAAAGCACACAGCCTCCCCCAGAGCACAAGATGAAAGGCAATACGTATACAATATTTGTAAACACTTACAAAAGCAATAGGGACACAAGACACACATATAGACGATGGTGAAATAGGAGTACCTCGTGGACACATCAATTACACATACCTGTACGATCAACAAATATAAACATACAACGTTCAGACGACTGTCGCAGTTGCAGCTATCGGTTGGGAAGAGATAAACTATTTTGTAGACTTTGGAAATATCCTTTAGTCGGTACATACTATGATATTGTAAATTTCCATAATGGATGTTTAAAATATCCGGGGTAAATTGGCCGGATCGCATCCTCATATCGTCGGTCGGGAAACGGCATACTTGACATATTAGTCCACTGTAGGAAATTTGGAATTAAATTTTCAAAACCCTTCGTTGTGAAGGTACAAGACACGGTTAATGTTTTAAGGTATTTGTTCTAAAACTAAACTTGCTTTCCATGTATTTGGTTTACACATTTCCTTCCAACACCGAATCTATACGTCGACAATTTCAAAACATGTGAATAATTCAAAACCTCACAAATGGTTTTGTGATCCCTTGTGTCAAATAAACCGCTATTAAATGAATCTCAGAAAATGGTAGTAGACAAGGCTTAAAATTAATGCAAGATGTTTACTTCAATATTGCCAAGCCTTCTGACATTTGACTACTGCAAGTTTTCTAAGAAAGAAGCAATGCTCTTTTATGTAGTTAAATGAAGCTAAATCGTAAGATTCTCAATTAACAACGGTTATATATAAAAAATATACTGTTTAATGAATATTTTCCGTTTATATGACCTCTATAGTACATTGTTGCACAACTTTTATTACCAAGTTGCCACAGCATGTATAAAATTATGTCTGTACATATCCATATTATGGATTCAATAGAAATGAATAAATAAGTTGAGCAGGAAATGCCGCATACAAAGTGCACAGCCACACAAACAGCTGAAGGTGACATGGAACATATTCACGCACAAACAGCTGAAGGGGACATGGAACATATTCACACACAAACAGCTGAAGGTGACATGGAACATATTCACACACAAACAGCTGTAGGTGACATGGAACATATTCACACACAAACAGCTGAAGGTGCCATGGAACATATTCACACACAAACAGCTGAAGGTGACATGGAACATATTCACACACAAACAGCTGTAGGTGACATGGAACATATTCACACACAAACAGCTGAAGGTGACATGGAACATATTCACACACAAACAGCTGAAGGTGACATGGAACATATTCACACACAAACAGCTGAAGGTGACATGGAACATATTCACACACAAACAGCTGAAGGTGACATGGAACATATTCACACACAAACAGCTGAAGGTGACATGGAACATATTCACACACAAACAGCTGAAGGTGACATGGAACATATTCACACACAAACAGCTGAAGGTGACATGGAACATATTCACACACAAACAGCTGAAGGGGGCATGGAACAAATTCACACACAAACAGCTGAAGGGGACATGGAACATATTCACACACAAACAGCTGAAGATGACATGGAACGTATTCACACACAAACAGCTGAAGGTGACATTGAACATATTCACACACACGGGAACAATTACAATATGAGTACCGAAATTAATAAACAATTAACTTTGGGCTGCTTAACTAATTCCTAACGGTAATAAAATGGAACGCATGCCCAACCATTGCGAGGCGGTGGGAAAAGGGATTAGACAGAAACACACGCATTCATACGGGTAGGTTTAGACCCAGATAAGTTACTGATGTTCCTTTGCAAAAAAACGAAACATGTGTACACGTAGAACGTACTTGTGAAACCGACAACAACAATACAGACACATTGATCAAGAAAACAAGCTGATTTATTTCTTCCAAACAGTCTGCCAATAGACGCATAGATCTAACTATGTAATCATGTCAACAATACTGATAATTAAGTATTCCTCAGAGGTAACAAAATGACTTGTAAGTGTCAAAACCTGAAAGTCATCTTGTAAAATATGGCTCGAGTGCAGCTAATTACTTACCAGAGTATTTACTAGATGATTAGGGTCTGTTACTAACATTGATACAAAACCTACTGGAGCAAAACAGAATCACAACTAAAGTGTACCAAATACGTATTTCACAGTCACTAAAAAGTCATCGATACAGCTTTCTAGATCGACTTTTAGATATCACGTGAAGCTATCTATATTCATCATACAATTGTGTATTGTGCGAAATAAACGTATTCAAATTTAGCGATTGTAAAAACAAGGTCCATGCAATAGAAAAGATTGATACCGATACATGGAATCCACTGATGTGTAGTGGCTTACTACCGTTAACTAGATTCAGTATGTTGCATGCTTAGGCACAAACAAACAGAAATTCGAAATGGATAATCGTCGAGTCTATGGCACCAACATGTATTCGTAGTCGGATATAGGCTCATAAACCACACAGGAATTTTTAAGAAAACATAATTTGATACATTATTACCATTCAGGGAGGAAATTTGATGGTAGATTGACGCCCAGAGAGAACAAAGTACACAATTAAAAATATCGATTCGTTTTTCACAAACATTATTTTTTCAAGTACATCAAGAATAAAGTCGCAGCTATCTAGTTGACTTGGTTAAATGGATAAGAGTGAGTGTAACACTAACAGTCTAAGAATGACCTACGAACTGATCTAAATGCTTGAATTCCATCGACAGTTTGTTGACATACACCAGCTGTAGTGTGAACGTACAGAGCTTGTTTACAGACTCTCTTTATGTCAATCAAGTACATGATAAAACTAGGAAACAACATTATAACATTCCTGTGTTAATAAAAATGATGTCGATAGAGAAAGATTAAACACAGCTTTGTTATGGTAAAGGTTTGAGTACTATATCGGTATATAGATATTTCTCATAGATGATTACTGATGATTTCAAATTTCATGTCTTGCTGGAATGTGTTGCTTCACGACCAACCATCCTCAAAATATTGTTTATCACATACCCGTGTATTTTCTACGATGCCATATCACATGGTACAGTGTGCATATATATATATATAGTATGCAAATGAGCGAAACCCCTAAATCAAATCCCTACGCTACTTGTTTACATTTTACAAAATTAGTAATTATAAAATATTCACATTGTCAACTATTGGTGCATTCAATAAGAATGCTCATGAACAGTGCAGCAAAAACAAATAAGAAATATCTAACAATTAACATGCTACTTGTGAATCTACGAAACATATTCTGTTAAAATCTCCCAACCTACAAATCATATTAAGCAAGTTTATTCCACCACAAACGATCCATGTTTCAGACACTTTTTCAGTGCACAGAGTAACTTTTAACATTAAAATTTATCTTTATTCTAGGAGATTAGCCCTAGATCAATAAAACTCGAATAAGCTTCCATATACGTGATAGCAATTCGAGTCTGATGGATGAAACAGACTCACGCGTGTATACTGAATGACGTTGGAGACTTGACTTGTCCTGTGATCTTTTCCGTCCATTAATCCCCCCTCCTCCTTCACTGTCCTCTTTGATTCTCCTAGTTATTCCTTATGGTCTGCCAGGCCATTCCTTGTGCCTCTGTTCCTTAAAGTATGTACCCTTTAATCTCGTTAAGTGCCTTATGTTTTAAGGATTGTTGTTTTCCCGGACGTCTGTGTGGGGAGGCACTGTCTTATGTATGTGTGGGGAGGCACTGTCTTGTGTATGTGGCTTTCCATGTAGCAACTTATTCTCTCTCTTTTGTTATGTGATGACGTCATGCACTATATTTTGAGACGAAAGTTTTCGTCGGTTTTTGTTTTACAGTTACGCGTGATATTAGTTATATTTTTTAATTAGAATTGTTAAATATATTTAATAAAATGGAAAATTATAAATTATTGATAGAATTCGTTGTGGACAATTCTATCAATAATGAATTTGAAGTGGGGCTATTTTTTCGACTCGTAATTACTTTCGCAACGCTGTTTGCTATATTAACGAGGTCAAGTTTTAAATGAGTGCTTCTAGCTAATTTAGTTGGGTATATAATAAATAGAATACTTAAAAAAGGTTAAATGGGTGTTAGTATTAAATTGATTAACCTCGATAAATAAAATGAATATTTCAAAGCTTGTTAGAAGCTCGCAATATATCATTTAATTCAACTCGTTCAATAACAATTAACACTCGTCTGATATTCTCTATTTACCATACAAATTTACAAGCTCTCGAATTCTCGTATATTTTCCACTTCTTTGAAAGCTCTTTTTCGCAATTTCTATCTGGAAGATGGTTGTACATGTATCATTCTCGTCACCATTCAATGCAGAATGGTTCATGCCAGTCTAGCGTGTGTACCGAGTATGGCATTAACTAATTCATTGTCAAGAGAAATTCATAGAATCTGGTGTAAATGTGAAAATACCCTGTTTATTGTACTTGATAAATTAATTTGTTCATGCGCAATACAACATATAAGTTCAAATACTGAAATTGGTGTTCTTGAAAACTAGTACAAAAGGTCGTTTTTTCTTTGCCATTCTTTGCTTTAACAGTTTTAAAACTGATTTGCTGGATATAGTTTTCGAACTCATGTTTAACAAGTAGTTGTTTTAAAGTAACAAGCACCGATGGAAGACAATTTGACAGTAGGCCTATATTATAATACACTATTATTAGTAGACTATTGACCATTCAATTCATGCTACTATAGAAACACATTTCAGGGAGAGCAAAAGGCAAATTTTGATACATACTCGTATATGATGTAAAAGGCATATTAGTAAGCTTGTAACCCCGCCAAAAAGTGAAATCGAAACTTTTACGCAGACACAAGAATCACACATCAAATGTCAATGAAAATGTAACTATCACATGCTCTCAATATTCATGTTGCTTTCCTAAAGAATGTTATTTACTGTGAAAAGAAATCGATGTAAAATTCTGGAGAAATATCGTTCCTATCGGAAAAGGCATTCCTTAAACATTCATTTCTTTAATATCATGCGTCTATCTTGAATAAATAACACGCAAGAGAAGTGAATTTGTGTGCAATTTATTCATAACTTGCTACATTGAAGGAATAGAAACGAATTTGCGTAGATGAAAACGATTCACAGACAACAGGTCATGTATTTACATAATGAAATGTGACAGGAAAATTAACCTTACCATATATTGGTTGTTACGGCAATCATTTTTCTTATAAAATACTTAAACTTACATTTGGCAGACAAACATCAAGTGATGCGCATTTTGAAAGCATTTAAATAGTTTGATAATTCTATCAATCACGAAACGTATTTACACAGATGATTTAACTATGATTGACATGGATCAAAGAAAGTAACAAGCAATTAACATTTTATATCAGTAATTAATACTGGGCCTTAGTCATCCCTTGAACGTCGCCTCCGCAATATCGCCTTAGCTCCATCTCCAGCCATTATCTTGTTTAGGTTGTGTCATCGCAATCTTCAACTATTACCAAAAATAGTTATAGAATTGCGTGTCACATTGTAGCATTGCCATTAGTGAATTTCAAGGCTACGCTTTTACCCAACCATTCAGAAGCTTCCGGCTTGAGATGCGTAATGACTCCAAGTTTTGACAAAGTGTTTAATTAATACATATTGTTGGAACTTACGGACAATGTCAGTCGACAATATGTGCTACCAACTGCTAATCGTGTATATACAGGTATAATCTAAATACAGTAAACCCTCACTTAAAGATCACCTCAATAATAAGACCAACTCAAAATTAAGACCAAAATTTTAAAGTCCATTTCCACTGTCTTTCTCTTTATTCAACCTCAATACCAAGACCACCTCAATATTAAGACCTGTTTTCAAGGGTCCCAAGGGTGATCTTCTTATTGAAGTTTTGCTGTATTTTATGTCTTGAGTTCGTAACTCGGACGAGGTCCATGTTCTCTGTCTTTAGTTGACTGATGAGATATCTGCGGTAAATTTGTTTCCCTAGTTTGTCTGGGGAAGTTATCTGCTGTGTATACGAAATGTCAGGAGAGCACTGGTTAGTAACCTAGAAAATGATTTGGTCAACTGACTTATTACTTAATATGTTACTCTCATTATGATCTTGCTGAAACGAACGATTTCTAACGTTTCGTTCATTTATACACATTGATATCGTTGAAATAAGATGGACATTTATTGCGGAGACGGACGATACATGGTTCGCTAAAATCTGTTCTCCTTACAAAGCCATCAAAAACTGTAGTTCAGTCAATGTTTTGGAATCTTTACAATATTTAACAAAGATGGTGAAATCATATTTTTGGTCTGTGAATGCTCGCTATGCATTCTGACGATGGCAATTTATATTCAATTCATTTAAAAAATCATGTTAATATTTTTGCAATCAGGTTGTTTTTACTGGCATTATTACGAATGATGACGACTTCGTTCCAAACGTTCTCAACAAATCGATGTTAATCTTCATGAAACACCGTCCCTATCGGCAAAAGTGTTCTTTCTAAGACATCCATTCATTTAATATCATTCAGTTATCGTGTACAAATATTACACAAAGGAGCCTGAATTGTTGGAAATTTATTCATAACTTGTTGCTTTTAAGGAATAAAACTCTCGATGATTGAGGCGATTCACATAAAATGGTTTGCTATTTTGGGCATAATGATCCTTTACTGGAAAATTAAAGGATTCTTGAAGCTTTTATTTAGCGATATATTTCTCTTATTTCTCTTTGAGTATATGCAAAATACTAAATGAAGTTGCATTTGTTGGCAAGAAGTCAATTGTAGGAGTTTTCGAAATATTACGTATGGCAATATTATCTTTAATTTGAAATTGCGATTACTCTACGCCACCAAATCTGCCATAAAATATGCACACTATTGTTTAGTTTCTTGTACAATTGGTAGACTCGTTTAAGATTCTATTCATACCGTTAATCTGGTACATGTATGGAGAATTTCATTGAATCCTGAAATATACTTGAGATAACATAATCATATAAGCATATTATCTATCTATTACCTATTCCCAACACGAACTTTGATTAGTGGACGTAGTCGTATATATTGTTAACATTCAATGAAGCTTCCGCAAAAAGCAAGGATGGTAAAAATGATTAAGAAGTTACAGGGAACGCTAACATACTCGTGACAATACCCACACATACATATCCAGTCCGGTATTTGTTTTGAAATTATACAATTACAATAAAACCTCACTTAAAGACCACCGAAATAATAAAACCACCTTAGAATTAAGAAAACAATTTTCACATCTATTTTCACAGTTCTGCTCTTAATTCAATCTCAATATTAAAACCACGTCAATAAGAAGACCACTGTTCAAGGGTCCCAAGGATGGTCTTAGTATTGAGGTTGTCCAAACATTTAAACAAGAAAGTGAAATCATGCTCCTGACTAGATCAAGGAAGCTGTCTCTGGTGAATTCTTGACAATGGCAATTTATATTCAATTCATTTAAAGAATAATGTTAATATTTTTACAATTTGGTCGTTTTTACTGGCATTATTACGAATGATGACGCCTTCGTTCCAAGCTTTCTCAACAAATCGATATTAATCTTCATGAAACACCCGTCACTAACGCCAAAAATGTTCTTTCTAAGACATCTATTCATTTAATATCATTCAGTTATCGTGTACAAATATTACACAAAGGAGGCTGAATTGTTGGAAATGTATTCATAACTTGTTGCTTTTAAGGGCAAACACGTTCGAAGATTGGGGCGTTTCACAGAGTAAGATTTGCTATTTTTGCATAGTGATCCTTTATTAGAAAATGAAAGGCTTCTTTAAGTTTTTACTCAGCTACATATTTCTGTTGGTGAACTAGTATGCAAACTGTTACTGTTAAGGAAAAAACCCTCGATGATTGAGACGATCACAGAAAATAGTTTGCACAATGATCGTGTAATGGAAAATTAATGGCTTCTGCAAGCTTTAATCTAGCTATATATTTCACTTATTGCGTATGCAGAATGTTAAGTTCAGTTGCATTCGTTGGAAAGTGTATTTTAAGTTCTTTGAAATATTACGTTCGGCAATATTACATTTGGCTTGAAAGTGTCATTACATAAAGAACTAAATTTGACATAAAATGTGCATAATATTGGTTCGTTTAAATTGATGAAGTTGCATTCATAATTCCGTTCGTACAGTTTATATGATACATGGAGTATTTCATTGTATCCATAAATAAATGTCTTATAAATTCATGATAAAATAAACGCAGCATATGGACAAATAAATGAAATATCTTTGACAACCATACGTTGATGAAAAAATATTATTCATTCATTACGCCATCAAATATCGAAACCTCTCAAATGAATCAGACGTTGATAAAATATTATTCACTTTATTGGACCGTAATCTTGACTATTAGCTTTTGTCTTTATTATGAATAAATAATTCGAATTAATACGGAAGGATTTGATATTGGTCCAAAACAAATACGAAACATTATACAGCCAACTTTGAGCATCATTTTATGTTTTATTGCTTCGCTTGTACAAACATACTCTTTTTATATGTTTTATCTGAACAAGGCAAAAACCACTCAAGATATTCGCCAAATATAGGATTTTGAGACATGTTGTATCCACTAATCTTGTAAATCGATACTATTAAAGACTTGCAGACAAAACCATAGCTACTTTCTTAGCAAAATATTAGATACAAGTCCCAGAAGATATGGCGATATATTGAGGTAAACTTCTTGCATTCAGTTTTAATCTTCGTCTATTGGAATTGACTAAGATACTTACAATCTTGGTTCATTTGACACAAGGGGTGAACAAAGTTTCAAATGCATTATACAATGTTGGTTTCTGGTTGAACTAGAATTTAAAGAATGAAACCAAATTATGTCATGTAAAACAAGCGATCGTTACATTAAAGTGACACCAGGTTGATGTTTATTGGCCACTAGAAAGTATTGGGGGAACATACAAGTGACATGTCTCAATAATTAAAGCTTATCGTCCTGAAAGGAAAATATCACCTACAATGCAAACGATTCCACATTTTTCTTATATTCAGTTTATGTTTATACCGTCATTTTTGAGCAGATACTGTAACAACAAAACTGCACAAAAATGTTCAGATTTTTGCACGGCCAAGAATAAGAATTCTGTAAATTATGTATGAAGTCCCCACTTTTTTGGCAGAATGGCGTAAGCCAATGAGCATATAAATACCAGTAACACGACTCTCAACATTACATTATACACAATTCATGCATCGATGTACAATGCTATTACATCATACTAATAAAATCAAATTCAATTTTTCCAGTGAACAATATTTTTTGGAAAGCAAACCAATACTAGTGTATAAACTCCATCAATGGAAGCCGACAGGCGCCTAGTCTTTGATGCTTCCATTAGATTATTATCTTATACTCATTTTGTGGAGACAATTTACATTCCGTCTCTGGTTCTTTATTTGTAATTCATACAAATTGGTCATTAAGAGCGTATTTCATATTGTTTTCTGCGGATTGTTGCCGCTACTGTAGAATTGCATAATTAGAGTAAGACGCGTTTGAAATAAACAAAAATGAATGATTAAGTTGAGCATTTATACAAGGAGCTCGGTCACCCTAACACCACAAGAAGAGATAACATAAAACATGTAAACAATTACATTTGTACAAAACATATTGGAGACACGACAAACATATTGATTGATGACGCTACCAGTATCGCCTTGGAACGGTCAGTGGCAAACATGTCACAGGGGGTTTAAACTTGGCTTAAAGGTGCGCCAAGTCTATAACCTTAAGTTTAGAAATACCCTGATTTGGTAATATGGAATGCATTAGTGTCCAGGTTTTCATTTAGATCTTTAGAATCTGTGTTTGAAATATTAACCAAACTGAAAACGAGGATATGGGGGCAGTCTCCCAGCAATTTGGCTAGAAGTCTGTCGACATCACAGAAATGAACATTACAATAAATTTGGAGACTGTTAGACGCTTCTACGATAAATGCTCGACCCGTTTCAATAATTCACCAAGTGATAAAACATTATTTCCACTGCAATGGTTTTCTTTAGAGATGATTGACGTAGATACCACGAACACATTACATTGACTTGAACTTTATACCAAAGAAACAAGATATAATATTTAGTAAAATGTGATGCATACATATATTGAGCACTCAACGAGTTATCTTAACAAGTGTGTAAGTGTTGTTTTACAATGTAATGACAAGGTCGAAATATGGCGTGATTATAGCGGTACGGTAATGGGATTGTTGACAATATTTTGGACCTAGTCATACGCCGAGCCTCTGTGGGCTAATGATACAAAGCACACATCTCCACAACAATGGGCAGTCACAGGATGCGTAGGATATATACATAAATAGATATATATATATTATATACTCAGTACCACTGGAGTGTGAGATTAAAGCCAACAAATAATCTGGGTACAAATTTGATCAAATCATAGAAATCAGGAAGGTTGGATTGTACAATTGGCAATTGCTTGTCGTCGTTATCAATATTGACGTATTCCCAACAGACGAGTTATTCACAACGATTTCATATTTTGACAAATTGAAATATTCCCAATACGAGATTTTTGCTTTATATTGCTAATAAAAGCAATGAGAAATACCACCGACATGAACATTAGTCTGTACATCAAAAACGGGAGTGAAGGATTGCATTGAACGTTGAACAGAGTCAATTTGAAGGACCAGAGTGAACCATTCTACATTATGTGCGGCACACTTATTATTACGGGTTAATAGAACTTTAATAATGTAACTTTAATGATGTAAATAAATATATGTAGATACCATAATGAGTTTTCAGTGCACCCGATTGTCACATCTGAATATCTGTAAATTCGAATTAATAACATATTTCGTACCATGAATTCCTGCAGAAATATTCTATCCTGACATCAAGTTCGTTATTTCTGTGTACACTTTCAGTCAACCACACTACTATCTCTCCAGCAAATACAAATCATTTGTAATTCAATGCGTGCTTTTGTGAATGCATTCTATTTTGTGAATTCATTGTTACTCTTTTGATTTAAAATGTTATATTATTAATTAGTATGTCATAAGTGCAGTGTACTTGTATGAGATTTTTTCGACATCTCCAATAGTCTGCAGCTATTCTGCCCGACGTCACATCCAAACAACAATAAATGGTGAATACAAATACAGTAAGACAAACACCAGAAAACGAATTACTTGATTTTCTTTTTATAATTGAGATGCTCAAAAAGGTTTGTATAAGGGAGACAACTGTCAATGTCTTTACCCTTACCACGTGCAGTGGTTATTTCTCTTGTTAAATAAAGTTGGACTCGAACTGTTCTTGGAAATGCGACAAATTTCTTCATTATGGTTGGTTTAGACCAGCCAGTATCACATGTCTAACAAACCCTCACTCCCTAATGTTTCATACACTGGTGTTTCCCAGGCATCTGTGTGTGTGACGTTTGCTGTAACATTTGAATCTTTCTTGAACACATTTGAAGCTACTGACCAACCTGATAAGAAGTGTACAAACTTATACATCTTATAGGTATAATAAATATAATAAAGCATGTCTGTCATAATAAAAACAGCAGATTTAACAAAGCCAATAAGTGGTTTGACTCCGAATGTAAAAAGTTAAAATATTTGGCAGCACAGGCACTAAGGCGTTTTCGTATATCGCGGTCGGAAGTAAATCTAAATAGCTACCTTAACTCAAAGCATATATATAAAGCTACGTGCAAACGCAAAGCCTACTTGCATAAAACAGATACCGTAAATCGTTTGGCAAATTCCACGAAAAATCAACGACAGTTTTGGAAAACGCTTAAGACTCTTAATACAAGTACAAGTATTGGGCAAAATAACATTTCAACGGAACAATGGTATAACCACTTTAATAATGTATACAACACGCAAAACTATACAGTAGGTGACGATTATAATATAGGAGAGATAAATATAGAAAATGATATTGAATTTAGTTTGTTAAATGGGGAAATTACCGATAAAGAGGTAGAGCAAGCAGTAAAGTCCTTAAACCCGAATAAGGCTAGTTCCGGTGTATTAAACGCAGGTCATTTTATTTGCAGTATAAATGTAATCATTCCGTATTTGAGAAAATTATTTAACCGTTTCTTCTCCCGGGGGGAATTCCCTGAACAATGGACGACGACAATTCTTGTTCCACTGCACAAAAAGGGCTCCTTAGACGACCCCGATAACTACCGCGGAATATCGCTTTTAGATGTTTTCAGCAAAATTTATATTTTTATTATCAATAAGAGAGTAACATTTTATTGTGATTCTTTGGATAAAATTACCGAGGCTCAGGCGGGTTTCAGGTCTAATTATTCTACCATTGATAATGCTTTTTCGTTATACTCAATTATCAGTAAATACTTATGTCGTAAACGCAGAAAAGTTTATGTGGCCTTTGTCGACTTTAAGAAGGCGTTTGACAGTGTGGATAGATGCAAGTTATATACGTCGCTGCTGAGACAAGGTATAGGAGGCAAACTATTGAACTCAATAAAATCTATATATATGAGTGTAAAAACTCGAGTCAGAAACAAAAATGTTAATGATCTTACCGATTCCATAGATTGTCCAATAGGACTACGACAAGGGTGCAGTTTAAGCCCTATTCTGTTTAGTTTATTTATAAACGATTTGTATACATTTTTGTCTAATAATAATGTTGGTGGGATCCAAATCACACCAGATATAATCGAAATTTTTATGCTCATGTTCGCTGACGATGTAGCATTATTATCAGATACTGTGGTAGGTTTGCAACGTGAACTAGATCTTGTAAACACATATTGTAAAAATACAGGATTAATTGTAAATGTCGAAAAAACTAAAATTGTTGTATTTAAAAATGGGGGACGTTTGTCAAAATATGAAAAATGGCAGTTTGATGGTAATAATATTGACTGTACTAGTAGCTTTGACTATGTAGGTGTACATTTCACCTCCACATTGTCGTTACATAAAATGGCCGATAACATGGCGAGTAAGGGAAAAAGGGTATTAATTTCCTTATTGAATACATTATATGATTTTATGCCAATGCCACACAATTGTTATTTTAAAATATTCGATGCTAAAGTTTTGCCTGTTATACTTTATGGCTCTGAAATATGGGGATTAAGTACGTTCGATTCTGTTGAACGTGTTCACAACTATGCTTGCAAAAGATTTTTATCAGCACCGTTACATGCATGTAATGCAGCTGTTCTAGGTGACTGTGGTCGATTTCCGCTGTTTATATTTAGCGCCAAACGGGTTATTAAATATTGGCTACGTATATTAAGATTACCACATCATAGATATGTGTACAAGTGTTATCATATGTTAAAACAATTTGACTCTATTGGATATACAAACTGGGTTACATTTGTTAGAAAAAATTTGTATGCTAATGGGTTTGGTCATGTATGGTTATCACATGGTGTTGCTAATGAAGTAGTATTTCTACAATTGTATTTACAAAGACTTAAAGACCAGTTTGTCCAGAATTGGTCAAGCTCATGTAGTAATAGTGCTAAACTTTGTTATTATAGTGGATTTAAGCAATGTTTCGAAAAAGAACTGTACTTGGAATACCTTACTATCAGAAAATTTAGAAGCGCTTTTGTCCGTTTTAGAACATCTTCACATAAACTTATGATTGAACAAGGTCGCTATACTGACGTGAGAAGGGAAAATCGCCTGTGTAAATTTTGCACTAATGAAATTGAGAATGAAATTCACTTCTTACTTGTTTGCCCTTCCTACCAAGACTTAAGAGACCAATTTATACCACGAAAATACTTTGTTAATCCTTCAGTAATGAAATTTAATATACTTATGTCTAGCCATTCAGAAACCATGGTGAAAAATGTAGCCAATTATCTATATCATGCATTTACTAGAAGAGAATTATTATTACAAGCTGTTTAATACTATTCTGAAATATTGTGTTTGCTTTTGTACATTGTTCATTCTCTCTTACACGAAAGAAATGTTCGTTTTGTATTTTATGTCTTTGTACATTATGATGCCATGGGCCGGAGGCCTACAAAGCAATAAACTATGTTGTTGTTGTTGTTGTTGTCATTGCTTCTGATATTGTCAAAAATAGCACATGTACGTGACATTTTTCACAGTACATATTCCCCAAATATAATGAAGTATGGAATAATTTTGTTTTAAAAAGAAATGTATTTTTTAAAAGAACAAACACCACATAAAGTTATTGGAATAGAAATACAAAAATGTATCAGAGAATACATTAAACACAGGTAGATCATGTCAGTATAAGAATGATATATCACAGTCGTTTGCACATTAAAGATCATATATCAATACTGAATACTGCTACAAATATCACAAATTTATGTCAGCACAAATTAAACCTATATATAGTATAATAATAGTGACTATTTCAAAAAAAATGACATATTAGGAAACCAAATAGTAAGAATTTAGTATTTTATAGGTAAGATATGTAGAAATGTGTGTATCAAAGAAAGCAAAACAAGAAAAATATTCCACATTATTTATATGCAGATAAGAGTAGTTTTGCTCACAACCTTTGGTATATAGAGCATGGCTCATTCTCAGGCTGTCAACTCGCTTCATTTCAAAAAGTAGGGATAAAGTAGGACTATATTTTTAAAAGTAGGGCATAAGTAGGGACTGTATTGCCTAAAAGTATGGTAAGTAGGGATGATTCTGTACCTTCGGAATATCAAAAATGGTAAAAATTCACCGCACAGTACATTCTCCATGATTAGATCTCTGTGCTTCATGCAGGTGAAATATTTTGAGTTAACACCTCAGATTTGAAAAAAAGTAAGGCAAGTAGGGCTCTTCGGAGAAAAAGTAGGAAGTAAATTAGAGTAGAGAAAAGTAGATGTAGCCTGCATTCTTATAAAATTCTGATTAAACCGCTTTTCCATTTATACAGTAATTGAACATACAATATGTCTCAAACATTCAACTGAGTAAAAACAATATGAAAAATACCAGCATGTTAAAAACAAGACTGAAGCAATGTATATCAACAAATAAATGACAACAGGACAACATCGTCATTTCAAAAACCCAAATTTTCATCGACTAATATTTTTGAGTTATGAAACATGCATCCAATCAAAAGAGAAAGCAAACTAGTTTTAGACATACTAGCACGACTGTTCATTGCAGGGTTCTCATTTGCAAGAAATCAACCATTTGACTTCAGTAAATTTCAACTCAATAGTAAAACCAGAGCCCGATCAAAACTGTCCTACCATATTTAGTGCAAGCACTTTATAATTAGGGCTGCATCAATTAACCAAGGTTCAATTATGTTCTACTTTTTTCTCACCGTTCAGTCCGGCACTGTCTTACAAATATTTGGTTCAGTAAGTCAGATGATGCTCTTATAGTTTATTGGAACTGTTTACTATTATTATGGGACATGAAGTTCTATTTCTAGTCCTCTACTTTATTTCACTTTACAACATGTGAGACTTTTATGTAGTTCTTACATTTATATATCTGAACCGAGTAACCAAAAGAGTTATAATCGATACTGAACCTAGAGACACCTGTATCGTTGTAGCCCCATCTATAATCATCATTTAATATTGGCGAGTGCCTTGAACTTCATGAGAATGTATTCTAAAAGTTCAAACTTATTTTTTCTCTGTTCAAACAATGCTTTAGAATCACTGATTCCAAAGTTTATAATTGCAACAAACACTGTCATGAACACAAACATAGCAAAGAAGATAAACATCGCATAAAATATTGGACCAATTACTCTGTTGGCTTCTGTTAATCCTGGTAGATCGGAGACACCCAAGGAAAAGTTAAATATTGTGATTACACTTGACAGAAAATCACGGTACTCGTACAAAACCTTTCCAAATGCGAAGGTAGCGAACGTGCTGAATGCGATAAACAGCAACACAGTCATAACTGTGAAACTGACTAACATGCCTTTCACATGACTGACAGAATCAGCAATCATGTAAGTCCTCTTGTTAAAACGTAGCAATTTAGCTGCTTTAAGGGTCACTATGGCAACCAGGAAAGCCATTACATAACCCAGAATGAGATCCCATGATATGGCCGTGTAGAAACTCACAAAACTTTCACCATGAACTTTGCGAAATTTTTTCATTATGCTATCCACAAACACCAACCTTTGGAAGAAAAGTCCTACTGCAGCAAAGGATAATACAATCTGTATTATTTCTACATAGCTCCAAAAATCTTCAAAATATTTTTGCTTTCCAAGTTTGCTGAATTTTTTCCATTCAATATATACAAAGGATATATTAAAAATAAGAAACAAGCATTCACATACTGCTACAAAGACACCAAAATCAGTGGAATAATGATAAAGTTTGGTTGAGAATA
Organism: Mactromeris polynyma; assembly: GCA_032209605.1. Lineage (NCBI taxonomy): Eukaryota > Metazoa > Mollusca > Bivalvia > Venerida > Mactridae > Mactromeris > Mactromeris polynyma. The sequence continues at coordinate 36,048,187 of JASFXZ010000001.1, read as the reverse complement.
TCTGATGGAATGGTATTACTGCTCCGGTGTTAGAGAACTCAAACAATATTATAACTACGCTGAAAATGTTGGCGTTTGCATTGTAAAGGTTGAACTCCAGAAAAACAGCCCTAGTGCGTTCATCAATCCAGTCAGAATTCCTAGTATCTCTTATGGTACCTGTCAAATAGAAATAAGTTCAAAAAGTGCTTTAATGATTTTGTAGGATTCAAAAGAACCACGACTTGCAAATTGGACAATGCAAATATTTGTTGACCACACAGTTTTAAGTAAGTTAGCTAAATTGTTACACCGAATTATAAAGTGAAGCTATCAGCCAAAGTCATAATGAATCAAAGACTTATAATATAAATATTAGATAATACAGAGATTTTATCCGATCAATTGTTACAGATTTATTGCCAGTGATTTATATTTATATTAAACATGACGTCAGAACTTGTTTTTCCAAGAAAGAGGAATGATTCATATGTAAATAAGCAATAAATGTAACAATCACTAATTATACCAGTTATAACAGTAATAATGATAATTATAGCAATAATAATAATTAATAATACAAATACAATAATAATGATAACAAGTGATAATAACAGTAATCATGATAATAATACAAAAATAATGATAACAACGTATTAATTATGTAACATTTGCATGTTCCAAGTATTCAAGCAGACACATATTTTTAATATGATGAAGGGTTGTTTGCGAGCGTCGAGTCAACTGAAACTTACAGTTCAGCTAACATTTATACTAGCAAAGCTCTAGAAATCCACTAGCCCGACGTCCCCAACAAATCTAATTGCCAATTTGGGCTACCAACAGTTGAGTTGGAGTTAGACCAGGACAAGTCTGTTTCAAAAGTCTGGACTAAATGTTAAATAAATGGCCCCAACAAAATGGAATAATTAAATCTGATTAGCAATTATATACATGTTTGTACTAATATTATGTTCACTGTAATTAACACAGCAGGGTATCTGTCCAGTTAGTGTTGAAACTGACCAATTTTCTAATGACGAATGACACACATAACTTACTGTTAGTCCGTAACCCATTCTATTCTCGAACATTTTGCTTCCCATGTCGGACATGTCAAATTTAACATGTACACTTGTCCGGGACAAATGTACACTTGTCTGGGACAAGTGTATTTGAAAGAAATTTCTAGAGTCATTGCTAGATAAACTTTGACCATTCAACATATTTGGGAAACTGAATATACCTTCATGTAGACTGGTATTACTAGACATGGTGACGATATAGCCTCCACCAGAGTATGTAGCTAAGCGACCTTTAAATGGAATAGTCTTCAGCTGCCATGCAGACTGGTATATCCAGGGAGAGGGTGGATCTTGGTTCTGGGAATTATACAAGGGATTTGACCAAGACATATTGTAATGGTCATTTTCTTCATCACCAAACCAGTACGGCCCCGAGCATTCAGGAATATTCATATTAAACTGTGTATATAATTCATTCTCTGCCGCACCACAAGAATCTGCAAATACATTTTTATATGGAAGACACAAGCAATATTGTTAGATTCATGTACTTAACAGGATTATATCAGCATAATTTTCTAGTACTCAAAGCCAGAGATTGCAAAATGACTGCCTAATATGTATGGTTAAATTAATCTATTCTACTAATATAATAAGAAGTAAAACAATGTGAAGTTGACCTGTCTGTCTCACAAAACAAGCTGTTTTTGACAAATGATGAAATCATGTGAAGTATAACAGAAAACAAGAAATATCTTGAAAAAAGATGGTTGGCACAATTTGAAGGTTTGTTGTGTAACATAAAAAAATGCCGAGATATTATAATTGCTGGTCATTCCAGATCCAAAATGGATTTCGGTAAGGTAACATATCCTTTATGGAAAGGTTAACCAATCCACTTCAAGGTTACAAACGTTGTTTGGTTGGAGAGAAATTGCCTTGGTGGTTAACGTAAGATTTGATTGGTTAACACAATACTGATAAGCAAATAGCAAAACCATGTTAGAACGGCTGCACGAAAAAACGAATACATCAAGTTTCAATGCAATAAGTAAAGCCTGGAAAACAAAGTAAGACTTGCACAAACAAACACATACAGCAGTACTCACTGGTCACTTAAATAACTGTTATGAGACAGTGACCAGCAATGTTTGTATTACATAGTCATAAAATATCAAACATCTTACCTGTTTTCACCCTGAGTTGTCGAAGTCTCCAAGGACCAATCAGGAAATGGTTCGAACCAGGTGTAGCATAATCATGATCAGCAATAGTCATATCTATGAGATTAGGTATGGCAACATCATACAGAAATTGGTAGAAATATTCCACATTGTCCACCTAGAGAATAAATAATCTAAATACACTGAATGAACAGTCAAGTTTTATTTAGTTTATACAAAAAGGGTTCCTGAACTAAAATTTTAATTTTCATCGAGTTATCATCACATGGGTAGAAATGCGTGTAATTACATCAAGGACACCTGATACACTCCTGACAGTCCACATCAAAAAAAAATTCCAAAGTCAAAACTGCACACGTACTGCATAAAATCAGAAATTCAACATTTTATCAGCTCATAAAAGCTACTTAAATTTCATATACTTCATTTTAATGTTTATACCAATTTATTTAAGCTTGACTGTGACAACAGCATTATTTTTATTTGACACACTCTTGAGTCTTCTAGGAAAACGTAGTACCAGTATGTTACGAGGAAGTGTGGACATGACCTTGGTGAGTGATTCCTCAGCTTGCATCACCGCAGCTTATAGGGTGGGGAAGATTGGGGCGAATCAAACAATAAACACAGAATAAAACTTATATGAATCTTGTGCTTGTATCTATCCAGCTCTTTTTTATGGCAAATGTGGGGCCAATATTGGACCCATTCCCTAAAGAAAAAAGTATATAACAAAATTCCATTTCAGTAAAATTATTCAAAATTTTAGCCTTATAAATACCCAAATTTGGTGATTCACTATACAAATTTCCCCTATCAAATGGACCGGTCATACTTTAAATATGAAGTTCAGATGAGATGGCATGGCAAAGTTTATGAGACTTATTGAGACATATAAAATTACTTTAGTATGAAATTTATGAACTGATTTTACGCTACAACATGACAGCTTATCCACCTCTGCTCCCTTATTTTCTAAGAAATTAATTAATTTACATTGGGATACAACTTCACTATTAACATTAGGAGATGAAAGATTTGGAGCAGATGAACAGCCATAATAATGTAAATTAAGACAAATTTTTGACTCAACATTTGTAACTAGGGTCAGAATGGTATGGCTTCTATTCACAAGCTTTCTTTGGTGAAAATATGACTGTAACAGTTTACTTTATAATTGTACCTTTTCAAGAAAGAAACAGTGATTTGGGTTAATACATCCAGGGTTGATCAGAACATCCTCCAGAGCCAGAGAGTTGTAATAGGCTTGCTTGATATCACGTTGACCATGTACCACAATGCATACAACAGTGATGTATATAAAATACAGACCTATATCACGTAATGTTATATTCATCATCCATTCAAGCTAGAAACAAATAAATTGTAACTGATAACTCTGTAACAGTCAATGCAAAGATTCAACACTTTTGTTAGGATAAGAAGGTTAAACAGCTTTAACCAACACAGAAGCATGTAGGTTTCACTTGATACATGTATAGTAATAAACATATACATAGAAAAGCAGACTTCAGGCTTCTAAATTTGCAAAGGATTGGCATTGTCTTGACAAACACAACTTCATTAATCATCAAAACATTTGTGACTTGACTGTTTAAAATTAACATTTGGTTAACAAAACAATACAAGATATACATGACTATTTACTTAAAACAGACAATAGCCCAAACATGACAATTACAACATCAGTAACTGAAATACATGTACATACACAATATTCGGAATACACTCTTACACACACTATAGGCACATATTTCTAAAGCACCATTCTAAAAACCTGTCACAAGATTGTGGCACGAAATCATTTTTCGCATTCATCATTTGTAACACTGAAAGGACTCTGAACTGTGACATCATATTTATTGTAGCACTCTTTATAATGTAACAAATTCTTACTGTCAATTCAAAATTAGAATAACACAATTGTCCACACAAAGTCTATTGGTCAATATTTTCCAAATCATGCTTTCATTGGCTGAACGCTTCAAAATTGGTTTGCAACCGTTCTCAAGTATATAAAACAGAGTATAATCATTAGAATAGGTTAAATTAGCTTTAATAAAATATTGCGTTTATTCAATACCTACCCAATGTAACATTTGAATACCTACCTGAACTCTTTCTTTTATCTGTTGTAATAATCTAGCAGACAGAGGTTGGCTGTACTGCACATGTGATTCTATATGCTCATTGACTGATTTCTCAAACTCCTCATCACAATCTAGTAAAATATTACTCAATTAATGTACACTGTAACATGCTTAAATCATTCAAATGTTCATGTTTCTATCATTATACAGAGACATATCATGTTAAAATACATTAAACAGAAAAGAAATAGCATACTAAGATGAATTGTCAAATAATATGGAAAAAAAAGAATACCAAGAAAAATTAAGAATTCTTTACAAAACCAGCCTGAAATTGGCTAAAGGAATATTTTAAAGATCTATTGAAGAATGACGTCAAAGGCCATGTATTATTTTCAATCTTTCACTGGCAAATAAACACATGACATGACATGATGATCGCCTCACCATGATTGCCACTTATATTATGTGAGAAAAAGTTATTTTCATTATTTAATTGTGACTTAGATAAAATATTTAACGATTGTTCATGAATTATTCAATTTATTAGAATTATGACCATTCATGTAGTGTCCATGTAAGCATACTACAGGTCAGACTTGTTTACGTACCAAGCCGTACTTCAGGCCCAAACTCTTCAAATTCCACAGCTTTCTTGAATATGAGAGTAATTGTAACAGCCACAACTAAAACCTGTAACATATGACCACACAAGTTCTAATGGATGCCTTGGCAACAAAAGTAATACATTTTTAAGTGAAAAACAATAAAATCTACACTTATGCTGCATATCAATAAATATACACTGCATGTAATTATATATCATTTTTGGGTCAATAAACAAGTTTAAGACATTAATAAATTTAAGTTAGAAAAATACGATATTTAAACAAATCTATTACTGATTTTGCACTGCACTCAATTTATCAATAAAGTACATTCTCGACCACTAAAAAAATGTTCTTTAAAACATCTTAACCTTTAATGGCTGCGTCACAAAAGCACTCTGTGAAAATCCAGTGAAGAAAGACACCAGCCATTCTACACTAGTCTGGTACCCATATTTTAGTCCATAAAGCATTACAAAGAAGGAACATATCATACTGATGCCTAGTACCAAACACCAAGCTATGTACAGAAACCACCATGGTAGACTGAAATAGAATCAGTAGTTGGAACATTTAGACTGTTGGAACATTTGTGTCATAGACAGGCAGTTATTTTAGAATAAAACATTTTGTTATCAGGAAACAATATAAGATTTTCAAGTAAACTTTTGAAACTTAAGTAAAAAATATGCAGAGCAGAGGCCACATTCTCATATAAGAACCCTTTTTATTATTACAACATAATATTACTAGTACAATACAGCATCAGCAACATACATGTATGTTCAATAGTTGCCACTTAGAAGGATAAGAAAAACAAGCCACATTACAACGAATTTAAATCATGTAACAAACAGAAGTATTTACACACATTTTACCAGTTTGCTTTTCTTCACTGAGAATCGTGACACTTGGAGAAGTGACACTCGGTAACGAGGCTTTTGTGGATATCAGGCTGTGCAGCGAGTCAGAGCGAGAGGCCATCCTGTTTGCATTCAGTGAATGATTCTCTGAATCCAGCGATGTACTTGTACTAATATGAGAATCTACATCAATCTTTGTTTCCTTTGTAATACTGTCCGCTATAATAACAAGATAACATACACAGAATGATCTAATACCACTATGCTATAAGTGACAGAAAATATTAATCACTTGAAATTCCCCAGGTATGGTAAATGAATGTATCAGAGTGCTCATGGAAAAGTTTAATCATACATGAAACATATAAATATATAAAAACAGTACCTGGTGAAGAATCCACCATATACTTGCTACTAGAATCTTGTCCTCTCGTGAATTTACCAATGATGGCATTTGAAGTCGTGTATGCAAAGTCGTGTAATGTTTTTAATACCGATTTGCTCTCTTCAGAGGAGGCAAGTTTGACTGGTTTTTGTTTGAGTTTTAAAAACATCTGCATTACAATTATATTCACTGGAAACATAATCAGACTGCTTTGTAATCCAATAACAATAGAAGAGAGAGAGATAGAAAACTCCCCAGTCGGACTGACTTGATCGTCTGGATCATCTGTAGGTATGCCATAAAACATGATATTTGTCAACATAGTGCAAAGCAACAGAGACAGGGCACACGTTAGACGCTGAACTCTAGTAAAAGTACTACGTGCTGGCTTGGAAAATATGCTTATCCATATATGTGTATTTCTTAAATCCTGAGTTGACTTCGTCACAAAATTATGCTTCTGTTGATTCTTGAGGTCGTCTTCAGACACAGCTGATATTGTAGTTGTAGTACGAAGTAAGTGACCTCTGTCCACTGCTAACCAATCATTGTATATAAATGTCCAAGACTTCTTTGCCTTCAGATCTTTCACATATACTTGACTTAAATACCTGAAACAACAGGTTATATATAGAACAGCTAACCCAAGTTAAGGCAGGCCACATGGTGCTTATATCCCATTTTCCAAAGGTAAATTAACAGACCCCTGATAATCCTGTTTGGTCACATATTTTGGGAGTAAATTAAGTCTGAAATAACAATTTCACATAACTGATATCTATAAATAAATACTGCACAAAACATGTTATTGTTGATATGTTGACTAAAGTAAACTTGTGCATAGAGAGATGGAAGCAAATCTGCTTCTGTATGTATATGCAGATAAACTGGATTTGTCTTTAGTCTCAAAATGTGGATCTCTAAATGTTCTCTTTTTTATTATTTTATCTGATTTATCATTATACAGTTCAGCCTCTCCAGAGCAGCCCTACATTGGTCAAAAACCTCTCTTCACCACCTGTATCAATTTTTCCTGTAGGCTGACTTTGCATTCAACTTAACCTCTCCAGTGCAACAGTCTGTCAACACCAGCCAAAATGTAAGTCTCTAAAAGGGTATTGCTCTAGACAGTTTTTACTGTACAATAATACCCACCAATGTGGACTTTCTCCAGAATTGTCGTGCCACAATGTTACATCTTCAATATCTCCAAGACTTTCCTCTGTAGTCAATAAGAACCAGTCCTCATACCCTGTCTCAAAACATTTACGAAGTGATGTTGACAACTTGACTCGCTTGCTGGAACCATTACTTCCTGAAAGAAAAACATCATAGAGGCATTAGCCCAACAATAATATAACCATGGATATCACAAATGAGTGTCGATATAATACAGAAAATTCTATCAATACTACCAAGCATTGCGAATTTCTAAGATATATATAATGATAATCTACTTATATAACAATCAACATGTTTAGAAAAATAAGACATCTTTTAACATGACCAAATAGAAAAGTACATTTGAGGAAAAGCATGAAACTAGCAGGTTCAAAGGTAATAAAGCTTGAGACTGATCTCAAAGCTCCATATTCAATTTTGTGTTAAATTTTTCTCAAACCAATTCTTTAAATATTGCAAAACGGAAAATACAGTATTCGTTAAACAACAACATAATATTAATTATTAAAACATACAAAAGAATATATTCAATTAGATGTGAAAGAAATTGAGATTCAAGCACAGAGACTGATATCGAGTTTCACAACTTCTGACCTGGATTGTAAAATCAGTTGGGAAAACATTCGAGCTAAGCTACAATGTGACGTTTAAACATCAACATAAAAAGTGCATGATGATAATCATTGATTTTAAGGTATTTTACTTGCATAGCATTAATATACAACAAACCTGTTATATGAAAGAACACATTAGACGTAGTACCGGCTTCTGACCACCAACCAGTCACCACACACATCAAGTAAACATAACCATTCACGATATCACTACCTTCTACAGCAATAACACCTACCTAGAAATAGTTCCATTCAATTCTATTCAATTCTATACATAGGGATCTGTATCAACCAGTAAGTGAGTAAAGGGTCAGTTTGAGACTATAATAATTTCACACAACCAAATGCTTACCAGATAAATGTATATGTTTACAAACCTTCTGGTAACATATGCATTCAATTAAATCAACGAAAAAAAACCAAATCAACAGGAAATCAGTTAAAGTCTCAAGGTCACAGTGACCTTGACCTATAACATACCAACACCCAAAACATCTTATGAAGTTTGATTCATGTAGACACAAGCATTCTCTACCTATTGAATGAGAACTAAATAGTTAACCAAAGAATTCACAGACATGAGCAACATAATATTACCTTAGGACCCATTCAGCATGAATACGCCTCTGTAAAGTTATACAACGTAACATTTAAAACATAACTCTAACTAATTACCCACAGCAAAAAAATAGACGAAATGGACACTGTCATCATACGGAAGCTCCAATCAATTCAAAAAAGAAGATTTCCAGCATGACAAGATACAATTTACTTTAATATGAACGAATGTAATTGCACAACAAAACCTTTTCCTGATCAAGTTTGTCAGCTTGTCTTGCCCAATGTATAATGAAGAAATAGAGCATCCATATGACTAGAACTGTTGTCACGACGACTGGGTTATCGAAAAACGTCAAGAATAATTCAGCATCAGCGATAGGATCAACAAAGTTTGGCAGAACGAATACGCCACCAGCAAAACTTGTCATGTGGGTACATAAACATTCCAGCACCTCTGATGTAGAGAATGGAGACACCTAGATTAATGAAATACAATTGTTTTAACTGCAAAATGAAACAAGATATAAAAAGGTAACACCATCTCTTACGTACTCTTAACTAAAACTAGCAGAGTCACAATATTATATTTGTGATTTTTTTCGGAAAATATTCCTTAGCGGTACCATTTATATATTTTTTTATATAATACTTCAAATCGTAGGCAATAGATAGATGATTTAAATGATTTACAAATTGAGAGTATTGTACAAAACGACGGAAATTTCTTCTTTCTCCAAAATTTAAGTTTCGATAGTTTTGAAACAAACCAATGAATTATCTTCACACATAATGAAATGCTACATACACTGGCAAGAGGCCACTCTAAATTGAGCCTTAATTATTCTACAAAAGTAACATTTGGGTTAAGTCTCACAGTCTCACTCATCTAAAATCTTATACATACTCAGGGGCCTAATTCACAAAGATTTTAAGACTGAAACTCAGGCTTAGATTTTAAATGTGCAAAAGTTATATTAACCAGCATTCAATTTTGTTTTCATTCAATCTAAACAAATGAAATTTTGACTGAAAAATTGTTATAACCTGCTCTACATTTACTCACATTTTTATTAAAATCTATGCTGTCATAAAAATATGGTAGCTAATAAAACATTTAACATTTTAAAGTCTAAGTTTCAGTCTTATTAGGTTTGTCAACAGGAGAATAGAAGTTGATGTGCAAGCAATTTAGCTCCAGAAAATAAATATTATAAAAACTTTGTTATTCAAGATGCTTAATAAACAAGTAGGCTTTATAGTTGAACAACATACCAAGAACAATGAAAAGTTTATGTTCAAGAAAATAACAAAGTCTGATTAGAGCAGAAAAACATTGGTAAAAATTAACATATTTTCAGATAACCTCACATCCGTCAGATTTCCATTCTTGTAATGTGATATCCCAATACGTACAGGACAATGTTTTTGTTTTCACTTTGAGTACAATCTCAATAGTACTCTCACAGTCTGACACACTCTCATCGCCAATACAATCTGGATCCAATGCACCAAGGTCTTCATTGGTTGAATTGTCTTCAAGATCCACCGTAATAGCAACAAAATGCACTCCAGTATAATTGCTACTTGTGTTTTTATAGGAAATAAATATCTGACTGATATTTTGGCTTATTGTTGAAATATTTGTCATCTTGAAGTCTGAGAATTCAGTATTTAATACTTTTATCTCATCAGGATATAATAAGCCACGATCAGAAATATTCTGAAGACTCGGTTTCTCAATATTGGAAATATAAATCTTCAATTTTCTTAAGTTTGTGATAGGGAGTAATTGCACCATAGTTGTTACTGCTTGTTGTACAGTGAAGTTAAAGGTCATCATGTTTGACCATGACTGTTTAAAAGTAACATTGGAATCATGTTTCACTAAATGTAGGATAAGCAAGCTGTTTTCAGGTTCGCTTGTATCTGAAATGGAAGAATATTGTAAACTGAATCTCATTCTACCAAGTATTACATTGAAGCAATTATTGTTTCCAAATAGGAGTTACAAAAGAAACATTACTAGGATACTCATTAAACTAACACATTTATTTTCCATGAACTCAACAGATATGGTCAACTTATATTTACTCAAGTTATTTAAAGAAAAAAATGAGTACATAAAACATTTCATTCTACATATTTATACAAATTTGGTCTTTACTCATATACAAATGTACACAAACAGATATATATCATATATAAAATATAATAGTAACCTGGACTCTGCAGTGAAATTTTCAGGGGTTCTGTCAGATTATCTACTTTGACTGAGGAGCCATTATCTCTCTTTAGGTCAATAGACAAGACATCCATGTTAACAGATTGTGCACTCTTGTCCCATATATATGGATTATTCTTCATGTGAATCATCTGAAAACAAATGTACAATACAATGGACTTCAATGATAAATTAAAATTCAGCCATTCTTCATGCTTCGGTATTTTTTTCATTGCCTTGTAAAATAAAATTGGCTTCATGCAACTGTCACATATATATTAAGTTTCAAGAAGTATTTTTTAAAATCTCAGTCCCATATTATGAAGATCAATGGATGATAATCTAGCATTTAGTAATAAGGTACCTAGCTGAAAAAATCATAGCATTGTAGTTTTTACTCACATTCAAACCATAGAGCTTCAGAGCATAATATATGGAAATAATACATAAAGTAAAAAAAACATATGTATACAACAAGTAGCAGGTCTTCTTTATAATGCTCTGATACAAAACATTATTTGAAATGTAATACCCTGAACTAGGAGATGATGTATCTATGCATTACCAACTACACAGTGTATATATTCTTATTGTCCCATAACCTTTGATTTACAATATGAAGAATTACAGTTTTCACATAAGACAAGAACAAATTAAAACAAAAATTAGACGAACTGACTAGAATTTGTTTCTGATTCAAGATTTGAGAGCCATTACTTCCTCCTAATGCAAATCATTATTGATAGTACAAATATTTCATAAAGAAAATATCCACACCAGTTTTTGTATGATATCTAATTAGGAAAACAAAAAGTGTACATGTGTAACATTCAAAGTCACAACAGTACTATAGGATTGCCTGACCTGAAAAAAAGTTCTATAGGCAATTTTTGATTTAGGAATAATGGATACTTAAATGTTTTTCAATGTATAACCATTTTATTCCTTAAGAATGCTGTGTTTCTTGCTTACCCACTGAAAATATAGGAATTTATAGGAATTCCAAAAGAATATAGGCATTTACACACACTTTATAAGAACATATAGGATTGCCCCTCAGATTTAGGAAAAATTAGGAAAATATAAGAAACTTGACGCACTGATATTATCTTGCAAATCAAATAAGATTAACAGTTAATAAGAGTTTGTCCATTTAGTCTGACCATGTGACATTTAACAAATTTTGCAATAACTAAAGGAAATATTTTTTTGGCACTCTGGGAATTTAATGGTAAATGATTTGGGTAAGAAGCAACATGTCACATTGCAAAAACTTGCCTGAATTCCAAATTCATCATTTCCAGTGATTATCCCCGACATATCAGAAGGGAACACGAATGAAGTGGAGTCATTTCCAGAAGATAGAGTATGACCACCAAGGGAACCAGCTTCCTGTTTCTCAACACTTACTGACATAGTATCAGTAACAAGTACGGTTGGTGCCTCTCCTGATACTTTCTGCGACAGAAGAGTTCCACTCAGTTTGTCTACTGTATTCAACAGTTTTCCTGTACTCTCTTTTACCTACGTTTAAAACATCTCCTACTTAAGTTACAATTTTATCTACATATGAGGATTAATGAAAAGATGGAATTAAGAATACGGAGAAGTGTTGATAAAAACCTTCTAAAAATTTCGTATTATGTGGCGAGAGTCAGACGTGAATTCATAAACGTTTCTCTCAGATGATGCCATCTTGATGTCTCTTTGCAAACTAAAATACCAAGCATGAAAAAAGTATGCAAAGTCTTACATAAAAACATTCAGCAAAAAAAAAATACCACTGCATATGGGACTCCAACCTGCAACACAAACACTATTAGAGACATCAGCACAGTGCTCTATCCATTATGCCACGACCACTTCATATTTTGTAGGTATCCAAATTAAAAAATGCAAATTACTTTGGTTAATATATTAAACCTATTTTACAACAGTTGACTAATTATATGTATGTTTTGTAAATATTACATTATCTTGGGGGGACTTAACTCCAGAGATTCATGTTAGAAAACAATCATAACTGACCAACACATACCGTTACATTTATTAACACATTTATTATTTGCACAATCCAAGTTTAGTGATGTGTTTGTGCTTAACGTCTTCATATATTCTGTATATCACATGCTGAATATGAGTAACTACTAATAAATATATGTAGACAAGATAGTTCATGATTTAACATACAGTTTAATTCTTAACAATAATGGCAGGAACTTTTAGTGAGTAAATAAAGTGTACTTACTTTTTCTATCTCTTGCTCACTTTCATTACCATCAGAAACATTTTGTGACAACTTGTTCTTTCCTTTCTCAACTTTCAACTCTAGCAGATTTGTGACACCAGATAATATTTCACTAAAACATATATTAAACATTGATGACTGGAATGGACTCACAGAAATGGTATACACTACTTTTGAGAAGTGAAAATAAATTATAGCTAATTGCTTTATGACATTGTATTCATAACAATAGAACTGTAGCACAATCAAACATCTTTGACAATAGTCCAAGCGCTACATTGTTTGATAACTCCTCCTCTTTCTGTTCCATAGGTACTTTTTATTTGTTTGATATTTCTGCCATAATGTAACACTATTTCACTTATGTATATTGATGAGTTGACCTTACCAGTGTTCCTAGGTTACCAACCAATATCATCCTCCATTTGTGCAAGAAACGTGACAACTTCACAACGTGAGTCAGCGGAACCAGACAAATTATTTTGAATGTACTATCTTCAGTCTACTACACAAATTCACAATCACATAGAACAATTAGCCATAATTGTGGTTCAAACCTATTACCTGTACAGTGTGGAGTGTACTGAGTGGAGTGTACTGAGTGGAGTGTACTGAGTGGAGTGTACTGTGTGGAGTGTACTGAGTGGAGTGAACTGTGTAGAGTGTAATGAGTGGAGTGTAATGAGTGGAGTGTACTGAGTGGAGTGTACTGTGTAGAGTGTAATGAGTGGAGTGAACTGTGTAGAGTGTAATGAGTGGAGTGAACTGTGTAGAGTGTAATGAGTGGAGTGAACTGTGTGAGGAGTGGAGTGTGAGGAGTGTACTTAGTGGAGTGTACTTAGTGGAGTGGTGTGTGTAAAGTGTACTCAGTGGAGTGTAATTATTGGAGTGGAGTGTGCAGAGTGTACTGAGTGGAGTGTACTGTGTGAGGAGTGGAGTGTGTGAAGTGTACTGAGTGGAGTGTACTGTGTAGAGTGTACTGTGTGGAGTGGAGTGTGAGGAGTGGAGTGTGTGGAGTGTAATGAGTGGAGTGAACTGTGTGGAGTGTACTGAGTGGAGTGTACTGAGTGGACTGTACTGTGCAGAGTGTACAGTGCTGAGTGTACTGTGTGGAGTGTATAGTGTGAGGAGTGTACTGTGTGGAGTGTATAGTGTGAGGAGTGTACTGTGTGGAGTGTGAATGTACTCTCTGGAATATACTCTATGTAGTGTACTGTATGGAGTGAGCTGTGTGAAATGTATTGTGTAAGGTGTACAGTACAGATTTTACTGTGTAGATAATACTGTATGGAATGTAGAGTGTACTGTATAGTGTATTATGTGGAGTGTAGTGTATGCAGTGTACTGTATGGAGTGAATTATGAGACAATACTGTGTGGAGTGAACTGTGTGGAATGTACTGTGTGGATGGTACTAAGTCAATGGTACTGTGTCGAATGTACTGTGTCGATGGTACTGTGTGAAATGTACTGTGTGGAATGTACTGTATGGATGGTACTGTGTCAATTGTACTGTGTGGTATGTACTGTGTCAATGGTACTGTGTCAATGGTCCTGTGTCGAATGTACTGTGTCAAATGTACTGTGTCAATGGTACTGTGTGGAATGTACTGTGTGGATGGTACTGTGTTGAATGTACTGTGTCAAATGTACTGTGTCAATGGTACTGTGTGGAATGTACTGTGTGGAATGTACTGTGTGGATGGTACTGTGTGGAATGTACTGTGTGGATGGTACTGTGTGGAATGTACTGTGTCAATGGTACTGTGTCGAATGTACTGTGTTGATGGTACTGTGTCAATGGTACTGTGTGGAATGTACTGTGTGGCATGTACTGTGTTGATGGTACTGTGTCAATGGTACTGTGTCGATGGTACTAAGTCAATGGTACTGTGTCAATAGTACTGTGTCGAATGTACTGTGTCGATTGTACTGTGTAGAATGTACTGTGTAGAATGTACTGTGTGGAATGTACTGTGTGGAATGTACTGTGTCGATGGTACTGTGTCAATGGTACTGTGTGGTATGTACTGTGTCAATGGTACTGTGTCAATGGTACTGTGTGGAATGTACTGTGTCAATGCTACTGTGTGGAATGTGCTGTCGATGGTACTGTGTCAATGGTACTGTGTGGAATGTACTTTGTCAATGGTACTGTGTCAATGGTACTGTGTGGAATGTACTGTGTCGATGGTACTGTGTCAATGGTACTGTGTCAATGGTACTGTGTGGTATGTACTGTGTCAATGGTACTGTGTCAATGGTACTGTGTGGTATGTACTGTGTCAATGGTACTGTGTCAATGGTACTGTGTGGTATGTACTGTGTCAATGGTACTGTGTCAATGGTACTGTGTGGTATGTACTGTGTCAATGGTACTGTGTGGTATGTACTGTGTCAATGGTACTGTGTCAATGGTACTGTGTGGTATGTACTGTGTCAATGGTACTGTGTCAATGGTACTGTGTCAATGCTACTGTGTGGAATGTGCTGTCGATGGTACTGTGTCAATGGTACTGTGTGGTATGTACTGTGTTGATGGTACTGTGTCAATGGTACTGTGTGGAATGTACTGTGTCAACGGTACTAGATCGAGTGTACTGTGTTTAGTAGAAGGGATCATCAGACTTTTTTAGATTTGCACAACTGTATGATAAACAAGATACAAATCTTAGTATATTGTCAAAATTTGTTTATTATCATCTACCCAGTATCTTGAAGATAACAACTTGGCAGAAAATGTGACTTACCCAGCAGAATCTGTCAATTCCTCTGTCGTACTTGTACCCTGATACATATCCAAATTGCTGGCAAGATTATCATACATATCACCTGCTTTATCCTGTAATAAATGTACATGCACTTGCTAATTGCATTTATGCCATCTGTTGATAAATTGACACTTAGAGTAGTACTTCTACCTGTGAAACAACTATCAAGCAAGGCAACTTAACTCCTAGAAATGGCATGTGAACAAACATGAAATAATCACCGATGACTACACAATATGTCTTCTTTAAAATGATCTTTAAATACATTCTACTGAAAATTATTTCACAGTTTTTCATATCTTGTATTAAAAGCAACAGTACAAAAGTTTGCTCCTAAAGTGTCCACTAATAACAGTAACAAAATCATCATGAGTACATGAACAACAAATAATAGGAGGCAAAGACATAAAAGCTCACAATAATGAAGCAAAATAAAAGCATACAATAATGAAGCAAAATAAGTGTGCCTATTGGACTTATTTAACAATTTGACAAAATACTTATCACAAATTTAAGACTTGAATCAGTGCCAGTATATAGAATGTTTGTCTCATAACAATAAGACTTTTTGAACAGCTGCTCTAAATTGTCTGGCATTGTAATGAAATTATCAAATAAACTTAATCAAAATATATGATTATACATATACAGAGGACTCTCACTGGCTCGACTCATCGGGACTTGCACAATTATAGAATATAGTATGTTGAAGGGGCCGCATCTTGGTTCAAGAGTTTGAGACTAGGCAGTTCAAACCAGGGTAGTAGAACAATATAGATTATATAGAGAAGTTAATTGGGACTTTGTTATCAGTTGGAAACATCAAGGGTGATCAACGCAACTGTGTCCAGCCAACGGAAGTCCACTATACTAAAATTGAACCTTCATGACTATAATTTGGAAAGTTTATACCACACTTACTTGTGTCTCCTCAGACAGTTCATCACCTTGTTGAGTTGCTTCATTTAACACAGAAGTTAATGCTGTCACTGTTTCATAGCTGTCTACAGTCACCTTCTCTAAACTTGTCACAACCGCTGTTCTAATCTGTTTATATACAAATGTAGCATTCAAAACTATGCTCATATTTACAAATATCATCTATATTCCAATTTAATTTTCTACTTAAAATTTTAAATCTGCAGACAAACATTATTCATAGCTTTAACAACTCCATAAACTGAGAAATAACAAGTAATACAATGAGATAGCATAAAATATTACATCTATTATCATAACAAAATTAAAATCAATTCACAATATTTATGAACATAAAGTCAAACGAATTGAAAACATAAATTTCATACTTTTACCAACACTTTCAATTTAGTTTAGTGACTGCATGCATGAAAATAAGGCATTTAATAGTCCAACTGTTGTCAGTAATAATCATTTCTGCAAAAGCAAATTTAATACTCTGTGATAAAAAGAACTACAACAGAGGAGTATAACAACAGAAATATGACAAGTTTTACCTTAGTTTTCTCATCTGTTTTATTTGCTTCTGTATCTGTATTTATACTGGATGAGATGATACTAAGGTATTGTACAGCCTCTGTAAACAGTATTTATCAATTTCAACTCAATGTGTCCCTGGAACACATACTCCTATAGCTTTTTCAAGCGATATTGATCAGTTACTATCTTTTTATGTCAAAAAAAGTCATAACTCCTTCAGAATGGGTGGATTGTAACTGAAATCCAACTGTATTTTATCTTCCTATGCTTATGTGCCCAATATGAATTAAATCCATCCATTCTTTCTATAGCTATTAATTGGAAACCAATTTTCGGCACAGATGGACAGGGGTAACACTTAATGCCTCTTCTTACTTCTTTGGCGCGGTATAATAAAGATAGTGTACATGTATTTTTAGGTTTATTAAATGATTATGATATTTTGATAGGTAGATTAATAGTAATACGGCTTATTTTCCTTTCCACAAATTCCTTTCATAGAAATTGTCAATGTAGTCAGTATATAAAAAAAATTGTTAATGTCTTATATATACTAACTATATACATGTATAGGTATGTGTCTAATAATATAGAAAAACTCAGTACTCTATTAAGTCATCAAAGAACACACACTTAGAAGTAATGATATAAAAAAAATAGTTCATTAGTGACCAACAAATCCATAGACAGGTTTTTACATTTTATAACAGACATATTTTTCGAGTTTCATTTGATAAAAAAATTCAAATCGGATGTCTATTTTCTTTTTGTCATAATTCAAATACTTAGAATGAAATAACGATATGATGCCGTGTAAAAAATGCTTGACTCAAATGTACATTAATTCTTAAAAGAATGTAAAGAAACAATTTCATAACTCGTATCAACATTAAGCAACCAAAGACACTTCCAAGAAGGCACATACATGTTGTTTGTGATGTCAAAATTTATTGACAAATACTCAACATCATAACCAACGTCACTAATACAGCTAGGTTTTATTGTAGAAGCATATAATTTATCAATGAAACGCGACTATACAAATACTGTACTTCCAGTGGGTAATCAAGTAACTGAGCACAAATTGTATAATTCAGTTGATTGGTAACAAACATTAACAAAGGTAAAGTCTAAATGCCAAACCTATTTTGAGGGGAAGCAGATCTGAACTTACCATCACTTCTGTTTGCAGTCAATAAGTCACTGATCAGGGACTGCTTTCCAGTATCTGTGACATCAATTAGATCTTTGACAACATCTATAACACTTTCGTCACTGTCAGTATTAGCTTCTGCTGGAAGTACCTGCACATGGATGGAATATAATGAAACTTATGCAGTTATGCATTTTATATAACAACCAAACTCTATACAGAGACACTGGTGAATAGTGTGGCAAGAATTTTCTCAATTTAAATAATCCATTCTGAAGTTTAAACCTAACAGTGAAATTCCTTTATGTCTAAGTACATAGTACAAGGTCGTATATTTTCCACTAAACAAAACAATACTTTTACACCAATTGCAGTATATATTAGTTTACTAACATTGTGAAACAAGTCTTACAACTTATACTTATCACTTTTTAATGCTTGGTTACTGAGTTAAGTACTAATTTTCATGCCAAATTCAGAGAAATTTCTTTACCAAAACTAAGTAACCAGTTTTGAGCCAAATCCTTATATGGAATTATCATAAACAAAGTCAAGATTGTACGATACCTGTATATTAGTTGAGTAAATCACAAATGCACCACCACCTACTTTTGCCTTTACCAAAATATACAATGTATAATTGTTACTGGAATCACCAGGTTGCAATTTGATCTTGTTCACTGTAGAGTTAACTCCAATGTAAAATGTAGAACCTGCAACACAGTTTTCTTTAGTTACCAAGTTTATTCCTTAATTGACAATTCAGCATTGATTGCATTTTTCGGCGCAGCCTTACTAACATGGTTTTGCTAATTGCATATTCAGTGTTTTGTTAACCAATCAAATCTTACGTTAACCACCAAGCTAATTTTGCAATTTCTCTTCAATTTAAAAATATGCGTAACCTTGAAGCAGATTGGTTAACATTTTGTATAGTGTATTTCAAGATTTATCCAGTAAGTAGTGTTGTTATTCATCATCACAGGGACATTGTCAGGTGTTGGAATTAAGAAGACTTTCTTGGTTCTATGTACCAGTCGCGAACATTTATACTCTTTTAATCAGATAAATCGCTATGTAACAAGTTTATCAACATGGATGTGCGAGTTCACGACTTATGCAATAAGTAATGTTGACCTATATTGAAACAGACTATACTGTGTCTAAGACTAATCACACTACGGAGTTATTTAGTATGCAGTCTCATTCGCAACACCTCGGCACCGAGTAGTTACGATTGATGCAGTCTGTTATGCAGTGATCTCCCCTTACAGGTCTTGGAGTTTCTGTAGTATAGGAATGACATTTAGGCATTTTATATGTTGTACAACAAATTTTAACCTTCAGATTGCAACAAATTTGCAAACTCCAAGTTGCAACGACCATCTTTTTTAAAATCGATATTTCTTGTTTAACATCCAAAGGTAAAACATTACTAAGTTATTCATGATGGACACAAAAAGCTCATTCAATAAGTATGTAGCCCGCCCTGTTAGTTCAGTCTGTACTAGTAACATTCAACTGCCAAACTAGAGGACAACAATTCAAACCCCAGGAGGAGTATATTCTCTTTGACAATTTCAATGTAGATAGTAAATCCAGACATTTGTCCTCCAACTGATTCAAGGGGAGACGTTGTTGGTTGCTTGCTTTGTAATGGATGGCAAGCAGGCAGGAAAAGTGATTAGGTCATTTTACTGCCATACATAAGTGAAATACTGCCAACAACAGCTTAAAACATGATATATTTAACTAGACACAGATGCCCCCACTTGCAGCCTTTCTGCTCATAGTTTGTGAATGGATATCAAAATTACCAAGAGAACAACTGTACTGATTATGGTGATAAGTCAAGGGCCATAACTTTGCACTTACTGGGCGTAACCATGCATGAAACCCCAGGTGCACAACTATACAGGTTGGTGAACATTCATGTAAAGTCTTATGACACTGGCTCATATATTTTTGGAGATTTGAATGACACAAGGTTGCATACTCTGTAGGCTATGTTTTAATTAAGTCAAGGGCCATAACTCTGCACTTACTGGACACAGCCAAACATGAAACCCCAGGTGCACAACTACACATGCTGGTGAACATTCCTGTAAAGTTTTATGACTCTGGCTCATATACTTTTGGAGATATTAGCGACACAAGATTGCATACTCTGTAGGCTATGTTTTAATTAAGTCAAGGGACATAACTCTGCACTTACTGAACACAACCAAACATGAAACCCCAGGTGCACAACTACACATGCTGGTGAACATTCCTGTAAAGTTTTATGACTCTGGCTCATATACTTTTGGAGATATTAGCGACACAAGATTGCATACTCTGTAGGCTATGTTTTAATTAAGTCAAGGGACATAACTCTGCACTTACTGAACACAACCAAACATGAAACCCCAGGTGCACAACATCACATGCTGATGAACATTCCTGTAAAGTTTAATGACTCTGGCTCATATTCTTTTGGAGATATTAGCGACATAAGGTTGCATACTCTGTAGGCTATGTTTTAATTAAGTCAAGGGCCATAACTCTGCACTTAATGGACACAGCCAAACATGAAACCCCAGGTGCACAACTACACATGCTGATGAACATTCCTGTAAAGTTTTATGACTCTGGCTCATATACTTTTTGAGATATTAGCGACAAGATTGCATACTCTGTAGGCTATGTTTTAATTAAGTCAAGGGACATAACTTTGCACTTACTCGACACAATCAAACATGAAACCCAAAGTGCAAAACTGCACATGCTGGTGAACATTCCTGTAAAGTTTTATGACTCTGGCTCATATTCTTTTGGAGATATGAGTGACACAAGATTTTGTGACGGACGGAAGGACGGACGGACGGACAGGGCCAAATCTATATCCCCCCCCCCCTTTTCAGAGTGGGGGCATAAAAATGTATGAAACAGATAAATGTAAAATTAGTGTGACACTAGGTATGTGACAAAAGAACTAGGACAAAGTATTTAAGAAATTTCATTGGCAAAATACCACCACTAATAGTGGATGATGTAAATGAAAGCATCAGTAAGAACTCATAATAGCTAATAGACCAACAACAAACCTTTATAGAATGTGTCAACAACATTTGCACGCATTCTGTAATCAAAATTGTATCCTTCAGGGACAGTGAACCCTGAACATGTAATGTTGAAGTCTGTGATAAGAGAATAACCAGTTACTGGTGATATCGCACAGCTTCCCAGGGTAGGTACAGGCAAGTATTGGAACAACATAGAGGTTCCAGCTTGTTTTCCATCCTCAAAAATCACTGTAAGAATAAACTGTAAGAATAAAACAATATAGCTTAGATTACACATAAAACAAATGGCATCTTCAAGTTTTTTTTTAATCAAGGGAGACAAACCACCCCCCATTTAAAAAAAAGAAATCAAATAAAATCGAGGATAATGATAAAAATAAGGAACATTTATACCTAGAATGGGGCATTGCGAGAAACTAACTGAATTTGGAAATATCATACCTTGAAAAAAAATCTGATTTAAGCCATACATATATTACAGTAAACCTCTGCTATTAAGACCACCCATGGATCTGACATAAAGTGGTCTTATTATCGAGTCGATCTTAATACTGAAACTAAGCAGACTAGTCGTGACATTGAACATACATTCATACATGTAGCACACATTATACTATCTATTATATGCCTAATGCCACTACTACTTCATAATCAGCCTCACCGTCCGGGCACATTTCTGGTTGGTCTTCTTAAAGTCTTCCTCTCAGATGGTGTCAAGTTCTTCATGGATAGAAGTGTCTGAGTGAATAACTGAGAACTATTGAGCTGACATTGCCTCAACTGTCGTAATCTTTCCTGGGCTGCACGCATGATCTCAATCGGTCAAGGGGATTTTGTCATTTTCAAACCCTTCTTCAGTAAAATCGCACAAGAAAGATATTCCAGCTTTGTGGAAACATTTCTGCACAGTCTCAACAATCATATCCTTCACAGCCAGATTCATAAAAATGCACAGCTTTTAAAACATTCACACTCTTTGTTATACATTCTGCAGACTCCCCATCATCCATTTTGGTTAACAGAGATCTAATTAAATGTTTTCTGGACAGAACATTAATGTTTTGCAGTATTCTTGGGTAGACAGCAGAGTTTCACATTGGTTAGCTTAATATTCTCAAGGTGTGATGTAGCATTGTCCAAAAATAAAAGCACTTTGCATTCTTTATATCTATATATTTGTCAAATGACTAAATCCAATCAACGAACACGTTTGTTATCATCCCTGCTTTTTTAATTTCCATAGAAGTTGTTCCACATTATTATGTTTGAAACATCTAGGGTGTCGACACTTTCCAATCACAAGAAGTTTTCCAATTACCTCTTCGTACTTACACATAACATAACAGTGAGACATTCCTTTATTCAATTACCTCCCTTGAAATCTTCTCCTCAAACGACCACAACCATTGAATTAAAGAGAAAACAATCAGGTCCAAGAAAAAGCGGTCGTATTATGCGGAAAGTTTCAATATCAGACTGGTCGTAAGGCGGAACTTCACTCTAATTAAATCAACCATTAAATCAAGAAAAAGTTCTGAAATTTAAAATGTTAGTCAATTCTTTAATCTTGATTGTTAATTATAAAAAAGTCACTGGCTTCAAGACTGGAAGGAAAAATAATAGAGCTACTGATAAGGCTGTTAGTGGACAGAGCCTCTTAACAACCATAACAACTGAAACCTTGCATGATATTGTGGCCTATATACTTCAGGTGCAATGACAATTGCTACATACTGCTTCAAGAAGACGGAGAATTTCACTAACCTTGAACAAATATTCCATAGATGGTAACATTAGACTTGGGATCCTTAATAAAGCTTGCTATATTTGATGTCTGGTTAAAAGTAGTGTTAGTCTGGGTTTCATAGCAACTGTTTATATTCAGCTCCTCACAGTTTTTCACGGTCCATTGATAGTTGGTTACCGTGCTAGATCGACAGTCCTCGCAATCCAGACGAAATGATACGTGTCTCAATGGGTTTTTCTCTTCCTTACAATTTCTAGTGCACCTGTACAAAACAGAATTTAATTTCACAAAGAAAATACAGCTTTAGGAAGCACAACAGCAAGTTATGAACAAGACATTTCAGGTATTATCAGCACAAACAGATTTGTTATTTTTCACTTAAAATATGAATGGATTCATTTTCATGTGAAAAATTTAAAATGAGAAACATTGAAGATTCATTACTCATTGCCAAGGCATGCATAACACAATTTCCAGTGTTTCATCAGTCTATGTTGACAAAATCAAGGGCTATAACTCTGCCCTCAAACATTGAAGGTCATATCCCCAAGTGCACAACTTCACTTATGCAGACTATTATGCTATGAAATTTAGTTCAGCTAGACCAAACTTTTTTTAGTTGTTCGGTAGAACAACTAGTTCTATGGCAAATTTCGACAGTCGTATCGCTTAACTACGTTTGCGTATTAACTACGGAAGTTACGTACGAATAACAGAAAAGGTATTCTACGCATGCGCAAGAATAACAGAAAAGGTAAATCTGTTACAAAAGGTAAACCAACAACTGAGCGTAACCAACAACTGAGCGTTTTAACTGTTGAAGTCAGGTCTAAGCTAGCATCTAGCATTGATTTTTACAGAAAAATACTAAACAATGTCTTTGATATAAACAATGTCTTCGATATTCTATGTTAAAATTGTTTTGAGTTAAGTCAATTATTGTAACAGCCTGAAAAAAATTGGGTCAATCGCCTAATTATAATGTTTGGCGTGGGTTTAGTCACGTGTCATCAAACAAACGCCGAAAACACATCACCTAATTATAATATTTGGCGTGGGTTTAGTCACGTGTCATAACAAACGCCAAAACCGCACGCTTTTCTCCGGATGTCGCGGAGGAATATAGGTAAATAAATTGGTAAACAAAATAGTCCAATAGTGGTTGGCATTTTTCTCTGTACTTTCTGGAATTTCTGAATATAAAACCAGTGTTCAATACCGAACAACTCCAGTGCTTTCAGCGCTTTGATTTCTAAATGTTATTACAAACACACCCCTCAGTTTTCAAACCGTCTAGAATGCCCTTTCCCTATTATGTGGAATCACAAAACTCAATCACCAAATTTCATTACAATTTACTTAAGCTTAACTGTGATGAAAGATTGAAATTATTTTTGTATCATCCCGAGTCCCCTTCTGGGAAAACCCAGTACTGCTGCTTTATGATGAGGTATGATATTTGTCTATGGTGGTGCTTGAACCCACATTGGGCCATGTGGCCAACACCATATCCACCACACTACCAATTCCTCGTCAAAATTCTCAAAGATATCTTTCCAGGTGGGGGTTGGGGGGGGGTTGGAATGACAGTTGAAAATTAGGGGACTACTGACAGAATTTTAATATTTTTTTTACCCAACCACCTAGGTAATTTTAATTGGTCATCATTCCTACCCCCAGGTAGATTTTCCTGGAATAGCCCTTAGAATAAGCAAAAAGAAAGAATAAATGCTCAATTACATTTTTAGTTTGATTGCAAAATCAACCAAATAAAAATTCATAAGAAAATAGATTTAGACTTCTTAGTAAAAATAAACCTGTAGCAAAACATGTTTGGTTTTATTTATTTTCCTACAATTGATGCACTAAAATGTATAATTATAAAGAATATCAAATACACTTTTGGATAACAACAGAACAATTTGTCACCTGATCTCCATAACAACTTTTGTATCAACTTTTGTATCAACTTTTGTATCATCTTTTATATCAACTTTTGTATCATCTGAAAAAAACACATCAGATCTCTATATTATGCCTTTCTCATAAATTCAAGCACTCTTATTAAATCCATGCCCCTCAAACATCAATATTTTCCAACTGCATGCTTGCTACACTTGACATAATTACTGTCAAGTTTCATAATAAATAGTCAAGTGATCACATAGACAAAATATTTACAAATATAAATATTCATAATCTGTTATTTCATATTTTTCATTTGCATGTATTGTCAACTGTAACTTTGCCATAAAATACAATATCGCAAAAAAACAGTAGTGATTTCAGACTTATAGGACTAGGTTAGCATGATATTTCGACATGATATTGCATCATCTTTTTACATCATCAAAGTGTTAACAGAACAAAGCAGATCCCCATACAAACATATTACATAGTAGATATGAGAGTGAGTATTTTGAATCCTATAACTTTTATCAAACACAAAACACACATAATTGTTTTTACTTCTAATTGCATTTAAGTGCATATTAGACACATCGTGGTTCTTGAATTCAAATGTATGCTTGTCAGAGGAAATATTTAAACACATGTGAATTAATGACTATTAAGTTCTTTCAAAACAAATCAGAGAAGTATTACTACTACTGTTTCAAGTGAATTTTCTCTGTACACTAATCATTGTCATGTACAGTACCTTCCACAGAGCGTAAGGATCTCAGTAATGGAGTCCCCGAACACACTTCAGCACATGCTTCATTAGTTACAAAACAGTTTGTATCACTGTCACATGTAGTCTCCACACAGGACGATAAGAAGGGATCATAATACCAAACTTTCTGATCACTGTCGGTACATTGGTCTGTAAAATGATACAGTCTAGTAAATATATAGGACTTATAGTTCAAAATGGTAACAAACAATCCCAATAAAGTACAGTATTCATAAAACCGAGCATAAAGAGATGCAATTAGAGTTCTGCTGCTTTCAGTAAAGTTAACAATATGATAAATGCTGAATTCAGCTTCAAGCGTAAGTGTATAATATGTTGACCACCATAATAGAAGATCCAACTAATAAAGGCAGTAATGCATATTTATTCCCACAAAACACCACTCAAAAACTGATGGGGAAACTCTTTTGTAAAACCTTATTAATGATACACTGGTTTAAGGTAAATAAATACATTAAATATGCATGCATGTAAAAGAAGCCCGAGCAAGAGTTTCAACTATTCATGAATACATAATACATACCCTTTACACGTTTCTGCATACAAATATCTGAAACAAAGACAAGATTTGCAAGATAAGCTTTGCATAGACGTCAAACTTGAACTTTAACAGCAAAATAGGAATCTTTAATACTCAAATGCCAACCAGAATATATACCGAATTATACATTATGGTACAACAATTACATGTTAGAGTGTATTTGAACCCAGACAGAAAATGACAAACATTACCATTTAGCTGTGATACGCTCTAGACCAAAAATATTTTTTACCATAACAGGATACATAAATACCAAAATCTGCTTCATAGTTCTATAACTCATAATTCATAATCTAGAACATATGGTGAACTTTTAATAACGAATATCAATACAACCACGGACATATAAATAATGGATTGGAAACTTCCTACATAGATGTGTTTGAACTCTTGCAAGCAGCAAGATTTCTTCGGAGATCAAGCTCGCAATAAAAGTTTATACCAGTCAAAGGAAGATCTGTAGAGTGGAAATGCATAAGCATGCAATAGACTGGTTTTGACAAAGTTTGCCACTTCCAGTCAGGTAATGAGAAAAACAGAAAATATCAGTATCTGTCTAACAATGATATCAAAGCCATACCTGCATTGAATGTCCAGTCAGCTGAGGTGCCACTACCAGCCCCAATTGATACATAATTCATCTTATGAGAAACTCCATTCCAACTCAGTATTTGCTCATCAAATGGCAGCTCACCTTTTCCAACTTGAATATTTTTACCAGCCCAACTAATCCAAAAACTCCGATACTCAGCAACTGACACAATGTTCGTCTCCTTTGAATCAAATAATCATCAAATTTATCAGGCAATTGTGTGGCAATTAGTTTAACTTCGTTTAATATTATTACATCCAATGATTAATCGCCATAGGTGCATATTTGTATATATATATAATTATACACTCAGCATGACTAAACATTATTAACTTTTTTCACCACTTTTGTAGGTAAAAGGCTTAATTGTGATGACAGCATTATGCTCATTAGAATCACTTTCAAGTTGACATTCTGAATACAAGATTATCAGAAGAAACAATGGATGCATCCTGAAGTATGTGAAAAATCATCAAACGGGAACATTCAGACAATAGGCACATCTCCTCAGGGTAGTGAAGCTTCCATTTAAGTGTATTTGATTTCCAGTTGGGGGTTTGCTGAGGAACAGTACGGACATGAATGCCAGATGGACAGATGCAGCAGCAGCTTTATGTTCCTCCTTCAGGGAGCATAAAAACCAGTACCCCTGTACCTACATCATGTAAGGTATGGTCGTGTTTCTTACCCACAACCATCAGCAGCTGGCACCCTATCAACTACACTTCTGCTCTCCTTTACATAAACCCACCAATAACAGGCAGATAAGCTGGAGTAACATTGAGATTTACCTTGGTTATAAACAGTATTGGTCCCATGTAGTCTTAGATACCATTTAAATAAAATTATTTATAACATTAAAACATTAATTCAGAAATACCTACTTCATATGTTGCCATAGCAACACCTTGTGACTGGTTCCTTATTTCTGATATTGTGTTAGACTTTCCACCAAGTACAATCTCTGTTGAATTAAATGAATGATTATGGTTGACTTCTTGCAGTAAGATATAAGCATCCCCACTGGCCTGTGAATAATTTGAAATAACAATATGATATGTAGAAGTGAAACTAAGCAATAGGCATCCCTTATCAGGATTATTCCAGAAAGTTTCCATGGGATTAGCAACACTGACCAATTAAAATTACTTTGATGGGGGTCAATATGTGTTGGTGGGGGTTCAATAATCAACAAATTTTTTCTTTGTGGTCCCTTTTTGTTCGACCGACATTCCTACCACCAGGTAGATTTACCTGAAATAGCCCAGACAGCTAATAATAAGTATAGACTAATAATAAATAAGAATTGTCTGTCCCCCAACTTATAGATTAACCCGTCACCACTCCAAAATGTCATATATATAAGCCTTGTTTTTATCATTGTTAGAAGGCTCGTTAAATAAATTCAATGAAAAATTACTACTCATGTAAAATCCTCTATGTTTTTTTCTACAATATTGTACATTCAACATAATCTTACTGGCCTGAACTCAACATCACCAGATATATATCATAGGAAGAAGACTGAATCAAATATTTTACTGAAATGTTCAATGTTCTCAATTTGCATTTTCAAATTTACCTGCAGTTTGAAAACCAGACTGGACTGTCCACCAATATAAATGCCAGCTTCTGCCAAATCATGGACTGTATAATTCACAGCTGTACCATGGTTTACACTCACTTCCAATTCCACACTGGACGATGCTATAAAATTGAAAGTGGCCAACAACAATCTATGTTTTTGTATGACATAGTGCCACAGTGTATTTCAAAATTAATTGTAAAACTAGGATGTATAGTATAAGATGTATAGTAATGCAAACATGAATGTATTGCACACTCAGATATAATTATCTGATACATCTAAATCAATAATGCAAACTGTGAGGAAGTTTTCAGATGGTTGCAGGGGACCTTTTAGTACTCTGGTACCGAATCTAGAACAACAAGTCATGTACCAGTAATCAAACCCTTATCAAAAATCATAAATGAACACACCTGGGAATGTCAAATGATTTCAGTTACTTTGATTTTAACTATATTTCATAATTGGAACAATACTGGACAAAACAGCTTGAAAAGCTTACCTTTATATACTGACTTTGTTGTGTTGCAAAGCCTGAATAAAGAGAAAAACAAGAGATACCATTACTGAGTGACATCTTGCACCATTGCCTGTGTCCTGGAACTGGAAGGTACAGGGCTGATTTTTAGAACATGGCACACATACACACTGGGCTTACCATCTATATAAGGAGTCATAGGAATCCATGATTCTCATAAGTTATAGCCGAGACGGAGATTGTTTCAAACAAACTAAATGACAGAGCAAATACTGTATGCCTCCCTTTCTGACCCTAAAATCATTTAATTCATTCCAATTACAATTTCATGAAACAGTGCCACAAAATAGCTATAAAATCAATAATTTTCACAACATTTACACTTTTTACAAAAATATAAAGTTACTGGCAATAACAGGAACACATTGATCAGAGTATTAACTTCTGCACAAAACATAAAAAGTAAAATTATAACTAGATGGACATGAATGCCACTACTTTGGGCTTCCAAGTTGAAAAATCGGTATAGTGTAACCGAAATGGAACTTGGCCAGTATATTATCATCTTGTGTTTATGTGCCCAATATGAATTTAATCCATCCATCCTTTCAAGAGTAATTGATAGGAAACCAATTTTTCACACAGACTTACAGGGGTAATACTGTTTGCTCATTGGCCTTTCTTTGGAACTTATGAGGAAGGAGCATGTTTCTAACCAATGATTTGGTATTATAGCGATTTGTTCGACAGGCTGGATCATATGGATCTTTCACACATCCAATATTTACGTATCCCTGAAAAAAATGTGCTTCATGAAACATATCACCCAATAAAGAATATGTTATTGCAATAAATTGATGAACTATTCGATACTTTTAATCATTTAGTATGAATACACATATATATAAAAACTAATATATGTAGCATATTTAAAACCATGCTTTAACATCAGTAGCACAAGCTACTTCACACAAACGACTCAGTGTATCACATTAGAACAATGATCAATTCAAGCCATGAAATACAGAAACAATCATTTGTTTTCAAGATAAATAAGGATTTACTTCAGTTCTCTCGCCTCACTAGGACTTAACAACATGGTGTTCTAAAGTATCTTTTATTCAAATACATGTAACTGATTATCTAGTATTTCACCTGTACTTTTAAATGTTAGATTTCTATTGATGGCAACAATACATCATTTGTTTTCATGACAAAATAAAATATCAAAATTACATTCAGTTTGTGTATATGATTTCCATCACCTTCCTTCATATTGACAATGACTTGTACTGCATAAATGTTGATATCCCAACGTTCACGCGTTAAATCCGGTGAATACAATCCATCCTTAGTGATTGAGTACAAAGCGGTTCTATTGACAATATATCCATTCTGGTAACTTAATGGATAGAAATTCCATGTAGTGTTTACAACAGAATCATTCTGCGTTGCCAGGTCACAGCCAGTATTGACTAACTGAGGAAGTAATGATAATATGGTATTACAGGATACTGCTTCTGTTAAACAGACATAATTATAAAAAAACAATTCTAAATTTTGTCGTTCAATGACATATTTGGTACAAGGTTCATCAGCCAGTCAATAACTTGGATTGATCATCTGTTATATTTACCAAAAAAAATTACACAGATCTCAATGTGAAACGACAAACAAGGCTGTTTCTTATTTATATATGCACGTAGACTAGTATTGCTCAGGGGTTCCATTTGACCCTTGAGTTGACCCTTTGACCCCTGGATTTTCCAAAATGCCACATTTTGACCCCCAGGAATCTGGCTGAAGGGCCAATTTTTGTCTAAATTATTGGTAATTTGGCTATGAAATGGTAATTCGGGTAAAACATCATCAAAATGACTCTTGAGATTCAGCCCCTAGTGGAACTCCCGATTGCTTTCACCTCTTGAAGGGTTTCACTAGTTCTTGAAGTAGCAGGAAAAATTGCAAAAGTAGGCTCGGGTCTGGGGGGGGCACTCCCCTTAATTATGATCATTCATACAAGGAAAGTAACCAGGTGATAATGCTTAAGTTACTGGGTAATTTTACCGGCTCCTGGCTGTGCTCATGTAAGCATTTACTTCTTATATTTTGTTTCTCATTACAAGTAGGAAGACAGAACTACTTAATTATGACAACATTCTGTAGTATTTACCTGTAACTTGAAATCAATTTTCCTTTCCTTATAATTAACCATACACACACTGGACAGATTATTAGACATCCCAGTGACCAAGAAGTGTGGCGACTGTTCACTTTGTATATACTTAACTGAAAATTCATGCAATTGCAGTGAGGTAAATCTCAGTTACAAAGCGTGCCAAATGTGTTTGGCAACCTATTCAGAATAAATTCATTTAATAATTTTGAGCAGGATGTAAAAATTTCCAAAATTTAACACTGAACAAAGGTGGAATTAAGTTATTAATAACAGAGGTTGTCAGTTGATTATAAAATTCCACAGTCTTACATCAACAAGGCAGATCACAAAATCCTAGCGAATATAATGTCAACTACAAATTATTAGAAAACTTTGACATTATTGAAGCCCAGTGATACTGCCTCCTTTTTGGAATACATTTTAGACATTTTACACTGTAAATGTAGTCATTGTCTCCAAAAAGGCAGTTCACACCAGTACGAGCAAAAGAGGAATTGGTTTAACTGTACTAAGGTGTAGATGTGCAAGATTCTTCTTCAAGTCATTGCTAATTCCTGAATCTAGGTGCTGGTACTGGACAGAATTGAGGACATAGCATCCAGCATAATTAATGTAAGTTGTAAGAGCCTGTTTAAAAACTGACATAAAATATGTAATTTCAAACTAGAAAAAGTTTTTTGAAAACTCATTGTTTTCTTATAAAAACTGAAGCATACCAAAACAACATTGAAGCATCCAATACACAACTAGCATCCGGAGTTCCTTCATCATCTCGATAATCACTACATAAACACTAACAGCATGAGCTCTGCAAAATATAAAAAAAGTCCTCCCGAACATGTATGTTTCATGGAGTCAGAAAACAACTGCAGTTGACAAATAATTTGTCAGTAAAAAATCCTTAGTCTGCGCAACATGACAATTTAAAGTAGAAGATAAAACTTTGGATCTGACTAAATTTTGTAGAATTATTGGCCTAAACATATGTTTACAACCTTTGTACGACAACATATACATGGTTGCCTGATCTGAGAGGAACGGATTTGATCCCACCATGAGTGAGTTGATCATACCTAAATTAGGTGTTGTTACTGTTTAGTAACCCATGAAGTGGTCAGCGAGAATGATTGACATAAGTTATAACAAAGACTTATTTGTTGTTTGAACTACTTTAGAATCAGCTGGAACACACGATAATATACAGTCCCTGTTCATATATGGTCCTTGGAATCAGTAAAGAAGAAAATAGTGCAAACAAAATCAAAATAAATTGCCATGTATTTTTCGCATTTAAGAAGCATGTGATAACCTTCTTAGACGGGATTAGATGATAAGACAATTTGAAACATTTTGTATGTGCACCAGACAATCTACTTCTGCCAGTTTTAAAAACTATCATTCTATACACATCTGATGCAAGATACTATTCATTACCATTTCTTTGCATCTTTGAACTGTACAGTCAAACTATCTAACAGTCATAGAAATACTTTATTTCAAATCAAACCTACAAGACATCATCTTGTTTTATAACGACAAAAACAGAGTTTCAGTAATCATTCGATTCAAGCTACGTCATTAGGTTTTAAACGTTTTTGACAACTGCTACTCGCGTTTTCATGTTTAAAATACAGCTAACACCAATTCAACTCCTAGATTTCTATCCACAGCTTGGATGGTGTGAGAATGAATAATCTTACTAAAAGGGCCTATGAATAAATTGGCAAAATGAATGCCGACTGACATTACTAATCAGAGCTATCTTCACTAAACATGCTCAAGTTAACCTGCTAACAATCAAAACTGTTCAGAGTGTTCTGCACGGTTAAGTGTCCACTTGAATCAGGAACGGTATATACATTTCAAGAAGTTGTGATATATTACGATGATGTGATCATTCAAGTCCAGTATCATAAGCAGCAAATGAATGGAAAAACTAAATTAAAACGTCAAAATTGCGCGAGCGTTCAGCCGAATTTGTTGTTGTTGTTCCTGTTGTTGTAAATTATACAATTCCGAATTTCGGCATATCGTTGTCGTCCACGTTGTTATATTCATAACGAAATTTATGTTTACCCTGATGTATTTATAAAAACTCGGTCATCCTTAATTTATCATAATTTCTTTTAATAATTTTGTACACAGTAGTTTTAAAAATGTGAATTATGGATAATTAAAGCAATATACAAGATTATGCATTCAGACGACATCGACTATTTTATATGTATTCGTCATTGTTCGCATAATGAATTTACAAATCCTCCCAATTTGTGTAAATGGAAAATGCTTTTAGTTATTTAACAGATGGTCAGTCTAAAATGCAAGGTAGGCTAGAATTATACATGATGTTTATAAAGACATAATATTGATTACATGATGGTATACCGCATCTGTCTTCATAATATTTTTCCAGATTGGAGTATAATTCGGATGTAAGAATTCGGATAAATCCAACAAAGTCTGAAGCATGGGTTCAAAAAAGTATCTTTTACGATAAATTTGTAATCTAATTCAATCTAACTATATTTGAATGCTGAAGTTACAGTTAAGATAAATAAATTTCGGTCATATGTCATCGAACATCAGAAATGCATTTCTTTGCAAATACAAGTACATAAAGTACATAATTTGTCATTCATGCTGACATACTATTTTAATAAATTGGTGGCATTTATTTGGATTGGACTATTCACAATTAACAGACAGCAATTACCGTAATCAAAGTGAACAATAATCCATTACATAGCACTTTTGTGACGTAACATTCTTTGTACATTTTACTCTTTACAGGAGGTGACAGTAGATTGAACAGATTAGCACAGGCACAGATGTTTCGAGATGCAAACCCAGACCTTGAATTGGAGGTGAAGACTAAGAGAGGTAGCAAATTAAAATTTTATGAAAACTGAAAATGCTTCACCAATAGTCTGTATCATACAGTAACATCTATTTAGTCTGAAGTTTAAAAGAATATGTTTTTATAGTGAACTTAATTTGATACAATAAAACTATATTTTTATTAATGAATATAGATCAATTAGTAAAGTATTTGAATCAGTCTTAATCTGTTTGCATATGACTGGTGATGTTTAGATGTTTTGATTCTGGTAGGGTTTGTAGTGGCTCATAACTGAATTGGTGAATGTAGAGGGGTAGATAGTAAGAAAATAAACTTTCTTTTTAAGGTACTAATAAAGAGAATCATATAGCTTACATTGTACCTTTGCACTCATGAAACTGTCTTGCCCACTGAAAATAAAACTTTTATCTTTCATTCTCTGTCTACATTATAAACTGTTTCATGTGAAAAAAAGAATGTAAAAAAGTTTTAATAACTGTCCATGGATGAAAAGTCTGCACTTATTTGATTATTGTGGTCAGTTGCCTTCCTACTTCTAGTAGCGGTCATAAAGGAATGTTTTCAGTAGCGTTCAGAGGGACAGAGGGTTAAATAAAACTCAATACTTTTTTGATTAACTCACTTTTTTGCTGTAACTTACAATGTAAGTACAAAAAGGTTGTTAATTAAGATGCTAAATAATTATCCATATGCTACATCTTAGACAAATAATGATTAACTATCACACATTTTGATTGGCAAAGCTATTTATGTTTTGCCAATGTCCTTGCTTCCATTACTGTGAGCATTGTATCAAATTGTATGGTCAAATGGTAATGGGACTTATTAAAATGTTTTTCTTTTCTTCATACATTTACTACAGTGACAGAGAAGCTGTCAGAGAGTATGAATGTGATTGCAAATGAACCATCACTGGCTTTCTTCAGAATTCAGGAGCATGTTAGAAAATGTTTACCCCAACTCGCAGAAACAAAAGTAAGGAATAAAATTTCAGCTTGGACGAATCGTTGATATCACCACTAGTTACAGCTCCTTAGAAAAGCTGAAATAATGATGTGTGTTTGATATATATACAGTTGAATTAAATACGATCTTGACACAGACTGTATTGGTCCTTGGTTTATTTTAGCTTGAATAAAGATTCATCTTTGGATAACTCCTTGGCCTTCTGAAATAATTGACTATAACCTATCCCTCCTAATTATGAAAAGCTTTTTACTTGAAAGGTTCACTTTTATTGTTTTATTCTTATGAGGAGCATAAGGAGGAGTGAAAGGGGAGAGCACCTGACCCTTGATCCAAAGGTCGTTAGTTCAAATCCCACCTGGGGTGAGGTTGAACAAACTACATAAACCCTGATTTAGGTGGCAGCAGTGCTTGATGACCAGAGAACTAGTCATTGAGTGCAATGAATATGAATTTACAACTGATGTAAAATAATTAATTTTAAACAATACTAATAAGTCATTCAGCCATTGATGATTTGTTTACAGCATGAAGTTCAGGAGTTACAACAGAGAGTGCAAGGTGCTTCTTTTGATGCTGAATATGCAGTAAAGTATGTATAATTATGAAGATGTAGGAACGTCAGCACATAAGAAATATGAATATTTTATCAGGCTTTCATACTTGAAAATCTAGGATATGCAGCATTTGATAGTGACATTTAGTTTGTTCTGAACTTTGAAACGATTTCTTTATTTGCTTATTGTGACAGTAGCCATTATCTTAATCTGACCAAATTAATTTTTGAAAGCTTTTCTAGTTAGGAATCAGATATTTTGGATCTGTTTAAGATTCTTACTATTTGATTGTTGATATCTTATGTTTTATGCTCACCAAAGCATGTGTTATTGTGAGCTTTAAAGATAGTTGGAAGTTCCACAATTAGTTTGTTACTCAGTCCAGATAGGCATGATTTATCCAGAGTTACTTCCCCTAATTCTATGGCAAGTCAATTTTAGTACTTGTCCACTGTTAAGATATTATACCTTTGTCTATGCATGTCTAATTTTGACTTTGTTTGCCTATCATGCCTGGAGACTCAGGTGAGAAATATTGCCCCATCTTGACCCATTTAATCTTAACATCTGATATGTTAGTTTGAATCTTTAGATACGTACCAAACCCTTTAGTAATATTGTGTGCTCAAATGAAGAATACTGCTTAATATTTGTGAATGTTCTGATTTCAGTGCTGTACATGAGATGCATAAAAGCTCAAGTCATTTTGAAAGTATTCAAGACTTGTTGAAGAATTCCTTGTTTTTGAAGCAACAAATAGATTATGAAGAGAACAGACGGTAAGTTATGGAACCATGACACTGCTAAAATGACTTTGGTTTTGGTATTGACTTGAAGGAATTGTGGAGGAATTGAAATGAACCTCAAGCAATATTTCCCTTAATGTGATGATGGATCTTTTAACTGCTATTGTTTTAGGCGGGTTCTTCGTAGCGCAGTTTTTGAATTATTGAAAATAAATATAAGGTTGATTTGTTATTTTCCTTTTCCAACCTTGCTTCTTGGGTGTTGGAATATCATTTATGTTTTAAGTTGTTTTGGAGTGTTTCTGGTAACATGGCAGAAAATATTTGGATAAGAAGATTTGAAAATAGCTTTATTTTCAGGCTTTTTTATTTGGAATTGTAGGTGAAGTGTTTTGTGACAGTTTAATAAGATTAATGTTGATATTTATACTATCATTTTATTTGGAATTGTTCGTCTTTCAGAATTCATAAAAAACATATTTTGTGATGGCCGTGAACAATTTGGGTCTGGTGTATTAACGGCACCACTCATATCTTTTTTATTTTGTCATACTTGAGTACATCTGTTAACTGGTTTTGGTCATCTTACAGGGAGCAGAAAAAAAATAATCCAAGCATGTACATGTATGCTACTACTTCTTCACCTAATATTAACACAACTGATGGTGGCTTTGTGCGACCTTCGACCCCTGTCCATAAAAGGCATAGGCATTCTTCTGTTAGCAAACACAGGAGTCGTCCACGGAGAGTCCGTTCTGAGCATATTGACTGAAATTGTATCACCTGGTATCCTAGATATTGTGATAACTCTATTTTAGTGCTAAGATTTTTAAGTACCGATAAAACGCCTCTGACACACATTCAAAGATTTTTATATGTATATTTTGAGTACAAAATTGCTCTCTATTGTTACAAAACAAAGATAAATTGGTACCAAGCTTAATTGCCATGTTTTATAGTCTTAAAATACGTGTGTGCATATTTGTTCTTGATTTCTTAGCACTAACATAGAACTTAAATGTTGTGTAAACTATGTCTTATCTTTTGTTTATTGTCTATAAAGTGTTCATTTAGCTTCCTTTCTGTATACTAATTCATTCATTTATTATGTCTCTCCTTCTGTTAGTGGAAAGATTTAATTCAATGCTTGAAAATGAAAAAGTCTGCCATAATAGAGGATTCTGTCGGAATTTATTTTTAGAAGCCATTGAATAGAATAATTTCAAACAAGTACTATTGCTTTTGGAAACATATTAATATGACAACTGTTTTACTTCCACCCTGTTAAACTGTTTCATTTTTCAATTTGAAGCAGTGAATTAAATTCATTTGTATTAATTGTGAAATATTTTTATTTTTCTTACTTCTCAGCTGTACGTAGAGATGTTTTTCGTGATTTTTTCTATCTAATTTTAAATCAATTCTATGACAGTGCATCCATATTAGTGCTATTGAGTAGCTGTTGCATGGCAAATTGCATGAATCTTCATGTCATTTATGAAAACAATTCAGAATTTCAAATTAAAGTCTGTCAGCGCTCAAATTATCTATTGCTAGATTTTGTAATTGTTGCTTGATTTAAGCAATTCATTTGTATGATGGTCATACCTGATCAACTTACTGTTATTGAAAACACATTTTTGTATAATTAATTTTCCATGCTTACCTCTTAATTGATATGTATGTAAGTGTATCTACATTTAAGAATTCAGCTGGTCATTTTTATACCAAGTTATTTCAGATGAATTTACTAACCTGTAGATTGTGGTGGGGAAATGTTTAAGAGTGTAATATAATTTTAGAAATTTGGTTTATTTCAGATCTAAAGGAGGTGATGTACCACCGCAGAAACTTAAAAAACCCGTACCCACAAATGAATTGGATTCTGTAGTTAGTTAGCTGTACATCGAGAAGATGCATATTGTTCATTACTGACTGCTGCACTTTTTCTGTAACATTGACATGAGATCTTGGGCACTTGACAG
This sequence comes from Mactromeris polynyma, assembly GCA_032209605.1. Lineage (NCBI taxonomy): Eukaryota > Metazoa > Mollusca > Bivalvia > Venerida > Mactridae > Mactromeris > Mactromeris polynyma. Next base: position 36,009,826 of record JASFXZ010000001.1, on the reverse strand, counting down.
CTCTTGAGAACTGTTACCCTTAACCGTAAATAGAGGAATGTAATACAACATACATGAAATGGGAAAATTTTGCCAAACATATGTAATCCTTTAATTGACATTGTTGTACCCATTTCTATCAGTTATGACAATTATCACAGATATAACATTTTTCTGACAACTGTTAACAGGTTTAAAGAAATGTGGAATCAATCCTATGTAATCTTATGAGATGTTTCATTATTTTTTGTGAGGGGAATTTTAAACGAAATAAGGGCAAACACAAGCTAGGAATGTTTTTCATGAATGACTCTAAAATTGGCCCAACAATGTTATCACTTGTTCATGCTGAAAACAACATTAACACCATTAAAAACGATGATATATCCAATTCTTTCTGAAACTTGTTTTTTGAATTCCTTTGCTTTCACTTGTAAAAATGTTCTGTTTGGAAGTGGTTTAGACATCAAAGGTCCCACTGTACAATTTACAGTCAACTCTACTTTCCAGGTGACCTTATGATCGAGCCTGTCAAATTTCTGCTTGTCTGGATCATCATGGCAAAACTTTTAGAATTACCTTATTGCAGTCTGAAAAAAGTTATTTTGTAAATCTGTAGAGAAATAGACAAAATATAAATTACTGTTCTTTCACAGACAACAGCCAAATGAAAACATTCTAACCATTGACAAACAGGTTTATCAGGTGGCACTATGTCTGTGATGCTACACTTTCGATTGTGTCCATATTGAAAAAATGTAATGATTGTTGTTATGTCAACAAATACAGTAAAATATCAATTACAGACCACCTCAGATATAAGACCACCACAAAATTATGAACACAAATTTCAAGTCCGTTTTCACTATTTAGCTCTTCATTCAACCTCAATATTAAGACCACCTCAATAAGAATACCAATTTTTAAGGGTCATAAAAAGTTGGTCTTATTATTGAGGGTTTCCCGTATTGCTCTTCTTGATTGTTGTCAGTAGAATGCTTTCTGCTTTGTTATTGTTGAATATGTTGCTATATGTGATGTATTTGTTTTAAGGTTCTTGCTTGATATTTTTAATCATGTTTAAATATTGAAAACGCATTTGTAAATATTGTTATTTTTACAATAAAATGAAGTTTGTCGTACAGAGCGAGTTGTTGTAATTCACTCTATTATATGGACTGTAAACAAAATGTATTCTTACTTTTACTTGCTTTGATGTGTTGAACAGAATGCTTTTCCCCTTATAAAGCTCTACATATTATATAACACCTATAATATAATTATTCAACACATTTGGTAGATATATTTTCACTTAATAGAGTAGGCCTAAGGTGTAACATTACGTGCACTTCATGTGGATTGTAGTTAAAATAGTTCACGCAAAACCAATCCTGTTTGAATGGACTCGGAAACCTATTGATTGTAATTATGGAAAATCTTGGAGGTATTGGTATAAGGAAGCTGTCAGAATTGGGCAACTTCTATAATCTTGAAGCAACATTTACTGAAGAGAACTTTAATACGAGTGGTTCAGTTTATAAGGTTACAGTAAAAATCAAAGTGCTGGAGGTCCGATTAAGGTGCTTGTATTTGTCATAGCATAGGCATTTTATGTATCGACTAACCACCGAATGGGTTATATTTGCAAAGAATATTTAAGGTTTCTGAAACTCCTTGGGCTATATCTTAGTTTATGCGAAGACGCATCTAAGCTATATCTAAAACGTGTATGTTGATCGAGTCTCTGCAAAATACATTGTGGGTTATTTCGAGTAGGCCTACACAAGGCAGACGACGTAATCCATTGGCATGGAACGAAATCGTGCCGTTGCGTGACGACAAGAAGTGACGTATTATGTTACGTCACTTCAAGAAAATTTCCAAAATGGACGACAGGCCGTAGCCGAAAGCAAATCAATTTAAATAAAGGTATGCTTTGCAATAATTAAATTCTGCTGACGTTGTCATTGCTGATCTAGCGAGGGGTTCTCCGTGATGTTTCTGTTTAGTAGATCTAGATCTAGGATAGATTATAGATTTACGCTTACAAGACAGAATCTATATTTTCTAAAATATTGTAAAACATATTTTTCCGGCGCGTTGTAACTTGTAAGTCTCTTGATGATTATGAATATGTATTGTAGGGCATTAATTATTTACATGTTTAAGATTTATGTTTATTAGTTTAGTTTCCATTTACGGAATGACATAATTCATTTGGACATAAAATAAAATAGCTCTAGTAATAAATCCAATGTGGAAATCTATTTCTCGTTTAAGATGAAAGTGAATTAATTACGGCGAGTTGAGGATGTAACGTCAGTTAGGAATGTTAATCAATGCGATCGTCGTTCCAACAAGTTTAAAGAAACCGCACACTTTGTAGGCCTACAGCGTTTGAATTTCATAGAGGTCCTATCGCTTGTGGCTAGTGCGCGAGTGCATGTATATTTGGGACATTAGAAAGTTTAAGTTACGATTTATATACAATCAATGCATAATACATAATATCATGACTTATTGCCATTAAAAAGCGACTTTGAGTCATTTATAAATAAACATACCATAAATTATAGCATACTCGGACAATGTCGCTAATGTCGAGAATGAGCAGTCATGAACTATATCTACGTATATATCCGTAATAAAAATATTAAAACCATGTGCCTTATAATTACGAATGGATGTATCTCTCCGACCAGAGGAAATAAAAGATTCGATCTATACTATACATGTTTGACCTGCTTCGTTATTTAATTTCTTACTTTTACTGACCGTTTTTCAACCCCGTGTAAATCGTTATTTTGCTGACCATTATATTTATTATGAACCATGTCAGTGTACACGTGATAGCATTTCATAACATAGCTTTAGACAATCAGAACGCCAACAAAAGACTTGAACAGTTCACGTCGTATGCATTGTTCTCACTCCACCATCATGCGTAAGTTAGACGACACCAAGACACCGACTCTGATGTTGATATTCCACGTCCAGGGCGCCACAGAGTGACGTCACGTAAACCAAACCACCGAGATCGCCTTCAAATAGCAACACAGACTGCCCAGGAAACAAGGGGATATAACCAGCAACGCGTCGATACCTGTAAGATTCCGGAATTTCAGCCCTTGGTCAATATAGGGGTAACGTATTGACACCCGAGAGACGACCTCACCGTGAGTTGTAGTAAAGTCGGCATCTACGATGGACGCAAGATCAGTGGAAATGTGTTCTGTTCACTGATGAGTCCAGGTTTTGTATACATATGCTGGATGGGAGGTGTACTGTGTGGCGTTGTCGATGTGAGCTTTATGCAGATTGCTGCGTCCGACAGCATGTACGGTGGGGAGGGGGCATTGTAATGGTGTGAACCGGTATATTTTGGAACCAAACACACCACAGATAGTGGTTGGATGCAGTCTGACGACACGACGAAATGTTGACGCGATGTTGGAACCGTGCGTTATTCTCTCTCTCTCTCTTCAAGATCACCGTGACGCCAGGACAACGCTACGCCACATTCAGGCAGTGTAATGTCTGAGTTCCTGGATGAAAACATTCAAGTTCTGTCATTGCCAGCGTTTTTGCCAGAGTCTGAGCCCCATTGAGCATTTATGGGACCACCTTGGGCGACTAATGTACGAGTACAACGTACGTCACGTCATAAACAACAAGGCACAGTTAGTGCAGGCACTGATAGACGAGTGGGATCCCATCCCACAGTACAGGATTTAGCGTCTCATATGTAGTATGAGTGGTAGATGCCAGTATGTAGAAGACACAAAATCGGCGGACACACTCGTTACTGAGTATTGCGAACTTTCAGTTTCACACTCATTGACATCAAAACGTAGATCAGTCTGAACTATTATAAGTACATCTATATGTCGCGCGTTTTCATTGACCGTCGGTATAATATACTTTTAAAACAATATTTCATTTTTGATCAAATCCAGGTATATTCCTTTAAGGTCACGAAGTTTGATGTCTACTTTTAATCCTTTGATCAAGGCATGACCACAACTTCAAACGATGCTAATAATTACAAGTACGTGAATCGATTATTGATCTCCAAGTACTTTGTTGATGTCATAAATGCTTGATTAACGTGATAATCAACAAATCATTATTTTGACACGAATGTATCAATCGATTCAAAGTTAGAAAACCATTGTGAAATAAGTATATACTTGTTCCTCGTTCAGTTTATAGTCAACCATTACTCGTTGCGGTATGAGATCATGCAATAAAAATTGTTGGGCTCATATATAATATACCATCGATTCTGATATTCTCAGTCATCAGAAGTTCCGTTGAGTACATGCGTACTAAACACTTAACACTTATTACCCCCGATGTTCAAGAATGCTTATCTCAGTACTTGGGATACTTGCATTATTTAGAGAACAGTTCAACTTAAGATTGAAATATTGGATTTTTTAAAACCAAATTAGCTTTTTAATTTCAAAGAAATCAATGGAAAGTTCAGTATTAAGATCATAATAAATAATAGTGCAGATGCATTAGATTAAATAATCTGCATTTATAGAAAGCAAAGTTAAGCCAAGGCGCCCAGATATAGACATTCCTAACTGATGAATATTCATGTTTGAAACTTTCCACATGTACTTTGATTTTTTCCGAACATTGCTGAGTCATTTTATACTAATTTAAAAGTTCGAATACATTTTATGAATCGAACATGGTGTTGCTGCTTATTGCTAATTGTGCCTTTCGATTTGATTTAAACACATACCGTACACTTTATAACATGGTGTCATATAATTAAATTGCGTATCCTGTCATTATATTATTAGAAGGCATTTTTTTCATTCGTGTCTTTGATTCGACTAGTCCTAATCACAGGGCGTATTGGACACAGCATTTGACAAACTGATCGCCTGACATGTCGGATAAAAAGGCATTTGTACTGATAAGAAAATTGCATAGTTCATGATAACCAGAAAAAGACTGGATCTACTTTGTGAACGCTAAGAACGGGGTTTTATGTTATTTTCGGAATATAGTTCCCCGTAGCTTTGGAATGATCAGCGTATAAAATATCGCCATCCTGGCAAGCAGAACGAACCAGGTAATGATTCGACATGCATATTTAATAACATGTTATATACGACATCGTTATTGAACCGTATGGTATTTGTGTTATCTCACGTAGTGACGTATTTACATCACGCAAGGGAATACTAAAACGTCAGGATAAGGTTATATATGGAACGATGTGGTTGCAAACAAATCAACAAAGGAAATTGGACATTCCTCAGTGAACATTGAACACAATGCGGTTCCACGCTAGAAAGATCTCAGTGAGACGCGCCCAAGTAAAGGTTTATGTAACAAAACGGCAATATGAAGGTTCAGCAAAACCATTAAGTACATTCAAGAATAATTTTTTTTTCAATGTAGCGTTATGGACTTTGGGTGATACTTTCCAGTGATTGTTCCGTAACTTCCGCTGAGTGGTCGGTACAAATATCGCTGAGATGAACTTTGTTTTCACAGCAACAACATCAACTTGATGCAAACTGATAACTGATTGAAGGAATGGCTTAAAAAACAATGATTCGGTTGAGATAGGCACGCTATTATATTGATTATGGATCGGTCTCACTGTTGGTAGATTAAAAGAAATGTTGTTTATACTAAACATGGTAACAGACAGCCTGGTATTATAACAATGACATCGCACATCATTAGTACGTGTATACAATTAATATTTTAGGTACGGCATGGTAAAGTATATAAATTATGTAACTAGTTTAGTCGATTTTATTTGTGATAATTCACATTTTACATAAAACTAATGCTGCTCATCACACATAACCAGCCGGAGTACAATTGTGTTCGAGGTTCCATGCATTTGTTAATGAACAATTCTAATCGATTATTCTATTCGGTCTATGATAAATGTACTATTATCTCAGTGTTTTCCGCGAGTCTATTGTTTTTATAGAACAATTTATGGAAATTGCTCGCCGCATCCATCCGTCTCACAATCAATCGGGCAATGGGATGTGATATATTTATCTATTAATTTTCCAAGACTGTTACGTGAGGTAATGTAGCAAATTAATACAGGTGTATAATGAATATTAGGAAGCGAGACGTTTAGGTTAAAATACGACAAATAGAAAAAGTAGCTCATTGGATAAAATATTGGATTTAGTAAATTGAATGACTAATGTAACTGTGAATTTATAGAAAGTGCAGGAAGAAACAACTGAGACAAAATGGGAAGTGGAGGATCTAAAAAGGAACCAGTGAAAGAAGATGATGAGAAAAACATAAATAAAACAACACCTCGAAAAGATCGCAGGACGTCCATACCAAAAAGAATAGCACAAGAACAGTCAACGAAAAGGGACCCACCGAAAGGGGTCCGTAGACCATCTGACCAGTCATCAAGGAAGAGTGACCAGCATGTAGAAACTGTGCCCATTCTGCCATATGAAGCGGAGAACTTGGACATAGACGGTAACTGGGAAATTGAAAAAGGAGTGGACGTAAGTATTTTCATGAAATTCACCGTTGATATTTAGAGCTGTTGGGAAATATGTCTAACTTGTAGGCTTATTGTAATTCAAAAGATGTCCGCCCGGTTAGCTCAGTGGGTAGAGCACTGAGCTGTCCCCCGGGAGGTCCGGGTTCGATTTCTATGCGTGACAGGCCATGTCCTTCCATGACAAATGGTAAATGAAACGAATAAAAATGATGAGACAATTGTTGTCATAAGTATCGTCACTAATCCAATCATGCCAATAATAGACGTTTTGTTCTGGAATTTAACTAGACGTCTAGCCCTAGTTCGTCCGTGCATGTGATTGTCCGTATGATAGACAACGCATGATTACATTTAGTGACGAAACACATAGTTCATTTGTGATGTATGTACTATTAAGTTATCAACACAATTATTCATATAATCATGATAGTTTATGCAAGTTCTGTGTCTCTTTAATGCGTCATTACATATTTTATGCATTTTTTATGTATGTACTTTTTTACACATTTGGTAAGGAATGACATTCTTATTGATGAAAATATTTTTATTTCACTGAATGTGACATAATTTGCGATAAATAAGACACTTTATTCCCGACTTTCTCCTGAGAACTTTCGCGGCCACTGAAGAACTCTAGGTAAAAACTGTTGTAACGATGTCTGACATGAAAACATGTATGAAAACTCTTATTGATGTTATGAAATTTAATGACATTCCAAACTGGAATTTCCGAGCTGTCAAAAGTTCGACTATGGTTTTGATGACTATGATCAACTACTTTCAGTTTATAAACATGTTAATATCAAACTCACAGAATGTTCTTTTGTTGCATGAAATGCAATTAAGATGGTTTGAAACAATCATATAGAGTAAAAATGTCGCTATGACAAACTATTCCTGAATTGATATACTTTGTAGGATGTTACACTGCCTAGAGATATCTCTTACCCTTCACCTAAACCAACAAAAGTTATCCATGACACAAGCATATTTATTCCAGTGGATTTTCAAGTAATGAAGGTTTGTTGTTTCATTTATTTATTTATTTTGGATCACACGTTAACATGATATATGATATCTGTCTCGTTGTACAAAGTATTCCATTGACATGGCATTACACACTTATTCAAATACCAGTGACCTAAGGTTATACGTATGAAAAAGACTTGATATTTCAATAGTTCGATAAGTAATCGTAAATATTGTATAAACAAATAAATGTAGTAAAACATCGCGAAAGTGCATTATGCGTGGGTTTCGCCTTTACGTCCCTCAGTGGCGACGTTACGTTAAACGTTGAAATTAGGGGGGGGGGGGGTATTTGCGAAAATTTATTCGTGCATTATGGAATATGTATTGAAAATTAACCGATATGTTTAAACTCTAAATGACCATTGCGGTTACAAAATAATGTCATATTGAGTCATTGAGCTCTTTGGTACAGCATTCAACTACATGTATTTAAGTTGTGTTTTTCTTGTAATGCATAACAATTAATAAATATCACAGTGTATAACCCGAATTGTATTCCGCCGAGTGATGCGTATTCGACAGAAGCGCTCCAGACAGGTGAATAGTGGTGTTCATTTTCTGACCAATACTTCGTAATTTCGATGTTTCTACAGGATCTTTTATCGTCTGAACGACGGTGAATGTCTAAATTTACTGTAACAACAATACAAAGCGATATCGTTGCGGAATAAAGCTTTTATCGTCCGTTTAAATTTGATATAATTATAGAGTAAAATATCGCCTTCAACTGCTCGATTTTAATCGATTTGTGATATGATTGAATAGTTTTACTCCATATATCAAAACATATATCATTTACGAACAATGCTAGCAAGTTGCCAGTCTGTCGGTGCTCTTAAACCGTCGTTTGATCCTTCCAAGGGGACCCTGGTATGCACAAATATGATGACGTTTACCACAGAGGGTATTTTGCAATGATGACGTTGTCGGCTGAAGAGAGACAAGTACGGATGACGTTTACGGCCGAGGAAAACACTTAATAAAAAGACGGATATTTGCTTTTCTAATCATTTTTATACCCGATAAAGCATGGAATGTTTAGAAGAATTAATGTTGATCACCAACGATTAATAAAAGGCGTTCTTCGGGGCCATGCACGTTTGCGATTTAACCAGAAATGTCACGAGTACTTAAGAAGTGATCGAATGTATGCATAGAATTTCTTCTAGATGTACTCCATATAATATATGTAGTGGGTCGGTGTATTTTCAATGATTAATCTATATAGATATTTCGATATAATTACATCCACTATTTTATACACGTCATAGTACCAAAAAAGTATCTTTTGCAACTCAACATTCTGATTCGAACGATTTGGACGAACTTATGAACTGTTTACCAGGCGTAATTGAAAATCTATTGGAAATGGTCATATTGAATCATGTACACGATGGTGCGATCTAGTAGCTAAAAAGCAAGTTCCAATGCGAAACGTTTGTTTCCAAATGTGTTTGGATGTTGTCGATTGGTTTTCGATGCAGAACACGTCCAGTATACACCCTTTCAATTATACCGTAAATAGAATTATCTGCCCTTCGATGACGTCATTAGAGGATAAACAATTACTATAACGGTAATATTTAGAGCGCGAAATGGCGACGTAACCAATTTTTCGGCGATAGAATGAAAGATAAGGTATGTTACAGATGTAATTTGTTTTAGGATGTATTTTGAGATATATAAAAAAACTTATACCTAATGGATTTTGCGAAATTGCTTTAGTTAGATGCTTAATATTTGTTTGTCACATAATTTTGCGACATACTGGGAATTTTTATTTCACAAACTCAGTCGTTAATATGGACTTATTTTGATGTTAATGTGAAATCGTACGCATGTCTGAAGAAGAACCATACATATGTTTCGTCATTTCAGTCATGGACCGACATATGAAAGAACATGGATATAGCCAAAGACCTCAATGCCACAGATGCGCTACGCCAGATATGGCGCATCGATACAATGTTATCAGCAGACGCACTGTCTAAAACAATATATTTATGTAAAAATAAAATATGAAACTCACTGTCTGTTTGGTTATTCCTACTCACATTAAATATATATTGTTTATAGTCACTTTTAAAAGAAATCTCTTCTGAAAACGGGACATAGCGCTATAATCCATAAATTATTTTTAGACGTCTTTCGTGGCTGGCTGGCCATTTAGTTTCAATGTTTAAACAATTTCTGTGTCCTCGTATGAATTGATAATTGACAGTTATTAATTGCCTTTCTTGTATTTTAATTAATTTGATTGGTGGATGCCTATTGTTTTGCAATTCATAAACCACGCCCTCGGCAGATCAGTTCTACTGGTCACTACTGTAATTGAAAATTGCCCTAGGTGTCAGCTGTAAAAACACAAGAGTCATAAAACCCCAGGAGATCTTTATTATATGTGTTAATTCATATTGCTATTTCCTGTTTGATAGAATTAGTGCCTTTGATAATTGAAATGATTAGGTCATATGAGTCTGTGATCTCAATTTGTAATAAACACAATGAGATTACAACTGTCTGTCACCCAAAAATATTTATACTTCAAAGATTTAGCCAGCCTCTTCCGACATTTTTGAATGTTAATTCATGTTCAGAATTAAATTGATGCCAAAACCCTTGTCTCACACAGACAATAAAGACATTGATTTGACCTACTTAATTTATATTTTGCTGGGTAAAATAGACGACTTGTGTACACAAAACATGACATGCTGGCGTGATCTACATCATTTGTTTAGTTGATCTTTACACATTTACATGATTATGTAAGCCTTGATTGTTTTTCACAGCAGCCTTTTTAAAATATTTTATTGACAAGAAAGTGTATTAAGTACCACTATACTTCGATGAAAATATCAAAAAATGAAGCGGAAAATTACCGACTTGTTTTGAAAAAGTTATGAAGCATTAATGCTCTGAAAATTTCTTTAACTGGGATTGTTTGATCACCGTTTATGGAATAACTTTTAATATTAACCACATATTTTTTGAGGATTTGTCATCTTAAACGATTGCTTTTTGCATTGGGGTAAGTTAAATATATGGTACTTGTTGTGAAAATCAGAGAATTTATAGGAAACTAACCGCGAGTATGTGAAAAAATTACGCTCCCCGTGTGCAGCGTTAATTCGTTACCTATGATTTTTTGAATGCTGTTAATGCAAAAACTTTAATATATTGTAACCTAATACTTTCTCTATAGCTCTACTTTAACAAATAAAATGTCCGATTTCTACGAAAACATTAATAAATTTGCGCCACGCATAAACTTTTGTTGATGTGCAGCGTAAGTAAGCAGCACTGGCCGTTTTGGAAATATTTTTATCCTCGCATTACGTCACGTCCGGTAGGGGACGCAACTCTTAGGCGACTTTAATCGATTAATTGAAAGGGTGTATACAGTATATAGTAGGCCTGAAACTAGACAATTCGAATCGGAGTTATTTATGGTTGAGCCAATTTCCATTTCCATGATGGTGTGTATTTACTTTTGACTTTTTTGATATGGATGTCAACGAATGGCAGTTTTGGTATTCGAATATTCGACCTTCTTCTGTTTTAAACTGATCACTCAAGCTGTAAAAATACCCGCTTTATAAGGAATTACAGGGCCATCATCAGATTGTTATATCTCTCTTGCCCAAACATATAAATCATGACATGTCAGTTAACACCTGTATATATTATTTTCACGCGTAAAATGGCATTCTATGCGATAATGACCATACTTTTTTTAAATTTAATACATTTGCATTCAGCTTTTATATCGAAAATGTATTTTTTATCGAATATTCGAATGCCGAATCAGTATTCGATTATTCGGACGTACAAACGAATATTAGAATATCAGCGTTGTGTAAACCAATCAAATCTTACGTTAAACATTAAACATAGTTCTCTCCAACAGAACAACGTTTGTGACATTGCTACGCATAAACTTTTATTGTTATGTATTTTTTTCTTCCGAAGCAAAGTAATGAACACAATTATTGCAACGGTAATTATATTTGCAACGAAAACATTTTATCACGATAGAGGCTTTGTTCGTATTATTGTAAACATGATACAGTTGTTTGAAAACCAGATGAAAACATATTGTTTGCCTTAAAAACTACGTTTATGTTACGTGTATTGATTGTTATAGGTGAGAGCAAGGTTTTGTGTAGTTTGCGTATGCCCCTGGGGCATAAACATTAAATGTAAAGACTTAAAATCCTGAACTTAGATATTATACTTGTGCTAAAATCTATTTCATTAAGCTGTCTATTTGAACGCAATACCAAAAACCGTGTTGTTTAATTTCAACGACAGCTTTTCTCAGAAAAGCTATTGCATTTAATGCTAATTTAAATTTATTGGAGATAGAAATACACCTGAATATCGTTAGATCCATTTCTGTGAAAGCCGTTCTAAAGTTATTTAGCAATCGTATAAAGTGTGGATTGGGTATTTGTTCACATATCAATCAAGCGTATTGCTCGTGATTATAAAGCGTAGTCACTCTAACCGACTTACGCTTTAAGTTTTTTAAGAGTTACCGCCCCTGATTATAAAGGGAAGTCTCTCTCACCGATACTAATATTTTAGTTTTTCAGAGTCACGACCCCTGAAAAAAAAGGGAAGTCACTCTTTCCAACTGATTTTCTTAGTTTATCAGAGTGACATCCCCTGATTGTAAAGGGAAGTCATTCTTTCAGGCTAATATATAAGTTTTTCAGAGTGACCATCCCTGAATTAAAGGGAAGTCACTCTTTCCGAATAATATTTAAGATTTTCCGAGTGACTTCCCCTGATTATAAAGGGAAGTCACTCATACCGACTAATATTTAAGTTTTTCAGAGTGACTTCCCCTGATTAAAAAGGGAAGTCACTCGTAAAACTAATATTTAAGTTTTTCAGAGTGACTTCCCCTGATTGTAAAGGGAAGTCACTCGTAAGATTTTCAGAGTGACCATCCCTGAATTAAAGGGAAGTCACTCTTTCAGAATAATATTTAAGATTTTCAGAGTGACCATCCCTGAATTAAAGGGAAGTCACTCTTTCCGAATAATATTTAAGATTTCAGAGTGACTTCCCCTGATTATAAAGGGAAGTCACTCTTTCCGACTAATATTTAAGTTTTTCAGAGTGACCATCCCTGAATATAAAGGGAAGTCACTCTTTCCGAATAACATTTAAGCTTTTCAGAATGACTTCCCCTGATTGTAAAGGGAAGTCACTCGTAAGACTAATATTTAAGTTTTTCAGAGTGATTTCCCCTGATTGTAAAGGTAAGTCACTCGTAAGACTAATATTTAAGTTTTTCAGAGTGACCATCCCTGAATATAAAGGGAAGTCACTCTTTCCGAATAATATTTAAGATTTTCAGAGTGACCATCCCTGAATTAAAGGGAAGTCACTCTTTCTGAATAATATTTAAGATTTTCCGAGTGACTTCCCCTGATTATAAAGGGAAGTCACTCTTTCCGAATAATATTTAAGTTGTTCTAAGTGACTTCCCCTGATTGTAAAGGGAAAGCACTCATACCGACTAATATTTAAGTTTTTCACAGTAACTTCCCCTGATTGTAAAGGGAAGTCACTCGTAAGACTAATATTTGAGTTTTGCAGAGTGACTTCTCCTGATTGTAAAGGGAAGTCACTCGTAAGACTAATATTTAAGTTTTTCAGAGAGACCATCCCTGAATATAAAGGGAAGTCACTCTTTCCGAATAATATTTAAGATTTTCAGAGTGACTTCCCCTGATTGTAAAGGGAAGTCACTCTATCCAACTAATATTTAAGATTTTCAGAGTGACTTCCCCTGATTATAAAGGGAAGTCACTCTTGCCGACAAATATTTAAGTTTTACTAAGTGACTTCCCCTGATTGTAAAGGGAAAGCACTCATACCGACTAATATTTAAGTTTTTCACTGTAACTTCCCCTGATTGTAAAGGGAAGTCACTCGTATGACTAATATTTAAGTTTTGCAGAGTGACTTCCCCTGATTGTAAATGGAAGTCACTCGTAAGACTAATATTTAAGCTTTTCAGAGAGACCATCCCTGAATATAAAGGGAAGTCACTCTTTCCGAATAATATCTAAGATTTTCAGAGTGACTTCCCCTGATTGTAAAGGGAAGTCACTCTATCCAACTAATATTTAAGATTTTCCGAGTGACTTCCCCTGATTATAAAGGGAAGTCACTCTTGCCGACAAATATTTAAGTTTTTCTAAGTGACTTCCCCTGATTGTAAAGGGAAAGCACTCATACCGACTAATATTTAAGTTTTTCACAGTAACTTCCCCTGATTGTAAAGAGAAGTCACTCGTAAGACTAATATTTAAGTTTTGCAGAGTGACTTCCCCTGATTGTAAATGGAAGTCACTCGTAAGACTAATATTTAAGCTTTTCAGAGAGACCATCCCTGAATATAAAGGGAAGTCACTCTTTCCGAATAATATTAAAGATTTTCAGAGTGACTTCCCCTGATTGTAAAGGGAAGTCACTCTTTCCAACTAATATTTAAGATTTTCAGAGTGACTTCCCCTGATTATAAAGGGAAGTCACTCTTTCCGATTAATATATTAGTTTTTCAGAGTGACCATCCCTGAATATAAAGGGAAGTCACTCTTTCCGAATAATATTTAAGATTTTCAGAGTGACTTCCCCTGATTGTAAAGGGAAGTCACTCTTTCCAACTAATATTTAAGATTTTCAGAGTGACTTCCCCTGATTATAAAGGGAAGTCACTCTTTCCGATTAATATATTAGTTTTTCAGAGTGACCATCCCTGAATATAAAGGGAAGTCACTCTTTCCGAATAATATTTAAGATTTTCAGAGTGACTTCCCCTGATTGTAAAGGAAAGTCACTCGTAAGACTAATATTTAAGTTTTTCTGAGTGACTTCCCCTGATTGTAAAGGGAAATCACTCATACCGACTAATATTTAAGTTTTTCAGAGTAATTTCCCCTGTTTGTAAAGGGAAAGCACTCATACCGACTAATATTTAAGTTTTTCAGAGTGACTTCCCCAGATTGTAAAGGGAAGTCACTCGTAAGACTAATATTTAAGTTTTTCAGAGTGACCATCCCTGAATATAAAGGGAAATCACTCTTTCCGAATAATATTTAAGATTTTCAGAGTGACTTCCCCTGATTGTAAAGGAGAATCACTCGTAAGACTAATATTTACTGAGTGACTTCCCCTGATTGTAAAGGGAAAGCACTCATACCGACTAATATTTAAGTTTTTCAGAGTGACCATCCCTGAATATAAAGGGAAGTCACTCTTTCCGAATAATATTTAAGATTTTCAGAGTGACTTCCCCTGATTGTAAAGGGAAAGCACTCATACCGACTAATATTTAAGTTTTTCAGAGTAACTTCCCCTGATTGTAAAGGGAAGTCTTTCGTAAGACTAATAATTAAGGTTTCAGAGTGACTTCCCCTGATTGTAAAGGGAAGTCACTCGTAAGACTAATATTTAAGTTTTTCAGAGTGACCATCCCTGAATATAAAGGGAAGTCACTCTTTCCGACTTATATTTAAGTTTTCTGAGTGACTTCCCCTGATTGTAAAGGGAAAGCACTCATACCGACTAATATTTAAGCTTTTCAGAGTGACTTCCCCTGATTGTAAAGGGAAGTCACACCTACCTCCTGATTAAAAGGGAAATTGCTCTTACTAATATTTAAGTTTTTCAGAGTTTCTTGCTCTGATTGTAACGGGAAGTCACTCTTTCCGACTCATATTAAGTTTTTCAGAGTGACTTTCCCTGATTATGAAGGGAAATCACTCATGCCGACTAATATTAAAAAAATTCAGAGTGACCTCCCCTGATTAAAAAGGGAATTCACTCTTACCGACAATTTTTTTAGTTTTTCTGAGTGCCTTCACCTGATTGTAAAGGGAAGTCACTTTTACCGACTAATATTTAAGTTTAACAGAGTGACTTCCCCTGATTATACAGTATGGTGGCATATTTCTGTCAGCAGTTAACGACTGAATTAACTAGATAAGGATGTGGTTATCACGGTAAAGGAACTAGATAATTACTTAATTAATTAGATAATTATTAGGTTAACTAGATACGTATCGTGATAAATTTCCATACCAGATAAATTGTCTAATAATAGTATATATTGATCCGAGTTAATTGATTAATTTTCCAACATGTTAAACATTATTTTATTTAACATACCGGATGACATCATTCTGTCTACGCCGTTTATCTTTTTCGGCGAAGCCGTACTAACATGGTTTTGCTATTTGCATATCAGTGTTTTGTAAACCAATCAAATCTTACGTTAACCAACAAAATCGTTGTAACCTTGACGCAGATTGGTTTACATTGTGTATGGTTTATTTCAAGATTTATCCAGTAAGTAGTGTTGTTAGTCATCACCACGGTGAATTGTCCAGTGTTTGAATTAAGAAGACTTTCTTGGTTTTATGTACCAGTCGCGAACATTTATATTGCTTTAATCAGATAAATCGCTACGTGACAAGTTTATTAACATGAATATGTGAGTTCACGACATATGCAATAGGTAATGATGAACTATATTCAAACATACTATATTATGTCTATGACTATTCACACTACGGAGTTATTTTATCCAGTCTCCTACGCAGTGATCTCCCCTTACAGGTCTCGGGGTGTCTGTAGTATAGCGTAATTGAATGACCGGCAGTCGTAACATTTAGGTGACATGTTATACAACAAATTCTAACCTTCAGATTGCAACAAATTTGCATACTTCAAGTTGCACCGATCATCTTTTTTAAAGATGTTTCTTGTTTGTACTATGACGTGTATATATATATGGTGGATGTAATTATATCGAAATATCTATATAGATTAATCATTGAAAGTACACCGACCCACTACAGATATCATATGGAGTACATCTAGACGAAATTCTATGCATACATTCGATCACTTCTTAAGTACTGGTGACATTTCTGGTTAAACCAGAGGCTATCCAGAATGAATATCAATGTATTGCAAACGTGCATGGCCTCGAATAATGCCTTTTATTAATCGTTGGTGATCAACATTAATTCTTCTTAACATTCCATGCTTTATCGGGTATAAAAATGATTAGAAAAGCAAAAATCCGTATTTTTATGAAGTGTTTTCCTCGGCCGTAAACGTCATCCGTACTTGTATCTCTTCAGCTGACAACGTCATCATTGCAAAATACCCTCTGTGGTAAACGTCATCATATTTGTGCATACCAGGGTCCCCTTGGAAGGATCAAACGTCGGTTTAAGAGCACCAACATACTTGCAACTTTCTAGAATTGTTCGTAAATGATATATGTTTTGATATATGGAGTAAAACTATTCAATAACATCACAAAACGTAAATTTAAACGGACGATACAAGCTTTATTCCGCAACGATATCGCTTTGTATTATTTTTATAGTAAATTAAGACATTCACCGTCGTTCAGACGATAAAAGATCATGTAGAAACATCGAAATTACGAATTATTGGTCAGAAAATGAACACCACTACTCACCTCCTGTCTGGAACGCTTCCCTCTGTCGAAGACACATCACTCGGCGGAATACAATTCGGGTTATACACTGCGTTGTTAGAGACGAACAAACTGCATGATGCGTGTATGTGGTCGCACGGTCATGAAACACTCCTTGTCTGATTCACCAAGTGTCGTAGCATTCATGAAATAAGATGTTTGCATTATTAAATTATTGTTAATTCAATTAATTTCACTCAAAATTCATCGCATGGGTACTGCAATATAGTACACGTTTTTGACTCTACCCCTCAGGGAGCGTGTTATGATTTGTATTCCATTTAGTATCATAGTGTTACCAGAATAAAATAGTTAATAGAAAAAAGCCATTTTCCAAGTATTAGGACGGAATTATGTCAATTCTAATTAACACCCGGACTGCACCAGTAGTTTGAATTATGCAAAAACCTGATTAAATTTATTAAGACATTTATATATCAAACGCAATATGTTCTTCGTCTATTTTGTTTACGGAAATTCCCGGAAACGTTCGAAGACTAATCCGAACACTGTTGGAATCGTCCAAATGTGATATGTAAGAATTGATTGTGTGTTGAATCAAAGTAGTGGGAGTGCTAACATAGATTGAGTAGAATCAAAGTAGTGGGAGTGCTAACACAGATTGAGTAGAATCAAAGTAGTGGGAGTGCTAACACATATTGAGTAGAATCAAAGTAGTGGGAGTGCTAACACATATTGAGTAGAATCAAAGTAGTGGGAGTGCTAACACAGATTGAATAGAATCAAAGTAGTGGGAGTGCTAACATAGATTGAGTAGAATCAAAGTAGTGGGAGTGCTAACACATATTGAGTAGAATCAAAGTAGTGGGAGTGCTAACACAGATTGAGTAGAATCAAAGTAGTGGGAGTGCTAACACAGATTGAGTAGAATCAAAGTAGTGGGAGTGCTGATACAGATTGAGTAGAATCAAAGTAGTGGGAGTGCTAACACAGATTGAGTAGAATCAAAGTAGTGGGAGTGCTAACACAGATTGAGTAGAATCAAAGTAGTGGGAGTGCTAACACTGATTGAGTAGAATCAAAGTAGTGGGAGTGCTAACATAGATTGAGTAGAATCAAAGTAGTGGGAGTGCTAACATAGGTTGAGTAGAATCAAAGTAATGGGAGTGCTAACACAGATTGAGTAGAATCAAAGTAGTGGGAGTGTACATTTACATATTAACCAGGGAGATTGATAACATGCCATACAGTGTTCACTATGCTGACTTTGCAGAGTCACATTGTTAAAGAGCACCGTTTGGAATGTTTGTTTGATAGTTTTGTGAATAAGATAGCTATTGCAATTACTATCGCCAAACTAAATGAACAATGTATATATAAGACAATCCCCGGTGTTCAACTCCAACAAAAGAGACCACTATCATCCAGTCTATCAACTATTTCAACAATTCACATATTTAGTCAAATCCAAGTTTGATTTCTTTACTAGCACAGTTTTGGCGACTTTATAATAATACTTACAGTTTTATGCCCAAAATATAACTTTGAAGAGGAAACACACCCGCTTATTTTCAGTAACTTCTAGACAATGTAGTAAGTGTTTTGGCCATACTATATGTATCTATGTTTTGCGTCAGGTTCATCTATCTACATCTACATGTTACTACCCAAAAATCGATTTAACGATTATCACGGGGAGGCGCGTTGTCTGATGACAGTTGTTAAAAAATGAGAAATCTCATTAGGTGCAAGTTATAAAAGAACTACACGACTAAGATTAAAAACAGAGGCATATTAGGTAATTAGAAGTTGACAGTAGCCAACCGCTCAGCAAAGGTGGTCAGCCTGGGGCTGGACTGGATAGCTATAGGAAGGCCGTTTCAGAAGCGTATGGATCTCGGTAAAAAAGAATTTGAGTGGTCGTTTGTACGGGATTGTGGGATCAGGTAGTTAAGGTTCCTTGTTGGAATTAAATGGTTATGGTCTACTGCAACCAGGTTGCTTCTAATTTTGTAAAAGAAAATAAGAGATGCATGAATCATGCGATGCGGTAGCGTTTGCCATTTGAGTCTGGTAAGCATATTTGTAACACTGCTTGTATAGTTCAAAACCTACCTATCATTCAGGAAAAAAACAAAGTGTCGAAAAAACACGAACATGCATCTTTTGTATCTACAATATATTTGTTCCAACAAGGAGACATTTTACATCAAGAGATAAATACAAACTACAAGTTAACACACACAACAAAAAGTAACGAGTAAATGACTTAATGATAAGTTTTCCGGCTTTGGAACATGGTCATTGGTTACCTGACGCATCGCTTTTGGCTAAATGGGCCAATGTCGTCATGTTAAATAAAATATATTGTTGGGGATTTTTTACATTTTCCTATTTTTTATCAGACTGCCGTTTGAGGACGGTAAACATCCATCCATATTGGTTTGGCCTAAACCTGCTGATGTTCATTTTTTCAGAATAATTTATCTGAGCTTAAACTAGCAAACGGAACATTCGAAGAAGTAGCCACGCATCTTACAAGCGGTTATGCTTTAGAAATCCTAAAGGTTAGAGCATTAACAACGTGGATGAGTTGTCAGAAGATTAGAACTCGTAACTATGGTAACGATACCAACTCAGATACTGTCGAGGCCTATATGAAACAGATTAATGAACTGAAAGGAACATTTGCAGGACTGCTGACGCTCCTTTGCAGGTAATGACTAAATATGCATATTACAAAGGTGTAAGTTTATTTGGCTTGTAGACCTACATGTTAGTAAAACAGCTAGACGGGGATGATCAAGTGTATTGAACCTTGTAAGTCCATGTAAGGAGAATACCAAAGAGAATAAAACTAATTATGAATATTTTGTCATGCTTACGAGTATACAATTGGCTCGGATAATGCTAATGTCGCAATATTTCCTGACTATTTTTTGTTTATAATGTATTTTTTTATCGAAACAAAAACATAATTATTTATTGAAAAAGCAGAAATTTGTTTTGTTCAGCTCATGAGCGAAGTAACTTGATTGTAGTTTTTGTTTATTTTAAAACGGGGTTTCCAGAGTTTCGAATATTGTTGTCGTGTTAAATCTCTGATGATACGTTTGAATTTCAATTTCAGAGCAGTCAATATCCCGTGTGTCATTGTTAAAGGATTATACAAGTCTCATTTTCACGAAGTCGGCGAGGATGACGTCGGGAATTCAAGATGCACGTGGAACGCTGTGCACGTGGATGGAAACTGGCAACTCGTGCATCCGTTTTTGATTTGCACCCCGTTGTCAATAAGTACACCACAGGACGACTGGAAACTGGTTGAATCTTCAGTTGAGAAATCAGACCAAAAACTAGGAAGCGTATTAAACACTTTCTTCTTTGCGCCGGATCCAAATGAATTTATTTATTTTTGCATTCCTGATAATTCAAATAGTTTATGGCAACTTTTGGATCAAAGAGTGCGCTACCTAGATTTTCTACGAGCGCCTTTTCTACGACCGGCATTCTTTTCTACAAAAATGCAGTTGAAAAGTGAGTCAAAGTGCGTAGTGTTCTCAGATGCTGGAAGATGTCATATAGAAATACGATGTTCCCTTGGCAACCTGAATGATATGGGATTTATGTATGAACTTTACGCCAAAGATCCAGATTTTCCAGACTTGGCGGAGGAATACGGTGCGACGGTTTTATGTGAACGAAATGAGGACACGTGGCATATACTTACGAAGTTTCCAGTAGATGGAACCTTTAAGTTAACTCTTTATGCCAAATTGAATGACTGGTTCTTTTGGGTTGGTAAGTAAATTTCGCTGTGTACACCTACCTTGTTAATGATTCTGCCATCTCTGATTATTTTTAATGCAAGAATGGAGAAATGTTACTATAGGGAATTTATATTTCTACGTATTTAATGGGTAATATTACATTTTTACACGCCAGGATGTACGATAAAAATTAAAAGACAAACACTATATGTTACATAACTCTATACATATTGTATTAGCAAGTTCATTTTCCAAGCCAATTTGGAAAAGTTCGTATTTCAAAATACGAAAAGGGTTTTGACCGGCCAGAAATAAGGGTTTGTACGAAAGGAGTTTTGTTTTATACTTACTTATTTAACTTCTATAGAGCAAAGCCCTCTCAATAACAGTCCGAATTTGTAACTTCCATATGGTGTTGCTGTACAGATGGTGCATTCGGTAAAATTTGGATCCGCAAAAAAATACATGCAAATGATTTGGCATACCAAAATTATATTATTTCTCATCCTATGTCATTGGAGCATAAATATACTCTGCTTCATGAACTATGCCTGATGGTACCATTTTATACATTTTAAATTCACGAGTAGTAATAAGAAACGAAAAGATTAGCAACATTCAACATGTTTCTTGGTAGTTCTTAAAGTACCTAGTTGACAGGTTTTGTGTATGTTTGTGTTGTCTGTAGCTGGGATAATTATATTCCCAAACACTACGGTGTTGTTGGCAAAATTTATTAAAAGTAATATTTTTGGATGAGTCAATACAAAAAGATGTGCATGGTTCCTCTTGAAATTGCCATGTACCACTTTATACCAGCGATTTATCGTCCTCATCGTCTCTCAGGCGTGAAGGCAGGTGTCACCTCACCGCCTATTTATCCTCGTCCTAATAAGTGGTCAAATGACACGTGTACAGTGTTGCTTTGTCAGGTTTTTAATAGACGCGCCCTACTGTTTGTGTGGGTATTTGTCATGTTATTGTTGAGGATTTGGAAAAACTCCACTGTATATTGTATATTGAATGTAAAATAATTTGTGTGCTTTCTGTTTCGACAGGCGATTTCAAAGTAATCTGTGATGCATCGCTCAACAATTATGTTCAAACCCCGACAGTCCCAAAGGAGATCGGTTTTGGGCCTTCAGATCTCACCGAGGAGTCCGGACTTCTAGCGCCATCGCATGAAGGAGGCATTATCTTTTTCAAACCCCAAGAGGAATATGTGATTAAATTCTTGGTCACAGAGAAAATGCAATATAGGTAAAAAAGCTTCTAGCGAATTGGTTGTTTGTGATGCCATGAGCTACCTGCTAATACATGTTGCTGTATCATATTTATACAGAAAGTATCACTACATGTACACTGCGACCTCTCCAAAGCAGTCCGTCCGTCCTTGAGCAGCAATCCTTCTGCAACAACAGTTTTATTTTTTTCAGTGGAAATAATTCACTATTTATATCAAATTAACCTGTCTAGAGCAACAACCATTCAACAACAGCCAACTATCTCCCAAAGTGTTGATCTGGAGAGGTTGCATTGTCTTCATATACTATGCTGAATACTGTGGACAACTGCTGCTTAATGTGATAACAATCAATAACAAACTTCTAAAATAATTAGTACCTTGTCGGGTTTTATCTCCGATCATTAGATAGCACATATCAATTGGAACACGCCATTTTCGTGGATGGTTCAAAGTGCCTCTGCAATTATGATTTATTAAGACAGACTGACAGTCTATATATATTCGTGTTGACACACCTGTATCAGCATCAGCACATTTTAGCCTATTACACGAGCATCCATACACTACATTGTATACATTTTTATTTTATATGTAGTTGTATTAATTTTAGAGTCTATAACTTATACTGTATATTATTGCGTGTGCTTTCCAATGACACAAGCTAGAGGCTTTTTAAGTGTCTCAACGGACTTGATTAAAATATGATCCAAAATATGCTGTTACATCTCTAAAAACACTTTCCCATTACATGTAGTGCATTATTCACGTGCACGGGGATGTTATGTTAATAATTCAAATACCTCAACAGGTTTTAACTTTCTCCTTAAAACTCAATTAGAAAGTAAGCTAGCTATTTAAACAAACTGTTTTCTTCTGAAAATAGAGAGGTTTGGCGTTGAAAACTTAAAAGTTAACTTTTCGTATCCTTGTTACATCTTCAATTTTTTTAAAACGCTTCTTCCATTGCAAATCTGGTTATTTTTGTACTTATTTACCTTGATTCAATGTAACAAATACATTTTATGATAATATGTAGCTACCAATGTTGTACAGAGGCATTTAAAGAACATAAAACCTTAGACACCAAGATGTAACCAAAATTCCTGGACATCATATTTTGGATCGTATATTGTTATCATTTAAGTCACACAATAGAACATACAGAAATGGAAAGTGAAGACCTTCATGCATGCTGCAAGGTTATCAGGAGAAAGCGTGAGGTTGATTTTGTTGTCAACTTACCATCACCAGGAGAATATGCTCTAAGAATTAATAAAGTAGACGAACAAGGTCAGGAACATAATATCTGTAACTATCTATTCATCGAGGCGAATGAGGGCCAGAAACGAGAGGTGGGTTTTAATGATGTCAATTGCATAATTATTAAGATCACTGTAATTTCATCTTTGATAACTCTAAGCATATTGCAGAAAGTATTGGAACATATCTTGGGTATTGATTTAATAAGTTTTTTATGTTTGATCATTTGTTTGTCATATTCTGTGAATACTCAATTTTATGATGAACTTATATGAAAAAAGAGATATTCAATGTTTCATTCATTTTCTGCCATCAACAAAATGCTGAACGTTAACAAAATATGATTAAAATGAAACATAATGTAATGATATCTTCATTCATCCAAAAACATTGCATACATATCCAGGAAAGTTTGAGTGAGACAGTATTTCCTCATTAGTTCGAAATTGGTGTGAAATATGGTCTAACGGTGTGACCCTTCACAACTAATGGATGTCAGTAAAGAAAACATTTTGATTTAGATTAGCATTCTCTACAGCTGTTAAAACATTGAGTGTTGATATGTGTTTCTTATTTACACCATTAGGGTTTATTTCAAAGAAAGGCGCGAACGAAACTAAGGGAGGCAACTGCTGGACACGATATAGAAACTCTACAGAATGCATTACACAAATGGGACGACGTAAAACTGCCCCATGATGCCGACCATCAACGTGGGATACGACGTTTACAGTATCTCAAAATTATAAGAGGTATATTGATTATCAAGAATATTATTACGGATGTCATGTGGAATTGCCAAGTGTTTCTAGTATTCTAATAGTGCACCATGGGCATATATTCCGATCTGCATGCATTAAAAAGAGTTTCACAGTTTCTTAGAATAGAACACTTTCTAATTGCTTCATATAGATTCTTTTACAAACAAAACAAGATAGTTGAGCTCGAACCAAATGGATATGGAAAAGCAAACGTATCTGTGGCTATCACTGTGTATCACTTGTGTTTAGGTAACAACATCCCACTTACATTAAATTGCATGTATTCAAGGACCATCAAGCACCACCATTGTCTTACTTACCTGACTGAAATGGAACGTGGCACGTAATTGTAATGTTTAGGTCCAAACCTCTGAAAATATTTATAACTGCATACATAAATTGCTGCAATAATGCACTTACCATCTTTTGTATTAAGGTTTACGTGATGGGAGAATGCGTAGACATGAAGGAACACTGGTCAAAGCAGTTGACGACGCGGATAATTCAAAATTTAAGAAAGCAGTAGAGCCCAGTACAGCAAAAGCTAAGACAATCCTGGAAGATATTCAGTCACTCGAGATGCATTGTCATCCTGTTTCACAAATGGATCAGAAAACTATAGCTGAGATAGCAAACTTTGCAAATCCACCACATGATGTACACGATACAATGATTGCAACATATATATTGCTTGGTGAAGATAGACAATACTTGCAGGTAGGTTGTTCAACATTACATGTTGATTGTTAAACATTACAAGTAGGTTCATAAGTATTACCGGTAGGTTGTACAACATTACAGGTATGTGATAGGTTGATATACATTACAGGTAGTTGGTAGGTTGATAAGTATTACCGATAGGTTGTTCAACATTACAGGTATGTGATAGGTTGATATACATTACAGGTAGGTGGTAGGTTCATAAGTATTACCGGTAGGTTGTTGAACATTACAGGTATGTGATAGGTTGATATACATTACAGGTAGGTTGATAAGTATTACCGGTAGGTTGTTCAACATTACAGGTATGTGATAGGTTGATATACATTACAGGTAGGTGGTAGGTTGATAAGTATTACCGGTAGGTTGTTGAACATTACAGGTATGTGATAGGTTGATATACATTACAGGTAGTTGGTAGGTTGATAAGTATTACCGGTAGGTTGTACAACATTACAGGTATGTGATAGGTTGATATACATTACAGGTAGGTGGTAGGTTCATAAGTAATACCGGTAGGTTGTTCAACATTACAGGTATGTGATAGGTTGATATACATTACAGGTAGTTGGTAGGTTGATAGGTATTATCGGAAGGTTGTTCAACATAACAGGTATGTGATAGGTTGATATACATTACAGGTAGGTGGTAGGTTCATAAGTAATACCGGTAGGTTGTTCAACATTACAGGTATGTGATAGGTTGATATACATTACAGGTAGTTGGTAGGTTGATAAGTATTATCGGAAGGTTGTTCAACATAACAGGTATGTGATAGGTTGATATACATTACAGGTAGGTGGTAGGTTGATAAGTATTATCGGAAGGTTGTTCAACATAACAGGTATGTGATAGGTTGATATACATTACAGGTAGGTGGTAGGTTCATAAGTAATACCGGTAGGTTGTTCAACATTACAGGTATGTGATAGGTTGATATACATTACAGGTAGTTGGTAGGTTGATAAGTATTATCGGAAGGTTGTTCAACATAACAGGTATGTGGTTGGTTGATATACATTACAGGTAGGTTGTTCAGCATAACAGGTAGGTTGTTCAACATAACATGTAGATTAATAAACATTACAGGTAGGTGGTAGGTTGATATACATTACTGGTAGGTTGTTCAACATTACATGATGGTGGTAGGTTGTTTAACATTGCAGACAGATAATATAGTCCAGTCCCTGAGGACGTCCCGTGTGCAAAAAAGGTCCATGGATAAATTTTATATCAATGTAAAGCTAAATGTTTGAAGTTTCAAAAAAATTTGGGTAGACACGTGACATTGCATATAATTTGCATATTTTAACAATGTCTTACATCCCAGTGATTGTTTAATACAATTTATGAAAAAAGATTTCCATTTACCTACTAATTTTACGCACAACTCAAGAAATCGGTGTTTTTTCAAATATTTGGCGGCCATCTTGGCGGCCATCTTGGATTTCTAAAAACGTACCATGATGTCACGTGTCTACCCAAATTTTTTGGAAACTTCAAACATTTAGCTTTACATTGATATAAAATTTATCCATGGACCTTTTTTGCACACGGGACGTCCTCAGGGACTGGACTAATAGGTTGATATACATTACAGGTAGGTTGTTCAACATTACAGACAGATAATAGGTTGATATACATTACAGGTAGGTGGTAGGTTGATATACATTAGTGGTAGGTTGATATACATTACAGGTAGGTTGTTCAACATTATAGGTAGGTGGTATGTTGATATACATTACAGGTAGGTTGTTCAACATTACAGATAGGTGGTATGTTGATATACATTACAGATAGGTGGTATGTTGATATACATTACAGGTAGGTTGTTCAACATTACAGGTAGGTGGTATGTTGATATACATTACAGGTAGGTTGTTCAACATTACAGATAGGTGGTATGTTGATATACATTACAGGTAGGTTGTTCAACATTACAGATAGGTGGTATGTTGATATACATTACAGATAGGTGGTATGTTGATATACATTACAGGTAGGTGGTATGTTGATATACATTACAGATAGGTGGTATGTTGATATACATTACAGGTAGGTTGTTCAACATTACAGGTAGGTGGTATGTTGATATACATTACAGGTAGGTTTTCAACATTACAGGTAGGTGGTATGTTGATATACATTACAGATAGGTGGTATGTTGATATACATTACAGGTAGGTTGTTCAACATTACAGGTAGGTGGTATGTTGATATACATTACAGGTAGGTTGTTCAACATTACAGGTAGGTGGTATGTTGATATACATTACAGATAGGTTGTTCAACATTACAGGTAGGTGGTAGGTTGATATACATTACAGGTAGGTTGTTCAACATTACAGGTAGGTGGTAGGTTGATATACATTACAGGTAGGTTGTTCAACATTACAGGTAGGTGGTATGTTGATATACATTACAGATAGGTTGTTCAACATTACAGGTAGGTGGTATGTTGATATACATTACAGGTAGGTTGTTCAACATTACAGGTAGGTGGTAGGTTGATATACATTACAGATAGGTGGTATGTTGATATACATTACAGGTAGGTTGTTTAACATTGCAGACAGATAATAGGTTGATATACATTACAGGTAGGTTGTTCAACATTACAGACAGATAATAGGTTGATATACATTACAGGTAGGTGGTAGGTTGATATACATTAGTGGTAGGTTGATATACATTACAGGTAGGTTGTTCAACATTACAGGTAGGTGGTATGTTGATATACATTACAGATAGGTGGTATGTTGATATACATTACAGGTAGGTTGTTCAACATTACAGGTAGGTGGTATGTTGATATACATTACAGGTAGGTTGTCAACATTACAGATAGGTGGTATGTTGATATACATTACAGGTAGGTTGTTCAACATTACAGGTAGGTGGTATGTTGATATACATTACAGGTAGGTTGTTCAACATTACAGGTAGGTGGTATGTTGATATACATTACAGATAGGTTGTTCAACATTACAGGTAGGTGGTAGGTTGATATACATAACAGGTAGGAGGTATGTTGATATACATTACAGGTAGGTTGTTCAACATTACAGGTAGGTTGATATACATTATAGGTAGGTGGTATGTTGATATACATTACAGGTAGGTTGTTCAACATTACAGGTAGGTGGTAGGTTGATATACATTACTGGTAGGTTGATATACATTACAGATAGGTGGTAGATTGATATACATTACAGGCAAGTTGTTCAATATAACAGACAGGTGGAAGGTAGATATACATTACAGGTAGGTTGTTGAACATTATAGGTACCTGGTGGGTTGATATACATTACAGGTATGTGGTTCAACATTACAGGTAGGTTTGTAAACGTTACAAGTAGGTGGTAGGTTGATATACATTACAAATAGGTCGTTGAACATTATAGGTAGGTGGTAGGTTGATATACATTGCAGATAGGTTGTTGAACATTATATGTAGGTGGTAGGTCGATATACATTACAGATAGGTTTTTCAATTTAACAGGTAGGTTGGTAAACATTACAAGTAGGTGGTAGGTTGATATACACTACAGGTAGGTTGTTCAACATTACAGACAGGTGGTAGGTTGATAAAACATTACAAGTAAGTAGGTAAAACATTACTGTAAGGGTGGCAATGTATCTCAAAAACAAGTGCCAGTGATGCATCCCTATGTAGTATGGACGAAAATCCATTTGGTTCCGTATTTTCACAATATCATCATTGTTAACAGATTATGTGGAAATGATAGGTGATCCACTGTACCCCCAAGTATCACTAGATTGTCACAAACATTATTTTCAAAGCAGCCTCTTATTTTCGAGATTCATGTACAAACCATGATGTTTGGGAGGTATAATAATAAAAGTAAAACTTCAATAATAAAACCACCATTGGGACCCTTGAAAACTGGTTTTTTAGTTGAGGTGGTCTTAATATTGAGGCTGAATAAAGAGCAAAAAAGTGAAAATGGACCTGAAAATTGTGATCTCAATTTTGAGATGGTCTTAATACAGGCGGTCTTTAAGGGAGGTTTTACTTTATTCTTGTATTGTTTATTTACATTCTGATGACAGACCCTCATTATCTTTTGTATAATTACTAGTCTTTACCATTCGCCAATACGTGATGTTGTAATTTTAATCCATCTACATACACAGAAATGGGGAAATATTCAAGCGCTTTTACGACGGACTGGCAAGCTAAATATAAAGAACCAGGTAAACGATTTCCGTGACAAACCAATGCCTGACAAAGCTGTTGTAAAACAAGTACAAGATATCCACGATGACATTCCAAAACAATACATCTTGTCAGCAAGTTTAAGTGCTGCTGCATTCTATGATTGGGTAAGTTATTTATGCTATTGGTGGTATAAGCAGTGTAACTCAAATTTTAAAAATTTAATTAAAGTAGAAGAATCAAGTAGACTACATATAGTCATTTAGTTCTATACGGAGCTAACACATCAAGGAAATTCATATATCAGTATGCAATTAAATCAGACTTGGGCTAAAAATATAAGACCGAGTTTTCAGACCAGCCTCAGAATGCAGCCTGGCCATTGGTCAATTTTGTAACTGCACTCGGAAACAACCAATCACTTGCTTGAGTTTGACTTGTCTCCCTAACTATAGATATATAACCTCAAAACCGCCTAACCAGTCAGTGTTAAACAAATTTCCCCTCAAAACTATTAAATGAATTCAATCACATTGTAATTCATGCATGATACTTTAATCAAGTATAGATCTGAAGGATGAATCATTTGATCTACATATTTTGTGTATCTGAAATGTAATCTTGGAGAGTGGAACATATATCTTTAGCGTTTAATCATCACATATCACTTCAGGTCGGCAATGTGCTAGGATACGTCAATAACCGTTCCCAGAATGCCACAGATCCTTACGGTTCTCTTGATGATATCACTATTGACGATTTGACGTACAGTCCAAACGATTCTGTCATTAAGGATTACGACGATGGCAACATATCACAGGATGAAGGATTCCTTGATAGTCCAGATCCATAAGAGCAAATACTGTGTTACTGACTTCTCTCCACGGCACAATTAATCAGAATGTTACCAATTTTCTATTAATAGTAAAAGCTTCAACTATAAAATGAAAAATTAGACTTATCTATACTGGAACATTATTGAATACTACAATCTTAATAACCTATTAATAGGTTAATAGCTTATATGTAATACTGCACTTCAGTAGAGAAATTCTATTTCAATCACATGTACATAGTTTTCAACAAATTTCACAGATACTAGTAGGATTACCTTGGAAAATTGGCAAACATAGTTTTAGTTAAGTATGTATATATTCCTTTATTTTTTGCAAGCATTGAAATGACCCTGTGTGCAGAAAGTGTATCTGTCCTTACTTTTCTATACAATAAAATATGTAACAACATATAATATAGTCTTAATATTTTGTCACAGACATTAAATTCTGACAATCAGTATGGAGCATACTAGCCTCGCATGTGTGTCTATGTACTCCGACTTTTACACACGTCTTCGTAACAGTGACAGTATAGAGATGTGACGTCTGTGGCTGGACTAGGAGCATACTAGCCTCGCATACGTGTCTCTGTACTACGACTTTTACACACGTCTTCGCAACAGTGACAGTATAGAGATGTGACGTCTGTGGCTGGACTAGGAGCATACTAGCCTCGCATACGTGTCTATGTACTCCAGCTTTTACACACGTCTTCGTAACAGTGACAGTATAGAGATGTGACGTCCGTGGCTGGACTAGGAGCATACTAGCCTCGCATACGTGTCTATGTACTCCAGCTTTTACACACGTCTTCGTAACAGTGACAGTATAGAGATGTGACGTCCTTGGCTGGACTAGGAGCATACCAAGATTAATTGTACCACAAAAATGTGTCAAATAAGAAAACAAGACTGATACAGATAATTTCAGTAAGATTTTAATACCATATATGTCATTATCTTACACAGTATTAGGGCAATGTAAATAACACAGATATCAAGCATCCAAATCATGTCCATAGCACATTTGCAATACAGAATAATAATCAATACACCTTCATAAGATACATGTAATGTAATTAATTTTGTATTTACTATATTTTACGGTCATACTAGTGCTTATCATTAATATGCTGCAAAATAATTTCCCACTTAGACCTATAAAAAGTTGTTTTAGTGGGGTCATTGTCGTGGGTAGGTATGTTATGCCAATAAAACCATTTTTTTAGTATAATCCTACCCACAATTTTTACTATGTATAAGTTGATTGATTCCTTTGGTTTCATGAGGTATTCAGACACAAAAACCTGAATGGAAAAACTGTTTGGGTGCCAATTTGGCAAGTCTAACAGATTCACACAAATATATGATTTTAGGATGGTCTGAGAAACCACTGTCTATACAGTGTTCAAGTGTTCACACTCTTTATCACAAAGTCAATGCATTAACAATAGATACTTTACACCTTGACATTTTGATAATACTAGTCACTAAATATTACCAACAACCAAATCAAACACTCATTTCATTTATAAATCAATCCATTATTCACATAGATTACTTTCTCTTCTTTATCGTCATCTTCAAATTTCTCAGACCAGGTGGCGCTACGTACTCTTCTTCAACTGCTTGTTCTTCTAGTTTAGTCGTTTCTCGTTGTTTATACAGATACTGTATGATTTCTTCATTATCAAAGAAACTTAACAATTCCTCACGTTCTTGTAACGCATTTAGTTTATCATGAATATCACCCATTTTCTGCTGCTTAGTGACCTCAGCTCTGTATTTTCCAATTTCAACTTTCCAATTTGCAACCCAATTTTTGTAGTTTGATGACATAAGCTTTACATCCAATTTCTGCAAGTCTTTAAAGTCAGAACTTGAGAAGAATGTGTCCATTTCCTTCACAATATTATCACTGTGTGTCTGATTCTCCTTCATAGATGATTTTAAACTCTAAAATTAAAAACACATACATTTAATACACATGCTATATCAACAGATTTACCACACAACTTGAATGAATCAGAGTGCAGCTGGCAGTAGCAGCAGCAGTATTAATGTTCTTACTGCTAACAATGCTGGCAATTATACGGCTTAAAGAGAATAAACACAGTCACATATTTTTGATGTCCAAGTTGAATGAACATGAGCATTGAAATCGAAAATAACAATATCTAAAATACCATACATGAAAGAAATACCAATGGATGGAGTAGTTTGACTTTGTCCGGTTCATCAACATTTGTAAATGAATAAGACGACAGTCTTTCCACTGACCATATATACTATAGGCGAGATTGTCCCGACAGATGGGAAGTTGACATGCCAAATGATGCAAGGACTGGGAAAATTGTCCTAATTCCCCTGAGAAAGCCTGCCATCCCTTCCTGGGGCAAACAAATATTGATAGGTGCATAAATGATGATAAAATCTGACAATATAGATCTGATCATACCTCAAACTTTGAGATGCATTCCTCTTTCTCAACAGGAGTCAATTTTAACAGTTCGATTTCATCGTCAATACTTTTATCTCCCATGTCGACAGGTTCAGCATCAGCATCTCGGGTTGGTGCAGTCTGCAGACAATCTTCATATTGTTTGATCTGTAAAATTCACAGAGACATTAATTATTACCAACAATATGATTGCCTATATACACAAATGTATCCCATCTAACAGACAGATTGATATGAATACTACTACAAAGCCATGAATAAACACAACAGACTATGGGGGAAAGAAATTACAAATGATCCCAAGGGTTCCACTGGAATCTGCATTTCAAGGGACATTTTGATATTTTCTACCAGATTTTACTATTTGATAGCCACATAATCTATCATTTAAAGACAATTTGACTCTTCAGTCAAAATCTATGGGGTCAAAATCGGACTTTTTTTAAAATTCTAGAGCTCGAAGGGTGTACTATCCACTTAACACTGCTTCACAAGCAGCCGACTACAAAAGCAATGTCATGCTACTTTGGCACATTTATAGACTGTACCCATTCTCATGTCATGTATTTACCCGCCATAATATCGATATTTGTAACTCTGTGTCAAATATTGATCAACAACAAAAAAATATGAGCACTGCTACGGGATTTACAACCTCTTCTGGAAGTGACGTCATTTCAAGAAAACGCAACTTATGATGTCACTATCAGCAAGCAGGAAACTGTATTTACTCCATATGGTCACTTTGTTTTCATATTGCCATATGGGGCAAATATTGCTTACTGTCAGTACATGGCAGACGCCACATGTGAAATTTTTCTCTAAATAACGTCATGTTAGGGAGAGGTTGGAAATCGTACAGCGGCACTCATATCAATATTGATTATATCAATGACAGCAACTAGGTAAACAATTCAAGTTTCTATGTACTTACCGCTTCACTAAACACAACAACATTTAAGCTGCTATCCTTCAACCAGTCTGCTAATAGCCGATTGGCCAATTCAAATTTATCGTAGAGTCCTAAGCCAATCAGCTGCAGTGATCTAGATAAGACAGGATTCAACATTTTTGTATTCTTGCTCAAGTAATACAAAGTCTTGCCAAGCAGAAATCTTTCGTCTTTGATGTCAAAATGATCGTCATAGTAAGGATTTCTGATTACTTTGATTGGAATATATTCTATATCCTGCAATGTTAAAACAAATCTCAACATCTCTCAAAGCCAAATTAGAAAATATGCATTCTTAAGATGATAAAACATTTGGGTTGGTAAGTAGGAATATAAGTTTTGATATATTTTTATTGATGATCACTGGTGATGAGATTTGTAAGGATTTGATACAATCAATTTTGATAATTGTACACACATTTTATGGAACAGAAGTGAACAGAAGACAGCTTAATGCTTCTAGCAAGTAATTTGAAATCAGTTTAGGATGGATCAGTCTAAGTAGTTTTTTCATTTGGAATTCTGGATAGAAAGTTAGGTTCAACATAGATATAAAACTCCATTTAAATTCACAATTACTTTTTGCCTTTTAAATTTTGTTGCAAATTCTTTAATCCAAGATAAAGCTAGCTGGTAAATCAATGTCTTGAACATAATATTCACCAGAATTTTGAAATCCTGTTAAATGATTTGCAAAATTCTAAGAAAAATTGAACAAATGCGAAAAATGATGAAGAGTTTAACATTCCAGTTGATTTTAAATGATATAAAATTCAAAAGTCAGACCACTCCCTCGGCTATTTTTTGGGCCATTTGTGGGTACCATTCCTCATCAAAGATTTATCAATTTTAAAAATCCCATCACAAAAAGAAAAAACATTTCTTTAGACATCTGTAAACAGAATACTGTATATGTGTCATAAATAATGAAACTGTACAAAATATCAAAAGAATTAACATTAAAGATTGGCTTTAAAATCCCCTTTTAAACTGCCCAGCACAGATAATTCCCATATTGTGATCAAAATAGCAAAATAAATAGCGAAACAAAAGTTGAAAAGCGAATCACCTCACTCGGAGTCACAGGCTCTGGTTCTTTCCTTTCTAAATCCATTGTGTTTGAGTAATGTTTGACAGCAGCAGATAGAGCTAGAATATTCTTTAACTGGTGATCATATTCTTCCTGTAACATCACCTCATACGCAATCTGTGCCGCTCCTATGGAGAATAAGTGGAATTTATTCCATTGTTAGATTGTATACACAAAATTATCTAAGCCACCTAGTGATGAATATATTAGGGCTATTCCAGCAAAATCTACCTGGGAGTTAGAATAAGATGGGCTGTCATTAGAGGGAAATTATAAATTGATATATCAACTTAAAAATATCAAACAAACACCGAAACCTACAAATATTCTATTTATTTCAAATGCTTCATTTTGGTCCTTTTTTATTTTTCACTTGTGAATTACATCAAATTTCTGTGCTGAATGCCTCAATACTTTATATGACATCATTTTATATGACATGTGTGCATGTGTGCTAATGAAAAAAACCTATTTGGAATTTAGATGTTTCATTTTTATACAGTTTGTCTTTTATTGTATATATACTTGCAGATTTGTAAATGATACATCAATTACTTGGCAAAATTGCTGATACATCAATATTGTGATTTACGATGACTGCCCAAGCCTTCAGATATTCAAGCTTTCTTACCCTGATAATCTTTTTTCTCCAGTAAATGGTCAAGCAGTAAACACATAGATTGGTCATCTGGGAATACACCATACTGCCACTGTAATTTATATTCACAAAAAAAAGATAAAAACAAAATAATATACAACTCTTCCCAGCATTTGATCCAATTCTTAGTGCCCATTTCTGAGGGAGAATGAATTCTCATATCTCCGCAATAAGAGGTAGTTCGAACACCAGGCAATAGGCCTGTATCAGAGGACCTGAATACAAACATTATATCAAAATACCTTCATTCTAATCCTTACATACAGGAGGGGAAGTTGTATGTTACTGTAAACACAGTTTAAAATGTTTAGCAAACACTATTACAACTCAGGTTTTGTACAAAGTATGTTACAATAATTGAGACTGAACTGTCCAATTGAAATTCTTCAAGTTCCAAGAGGTAATGCAACTTCTGTACATAACTACTTTTAAAACTGGCACCGAAAAATCATATTCCCACAATGGCATAATGGGCCAGATATATTGAGGTTTAGGTTAAACATATTTATTTGTCTAAATTGTCCTGAAATATACAGTAAATGACAAGATAACAAAGTGCATGTAATAGACAAGTGGATTGAACTGGAAGCACAAGTTATCTCCACAGAATCTACAGAGGTTTCTACAACATACCTTATCCTTTATCAATGGTATCAATTTATGAACAATACCTCCTTCAATGTAACCTCTAACTACAGCATGCATTATGCTGTCTTTTATAGGAACACTTGTATCACAATGACGGTACCTACAAAAACAATGAACAATTCAAACTCATTCAACAATATTTTTCTTCATGAAATGAGTCAATCTTCAACATTATATGAGTAATCCTAAATGTGAAATAAGTAAATCCTCAACTTGAAATGAGTTATTCTCAACATAAAATGTGTAACCCTCAAGAGTGAATAATTCTAGTTTCAGGTGCATCTTGGGTGGAAATTAGGCCCCATTTCTCCGCTCTGAAAATTCCCCTCTCACAGCATTGTACATATATTTAGTAAAAAATCCAGAAACATGATCACATATTTCATGATACTGACTCAGGGGTTCCACTAAGTGCTGAATCTCAATGATCATTTCAAGAATTTTTTCAACTGTATTTCACCATTTTATAGCCAAAATATCTGCAATTTTTGGAAATTCCAGGACTCATAGGGTCAACTCCAGAGTAAATCGAACCCCTGGGATTTATATGCACTATCAAACCTTCAAAGAACATCAACGGTTGTCTGATTATATTGATTCATAGCATCTGTTGATTTATCCTATTATGCCGATTAATCGATTTACCCATCACATTTTTAACATTTCTACAACAAAGCGTTGCTGTGTTCCATTACACCTTCATATGAACATATAGTGGTTACTTTTCATTGTTGAAAAGTGAGTTTTTAGAAATGAAAAGTATCCATAATATACGAAATAATGCAAAGAATAAAATCTTACCTTAATAACAGTTCCTTGGCAATGTATTCAAAGTTCTCCCCAAGATCTTGTATTTTATTTGCAAACTGAATGTAAAAAAAGGTGTATCAGTGAGTTATACATACTTGTGTTATTTCAAGTTTATTTTAAAGTAATTATCAACAGGTGTCTTTAACATAAGCTTAAGGTAAGGCCACCCCAATGAGAATGTAAATTTTGAAACATTTGGAACACCTTGGTCAATATAAATCCTTAGCCTATGTGTTAAGCCTCTTGCCTTACATGCTAAAGGTCCTGTGTTAAAATCCCGCTAAGCCCAAAAAAAATTCTTTGCTTGTTGAGGATAATTTTGATGTCTATTAAGTACTCACATTATTATGTATGATTTTGCTACCTTGAAAAGTGGTATTTCTTAATGTAAAACATGCATTAACAAAAGCTTTGCACCAAACTCTTGTACTTAAATTATAAAAACACTTGAACACGATCCTGTTTACAAAAGAATTGAAACTATGAAATAAATAGTTGCAATGTAAATAATACCAAGTCCACATCAACTGATGTTAGAGTTTTTCTTTCATCAAACTGGCGCAATAACTCGATCCCAAATTTTTCTGAAATGTAAATCAAATTACACTGATAAACCAAGCCTTAGCAATCAATAATTATGAGATGTACATTACTTGACAGAAAATCAGTCAAAGTTAATTGTGGTCAGAATTTAATGTATTATTATTTTTTCCACACTGACTGTTACATAAGTTCATGAAGCAGATATTTGTTCACTATGGTTGACTGCATCCAGGGTTGATAACCATAATCAGCAAACCTACCTGAGTT
This sequence comes from Mactromeris polynyma, assembly GCA_032209605.1. Lineage (NCBI taxonomy): Eukaryota > Metazoa > Mollusca > Bivalvia > Venerida > Mactridae > Mactromeris > Mactromeris polynyma. The sequence continues at coordinate 35,972,598 of JASFXZ010000001.1, read as the reverse complement.
ATTATGAAGAAGTCTGCACTTTACTGTGCCTCTGGGTTCCATTGTCCTCTGTACTTTTTTAATTATGCTATCAATTGTAGATTATAAAAAACTTATTCCAGCCTATAATATGAACTTGACTTCAGAAGACCTTAAACTAGTGTGTAAGTGCTTTCTTGCCTTGACATTTTCAACATCATTTTACATGAATTAATTCTTCTTATCATCAGTCTGTCTCAAACACTTACTAGCATTTATTCTGTCCAAAAATGGGGATGTGAGGCGATCTTTCCATATCTGTTCTGACTTGTAAGCATCTGACAAAATTGTTCTGTAAAAATCTGTAAGATATGAAATATTTATACATAAAGTAATGAAGTACAGTAATTTTCCATTCAAATGGGGGAAGCTGAGAGCAGACTTTCTGGCTATGCAGGGGCTTTATCCCCCTTCAGATAATCATGAATATAATGTGTATGAACTGACAAGATGTTTTAGCAAACAAATAGAAGAAAAATATACCACAATAGAAGAAAAATATACCACAAGTTTGAAATTCATTTCCAATTTCCATTTTTTAGTATTCAGACTCTGAATTTATAGCAACAAAGTGTAAACACATCTGGATGATCAAGATACTTTTTTGGCTTATGGGATTTTACTCATGCACTCATTGAATTCTTAAATTCATACTGACATAAGCTAGGATAGGGCATAATTAATCAGAGTTGCCCCTTAAACTTTTCAAATAGGGGTCCAAGGAGCACCAACTCGACCATTTAGGGAGTCACTGATAATTTTTGAGAGTCCCACACACAACGAAAAATGATTCATTAATGAAGACCGTCGCTTGACATATTAAAATGTAACCATATGTCAGTAATGCAAGCACTAGAGTGATCTTGGTAAATTCAGTTACCAAAAGAATAGGAATAAATGCAAAGAATTTATCTAAAATGTGGATCATGCAATAATTTTTGCACAGGGATGCACAGTCAGTTGTTAAGTTTAACACAAGTTCTATTTCTAAAAATTGCTTCATTGATGCAGAAACCTATGTACAGGAAATCCCTGAATGACAATGCCAGTATCTATACATCCAGTCAAGTACATTGACAATAAATTGATTTATCAATATTTGTACACAGGTGTAGCAACTTAAAATTTAGAAAGGTCTTCACTGGTGTTAATCTGAAAACAAATGATTGCCCACTGCAATGAGAGTAAATGACATAAATGCAAGAAAATGGGCATAAACCTTCAGGAACTGGTAAACAAGCAAGATTTTTTAATTGTATGGCATTGATATTTCCACGGACATATAAATATATGTCTGTGATATTTCCTGAATCTGTATCAATATCAGTTTGACTTTCCTGACTCCATTATGTATTGATATTGTTCCTATCTCCTGCAGTGGACTAAAAACTAAATGTGATGAAGCAATAAGTGCATTATGATAATTTATAAAAATATTTAGTCTTTGGTACATACGTATTACATAAACTTACTCAATCTGAATCAGAAAATACCTAATTACCCTTATTAAAGCATTTGAATGTTTGGTAGAGTTTATGTTTACAACATTACTGAGAGAATGCCTCCAATTAATATAGTGATATCTAAGCCTATCCTCAGCCTTGAACTAGAACCATATTGTTTTACATGAAGCATGTATCGTCGAAAGCTCGCAACTTGTATCAGTGACAAATGTGATTTCCATGAAGACAGCATTATGATTAGGAGCTGATTGCCAGAGGTCAAATGGTGCCAACATTTTTTGTTTACTTTTATTTAACAGTTCATCTCAACAGCTTCCACATCAAAATACAGCACAAAGCATACAAGATACAATAGGCTTTCAAAAAAACAACATCAAAACTCGGCATCATCATAATGTTGCATACTTATGAAACAAAAATTGTTCATAATACATCGCGAAAACATGTTGCACAAAGTAAAATATAATAAGTACGCTTTTATGCGGAATAACTCTGTCATGCATAAATTAAATTCCAGAACAAATAACCTTTTCAAAACAAATAATAGTATATTACCGTGATATCTTTTCGAACGGAGGAGTTTACAAGCTCCGAGCCGTCGTATCATGGAGGTCGCCATTTTGGCAGTGATAAGTAAGGGAAATAACTCGAAGAAAATAGTAAAATGTCACCGCAGTAGTTACTCCCCTTATACATCTTCATAATTATAGTCAAAGAGGTTGACTCGTCAGATTCATCATTTAGCCTACAGACAAAGACATACTGTTACTAATTGTTTTATCTTTTCAGTCTTTCCATGTACTTATGTACTGTGGGAACAACCTGCCGTCTAAACTTGTTCTTCTTGCCTATGCTTCAACCTTTCAAGCAGACGATATGCCAAAATCTTATAAATTTGTTGCATAATTATGATTGTGCTTTAAACCTGAATTATTACTATTGTCTGTATACTTAATACTTCTTTCAGCCTCACTTTTTCACTGTGACGTCTTACTGTGAATATTCTAGTACAACTCATCTTTCTTGCATTGACTGTGAGTCTGTTAGTAACACCGAAAGCGTTATCGAAGATAGATATATAGTTAAAACAGGTTAGAAAGCTTAATTCAATTTGTAGAGTCTAGAAACACTTTAATTTATCTTACCATGATGCATGAATCTTATTTTGAATACTCTTGTCATCAATAAAATCCTCAGCCTACCTAGTGTAACACCTTTCGGTAAGGTGACGTAGGCCTACCGTTCCATTAGGCCAATATATGTGTTTACCAAACATGAAAAACATTAACTTGTTTATTGTTATGTATTGTGTCTACCGAAGTTAAGTAATGAACACTATTCTTGTGTTGTGTTTGCAAAGAAAACATTTTGATCACGATAGAAGCGTTACTATTTTTATTGTAAACATGACAATGTTGTATGTATGCAAATATTGTTTGCCTTAACGACTGCGTCTGGAAGTATATCTATATAGTGTTGTTGGCCAACCCCTCGGGAAATTGCCCGGTGTTGGAATTAAGAAGATTCTAGGTTTTATGTACCAGTCACGAACATTTGTATTACGGTAATCAGATAAATCGATATGTAACTAATGTATTAACATGAATGTGTGAGTGCACGACTGATACAATGAGTAGGCCTACTGAGGAAACAGGCTCTACTGTCTAAAACTAATCTCACTTCGGAGTTATTTTTATTCCTATGAAGACATCTCCCCTTACAGGTATCGGTGTTACTATAGTGTAGCATAATCGAGTGACCAGCAATCGTAACATCTCGGCAATTTTTTATGTAGCAAAACAAATCTTAACCTAATTTGCTTGCTTCAGACTGCGCCTAACATCTTTTTCGGGGCAGCCGTACTAACATGGCTTTGCTATTTGCATATCAGTGTTGTGAAAACCAATCAAATATTACGTTTACCACTAAACAAACTTGTCTTCAACCGAACAATGTTTGTAACCTTGACGCAGGTTGGTTAACCTTTCGATAAGGAGTGCGTTAAATAACCGAAATCCACTGAATTTCGGTGAATTTACCGAAATCCATTTTGAATCTGGAGTGACCAGCAATCAAAACATTTCGGCTTTTTATGTTGCACAACACATCTTAACCTTCAAGTTGCGCCGACCATCTTTTATCAAGATATTTCTTGTTTTAAAATGTTTCTTGTTTGCTTTTACGATTTTGTGCCATTACTAGAAAAATATTTCGCACGATGTAATCAATATATAGCCGCTTAGCAAATAGACTAAGGTCGGGTTTGGATTGTTGATGAACATTGTTTGAAAAGTATTATTGCTGTATTTTGTGTATGTCTTTATGGTATAAGGTAGATAAGAATTTGGTAGGGATGAGATAATTCTTACCTTCATGGACTAGATTATATTTGATAATGAAGAAGAAAATTGGAGGGAGGTGTGGAGACAGCGTTCTTGTATGGTTTGCTACAGTTTAGAGAGTTCATTCATAATTTGACAGACACTTACCCTTCTTCTTCTTCTTTTTCAGATAATGAGCTTGACCCACACTGGAGTAGTGTCGTACAGTTGGTGACTATAACATATTGTCTTTTCTGCTATTTGTCAATCAAGAAACTTGTCATACATGTACTTTACTAGGGGAGGGCATTTACTAATGTTGAAAGAACTTTTTGCCCAACCCTTTATGCCTTCTTTCATTTATGTAATACTATTTATTATGTTTGTATAACTGTAGACATTGTAATAACATAAAGAGCAAATAAAATATGATTAAACTAAACTACAAGATTAACGTGAAGCGCGAACAAGTAGTGCATACAATAGACGAAACAAATACACAGCGACGAAGTAAGTACTGTGTTATTCCCTTGCAAACATCCAGTTTGGGCGCTGTAGAAACACTTTAGCCGGGCATCGGTGATTTAGTACAGTATAGTATACACGTACGGAACACATAGGATTGCTGTCTCGCATAATCCAGGACACCTCGCCTTTATCACGGTTGAATTCTATAAACCCAGTCTCGTTTTTTTCTGTTCACGAGCATAGACGTAATGTTGTCGTGCTTGGGAGACGAGTAATTTACTGTCAGATATACTGTGGCAAAACATGTACTCAGTCTTGCTTTAAGTTTGTTGGAGGTCGTTAATTTAAGAGTGAATGAGAAAATGGGTAAAGACAGAGTCTTGAGGAAATTAAGATAGAACAAACATGGTATCGGATGTGTTGATGTCTACGGCAATGTTTTGATTGAGCTCAATATGAATGACAGCTTCTATATTTTCCTGCAGTTTTATGCCGTCTGGAGTTATAATTGATAAAAAGAGAGAGCACCATAGACAAGCAATTTTCTTATATTCGGTATCACATCTCTAGAATCAACGACATAATTTTGTTATTTATTATACGCTCGTAGTTCGGCACCCAATGTAATAATTATTCTCTTGTGGCTTAGTAACTGGAAATATGTCATGGCATCAACATAGTCATACGCTTACACTGTTGTTTGACAGTTTCCTGCTTTGAGCGATACTCTATCAGAGGAAACACGTTTGGCGGTTAAAGACTGTAAAATAAGACAAATATCTCATTGGAGTGTTCGTTTGGATTAATTATATGCGTTGTTAATCTTATAACTGCCTTTTAGAGGATTTGCTGTTGAGAGGGACCACACAATTAAAAGTAAGAAAGAAAACACACTTATAAATGTTATTCATTATAAATAAATTAATAATTGACATTTGTACATCTATATGAGAAATACTATCTTGTTCTGTTTTTGTCAGAGACATACATACACACTATGCAAAAGCATACATGTTCGTAGATTTAAACACGGTTACTTTCATTATAACATATGTTTCATCACGAGAATTTGAGAAAATAAACTGGAATGTAGACGCTGGCTACCCTAAAACATTTCCAAAACACTAGCTAATGGACTATAGCTACTTGCAAGACAAGCACTGTGTAATTTTCCCTTTTAAGGCCTCTTTTTGTTCGCACTCGGACGTCCTTCAGAGAAAAAAGTGTTGCCAGAAATGCCATCTCTATTCACTGGTATTGGTGCCTTCACAGACATTATCGATGAAGCATTGACTGAAGTGGTTGTTGCATTCTTTGACAATTTCGATGGCGCATTTACTGATGTTCCTGCAGGCTTTGCGGACATTCTTGATTGCACGTTTGAAGGACGTACACTTACACCGTTAACGTTTAATAACTCGTGAGTTCCTTCCCTTTTGTCTGTATGCGCCGCATCCCGAATAGACTGTTTTCTGGAAAGAGTGCCGACAATACTCGCACGTTTAGCATCTTTCTGTGTTAATGGTATTTGTAAATTAGTATTAGATCCATTGATAATTCTACTTGAAAACATAGAAATCTGGTCAGCCCCTTTTGGGGTCCTGATGCTCTGTTTAGTATCAGTCCTTCCAATTGTATGCCCATTCATGGACGGATTTGTCACAGTTGTTTCACCTACTGGACCCAATGATGGTCTGAACCCCTTTCTCGAATAAATGGCAGATCCATTCACCCTCGCACTACGAACTTTAGGTGTTACTGTCTCCAGATCTTTTAACATTTGAAGTCGACTCTCTTCTTCTTCTATTTTTTGTATAAGCTTGTGTGTGACACCAGTTACCTTTAAATGGAAGTACTGTTTGCGTAAATATTATATATAAGAACAAAATGTCTTTTCGAATCAATTAATAAACCAAAACACTATACACGTAATATTAAAATGGTATTACATGTAGAATATTAAACATAGTACACATTTCGTCTTCATTTTTCTTAAATAAAAAAAAATCTCAGAGAAAAAACAAGGAGCCCAAACATCAAACAAAAATGTTTCAATATATAATCAGATTTGATACATGTAGAAGGATGTTGTTCGGACCAAGATTGCCGTAAGATGCCATACGACACTTCCACTGCCTTAACAATATTAATGAAAGTCCAATGATTGAAGCAGCAATTCACTGGTGCTAAAGGAGAGTACGTTGGCCACGATAGGTTTCATCTTTTTACACATGATATGTTGGAGTATTACGCCAGTTTTCAACCACATCTCATTCATATTCTGCGGTCAGTTCACCTAACCATTGTTCCTGGGTTGCCAACCAGCACTAAACTGTTCTTATGCAAGTTACTGATAATTTTCAACACGAATCATAGGCGGATGAAATATGACTTTGGCTTTAATACCATTAGTCAAATTGTCAAGGAGAACATACAAGTAGTATTATCGTCTCTTAAGGGGGCACCTTCCGCGCATGCGTGAGATAACGTAACAGTGGCGGAATTTTGAATGAAGCATATAAAGCCCACATAATCTCTTACTTCGATCTGAATGCGTCTGGGTATTAAAGCCAAAGTTATATAATCTCGTTCGTTGATCTTAATGCCTAACGTCATATAATATCGTACGTCGATCTTAATGTTTCTTTATTAAAGCCTAAGTCTTATAATGTCGTACGTCGATCTTAATGCTTCTGGTATTAAAGCCTAACGTCATATACTATTGAACGTCGATCTGAATGCTTCTGTATTAAAGCCTAACGTCATATAATGTCGTACGTCGATCTTAATGCTTCTGGTATTAAAGCCTAAAGTCATATAATATCGTACGTCGATCTTAATGCGTCTGGGTATTAACGACAAAGTTATATAATATCGTACGTCGACCTTAATGCTTCTGGTATTAAAACCTTAAGTCATATAATATCGTTCGTCGATCTTCATTCTTCTGGTATTAAAGCATAAAGCTATATAATCTCGTACGTCGATCTTAATACGTCTGCATAAAAAAGCCTGAAGCAACGTAATCTCGATAGGTACTATTAATGCGTCTGGGTTCAAAAGCAATGTGCCCTCAGACACATCAAGATCGACGTACGATATCATATCGCTTTAGGCTTTAATACCGAGACGCATTGAGACCGACGTTTTTTTTTTGTATTTGCGTTTATTTATCGTCGCCACCGGTTTCCCATATGGGCGACGCCTCCAGAAGAATGTTAGCCATATTATATTTTTGGAGGATAGTGCATGATACAGAAGATGCCCCAGTTCCAGAAGCGCCCCTGGTTCTTTTACGTGCTCGATGTAAAGCATCATACACGGGACCTCGGTTTTTAAAGTCTCGTCCGAAAGACTGTTAGTACGGTCAATGATGGAGCGGGGAATCGAACCAGCGATCCCTGGATTACAAGTCCAGCGTTTTACCACTGGACCACGGATCCGCTACAAGATCGACGTACGAGATTACGCGGGCTTTATATGATTCATTCTAATTCCCACCGCTGTTACGCAATCCCGTGCATGCGCAGAAGGTGCCCCCAAAGAGACGCTAATACAAATCATACGCATTATCTGGGATTTGAACTTACAACCTCTACATTGGTAGGTGAGTGTTTTACTTACTGAGCTTATCTGATGAGTGTTTTTATACATCAATGTTATAAATTGTATACAAAGCAATCGAAGAACAATATATTTACCCATTGGTAATAAGCAGCCGCTGTATTGTCCACTCTACGTATATCTTCTTCCGTGTAGTTTATAAGAATTTCCTGTACTCTGTCGACTACAGATTTCTCCACAATAACATTGCTAGTTGTTTCTAGTGCGATGTATTTTTCAAGCCGTGCAATTTCTACCAATGTACTTTGTTGGTCTCTCAAATACCTACGTACCTTATTCCAGTCCTGAAACCCGATATAAGTCATTAAATACGTGGAGTAGTTTATTTTCATGAATTCTGGACGCAATATTTTAGTAAGTAGGGGAGGTAACTTGCGAATGCCATTTTGTAGGGGAGTTACTTTTCGCATTTCATGCCTAGGTAAGGTAATTTGTGTACATTTGTATTTCATTAGTAGGGGAGGTAATTTGAGTATTGCATTCGTAGGGGAGGTAATTTTAGTACTTTATGTGACATAGGATTTATTATGAGGTTAAAGGTGTACGTTTCGTTCATTCACTTTGATATTAAATATAATGAACTGAAGAGTTTTTATATAAGTCATTATGCGTTTGACTTGCAATGTCATAGTAAACATAATCTAGTGAGATTGTAAGGGAGACCACCGGACTCGTTCCGTGAATCTGCCTTCACTGCACCTCACATGGAGATAACGTCACTATTTTATTGAAAAATACTAAAAGAAGACAGCAGTTTAAACATAGTGTTTATTCTTTCTGTATAGTATAGACAGACAAATAGACATTATTTAGAAAGAATCCTTATCGAGAGAAAATAAATGGTGAATTTATCTTTACATTGGAAATAGACAATAAACATACAAACATTTCTTACACGAGTTATTTTCAGACTTATTCCAGGCCTTTCTCATTGATACACAAAATACAATGTATGAACTAACCTTCATCAACTCTTCTTCAACACCCAGTAACATATACATTGCCACAACAACGAGCCTTATCTCAAGTTTTGGTTTCCTTAAATGGCTCAATTCAACCATAGAAAGACGATCTATTTCCGGGATTTCACACGTCCAACCTTCAGCATCTAGCTTCAGCATATTTGCAAGATGTTCCTCAACTCTGGCACATTCTTTTCCTAGGTAACACGGAAAACCATTCGAATATTACCTTTGTGTTTGTGATTTAAGAGTAGCTGTGTGATTTGTTTTTGTCGTTTCCTGTTCGACTTCCTAAGTACTTTCATATATCGAGGAGGAAATGCCACATACAAACTGCACAGCTACCCCAAGAACACAAGCAAAGGTCATGACAAGTGGTTAGCAACTTAACTTATATCGGTTTTTAAGATACTTAGCGAAAAATAAACATGTACATGTACGTTGGTAAGGTTCAAGATATTATAGTATAGAATAACATTTTAACTTGTTTCAACCTGTGACATTAGTCAGTAATAATTATATCGTGTCATACTTTACTCAGTTTTTACTTATATACTTCTATACGTCTTCGGAAAAAGCATGGGGAGAGACAGACGAACTAGAAATGATACATAGCGAAACATTAGAGACACTTGCTTACTGATGCATGCACCTTTTCAGATATAATTACCTAACAATACGTCAAGATTAGCTGTTCGTGTTCTGTATAATGCATGTTCAGCAACATCAATTCTGTTCACCAACAAGGCAACATGTAACTCTGAAATTTGAGCAAATATACTGTATACGTGGAAATATGGATACACATTTTATTTCCGTTATATTGGCGGTCATCATCGAGTACTGGATGCGCGATAAATGCATGATAACTTAGGAGGTAAGTATAACATTGTAAAACATGGTTGTAAAAATGTCAAACGAAAAGAAAAAGAATATGCTGCACCACACTACAAGATGAGGGATTCACATTTTAGAGTAATCCATTATTTTGGTGAACTGTAAAAATCTGCCATCGCCTTAGCTCGGTAACGTGCATTTTATCAAAAGTATTTCTTAATAAAATATCGTAAATTTACTCCCCCCCCCCCAAAGAAAACAGTTGATGAAAACATTATAGCGAAGATTAAAAAGACAGGAATTATACATCGTTGCTAGCCTCACCAAATGTATGTTGTATTGTCATATAACGCGTGGACAAAAGGGTCTGAACACGTTATGCAGCAAAATAATATTTGCGTTCCTATGGATATCCGATTTTTACCGAACTTCGGAGTTTACAAAATAATCACATAAAATGTACATACAATACCAGTGAAACGATCATACCTTTCTTACATAAGAGGAATTCCAACATATTTCTACCTCCCATAACTTCAGGGTCAGTTTTGGGTACATCGTGTTTGTCACACTCATCTATTGCATTTGTTAACGAGGCAATGTCACATTTATCCATACCTTCAAATACGCGAACTTTAGCATTTCTTACGTAATATGACTGAAATGAAATTTTTAAAAATACATCAATAAACAGTCAACCAGCATGTACGTAACTGTACCCCGAACCTACGAAAAGTTTGCCTTTATTGTTTTCAATTTACAATTGATAATCAAATAGGTGTGATTTACTGACACCATGTTCCGCTTTGTTACATTTATATAACTACCAGTTTTAGCTTGTCCGTTTTGGAATAAAAAGCAGATCTATCGTCGCAGCTTGCTCATCGTCGCCATCGTATGCGTCTACAGCAATGTTAACTATTGCATTAGCAGTTTCTGAGACAGTATAAGTACAATGATAATGTTACCCACAGACGAACGACTGCATCCACTAGCGGTGCTCTTGTTATTTAATACTTATTCCTAGTAAAATTGCTAGCAAAATCGTAAGACCCTGCAATGTTTGGACTAACACTACCCTATTTCTTTGTCTTAGTCAGTGCACAACAAGTACCAAGTTCGTGTGACATCTCTGTGGACATGTATCGGATTTGCTTTCTATTTGTTACTTTGGTATTTTAATCGAGTTCAAAATCATTAATCAACATTTTTGAGTTGCATATGGCTATCAGTTGACATGACCAGTGTTCCTGGAATAAGTTCCCAAACAACCCAGACTTGTTCCTCCGCAAGCAACATATTTTCAACATGAATCAGCGGTGGAGGACAAAAACCGACCCTGGAAATGAACCTGGACGTGAAACAATAGCCTATCGTTCTATCAACTGAGTTATCCGGGCAGGCTGGATATGAATCTGAAAACAGTTTTACCTCAATGGTGCGTTTCTTCCGAGTCTGAACCATGTAATTACATGCATTCACAAGTGTGCCATTTTTCCGTACTAAGATTTTCAACCCGTAGTCTCCCGGGCCTGGGCACTTGACCAAAATTTGTACAGTAATAATGTTCTCCTTTTCTACAATCTTTGTTTCGACAAAATCATTCAATTGTTCTGCGCTTATTTTACAATGGTGCAGTTCTGATTTTACAAACACTTTCTCCTGCAGTACGAAATAAAGCAACGCCTCTTCGAATTCAGCAATTGGGAATGAACTTTCTGTAAGAGAAGGTACATAAAGACCAAGGCTTTCTGATATTGGACCTGGGCCCCATCCCACTGTACCTGGTTCAAAGGGTAATGGTTGAGGCTTCGGGACCACATTGGTACACTCAAGAAGAACGTCTAAAATCCAAGGCGGTTTTGTTCCGAATTCGCTATAGTAGCCACCGTAGAGACGTAGTTTGTATACACCAGCCTTAAAAAATCGCACTTCAAATATAACTTCAGTTTCAGATTTCTTTACCATTACATAACGTTCGGTTTCTTCATTAATTTCCTTTGATGTTTCAACTTCGTCCATATCTTCGACGTTTATCAAAGCAGAATTTTCATCAGCATCGGTTTTGGTGCGTTCAACCTTGATGCTTAACTCATATCCAAACACTACATCATGTGACTTCCGTTTCGGAAACGCGATTTTTATTTCACACGGCTCTCCATTTTCTGACAGGAGTTTGCATTTATTTTCACTTAGTAATTTAAATTTGTTGATAAAAAATATTGGTCGAATGTACATTTGTTCCATAAAATCATCTACTGTTAATGGATTTGGTAAAAGTTGCCATTTTTGCTCATCAGGAAAGTTTCTGATTATGAATTCTTCAGGTTTGGTGAAAATGAAGTATGGATTAAAAGAGTAGATATCTCGTCCCGAACTTGCAATGCTCATTGATCGAGTGGCTTTCCCTTCCTCTTCGATTTTCAGCCATCCTCCTGGCTGGCGGTTCGCAGTACCTTTGCACGCCCACAAAGGATGTACCTTAAATAACAGCCACAGTAAAATCACATTGTAAATGAAACCAAACAAGATGCGAAAATAGCAAGTTTATTCAATGACTTGACAAACTAGCCCGATATTTGAGTAAACAAGTTAAGTGTACTATGGAAATGATTTATTTGTCCTGATTTGACATAGTTGCTTCAATTTCATTGTTAGTCGCATCATCTTGCTCAGAAGTCTTGTTTTTTTCTGGAAAGTAATGAACCACTTCGCGCTAAGAGATTCAGGAATCCAGTTAAATTATCATCTAAATAAATGGGACGAAACAATAATTGATGGCCTTATATTCTAACAGAAATAAAATAAATCATGACATGCTTGGAGTAAAATCTTTATTCGGAATTACTTGATTTATTCTTGGTTTTCCCCTTTATTCGTGAGACTGGTTGAATACACTATAATTATTGTTGACAGTTAAATGGCTTGAAGTAAATGTATCTGTAGTGTTCAGTGCACAATGCCAAAATATTCCTATAAGATAGTTGACGGTATTGTCCTATATAGAAGAGGAATAAATACTCACCCAGTTACCGATAATCGGTAGACAAGAAAACATGTATCCAATCAATATTAATATTTAATACCGACTGATATTAGAAACTCCTGGTCTTTATCAACTAACTGAGACCGTTGTTCTGGTTAATTTAATTGATGATACGATGAATGAACAATAGGGCACTGACAGCGTCAGTTAATTAATTATATCTCCTTCTGTTATGCGTTTATTATGAAGAAAAATGATTTATGGCAAAAATGTACTTGATTAACTTCAGAGCTTGTCTTTGAGTTATTTGTTTTCGCCCTAAAGTTATGTGCTGCTGTTTGGTGCTGTTTGGTGCTGTTTGGTGCTCTTTAATACCTCTTTTACAGATCTTTGATTACAATGTATTCAATATCACCAATTCAACTTGCAGATATCTACCATTCGTAATGGGATTTACTATTCAAACTGATGGTATCAACTATTTATCAAATAATATTAAATAGTAAAACGGCATACAAAACTACACCAAACCATTTTTCCGACTGGTCCGCCGGTGTAAATGCTGATGAAGACTTTATGTTTCCGTTACAAGTTTATTTTTATGCAGTTATATATTAGAACATTTTTGTTTGAGAGATTGCGATATGTGTATGAGCGAGTTGAACATTGAGTTATATCGCTCATTTAGACCAATAAGTCGATATATATGAGACCAATGAGGAAAGCATTTGAGTGTACCGCTTTCAATTATCAGTGGAGAGTTACTCCTTATGTAAAATACGCATACTGTGGGTTCTACATGTAGTCTGATTTCTGATAGTATGCACGGCCTTGAATGAAGCGTGCAGTGTAGACGTGTTGAAAAGAATTCCATGATGCAGTGTTACCCGAGTTGAATTTAAGACTAAAATATATCCATAATCACTTTGAGAGAGAGAGAGAGAGAGAGGGGGAGGGGAGTGGGAGAGAGGCATGTTGCATAGTGAGACTCGAGTCATAAATGAAAGCAATCAGAGTACAAATTAAAGCTACAATACAAAACATGGTGTAATATACAAAACCTCCATTCATTCCTTAGAAAGTATTGGATGAAATCATTGTCTTGGAACTATTGCTTACATCCTCCGTATACTAGTATACTAAAATAAAACTGACGCCACGTTTAAAATAGAGCCTATTGTCGAACATATGATTAATATGTATCTAAACAAATACTGAAATATGAACATGAAATCCCTCTTACTAGTTGCCAGGACCCGTCAACCAAGACAGCATTCCAAGTGTTGTTCAATCCTTCAATGCTGTTACTGCCAGCTTCGTACTTCGAGCCCTTTGATATCCCGCTGATAATTGCGCATTTCAATCTTGCGGCTCTATAATGCAGAAATGATGTGTTTACTATACCGACTATATGAATCAATAAACAGCAAAACATTTATATTATCAATATTGAGAATTCATCATGTGGAAAATCGCTTCTTTTTGACTGAAGCATTAATTATTGTTTGAATTTTTACGCAACCTCTCCAGAGCACCACCTTTTTGAAGAAGTATTTTTACGCCAAGTAGGAAATGTATGCTGCGGGAAATTTGATAGTGTTGTTGCGGAGAGCTTGTGGCTCAAGTTAGGGTCGCTCTGGAGAGGTTGGTCTGAAGATGTAATGTAAAGGTACAATGAATAATTTGATATTTATAAACTCGTTTATAGTCCGCCCGGCTAGCTCAGTTGGCAGCGCGCTTCAATGTCACCCGGCAGATCTGGGTTTGATTCCCGGGTTGGGCAGGTTATGTTCTTCCGTGACATTGGCTACGTTCATGTCCTCTACATGTGTGAAAGTTGCAAGTTACAACTGGTAAAAAGAATGATTCCATGAAAACTGGTTAGGTCAACTAGCCGCCATATAATTATGACTGAACAATTGTTGAAAAACAGCGTAAACGCGAAAAAAGCAAACAAACAAAATAAAACTCGTTTAAAATGACCCGAATATTCTGCGTGAAAACACTCTCCACGTTTTTATCAATCTTACCTGCAAAGTAAAGCAAAGAAAACAGGAAATGTGCCTTGATTTTCTTGTATCAACATCATGTACCCGTTAGGCGTGTCCGGTGACGGAAGTCTAGGGCCGAATGTCAGTCGGCCAATGTTTTGTTTATTTATCCATGCAAGAATGACTTTGACCTTAAGTCTCTCAGATTTTAGATGCATGTTGAGATCTTCTACCAGTTCGCTGTAGGATTCTGCCCGATGATTCTTATGCTACAAAACAAAACACAATAAAGTGATTTAAAAAGTAATCACTCGGATGCTCGTGGAACTATCACAATGTATGGGCATTCGTTCCATCCTTTGAAAACCGGTTTGACAAGTTTTGGTTCTACCCCGAAAATACGTCATTCCGTCAGTTAGCATGTTCGATCGTCATATGAAAAATATATAGTATAATAATATCAAATAATTCGACGTAGACATTCATCTTAGCCCAGTAGCGTTGCTCTTCTAAGATCAAGACCGCAAACTCAAAGGTTAAGGTCACTCTTAAAGGTCAAAGGATTATGAGCAATTTGATGTCCGATCTGTGTCTCTTACTTAACTATCAATGTATTAAATCAGACGCAGACAAATGTGTTGCTTAGCAACACCTCGTCATACATAGCGAAAACGTTCGAGTTCTTACATTGTTTCAATTATTATATTTAAACAAGGTTCGGTAATTTATAAAGATTCTCTTATTCTTCCAGACATGGTCGGTTTCTCTGAAATAAAATTTTGAAACTTGGAATTCACAACTATAAATGGTACCAACCCTTTCGGCTAATTCCTCTGCAATCCTGTCTTCCACATTTCGAAAGTTTTCAAGAAACCCAACAGCGGAATGAGGTTGTGGCATATCAAATGTCCATCTCCGAACTTGTCCCCTAGGTGGCACTGTGCTAGTGGGTGGGGCGTGAAACTTTCTGTATTCATATTTCTCGCGTTCCGTTAGCATTAACTCTCGTTTCATCGTTTTTGTAATATCAGGCCCATAGTCTGATTCGTTTGTTCTACTTGTATTGAAAGTCGAATCTTTATACGGAGTACTCGTTGCCACAGTGACTGTTCGAGTTGTTGTAGATGTCATACCTTTGGTCAATTCATTTTGTATGATTGATAAATTGTCATCTTCGAAAGCAATGTCATTTTGCTTTTTCTTTGAATAATTTTTAAAACTAGCACCTACAGGTACAAGTTCTACTTTAATAAAGTCTTCAAGTTTATTATTTATTGTTCCACCAGTATCATCATTCTCTTCTATTGACTCAACATTTCCCTCAAGGGCAATGTCTGCTTCATTAGCATCATATTTTCGTTTCTGAATCGGTGGTGCAGGATCGGGATAGTCACCTTCTTCAGCTATTACGCCTAACTGCCAATGTAAAATGTTTACATACTATATGAACCTTCTGCCCGATAGACGCCCATAATTTCCCATGACTACGACTCAATGACATTATATTCAAATTCCTTTACAGAAACAGAAAATGGTTATGAATTTTGATCGGTTTTGTTTGTTTTATTGGTCTGCAGCTGCTAAAAAGAAATGTGTCTTTCTCAAAATTGTTATATATTGACAACCCCATGGAATGGGTCGGGGACATTCTGCTAAAACTGAAAATCGGCTGAACTATCACTTATAAGGAATATATTTGTCTACTGATTCCGGATGTAACAAAAAACATGTTTCATATTGCAAGTATACGTGAATCGTTGTATTGTCTCTACAAAACGTTTGGAATGGGATTTTAAGTCACATAAACAGTCAGGGCCATGTTGTGACTATTGCAGCTATCAGGACAGAGAAAGACCCGATGCAGACACCTGGGTAGAACCCCGACCTTCCGTAAGCCATCTGGATGGCTTTCTCACCTACACATTATATAGCATCCGTGGGATTCTAACCCGCAGCGGTGAGGGGCAAGTGATTTGAAGACAGCGACCATAACCTTACGTTCGACTATACACGTATTATATTATGCAAAACAAGTAGACATATTAGTAACTTTTGGTTACCATATCAGTGGCCTTTTCTGTCTCCTCTCCAGAACCATCAACCATATTTGTTATGGCGCTGTCATCATCCGGCAGTACCATTCTAATGGGTGGCTTTGTTCCTGCTTGACCCATTGCTTCTTGCTACTGTTATCACTCTGCAGAATGCATTTAAAGGAAGAATTTTGTCTGGTGATTTTCGAATTTTAATTTTAAGAGCTTATGTCGAGGGATGAAAGTATGCCAAATCTGTCTGTTTCTTTGTATACACAGATTAATTAATTTAAATTTGAATAAACGCTGAGTAACAGGTCTAAACAAATATTGTCAATGATAATGGTGGTGCAAAATTATGAATTATGGACATTTCGGACCACGGACATTTCGTACCAGATTAAGGGACACTTCGGACCAGATTTAGGGACACTTCGGACCTGATTTAGGAACACCTCGGACCATCTATACGGACACTTCGGACCATGATTAATAACTTTAGTTAAGACTTTGTTTCAATATTATTCATGTTTTAGTAAATACTTGTAAGTAAATACTTGCTATATCAGTGATATGTAGTTGTAATCTGCTGTTCGATTTTTCCATTTTTGGACGGTACCGCTCAGGTACCGTCTATAGTAGTGTGGCAATTTGAGAGGCATACAACAATTCGTTCCGATTTTCAAAACACAAAAAAATACCAAAAGCAGGTAACATGTCAAAAACGTCCACATCTTAATTACCACGCAACCAAAGTAGTTCCAAATTTCACCGAACGAAATAATATCATAAACGTTTCAATAAAATGAAATGTTGAAAAGGTGACCTGCTAAAGTGGTTTGTGAACTAATTAGCTTTTTCTGTGGAGTTCAGATGGGGTTTAAAGCAATGTATTAATACACACGAGTTTGTTTACAGTTTTGGGTGTGCTCATAATAAAATGTAATGTCTCTTTTATATTTTTTAAAGATGGTTCATTCTTGTACATCATTCATGAAGTACTTACGAAATCACGGACTTATATAGGTCCGTAACGAAATGTATTCCTTATTAATTTCTTAAATCGTCATCGTTTTGTAAAGTGCCTATTTTTAGAGCGTCGACTGTTTTCGTTTATTACAGATTCTTACTTTTCGCCGGTTGGAGAAACTGCCTGACAGAAATGCAATCAGACGGGTACCCTATACTACCGGTTCTCGAGACTTAAAATGCCAGGTTAGCGCTATAAACGCGATAAATCCGCTAAGCAAACGCACGTAGAAGAGAGTACTCGGGTTCAGACTGCGTTTAAAGGATATATATAAATCGATGACAAGTGATTACTGTTGTTGTTGTTCTTTAATGCGATTTATCGTAGATATGGTCTCGTTGTGCATGCCTACGAAAATTATCGGTGTCATCTTTCTACGTACATCTCACTCTGCGCTTGGAAAATACCCCACTACAACAAGATAACCTATGGCAAGCTAGTGATATCATAACTTTATGCCTGGGCATACTGATTTTACTCTAATTTAGTGCTGATATAATTTAATATGTCATTTTATAATTAAATATTCATAAACGTTACATAAAGGGTCTGATATCTTTGTATTTCATTTATTTACAATCGTGACAAACATTTCACTTGTTTTACAATTTTAAGGTTCTACCATTATTGCTGACCGTTTTTCTTTATTTCAGTTTGAAAATCTAGCATTTCTAGAACAAGTCGGATTGAAGTTCTCTTGGACAATGTTTACTATTTTTTCAATAATTTGTTTATTCTTTTTCGCATTTCTGTCTTATGTTTTAGTTTTATGCAACGAGTTGACAGCTTGGCTACTGAGACCAGTGGTACCGTCCCACAGCACATTTGTGCTTTGATTTAGTTTAACAATTCATTTTCTCAATCCAGGTTGTATAGGCGCAAAAAGCAGACAATGAAATAATGCTTCGTAGTGGCTAAATATGCGTCAAACGTGTAATTTTTATCTTCAAAATTTAAAACAAATTTTCCCGAATGAGAGAAACAAACGCAAGAAATGTCGAAATTAATAAAACGATACAATTCCATACAGAAAGTGAGGAGGAGGAGGCACACACAATGGAAGAGGAGTTTGGGGACAACATAAAACTCAACAACAGTTAAGAAGGACAATAGGCTTAGCAACATAGCGGCCTCACAACCTTGGGACAGTCTGTATAAATACCGGAGGCTTCAGTTTATGGTAATGGCTTACTGCTAAATGGAATTATGTCATTAAAAGACAAGTATAGCTGATACAAAATAAAAAATGAAAACGATCTTTTCAGTTTTGGATCTGATGGTTGATTATTCAAATTTTAAATCTCATAATGTTTCCGTTTTCTGTACTTTTGCTGACAAAGCATCAGTTTTGTTGTACGTTCGCTGATGAGTATCAATAATCCTAGATGTTCAAGCTGAATATGTTTGACAACTGGGCAAAAACTGTCGGAAGCACTATTGGCATAATCAATTTTAATTTTGGACAAGGAATATTTGATTTTGCGATTCCTGGTTCGCGCTTAACTTAATTTAAGTGGTATAGCCTCGCGTCACGTATTATTCCATTTGTCTCAGAATAAGTTGATTTCTTACGTCAATTATGACTTTCTCGTTGCAGGATGTCTCACCTAATAAACTCAATAATAGAAATTGTTATTTATAATCTGAGATAATGCATTACGTTATAACAATTATCCAATATTTAGATGCATTTATTGGTCGAATATTATACTGGTAAATACAGTTTACACTACGATGCTGAATTGCACAAAGTTTCTCAGAAATGCTATTGATTGCTTCTAGAACAATAGTGAGTGTAATAATTGAATAGTTTGTATTGTCGTGAGCTATAAATGTATGTTGACAATGCTTTGAACTATTGAAACAAATTGTTACAAATAGTTCAAAGTCATTGTAAACGGGATGTACAGAACTCTTTGTATTGACGAAGGTTCAATAAATACGACTTTTCGGCAATCTTTTGTGAATTTTATGATAGGGTATCCCGGTTCTTCCTAATCATGACAAGGGTGTAAGCTGTCGTCCCAAAGAACACAACGCCAGGTTCATACCCGAACTATTTTTCAAAAAAGACCAGGCGACTGCTTAGTTTAAATATAAATACAAAACCGAAACCAGTCAACTATACGCTTTCGGAGGCCTGGTTTGTTACAACCTGTTTTGTAATAAAAACCCGTTTCCAGTCATTTCATGATGAAATAATACGTTTCTGTCAACTTCGAATTTTTTTACTACAAAACGGACTGAGTCTCAAAAATGGTACATTGTATTACACAACGGGTTCTTTAAAATGATGTCTTTATTGCTCGAGTTTTCCTTTTAAGTATTTTGAAATAAGACTCATTTACAGTTGCAAACTGGTTTCCAGTTATTTCATGATGAAATAAGATGTTTCTGTCAACTTTGAAATTTTTATTACAAAACGTGTTTTTTTCACATAACGGGTTGTAACACTGGTTCAAGCACGAGATTTTGCACACGAATATATTCTTTAAGAAACCATATGCTGATTTTTTTTTACAACAATATATTTTAATGTCATTTAAAAAATCACATAAAGTAATGAGAAGTTAATCTTTTTTTGACAGAAATATTATTGGTAACACGGTCAAACGTAAGAAGAAAATAATGATAAACTTACGCATTTGAAACAAAATCCCTTTATGACAACATTAATGCTATCGTACGAATATTTTAGCCACCAGAAAGTCCCATGTTTAATTACAAATTTCTATAAACAAATATATTAAGATATTTTCGTGTTTCATGGCGTGTACGCAATTTAGTATACACGTATACACTTAATAGAATTATTTAAGAATTATACTATTTGAATTTAAACCCCTAACAATCTTTTCATCACCAATGGTGTAAATACAAACCTGAATTATACTGACTATCAGGGGTGTAAAAGATTTTTATCTGTCTTGCAAATATTTAACAATTACAACTTAAACAATGGATACTTTGATTGTAGATCAAGCTTCTATAAAGTCGATACAAGTGTTGAATAGCGCCAGCAACCACACAATGTTCTTTCTGTGTTAACGTTGTAACTTAATTTATCATAATATTGCTGACGTATAAGAGCGTATTTTCGCGAGTCAACGAAAAATGTTGCGAATCGACGATTTTAGATGATTCACGAGAGGAAATATTTAGAAATCACAACATTTTACATTTATAAGTCTAATATGGAATGTATATCTGTGAAAGAGGAAAAAATTCGTGTGACGATCTTTTCGCTTTTCTTAAATTCGCAAACATTTCCGCGTCGTAAACTTTACCACTTCTACAGTATTACCATACCGGTATTAACGGCCTGACTGTTATAAGTAAACAGTTTAAAGGGATGTGTTCATTTAATTTATACACATCTTTTCGCGTGATTATTAGTTGTCCCATTTCGCGTTTTGTGTGTGTGTTTCGTCATGTTCCGTGCCGTTTCTACCACGAAACGCTGTTTGTAGATTATCCTTCTCTATATAAGAATAAATGTGCGCAGCATACGAACTATGTGATTATACGACAAGATAACAATGCATTATTTATTTTAACATCAAACAAACAAGAAGCTAATAAAAGTGTAGGAGGGGAATAATTCAGTCATAAGCAGTAATTAAGGTGAGTATTGTCCCGTTAACATATGTGTGAATACGGTGATAAAACGAAAAAAACTCATATAAGATACACTAACTAAACATCAATGCTCAAACGTTGGCAAAGAATGTACGCAATGATTTATTCAAAGAAGATCGGCAATAAATAGTAGCCGATGGGGTCGGTGAATCGAATTTAAAAAGATTTTCTCACTCAAGTTCGATTTTCTGATTTCCTGCCAGACAGATTATTCGACCCAATACCGTCTCAAACCGTACGGTCAAGTCGTGCGTAAGTGTTTACTATTATCAGTCATACTTAAAATTGATATAAATGTTAATGTTGAGTCTGAATTAAACAAATTTCTTTAGTCGAAAATCCATGAAAAAGCTGCACCAATGTCAAGTGAGTACCGTTGTATTGATACGTTTAACAGTGATTCTGAACGCTAACATATATTCATATCAGTCTGTTCCTGTTTTTACGACATTGAATTTCTTGAAACGAAAATAAGTAAGTCATTCTCCTGTCATCAGCACACTTTTCGTTACAAGCTGTATTTAACGGTAATGACAGAGACGAACTTCATAATTCGTATACGTTTTCCTCAGATATACTTCCAGGACCTTTTAGATACTGTAGAAGTCCTTTTTCGCGAGGTTTATGTTTTCGCATTAAATCGCGAGTTGAAAACCTCGCGAATTCAAAATCTCGCAAAAGTATGCGTTCATCACCATGTCCGAACATCTCAGCAAAATAAAAAATCGCCAAAAAAAACGTGTGTACTTGTATGGTTTTGTTATATTGCAAGTACTGTAGATTGTATCCCTTCCTAGATGTGTTATGTATCAGTAAGCCGATAAGTGACCATTTATCTCGGCGTATCTTTGTGTCAAAACATTTTTTGTTTAGGACCAAGCCAATAATCAATTCACTTAAGTTTGGACAGAGTATATAATATATTGTAAGAGTAATTACGGAATGATCTATGACTGTTAGACAATAGCAAATGAATATTTTATTTATGTTAGAGACAGCAAGGGCCCTCGGGAGAACTCTTATTTGTAATCGATTCTAGCGTAACAATTGAAGACCAGCTTTAACCATCAAAGTCTTTTATTGTTGCCTATAAAATAGCAGCGTATCCATCTCAATAGTTACTTTCGTTAATTGTGCTTGATGCGGCATCGCGTGTGTAGTTTTTTAGTCACATCACACCGATATAAAACGTTTGCATGATTACGAAATCGTCAAAAATGAGGCACTATGGTCGAATGGTTTAGCGCCTAACTCCTGATCCGAAGGTCCTACTATAGACGAGGTTCAATCGCGTTTACATTCTCTGAATTCGGGGTGCGTACCGGTTCGGAATCCAGGAGCAAATCACCAAGAGTAATTGAATTATGTTGTTAACTCGTTTCATAATCGATGTAAAATTGATAAGGGTTAACTACAGAAGATTGCCACGCCTTAAGCACTGGTATTTTGGTGTGTCTTAAAGTGTAATTAATAACCTTACGTTACCTCACACAAGTTGCTTTAAACCGCCTCGATAGCTCAGTGGTAGAGCGTTCGCTTTGTGTGTGGGAGGTCGCGGATTCGATCCCCGAAAACGTCATAACAAAGACTAGTAAAAATGGTAACTAAGTTAAGATAAGTCGAAAGTAAACACGACCATACCCACTTTCCAATACATGTAAAGCAGCTTACGGTCATTATCATGCCTGTTATCTTCAGGATAAGTATTAAATTTTGATGAAATATCGCTCAAAGTAGACAGTAGCGATAGCCGGACAGCACTGGATTCCTTCTCAAAGACTCTCATGGCGATGTATTCAATCAGGAACAAGGTATCGAAAGTGATTAATATAAGTTGTTAAAATTTGTTTCATAATCGACCTAACAAAATAGTATAAACAATAAACAAAAATTGGTAATGTTTTGAATAGAAACATACATGTTAGGCATACTACAATATATATATTGTATTGTATCAGGCGTAATCTAAACTATAACTCTTCCATGACAAAACCTGTTTTAGTGACTGTGGTTATGACTTCGAGTATTTCCAAATTAAATTATGACATCACAAATCAAGCGCTTTCACCGCAGTGTCTTTGGTAACTTAATTTTGATAATGACTATGAAAATGCCAAAACGTGTTAATTAATTTGCTCTTTTACATTAAAGGCAGAAGATTTTTAAGAATTCAAACTTGTAAATTTGAGTAAAGTGTTTCTGTCGTGACGTCATTTCATAGTTTACCTTTGCATTATGTATATTTGAATTGTTGTAAAAAAGAAAAGTAGATATCTGATTACAATATTTTTGCTGTTAAAAGAAACTAGAAAAATGTACCTGTTAGAATATTTTATGCCGCCACTTTAAAAAGGGGGGCATAGTAATATAGATTTCCGTTGTCCGTTCGTCCATCCGTTTGTCCTTGCGTCTATCACAAATCTTGTGTCACGCGTATTTCCGGGAGTATTTGAGCCAGTGTCACAAAACTTTACAGGAATGTCAACCGACATGTGAAATTGTGCACCTGGGATTTTGTGTGTTGCTTCGCCAAATATGTGCCAAACTAAGTTAAAATATAGCTTATTGAGCAAAGTATCTTGTGTCGAGCATATCTTCAAGGTAAACAATAACTTACATGAATTACCAGCATGTGAAGTTGTGCACCTGGGATTTTGTGTGTGGTTGTACCCAGTTAGTGCAGAGTTACGACCCCTGATTTCGTGGAAACATGTCATAAACAGCCTGCAATCTTGTGTCGCGCATATTAAAAAGCATTTACCGTTACATGAATGTTAACCAACATGTGACGTTGTGAATCTGCTTCCAGTAAGAATAGAGTTATGACCCTTGGTTTACTTAATCTAACATATAAAGCTTGTGTCGCCGTTATAGAGATAGACATGCTGGTACATGTATATGAGCCAGAGTCATGAAACTTAAGAGTTATGTTAACCAACATATGCAACTGTGTGACTGGGGTTTTGTGTGTGGCTGTGTCCAGAGTTATTGCTCTTTACATAATTAAAATCAGGCATATATAGTAGGGTATTTAGTATAACACTTACCCAATAAAGTATTTGATTGGAAGTTATAAAGTTTCACAAAGATGTAAGTATGCGAGTAAACTTGTAGCACACGTGGTCAAGATCAAAGTCACTGTAACGTTTTTACGTAATATGCTTAGTTCATATTAAACGTGGTACATGAATGTAGGTTTATTGATAACTATTTCCCTTACTATTTATCTTGTTTATAAACGATATTGACACAATAATTGACCGCAACAACCTTACTGATGATGATATTAATTTATTGTCTATATACATGATGTTATTTGCTGATGATATTGTTCTTTTTACCACAGATCCTAATAGTCTACAAAATCAACTAAATAATGTATACCAATACTCACGTAAGTGGGGATTAAAAATTAACATAAATAAAACAAAAATATGTATTTTTGAAAGCAAAAAGAGTAATCATGTTTTTAGATGGTTTATTAACCAAGAATTAGTTGAAGTTGTAGATAGTTTCTGTTATCTTGGAATTAAATTTTACTACACTGGTAACTTAATATATGCGGCTAAAGCATTACAAGAACAAGCTCTTAAAGCATATAATCACCTTTTATATGTATTCAGTAGGGTTAATCTAGATATTAAAACGAAATTGTCGTTATTTGATTCACTAGTTGTACCTATACTTCTTTACAGTTGTGAAATATGGGGAGCTTACTCTTACAAGGAAATTGATAAACTACATATCAAATTTTGCAAACGCATATTAGGAGTCCGTACCCAAACATCCAATGCTGCAGTGTTAGGAGAACTTGGTCGATACCCCCTGTCAGTGATATGTAAAGAAAGAGCACTCAAATATTGGCTAAAAATACTAAATAATCAGGATTCTGTACTTTTTCAATTATATAATGAACAATGCTTAATCAATGCAAGAACAAATAGCTGGGTTTTTAATATTAGATCAATTCTTAACACCTTAGGATATGGAAATATTTTTAACATGTATAATATGAATGTAAATTACTTCAGTATACTTAAACAAAGACTACGGGATCAGTATGTACAAACATGGAGTGATACACTCAATAACCAGTCCAAAATGTTTTATTACAGGAAGTTCAAAACAGATTATACATTTGAAAAGTACCTAGAAATTATTAAAAATGAAAACATTAGAAAAGAACTAACGCGTTTTAGATTAGGATCACATAGTTTAGAAATCGAAAATGGAAGATACAATGGAATTATTAGAGAAAATCGTACATGTAAACTTTGTTCTCATAAAACAATAGAAACGGAATATCATTTTTTCATGTGCTGTCAAACATTTAATGAACTCCGTACACAATTCCTTAAACAACCTTCCTGGCCTTCATTGAATAAATTTTATAATATTATGTCTAATAAAAATAGCACAGTTATTGTCAACTCTGCTAAATTAGTTTTTAATGCAATGAAACTGAGACAAGACAAACTTACATTAATTGCTCCATAGTAAGATTTGCTTCTCTTAAAATATCTTCTCCTGTTCACGTGTACAAATGTAGTAATATATATTTATTATTGCGTAACATTAAGACACTAAAATGTTATTCCATTGCTGCTTACATTTAATATTCATTCTTATACACAAATATCTTTATTCTGTTCTGTGTTTGCTTATATTACATGTTTGATATTGTATTTGTAACATGTATATTTACTGTCTAGACCATCTCGTATTATATTTATTTTGTTAATGGTCAAAGGCACTGTATGTGCAGATTGTACCAATAAACGTATAGTATAGTATAGATAACTTGTTTACATTTGTGTAAGGTATTCAAGCTACAGCCATCAAAGTTCTCATGAATGTGTGTCAGCATGTGAAGTTACCTACCTAGTCATTTTGATGCAGGCTCAACAACGGGCAGAATAATGAGAATTGATTTTGGGGCAAGGCGGGTAGTATGGGCCATTGTCGGGACACATTTCTAGTTGGTCAAAAATACGACTTTTGTCGTGAAACAGCTGATAAGAGGCGTTATGAAAAGGCGTAAAACCATTGTGATGAAGGAATGACTGTCGCAAGATAAGAATGCAATGCGATTGTAATTAGATAGAAACATAAAAATTAAAACATGTTGTGTTGATCGAATAGGACGATGACTTTGACTGATCTATCTTGTTTCAACAAACGTCTGTGCCAAACCGACTATACGTGTTACCTATAGATCATTCATTGAAAAAATGGAATTAATTTCAAATGAGCGACCGGAGGGAACCAAGTGCAGGAATTAGTTCTACTTAAGTTTCAGTAAATAATCTACAAATATGTAGTAACTATGGCACTCACTCCCACACAAATGGTATGTAGAAATTCATTGTTTTTTTCTTATACGATACTCTAAAAATCAATAAAACGCAACAAAAATAGGAAATACATACCCTTTGTCAATATTTCACCTTTCATCTTGCACAGCCATCAATCAACATAATTTTTTAGTTCACCACACATGTAGCCCTATTCTATGACAATCATTGAAGTATCACCTGATATTAGACTCCCGCCAACTTGTCTGGGTAAAATTTACTGTCAATTCCTTGTGACGTAATAAGGTTAAAGCTGGAAAGACGAGACTAGTGCACGCTATTTTTAGAAATTGATGCTACCGACTTACTTGGCTGTTGGTCCAAAGTTTACCGTTAGTGAGTATTAACGCGAATAAATAAGTCATTTTTGGACGGTACTGCTCAGGTACCGTCTATAGTAGTGTGGCAATTTGAGAGGCAAACAATTGGTTCCCGTTTTCAAAACACAAAAAAGACTGAAAGCCGGTTACATGTCAAAAACGTCTCATCCTAATTACTACGCAAACAAAATAGTTCCAAAGTTCACCGAACGAAATAATATCATAAACGTTTCAATAAAATGAAATGTTGAAAAGGTGACCTGCTAAAGTGGTTTGTGAACTAATTAGCTGTTTCTGTGGAGTTCAGATGGGGTTTAAAGCAATGAATTAATACACACGAGTTTGTTTACAGTTTTGGATTTATCGTAGATATGGTCTCGTTGTGCACGACTACGAAAATTATCGGTGTCATCTTTCTACGTACATCTCACTCTGTGCTTGGAAAATTAATTGGAAATACCCCACTACAACAAGATAACTCATAACCTATGGTAAGCTAGTGATATCATAACTTTATGCCTGGGCATACTGATTTTACTTTAATATGTCATTTTATAATTAAATATTCACAAACGTTACATAAAGGGTCTGATATCTTTGTATTTCATTTATTTACAATCATGACAAACATTTCACTTGTTTTACAATCTTATGGTTCTACCATCATTACTGACCATTTTTCTTTATTTCGGTTTGAAAATCTGGCATTTCTAGAACAAATCGGATTGAAGATCTCTTGGAAAAAATGTTTACTATTTTTCAAATAATTTTTTATTCTTTTTCGCATTTCTATCTTATGTTTTAGTTTTATTTCATATTCCATGCAAACCATCTTACCTATTTACACATTCTTTGATATTATAAAACTGTTTAGTTACAAAACGGAACCTTGTATTCAACGAGTTGCCAGCTTGGCTACAGAGACGAGTGCTACCGTCCCATAGCACTTTTGTGTTTTGATTTAAATCTCGGGCAGTTGATAGGACGAAAACCTAAGGTGAACTATAAAGGAACTTTCAACCACGAGAAATTGAAATACTTTTCCATTTTTGCACATAAAAGACATTTCTGGCTTACCAGAGGTCAAACTGTTCCTCTTGTCTCGACTATGAATTCTGCACGAGCGCTGATTTATGAGAATGACACACGGCTTGACCAAGTCACCTGTTTTACCATTAGACTCACTAATTAGTCTAACCCGTGACAATTAATTACATGGTTTCCTTTTGTGTTGTGTTTTTCTTCATAAGATGGCATGTTTTGATAGAGTACTATTCTATTACTAGCACACAGTCCATAATGCAAAATGCTGTATTGATGAATTGACGAATGTTACTCTACTTTCTAAACTATTCAGCGTTTTACTTTGTCGAGTCTGAGGAAATTGAGTTTCTGTACGGCCTAGTGAAATCGAATCAATTTTAAAACGAAGAATAAGACGTAAGGCACATCCAAAGGATGAGAACCTTAGTACATATGTACAATTATGTGTTCCCATTAGGGATGTCTACGAATATTCGGATATTCGAATATTCGTGTGTACGTCCGAATATTCGAATACTGATTCGGCATTCAAATATGCGATAAAGTATACTTTTTCAATATAAAAGCTGTATGCAAGTGTATTTAATTTCAATGAAACCTCGAATTGCAAATGTGTTATAACTAAGTTAGAAGGTCAAATGTTCGAATATTTGTTCTGAAGGTTGACCGAATATTCGATTACCAAAATTGCCATTCGTAGACATCCCTAGTTCCCATCAAAAGTTTTCATTTACATTCTAAATATGGAAGCGCTCATGATATAAATCGTCCATGTTTTCTTCCTATGTATGATTGTCTATAGTGGCGTCTCGATGTTTCATTGGAATATTACAATAAAAATTGAGACACAAAATCGGTCTATATATTATCTATGAACAAATGCTATGAAGTTGCTCCATGTTTTATTACCCATGTATTAACTTTAATGTTCACACTTCATGAGTCTAGACTCCTTAAGTCTGCTTTACTCTCCTTGCACAATCCTTGAAATAACCAATATTAGCCGGAAGTCCATAAACAACGACATAAAACGTGAATGAAATTGCATAGCGAATGATGTTCGGGCTCATATTAAGAGCATACTGTACAAATACAGCTGTCTCTATAAATTTTACACACACACTTTGTTCTATTTGGTACCTGCTCTATTGGAACCAATCCTAACTCGATATAATTTTCTCGAAGATGACATTGCTGCGTATGAACAGTAAAAGTCTATTCAATTGACTTTCGATTGTTTCTGTGCTCTTAGATATCTCAAAGAGCATTTTACTTTAATATTTAATGCATATATTCTAATTTGACAAACACATATAGCGCAGACATTTTTACCCGATGGCGTGAGCTGACTTTAAATTAAGACCAACTTTGAAACTTAGCTGCTAGCCTACACTGTTAAAGTCGAACAGAGTTACATAAAGTAGGGCACATTGAACCAAGAGGGCATCCTCACTTACGCTTGACATTTATATCTAAAACCCAGAAAACGACAGAATTCAGATTTTTTGTCACATTACTTAGATGTTCAAGATTCCTTCCTAATCATAATCGAGGTATAACTGTCTAAATAATACAAACTACGCGACATGAATCCACAAGCTTATTTTACAATAAAGTTCTATAGAGTATTATAATACGGGTCTGCCAGTGAAAATAAATGAAAATGAGTAACGTACACCTATGTTGTATATGCTTTTATTTATCGTCGCCACCGGTTTCCCACATGGGCGACGCCTCCGGAAGAATGTTAGTCATATTAGATTTTGGAGGATAGTGCATGATACAGAAGATGCCCCAGTTCCAGAAGCACCCCTGGTTCTTTTACGTGCTCGATATAAAGCATCATACACGGGACCTCGGTTTTTAAAGTCTCGTCCGAAAGACTGTTAGTACGGTCAGTGATTGAGCGGGGAATCGAACCAGCGATCCCTGGATTACAAGTCCAGCGTTTTACCACTGGACCACTGATCCGCTACGTACACCTAACAAAAGGAATGTAATTTTATACAAAAAATAAATACATAGGCAAAAGGAACACAGCACAAACAGTTTGAGTTTGCAGATCAGTCTGTTATTGGTCTTGCAAAACGAAGTATGAAATAAATCTCATGTTTATAATATCACAAACGAAAAACTCCCAAATTGATCATTAAAACATCAGTATTTGGAATAATAAATGTTACTACGCATGTTACCTCAACTAGCATTATAAACACCCATATGCAACTGATAAACTAACATCAAATGTTACTTTTATACCCAGTAGCATACTCGCCCATCCAAAATCCCCAGTTTTTGAACATTATTCAAAAGGTTAAATGGGACTTTAATTGTTGTCTGCTGAATGAGAGATACCTGAAATGTAACTGGTTTTGTGCCGATCTGTGTCATCAATGTTGTTAATTGATTTAGCGCACTGATTTTTATTAAAAACCGGGAAGTGATCTATCTACATCGTATTTGCACTCGGAGACTTCATCGAGGATTCAAAGAGGACTATTGTCTGTTTCAGTATCGTTGGAATTTAATCAAGTTTCCTGTTCCATTTAGTGTTGTTTAGTACGCAGTTAATTTTAACAGACAAAGATAATAAAAAATCACATGCGAGAACATTCCTTTTATTTCTTCATCACCAGTATGAACACTTCGTGTAAGTAAAGCGTGCACTGAAATGCTTGTTGGTTCCTTAGTTTATTGAGCACTGCATTGACCTTCTGTCATGTAATTAAAATTGTTAAATCATGAAACGTACTTATGACTTGTTGTATTATGACACCATCCTAAGTCTGTATGGAACAAGAAGTGTATAAATACGTGGAAACACAATACAATATCATGACAAATAACTGTAACAAACAAATTGTACTCAAGTTCAAGTTCAAAGTTTATTGACAAAAACTCACAAAGTTCACTGTCAAAACATCATATGGGAAAGGTGAACAAAATTACATAAACAAACGTTATATACATCACGAGAAAATTGTGTATAAATCCGAGTATGAATCATTGACATATAAAGACTATAGTTGACATAAATTCAATTAAAATACACTTAGTCACTTAATTCACTCCGTCTTAATTTCACATTCACAAGTCCGTTCTACTTGGTACCTGGACTTTGTTCTTGTTGAGAAATATTATGTTATCCACAAGGTGACTGGCCAGTCTGTTTCTCAGTTTATTAACGGTGGTTTTAACTGCCTACTTTTTACACCTTTCGTCAACAACAACATTACCGACAATTAGACACCTATTTTCTTCTATTTGAGACTATGTACTATCAAACTGTTGCAATCGGTCAGTAATTAACGGATTATCGAAAGAGACAAAATGTCATCACCTGACGATATACAATTATATTAGCACCCCCCAATATACACAATGACACTTTTACAAACGCGTATATTTCAACAACAACAACATCCTTTATTACTCTCATACTATCTTACACAAATCGGGGTAGGCAAATAAATAAACAAAGAACTATTTTTATTTTTCATAATTTTTTTATAAAGTATATTTTTTCGAATATTCGAATATTGAAACAGGATTCGAATATTCGAAGATAAAACGAATATTCGAATATTCGAATATTCGTTGACATCCCTAATAAATTGTATATTTGAAATTCGTGAATACTGACTTCCTTATATAGACAGACTCTCTAAACTGACCATTGTCCACTTTATGATGAGTAGTATTCGTTTCTGGGTTTGCAGTTATTCAAAAGACATGGACAAGTATTTTTCTTTGTTTTGCAATGCTCAAGAATGCTTTACTCAATAAAGCGCAATGGAAAAGCATGCCTTTGAACTCCATGTTCGTTTTTTTCTAGAATAATTACTTCTTTTAAAAACTGCAACCAGTTTAGATGCAAACTCAAGGGAACTATGAGAATTCGAGTGCAGCTAACATTTCAGCCATCGAACGCGATTTGACATGTTAACTTCCCATAGATCACGACAAAATGTATTAAATTTTGCATTTGTTTTTCTTAATATTTTTTACTAGCTTTGATTTACATTCCTCTGAAATAGTCTGCCGCTTGCTTGTCATGATGGTCTGCCGCTTGCTTGTCATGATGGTCTGCCGCTTGCTTGTCATGATGGTCTGCCGCTTGCTTGTCATGATGGCCATAGTTGTGTTTCGCATTGACGTGGAAGCTATCTCAATACAAAGAGATAATGTGTTTAATCAAAACATGTCGAATTGAGGTGTTTGTCTCTAATGACTCTTTTTAAACATTTTGTTCACTTAAATAAACACGAATAACAAGCATGGTAAATTTATTACAAGATAAGCCTGTCATGTCAGATTCTATTTATATTAAATACGTGTATGTAACTGTCATATAAACACATACTGTAATTATTTAATCAACTTTTCATGCAATTCCATAACGTTTTGTTCAATGATGCTTTGGCCGTTAAAGACTTGGAATATATACAAAATCATATCTACATAACATGTAAAATGTATTAAGTTGACGATAACAAGTCTCCTTTATTAGTTTCAACGAAGGTTATCAACATTTACATACTTATTATCCTTTGCAATATGTGCTTCGTATTATCTGCTGAAGCTAAGGTTAGACGGTTCTAATACCAGCCAAAGGATGTTTTGTCTTTAGATTGGATCTGAAAATCACGAGGACATAATCACCAATGCGAAAGGCATGCTTGATTGCTACATGCGTCAGAAATGTTATAAAAGGCACATAGCCTCCCTGATCTCCAGAATAGTCTACTTATTTGTAGATACCAAAACAAACCATACAATGATCTTCGTCCTACCACGGATGATTTTCCAACGTGGTTTACCAGGGAAATCTGGAACTAAATCTTGATACCAACTAAAAAAAAAAGGTCGTATAATCAGCAGTTTGTATTTTTAGAAATTACCAAGATTAAGATTGTTTAAGTTATTGAGATAATTCGATGGATGTTTCGGGGAGTTTATTACGTTGATTCTAGAAGACAGGATTGATAAACTTTTCAGTATACACACACAAAGACAATTTAGCCCGCCGACCTATTATTGACGAAATTAAAATGGCCTGAAAATACTCAGCAGTGAACCATAGTGTGAACATCGAGTACTTTGTGATACGTTGAAATATAGGATTCTTTATTTGATTTCGTCATTTTCCACAGGGCACCATCATGTTGTTAAATTCACGTCGTTTATTGTTGATATGAGCGCTGCTATGGGATTTACAACCTCTCCTGTAAGTGACGCCATTTCAAGAAAACGCAACATGTGATGTCACTATTTGCAAGCAGGAATCAATATATACTCCATATGGTCACTTCGTTTTCATATTACCATATGGGGTAAATAATGCTTACTGTCAGTACATGGTGACGTCACAAGTGACGTTTTCTGGAAATGACGTCACTTAAAGATGCGGTTGGATATCGTACAGCGGCGTATATTATACTCTCAAGGTTAACAGGTGAAAAACAATGAAAATGTGATAGTAACTGAGACAAAAACTAAAACTTTCCAATTTGAAAACGATTCGATCCGTGGGTTTTCTCGAATGATTGAAAAACCTTCAATATAACCAGCCATAGTCACACTTCCATGGGAAATTTCAGTGCTCTAAAGCTCGTCAGAGATTTATTGCAACTACAAGACTCTAAAGTTTATTGCAATAAAAATAGAATTTTCTCACCACAGGGCGTCTGATATCGACTAAACGAAGAGGAAATGTTGGTAACGGAGAGTACATTATATCGTAGCCTTGGAGTTCTTGCCTAGCCCACACCAAGGACGATGGACACCCTTAATTCGTGAAGCTTACATTTAAATACACAAACCGCTTCAACGGCTTTATAAAAAACATCTCCCTGAAGAGTTGGTATTCGGTTGAAAGATCTACATGTTTAAAATATAAAATATTTGTATCTAAAAATATTTGTTTCGATGTATATCGTATTCATCTGGTAACACGTGCGTTTTTTTTGGCTAAAGGTACAGTTTTTCTTCAAATGTTCATATAACATGACATAACGCATACTCATATGCACGAATAATGAGAGAATCACATGCCTGGTACCGTTTCCAGAAAGGTCCGTAAAACTTTGTATGAATTAATCATTTTCACCCAGGATCACAAATAAACGCTGTACATAGCGATTATTACGGAGACGTATCGGGATACCGCACGGAGCCAATGATTGGCTGATACTTTAAAACTACGGGATGTCTATAATATTTTCTTCTCTTATAGGAAATTCTAAGGATCGCCAAAATTTCATCAGTGATCAGTATCTTTGTCCTTCAATTGCCATATTTTGGGCGCGTGTTTTAGGTACTGTTGTTTGATGTTGTAAATGGGTACATAATTGGTATTCATACGTGACGGATAAATAAGGAACTTTCAAAAGTGCTTACTTTGTAAATGCCCTTGGTAATGTTAATGTTATAGGATAATTGATATTGACATTTGAACTTCGTTTGAATCGTTAATATTTCTGAAATTTGATTTTATAATACTTAATCATTTCTGTAATCGATTGGAATATTTCGGACAGAACTATTTTACCTGATTGATTGCAATGCAATTAGTGGATGGCTGGAGTTACATTAAAACAACGAAATTGACTTGGTGATACTAAAGCATGGTGTTATTATTGTACTAAGATAGAATTTGTTGTGACGATTAGTTATTGCTATGGAGTTAAATAACTTATATGTGTTGTTATGTTGGATAACTTTGTCTTTAGTGAACAGTGTCATATCCCGGACATTTGACCGTAAGTTGACTTTTGATTGATAAAATTAGTAATTAGTTTAAACTTATTTATTTTACATCGATTGTAATACAATCTTACTATTCATATTAAACACTCTCTATGACTGCGTTCTGAGTTACAAATCCGTACTCGGGCTGAATTGATAAATTCACGATTCAACCTCAGGTTTCGAAATCGGATTAGGATTCAGGCGCTCTATATATATAATAACTTAAATATAACTTATTTTGAAATAGTATCATAATAATAAGTGTTTACGACCATATCAACATCATCCTTTTCTTCACTACTGTCATCATTAGCATCATTGTTGTCATCATCATCATGCATTATTTCTATTTTGCAATAAGTAACATTGAAAGTATTAGCCTGTTATCTGTCCTTTTTAATTATTTATTTAATTCTGTATCATTAAATTAACGTGTACATTTTAATAATAAAAACATTAGAAATGTGTCGAGTTTACAAACACGAGACAGACATTAACTATAATTGTCTGAACATAAAACTTCCCAAATTAATGTCAGACATAAGATACGATGCTGTC
Source organism: Mactromeris polynyma (assembly GCA_032209605.1). NCBI lineage: Eukaryota > Metazoa > Mollusca > Bivalvia > Venerida > Mactridae > Mactromeris > Mactromeris polynyma. The sequence continues at coordinate 35,937,200 of JASFXZ010000001.1, read as the reverse complement.
ATAATTATTGTCTTATTAATGTAATAAATATTTCCGTGAAATTTTTTTTACTGTCTGGCATTTTTATTAATTTTAGTGAATGTTTGATTTACGACTTAGTGAACAATCCAAAAACTAAAGATGGACTAATCTCCCGTGTGAGTGACCAATCCAAAAATGAAAATGGTATTTGCAACAAAGTATGTATTTGACTTCATCAACATACTTCTCATCTTATGGTCAACATGGTCGGGTAAATGAGGAAAAACATTGGCGATCTAATCCGTCCACATTATATCGCCATGTGATGAAGATGTTATTGACTACAAAGAGGTTAATTGAACTGTCCAGTCACTATGAGACAGTTGAATAGAAGCAGTAGTTTGTTTAGTGAAATCTTTAATAACAACATGTCTAAGACTGATATCTTAAGCAGGGGCTTTATCACATTGCACAGCCCCCGAATCAGAGCGATTGACTTGGTTAACTAACTTCAAACGCTTTTCCAAACAGGTAATGAATGTGAGACAGTAATGAAATCACAAAAGGCAAACTAAATAATGTCACAATGATGTTTTGACGTGTTGGTTGAATTTTCTAAAGCCGAAATGATATATGTCACCTAGTTCTACGTGGCAAGCAATAATTTGCTAAACTTGCAAAGTTGTCAGCGGGAAATAACTTAATGATGAGAATAAATGTCTGTTTATTGTAACACACGTGAAAATGAATTAGTTATAGGTCAAAAGTTATAATCAAAAGGAATTAAACAAAAGTTTAAAAAATGACAGGACTAAATATGTGCCACGCCACTGGCTTATTAAATATTTAAGCAATTGGGCAATAAAAGTGACGCGCATGAATGCTGACCAATGATAAATTTTAATAATGAGCCTTAAAACTTTAATGAAGTTCCTGATTTGTTGGTTGCGCTTATTGTCTAGTCCATCATTAGTACCCAGCAATAATGAGTTAAACACAATTCGATCAATATGGATATGTTACGCGGGATACTGATTTAGGTGCCATAGATTATGAAAACCAAGATTAAGTCGTTGTCAGTTTGAGCAATTTGCGTTTCTGTTGTCTTTAGTCTGTAACTGAGCTGTGACTATTTATCTTTCGAGATTTACTTCTTTAAAATACTTTTGGAACTCTTGTTTTACTGTTTCTGATAAGATGAATTTTACTAGCATTCATCCGTCTGCTATGTTTCCTACATATGACAAACAAGAATTTCAGTATTTTGTTAAGGAATTTAGTAGTACCAATATAACGAAACACTTTCCCTCTATTTAAAGATGTATCGGGTCGATCAGAAAGTTAACTATTTGAAAAGGCTTCATTCGGTGTTGTTGCAACTTTGCTAAAGATTCTAATACGAACAATTGCATTGAATTACCAATTAAAAACGCCTTGTAAGAACCCAATTGCTGAAAGAACTGAATGCTTCTTTTCTATTTATAGATAGAACACTTATTTGTTCGTGTAATATACTTTTCATCATGTTTGTTTAGGTAACAAATGAACAAAAACAATGAACATAATATTACTTTAACAAAGTTTTCATGACAGTTTCGCTATTTGAAGCCATAGAAGTTCCGAAAGACAGATACGCCCCAGGGTAGATAATCACAATATGAGCGCTGCTATGGGATTTACAACTTCTTCTGTAAGTGAAGTTATTTTAAGAAAACGCAACATGTGATGTCACTTTTTGCAAGCAGGAAACAATATTTACTCCATATGGTCACTTCGTTTTCATATTGCCATATGAGGCAAATATTGCTTATTGCAGTACATCGAGGGTTTAGTGAAATACTATACTTACTCCTATATAAATACATAGGAGTTAGTATAAAGTCTTCCGCTGAACCTTCGACATGGTGACGTCACATGCGACGTTTTCTGGAAATGACGTCGCTTACAGAGGAGGTTGGACATCGTACAGCGGCGCTCATATACACATTATCTACATAGTATATCGCTTTTGATACTTAAAAAAAAAATATGCAACAAAATATCATAATATACAAAAACTGCCAAGTGTTTCTCAAAGGTTGAAGTGAAACCATTCTATCTCCATATAAATTACTAAACAGTTACTCTTGTTTCACTTCCACAGTCGGTAGTCTGGAAGTCAAAGCAGTCTTCATCAGAATAACAGTTTAAAAGAAGCAGCCTATTGTGGAAATACACGATTTACTGCAGTCGTTAAAGAACGCAACTGCATTATCAGCTATCTGCATTGCATTAAATTTAGAAAATTGACTTCAGAACTAGTGACGATAATTTTAGCTATGTATGACACTAAAACGATAATATGATGTAAATGTTTGCACTTCCTTAGGAAATTCATGGAGAGGGAAAATGTTAATTCAGGTTTACGATAACATTTTCACTTGGACGAATACATTTCAATAGTTACTGTTAATAAATTTCCATAAAGCTAGGGCATTGAATGTAATTTTGTTTCGTCAAACACTAATTATAGTGATGACCAGCAGGCAAAGTCGTCTACAGACAAATGACAAGAATTCGGCTAAAATGTTGGCATTATCGAATAGATGATATATTTTAAGCAGTCGAGAATATCTAAATTTACGCCAACACGATATGTCGATGAGTTGTCCACCTCCTGTATAGCTGTTCAATGCACACAATCCTCTTACAAGATAACACTGTAATACATTTTACGGTGTTAGTCGCACCCTTAGATCAGGCATAAACCATTAGTGGAGTTTCTGCCGCTGACCGTTCCAAGGCGATACTCCTTTCCTCACCTTTGGTCTATATTTGTGTCTTCTGTCCCTCTTGCCTTTGTAATTGTTTACATGTATGCAGATGTTTTTTCCTGCTCGACTTCTCTATTGGTTTTTTTTCGTTTGCCGGGTCACACGGATACATGTGGACAACAGTTTTCCGACGTAAAACTCTTCTGTCAATGATATCTACGCCTGACAGGAACTGCAGCCACTTGTCTCAGGAGTTTTCAGTTTAAGAGGACACAATTCACAGTCGGAATATAAATGTTAATTTTATGTAGAAGAACAAAACATGTTATCCATTAAAACGCAAGCGTTTCGCGTACATTAGAAAACACGAATTATTTTTGTGACATTTATTTGTAATTACAGCAGATCTGTGTGATCCTCTCCACATTTCGTGACAATTTGTACACACGGTTAGCAGATGGTTTCTGTCATGGCGCAGGACATTAACACACGTGTCCTTTGAGAATAAAACTAGGGAAGCAACAGGTTGACCTAAATCTAAACGTGGAGAGTTGTTGAAAGCTACAATGAGAAATATTTCACAAACATGGTTATCATAGGACATGTAACTACTTAGCCTTATACATTATACGAAAAACGAACTGAATTATGATAAAGGATTTGGCAATATACAGAATACTAACTTTTCAAACATTTCTAATTAATTTGTTTGAAATTGCGTGTGTGAATATTGAGTGAGAAAGAGTAACACAATGAATGCCACACTCATTAAACTTGATCGCACATAACCCTTGGTTACAAACTGTGAAGGGAACATCTAAGAATTAAATCTCGACACATCGGCATCACGGCCTAGGAACTTTTAATATAGGTACTGAGCATCTAAAGGCAGGTAACGATATGCCACCCGCGCATTTTACCGTTATATTGCCACAATTTACCTCCTCGACCCGTTTGGTATGCTCAGCTGATAGGGCGCGCCTATGCAAATCTGAGGTTTATGTTGTTAATCCCTTGGTGAGGTTTATGTTTCACTAAAGATAATAAGCGGCAATGGTCCTCCGCCTGATTCATAACGGGTAGTTGTTGTTGTCGGAGAAAGTTAGTAACAAACTGTCGCATGTATTCTACAGCGCTGTGACTATAAGCTTTCATATAGAAGGTCATAGGTTTACTCCCCAGTCGCGCCACAGACTTGACTTTCATGTGTGTCCATAGGCAAAAAGGGATTAAGATGTTTCAGGGAACGCCACATACAGTAGACACTTTACTCTGCGTTGCTACTGGCACTAGATGATGGAAAAGGCAGGCAAATAATCTTATAATAAAAATTTACAATCCATAGTATATAATTGATATTTAACATGTTCATAGATTAGCAGCTAAACAGCTCTTCATAACTTATGTTTCGTTTTTCACATATGTGACGTAGAACACATCTTATCGTTATACCTCTGATACTGACATCAATATTTTAACACCAAGGTAGCTACTAGTTGGTTTCACAACTAAATGTTTCCGAATGTGTAGAAGTAATCAGACAAGAATCGTAATACTTAGAGTATCAAACTAATTTAGATCTTGGAATTGATTGTTACCAAGCACTAATCCATTCAAATGGAGTTAAAGTCGTCTGCTTTATTGCATTTGACCATTAACTTGCATAAATCATGAAGATTCTTCGATGATAAATGGGTTTTTTCTGTAGCTTATTCAATAAACTTCGGCGTTTTTGCCGCAGGTGGTTAATGGAAAATCCTCAATAAGCTTTAAAAGCTGTATTACATGTATTTCTTTTAATTTTTAATGATTTCTTCTTCCGTCCTTCCATTCTTCCTTAATTCCGCATACAAGGCATCTTCAGACTTTAACCTTGAGATTAACGTATAAAACAGAACATTTCCAAAAAGATAAGTCTGAAATAAGTAACAGAATTCAGACACAGTAATAACTACATGTATATTGGGTGATAAATAAAGATATTAGTGGCTGACGCGTAGACCAATATTTTACTGCAAAGAACGTAAATACTGACAACAGAATGACATGTTCATTGGCAAGCAACAATTAGCGGAAATCTTCGATATATAGAGACAGTAAAACCATCGAAACGACAAGATAAAATATGCCCAGTCATCAGTTGTGAAATAGGCACTCTCTTTTTTGGAAATATTTCTGAAGCAAATCAGACGCGAGGACCAACATTTGTCGCCGTTAAATCATCTCCTACGCCATAGCTACAAGTTACGTAATTTACGAGTGGTGTCGCAGAATTACGAATGCTTTTGCTATAATGTTTTATCGTCAATCATGGATTATGGAACGATGCTATTTCTCTGAACAGTACTTAAGCTTTTATCTTTCAAATGATATTGACATTGCCGAATGTCTGCTCGGAGAATCCTTCTTTCATCTCTATGACAGCCAATAATCATAATGGCGGCATAGATTGAATTGTGCACAAATAAACTTAGAATTTCTGACTCCATTTTCCTATATTGTGTTATAATAGATGTCATTGCTTTCGGGAACCATTGTGCACTGGAAGCACCAGCATGACGTGCCCACTTTGTTGCAAAAATAAACCAAACATATTAAATGATTTTGTTTACTGAATACTGTTTGGATTTCTTATGATATTCGTAACAAGTTAATGCGTCTGTAATAATTCGTTATATTAAAAATATATTACAATGAATAAATATCTATCTGAAAGTTGAATGAACATGAGCATTGAAATCGAATAACATATTCAAAATATCATTCATGAAAGAAATACCAATGGATGGAGTAGGTTGGCTTTGTCAGGTTCATCAGTATTTGTAAACAAATAAGATGACAGTAATACACGAGTAGTTGTCTTTCCTTGGACCATATAGACGTAGAATGGCTACTGGTGCGTGAAGAATAAACACACTCCTTTAGATTTTAACAAACTGAATAGTTCGTGCCAATGTAAACAAACTGAATATTTCGTGCCAATGTAAACAAACAGAATATTTCGTGCCAATGTAAACATACTGAATATTTGGTGCCAATGTAAACAAACTGAATATGTCGTGCCAATGTAAACAAAGAATGAACAATTATTTAGATCAATATTGAACGATCCGTACATCTTTTGAGATATATTGTTCTGAGTTTTTGCCATTGAATGTATTTAATTAACTAATACATATTCTAAAATTACGGTGAAATTGAATAAGGCTTGTTTTGTTGGGATGCCAGTGTATTACCATTAATATTCGAAATCACTGTTAACATTATTAACCACTGAATTGAGCATGCTATGACCGCTTTGAATGAATCATAAAAAACACCATAACCGAACAAATACAAAAATACCAAATGACATCAGCACCGAGATGAAAACAGTAAATTATTTAGTGACTGTTTCTTTTTCTGACATGCCATTTCTGTGTAAAATGTCAACCTTTATTTGGTTATCACAATAACATTTTCTTGACATTATTTCACCTTTTCGTAGACTCGCAACTAACTATTTGCTTCAATTCTGAACCATGAAACAATCGCTTTCATTTTTGAGTTGTTCACATTATACAATATTAGCTGTTGTTAGCCATCATTTCGGTTACATATAATTACAGTTACAATATTTGGATACTTAAATTTATTTTCAGACCTAAGTATGCACATAATGTTTAATAATAGTGGTATTTGTTTATTATCACGTGTACGTACGTAATGCCATCGTCAGCAATTTGCATTTCAACTCTCCATAGAAAACCTGCTCCAAGGATGTCTACTGCTAAAGTATGTCGTAAACAATTCTCGTTTGAACCATTCGAGTCCAATTTTATTGCTGTTTTGTGTGACGTATCTCTACATTATCCCATCAACAGATACAGTTTTTCTCCCTACATGGAAAATAATTCCCTAGTGACATTGGTTTTTTTTGGCCCATAAACTGGTATGGCAGTTGTTTTTGCTTTTTTATTATTGGCAAGTGCCCATGTTGTCTTCCCATCGATTTAACAGCCGTTACGAAAATGGGGTTTGCGTGCATAACACAATTCGTACACACAATAAGCACCAATGTATTGATCTCCATTTAGTCTCAAACCCATTGAAGTCACGTAGTCTGTATTTCTAGTTTAAATGACTGCCATTTTTGCTTCTAGATTAGGAGCAATAATAAATGTAAAACATGCAAGCTTTCTGGCAACGGACACGCGTCTGATATTCTTGTCATAAACATACATTTTTGCTATGTCTGAAACAGAATCACTCTACTTGATCAGATAATATACGTTCTCAAATCATCACTCCCCGCACAGATCTAATCATACATTATGCATACTCTTGGAGTGCAGGGAATGACAAATTCCCGAATCATCACTCCCCGCACAGATCTAATCAGATAATATGCATACTCTTGGAGAGCAGAGAATGACAAATTCACGAATCATCACTCCCCGCACTAATCTAATCCGATAATATGTATACTCTTGGATAGCAGGGAATGACACATTCACGAATCGTCACTCCCCGCACAGATCTAATCAGATAAGATGCATACTCTTGGAGAGCAGGGAATGACACATTCACGAATCATCATTCCCCACACAGATCTAATCAGATAATATGCATACTCTTGGAGAGCAGGGAATGACACATTCACGACTCATCAATCCCCGCACAGATCTAATCAGACAATATGCATACTCTTGGAGAGCAGGTAATGACACATTAACGAATCATCACTCCCCGCACAGATCTAATCAAAAGAAGAGGGAGGAGGAACACAAAGACAGAAACATAGAAACAATACCAAACAGACCGGAAAGCACATATTTAGAGAAATGTTTTAATATACCGTGAAATTTCATTGCATATACAAGTTTTATAACTTTTATTTCAGTTTAACGTTATGACAAAATATTTCACATGATTTAAAGAATTATTTTATGATATATATATACATGTATTTCAAATAGAATGTCACTGATTACGTCGCGTCTATGGTGTTGCCGATATTCGTCAGTTTGGAAAAGGAATCGATTTGAAACTAGTTAGATTTTACTCATTATGTTAACAATTTACTCATTATGTAAGGTAGATGCTTCCTTGTCGCAGGTCGTAATTCAGTTTTACATAGTCTGAAAAGAGTCACAACGCATAATGAATTTCCATGCGATTATATGTGTGGATGAGTATTGCAGACATTTTATTCAAATGAAACCGTTTATCCCTGTACCTCCCTCAAGTACAATCCTTGTTCCATTTCGGTTTTGTTATCACTGGCATATATTATACTTATGTTCCTATTACAGCAAATAATTTTCTTCAACGAGCCAAATATTGTTCCCTGAATGACAAAAAATGTTCAAGGTTTGACTGGCACGGTTATACATAACCCATAATGATGATTCAGGATACTTATCGTAAATTTCAAGTTTACGATCTGTTTTATAGTTATTTGAAAATATAATTGACTATAAAGGCGTCTCATCTTACCGATAGATAAGCATTATGTACGGTAAAGTGTTAAACTTTCAAGGCTACGGTACCCATGCGGCTTAAATCATTAAGGCTTTAATTTAGACAGGGAACATCGTTAATATCGCTTATTTGGTGAGACTTGTACGGTTTGAAGATTATAAGTTTAGTTTTGTTCCAGTGTACTTATTTTGTCGACTGCAACGTCCCCTGTGGATGCAACTGTGTCTTCGCTTTAAGTTTAGGGAAATGTCAAGCATACTTTGCAGATTCATTTTTCACAGTGGGTATTTCACCGCAATTATATTGAGTTATTGCGCAATTACCACGCTCAAAGTCATTTAACTGACTTGTTGACGTGAACTTTGTAGGACCGTAGATGAAACAGCTGTAGAGACATTAACAGAATGCGAATATTGATTGATTGATTGTTTGTACCTTTGTATATTTAAGGTTTCCTTGCAAGCAGTTATGCATTCCAGGAAAACGAATTACAATTCTCATGTACCAAACTGATTCATAAGTAAAAACTAAAATAATCTTTAAAAAAGATGGTCGGCACAACCTGAAGTAAGCAAATTCGGTTATGGAAAATGGATTTCGGTAAATTTATATATATTCAGTAGATTTCGGTGAAGTAATGTACCCCTTATCGAAAGGTAAACCAATACACATTAAGGTTACATCGTTGTTCGGTTGAAGAGAAGTTGTTTTAAAATTAGTGGTTAATATAAGATTTGATTGGTTTAGACAACACTGAAAAGCAAACAGCAAAGCCTTGTTAACTACTAGTACGGCTGTCTCTAATAACAATCAGACAGAACAATGGTGGCTAATTACGTACATGTATTAAATAACGTGCTAAGTAAATCAAAGCACCGAAAGTCCTGACAACAAGGGGCTCACTGCAGATCACAGACGTCATTTTGACATACTTACCGCTTACAATGCTTACCGCTATTTCTTTGTAAGACAAGGACTACTTTCTTCCGGAGTATGTAGCCTTTGGCGGTTCAGAATGAAATACTTGGGATGACTCATCCGATGTGTGTCCGCGGATTTCGCCTACTATAGCAATTGTCTCTGACGAGTCCCTTGCTAAAACATTGATGCAAACATCTCCATGATTGCATGTCGTATCAACGCAGATCATAATATTTTATTCACGTTGTTTTGTTGTTCAATGTGCACAGACTAAAGCGCATTTCGAGTTTTTATTCCTTTTCCTTTTAAATCCTTTCAATTAACAATTGCCCGTTTTACGCCTGCGTTAACATGCAGAGCCACGGGCTTCACATTTAAGAGCTAGACGATTCTGTAATTTGTAAAGTTATTATTGTAAGATAATTTAGGTATGTATTTTGTGTATTATACTTGTAGATTACTTTTGTTTTTTATTATTTTTATTACCTTTCCAGCATAAAATTATAACATTTACGAACGGATCCATACGAAAATAGCCGTCAGTTTGAAGAATCAATAAAGCCTTATCAAAGGCGCCTGTATATTGAAATTTATTATGATTTTAAGAGTAAAACTCATAAGAACATTCATTAATATTTAGCAAAAAGAATTTTTTATCTAGCAACAAGTAGTTAAGATGCAGCAAAAATGTGTCAGAATTCTAAGCGTCACTCGATGTTCATTTGCAAACAACACTAGTGATGCGAGATTCTGTCAATGAGTTGCATCGAATAAAGTGGCCCAAATGCTACTTACGCAACGTTTTTGACATATTTAACTGAATATTATGGTTAATTATTAATGATTACAATTGCATTTTTAAAGGGGTAACCAGTAAGCACTCGCTCAGATTTGTCCAATAGTTTGGACTGCACAATGTTTAGATAGTTTGACAATGTTTTTTTAGACGACAATTGTTTACATCAAGAGAAAAAGATAAAGAAATCATTTCATCCACACGCAAATCAACCACTTTCTCACCAAACTTGAACAATTGTATATTAACTCCAGTATGTTGTTGTCGCATACCACTATGCCTAATATCCCGGGCTTACTATGTCTGCATCAGATAATATATGACAGTTGTAAAAGTCGCATTGTCGAAAGACTGGAAAATAACATGTGGCCCAGCAGAATATACGTTAAAGAAACACATAAAGAATCTGTGATAAAATGTGACTTGATCCGCAGTATAGTTATTCAGCGATATAATGGTTTTGCAGATTCGGGACATGAATAAACTTTTCAATTCGTATTTCTCTTTTTGCTAGAGAATCATTTAGAACAAGAAAGCATGCAGCCACTGTACATCAACCAAACACAGCACTACATACTGTCTACACCACTTGAACAAGTTTACACATTGTATGAACGGGAGTCTGGACAAATCATACCATAACATTTGTATTGTTTAAAACTTAGAATTGTCATTCTTTTTAATAATGAAACAGCAACGTCCGATTTGGTAATTGAGATACAAATTTCAGAATTCAGATTTAGGATGAAGAAATTCATACAATTGGAAAATAAGAGTATCATAATAAAACGGTTATAAAGTGTTCATCGCTCATGAAGCGTGGGGCATTGATTATTCTTACATAATATTTCATTGACAATTTAGGATTACAGAATTACATAACTTTAGTTATACTAGAGATATTTCTAAATTGTGAGAATTGCAAATATCAGTCCATCAGTTATTACTGCGTGTCACTTTTGAGGCTCACAGGGAAGATTGGACTTGTCCTTTTTAATAAATTCGTTATTATTATAATTATCATCACTCATTGTTACAGCATTATTCTTGAACCTCGTCAAATGCCTGGTGTTTTATTGACTGTCGTTTTCCGGGAGGTCTGTATGGGCAGGCATTGTATTATGTACATGGCGTTCCTTGTAGCAAATTGTTCTTTCTCTTAAGTTGCTGTTTATCCTTACATGCCCATGAATGTGTGTGTGTCATAATAGTGCAATGTTATTGTTGCTGTATTTATATTTCTGTTCGCTCTTTTGTACATATTATAGTGCTTGCCATTGTCAGAGTTGTCATACATTACCCGTTGGATTCCAGGACCAGTTTCACTTCTTTCATTAACTATATACCTCGACTTTGTTTAAGTATTACCATAACAGGCAATAATATGTAGTCGCCTACAGTCCTGTTCACTAATCTATTTAACCTTTAAAAAACCAGCTCATGGTTTTATAAGCAAAATTACTTCACATCAAAAGTCCTATATTGAATGACATATATACTGATATATTACAGCATAATAAAACCCATTGCTGCTTTACAATTAAATTTGTTTCCATTCCAGTTGTTCAAGTCGTGCTCTTTGCTCCATCAAGTAGCTGTATTTTACTTGTAATCTTCTTGAAATGAAGTTTATATACTATTCAATAGAACTTTAACATTTCATGGTGAACAAATTGTTCAGTAAGTATGTTCATTGTAAATATAGGGGCATAAAATTACTTTGTAATTCCTATGTTCCAAGGACTGATCGCCTGATGCACCAGAAACCTAGAGGGTTTTTACCTGGAAGAAAGAAACTTAGTACGTTAAGTACGTAACACTGTTACGACTTTCCTTTTAGGACATCACCCATCTGAAAACATATACACAACTATAAGTTCAATGACATGGTAATGGGTGTATGTCAACAAACATTGAATACGAAATATACCAATTATTGTACTAAGGAGTGATTGCTATGTTTGTACAGAGAATACAAGGAATAAAATGACTAAACACTCAAATCGAAAAGTAAGTGGTTAGTATCAAACGGCATCAATGACATGATATTAATGCATTATCACCTAAGAGTAGTCATTGTATGGCTACCAACAATATGATATCTGCACATCAAATAGTACACTATATCAAGCTGAAGGAAATCAGACAAAACACAAAATATAAACTCTGTAGCAAACAATATTATTTTTAAACGGAAAATATCTTGAAAAAAGAAGGTCGGCACTATTTGACGGTCAATATTGGTCGTACAGCATAAAAAATGCCGCGATGTTACGATTGCTCGTCACTCCAGACCCAAAATGGATTTCGGTAAATTCATCGAAATTTAGTGGATTTCGGTAATGTAACGTACCCTTTATCGAAAGCTTAACCAGTCTTGGTAAAGTTTATAAACGTTTTTCGGTTGAAGAGAAATTGCCTAGGTAGCAAACGTAAGATGTGATTGGTGTAAAATCTAAGAGAATGGATGACCTCTCGCCCATCCCAAACATCGTACGTCGCAGTACCGTAAACAAACAATTGATGAAATTTGACCTAGTGACCGTTCATGGGTCCATCTTGTACCAACTTGTTTTTCGACAAACAACAATTTGATACTGAACAAAGCTCTAAATCTAAACATTCAAAAGTAATAACGCATTATGAACGAGGAGGAAACCTAACACTGCCGATACGAGCATAACATTACATTGTACACCGTATTAATAGTGTATATATGTTGCGTAAAATTGTTAAATACCGAGTGTATCAACTTACCACTTACCGAAAGACTAACCAATCCGCGTCAATGTTACAAACGTTGTTCGGTTGTATAGAAGTTGGCTTAGTGGTTAACGTAAGGTGTGATTAGTTTACACAACACTGATATGCAAATAGCAAAGCCATGTTAGTACGGCTGCAACGAAACAAATGCGGTTGCTAAGTGGTAAGAAATAAAACACAAACCTCCACTTTAGATTTATAGCTGTTGGCCGTAAAGTTCATATAATTGCTGACAATAACATCAGAGAATATAACTGTGACACCACAAATACTGATTTTATCTTGAGATTATTCATGATCATTGTCTCATCTTTCTGGAAAAGTAATCATATCTTAATTAGAACTTTACCTCTTCAACTGTTTATTACTAACAATGAAAAAGCAATTAGCAACATTTCATTTAAATATATATTAATGGTTCAATCATTGTTAATATTATAAAAACTGAGCTCAATATTGAATTAAATATTTATGATGAAACATAATTAACAACTCATTTCAAGAAACAAATCATATCAACTACATTGTAAATACATGTACATAAAATGGTAAGTTGTGCATTTTTTAAATAAATATCTCGATGTCATTAAATCATTTAATGTATAATTCATTTGACATAAAGGGATGAGATTTTACTCTTGAACAATGCAGACCTGTTGATGTGACTAAGGCATATACTGGACTTTAATGTAGATTTTGCATGGATATACAGTTGCATGTTCATAGTTCTTTAGTTTTATGTTTCTGAAATGTTTGGTGTATGTAATATCTTATACTGAAACAGTCAGCAATGTTCAGGTAAGCATATACATATATCACAGGGCATGACCTGTCCTGTTCTGGAACTGAATCCAGTCTTGTCTGGTAACATTCCCTTAATCATTGTAATACTTTTCAAACAACTGATTAAGACATTGATGACTGAAATATGGTCATGCTGTACACTGCAATATTGTCAGCTAAACTATATTTCAGAGCCATAACGAACAGAAATCAAAATACCGTATCATTTGGAAATCCATAGAAAAGCTGTAAGGACCTGTTTCCGTAAGTGTGTATGATTTTGGACATCTGAAAAATGAATAGATTGATCCTTTCATGTTTACAAAATAAAATAGCATAATAAATGAAACACAGAAGATGTTGAATACTAAATTTATTATTAAATTTCTAAAGGCTTTACATAGATGTTAATGAATGAACATGCTCAAAACCCTAAACCATATGAAATAAATATCATTCATATAAAAGTGAGTTTTAGCGCCTATAAATATTAAAGTGAATAAACCTGTGTTTTTGTTATCAATGTTGAACGAACATTACCATTGAAATTCAAAATTTAAATATTTAAAATACAAGAAAGAAATACCAATCGACGGAGTAGTTTGACTTCAACATTCGTAAAAAAATAAGACGAACGTTTTCATCCACATTCATAAACAAATCAGACGAACGTTTTCATCCATATTCGTAAAAAAATAAGACGAACGTTTTCATCCACATTCATAAACAAATAAGACGAACGTTTTCATCCACATTCATAAACAAATAAGACGAACGTTTTCATCCACATTCATAAACAAATAAGACGAACGTTTTCATCCACATTCATAAACAAATAAGACGAACGATTTCATCAACATTCGTAAACAAATAAGACGAACGATTTCATCAACATTCGTAAACAAATAAGACGAACGTTTTCATCCACATTCGTAAACAAATAAGACGAAAGCTTTCATCAACATTCGTAAATAAATAAGACGAAAGTTTTCATCCACATTCGTAAACAAATAAGACGAAAGCTTTCATCAACATTCGTAAACAAATAAGACGAAAGCTTTCATCAACATTCGTAAACAAATAAGACGAAAGCTTTCATCAACATTCGTAAACAAATAAGACGAAAGTGTTCAGAGGGCATCTGCTATTTAGAAAAACTTCCGTCTGGTATCTATATCTATTTCATGTTAGGTAATTCGGTCGGTAGAGATTGTAACTATTCAAGCATATCGGCGTGTTTGTGCATGCATACATAGTAAGCTTCCATTCTAGAGCAGCGTGTCAACAAAATATGCTAAATTGTTTTCATTTTACTATTGTTTACATATATATTGTAGTTTTTGAAGGGCATCTAAGTTCACTTGACTATGTATTTAAGCATTAAAAGCCACACTATTTCATTAAATGCTGAAATGCTGCAATATCGTATGTGGATTGAAAGGCTGATGTGCATACTTAGGACGGAATCCTGAGGGGCACCGTCCAAAATTGCAATAATATCAATCATTAAATTGAACAGAAACGATAGTGAAATAACGCAAATAGGTGGCAACATACCAGTTAGCATCGTTATCAGAGATCTGACATGTGTTGTACTATCGCTATGTGATTATGATTTCTTCTTATTTTTAGAAACAAATTCCACTTTAGCATCTAAGAGTTTTCGGCTTGACATAATGTTCATATTCATTCCCCTGTTTCGATCCATGGCCAACTTAGTTTCTTGGTTGGTTCTTTTATGTCCCCTCCGTATTCCACTCTCTTTAATTGTTTTTGATAATCAGCCAGAGAATTCCATGTCGCCCCTTCTGTTTGCACATACACCTTCTCAACTCTAGGTGTCTTGTATGTGGATGTTTTCTTTGGATCTGTGTGGGAGACATTGCGTTCCCTGTATCGACTTAACCCTTCCTTCAAAATAAATAGAACCTGTTCTTTTCTTACTGTGAAACTTTAGTTTAGTCACCATTTTTGAACAACCAAAAACCTCAAACAATTTGTTGAACACGCTCTTCGTATAAAGTGCATGCTTAACCATTGGGGTTTATTAATTATAGTTCTTAACGTTTAGGCTTGTACCAAAATTAAAATGTCAATTACAACAGGGTTTGATTAAATTGCGCAGATTGTCGTTGGCTTTAAGAAATAATGTGTGACTGGATTCCCTGAATGGCAATTTCCGTAATAAGTGTATGAACTATGCTCTGATCGACAGTTAATTTGTGTATTTCATGTTGAACATTTGTCTCTCTAATACCGTCTTACTTTAATGTTCGACGTGATATTTTTGTAGAATGCAGAAGAATGTGATCAGAACTGCCCAATGGTATAAATGGTTGTTGCTTTTGGACGCAACTTTTTTCCGTCTTTTTAAGACCTGCATACGACTCGCCATGTATACTGTTGGTGAACTAGATGCCCCTAGATTTTGGATATAAACCGAATGTAGTCATAAGCTAGGAATTCACGATCTTCTTTCTGTAGTTAAAGAATGATTGAGTCATAAAGGCGTTTCATCTTTCTGCGACATTAAATGACAAAGTAGATCACTTTAAACGTTGCTTGTTTGTTCTGAAAGAGAAACCAAACATTTTTATTGGAACTAGTTAAACGGAGCATTACTATCCTTTTTTAGATAATGAGAGTATATGGTAAAATAATGCATAAACATGTAGAAATAACGCGAGCATACGGTGCTAAGATCTAAACATACTTTACGCTATTTTTGATCCATCGAATTATGCGCACAACCTGACAGGCAGTTATTGCTTCGCTCAGAAATGGGTTCTAGAGTCTATAATGTCTAAATGATGAAGCCATGGTTAGTGCACGGTATGATCGTGTTCTGGTTTATATCCATAGTCTGGAAACACAATAACAAATGACACCAGTTTACGATCTGTTTGACAAATGTTCGTTTTGTGCTCTTAGTATAAATACATGATAAACGCAAACAGACTAATCTACTCATGTCAATTACAGATAATAGCAATTCGAAATGTTTCCGCTCGGCCAATACGATAGATATCAATATTATTGTAGTTGCCAAGTAATTTTAAGAAGCCATATATAACTAAAGACATGAACTTATGTCCATTAAGTATAATACTGTATAATGAAATAACTGATTACATATGGCATAGAAATTGCAAGCGCTTTTCACCTTGAACCCTTGCGGGAGCAGAAGGAAGGCGCTTGATGCTTGTATTTTGCCATCCTTGTCGTCCCCTTAACGGTTTCTCTTCAGTTGCTTCATGTAGTTAGCCATCGAGTACATGTTTGAATAACTCCACATGTGTATTATGTTATACTCGTCAATCTATGCTCAACATGCGTTATCCTGTGTTTGCGTCCTCATAGTTTGGAAAGTTTCCAGCAGGAACTTCTTATTTACACGGTTCGTGTTTTTTATGAATGCAGGATGCGTGTATGAGGTTGGTTTAACCAGATTTAAACCCCAAAATGGCGTTTTGGTCGCATACCATTTTAAGGCGGTACTCCTTATGTGGCTTATATTCTGTTTTGTAGCTGTTTACATCTATGTTTAATTATGTTCATGTTTCCTTGCGCCTTTCGGGTGGATATGCCCTTTGTATGTAACAGTTCCTGGTCGACTTGTTCATTTATTTATATTAATGGATTATTTTGTTATTGTCAGTTTTACAATTCTTGTTCCATTTCGGTTTTGCTATCACTAGCATAGATTATACTTATGTTCCTATTGCAGCAAATAATTTTCTTCAACGAGCCAAATAGTGTTCCCTGAATGACAAAACATGTTCAAGAATTGACTGGCACGGTTATACATAACCCACAATGATGATTCAGGATACTTATCGTAAATTTCAAGTTTAAGATCTGTTTTATAGTTATTTGAAAATATAATTGGTTATAAAGGCGTCTCATTTTACCGACGGATAAGAATTATGTACGGTAAAGTGTTCAACTTTCAAGGCTACGGTACCCATGCGGCTTAAATCATTAAGGCTTTAATTTAGACAGGGAACATCGTTAATTCCGCTTATTTGGTGAGACTTGTACGGTTTGAAGATTATAAGTTTAGTTTTGTTCCAGTGTACTTATTTTGTCGACTGTAACGTCCCCTGTGGATGCAACTGTGTCTTCGCTTAAGTTTAGGGAAATGTCAAGCATACTTTGAAGGTTCATTTTTCACAGTGGGTATTTCATCGCAATTATATTGAGTTATTGCGCAATTACCAAGCAATAAGTCATTTAACTGACTTGTTGACGTGAACTTTGTAGGACCGTAGTTGAAACAGCTGTAGAAGCCAGCTGTAGAGACATTAACAGAATGCGAATATTGATTGATTGATTTTTGTATCTTTGTATATTTAAGGTTTCCTTGCAAGCAGTTATGCATTCCAGGTAAACGAATTACAATTCTCATTTACCAAACTGATTCATAAGTAAAAACAAACAAAATCTTTAAAAAAGATGGTCGGCACAATCTGAAGTAACCAAATTCGGTAATGGAAAATGGATTTCGGTAAATTTACCGAAATTCAGTAGATTTCGGTAAAAAAATGTACCCCTTATCGAAAGGTAAACCAATACACATTAAGGTTACATCGTTGTTCGGTTGAAGAGAAGTTGTATTAAAATTAGTGGTTAATATAAGATTTGATTGGTTTACACAACACTGAAAAGCAAACAGCAAAGCCGTGTTAACTACTAGTACGGCTGTCTCTTATAACAATAAGACAGAATAATGGTGGCTAATTACGTACATGTATTAACAACGTGCTAAGTAAATCAAAGCACCGAAAGTCCTGTCAACAAGGGGCTCACTGCAGATCTCAGACGTCATTTTGACATATATTTTACCTATCACTATAGTCTATCAAGAACACTTTGTTATGTCAGTATATTAAATAACAGAGAAGTTAAACACACCAGACATTCAGAAGGATGGATGGAGAAGAAGTAAACAGTACCTTGATGTTAATTATATGTCAAGTTTCAATGCAATCCATGGAAAACTAAAGTATTTTGCTACATGTGTTCTAAAAGGAGACTTCAGTACACAGGGACATAATTCTAAAACATGTTGATGGATGGCACAGCAAATTTATGTCTTCCACATCTACAAACTGTAATTTAATGAAGAAAATTGAGATGTTTTTTGGACGTAAAAAACTTTAACTTTAAATGGAAGCAAGAAGCAATTAATTGTTTAAAATTATATAAACACCATGATAATGTTCATTCAATCAAGAAAACAACAGACATAACTGCTAAAATATTTGCAATTCTTGGAAAATATGATTTATTAGCCCCTAAACTTTTGAAAATGGACAATTTACAGAATTTTACTCTATGATCAATGTAACAGTAGGTGATACTTTTAAAATCAAATTGGAAGCAAGAAGATGTTTAGTTAGAATAAATATGTTTACACTAAATGAAAGAGAATAAATTGAAGAATATTGTCATAACTGCTAAAATATTCCAGTATTAAGATAAAGTGTTTAAATTTACGTATAAAAATAATTTCCCTCTATAATATATTGATCAAAACTGGTAGAGCTGGGAAATCGATATCGATTTTCGAGTCATTTTCAAGGGACACAATCTACTGCAATAAGCCAGCTAAAAGGCACGGAAAGCTGAGTATGTCATGTATCATGGAACTTATATCATCAAACTGCATTGTAATCCCTTGAAAACTGAAGAAGTAGTTAGCCATACAAACTACATATGTTGTATATTGGGCTGAACAACCAATCGACCGACCTACAGACAGGATGACAACACAACAAAAAGTAAGTTTCCGTAAATCGTCGATATTCAACGGAACGATGACGGAAAATTGCATTTCCACTGTTTTCAATATACGTATAATTGTTCGTTGGATATATTATATGTTGCACCGATTTCTTGTATACGTATCTTTGCCTACTGCTATCGTCCACTGCCTACTGTACACTATATTATACTATCGTCCACTAGCTTGTTTTCAGCGCACTTCACGCGTGATACGGCTGCGGCGTAGGCAGACATTTTTTCTGTAATTTGCAATATTTAATCAGCAAGTTTCTGTCGGGTTCTTTCTTTTGCGTAAGTGATGTAAGCTCAAATCCGTTTTCTAGCTGATATCGCAAATGCTTACCGCTATTTCTTAGTAAGTCAAGGACTACTTTCTTCCGGAGTACGTAGCCTTTGGCGGTTCAGAATCATATGAAATACTTGGGATGACTCATCCGATGTGTGTCCGCGGATTTCGCCTACTATAGCAATTGTCTCTGACGAGTACCTTGCTAAAACATTGATGCAAACATCTCCATGATTGCATGTCGTATCAACGCAGATCATAATATGTTATTCAAGTTGTTTTGTTGTTCAATGTGCACGGATTTAAGCGCATTTCAAGTTTTTATTCCTTTTCTGAAAATCCTTTCCATTAACAATTGCCCGTTTTACGCCTGCGTTAACATGCAGAGCCACGGACTTCACATTTAAGAGCTAGACGATTGTGTAATTTGTAAAGTTATTATTGTAAGATAATTTAGGTATGTATTTTGTGTATTATACTAGTAGATAACTTTTGTTTTTATTATTTTTATTGCCTTTCCAGCATAAAATTATAGCATTTACGAACGGATCCATACGAAAATGGCCGTCAGTTTGAAGAATCAATAAAGCCTTATTAAAGGCGCCTGTATATTGAACATTATTATGATTTTAAGAGTAAAACTCATTAGAACATTCATTAATATTAAGCAAAAAGTAATTTATATCTAGCAACAAGTAGTTAAGATGCAGCGAAAATGTGTCAGAGGTTTAAGCGTCACTCGATGTTCATTTGCCAACAACACTGGTGATGCGAGATTCTGTCAATGATTACAATTGCATTTTAAAGGGGTAACCAGTAAGCACTCGCTCAGATTTGTCCTATAGCTTGGACAGCACAATTTTCAGATAGTTTGACAATGTTTTTGTAGACGACAATTGTTTAAATCCAGAGAAGAAGATAAAAAGATAATTTCATCCACACGCAAATCAACCACTTTCTCACCAACATTGACAATTGTATATTAACTCCAGTATGTTGTTGTCGCATACCACTATGCTTAATATCCCGGGCTTACTATGTCTGCATCAGATAATATATGACAGTTGTAAAAGTCGCCTTGTCGAAAGACTGCAAAATAACATGTGGCCCAGCAGAATGTACGTTAAAGAAACACATAAAGAATCTGTGATAAAATGTTGCCTTGATCCGCAGTATTGTAATTCAGCGAGATAATGGTTTTTGCTGATTCGGGACATGAATAAACTTCTCAATTCGTACACAGGAGAGTTTTTTTTAAAGAAATAATTATGTATTTGAACTTGTTATACGTATGTTATTCATTACTGTTTGTATAAATTGGTTGATAGTGCAATGGAATGGAAAGAAATAAAATTACAATATAACATATACACATTGCTTTTTGATATCGAGAAAGTTACAGCGAAATGTTATGTCAGTTTGAGTTAAAGTATTTCTATTTTATTTCTCTTTTTGCTAGAGAATCAGTTAGAACAAGAAAGCATGCAGCCACTGTACATAAATCAAACACAGCACTACATACTGTCTACACCACTTGAAAATCTTTCACACATTGTATGAACGGGATTCTGGACAAATCATACCATAACATTTGTATTGTTGAAAACTTAGAATTGTCATTCTTTTTAATAATGGAACAGCAACGTCAGATTTGGTAATTGATATACAACTTTCAGAATTCAGATTTAGGATGAAGAAATTCTTACAATTGGAAAATAAGAGTATCATAATAAAACGGTTATCTCTCCTAAGTTGCTGTTTATCCTTACATGCCCGTGAAAGTGTTTGAGTCATAATAGTGCAATGTTAATGTTGCTGTATTTATATTTCTGTTCGCTCTTTTGTACATATTTTAGTGCTTGCCATTGTCAGAGTTGTCATACATTACCCGTTGGATTCCAGGACCAGTTTCGCTTCTTTCATTAACTATATACCTCGACTCTGTTTAAGTATTACCATAACAGGCAATAGTGTGTAGTCGCCTACAGTCCTGTTCCCTAATCTATTTAACCTTTAAAAAAACAGCTCATGGTTTTATAAGCAAAATTACTTCACATCAAAAGTCCTATATTGAATGACATATATACTGATATATTACAGCATAATAAAACCCATTGCAGCTTTACAATTAAATTTGTTTCCATTCCAGTTTTTCAAGTCGTGCACTTTGCTCCACCAAGTAGCTGTATTTTACTTGTAATCTACTTGAAATGAAGTTTATATACTATCCATTAGAACTTTAACATTTCATGGTGAACACATTGTTCAGTAAATGATTCTTTTTAATGTTCCTTGTAAATATAGGGGCATAAAATTACTTTGTAATTCCTATGTTCCAAGGACTGATCGCCTGATGCACCAGAAACCTAGATGGTTTTTACCTGGAAGAAAGAAACTTAGTACGTTAAGTACGTAACACTGTTACGACTTTCCTTTAGAACATCACCCATCTGAAAACATATATAAAACTTATAAGTTCAATGACATGGTAATGGGTGTATGTCAACAAACATTGAATACGAAATATACCAATTATTGTACTAAGGAGTGATTGCTATTTTTGTACAGAGAATACAAGGAATAAAATGACTAAATACTCAAATCGAAAAGTAAGTGGTTAGTATCAAACGGCATCAATGACATGATATTAATGCATTATCACCTAAGAGTAGTCATTGTATGGCTACCAACAATATGATATCTGCACATCAAATAGTACACTATATCAAGCTGAAGGAAATCAGACAAAACACAAAATGTAAACTATGTAGCAAACAATATTATTTTTAAACGGGAAATGTCTTGAAAAAAGAAGGTCGGCACTATTTGAAGGTCAATATTGGTCGTAGAGCATAAAAATGCCGCGATGTTACGATTGCTCGTCACTCCAGACCCAAAATGAATTTCGGTAAATGCATCGAAATTTAGTGGATTTCGGTAATGTAACGTACCCTTTATCGAAAGCTTAACCAGTCTTGGTAAAGTTTATAAACGTTGTTCGGTTGAAGAGAAATTGCCTAGGTAGCAAACGTAAGATGTGATTGGTGTAAAATCTAAGAGAATGGATGACCTCTCGCCCATCCAAAACATCGTACGTCGCAGTACCGTAAACAATTAAAACGCAATTAGCAACATTTTATTTAAAGATATATTAATGGTTCAATCATTGTTAATATTATAAAAACTGAGCTCAGTATTGAATTAAATATTTATGATGAAACATAATTAACAACTCAATTCAAGGAACAAATCATATCAACTTCATTGTAAATACATGTACATGTATATAAAATGGTAAGTTGTGCATTTTTTAAATAAATATCTCGATGTCATTAAATCATTTATTGTATAATTCATTTGACATAAAGGGATGAAATTTTACACTTGAACAATGCAGACATGTTAAAGTGATTAAGGCATATACTGGACTTTAATGTAGATTTTGCATGGATATACAATTGCATGTTAATAATTCTTAAGTCTTTTGAACAATACTATAACTGAACGATTCTCACTAAATGTAAGGTCCAAACAAACAAAAGACGTATAGTTCATGACAAACACACGAGTTCCCGCAATAAAATAGTTCAAACCCTGAAGTTATGTATTAAATCATATAATAATGAAGCAAATGTAATTTTGTTCTGATTAGTACTTTTAGAGAACTAAATTGAATGTACATATATTTGGCACAATTTTGTCTAATACAAAAAACACATCTAAAGCAAATCCATGTACCTTAGTATTATACATACCTTCATTATGTTTCTGAAATGTTTGGTGTATGTAATATCTTATACTGAAACAGTCAGCAATTTTCAGGTAAGCATGTCCATATATCAAAGGACATGACCTGTCCTGTTCTGGAACTGAATCCAGTCTTGTCTGGTAACATTCCCTTAATCATTGTAATATTTTTCAAACAACTGATTAAGACATTGATGACTGAAATATGGTCATGCTGTACACTACAATATTGTCAGCTAAAATATATTTGAGAGCCATAACGAACAGAAATCAAAATACCGTATCATTTGGAAATCCGTAAGCTGTAAGGACCTGATTCCGTAAGTGTGTATTGATTGTGGACATCTGAAAAATGAATAGATTGATCCTTTCATGTTTACAAAATAAAATAGCATAATAAATGCAACACAGAAGATGTTGAATACTAAATTTATTATTAAATTTCTAAAGGCTTTTCATAGATGTAAATGAATGAACATGTTCAAAACCCTAAACCATATGACATAAATATCATTCATATAAAAGTGAGGTTTAGCGCCTATAAATATTATAGTGAATATAGCTGTGTTTTTGTTATCAATGTTGAACGAACATTACCATTGAAATTCAAAATTTAAATATTTAAAATACAAGAAAGAAATACCAATAGACGGAGTAGTTTGACTTTTGTCATTTTCATCAACATTCGTAAACAAATAAGACGAACGATTTCATCCACATTCATAAACAAATAAGACGACAGTTTTCATCCACATTCGTAAACAAATAAGACGAACGTTTTCATCCACATTCGTAAACAAATAAGACGAAAGCTTTCATCAACATTCGTAAACAAATAAGACGAAAGTTTTCATCCACATTCGTAAACAAATAAGACGAACGTTTTCATCCACATTCGTAAACAAATAAGACGAACTTTTTCATCCACATTCGTAAACAAATAAGACGAAAGCTTTCATCAACATTCGTAAACAAATAAGACGAAAGTTTTCATCCACATTCGTAAACAAATAAGACGAAAGCTTTCATCAACATTCGTAAACAAATAAGACGAAAGCTTTCATCAACATTCGTAAACAAATAAGACGAAAGCTTTCATCAACATTCGTAAACAAATAAGACGAAAGTGTTCAGAGGGCATCTGCTATTTAGAAAAACTTCCGTCTGGTATCTATATCTATTTCATGTTAGGTAATTCGGTCGGTAGAGATTGTAACTATTCAAGCATATCGGCGTGTTTGTGCATGCATACATAGTAAGCTTCCATTCTAGAGCAGCGTGTCAACAAAATATGCTAAATTGTTTTCATTTTACTATTGTTTACATATATATTGTAGTTTTTGAAGGGCATCTAAGTTCACTTGACTATGTATTTAAGCATTAAAAGCCACACTATTTCATTAAATGCTGAAATGCTGCAATATCGTATGTGGATTGAAAGGCTGATGTGCATACTTAGGACGGAATCCTGAGGGGCACCGTCCAAAATTGCAATAATATCAATCATTAAATTGAACAGAAACGATAGTGAAATAACGCAAATAGGTGGCAGCATACCAGTTAGCATCGTTATCAGAGATCTGACATGTGTTGTACTATCGCTATGTGATTATGATTTCTTCTTATTTTTAGAAACAAATTCCACTTTAGCATCTAAGAGTTTTCGGCTTGACATAATGTTCATATTCATTCCCCTGTTTCGATCCATGGCCAACTTAGTTTCTTGGTTGGTTCTTTTATGGTCTCTCTCCCTTTTATGTCCCCTCCGTATTCCACTCTCTTTAATTGTTTTTGATAATCAGCAAGAGAATTCCATGTCGCCCCTTATGTTTGCACATACACCTCAACTCTAGGTGTCTTGTATGTGGATGTTTTCTTTGGATCTGTGTGGG
Organism: Mactromeris polynyma; assembly: GCA_032209605.1. Taxonomy (NCBI): domain Eukaryota; kingdom Metazoa; phylum Mollusca; class Bivalvia; order Venerida; family Mactridae; genus Mactromeris; species Mactromeris polynyma. The sequence goes on along the minus strand of JASFXZ010000001.1, from coordinate 35,912,048 downwards.
AGACATTGCGTTCCCTGTATCGACTTAACCCTTCCTTCAAAGTAAATAGAACCTGTTGTTTTCTTACTGTGAAACTTTAGTTTAGTCACCATTTTTGAACAACCAAAAACCTCAAACAATTTGTTGAACACGCTCTTCGTATAAAGTGCATGCTTAACCATTGGGGTTTATTAATTATAGTTCTTAACGTTTAGGCTTGTACCAAAATTAAAATGTCAATTACAACAGGGTTTGATTAAATTGCGCAGATTGTCGTTGGCTTTAAGAAATAATGTGTGACTGGATTCCCTGAATGGCAATTTCCGTAATAAGTGTATGAACTATGCTCTGATCGACAGTTAATTTGTGTATTTCATGATGAACATTTGTCTCTCTAATACCGTCTTACTTTAATGTTCGACGTGATATTTTTGTAGAATGCAGAAGAATGTGATCAGAACTGCCCAATGGTATAAATGGTTGTTGCTTTTGGACGCAACTTTTTTCCGTCGTTTTAAGACCTGCATACGACTCGCCATGTATACTGTTGGTGAACTAGATGCCCCTAGATTTTGGATATAAACCGAATGTAGTCATAAGCTAGGAATTCACGATCCTCTTTCTGTAGTTAAAGAATGATTGAGCCATAAAGGCGTTTCATCTTTCTGCAACATTAAATGACAAAGTAGATCACTTTAAACGTTGCTTATTTGTTCTGAAAGAGAAACCAAACATTTTTATTGGAACTAGTTAAACGGAGCATTACTATCCTTTTTTAGATAATGAGAGTATATGGTAAAATAATGCATAAACATGTAGAAATAACGCGAGCATACGGTGCTAAGATCTAAACATACTTTACGCTATTTTTGATCCATCGAATTATGCGCACAACCTGACAGGCAGTTATTGCTTCGCTCAGAAATGGGTTCTAGAGTCTATAATGTCTAAATGATGAAGCCATGGTTAGTGCACGGTATGATCGTGTTCTGGTTTATATCCATAGTCTGGAAACACAATAACAAATGACACCAGTTTACGATCTGTTTGACAAATGTTCGTTTTGTGCTCTTAGTATAAATACATGATAAACGCAAACAGACTAATCTACTCATGTCAATTACAGATAATAGCAATTCGAAATGTTTCCGCTCGGCCAATACGATAGATATCAATATTATTGTAGTTGCCAAGTAATTTTATGAAGCCATATATAACTAAACACATGAACTTATGTCCATTAAGTATAATACTGTATAATGAAATAACTGATTACATATGGCATAGAAATTGCAAGTGCTTTTCACCTTGAACCCTTGCGGGAGCAGAAGGAAGGCGCTTGATGCTTGTATTTTGCCATCCTTGTCGTCCCCTTAACGGTTTCTCTTCAGTTGCTTCATGTAGTTAGCCATCGAGTACATGTTTGAATAACTCCACATGTGTATTATGTTATACTCGTCAATCTATGCTCAACATGCGTTATCCTGTGTTTGCGTCCTCATAGTTTGGAAAGTTTCCAGCAGGAACTTCTTATTTACACGGTTCGTGTTTTTTATGAATGCAGGATGCGTGTATGAGGTTGGTTTAACCAGATTTAAACCCCAAAATGGCGTTTTGGTCGCATACCATTTTAAGGCGGTACTCCTTATGTGGCTTATATTCTGTTTTGTAGCTGTTTACATCTATGTTTAATTATGTTCATGTTTCCTTGCGCCTTTCGGGTGGATATGCCCTTTGTATTTAACAGTTCCTGGTCGACTTGTTCATTTATTTATATTAATGGATTATTTTGTTATTGTCAGTTTTACAATTCTTGTTCCATTTCGGTTTTGCTATCACTAGCATAGATTATACTTATGTTCCTATTGCAGCAAATAATTTTCTTCAACGAGCCAAATAGTGTTCCCTGAATGACAAAACATGTTCAAGAATTGACTGGCACGGTTATACATAACCCACAATGATGATTCAGGATACTTATCGTAAATTTCAAGTTTAAGATCTGTTTTATAGTTATTTGAAAATATAATTGGTTATAAAGGCGTCTCATTTTACCGATGGATAAGAATTATGTACGGTAAAGTGTTCAACTTTCAAGGCTACGGTACCCATGCGGCTTAAATCATTAAGGCTTTAATTTAGACAGGGAACATCGTTAATTCCGCTTATTTGGTGAGACTTGTACGGTTTGAAGATTATAAGTTTAGTTTTGTTCCAGTGTACTTATTTTGTCGACTGTAACGTCCCCTGTGGATGCAACTGTGTCTTCGCTTAAGTTTAGGGAAATGTCAAGCATACTTTGAAGGTTCATTTTTCACAGTGGGTATTTCACAGCAATTATATTGAGTTATTGCGCAATTACCAAGCAATAAGTCATTTAACTGACTTGTTGACGTGAACTTTGTAGGACCGTAGTTGAAACAGCTGTAGAAGCCAGCTGTAGAGACATTAACAGAATGCGAATATTGATTGATTGATTTTTGTATCTTTGTATATTTAAGGTTTCCTTGCAAGCAGTTATGCATTCCAGGAAAACGAATTACAATTCTCATTTACCAAACTGATTCATAAGTAAAAACAAACAAAATCTTTAAAAAAGATGGTCGGCACAATCTGAAGTAACCAAATTCGGTAATGGAAAATGGATTTCGGTAAATTCACCGAAATTCAATAGATTTCTGTAAAAAAATGTACCCCTTATCGAAAGGTAAACCAATACACATTAAGGTTACATCGTTGTTCGGTTGAAGAGAAGTTGTATTAAAATTAGTGGTTAATATAAGATTTGATTGGTTTACACAACACTGAAAAGCAAACAGCAAAGCCGTGTTAACTACTAGTACGGCTGTCTCTTATAACAATAAGACAGAATAATGGTGGCTAATTACGTACATGTATTAACAACGTGCTAAGTAAATCAAAGCACCGAAAGTCCTGTCAACAAGGGGCTCACTGCAGATCTCAGACGTCATTTTGACATATATTTTACCTATCACTATAGTCTATCAAGAACACTTTGTTATGTCAGTATATTAAATAATAGAGAAGTTAAACACACCAGACATTCAGAAGGATGGATGGAGAAGAAGTAAACAGTACCTTGATGTTAATTATATGTCAAGTTTCAATGCAATCCATGGAAAACTAAAGTATTTTGCTACATGTGTTCTAAAAGGAGACTTCAGTACAAAGGGACATAATTCTAAAACATGTTGATGGATGGCACAGCAAATTTATGTCTTCCACATCTACAAACTGTAATTTAATGAAGAAAATTGAGATGTTTTTTGGACGTAAAAAACTTTAACTTTAAATGGAAGCAAGAAGCAATTAATTGTTTAAAATTATATAAACACCATGATAATGTTCATTCAATCAAGAAAACAACAGACATAACTGCTAAAATATTTGCAATTCTTGGAAAATATGATTTATTAGCCCCTAAACTTTTGAAAATGGACAATTTACAGAATTTTACTCTATGATCAATGTAACAGTAGGTGATACTTTTAAAATCAAATTGGAAGCAAGAAGATGTTTAGTTAGAATAAATATGTTTACACTAAATGAAAGAGAATAAATTGAAGAATATTGTCATAACTGCTAAAATATTCCAGTATTAAGATAAAGTGTTTAAATTTACGTATAAAAATAATTTCCCTCTATAATATATTGATCAAAACTGGTAGAGCTGGGAAATCGATATCGATTTTCGAGTCATTTTCAAGGGACACAATCTACTGCAATAAGCCAGCTAAAAGGCACGGAAAGCTGAGTATGTCATGTATCATGGAACTTATATCATCAAACTGCATTGTAATCCCTTGAAAACTGAAGAAGTAGTTAGCCATACAAACTACATATGTTGTATATTGGGCTGAACAACCAATCGACCGACCTACAGACAGGATGACAACACAACAAAAAGTAAGTTTCCGTAAATCGTCGATATTCAACGGAACGATGACGGAAAATTGCATTTCCACTGTTTTCAATATACGTATAATTGTTCGTTGGATATATTATATGTTGCACCGATTTCTTGTATACGTATCTTTGCCTACTGCTATCGTCCACTGCCTACTGTACACTATATTATACTATCGTCCACTAGCTTGTTTTCAGCGCACTTCACGCGTGATACGGCTGCGGCGTAGGCAGACATTTTTTCTGTAATTTGCAATATTTAATCAGCAAGTTTCTGTCGGGTTCTTTCTTTTGCGTAAGTGATGTAAGCTCAAATCCGTTTTCTAGCTGATATCGCAAATGCTTACCGCTATTTCTTAGTAAGTCAAGGACTACTTTCTTCCGGAGTACGTAGCCTTTGGCGGTTCAGAATCATATGAAATACTTGGGATGACTCATCCGATGTGTGTCCGCGGATTTCGCCTACTATAGCAATTGTCTCTGACGAGTACCTTGCTAAAACATTGATGCAAACATCTCCATGATTGCATGTCGTATCAACGCAGATCATAATATGTTATTCAAGTTGTTTTGTTGTTCAATGTGCACGGATTTAAGCGCATTTCAAGTTTTTATTCCTTTTCTGAAAATCCTTTCCATTAACAATTGCCCGTTTTACGCCTGCGTTAACATGCAGAGCCACGGACTTCACATTTAAGAGCTAGACGATTGTGTAATTTGTAAAGTTATTATTGTAAGATAATTTAGGTATGTATTTTGTGTATTATACTAGTAGATAACTTTTGTTTTTATTATTTTTATTGCCTTTCCAGCATAAAATTATAGCATTTACGAACGGATCCATACGAAAATGGCCGTCAGTTTGAAGAATCAATAAAGCCTTATTAAAGGCGCCTGTATATTGAACATTATTATGATTTTAAGAGTAAAACTCATTAGAACATTCATTAATATTAAGCAAAAAGTAATTTATATCTAGCAACAAGTAGTTAAGATGCAGCGAAAATGTGTCAGAGGTTTAAGCGTCACTCGATGTTCATTTGCCAACAACACTGGTGATGCGAGATTCTGTCAATGATTACAATTGCATTTTAAAGGGGTAACCAGTAAGCACTCGCTCAGATTTGTCCTATAGCTTGGACAGCACAATTTTCAGATAGTTTGACAATGTTTTTGTAGACGACAATTGTTTAAATCCAGAGAAGAAGATAAAAAGATAATTTCATCCACACGCAAATCAACCACTTTCTCACCAACATTGACAATTGTATATTAACTCCAGTATGTTGTTGTCGCATACCACTATGCTTAATATCCCGGGCTTACTATGTCTGCATCAGATAATATATGACAGTTGTAAAAGTCGCCTTGTCGAAAGACTGCAAAATAACATGTGGCCCAGCAGAATGTACGTTAAAGAAACACATAAAGAATCTGTGATAAAATGTTGCCTTGATCCGCAGTATTGTAATTCAGCGAGATAATGGTTTTTGCTGATTCGGGACATGAATAAACTTCTCAATTCGTACACAGGAGAGTTTTTTTTAAAGAAATAATTATGTATTTGAACTTGTTATACGTATGTTATTCATTACTGTTTGTATAAATTGGTTGATAGTGCAATGGAATGGAAAGAAATAAAATTACAATATAACATATACACATTGCTTTTTGATATCGAGAAAGTTACAGCGAAATGTTATGTCAGTTTGAGTTAAAGTATTTCTATTTTATTTCTCTTTTTGCTAGAGAATCAGTTAGAACAAGAAAGCATGCAGCCACTGTACATAAATCAAACACAGCACTACATACTGTCTACACCACTTGAAAATCTTTCACACATTGTATGAACGGGATTCTGGACAAATCATACCATAACATTTGTATTGTTGAAAACTTAGAATTGTCATTCTTTTTAATAATGGAACAGCAACGTCAGATTTGGTAATTGATATACAACTTTCAGAATTCAGATTTAGGATGAAGAAATTCTTACAATTGGAAAATAAGAGTATCATAATAAAACGGTTATCTCTCCTAAGTTGCTGTTTATCCTTACATGCCCGTGAAAGTGTTTGAGTCATAATAGTGCAATGTTAATGTTGCTGTATTTATATTTCTGTTCGCTCTTTTGTACATATTTTAGTGCTTGCCATTGTCAGAGTTGTCATACATTACCCGTTGGATTCCAGGACCAGTTTCGCTTCTTTCATTAACTATATACCTCGACTCTGTTTAAGTATTACCATAACAGGCAATAGTGTGTAGTCGCCTACAGTCCTGTTCCCTAATCTATTTAACCTTTAAAAAAACAGCTCATGGTTTTATAAGCAAAATTACTTCACATCAAAAGTCCTATATTGAATGACATATATACTGATATATTACAGCATAATAAAACCCATTGCAGCTTTACAATTAAATTTGTTTCCATTCCAGTTTTTCAAGTCGTGCACTTTGCTCCACCAAGTAGCTGTATTTTACTTGTAATCTACTTGAAATGAAGTTTATATACTATCCATTAGAACTTTAACATTTCATGGTGAACACATTGTTCAGTAAATGATTCTTTTTAATGTTCCTTGTAAATATAGGGGCATAAAATTACTTTGTAATTCCTATGTTCCAAGGACTGATCGCCTGATGCACCAGAAACCTAGATGGTTTTTACCTGGAAGAAAGAAACTTAGTACGTTAAGTACGTAACACTGTTACGACTTTCCTTTAGAACATCACCCATCTGAAAACATATATAAAACTTATAAGTTCAATGACATGGTAATGGGTGTATGTCAACAAACATTGAATACGAAATATACCAATTATTGTACTAAGGAGTGATTGCTATTTTTGTACAGAGAATACAAGGAATAAAATGACTAAATACTCAAATCGAAAAGTAAGTGGTTAGTATCAAACGGCATCAATGACATGATATTAATGCATTATCACCTAAGAGTAGTCATTGTATGGCTACCAACAATATGATATCTGCACATCAAATAGTACACTATATCAAGCTGAAGGAAATCAGACAAAACACAAAATGTAAACTATGTAGCAAACAATATTATTTTTAAACGGGAAATGTCTTGAAAAAAGAAGGTCGGCACTATTTGAAGGTCAATATTGGTCGTAGAGCATAAAAATGCCGCGATGTTACGATTGCTCGTCACTCCAGACCCAAAATGAATTTCGGTAAATGCATCGAAATTTAGTGGATTTCGGTAATGTAACGTACCCTTTATCGAAAGCTTAACCAGTCTTGGTAAAGTTTATAAACGTTGTTCGGTTGAAGAGAAATTGCCTAGGTAGCAAACGTAAGATGTGATTGGTGTAAAATCTAAGAGAATGGATGACCTCTCGCCCATCCAAAACATCGTACGTCGCAGTACCGTAAACAATTAAAACGCAATTAGCAACATTTTATTTAAAGATATATTAATGGTTCAATCATTGTTAATATTATAAAAACTGAGCTCAGTATTGAATTAAATATTTATGATGAAACATAATTAACAACTCAATTCAAGGAACAAATCATATCAACTTCATTGTAAATACATGTACATGTATATAAAATGGTAAGTTGTGCATTTTTTAAATAAATATCTCGATGTCATTAAATCATTTATTGTATAATTCATTTGACATAAAGGGATGAAATTTTACACTTGAACAATGCAGACATGTTAAAGTGATTAAGGCATATACTGGACTTTAATGTAGATTTTGCATGGATATACAATTGCATGTTAATAATTCTTAAGTCTTTTGAACAATACTATAACTGAACGATTCTCACTAAATGTAAGGTCCAAACAAACAAAAGACGTATAGTTCATGACAAACACACGAGTTCCCGCAATAAAATAGTTCAAACCCTGAAGTTATGTATTAAATCATATAATAATGAAGCAAATGTAATTTTGTTCTGATTAGTACTTTTAGAGAACTAAATTGAATGTACATATATTTGGCACAATTTTGTCTAATACAAAAAACACATCTAAAGCAAATCCATGTACCTTAGTATTATACATACCTTCATTATGTTTCTGAAATGTTTGGTGTATGTAATATCTTATACTGAAACAGTCAGCAATTTTCAGGTAAGCATGTCCATATATCAAAGGACATGACCTGTCCTGTTCTGGAACTGAATCCAGTCTTGTCTGGTAACATTCCCTTAATCATTGTAATATTTTTCAAACAACTGATTAAGACATTGATGACTGAAATATGGTCATGCTGTACACTACAATATTGTCAGCTAAAATATATTTGAGAGCCATAACGAACAGAAATCAAAATACCGTATCATTTGGAAATCCGTAAGCTGTAAGGACCTGATTCCGTAAGTGTGTATTGATTGTGGACATCTGAAAAATGAATAGATTGATCCTTTCATGTTTACAAAATAAAATAGCATAATAAATGCAACACAGAAGATGTTGAATACTAAATTTATTATTAAATTTCTAAAGGCTTTTCATAGATGTAAATGAATGAACATGTTCAAAACCCTAAACCATATGACATAAATATCATTCATATAAAAGTGAGGTTTAGCGCCTATAAATATTATAGTGAATATAGCTGTGTTTTTGTTATCAATGTTGAACGAACATTACCATTGAAATTCAAAATTTAAATATTTAAAATACAAGAAAGAAATACCAATAGACGGAGTAGTTTGACTTTTGTCATTTTCATCAACATTCGTAAACAAATAAGACGAACGATTTCATCCACATTCATAAACAAATAAGACGACAGTTTTCATCCACATTCGTAAACAAATAAGACGAACGTTTTCATCCACATTCGTAAACAAATAAGACGAAAGCTTTCATCAACATTCGTAAACAAATAAGACGAAAGTTTTCATCCACATTCGTAAACAAATAAGACGAACGTTTTCATCCACATTCGTAAACAAATAAGACGAACTTTTTCATCCACATTCGTAAACAAATAAGACGAAAGCTTTCATCAACATTCGTAAACAAATAAGACGAAAGTTTTCATCCACATTCGTAAACAAATAAGACGAAAGCTTTCATCAACATTCGTAAACAAATAAGACGAAAGCTTTCATCAACATTCGTAAACAAATAAGACGAAAGCTTTCATCAACATTCGTAAACAAATAAGACGAAAGTGTTCAGAGGGCATCTGCTATTTAGAAAAACTTCCGTCTGGTATCTATATCTATTTCATGTTAGGTAATTCGGTCGGTAGAGATTGTAACTATTCAAGCATATCGGCGTGTTTGTGCATGCATACATAGTAAGCTTCCATTCTAGAGCAGCGTGTCAACAAAATATGCTAAATTGTTTTCATTTTACTATTGTTTACATATATATTGTAGTTTTTGAAGGGCATCTAAGTTCACTTGACTATGTATTTAAGCATTAAAAGCCACACTATTTCATTAAATGCTGAAATGCTGCAATATCGTATGTGGATTGAAAGGCTGATGTGCATACTTAGGACGGAATCCTGAGGGGCACCGTCCAAAATTGCAATAATATCAATCATTAAATTGAACAGAAACGATAGTGAAATAACGCAAATAGGTGGCAGCATACCAGTTAGCATCGTTATCAGAGATCTGACATGTGTTGTACTATCGCTATGTGATTATGATTTCTTCTTATTTTTAGAAACAAATTCCACTTTAGCATCTAAGAGTTTTCGGCTTGACATAATGTTCATATTCATTCCCCTGTTTCGATCCATGGCCAACTTAGTTTCTTGGTTGGTTCTTTTATGGTCTCTCTCCCTTTTATGTCCCCTCCGTATTCCACTCTCTTTAATTGTTTTTGATAATCAGCAAGAGAATTCCATGTCGCCCCTTATGTTTGCACATACACCTCAACTCTAGGTGTCTTGTATGTGGATGTTTTCTTTGGATCTGTGTGGGAGACATTGCGTTCCCTGTATCGACTTAACCCTTCCTTCAAAGTAAATAGAACCTGTTGTTTTCTTACTGTGAAACTTTAGTTTAGTCACCATTTTTGAACAACCAAAAACCTCAAACAATTTGTTGAACACGCTCTTCGTATAAAGTGCATGCTTAACCATTGGGGTTTATTAATTATAGTTCTTAACGTTTAGGCTTGTACCAAAATTAAAATGTCAATTACAACAGGGTTTGATTAAATTGCGCAGATTGTCGTTGGCTTTAAGAAATAATGTGTGACTGGATTCCCTGAATGGCAATTTCCGTAATAAGTGTATGAACTATGCTCTGATCGACAGTTAATTTGTGTATTTCATGATGAACATTTGTCTCTCTAATACCGTCTTACTTTAATGTTCGACGTGATATTTTTGTAGAATGCAGAAGAATGTGATCAGAACTGCCCAATGGTATAAATGGTTGTTGCTTTTGGACGCAACTTTTTTCCGTCGTTTTAAGACCTGCATACGACTCGCCATGTATACTGTTGGTGAACTAGATGCCCCTAGATTTTGGATATAAACCGAATGTAGTCATAAGCTAGGAATTCACGATCCTCTTTCTGTAGTTAAAGAATGATTGAGCCATAAAGGCGTTTCATCTTTCTGCAACATTAAATGACAAAGTAGATCACTTTAAACGTTGCTTATTTGTTCTGAAAGAGAAACCAAACATTTTTATTGGAACTAGTTAAACGGAGCATTACTATCCTTTTTTAGATAATGAGAGTATATGGTAAAATAATGCATAAACATGTAGAAATAACGCGAGCATACGGTGCTAAGATCTAAACATACTTTACGCTATTTTTGATCCATCGAATTATGCGCACAACCTGACAGGCAGTTATTGCTTCGCTCAGAAATGGGTTCTAGAGTCTATAATGTCTAAATGATGAAGCCATGGTTAGTGCACGGTATGATCGTGTTCTGGTTTATATCCATAGTCTGGAAACACAATAACAAATGACACCAGTTTACGATCTGTTTGACAAATGTTCGTTTTGTGCTCTTAGTATAAATACATGATAAACGCAAACAGACTAATCTACTCATGTCAATTACAGATAATAGCAATTCGAAATGTTTCCGCTCGGCCAATACGATAGATATCAATATTATTGTAGTTGCCAAGTAATTTTATGAAGCCATATATAACTAAACACATGAACTTATGTCCATTAAGTATAATACTGTATAATGAAATAACTGATTACATATGGCATAGAAATTGCAAGTGCTTTTCACCTTGAACCCTTGCGGGAGCAGAAGGAAGGCGCTTGATGCTTGTATTTTGCCATCCTTGTCGTCCCCTTAACGGTTTCTCTTCAGTTGCTTCATGTAGTTAGCCATCGAGTACATGTTTGAATAACTCCACATGTGTATTATGTTATACTCGTCAATCTATGCTCAACATGCGTTATCCTGTGTTTGCGTCCTCATAGTTTGGAAAGTTTCCAGCAGGAACTTCTTATTTACACGGTTCGTGTTTTTTATGAATGCAGGATGCGTGTATGAGGTTGGTTTAACCAGATTTAAACCCCAAAATGGCGTTTTGGTCGCATACCATTTTAAGGCGGTACTCCTTATGTGGCTTATATTCTGTTTTGTAGCTGTTTACATCTATGTTTAATTATGTTCATGTTTCCTTGCGCCTTTCGGGTGGATATGCCCTTTGTATTTAACAGTTCCTGGTCGACTTGTTCATTTATTTATATTAATGGATTATTTTGTTATTGTCAGTTTTACAATTCTTGTTCCATTTCGGTTTTGCTATCACTAGCATAGATTATACTTATGTTCCTATTGCAGCAAATAATTTTCTTCAACGAGCCAAATAGTGTTCCCTGAATGACAAAACATGTTCAAGAATTGACTGGCACGGTTATACATAACCCACAATGATGATTCAGGATACTTATCGTAAATTTCAAGTTTAAGATCTGTTTTATAGTTATTTGAAAATATAATTGGTTATAAAGGCGTCTCATTTTACCGATGGATAAGAATTATGTACGGTAAAGTGTTCAACTTTCAAGGCTACGGTACCCATGCGGCTTAAATCATTAAGGCTTTAATTTAGACAGGGAACATCGTTAATTCCGCTTATTTGGTGAGACTTGTACGGTTTGAAGATTATAAGTTTAGTTTTGTTCCAGTGTACTTATTTTGTCGACTGTAACGTCCCCTGTGGATGCAACTGTGTCTTCGCTTAAGTTTAGGGAAATGTCAAGCATACTTTGAAGGTTCATTTTTCACAGTGGGTATTTCACAGCAATTATATTGAGTTATTGCGCAATTACCAAGCAATAAGTCATTTAACTGACTTGTTGACGTGAACTTTGTAGGACCGTAGTTGAAACAGCTGTAGAAGCCAGCTGTAGAGACATTAACAGAATGCGAATATTGATTTATTGATTTTTGTATCTTTGTATATTTAAGGTTTCCTTGCAAGCAGTTATGCATTCCAGGAAAACGAATTACAATTCTCATTTACCAAACTGATTCATAAGTAAAAACAAACAAAATCTTTAAAAAAGATGGTCGGCACAATCTGAAGTAACCAAATTCGGTAATGGAAAATGGATTTCGGTAAATTCACCGAAATTCAATAGATTTCTGTAAAAAAATGTACCCCTTATCGAAAGGTAAACCAATACACATTAAGGTTACATCGTTGTTCGGTTGAAGAGAAGTTGTATTAAAATTAGTGGTTAATATAAGATTTGATTGGTTTACACAACACTGAAAAGCAAACAGCAAAGCCGTGTTAACTACTAGTACGGCTGTCTCTTATAACAATAAGACAGAATAATGGTGGCTAATTACGTACATGTATTAACAACGTGCTAAGTAAATCAAAGCACCGAAAGTCCTGTCAACAAGGGGCTCACTGCAGATCTCAGACGTCATTTTGACATATATTTTACCTATCACTATAGTCTATCAAGAACACTTTGTTATGTCAGTATATTAAATAATAGAGAAGTTAAACACACCAGACATTCAGAAGGATGGATGGAGAAGAAGTAAACAGTACCTTGATGTTAATTATATGTCAAGTTTCAATGCAATCCATGGAAAACTAAAGTATTTTGCTACATGTGTTCTAAAAGGAGACTTCAGTACAAAGGGGCATAATTCTAAAACATGTTGATGGATGGCACAGCAAATTTATGTCTTCCACATCTACAAACTGTAATTTAATGAAGAAAATTGAGATGTTTTTTGGACGTAAAAAACTTTAACTTTAAATGGAAGCAAGAAGCAATTAATTGTTTAAAATTATATAAACACCATGATAATGTTCATTCAATCAAGAAAACAACAGACATAACTGCTAAAATATTTGCAATTCTTGGAAAATATGATTTATTAGCCCCTAAACTTTTGAAAATGGACAATTTACAGAATTTTACTCTATGATCAATGTAACAGTAGGTGATACTTTTAAAATCAAATTGGAAGCAAGAAGATGTTTAGTTAGAATAAATATGTTTACACTAAATGAAAGAGAATAAATTGAAGAATATTGTCATAACTGCTAAAATATTCCAGTATTAAGATAAAGTGTTTAAATTTACGTATAAAAATAATTTCCCTCTATAATATATTGATCAAAACTGGTAGAGCTGGGAACTCGATATCGATTTTCGAGTCATTTTCAAGGGACACAATCTACTGCAATAAGCCAGCTAAAAGGCACGGAAAGCTGAGTATGTCATGTATCATGGAACTTATATCATCAAACTGCATTGTAATCCCTTGAAAACTGAAGAAGTAGTTAGCCATACAAACTACATATGTTGTATATTGGGCTGAACAACCAATCGACCGACCTACAGACAGGATGACAACACAACAAAAAGTAAGTTTCCGTAAATCGTCGATATTCAACGGAACGATGACGGAAAATTGCATTTCCACTGTTTTCAATATACGTATAATTGTTCGTTGGATATATTATATGTTGCACCGATTTCTTGTATACGTATCTTTGCCTACTGCTATCGTCCACTGCCTACTGTACACTATATTATACTATCGTCCACTAGCTTGTTTTCAGCGCACTTCACGCGTGATACGGCTGCGGCGTAGGCAGACATTTTTTCTGTAATTTGCAATATTTAATCAGCAAGTTTCTGTCGGGTTCTTTCTTTTGCGTAAGTGATGTAAGCTCAAATCCGTTTTCTAGCTGATATCGCAAATGCTTACCGCTATTTCTTAGTAAGTCAAGGACTACTTTCTTCCGGAGTACGTATCCTTTGGCGGTTCAGAATCATATAAAATACTTGGGATGACTCATCCGATGTGTGTCCGCGGATTTCGCCTACTATAGCAATTGTCTCTGACGAGTCCCTTGCTAAAACATTGATGCAAACATCTCCATGATTGCATGTCGTATCAACGCAGATCATAATATGTTATTCAAGTTGTTTTGTTGTTCAATGTGCACGGATTTAAGCGCATTTCAAGTTTTTATTCCTTTTCTGAAAATCCTTTCCATTAACAATTGCCCGTTTTACGCCTGCGTTAACATGCAGAGCCACGGACTTCACATTTAAGAGCTAGACGATTGTGTAATTTGTAAAGTTATTATTGTAAGATAATTTAGGTATGTATTTTGTGTATTATACTAGTAGATAACTTTTGTTTTTATTATTTTTATTGCCTTTCCAGCATAAAATTAAAGCATTTACGAACGGATCCATACGAAAATGGCCGTCAGTTTGAAGAATCAATAAAGCCTTATTAAAGGCGCCTGTATATTGAACATTATTATGATTTTAATAGTAAAACTCATTAGAACATTCATTAATATTAAGCAAAAAGTAATTTATATCTAGCAACAAGTAGTTAAGATGCAGCGAAAATGTGTCAGAGTTTTAAGCGTCACTCGATGTTCATTTGCCAACAACACTGGTGATGCGAGATTCTGTCAATGATTACAATTGCATTTTAAAGGGGTAACCAGTAAGCACTCGCTCAGATTTGTCCTATAGCTTGGACAGCACAATTTTCAGATAGTTTGACAATGTTTTTGTAGACGACAATTGTTTAAATCCAGAGAAGAAGATAAAAAGATAATTTCATCCACACGCAAATCAACCACTTTCTCACCAACATTGACAATTGTATATTAACTCCAGTATGTTGTTGTCGCATACCACTATGCTTAATATCCCGGGCTTACTATGTCTGCATCAGATAATATATGACAGTTGTAAAAGTCGCCTTGTCGAAAGACTGCAAAATAACATGTGGCCCAGCAGAATGTACGTTAAAGAAACACATAAAGAATCTGTGATAAAATGTTGCCTTGATCCGCAGTATTGTAATTCAGCGAGATAATGGTTTTTGCTGATTCGGGACATGAATAAACTTCTCAATTCGTACACAGGAGAGTTTTTTTTAAAGAAATAATTATGTATTTGAACTTGTTATACGTAAGTTATTCATTACTGTTTGTATAAATTGGTTGATAGTGCAATGGAATGGAAATAAATAAAATTACAATATAACATATACACATTGCTTTTTGATATCGAGAAAGTTACAGCGAAATGTTATGTCAGTTTGAGTTAAAGTATTTCTATTTTATTTCTCTTTTTGCTAGAGAATCAGTTAGAACAAGAAAGCATGCAGCCACTGTACATAAATCAAACACAGCACTACATACTGTCTACACCACTTGAAAATCTTTCACACATTGTATGAACGGGATTCTGGACAAATCATACCATAACATTTGTATTGTTTAAAACTTAGAATTGTCATTCTTTTTAATAATGGAACAGCAACGTCAGATTTGGTAATTGATATACAACTTTCAGAATTCAGATTTAGGATAAAGAAATTCTTACAATTGGAAAATAAGAGTATCATAATAAAACGGTTATCTCTCCTAAGTTGCTGTTTATCCTTACATGCCCGTGAAAGTGTTTGAGTCATAATAGTGCAATGTTAATGTTGCTGTATTTATATTTCTGTTCGCTCTTTTGTACATATTTTAGTGCTTGCCATTGTCAGAGTTGTCATACATTACCCGTTGGATTCCAGGACCAGTTTCGCTTCTTTCATTAACTATATACCTCGACTCTGTTTAAGTATTACCATAACAGGCAATAGTGTGTAGTCGCCTACAGTCCTGTTCCCTAATCTATTTAACCTTTAAAAAAACATCTCTTGGTTTTATAAGCAAAATTACTTCACATCAAAAGTCCTATATTGAATGACATATATACTGATATATTACAGCATAATAAAACCCATTGCAGCTTTACAATTAAATTTGTTTCCATTCCAGTTTTTCAAGTCGTGCACTTTGCTCCACCAAGTAGCTGTATTTTACTTGTAATCTACTTGAAATGAAGTTTATATACTATCCATTAGAACTTTAACATTTCATGGTGAACACATTGTTCAGTAAATGATTCTTTTTAATGTTCCTTGTAAATATAGGGGCATAAAATTACTTTGTAATTCCTATGTTCCAAGGACTGATCGCCTGATGCACCAGAAACCTAGATGGTTTTTACCTGGAAGAAAGAAACTTAGTACGTTAAGTACGTAACACTGTTACGACTTTCCTTTAGAACATCACCCATCTGAAAACATATATAAAACTTATAAGTTCAATGACATGGTAATGGGTGTATGTCAACAAACATTGAATACGAAATATACCAATTATTGTACTAAGGAGTGATTGCTATTTTTGTACAGAGAATACAAGGAATAAAATGACTAAATACTCAAATCGAAAATAAGTGGTTAGTATCAAACGGCATCAATGACATGATATTAATGCATTATCACCTAAGAGTAGTCATTGTATGGCTACCAACAATATGATATCTGCACATCAAATAGTACACTATATCAAGCTGAAGGAAATCAGACAAAACACAAAATGTAAACTATGTAGCAAACAATATTATTTTTAAACGGGAAATGTCTTGAAAAAAGAAGGTCGGCACTATTTGAAGGTCAATATTGGTCGTAGAGCATAAAAATGCCGCGATGTTACGATTGCTCGTCACTCCAGACCCAAAATGAATTTCGGTAAATGCATCGAAATTTAGTGGATTTCGGTAATGTAACGTACCCTTTATCGAAAGCTTAACCAGTCTTGGTAAAGTTTATAAACGTTGTTCGGTTGAAGAGAAATTGCCTAGGTAGCAAACGTAAGATGTGATTGGTGTAAAATCTAAGAGAATGGATGACCTCTCGCCCATCCAAAACATCGTACGTCGCAGTACCGTAAACAATTAAAACGCAATTAGCAACATTTTATTTAAAGATATATTAATGGTTCAATCATTGTTAATATTATAAAAACTGAGCTCAGTATTGAATTAAATATTTATGATGAAACATAATTAACAACTCAATTCAAGGAACAAATCATATCAACTTCATTGTAAATACATGTACATGTATATAAAATGGTAAGTTGTGCATTTTTTAAATAAATATCTCGATGTCATTAAATCATTTATTGTATAATTCATTTGACATAAAGGGATGAGATTTTACACTTGAACAATGCAGACATGTTAAAGTGATTAAGGCATATACTGGACTTTAATGTAGATTTTGCATGGATATACAATTGCATGTTAATAATTCTTAAGTCTTTTGAACAATACTATAACTGAACGATTCTCACTAAATGTAAGGTCCAAACAAACAAAAGACGTATAGTTCATGACAAACACACGAGTTCCCGCAATAAAATAGTTCAAACCCTGAAGTTATGTATTAAATCATATAATAATGAAGCAAATGTAATTTTGTTCTGATTAGTACTTTTAGAGAACTAAATTGAATGTACATATATTTGGCACAATTTTGTCTAATACAAAAAACACATCTAAAGCAAATCCATGTACCTTAGTATTATACATACCTTCATTATGTTTCTGAAATGTTTGGTGTATGTAATATCTTATACTGAAACAGTCAGCAATTTTCAGGTAAGCATGTCCATATATCAAAGGACATGACCTGTCCTGTTCTGGAACTGAATCCAGTCTTGTCTGGTAACATTCCCTTAATCATTGTAAGTTTTTTCAAACAACTGATTAAGACATTGATGACTGAAATATGGTCATGCTGTACACTACAATATTGTCAGCTAAAATATATTTGAGAGCCATAACGAACAGAAATCAAAATACCGTATCATTTGGAAATCCGTAAGCTGTAAGGACCTGATTCCGTAAGTGTGTATTTATTGTGGACATCTGAAAAATGAATAGATTGATCCTTTCATGTTTACAAAATAAAATAGCATAATAAATGCAACACAGAAGATGTTGAATACTAAATTTATTATTAAATTTCTAAAGGCTTTTCATAGATGTAAATGAATGAACATGTTCAAAACCCTAAACCATATGACATAAATATCATTCATATAAAAGTGAGGTTTAGCGCCTATAAATATTAAAGTGAATATAGCTGTGTTTTTGTCATCAATGTTGAACGAACATTACCATTGAAATTCAAAATTTAAATATTTAAAATACAAGAAAGAAATACCAATAGACGGAGTAGTTTGACTTTTGTCATTTTCATCAACATTCGTAAACAAATAAGACGAACGATTTCATCCACATTCATAAACAAATAAGACGAACGTTTTCATCCACATTCATAAACAAATAAGACGAACGTTTTCATCAACATTCGTAAACAAATAAGACGAAAGTTTTCATCCACATTCGTAAACAAATAAGACGAACGTTTTCATCCACATTCGTAAACAAATAAGACGAACGATTTCATCAACATTCGTAAACAAATAAGACGAAAGTTTTCATCCACATTCGTAAACAAATAAGACGAACGTTTTCATCCACATTCGTAAAAAAATAAGACGAACTTTTTCATCCACATTCGTAAACAAATAAGACGAAAGCTTTCATCAACATTCGTAAACAAATAAGACGAAAGTTTTCATCCACATTCGTAAACAAATAAGACGAAAGCTTTCATCAACATTCGTAAACAAATAAGACGAAAGCTTTCATCAACATTCGTAAACAAATAAGACGAAAGTGTTCAGAGGGCATCTGCTATTTAGAAAAACTTCCGTCTGGTATCTATATCTATTTCATGTTAGGTAATTCGGTCGGTAGAGATTGTAACTATTCAAGCATATCGGCGTGTTTGTGCATGCATACATAGTAAGCTTCCATTCTAGAGCAGCGTGTCAACAAAATATGCTAAATTGTTTTCATTTTACTATTGTTTACATATATATTGTAGTTTTTGAAGGGCATCTAAGTTCACTTGACTATGTATTTAAGCATTAAAAGCCACACTATTTCATTAAATGCTGAAATGCTGCAATATCGTATGTGGATTGAAAGGCTGATGTGCATACTTAGGACGGAATCCTGAGGGGCACCGTCCAAAATTGCAATAATATCAATCATTAAATTGAACAGAAACGATAGTGAAATAACGCAAATAGGTGGCAGCATACCAGTTAGCATCGTTATCAGAGATCTGACATGTGTTGTACTATTGCTATGTGATTATGATTTCTTCTTATTTTTAGAAACAAATTCCACTTTAGCATCTAAGAGTTTTCGGCTTGACATAATGTTCATATTCATTCCCCTGTTTCGATCCATGGCCAACTTAGTTTCTTGGTTGGTTCTTTTATGGTCTCTCTCCCTTTTATGTCCCCTCCGTATTCCACTCTCTTTAATTGTTTTTGATAATCAGCAAGAGAATTCCATGTCGCCCCTTATGTTTGCACATACACCTCAACTCTAGGTGTCTTGTATGTGGATGTTTTCTTTGGATCTGTGTGGGAGACATTGCGTTCCCTGTATCGACTTAACCCTTCCTTCAAAATAAATAGAACCTGTTGTTTTCTTACTGTGAAACTTTAGTTTAGTCACCATTTTTGAACAACCAAAAACCTCAAACAATTTGTTGAACACGCTCTTCGTATAAAGTGCATGCTTAACCATTGGGGTTTATTAATTATAGTTCTTAACGTTTAGGCTTGTACCAAAATTAAAATGTCAATTACAACAGGGTTTGATTAAATTGCGCAGATTGTCGTTGGCTTTAAGAAATAATGTGTGACTGGATTCCCTGAATGGCAATTTCCGTAATAAGTGTATGAACTATGCTCTGATCGACAGTTAATTTGTGTATTTCATGTTGAACATTTGTCTCTCTAATACCGGCTTACTTTAATGTTCGACGTGATATTTTTGTAGAATGCAGAAGAATGTGATCAGAACTGCCCAATGGTATAAATGGTTGTTGCTTTTGGACGCAACTTTTTTCCGTCTTTTTAAGACCTGCATACGACTCGCCATGTATACTGTTGGTGAACTAGATGCCCCTAGATTTTGGATATAAACCGAATGTAGTCATAAGCTAGGAATTCACGATCCTCTTTCTGTAGTTAAAGAATGATTGAGCCATAAAGGCGTTTCATCTTTCTGCAACATTAAATGACAAAGTAGATCACTTTAAACGTTGCTTGTTTGTTCTGAAAGAGAAACCAAACATTTTTATTGGAACTAGTTAAACGGAGCATTACTATCCTTTTTTAGATAATGAGAGTATATGGTAAAATAATGCATAAACATGTAGAAATAACGCGAGCATACGGTGCTAAGATCTAAACATACTTTACGCTATTTTTGATCCATCGAATTATGCGCACAACCTGACAGGCAGTTATTGCTTCGCTCAGAAATGGGTTCTAGAGTCTATAATGTCTAAATGATGAAGCCATGGTTAGTGCACGGTATGATCGTGTTCTGGTTTATATCCATAGTCTGGAAACACAATAACAAATGACACCAGTTTACGATCTGTTTGACAAATGTTCGTTTTGTGCTCTTAGTATAAATACATGATAAACGCAAACAGACTAATCTACTCATGTCAATTACAGATAATAGCAATTCGAAATGTTTCCGCTCGGCCAATACGATAGATATCAATATTATTGTAGTTGCCAAGTAATTTTATGAAGCCATATATAACTAAACACATGAACTTATGTCCATTAAGTATAATACTGTATAATGAAATAACTGATTACATATGGCATAGAAATTGCAAGTGCTTTTCAACTTGAACCCTTGCGGGAGCAGAAGGAAGGCGCTTGATGCTTGTATTTTGCCATCCTTGTCGTCCCCTTAACGGTTTCTCTTCAGTTGCTTCATGTAGTTAGCCATCGAGTACATGTTTGAATAACTCCACTTGTGTATTATGTTATACTCGTCAATCTATGCTCAATATGCGTTATCCTGTGTTTGCGTCCTCATAGTTTGGAAAGTTTCCAGCAGGAACTTCTTATTTACACGGTTCGTGTTTTTTATGGACGTGAGAGGTTGGTTTAACCCGATTTAAACCCCAAAATGGCGTTTTGGCCGCAAACCGTTTTAAGGCGGTACTCCTTATGTGGCTTATATTCTGTTTTGTAGCTGTTTACATCTATGTTTAATTATGTTCATGTATCCTTGCGCCTTTCGGGTGGATATGCCCTTTGTATGTAACAGTTCCTGGTCGACTTGTTCATTTATTTATATTAATGGATTATTTTGTTATTGTCAGTTTAACAATTCTTGTTCCATTTCGGTTTTGCTATCACTAGCATAAATTATACTTATGTTCCTATTGCAGCAAATAATTTTCTTCAACGAGCAAAATATTGTTCCCTGAATGACAAAACATGTTCAAGAATTGACTGGCACGGTTATACATAACCCACAATGATGATTCAGGATACTTATCGTAAATTTCAAGTTTAAGATCTGTTTTATAGTAAGTTGAAAATATAATTGGTTATAAAGGCGTCTCATTTTACCGATGGATAAGAATTATGTACGGTAAAGTGTTCAACTTTCAAGGCTACGTTACCCATGCGGCTTAAATCATTAAGGCTTTAATTTAGACAGGGAACATCGTTAATTCCGCTTATTTGGTGAGACTTGTACGGTTTGAAGATTATAAGTTTAGTTTTGTTCCAGTGTACTTATTTTGTCGACTGTAACGTCCCCTGTGGATGCAACTGCGTCTTCGCTTAAGTTTAGGGAAATGTCAAGCATACTTTGAAGGTTCATTTTTCACAGTGGTTATTTCATCGCAATTATATTGATTTATTGCGCAATTACCAAGCAATAAGTCATTTAACTGACTTGTTGACGTGAACTTTGTAGGACCGTAGTTGAAACAGCTGTAGAAGCCAGCTGTAGAGACATTAACAGAATGCGAATATTGATTGATTGATTTTTGTATCTTTGTATATTTAAGGTTTCCTTGCAAGCAGCTATGCATTCCAGGAAAACGAATTACAATTCTCATTTACCAAACTGATTCAAAATTAAAAACAAACAAAATCTTTAAAAAAGATGGTCGGCACAATCTGAAGTAAGCAAATTCGGTAATGGAAAATGGATTTCGGTAAATTTACCGAAATTCAGTAGATTTCGGTAAAGAAATGTACCCCTTATCGAAAGGTAAACCAGTACACATTAAGGTTACATCGTTGTTCGGTTGAAGTGAAGTTGTATTAAAAGTTAGTGGTTAATATAAGATTTGATTGGTTTACACAACACTGAAAAGCAAACAGCAAAGCCGTGTTAACTACTAGTACGGCTGTCTCTAATAACAATCAGACAGAACAATGGTGGCTCATTACGTACATGTATTAACAACGTGCTAAGTAAATCAAAGCACCGGAAGTCCTGACAACAAGGGGCTCACTGCAGATCACAGACGTCATTTTGACATATATTTTACCTATCACTATAGTCTATCAAGAACACTTTGTTATGTCAGTATATTAAATAATAGAGAAGTTAAACACACAAGATTGTATACAAATAATTGTTATAGGCATTCAGAAGGATGGATGGAGAAGAAGTAAACAGTACCTTGATGTTAATTATATGTCAAGTTTCAATGCAATCCGTGGAAAACTAAAGTATTTTGCTACATATGTTCTAAAAGGAGACTTCAGTTCAAAGGGAAATAATTCTAAAACATGTTGATGGATGCACAGCAAATTTACGTCTTCCACATCTACAAACTGTAATTTAATGAAGAAAATTGAGATGTTTTTTGGACATAAAAAAAATTTAACTTTAAATGGAAGCAAGAAGCAATTAATTGTTTAAAATTATATAAACACCATGATAATGTTCATTCAATCAAGAAAACAACAGACATAACTGCTAAAATATTTGCAATTCTTGGAAAATATGATTTTTTAGCCCCTAAACTTTTGAAAATGGACAATTTACAGAATTTTACTCTATGATCAATGTAACAGTAGGTGATACTTTTAAAATCAAATTGGAAGCAAGAAGATGTTTAGTTAGAATAAATATGTTTACACTAAATGAAAGAGAATAAATTGAAGAATATTGTCATAACTAAGATAAAGTGTTTAAATTTACGTATAAAAATATATTGATCAAAACTGGTAGAGCTGGGAACTCGATATCGATTTTCGAGTCATTTTCAAGGGAGACAATCCACTGCAATAAGCCAGCTAAAAGGCACGGAAAGCTGAGTATGTCATGCATCATGGAACTTATATCATCAAACTGCCTTGTAAACCCTTGAAAACTGAAGAAGTAGTTAGCCATACAAACTACATGTACATATGTTGTATATTGGGCTGAACAACCAATCGACCGACCTACAGACAGGATGACAACAAAACAAAAAGTAAGTTTCCGTAAATCGTCGATATTCAACGGAACGATGACGGAAAATTGCATTTCCACTGTTTTCAATATACGTATAACTGTTCGTTGGATATATGATATGTTGCACCGATTTCTTGTATACGTATCTTTGCATACTGCTATCGTCCACTGCCTACTGTACACTATATATTATACTATCGTCCACTAGCTTGTTTTCAGTGCACTTCACGCGTGATACGGCTGCGGCGTAGGCAGACATTTTTTCTGTAATTTGCAATATTTAATCAGCAAGTTTCTGTCGGGTTCTTTCTTTTGCGTAAGTGATGTAAGCTCAAATCCGTTTTCTAGCTGATATCGCAAATGCTTAACGCTATTTCTTTGTAAGTCAAGGACTACTTTCTTCCGGAGTACGTAGCCTTTGGCGGTTCAGAATGAAATACTTGGGATGACTCATCCGATGTGTGTCCACGGATTTCGCCTACTATAGCAATTGTCTCTGACGAGTCCCTTGCTAAAACATTGATGCAAACATCTCCATGATTGCATGTCGTATCAACGCAGATCATAATATTTTATTCACGTTGTTTTGTTGATCAGTGTGCACGGATTTAAGCGCATTTCGAGTTTTTATTCCTTTTCTGAAAAATCCTTTCCATTAACAATTGCCCGTTTTACGCCTGCGTTAACATGCAGAGCCACGGACTTCACATTTAAGAGCTAGACGATTGTGTAATTTGTAAAGTTATTATTGTAAGATAATTTAGGTATGTATTTTGTGTATTTTACTAGTACATGTAGATAACTTTTGTTTTTATTATTTTTATTGCCTTTCCAGCATAAAATTATAGCATTTACGAACGGATCCATACGAAAATGGCCGTCAGTTTGAAGAATCAATAAAGCCTTATTAAAGGCGCCTGTATATTGAACATTATTATGATTTTAAGAGTAAAACTCATTAGAACATTCATTAATATTAAGCAAAAAGTAATTTATATCTAGCAACAAGAAGTTAAGATGCAGCGAAAATGTGTCAGAGTTCTAAGCGTCATTCGATGTTCATTTGCAAACAACACTGGTGATGCGAGATTCTGTCAATGATTACAATTGCATTTTTAAAGGGGTACCCAGTAAGCACTCGCTCAGATTTGTCCAATAGTTTGGACAGCACAATTTTCAGATAGTTTGACAATGTTTTTTTAGACGACAATTGTTTAAATCCAGAGAAGAAGATAAAAAGATAATTTCATCCACACGCAAATCAACCACTTTCTCACCAACATTGACAATTGTATATTAACTCCAGTATGTTGTTGTCGCATACCACTATGCTTAATATCCCGGGCTTACTATGTCTGCATCAGATAATATATGACAGTTGTAAAAGTCGCCTTGTCGAAAGACTGCAAAATAACATGTGGCCCAGCAGAATGTACGTTAAATAAACACATAAAGAATCTGTGATAAAATGTTGCCTTGATCCGCAGTATTGTAATTCAGCGAGATAATGGTTTTTGCTGATTCGGGACATGAATAAACTTCTCAATTCGTACACAGGAGAGTTTTTTTTAAAGAAATAATTATGTATTTGTACTTGTTATACGTATGTTATTCATTACTGTTTGGATAAATTGGTTGATAGTGCAATGGAATGGAAATAAATAAAATTACAATATTACATATACTCATTGCTTTTTGATATCGAGAAAGTTACAGCGAAATGTTATGTCAGTTTGAGTTAAAGTATTTCTATTTTATTTCTCTTTTTGCTAGAGAATCAGTTAGAACAAGAAAGCATGTAGCCACTGTACATAAATCAAACACAGCACTACAAACTGTCTACACCACTTGAACAAGTTTACACATTGTATGAACGGGATTCTGGACAAATCATACCATGACCATGTTTAAAACTTAGAATAGTCATTCTTTTTAATAATGGAACAGCAACGTCAGATTTGGTAATTGATATACAACTTTCAGAATTCAGATTTAGGATGAAGAAATTCATACAATTGGAAAATATGAGTATCATGATAAAACGGTTATAAAGTGTTCATCGCTCATGAAGCGTGGGGCATTGATTATTCGTACATAATATTTCATCGACAATTTAGGATTACAGAATTACATACCTTTAAATATACTAGAGATATTTCTAAACTGTTCTGTGAGAATTGCAAATATCAGTCCATCAGTTATTAGTGTGGGCCACTATTGAGGCTCACAGGGAAGATTGGACTTGTACTTTTTAATAAATTCATTATTATTATAATTATTATTACTCATTGTTACAGCATTATTCTTGAACCTCGTCAAATGCCTGGTGTTTTATGGACTGTCGTTTTCCGGGAGGTCTGTATGGACAGGCATTGTCTTATGTATGTGGCGTTCCCTGTAGCAATTTTTTCTCTCTCTTAAGTTGCTGTTTATCCTTACATGCCCGTGAAAGTGTTTGAGTCATAATAGTGCAATCTTAATGTTGCTGTATTTATATTTCTGTTCGCTCTTTTGTACATATTTTAGTGCTTGCCATTGTCAGAGGTGTCATACATTACCCGTTGGATTCCAGGACCAGTTTCGCTTCTTTCATTGACTATATACCTCGACTCTGTTTAAGTATTACCATAACAGGCAATAATGTGTAGTCGCCTACAGTCCTGTTCCCTAATCTATTTAACCTTTAAAACAACAGCTCATGGTTTTATAAGCAAAATTACTTCACATCAAAAGTCCTATATTGAATGACATATATACTGATATATTACAGCATAGTAAAACCCATTGTTGCTTTACAATTAAATTTGTTTCCATTCCGGTTTTTCAAGTCGTGCACTTTGCTCCACCAAGTAGCTGTATTTTACTTGTAATCTACTTGAAATGAAGTTTATATACTATTCAATAGAACTTTAACATTCCATGGTGAACAAATTGTTCAGTAAATGATTCTTTTTAATGTTCCTTGTTAATATAGGGGCATAAAATTACTTTGTAATTCTTATGTTGCAAGGACTGATCGCCTGATGCACCAGAAACCCAGATGGTTTTTACCTGGAAGAAAGAAACTTAGTACGTTAAGTACGTAACACTGTTACGACTTTCCTTTTAGGACATCACCCATCTGAAAACATATATAAAACTATAAGTTCCATGACATGGTAATGGGTGTATGTCAACAAACGTTGAATACGAAATATACCAATTATTATACTAAGGAGTGATTGCTATTTTTGTACAGAGAATACAGGGAATAAAATGACTAAGTACTCAAATAGAAAAGTAAGTGGTTAGTATCAAACGGCATCAATGACATGATATTAATGCATTATCACCTAAGAGTATTCAATGTATGACAACCAACAATATGATATCTGCACATCAAATAGTACACTATATCAAGCTGAAGGAAATCAGACTAGAAACAAAATATAAACTCTGTAGCAAACAATATTATTTTTAAACGGGAAATGTCTTGAAAAAAGAAGGTCGGCACTATTTGAAGGTCAATATTGGTCGTACAACATTAAAAATGCCGAGATGTTGCGATTGCTCGTCACTCCAGACCCAAAATGGATTTCGGTAAATGCATCGAAATTTAGTGGATTTCGGTAATGTAACGAACCCTTTATCGAAAGCTTAACCAGTCTTGGTAAAGTTTATAAACGTTTTTCGGTTGAAGAGAAATTGCCTAGGTAGCAAACGTAAGATGTGATTGGTGTAAAATCTAAGAGAATGGATGACCTTTCGCCCATCCCAAACATCGTACGTCGCAGTACCGTAAACAATTAAAAAGCAATTAGCAACATTTTATTTAAAGATATATTAATGGTTCAATCATTGTTAATATTATAAAAACTGAGCTCAGTATTGAATTAAATATTTATGATGAAACATAATTAACAACTCAATTCAAGGAACAAATCATATCAACTACATTGTAAATACATGTACATGTATATAAAATGGTAAGTTGTGCATTTTTTAAAGAAATATCTCGATGTCATTAAATCATTTATTGTATAATTCATTTGACATAAAGGGATGAGATTTTACACTTGAACAATGCAGACATGTTAAAGTGATTAAGGCATATACTGGACTTTAATGTAGATTTTGCATGGATATACAATTGCATGTTAATAATTCTTAAGTCTTTTGAACAATACTATAACTGAACGATTCTCACTAAATGTAAGGTCCAAACAAACAAAAGACGTATAGTTCATGACAAACACACGAGTTCCCGCAATAAAATAGTTCAAACCCTGAAGTTATGTATTAAATCATATAATAATGAAGCAAATGTAATTTTGTTCTGATTAGTACTTTTAGAGAACTAAATTGAATGTACATATATTTGGCACAATTTTGTCTAATACAAAAAACACATCTAAAGCAAATCCATGTACCTTAGTATTATACATACCTTCATTATGTTTCTGAAATGTTTGGTGTATGTAATATCTTATACTGAAACAGTCAGCAATGTTCAGGTAAGCATATACATATATCAAAGGACATGACCTGTCCTGTTCTGGAACTGAATCCAGTCTTGTCTGGTAACATTCCCTTAATCATTGTAATATTTTTCAAACAACTGATTAAGACATTGATGACTGAAATATGGTCATGCTGTACACTACAATATTGTCAGCTAAAATATATTTGAGAGCCATAACGAACAGAAATCAAAATACCGTATCAGTTGGAAATCCGTAAGCTGTAAGGACCTGTTTCCGTAAGTGTGTATTGATTGTGGACATCTGAAAAATGAATAGATTGATCCTTTCATGTTTACAAAATAAAATAGCATAATAAATGCAACACAGACGATGTTGAATTCTAAATTTATTATTAAATTTCTAAAGGCTTTTCATAGATGTAAATGAATGAACATGTTCAAAACCCTAAACCATATGAAATAAATATCATTCATATAAAAGTGAGTTTTAGCGCCTATAAATATTAAAGTGAATATAGATGTGTTTTTGTTATCAATGATGAACGAACATTACCATTGAAATTCAAAATTTAAATAGTTAAAATACAAGAAAGAAATACCAATAGACGGAGTAGTTTGACTTTTGTCATTTTCATCAACATTCGTAAACAAATAAGACGAACGATTTCATCCACATTCGTAAACAAATAAGACGAACGATTTCATCCACATTCGTAAACAAATAAGACGAACGATTTCATCCAAATTCATAAACAAATAAGACGAACGATTTCATCCCCATTCGTAAACAAATAAGACGAACGTTTTCATCCACATTCGTAAAAAAATAAGACGAACGTTTTCATCCACATTCGTAAACAAATAAGACGAACGTTTTCATCCACATTCGTAAACAAATTAGACGAACGTTTTCATCGACATTCGTAAACAAATAAGACGAACGTTTTCATCCACATTCGTAAACAAATAAGACGAACGTTTTCATCCACATTCGTAAACAAATAAGACGAACGTTTTCATCCACATTCGTAAACAAATAAGATGAACGTTTTCATCCACATTCGTAAACAAATAAGACGAACGTTTTCATCCACATTCGTAAACAAATAAGACGAACGTTTTCATCCACATTCGTAAACAAATAAGACGAACGTTTTCATCCACATTCGTAAAAAAATAAGACGAACGTTTTCATCCACATTCGTAAACAAATAAGATGAACGTTTTCATCCACATTCGTAAACAAATAAGACGAACGTTTTCATCCACATTCGTAAAAAAATAAGACAAACGTTTTCATCAACATTCGTAAACAAATAAGACGAAAATTTTCATCAACATTCGTGAACAAATAAGATGAACGTTTTCATCCACATTCGTAAACAAATAAGATGAAAGTGTTCAGAGGGTATCTGCTATTTAGAAAATTTCCGTCTGGTATCTATATCCATTTCATGTAAGGTTATTCGGTCGGTAGAGATTGTAACTATTCAAGCAGATCGGCGTGTTTGTGCATGCATACATAGTAAGCTTGCATTCTCGAGCAGCGTGTAAACAAAATATGCTTAATTGTTTTCATTTTTCGGCGCAGCCGTACTAACATGGTTTTGCTAGGCAATTTCTCTTCAACCGAACAACGTTTGTAACCTTGACGCGGGTTAACACTCTCGATTAAGGTTACGTTAATTACCGAAATACACTCAATTTCGGTGAATTTACCGAAATCCACTAAATTTTGGTGAATTTACCGAAATCCATTTTGGATCTGGAGTGACTAGCAAGCGTAACATCTCGGCATTTTTTTATTTAGCACAACAAATCTTAACCTTCAAATTGCGCCGACCATCTTTTTCGGCGCAGCCGTACTAACATGGTTTTTGCTATTTGCATATCAGTGTTTTGTAAACCAATCAAATCTTACGTTAACCACCAAGGCAATTTCTCTTCAACTGAAAAACATTTGTAACATTGACGCAGATTGGTTGACATTGTGTACATTGTATTTCATGATTTATCCAGTAAGTAGTGTTGTTAGTCATTATAGCATTGATAACCTTCCCTTACCATTACATTACATGTGCAGAGTACACTGAGTACTAGACTAATTAGTCATCACCACGGGGAATTGTCCGGTGTTGGAATTAAGAAGACTTTCTTGGTGTAATGTACCAGTCGCGATCATTTATATCGTTTTAATCAGATACATTGCTATATAACAAGTTTATTAACATGAATGTGTGAGTTCACGACTAATGCATTAAGTAATATTGATGAACTATATTGAAACAAACTATACTGTGTCTATGGTTAATCACACTATGCAGTGATCTCCCCTTACAGGTCTCGGAGTTTCTGTAGTATATCGTAATTGAATGACCGGCAGTCGTAACATTTAGGCATTTTTTTATGTTGTACAACAAATTTTAACCTTCAGATTGCAACAAATTTGCATTCTTCAAGTTGCGCCGACAATCTTTTTTTAAAGATATTTCTTGTTACTATTGTTTACATATATATTGTAGTTCTTGAAGGACATCTAAGTTCACTTGACTATGTATTTAAGCATTAAAAGCCACACTATTTCATTAAATGCAGAAAGTTGAAATGCTGCAATGTCGTCTGTGGATTGAAAGGCTGATATACATACTAAGGACGGAATCCTGAGGGGCACCGTCGAAAGAAAATCTTCAATTGCAATAATACCAATCATTAAATTAAACAAAAACGATAGTGAAATAACGTTGGCAGCATACCAGTTAGCATCGTTATCAGAGATATGACATGTGTTGTACTTCTTTAAATAGACTATACATCGCTATGTGGTTATGATGTCTTCTTATTTTTAGAAACAAATTCCCATTTAGCATCTAAGAGTTTACGGCTTGACATAATGTTCATATTCATTCCCCTGTTTCGATCCATGGCCAACTTAGTTTCTTGGCTGGTTCTTTTATGGTCTCTCACCCTTTTTTGTCCCCTCCTTATTCCACTCTCCTTAATTGTATTTGATAATCAGCCAGAGATATCCATGTCGCCCCTTATGTTTGCACATACACCTTCTCAACTCTAGGTGTCTTGTATGTGAAACAATTTGTTGAACACGCTCTTCGTATTAAGTGCATGCTTAACTATTGGGTTTATTAATTATAGTTCTTAGCGTTTAGGCTCGTACCAAAATTAAAATGTCAATTACAACAGGGTTTGATTAAATTGCGCAGAATGTCGTTGGCTTTAAGAAATAATGTGTGACTGGACTCACTGAATGGCAATTTCCGTAATAAGTGTATGAACTATGCTCTGATCGACAGTTAATTTGTGTATTTCATGTTGAACATTTGTCTCTCTAATACCGTGTTACTTTCATGTTCGACATGATATTTTTGTAGAATGCAGAAGAATGTGATCAGAACTGCCCAATGGTATAAATGGTTGTTGCTTTTGGACGCAACTTTTTTCCGTCTTTTTAAGACCTGCATACGACTCGCCATGTATACTGTTGGTGAACTAGATGCCCCTAGATTTTGGATATAAACCGAATGTAGTCATAAGCTAAGAATTCACGATCTTCTTTCTGTAGTTAATGAATGATTGAGCCATAAAGGCGTTCCATCTTTCTGCAACATTAAATGACAAAGTAGATCACTTTAAACGTTGCGTATTTGTCCTGAAAAAGAAACCAAACATTTTTATTGGAATTAATTAAACGGAGCATTATCTATTGACGATATTTGCTGGAAATATGCTAGATACTGTCAGTCACTTAGTTACGTTGTATGAGATTTGTGGCATCTTTAATACTCGAGTCGCACTTCACTTAGAGACGTTCTTAGATATTCAAAACTTTTGTGGCGCGTTTTCAGGCTGTTTTTTCAATGAGGGGCGATGTTATGTTCTACATTATTCGTACTTCAAACATTTAAATTATCAGTTTAACTTGGCTTAATGAAACACTTGTACACTAAATGAAGCAATGAACCATTTATATCTATTTAATTTTTCATTGAGAATAGTTCACTGGGTTGTTATTAGCTTAGAATTAGCGTTTAAATGTATTTAATATAGTAAGGAAAAGACATATACCCGCATTTTAAACAATTATGCATGTCTTATTTTAATGGCAAGTAATTAATAAGACAGAGTCACTGTCTTGAAGTGCATCTCTGGCATACAGTTGTCATAGATAACCACTACACATTATCTTAGAAATATATTGATGCTTGTCTACATTTTTGCAATAATACCGAAAAACTCATGCGTGTCGCGTGTCCGACAACAAGTCGGTATGTTATCTTTGTGCCCTATCGACCTGCATTAGTTTCAGTTATAGTTATTGTATAACCATTTGTCATTTTGTTCCAATCTTATTGTACCATCTTACCTACTGAAACAGTGTACAATGATATAGAAGATGCCTGAAGCTTCAAGATACTGCAACACATGTCATCTTCAGGTTTCACGCCATTATTCATTATTTGTTCAGTCATATACGGCGGCCAGTTGACCTAACAAGTTTGGCTGGAATTATTTATCAACCAGTTTTAACTTTCTCTTCCGCAAGCAACTGACAACTTCTCCACATGTGGAGGATATGACCGTAACCAAAGTCACGGAAGAACATAACCTGCCAAACCCGGGAATCGAACCCGGATCTGCATGGTTCCGGTCTTGCACCCTACCGACTGAGCTAGTCGGGCTAGTTCATTGTTCTATATATTGAATCCACATTATAAGATCTTTAGAATGTTACAAAGTTATCTATACAGTAAATGAGTTACCCTACAATTAGAGAAATAATTATATTGAAAAACAGCACATACATATCGACAAAGAACTAGGGCATATGGAGCTATAACACAATCCTTTATTAGATAAGGATATAGAGGATATGGTAAAATAATGCATATATATGTAGAAATAATGCCAGCACACGGAGCTAAGATCTAGACATACTTTACGCTGTTGTTGATCCATCGAATTTTGCGCACAACCTGACAGACAGTTATTGCTTCGCTCAGAAATGGGTTCTAGAGTCTATAATGTCAAAATGATGAAGCCATGGTTAATGCACGGTATGATCGTGTTCTGGTTTATATCCGTTTTGTGCTCCTAGTATAAATACATGATAAACGCAAACAGATTAATCTACTCATGTCAATTACAGATAATAGCAATTCGAAATGTTTCCGCTCGGTTAATACGATACATATCAATATTATTGTTGTTGCCAAGTAATTTTATGAAGCCATTTATAACTAAACACATGAACGTATGTCCATTAAGTATAATACTGTACAATGAAATAACTGATTCAATATGGCATAGAACTTGTAAGCGCTTTTCACATTGAACCATTGCGGAAGCAGAAGGAATGCGCTTGATGCTTGTATTATGCTATCCTTAACGGTTTCTCTTCAGTTGCTTCATATAGTTAGCCATCGAGTACATGTTTGAATAACTTCACATGTGTATTATGTTATACTCGTCAATCTATGCTCAGCATGCGTTATCCTGTGTTTGCGTCCTCATAGTTTGGAACTTATTTACACGGTTCGTGTTTTTTATGTACGTAGGATGCGTGTGTGAGGTAAATTATTCCGTTTTAAACCCCAAATGGCGTTTTGGCCGCATACCATTTTAAGGCGGTACTCCTTATGTGGCTTATATTCTGTTTTGTAGCTGTTTACATCTATGTTTAATTATGTTCATGTTTCATTGCGCCTTTCGGGTGGATATGCCCTTTGTATGTGACAGTTCCTGGTCGACTTGTTCATTTATTTATACTAATGGATTATTTTGTTATACTGTTTCCCAGAGTATTGAGAGTACGAAAGAATACTTGGAGGTGTGAAGAGTGTGAACACCGGATACAAAAGTCAGAGATATTCGAGTCTATGCTTTGCTATTGAGAAATCGACGCAACACAATCTCACCTCCAAGCTTTATTAAGTGTGTGTGACTTCGGCAGACATTACTATTAAGTCACCGGTTCCATCTAAGTTCCTTTGATTATTAAAACCACATTTTACACATAGTTTAAATAAGATTATGATGTTTCATTAATATGACAATTATGCAGTATGGGATTATCGGTAAAGTGACTTAGATGTTTTCTTTTGAGAGAGGTTACTTTATTCATCCTTGTATCCCATACGAACACATACTTCTCATTATTGGTATAAGAGAAAGACATATTAAGTTGTTACAGGGTCCGCCACTTACACAACATATTGTCTCCCCAGTCCCACCCCAAAGAAACATCAACCTGAAAACATTCGGAGTAGAGGAGGTGAAAGGGCAAACTTCTATGGGAAAGAGGAAGTAAGGATGTGTCTGGCTATCGATCAAGACCAACCATGGAACTGTATTTGAATGATAGATACGATTGGTTTGCTTCCAATGCCTTGAATGTTCATTGAGGTCACGTCCTTCACGCTGGCTGGTTTCACACTTTGCATAGAACCTTTTCGGTGCTTTTGAAAGATATGTTCTTGTTTTCTTCATTCAGACAAGACCTTACATGCTAAATGTCGTGCTACCAATTTTCCTGTGCTATATTTAATGCCAGTCTAAAAGATGACTATATACACCAAGGGGATACGATCCAGACATATAAAAGACATTTGTTGACTATAATCGTGCTCCTTTAAGCTGAAATGCTAGACTTAAAACTTTAAATTGCTATCTCTTATGACATATTTGCGGTGTAAGAAAAACCTGCCGGTATTCCTAACTCATCATAAAATGAATAAAAAATATCTTAACACGGGCGAATTTTAGAGACGAACGACCAAATGTTTGTTTGACATGACGTGATAGCAGCTGGTCCCAAGAGTTATGTTTTTTAATTGAAGTTGTGAAAAAATGTATAGGGATGAATGGTGAACATACTGACTAAGCACTTTCATAGACCAGCTGAATGTGTATACATTCTCTTTATATCGCCAGTAACTGGGAGAAATGCCACATTAACACCAGCGGAATGTCCATGTTGTTATTTTCTTATAGGAATAAAACTTGCCCAGATCATTTACGTTATTTATCTTCTTTGATTAAACATACGAGCTATGGGTATATTGTATTGGTTTATTGTTGCAAGAATATAATAATATACGTAGCGCGCTCGTTATTGTCACTATGGCAACGGCAGGTCGACATGAATGTGGCAACTATGAATACCGACACCATATATCTTTCCGCGTGAAGGAAAAACTGTCAATTGTTCACGAAATATTCTTCAGAACACTTCACACACTTCTCGTATCTATGGTTCAAAACATTTTTTAAGTTTTCTGAAGGAATTTTCAATGTTACGAACGGATAATCTTCTATCAGTTCTCAGTAACGCCACACTATCGTCTGTGTTTGCCGCCGCTACACTGGGGCGTTCTGCTCCTGAAGATCAGCCGTGTTGCATGAAGGGTGCTTTTTAAAGATTGCATACCCTCGTAAATGCGTGTTCTTGACATCGCGTCAGTTCCATAGTATTTTAATCATAGCTAATGTTTCTAATCTGCATTTTCCCATCAGCACGCACAATTGAATCGAATATCTTTGCTCCGAATTTATTCTTCATTAATTCCTTACAAAACGCCAATGGTTTGAAATGCATGTACTGAAAATTGCACGGAAAATATGAGAAAATAAAACTGGTACACCATTTGTCCTGAAACTTTCCGAACACCCCTCGTATATATATACGGTTCAAACTACTTAGACTCGTACACCTGTCGATACGTGTATGGAGACTATATAGTGGCTAAAAAGTAAATTATAAATGACTAATGGTTATACCTGACATATACATCTGTGTTCTTCTTGAATGTGCTTTTTGCCTTTGTGGTTGTTTATATGTATGTACATATGTTCATGTATTGTGCTTTTGGGTGTCTGTGCCGTTTGTTTGGGACATTTCCTGCTCAGCTCCTTTATCCATTTTTATATTAAATGTTACAGAAAGTATGTCACTGGAACTGGTTAGTTAACCATATTTGGACACACATTACTATTAATGGTGCAAATGTCTATTGCACAACTTTAAGAGAACATTAAATGAACTATTTGACTTGAGTAAATTTCCAATTTCAGAAGGATGAAATCGGTGGCTGTTCTATTCCGTATCATGCGTTGGTGGGAGATTAACGGACTGTAACTTATTAACAAATCCAAAAGCTTAAATGGTTACTGTCTGTTACTATGATTCTGGAATATTTATATTTGATCTGGTCTTTGTTAGCTGAATATTTATGTGTTGCAATGCGATTTAATTATCATAAACTGTACGTCACGCTTGTTTTGCTTGTATACGATCCCTTACATTTTATTTCAATTAGTAATATGACAATATTTAGACAATAAATACTTGCGATTACATTGAGCGATTTCTGTTTGTATATAAAC
Organism: Mactromeris polynyma; assembly: GCA_032209605.1. NCBI lineage: Eukaryota > Metazoa > Mollusca > Bivalvia > Venerida > Mactridae > Mactromeris > Mactromeris polynyma. The sequence goes on along the minus strand of JASFXZ010000001.1, from coordinate 35,875,613 downwards.
GTTATGTTATCTTAAAGCAATATGTTATGTATTTGTTTGACAATAACAAGTTCAAAAATAGCTGATGCGTGTCGTATTGATTCGAATTCCTAACATTTGTTAGACGTTGGTTTTTCATTATTTTAAACTCTGAGAAAAATGATGAAGATCTAACCGAAACGAACAGTTCCTAATTCAGGAAAGGAGCGTTTGAAAGAAAATTGGAATTAAGACCAACAATTAGTTTTTTTGCTGTTCTGTATTTATGATTATTGTTATATATGATCATAACCAAAAACTACTGTCACATGTCTACCTATTGTGTCGTAAATATTACTAGAAAAGTGCGTTTAACATCAAGAGAACATCACTGTCTATAAAAAGTAGTATACACAGGACACCAGTTATTTTAGTTCAATTGAATTACTAATAATAGTCGTTTGAATGCAATTAAACATAGAAACTAGCGATATGTTCCGCTAGTTAAGCAACAAAGTAATTGTTTCACCTTTGATTCGTAATCTATCAAACCTTACCTGGAGGAGAATTCCTTGGTTTCCAAGATCTTTAAATCACATGTTCAGTCATTAATTCTATGTCGAATCAAGGAGTATCTTAAAAAAGATGATCGGCGCAATTTGAATGTTAAGATTTGTTGTGCATCATAAAACATTGCCGAGATGTTAAGATTGCTGGTCACTCCAGATCCAAAATGATTTCGGTAAATTAACCGAAATTCAGTGCATTTCGGTAAGGTAACGCACCCCTTATCGAAAGGTTAACCAATTTGCGTCAAGGTTACACACGTTGTTAGTTTGAAGAGAAGTTGGTTTAGTGGTTAACGTAAGATTTGAATGGTGTACACAACACTGATATACAAATAGCAAAGCCATGTTTGTACGGCTGCGCCGAAAAAGCAAGAGTACGTGAATTTCCACCGATGTTACACATGATATACGAACTCTATGAATATGGATACCATATTTATGATAATGTTTTCGTGTACATCAAATTTCACATTTAGAATGTTTCCAAAATAAACATATACACTTTATTATATACATAATTTACCGAGTATGTTTCATTAACGGTACGTACATTTTATATGTATGACTTTTATTCACTTAAAATGCTAAATTTCAACACGGATTTTATCAAACCAATTTAAAACATTATCAGGTATTGGCTCTAGTTAAAGTATCGCGCGTATCTTTCTAGTAGGAAACTTGATGTATTCTTGGACAAAGTTACTTTTTATCTTGGTATAAATCTTATTGAATTAATGAGTACGTTTAATGTTAATTACATATAATTATAAACAATATGTCAGATGATCGGGCAATGGACCAATAGACATTTAAACTTCCCTGTGATTTAGTTACAGCAGCACAATGCTGTGTACGTACATCTGATAAAAGTTTATTTTCAATCGGCTTTACGCCGTTGGTTAAGAGCATTTCAGTTACATCAGTTGACCTTAACACTGCTCCTGGGTTACCAACTACAAATAAACTGCTCCTCTGCAAGTGACTTGCAGCTTCAGATAAATCAGAGTTCAGAGGTGGGGGAGTCTGAATTTGAATGTATAATATTCAGTCTAATTGTCATGTAAGAACATACGCCTCGTCCTGGTGTCGAACCCACGACCCTTTAGATTAGCACTCGAGCGCTCAACCGGGAGGACTAGATATTTGATGACAGTTCCAAAGTTGTAAAACGCTGTACGGTAATTAATTTTATTTATGTTTTAGATGTACGATAAGTTCCCATTTCTGCATGTGCAGTTATTTCACTTAAAATGATATTCATATTCTGATCTCCCCGCTTTCGGGAGATCATTACTGATTTTCTTGACTTGTTATGATGTATTCCATCCATTAAAACTTTCCTCCTATGTTTTCCCCCTAAATAGACCTTAATTGTTGTTTATGGTCGACCATGCAGTCCATGCCCCCTATTCCCGTACATGATTTTCCTTGCACCTTCTCAGTGGTTAATGTTTAGTAAACTGTGGTTTTTCTGGGTGTCTGTGTAGGGATGCATTGTCCTGGCAAGTGGCGTGGATCAATTTAATTTCTCTTTCAATAACCATCTACTCTTTGAAAAAGCGAGAAGAATATATGAAGTTAATAGGAAACTGCATGACGTCTAAAACACAGAACCGCAATTTTAATTGCAATTATGAACTATGTATCCCAAGTAGAAGTACATCGTACATCAAACGCTAATTGAAAAGCATTAATTGACAGGGCTGCTCATGGGGCTGATTACATGTATAAATATATAATAGACAGTATCACTTAGAAAGATTTGATTGACAATGTGCTTTCTTCGCTTAATTTTAATGACAACTAGTACATCTAAATCAAATAAGAAATTAATCATTAATTATTTTTGTAAAATGTTCTACCAAACATATCGCGAGATGTTGGGAAGAGTTATTAAAATTATAAGCTCATGATGTTTCCTTGACATACATAATAAATGTAGAACTTGATGAAGCAAATACTTTAGAACAGACAGCACATTGTACTTACCTGACGTATAGGAAATACAGTATTGTCAATCTTCCTAATGTATGTACTACCAGTGTGACAATATACACGAAAATAGTGGAAAGTTAAAAAACAGAGATAACCTGTGCGTAAAATGTGTGTATAGCTCAACACTGACACCATTTGTCTTTTCTTAGAAAAACTAGTAATTACATTTTTTAATCATTGACAGTGTAACTTAAGGCGAGATATCTAGGAAATCTTGTTACATGTACGTATATAACAGATATACCATGGACGCAGAGACAGTCTATGGAAATGTTGTACTCTAAAATCGGCGGTCAATCTGTATACTGAAGTAATTTGGCGGATTAGAATGTCGGTCTCGTACATTTTATCTTATCAAATAGATACAAGCTTGAACATATTGCAATTTGCCAAGATTCATTATTAGGTCACCAAGTGTGTGTCACGTTTCTGAATGATTTTTTGGTCAGATGTCATAATATATTGTGTGCCATAATCATTGAAAAGGGTATCTTAGCATTGGATTAAATGCAAAACAAATGGAGCCGGGCGGAAAATGCTTTGGGTTTATATGAAATAATGGCTTTATGAGTACATACCACATCAAGATTCAAACGATATGTGTTGTTCCCATATTCGTACAGCGGATATTGCGACCCCCCCAAGCGATGATAAGTTAACACATGGCACAACTGGCCGGCTATTTTCGGTCACTGAATAAAAGCTGCAGATGCATAGACATACATGTATAAAATGATGCCATCAGATATTTGTACTTTGCCCATCTGTTCTGTTTTGTAATGCGTCACCGAGTACATATTTAACTGGTTTCTGGGTAATTCGTTCTACACCCACTGTAGAATAAGTGTGAGGTCAGGTGTACCTTATTACAAGGTCTTAACGGATAGTGGCGATTTTGCCGCTGACTGTTCCAAGAGAGTTGTTCTTTTCCCCTATCATTTACGTATGTTAGTGCCTTATCTTCTTTTTTAATTATCCATTTCCATTTGTTTCCATGTGCCGTAAGTTTTGTCTGACACCTATTTGCAGTGGTGAAACTGAAGTGAAATGTAGTGATGTGGTCAAGGCATTTATTGTGTTGGAGTGTATTTTATCCTCACTTTAGGGGTCGCAATATCCGATGTACGAATATAGAAATTGTTCCTCATCAGCAACAAATCCAGTCACCTTGTATATCAAATATAGCAAATTAGAACTGAACATTGGCGACTGGATACAATAATCTAAATACGCTAAGGAAATGAATGGAACCGATATAATAATTTCTTGTTGGAACTGCATTGGCTTGATACTATTGCTTATGTTCAGAAATAATATGCGATAAATATTTATTAAAATATCACTTAATATTAATAATGTTAACGATTATTCGGATATTCGAGTATTCGTTTGTACGTCGGAATATTCGAATACTGATTCGGCATTCGAATATTCGATAAAATACATACATGTATTTATTAAAATATCACTTAATATTAATTATGTCAATGAATATTCGGATATTCGAATATTCGATTGTACGTTCGAATATTCGAATATTCGATTAAAATACATATTTTTAACATAAAAGCTGAATGCAAGTGTACTAAATTTCAATGATGGGCATTATCGCATTGAATGACATTTTACGCGTGAAAATAATATCTACAGGTGTTAATTGACATGTCATATTGTATATATTTGAGATATAACACTCTATGGATGACAAGTTAGGCCCTGAAATTATTAGTAATCGCGGGGATTGATCAGTTAAAAACACAAACTTGATAAGCATAAACTAAATTTCATATGTATTATTATTTAATAAGAAGGTCGACTGTTCGAATATTCGTTCGGAAGGTTGACCGAATATTCGAATACCAAAATTGCAATTCGTTGACATCCCTATTTAATATATACATTCAAGATATAATCGAATAAAATCAATAAAGAAGCTGAACTGAAAACGCCGTATGAAAGTGCACAGTCGACCCACAAGCAACAAAAGTATGTACAACAAAAGACATTCTCACAGAAGTATATGTATAGTTGGATAATTACGCTAATGGTGAGCGTTTGCCAAAAGTTTTGAGGTCCAAAGAAATGACACGCAATGAAAGCAATGTAATTTAGACAGTAAATATATTAGTGTGACCTGGCATTGGTCAATACGAAGTACCAACAATAAAACGTGAGTGCCACTAAGTCGGTTGCACGCTTTTCATCACTGGCTTCAAGACATTGGCATGATTGATGCTGCATCAGCTACACATAAACATACAAGAACTTGTTTAATCTTCTCAAAACATCTGCCTGTATTACGCGATTATTGTCTGATATATGTTAGTTGTCACGAGAATGTGATAGGTTTCTCGAAACATTACAACAGGACCTCGTCTGATACAACGGAAATGTTTCGATAAATCACAGAGTGCAGTCGATTAACTACGTTTGTATAAGTTCGTAAATCATGTCCCGGTATGTTAACATTGTCAAAGCTCGTCGAGCCACTTTGTTGAAGCGAAGCATTCCAGTGCTAATATAAAATAGTCGACTTGTCAACCAGAACAACTTAATGCAGATAGCTTTGTTCCCTGTATATCTAGATATGGTACCAATTGTTAATCCTTTTTGTTCGAGATGTTAAATGTTTCAATGCGTGCTAATAAGGGAACACATTTCATCGATTGTGCCAGATAAATACATGTACATTCGAATTTGATATAATATTACATTTCTTTTAGCTGCTACGTCATATTTGGAAGAACATAATTGCATACACAATAAATGCAATACAACAGTGGCAATGCTTTGAATCGTTAAAGTACCTACCTTTCTCAGCTAATTTTAAAACGTCTCGGGTTTGTTCTCGCGAAACAAAGAAACTCAGTTATTTTTTGATATGTCAATAATTAGATTTAAATAAATTGTATATTTAAGAATATGATATAAAACAAACTAACCACACAAAAAGGAGTATAGTAATCAATCAGGAAAAGCTGCATACCAGGCGAGCATCCACCCCTAAAGCAAAAGGAGACGTATTTACAATTACAGAAGCACATGAGACATAAGACGAAAACATAATTGATAAGTGAAAAAGGGAAGTTAACAATTTGAAAACCGTTTAAATCAATATTTGGTCTACAAAAAATAATTCGTATTCGTCGAAGTTGTAACAAAGAAACTTCTTTACACAATGAGAATATCTTGGGATATGAACTTCGAATTATGGCGAGCTTCTGTCTCATATATCTCAATGGCTCCGGTATAAACTTCGAAGCTTTTAATCTGGCGGGAAAGCTAACCGTTGTAGTTAAATAATGTTCGCTTGTAAACCACAGTCATGATTTTAAATACATAGAATTACGTTGTATAGTATCCTGTGGTAATTGAATGGCGTTCTCCTTAAATTACAAATTATGAATTAGATCATAGTTCCCTGGAAACACAATTTCATTCCTGAAATGAATTGTGATATGAAACGATTGTAAATAAATGTTAATGTCCTACGGCGTTGGTATAAGGAAGAAATCAGTCTCTTGAAATAATAATAATAATAATAATTTGTGACTTTTGCAAAGATTGCTTCAAATCTTCCCGTACAATCGCTTCACATTAATGCTCGTGTTTTTACAACTGTTATAATATATTTTAATGATTTTATACGAAAAATTGAAATGTTTGAATAATACAACATAATCGTCTTAAAACCACTAAGAATTAAAATAAAGCTGTCTGAATAATGTTTCTCTGTTTGGATGTTTAATTAAGATCCATCATCGTCTAACTGCAGAATAATTTACATTCTTGTCACAATTTTTTACCGAGGCTCCAATGCTATACATCACGGAAGATAGAATAGACAGCTTTGGGCAGAAAAGGTGTGCAAAAATTAGTATTCTTTTGTTATGTTGTCTTGGAAACGGCTCGAGTGTTGTCTACTTTGGGGAATATTTTGTCAAAACATAATAAGCCATGTCACTTGCAATTTCACTCATAACACTAATAATTGCCTCTGTATCATGTAGATTACTTTCATGCGTTCTTGTCATGTATCTCATAGCTAAAATAAAAATCGACGAATAAATAAATTACGCTGGACATTCTCGCTTGCCTCGATGTAAAATTGCACCAGTGGGGTTGGTTTTTGTATATATGTATGAATATATTTTCACGTTTCCTTGAGCTTCTGACATTTTTGTGAACTTCGTATGTGAATGGCAATTACTTTTTTTATATTATTCATGGAATGTAAAACCTCAATTTCTTAGCCGCACTGTAATTATTTTTTATTTCACACAAAGTATAACAGCATACATGTTTTGTTGTTTAATCCTTTTACTTTAACATTTTGTTATAAATTTTAACATAGAAAAAATCTTGACTAAAATCTTAAGAAAACTTATCCAAATTATACACGAGCTGGATCCGACGGCTCCAGGATCCGTCGGGACTACCTTCGTTAGTGCCGAGTTCAAGGCTCGGTTGCGTAACTGACTCGCCTTTCGCGACCGTGAATGTGACATGTGTTTTTTAGCAGGAATAAATAATAACGACTTTAGCTCGTACACGATCTGTACTAAATAAATCATAAACAAGAGGGTGTGATGATTTATGCTTCTGTAATAATTTATGGTCCAATTTCAAAGATCGGACAATTACCTTGCATTCCACTGTTTTGTGCAAAGTTAAGACATAAATGTATATATCAAAAATACTTCATTGCTACTCCTACTGTATATAGTTCACGAATGTCATTGTTCTTCTGTGGGTATGCTTTTATCGCACCAATATTGAAATCGTATTATCTTTGTCATCTCATATTTATGTTTACTGTTAATGGGCCAGTGCATTGTTTGAGCTGATTATGCCAAAAAAGGTTGAGCATCAGCCTAAAGTTAAAACCTTGACAATTTGGTAAGTTTTACGTAAATGATGCAGCAAATTAAAATATGGAAATTTAAAGGAAGGCAACAAGTACATGCAAATGACGAAACATGTAATCAAATATCCATTTGTGTATTAACATGTATTCTGTTGAAAGCACAGTTCGCACACATGGTAAGGTCGTTGAGCTCCATAAAAGTAAATTAAAATATATTTATAGTCTAAACCTGCCAGCAGATCTCGTGAATTGTCTCAGACGACAATTTTAATGTAATCGACTTCAAGAACTAAGTCAATTGTTATTCAAATGTGGTATTTCTGGGGCAATATAAGGTTAATAGCGAATTTGAAAAGAAGTCAAACAGGTTTACTTCCTTGTAATGATCGACCGTTCAAAGGGTGCGATGCAGTTGTTTTTCGTAAGTATCTCTGTTCATGTTTGATTGTCTTCAAGTCTAGTATTGTTTCCCGCTCCATTTCTATTTTTAAATTCATTTGGTACACTTCTTTGTGTTTTATTTAGTATCCCAGAGTGTGTTCTATCAACATGAAGCCATGTTTTGTAATTTTGGCATTCACTATACTATCTCACGGTTGAAGACGATATTAAGTAACCCACTTCATTCACATTCATTCGTTCGTTCAATTTATAAAATGTTGTGTTAAAGTTTCGTTTAAAAATATATCATTGGCTAAGATGTTCTTCCACATGTGATGAAACAAACGAGGTAATACGAAAATACCCGAAGCAAAATGGCCAAGGAAACATTGTCATGATTGTGTATGTGGCGTTCCTTGTTACAAGTTATTCTCTCTATATTTTGAACCATCATTCATATGTTGTCCCTTTTACCTTTTTAATTGTTTCCATTCTTGTTTAATGTCTCCATGTGCTTTTGCGGTTGCTGTGCACTCTGTATGAGGCATTTCCTACTCAATAGTGTATTCATTTTAATTTAGGTATACAAAAAAAAATACTTATATGATTTATTGAATGTAACCTAACTTGAATTTGCAAAAGATGAGGATAAACAACGTATGAACTATTTGAATTCACTCTGATCACCCGCCCCCAGATGTTATCTAACGAAAGTGGAACGAGTCTGGAACAGTAATTTGGAGCAAATGTTCTCGCATTTATCGTCAGACAAAATTGTCTATTAAATGATGAAAATGAACGGCGTATAGTCATTTTAACTTTTCAACGATAGTGGAATAATTTACGTAAATGCATTGACTAGTAATCTCTGTATTCTCACTTGGTCTGATAGTGTTAAATCTTCAACGACGTCATTTATAATTGTGTCGATTACTTTTACCACTATTTTCTTCAGTCAAACCAGATGCATTCTGGGATTTAGACAAACGAGATAAAGATGGAAGCACTTTGTACTAGTTATATGGCCTAGAATCTTGAAATAATCCGTGTCTCAGACCTATTCCCCGGTGACTTGGTAGGAATAAATGTGTCAAACGTTGTTATGTCATTTGTTGGTGTTGATATTTGATAATCGAAGACGGGTATTTATCGACGGTTGTTTCGAGGAATACAATCGTTTCCGAACAGTTTCATGATGGAAAATTATCCATCATTGTTTCACACTGATTACATGTTCAGTCTTTTAGGACATATACTACGATAATAAATGGGCAAAACAAAGAGATTATGTCTAAATAGGCACTGATATTCAAATAATGCTTGTCTTATTCAGCTTTAATTATATTGGTAAGGGATTCCTTGAGGATAGTTACTGCATGACATAAGTTAGACCATTACAGCTATGACTAAAGTGGAAACGGGAAGTTAATATATCTCATTACAAAACATTCCTAAAAGTAGTCAGAGCTTTGAGTCGGTATCCGTGTAATGTTACTAATTTTTTGCACCATAATCTTCAGACGCCTTATTGATTCCGACAAGACTTTATCTTAGTTTCTTCCGTGAAGTTGTGTAATCACTTCTTGATATAATGCTTGGTCGTTTTTACTATCATGAAAAAATATTTGCATAAATGTATGTAGTGAAGGGGGCTTTCTGTGGTACGCTTAACCTTTTTTCGCAAGTATAGTACCAAAAACTGTTCGTAATATAAATACTTTTACGCCGTTTTAATACCGCATTTCAGTAATTTAACGGCAGCCAATTGAACCATCCACTTGTTTCGGTTTACCAACCAGTACTAACCTGCTTGTCTGCAAGCAACTAACAAATATATAAACCGGAGATGAAGGACTAATGACTTTGGATGACATTTATCTTCTGTCAAGAACAACCGGGATTCGAACCCACGACCTTTAGTTTGCTATTTAGGGTCCTACTGGCGGTACCAACAAGATGGGGATTATGTCATACTGAATAATGTGTATTTGTACAACATTTTAATATGTTACATTGAACGTTATGTTCAGAATTTACGTGCTGCTTCATCCAAGGGAATGAGAAATCAAGTATCGCCTAATCTTACAGTTGTCTTCCTGAAGTTTAGCAGAAATATTTGACATGTTTTGTTGTGCAGCCTTAGAATCAGCATAAGTTAACAAATGTTTGACACAAATAACTCATTTTCACCCACACACCCTCGTCCTGCTTTTATTATAAATATTTTATTTAAAGACTTGATTCAAATGTTGACAAAACGACTCATTACGGCAACTTAACAAATCATCTCTACAACTTGTGTTCGTTTGATAGCATTTATTGTAACATTGACACAGTCTGGTTGAAACGATTCCGGGTAGAAATGAGCTATGATTAGTAAGTCCCATAAAGAAACACTATCAGATCTACTGAGTTGTAGACATGACGACGAAAAAAGAAAATATTGTGAATTGCCAAACAAGCAGCACCATTTCTCAAAAGTGTTTCGGATATGGTTCGTATACGTTTAACTGAAAGTTCTAAGACTGAAGGCCGTTGTATTGACTTAATTCTTTGGTCACTCTATCGTGTTATCCTGTACCATTCCATTGCAATGTTTTTAGTGTGTTGGTAATGCTATGGTGCTTTGCCTTCTTTTCATGATGATTTCGATGGCAATGTACTGTTCCCTCTCTGTGTGTGCCCTCTAGTCACATTGCTGTTGGTGTGTCCCGTCTGAGTGCTTCCTCAATACTTTGAAGTTGTCAATGGAATTTCTTATTTGTGAATGTGACCCTCCTGTTGTTCCATATTAGTCACTATGGTTGTTTGAAATTTTATATTCTGCGGAACTGATTCAGTTATAATGTAGACGGATAGTAGAAAAAAAATGTTATTAAGCTAGAGGAATTCTTTGAAATTGACATATGGGCAATTTTTATTCCGTAAAGCTAATGTACTTAGGTGTCTTTATTATTTTGTACTTTTCTGGATCACGACTTTTTGTAGGTTTTATTGGTCTGAGAATGGGAATTTACATCATAGGACCATAACTACACTGAGACAAATTAGTACACTTGCCTCCATTAAAATTGCATGATATTCCGAGAATTACGCTTGACAGAATATTCATTCATTGTCCGAAATGGGATGAGGTGTCTATTGTTCGTCCTTTTGCCTGAATTTCTTCAACAAAGTATTTTACGGCAAACAGTTACCAAATTTTAACAAAGTCTACATTTCCCAATATTTGATGTACATATGTGTTCGATCAAATATCCTGCACGCTTAACATTGTGTATTTTATTTTCAATCATACTAGAACAGTTTAAAAGCTTTTATGTTTATAGCTGGTAAGAGTGAACATTTTCCGGCGTCTTGTGGTCTGAAATTACCGTTGGTTCAGTCATAAGTCATATTGATTGTCAGATAATTTAGTTATTTATCAAAAATAAAGTACAGAAGCCGTTGGCACTATCAGATCATGAAACATGAGTATAAGACACAAGCAGACAACGTATCACGGTCATTTAAGTCACAAAACGCCTTTGGCTTATGACTTTTAAATGAATCTTACATTCGTGAAAAATACACGATAATTCAATGTATTGTAATGCGCTTAACAAGTGTCCTGGCGCTACAGTTCTCATTTTTCAAATGCCTTAAAAGGTAATGAAGTTTTAAACAAGCAATATCTTTAAAAAAGATGGTCGACGCAACTTGAAGTATGTAAATTTGTTGCAATCTGAAGGTTAAAATGTGTTGTACATCATAAAAATTGCCTTAATGTTACGACTGTCGGTCATTCAAATACGCTACACTACAGAAACTCAGATACCTGTAAGGGGAGATCACTGCGTAGGAGACTGGATAAAAATAACTCATTAGTGTGATTAGTCATATACACAGTATAGTCTGTTTCAATATAGTTACTTATTGCATCATCTTAATAAAGTTGTTGCATGGCGATTTATCTGATTAAATCAATATGAATGTTCGTGACTGGTACATAAAAACTACTGTAACTGTATAAATCTTAGAACACACTACACGATCCACTTTCAGACGCAATTGTTAAGGCAACCGATATTATGTTCATCTGGTTAACAAAGTCATGGTTACAATAATAAGTATAACGCCTCTATCGTGATCAAGATTTCTTCTGGCAAACATAACACCATTTACGCAATAATTGTGTTCATTACTTTGCTTCGGAAGAAAAAATACATGATAATTAACAAGTTAACGAAATGTTAACCGATCTGTGTCAAGGTTACACACTTTTTCGGTTGAAGAGAAATTGCCTTGGTGGTTAATGTAAGATTGTATTGGTTTACAAAACACTGATGTGCAAATAGCAAAACCATGTTAGTACGGCTGTACCGAAAAATACGAATGTCTAGAATTCTTAAAAGGAAACAAAACATAACGTTGCTTTTATGCTATACCGAACACCAGTATTTAATTTTCTTTGATTGATGAAGTCGACATTTCCATAACTTTTTTGATAGAAGTATTTTTGTGATTATTTTTTAAAATGGGGCGATGTAAAATGAATAAACAATATAATGACTTATTTGAGTTTCGTTTATGTTTTGATAATTATGTTATGCCAAACATTGTGTCCTTAGAGTCTGCAAATATGTCAAAAAGAAATTTTAGCAGTTTTTTAGATATTTGCAAAACAACCGTTTTTGCGTTAGATTTGAAATGTACTAATATATTTTAATCCCGATAACCTCATTCAAAGCTAAAGGTTTTCACAGAACCTTAACTTCATATCCGAATTATTGTTACGACGATATCTGGTTATATTGACGCACAGAGAAGACTAATATTCAATGAAGTTCTAAGAACAGCAAGCACACACTTTCATACCACAAAATTAATATATCAAAATCAAATTACCCTATATTAAGAAGGATAACTTTAACAATATGTACGAAAATTAGGAGAAATTGAGTTATATCTGCACATTGTTAAAAACGATGGAAAAACTAATCTGTGCCCTAGAGTCTTTGAGCGACATGGATTGCTTTGATCTTCTATTGCATGCGTGATTTACTTTTAATTCTATGTTGCCATTGGAGGTCTTTGGTTTTTGGTGGCATCACAAGCGCAATGCTCACATGTGCAGCCGATCAACTTCCGATGCCTTCGAAATTGTCAAAAATATTCAACGAAAACCACAAGATGAAGTGTACTTGCTTACTTGTTTCCTGTTCCGATTATCCCAGTCTGAAGTTTCTCTAAGTAATATGCATTTCGTAAGACTCTCGTAGATCTATTATAAGATAATTCAAGCCATCATTCTTAATTAGCAAACAAAAATGTCTTTGGTTTATGGTTCCATTATCAGCATACTTCTACGAAATAGTTGAATTATTTTTAGATTACTGTATACCGTTAGGAAAATGTTTTGTTGTGATGCATGATGATTAACACACACCTAATGATTAAGTGATTTTCTTGGGGAGTATTGCATATCAATTTTGAAATACCGAACAAAACGTTCATATTAGGAACGATGCTCCTTCATATACTAAAATAATTCTTAAAATACATTGCTACTGCGTAGGTTATTAACGCGATCTCTGTAATTTTGATAACATGGTTTATAAAAAGGGTCCTTTCTCACAATTTAACTTGTTCAGTACCCTGTTTATATCCTGCAAATAATTGTCAAGTGATACTCATTAGTGAGACTTTTCGAATATCTAATTTCTCTTTTCTAACTCTAACCCACGTAAAACTATTTTTTGTTTTTAATTGTCGGCCAGACCATTCCTTGCTCCCCTATTCCAATACCTCCTCAATCCCTAATGTTTTATAGGCTATTGGTTCCCTGTGGTCTGTGTGTGGAGGTATTGTATTATGTATGTGGCGTTCCCTGTAACAACTTAATCTCTCTTCCAGTCAGAAATGACGAATGTTTCTGTTTTTCTTTGTTGTACATGATTTACTTTTACAGTTTTATATGTCTGTTTGTGAAAGTAAAATATCAACGTCTATAACATGCACTGTATTAGTGTAAGGGAAGAAGATTTAAAAAAAAGAATTTCTGGTCTTGTCCATTACCAGTCGAACAGTGTACACCAGCATGTAGCAGGAGTACTACATTCATACAGGAACACTTATGTACATTTGTCGTTATACATTACTAGAACATAATTATAATCATAGTGTCACGAATTTGTTATGTAAATCCCTTGTGGTTATATACACATATGAGGCTTTCAGACGTGTTTCTGCATAGCATATGTCAAAATACACTCATTGGGCTTAAATCGAATACTTTATTCGAAAAGGATTGGCTGTGGTGTTTTAAACATGTCTTGTCCATATTTGCTTTAATCACTTCAAAAGCGACTACATTCTAATTTTAGTCTTAATTTGCTATCAAAATAACTAACTGCATGTCCAAAATTTCTGAACAAAACTGGATTAAATGAGTGTTTTCTGTATGTATTTATAACTCAGGACACATAAGGAAAGTAACTAAGTGTTCAAGTCATATTTACACCAAAGAAAGATTTGACATTCAATGGTTCTGTATTCTCGGAGATTTATGTATGAACCAATTGAATTTCAAATCTTTCTTTGGTGTTTAGCATTTTACTATGTTTCATGTGCCAATGAACTAAACATGGGAGTATTCGTAAGATTTATGTCGAGTGTTCTAAATGGTTCATGTTTACTTGTTACACGAATAAACTTTGAGAATAAAATATCAGTATTAAAGTCTTGCCGTTAATGAATATGCGCATACATGTAAGTTATTGTTTTTATTATCTTTAATTTTATATTGGAATACGTAACGGTATCGTTCGCTCTCTTAATACTTGCGTATTTGTGGTGCTTGTCAGTTGATGCTTCTCGTTTATGCTTTGTTGCTATTAGTCTGTGTAATGCTTATTTAAATTATTCTCGAACAAGCGTCCTTTGAAATAGCAATGCCAGTATACGAGAAGTGATTTTGCTGTTGAAGAAATTCGAGAGACATGCACACGTTATCACAGTACAAGTTATTACAATGGGGGTTTACCAACACGACTGCATTATGTTTCCTAACTGATTAAGACATGTATCTATGAAAGAGAGAGAGAATGAATTAATACAGGGAACGTAACATACATAAGACAGTGCCTCCCCACACAGACCTCCGGGAAAACAACATCTATAAAACATAAGGCACATAAGGGAACAGAGGCGCAAGGAATGGCCTGGCCGATCATAAGCAATAACTGGGTGAATCAAAGAGGATAAATAGAGGGTGGAATGAATGGAATGGCAAACCAATCTTATTACAGTTCTTTGTTGTTTCTTATATAATTGCCCTGTTCCTAGTTTACTTCATTATCTCTTCATATTCATATCTCAAGCGCAAAAAATGATATGCAATACTCACAAGAAGCATACATGTGAAAATGGAAAAACCATTAACAAGTAGTACATCGCTTCTGAGAGAAAGATAATGGCCAAAGTGATCCTGGGCAGAAATGGTCAAGGGACTGATATGAGTTTGATTTTATCTTCAATACCGTAGCAAATTATACAAAAATAAACATTGATGTGTACTGTTTGCTATAATTCCACATTTTTCAGTTCTAGTTAATCATATTTAAAAGACAGGTATATGATAAAACGCCGCTAATCAACTTGGCCACGGAAAACAACTTGGCCACGGAAAATCTGATTGTAGAATCGAAATAAAACAGAACTAAACATTTCTGTAACAAACTATCTTCTAAAAGAAAGTGTAAGTTGTTATCGAGAATACCACACACACAAGACAATGCCTTCCCACCAAGATTACAGGTAAATATCAACGAACAAAACATCAGGAGGCGTAGAGGCACAACGACAAAATAGGAATGGGGAAGTAATAACTAGTATGAGTGAGTTGAACGAATTTCATTATTTTATCCGATAAATATGGACCCCAAATGACCATCCTATGTGCTATGTAAGTTATTTAAAGATTATTATATTGATTTAATCTAATATCGGGTAGTATTGAAACGAAGGTATTATACATTCTGCTAAAAAGTTGACAATACATAACTTGTATTGTATTTGTACAGTGTTACATCTGTATTGAATTGAATATTTAAGAAAATGGTTTCCGGCATTGATCTTATCTTCTTCAGACACTTTTTGCGCGTTTACAGTTTGTGAATTATTGTTACGTAAACACACATACAACGTATCATCAATGTAAGATGTACAACTTATCGACTCAAAAGCATCCCCGAAACGAAATTGCTACTTCCCGGCACCTTCACGTTTTACGAGTTCTTGCTACCGACTATGGGAGAACTTATTTTGAAAATAATTATGCCTTACTATTCAGACGTTAGATATTTTGGTTTTATTCAAGCACTCGCACTAAATCCCACAATAATGGGCCCATTACCAAAATAGTTCGATCGTATAACATAGTCACGCAAACAATATTGAAATTCGAACCAAAAGTCTATTATATCATCCATTTCAAGTTTCGCAAATATTTATTCTTTGATGTTGAAATTCAATGCTGTTTTGTAAACCCCAAATGTTTGTACTACATTTGTGTGTACATGTATGTATATGTATGTGTGTGTGTAGTTGTATATGCATATATGTACCTACGTGTATATATATATATGTACGTGTGGGTATGTATGTGTACGTATGTGTATATACATGCACTTGTATGGCTCAAACGTCTGCTGTTTTTGGCATAATAAGAATTCTATGTCATATTGTATTGGTTGAAATATATTGTTTTGGAATGGTAATATGTGTGCACTTTTTATTTTTTTATTTTCTGATAATCCAATCATGGAATATTGTCATATGTGGTATCGTTGTTTAGCTTTTTCAATTACCTTTCTAACCAATGTGTTTATTTTATGGTTTTGAATTTCGTTAAAACGAACGACGCGTCTACATGCAGTAGGGGTCAAAATCAGAAATACACAAATAGCCAAAGGGATGTTTTCTTGCGTAGATTAACTGTCATTTGTTGCAAAATGATGTTGATGTTGCATTAATATCTGGTATGACTGCCATTCCGTCTAAGAACTCTGTAGCAGAGGCGATTTGGTACCGACGTCTCATGTGCGTCAACTCAATGTGACGGTCCAGTCTGACGCCAGTCACGCGTGGCCTGCCGGATCGGGGACGGTCGGTAACAGTACCCGTTTGCATAAACCTATCACGTAACTTGATTATAGTGTTACTATGGCAGTTAAGTGCCCGTGGTATTCGCACTATACATGTGTGAAAGAATTTAGAGAAAACAAGTTTGGTCACTTGTACTTGTGTATACATGTTCCACGTCCAAATCCTGCAAAATCGCAATTCGGGATATTATGTAATAACTAGCCATACATTGACTGATTTTTTGTTGTTGCTATAAATCGTAACGACCGATATTCGTATGATTCAAATTTGAAAACTTTATACCTTCTAGAATTAAAATAATCAAAAAGTCAAAAGTGCACACTTTCTTTTGAGTTCGAGTATATATATGTAATAGTTTATGACTATTTAGGAAACAAATAAACAAAAACATGATTTATATCTCGATATAATGAAATTTTTAAAAATTCACAAATCCTTACATGTTTTCTCGCCATTTGTCACGCTGCTTATTACTGTAAAATGATTATTTCTGCTTTGTAAAAAAAAATGTTCAGTGTTCAATATGCAAATAAATATATCTAAAACCTAAATAGAAATAATAACTGTCAGTAATAATCCAGGGGTTTAAATCGATTTAACAGCCAGCTAACCTCACACTTAACCGCTACATTGGAAATTTCCATTTAAATAAAATAAGGTAAGCCATGCGGCTGTGTGTACAAGGCAGTCAATTCAGACAATAATTAACAGGTTATAATGACCGCCCTTAATTCAGTGATAAGACCATTGACTACTACCAATGTATCTGAGTAAATATTCAAGCAACAATTTAACGCATATATGTATTGGTGCGCAAGCTGCCATTTTGTCTAAAAACTGCACATTTTCTGCTGTATGTATCAAAGCCGACATTATATGCGTTTTGTTTTGTTTACTGCATTTGCATCTTGCTCAAGGGAATGCAGCTTATAAGCAAAACCTGAAAGCGAGTTTCAATCAGAGATTGTAGTGGCTACAATCATGAAGTGGAAGCGACAGATCGAATTACGTCTTGACAAAACACTTCAGATTGTTAATACGTTTGCATTGTTGCCATGCCAATATTACATCTGGGAAATTGTGGTTTGGACTTCCAACCTATTCTCAAGGGCTTCCATTATCATATGTACTACACAATCCACATTCCTGTCTCCTGTCTTAATAGAAATGGGATAGAGGAGTCTGTTTTGTTGTAATATGCAGCGAATTAGACTAATGCGAAAGTGGAGATTTAAATTTAATGTACTTGTATTGTTTTGTAATTCATTTCTAACATCTTTTCATGGCTGGTAGGCTGTTGTATTGCTACGTATCTATTCATGTTTAATTGGTGTGCTGTTCTGTATTTTCGCACAGACCATTTCGTTTTGTTTTGTTGTTGCGCTCCCTTGATTTTTTTTATTATTTAACTATTTTATAAATATGCTTTTTCACACTTTCAACATTGTCTTTTCCTCACAAGAAAATATGTCCATGATTTTATAAAATACGGCATCGGAAAATTGGTTTTATGAGATGCTGTGGCACACGTCGTGCAAGGCGAGGAAACAATATTAAATAGTCAATCTTGCAACAATCAACTTCAACATAGTTTATTGTCGTAAACAGTATAGTTTCTTGACATACAAACTTACATTACAGTATAATTTTTAAACAAATTCATATGTTACATGGCATGTATACATAGTTATTTATAAGAAAAAAAACTAACATTTTTCTAGACATATAATGTCGAATATACACATACATAGATACTACATAGATACTATAAGCTTTTCAGACACCGATTGCATCACTGATTTTAGATATAGGAATAAGTTGGTTTTTCGTTTTCAAATTAGCAAATCGATGTCACATTCAAAATATGTTCATTCATCGATGATCCAACATTGTATCTTAACAACAGACACTTGACCGGTGAATTAGACAGAGTGTTAAATATAAAATAACACTTTTATAGAACAGACACCCGCTATTCGGTGTACAAAATCGGTCATAAAATTAATGAAGGTGTCGTGTCTGCAATGCCACGTGTACAGTGCAATCCATATACCCAAAGCACAAGGGTGCATACATGCAAACAATTACACATACAGAAAGGAGAGTGACATTTACATTAATGCTTAGTGAAGATAGAAGTTTCGACTCGGAACGTTCAGTCCAATTACACTACATGTATATGCTTACAAAATAATTATGTAAAGTTATTAAAAGAGAGAGAATAAATTGCTACAGGAAACGCCACATACATAAGTCAATGTATTTTCACACAGAGCTCCGGGAAAACAACAATCAATAAAACATAAGGCATTTGAGGAGGCGCAAGGGAACAGGAACGCAAGGAATGACTTGGCCGGCCATAAGAGAAAAAACTAAGGGGAATCAAATAGGACAAACAGGGGGGGGGGGGGTAATGAATGGAATACATCACAGGACAAATTAAGACAGTTGGTAACAATAGGCCGAAAGTTTGGAGAAAATGACATGAACACTATATAAAGTGAAAGAACCACACAGGGGAAAACCCAATATACATCTACACAAACAGAAATAATAATCTTACAGCGATGTTCAGCCTTGGAAAACTCGTTAGACACTTTCGGACACATTTTCAGAATTAGACAAATTTCCAAAACACAGCTTTCGTGCTTTTGAGTTAAGGATGTCTGCGAAGCATGTAAATTAGAGGTATAGGCATTAATAGTGGTCGAAAAGATTGTCAAATTCCTCTGGGAATCGGTTACCAAGAAAGAAATAAGCTCAAATGTTTATGTTGTGTTATAATTGAGGTCAGTCTGTACTTTCGTCAAGTATCTAAGTACAATAATGAGTCCCGAAGGAAAGCTAGAGTATGTACGAAATAAACCGACAACTACTTCGAATGTTTATTCAAGTGTCAAACAGAAAGATAGACGTTGTGAGTATAAACATGCTGTCACCATTTCAGTTTAACTGAAATGCTGGGTTGCTGGTTTTCATGAACAATTACATGTCGGGTCTCGAGTTTCTTAGGGTTGAAATATTTTTGTCAAAGTACAAGAAAACTATTTTAATTAAGCGCACGGCTACAGCGACTATAAATATGACAGTTCAATTTTCTGAAACAGTTTCCTGATTCAGCTATTAATGTTTTGTATGACATGAAAAATTATGTGTCTTTAATAAAGATACCGACATGAAACCCACTATCTACACTAAAAAAGGAAGATTCAAGTAAAGAAGGAACTACCGCATACAAGTGCACCATCATCCCAAACGCACTTGAAAACAATCACAAAGATAAAATGGCCACAACACATAAGTATAACTGATGGATAACGCACTAGAACGGTCACTAGCGAAAACGTCTCGGATCATACTGAATATAGATCCGCGATCAATTAATATGTGTACAATTTATCCTCCATTGATGGCAAACATGCATACGAGTAACTAATTTATCAAATGCGAAACTTGCTTTTCCAATACAATTACAATGTAACAATCTTTAAATGGCAAATACTAACGAAGCATTCATCATTTAATCAGTAATAGAAAAATAAATCGAATAATCGATTTACTTAACCGACACCGAAAATTGTTTTCAATTTATGTTTATTTAACAAGTCATTACTTTATTTCATTTAAGCAGTGCCTCCCGAATTAGAAAGCCGTAATAGCTTAACATTTTCCCACGAAATTGCCGAACAATTAATACAATAATATGGATAGACTAACTTATAATCTAATTATTGACGTTTGAAGTCATTATTTTCAAAACCCTGTGGTTTGTAGCATTACAATTAAGTTTATCTAATTATATGTGTAACGCAACATTGTTTGAATGAGGTATTTTTCTTCAAGCACAGATTAAAGGACCATGTACTGAATGGAGTTTTTTTTGTTAAATTCCCCTTTCCCCATGTCCAATTCTTTCACTTGATATAATATTCATGTTATTTCTCCCCCTTTCGGCATTTTGTGGCTGGCTTTCTTGACTTGTTCCGCATTGTATTTCATCCATTACAATTCCCACCTGTTTGTCCTCCTTGATTCTACTTAGTTGTCCTTCATTATCAGCCGTGCCATTCCTTGCGCCCCTGTTCCCATGCGTATTTGCCCTTGAGCCTCCTCGGTGTCTAATGTTTTGTTGACTGTTGTTTTCCCGGGGGTCTGTGTGGGGAGGCATTGCATTGTGTATGTGGCGTTCTTTGTAGCAGCTTTATCTATATTTTGTCCCATGCCAGTTTTGTATCTAGTAGGGTCAAAAGAAGATTCATACCCGCACTAGTTTTTAAAAGTTTTATTTTACCATGGCAACTGTTCATTACTCGTCACGAAATATACTTTTAAATTGATCATAATTTTATTTAAGTACTGATAAAATTTGATTACGTATCCATTTTTTAAAACAAGGGGTGTGGTAATGTTTCATCGGAAGTCAAATTTGTGAACGTGTGAAAAATCTCAGAAATGTCTACGGTCTGTATTTTGTCGCCAGCTGTAACCTAGTTTCTCTCTTACTCCAATATGTTTTATGTACTTGTACGTTTTGCAATGGATGCATCCATCCATTAAGAGAAGGGAAGACGATCTATTTTGTTCACATGTCCCTTGTGATAATGTGGCAAACACTAACACACCTGATCTCGCGTACCCAGGCTGTGAGGATATTGAACGTTGCAAAGAACAAGATCGAATGTTGAAGAGGCATTATACTCAAAAGCATTGACCGTTTTCTGGTTATTTATATTCGGATTACTTCACCAAGTACATTTCTAGGCCGACCCTTCTAATGATATATCATCAAAGGAACATATATATCTAGGGAAATAAGGTCACTCATTCTTTACTACTGTTAGTAGTAATTATTTTGTTTCTTCGCTACAGTCCATCAGTATAATGTCCAGGCGTGAATTTCTAGATAACTGATATACATCAAACTACCGACTATTAGTGATGGATCCTAACGATCTGTAATGCGCTGCCCAATATTGAAAATGAATGAAGAAATTGATCTGAAAGTGTTAGAAACAAACCTTAGTTTTTGGTCGGCTTATAAATACTTACATCCGACAATCATCTCATAACGGAACTATATATAACGGTATTTTTTCGTCATCAGCTGATATTTGTGTTGTCAAATACAGCACTACAGTTAAGTATATATTCACGTCTCTATTGACAGCTACTTGGCTCATCCAAGGTTTAATTGTACGCTTGTAGTGCGTACTATAGTAATATATGTCAAACGTGATATATATACGGAACAACATGAGTCTTAGTTCAGATAAGTAATCTACATCGCATGACAATCTACATCAAACATTAACAATGTTGTGTTCCATATTTAATTCATCACGCTGTCATTATCTTCCCTTAACAGATTTACTGGAACATCATGCTAGCTCAACAATAGTGTCATTGGCAGATATCGATGTTCCGAAGTTAAATCTGGCGCCGTAGGCTTGAACTATTTGATAAAACTTAAGCTAATACTAGCGCTACTGAATGCATTCAACATTTCGAAAGAATATCTAGTCTCTCCCAGTGCTATAAATTTTCAAAAAATCTATAGAATTATTTCTAAGTAAACTTATAGCTCTATATAGTTTGTAGAGTTTCCATACTGTTCTACAAAAGATCAATTTAATAACTGATTTTAGTTCTGCATGATTATAAAATCAGCCGACTACGGGATAAATATTGTCTAGGTTTTTACGCCGTTATCTATTTGATAGTTTGAATATATTTGATATAGTTTACTAGTAAAGTAGACAGGTCGAATTATTATTGATACATCTCATATCTTATCTTTAATTAAGACACGAGATAAATGTTTAACTCGCGAGCTTTATTATATTTTATTGAACATGTAACAAACTATTTGTACCACGCATGCTATTATTGTTGAATATATTTATAAAAACAAGCAAATGAATGGAAGCGTAATTTTAATATTTTGTTGACTTTATTTATTGATTCTATTAACAGTTGTTCGTGTAATAACTTTATCAATAAAACTACAACATCTTCGCTTATTTCAATTTGCGCTGATCACTTTTTTAAAGATAGTTCTTGTATATAACGTAAAGAAGTTGATTTAGTCGTTTGATATCCTAATGGAACAAATGAAGAAAGGTGTTAGTGCATTTGTATTGTATCCTTCATTAAAGCACCACGGCGCCATTTGTTCTGATTGCACCTCGTTTATACGATTGTAATTCTCGTATTGTCCTATTCCAAGCACAGATTCCCTATTAATGTCATGATTTTAATCGAGTATCGGGTTGAAAGTGGAATACATGCTCGATATATTTAATTGGCTCCACAGAAAACAAATTAGTGTTAATCTGGGACTAGACATACTGGTGTACGGGCCTTAATGGGAAAACGCCATGCGTGACTTTTTCTGAACCTGTTTTAATCCACTTCCACACTCCGACACATTGTGCTACCCGTGTGCTGTACTCAGAGTCGGTTCTGTAACTTGTGAGTGGGTGGCCTTATTTATAAACATTTACGACTGAATCTCAGATTCAGACTTTAAATAGCTTCTCTTTGAAGTATAAAATTGAACAGTATCATCGACAAAATGGTATTCATTGTCAGTGGCGTAGCTGCCGTTACCCACCATACGCCCATGCGTACAATTTCGTCATAGGAAAACAAATATTGGAGACTAAAAATTAATTAAAAACTGAGGTCGTATTGGGTATGAAGTGTTTGCAAGCCGTATAGTTTGAATTCGTGAGACGATAACAGCTAAAAAAAGTACATTAGATAGAGCCTCGTTTACCTTATATTTGAATGAACGCTTATTATTCCCTGCTGTATATAGAGTGAGTTATACAATCCTCAATTTTGCTATACAAATAGGTTTCTCTTCTTTCCTATGAACGCGTCAACCACGTATTTTGAACACCAATTGCGCGTACCCTTGAAAAAGGCATAGCTACGCCCCTCATAGCAATCAACATCTTACATATAAAAACCTCATGCTATATTCATATATTGTCACCCAATATAATGAACTTCACCAATATTTCATCTCATCGAGATTTTTTTAGTACATAACTAAATTAAACAATGAATGGAAGCAAGAAGCAATTAATTATTCAAAATTATAATGCACTATGATATTGTTCATTTATTCAAGAATACCAGCATAACTGAAAAAAATATTTCCACCTTTTGGAAAATATGATGTATTAACCCCATTTGGAAATTGGCAATTTTAGAGATTTTTGCTGCATGATCTATATGATAGAAGGTGTAACTTTTAAAACTAAATTAGACGAAACAGATGTTTAGTTAGAATAAATAGTTCTACATAAATGGAAGAGGAAAGGTTGTAAAATACTGTTATAACTATGCAAATATTCTAGAAATAACATAAAAGTATCAAATGATTTCCATACATAATCTATTGTTCAAAACTGGTAAAGCTTGAAACTCGATATCGATTTTCGGGTCATTTTCAAGGGAGACAATCCACTGCGATAAGCCAACTTAAAGTCATTGAAAGCTGGGTATGAAATGTTAACTGTTATTGTTCGGCGCAGCCGTACTGACATGGTTTTGGTATTTGCATATCAGTGTTGTGTAAACCAATCAAATCTTCAGTTAACTACCAAGGCAACCGAACAAAGTTGTTAACATTGATGCGGATTGACTTTCGATAAAGGGTACGTTACCTTACCGAAATCCACTGATTTCGGTGAATTTACCGAAATCCATTTTGGATCTGGAGTGACCAGCAATCGTAACATCATGGCATTTTTTCATGTTGCACAACAAATTTTAACCTTCAAATTGCGCCGACGATCTTTTTTCAAGATATTTCTTGTTTGTCCCTATGTTGTTATAACAATATAGATTTTAATAAAAATTTGCCAAAGTGTACTAATGGAATTTTTTTATTTAGATAGTATTTCATTTTTTCAGACAAAATATTGGTAAATATAAGTTTTGGTAATTTAAAGTATATGCCTGAATTGCAAAAAAAGAGTTTATGAATAAGACCACTTGGTGCTGAGTACATCTAGTGCTAAGTAACGGTCATGATTCTGTGACCATCTCTTAGATGTATATGTTTTGACGTCAGATATGTTAACGATAAAAAGGTCGCCTATTTGTGCATCGTACTAACAATGTATAATTAGGATAATAGAAAACTGTAATTTAGCTTGATGTTAATGACACACTTCTACTGAAAAGCAATTTTATCCATTAGTTGAAGTTATTTTAAGAGTAATAAGAAGATATACTTAATGATTGCGTCTATCATTTATCTGAGCAATTATTCCCCGCCGTTTGAAAAATATTCACTCTTAAGGAATGAAGCGTAACACAATTTACGCCGTATTTTAGTAAAATAATAAGGGGATAGAACTCTAAATCCTCCAAACTCGCAGTTCTTTTATATATATAAATATATATGATAGATCCAAAACTAACATTAACGTTCAAATTCATATAACTATATAAACTTACATCAAACTTAGCTAAATATTAATGATTTCAGTTTACTTGTACGATTAACATCTCGTTTAGATGAAAGAAAACGCATTGCTGATGATAATGTATATAAAATCACAAATAAAGATTTCAATTGTGAATTAAGTGAGTTACTATGAAGATATACAGTAATATAAATGCAACAACCAATTGCAACAACGTTACTTTCCACTCCGTATACGATAGATGACAAAGTCGGGGTTGAAAAGTGTTAGTACATATATGCAGAGCTCTTTTTTAAAATCCACCAAACAGCTAAAAGCATGAACTGTTTATGCCCGCTCTTGTGCTTATTAAAAAGTATTATTAAACGTCAATGCCGCCTACATTACAAGTGAAACTAACGATATACGGTGGTGTAGTACCCAAATTTCCACGCCCACAATTAAAAATGCTGGTAACCACTCCTGATATAAAGACGATAGAATGAACTTGAACTAAGATAATATTGCCTTTAAAGTACATAAGAAAATAACGAATGATGTGGATTACCGAATTTAGTGGATTAAATCGTCGTAATTTTGCTTTTAGTTGAATCTCTGCGAGAACATCGCATTAATCAAAAGATAAATTCAAGTCATTATCCGAAGTAGAAATAGCTCTTCTAAGTGAATCTAACAACAATAATGATGCGTTTGTAACAAATATGTTACGGCATGTAAGAAAAAGCATCTCCCGAAATTGTGTTATAAAAACTTGAGTTTAGTGCATTTCATGTTTCGAGTCTGAATGATAAATAATGGAGATTTAGGAGCGCATTTCTAGGTGTTTTGTTCTTCTTTTTTTCGTTTTTCTCTGAAGACTCATACTCACTGGTAAGAACGCGCAAAAAAATAAAGGGAAGCTACGTGGCTCACAAATACAGTAAAACAACATCTAAAGACCACCACAATAATAAGATCACCTCAAATTTAAAAACACCTCAAAAGTAAGAACACATTTCCCAAGTCCATTTTCACTATTTTGCTTTTTATTCAGCCTTTATATTAAGACCACCTCAATAAGAAGACCAATTTTCAAGGGTCTCAAGGGTGGTCTTATTATTTAGGTCAATCAGTAACTTACTACCTCTGTATTATTCTTCAATGTATAACAAATAACTTTATCGTTACCGCTTAAACATATCCGAAGTCGTAAACACGATTACAAGATCTTACATTGTTATATAAGACATAGCTGTACGTTTGGTCGAAGGAACTCACATTCTCGTATATATAAGTTATTGTTACCCCGCACAAATGGTCTTTTTAATGTTTCGGACAGCCACTGAAAACAGAAAAAAAACGAGACGAATGCGGGGAAATAACAGCAACATTTTATATACACGTGTGTTTTATGAATTATGAGGACTGTAGAAATTGCATTATATTGTCTTAACAAGCCTAATGTGTCGTTGTGTTAACAATGCTTCACGCATTAAGTTTGCCATTTGCGCAGTAATTAGCAATAAATATCGTCTACAGTGGCTCTGTGGTAGATTTGTCAGCTGTCCGAGCGTCCGAGAAAATAGGATACGACGGCTCTTCTATATTTAATGAGACTCGGTGATATATTTATATATTTGCTGCTGCAAGAGGGTAATATCATTTTGTTTATGATACATCAGGCGCATTTGATTTGGTTTGTCTGAACCTGTTCATCATCGAGAATCCCTTAAATAGTTCAATATATGTATTTATATATAGAGAGATATCAAGTTGTTACAGGGAACGCTACATAAGTCAATGCCCCCACCCCCCAACAGACCCCAGGGAAACAGCAATCTGTCGAACATTAGGGGATGAGGAGAAGCCATGGTGATCATGTATGGGAATAGGGGAGAAAGTAATGGTCTGGTCTACCATCATAAACAAACTATTTAACTTCTAGGAGGGTGTGGGGGATATGTTGAATGGCTGGAAAACATCACAAAACAAGTCAAGAAAGTCAGTTATCATAGACCGATAGGGGAGCAAAGAACATGAATATTAAATCAAACAAAGGAACTGCATATGGGGAAAGGGAAACTACGTCTTAAAAAAGAATGCAAATAATAACCACACAGCGATTTACAGTCTATGAACTATCAGTAAAAACACGAAGTCGTACAACCGTACGTGTGCACAGTGCAACCACAATAATGAGACTACCACCGGTTCTGAAGAACGCCGGTCTTCAAGTTAAGTTGTGAGTTGATCTGATCATCAAGTCTAACAATGGAAGTAAATTAGAGAGAACCTTGTCCACGAAATAACGGCCTCCTTGGTGAAATGGTTTCTATGTGATGCTTGATCATACAATAAACTTAGTACAACAAATATGAATTCAAAAAGTTATTGGCTTCTTATGTAACGATTCCACTGTTAACATATTTAATTTTGTTAAAAGATAAAATAAGTGGTTCATATTATTGGTTTAAATATTGTATGTTAGGGTTACATACATCAAGGCAGTAGTCTCACATAAAAAGGTTTGCATTACCATGGGATCTGTTCAACCCCATTCAGTTAAAAGAGTTTTACTAGAAATCTCACGAAATGAAATATATGTACTAGTCTTGCTTTTATCACCACTGCCTTTGTTCTTGCTATTTGGTAAATGTCCGCATCGAGAGTATGTGATACACGTACGTATATTCGGTTACGTTGCAGTTTTACCAAGGTGTGTCACAGTATGTCGATAAGTTCATTCGCTTTTGGGTGTTTTTCGGGATTGCGTTATTGATAAAAATCTTCGTATGCGACTCACTATATCATGCCTTAAGGTTGCTAATTGGATTTCTCATTTAATGATGAAATAAGAGATTTGTAATTGCTAAATGCTAATTGGTTTATTTGTTTAATGTTCGTGTAATTATTAATACCTTTTAAGGATAAGTTACTGCCTACTTATTCAATTTATGTGTATATGTTAAAAATGTATGACCATATGGAGGTTAAGATTGCGCTTTGCTAGCTGTTAAATCGATTTTAACATCCCAGTATTTTACTGACAGTTCCATGGCTGTAAATTACTTTATGATTATAACAGTTCCATGCAAGTTTTCAGATACATATGCGTGTCCTTCTTTCAGTTCGTGGCCTAAATGCTTTCTTGCCTTGTCCTGTAATATCGTCCTTCCATTCTATCAATCCCTGCCCCCTTGGTTTTTCCTCCAATTATCCATGGTTGTGTTTGATAATCAGTCAGACAATTAATTACTTCCCCATTCTCATGTATGCTGATGATTCACTGTGTATGAAAGTATTCTCTTATGGTTGTGACATTGCCTGTAACATCTTAATCTTTAGTTCATGCTGACCAATAGTTGGCACTGCTTTTATAACGAAAGAACTTTATAAAGCTTGTCAGAATCGTCTTCAAAAGCCAAGGTTTTCCCGAGGATGTTTCACTTTGGAGTTCTTGGACCCTCGTGATTTACAATTGGGGGTCCTTAGTATTTTTTAGGGTCCCGTATATGCAGTTTATACTAGACAAAAGTTTATTTTTGGGTCCCAGAGATGAAGGGTAATTTGAAAAAGAAAAGGGAGTCAGGGACTCACGACTTCTGCGTCAGGGAAATCCCTGAAAGCATTATTATTTCCCTTGATCTTTTGAGTGGTATTTATTATATCATTCGTGCAAAAGTTTGATAATCAGAGCATTTTCAAATTCACTATCCACTGTTCAGAAAAACAAGTAACATCCGGCTTGTGTCCAAAACTAACACCCAAGATGTCTAGTTCGCAGGTCTAGAACTGTGTAGAAGGGTGTGAACATTTCACGTTGATTGAAGATATTCCAAAGTGCGCAAGTATTGATGTACATGAACTTCTGTACAAATAACAATTACTTTATTCATTACAGTGGCTTTCTTTCAACTACCCTGCGTGGATCAATTTTCATAACCATTTTTTTTTGCAAATTCAATTTTCAACTGTTGTTTTTAGAGAAAACTTAGATGGTGCCAATAAAACACTGCATGTTCTTGAAAAACACAACGGTAGTCTGGTATTGTAAATAGAAGCTTTTGCTTGTTCGTATGTAAGCTTCTGTTAAATACAGCTTGTGAAAATACAAGATTTTCCAACAAAACAGGAATAATTTGATGTACTTTTGTATGCCTTTAAATATTTTCATCTCACTTGCGTGGTATTTACAAAATGTCGCCAAATGAATTTATTCCTGAAATTAACCGAATGAAGAGAACTACATGCTAACTGATTGCTTAATATACTATGTGTCCCCAGTGGGAATATGTTCTTGGAAGTATCACAGAGGCAGTCTGTCTGATAAATAATGATGTATCAAACCGAGCGCCTCCAACACAAATTTGATACAAAAATACGAACAGACACTTCCATGAAGACTGGCTTGCATGTTAAGAAATGTATTGCTCTATTTGCCTCGAAGCATTTTATTTGCAAACATCGATCAATGTCTAAAGTAATTTGCACGTGAGTTCTTCCATTATTAAATTCAACGAAACAATTAAATTTATATGTTTAAATATTCATAGCTTTTGTTGCCATAATATATACATTTATTTAAAGAAATAAGTGGTATGCACCTAAAGCATATCTATGTCATATACACTGAATCAACTTGAACACATTTAAGGACGATATCACATTTAAATGCCATTTTTATAGTTTTGAGTATTTTTCGGACAAGCACTAACTGTCCCACACGCTTTATATTAGACCTGTTTTCGCCTTTTACAAGATAACTTACTAATTAAACCTTTTAATTTGGGATCGAAATAGAGAAGATGCTCAGACAATACGGGCCACTAGATAAATTTACTCTCCATGTTGTAATGCATTACTAAAAGCTTGTATAAATGTCAGCTCCCGAGTCAACCTTACCGGTTTGCTCTGTCAATTATTCTGTCGATGTTACATCCATTTATCTCCAACGAAAGACCATTCCCACATCATTTCTATCTTTGGAAAATCACGATTTCAAAAGTTCAACTTCACGACTTTCTAATTTTGAAATCGTGAATGTTATAAATTCACGAGTTCAATATTATGAATTAAGAAATCTTGAATGTTGAAATCGGGAATTCTGCATTCGTAAAGTGGAAATCTTGAAATCGTGACTTTTCTAGTTGAGAGATAATGCATTGTGAATGTCACCAACGACCTGTCGTAGACTCAACCTCTGAATAGATGCTTGCTGTAGAACAGTTCGGTAACCGAGGAACAATGTATAGATCAGCTTACGTGAATAATTGAATTCTGTACACAAATATGTTCGTAAGGCTGCGAATGTTTAGATAACTCATTTCTTCTGTTGATGCTTCTTAATGCACCTTTGGAGCGGTTACGTAATGTGATTTTTGCACCGCGACACGTAATGTGTTCCTGCCTTGTCTGTTGCCAAACAAATTGAGAGAAAAATAGATGCACCGTTTGATCAAGCTTCACACATGTGTAAAGACATTAACGACCAACTGTCTGAAAATTATGGCTGAGAAAGAAATTTGGAAAGGGTGTGTTGCGATATATTGGTCGTAAATTGAAAATGAGAAATACGTATCGCGCTTTCGTTGTTTGAAGATGAATGTTTTGCTTCGAGCCTAGTTCCCTCGAGGCGCGTTTGCCAGGCAACCGATTTCTTTTCCTTGGATTCAATTTTTCATTCCTTCATTCTTGCGGGAATTTTTGTCTACATTTGACACTTGGGATTCCACGACCTGTATCAGAGAGACATGACTGGACATCAATATTGATAATTATTGTTTAAGAATTCCTATTACATACATTTTGTGGTATCAGACAAAGGAAACCACGGTTTGGAGTATAGTTTATCTAGATGTGTATGTGCTATACTAAGAATACACACACACATATCTGAAAACTGCCAGAAACGATGGATAAAACACCAATGGCACATTATTAGTATATCTAAGCCAAGCGAATCTCACTAAAGAACAAAATTATGTTGGCATTTCATTTACTTACATATAAATTGCGTTTGTTTTCGTGCCAGGTATGTAGTTCTAAATAAAAGTGGGATGCTTAAAGATGTATCTGGCTCATCTGAACACCTTTTTTTTAATGGGCTTCATCCAGTTTTGTTGTTACATAGTCAAAAACATCATTATTAAGAACCATTGCCATGTATAACCGTTTAAAACAATATTTTTTTAATCATATTACTAAGAGGCAAAACTAGTAAAAAAAACATGCTTGTTAAAAACTGGAAGATTATTTTTTAATTTTATGATAATACAAATGTCTATTTTTCGTCAGATATCGAGAAATACATTATAATATATTCTGTGATAATGCTTTTATTGACGTTTTAACTGGATTCAGCATATTTCTCATGATTGTTTAGATAAACAAATGAACAAAAAATGAGCATAAAATATATTTAACATACATCCAATTTGGTATGTACTTATGAATTATGTAAGTATGGCTGATTCTATGCTCGTTATTTTATCATTATACACAATGTAATGACTGTAAATACTTGACGGATTAGTCTACAACGATGTAAAAGGCATTGAACTCTGCAGATGTGTTTGATCAGGATATGAAGGAGCCATGTGCATGGTTTGGCAACTTACAGATGAAAAGTGTATTAGTTTTAATGATTCTTCTTTCAATTACACCCTGTCAAATTATGAATATGAATATCTCGTGATCAACAACACAAAACGAACATACACATATGTATTACACCGGTATGTTTTTGCTCTATTCAGGGGACACTTGTGTGGTCTTTTCAATTTAATTTGAGCAGTCTCTGTGGAATAATTACGCGAGTGGTACTAGAACAAAGTAGTCAATTACTGATTCTTTGCCAGAAACCTGTATGAAAATTGCACGTCCCAATTTGGTGAATTGCTTTTTAATTATTTAGATACAACTAAACTCTGGATTTTTCTGCGCCAGTTATTTGCGACAGAAACACAAAGTGCTATGAAAACGGTTAGATAGCTAATCAAAGAGCAATCAGAGACAGTTAGAAAAATGTGAGATAAAATGTGTTACAATGGGGGTTGTTTACGTAACCGTCGAGACTAATGTAAAGGAAAGGTCACAGAACCTTTGCAATTTATACCAGACATAGTGTGAGCGTGGCTGTGCAAAAATAGCATCATTATTCTCCTAGCAGCCAAATCTCATAAGATCACTGCTGGCGTTTACAATATGATGAATATAATATTACCATCAGTAATAGCAGTGTTAAAATATGATATTGATACTAGCAGTGTTAGGATGTAACATTGCTGCTGACACTATAGTCGTGATACTAAATAATGATTCTGTCAGCAGTATTTTGTTCATGCTACTCTATATAATGTTACTGTTATTAGAAGCATTATTACATTATAATATTATTATTTGTTAACAATAATAGCAGTTTGAAATATATCGATACTGCTGGCAATAGTTGTTGTATTACAATATTGTATTTCTCTTTGCAGTGACACTAGTATATCACTATAATATCAACTGCTTGCAAAAGTAGCATGTTAACGACATAATGAAATGTCTATTGCATATTGCTTACTGCGAGGGCAACGATTATATACAGTCGGACCTCGTTTATTCGACAATCTGAAATCCGAATAATTGGTACGTCGAATTGAAATGAGCTATTCAAAACCACGTAGTATTCGAAATAAATTTTAGGACCCGATAAATTCGAATGAGCGAGGTCCGACTGTATATAGTTGCATTGGTCAAGGCGCGTCTCTCCCCGCTGACATCCTTTAACTCCCGTACCAACTGATCTGAAAAACCAACATAACCATCATTTTGTTTTATAGATATTTTACGCTTTAGTGGCCTCGCGCCACATCGAATAAGTCGTAATCTATCGATATAATAACTACATTTAAAAGACACTTACGTACAGGGCTATATTATATTGTACCGTCAATAAGGTAGAATGCATACTAGGATCTAGACATGTAATCAATCTCATTGACTGATGTATGTCGGTAAAGTGGTACAATAGTGTTAAAGGTTGTGCACTGTATGCAGAAATTGTTGTTTGAATGATTACTACGAAATGTAACAAGACATGGGCATTGATAACTGTATTCTTGATCTCCCATTAAACCAAATCAACAATAACAGTTTGCTATAGACGACGACACTGATAAGAATTATTAGTTCTGAACGTTACGGAAGTCTTGCCAGCAGCAAACGAGTGTTTGTTATTTGTACACGAGTTTGTCAAGACCTCGACATTCCGATAATTGTTAGAACAATTAAAACAATCGCGGTGCGTATAACCCTGTCGTAGATGGATGTACTTAGTGTTATCGTTTTCAGCACACTTCTTGTCACTTGTATATGATTTGTCTGCTATTCATTTTCAAAACAGTTGGACATTATTAAAAACACCTGCTGCTTTCTTGGCATTATTCCGTTTTTAGCAATTATAGCAGTAAGGAAGCCAAAGTCAATGAAAACGCTCCAATGAGTTTTGGAATAGGCTGAAACCAGGATATTGACTTCTAGAACCGTGTATATCAATATTCGTCCAATACTGCAGTTTATATAGAAGTCAGTTTAAGCTCGCTGTGTGTGAGGTTTGTTTCCTAGAACTTATCCATATTTTCAATTCATTTTCAGACTTACCTCGCCTTAAAATTCCACCAAGATTTCACTCTACACCAACAAATGTTACATATGAAAAAGGCAGCCTCGCCATATTGTATTGTTCCGTTGACAATCTCGGAACTAAAACAGTAAGTACATGTATTTACATTCCATTTTCATCGAAGGAAAGAAAGCTTTTTGGAGTGTTAAAGATATTTACTGCGTTTCAGGATATGAAGAAGACGTTTTATTTCACAACATAGTTATATACAATACACATTTGAAATAGACCGTAACGGTCCATGTTCAAAATAAACATATGTACAGTTTTCATTAACATAATAGGCGACATAATAGATTGTTAAAAAAATCGGCGATATCTCCAGTCAGTCACTAATGTTAGAACGATCCAAATAATTCCATTCACAAATGAACGTCACGCCTTCTTGAAGTAGCCAGTAGTACTACACAGATGTCCGATCGTGATCGTAAATAGAGAGGTCACACTTAAGTTGTTCTTTCGTCAAGAAATAATAGAAACGCAATACAATCTAGAGGCAGCCTGGTAGCCCCTTAATTCATCCCTTTGGGGCTTTCAGTATTTTGCGAGCACGTAATAATATTAGCCTGTCTTACGACATTAATTGTGAGAACGCTTGATTTTAAATATTTAAGACTTGTGTCATTTATTGAGTGGAAACAAATAAAAATATCACCCGAAGTTATTTTCCTACGATAAACATGGGTGGAAACATCTACTTGACATGTCAGCACCCGTTGATGTTGGAAATAATCTAATTAACACAATTTATGTTCTTAAATTCAGCCCCAGTTTGACAGAATATCGGCTTGTTAAACTACATAAAAATGCTTAAAAACATTCTCCGTAAAATTTAATACCAGAGTAAGTGATGCCCTGTCGTGTTTTATTTGTTTCATGAAGCGAAACAGTATTAGGTTTTCGGATGCGCAGTGTCATTTAAAACAAGCGTTTCCGTGTTCTGTTTATTGTATGCATCAAATTTGTTTAAACAATTGTCTTTGGCAGTGAATAATTGTTATGAAATGGACAGTGACGTGAAGTTTGCAAAACTCCAAAATCCGTGGTAGACAGTATTGATATCGGTCTCATACTTGTTGGCAATGTAATGCCGAGTATTGACATGGGGTCCATCTTGGTCGCGTGTGGGTATTAAACATAAGCACCTTTTGGCGAGAATGTTGGACTGCCGACATCAAAACAATAAATATATCGATAGCTCGCATAATTTATTACTTGCAGACGATAACGCAACAGTTGCAACCGATACATACACAACATGATATTGACTGTATTAAGGCATGGTAGCGGTATTCACATCCTTCATCTTACATGAGGCTGTTCACAACCTTTAACTAAAGGACATCATTTTGAGTTAGTCTTCAAAAGCATTCAAGTTAAGAATACACACACAGATGAAATGACTATAAAAATGAGTACTGTTACATGTAGTATGATGTATGTATTGCTATTTTTCAAACTGGGCGGTTTCATGCGTATTGAGTAAGGAGACCTCTGTGTGTTGCTTCGGAAGTGAATTAATCGGAGAGAGTGCAATACTGTGTAACCATGCACTTTCTGTATTTAAAAAAAGTGTTATTTTGTCTGAAAGCAGTAAATAGAACAAATGTTACATGTTATAAACAAATAAAGAACAAACAAAGTGAAAATGGAACAAAGAACTTTATGAAATGAAATTAACTGGAAAAATAGTTTTCCTATTCCAGTTAAATGTACTATTGATACAAAATTACGAGAATTTCAATATGAATATTTAATGAAAATAATTCCAAACAACTGCTATCTTTACAGATGTTACCTTACCATTTCAAGATTATGTGATAGGCCTGGGGCGAAATAAACACATGTATACAAAGATAATAATCAAATGTACCTCATGATATCAAGATTTTTTTTAAAAGCCATAAATTTAAGTTTTTATTCCAAAATAACAACAACAGAAACAAGGGGTGAGTACGGAAAATCTAGTTTTTTGTATTTATATTGATATAATTTAAAAAAACTCGATAGCATAAGCTAGTCTTCTTTCTCTCCTTTCCAAAAATACTTTAATTTAAAAAAAATACGCAACAGAATTGTGTGTGCATTTAACGGAATGTAAAACATCATCAAAAGTCATTCTGCATGTACACATTTACTATACAGTGTATAGAGTTTATCTATAAATGTGTATATTGATAAACTTGTCAAAACACATGGCAAGACTATCGTATTTTGTTTGTTTCGCAGGATTAAAGGGAAATACCCATATTTATACTAATACGGAGTATGTCTAGGTAGTTTTAGAAATAAAAATGTCCGATTAGCAAACATGCAATTCTCACTATTAAACCTTGATAAATGGAGATAATCAAACGGAAAATTGAACATTGAAACTATAAGCCATACCGGATACATGTGTGACTCAGCTTGTCATAATTTTTTTGTTTCTTCAAATTGCCAACTTTCTGGACATTTAAACCAGGGTTAGGGTTATCACTGATGCACAAGATATACTGACTTCTATAGTTATTGCACAACATAACTAATGGAAAAATACTGGTAACTTAATATGGAAATACAGTAGTAAATATGATGATTTGTTTACAAGCAAATCCACAATTCAGCTGTCTGCAGCCCCAGGCATTCAGCGCTTTGATTAGACAGTGTATCTGCCGCCAACATAGTAACGATGCGCCATATCTGGTTTAAGTTCACCTGCTCTCGTGAGATTTTATTTTCCGAGTGATTTTACGATGTCTGGCCGAGCAGCGCATCTGTGGTATTTAGGTCTTTGATATTTGTCTAAATAATTGTGACATCTGTATTTTACAATATTAATAGCATTAATATCATAATTTTCACTTTTAAATATAAAGTTAAACAAGATCATATAAAAATATATTTATTGTAGTCGAATTATACTGTTTTAAAGTTCACACCTTTACATAATAAAAAGTCAATCTATTGTCAACCTATAATGAACCACACCAATAGTTTATTTCAATGCTCTATATAAAAAGTCACATTTCCCCAAATTCTTCCCTGTAAAGCGCACTTATTGTTAATTAACAGCTTGTATAATCGCTGCTGGACCCCTAGTGTGACCATCCAGAGATCAAGTGCCATAAAACTTCGGACATACTCGGTCATACTCGGATGGTCTTCCGAACATTTCCGAACGTGGTAAAAAACACACTATATAATTTTAAAGTGTAAAAAATACCATTTTCCTCTTTAAATATTTTCACAAAATAATATCAATTGACAGAGAAATAATTATGGTTTATGAGACCATTTGCATTTTGTTAATATCATTAACCGTTTTTAAATGACATTAAGTTAATTTCAGAGTAAATTGTTTTCGCCCATATATTCTATATAGCACTGGTAACTGTTTTAAAGTTAAAACAATACCATTTTACTTTTATTTCAAATAAAAGGTAAAATATTTGAATGAAAGGGGAATATTGAAACAATCTAAAACCGTTTGCATTTATTTGACATCTTAAAAGGATAAAAAGTTATATTAATTTAAAGCTAAAATCCTTCATAGTTCTATATAGGCAATTTTGCGCAGTATCGATTATCAGATGATGAGAATTCTTCCACATGAGAAGTGAAGCACCGAACAGGTCAAAGCAATCAACACGTTATCTGTTATAATAGAACTACAGAAGTTGACAGACAATTACACGATGTCACAGTAGTTGCTGTAGAAAGAAAGTGTTGTAACCGAGAAGATTGTCAAACTCATTCCAAGACGTTGTTGAAGCGTTGATGTTTCACACGATTCAGTATTGTGATATATACATGTCTTTTGTGGGATATTTGTACGCAGATTGTTTGAATTATCCGTCAATGCAGTAAGGTCAGGCCATCCATACAACATGGATGCCTAGTGATAGAGAGGTGAAGCACCAGACTCCTGATTCGGAGCTCTTCAGTTCGCGTAATTACATAAACAACCGATTCTAACCAAGCATTAACACTAATGATATATCAAGATGTATTCACTTATTGCAAACACTAACAAATTCTTAATAATATAAACAACGTAAATATACGCATAGTTTATCAACATACAAAACACACAAAACACGCAAATACTATGACTATATTGAACTGGGTAAACCCACAGTTGTGTTTGAAACGGCTGACAGTTAGAACGAATGCTTTAAATTGATTATCTTTTTTCTTCAGACTTTCTCTAAGTACCAACATTTTGATAGTTCCGTGTGTGGGTCTTAATGTCAAAAAGACAGGAACAAAACGTCCCGATCCTAACTGAAAATTGAGCGATATCTGTACAAAGTTCTTCATTTATTCGATAAGTTATGATCGATGGTTAATATTAAACAAGTGCGCTCGAATGAGAACAAGAGTTTGTTACTCCCAATTGGCACTAACGAGTACGGTTATAAATAATGCGTATGCGCGGATGTTATGCGCGAGCACATAATGTAGGCATACACGTTTAAAATATATCAAATTGTGGTGCTAGAATACATATTCCTTGCAAATACTTCAAATCACGAAAAAGTGATGTCATGGCAACCAATGGATGTTCACGTGGTATTTATATATTTTGAAAAAAATCTTTGCTAGCATTTTCAGTAGAATTTTGATACATTATATGTATTTATGTTCATTTTACAATTTTGAAATTTACTGCATCCAATTTGGTTCTCATTAAATAATAATGTACGAAAACGTGTTCTTGTTTCCCGTAAACGTTTATCATTCCATTTAGTTGGCAGAATGAGATACGTTTTTTTCTATTTTAAACAGACCACCCTTCTTCTTTTTCTTGCATATATACCTGATTAATCGGCTAGAAACGTCTTTTATTTATTAAGAACGAGAAAGAGAGATATGTAGAAGAACGGGGAATGCAATATTCACAAAAAATGATTTATTGCATTCCGCGCAGATTCCTAGGTTAAGACATTAAATAAAAGAAAAACAAGGAGGGGGCAAAATAAATTACGAAACATTAAGGGGTTTTGAAGACAACATATAGAACTGTGGAACAATAAAACAGGAAGATGTACTTAGAACACAACGGCCTCACAGCCATAGAACTGTCATAAACTCGCAAATCAGTATGAGTAAAAAGAGTCGGGTAAGAATATATCCATAAAACAGGGCTCTCACATGCACCTCCTTATGGCACGAAACTACATAAAATAGGGAGGGTGCAAATCATACTTTAAAGTACTGGAATGGGGAACAGAAAAAATAACTGGTAGAAGTGGAATGGGGAAATTAACATAGAAATGGGAGGAGTTATGAAACAAAACTGAATGTGTGAACGTGGGAAAAGGGAAACAAAGAGGGTCAGCACAACACATCAAAAAGGGCCATCCCACAACAGCGCATTTCGTTTGTTGCTTTTTGAATATTTGACATTTTAAAAAATCCTGGTTCAGAATTCTGGTGAGGTTGTATTAAATCTTGACGTGAAAATAGCATTGAATTTGTTATATAAACATCATTTCCAACCTTTATCAAAACCAAAACGTAGAAATTGCAAGATAAATGTGCATGAAAAATGGTAAACTATTGTCTGTCATACTAGTCCGACTTTTTAAAATGTCTGGTGGTTTCCACTTAAGATATCAACGTTTATTTGGTAATATGAAGAAAACGTTTTCTCTAGGGAACGCAACATACACAAGATAATACCTCATCACACAAACCCCAGGGAAACATCAACCTACCAAACATTAGGAGTTGAGGAGGTGTAAGGGCATCTATGGAAATGGGGAAGCAAAGAATTGTCTGGCTAACTATCAAACACAACCATGGCAAAATTTAAGGGGACAGAGGGGGTGGACTGAATGGGTGAAGTACTCTGACGGACAAGCTGAGAAAGCAGGTGGCTACGGGCCGAAAGCAGGGGGGGGGGAGAACATGACTAGTATATCAAGTCAAGGAACTGCACATGGAAAAAGGGGAACTTCGCTTTTATCTAAAACATGAAAAGAAATAAAAACCATCGGGCGATTTACAACATTGGAACTGTCAGTAAAATACTGGGGGTTTAAAACGATTTAACAGCAAGCTAATTGAATTACAACATATAAACACAAATTGAATAAGTAGGTAGTTAGTAATCCATTAAAGCTATTAACAATTACGTTCACAATACAATACAGACAGTAAATATATATGTATACCAAGCAAGCCCAGTCAAACCAATCCTTACCGGATTCCGAGGGAACAACATATCAATATTAATTGATACTATATGATGCGAAAACAGGAGAAACAAACTAGAAAATTATATCGCTCGTAACGTTTTGCGTACTAAGGCTAACCATATCTCTTTTATGTTCGACTGGGTACAAAGAGTTATAATTGTGAAAAGATAACATTATTGCACTAATCGTTGAGTGTGCAATACTAAGGATACCGATGATGAACTTGATTATATACAAGTGGTTATTTTATTTTTAGATTTATTATTTTTACAGTGTTATTATGTAAAATTTCACTGTACACATTTTATTATATTGCATTCTGCAGAATTTGAAATGCATGAAGGTCTTGACGCTGCACAATTTTCTGCCAAAATGTGTTTCTTTAAAACCTTTGAATTATAAACGTTACACTTTGTAAAACATTGTAACATATTTCGATACATATCGAATGACTTCGCATTTTTTCAGGTCACGTGGAGAAAAAAGCCTTACAACGTACCTATAACGGTTGGTCGAGAACAATTCGTGAAAATTAACCGATTTTATCTCTCAGCGCACAATGTTCAGTGGAATCTTCTAATCAAGAATGTTCAAACGTTTGATGCGGGTACATATGAATGTCAGATAAGTTCAACAACGAAAATATTGAGGAGGAACATCACTTTAAATGTGATAGGTAAGTCATATTCGCAAAAAAAATCTGATAAGAAGAAACAACAATCATTCTTAACAGTATCATTGTTATTGCCCCAGTGGATTTAAGAAATTTCCGTGTTTCAACCGTCATCAATGAAATATGCGAAACCGTAAAAGAAAATTAGTGTATAATTATATCAATATAAGAGTTATGCCGACATAGCGGTCAGAGACACGATGACAAGAATGCAATTTAGACATATCCGGGATTGCTTATGTTTCATAGATACATTATCTCAATGAAGTCATAACTGCTACGTTCTTCACATGCAATGTTTTTTTTAAATTATTGATCGGATTATTATCGTAAGGAGTTTATTCGTATTCTATGTGCTCAGACAAGAATGTCATTTGTATTTCAGAAAATGGTAGAAATTTCAAGCAGGGTAAGCAATTGAAAATGAAAATTCCAATACTGTCATGATGAAATCAACACATTTAAGTAAATAATTATAGTAGTGCACCAACTCGATGGCACAATAAGGTCCCCAGAAAATACTATATTTCGTT
The DNA here is from genome assembly GCA_032209605.1 of Mactromeris polynyma. Taxonomy (NCBI): domain Eukaryota; kingdom Metazoa; phylum Mollusca; class Bivalvia; order Venerida; family Mactridae; genus Mactromeris; species Mactromeris polynyma. The sequence goes on along the minus strand of JASFXZ010000001.1, from coordinate 35,834,214 downwards.
CGTTACATTCAATGCATTGTTACTACCATGGTTACTATAATACAATTTGTTGTCCTCCCCTTTCTCCTGAGGCCCGTTAGTCCGAAATTCAACATTTACATCAAATCAGCTTCATTTCGTTTTCGTTTACATATTTGACATCTTCCACAATATTTGCTCGAACTAATTTCCTTAAATTTAGGTATAAATTTAACTTATAACCGAATGTGTCGTTGGGTAATCGTTCTTTGATAATTTTGTTTATATACATCGATTTTCTTTTGTGCATCTCACACAGAAATAGAAATAACGGGTACCAGATTTGTGGAGAAAGGAGCCAGTATTTTCTTGATGTGCAATGCATCTGGAATAACATCACCACCGGATGGAATCGACTGGTTTAAAGATGGTGAGATATATTTCTTTTATAGCTTCTGGGTCCAGTCATGGCTGAACCTTTTAACACAAATCTGAAGAAATTACCATGTTTATCTATCCCTTCGAAAAAAACCTCAATAACAAAATGATAAACGTGTCATCACATATTGCCTGTGATGCTACATTGCATTTCAATTCATACCAAAATGAAGTAAGTAAGAGTCATCAAGAGTTTTGCTTGACAAATAACGTCCGTCTACTGGGATGCATTCCCAAAAGATGTGTTTGTCAAGCCGAGCTTGTTTCAAAACAAGAAAACAGTATAATCACAGATCTAGAAAATATAAAACTACAAATGACTGCACGAAGTTTATGCATCTACTAAATATCGTACTGTTAATTATGTAAGATGTGTAACACTATTTACCAATACCTACGTTAAACATTGACCTGTAAACTCCATTTATGACATACGTAGATCCATCTCCATACAAACGAATAAAGAAAACGAACAGGAATTGTCACATACAAAGTGAACAGCTACCCTAAAACTGAAAATATATGTATGTGTGTACGTACATACAAGCAAACAAGCCCAAAGGCAAAGGAACACACGACACAGACATTATGCAACATTATGCAATACCATAAAAACTGTAACCATATTTGACATGTTTAAGCATTTGTTTTATAGGTAATCTCCTCACATCGAGACAGTGGGATGATACACGGATAGACAAACAGATTTCTTACTCAAGTAATGTTATAGTCAGTACACTGACGATAAGAAACTCAAAAATGTCAGATACAGGAACGTATGTTTGTCGAACATCTGAACTTCTCACTGACCGCTTCAAGGTGGATGTTTTAAACGGTAAGTTGTCGTGACCTACCCATTTGCATATTCTTCAGGTTTATGAATATTCATGATCTCTTGCTATTTTCAGTCAATTACCAGTAATAAAAGTTCCTTTGTTTGAAAATTAGCTGACACAAAATGGTACTTAACCGGGGACGACGTGTTCTCTTGGCATTCAATTTTGTCTAATTTTGTGAAATTTATATCACAATTAGCCTCCATGTAGGGACTCCATGAGTCAGTTATTGAAACACTGTCTCTCCAACAGGACAATAATCTGAAAAATGTCTTTCTCCAGGATACCACAGCAATATATCCAAGTTACTTGGACCTCCTATTCACCACAGACGGAGATGTTGATGAAAAAACGGTTGCAGGAAATTGTCGCGCAATTTATAATCATTCGCTCACCAACTGATTTCATATTTAACCACGGTAACTGAATTACTGAGAAGATTGGAGCGACTGAAAAATATAACTCATGATCTTCTAACTTGTCACATTTTCTCAATGCGTCGTGAATTAAGATTTGCGCCATGTCAACGTCTTCTGGTTTATGTGATGAAAACATTTATTAGACAAAACAAATTAAGATACATGCAATGGTGAATGTTTAACTCAACAAGATGTGCGAAAATTGCTCTGTTAACAAGTATTCAGTTCTGATTGTCAGGTATGATAGGTACTTGCTACACTTCCAATAAAACACTTGGGACTTTGCTATGGCTAATCTGGATGTCGGTAATCATCCGTCGTCTCTAATTATTATAATTGTTTTCTGCTGCTCTCCTTAAAATGCCCCCGTTATTCGAAGATCTACAAGGGGACATTAAGTATTATCCTGTCCGTGCGTCCGCCCGTGTGAAAAATTGATGCCGATCAATAGCGGTTAAAAGAATGGATTCAGTTAATTTTAGCTCATAAGCATATGATAATAAAATAAATGTCACATTCTATATACGTAACAAACCACCTATGTTTGGAGGATTTATGGCCCTGCCCTTGTTTGATTTCACTGAAAATGCCATAAAGGGGGCATACGTGTCCTATGTATACATTTAAGTTTAACATTCAACTTCAGTATCTGTATCCATCCGGTCCAAGCTCTTCTTCCGTCCCGCTAACATGCCTTCGTTTCCCACCTCGGTATATTGTCCTTATGTTTATATCTCCTGAAAATAGAAAATAACATTTATGCTTATGATTCTATTTTCAGCCGAAACTTTCAATGTCAAAAGAGGTAATTCAATTTTGCATGAATATGGATGGTTATATGTAATTTCTGTTGTGCTAGACCTTAGATGTTCAAGTGAATCCCCCAATCATATACATCATCATTGACTGCTTTAGCTTGTGCATATTCGTTTTGAAATTTGTTTCTAACAGCCCGTATTTTTTCACCAGTTGTCAATGCAGGCTCGAAAAGCGGATTTTTTCTTTCTAGTCTGTAAGAGGTTTTCAGCAAGTGTAAAGATTAATTTACTAACCTCTATATACTTTCAAATCTTCCTCTACGGAGCCGGCGATATTTGACAAGTCGTCTCTTCTAGGTATAGCAAACATTAACAGTATATCTTTGATTGTTCTGACAAACTGACAAGACCAATTATACACGTACAATGTAATAGTATAAGAAAACGGTAATGTCTAGAAACATAGATACATTAGGAATGGCAATAATTAACTCAGACATCAAATGTAGAAATTGTTTGGTGTTTGTATTACCTGATTCGTTCGTAGTTGCGACTTTCTTTCATTTCATGGTGGAAAAGTCTTATACTGAAGCTACCTATTTCCTCAAATGCCTTATGTTTTATGGATTGTTGTTTTCCCGGAGGTCAGTGTGGAGAGGCACTGTCTTATGTATGTGGCGTTCCCTGTAGCAACTTATTCTCTCTCTTTTATTATTATGCCCCCACTCTGAAAAAAGGAGGGGGTGGCATATAGATTTGCCCTTGTCCGTCCGTCCGTCCATCATTCCGTCTGTCCGTATGTCTGTCTAACCGTCCGTCTGTCCGTCCGTCCGTCCGTCCGTCCGTCTGTCCGTCCGTCACAAAATCTTGTGTCACTCATATCTCCAAAAGGATATGAACCAGAGTCATAAAACTTTACAGGAATTTTCATCAGTCTATGTAGTTTTGTACCTGGGGTTTCATGTTTGGCTGTGTCAAGTAAGTGCAAAGTTATGGCCCTTGACTTAGTTAAAACATAGCCTAAAGAGTATGCAATCTTGTGTCACTTATATCTCCAAAAGTATATGAGCCAGAGTCATAAAACTTTACATGAATGTTCACCAGCATGTGTAGTTGTGCACCTGGGGTTTCATGTTTGGCTGTGACCAGTAAATGCACAGTTATGGCCCTTGACTTAGTTAAAACATAGTCTACAGAGTATGCAATCTTGCGTCACTCATATCTCCAAATATATATGAGCCAGAGTCATAAGACTTTACAGGAATGTAGACCAACCTGTATAGTTGTGCACCTGGGGTTTCCCAGTAAATGCAAAGTTATGGCCCTTGACTTATCACCATAATCAGTACAGTTGTTCACTTGGTAATTTTGATATCCATTCACAAACTATGAGCAGAATAATAGTGCTTTTGTGACAAAGGCTGCAAGTGGGGGCATCTGTGTCCTATGGACGCATCCAAGTTACAGTTGTTTTCCCGGTGAAGAGTGGTGGCCGTAAAAAGTCGCCCTGAACTTGCATTAAATGCTGTTGCATATCATCCATCAAGGATAGCACTATTACATTTATAGTATTTTTTGTCTAGTTATTCAATTTCTTGTTACATAATTATTACCATTATTTAAAGGGGAATAGTGGTGTTTTTTTGGATTGGTTGTTGCCGACTTGGTCCGATTGTGTAGATCAATATATTATAAATTAATGACCATTTGGCGATTAAGTTTGAGGTTAGCTAGCTGTTAAATCGATTTAAAACCCCAGTATTTTTGCTGACAATTCCAAGGCTGTGAATCGCTGCATGGTTATTATTTCTATTTGTTTTTTAAATGTATGTTAAATTTCCCTTTCCTGCTGTGCAATTCTTTCACTTTATATAGTGTTCATATTATTTTCTCCCCAGTTTTGGCCTATAGTTGCCAACTGTCTTGGCTTGTCCTGTGATCTTTTCCATCCATTAATTTCACCCCCATCTCTATTTGTCCACTTTATTCTCCTAGTTATCCCTTGTGGCCGACCAGGCAATTCCTTGCTCCCCTGTTCCCTTACGTATGTACCATTGAGCCTCTTCAAACGCCTTATGCTTTATGGATTGTTGTTTTCCCGGAGGTCTGTTTCGAGAGGCACTGTCATAGGTATGTGGCGTTCCCTGTAGCAACTTATTCTCTCCCTTTTACTTATTCCCCTTATTGAACATATTATCTAAGAATTATGAGTAATTCAGTTTTGGAGTTGGATTTACGTACGACAGTTTTAGAAAACGAACAATACTTTAAGTCAACAAGAATTTATATCATGTAAGGATACAAATAGGCGGCATAATAGCACAAATTATGCACGTTTTCCGTCAGAGTAATCAGAGAAAATGAAATGATAAAAAGCGCATTGGTTCAAACAAGATGTTTGGGAGATAATAAACCCCGTAAATTGATTTTTTTACATGTCTCTTAGCATAATGACAAAAATAAAGTGTTAAATGTCCTTTGTGTTGGTGTTGTTCGTGTTTACAGCTACTCATTATTCGTCATGATTAAGCGTCATTCTCATGTAGCCTAAAATGTGAACATTGTTTGGGCAAATTGCAAGCTGACATTTCAAATACTGAAGTTTTGTTAGCATTCGAAACAATTACTAAATTACACATCTGTGATAACAGACCCATCTTTCTCACATTATTTTTATTGCCAAACTTTTCAACATTTTCAAATTTGGTACCAATTTCGTCGCGTTGCTGTTAAATATAACTCAATCCAGTAATCCAATTCTAACCAAACTGATGTGCAGATATGTTTGAGAGAGCTATGTTGGAGATACAATAGCATTACTGGCACGCGCTTTTGTTTTTCAGTTCTCTTAAACGAAAGTTTAGACTGAGGTATTAGTACCAGGTGAATCACAGTCATCTGTCGTACGTCTCCATGCGTGTGCATTTTCTTTTAATGACTTCTCATGAACTGCAATATGGATGTTTACGATAGTTTCATCTGTAACATACTGACATTTGATCCTACTTTTTATGCAAATGTTTTCAGTCCAATGCATATAGGGGATCACCTAAGCTCAGAATAAACATGAATCGCTAGCGTTAAAGATTTAAAAAATCCTGTGCACGACTACTTCTAATGAATCTTTTTATTTCACTAAACTTGGTCTGTAATGCCCTGGCATTGATCTGTATCGGATTTTTGCAAGTTAAACTGCACTGCATACAAAGGACTCTAGAACTAAACATTGATGTCCAGTTTATAAACGTCCGCACATTACCCGTTTGATGAATGGTCTCTAAACCATCCTTGCATCAGCCTTCATCAAGTTTGTTTAAATTGTTTCCGTCCACTGCAAACAGGGAACAAACATAAAGATAACGTTTTACTTGAGAAAGAAAGGTTGTTAACTAAGTTTGAGGCTAACTTTGAATCGACAGTAGGCAGCTTGTTCTGAATTACCAGCTAGATGCTAATACTCGCACTATCCTTCCTCAGTTGTGTTCAAATCGTTTCTTTCCTATTCACACAGCTGTCAACATGGCTTAATCGTTTCTGTGTATATCTGTACAATTATTCAGTTGAGCGACTGAGGGCTCTGTGACACTCCTGTTCATACGTTCAGGCACTTGTAAATGATTGCAACTCCTTTGTTTATATTGCCTGTTTTAATCACAAAATTAAATAAGATTCATGTACCCAATCCTGCATGTTTTTATTTTATTTGATGATACATGTACTGTGCATGATTACGACATAAATCATTTTAAGTCTTATTTTTACTTGAATTACATAAACTGTAAAAGAAAGATTCAGTCAAATGATATGTTGTGTTATTTGTGTTGCTCGTAGCTATTAAATAGATACACGATTTTCTATTTCATGAAGTTTTTGGACTGTTTTTAAGTGGCATGACATTGCTTCTTCCTTTCTCAGATGGGTATATGGTAGAAATTGTATTTCAGTTTGCATAAAGACTTTCCGTTAGCTTGATATCGAAGTGCTCCTAAACCAAAGGTGGGGATAAAAAAAAACAAGGGATCTTGACATGTCGAGAAGGATTTTCAATTATTATCTTTTGATTCCGAACAAGGAGTGCTTTCTTTTCAGAAACGCATCTGTCAACAAATTATGCATCGAGTTTTTCGGCGAAAGCCAAATATAATATTTCTTTTAAAGAAAGTTGGGAGTTAAATGTCTTATTTATTGCAAATTATGTCAAATTTAGCGAAATTAAAATGTTTTCATCGTTAAGATTTTCAGTCTGTTCCATATAAGTATGAACATTCTTTACATACATTAATTACATAAATAATCCACCGCTTTAAACAGTAAATAATTGACTTTGAATCCCAATATCCGTGTCTTTAAAGTACTGGTGTACTGCTTGTATAACGCATCCCATATACTTCACTTGACTTAGGTAGGTAGTTATAAACCACGCTGGCAACTGCCAAACATGTTCTTTTACCCTGATGAAAATATTGATTTATTTCATCCTTTATTTTCAGAATATGAGGAGCTATCACATGGGGAGAACAATTACCGTGGTGGACTATATTATGGTCGCTCTATATGTTCAGACTCCGGTCGTTTTTCTGTATATACTATAACACTCACAAACACGATCATATACATACATTCATATATCTTATATCGGTAGCAGCTGTCTTGGAGTTTATTTCAACATTTCTGTAAAAAAATCATTTGGTGGATTTTTGTTTCGATTTTTTAAACTTCGGAGCTGAAAATGCAATACGATATAAATTTGAATGATCAGTTTAAATTACTTTGAGTATCTCAAGAAATGGGCGCTAAGCATGTTTAGCTCCGGCCACTGAGTTTTAAAACAGTACTTGTTTTAATGGTATTTTGATAACTCAAACACATCATTTTACTAGTCTCCAATCCATAGAATATTCCTGACCTCTGTTTCGCTTAAATGGTCTTTTCAATTTTCGTTTTCGTATTTTTGAGTGTGTCATTTAATCACATGTTTTCCATATTCATTTTGTTAAATTGTGTAAGAAATTAATTGTTTATAGAATGTAGAATATTTATTCCACGAATGGAAGTATGTGAGACAGTGTGTGTCTGTGTAATCTCGCACTCGTGTTTGCTCGCGAGTTTTAATAACATCCATATCAGTTCCCTTGTCATCGCCGCCTAATCGATCTCGTGCACAACGTTTGATAAACTGCTTCAAACAATAGTACAGTTTTGTCACTAAATAGTTTTCCTTCGTCCTATACGCTCGCGGAAGTACAGAAGGTTGCATAGTTTTGGAAGAATGCTTGACCTCAACTTTTATAAGTACGACGTATTTACACATTTAACCATTTACTAGAGATTGTCCTGTATGAAATTTCATTATTTGCCAGTCATCTGAAGTTCAGCTATATTAATGGCCGTACACATTTTTGTTATTCTCATTATTTTGTTTAATACTCCGGTATTTACATATATGTGTTTACATCGATCAAGCTTAAGATGAACATTGTCTCTAACATAGTAGTAACAGTATGCCTCAATACAATGTCAGTTACTGCTCTATTGGATAGGCCATTCTTAATTAATTGCCCGATTATCGTCCATTTTCATCTCGAAATAGGATCAGAATGTAATAAAATGTATTCATTTCGATCGAAAGCCAGTATAATAAAACCAAATTTAATTAACTTCGGGATTTCAAAGGCCGAAATTACGTAAATTCGAACATTAATACCTAAACATATATAATTGACACTCAAATGCCAAAAAGAAATTGGACAAAGAATACCCAGCATTCATTAAAGCAGTGTTATTCACATCAGTAACTCCAATCTAACTAAAGCTATAGATGATATACAGTGGTTGAAAGCGCAAAGCCGCCACAACTAAAACTAATGCATACAATTTCTATCGATTTAGATTACAGTAAGCTATAAAAGTCGTAATTCAAATGACTTGGACTGTCGAAAACAGTCAATGTACACCTATCAAAACCAGGTTCATCGTTTCAGGTCATCGTATAAAGACTGAACTAATAGATTTACTCGTATAACATAAATGTTACCTCACATTTTGTTTAGTGCATTTAACGATTCGTGTATCGTGGAACTTGAAACATTGTTAAAACCCCAGTTGTTTAGTGTTTCATACTTTTGATGTTTTTCAATACTCGTTCATATTTTTTGGCTTCACAATTGTGTGGACTTTATACAGAATGTTCTTGATTACATTGATACACTGTTGTTTTTTCTTTGTTCAAAATATATTTTTGTATATAAATATACCAAGTTCTCTTTATGTATTACGGGCTATATACCGCTGATATTCGTCTGGCTTCCATCAAACTATAGTATTTCAGACTACTCTGAGATCACCACTATCCAAGTAACTGTTTAACCTCTCCTGTTTGTCTTTTACCTGATACAAAAGTTCCGGTCAATGTGTTGCCTCACTGAGGACACATTTTAGTTCATTGTGATTTACTATATTACATGAAAATTTACTATGAATTCATTTTGATAGGATCATTTTACAGTATTATAACTTATATTAATCACTCTCAGTGATGGGTCCGAACCCCGCCTAGTGCCATATTTAACAGCGAACTTCACACCTGGTGTACTGGAAAGTAACCCCGGAAGCTGTCATCGAGAGTGATTAACATTAGCTGCAAGCCTTTACACGTTGAAATTAAATCATATAAGGTGTTTAGCTTGTTTCACAATCGACGGAAGATAAATAATGTTATAATTATTTGTGCAGTTTGAGGTTCAACCTACTCAGGTGGGATTCGAACTCAAGAACTTCAGATCTAGGTAGAGTAAGGTTCCCCACCCCCTCGACGATTTTGCCTCTCGTAATAAATGTAGTTGGCTGCTTATCCTTCGTACTTGAATTTCCCATAGTGTTACGCTGCATATGATTCGAGACGATGTAAGCATAGGATAAGGCATACATAGTTTATACCAGAAGGACTAGAATACTTGGAAAGATGCCTCCTGCTCACATAGAGACAATATATGAATTCGATCTGTTTGCAAAGACTGTTTTTGTAACAATTGTTTTAGGATGAATTAGTATCAAATTTGTGAAAGACATCTGCCAAGCATATTCCGTCTAAAAAGGTTACCAATAATTTACGGGAGGTTTGAAATGTAATCCCATAGCATGCCTCTCCTAGACAACATGAAAGCGACAAACAGAAGCAGATATAATGCCTGATTAATGTACAATTGCTAGGAGAGAAAACAGGGAACAGTCCATAGACGGTTTCACTAGTAAGTCACGCAATCGCGAAATAACATTCTACTTTGAAAGTTAGAAAATGAACCTCCCAGTGCAACTAATTGTACATTCCAGATTAGTCAAGAGGGTTTGAGTTTCCTACTTAAGCTGCTTTATTCTATTAACAAATGGTAAGAGTAGAACATAAAATCTTTATTTGGAGATCGGACAGCTACATCCACGTGCTTGCAATTGATTGTATGCATTATAAGGTCAAGGAAACGCTTGCTGAATTGTTTCCACCATTTTATGCCGAGTAAGCCGTATTTCATGCCGCCAGCAAAGCAATAAACTAATTGCCATAATTGAAATGAAGAAAACAATGTTGTTTATCTAATGTAGATAAAATTACACTGGGTTTGTTGTATAAGTTTCGGTGTGTAACCCAGTATCAAAACAGTGTACATGACCATTGTTTAAATACTATCAATGTATTAGTATGCCGTAGCCAATGTGTTCATGTTAAATCTGTCAATGTCCGATATATCATATACATGTCTGGATTTTTTTTATAATTTATCTATTGACTTCAATAACGCGGACTTTTTCGTTTTCGTCTTGGGACATTCATGTGAGTTTTTATAGGAAGAGAAACCCCACTTGTCATCTAAAACTGTGTACATATCATTTGGAAACATTGAACAAAAAACCAGACGCGATTTTTTTTCTGAGTTTTATGTGACGGAGATTGTATGTTGAAGCTTATTAAGCCACTTTGTAGGAAAAATAATTTATATGTTAACGTTTTCTGCACCTGATCCCCAGACACATAATATAGAAAAATCTGAGTATTAAAGTCGCTAGGAATTGTAATATAACAACTGGTTTAAATGACGGGAGATAGACAGAACATACCCAACGTTCATGTCTTGGAGGACCGACTTCCATCAAACTTCGCGGTTGCAGAGAGAAAATGTCCAAAACGCGATGTATCAAAATCTGTAAAAGGTATGCTTCGTGTACAAACAAATGTTACAGAATAAAACTTCTTCTGAATTTGGAAAGTTTCTTTCCTATAAGGAAGAATAATCTATAAAACAAATTATGGATCGGGTGATGAACGGTAAAACTCATTATCAAGACCATCATTGGTTTTGAAGAGAGACGGTCGTAGTTCTAAGAAGGAATGGCTATCAAGTTAAAATATTGAAGAAAAAAGAAGAAACTGGATCATGAAGTTATGGTTTTGTAATGAGGTGGTCTTAATGTCGAGATCGTCTAATATCGAGGTCGTCTTTAAGAGGTGTTACTGTACTATTGTCTCTAAATTTATCGGTAGACAATTTCCGCGGTTTACATATACTGTCGAACTACTAGTAGTTGATTTGGCAATGGACGGAGGAATGGATTAGTGGCTCAGCCGTAAGAAAACATTATGAGATTTTTGACCAGTTAGTTTCATTTTCAGTGTGGAACATTCCATGTATGGACAGATAATCAATGATATTCGTTGAAACACAAGACAGGTTCGGTCATCCATTCGATTATTGGTTTAATCGGATCACCTCGGCTATTTCCGAACTGTACGGAAATAGCAGAGATATTGCGATTGTTATGCGTTGTCGACGTCTGAAGCTTATTGACGTACATCCACTAAGATAAATGACCAAAAGTTCCAGACTGTTAACGAGCATACAAAACAATTAACACATACCATATAAAAGGAAATAATTTATATCGTTGTTTCTAAAAACAACCCTACAAGTCACTAAAGTTTTTCTATACAATAAGTGGACCCCATCAAAGCTATTGATTGTGCGCAGTGCCGAAAAAATGTCTCAGACAATTTCGTTGTAATATTAATACAAGTTGACGAGCGACGGAGAACCGAAGCATCACGAAAGGTAATCACGTGATATAGTTGGATTATCTGCCGTATTTCAGTCTCAGGAGAGATGTACACGTGTACGAAAATAGTTAGCTAGTCGAGAATGATATCTCTTTATCAAATGTCGTTGTATTGTATGCAATTTTTCAAAATTTTAAAACTTTTTAGATTCTCATGTTTGTTTCCTGGAGTCAGAGGCTTTGATGCCAAGTCGCTTTCTTTCCTAACCTGAAGTCTCTGGAATTTTTAAAACGCTATCAACGAATTTCGTTGGCTTAAGACGGTTCAAGCTAGGTGACAAAGGATGGCTGAGGTTTCCTAACGGTTGTCTACACAAACAGTTTAGGTTTATTACGGACTACCTTCCGTGACTAACCGAATGGTGGCACCGCGGCCGTAGAGACGAATCCTACATACAATTCATACAGAAACTATATGCAGAGTGAAGAGAAATGTTTCAAGTCTGGTTCGTCAACTTTCAAATCAAAGCAGCCACAGAAGGCTTTTGTGTTTATGTTGTCATTAAGAGTACTTTCTGGTTATATATTGCTGAAAGATGTACAGCTTTGACGTGCATTATCAATCATTTGTATGGAAAACTGAAGCATATGAATGATCTTGCGCCAAGAGTAACATGATTATGCAATTAAACATTCATTCCCAGGCCAGACGTGCAATCAGTGTTTATATAAATCACAATTTTGATAAGATATATTTTGTGACAACGTGAGGCATAATGATGTATCGTCTATTCGTGCAATGGAACCAATGACCTATCTCTGTATGTTCTCTGACAAATATTTATGTGCAACAACATATCATTCAGACAAGATCAGACAGGTTACGCAATGATACCTGTCAAAGGTTGTTAAAATTCTCCTTCAAACATGTCTAACCTCGATAGATTCAAGAACACATATTTCAAAAACACAAGGAAATGTGACACATAACAAACAATCATTAGTAATGATGGTGAAGTTTTCACAACAGTCAGGCCAAAGCGAAACATCGGTTACCTTAATGTGCGAAATGCATTTATTTCTTTTACACATTTGAACATGTTTAAATACATTAAACACATCAAACAAGTAAAACGTTCCATCGACTAAATATCTATACAAACATGATCGCCTGGATATAAACAATTAATAAATGCATTCTATTGATCTAATTGTTTTAATTTTTAACACGGGTTATAAGTGGGATTTTTAAAATTATTCTTGAAATTTAAATGAATAACGATTATAGAAAAACAAGATGTATCATGAGTAAAGGCGTCTTAATCTACCGTTTCGTCCTTTTCTAAAATTATAAAGAAAGCTTATTACAACAATAAAGTCAAAACTTATTTTAAAACGAATTTAAGTTAGCACTGTATAAATAGTCCTATTGAGTTTGTAACGTGAGTAACGGACAACCAAAGCATTAAATAGATCTAAATGAAGGTATTGGGTTTAATTAAGATTTTTCATGGGATTATCTCCCTTTTATTGCTTTATGTCTAAGGGAGACAATTCAAATAAAAAATCTGACTAGAATTAGAAATAGTTTTACCACTGTCTATTATTATTTCTTTCTTTTATTTCTGTTAGTTTGATATGAACATAAAATAATAAGTGACAGATACATGTATATAATAGTATATGCTGAAAGTGTATGACCATAAGCCATGATCACAATTTGTATCAGATAAATGTTAATACTAGTATTAGTACATTTAGTATTACTGAATGATGGTATACAATATTCCAGATGATTAGGATCGAAATCGTGGGAATATGCAAGGACGATTTTGGTAAAATTTAAGCTGCCAGAGCGCAATTTTCGTCTGTTTGCATTTCGTGATGTTCTGTTTGCATTTCGTGATGTTCTGAGACAAGAATTGCTAATGATCTTACTAGCTTCGAAAGACAAAAAAATGGCAGAAATTGAAATCAAAGGGTTAGAGAGGATATATTAAAGGAGGCAAAGTGGTTGTTCTGCCAGGTGCGAATACAGGGATCAAATCCAGAGTTTATAAGCGGGGTACCAGAACATTGAGTTCGCCAAGAGAAGAACAACGAGAATATTCCAGGGGACACAGAAGGCGTGGCTATGAATTATTCTGCTAGTAACGACGTTTCCAGTAATATAGATTAGGGTTGTGGCCAAGGACCTACACATATTAACAGTTTAAAGTTCCTTTCATGGAATATAAGTGGTGTAAATGGCAAAATTTATAACACTGACTTTATACAGTACATTCCTAAATTTGATATAATTGGTTTACAAGAAACTTGGCTAATTGAACATGTACATTTATCTAACGTTATGTTACTTTACAAATGTTTCACATGCAAAGCTAAACCAGCAGCCAGAGGAGGTAGAAATTTAGGTGGCGTTATTGTTCTAATACGCAATTGTTTTCAAACTTACTTGGAAAGAATTATTGATACGGTGTTATTCTCAAAACTAAGAAAGAACTATTTGATATGGATACAGATGTTTTGTTTGTATCATTGTATTTTCCACCTGATGGATCACCATTTTATACTGAAGGTGTTATGTATGGATTGTCTGTTCTAGAAACAGTGACATTGATGTCAGTAAATACTGTATATCATTGAGTGGTGACTTTAATGCCAGAACAGCTACATTAGATGATTTTTTTTTTATATGCCGATGACATACCTGAACTACAACATTATTCTGATTTGTTCAATAATGATATACATGTATGTATTAAACGTAGATCACGTGACTCAGTTGAAAACGCATATGGCAAGGAATTAATTTCTTTTGGTCAAACAAACTCATTATCTATTGTTGATGGCAGGCTATATGATGATAAAGATATTGGTGGATGCACTTTAACTACAATTGGCTACATTATCTGTAATAGTTAAATATTTCATAAGATTACACACTTCGCTGTAGATGCTAATGCACTATGTGAACTAATGCCTATCCATCTCAACATTTCGTATCAATCCTTTATGCGTTAAGACGGTGACACCATCAATGACTTACCATATAAGGTTAAGATAGATAGCAAACACATTATCTTGTACATGTATCAAGAAATACGGTATAATTCCATTGTCAATGGCGGTTTTAGTAATTTAGATGAAAAGTTGGATAATCCTGACTCAAATGTAGATGATGTGCCAGATACATTCACTAAATGTTTGTTAGATGTAAGTGAAGTATTTACTGTCAAACCTATACAGCGTAAGAATGTTAACAGAGATAATAAATTGTTTGATTCTTAGTGTAGAAAGTTCAGACGCAATGCTAACAGTGCTTTGCGTAATTATCGCAAAAGTAGGTCAGCATCTGATTTTGATATTTATCACACAATTAAAGTTAAATATAAATATGTATGTTGGGCAAAATGTAGAACTTTGAAAAAGCCAAAAAATAATCTCCTGAAGAAAGTATGTCTGATCCAATGTTATTTTGCCGCAAGGTTAAATAATTATCTGGCAATATTGTTAGGTTTCCGTATATATCGGAGGAAGCCTGGCTAATACATTTTAAAACCCTATTTGGGACAGAAGTTGCAGAACGTAGTATAAACTTTGATATACCCGACATTTCTACAGTTTGTAGTGATATTGAAAATGACATGCTCAATAATGAGATCACTTCATACGAAATTACTTGTGCAGTCAAAAGTTTAAAACGTGACAAATCATCTTCAGGGAAACTTACCCCTGCTCATTTTGTTTATTGGCTACATTATTTATTACCGTATATTATCAAATTGTTCGATAAAATATACATGTCTGGTAGTTTTCCAGATACATGGACACATTCAATACTGGTACCAGTTCATAAAAAGGCAGTTTTAGTATTCCTGATAATTTTAGAGGTATAGCTCTGCTAGATGTTTTTTAGCAAAATCTATAAAAGTAGTTACAACATTTATTGAAATATTTGACAAAAGTTATGAGAAACAATTAGGATTAAGGGAGGGTTATTGCTGTCGACAATGCATTTGTGTTACAGGCTGTTGCTAACACACTTCTATGTATGAAAAATGAGAAAACTGTAAGTAGCTTTTATTGAATTACGCAAAGTCTTTGATTCAGTTATTAGATCTAAATTGTATCAAAAACTGTCTACAAATAATATCAAAGGTAGATTGCTTCAAGTAATAGAAGCAATATATAAATCAGTTTAAATGTCTGTAAAGTTCAAATCTGGTTTAACTGAAACTTTCAACAGGTCAATCGGTTTAAGACAAGTTTTTAATCTTCACCCGATACTTTTTTTACTATGTATAAAAGATGTAGGCACTGAAATCTCTAACATAGATGCCCATGGTACACAACTACACCCTTCATTTATTGAAATATTTTACTAATGTTCGCTTTGATGACAGACACAATAGTTGGATTACGGAAGCAACTAAACGCATTAAGTAGTTTCAATTACTTTTCAAGTTTCAAAAATCAATTACAAGTCAATATAAATAAAACGTTAGTGTTAGTAATTAAAAAAGTCGGTCAGTTGTCGTCCAAAGAAAAATGGTTTTATAACAAAACACGATTAGATAGTGTTTCAGGTTTCACATATGTAGGTATTTATTTTAGTCAAACATTGTCCCATGCTTAAAATGTCTGAACTGAGTCCTCTGAAGGCTAAAAAGGTTGTTAACATGTTACTTAAAGATCTATTGAGATTACCTAATCTAAGTTCTAAGACATTTTTCAAAATCTATGATACTAAAGTGATTGCTATTTTGGTTTATGGATGTGAATTATGGGGCATTAAGAAAATGATAACAATTGAAAATTTCCATATACAAGGAACTGCCCTTGTCAATATGCTTTTGTAACCCGAGAAGGTGCATACTTTTTGTTACAACAGTACAAGGAACTGCCCTTATCAATATGCTTTCGTAACCCGAGAAGGTGCATACTTTTGTTACAACAGTACAAGGAACTGCCCTTGTCAATATGCTTTCGTAACCCGAGAAGGTGCATACTTTTTGTTACAACAGTACAAGGAACTGGCCTTATCAATATGCTTTCGTAACCCGAGAAGGTGCATACTTTTGTTACAACAGTACAATGAACTGCCCTTATCAATATGCTTTCGTAACCCGAGAAGGTGCATACTTTTGTTAAAACAGTACAATGAACTGCCCTTATCAATATGCTTTCGTAACCCGAGAAGGTGCATACTTTGTTACAACAGTACAAGGAACTGCCCTTATCAATATGCTTTCGTTACCCGAGAAGGTGCATACTTTTGTTACAACAGTACAATGAACTGCCCTTATCAATATG
This sequence comes from Mactromeris polynyma, assembly GCA_032209605.1. Classification (NCBI taxonomy): domain Eukaryota; kingdom Metazoa; phylum Mollusca; class Bivalvia; order Venerida; family Mactridae; genus Mactromeris; species Mactromeris polynyma. Next base: position 35,817,447 of record JASFXZ010000001.1, on the reverse strand, counting down.
CTTTCGTTACCCGAGAAGGTGCATACTTTTGTTACAACAGTACAATGAACTGCCGTTGTCAGTATGCTATCGTGACCCGAGAAGGTGCATACTTTTTGTTACAACAATACAAAGACGCATAATTAATTACTCTTAAGACTAATGACTCGAATACTTCTGTCGCCGATTCATTTCACTTCTAGAACATAATGTCCCAGAACAATTGTCGGGAAACAATCCATCAATTATCTTTCTCGATTTTGCACGTCTTTTACTGACAAGAAAATATCCATGTTCTATGGCGTGGAAATAGTTCGACAACTGACTGAAAGATAACGATCTTAATTTCCTCGTTTTCAACTGATATCTTGGAAGTTCAATTTGTTTCCCACCAACAAACCAGTTTGAATGTCTGAGACATCACACAAAAGTATCAAGCGTATTAGATATATTGTCACGAACTGTTATTGTACAGATTTCCCTAACTGTCATTATAACATTGTTGTGTGTAATGTATGGCGGTGTGAACAGTCAGTATTGGAATTGGTAAATTCTACTTATACATTGTATATATTTACGAGGGAGCACAGAGCTCGGTATGACAAGCTGTAACAATAATTCACACTATATTGGATAATAATGTCAGAAAACTTTCATAATATTTCTTTATAATTAGATTCACTTCATGGAAGACAAAGTGCTTTAAATGAGACCATGAACACATTTGAACCTCATGGGTAAAACATCACAGCAATGGCCCATCTACCTGCCCAGAGGATCAGAAAACTTCTCGCCCAGATAGAAGAAGATACTGTGGAAGTAGATCTTGCGATTGACCACCTGCTACAATAAAGCAAAACAGAAATGGAAGAGCCCGAAGGAGATATTGGGTCAGGCCATGATTCCAGAGACGGAAATACTTTGGGCACTATTACCGTATTATGCATGAACTTCAAACTGAATAGTCGTTCATTTTCTTTGCAAGTATTCGACATGAGCTGTTCCAAGAAATGGAGCAGAGACTTTCTGAGCGATTGGCTAAGAAGGACACGTGGTATCAAGAAGCTCACAAACCCGGTTTAAAGCTTGCCATAACATCCCGATTCCTTGTTTCTGCACTCCGGTTCCTTGTTTCCGGAGAGAGCTACAATAGCCTCTATAAAGGCATGATTGGTCGTACACTGGGTCAGCATTTGTGCAAATGGTGATGTTGAGTGTTTGGAATCTTCAAGAAAAACGATTCTGATCAGAACAATCATCTCAATTGTTGAAACCCTACAACATGTAGGACATGTCGAAAAGAACAGATACAAACTCACTCATGTCGAACGAATCTCGAGCAGAGATCGGTTTGATGTCCTCCAATCTAGCAGCTAAACTCATAGTGTATCGAACGACTTTTTACTAGTCGAGAAGCGGCGACAAGTGAAGACATGTTTGCCACACATGTTCGAGCGATACCCCTGAACACATTTCTACGATATCTGTACGAGACGAAAACTTGCACGACAAATTCAAACAGTTTAAACGACATGGCTTCGAGTCTTAAATGACACCTGAGGAGTTATGGCGAGTCACAACTCGTAGCCGAAACTCGTATCGGTGTGACACAGGCTTTACATACTGAGTTGCACAAAAAACCAATCGAAACATGAACACTATGTTTGATCTCAATAATTCTTCATGGTCGGCCAAGTCATTCATTGCGCCCCTGTTCCCTTGCGTATTTGCCCTTGCAGCTTCTCAAGTGCCTGATGTTTTATGGAATGTTGTTTTCCTGTAGGTCAGCGTGGAAAGGCATTATGTATGTGGCGTTCCCTGTAGCAACTTGTTCTTTTTCGAATTATGCAGTAGTTTGTTTAATGATGTCATAATCGTAATGTCGTGTCGTGCTTATGATTTCATGACTATCTCAATGTGATGTCACGGCAATATTCGGATATCTTTCTAGGCTTAGATTTGCAGCATATGAGTGTTTCGGATAACCAGAGAATATGTTGGTAAGTATTGTTATTGGCATGCATGTAATTTCTTTTTCCTTTAATACTTTATTTAAAAGTTTAAGTTAGGCTGCAGAGTTATCTTTCTTGAAAAAAATAAACAATAATAGTAACCACAATTGTATTGTAGCTATCTATGTTATTGTGCTACGTGCGTTGAATTGTGAATACTGAAATGTGGCACGATGTAGTTTTGCAACAAAAGTAAGCTCTACTAACAATTAGTTATTTTCGAAATAAACACACCTTACAATTTTTCGCATAGTCTCGTTATGAAGATTTAAGTGGCAGAGTCAGGCAATGTGTGGCCAGTTCAAATTGTACCATTATTTATATCAATAAATTCCTTCAGCAAAGTGGAACGAAAATCTTGAATAGGGGGAACAAACTTAACAAATATGTTACTACAAATTCGACATACTAGTCAACAGATGTTATTCTGGAAGTCTTGGTTTTGCGATGGTAAAAGGCCTAATCAATAGGACTTAATTAATACAGACGTTGAATAATGTATTTTTACTATGAGTATTCAGCTGCTATCATACACTAGAGCTATACTGAAGAAGTACAATATAGTCTGTTTCTTTATCCACATAGTCGATCGGCATGTCAGTACCTGTTGGATAAGTATCAATGCTAGAAAACGTTGACAAGATGTCTTTGTTCATTAACCAATAAGCTGGTTCTTCTTCTTCCATTTGAACTTCTGAAGGTCAACCTTTCAACAACAACATCGCTGAAATGTATAATGACACATATTCAGACTGGTCAACTTTCAATGAGTTGAGAAAATGCGAGGCTACCTGCAAACAGTATCTAGCTGACGAGGATGAGAGAGAAGCAATGGCCATTGAGGTTTCTGGTGAATATTTGAGTCCTGACCGAAATGTTCTAAAAATATATTTCTTGTGTACTGAAAAGTCACGCACACCTATTTTTCTCTCGATTTGCTGAAGAATTTTTACAATATATCATTTCATCACCCGATAAAAGATCAATGTGTAACCTCATTCAAAAATGCAACTGATGAACTGACGGAAAATTTATTGGATGTTCTTAATAGTCATATAAAGAACAAAGCTTTAGTAAGAGAGAGAGAGAGAGAGAGAGAGAGACAAAGTAAAGTCTAAACAGAAGAACATTGTGTGCGTGTTTACTTTGACTTGCATGAAAATCTTCGTACTCCTAAAATCTTCGAAATGTATGTATATTATAAGAGGCGTTTAAACACATTCAACATTTCTATGTATGACATAGCAAATAAGAATGGCCTTTTTTTTATGAATTAAGTTCATTTTGAACTGTGTGGCCTGTGAGGTGGCATCTTGTTTTTACTAATTCCAGCAAATTGAAATGGAAGGAAAGAAAAGCATTTATATTTTATAGCAATAATTGCTCCTCTCATTAATTAATTTTATGATTCAACATTCTATCCATTACGCATAAGGAGATCTACCTCGAAAAAATGCCACATGCACCATGAGAACGACTCCAATTGTGCAACAATCGAGTCTGTAAGTTAAAATATTAAAGTTTATACCACCCTGCAGTGGGCTTCCATTATAAGAATGGCAAGAAGAATGCCATGCAGAGATACTGACTTTAAATTGTTGTCCCAGAACATAAAAACTGAAACAAATAGATCTGCAATTAGTGAAAAAGTTTTCTAAACAAGACGAAGGTAATCCGACTAAACATCACACAATCCTGATTAACGTGTCGGAGTATATTTTTTGAAGCGATTTCGGACAAACCTCCCTTATAACAGTGACATGGCATTGTTTTAGTTGAGGGAAGATGAAATTCCCATTATTGAATACAAATCGGTATCTAAGTTTATGTAAAAAACAGATAATTCCAGCTGTTCACCATTCCTTTTTTCTCCCACATACACAAGATGTCGAGTACGTTCTTTCTTCCTGTAGGTCTGGTACGAGTAACCTTAGTAACCTGCACAGATGTTGGATGAGCTGATACTTTGATTTTTGTGTGCACTGAAGTCATTGGGCAGCATTTGCTTTCTTCCATTAGGAAAACAAAACATTTCTTAGAATTGATGTGCATTTAAGTAAAACGTATCTGAGGCGACGTCATCATTTTGTAGTTTACATTTCTGATTTAAAGAAGTTGATATTACAATCACTATACAAAAAGAGTAAACATCCGATTTTAATATAGAATCTAATATGTGTGGTCTTAAATGAGAATAGAACAATATAGGCATAGCTGTTACAAAATGTAAAACTGAGAATGGATTATTCAGTGTATAACCCGATGTGTATTCCGCCGAGTGATGCGTCTGCGAGAGAGGGAAGCGTTCCAGACAGGCAGTAGTGGTGTTCATTTTCTGACTAATATTTCGTAATTTCGATGTTTCTCTATGATCTTTTATCGTCAGAACGACGGCGAATGTCTAAATTTACTATTAAAACAATAAAAAGCGATATATTTCCGGGATAAAGCTTGTATCGTCCGTTTGCATCACTCGGCGGAATACACATCGGGTTATACACTGTGTTATTTGTAACTCATTAATTTAGGTTTTATAGTGGAACAGCTCATTCATTGCAGATCTCCAAATAGTCGGGTATGTATTGATTGCTATCACTGAGGATAGTGATGGGTTGATGGTTATATTTGGGCTATAGTTTATTCGAATAGGAATGTTTATCAGCTGTTATTTTATTCCTCTGTTCACTTTTGTCCTGATTGCATTTATCCAAATACGGATAATAATCTCTTATAATTCTACATTTAAATGCTCTTTATTAACGATTCGGGCGAACACCTTCATCAAAATCATGGAAATATACTAAGCAGGCTAATGGGCTTGTATCATAATCGTGCTACTACTATTTTTGTTTTCTGCTTTGCAAGCTATATAACATTGGTAGCATCTGGGACCAATATATATGTATAATGTTAGTCCCAGGTGGCATTGATCACAGTATTAGCCTTTCTTATAATATGACTCCGTTTTTCATATGCTTTTGTTTCATCGTAAATAATAACCTTATATTATACGTCCTATAAATTGTTTATTTGATACGTCTACTCAGTTCATCTATATATAGAGATAGATAACGATTATGATATTATCTGTCCTGAATAGACAATAGTTGCTATAAACTATCTTGCCAGTGAGTAGGACTTTTTGCCAATAATTATAGAATGGTAGACAATGGTAGATGGTGTCTATTTGATCAAGGCAGAAAAAAACATTCACTGAGTGGATTGTTAAGAGCAACCATACTATAAATATCTTTTAAACCGCATTATTAACAAGAGGTGTTTTCTTGTCTGCAAATCTTGATCTTACTTAATCCAGTATAATAGATCTGTATGATTAAATTGAGGCTTTCAATGATGTTAACAGAAAAGTACAGGGTTACGGTTACATTCTGTTTACTTCCAAAGTTTCATGACAACTTCGTGCCTAGAACAAAATTCATGTTGAATGTTATCATACTGTGTAGTAACTCATTACAAGTATATACTACAGCGACATAGAGATTAAATTGCTCCAGGAAACGCCACATGCACAAGAATGCCTTCCCACACTGACACATAACCCCAAGAAACAACAGTCTACAAAACATTAAGCACCAAGGAGGTACAAGGGCAAACATGCATGGGAACAAAGGAACAGGGGCACAAGGAACAAGGACGACCATAAAGAACAACCAAGGATAATTTCAGGAGACAACAAAGTCGAAAAATTATTTAATGGATAAAATACATCGCAAAACAATTGAAGAAAGTCATCAACAGTAGGCCGAATGGGGAAATTAATATTATATCAAGTGCAAGAACTGCACATGATAAAAGGGGAACTTAACATACATCTAAAGTTTGTCTCAGATTCTCATATTCTCCAAATGTTGTACAATTATGGATCAAGCTGGATAATTAAATGTACTACACTTGGGTTATTTGGAGGTTTATAAAATCATTAATAATCCATGTATTTTTTATGAAATCCTATACCAGTGATAAATCTATGGAATTAAATGCTTAAGTTTGCCCAACGTTTGGTATTCTTAAGATATTATCAGTGTAGCATGAAAGTTTCTTAATTATTCCGCTGTGTTAGATCAAGTTACAGCAGGTTTTTGCAGTACCACTTTAATTATGAAGTGGAAAACTATCAAGTTACAAACAGTGTTTCATAAGCTTTTTTGCGACTTTTATAGTCTGAAGTGGAATACTGTAGTATGTCAATGTTTCTTTAATTTCATCTTCTGTGTCAGCTGTAAAAAAATATCTTTACATTGAAAGGTTAATTATGAGGTTAACAGGTGGCAGAATTGTGCGACCATATTTTTCCTTCTCTCGGAAAAATTGTAAAAAATGAGTTAAGACATCATTGTGTTGCGCCCCTCAATAAGCTGTGTATTTGCTCCCTAAATAAATCCTTCATAAATGTATCAGGTAATATACAGGCAATTTATGAAATTGCAATGAACATACTTTTTGTCTTGTATATAGTTATGAAAATTACAATACTACAATAGTGGGTGAGACCATCCTTAAAAATTGTTTGTTTGAGATAACCCTTACCAGCAAAATATAGGTGGGTAGGTAGGTAAAGGTAGGCAATTATTTTTGTTATGGTCATAGTAGTGTTGACTATAGATGCGCAGCTAAAACATCCCTCTTGGACCCCACAAGATATTTTTTGAGAAGTGCCATTTTCATGGATAGGTAGAGATATGCCAAACAAACAATTTATTGAAATTGTGGCCTGATGAATGCCCACTTGGGTAAAATGCCATTGTCAGTGACCATGCAGGTACAAACCTGATGCTTGAGGGAAACACACATTATCATCACATTTCACATATATAAGTTTCATCTGAATCTGGTGAATTGTTGGAAAGTTTAAAAGCTGAAATATAATGCTTTTGGACAGGTGAGCTGACATATATACTTATGTACAGTTTGCTGACTATTTGCCTCATTTTGGCATTACAAAACAAGAAATGACGATAAAACACAAAAACTAAAACATGTGAGAAATATTTTTTATTTGAAATGTACAAATATAAACATAGCAAAGACATCAAGAATAAAATAAATAAGTAATTATCTAGAAATATAAACATCACTTTAGATACGTAAAAACACACAGTATGTTGTATTGCCATAGAACTTGAAACAAGCTTCCCATAATCTGTAGCTTGTAGAAACACTGGGACATTGCTTACCATCTCTTACACAAAACACAATCATGTGTCTTAGCAATTTCATAAAATTGTCTGAATATATATTTGTTTGTCAAAAACGTCAAAAGCAGACATTTCCGTAGCAGTTCTCTTGTGACCGAAAGTACACTAAAATGTGGGTACAAACATAAACTGTCAGCATATTCTGACAGAGGTTAGACTGATCATCTTAAATGTCAGACAACTTTTCAAAACTGTTTTCAGTCAAACTTGCACATGAGCATTTCTGTTCATGGAACCTAATGCCTAGTTCCAATTTTCAAGACTATTAGATTTTTAACTAATCACAATACAGCGCCTGCATTCAGAATGTTTCATCATTAGCACAATTATGGTCATTATGGCTTTACAAGGCGATATGTAGGACCTTTCATGACTCAATAACACCTCTTTGGAATTAACATTATAAAAGTAAGTGTATAAATGTTTACTTTGGTCCAAGTCAAAATAAAAAAGGATTTTATATTTTACTTTTCTCTATCAACAGCCAATACAATTTCCAACGGTAAACACACACACTACAGGGCCTCTAACATTTCAAACAGCATTCAAGGACCATAACTCGCACAGACCAATAAATAACTGAAAGATCAATGGATGATTTATTCAAGGACTATAACTATCAAAAGATAGATATATGATTAATTTCAAGACCATAAATTTCAATGATTGATAAAAATTCTTATAAGTGAGTATCAGCAATATCTATACGTCTCAGTTCATACTTATCGATATTACTTGACGATACCGAGGCCTGATCGCTTTCACTATTTCCTTCACTTGGCGTGAAACTGCCGCCAGTTTTCAGAGCGTATAATAAATCATCAAAGTCTTTGGTATCGGAGATTGTGTTTTGACGATACACTGGTGGATCGACGTAAAGGTTACCTCCCTGTGGAAGAGTTCTCTTCACTTTCATAGTACTCCGAGTTGTCCGTGAACCCTGTAACGAATCCCTCTCCCAGCTCTGTGATGAAACAGAACAAATATTTTTACACACTTTAATTATGCAACATGTACCTTATTATCAGTATTGGTCTTAAAAGCAAAACAATTACTTCTATAATTTGCCTTCTATGATAACTTTGCACAAACTGCATAAATATATTGACAATAGTATTTACCGAAATTATAACCAAGATAAGCTAAGAGAATTTATATGATTTACAGATAAAAAGTTCCAATGGGTTGATATAACACGACTTCCACCAGTCTGAAAATCTGATTTGAATTTTATTTATAAGGAGAAAGTGAAAAAGTCTAGGTTTAAATTGACAAGACGTTTCAAATTACACACAAAAAGTGATGACAGTGTTCAAGAATTTTACACTCCTTCCAATAACTATAATAAAATTGTGGAGTTCTCTAAACATTTTCTGATTGCCTGATATGTGAGATAAAAAAATTAAGTTTACAATAAACAAAAATGAAATATGTGTTGTCTGGTTAAGACTGGATGTTTTCCATGAACAATGCGCTTGGAGTTTCGCAAGATCTAGATGTACTGTACTGAACAGTTTTTGTTAGAATATTATAAATCTCAATGTAAAACCAACACATAATAAATAACGTCATGCAAAACAGAAGTACAACAAATCTACAAAACATAGAAATACATGCCATAAATATTCCATGCAAAGAATAACTCAGATATTACCAAGGAAACCAAATTGGAACAAACACAACGGAAGAAAATATTTAGAAAAAAGAGAGAAAAGTTATAAAAAGCTTTCGAGGAATCAATGACTGTATCACTAATAAGCAATGTTTTAATTAATGACCGGGAGACAATTCTATCACTAAGTCGAGTAAGCCATACTTAGGTTTAACAAGATGGATCCCCACTACAGGCTTTTTAAGCATAATCATTAACAGGAAACTGTTTTTTTTTCAATAAAAAAGAGCCATAACTCCTCCAAAAACGTGTATATTGTCAGCACAATCGAAATTGACACGTATTTTTTATCCTGTGTTTATATGCCAAATATAAATTGAATCCGTCTATCCTTTCAAGAGTTATTGATCGAAAACCAATTTTCCGCACAGACAGACAAGGGTAACACTTTATGCCCCTTCAGCATTCTGGTAATGTCGGGGCATAAAAAGGGATTGTTGCTCTGTAGAGGTTGCACTGTTCAATTTCAAAAGTATAACATACAATATTGGTAGATGTGAAGTCTTGATGCAAACATGTTATATTTGATACTAACTATGTATGACAAACAATGGTCTATAGGGAGATCCATACTTCTAAGACGAGGGTCTTAGATTATAATCTTCTAGAACTGTCTCCATGCTTAAAGCTCATTCTCAACAAAGTATATAAATATATATAACAATTGGTGTTATCTTATAATGATGAATTAGATAATGCTGAATACTGGATATAACCATATGATTAGTTTCCCAATTTAATCTTAATTAACTTGAGAACTTAAAACCCAAAAAAGAGACTTGAGTATGAATCTCAGGTTATTTACCGTCAGATTAAGATAGAAGAATGTGGCATTCCAGTATATTGAGAAACAAGTTAGGAAAAGCAATGAAACGATTATGGTAAATTATCACATAACAAAAGTCAACCTTAGTCATCTGCTCTGCCTGATGATTGATGGACAGACAAATTAGAATAGGATATTTTATAAGTATGTAGACAAACAGACAACAGTTGGCACAGATGTATGGCGACTTTCTTATTATCAATAGACTTTTGTTAGAGTTATTTGATTTCATCACTTAGCACAGGGAAACTATTTGTACCATTGGGTGAGAAGATCAAGTGTGATGCTTACAGGAGTTAGTGTTAGGGCGATGCTATTCATGGACATACCAAATTTGGAGGTATACTGGTATACATACAGGCTGCAATCAACTAAGCCTTTTTTTCATTAATATAGCAGCCTTAAGTTTTCGACTTAAAACAATTCTCAAGAAGAAGTGATATTAAAATTCACAGTATTGCGTAATTCAACTGGTATTACTATTTTGAAACAAACCAAGTTGGTGATTACTTTGGAATACTGGTTGGGAAACGAGACTTGCTACTTGTGAGTTATGTAGTTTTACATGCACACCGTCCTTTTAAATAACTGTGGATAATTGAATCAAGTGAATTTGTAGCATCTGTATTGCATAGTCAGTGCAATATCCCCAGCATAGTGGTAAAATAGATACCTCACTTCGTTAGTGTGAATGTTGCATTCTCTTACGCTAGACATTACATAATGTTTAATATTCAATGAATTATATACCTGGGATATGCTTAATTCCTTTAAATGTTATCTATCCACAGTGCAATTTAAAAGAATCTACAACAACAACATCGATCATTCAGTTAACAAGTCAAAACAACAGCCCACAAACATAAGGGTAGGGGAAACACCATCACTACATTAAAACCACATCTCAGGCCTACCTCATTAAGTAGGGACGCGCGTGATCCTTTCAAACTTCCAACGTCAAGAGTGGCTGGGTGAAACTGGTACTGACCTGTGCCAGTCGAGGGACCGTTCTGGATTTCAGCGGGGTCAAATACATGCCCGTTCATGGAGTACGAACTAGCACGTTGTGGTGCACAGCACGACATAATCCAAGGGTTACGTAGAACTGCATACAGTACAAATGCCATTATGCCCTGGAAGATGGTAGAAAATATTGTAATTCATTCAGTTATGAGCAAGGCTAACCACTACGTTTTTTTCCGTGGTCAACATACCAGCAAATGGCACAAATACTAATAATGATATTCCAATGGTTAAAAACGAAGAAAAATCATGAGCATTCAATCAACTTATTAAATCCCACCTCTAACGATACATAAAAACTTGAAGGAAATAAAACCGCAATAAATCAAACCCAGCATTCCAATTTTTATATTTTCAACAGCTATATATATATACTCCACGCCATTAATAACGCAACTAAAAATTGTCTGCTTCAGCATGGTGACAGTTTAAAGAAATAACTATATTTTAATTATCAAACACAATTTCCTAAACTTAATGAATTATGAATGCTAAGGTCATAGTTTGATTTCATTTTTGATGAATGATTTACACATTTGTAACAAAATGAAATAGTTGCGTTTTTAGTGGCATTAAGTATATATATATGCCCAAAGGTTTGACTATGTCTTTATCAATATCGTTGAATTACTTCAGTATGTCATGATCAATATGTGTAAAGATGTTTAATAAAATATTTTATGTCAAAACAATTTAAAACTATTGAAAGTTTTTAGCCACCGAAAGTCATGTATATTTATTTTTATAACTAATGCAAAAACTATGAAGGTAATGAAAATATATATTATGTAATTTTTAGCTGTTTTTCTACCTGAATTATGTTGAATATACAGAAGACGATTAACATCCAAAGATGTCCGTACACAAGATGAAGACTTCCCCATAACCATGTGGCAATAATAACTGCCCAGAATAATAACAATGTTCGTATCTCTGAAATGTAAATAAACATCATGATGAAAATAGTAAAATCACAGTCACATATGTTGAAAAATTCTCAAAATATGTTAACTTACTAGACATGTTAATAAAGTTGAAAAGTTCTATAAAGTGGAATTATAATGAAGATCAAAAAATTAATATAAAGTTCATGAGTTCTTAAGTTCTGAGTCTTGTGCCATAAAATATGAAAAGTGTAAAACTAGTTGTGTGCCAAACCCAGAAAATGATGACTGTAGTACAAACAAGGTCAGTAGTTTTTTTGTCTAACATTCAAATCATTGACAGAAGTATTCACACAGATCAAGCATGGACTTTTTTAGATCTGTTCAAAATATATTAAACTTAAATTAATAGTGTCCTAGGGTACAAATCTTAATTCGGAGAAGTCCAGCCTCTGATTGGTAGGTTCTGAGTACAGTCTTAAAAGTGACCAATGGCAACACAGCATTCTGAGACAGATCTCCGAACCTCTGTTTTTAACCTTGGGCACAAGTAATGCTTCTGACTCACCATTTATGTTGTATCTTCCTCTGTAAATATCATCATATGCTTGCCATTGTGGTGTCACTTGGAATGCTTTCACAAATACGGCTGCTACGACAACCAGCATCAGTAAAACAGGAAGTATAACTCCGCCAAGACCAGCATAGGCATTGGTGATAAAACATCTGAAAATGTTATAATACCAATAATCTGTAAGATCAATCTTCCTATTTTGGCAAGATAAAGTACACCTTTCAAGCTGATACTTAGGTTATCAAGGATGACCAGAATGATTCAAAGCTTATATTTTAAAGCAGTTTGAACAGGAAATTTAAACATCCCTCTGGTACTCATTGTTACAATTCTATAACATCCAGGTGTGTAAAATAGGAATTTTATAGAATATGTATATGCTGAATTTCACTTCAATAGGTTTTTCATAATTATGTAAAACTTAAGTGTTTGTCATTGACTAATTGAACCTAAAGGGAATGACATTTATCTAATTTTAGTCATGAGGTTTACTGCCATTTTTAAATATTGTTTTATGTTTTAATGTATGTTGTTAATTATCAGTGTAGGGAACATTTAATTTAAGATATATGTATGTGTTTTTATATATATGTACATGTTCTACCTGTAATAAATAAAGATTTCACTATCAAATTATCATCAAGAAGAATTGGTACAGTCAGACAATATTTATCCACCACTCATGAATATTCATACAAATCGGTACATATTGTACGCTAAGCTTGAAGTGTAACTTTCAATTGTCATGTGTCTGCTCAACGTCTATGGCGACAATGTGCACAAAGAGAGTAATGAAGATAAACTTAGGAGATTGACACAAGTTCTCTCCCTTTCCATATTCCTTCTATAGTATATGTATATAATACCATACATACATAATATCATAGGAATATAGAAAGGGAGAGAACTCACGACAATCTTGTAGTACTAAATATAAATATACTATAGAAGGGGAGAGAACTTGTGACAATCTCCTAGTACTATATATACATATACTATAGAGGGGAGAGAACTTGTGACAATCTCCTAGTACTATATATACATATACTATAGAGGGGAGAGAATCGTCACAATCTCCTAATAATATACATACATATACTATAGAAGGGGAGATAATTTGTGAAAACCTAGTACTGTTATATTCATATACTATAAAAGGGGAGATAATTTGAGAAAACCTAGTACTATATAAACATATACTATCGAAGGGGAGATAACTTGGAAGACAAATGAGTGCCAGTTTAATGTTGTTGAGTAATATACATATACTTACATATCACCATTGTTATTGACGTCTCCATAAATAAAATCATAAGGCATGTCATACACAAATCTGTACAGGTTGAAAGTCACAACATAAAATATGGCAATTATAACAACCGGTAAACCTGAAATATAAAAACATATTATAATCATCTAATTCAATCCTCAACAGTAATTTCCTTTACCACTTGGACACAATTACCACAATAAACCATAAACTAAAAGAGATTTGGCCTATATTGTTACAACAGTCAAACAGAGCGAACATTGATATTGTATAATGTAGGAAATGTAACTTTCATTAAAATATACATTATACAGAAAACTTTCATTGTGATCGTTTACCATGTAAATATGACTTTGACATTGTATGTATAAAAACTGAGAAACTTATTGTATAATTCCTTAATAAAATGTATATTCTGTTCCGATCAATTTCACTTCCTGAGTCATGAATGCTGTTACACTACTTTTTGAGAAAGATTGAAAAATAGATCACTGAGAAACTTATTGTATAATTCCTTAATAAAATGTATATTCTGTTCCGATCAATTTCACTTCCTGAGTCATGAACGCTGTTACACTACTTTTTGAGAAAGATTGAATAATAGATCAGTGACAAGCTTATCGATGTAATCGAGTCAGTGCACATAACATGTGCTGTATGTATCATAACTACCGCTTCAGGATATCACAAAACAGTTTGCACTGTCATTATTTATTATTTCTTCATTCAGACAAAAGTTATGGTACAATTTTTACAATTTTTTGGCATTTGTAACCAAATCAAAAATTACCATATTTCGGACCTTAATATACATGAGTGAAGGTCGGCATGTATATTGTTTATTGACTGCCAACCTTCACTCATGTTGACCCTGTATTAAGAGACATGCAGTCATATGTGACCTTTATACAACATTCCATACAAGGTCTCTTAAAACAAGTTTGACTGTACAAACTAATTTAAGACATTGGCTTGGTATAAGAGTGTTACAGTATCTGATAACAGAATGGTACTTACCCCAACCTAATAAGAAAAACAGAACATATTTTCTATCAGTATGCTCATCATTCAAAACCAAGATTTTCCAGAAATTCAATGCCTGAAAATGCACAAGGGAGATTAAATATACAAATCATTAGTGACACAACTATGTCTTTTGGCTAGATCTCAGGGATTTCAGTCATAAACATTTAAACTCAATACTCCAGACTGTCTAATTGGAACAGGGGAATAATTGCAACTGCAATACGCAGAACATGTTTTTACAATTCAAATTCATCATATCTTTACCACATATGAAACAAATAGACACGCAAACGCAATTGACCTCTGATAGGCAGAGAATCAAATTTAAAAGTATCTAACCCTTGCATCAGAATTCAGATGATTAACCTTCATGTATTACTGAATCAGTATAATTATTGGAAAATTGGTATTAATCCCCCCCCCCCCCAACCTCAAACATACGCCAGCCAAGAGGTGAGAGAGGATTTTTCTTATATCATTTGACCATGTAAATGTGAGCTCAGGCGGAAAGGTGTCCCATGCGCTAGTGAAAACATTTCCATGTTCAAGTATTATAAAAAACATTCCAAATTTAATCTCTATACATTTGTACTGCCATACAAACGTAACTGAGGTCATGGGAAACATTATTTATTTACATGGATTCTAACTGATTAATATTAATGATCATACTTGTATCATCATCCAGGAAAACTGGCAGAGAAAGAAATAGTGCAGAAATAATCCCATGACAATACATCGATAGTTATCTTCATCTATCGTATACACCAGAATTGAATCGGAACTCAGGAACGCTGCTACTATATAACATAGCTGAAAAGACAAACATAATGTTGAGTATCTACAAAGGAAACTATAGGAGCTGCGTCACAACAAAACCTGTGTTAGTGACCTAAAAGTCCATTTTCAGATTTTTACATTTTCAAACAGAAATGAGTTTCAGCTTTCATTTAAAGCCAAAAGAATTAAAATCGGATGGTAATTTTTATAGCAATTACAATATTAAGAACAAGCTTAAAAAATGACGGCGTCGCGTCAGAATGTACACAATTCTTTGAAAAAATGGAAAAAGCAAATTATGCAATACTAGTAAATATTTCGTCCGTTTCATTCAATAAATCACAAACTTCTGACAAGTACTTAGTTTGTGACGTCAAAACTTTTGATTGGGAAATACTTGACATAATAACCAACGTGACTTATACAGGTTTGATCATGGCCATGCTCATATAAATACAGATACACTTTGGTTGGGTTCTTCCAGAGGCTGCCTATAGTGTGTTTCATGACAGTTGAATTATAAATAGAATTCTTTGTAATCATGAAAATATATCATATAGGAATAAATATAGCAAAATAATGATGTTGTTCCAAGCAAATGACACTCAGAAAATAAGAACAAAAATATTAACGAACCTGTGTTGCCATAGCAGCAAAGCACATGTGCATCAGTAGACTAGCACTAAACATTGCGCTCATAGAGCAAAGATGATGTGCCAATATTGCTAGAATCAGTCCAGTCTAAAAATACAAAAATTCATTTCACCATAATAAATTTAAATAGAACCAAATATAAACAGATCTACGTTGAATAAAGAAAACTGGACGTATTGAATACTGGTAAAGTATGAGATGCATTTAAGATGATTATAGCGGCTGCACAATTAGAATTTAAATCTTTCTATCGGTCTAAGGCTTTTTTTTGACAGTTGCTGTATTTATCAAAATAGAAGAAATGATGACAGTTGTTGTATAAGGTTTGATTTTATCATTTTCAGAAAAATGTTTTATAACTTCCATTCCTAATGACTACTCATCATGTATGATATTGTAACTGAAGCACATAACTTACAATGCAGATAAAACAGGCCACATAAAACCACACAGAATATCCTACAAGGCCCGGGTCAGAGGTCGTTGCCTTGACAGCATAGTGTGTCAGATGTTTGATAGAACAGTCAACAAAGTCATCCACTCCAAGGTCAAGGTCATTCGTTACTCGACAAATCTCCTTTGGTGATACCCAATGTCTCAGAGCCACATCATAGTACACACATCTAGGAAGGTATCAATAGATTTTTAGTTTAAACATTGTTAAAAATCACCTTAAAATCACACATGGATAGGTCCAGAAATTATGCAGAAAACAGTTATTACTTTGAATCTTACTTTCCTTTTTACAACCTTATGGTAATTATATGAAGTTTGGATGTACATGTGTAATTAAAGTTGTGTTGGAGCTGTTTTGAACTTTCTTATTTGAACCTCAAGTCACATGACATGCATCTATGCTGCAAATAACGCACACAGTTTATTAATCAGCCACACATAAAAGGACAAAATTTAATGAATAATCTTCATAAATTTTAGTTATACAACTGCACTGAACCAAATTTGTTATTGGCCACAAATCTCAATCTTGAAAGCACCATACTTACGTTGCCTTTCTGGTAGCAATACGACGATCTGGACTGTGAATACGATAAAGTACAGGGATGTCAGTATACGAAGATGGTCTATCTTTCAATCCAAAAGATATAATCTGTAAATGAAGGAATGGAATGAAGGAATTTATACAGTCCAATATAGTAAAAGAAATTGTTAAGTACATTTATAGTGAGAAATACTGGTAGGCAATTTTCAGTCCAATGTACTGAATACACAAATTCCACAATTGGTCCAAAGGTTTTCATGGCATTAAACTTTAATAACATTTAAAAAAGTTACAATAAAGATATTCAGTAGTTGAACTCATGAAAACATACCTATAGCAATCTGTAATCTCTACAGTCAACTGTGGGTGTCAGGTGAACTCATGAAAACATACCTATAGCAATCTGTAATCTCTACAGTCAACTGTGGGTGTCAGGTGAACTCATGAAAACATACCTATAGCAATCTATAATCTCTACAGTCAACTGTGGGTGTCAGGTGAACTCATGAAAACATATCTATAGCAATCTGTAATCTCTACAGTCAACTGTGGGTGTCAGGTGAACTCATGAAAACATACCTATAGCAATCTATAATCTCTACAGTCAACTGTGGGTGTCAGGTGAACTCATGAAAACATATCTATAGCAATCTGTAATCTCTACAGTCAACTGTGGGTGTCAGGTGAACTCATGAAAACATATCTATAGCAATCTGTAATCTCTACAGTCAACTGTGGGTGTCAGGTGAATTCATTTAACTAAGAGCATCATGATAAACAGACAATACTGAATTTAAGATCGTCATATTTACCTTGTGGCTAAGTAACTGTTTCTCTGCAGTATTCTGGAACCATTGTTCACTTGAGTACTCAATGATATGAAAATCTGCACACTGTAACATATATAGTCAAAATTTATTACAATCATCAATTGACACCTACTTGACCTTTAATCTTACAGAATGACATTGACCTTGGGCCTCAACTTGAGATTTCCATGTTTTCACAGGAAGGTAAACATTTCTGCCAAATTATTTGAAAATCTGCCCACATTTAAATAACCATGCAATGATGTGATTTGAAGGATGAATGACTGAACACAAAACAATACCAATCACTATATTTCTGAGAGATTTAAATATCTTAATTGTATATCATAGAAATTACCGGTAAATGAATATTCTTTAACACTTGATCATCCATTTGGCAGGCACAGGTTGAAGTTACATAAATTCATACTTTGCAGATTAAATTTGTGTGGTATACAGAAGTTTAATAACTAAGACTCTATCTCTATTTTGTATCCAACTCGTGTAAATTTCTTAACTGACTAATCATCATTCAATTACTTATGATCTGAAAACATATTTTAGGCCAAAAAAATCAGACAATTTTGATTAGATCAAGTTTTATTTCCACTACACTAAATTAGCACTCACCGAGGAATTAAAATTGGGTTCAGCGTCAGGCATCAGACTCGGAATATTGAATTCATCCTGTCTCCTGAAATAAGAATTCAAAACCACTTATGATACATGTATACAAATATAATTTGTATTCTATGTAAAAATATACACAAAAGATATACCAGGAATAGATTAACACTTGATTCTTTGAGAATGTAGGAATAGTTAAGTAACAGCATGTGTAGTTGTAAGTGCAAAAGACTGTTGAAAAACTACTTACTGTCCAGGATACTGGTAACTTTGTATTTGATTCACAGGCCACCTTCCAGCTGATATCTTGACATGAATACACTGTAAACTGAGCCTGTAATAGAATATACAAGTAGAATCAGAACTGGCATATACAACTGTGAAGATTACTATTAAAACAAACAGCACACACTCTAGAGCAAGAACCTCTCAATTAACAGTTTGTTGTAATTATAGTAATCAATAACTATCCATCTAACCTTTCTAGAGCAACTACCACTCAGCAACACCCAGTTTGTACATCAAGCCAGTGTGTGCTGTTAAGTAGAGGTTTCAGTGTATATTACTACACTTACATTTTTGGAGGATCTGGTGTAGGACATACGGCATCAGTGACCATCATATAGGCAACTCGTTCTAATACGGCCGCCAACTGTGAGCGCCCTCTAGTGGCATCATCTTTGTCAGGAGTCAGTAACTTACACAAAAGATTCAAAATCTGACCAATAATCTGCGTTGGAAGCCTACAAACCAAAGAAAAACTTCAGCAAATTACACTTAAATAGTCCTTCAAGTAAGTTATGTTAGAATTCAGCAAGTTCTACATATTATTTTTAATAATTCACAGATAAAATAACAAATAACACAACAGTTGACTAACAGAGGTGGCCTCTTATTTTAGGGACAAAATTTTACCATTTGATTATAAATAAAATCATGCATTTTATGTTCGAAAATCACATCATTAATTATGCTAATCTTATAAAAATGACACAAACAACTACAATGTATGTATTACAACTCAAGTACTGTTCTGTATATGAATACTCACTTTCGTTTCATTCCTTCATCAATGATGTCGTTAAGAAGATTTTCAGTCAGAGAGATTTCATTCTCTGTCACAGCATCAGGTACCTGAATCGCCGTGTCGAGTCGAGCGACAGTACTGAAATACAAAGTTGTTCTCATTCAATATTATTACCTGATTCCTTATATAAATACAAATCTGTTATTCTTTGCTGTTTTACATGAAAGCTATCAATTTGTCTTGGATTGAACTATTCCCCGGTCAACAGTATGAACTGGTTCCCTCTGGCGCTATGAAGTCATTGGAATTTCCAAATTTTATTTTTAGACGGCATATGATTAACGTTCGGTCGTTTCCGTATTCGATTCACGATTTTGAACAGGTAATAAAACATTTATTTCATGGTTATTTGGGTAACAGTCAAAACTGTTGTTCCTTGGTGTCCGGGATGGCATATGAACTGTTGCCCGAACCTGATAGGCCGAGGGCAACAGTTCATATGTCATCCCCGACACCAAGGGACAACAGTTTTGACTGTTACCCAAATAACCATGAACTAACTGTATACTGTTAAATAATTATACCAGTGATTGTAACCGCAACAATTGTAAAAGTAACAGGAGATTTCATAACACCATTATTTATGTTGAAATATAAGTTTACTTAAATGTTCTATGTCAGAGTGAAATTTTTGAATAAAGAAAATAGCTTTATTCATGTCTACAGTGAAACCTCAATAATAAGACCACCCTTTGGACCCTTGAAATCTGGTCTTAATATTGAAGTGGTCTTGACATTGAAGTTGAATAAAGAGCAAATCAGTGAAAATGGACTTGAAAATTGGGTCCCTAATTTTAGTTGGTCTTAGTATTGAGGTGGTCTTAAAGTGAGGTTTAACTATACAGTTAAATTATTCATTACATGTATCGAGACAGTAATTATAGAAACTGAAATTAAAATAAAATTCATCAATCAATAACCTTATATAGGTCTAATAATCATAAAAGGAATTTTCAAGAATAACCCAATAAAAACTCATTTATGAGTCAATGTTTTAAAGATATTATTGACATCATTTTTCATAAATATTATTACTAAGGTCAACCCATAAGACTGTCCGTTGCTAGGATTGAACAGGTTAAAAGCGAATTTATCAAATGTATACATACTCTCTGATATTGTCATCCGTAAAATCAGGATCGATTTTATCTTTTATAATGTTCCATATATCTACATCCCCTGAGTCCACAATCATGATGGTTGCTTGACTTGTTTCCGGGTTCAAGCTAAACATGCAAGAAAGAAATTTCAATTATAAACAAGAGGGCGGACTATTGCAAAAAACGCCCGTTCAGTGGGTATGTCACTGGAGTGTGTAAAAAGGACTATGTAAGACAAATTTTAGGTAATTTCTATAATTGAAGGGCAATAACTCCTGAGTGACTGCAGCGATATGGCTGGTTATCGAACTTGTCGGACTTATTATGCCCATACACATTCCGACCATATTTGGTGATGATTGTACAAATGCTTCTAAAGATATTGATCAGATAAGACATATTTTAGGTCATTTCTTTAATCAAAGGGCGATAACTGCCAAGTGACTCGAGAGATACGAGCAACAAGGCTGTTTACGTGACTTAATACCCCGTAATGACTACTACAGACACAAGTGCTACCATTTTACTAAATGAAGGAGCATAGCTCTGCTCTTACCAACTTAATCCAACTGAAAACCAAGGTACAACATGACATGTGATGACTAATATTCACATGACACAAACTGATGTCACACAGACTGACAAGGATAAATACAAGTGCCTCTCACTTGGTGGGGCACACAAAATTACCAAGGTATCATTTAAAATACAGGTTTGAAAAACATACCTTGCACCATTTGTTGGACTTCTTAAGTCCACATAAAACTGTTTTGGATAAGGGTTAGCTGATGCCAAAAATGGGGTCAAGTCAACATCAATGTAGCCTGAGCTTTGTCGATCTGGTTCAAAAACGAGGGTTCCTGACAGACCCCTAAAATCTTCTCCCTCTAATGCTGGGTACACCATCACTCCAAACTGTTTCTGTTGAGTCAACATCTGCATGGTACGAAAACCAACTTCCACACGATAATCTTGTCCCTTCAGACGTCGCACACTCAATCTTACATTTGTCTGTAACCTGCTCACTACAATCACTCTGGAAATACACACAGATAGCAGATTGTAATTACAAGAATCATTCATCGTAAATACACTTTATTCTCAGGTTTAACGCCATTTTATACCTGGCGGTCAGTTTTCCTAGAAATAATGGTCAACCAGTTCTAACTTGCCCTACCTGCAAACAGCTGACAACATCTCCACAAGGTGGGGGACAAACAAATGTGTAGGACATGACCTTGACTCTCAACAGATAGGGAAGAAACTCACATTTTTCAAGTCATTTAAATACTGCATACATTAGTAAAAGATATGCTGTAGATGCAACCTTAATTTCCCCCAAGACATTGAACTGGAATCAAGTGCCATAACTTCAGACACATACAATCATGTTCATAATTTCAATATCTTTTTTGTCAGGTGTTTACCTTGCATTTTCGGTGAACTCAATAAGACCTCTGATATAATCACTGGCTGAAACTGTTACCATGGCAACCAAAGCTTCTTGATTTAGTTGAGCATCATTCTTGACAGACATAAGCTTGATGAAAAAGCTATGTTCTTCTTCTGGTATCTGAATAAAATAACACATATCAAGAGGTAAATTATAAATAACATCTCAATAAATAAAATATTTCATTTACTTGTCTAACTCTAATTAGGCCATGACTAAAAACATACTTTGATTGTGGTAACCCAACTTATCTATACCAAAATTGACCTTTATTCAATGTGCTATACAATGACATTTTTTTCTAGTGAGAATATCTCAAAGGTTTTGAACAGATGTTACACTATAACTAGAAATCACTTCTCTGATGCAGTGACTCTGTGGTTGAGCATTCACCTCTTATGTAGAAGGTCGTGTGTATGAGTCACAACTCCTCAACATACTAAATTCCTAAATATAACAAGTAGCAGCCTTGCCTAAGTAGTAGCACTAAGACTGGTTGACCTTGAATCAGGTCAATGTGACTGGGTGTGGTTTCATGTCACATAATTACTGTGTAGTATCACAGTGTGGCAGCACTATATCTACTACCAGAAGACACCATTTACATGTTACAGAACAATTGTAGGAACTTTAATCCCAACACACTCATTCTAGACAACTACTTACTGAATCATCAATCAACGTCACATTGAACTGACATAACGGTTTACGACCGGGACATATAGCTGTACCAGCTGTTCTGACTAACTGTGAAGATAAAACCACATCATCAGCTCCAGCACTGTCTTCAGATACCTTAGCAATCCAAGACACCTGTAAATAGAAACATGAACAATATTAAAGTAAATTTCAAACTAGATTCAATCGACAAAGATCCTTGGTTTCCTGTAGTTGATTTTATATGTTACATTAACTATGAGGACCCTGGCAGTCATGTCAGAAGCTTTGAAAAGGATAAGCATCATCAATTTTGAATTCACATGTACACAGAGAGAAGATGTCAATATTGTAGGAATCTTTTTGCAGAAATTGATTATGTAAAGTAACAGAAACCTGAGTTGCAAAGTTTGAATAAATTATCAATACATGAGCTTTGAGTCATACACTGTACCAACTAAACAAAGTTGAATCTTCTACAGTTTAATACCGTACCTCAACTTCACCAAAGAATGCCTCTGTTCGTGCAAGCTTCATGATTGCTGTAGCATCTGAGTCCTCATTGGCTGAAACTTGCAAGGAATCCTGGGAAAATCCTATCATACCATTGGACAAATCATTCTGATCTATGGTTACTATAGCAAAACCCTGTAAAAGACATGAGGATATATTAGGCAATGCTTAAAGATTTTTGTTTGGCATAACACGTCCAAGCAAAATGTAAGTGGGTAGGTAACTATATTTCATTTTTCTATCATTTTTACTGTCATTCAAGTGTCAACCAATCATACACCACCCCCCAAAATACCTTCCCACCCAGACCTCTGAAAATTGAGTAGGTGCCATTTTTAATAGCGGTAGGGTTATGCCAAAGGAACATTTTCTACAGCGGTAGGGTTATGCCAAAGGAACATTTTTTACAGCAACAACCTCTTAAGAAGCTAATAGAAATATAAAGATATCTAAATTTTTAATTAATCTAAAATACAAACCTTTCGTCCACCATCTGGTTGCCCAGCAGCGATCCTAGCGCCCCCTGTAGGCTGTGTGAGGTACACCAGTACAGTTTCTGCAGGTTCCGCCATTTCATCTGATAATATTGTAATTGTGATAGTCTTTTCAGTCTCATCTTGCTGTAATATAATGGAGGATCAAAAACAAAGATATGGATGCATACCTTTAGAATGCCATCCAAGTGATTATTCCTACAACATGGCTATGTTATTTTCTGTAATAAGTGAGTAGTAATCTATACTTTTATATAGAGGATCTTGTATGAGTGGTCGTTATTTATTGAATTTATTAAACGAGTCATCTAAAAGTCATGTTTTTATCGGTTTAAGATGACGAGTTTAATAAATTCAATAAAAATGAACATGTAAGATTCTATTTATGACATAACAGCAAAAATGGCTGATTATCTCCAAAACATTAAATTAACCACCTTATATGCAAGAAAGGTATGACGTGTGTAATTCGGTCTTTTATAAATAAAAGCTGATGCATGAAAAGGTAGCTCGGACATTTTCTTTTTTCAGCCAAACGATATGAGTTCAAATGATTATATCACATATCATATTCAAATTATATAGACATAAATTTTCAATGAAATGTCAAACTTCGTATAAAATAAATATTTAACAACGTCAACATCATTTGAGCGCGTCTACGCCACGCTTGTTTTGTTGTGATGTCACACGCACTTGAGTTGTTATTTCACTAGTGAAATATCGAAAATAATACATGGGTGTTATTACCACTCTACAACGTATGTTATGTTATAAATAATAATAAAAGATAGCAAAGTAACACTAAGAATGACAGAGGAAGACAAAACAAAGAAAATAAGGAAAAAGATGTAAATTTATTAAGTTGTTATATGTAACAGAAAAACATTGGTAATGAGTAAGGAACAGGTAGAAGACATATGGGGGTGTCTAAATATGAATAACAATTCACAAAAAAATTAATGACAATGTATCAGCTCCATATTATGACATACCTTAAATAATACGAAAGTATCTAGGACAACATAATCAGTACCACCAGTAGCTGACAAAAATCTGTCTCTGTTACCCAGTATTTCAGTGATGGTATCGTTTCCATCTGCACCAGGCTTCGGAACAATTTGTGATGTCCAGCCTTCACCTCCTCCAACAGTACGCACCAGAACACTCACATTACCAAATATTCCACCTGAATCACACAGAGCAAGTTTTTCATTATAGATATATACACTGTAGTTGTATAGACAAGGCCGAAGGTAAAAATAACCAAATTGTTGACCAGCATAAAATGCAGCCTTGCATATCAAGACTGTCTAGCAACAACCAATCAGACCATCACTTTTTATTCGCCTCCGAGTTCTGATTTATAACATTTGACCACAAACTTTTTGTTGACATAAAAATAAAGGACAAACCTGTTCGAGTGACAGTCAGTTCAACTTCTTTAAAGATTTCTGGTACAGTAATGGTGTCAGGTTCCATATGTAACACTCCGTATGGATCATTACTCTCTATGATTGTAACCACAGATGACTTATACAAATAGCTTATACGTGGCGATATACCTGTAAGATATGTTCATGTTATAAAATCAGTTTTGGTCACATTTAATGAAGGGTTTTTATATCAAACTAGCATGAGATTCTTAAGAAAGCCACTCATTGGGATAAATATCACAGTTCGAAGGAAATATAATTCTTGCCCTTGTAATCAAGAAAAGATAATAGTAATTTTCAGGAAAGAGGAATGCTTTATTTTTCCATTTCCAGAAAAAATATTTATGTAGGTAATCCCATTTTCCAGCAAAATTTTCTGTAAATCCCTTTGCCTCAGTAAGCTTGAGTAACACTACATCTAACCAATAACAATGTGATTAACAAGTGAACCAATTCTTATCAAGCTAAGTGTTCAACAACAGAAACAAAACTATCGGAACAAGTTGAGTCAAATAGACAATTATAACATAAAGAATAAATACACAAACTGGAAAAAATCGAGATTGTAACCACTTCACATATTGCAAGCAACAAGAATTGATACTTACTGGGAGTTGTGTCTGTTGGAAACTTCTCAATATCAGTGAGGTTGACATGAAAGATCTCTTCCTGTTCTGGTATATTGTCTTGTGATACCTACAGGATAGAGACAGTAGATGTGCAAAACTTAGTGAGTTGTCGCAATCTAGGAAAACTTATTGAGATAAAGTGCTGAATTTTTGTGAAATGTTTTATTGATACAGAAGACTAAGACTTAGAAAGAAATTGACCCAAAGATTGTCCATTTGCCAACTGTCGAAAATTTATTGATGGATAATGCTCCACATAAATTCCACATTCTGTGAGACAAAATTCTACAAACAACAATTCCAACTTTTTTTCTAATATGTACAGAGCAACCCTTCCAGAGCAGCCCTCTCTTGAGTAACAACCTCTCTTCAACAGCATTATCAATTTTCCTATAGTAAACATATATTTTCAATCCATATTGAACATCGATCGCAGAAGACACAGAGAACACCAGCACATACCTCTATCATAATAAGAGCTGAGGTTTGACCAGGTTCCATGACAACAGCATGATTCTCCATGGTTGTAAAGTCAAGCTTGGATACGGCACTGATTCCCTCTGCACGATAACGAGCTTCAACTTTTCCCTCTGAACCAAAAACCCTAATCACTTGAAGATATATCTGAAATAAACCAAACAGTCATTTGAAATAGTGAGAACCCTAGAGATTAATCTTTATTGAGTTATGAGAAATTTCTTATAATTCAGCAATTTGGTTAGTGCATATCATTCGAATTTTTAAGCTCCTTTGTGATAAAAGCATTTCCTATCTTTTTTCTTGTAATCAGCATTTAAACTTCAAAGCAAACAGAAATATTTTTAGGGACATATATATAACATATGCATATAACTTACCTTTCCAAACATTTCAGATATGGAAGGAGTGGTCGAATTTTCAGCAAATCTAAGAAGTCCATATGGTTCAATTCGAACCACTGACCGATCCAACATTAGACGCGAACCACCAGCAACGGTAGTAGACGGCGCCACTGGTAGATGAACAGCAAATAACTCTGATGTGTACATCTTTGCATTCAGCTGAATAACAATGTATATGTTCATTACAAATTAATTACAATGAATCAAATTAATCAAATGAAGATCTTAAGTTATAGAAATAGTTTTTCCTACTACCAATGCTTAGTTAATTACTTTTTTTCTCTTATATACCCGGTAGCTTGTATTTCAATTCTCCATGTATTATTAATTATCCTCTTATTTTCATTATTATCAATATTTATTTGTTTATCTTAAATACTTTTACTACCTTTTATCCATATCATAAATTTTAAATTCCAACTATGCAGTATCTAACTTTTTGTTTTTTTTCTGGGTTTACGCTATTTCTCCCCAGTATTTCAGTTACCATACATACAGCGGTCAGCTGACCTAACCAGTGCTCCTGGTTTACCAACCAGTCAAATTGTCACTTAAGAACATAGCCACGTACTGGGATCGAACCCAGGACTAGCAACTAACTATGAGAACAACTTACTCTATAGTAAATGTTAGGAAGGGTAGGGTTGGGTAGAAACAACAGAATTTCAAGTATTTTTTTATCCTACCAACAGATTATAACCCCCACCAAAGTAATTTTAATTGGGTGTCATTTCAACCCCGGAGGGAGATATTCCTGGAACAACCCATTGTTTCATACATACCTCAATGGTGAAATTTTTCTCTGCTACACCATGTGGTATTGTAATACTACTAGAATCTGGAGTGATTTTACCCTTAGTAAAACCTGACAATACTCGTCCACCAGTAAAACCACTCTGCCATGACACCTCTAACGTTCCATACATACCTTGTCGGACAACGGTCAGTCGACAAGTGCTAGTCGCTGAAATTAAAAAAAATGTGAAATAGAGTAAAGCTGAACATTTGCATTTTTTTTACAATTTTTTAAGTTATTACTAAAGCACAGTTTAATAACACGTTCAAAATCAATTTGTGTATCAAATCACCTCACAGAAGCATCATCACCAATCAGAATCTTTTCAAGACAAGGGATGTCACTAGTTCATGAGAATACCCCTAAAAAGCAGCTTTCTCGCTTTCAAATTAGTTGTGAATAGTTACTGAAGTATAAATTTGGTAAACTATTTATTTCTAAAACTGTATATAGCTTAGTTCCAGTACTTGACTGATTTTAGGCAAATATTTAAAGAATGTCTGCCACATAATACGACAGTAAAATATTGTCATTTTTACCCTCATCAACAGCAACTATTGTGTCCAAGAATCCAACCTTGCTATTGGCTGCTATTGCTGAAACAATCACTTTTGCTTCTGTTTGCCCAGGTTCAAATTTTGGTGGTGCAGTCACTGAAATTATACAAATACAGATATTTATTCATTTTGTACAAACATTTGTCACTTACAATGTTGAAAACAGACACCATCAATATTCACTAAACGTAATTTTAGGCTTATGTGTCAATAAAGTTGACTTCCAACGAAATATTTTACTATTTTCAAATCATTGATCTAATACAGGAAGTGATTTGTTTCTAGAAAGTTGTTGATTATGATTTTATTAGATATTACAGGCACTTCATAGGCCCATTTTGTAAATTAGCATAGCATGCCCTAAACTGCGCCCCTAACCAAACAGCATCACCTATCAATTTCACGTAGTCCTGTGAAATTTAAATGAACAAAGAAGTAAGCAGCAAAAAATCAATTCTACAGGCAAGCAGTTTGGTCACAGAAAGATATGTAAAAGTGATATTGAATGTGAAGGTACCTGTGAATGTAAAAATTCTACTGCTTAGAATGTAAAAGAATTTATGTGCAAAAGTTGACCATAGGATTCTACAGATGAGTACAAAGCAATACCTAGAAGACTTACCTCCAGAACCAAGATATTGTACTTCAAGAAGAGATACAGAAAATGATGTTCCAATCTCAAGAAATCCAGTGCCTTCAATTCCTATGTTAACTAATTGATTCTTTTCGTCTTCAGTGAATGTTACAGTACCATCGGACAATGACAGCAATACACCAGACTGGGGCTGAAATAATGATAGGACACAATGGAGGGATACAGTGAGTTGTCTAGTGCAAGCAGATTTATTTTACATCTGTGATACAAGTCGATGCAACTTATATAAATCACTCTCGATGGCTGTTTTCCTGTGTAACTAACAAGCAATCACATATGATTCAGGGATTGTGAAGATTGTGGTTCAACCTTGCCTTAAAGACAGTATTTGAACTCATGATCTCCATGAGTCAGGCACACTACCATATGACCACTATGCTTTATTATACCATATGGTAAAGTATGAATGCCTCCTTATACAAAATAGTCATACTTGACATGTGAAGCAAGTGGCCACAGATTTAAGCAATGAGTATGAAGTGATAGTCAAATAATATGTAAAAGTCTACATTTAAGATGAGCAGACAAACAGTTTGTCCATAGAAATTCATATTTTATCAAAAAGATGGACATTCTGACCATATAACTTCCATATTTAAGATGAGCAGACACTTTTGTTCACAGATGGTCACATTTAACACGAGCAATGGACAATCTTGACAATGTTCTTGTTCATATTTAAAACAAGCAGACAGACAATTTTGTCCACATTACTTACGATATCGTATCTAAGAGAGAAAGTAAGAATGACATTGCCAAACAATCCACCATATCTGGTAAAGTTAAGTTGTACATGTCTGGTTAAATCTATTGGATCTACTACCACAGTCTGATACTCTGGTATGATACCAAACACACCATGGGGCTCATCATTGTATCTGAAAGAATTGGCATATTTAGGTAACAAAAGGAGCAATTTGGCACAAAACTGTGGTGTTTTATCAAAAACTGAGATACATTAATGACATTGGAAATGTCAACATTCTGGTTGTGTTGACATATTTCTGTCGCTATATATTGTACAGGGAAATCATTTATATGTCTACATTTTTTGTCAAGGACTTTGGCTATTTTGATATAAAGTCAAGAATGTCAAGATATATATCTATGAACATGAATTTCTTCTATTGTATTTTCAAATTTGCAAATATTTCCTCATCACCAACTTTAACAGTAATTGGGTAAAACGATAGATATCAAGATGCTTAAAAAGGCAACATGTATGAATGTTTTACCGTATTCTAAAAGTGGAAGTTTTATACTGATTATCGACCTCTGCACCGCCCACAATGTTAGTGATAGTCAATCTATAGAGTTCAGTCAGTTCTGGTATAGAATCAGATAACACTTCTAGTACAATAGTTCCCGTTCTTTCTTCATCACCCACGAGCACGGAACCATTAGTTGGTTGTATGTCAGCGCTATCACTTTGCAATCCTTCAACTTCCCAAAACACCTGTAAAACAGAACATGCGATCTCAATTTCTGAAGCCATACATTTAAATTGTATATAATAAATCTAATTTGAAATAAAATATACATTAAACTTGAATTGAAACTTCAAATTAAATGTCAAATGAAAAGCAAAATGTTCATACTGATTAAAAACTGTGCAAATGTTGTGTAAAACAGATGGTAAGCAGGATAAAGCTTTTACATGTGCTAGTTTTCATTGCCACACATGATCAGGAGACAACTTGTAATATTGAGGTAATAGATAATGAAGGAAAACACGTTAATGACAAAACACATGATAAACTAATGAATGAGTTTTCATATGATTATGAGATAAAACATGATGATTTAACACATGAAAATGAGAAAACACATCATCTGTTAACACATGATGCTGAAATTACAGATGATAATGAGAAAGCACATAATCAGTTAACACATGATAACAAAATTAAATATGATAATGAGAATACACATGGTAAAGAGATAAAAAATTATCAGTAAACTCATATTACTGAGGAAAAGATGGCAATGAGATAACACAAAATATTAAGTTAAGAAAATGTGTGTAAAACATTTAGACTGAACATGGTGAAAAAACTTTAGTTTCTACATATTTACATTGTTCTAACCAATAATAATTCCTACCTCAATATTTCCAACCGTGCCGGTGTCTTGGCGACGAATGATGGGAAATTCCAATGTTAAAGTTCCAAAGCCATCTGGTTCTTCCACTTCTCTCTCAAATTGTGCAGGACCATCAAATCTTACAATACCATTTGGATGACCAAACTTAAGGATCTGGTAAGAGCAAAAAAGGAAAAAAATCGAAGTACAGAAACAACAGAATGTTTGGAAAGGTTTCAAATAAAGCTGAAATCACTAAATATACAAACAACCTTTACCACATCATAATCAGTCCAACATATCAAAAACATTTAACAGTTCAAATGAAATTGAGCTATGGTAAAAATGAGATTGCTACATAATCATGCATGTTTTACAAATTCAGGGTCTTTCAAAAGATTGGACTGGTCGGACTCCGCATAAATATAGCAAAGTGGAGTGCTCAAAGATTAATCTTACTTCATAAGTACTGGAAATCATTATGAATTCGCAAGTTTTACCCTTCTAATATTTTACAAAGATATTTTGAAATTAGCATTGCAAATACATTTATATACTTTCAGATATAGCATACATTTTGACATCACTAGAACTTAGAATTCACATCGAAATGAGGCAAATATAAAGTGATCTACAGCATCCAACAAATATCTTACTTACAGCAAATCTAGTCGATCCCGTGGTAGGTCCTACTTCACCGTCTCCAATATAACCAGGAGATCCCGTCACACTGACAAGCTTTATGATAAATACTTTTTCTACCTCCCAGCTGGAGAATGGTTTGATTTTCAATGTGAAAGTTCTCTCCCCTGCCTGTCCATCTTGCCAGACAAGGCTTCCTGATGTGAGTTCACGGTTTCCAGATACAAAAGCAATATCACTGGTGGACTGCAGAGGGGCCTCTGGATTGTTGGGGCCAAAAATCCTCCAACTGACCTAAAGGAATTAATTACATCACATCAGAACTAATATTCCAGAAAGTCTTAATAAATGGAAATGAAAGTTATTTTAAGTTTATTATAAAAATGTTCAGTATTGTCATAGCAACAATATACATTTATTTTGTCCTCAGAGTATGCAAGGAAACGATGCATTTCTGACAAGCACATAAAAAAAGTTTTGTGTCTTTTGTGGAGTGGAGGAACGCGGAAGTGAGCTTTGGGGTTCAAATCGACAAACCTCCAGGTAGAGTGGCTGACACATTATTATCTACATGCTAGAAAATAGATTTTACATAGTTAACCAATACCATACTTTTGAAAAAGAGTAAACAAACATTTAATCACATAAAAGCATTTGACTGAATGTAACAATCATTGGCATCCATTATGTTATCACAAACTGCGAGCCTGAATTTGGTATCAACATTCACCTGATCTGATTACTTACTGTTTGTTCACCAAGTAGACCACCAGTCCTTTCTACAGAAAACATTCTCGTGATCTCTCTAGCAGTGTTGTTCATGACAATATCAAGTTCACCTTTGAAGCCAAAGCGTCCGTTAGGATAGTCTGATTTCTCTATGGTGACAGTAGACAGGAGGCGATTTCCCAGCTTTGCTCCACCTGCAGACAATGACATAATTTCGGTACAAAAATCATAAAATTTTTAGTACAGACGGACCGTTTCATTCGAAATCATCGGGTCCGAAATTTTATTTGAATAATACATGGTTTTGAATAGTCCATTTCAATTTGACATGCATAAGAAGATACATTGGGACTTGAAATTTATTTCGAATGATACCAAGTATTCAGATTGCAGGTTGTTGAATAAACAATGTTCGACTGTATATTGAAAATTTATCTATCAATATCTCATCAAAGGAAGACAGTTGATTATTGTGCAAGTGATAAAGTTGGCAACGAGGTAATGTTTGCCAATTTTCTGATCTCAAGCAATTTGCAAAAACATCAGCCAACATGAATTTCCTCATTCACTTACACATATAATTACAAACTGGAATATTATATGTAACGATACTCCTAACTACCATTTGCAAACAGGGTCACTCTCAATACAACCAAATTTGATAATTTGCCAATTTTTTACTCCCAAAACTATCCGTATTGAGTTACTGTATTTGTCTTAATATGACTTGAAATGACAAGAAATCAGGTTTCTGGAGCAATGATATACATTTGTACCTATGGTTCGGACAAGCTCTACTTTAAATGACTCAGCATATTCCATAAAAGAATCGTCCTGAATGATGACATCAATGGTTGCCTCCCTTTGTTGATCTTCAAAGATGAGTTCCCCCACAGGCTGCACATAGTCTACACCTTCCATTGCTGTCTCATTGTATGTGTTATATATCACTGATACCACACCAAAATTACCTCCCGTACGGATGAGCGGAATTTTGGCAACATCTGCCTCTTCAGAAACTTAAATAAGGAAAACATTATATAGAAAGAATAGAAGAAACAAAGTGTTATCAAAATAAGTTTTTTGTCATGACAAATTTCACGGGTGATTCTCTGACCTTGAAAATTGCAAATTACCCAGACTGCACTGACCCTCAAAACCCTTAACTTTAGAAGTGTTAAATGAGATAGGACATACCCCATTCCGACAATTTTTTTACCTTTTGTACAATTTGGTTCTCAATAATAAAACTACTCACAGTCACTTTCTAATTCATGTTCGCAAAATAGTACGTACATCATAAAGACATATTCAATGCTACACTCTACAATTCAGTCACATTGTATTACAAAATTTATCAACACAATAAGCATATCACCAAGAATTGAAAACATACTATTGATGACTATGTAAACAAGAACTTAATCAAGAGAGTGTATCATATTGTATATGAACATACCAAAGAATTGTAATGCCTCTGCTGCAAATTCGATGGTTCCTTCGGCATTGTCATTTCTCTCTATGACAATTTCTTTAACATTAAGGGAACCAATCACAGGTTTTTGATCCAGCTGGAGCCCAGCAACTTTAGTGTAGTTGTTGTTGCTGAAATAAATTTATTAGGCATTGATGATATCAATTCCTGTTATGTTTATATACATTAGTTTTGAAGTAATCAAAGATGGATGCACCGTAACACATACTTATATAACATCCAAAGAAATTAAAATTACCCTTACATAAGGTTGAATCATAAAGGCTGAAGCTTTAGATGAAGGCTTGTTATATACAAGTTCAATGTATAATGGTATGCAACACATTATCGTAAATATACCAGAAGTATTAAACCACTAATTAGAATTAAAGATTTCCAATGTTGATGATTTAGTTTCATATTCTAATTGGCCATGCTCATTTATGATAAGTTTTTATCACTTATAATGATAAAAACTACAAATATTAATACATTAGCAAAATACTAAATTATTTTGTTCAAAAGCATTATTTATCCTTTTTTTTAAAGAAGTATAATAGTATAGTTTTAGGCCAAAATATCAATTTATAGTGAATATTTGATTGGAAATGATCACATAAGTTTTGTTCTCACCTCGGTTCTACAAGTCTGGCGGATGTTAAATTCAGATAAAAACTCTCCGGTCCCTCAGGTAAATCATCTTGTTTCAGTTGAATATCAATGAAGAGCTGATTTTGTCCATGCTGGAATGTCAGAGTACCTTCCTCCGGAAAATAATCCTCACGTTCCTTGGCTGTTCCCTGGCTTGTCTTGTATGTTACAAACACTTGTCCATTCAAGCCAGATCTTCGTACCACAGGGAAACTTACCTGTAAACAAACAGGTATATACAGTTATAGAATTGAATACTGATCATTTTATATAATCAAGATATAACACTAGTACCAGTAAGCAATGAATGCCCCACCACCAGACCCCCGCCCTAATGTAAGTTCTCTTGCCCTTGACATTGCTCATGGCAGTACAGACCGGACTCATTTCATAATGCTTAACTTTTTAATTTAAATCCCTTGAAATGTTTGAAGTCAAAACTGTGCCACATTGATGCTTCATACAGACACAAGAACTAACTGAATTAACAATGTACAATGCAATCATCACATGCCTCCCCTCAAGGGTATAAAAACATTCTAAAAGCATTCACTCATTTACTTAACAAACTTTTTGTTACTTAATTTGCATTTAAGACATCCCTGAGTAATGTTGTATACTTTAAAATAGAGAAGTAATAGGTTAGGTTTAAGAAATATTTAGGTATATGTTATGGACATATATGATAATGCATGTGTTATATAATATTACCGAGTATCTGTCCTCTGTGGTGATATATTCTTGCGGAAGGTCAAACACAAAATCTCCATGAGGATGGTCACTAGCTACAAACACGATGTTCGACGATGTTGCGCCACTGACCTTAGACAGCACTGCGCCACCAGTCGCTGAACTAAGCTGCAGTGTGTAGATAGATCTAAGCTCTGGTAATGTATCATCTAGAGCCTACAAGTAGTAGAGAAAAAATAATTTAAATTCAAGCTTTTTAAGACCTGTGAATATTAATTTACAAATTCCATTTTGCTCAATTGCACCGTTTAATACTGATTTCATATTTGACCCTGGAGTATCTACAGGTCAGCTGCTCGAGATACTAATAGAAAATGAGCCAATGTTTGGACAAAATGACTTCTAAGTTTAAAGATCATCACAAAATTAAGTAACCTATAAATTTTTATAAATACAATGCTCATATTTTTCATGACGATGACATCATGCAGCTATTATAAAATGCAGAATTACAAGATCTGCCTTTATTTGTCATGGAAAGATACAAACCACAACTATTGCTGACTTCAAAAACGTGAATGATTTCTAAGAGTACAGTAATTTCAATAGAGGTTTTGTGTATCTTAATTATGATATGAAATGAATATATTTTTCTAGTTCACCTGTAATGTAATGGCTGCCTTTTGTTGTAGATCTGAAATCTTCACTGTTCCTTCAACCTGCAGGAAAGCACTCTCGTCCCTGGGAGTAATGGTCCAACTCACTGTTATATCACCATAGATACCAGAACCTCTTGTCAACACTACTTGTGTCTGTCCATTGTAGTTAGGACTGGATTCTCCAGGCTCACCTTAAATTGAACATTTGGGTTGGATTGTACATAGGTAAAAAGATATCTCCAATCTGAACTTTTTGAACCAGGAAAAAGTTCAGAAGATGAGGGGTTCCTTTGTTTTATTATAATGTACAACGACACCAAGTTAACACTTCAATAAGTCCACCAAATATCAAACATAAAAAACAATTTATGTAAGGAGAGAATTAAATCATAGTACTTTTAAACAGTAAAACAAGTACAGATGTAATTGAATATAGACAGCAGAAATGTGCTGTCAACAACTTATTGAGAGGTGAAAGCAAAACAAAGCTATCTGCTTCTTTGTTGATACGTGTATAAAGACTTCTTTTGCTTTCATCCATTAAGTCTGCATATAAATGTACTGCTATGCTCAAATGAGTTTTTCACCTGAAAGCAACAATCAGGTGAATTATTCATTTAAATGCAACGCAGCATAAATCCTACAGTTATGATGGATCATAAAAAGAAATACAGTAAAACCTCAATAATAAGACCATCTTAAGGACTCTTGAAAAGTAAAAATGGACTTGAAAATTGCGTTCTTAATATTGATGAGGTCTTATTATTGAGGTGGTCTTTAAGTGAGGTTTTATTGTACTTGCAAATCAGACACTAAATTATACAGAATTTTTGTTACCTATATACATTGTTCTGTGTTCAGGCATTATAGATACGGTACCACTAGAGCCAGGATCAGCTAGAATGATGATTTGTGCATCTCCCTGTGTATGTGATATGTCTGCGTTGTTGTCCGCCGTGATTAGTGAAATACGGAACCTTTCTTCACCCTCAAGCAATTCATCTGGACTAGTCCTCAAACTGAGCGATTTCGCCTTTTCTCCCTGTAATATATAAAGAATAAATGAAAAATGGATAACCCTCACTCAAAAAATAAACTCATCCACATATAAGCATGGAACAGTTCAATTGTTGTTTCAGGGGTGATCTGGAGAAAAAAGCATACAGCATGGAATGCCTTCAAAATCATAGAATAGAATGATTACAACTAAACTAATTCTGTTACTTTCATTACGATACATGTACTAATAAAACTAGTACAAAATGATTTTTATAAAAAATGTATGTAACAGAAGACATGTTATCACTGTCATAGGACAAGTATGTACATAACTAATATATTGTATCTTTCAACAGCAAGCCATATGGATTATATACAAAATTATCATTTGTAAACTCACAAAATTTGAAACCTCAATCAGTAAATTTCAACAGACTTTACATTTTGAAATCATGTTGTTAAGTTACCAACCTGTGCAAACAGCATCGTTCCAGAGTGAGGATCATAAAAGTCGTAGACAGCCGCTGCGTTCAGCCTCCACTGCACACTAACCACACCCTCTGATCCCTGAATTCTTTCCACAATCAGACGCAACTCTCCATCAGGATCATCTGCAGACTTAGATTCCCGTACCACTGCCTGAATACAAGAACACACCATTACAAACTACATAACCTATGCATTGAAAGATGATGTAAGCAATTGAGAGGCAAGAAGTGAAACAGGTCTATTTGTTACTTTATGCATATGCAATATTCCAGTTTCTCTTTCAAACTCTAAAAGTAAGCAATAAAATTGGCTTTGAGTTTTACACTCATTAAGAAATATTTTGAAACATCAAATTAGTATGATCATCCTCTGCTGTGTCACTTTTAAAATGATAATGCTAGAAATACATTTACACTGGTGTTTTGAATGCATAGACAACCTAGAATGACCACTTCCTAATACAGCATACCATTGGTTGTTTTAATTTCAGGATTCTGAAGATATAAGTATTTACCTGTTGTGAAACAAATCTGAAGAGTCCATTTGGAGAGTCATTCTTCAATATAGCAATCCTTACTGTACTGGCAGGACCCAGTAAAGCTCCTCCAGTGACACTGATCAACTTTATATCAAACGTCTGAAAAACACAGAGTCAGATTTATACATCACACATAATACAAGTATATGATTTTGTATGCATGTAGCATATACAAGATTGTAATGTTTCAGAGGGGAGTGGCGAGGCTACATGGAACTTCAGACAGAAAATGATTCCTGACAGGTGGGAATTATACACCCCGAATGATTCCAGGTTCCGAGGAATAAACTTTGTTCGGATTTTTAGTAGAACTGTATTAGCCCGCTGCTAATCTCCCCTGGGGTAAAATATTGCTAGGTGCAAGACCTTATGGTATATATTATAAGAATCTTTCACTGACTTTTGAAACAGATAGCAATATACAGCACGAGGGTTGCTGTTTAAGCAGAAACGAGGCTATGTCCAGTTCCCACCTTAACAGTTGCTGTAAAGAGCTGTAAATCATCCACAGCAGATTTTTACAAATTAACATGGTACAGTCATACTTTGGACTTGGAACAAAACTGTAGTAACTCAAGCTTGATAAAATATCAGTTACAATAGTTTAGCATCAAACCTGTGATATATGTGACTCGAAAAACTGGTTATATTTGCAACAATGTAATTTTTGAGTTATTTCGCAAATCCTTTATCTTGCAAGTTTATAATTAAGATGAAATATTTTAATGCTGACATTACAACGTGTGTGTATCCACAATACAGCAAATTCTACATGTTATGAATTACTTCAGAATCACACGTTCACAAAAATGTTATCATGCGAAAATTAGTATGTTACGGTATATGTTTCTTATATATAGGTTTTAATGACTAACCTCCATGTTCTCTGGTATTATATCATCAATTATGGTGATCACTATACTGGCACTCTCCTGTGTATCAGCCAAACTCAGTGTTCCACTAGATGGACTGAAATCTAGTATGGTCGCCTCCCTTGGTTCCGCTTGCCACGTCACGGTTACTGGTCCAAAAAAGCCCACAGACCGACTAACTTGTAAAGACACAGTTGTATTGGTACCAAATTCTTCATACATATCAATTCTGCCCTCAATATTCTGTAATTGGGATAATGACAAACTCATAGAAACGACATTTCTCAATTATTCAGTTACAAAGGCACTATGCGCTGTAAATTTAGCATGTAGATGCAGCAACTTTTGAAGACGTGTTTTTGGTGACATTTATGGCAATGTCAGAAACTCCTCAGGAATTGACTACTATTTTGTAAAAATTGCTTACGCATAAGATGGCAAGAGGTCAAGAGAAACTACTACATGTTATTCTAAATTTGGTGCAAAAATGCAATTTTTGTTGGAAAATTTGGGATGGTCACAATTTGAATAAGGGAATGAAATACATTTTGTTTGCCAGAAAAATGATCAACTGCTCTTCTTAGGAACAATTTATTTTTCAAGCTTATTTTCAATGATAAAATTAAAATTTCGAAAAAAACTAGACCCAATCCAATAAATTATTAATGTTATGGAAAACATTAGTTTCTACTCACTGTTGTTACATTGAACTGAACAATGCCTCTAGCATTGTCGTTTTCCGATATTGTGACTGTAATAAGGTTACCAGGGATACGGACACTAGGCTCCGCCCCTGATGGAGGTGATCCGCCTAATAATGTTACTCCAGTAATGTTGACAAGAAACACTTCAGCAGCCTCAGGAATGTCATCCTGTGGTAAAACAAATGAAGTAAGTTCTTATTCTAGGCTTATAAACACTTTTATGGTATGAGTGATGTGTTTATACAGTGGTGAATATATAAGGCCACGAATTGTAGAAAATCAATTCATTTAAGGTAATGGTTTTAATTAGAAAAATTAAGGACTCCAATAAATTAACAATGAAGAACTGCCAATATAAGGATATCTATCAGTAACTGAGCCACAGATAGCCCTGAATATGTTTTACCATATTGTGATATTTTTTGGCATAGCCACAAGAACAAAAAAATTGTTACAGTACGTTTGAATGTAGAAAACTACACAACAAATACAGGAAATGAATGTGACAGAATATGTAACTACAGAGATAGAGACTGTACACTAATACATGTAATCTCATTTTCATAAACAGTTCAGTCAGTCTTGATCTACATATGTTAACCAGAAAAATGAGGATGAAGTAAAAAGCTAAGGATATGATAAATACTAAGTGAGAGTGAAACTAGCTCATCTCCACATAAATAACGAAGCAGATAGACTATCTTTGCATTTAACCCTCGGTATGTACATGGTAAAACAACTCACCTGTTTGATGACAATATCTAAAGGAGCTTCAATAACATTTTCTTGTATAACCAGCATACTATTCTGTGATATGTAATCTTCTCCAGACACGGCCTGTCTCTTGTTTGCCAAGTTTTGATCCACTGACGTGCTACAATACATACATAGGGTATTGATATAACAGAGACAGGAAACAGAACTATCTCTGGTCGTCCAATGAGGCCCAATTGCCAACACCAATAAGGCTTGATTTTTTTAATCGAATACGCCCATGCTTTCAAGAGAAAACCAATTTTTTGCACCAACAGGTGTTACAGTTTATGTCCATTCACCATTCTTTGAATGGTAGGGGTATAAAAAAGATTCTTCTGCAATATAGATAACACAAGTTCTTGCAAATTTGACAATGAAACAAATCTTACTTGAGATATTTTCTGAAAATTTAATTACAACAAAATACATGTTTGCTGCAATTATGGTAAAATGCTTTTTGTAATAAAACTCACATACCTATAGGTTACTTGTAGATCCCCGGCCAGCCCCTGCTCTCGGATTACATATAGGGTCACCCTGGAGTCCGACCCGTCTGGCTCCTGCACTGTTACAGATGAACTTTTCCATTTGACCACACCATATGGAGAATCATTGGCTAATACTGTCACTTTACTTGTCTTGTTCACACCTATACAAAAAAGTGCACATTTATCTATATAGTTGTGAAGCTTAGTAGTACAGCATAAGTGGTATAGTTTGCATCCTGAAAATGTTTGCAATTCAGAAAATTCAAGAGCTGCAAAAATACTAGGTAGCTTAAATTTTCCTTAGTCAATTCCTCTCACAGAATATCTAAAATTACCCATTCTCAAACTTACACAGTATGTCAGTTATACTGCCTCATTATAAGTGTATATCAAACCCTGTAAGTTCTATCAGAAATAGGATCATTGGAAACACATTGATTTAAGATAAAAGGACAACACACATATTTTCTTCTTAAAAGATTTTTTTTTTTTAATAATAAAATAGTACCAAACAAAATCACAAGAATATTTCTTACTAAATGAAATAAAGAAATAAGCTGCAGTGAAAAAGGCATCAAACCAACACAAAGTAGTTTAAGTTCAAACTTATTCATTTTACATCAATTGTGCAACAAATGTTTACAACTTATACTAATCACCCTTGATGACTGTTTCTAGGGTTACACAAAAGTACTCGCACCAAATGCAGGCATTGTGAAGTTCATGATCAAACACCATTAGATGTGGGGCTCAAACTCACAACCCTGGGACTAGGAGTAAGGGCCCCTACCCCTTTATCACTATGTCTCATTTGAGAAGTTTATAATCAGGGTTTGTACCAAAGCCTCTGTAAGTAAATTAACAGAATAAGATGATTGATGAGAATACCTATAATAGCGCCTCTTCCTGGTAAGTTGGTGCCCCTATCAACAACCTGTGTTAACTGTATATATGTCACTTCTTGTAGTTCAGCAATATCATCATCTCTAACAGTAAGACTAATCGTAGCAACTGACTGACCTGTGGCAAATTCAACCTGTAATATAAGTTATACAGTTAGGAAACACTAGCAAATGGATATTTCATAGCTGAAGCATTCAAAATTTTATTATGTTTAATCAGCACAAACTTGATTCAAAGAATCAGTTATTGCATTTTTTGTGTCCTCCTTAAACACATCATAAATGAAACTTCATATAGAATTTATGTACATATTGCCCAGACAGTAAAGCACCTGGCTACCTATCTAGAGGCCATAGGTTCAAAGCTGGGTAAGGCAAATGTTCACCATGACAATTTGACTTCAGACTTTCATTCAAAGACAGTTGTCCACCACTCAGATTTTTGAGGAATTTGGCAGTTGCTTACCGATGGTTACCAGAAAATACATGTTAGTTCAAATGACCACCATTTATAACTGAGATACCATTGAATAACAGTGCAAAACTCTCAAACAAACAAAAGAAAA
This sequence comes from Mactromeris polynyma, assembly GCA_032209605.1. NCBI lineage: Eukaryota > Metazoa > Mollusca > Bivalvia > Venerida > Mactridae > Mactromeris > Mactromeris polynyma. Next base: position 35,775,596 of record JASFXZ010000001.1, on the reverse strand, counting down.
GGTAGTAAAAGAGGTTTGAAGGGTTACCAATCCTTCCAGAGGAGTAATGTCGTTTGTTCCATCATGATCACCAGTAGCAACCCATTTTGCTGTCACATGACCAAAGTATCCCTGGTGACGGATGACATTGACCTGCACTGTATTATCTCTATCCACTAACTCCTGGGTTTGCAAATTTAAGGAATCCTAAAATACACAAATAAGAAGTCTAAGTTCTAGTGTTAATTTTAAAGATGTCATATTGTAAAGCAGCACATGTACAGACATCTAGCTATACTGCTTTCAATAACTTTGAAAAGAAATCTACAATCTGACATCAACCATAACTGTTTTGAAGAACTTTGGTATAAAATCTACAATGTGACATCAACCTTAACTGTTTTGAAGAATTTGGTATAAAATCTACAATGTGACATCAACCTTAACTGTTTTGAAGAATTTTGGTATAAAATCTACAATGTGACATCAACCTTAACTGTTTTGAAGAATTTGGTATAAAATCTACAATGTGACATCAACCTTAACTGTTTTGAAGAATTTTGGTATAAAATCTACAATGTGACATCAACCTTAACTGTTTTGAAGAATTTTGGTATAAAATCTACAATGTGACATCAACCATGACTGTTTTGAAGAATTTTGGTATAAAATCTACAATGTGACATCAACCTTAACTGTTTTGAAGAACTTTGATATAAAATCTACAATCTGACATCAACCATAACTGTTTTGAAGAATTTTGAAAAGAAACCTACAATCTGACATCAACCTCATGGTGGAGGCTTGATGTGGATAAGCATGCAAATAATTGATACATCAATGTGTCATTCTACAATGTCCCATACTGATGAAGGTTAACTTACCAATCCAATTTCAATGACACCATGAGCATTGTCATTGGACAGAATGTTAACTGAGATTCTATTGTTAAGGCTGATCTCAGCTCCTCCTGTAGGATCTCGTATACTGACATAGAATGTTTCTGTATCCTCGGGAATGGTGTCCTGTAGTACGTATACACTAGCATGGAGTAGATCTTGATTTTCATCCATTGTCACGGTAACCGTTCTGCAGTATAATAACAGTATACTCAAATATATTATACAAATTACAAAATTTTAGTCATGCAGTGATAGAGTACATCCGTCTTAACGGTATTAATGTCATTAAAAAGCACTTACATAAACTAAGATTCCAAAAGAACAAGTATCATAAACACCATGCAGTTCATGAGTTTCGTTATTTCAAGAATGTAGTGAAAAAATCAGCCAGCATAACTTTCCTTGTGTACAGAAGTACAGTTTTATAACAAATATAACTATTAACAAGCATTTCATCAATTCACACATATTTCACCTCACAAGACATCTGAAAACTCCGATTCCTGAACTTTAAGACTTGAAAAAGAAGGAAGTTTTACCTCGGTGCGTAATCACTGTCCTTGATCTTAATCAGCTGATGAATTGTGGGACGTGTCGTGATATTCTTATCAGCCACTGCGACTAGATTCAGATTCCCAGACTCCTGTGGTATGGTCATAGGAAGCATGGATAGCGAAGGTCTTCCTGACCACACGGAATCAAATCGGTTATTCTGGACATCCCAAGCATATATTGAAGAAGTTCCAATTGTATTGGCAAAAAATGCATAAACTGAAATTAAAAATAGAGTTACACTGCTGTTAATTGTAGTTCAAAAAGAGATGTTTGTAACTGATGTTCCCAAGTATAGGTGCTGTGACCTTGACCTTTGAGGTACAGACCTGAGTCTTCCATTCAACATTTCTTCTCATCGTACTAAACATTTGTGTGAAGTTTCCATGGAAACTGTGTGAATCATTCAACTTTTTGTTGAAACATGATATGCTTTAGATTGACAAAGAGACAATATTTTACTAATATACAAAGATATACAGTGAAATAACTATATGCCTCAATTTGGGAGCAAAATACAATGACAACAAAGATCCAAAACTGAAATTAAACTTACGATAGACCTATAGCATTAAAATGCTGCAGAGAATTGCAATAGTATAAGATCCGAGACAGGCATGCACCATTGTACATAATTATTAACTGTATTATTTATTATTATGTTTACATTTTTCAATGCTAATATGTCAAGTAACGACCAACAAAAAAATCAAATTTGAAGAACAATATTTATTGTACAATTATCATACGAAATAACCCAAACCTGTTTCATCAAATGCTTGGAAAATTTTCACTTTCTCCGCACGGTTGGTCTCCAACCTCTCATGCAATACAAACATCTGAGTTGTCGTATCCCATCTATACACATCTGAGAGTTGCGGACTACTCACAGTGTTATCTCGGTTGTTAACAAACACCAACAAATCTAAGGATCGTATCTTTACATGTTCTACATCGTACGCCCCGAGAGTGGGAATACTCTGATGCTGGGCAAACTGATCACTGGTATCAAACTTGTAAATCTTAGAACTGAAAATTGAAATAAAAGTAGCGGCTGAATATGAGAAACATGAATATGAAACTGCACATCAGGAATATACTGAGAAAAAGCAAATAGGGCATACAAAGATACCAGCATACAGTACAGACCTACACATCACTATAACTTTATGTGATCGTGTCTATAATCAAGGTTATTTCACAACAATATAGAGCTTAATCCATCTTTAATATATTGTTTGCATGCTGTTTACTGACAGACCCAACGAAACTGACCCCGACTCAAGATTTTAAAATCCTTCCAAGCAGGATGTATTCATATGATGCTCTTGTTTATAACAGTTGTAGGCAGAACAAATCTAAAAGACTGACATGCAGACCCAACCCAATATATATATTTTGAATGACCTCTATGGAAGAACTCTTGACTGGATTGCATGTACAATAAATTCATTCATTAACCATTTAAATATAAAATAACAGAACAACAGGAGATACTCAAAATTTATAAAAATCTATCAGTATGAAGTATTTTTTCCCAGTTTTGAAATGGTTTTTTTTCCACATCAATATGAACATAATTTAGATCAGAAATTCACAAACTTACTCCAATTGATAACTTCGTTCTGCAGAGTCATAGAAATTGGCAACCGCAAGGAACAACTTCCCTTCGAGTTCAAATACGGACAATGCATTAGCACCCAATGTGCGTAAGACATCAATCTTGCTGAATCTTTGGTTGCCTGGCTCCCATCTCCAGATGTCCGAGTCTACGGCCGTACTTCCAGCATTGTCTATAGAGTTAGCAATGACGAGATAATGAATGTCATTCTTGGTAAAATAAACCACATCAGTAGCTCCAGTGCTGTCCAGGTTTTGTAACTGTAAGTAAAGGTAAAGTATGTATTTATTGCATTTAGGGACCAGCCATTTCTTACATACCACACACATTCGTTCTGCCTACATTACTTCCCATTCCCATATGTTAATGCCAGGCACCAGGCAGGTGGGCAAACAGCTACCATTCTTCATCTAGCTCGTTTCTTCATTATCTTTAATGTAACAGATCAGATTCTCGTAGAATGACTATTGGACCAAAGAGAGAACAATCAACCTTAAATTAATGTTATTCATCAAGTTCCCGCTCAAGGGTGAATAGGCATTGTTATGAGGTGAATACATTTATCCACTGATGACCTAATGCTCGGGTAGTTATATATGACTCAATAAAAAAACAGTCATTTCTATGCAATAATACTTACAATGTAGATGTTTACAGTAACAGATTCTACTATTTAGAAAGAAACCTTGTCTAAAATGTATCTAACCCATCAGAACATAAAACATTTGAATGGGCTTCATCTAGTATTGTTTCTACCTTGGCTAAAACAGCTTTAATACAAACAATCATAATGTATTAACGAATCCAAAAATCTTGTTTTATCATGTCATGCATGGACAAAACTTGTAAAAGCCCTACTTGTTAAAAAACTGGATTTTTTTTAAAGATATTACAAACTTGTGTTTTGGACAAATACAGAGAAAAACACCATCAGTACATTATTTGACTAGAATGCTGATTCATTGATGTTTTTACTACATGCATTTCATTTTCTATGTTAGTTCCGGCAAAAATGAACAAAAAAATGAGCATAGTATAACTTTAAACTGTGTGAAAGACTTTTTCCTCACCAAGGTGAGTGTTCCTCCAGAATTTATCCTGTACAATCTGGAGTTTGTGTTGTATCTGTTATGATTGCCTTTGTTTGTTATAACAAGATAAGCAACATTCCTGATGATGAAACTTGTAGATGATGTGATGCCATCGGTTTCCACAATCTGAAATATAACATTACAATGCTTGATTATCTGAATAAAACAAGCATTTAAGCCAGAAAAACTTCTAATTAAATGTATCCTAGTGTCATTGTGGTTGTATTTCGATCAAACTGTAGTGGTAAAGGTACTGAAAAACCTTCAGAAAATTGAACTGAGCCAGATATCTATCTACACTGAAGTAACTAGTTGCCACTTGATACCAAAAATATTTTCCAGATTTCAAACACAACACAAAATTTTCAACACCATTTTCTCATAGGAATGCCAAATAACACCTTTGCCTCTGTCACAGACTGAAGTTTTTGGGCTCATAAGTGAATACCAAGGATATTATTAGAACATAAATAAAAGAGTTATTGACAAAAGACATTGAGAAGACTAGTGTTCAAACTCAGTACTATAACTCTGTGCTTGGATTGTTTAGACTTACGAGGTACATTTCAAAAAAATGTTTAATCAACTTTACTTACGTTACTTAAATTACTTGATATCATGAGTCATATACATACCTGGACTGGAACAAATTCTCCTTGCCATCTGAATAAAGTTGTTTTCATTAATGTTGCCATGTCAACAGAACCTGGTGACCCCTGTGATCCCAATTCAGAGGTCAATTCACCCACGACTGATGGTTTGTGCATCAGAATAAAGACAGTGTCATTCAGCTGAAAGTTTGACCAATCCTCTACATAGGTAGTGTTCAAAACCTGAAAGATCGATGAAATAACAAGGTGTCATGTTGATAAAACAGGCAATATTTAAATGATACAGATGACAAATTAAGACTTGCAATTCCTTAAGAAAATTGAATAGATATCTCACCTGTACAGGAACAAGATCTACAGATGATACATCTGCTGTTGTGTCAGCGGTACCGGGCTCTGTTACCACGTCAACTGTAACCTGACCTTCCATTCCTTGTGATCGGACTATGTCAAAATGCAACATGCCGACACCCTCTTCCACAGATATTTCTCGTAATCTGTAATTAGCAAAAAATATCACATACAGTTATTGATGCAGTTTTCCATTAATGTAAAATGGATGTTTAATGTAATTATACTTGACCATTTTTTCAGGTACCGATTGTTTTGCAACTCTACATAAGCTTCCTTAAAAAATATGCCTGATAGCAGAAATATTGTGTGCAAGGATGATTGAACAAACATTTTTGGGACGAGGCTTCCCAAATTTCTGTATAACCTGACTATAAGTGAGACATGTGTTTCTCATATTGTTGCTATAAATGAGTCTTACTGTAAGAGGACATAACTAACTGACAAAGGCAAACTATAACAAATCGCTTGTTTTGGGGTACCTCTACCATCCCAAAAAACTCAAATATATTTTTAGTCCAGTATTTTTATGCCCTTTTCCCCATTTGAACCAGACATACTGGTACACAGATTAAGTATGTAAGAAATTGAGTTATCTGCCCAATCACAGATTTGTTGGACGGTTCTACTGAAAACACACTTTTTTTAAATATGACCTTACCTTGTTCCAGCAGCATATAAACTAATTAATCCATTTGGTGAATCATTTGAAGTTATAACTACAGTTTTCTCAGTTTTAGCACCAAGCCGTGCAGTACCATCTGGTTCAAGTAACTGTATAGTAAATCTCTCAGCATCTTCAGGTATGCTATCATCTAACACTGATAATTTTAGTGTCACACTAGTCTGTAAGAAAAATGGAATATTTGCAAACATATCAATATGACACTTCATTGTAATAAAACAGTAATGTCTACACACAATACTCGTATCAAGTCATCATGTTTATGGTACCTGACCAATCCATCAAACTTGGCCCCTTCTGAAATATTCCGGGCTCTTCCATTAAGGATTTTTGTATCATTTTCACCATTTGTAATAGGTGTATATAGAAATAAAGCTAAAATATAAATGCCCAACACCAAATATTGTGGCTGCCCGTATGGCAAAAAACAAGCAATATACTAAATATGGCCTTTTAGAATGCTGGAGCAAATTTAAGAAATACAACATGGTTTACCTGAGTGTCTTCAAATGTTAATGTCCCTTGCATCGGTGACAAGTCGTCTCTATTTGAATCAATTTCTGGAAAAACTTGATAAGGTACATTGACCACACCATACATTCCTGGGCCCCGTTGTACTACAATCTCTGCAGATGTTTCCACGTCTTCGCTGGTACCTGGCTCATTGAGCATCAATATACTGACATCTTCAAAATATACAAAACCAGCTGCTTCATCATTGGCTAGAATTGTTACTGTAGCTGTAAAAAACAAGAAAAACCACAATTCAAAATGTCCAAATATATTAAATATATTGCCAATACCACGTAACATTTTTTTGCAATTGCAAAGTTTGCAACTTTGGCCAACAAATATTTTGTGATTTTATTTTTCACGAATATGTAAATCAAGATCTTAATTTTCACCAGTTTTCATTTCTGGAAAACTCAGAAGTTAAATAAACTTACAATATAGAGTTTATACAATGCTCTTGGTTAAATATTTCTCTCACGTAGGCACGTACGCTCTTTGTTCTCAAATCTCATTTTGATTCTAAACTTTTTCCGACAAATATACACATAAAATGCTTATAAAATATTCTACCAAATTATGCTGCATACACTACAGTATTCGTATGATTAAAAACACAGTTGTATCATAATTAACTTATACACATTCAAACACAATAATGAGATTTGAGATTGGTCACCAATCTCAAGTTTCCTAACCTTTGACCCAAATTGCAGTAAATGTAACCCAACATTACACTCTAATACTACAGCTCAACTCTGTAAGGCGAACAAATAATTATCTGATACAGCTTACCTCTGTTTGGTGTACCAAGAACCAGTCCATTTTTGGGATTAGAGAGTATCACTTCAAACACTTCATCAGGCTCAGGAATGTCATCATTGATAATCTCAATATCTATCTCTTTAGTCTTCTCTCCATTCAAGAATATTATTTCCTACAAAACATTATAGGTATACGGTATAATTAATTTTTCCCCCAATCAATTAATGTTTAACGACCCAGCAAGAAGACTCTTACATTCTAGTGAAACCACGAAGGCTAAATAAGGAGCAATCATATGTAACTTAATATCCTGGAACAATGTCATTAGCAAAAACACATAAAACTAAATATTTGGTTGCATGATGTTTTATATAAACCTGAAACAACAGAGGTTTTCAGACAGCCTCTACCCTGGCACCAAAAACAAACAACTTGTCTACATGTTTCATGACATGTTATTGTGTAACTTTGGTGAAATTGAACTCTATAAATGTATTATGCTCATATTACAAATCAAAAGGTAAAGTGTTTATTATAGCATACATCTATTTAAAGGGCATTTCTTACATATTTTTTCTCACCACATTTACCTCCCAATTCCTATCCTTTAAGCCAGGAGGTAGGCATACAGGAACTATTCTTAAACCAGGTGGTTTGATTGACCTCCAGCTCATGCCTTAACAACTATGCCACGGAAGATGGTCAAGTATTAATTAAAATTATAAAATTAGAATACATCAAATTCTAATAAAAATGGCTTAGAACTATGGGGCGTGGTTGTGTCATTGAATAAAGTATTGGCTTGGATGATTCAAATAAGCACATTGTTTTAACAAAATCAACCTTAGATATATTATTAGTTATACAGGTTGTTGACAGGGTATATGGGGGAATATAACCTGTCTGTGTGCCATATAACCCGAGGCGTTAGCCGAGGGTTATATGAATCGCAGACAGGTTATATACCCTGTCAACAACCAGTATAACGAATTTATAATACTGCAAATCTGTGTTTTCATAAGAATTTACTTAAACAAGCAATGTTTCGATGCCTAGCTCTAGATCTAAGAACTAGATCTGTGCATTTTTGCTTTTTTTGGTTCATAAAATTGTTTAGAGTGTTTTAGTCCTGTATAATATCAGTAACTAAAACGTATTCCTTTTAAAATATATCGGGAATTACTTGCTGTAGATCAAAATATATTTATTTTACTCACACGTTATATTGCCTGAAAATTAATTGCATTACCTCGTAAGGTACCTCAATACACATGGTTAAGCGCGCGCTTGCACTCTAATTTTTATTTTCAAGCGTCACATCTCATGGACTTTATCGAACTGAATTTTGCTCAAACCTTAAAAAATATATAGTTTTGAATATTAATACAAGCACACATGTAATCTTTTCAATATTTATTGAATCATGTGTGAAGATCAATTGTCAATTTCTAGTAACTTGCAGACATCAAGAGATAAAAGTTTTCGAGTCGAGCCGTCAGCGAGCCTTTAACCAATGAAATTACTGGATTTTTCTTTGCAGTATTATAATGGGATATATACATACACACTATAGGACTTAGTATTTGTCCAGGTGCAAATAATTTTATTTCATGTCATAATGCTATATTATCCTTACCTTTCTACCAGAAAGAGGGAAATACCATTACCACTGAAAATATTCATGCTGCAGTGAATAAAACAAAACATCTTTGGTGACATATAAGTTATTGTGAAGAAAAACATTTTTTCCAAGTTTGAAAAATGCCCCCATCAGTCAGTACTATGGTGTGTTATATGAATGAAGTATAACTCTATGAGTATTTAAATGTGCTGCTATTCAACAAATGCCAAAATTCAAGTTAGTTTCGAGTATTGTTAAGTAATAACTGTTCATTTTAATTTTATATGTATATAATTTGAATTGCAAAAAAAGAGAAGAGGTTAAAATCCCAGAAGGATTTTTAAAGTGAATACTGAAATTTCAGGGCTACATGTATTAACATAATTCAAAGGATTGACAGCTATGTTAAACATCATTGTCAATATAATGATGTATATATATGATTCATTTGGTTTAAGATAAAATATCTTAACTGACTGTGAAACTGGGGGCATTTTTCAATTGCTTGTGAAATTATGAGTGAACATAAATCTGGTTAATTGAAATCCCATCCACCTATCAGAAGAAATTATTAACAAAAACAAAAGTGTTACCATGGTGATATCAGGTAATTTTACAAAAAAATTAAACATCTTTTATTATGTTATACAGTAATCATCGAAATGTAGATTATCTAGATAATACTTCCTAAACATTACAGATGTATAATTTATTCCTTAAAAAATCAAACCAGGTCTGTATTCAGTAACACTGTACCTTGGCCAATAATAGTTCATCAAGGTAACTACCTAATTGGACTGCATGGTTCTCTCCCCTAACTATCTCTTACAAGTGTTTAATGGGTTGCACAATGTTATTGTCTTACGGGTCATTTAGTTAAGAAAATTATCGAACATTTGCTAGCAGTTTCCATTACTGAACACAAGGCAGTGTCAAAAAACCTTTATAGACATTCATATTTTATCAAAGTGACTTTTATTTAATAATGCTTATTAATCGCAATACATGTGTTTTATTGTGAATTACCTTGAAACTCGAGTAAGTAAACTATGGACAGTTATACAGTATTAGTACAACAACAACAGCAACAACAACAACAACAATGCATTCTAAAATTCATTGATATAGATTAATCAATTATCAACCACTTAATAAATAAGCAAAATTATATAAATATGGTCATCCTTAACAATAGGTTCTCAGACCTGGGACCTTTGCAAGAAACAATTTAAGGTTGAAATTCAGATTTAGACTCTAAATTTGAAAAAGTTGCATTTATCAGCCTTACGTTTTTCTTTTATTTATTCTGAACAAAAGAAATATTTTCTGAATAATTGTTGAAACCTACTTTACACTTTTGCCAATTTTTATAAAAATCTATCATGTTATAACAGCATAGGAATAAAATGAACATGTAACAGTAGTCTAAGTCTTATTATGTTTATGAATAACGCCCCTATGATCTTCAGTTTAGGTACAGAAGACAGTTTTAAGTCTGGCCTAACTCAGGTTGTTTTTCTTTAAAATGCTGAAAATTTAAGGAATTTTTGCAGACAAAAAGAAAAGGTTCCCAGCCTTCATATATAGTAAGTTTATTTCAATGACAAAATAAGTTTATATATTTGGAACACCAAAAGCAACGTAAAATCAACCTGGTAAAGAAAAATCACAAATAAAAGACCATAAAAACTGAAGTTTCAAGCACAAAAACAACAGAAATACATCACCCAATTATTTGCCATGAAAAGAGTTCATTAGTCTTACCTGTGGGTTAATTCTGTAATCTAGTCCTAGGTTGGTACCCGGCACGAGACTCTGTGCATAGAAGTAGACTGATACATCACCGAATGTACCACGGTCTCTCATGATTGTCAATGATATATTTCTGCTAACTTCATCCACAGAAACACTGAAATACAAAACATTACACACTGAGAGTCACCATTAATTACTGTAATTACTATTTTTTTGCTAAATTTCTTTGATTCATTTCAATTCACTACCTGGAGGGTGTTAAAAAAGTTGTTTACAAAGTATCTCATAAATATTTCATTCAAACTGGCTGCATAATCGACATCCTACATCAAGGAAAATATAAGTCATAAAGATTAAGACTAGCTGCAAGAACTTGTTTCACAATCAATGTAAATAAATAAGTTTAAACTAAACAAAATGAAAAAAACCCAGCTAAATATGAGAAAATCATTAAAGAAAAGTCTAGTCAAGGGTTTATTAAGGTAAACAGTCCATCTGAATGTTTCAAGTAATTTTCCTTCTTGTTAGTTAGTTAGTTACTTTTGTTTATAAGGTCATCAGTCACCGTGTACACGTAGGCACTTATAGGTATTTTTGTTGACCCCGACATGTACCCCGCATGTCGTTAAATTGGTTTTAGAATCTAAAAGGGTAAATTTGTCTTGTTGATAATTTATCTACAAGCTTATACCAAATATATGTCAATTTTGAATCCAAAGGTAGCTACACGCCGAGATCAATGAGATCAAAAATGGTTGTAGTTTCTATTAATTTTGTGATTTAGCCAATCTATGGAGAGGATGTCCTGAAAAGGACAGTTGGTCGACAATGGAGTCGTGTCCTTAAAAGGACAGTTTTTGTCCCGAAAAGGACAGTTTTGTGACAATCTATAGAGGGGTAAATTTATTTGACACAAAAGCCAAAATGTGTCTGTTTAGGTCTAAATTTGTTTGTTCATGGAAAGGTGGCAAGAGGCTTAGGGAGGGTGGTCCGGAGGTGCTGTTGAGACTGTACTTGTTGAACTTTGGGTCCTGCACGTGTATTGGTCTTCCTCTGTGATCTTCTTGCCCTTCGTCCCATCTCACCATTCAGTTCAGCTGCATGTAAATTGATTTTTCCATGAAATCCATTAGTAGGGATTTAATTTCTTTTTCTGTTTTGCCAACTAGTGTCGGGGCTAATTGGTCAATTTGCTTGGTTAAGTTAGTTTTTATTTGTTTGTTACTTTTAGTTGGATTGGTAGGCAACAATGGGTAATTTCCAGTGGCTGATATGTTTGTTTTGTTTATTTTTGATTGATAATCCTTAAAACTTGTGCACCCTTTATAAGAAGCCCTATGGTTGTTTTGACAGTTACCACATTTTTAAAATTTGCTATGCATTCGTGATGATTTTTGTTACCTTTGTTACTGCACAGTGGGGGCATATTATTGCATCTAATGATGGCTGTATGTGCCGGTTCAACTTTTTGATTTTATCACAGTTGCTGGTGAGAAGAAAGTTAGCGCCACTGTATTATTGTTGAATGTTTTCTAATTGTTTTTGGTTTCAGTCCCATCTTAACAATGGTGTCCTTGTTCCCCAATGTCAAGTGACAGATTTCCCTTATATATATATGGTAACCAAAAAAATTCAATTATTTTTAAATTGCATAATGTATGCTAAATTTAATTTCACAGCAGTTGCAAGTCATGATATTTTAGGCAGTCCTTCACTTCATATTTTATATATGGTGCTTTTATTGGAAAAAATAAAAAAAGTATGTATTTTTTTTATAAAGGGAGGTAATTTACTAAAATACTTCAAAATATTTAAAAAATGTTAGTTTAAGTCTTGGAAGAGACATAATTTGGTAACAATGTCAAATTTCTTATGTTTTACAACTACAATAAACTTCATTTGCCATAAATAAATCATACTTTTGAAAGAAATAAGCAAAACGGCAAATTCCGATTACATTATGTATATGTAAAATTTAGGCAGCAATATGTTCAAAATAAAATTTTGCAAAAAACAGACAGTAAATGTCTCTGAAATTTGAATATAGTTATGTGTTACAAATAATTTTCATTGAAGTCAATATGACGCCCAGCTGATATTTGTTTTTTCTGACATAGTCAATATTTTTATGTTTGCATGAAATATTTCTTATTTGAAATATTTTATGACACAAATGGTCCGCCCAAAAATTTCGATTTGATTTTTTTTCAAATATTTCTGACTTTTCTTAAATCTGCAAGTCTGTTTAGTACAAAGGTGGTTTCACTGTATGAAAATAGGAAGAAATAAGAAAATAAATGTGATTTTCCATTTATCAGTTTATTTTCAATGGCTTAAGTTTTTTCAGAGAACAAAACGGGCCATTATTGTTTGTGGACCAGTAAAAAAAAAAAAATTTCAAATTTTATCCCCATTATTATATAGATTGAAACAGCAACTGTTTCATTTATCGCAGACATTATGCCAATGATGGACTGCTTACCTTAATGTTCACCAGTACCATTCCAATGTGGACAAAAAACAAAATAAAACAGGTATATTTACACTGCATCATCTGGTTTAAACACTACTTCTCCTTTTGTTCCATCATTTGCATTTATAATCACCTGGGAAACTGTACCACTGCTTCCTGGTAAAAAATATAAAATCTTCTATGTGAAAAATATAAATACAAAAATAACATAGTCTGCGGTCTTAAAAAATATTTAATTCAATTTGAGAAATGGAAATTGGATATACACTAAACATCAGCCTTCGTGGTAGACTGGTAATGGTGGATGACTTCAAATCACTTGCCACTCACTACTGCAGATTTAAATCCCACCCAGGATAGAAGATTTGTAAGGAAGTCATCCAGCTGACTTACAGAAGGATGGTTCTACCCAGGGGTCCGTCCACCTGGGGTATTCCTCCATCATGATAGCTTGAATAGTCACCACATGACCTTAGCCGTTCATCTGACTTAAAGTCCCATCACAAAAATTAATGCAAACATGTACAAGCAACAGGTAATTTAAAAAGTGGTGACTCCAAAATTGACTAACCATAAAGGGTAAAGAGAACTTTATCTATCTTAACACTATATCCATACACATACAGCGCTTCTACTACCATATCCTGATAAGAGACAAGACATACAGCCTTCACTATCTCTGTACAGGTTATGTAATGTCAGCTAGACAATGACAGGCCAGACTTGTTCTTTAATAAATCCTCCATTTTCATGACAAATCATCAGAATCCAACTATGTTTACTTTAAAACTTGCATATGTAACTGATTCTTACCTAACACTGGTGGATCAGCAGAAGCAACTTGAATCACAAGAGCAACAGACAACAGACGGACAACAAAAACTTCATCCACCTCTGGTGATTCGTCTTCCATTATAGTCACAGTAATAGAAGTAGATGCAACACCATCGCTCATATCTATAAACTTTCTCTCAGCAACAAAGTCCTCATTTGGCATTGCGTATATGAGCTCCTCGTTGGTCAATGAAATTGATCCTTGTACAATTTCATAGTCAATCCTAATCAGACCTGTATATAACGGAGATATGATAAGCAACAGAAGCACCTTCAGTCGAGTGCCCTTGCCACAGGTTCACAAAATACAAAGTTTCTGCTTAAAACTCAATTTCAAGTTACAGGCATTTCTTCCAATTTTGAATGTGTTGTTGGTTTTTTTATTGAATATTTGAAATTAATTTATATTGATAATTTATTAGTGACATTTTCCATGGCTTTAATATAGAAGAAGAGTCGACTTCAATCTCATTTATTTGAGTTCCGTAACATTGGGTTTTCTTAAATTATTCCGTCAGTAAAGGTAAGAAATAAAATTTGAAAGGTGTTTATTGATAAATAATTAAGGGCCGTTAAGACAATCCATTTGTTTTCAATGCAGTGAACTATTTTGTTGTCAGTAAATAAAAAATAAAAGTTGAACTTAATCTGAGCACAAACTTTTGTGAATCTAAGGCCTTGTCTGTGACTTTGGTGGTACCTAATCATGTTTAATATTTTAACAGACTTGTGTAAAGTTTCATCGGAATCTCTTGAAATATTAACAAGTTATTGCTGAAACACTGGAGAACAAACTAACAAATTATGTAATATACAGGGTTAATATGATATACCTCTCTTATAATACAAAGAATGGGATATTGCCTAGAACTGTAGTCACTAACAGTAAATATGAGGAAATAATGAGTTTTGTTTGTTGATTTAGCAAGAATTTAAAAATCTTTCCTGAGGGCATGGTGGTATAGGAGTAAAGTGTCAAATTAGGTGCAAGAAATGGTTGACATGAAAAAGTAGTCATGAAGAGTGACTACTATCCGTTTAAGAACTTGACTCACAATCAATGTAACACAAAGCATAATTAAAGTTTAATCAATGACTGCAAACATTGTATACGAACCTATAGCACCAAACTTTCTGTCCACTTGTACTTTAACTGTGTCACTGTCTTCATTGACTCGTACATTACGGGAGTTACTACCAAACTCAATGACACCATGAGGATTATTACTGCCCTTTATCGTGATACTAGCACTGCGAAGTAACGGGTTAAATGTGGCCGCACCACTTTCACCAACACCTGAAATATATCATGTTGAGTGTTACACAATTAGGTATACAGTAAAACCTCACCTAAAGACCACCTCAAAACTAAGTCAGGCCCATTTTCCCTATTTTGCTCCTTATTCAACCTCAATATTAAGACCACCTCAATAAAAAGCCCAGTTTTCTAGGGTCCCAAGGGTGGTCTTATTATTGAGGTTTTACTGTAATTAGCAATGACCCATTATCTATATTTAAGAGTCCTTTGATTACGAATCATGTATCTGATCCATCTGAATATAAATATCTGAATGGGCTTTATCAAGTTTTGTTGCTATATTGACTGAGACATCTTTCATATGAACAATTGCTATGTAATGCTGATTCAAAATCTCACGTTTTATCATGTTAAATATATATACAAAATTTGTAAAATATACAGCTTTTTAAAAAGATGGAAGTTATTTTAATTTGTCAAAAGAGAATAAATAGAAGAAACAAATAATTACCTGTAGTTTGAATGTTAATCAAGTGAAGTTGGTACTCTTCATTTATTTCTGGAATATTGTCTGTGAGTACGTCTAATGTTATAGTCTTAGCGTCCTCACCCTGGGATACAAATGTATGAAGTAAATTCATTAACAACAGTTGCTGTATGCATCTGCTAACAACCCTCAGAATTCCCGTTGCACGATAGAAAAATACAGCCCGAGGCAAAGCTCCAGATGTATATTGTTGGTCCTTTTTATGGTTGTAAGAGGACATTTTATATAAATAAAACGAGTTTGTATCTGATTTTTTTGACAATTCTATGTTATGTTTCACACAAAATCCTCATGATCTGGTATGTTCAGCAACTGAAAACTGTTGTCTTACAACTGTGACAGGACAATTTATTAAAAATCTCTGCAGCGGGAACTAGAGCATATACTAAATAGCTCACTCCAATCAGAAATTCTTTGACCAAGACCAATTCTGAATTCAGAGATTAATTTGCTCACAGAGATATATTAATGCACCCACTAGACTATAAATTTCTTAAAAATTTTGTCAGTCATATGCAAGGTACACAAAAAATACCAATAAATAGCATACATGTGTATCAGATATATACAAAAATACACGTATAACAGGTATTTGTTTTTTATGAAATATTAGTTTAATTTCATGGTTAATAAAACGTTTACATACAGGCTGAAATACAATGGTTCCCTCGTCCACCATGAAACTATCAGCTGGTTCCAAGCCATTTAATCCTTGTATCTCCCAGTCAACTGTTACAGTGCCAAACTGAACCGGGGAACGAAGTACATTCAAAGATACAGTGTCACCTGAAAATTTCAAATATAAGATTAACATCAAAGTAACTAGAAAGCATACAACCTTAATGCCTGTAACAGAAAGTGAGCATTGTGTATGTCGGGCGCTCTACCGAAACAAAAGCCATGAGTAAAAGCTCCACTGAGCGGAGTTTGATAATAAACATCACAATCCCTAACATAGGCACGACTACTGATTAGTAATCCAGGAAACAGTCATCATTAGTATAAGTTGTTAGAATTTGTTTCACCATTAGTGTAAAATGAATACATGTACGTTTAAACTACACAGATATGGAGGTGAATCAAGTAACAAAAGCCTGAAGTGAAGTACCCTTTTCAGTCACTTTGAATTTTGAGGTACAGACATGACTCTGGCATGTAATACACATACTTATCATGCTTAACATCTGTGTATACCTTTACTTATTCAGTAGATATAGCCAGAACTTGAAGTGTTTTGGACAAATTAACTTAACAATACACCCAATAGCCATTCCAATATGCAACCTTATAGGGATTTTTCAAATAATATTGTTATGAAATGCAGAAAATAGACTGCTTTATAACCTTCATCAATATATGTTTAAATACAATACAAATAGATTTTTTTTTTAAAAAGAATATATTCAACCCTCTTCATGATCAGTACAAAGTTATAAACCACTGAAGAAAACATTTGCAAACATTTTCTCAGAAAAGTTTTATCAGGCATATAAAAACAAATGTATAAAAAATACACCATACAATCTTTTTTTAAATATACATTCAGACGGGGGAGATATCTCCCCTAAACTTGTATAAAATTCATAAGCATAACATTTACTAAGGGAAGTAACTATAAAAGTCATTCATACCTTCTCTTGCCAGCAGGGATGTTGAACTAAGGGAGAAAACTCCAGCAACATTGTCATTCTCAAGTACAATAATTGTAGCATTGTCATACAGAATAGAAGCTCCACCTACAGGATTACTCAGTCTAACGACGATAGTTTTAGCCAGCTCTGGCATTGTGTCATCCAGTACAGTAACACTTATCACTGAAAACAGAAAATCATATAATACCTAACAAATGAATATCATGGAATGGTAGAGTAGTTTAGACTTCACATCTAATCAATACTTTTTAAAAATATATTTAACCATTCACAATTTCTTTCAGTACAAGACGATGTCGCCTTTTCATTAAACCCTTCAAAGAGCTTCATCTCCACCAAGAATCATGAAGCCACAAATAACTGATGGCATACTCTATGCCAAGTTTGGATGAAGTTAAACTGGCAGTCAATGAGGGATTTTCAAAACAAACATTATGACAGACAGACAGCCAACTATAAATCAATGAATGCACTCAGCCATTGTATCTCTGAGACTGTATAGCCTGTTAAAAATTCTTTTACTGTAATTAACATGATGAGTTCCAACACTAAGGGTTTCAAATCTCAATTTTGTCAAAATATGGCACAAAAGTAATATCAATGTATCAAAGGTAAGGTACTAAACCCAACAATAGTAATGTTAGGTATAGAGAACGTACATTTTCTATTTTCTCCAGGATTAAACACCAATGTAGCACCATCTGCCCGGAAGTCAACAGCATACACCGCAGAGCTTGCAACAAGATCAACCGACCAATCAATGGTGACTTCACCAAGTGTACCTCCTACAATAAACAACGAATTATGATAAAAACATCAGATAAAAAAAACATTGGATTGTTTACTAAAGCTTAACCTGATGCAACTGACATCTAACTAGGGTAAACAATCGGGCAAGTTAGTTTTAGTGAGCAATATTTCTTTAGTTAATTACTTAAATTATTCAATATCAAAGCTGCACATTAGCATTTTATCACCATAGAAACAAGTAGAAAACAATGTGCAATATTTTCATCTTTGAACCACATTTTTTAACTACTGCACATCTGCTATGACATTGTGGATTTATTTCTCTAAGTCACTTACATGCTAAAATATCAAGACTAACAGAAAAACAAAACAAAATGGTGCAAATTAGACACAGATGCAGTTAGAGCTACTCATGATACTCAAAATTTATGAATACAAACCTTGTCTTTCGACAATTAAATCCACAGCTAGATTGTCTTTTTCTTCTACTTGTATGCTATGACCATTCTCAGTAGATAATGGACTGTCACTATACACTGTAAAGGCTCCGTATGTATCATCATTTGCAAGAATTGTCACTGTGGCATTTCTTAACTGTCCGAGATACGGTGTATTCTGTGGAGCTGGTGGAGCACCTATAACATCCACTCTTGTAAGCATAATCAAGAATATCTCATTCAGTTCTGGTATACTATCAGCATTGATAAGAACTGGAATTTCTCCTGTAGTCATTCCTTCCTCTACAACAACGTAACCATTGCTTACCACACCGTAGTCTTCCCCAGGTGTAGCATGGACACCTGTTAATTCTCCAGCCTGTGTTTATACAGGTTTTAGAAAAATTACACAAAATACAAATCATAAGTGACAACATAATTATGGTAAATGTATATTGCAAAGATAATACAGATTTTGTAGCTAAAGTATTGCTGCAAGCATGAGGTTTCAGAAACCTTCATGAGATTGTCTGAATCCATGGTAAGGCTATTTCTTTCATATTAGAACTGTTTTTGACCATTGTGATACTGATTTTGGCCGTAATAATACTGATTTTGGCCATAGTAATACTGATTTGGCCATAGTAATGCCATCTGTTTTTGGCCGTAGTAATACTAATTTTGGCCGTAATAATACTGATTTTGGCCATAGAAATACTGATTATGGCCATAGTAATGCCATCTGTTTTTGGGCTGCATTAATGCAGCTTTTGTCAACAATAAACCTGATTTGTCCCTTAAAACACAAGTAGAGTAAAATTTTAACAAGTTTCAACGTTTTGCATGACTAAATACTGACATAAGTACTGCTCAGATGTTCATAAATACTTGTGTCCATTTTAGAAAATGTGAACAGAAAAAAACTCTATCAAACAAACCTTAACAAAATCTTTCATGTAATACTGCATGCTAGATGATTGAATTGGAAGTGGTCCTGTGTGTCTAGTAGTAAACACTGAGCAGGATCGTGTATTGCTCCCAAAATTTACTTCAAATGCAACACATGATAATCTAGCCAAGCAGGATGTAGCACAGACCTGGTAGAAGAGACAAATAATGTATTATATGTAAAAAATTCATTTCTTTTGTAATGGGGCTGTCATATAAACAGCGAGGGTTGGGTAATGAGCACCTGTTGTTGAACCGTAACCTGTGGGAGTCGAACCTGTGACATTGAGAGGCAAATGATTTGAAGTCAGTGACCATAACCACAGAGGACCGCTATCTCAACATCCATTACATGTAAAAGAACAAGAAGCAGCTGTAAGTAGCCATCCTTAATTAAACGTCAGTCAAGGTCAGTGAATATATTACATAATTACTCACTTTTATCCATATGTGTAAAAATGGTAAAGCTCAGGAAAAAATGATGTTACTTAACAAGGACATATCTTAGAGAATTTTTTTATGATATATGAACTGCATACAAGATAGATACATGGTTTATGTGGTAAGTACAGTAGTAATATGAATTACCAACACAGGATCTTCTGTTGACAGTACATTTATGTCTTCTCCAACTTTACCAGTACCTCCAAACTGTGGATCTAGGTAATAATCCATGACTCTGTCACCTAGTGCATCAATATCTGTCTCTATGTACTCAACTTTACCTGTACTGTAGTAAACTCTTAAATCACCATAGCTACCACCACTGAAATACAACAATAATCAATTGTACAGGCTCCAAATTTGTTTTAGCAGTATGCTTAAGTCTGTTATTGTACTTAGTCAATCATTGGTAAAACACACATTTCATAGAAACAACACATACATCATACATACTTATTTAGGCCAACCTACATGCTTATCCTTCAGTCTATTTTTGGTACATGGCACAACATCTCCTTAAAGTGAACTAATAAGCAAGACACATTTTTGAAATGTACTTAAATAACGCACTTAAGTATGATACTAAGCAAATGACCATACTTAAGTATATTAACAAACAGCATGACATCAGGGCCAGGCCTCTGAAGGATAAAATTTCCAGTTGTGATATTATTGCTCTGGATTAGGGGGAAGCAGTTTTGAATTAGATCCACCCCCCAACTATTTTAAACACCCAAAGCTGGTTCTGTCTAAAATCCAGAATCCTTGGCATGCAAAATAATCATACTAAAATATAAATTTGTATATAAATATGGAAGTTTTCTCAAGTGCAAAAGAGACTTTCTCATTTGTTCCCAAATGTTGGGAATTCTGTATAAAACCATCAAACACTGGTAGACTATGAACAGCTAGTTTTTACCACAATATAAGTTTTTGTAAGAACAAAATCATTTTCCCAATAAAGTTTACCTAAGAAAGAAGTGAAATAATGACATAGATTTTTTATAAAAGATGGTCGGCGCAATATGAAGATGTTATGATTGCTGGTCACTCCAGATCTTAAATGGATTTCTGTAAACTAACATACCCTTGATCGAAAGGTTAACCAATCCGCGTCAATGTTACAAACGTTGTTCTGTTGAAGGGAAATTACCTCGGTGGTTAACATAAGATTTAATTGGTTAACACAACACTGATTTGCAAATAGCAAAACCATGTTAGTACGGCTGCACCGAAAAAAAGTACATTTTTGGTTAAAGACTAGAACAACTTACGTCCTGGTGAGTTGAAATTTCTGTTGAACATTAGTAGCACTTTCCACAGTGTCGAAATGGGTGTCAGTAAACTGTACGACTCCATGTGGGTTATCATTAGATTGTATAGACAACGTGAACACGCCTCTTTCACCAATACGTCCACCATTTGTTACTGACTTCAACTGTATCTCTATATCCTGTAATAAGTATATCACAAATTATAGTCAAACCTCAACTGATATTACCACCTCACTACAGAGAACATATGTCCAAGGTACATAGTCCTTTTTCTACCAAAATACAAATGTATAATAATAAATAATTATGAGAAAATGGTTGTAAATACCTTCATACAGACATGCCCTACCACCAATTTTCTCATATTTTTTGACATTATTTGTCAAAAAGTAAGACATAGTACCTTTAATTGATTTAACACAGTATCTAAACCTGAAGTTCAATACCAGGTGAGTAGAAGAATCGAAGACAAAAACAGTTTGGTATGATTTCTACCAACTAGGTATCCTCCCATACAAAGTTACTAGATGACTATGTAACTAATAATACTCCTCTGTGCTTGTAGATAAACTTTAGTACATGTTGCTTGTGGATAACTGAAGTACACTAAGATAGAAGTGCTTCCTCGGTATACTAACTCATTCATTCTGATATAAGAAGGAATATTACAATGCACAATCCACAGGTACTTGAAACAAAATACTATAATTTTCTATATATGTGGACTATTACTATAATAAGTATATTATAGTAATGGTCCGTACAGAAAAAAAAAAATTTGCTTCAGGTACCTGTGGCACAATCATATTCATAATGCACACAACATTTTCTTCAGCATAGAGATACACATTTTCTTCAGCATAGAGACATAACATTAATGTGACACAAGGACATATTTTGGACATAGAATGATGAAGACAACAACTAAGGCTTTATACATTCATGGTAAGGGTTTCAGTCATATACTGACCTCTTGACTCTCAGGAAGGTCATCTGGTAAGACAGAGATGATCAGTGTCCTGCTAGCCTCATTACTCACGAAGTATATCGATCCTGATGATGGTGTTATGTCATTAGTAGCAACTTGTCCTTAAAGGGTTATAAATTACAATATAAAATATACACACATAAATTTATTTGCCTCTCCGAAACTGCCAATCAGTTAATACAAACATTTCTGAAAGACCTGATTGACTTAATGGTCATTCATATGATGAGTTTGCAATAACCTAATTTTTCAGGGAAACGTACATAACTTCCATAAAAATACATAATTTCCGTAAAAATACAATAAAAAATTGATCAACATTATGACAACCTTATCTACAGCTAAAATCCACCAGCTGTTTGAATCTTTGAAGATGAACAAGCGATAAAATGAAACAAAACTGTTTGAGGTCATTTGAACCAGTTAATTTTTTCTTAGAACATCTTTGACATTTCTTGTGTATACAAATACATATCAATTATATAATACATACCACAAAATACCCAATTTAATTTTTAACAACATGGAGTAAGCACTTACCATCTAACATTGCAATCCAATCAAGAGTGACCACACCTAGCGTACCACCAGTACGTATTACAGTAATGTTCACAGACAACAATCCACTGTCAGGTTCCTCGACAGATCTCCCATCGACTGAAAATGCTGAAACACAAAATTCATACAATCTTTGTAAGAATGGTGTCCTTGTATAGTTTGCTATATTCTGTTGGAGTTTATGCCATTTTCAATAGTACTCCAGTTACCTATAGTGGTCAGTTAGTGCGATGTTCATGGTTCTACCCAACAAGCAACAGTCAATTTTCCCATACAAATGCGAGGTGATGGACGAATAACCTTGGATGTATTGCCTTCAGTGAAATTATCATTGAGAACATAGTATTACTTAAGTCATTTGTAAGCAACTACAGTAAAACTTATAGAATATATCTACATATAAATTCGAGACAAGAAGTCAAGTACAATTTGCAGGGATTTACAAATGTTTGACAAAAAGAACTTAAAATCACAATGCTAATGATTACCAAATGCTCCATTTGGATCATCTGATGTTTCAATCATTACTGTTGTACTTGTAACAGAGCCTAGAACACCACCACCTGACACTTGATCCAACTGTACAGTGAAAGTCTCCGTCAGTTCTGGCAAGGCATCATCTAAGATTCGGATTGGGACTGTAGCAGACTTCTGTCCTCGCTCTAACGTCACTTGACTGGCCAAAGGTACAAAATCTAATCCCTGAGTAGCAGTTCCATCAAGGAATTTCAATGTCACACTAACCTGTGTAAATAATAAGTTATAGCACAAGCATAAATGTTTAATGGTCATAGACAGAAGTTTTGCATTATCAATGATAATCAAATGAATAAATGAAATTTGGTTTCAAGGAGCAATGTCAAAAGTCAGTGATTGCTTTCCTCATAATAAGTCAGATCTCTACATGCCACAATTACAAAGAAAATATTAAGTTGTAAAAGGGAATGCAAAATTCACATGACAATGCCTCCCCAAACAGATCCCAGGGAATAATCAACCTTGGAAATATAAGAAGTTGAGGTGTACAAGAAAATATCTATGGGAATGGGGAAATAAGGAATTGTCTGGATGACTATCAGAAACATTATTACACTGATCATACAATGATACATGATGTATAATCAATGCAAGGTGTCCTACACTGTCTTCTACAAGTCATCTACAAAGACAAGTTTGTGGTTTTAGTATGAAATTTACAAGAATTGTGAGGAGAAACTATGACAATGTAGGATTGTTTTTTTTAATTGTTTTAATCAGTCAGTTTCATTTGTAGATTGAAACATTCTTTTGATGGAAACAGATACTCTTGAAATATATCCAGGAAATCATTATGACCATGTATTAAATATTGTACAGCTACTAAGGTGTAGATGACTGCAAGGACTTGAGTGTCAAAGTACACATACGAAAATAGAAAGTATCCAGAAAAAGAAATAGAACATACCATTCTAAAACAATTGACAGGTAAAACATTTTGTATATAGATGGACTTATAAATGAAGTTAAACTGGAACACAGGTGCCCCACATTTCACGATCAAAGGGGCATAACTCTGCTCTTATACAATAAATCCAATTGAAAACCACAGTTGCCCAATGTCATGTGATGACTAATATTCCTATAAAGTTTTGTTACTCTAGGTCAAATACTTTCTGAGATATGAGTGACACAAACTTTAGTCAGACGGAGAGATGGACGGACAAGGGTAAATCTAAGTGCCCACCTGGTGGGAGTGTAATAAACGGAGAGATGGACGGACGAGGGTAAATCTAAGTGCCACCTGGTGGGATTGTAATGAACGGAGAGATGGACGGACGAGGGTAAATCTAAGTGCCACCTGGTGGGATTGTAATGAACAGAGAGATGAACGGACAAGGGTAAATCTAAGTGCCACCTGGTGGGATTGTAATGAACGGAGAGATGGACGGACAAGGGTAAATCTAAGTGCCCACCTGGTGGGATTGTAATGAACGGAGAGATGGACGGACAAGGGTAAATCTAAGTGCCCACCTGGTGGGAGTGTAATGAACGGAGAGATGGACGGACAAGGGTACATCTAAGTGCCACCTGGTGGGATTGTAATGAACGGAGAGATGGACGGACAAGGGTACATCTAAGTGCCACCTGGTGGGATTGTAATGAACGGAGAGATGAACGGACAAGGGTAAATCTAAGTGCCCACCTGGTGGGATTGTAATGAACGGAGAGATAGACGGACAAGGGTAAATCTAAGTGCCCACCTGGTGGGATTGTAATGAACGGAGAGATAGACGGACAAGGGTAAATCTAAGTGCCCACCTGGTGGGATTGTAATGAATGGAGAGATAGACGGACAAGGGTAAATCTAAGTGCCCACCTGGTGGGATTGTAATGAACGGAGTGATAGACGGACAAGGGTAAATCTAAGTGCCCACCTGGTGGGATTGTAATGAACGGAGAGATGAACGGACAAGGGTAAATCTAAGTGCCCACCTGGTGGGATTGTAATGGACGGAGAGATGAACGGACAAGGGTAAATCTAAGTGCCCACCTGGTGGGATTGTAATGAACGGAGAGATGGACAGACAAGGGTAAATCTAAGTGCCCACCTGGTGGGATTGTAATGAACGGAGAGATGGACGGACAAGGGTAAATCTAAGTGCCCACCTGGTGGGATTGTAATGAATGGCAAAAATGAACAGCAAATTCTAATTTTTAGGTAAATTATATCTTACCACACCAAAGGCTCCACCAAATCGTGTCACAAACAAGAAAGGGTCGGTCTGGTTTTCCAGTACTCTAGGAGCCAAGGGAGACAACACAAGCTCACCATTAGCATTGTCATTATAATTTATGATTATCTGCCCATAGGATTCTGTATCAGACCCAAGCCGTGGTGACCTGTCCACTGTTTGAAAAAAAGTGTACATTGAAAGTTAGTCACAGCTTCCATGGCATATTTGTATATTAAATACTTGGTTATCAAATTAAACAATACTCATTTTGCTGGTTCACAAAATGTCTGTCTGAATTGCTGGAAATACCTAATTTGCAAACTTTTCAAGAAAGAATTTATTTTTATAATGGATGATTTCCAAAGTATTCAAAAATTTAATAAGACCATCATGCCATTTTTAATAGATGTACTAAAAATTGATAACAACATACCTGGCCGTATCTGAGCTACATCAATTAAGGAAACACCTGTCAGACGAACATACACAGCCTCGTTTTCCTCGGGTTCAAGGTCATCAAGAATTTGAAGGTCAAAAACAGCTTCCTCCTGACCAGCTTCAAATCGCACAATACCTGACGTCATTAGATAGTCATTGTTGTCAGCTCTTGCCACTGTTGCAGGAATATATGGGTATGATTCTGTTGGGGACATGGTTGTATAGTTGACATCCACTACACCGTAGGTCCCACCTAATCTCTGTATACTGACTGTGACCACTGGAAAAAAGAACAAGCAGTTATGATGAAACATGAAATTTCAAATCTCAAAAACCTATGTTGACTCTTGAAGAAGATAAAACACAAAAAATCTCAGCAAAGAATACCAATACTACAGTTAACAGCAGAAGTAGAGTCTTGTACCGTCGGACAAGATTTACGCGACACTCACAAATATTCATGCACATTCACGCATTATTGGCAGCAATACCAAGAGCATCTTTCAATATATGACTACGAAGCTAAAAACGATCGGCAATTATGCATGGAGACATCAATGTGTGCCAGTTTTATGTTGTTTAATCATATTACCATCTGTATAAGGTCAAAATTGACCTGTCAAAACACTTTAACACAAGAAGAATCACAATAAAATCAAAGTACTGTTAGTACCCAAAACATGAGACAGGCTAACACAGGACAAGGGTGTAAATGTTTCCATGCATACAGTTCCATGCACTCGTACACTATAGTAGTAAGAGCAACACATACTAAACGTACAAGTTGTATCATTCCGAATGACTTATGCAACAAGACAGGCTTAAAGTCACCTTGAAAAGTAGGGATAAGTACGGCTATATTTTTCAAAAAAGTAGGTCAACGTAGGGATTTTACTGCTTAAAAGTAGGGCTAATAGAGATCTTTTCTATCTTTTGTAATATCCAAAAATGGTAATATTTCACCTCGCAATACATGTTTCATGATTATTCCTCTGTGCTTCACACAGGTAAAATAAATACTTTCTGTTAAAGTCTCTGACAGCTTTAAAAAAATATTAGGGTTAGTAGGGCATTTTGAAATAAAAATTGGGAAAGTAAGGAGCAAGTAAACAGAAGGGAATAAATGAACGGAGAGATGGACGGACAAGGGTAAATCTAAGTGCCCACCTGGTGGGATTGTAATGAACGGAGAGATGGACGGACAAGGGTAAATCTAAGTGCCACCTGGTGGGATTGTAATGAATGGAGAGATAGACGGACAAGGGTAAATCTAAGTGCCCACCTGGTGGGATTGTAATGAACGGAGAGATAGACGGACAAGGGTAAATCTAAGTGCCCACCTGGTGGGATTGTAATGAACGGAGTGATAGACGGACAAGGGTAAATCTAAGTGCCCACCTGGTGGGATTGTAATGAACGGAGAGATAGACGGACAAGGGTAAATCTAAGTGCCCACCTGGTGGGATTGTAATGAACGGAGAGATAGACGGACAAGGGTAAATCTAAGTGCCCACCTGGTGGGATTGTAATGAACGGAGAGATGGACGGACAAGGGTAAATCTAAGTGCCCACCTGGTGGGATTGTAATGAACGGAGAGATGGACGGACAAGGGTAAATCTAAGTGCCCACCTGGTGGGATTGTAATGAACGGAGAGATGGACGGACAAGGGTAAATCTAAGTGCCCACCTGGTGGGAGTGTAATGAAAGGAGAGATGGATGGACAAGGGTAAATCTAAGTGCCCACCTGGTGGGATTGTAATGAACGGAGAGATAGACGGACAAGGGTAAATCTAAGTGCCCACCTGGTGGGATTGTAATGAACAGAGAGATGAAAGGACAAGGGTAAATCTAAGTGCCCACCTGGTGGGATTGTAATGAACAGAGAGATGAAAGGACAAGGGTAAATCTAAGTGCCCACCTGGTGGGATTGTAATGAACGGAGAGATGAAAGGACAAGGGTAAATCTAAGTGCCCACCTGGTGGGATTGTAATGAACAGAGAGATGAAAGGACAAGGGTAAATCTAAGTGCCCACCTGGTGGGATTGTAATGAACGGAGAGATGAAAGGACAAGGGTAAATCTAAGTGCCACCTGGTGGGATTGTAATGAACGGAGAGATGGACGGACGAGGGTAAATCTAAGTGCCACCTGGTGGGATTGTAATGAACGGAGAGATGAAAGGACAAGGGTAAATCTAAGTGCCCACCTGGTGGGATTGTAATGAATGGAGAGATGAACGGACAAGGGTAAATCTAAGTGCCCACCTGGTGCAGGATAATCCCATGCATAAGGTTTATTATAGATAATGACAGTATAAAATTGAAACAAGAAATGGGCAATGCCCACAAACCAGGTTTTAAACTTAATTATTTGTAACCAAGGCTCTATTTGTATAATAAATACATGATGATCATCAATGCTGCAAAGGTGCCAGAGGTGATACATGCATACAAACACTCACACTTTGATGTCAATACACCATGTCAATAGCGAAGATATTAAGTGGAAACTGATTTTAAAATTTTAAGTGACCTTGACCTTGGACGGAACGAACCCAAAAGCAATCCCAAGCGAGATCTTCACATGTTCTTACTATACACCAAGTTTGATGTCAATATGACCAACAAATCTAGAGTTATTAGCCGGAGAGCAAATTGCAATTTTTAGTAAAAGTGACCTTGACCTTTGACGAAACGATTCTAAAAGCAATCCCAAGCGAGCTCTCCACATGTTCTTACTATACACCAAGTTTGATGTCAATATGACCAACAAATCTAAAGTTATTCGCCGGAAACCAAATTGCCACTTTAAGTAACGGTGACCTTGACCTTTGGCGGAACGAGTCCAAAAGCAACCCCAAGCAAGCTCTCCACATTTTCTTACTATACACCAAGTTTATGTGTCAATATGAT
This sequence comes from Mactromeris polynyma, assembly GCA_032209605.1. Lineage (NCBI taxonomy): Eukaryota > Metazoa > Mollusca > Bivalvia > Venerida > Mactridae > Mactromeris > Mactromeris polynyma. The sequence goes on along the minus strand of JASFXZ010000001.1, from coordinate 35,746,924 downwards.
CAACAAAACAAAAGTTATTGGCCGGAAACCAAATTTCTATTTTTAGTAATGGTGACCTTGACCTTGGATGGACCGAACCCAAAAGTAATCCCAAGCGAGCTCTCCACATGTTCTTACTGTACACCAAGTTTGATGTCAATATGTTCATCGAAACTCAAGTTATTCGCCGGAAACCAAACTGCTATCTTTAGTAATGGTGACCTTGACCTTCATCAGAACAGGTCCAAAATCAATCCCAAGCAAGCTCTCCACATGTTCTTACTGTAAACCAAGTTTGATGTCAATAGGATTAACGAAACTCAAGTTATTCGCCGGAAACCAAATTGCTAGTTTTAGTAAAAGTGACCTTGACCTTTGTCGGACTGAACCCAAAAGCAATCCCAAGCGAGCTCTCCACATGTTCTTACTATACACCAAGTTTGATGTCAATAGGATTAACGAAACTCAAGTTATTCGCCGGAAACCAAATTGCTAGTTTTAGTAACGGTGACCTTGACCTTTGTCGGACCGAACCCAAAAGCAATCCCAAGCAAGCTCTCCACATGTTCTTACTATACACCAAGTTTGATGTCAATAGGATTAACGAAACTCAAGTTATTCGCCGGAAACCAAATTGCTAGTTTTAGTAACGGTGACCTTGACCTTTGTCGGACCGAACCCAAAAGCAATCCCAAGTGAGCTCTCCACATGTTCTTACTATACACCAAGTTTGATGTCAATAGGATTAACGAAACTCCAGTTATTCGCCGGAAACCAAATTGCTAGTTTTAGTAACGGTGACCTTGACCTTCGTCGGACCAAACCCAAAAGCAATCCCAAGCGAGCTCTCCACATGTTCTTACTATACAACAAGTTTGATGTCAATATGATCAATGTAACTCAAGTTATTCGCCGGAAACCAAATTTCTATTTTTAGTAACGGTGACCTTGACCTTTGTCGGACCAAACCCAAAAGCAATCCCAAGCGAGCTTTCCATATGTTCTTACTGTACACCAAGTTTGGTTACAATATGATCAACAGAACTCAAGTTATTCGCCGGAAACCACCCAGTTTTGACGCCCGCCCAGCCGCCCGCCCGCCTGCCCAACGACATACACCATTCTAATAACCTGGTTTTTTTCAAAAACCTGGTTAATAAGACAAATCATACTAGAATTTGTTTCATCCACAAACTTCGGTCGATTTGTTACAGGAATCACGAACTTTCCATACGGGTCATCATTAGCACGTACAGTGACCTCTGACCTTATCATGTCTGGTGGTCCCAACTCGCCCTTCAAAAGAAATGACAGCAATAAAATGAAAAGCAGGATACCAAGCTACATGTATAATGAAATGTTCAATAGTTTTGCCATACCAAATAAACTTTAGCCACAAAACGTCAGGTAGTAATAAACATTTTGAAAATCCTCTAACTGCCATAAATTTTCAAGACACATGCAATTACATGTTGAGATTTGTACACCCACGTCAATTTCAAGTGGACAAAAATACTATTTCTGATGAAGAATTCAGACATTTCATATTACTTGGTCAGATCTATAAGCCTGCATTAGTTTTGGAAGAGCACAAATATTATTCCTAGTAAGATTTCTTAGATTAACTTCCAATTAAGCATGTTTTCTCTACACCAAATAAGCCAGACAGTACAATAACCCATCACAAGAAAGGCAAATACTACTCACCCTGGAAATGGCAGTTAATTCAACAATGAACAGTTCATCAAGTTCTGGAACTGTGTCACCTCTGATCTTTAACCCTAAATCTGCATACAACTGACCATTGGTGAAGGTGACATTACCACTGTGGTCGACTATATCATTATTCTGATCATTTATGACTTCCCATGTGATATATGTCAGTCCAATAATGCCTCCTATCCTCTCAATCTGTAATATATTATCATCATATTATCTAACTGGCCTGGTGTCTCAAGTGTTGATGGTTGTGGGTTTGAGCTCCAACCAAGGCATACCATAGATGTTAATAATAGTACTAATAGCTACCTTGCCTGTGTTTGACATTAAAAGGATAATACTAGGAGTGGTTGGACCAGTGTTAGGTTAATGTAACTGGATTTAAATGGCATGGTATCACAGTACATGATTCTCACTCACTTATTTTAACAATTCTCAGAACCAGCTCAGGTATCTGGTTCAAATTTCACTGATAAATAAATGAGATCTGTCTAACACTCAACAATACTTCAATAAACTTAAATTTTGCATTAGCAAATGCATGTACATTGAACTAGAGTCAGACATATATCGGTCCAATTCTACAGGTAAAACTTAAATATTTCCAAACATAAACAAGCTTGTGCACAGCATGTTGGTGTCCAATGTGAAAGACAAACAAAATGGCAGCTACAAAATTTCCCTTCCAGTACTAACCTTCAAAGGAACGATATTGTAGCTACTGTCGCCTGTTTCGTCTGCTTGGAGTCCTCGATACAGATCTTGGAATTGGAAAATACCGAATGCTCCGTCTGAGTGTTCGATCATCACTGTGACAACAGAAGCAACACCCAGTGCAGCGCCACCTGATGGATTCATCAGAGTCACCACAAAAGATTTTTCATCTTCAGGAATATTGTTATCCAGAATGCTTACATCTATATAGGCATACCTCTCTCTATCTTTCATAGTTATCTTACCAACTGCAGCCTGAAAAACATCCGCAAACAAATATTTAAGTCATACAACTAGAGTACGATTTCCATAGGAAATGCCCTTGCGTAAATACAAAAAGGACAGGTTACTACTTATATATTATAGACATAGTCTACGATTTAATGGGACAAACCCTGGTACATTGATTTGGAAATTTTTGACTAAATGCACAAATGTGTTTCAACTGATCAAAACAACGAGTCATCAAACAAAGAATCTGATATACACGCCCTAGTCTTCAAATATGTTGTTTTACATTAAGGAGGACTTCTAATTTAGTTTAATATAACATTTATTGACCAATGATGACAAATTTCTGTTAAAATCAACTAAGCACAGTGAATTCCCTAGAATAGGAAACCTTGTGTACCATAGAAAATCCATATGAAACAAAGAGATATTTTGGGTGGTTATATACGGGTATAGAGAGCTAAGCCACCATTTCATATTTTGTGAATCATTCACTACATTATGATAACGATCCAACATGATGTATGATTTTGAAAGGAATCAACTTTATTCAGTAGTTCAATTCATTTGAACCGTTCTTGTTAAAGTTTATCGCAATAAAAATCGACAGAAGATGTATCCAGCAGCTTCTAAGAACCTTGGTGATGTAGCACCGAGGGATTAGCACTTTTAACCAGTAAATATACATATAGCAAAGCTCAAACACAACTTCAAGAACTCCTTTTTCTAAACAAATACATCACATGTGTGGATCCAGGGGTGGGTGGGGGTACTGGTGGTCCAGCTCCTCGTAAGGCAGAGGATCTACGTCCCTAGATTTTTGCAATGTTTTGTCTTAAAAACAGTGAGATCCTTGAATTTAGGACCTCCTCATGAGATCTAGGATTAGCTATGGATAAAAGAGAGAATAAGTAGCTACCCAATTTTGCCAAAATCTCATAGAGGGTTCATACCCCGGTCTCTCCCTCTCAGGATCCACACATGCATCATTGCTTTGCATAATTATGCAACAAAATGTCTTGCCATCCAGGGTCCGAAGTTTTAAAACTTGAGTCTGTTCTTACATCTAAAATCTCGTTTTTTGCGCTCAAATTTTCATTGCGTGCGTTTGATGATGCAATCTATTATGCATCATTCTATAAGCCATACTAAATTTATCTGTTCATTTACTTTAACACATAAACAGTGTAATTATGTATAGCATGCATGCATTAAACCAAAATCAGTTGCAAACAAAATGGGTTTTGAGAATTGAGTCTGATCTCAAGTTTTGTAACCTCTACCCCAGGGGCCTTATTCATAAATATCAAAAGACCGAGACTTCAAAATGATAAATATTTTTAAAAATTGGCAAAATTGTAAAGTGAGTAACACCAAATATTCAAACACAATTTCATTTGTTTTCATTGAAGGAAAAACAAAAGGTTGGCAAGTATTACTTTTGTAAATTTTAAGTCTATGTCTGAATTTCAGTCTTAAAATGTATGTGAATAAGACCCCTAGTTAACATACTAGCCCTTTATATGTTTGACAACTTAGAGTTTGAGACAGATGTCAATAGAGATATGTTTGTAAATTCAGAGCTTGATTTTTATAATACACGATGTTTATATATAAACTTTCATTCATAAGTTTTCCAGTCTAAACCAACAAATAGGGGATTTAGAAAGAATCTTACCTCAGTCTGCAATCAAATTAGATAAGAATCATACAATTAATTAAACTAGAATACAGAATAGCAACATAATATTGACAAGTACAAAGAATATATGTAAAATAAAAACTTGAACCAGTAACACACCTGCATTAATTGAAAATTGTACATATCTACTTTCACAAAGGCTATATCATGTATAAATATAATCTTAAAAGGATATATTTTTCATCATACAGCATCTTACAGCAAATCATTATCACTTTAATTTAAACATCTTAAAAACTTGAGCCTGATTTAAAATTTTAGCCCGATTGGTCCATTATGAGTGAGTACATCATTAGGCCATCCTATACAGATGTTTGTTTGTGGTACTCTCCTACCTACAATAAAATGTCTTAGACAAAGCAATTTTTGTTAGAAATGAATAAAGTCTCGCATCGAAGAGCAAATAAATAAGTAGGGCCAATTTGGATAAGTCATGACACTGGGATCAATCATGGCCCCACAAAAAACATATATAAATGTGATAATATTCCATATTTATCTTAAAATCTAAATATATAGCTGAAAAGTGACTTCAGTGTCAAAGTAGTTACTGTTACCGTTTAATACCTCAATTGGTAGCGCTTCTGACTAGTAACTTTGACAAGTAGATAGGGTGCGAGTTCGAGTCACATTCCTGCCTCCCATTTTTTTATGGAAAATATGAATTTTTATCCCTTACTCTGAGTGCTTGTCAATTACTTGTTGTTTGTCGTTTCTGTCCGTTTATTTTTATTTTTTTGTTATCGTCTAATTGCTTTGTCGTTAAATCAAACGTGTTTGATGATGGCTACAGCATCGTCGCTAAAATGTTCATTTGAACCCCTTACGTTTTTCGAAGTAGCCATATCAACTTTGTTCCATATACAGTGAGTGTGTAGCGATAAATGTACATGTAAATCTACTGCACGATGATATTGTGCACTTTAAAAATCATGAAACCATATCGTTATTAGTGAATAGCTAATAAATACACATGCTATTCAATGTTTTAAATTAATGATATTCCAACAAACATTTATTAGTATAAGTCGTGTAAGTACAACTGTAGATGACCAACAAAATATATAATAGTGCTATGAAAAAAAAAACACAACTACCTCCCGATGGTCTCGAACTCGGACCCAAAACTAAAAAGCTTAATTAGTTTTGTAAGACGCGGACTCGCTACCATCTGAGCTATCACGGCTGTTAGTGTAATGAAATCAATATCAGAATAAATAGTTTTGCTTTTTATTTGATTTACCTATTTTGATCAATGAAGGTGGTCAAACCATGTAAACATTGCATGACGTCACTCTCAACTTATCGTGGTATACTTATACATGCAGAATTAAACAAATAAGAGTCCCGTTTACAAATGTCGGCTGTACAAATGCTTCGACATTTAACTTTAGATATTAATGGCTTTATACACAACTGTGACACATGAAGTAAAGCGAGCACAATATGGCTGCACCGAAAAATAAATGTTCAGTTTAGCCCAGGACATCACAAACAACAAGTCTATCATGTAGCCTTATTCAATTCAATAGCTAACAACTATGTTCACTGGTTAAGAAGATTTCCCCAAAGTCATATAAAATTTTCTCATCGCATCTTTATGAAATTAATTCAGTTAAAACATGATCCCTGAATAATAGAGTATGAAATAAAAAAGGATTTCATCATGAATTCTCGTTTATTTATTTATATACAATCTTTCCAAACTACTATACATTAAATGATGTTGAATATTAAGCAGGCTCTGAAGTGAATTACCTTCATTCATCTCAATGTGAACTTAGCGTATGAAATACAGTTCCAATGTGATAAAATGGTAGAAGTTTTCCACAAAAAAATAACCCAATGGTTTGCCACACATTTTAGAAGAGGCGTCTAATATGACAATTTTACTTATATGATACAATGTTGCTATGGTTTCTAATAAAAATGGTTTCCATTTGATGTAATTGAAATTATTACACAAGACAAACTAAACATTTTTGCATTTCACAAAACATAAAGATGTAATAATGCAAGGCAGAATAGTTAAGCCACATTATCAAACAAAATATAGAGTTTACCAAATGTGTCGAATAACCTGCCATGTGTAGTAGAAATTCATCTAGTTCAGTAAAATATTTCATCTTTTTACAATATACACAGACAAGACTAATTGGTATGATTTGATGACAACAGACTCGGGCAAAAAAGTACATTTTGTTGTAATAAACAAATCATTTGCAAACAGTTAGCATGAATTATTCACTTGAATGGGCATGTGTACTACAGCTGATAATACATGGTGGTCTACAGTTCAAAGAACCTGGTTACTATCATCCAGATAATCGGTGCAGTCAGTACTTACAGTACATAGGCAATGCAGGCTCTGTTTCTATACATATAAGGCAGTACTTCAGAGATAAGCTTTGGATTTTTAAAAAGGACTAATACTACTTTGAGTACTAAAGAACAAAAAAAAATTAAAGTAAAAAATATTGTCAATACAACTGAAAATTAGTATCAACGACTGACCAACAGAAATTTATGACAGAGACAGGCAGCAGGGCTAAAGTAACCAATTATGAAAATAATAAGTTTTATTGTATTTTGGGGGATATTTCATGTTGCAATTGGAAAGAAGAGATCAGCATGTGCATTGAGCATAAATAATGATTGTTATGAAGTGTCCTTGTTGCCTAGCAACCAGTGTTACCATGACAACACAAATGGAAAATTGGGTGTAAAGTCAAGGTCCACAAGATCATTGCCATCAACAGAAAGTTATGTCAGGGAATTAAGTGATTCAGTGGATTCATTGAGTGATGATTTCAACAGAATGGAGAAAAAACTAGTAAAAGAAATGAGAAATTTATCAAAACGTGTTTTACGCGGAGCAAGAAAATTGGAATCATATGTCAAAGACAATGACAACAGCGCAAATGGTCAGAAGAATCAACACAACAAATGTCCCTCTGGTTTCATAATGCATGATGGATGGCCAAGCTGTTATCTATTTTCAGCATTTAACACATCGTGGTACGAGGCACGCGATTATTGTGCAGCCTTTGACGCCGACCTTCTCACACTGAACTTTATAAAGGAACATCATCTAATTGCATTTCTATTGAAAAACAATAAAGGTAACTGTCAGATTTTAAATTGATTTTCTAGTATGCTTTAGATATTTATGAAATATTTATGAAAAGATAGAAATAGTCTCAACATTTGATATTTTTAAAATAACATTGTGTAATTTCTTCAGGATGCTATTTCTAAACTTCCCCCCATGAAGAGTATTAAATATAGACTTGTCTCCTACATTTTCTTTAAACTATAGAATTTAGACAAAAGCTGTTAAGTAGTAAACCAGAGTTTATACATTGCGATATGAGAATACAGTTAAATAATTTGTGGGATATTGTAGCATAATATATCAAGGCTTTGGTACACAATTAATGTAACACAGTTTTTGTAAGAAACTGTGACAATAGTTTTGCTCCAATTTTTTGTTTTTATTTGGTTAAACACCATTTTTCGATTGTATATATTATGTGGTCAGTTGACTCCTGGAATTAATTATGAACCAGTACTAATTCCCCAACCACAAATGACCGAAACTTATCCTCATGAATCATAGGATGATGACAAATGACCAAGCCTAATGTCAAAGAAGGACATGCCCTGCCCATACCAGGGATTCAAATATTTGACTTTCATCCATTTGAAAAAGGCATACACTATTTATCATTACTATATCTTTTTGCATATATACATAGACTAACTATGCTTGCTTGGAAAGCTTTGTAACCCACAAAAAGAAAACTATAGTGTTGCCTATTCCAACTTTTTTATGAAAGTAAAAGAAAAATAAAAAAGAAATTTCTAGTTGATACTAGACTTTTGTAAGAGCTAAATGTACTGAAAACTACATTTAAGCATTTAAATCATAATACATTTTTTACAGAAATTTTAATCCATTATTTCAAATTAACCTGTAGAGATCATTTACATGTAACATGCTATTTAACTCGATGATGACGAGACCATTACATTATAATACTCATGCTTAGTTTTTATAGTGATTTGTTTTACATTTATCAAATATTTGAGCGCCGAATCATTATGCGAATATTGGGACATATGAATGAATATTCAAATATTCATTGACATCCCTAGTTACAAAATATCCTTCTAATAAGATAATCATTTCGATTTTTGTTCTTGTTACAGAATATCGTAATGCTAGAGGATGGTGGACAAGTGGTACATTCCTTTCCAAGACAAAGCAATGGATGTGGACATCAAATGCTGAAATGCGTCCATTCTCATTCATCAAATGGGCATCAAACGAACCGAATGATGAACACGAGATAGACTTACAGTGCGTTATGATGTACACAATAGACGAACATCTCTGGAGAGATCAAATCTGTACTGACAAGTATAATTTTGTGTGTGAGAAACCAATTGAGTGATAAATAGAGCAACAAAAGGAAGGATTTTCATTAGTACATTTTGTATTAGATAATTTTCATTTAAGAAATTCTGAATTTATACAGTGAAACCTCAATATTAAGACCAGCATTAGTTCTGAAGAAATTGTTCCATCAAATACAGTCTTATTATTAAGGGGGTATGAACCTCGAGGTGGTCTATTACTGGAGGGTGTACTCTACTTGGTTCCCTGATCTGATTCTCAATATAATAAACATTATCAACAAACTGATAAGGACAGTCTGTAACAAGATAATAGAGGAGTAAAAAGGAACTAATAAGTTGTTATTGTTAAACACACAACCTCACTCAAACAGCCATTTGTTTATTAAGTCCTTGGAGGGGGGTGGGGGGGGAGGGCTGTAGAATATAAAGTGAATATGTCTACCATGATGTGTATGTTAATTATTGTATAGTTATTCTTTATAGTCTAAAGTAAAGAACTTAGCATGAAATACTTACTGAGTAATCTGGGGGATTTTTGCCGCTACTTTTAGCTGTACCATCAGTAGTTCTCCATTCTGCAGTTATCACCCCTTGATAACCTTGGGCTCTCACCACCAGGAGGCGTGCAATTCCAGCTTCTTCTGCTACTCTGATCTAAAAATAGAAAACAATATTGCTACATGACTTATTCAGTGGTATACTTCTAAATAATTATGAATTTTCATGAAAATTAACATCTAGTTGTATTCATGTCTTTGTAAGTTTTGAATTAAATATGGGGTATAACAATTTGCGTAAAACGAAAAAAATGTATATTTGAGAACTTCATATTGAAATCTGTTGGGGTTCAACCCCATGACTGGTACGACAGCAGCGACAAATAAGGTGAAATCAAACACATATAGTACACCATTCCGGTATTTGATTTGAGTACATTAAAAGTTATTTATATTAATATTAAGTCCTATTTTTAGGCACAGAAAAAATGACAAGTTCCATTAAACAGCAAATCACAATAAAGAACAAAGTAACAAAGTGTTACATACCACAGGTCTCTCAGTATTGGGCGGTATATAGGGATCGTCGGGTCTTGGCGGAATTAATGATGTCGAGAATTGCAAAAGGCCAAATGGAAAATCGTTTTCTTTCACCGTTACATTGGATACGCTATGAGCTTCGTCAATACTGGCACCACTTGCGTCTGTGGTACCAACAATGTTGTCTTCTGTTGTTGTGTTCACTAAACGAATTTCAAATGTTTCTATGGACTCTGGAACATTATCGTCTTTCAACTGAACTGAAAATGTCTGAAAACAAAATCAAACTTATGATTATTTAATTTTCCAGCAAAAATGTCTGCAAAGATAATTGTGGTAATGAAATAACTATTACCTATGACATTTGTTTGCCGCAACAGAATTGTTCACTAAGTTGACAAAACAATGGAAGGTTAAGTGTCGTTCAGAAGATGGTCTCACCAAAGGCTAATAAGTACACATTGGTGTTTTAAGAAATTTTTTGGTAACCTAAAATAACTAGTATGTATAATTTTGAAATAATACCTGAAGAAAACTTTATCGGGGAAAAAATGAAATTACCTTCAACCTTACACCTGCTTCAAAGACAATCTGACCGGTATACTCCACAAAATCCTGTGAAGCTAATCCTAATGTCACTTGGCCTGATAAAGTTTGGTACACAGCCCAGGTTACTATGACCTGGCCATCATCACCACGTTGCCTAGCAACTGTACATGTTACTGTTGATGTTTCGGTGCTTGGTAAAGCAGGCTGACATTGTTGTGGAAAGGAAAATAAACCATTGGCATTGTCACTCTTCAATACTGAAAATCATAAAAAGCTCTTCAATACTGAAAATCATAAAAACTCTTCAATACTGAAAATCACAAAAGGCTCTGCAATACCGAAAATCATAAAGCTCTTCAAAACTAGAAAAACATTTAAATTCTTCATGTTGTAAATAAACTATTACAAATTCTAGAATAGAAGAGAACATAGAGAACTCTTAGGTTTCAGATATATGTCAAACTATCCAGTAAATGGAAATATGAAAACTATTCAAGACTAAAAAACATATAAATAACATAAAGATAGGAAAGAATCTTCAAATTATTGAAACAAAAGAATGAAACAAATGTTGCAGAACATAGAAAATATTGACAAATGCTGACAACATAAAATATCAATGCAGACAGGGATATAGACACCACAAGAGGGATGCTTACAGACTCATTCACCATGGCAAACATTTGTGCCAAGTTATTTGAAAATCCTTGCACTGTGTGTAAAGATATAAAGAAGACAAAATTTAGCGGCAGACTGGAAGGACAGACGGACAGATGGGCAACATATTTTGAGATAAACTTAATCATATCTTACCAGTAACAGTAGCTGTGTTATCAGAGAGTGACAAAGTGGCACCATTTTTGGTATTGAGCAGACGGACAGTGAAAACCTCATTACTTTCTTCCTCTGTATCTTGCACAGTCTGTAAGCGTATGAATTGTTCCCTGATACCCATGCCGTAGGTAAGATACCCTGAGATAATGGCAAGGTCCTGCCTGGCAGTCATTTCATGGAGTTCCAGAATCTCACTGAAAAAACAACAACGATGACAACATCATTAACTCTTTCAAGCAGAAACACAGTTCAAGAAGCTTGCAAGATTTTCTCACAATGTTTTAGAAGTATTGTAATGAATTACAGTTGGACCTCGTATATTCGACAACCTTTGGTCCAAATACTTGGTATCATCCGAAATAAATTTCAGGTCCTAATGTATTTTCTTAGGCACATCGAATTAAAATGGGCTATTTGAAACTATGTTGTACATGTATTCAGATTAAAATTTCTGACCGGATGAATTTGAATGAACAAGGTTTGACTGTACTATCCACTTAAGACAAAGTTTTCAAACAAATGACGACAATTATTTCTTCAACACAAATGTAGTCTAAGACATAATTCTATAAATTTTCTTACTCGCTCGACAGTTTTCTTATGTATATTCTCACATCCTGTAGATATCCTTTGAACTGATGAGTTCCTGGATATATTGCACCAACTGTCAATCTACCATCAGAATCAATGATAACTTGTGCTGCTGTCAAAGATCTGAAAAATTTACAATGACATTGTAAATGAATGTATGAGGCCATTAGAGTGAAATATGAAAGCAGGAAGTAAGTCTGAGAGTGAAGTGTAGCACTAATACCCAATAATTACTAGCATATGTCATAACAACACTAATTCTCACAGAAATTTGAAAATAGACCAGAAAGAATACTTAGCACTCATTTGAAAGTTTCATGCATTTTTCACACTCACTACTAACACACTTATAAGCCAATTGTGTGACATGAACATAATTATGCGCAATAATCCCCCACCGTGATCTTTAAATTGACTATGTGGTCTTTTTAACTCAAATTATAATCTCTTGAAAATCTGAGTTTTAGGTAGATCTCAATATCTTTTTGTGATATTAAGGCCTGGAATCAAATCTTCTGCATACTGCATCTCCAGGATATAGCCATAAACCGAACTATAGGTATTGAACCGTCACAACAATGTCTCATTAATTAACAGGCCTATTATACGATAGAAATCTTACAGTTAAATTTCATCAAAAATACACAACACATATTACCTGGTTCCTATTATTGCTCCATCCATATAGAACTCAACAGACCCAGAACCAGCTGAGACAACCACATGATGCCACTTGGTATCCTCGATATTACGTTGGTAAGTGACAGACACAACTGCATTCTCCTATAATTTTAAACAGATGTCTTAGAACAAAACACCCTACCAAGAGTTCCCTTCTATGATCATCTGAGGCAAAACATTTATCTTAGTGTTTGAAAAAAATCATGGTCTTAAAGATTTTGACCTTTATTTTGGACTGCAATACTGCTAAAAGGTAATAATTTATTTATACAGATACTTTATGCAACTTTAAAAAGTTGAAAAAAAAGTGATATACTTTGATTAGCTCATGCAAATTTATTACAAAATTGGCTTTTTGAAACAATTGAGGCCAAGTTTAGTTGCCCACTTTGTAGCTAATGGCTATTTGACTATAAGTTGTACTAGTCTAGTCTTGATATTTCAATCAAGCATGTATGGAGGACTTAAATACACTATGATAACATTGGGGAACCATACGTATGGTGTTGGGAACAATTTTGAATAACTTGAGGCAATTCAATTCTTTACAAATTCATTTCATCCAAGATTAATATAAATAACACTCAATAAATGAAAGATTAAATGTTAGCATCATTTTTCAATCAATTAAAAATTCCCTTTGAGTAACAAAGATGCAAAAAAAGTGTTTGTTTCAGAGTTGTATAAATTGTGCATATCGGTAATAACATATGTTATGAATTTCTACAGAGTATACTAGCACACAGACACACAAGAATATTGAGTCTATTCAGGGTGGGTGGGGGAGGCATGTTGTGACAATTATCAGTCAAAAGTTATAAAATTGAAAGTACTGAATAGTAATTAAGATTGTGTTTTATGAAATTGAAAATACAGGGGTGCTTGAAATAACTCTGTTTGGATATTATGTTAGTACCAACACAACACATGGACAAAAACTGTTAAATATGAAGCAGACAGATTAGGTGAGCATGTAAAGAAGATCAATGTGTGTTTTATAGTGACATGGTATTAGTAGTGACAACAATATCAACAACAGCAGCAGCTACATAAATGCAACAACAACAGTAGTGGTGTCATGAATACCACAATATATTGCAATATACTAGTAAAAAAAATGTATTGTGATAGGTGCCACACTATTTTGACCGTAGATGTTTCTCTTACTTAAAATTTTTATTCAACTGCATACTCCTCAAATGAGTTGCAAAAGATAATCACGCATGAGTTACAATAAAACAGCTATCAAAAAAATTTCATTTTTTTTCAGTTGTGATTAAACCTGATTTTAATAATAAGCTAAAACTAAAAAAAATAATTTTCATTTCAGTTTTTGATTTATATCAAGTTTTCATGAATAATTCATATCATATCACAGTACCATATAGTTTGGTTGCATATTGCAATATACAGATATACAGGTACATCAAGACACCTCTGAACAACAACAACAACATGATGATAAAACAAAAAACAAACCTCAAGTCCCTGCAAAATAAGTTTCAATATATAAGTACCAACAAAGACATACAAATAAGTTTTGTGGAAAAGAAAATGTCAATAGGATTCGTATTCGTATCTCCTATATTTGACACAATAAAGGATTTTTATAGGCAGACCAAAGGGCAATAACTCTGTTAATAGAAATAACTCAACGTAAACATTAAATAATTTTACCACACTTCTGCTACAGTATATTTTTTGGCTCATTTAAACTTAAAATTATACAGGAAACTTGTACTAGATACCCTAGGGCAAGATGTTGAGACTCCCAATTGACAAGCGATGATGGGAACCAGGTTATATAATGCTAAACAGCGCATATATATTATACCCATTTTTTACATTTGACCTCTAAGCATGACCTTTGAGGTATGGTCACAGGTTTTGTGCCCGACACATGGTGAACAATTGTGCCAAGTAATTTAAAAAATCCCTCTATTATGACATTGTACTACTTCGGACAAGATGTGTTAGACCCTTATTTTACCTTTGATTGGTTAAAACACATAGCTGCTATGGGCCTAGTTATTTTTACCATGGAAACAAACAGAAAAGTAGTAACATCATTTTCCTCTAAATCAAGTTGTTACAATTTAAAATTATTTGGAAATATGGATCAGTCTGGAATTATTTTAACTATAAGAAATTAGCACCATAATTGCAAATAATTTTTTTTTGGTGTTATGGGTCATTTTCTGTTTTATCATTTTTACTGTGAAACTACTCTAAAATAATTGAAAAGCGTGATAGGTGTTTACATGGCTAAGGATTCATAGGTAAAAATAAATACTACAATGATACAAGAAACAATATTGAAACACCTTTTTTAAAGAATTAGAACTTGGTAATTTGGGTACCATTTAAAAAAACTCTCATGCATTATCCTGAATGCAAATAGATATACATGTACCACAGAAAAGGGGTAAGATATATGGTTGAAAATAATGATTTCCTTTATCAAAGTGACAACATTTAGAACATAAAACTACTTCTTATCACCACAATTGTTTCGAGTGGGTTCCAACTGCAATCAGTTTTGAATATGTAAGATCTTAGAAGTATGACTTACATTAGATCCTGTTATTGAATATCCAAAGACAAGTTGTGTTTGTAGACTGTTGGTAATGATCCTCAGTGTATAGAAGTGCCGGGAACCATCAATGTTTGTCTTAGCAACTATGTAACCATCATTGTTAGCATATGGCTGTATCCATGCAGAGATACAGAAACCATCCATTATTTCTTCAGATGTTGGATGGTAAATGCTAGGAACCAATATGTGAGTCTCTGTCAAAAGTCCAAAGAGTATGTTTGAATATTTCTCCACATCTACAGAAATAGCAAGCATTTCTCCCACAAACCAAGTGTGATGGTAACAGCATGGTTAGTCTGAGACAAAATTCAAGTTCTTTTCAAGGACATGTTTCAATTTTAAAGGGTTATGGCTTATCATCAACTCGCTAATAAGCTGAATAAGTTAACAAAAGGTCATGATTTTTCTGTAAAACAGAAATAAAAGCACAATAAATGTGCCATAAATGATGGGGGAATAAAGTGACCTAATATGTATTTTTTCCTTTTTTTAAATTTCTTTCCATACTTCTAATAAATTTATTCTTCCCACAAAACAAAGATACTGTAAAAAAGTTTTTTAAAGAGTCCAATATGAATTCAATCATATTTCCAAAATTCAAGTACTTCTCCAGGTTTTTAGGGGTTTAGCCAGTTCAAGGAGTTTTTAATACTAGCATAAAATCCAAGGTCTATTCAAGGCCTGTATGAACCCAGACTAAATGAATGTACAACAGAAGGTGAGGAAACTACCCATTAAGATCAGAACCAATAAGAATTCTCTGTTGAAAGTTCTGGGGTTTGAATCTGGTCAGTTTGATAAACCACAACATAGATCTGTCCAAGACTTCAAGTTCAAAGACCTTAGCCTGATATTATACAAATGAGCAGCAAATGCCACATTAAAAGGGCACAGTCACCCAAAATGAACATAGAATTAAAAAGCCAGTTTGGAGAATAGTCTCAGACTGCAACCTTGTCATTGGTCAATTTTAAGACAGTCCAAAGAACCAACCAATTAGAAGCTTTAGTTTTGAGACCATTCTCCAAACTCAGATTTAAAATCTCAGAATTGTAATCCAGTCTGAGAGCTGATATAAACTTTACATTGAGGCTTTCATATTTCACTATTGATTATGAGACTTTTCCTCACTCATGCTCTGATATGTACTATTTCGTTATCATTGGAATCGTGAGGATTTCTACCCAAATCAACTACATGAAGCAATTTATGGAGTTATTTTTTACCTGAATCTCCTGCAAATGACACAACATTAGTACCAGTTCCTTCTCTCTTCTGGGTGGGTACCAGCATTAAATTTGAAGGAATAGTTCCCAGGAATATCAAATCATACACAGTCGGTAAGCCGCCAGCAACTTTATCAGAATACACTTCCCACATCACCTAGAATTAAAATAATTTGTCTGATGAATTTAAAACATAACGCTAACAAAGAACACACATTGTATATAATTAAAAGCATAAGAGTTGAATAGAAAATAGCTTCAAAGTAGTTAAGGGTATAATTTGAAAGAGCCACTCAAAGGAATGTTTCACACCGAATTTCGTGAAAATCAGCTCATTGGTTTCAGAGAAGTTGAACGCAAAGTCGATGGTAAGTGGACACATGGCGACAGGAGATTTGAATAGTTCATTCACCTAAAGCTTTGCTCGAAAGTGAAAAAAATTATCAACAGTATTTCTACATACTTACCCAATAGACAAGTTTAAGATAAAAACACATTTTAAAATTTCAGCAAATTCAGGAAGTCAGTAAATAACTGGAAATTTTGGACCACTATATACATTTTACTCTGATTTTATTGATAAGTTTGCATGTATTTCAAACTGGGACTAGTAGAGTAATGGAAAAGGTGTTGGACACTCAACTCTGTACCTTACAAGGATCAAGTCCACACCTCATATGATACCAGTACTAGTTTTTCCAGGAGGCACACCCGAGTACTGCAAACACCCTTAAAGCTTTCATCACTATCAAGTTCAAATATATCGGTATGTAAATGTTTCTATGCAAATGTAAGACTTTCAATAAATAGCAATGCACTATACAATGTGTATAAAATAGAAAAGGAAGGTCAACATACTTCAACAATATCAAACACGCCCATTCTACGATCCACTTGTATCTGTACTGCACTGCTGCTAGACATTCCAGCATAGTAATCCTCAGCGACCGTTTTTTCCTTGGATTCAATGGGAAAACCAAATCTACCATTTGGATCGTCACTAGCCAGTATGGTCAACATGGCTGAGGCGTCAATGTCAGATATCCTTGCTAACGGTACATCACTTCTTCCTTCAAATACTGAAGTTTAAATAATACAATATTATAAAATATCCTACTTGCACTTAATAAATTAGAATTCTTCAGTTATCTGCTCTTTAATGAATGTTTTGGGCATGAAGTCCTTCATGAAAATCATCACGTAATACGATGAATTTATAAAAGAATTATAAGAGTTTATCATCCCTACTTGGATAACTATAATTAGCTAAGTCAATTAATTCTAATGTACATATTGAAGTTTGATGAAAAAACGACTGTAACTGGTGCTTTATCAAAACCAAGTAACAATAGTGTCAAGCCAAAACCACTATACGCATCCATTAAATGATTCCAGGAACATTTCTGGTGCTATACATTGTTCCAAAGTTTAGTATGTTGTGCTTAATGACTGTGACATATGTCATCTTTCTTGACTGCTTATTTCAAGACACAAAACTTCACAATAATAGTCAAACTCACTTAAAGGCCACCATGAATTTAAGACCATATCATTAAAAAAACTCAATTTTATGGACACTGTACAAAATTTCTTTCATTATTTAACTCAATAATCTGACCAACTTATAACCAGCTCAGACTGAATGCTGAGTGGAGGTCTTTATACAGAGGTTTCACTGTACTGCATTATACTCGCCATGTTTTTTGTGAAATATAATTTACAATGGTTTATATAACTGTAACAACAAAATGTTGACAACACATTATGCTTCATTGAATAAAACATATTAAATAAAACAAACCTGTGACAGAGGTTAGCTTGATTGTATACGTCTTCTCATTCTCAGGATTATTGTCCATTCTTGGGGAGAGGAAAATATACTTTGTGGTCTCCCCAACTTGGAACTCTACATTCAAACCTTCAATATACTCAAAATCACCACCATTTACAGCTTTTATGTTGGTCCGTGTGTCATACAACTCATAATCAACAAATACACCACCAAAGTTACCACCATTTCTTGTAATCCTTGAAAAAAGTTAATACATTACGTAAGCAACAAATATCAAAGAACATTACCAGGGCGGAAGATCATTTTATCTCTTTATCTCTTGCCATCCTTAAAAAACAGTTTGTTTCAACTTCGGGCATTCCCTACCCAGCAAACTTTGGTGCCTAAATATTTCAACACATGTAGACTGATTATGTTCATCATAATGATAAAGTAAATAAAGAATATCAAAGTTTGTGTTTAATCCAAAGTTTATAAGCAGTTTACAAAACAACAAGGCAATGGCACACATGGATCGTGAGGAGCTTGAAAGCTTGAAAGCCCAGAATCAATCAAATTCAACTGAGAATCCTCTTCTCCTTCCTGCAGGGGGGGGGGGAGATTGCACTGGAGACAAGGCTTCCAACAATAGGGATAAGAGGTCAATAATTTCTCCACAACACCATTAAGGCAAATGTACAATAAATGTACCACAAACTATAAAATATTTAATTACTTACGCATACTGAACTGTACTGCCTTCCTCAACATTCTGTGTAAATGGAGCAAGAAAACGAAATACACCATATGCTTCGTCATTGTCCAGTATGGTTATATTCACTTGGTTAGGACCATGAAATACAACATCACCTGTAAAACAGAAGGATATATAACTATAACATAACAGTTCCATATAACTTGGGAAACATTCATTAAAATCAACATTCAACTTCCAATGACTCAAACTTTTTGAAGATAACTTCTATAATAGTTATGTATATATTCGTCAAATTGAAATGTTTTCACCACTAATCCAACAGGCCATCAGACAAGTGCTTATTTTAAAGACTGAAATTGTAAATGTAAAGTGTAATTATATACTTCAATGAAAGTATGGCTTATAGTTGTATTTTTGGAGATGTTAACTTTGGAGTAGAGGTTCACTTGGTAGACATGTTCATTTATCAATAATGTCATAAACTTGGTTGATCTGTTCAGAAACCACGAGTCCATGACTCCCTTTTTTTCTAGGAACTCCCATTTCAATCCCTGGGACCCCTAAAATTAACTTTTGTCAAGTATAAACTGCATATCTGGGACCCTATAAATTTACTAAGGACCCCCAATTTGTCAAACACGAGGGTCCAAGGACCCCTAGCTGTCATTAACTTGGTGGATCTCTTCCTGATATTTTACTTACCAATAATGTCATACACTTGTAGATAATAAGTTTCCCTGCCTTCTGGTATAGAGTCATCTAATGTATGAACGTATATAGTTTTCACCACTTCTCCTACATTGAAAGTCAGCTGAGCCGAAGGTATACGGTTAAAGTCGCCAGCTGCACTATTTGCAGTCCCTGATACCGTTTGATACATTAAAGTTACAACATGATCTGTTGCACCCTCACGGCGGATTTGGACAGCTGTCTCAGAAGGTTCCTCTACTTCATATGCTAATGCTATAACAAAAGTTTAAAAATTTGGTCTATACATGTATAAATCAAATGCATGCAGTCAGAAATATGTTAATCGAATATCTTTTGATGCAGTTTTTGTTTAAATCCATACTTACTGCATTTCAACCATCACTGAGAATTTAAAGTCAAAAACTTCTGCAATTACTTAATGGTGAATTATATTGCCAAATGATGAATATGAAAGTATCAGGTCTAATGCTGTGAGCTGATACTATGAATACTAAGTATTTATGTGATATTTTACTTTGTACACAACAATTTTCAAACACACCTGTTCACCGCTTTTGGAAATATTCTAAAAGGCGTAACCTGAGAGTTTTCAAAATTGTTCAGTATGAACATTTCCTTACATGTGAATAATACAGGATAATCATTTTCATATATCATGATGGTACATGTTGACACTGCTCCTATTTCTGCTCCACCAACAGGGGTACTTAAACTCAAAACAAATCCTTCAGCAGGTTCTGTCAACTGTAAATGACATAAATAAATCACTGTAAATGACATTAAGAAATCACTCTAAATGACAAATCAATAACAGGAATTGACATAAATAGATAACTGTAAGTGACATAAATAAATGATGGTAAATTGTATAAATAAATAAACTGGAATTGACATAAATAACTGTAAACTATGCAATGAAATAATGGTAATTGACATAAATATATAACTGTAATTGACATAAATATATAACTGTAATTGACATAAATATATAACTGTAATTGACATAAATATATAACTGTAATTGACATAAATATATAACTGTAATTGACATAAATATATAACTGTAATTGACATAAATATATAACTGTAATTGACATAAATATATAACTGTAATTGACATAAATATATAACTGTAATTGACATAAATATATAACTGTAATTGACATAAATATATAACTGTAATTGACATAAATATATAACTGTAATTGACATAAATATATAACTGTAATTGACATAAATATATAACTGTAATTGACATAAATATATAACTGTAATTGACATAAATATATAACTGTAATTGACATAAATATATAACTGTAATTGACTTAAATATATAACTGTAATTGACTTAAATAAATAACTCTAAATGACCGTGTATCAGAAAGTTGTTAGAAAACTAGAAGTGAAAATATCAGGCAATACTAGTTCTGGTCTGAATAATACAATACGTTCATACATTTTTGGTTCCAGCAAGTCTGAAAACTGGACCAGGTTCAGTGAAGAATGTCAGAACCAAGAATGTAAAGAAAACCATTTAACAACAACTAATTTAAGGGATGTACCAATGGACAGGCAGGTCAACACAGTTGTAATGCCTATCAGATACCAGACCTCAATTTTACAAAAGATCTCAAATGAAATCAGTCTCAAACGCATATATTTTACGATAATCAGAAGAATCGACAATAAAACTAGATTAAGACCTACTAGGGCCTCTATCAAAGTACAGTAGTTTTTCGTACGTAATTCTGAGAAGAAATATCAGACATGTGAAAATCGCAATTCGAGGTTTTGAGAGAATGGAGGGGGCGTGTGGAAACATCAACTAATTCTCACCTCATCTCGAACTGACTCCAGAGATATATGTGCAACATCTTGTTCTGATGTAAAACTAACAAAGCCAGATGACGGTCGTAGATCTATTTCATCAGATGGCGAGATAGACCATGAGGCCTGGACAGCACCAAATAGTCCCATACTTCTCACCACTGTAATTGTGGCCACTTCTGTCACTTCTCCTTTGCTTTCATCTTCAAAACAACAACAAAATAAGCAGATGCAAACTTTTAAGTTGTAATTTGTATGTTCAAACCATGTACTATTGACATTGGTATCAAATGAACCAATATTATAGTATTTGTTCTGGCTGAAAATATCTGTCTAACAACTAAGTCCAAACTGAAACGTTTAGATAGAAGTTTTCAGCCAGAACAAAATACTACAGCGACATAACGACTGTATTGTGTCTGCTCAATACTTTATTACTTAAATAGCACAAAGCTTAAGGTAAGTCTGTTACAAACTGTTACAGATTGTTAATGACTTGATTAATGAACTCCTAAAACCCAAACAAGCAAATAGGAGACGTAGTGGTCAAGTGTCTGACTCCTGATCTAAAGGTGGTGATGTCAAGCATGTTGCTGATCAGGGTTTGGTCAAAACTTCACAATCCCTGACTTTAGTGCAAGTACTGGTATATTATCGAGGAAGAAATCATCAAGAGTGATAAGTCTAAAGTTATGAGAACTTTTTTTTCATGATACAAAAGTTAAAACTGAACAAACCAAAGACAGCAGAACTTTTCATTCAACCGTTGTGTAAACAATACAACAACTTACTTAAATAAACAAATTTATCTGCTAATTCCAGAACACCATGTGGAGCGTCATTTTTGGCAACACGAAGTTCGATACTTGATCTAGCACCAATTGTCGCAACACTTTCGCCGTAACTTTTGATTCGCAGCATAAAATTTTCCTCCATCTGAAAAAAATTCATTCCTTATTATAATAATATGCCATTGGGATATTTGAATTTATTGAGATACATGAATTAGTCTCCAGTTTTGCACTACGAAACAAGACATATCACTAGTAGTATAAAACTATAAATGTTCCTGTCCCAGGTCCTGTCCCATTGGCATACATACTCTTGTATATGACACTCCGTCTTAACATGTTTGAAATTGGTGTAAAGTTCACAAGAATACCATGCATTTTTTTAAAGTTGAGTTGATAAATGGAGTGTGTTTAGCACAGGCAGATGAACAGACAGATGGACAGTATAATTACTACTCTGGGACCACAAAATCTAGTGGCCATGAATACTGTCATGATCTTGCAATGGGCAGCATAGTCTTAATTAAGACTGACCAAGTTTAAGAAAAATGGAATAAAATTTGAAATTCTACTACACATACCTCAGGAATGCCATCCTGTATCGCAGCCACTGAAAAACTTCTAGAACGCTCACTTGGAGGGAATGTTAAAACATTTGTAGCCCCATAGAAATCCACCTCTCCATCAGTGATAATATATTGTATAGATTGTTCCAGTAAATCCCCGCCCTCTCTAACCACAGTGAATTCTGCTGGTGATGCACCTTCCTGAAATAGTCAGCCTGTCTATTGTGAGAAGCTACATTGTATCACATATCTGAAAAGGTCTGACAAATAAGTTTCTCGATTTTGTCCGAAGAAGAGGAAATCCACAGGAAAGAGGACAATTCTCACCCATATCCTCGATAAAATCCCCTATCCACTCCTTCTTCATTAGAAAATTACATAGTTTACAGATTTACATAGCAGTATGTACTTAATTTATTGGTGTCAGCCCATATATTTACAGGAGGTTTCAATAGCAACTGTACTTCTGATTGTATTTAAAGGCACATGTAGATAGTCTTATTTTCTATCAAAATATGGACTTTTAGAAAATGGAATGTTAAGACATACAGACATTCTTTAAAACATTGCATTATAACTTTTCTTAAAAGATTCCTGAAACTGCAAACCACGAGTACAATATAGGTATTTCCTATGCTAGCACTAGTTTGGCATGTTGGTCAGGATAGAAAATATAGGTATCAGACACTTGTACTCGTGGTTTTGCGAAACATGTAAGCAAAGTGACAATGCAGTGTTGTAATGTACATCAGAATGAAGGCAATAACCACCAATTTTCTCTTATTTACAAATAAGCATATTTTAGTACAAAAATAAGACTATGTAACTTTAAACTGTTCTACAACTTACAGTAAGCACAAATGAAAGCTGATTGCCTGCAGCAAACTGAAAGATGCCACCAGGATTGTCGTTTTGATTAATGATTATCTTCCGCTTGGTTGCGCCTTGACGTAATCTTTGAGAAGTCGAGGGCTCAATTCCAATCAAGGTCAAGGTCATTTCCTCGTCAATTTCCGGAATATCATCTTGAAGGATCGTGATCAGTATAAAAGTCTCTGACATTCCTGTATGGATCAATAAATGAATACATGTACAAATAACTTAAATATCAACAGATTATCACCTGAGAATAGTCACTATATTATTTCCTCAGGTCATATTTGACTTGAAAAAAACCATTATGTTAAGATTTATTATTGTGCCACAGAGGCAAACCATTCATAGGTAGGGCAAAACAGCAGGCTGTGAGAATCATTAGGATAACTTACGAACAGAATACTTGACCAGCTGAATTGTCTGCACTCAATAAACGTGGTAATAGTTATTGTCACTTAGAAAGGCAATTGACAAGTGTTTTTATTTTAAATGAAAATAGGGATTACATTATAGTAACGTTCAGATCAAAATGGTAGATTTATAACTCTGTACAATATGACACAAAATAATTGTTAAAGCAGGCGAACAGAAACATGAAATTTATTATGATGTTTTAAACAAACAAGAATGTTTTCAGAGAAAAGTTCATAATATGTCATTTGAATAGAAAATAAACAGGTAAACATACTTTCTTCTTTCAGATTGTGGGTAAATCAATACAAAGCAGTTATTTATTTCAGTACAGAACTTTCATGATTTGTTATCTGAACGGAATCTGAAGCCAACATTTTGGAACTTAAAAATACAACTTGTATTTACAAACCTGATTCCATGACAATGGAACCTGACATTTCAGCAACATCTCCAGATGTAATATTAGCAGAATAGGGGCCAGTGCCCTGCAGGGACCACTTAATTGAAGCATCTCCACTCTTTCCCTCACGAGTCACTTTGATCTGTATCTGAGCCGGTTCATCAACCTGAAGTATTTTTTTAGATTGTTTACATTTTATTGATCACAAAATTATTACAAGTATGTCTTAGTCATTTTAAAGAATATTAAAAGTCAGTCATTCTGAAGAATATTAAAGTCAGTCATTCTGAAAAACATGGCATTTTGTCGGCAATTAGATCTAACACTCTCACAAATTCTACTCATATTTTGTAATGGATTCACCAAACAATAATGACAATTAGACAGTCACCAAAAATAGTTATGCACAGAATTCTGGAAAGATATCACAGATTTTTACTGTTTCAACACCAATCTTGACCTCTTACCATCAGAACCTCCACAGAATGAAGTCCAATCTCTCCATTAGCTTCATCTGGAGTGACTGTGATAGATGTTAGAGTGTTTGAACCAAGCAGAGGACTGTTGAATGCACCAATCAATGGATCTGTAATATGTAAATAGTATATAAAATACAAAGTCTTTCCACGAAGCAGTCACATTGATAACAAGAAAAATGTTAGCAAGGAAGAGTCTGGTTAAAGATAAAAATATAAAAAAAAAAGAAAGAGTCGGCATTAAAAACATAGAAATTATACATTTTACTACCGTATTTTTTCATCATAATATACATCAACTGCATCTTTCTATAAACATCATTCCTGTATTTTGGTGCAAACAGTTTTCAGGATTTTGGAAATATATGATGAAAACACCTAAATTGAACAAGCTAACCCCACTGCCCACACGAGAATGCATCAGTTTCAACAAAGGATACAGGATACATTTATACATTGTGGGCTTTATGAAAAACTGTGGTAACTCAATTTTTGGTAAAGAAGCAATCACAATGGTTTTGTGCCAAACCCCTAAAAATGATGAAAATCTTATACTAGTTCCTTATTTTAAAAACATTTGGAAGTTAGAGAAGGAATTCGCACTTTTAAACAATCAGAGAAGACGTTTGACTATGAAACATAGCATTTTTAGTGTGACCTATAGACTACTAGGGCAAGCTAAGCATAATGGGAACTTACCTGCAACTAAAGTAACCCCTTGTAGTTCCGCAGTGAAAACCCCTCCCTCTTGAATGAAAGCAGACGACAACAAGTGGATATGCTCCACCATTTCTGTTTTTCCAGCACTCATTACTGTGGAGACCACAGTGTCCTCCAATACATCTGTCACAAAAAATACACTCTTCAACCATCAATACAAAAAGTGACACGAGTTCAGTCAATACAAATACAATTGTCATCACATCCTTACAACAAAAGTTAATGCTTATGACCAACGCTTATGAAATAATTACATTTTGTACCTAAACATAATAGGTCACACAGAAGCTAACTCTGAAATTGACTACATGTATATACCCCAACAATACTGCGTTGTCTTTGGAAACACGGCCAATGGACACACCCTGAAGTCAATATTTGGACAATAATGGCCGAATTATTTCATACCTGCAGTCCCTCCATCTGATGGTTCATATGCCACTGTCAAATTAAGATGAAGGTCACCATTATTGCCTCCTGACCTTGAGATAAGTAGTTTCAACATTCTGGGATCAGCATCCTGGAAAACGAAACACAGACATAACAAATTGCCATGACAACCTGAATTGATTATCTGTTACAAATTTACTTTGAAATTTGTCAACTACAGCTAAGGGGAAGAAGGATATTGTTTGTATAATTATTATCCCTGTCACAACTGGAAACTTCTGGCTAACTTTGGTTGAGTTTCAATATATATTTGTATGGAACTAGTACTAGCCAAATGCAGGGATGGGGAATTTCACAGTTCAACCTTGCTCAAGGCAGGATTTGAACTCACAACTTTCAGATCAGGAGTTCAGTGCTCTACTTCTCGACTAATATAATAAACTAGACTAAACTAGATAAGAAACACCAACTACCAGCTTTCAACACCTTCTTTTTCTATCTGTTTAGTTTTACTTACAATGACCAGAGTTTGTAGATCATCTGGTGAAAATTCAACTGTTCCGTAAAAATTATCGCTATCTTCTATAATAATGAGACCCTCAGTGATTCCTTCAACTTCAGCTCCACCAGTGACTGTAGATGGCAGTAGACGTAACTTAAATCTTTCTGCAGGCTCGGGCAAACTTTCCTGATTTATATCGATAATTATTGGTCTTTCACGTACGTTGGGAGCAAATGAAACCGTTCCTGTAATAGGTGAAATATCTAGATTGACCGACCCAGTCCCACTGTCGTTACGGACTATTTCCCAATCCACACTGACCGTACCAAAGGATCCCGCTGTGCGAATTATGGTGAATATAACGTCAGAGTCTGCATCTTCATTGATTTGTTCCACAGGGAGTGATATGAAATCAGGAGATCTTAAACTCAAGACACCTGCTGGATTGTCGTTAGCATTTATAATGACATCAACACTACTGGGTTCTGACAAGATTACACCAGTAGAAGGGGACGAAAGTACAACCTGAAATGTTGCGAAATATTTTATAACCAGTTACAGCAATGACTTGAAATTTCATGATAAGTAATGTATTACATGATTTTAAATTTTTATTCTTGAAAAAGACATTAGAATGATATATCAGAGTTTGACATATTCATAAATTATACGACGATATATCAACTGACATTAAAGACTCAAATTGTTTTATATTGAGATTTAGCGTATGAATAATATCAGCATGAAAAAGCGACTCCAGAAACGATGACTCAAGAAAATATTGTTTTTGCAACTGAAATTCTTAAATTATCAACCGCTGCATGAGAAATCAGGGTCATTGATTCAGTGCATCGTTATCTTAGTTGTTCAAGGACTAG
Organism: Mactromeris polynyma; assembly: GCA_032209605.1. Classification (NCBI taxonomy): domain Eukaryota; kingdom Metazoa; phylum Mollusca; class Bivalvia; order Venerida; family Mactridae; genus Mactromeris; species Mactromeris polynyma. The sequence goes on along the minus strand of JASFXZ010000001.1, from coordinate 35,719,603 downwards.
GAAATAAAAAACCTTATTTGTCCGCCTGTTTATGTAACTAAGCCGGGAACCAAACCTGAAAGTATTCCTCCTCTTCTGGGTCGGAATCTTCAATAATCTCAATGGCTATCGTTGCATAACTACTAAAAGCCGGGAACACAACTTGTCCACTACTCTGTCCATTGTTACCACGGAAATCTTGACCAGTACTAGCAGTAAAAGGAAGTAACACGTAAGCTACGGTAGCTATGTCTCTCACAGATCCGATTGGAGTTATCCCATCAAGATCAATGCCCCGCTGTACAGTCAATGTCACAATCTTAGTCACAGGTCCCTCATCAAAACGAAACTCTCTCTGAAATATATTCAAACCACACAAATTCAAAACAAATTAAACTTGAGTATCACTAAAAGTGAATAATACCCCTGTAATACTGTCAGAGGGAACAAGGGCCCACAACTTTGCAACTCTTGAACCACACATGAACAAAGAAGTGACATGGTGACATGTAGCCAGTTGGAACCACTGCACATTCATAACAGCATGAAAGAAAATATTCATCAATTTGCAATGTTTCTTTACAAATAAATTTAAATTTCAAGTCAAATATATGGTAACACTCAGTTACATGGCAAACACTTTAATAAGTAAAGTATTGGGATAAGAAATTAATGGATTAGGTATTGATAGAACTATTAGACTTCAGTGTGTTTTTGCGGGCACGACACTCTGCTAAGCTCTTTCCAGCAACAGTACAAAAGTGGGACATTCTGGTCTAGTATGCAAGGATTAAGTTATACAACACACCTGTTGAAACCTTATTGGGGCATCATTGGCCAGTATAATGATTGTAAAGTTATTATTGATAACTCGAGCACCCTGTGTGGCACCAACAAGCTGTAATTGGAATTCCTCGTCATTCTCTGGAACCTGAAAGGAACAACAAAAAAAGAGTGATAAATATCATAAGTACAAGAATGGTAATTATTTTACAATACACAAATCACCATGGAGATAATGCATAGCAACATAAAGTATCTACAAACTGACTGACTTGATTACTGTAACACTATAATACATTAATATTTGGTTGGGAACACTTAAAATTCGGTAATTTTCATAGCAAAGAATAAAATACAAACATTTTCAGTCAGAATTTTCAATGAATATACACTCAACTACTCACAGTGTCAGAACGTATCTGTAACTGTACTGTATTACTCATTTCTTGATCATTAAATGTGACCGAGCCTGAACTCGATATATCTTGTCCATTCAATATATCTTGTCCAATCGATATATCTTGTCCAATCACAGCATTCGGATCAGTACTCACAATCTATAAATGCAAACAACACATTCCAGAATCAAAGCAATGGAAATGCAAATAATATTCAACCTATTTAAAACTAGAAATATGTCCATAGGTCACAGAGACATTACTTTACTGCCTTAGCTTGTCCATAGAACACAGACACATTGTCTTAGTCTGACAACCAGTTTGGATAGAGTCATGGGAGATGGTTTTACTATGATTGTCCTCTTGTAACTCAAGGATTATTATTATCTAAATTATTGCATATTACTAGTATTATATTTACAGATGAAAGCCATAGTTCAGTGTATGTTTTAACAGCAGTCAACAGAGATGAGAATCTAAAAACCATGCCAGCATGTACTGATTGTTATCTGGCTTAGATTTCAATAATTGTGAGTCATACTGTATATGTTGTTCAAGGGATATATTTCAGACAGGCGGCAATACGTACATTATTTTAATTCATCCCTCCCTGAAACATCCCCTAGATACAATAATCTAGAAAATGGAGTGGTCTGAGAAGAGGGTCGATTAGCAAGTAGTGTGATAGATTGATACATGATAACATAAAGCTTCAATTAAATGAATCAAGGGGCAAATCTCCTATACACAACATGAGCTGATAAGGCTCAAACCCTCAGTGGAGTGACACCAAGTAAGCAACAGCAACCACTTGGCAATGACAGCCGGACAACAACATTGGGACTCACCTTGTAAGACACCATCACTTGCCCATATGTACCAAGTTCTCGTCCAATCCTTATGGACACGATATTGGTAGACACTGGATCTTCCACAGCTGTTACTGGCGAGCTCTAACGATAAATGAATTCATATTTACACACCCAAGTTTTGCTCGTCAATACATGGCTTGACAGCGGATGAAGACATTTCAACCCAATATTTTGTAATACGATAACTTAGTTGGAACTTATAGACCAAGAATATTATATGATTGATGAAAGTTTTTCCAATACAGTTTGGTAACAGACTGGGAACTGTAAACATGTGCATTTTGAGTTCCTTCCTTCATACTCTTTTCCCAGAGTGAAAAGGACCAGATTTTATGAAAATAAATGAATAACATTTACACTATATAGATTGAAGTTTGGTAATAATTATAACAACTCAAGCTTCTGATTGGTTGGTTCAGAAAGCAGACTTAAAATTGACCAATGGTAAGCCTGCATTCTGAGACTGGTCTCCAAACCTTGTCTTATAACCCTGGGACCTGGTTAGTAAGAATTATTGAACAAAGGCTTAAAATTAATCTTCAGCAACACCGAGACATTTACAGCTAACAGTATATGACTGTGAGTAACTTACATCTGTTATACTGAACACTCCATAAGCATCATCATTAGCTTGAATAATCACAGTAGCCATGTTAGGAATATTCACAGTAGTTTCAGTACCAATAACAGTGAGTGTGAATAAATAGGTTTCTTCTACTTCCGGCTCATCGTCATCAGAAACCATGAAGGTTACCATGGCAACATCAGAACCCACTGACGAAAATGAGGCCACTTGGCTACTACCGACAAAATCCTGATTGATATTATCGACCTGAAATAATCATTTATATAACAAAACATATTTCTAGAATCCCACTTTAAAATATATTCCAAGTATGCAAATTGAGAATGTCAGAGCTGCTACAGTGTTTACTGCAGTTAACATAAGAGGTTGTGGGTCAACACATAGACATTTCTTAACTTTACATGAATGCTTCTGTCCTAGGCAGTTGCACAAGCCATGTGGCATGTCTGTCTCTGAGACTTGTAAGCAACATTAAATGCCATCAAAAAGAATGATTCACAAAACACAGTTGTGACTACGATGTACATGTATAGACCTTTGTTTTGATGTGGCAACAATATAATTAGTTTACTGTATTATTCAGCACCCTGTATTTTCTGACCACCTTGTACCAGTTCTTTAACTTATGGATGCATAATGATGATATCAGTGTAACTTACCGAGACAATAACATTAACTATTCCAGTAACGGATCCAACATGCCCTACTCTCAAATTAAACTGTTTCCCCTCCGTGGCTATCACTTGTGTATCAACGAAATATACTGAGCCTCCACTGCAGGGAACCAGTATGTTGCCTAGCAACCATGTCAATGCCAAGGTCAAACACTTGGTAAAAACCTCCATTCTGTAACAAAGGATAGTGGGCATTAATAAAAGAAGTGAATGATAAATATTAATGTTGTTTGGAAGTTAGAAGTCTACAAACAAACAATAGTACAGTAAAACCTCACAGTTATAATCCTAGACCACAGTGGCAAACACCTCTATTGATTCATACTATAAAAAAATGTCATTTATAATAAATGTGGACTTAAGTCTAATCAAAATACAGTATTATGGTGAATCGAAACACTACTGTATATTAATGAACACATGAATACTAGAAACAGCTGTTCAAGTGAAAGTCTAACATACAAACACAATCAAACCAAGTAAGATTTCAAGTGTTCGGTGGAACTCAACAAGTTAAGCTCAGGTTTGGTAAATAAACAGATATAGAAGTTTTATGCCACACTTGTAGAATAATTTGCAATTCAAATATTTATTCCATGTGTGGAATAAATGGGCATATTTCAGATGACTTCATTATATCAAAGTCTAGATACATTGTACTAGTTAGATGTTAATTATTATTGTTTGGTATTTCATTAACAATGTAACTTTTTTTAATAATTTATTTTAAGTCACTAATTCCAATGTTTTATGCTTGGTTTAAAACAATATTTATTTCATTCTGAAAGTAAATTTGAAATACAAAAATGTCTCCTTTTATTTGGTCATGAGGAAAAAAGATTTTCCTTTTACCAGCAGACATGCAATAAAAGGTATTTACTGAAATTTATTTGCAGGTACCCTTTTAAATTCCAAATCTTAATATGACTTTAAGAAGCCATTTACTGTTTTAACCAGGAAGTAAAATAGTATGTTATTTGATATTTAAGTCACAGCAGTGAACTGTATGCAAACATATACAGGGTAATAAAGCATACTATATTCTATGAACAACAATACTATAACGTATATCTACAATTTAAGAGTTATACTATTCCTACAACAGTAGAAGATGAATATCATTTTGTATTGGAATGTTCATGTTACTCTAATATAAGACAACAATATTTTCCGAGAAAGTTTTATACTCCAGCTACGTACAATAAATTCATATTATTAATGGCATCAAAAAACATTGACATTATAAAGCAACTTGCTACATATTTATACTATGCGTTTGCACTGAGAAATCAACGGGCTATTGAACTTAAGGAATAGACTGATTATGTAATATATTGTTATGTATATGTACAAGTATGTAGTTGTTTTTTTTGTATTAATAATATAATATGACGCATGTGCTGACATCACCATTGTAACTAATTCTCTGTACATGTTTATGTTACGGACCGGAGGCCTTAAATCAATAAAATGATTATTATTATTATAATTATTACACAAACAATATTGATTAGACGTTTGTAACTTTTTATGACTGTTTCTGAAATATGGTATGACAAAACAGCACAGACAAATACAATAATTAATTTATAATGGCCTTAATTAGAACAGAACAGAAATTTTGATTTCTGTTCTGTTCAATTAGAATAATTTCTTCAGTTCAATAAGCTGCACAGTACAACTGTCAACTGACACCTATCATATGTAGAATATAGCACCATATGTTACCAGTTGAGTCAAACTGCGTGTACCTTTCATATGTATTCAACACCCAAGATCAATTCACACCTTCAAACTAATTGATCAATACAAAACTATTGTCAAACCAATCAACTCAACAAGCTGCTGAAATTCTCAATACTTCAATTGATTTATAAAAAAATAGAAATGTGTAGCTGTGAAACCATATGTATAGGAAATCTGTGCTTCATGATTTACAGAGATATAGTCCAAATTATACAATGCTTTAATATCACCTTTATCAAATTTCAATGTCTACGAATCTACAAAATATTTTTTTCATAATTTTCCAATTTATACTATGCCTCAATATCATTTTTATCACATTTTGATGTCTTCAAATTTACATTATTTTTTCATCACTTTTAAGGACCTTCTTGGTTTATATGATTTATTTGTTTATTAGCATATCAACAATACCTTTCAATATTTACAAATGGTCAGGATGTGATAAGGAGAACCTGTATTTCATCTTTGCCTTTGTTTTTTTTGGCAAATTAGCTGTCCATGTTGAAACATTATTTTGTTTATATGTTTAGTTTTAAACCACATTGAACTTAATACAAAAAATAACAGAGGGTGTTTTGTCCTACTTATAAAATTCATGAAGGGGATTTTGTCCACCTTGTAAAATTCACGAAGGGGATTTTGTCCGCCTTGTGCAAAATGAGCTAAGGGGATTTTGTCTGCCTTGTGCAAAATGAGCTAAGGGGATTTTGTCCGCCTTGTGCAAAATGAGCTAAGGGGATTTTGTCCGCCTTGTGCAAAATGAGCTAAGGGAATTTTGTCCGCCTTGTGCAAAACGAGCTAAGGGGATTTTGTCCGGAGGGGATACTGTATACTGAGAACCCAGCACATAAGTCATAGGTTGACATAACATAATGATTCTTGATGTATCTAATTATTTTGATGTAATGTATTACAACAGTGATTTTTTACGGTACCCCTCAGTGCTATGTAGCATTTCAACCTTCAAAACTACAAACCAAATTTCTGCAATTCAGCTTACATATTTATACCACAGTCACCACGCTCTTCAACAACTCATCTCATGATTGCACCATGAAAATGATACAAGAAAATACAGTTATACAGTCTAGTCAATATGTATATCATGTGACCTGAGGCACTGAAGAAACCACCTGTCTGAAGATTTAATTAAATACGACAATTACAAGACATGTATAACAGCATCATTACAGACCTTTGAGCAAAATTATATATACTGGTCAGAAGTGATAACCCTGCTATTAAACACAGATTCTTAAAAAGCTTCTATACTTAACACCAACTGTTTTAATAATAAGGCTTCATTTTGTACATGGTGTTAAAAGCTATCAACTGTTACCAATGTTTATACATGTAATATTGTTCAAAAAGTATTGAAACTATGGACCAATAATTATTATAGCATGATTGAATAAGTTCATGAAATTATGTTAGTGACTTACTATAGATTTATTGCTTTTAAGTATGGATACATCTATTACTAATTTTGATTGTAGTTTGTTAGATATAAAAAAACATGATTCAAATTAATTGAACTACCAACAAAAGTGGATTTAAACCTGCCAATACCATGTTTATCATGTTAGAATACTTGGTTATATCGTAATGAAGATTTTCAAAATGCAAAGTGGCAGGTAATAGCTATTTGACCAGTAAAGATTATTTAACACTATAAACAAAATGAAAAAAAATAAACTAGCAGCTATTTATCAAATACAGTTTGAATACTCTCATTTATTCCAGATATTGATAAAGTTATAATACCTAATAAACATATCATACAATTTAATTCAAACAATTATAAATATAAGAACCGAAAAGAAACTAAATCTTAGCTGTTTTATTGCGGATTATAAAAATATGACCAAAGGTTCAGATTATGTTGCCTTTGCTGATTGTAAGTACTTTGGATGGTAAAAAAAAAATTACTTTTTTATTCCCATGATGTTAACTTAAGACATTGCGACATTCATTTTTCGTGCTCAAATAATATAGCAGACCATGACTGTCCTACACATGTTCATACAAATCATGACACTAATAACTGAAATACTGCTGTACTGACTAGTTTACCACAGGTACAAGAGATGTTGGACAAATAACATGTATTTGCTTCAGTCTAACTAACCGTGTGTAGATTATAAAGCCAAGTCAGGAGACAAGCTTCATAATGCAGCCTTGCCATTGGTGGATTTTAAGATTGTGCTCAAAACTAACCAATCACAAGCTTAAACTTTGAGGTTTTGCTCAAAACACAGATTTATGTATTCAGACCCAGGACTAACAACACCTTGACAAAGGTTATAGACAAAACCTTCAGATTGGCAGTAGTACAATCTACTCAATGAGCTGAAGAGTCCACAGGCAGATTTAAGGGGGGGGGGAAGCTGGTGTGCCCTAAAATCTGGCAAGGTTATTAAAAAAAGTCAGTATGATATCAATTATGTAGAATATTCTATCTAAAACATACTGTAACTATAGATACAGTGGTAATAAGCATGGCAATACATAGGGCAACATTTGGTAGATATTTCTAGAGAATCGTAGAGAAAGCCCTGTAAGCTTCCCCCTGACGCCCTGTCCCCCTGGTAAACTTCAGCTAGAAAATGCATACTTCAAAACACTATGGAATCAATCCATGGGATTTAATGATTCATGAAAGCAGTTTCACATGACCCATAGACACAACATAGTTTGTGAATATTTGATTGAGATAAACAAAGAAACTCTACAAGATAACAGAAACCAAATCTGAAGATTCAATTACTGGTATCCAATGTAAAGTCAATAGTGTCTAAATAAATAATGTAGTATATATCGACAACGCAATTACATATTTAATTTGGGTGTGGTGCCTCAAGTATGAAAAACATTGCAAAGAAAAAGAAGTACATGGTTTTAGAGTTCATTACAAGAAATAGAGTAAATTCTAGATATCTCTTCAACATTCAGTCATAAAAAACAGTTTAAGTAAAAAAAAATCAATTTAGTAATATACATCAGTACCCAGTGTTTTTTGAAAACATTGAAATGGTGAAAAAATATCATTTATATTGCAACTTCAACTCCATTTAATCTGAGACAAATTAAGAACTTTTCTGTTTCAAGTATTAGCCAAGATATTTAGAGATAATTTTGAGTCACATGTCAGCAGCATTTTAAGCACTGTTCTTACTTCTTCACTTCAATATTTTACCTTTTCAAGATCATAATGAAGGTTTTGTTTAGATTCACATGCACTGGTTCAGATTGTTCATCAAGGTTTATCAATTTATAAAGGCCAAGATGCAAAAAAACGCTTTCATTGACTGACCACTTCTCAATTTGTCTGCAACTGTAATCAAGGTTAATAAAAGTGTAAAGTTTAACATGTCACTCTCTTAAAATAAGGATATAATATTATTAGGTGAGCAACAGAACAACATTTTTGTTCATCATAAACCAATATACATAATTCTCACTGCAAATCCCGTGAGACACACAATTTCTTTCCGATTGTTCTAGAATGATTATACAACAGAAATATTTAATATGACAATTAATTCCATCCGTCGAAGTTCAAAACTTTCAGGTGATAAAACTGAAATTTAAGTGTCAAAGTAGAACATGCATCAATGTGTTCCTATTAAGATCATAATAATACATAACAAATCTTTTCATACCTGAATTCATTTTATTAATACTGGTATACCAATATAAGTCAAATAATAATGAAAGAAAAATAGAAAAAGTAAAAAAATATACTTACATTTAAATGTGACGTGATATTTCCACTCTCAAACTTTTCTGTTTTTCATAAATCCATATCATAGAACACTGTATAATTACCAACTTTGTCACTGTAGTAACAGAAATATTTATATATTAAAATATCGAAGAATGTTTTTATATTATCATATATCTAAACATAGCACATACCCCTACAAAGATCTAACAGACAATAAATATAAAATATGAAGTTTTGTTATGAAATATTTCCAGTATACAAATACATGATTAACACCCAATAGTTTATACAATACAATAGTGAGTAATAGTTGCAGGGCGTAATTCTTTCAAAATATGTGTGTACCCGGACCATCTGTTACCAAGTACGTTCATCATTGATTTCTAATTATCCACAACTTACCTGGCACATGGACACATATTGATGTTTTCTTGACTTCTGTTTCACCACCATCTTTGGGCGTTGGGTCGTTAATTATTCATATATTTAATCAAGAATCCACAGCCTTTTATACAAATCAAGTTACTTACAAAATTAGCTGTAAAGGTATACTTCTAATCAAACTATAACAAGGGGAAAGACTTATTTGTTGCCTTGGTCATTTTCATGTATAGTTTATATTTTTGAATTTTATTGTCGTTTTTTTAAATTTTGCTCCCGAGATTCTATTTTATATTGTATAATGATGATGTTTATACATATGCTAGGTAATACCCGTAATACCTGTGAAACCAAAAACTGATCAGAAATTACACCAAACTAATGTGACTCAGAGTTGGTAACGTTGCAGTTACAATAGTTTGAACCAAATTCTCAATATTGTAAGGTATAATGGTCAATATTCAGGCTTTCATGTATTTTTATATTACACCAACATGAATAAAATGTTTTAAGTATGAACTATTTGGATGCCAGTGTTATGGGTATCTACGTAGCCAACAGCACTCAGGCCCCATTACAAGTGCTAAAAGTTTTCCCGTCACTGAAGGTGTCCTCTTCTGGTCCATCATTACTGTTTGCAGTACCCCTTCATCAAATTCTGTGGTCATTCACCAGAATTTGTTAAGATTTTTAAAAATTAGAAAATGGATGCTCCTGCAATAGGCTTTTCAGCAAAATGCAAATATTGTTTGTAATGGCTATATAACTGTAAAGCAATATGATTTGAATCCATCTACTCTGTCAAGTGTTACTGATCGGACACCAATTTCTTAAGTCGAAAAGGGCCATAACTCATTCAAAATTTGTAAATTGCAACTGAAATCGAATTTTACATGTATTACCCTAAGCTTATGTGTCCAATATAATTTGAATTCAGGCTTGAATGTATTTGAAAATTTATATTTTATGTGTTATGTAATTTTTTTTTTCCATTCAAAACAGAACATTTTTAATAATTAATCTACATTTGAGTAATGTGTTTCTGAGGTGACAAAATGCTTGGGTTGGAATTAGTCTCTAAAATTACATAAACCTAGTTCCTACATCTTCAATATTTACCTCCCTTGTTCTGAATTGTCGGCCATTTTGATAGGCAAATGTCCTTACAGTGTATGGGGAATATAATGTAAACGATGATAAACTAATCCAATATATAAAACATAACTAATTCATTATGCTCATGTGGGCATTTGGCTCAGTAAGTTGAAGGAAAAGTGGTTGTCACATGTAAATTCTCTTGACATTTAATCAATTATCACATATTTGGAAATTACCCCTATAAGGGCTTATCAGGTTTGCCTAGCAAAATGGCCGACAGATAAGAACAAGGGAGGTAAAAATTGTTGATGTAGGAATATGTATTGTCTAATTCCCCTGAGTCAGCCTGTCACAACCAAATGTCAAGTCTGGACAGTTCTCAGCTAATAGCAAGACAAACAATCAACACAAGTTAATTAAATATTTATTTTTATATCATAATCCAATCATAGAGTGTAAGATATAACCTAGAGCATAACACACTAATTGTTACAGGCAATACGCCAAACCATACACATGATAATTCACTAACAATACATGTACGATAATAATCAATATTAAACACGAGGTCAAATTGCTGAATCCTCTCTGATACATCAAACTTTACATTAACCAGGGTCCGAGATTATAACAGATACATGTCACTCAGCACTCGCATCAAAAATTACACTTTACTAGTCCGATAGTGGAATTAGAGAGCATGAAAATGTCACATGTGTGCTGAATATTCTGTTTGGTCCATTTTCTTTGAAATTATTTGGGAGTAATTATTGGGGTTTGGTGTCACACTCTACATCTGGGACTTAAACATTACTCCCAAAACTCATTTTCACTAAATCTCATAGAAAATCGACCACAAAGAATTTTCAGCATTTTTGAGAACTTTGTGATTTTAATGTCTGTGTCTTGTGTCCCTTTTGTCTGTGTATCAATTTACAGGTTTGAATATATTCCTATGTTTGGTGTTGTCCACTTTCTCCAACTTGACAACCCTTGAAACTGTTAATGGACTGCTCCATGTTATATGATAAATCAGACAATTCAGAAAATAAGGTACGTTCAAAAGAATTCATACAACAAAAAGGTAAAAATGTATTACACTTTGTTCTCATACAAAATCTATTTCATAATCATAGTCATACAAAAGTTGTACTGATTAGAGTCAATTTAGTTTAACATAATTTAGCATTTAATTACACCAGAAACAGACCAGAAGCAAAATTGCATTAACCACTTTAATCAATGATCAAACTATGACATGAAATGTATTGTAAATTTACATGTCTAATAAATAAAATTGTTTAACAATGTTTTAAAACAACATATTAACAACTGCCTCTTAGTTTTATTTGTGTGAATATTGTTTTTAACTATTCTCATGTATTTATTTATGTGTTTTATCATGACTTTGTTCAAGTGCAAATACCTCTTATACATGTAATTCTGTATTGAAAATGCTTAGATGTATGTATAACATTCTATGTATATACATAAATGAGATTGAAATAAAAACATACATATATGTCTCTAGCAAACATTAACAGAAATAAAATTTACGACATATCTGTCAACAAACAGAAACTAAAATCCAACACACATTAAAAAATAACAAGACAAACAAAACTTCACAGTCAACACAACACAAATGTGATACAATGAATATCATGCCAATATACTTCACAGTCAACACAACACAAATGTGAAACAATGAATATCATGCCAATATACTTCACAGTCAACACAACACAAATGTGAAACAATGAATATCATGCCAATATACTTCACAGTCAACACAACACATATGTGAAACAATGAATATCATGCCAATATACTTCACAGTCAACACAACACAAATGTGAAACAATGAATATCATGCCAATATACTTCACAGTCAACACAACACAAATGTGAAACAATGAATATCATGCCAATATACTTCACAGTCAACACAACACAAATGTGAAACAATGAATATCATGCCAATATACTTCACAGTCAACACAACACAAATGTGAAACAATGAATATCATGCCAATATACTTCACAGTCAACACAACACAAATGTGAAACAATGAATATCATGCCAATATACTTCACAGTCAACACAACACAAATGTGAAACAATGAATATCATGCCAATATACTTCACATATATTTGGTCAAGACCAGCTTTTCCATCCAGACGAAAGCAAGTTCACACAGAAAAAATCCACCAAATCATTATTTGGTTTTGAAAAATGAAGCAATACTCCTACACGACTTTGACTGTAGGTCAGGGAGGACTGTTTTACGTTTCTTTGCAGATTTTGTATTTCCTGGTGTCGTCATAGACCTGTTTACAAAACAAAATCACCATGAATACATTTACATACAATGAACATCAATATGTTTTAGGTTGCAAGGAGTATAGGAGTATCAACATTTACAGTAAATACTGCAAAACCATTCGAATCCTTCTTATTGAGTGTTTCCCCAATAAAACGACGGAGATCTATACCGCACCATACTGCTTTGTAAGAGGAAACAAGGACCCTTAACTCTGTAATTCTTGTACTGAGCCAGTTAAATATACGTCCTGAGCACTTCGCTTTGATCCCTAAGTAAGAAGTTTTATTGGAATTCATTCAATAGTGTGGAAATAGTTGTATGACAAACTGTTTGCAACAATATACATATTCCTTGTTCAAAATAATTATTAGTTTTAACCAACCACCCATGATATTTTGGTGTTTTCTGATGGTAGTATTGGCATAAAAGGGATTACTAATCAATAGAATTTCTATTGATTTGAAATATAAACACATTTAAAAACATAAGAAATAAGACTAATAAATGTATCAAGATCTATTATTGCAGTAGTACAAGCAAAATTTTACCAATTACTAGGAATGAAACATGAAACTTTACCAATAACACAGGATCAAATTTAAATTTACCAATTACCAACCTTAACATTTCAACTTATAAGAATATTACTTAAGTTTTCGCCAATTGCAAAGGATAAATCTTATATCATACAAATTAAATTGTCAATACAATACATGTAACTATGAAGTGAAAAACGAAAGTTAAGTCTCTTCTAAGCGGTATAATTGTGCACTGACAAACACCAACCTTTTCAAACTGTTTGTATCTTTCTTGTTTTGTTCTTTCATCAATTCTGTGATTGCTCCACGGCTAAGACATGCATCTACATGATCGTTAAATTCATGTAAGTTGGCAGATTTTTGTCCAATGTTACACACTGGACACACCAACAATGACCCAACTTCGTCTGAGGAATCTGGATTTGAAACAAAAATATCTGAATTGACACACGACTGTTGTATAACTTAGAGCTATCCACGAAAAATCTCCCTGGGGGTATAGAAACGAAAATTGAAAATAAGGGGACCAGCAACAAAAATTTTATTTGTCCCCCCCCCCCATCAACAGAGTTTGACCCCAACCAAGGTAACCTTAATTGGTCACTGTTCCTATCCCCCAGTGAGATTTTCCTGGAATAACTCTTATATAGGATTAGGAATGGAGTAAGGATAGAGTTATCCTGTCATGTTTTAACTTCTTCAGAATGATTTAAACATCACAGAATTTTGACAGTACAGTCGAGGAGTTGACATAGATAATCAAATGTTTCTGAATGCTATCATCTCTGACAAAATATTTGTCACCTCCTGTAAAATAGTTTGAGACACTTTACAATAAACATACAAGGAAGATATTTATTTGTCTGGTTGAAAGTGACCCCAAACTAAACATTTATATTTCATTATTTCAACACTATGGCTTAACTGACAATGTTCTATTAGCCAAAACTCATTATCACATTAATCCCAGTAATCAAATTTCACTATATATGTTTTACTTTTTAATAAATCTTAAAAAACAATTCAATAGATAAATTTACTGCACGCAAGTAAGTTGGTTTTGATCTAGTTATACAATTCTTTTTTTTCATTTTTGTATCAAATTTAAAAATTGGCAATTTAGTCAATCAGTACGTTGTTAATTTCCAAAAGTTTGGATTCATGTGAAAATATTTACCTTCTTCCTTATCTTCGAAGTTGTTGGAATGATCCCAATTGTGACCAACGATTTCATTGCTGTGTCCAGATATAGTAGAACTACTACAAAGCTTTGAGTTAGAGAGGCCAGATCCACTAGGATGTGAATCAATCTGACTTACGGTATTACTATCAGAATCAGTATTTATTTGTCTTATCTCAGAAGAACTTTGAAGATGCAATGGCTCAAAATCCTTTACTGTTCCTTGTCTTAATATTATTGTTTTGTCTGTAGCAAATTCCTTTTCCATTTTAGAACTGCAATTACTTTCAACAACACCACCATTAGTATATTTACCGACTTCAACCAGTGTTTCGTCAATATTACTAACTTCCTCCATTTCATTTGTTTTATTGTCAATGTTATCTTTATCACTATCAATATGATCATCTGATTTTGTCTGAATGAAATTACTTTCAATTTCATTTAGTTCCAAATTAACATTCCCTTTAGCATGAATACCATTCTCATCATTATCAAGATCATTATTGGAAGCAGTTTGAATTGTTTCACTACCGGAGTCAAATGTGCATCTAGTGCCTCTTTCATCACCATCACCATCATCAGGCAGAGGTATAACTAGAGGATTATCACAGACTATATCAGAGCTAGTTTCATTGTCAGTACTACCAGCAACATAATCAGAATAAGATTCATTGCACTTTGCTTCATTATAATCAATGACCTGACTTGTATCACTTTTGTTGTCATTACTACTACAACATGGCACTATGTCTGGAACTGAATTATCAGAATCAATATTATTAAGTCTTAATTCTATTTCTCTTGCAATATTTGATTCATTGTGTAGATTATTACTAGCTAATTCTTTATCAGAAGTTGTTGGAACATCTTCAGTAGTTACCAAATGCTTTAATGACTTGCTTTTCAAACTACATTCAAACTTTTCTTCAACACTATTAGCATGACTTAATACTGCATCACATTCATCAGAATCAATGTTTACAGCATCTTCAATCTTCTGACATTTTTCAGCTTGCTTACTTTCACTTCCACAATTTGCATCTTTTAATTCATCTAACTGTACACAACCACTACCTGTTTGTTTATCTGAAGTTTGTTCTACTATAGATCCAGATTCTAGACACATATCTACATGTTCATTAAAACCTTGTAAATTTTTACATAGAACAGTCTTACCACATATTGGACATTCATACTGAACAAAGGCTTTTATTTTACCCGACCTTTGTCTACTTTTCTTTCCAGAAACAGGTGTACCAACCTGACCACTCCTAGTCACTCTACCTCTGGTATCACTATGAACAATTACTGGACTGGTCGGAAGTGATTCCACTTTACATTCTTTCATAACAGTTTCGTGTTTAAAACTTTTCACTTCACTGTTGGTTTCCATTATAACGCATTCATGTTGATCAACCTCAACAACATTTTCTACTAAGTCAACCGATTCAGCAGTGTCATTTACAACAACTTTCTCACTAAGTTCAGGACTAACTTGATTTACTTCATAACTATTAATTACCTCAGCATCATTTGAGTCTAGATGCTCAAGAACTTCATCAGTTGTATTGTTATATGCATCCCCTGCATATTTAGATCCAAATGGTGTAAGAAACTTAATATCTGATATACTATGGTTGTCGGCAGAATAATGCTTATTGCAAATTAAATTGGAGTCATGAACATCATTAATGTCACTAGATTGCTTAACATATTCATCAGCCACAAGTGAATTCACACTTTTATTAACATCTACATGTACATCTTTGAGATCATTTGCTGTTTTAAGATTGCTTTTGTCACTATCATTTTGTTTGACTTCAACAACTTCTCTTAAACAAATTTCAAGATCGCCATAAACATCTTCTTGTTCATCACTCACTTCTACCATGTCCTCAGACTTCTTTTTGTCAGTTTCACTGTTTTCATTGTGCATAGTGTCTTCTTCAAATTCATTTTTCGTCTTTGTTAGCTTTTTAAATGCCCCCATAATTGTATTCTGTTTCTTTCTTTGACACAAATTCTCTGGCATCAAGTTGGACATACGGACACCTGGTAAAAATAAATGCACAGTTAGACAATATGTCACATCTTAAAGAGGCCTTAGTATACCAATATGGCTGTAAGGTTCCCCAGCTCTGTTTTATTACCTGTTTATAGCGTATAATCACTAAATTTATGGTTAATGTCATCAGAAAACAAGATAAAAATGTACATGCAAACAAGTTTCATTATGTTCTGAAAACAATCAAACATAACTGAAATGATTCACAAGTTTTCCATAAAAATATCTATAAAATAAACTATAAGCAACATGTTTAGAAGATTAGGTTTACAAAGCCGAATATAAATGCATTAAGCAAGTACACAGTCATCATAAAAAAACAGAAATTACATTGTTTCTACTTATTCTCAGGTTTAAAATCATAAAACTGACTATATTACCCATAAGTCTAAGCCTTAAAGGATGGGGAGCAGAATGCTGGATCTCTGTCTTCAGAAGGTCAGTAGCAGACTGTAGTATGTCATTGTAATCATTTGTATAGTCTTTTACCGAATGGGCTCTTGTTCGTACTAGAAAATTCACAGTCTTTATCTTTATTGAGACCGTTTTACCCTGAAACAATGGCATAAAATACATCAGATATTATGAATTATTCATCACACAGATTTTTCTAATTAGTTTTCCAGTAAGAAATGCTATAATGCTTGGTAGAAAAAGTACAAGTTGGCTGTTGTTATGCAGAAAGCATACGTGTCTCAGAACTGCCTATTTGGCTTTCCATTCCTGCATCATGATTCAACTTTGCTTTCTGTATATCCCTTCATTATGGCCAGCTTTGACCCAAGAAACACACAACAACGATCAAAGGGAAACAGATATTGAACACACCTTTTTTGCATTTCACTGACAGATGACAGAAAATAATATAACTTCTCAAGGCTAATAACAGTATATGTATAATTACTCAAATAAGGCAAACATGTTCCTTTAAATAGTTATGTGATATAAAATGATTAAAAACAGACATACCTTAAGTTGTTCCATTTTCAAATCCTCAGACAAGCTCAAGCTTAATTCCTCTAATTTCTTAAACAGCTCACTAGCTTTACTTATTTCTGCAAATGTTCTGAAAAACAGTGACAAGCATTGTTCATATCATAAGTATTTAGTGTCTTACAAATTTAAAGGGTTTATTGTATATTTCTACAGACTTCAGAAAACAAAATAACATACGGCACCACCAAAGTATAACCCGATTTTAATGTCAGCATTTGGCTGCTTTGACACCTTAAATGAATTTAGTTACAAGTTATGACATTTTATACTGGTCCCTCTTACTAACTGCTTTCTGTGTCACTAACCAGTACACATGCCAACGGGATTGTGAACTTTGTGAATGTTTGCAACTTGATTTCTGATAACAGCAGCATCAGTGGGCAAACATTTTCGATAAAAAACAAAAATCATGTCCATAAAGGAAAGATAAGACAATTATGTCACAGATGTAGAGTTAGGTGACAGATGAATTAGGAAAGAGACAAAAAGCAACACATTAGAAGATTTTATAAATAAGTAAAGGTGTTATAAAGCAAGCAAAACTCACCTTTCTGTACTCATACTCTTTCTTTCACTATCTCTGAAATGTGAACAAATGTGTGATTCATAGCAAAACAAGCATACCCCTTCCTTTCTATAAAACAATAATCAAAAGTAAGTTCTCACTTTGAAGTCACATTTGGTGTGCAGTATTCCTGTGAATGAAAGCAAGTTAAAGATACTCACTATAGATTATTATCAACAAAACTAGCAGACAGTCAAATACCATCCTCGGTACCCTGGCTATTCATAACATATATGATACCCTGGGGAAACCGACTGTAAAATCTCATACTCATGAATAATTAATTAGGTGAAATCCTGCCGTGTGATTGGCCGCATGACACACACCTCATGCGATACAAAAATTGCCGAGGAGTTACAGATGAAATCATGGTTCTGAGCGATCCAATGAGATCACGGTTTCAATTTGCACTTTTTTCAATGGTTGCTACCATTTTGTCGACTTTGCTGATAGCTCTTCACAAAGAAGATTCCTTCTTTTTTGTTAGTGTTCATTTCATTGGTCAAGAAATGCAAATGAATATTCATGCTTACTAAGTTTCCCTAGCCAATTTGCCCAGGGTATCATATATGTTATGAATAGCCTGGGTATCAAGGATGGTCAGATACATACAATTTAAATTTGGAGTAGGTGCAAACTGACATGTAGAAATCATTTAGAATTACCTTTCAACAGTAGTTGATCCAATACCAAGACAAATCCTCATGAAATAATTGAAGGATATTGAGGAGTAGAGGTGATAGAGCAAGCCTCGTTTGTTATACAGATCTGTACAGGTATGTACTCCTAAAGCATTCAACATAGCTTCACTAACCTTTCCAATGCCACTTATCTGAAAGTACAATTAATTTATTCACAGTATTTTACAAATAAATGTTAAAGCTGATAGTTTAGAAACCGGTGACTTTCAACCATAATGTTATGAGTGAAAACACAAGTTACTGGGACAGAGAGCATGAAGAAGCAAGGGTATTAGGTAAGTTTACCAGCTCCTGGCTCCTATTGACATGGTAATAACTTACAAACTATACTTGTTACAACATAGGTTAGAAAAAACAAGCGACCCATGAGGGCCGGTGCTCTACTGGCTGGCAATTTTGTTATTGTCCAGGGGCCATAACCCAGTCATGCATGGGCCGATCTGGCTGGTTTTAAAAAGGAAGTGAGCTCTCATGGATATCTAACCACTGAATAAGATTGATTGATACAATCAAAACTGATGACTTTATTGTGTTCACAAGCAACTATTTACAGACAGACACAAGCACAGAAGACAGATTATGTGCCAACGCATAAAGTCTTCTGAGCTAAAAACTAATCGTCTTACAAGTACAAAATTTTCCATACCTTTCTGGTTGGTAAGTCTTTTATAAAGTTCATGACATCATCTCTTGCAAAAGGGATTTTATACTGACCATTAGGTTTGTTTTTATCAGAGCACACTTTGGCAAGCATCATATTTGGAGCAATACCTGTAAAAACATTTCAACAGTAGCTGGTTATTATGCAAAGTAAAGTTTTCGTCCTTAACTCTTTCTTATCAATAATGTCAACCTTTTTTTCCAAATGTTTTAAGCTTTCTTCCAGAGGTCAAAACCAGGACAGGTGGACTGATAGATAGATGGACTTACTTTTCCCTCTCCAGTTGAAAGAAAATGACAGTAACCAAATTACACTTAGTTAAGTAAAGACGACCCAACGCATGATTCTATGATCTTTCGTAGCTTGCATTGTACAATAACACATTAGTATAATAACATATAAAATGGATCAAATTGAGAACCATACCAGCACTAGCTGTCAGTCGTGTCCTCTGCTGGATTTTTGTTCTGAATTCTTTCACTGCATCTTCATCTGTCAATCCAAATATTTCGAAACTGAACGGAGGCAAGACTTTACCACATTCGGGACAAACATTCACATTCCTAGAATTGTCTTCCTTTGCATCAGTTTTAACATTACCTCCCTTTATTTCATGGTTTGCACTCACAGTGCGGTCAGACCCCTGTATGTTCTCTGATACTGTTTTTGTAAAGTTATTCTTCTGTGTTTGGGTAGTCATGTCTGCCACATCAGAATATTTTGAGTATTCATTAAGGTCATGATACTGTGCAACATGATTTAAATCACAAATACAATGGGCCCTAGAAAATGCATAATTTGAATCTCTGCATATCACTGTTCTTTCTTCATTTTTCATATTCTGCCTCTTTACCAAATGCTCTGTGAGGTCCAAATATGCTTCATCCAGGGACATTGGGCAGAAGTTCGGGTCATACTCGGCCATAACACTTCTTATTTCCTTGCTGACTGCAGTGTACTTGTCAAAGTGTGTTGGTACAATGACAAGATCCGGACACAATTTCTTGGCTATAAAGCCAGGCATGGCAGCTCTTACTCCATATTTTCTGGCTGCATAATTAGATGTAGACTGAAAAATATAATATTATAACTTTCAGAGCAGTTCTGTGTGCAACTAACAAACAAAGTACCCAGAACTGCTATTCCTATTGAAATGATCAAATGCAAGATGTAACCATTTCATAATTACCAGATAACAAAATTAACATTGCTAAATTAAAGTATACAGCATAGAATAAAAAAATACCAGTTTCATCTAATAACAGCAAAACCAAACAATGTATTGTTTGCATTACTGCAAAAACTGATTATGTATTTCTGATTAATATAAGAACAAATACTACATATAAGTGAATCTGTTGTACGGCTACTAAGCATACATCTCAATCAATACATATTTAAGCTTCAAATGCCTTTGTATATTTTAAAAAAATTGACAACTTGGGGAAAACACCAAAAGATATCATACATATCAGATTATCATATAAAATACAAATTTTAAACCTCAAATGGTTGGAAATTGACTCACGCTGTATGGTCACTTCAATGGTAAAACGTGAGTAAATCCACATCAATAACCCTGTACATAATTACTATCCTAAAATTTAAATTGGGAGAAAAATTGCCATCCATTTCCCAATGAACTTACCAACATGGCACTGCCACCCACAGCCATTGGTTTATCAATAAGACTAGGATCTTCTCGCATTTCTACAGCAGCATAGAACGCATCCATGTCAATGTGTACAATACATCGACTTAAATCCCTCTGTTGCTCAAAATCTTCTAACAATCTGTCAGCCTAACAACAACAATAAACATTTTATTCATCTTCTTACTCATAGATCTATTGTAAGGTAAACAAAACATTCAACCATAGTTGTTGGCTAAATACACTAGGAATGTGTCTATAGGACAAAGGCGCTCCCGCTTTTTTTCAATCAAGGAGCATAACTCTTGCTAATGCTCTTGCTAAATCCAGTAATAAAAAACAGGTGTGCAATTCCATGTGAAGACAGATGGACTGACATACGGACAGGCAGACAAGGCTACATCTAAGTGCCCCCACAGTCATTTTCATAAATAGTAAAATTACTGAAATGTAAACTAAATTTATTTTGAAAGATAAATACAATCCATATAATTTCATATTGCAACAGTGAACCCCACATATAAAGTTCATCATGTAACATGATGACCCTTATTTCATTCATTTATTTTTTCAACTTAATTTCCATTATATCAATCTGTGTATTTCACTATACCTTTGACCATAATAAATTAATTTCAATATATTAAATTTATTTTTATCATCCACTTTGTCTTACAAAAGGTGCAGAGAAGAATATTTACATTTTCCATTAACTGCAAAATTGACAACAACATTTCTGACAACAGGTTTGAGAAAATTGATTAAAATATGCATTATACTTCAACTGTGCCCTGGGTTAATTGTTCTGCAGATATAAGTTGTGTCTTTTTCTTCTGTTCCTCAATTCTTTTCTTCATTTGTTCCTCCTTCTGTCTTTCATTCTCATAGAATTTGGAGCCTGTGAAAATACAAGGACAAAGAACGTTCACAAAGAGATGTCATGTAAAAGGGCACTAGACAGCTATTGGGGACTGATACCCCTACCAATGGGGGAATTTTGTGTCTATCAAAGATGAAAAGGGGAAGTTTAAGTCAAATGCATATGATCAATTTTGCACATGTAATGATGTATACTGATTTTAATCAATTATGACTAATATATTGCATGTCTTTGACAAATATCTTGATACATTTACAGAAACTAATCTTTAACTCTCTTTCTTGTAATGAAAGTAGGGGGAAACAATCAGTGGGGAATTGTACACATCAACGGCCCCAAAAAATAGCTAAAACAGTGCCCTGTGTAAGACATAAAGCACTGATACTGAATCATTACTATCAGTTTGGAGAGTTTTATTATAATTGAATCAATTCAATTAACATATTCACCTTTGGAGGCCTCGTAAATGATCTGATTGATTCTGTCTTTGTCTAGGCCTGTCATTCCAGCTTTGTTATCATTAAGTAACATCCTTTTAACAACTCCAGGATCATCTGAAAGAGAATGGACTACATGTAATTGTATTTTACATAGAAAGTTAGAAATTTATTATGAAATTCAATAGCGCATTAATGCAAATAAACCTTAACAATAATCATAAATTGTATCTTATTTTGGTTTTTTTATTAGCATGTTATTTTCAATTGTGAGTTATGCACTTATCAATGTTTTGCCCCAGAGGGGAGGGATGGCGACAGGGATACACAGGACTTTAGATGGAGGATGATTCCTGACAGTTGGGACTATGACATGCCAAATGATTCTGGGTCTCAGGAAATCAACTTGAGTCGGCATAAGCATTCGCCGACTAGTGGTATTTTGACAAAATGCTTGGCTCGAGTATGAGAAATAAGACCCAAAAAAGCTGTCTAATTCCCTTCGGTCAGCCAGCCACTTCCTAATAGGACAAATTATTGATAGATGCATTAAATATTTTCAGCAAAAAAAATTTGAACATAAATTCCATACAGATACGAGCTTTCCTAAGATTATTTCATACCTTTAGTTTGATTCAGCTCACTTGTTTTCTTGACCAAATTTGAGTCATCACAGACTTGATCAAGTTGATGACATTCAGTCAGGTTCTTTCTGCCAGCATCACTGCGACTATCAACATTAGGATCAGCCCATTGTGTATCCTTCCAATCTTCATCTTCTTCATTCCAGTCATCCAACATTCCATCAAGTAGGCTAACATCACATTCCATCATTAGGATTTCTGTAGATTTATAAAAGAAATATACTGTGGAGTGATGACTCTAGCAAATAAAAGCAGGGTTTCCATTTCACCCTGGAGTTTACCCTTTCAATTTCCAAAAAGCAACATATCAACCTCAGGATTCTGGCTGAAGAGTCAATTTTTCTCTAAATTATAAATCATAATTTGGCAATAAAATGGTAAAATCTGGTCAATAAAGTTCTAGAGATCAAAATGACCCTTGAGATTTTGCACCTAGTGCAACCTTTGTAAAAGTCCAATATAGACAGTAAAATGAGTTGTTTAACCTAATAGGCTGATTAACTAACCAACATATATAAGTATGTTTTCATACATTTATAATCATAAATCATGCCTAAAAGGTATTTTTTCGTTTCGTGACGCTTCGTGGCGCTTCGTGGCACTTTTTAGTGGGACCGATTATGTACATATCTTCAAGTTCTAACTTCTAGTAGTAATGGGCCTTGGTATGACACCGTCACACAGGCAAGGATTGAACCAACAAATCGGAAATCAAGCCAGAGACTGCAAGTTTAACATAATTCCAGAGATTGTCCAGTACAAAATCAGAAAAAAACTTCATTACAATTTACAGAACTAGTTTTTGAAAACTTTTCCTAATACTACATTTACTAACAGCTGACATTCATAAGATTACTAATGCCCTAGACATGCTTGAGAAAATGAGGAGGTTGGCAACCCAATTAAATTAAATCATGAAAAACAGACCAACATGTTATAAAACCCCGCACATAACTTAACTTAAGTCTTAACTTAGCACAGTCCTTAAGGCACACTGGTTCGAAAATTCTCGGGACGAAACCCCGTTTTCATTTCTGACCCGAAAATCACTTCAACACTTGTACTCATTTAGAGATCTAATGTAGAGCGCTTAAATTACAAGAACCCAATAACAATTGCCAAATATATTCATACTCACATTCTAGCTAAAATGTTCTGATAAACAAATTTACCGCTCTTTAAAGGTGGTGTTACACTGTCACGACGATTATCTCCCTTAGCAAGAGAGACTACTGCGTTAGAGACTGTAAACTATTTCACCCACAGTGGTCTCCCTTTCTTCTGGTCATATTCCAAAGAAATATGGTGAGTGTAGGTGGTTAAATACAACAATTAATGCACAGGTACTTTAAACATACTATGTTTATGTTCTATATGGCCTACTTACTATAATAAGAATATTCTTATTACAGTAATTAGGCCATATAGAACATTAAAATAGTTTGTTTCAAGTACATGTGCAATAAATGATGCAATTATATAATAAAATGACCAATGAAAATGCTGTATTCATAAGCTAATATCTCTCATATCTTAACAAATGCACACTAGAGCCTAAATTCATTGTACCAAGGACATATAAACGTATTAAAATATATTCCTTCCATGTGTAATCAAATATCAGAAGAGATATTGATTAAAAGTGACTCAACCCTACGCAGACGTAGGCCTACTCAGGCCCGGATCCACCGGGGGGGCCAAGGGGGCCTTGGCCCCCCCAGTCGGCTGTGGAGTGACCTTTTTCTATTCCTAAATACAAAATTATATCCACTACTTTTTTAGCATTTTAAATGCAATACATTGATTTATGGTCGATTTCCTCTTGTATACTACCAGTATAGCTGAAGCAAGAGTGTCATAAAATTTGGCCCCCTGTTGTGCTCATTGACCTTTAGACCGAAGCAGTAGCCATAAAATTTGGCCCCCCTGTTGTGTTGATTGGCCTTGAGACCGTCAAGAAGAATAGTATGCTCACTCTATAGTCCTTTCCCAAAACTAGGTAGTCTCCCTTAGTAAATCACCGCTTACTTCCCCTGATTACTTTATCAGTACTTCCGGGGACTATTAGCGTCGGGTCAATAATGGCGGAGATAGCGAAAATTATCGAAGCGTGCAAGAATGACTCATTAGTAGTTATAAAGTGGATTAAACTTACCCTATTGTAAAAATCAGCCTTTTAAGTTAAATCCTAAATAAAATCATGTGGTTAATATTGAAAGTTATTCCAAAAAAAGCCATCAAACAATCCCATAAGAAATTTTCACGGACCACGATTTCATCATCACTATTTCTGAATAAGTTGGTAATTTTCCACTTCAATTCTGATATTTTCATCAAAGTTTAATTGTATTAATCCATTTCAACGCCAATTTAATAGTTTTAAAGACTGCTGTGAAAAACAATCTGGGTTTAATAATCTTTAAAAAGTTGTAAAGATGGACCAAACAAAGGATGTAAATTACGCGAGCAATACGTCATCGAGCAATACGTCATCGTACACAAGTCTATTTTCTGAAAATTTCACCACAGGTACTTATTGTCTGTGTTGAAATTCTTGTGACAACAATTTAATTTTCAACAAGAATAAACATCAAAGATGTTTGAAGTCACTGGCTAAGTCTTTGAAGTAAATATTTTTGGAGGACAGTTGCAGCCACGTTGTGAATTACAAACTGAGATCAAAGATTGATATGACCTAATCATTGCAATTATCAATGGGATTAATTAAATCAAACAGGAAATAGCAATATGTATTAACACATAATAAAGATCTCCTGGGGTTTTATGACTCTTATGTTTTTACAGCTGACACATGGGGCATTTAGTGACCAGTAGGACTAATCTTCTGTGAAGGGCGTGGCTTATGAATTGCAAAACAATTAGCATCAACCAATCAGATTAAATGAACCATAAGAAATATATATTAATTAATGTCAATTATCATTGGCTGTGATAATAGAGCTACTGAAGGCAATTTTAACATTTAGGAATATTTGTTTTATTTACATGTGCCAACATACGCCAATGTAACTGTAACTGTATTAGTAAATCTGCATTTGTGTTTGAGCATAGATTTTGCTTGAATAAATTAATTTTATAACAAAATATGAATATTGACTAAAATGGTGACTGTAGTATAAACTTTGATTATATATAAATAATTATAATTGCTAATTAATATGTTCTATTGGGATTATAAACCCAATTTCACCACAATTATTTTAGAAATACACAAAGTGCATGTGTATCTCAAATTATAATTTTCTGTATCTTCTATAATTGTTTTTCACAGCATTCTTTTGAAATAAATAGTTTACAAGGAAGTGTATTAGTACAATTAAACCAAATGAAAATATCCAAAATGAAGTGGTCATTTTCGGAAAATGACCAACATTTTTAGAAATAGTGCTCTGAAAATTGATTGTTTGATCGCCGTTTATGGATTAACTTTTATTATTAACCATATATTTTTTGTGGAATTAACATCTTACAAGATTGCTCTTTGCATTAGTGTAAGTTAAAATTACGGTACTTATTATAAAAAAACGAAAATTTATTGGAAACTTGCCACGAGTATGTGAAGAAATTACGCTTCCGCGAGTGCAGCGTAAAATCGCTACCATGATGTTTTAAATGCAGTTTATGCAAAAACTTTATATAGTAACCCAATTTTTTTTTACATGCTTTAGCTTAAGGAAAGAGCGATCTTTTCATAAGAATAAATAAGAATGTCCGAATTTTACGAAAAAAATGGATTTATAGTGGTTTAAAAACAAGTTGAGTGAAAACGCGTGATCATGGAGATGGTATTAGGGCGTGAAATCGAGTGAAGAGTAACAGTTCTTCCATCGATAACTTTTCCACGGTAGATTCCCTTACAAACACAACAATATTTCAATGATTTCTTCGCTGATTTCATCTCTTAATCGCTGTTGTTATTGATGTATTGATTAACGGATTAACGTATCGATAGTCCCCGGAAGTTGACTAAACACTTGCGCATGCGTATAACGGCCTCAGGAACGACAACTTTTCAAGGGAGACTACCTAGTTTTGGGAAAGGCCTATATCAGCCAGGCGCTTTCAATTTCCTTATCATGCATATATATACATAAGTTGCAAGCGTCTGTAAAACACAGATTAACAGAGGTCTGTCGTGGTGGTGTTTAGTGATAAAGAATTGATGGGGAGTTGTAAAAAATTTCAAACCTGATATTAGCTCTACTGAATTCATTTAAGTTTTCTTAAAATAGTTTTAATCAATTCAATAATTTATGGAAGGGAATGTAAAACTTGGGCCTGAACTTTGCAAAAAAAAAAATTAAAAAATTCCCGAATAACCCTCCTTTCATATTAATTTTCACATTTTCTTAAAAAATTGTTTAAAAGAACTATCATGTAATACTAGTAAAGGTACAATAATGATAATTTGACATCACACGAAGTTTCTTTTTTTCATCTTTAATTTTCTGCTGCCGCGCAGCCGTCATCAAAATTAATGTTGTTTAGTCACAATAAGTATTCATGAGTAGTATACTGTTCTTTTGTTTTCAAAAACTTTGCCTTTGGGTGGCATTTTATGTCGTCTGTCAATGTTGTTAACGATGAATCGTCAACAAGTGGACATTGGTAAAACATAATAGTACTCGTATGAATTGGTCGTTTTGCGTTTTTTTAACAAGATAATACTAGTGGAATTCTCATGAATGAGTCCTCAAATTTTAGACCTAGAAATGCACCAGAAGCCACCATTTCATACCTATATAGTAAAAAATTTCCGGGGGAGATCTGAGTGGGGTTGGTACAGAAAGTGGTGTCCCCTGGAAATTTTGTAAAATGTTGGTACTTCAAATTTTAGACCCCGAAATGCACCAGAAGCCACCATTTCATACCAATATTGTTCAAATCTTCCGGGGGAGTTCCCCCGGACCCCCCTTCAGGGAGGGATCATTGGTCCTCATGATTGGCCCCCCCAGTCTTGAATTTCTGGATCCGGGCCTGCTACTTTGGAAAGCGCCAAAGTAAGTTTAACAGTGATTCGAGGCAAGATTCTTAGCCAATGTATCTTATATACGTATACTGTATATCAAAAACATTTCCCCCGTTACCCGTTCTTCTAGATATTTCTTAAGATTTTACTTTAAAATACAAACGTACACTAGCTATTACACGTGACTATTATCATGTCTTAAGTCGTCACGGAATACCTTCACATTGCCTAAAGTCACTCAGTATTATTGCTTCATTCAATATCCAGTTATGGTTATACATGTATTAAGGTGAAGAATTATGTGTTTACCAAATTCTGTAAAAGCAAGCTTTTGTTATGCATTAAAAGAAAAAAGAAACGATACATATATAGTCATAGAACTATTTCATAGACGAGGACATTACGTATGATCACGGGAGTTAATCTCTGCTACGAAGAAGAACCAGAACTGGTGTCACGTGCTTAGTGGCATTCTGGCAGAATATTATATGTAACTATCATGTGCAACTTTCTGGGATAAATATAAATAATTATCTCCCTTGATCAGCGGCTTTGTTTAAGCCATTTCCTCTACTGTGACTTGGATTGCCTCCCTTCCACACGAAAATGACACCTGTCAAACTGGTCCATAATCAATAATAATAATAATAATAATATCTTTATTTACAGAAGGTGACATGTAAAGAGGTATACAAAAACAGTTGTACAGTTCTTAAATAAAACATGGCCTTCTAACAGAAAACAAATTAAATTGAAACCGTGACATTACTTATATAACCCACATTCGTTCATTCAAGACAATCACTCATCAGATATTGCAAATAGTACATATATATCAATATACTAGTATACAGTTATTTCATGGCTATTTGGGTAACAGTCAAAACTGTTGTCCCGAGGTGGAGGGGATGCTAATAATAACTTTCATAACAACAATAATAGAATGTAGACCTTTTTACAATAAAAATGATTTTAATGCTCTTTTGAAAGTATTTACTGACGAGACTGATTTTATATTGTTGGGAATTTTGTTCCAATTAACAGCACTTACATTTGTAAAAGAATATTTCGTGTTTTTTGTTTTGAAAGTTGGCGTGACTAAGTCATTGTTTTCCACTGATTTTAAACTGTATATTATACTATTGGATGAAACATTTAATAATGATCGAATATACTGGGGACTCTCATTGCAGTAAGCTTTGTAAACAAGGACTGAAGAATGATAAAAACATCTATTTTCAAACGATATCCAATTTAATTTATTGAGTAATTTTGAATCATCAAGGTTGGTAATCTCCTTTTGTATTAATCTAGCTACTCGCGCTTGTAATTTACCTAAAGATTTATAACATTTTTTTCCAGTACCCCAAACGGTACAACAATAGTCCATTATAGAAAGAATATATGCATTATAAAATAATATTTTCATTTCAAATGATAAAAACGGCGTAATTCTTTTTAAAAGTGCAATTTTTGAATTGATATGATTAATATTTTTGTAAGATGGGTATTCCATGATAAGGTGTTATCAATGTAAATACCAAGTACCTTTTGAACATTTACATTGTGCAATTTAGTTTTTTTATATACAGCGTTAGTTCAATTTCAAGGTTTTTTAGACGGTTATTCGACGATAGAATCATACATGTAGATTTATTAGGATGTAAAGACATGCTATTTATTTGGCACCAAGAAATGATTGCATTTATATTTGTTTGAAGAGTGGCCTGTATATTTTTGATATCAGTGCCAGGTGTATACAGAGTGGAATCGTCAGCATAAAGGTTGATATTGGCAGTTGGTATTTCATATGCAATATCATTTAGATAAAGAAGAAATAATAGAGTGCCGAGGATTGAGCCTTGGGGAACTCCAGACCTTCTCTCAATTGTTTCATATGTTATATTCGCATGCTTGATAGTCTGTGTTCTATTTGATAAGTAAGACTTAAATAGAGTAACTGTGCGTGGCGAGAAGTGATACAGTTTTAGTTTATACAAGAGAATGCTATGGTCAACAAGGTCAAATGCCTTTCTCACATTCAAAAATACTGACTCTACATATTTTCCTGAATCGATATCCTTTAACCACGTGTCTATCAAGTAAACGAGTGCTGTGTGACAAGAATGATTTTGACGAAATCCGGACTGAGTATTGTGAAGAACATTTGTTAGTCTGAAAAAAGATTGAGGTTGAGTCGCAATGTGTCTTTCAAATATTAGGATCCTCTCTATCTCCATTTTTGAATATGGGGAGAACATAAGCATTTTTTAAAGTTTCCGGAATCCCTTTTGTTAATAATATGTGTAATTGCCGGTGTAATACAATTACTACAATGTTTTTTGTATTCTTGGGCCAATGCCGTCTATACCTGTTGATTTATTAGGGTTTAATGTATCAATAATATGCTTTACTTCGTACGCAGATATTTATTCAATATCAAAGAAAGACTGTTTTAGTTTATTGTCAAGCGTTTGTTTTAGTTTAGAAAAGTTTTCAGGAACAAGCGCTGGTCTTGTAATCAATGTTGAGATATTAATGAAATGTTCATTTAAGGCATTTAATATAGAATATTGTCCTTCTACAGTCCCATTACCCAGTAAGAGTTTAGACGGGATCAAAATAGTATTGTCAGAACAACTGAACAATCGATTAAATTATGATTATTTTGCTTTTTTCAGTAATCGGTTACTACATGATTACTGCATACTTTGCAAGTAATCGATTAATTATGATTAATTTCAATGACGACATAATGTCTCCATACAACTCTTACGTCATAATGTGACCATACGCGACAACATGTCGTAGGAAGGCGTAGTAGTCAATGGGTAGAGAGCCTGAATCTTTATCCGAAGATCGTGTTCGAATCCCGTGTTTGCTTGGATTAATCACATACTACACAAGCCTTAAATTTGACGCGATTACCATTTGTCTCGCAAGGATGCAGTCATCGATCGTGATTACGGTGT
Source organism: Mactromeris polynyma (assembly GCA_032209605.1). Taxonomy (NCBI): domain Eukaryota; kingdom Metazoa; phylum Mollusca; class Bivalvia; order Venerida; family Mactridae; genus Mactromeris; species Mactromeris polynyma. Next base: position 35,688,744 of record JASFXZ010000001.1, on the reverse strand, counting down.
GCACTTGTTTCACAATCGATGTAATTTAAAATACGAATATACAAATACATAGTTCTAATGCTGATTTAATAATAAAATGATTTGAACTTAATAAGAAGACATTTTAAATTAATTTACCTTTTGTCCTTTTATGATAATTACATGTCCTGTGTTGAGTTTGTGTGACATTTAATTTACATTGGTTAAATATAATTAATCAACCTTCTCAAGGAATAATGCTTGTGGTAACTGGGTACCGCAACATGAACGGATATTTCCAACCACAATGTGCATGCCAGTCGCTTTATATCATTACATAAGGCAATACCCTCAAACAGAACGCATAAGCCACACAGCCTACGCTAACCCATATATAACTTGATGATCTTACAGTGGCACAGCGATCGATCGCCTTAAATTAATTTCCAGTCGCTGGAACTCGCTTAAAAAGTCATCATAGTTATAGCGAGTTTATCGTAAACACAAGTAACGGAAAACGAAACTGGCAATTTCTACTATTTCTCTTTGCTGCTAAATAAGGTGAGTGTTATTTTATATTTAAATTGGCTGAATAAAAAAAATGTTTTAACCTTGAGCACCCGGCCACTGTCGAGTAGATTTACTGATTTCGTATTATTCCACTGGTTATGACAAATGAGATTTTCTGCCGGAGTTAATTTATTTCTGAGTGAGTTGGTCATTGTTTTTATTCATGACATGTGAATGATGTGGTCTTTTTTACAAGGTCTAGTATTTGTTTTGACAAAATGTTATTGTCTTATTTGAAATCTACTTAGGTCGAAAACTAGTGTATTTGCATAAAATGCATTTTTAGTGCTGAAAAGAATGAATAATTGAATCACTTTGTCATTAAACAATATTGTAAATGACGGGTTTTACCTAAAGATGTTATAATTAGGCCTTTTTGATTTTGGAAAACATATTTTGTCTGGAAAATAGATAATTGTCACTTATTTCCGCGATTAAATAAATAACCTTTCAATATATTGAAATTAGCGTTATTGTTTGAAAATGAAGTATTTATATTATTTATACTGTGTTTAAATGATATTAGATTTACTTGAACTTAGGATTAATCAGGAATATTTAAAATCAGGCCAGGGTTCGCGAAAGAACGTCAGTTGCTGAAACTCAATTTCAAAATATGTCTACAAGTTTCAAATGTGTTATTAGGATTTTTTGTTGAATGTTTAGTATTTGTTTATATATAAAGAAATAGCAGTTAGACATGTTTCGTTCTCAGACTTCGAGTATACGGGTCTATAAAATAAAAGACCGTACTTTTATATTATTTTCTGCGACCAACACATGGCTACGCATTGAATTGATCGAAACAAGTCTATCAGTACGACTTCATTTGCAATTTATACCCCTGACGATTGAAAATTCAAGATCAAAGTTCTGTGAGTGCGCCAACCTTAAATGTTCAGTATTTTCGAATTTAGCAATTCGATTTAAGAGATTTAGCGATTTACCCAGTCTGATTAATGTGCAAGATCTTTCTAAAGGTTAAGCGGTAGCATTTTTATGGAGATGATTACAATCTGATTGTCGAATGACCTAAATAAAAGTATTTTATTACTATTCATTAATTTGAAATATGGTTATCAAGGACAATCAGCTATTTATGCCGGTTTCAAGTGTTTGATTTAATATCCAATGATCTTTTTCATAAAATGCTTCTAGCAATGCTTCAGTCTATTTGCTGATTTCCAAAGCCAGCTACAAAGATCATGCAAAGATCCCTTTCGAAAATTGTGTCTATCTTCCACGTCCTTCAACACAAAAAGTTTATGCTTTCAATTTAGTCAAACAGATTTTCATAAACCATTAGAAATGCTTACGTTAGGCTTTCTTGTAATCAAGGGCATAGCATCTTTATCATTAGCAATCTGGGATGCATTCCATCCCTTAAACCCCCCCCCCGTTGTGTGTCATTAATTCTCCTTTATGGTCGACCAGGCCATTCCTTGCGCCCCCTGTTCCATTGCACCTCCTCAAATGCCTAATGTTTTATGGATTGTTGTTTTCCCGGAGGTCTGTGTGGCGAGGCATTGTCTTATGTATGATGTATGTGGCATTCCCTGTAGCAACTTATTCTCATTCTCTCTTGTGTTACCGTATTACAAATGATGCTCTTAGCAAACTACTACGTCAGCAATCTTGTGTCGAATGTTCAATTGTTCTTAAATAATTTATTGTCAGTTTCACAACTGTCTACATACGTATTTGATCGTATACATGAATAGTGTAGGTATTATGGTATGAAGATAACCAATTTTATTATTTTGTTGTATATTTCCATAGGAGTTACCAGTTACGGAACAATTGATCACTATGACAACTGAAGGGAGCGCTAATGGTGAAGTAACTCCGATGCCCATGGTGGGTCCGATCACGTGGGACGATGCCACCTGGATCCTTACAAGCTCATTTATCATTTTTACCATGCAGTCAGGTATCTATACACTATGTTTATATTTATTTAGTCTTCGTTGCATAACAGTTAATGTTGTATACGAGCAAGCTCAATGTTGTTTGGATAGCAACCGAACGTCGTATATCAACATTCAATAATGATCTAGGTTGAATACAAGGCTAGCACATATAACACTTTTCGTTGTATATTGTTCAGTAAAAATCTAGAGATAGCAATGCTATGAAGAAATTCGAATAACGATGTATTATTCGATTCAAGATACGTATTTGCTGCGGGCTCGTGCGAATGTTGATCTCAGTGCTGCTACATTTGTATTTATGAACAATTGTTGAGAAAACGTGATTCGTATTACGATGAACAAACCAGCTTGTTATTCGATTACACGTATGAATTCGGTACAATCCTGTTCGAATATCGATGTGATTACTAACCTGCATACAGTAAAAGGCCTTATATAAAATATATTAGTCGAATAACAGCCTCGGTATTGGCTCTATATTCAACATAAATCTTTATGCAAAATTGATTTTTGTGTGATCGCTGTGGCAACTTTATTTGACTTGCAAACTATACTTGCAACACCTTTTTATTTTATAATGTATAGCGTTGGTTTATGACTCACCAGGGGCAAACTTTCTCCGTCTGGAAACAATAAGGTTGTCTGTCGAAAGTATATAATACTATGAATCGCTTGTGCTCAGGTTAAACATGTTGTACCGGACCGCTGTCAGTATGGATATTTACAATGTATTCGCTGTACCTCATGTTTTACTTTAGTGCATTGTACCTAAGTTGAAGATATGTTCTATCGATTGTTACCGCCACTTGTTTCAAAGTTTCACTGATCATACTTGTTTCCGTTCCATCTACAATATTATTGATATATTGCACCACTCTGTACCATACCTGCTGTATGTACCGTTTATGTATATAAAATTCGCTCAAATTGAAATGCGCAACCATTGTTTAAGATGTGTGTCTATATTGTTAACAATTCTTTATCACACTTATATAATACTATATACACGAATATGCTCCTCTCCGAGGTGGCCATTCACCGTCCCAAGCGGTCGCAATGCTAGTTCATGTAGCCGCTTTTCATTCTCATACTAATTGCTCATATCTGATCAGAGTTATTAAATATTAATTTAATCTTTTGATATCCTTGATTTCCAATTATCTAAATGTTAATTTACACTTGAACGACCGTGGCTTATAGAAGTTTATTGGCTATTTATTTGCTGAATGTCAGAGTCCTTTCAAATGTGTTCCCTATGGATGACACTCAATAGACCGTTATCTGCTTTTTATTTACCATAGCAATTTAATCATTTCATTAACCTAAAATAACAGACTTTTGAATCATTAGCATGTAATAGCGAAACAGTACATGATACGTAGATAGCTTCTTCATACAACCTATTAATGTGTCCGTGTAATAGACGTCTACTTTAATAAAAAAAGGTCGCATTTTCTTCATACAACCTATTCATGTGTCCGTGTGAGATACGTCTACTGTAATAAAAAGGTCGCATCTTCTTCATACAACCTATTCATTTGTCAGTGTAAGAAATGTCTACTGTAATGAAAGGTGTGTCATGTATATTGTATAAATGTACATGTACTTACTCTCATAGAGTATATCAATATAATTGTTGTGTAAATTGTATACATTGGATGATAAGAATTATACTTAAATCCAAATGTTGATAAATTATTATGTTCTGTTCTGTATAATACCGGTTATTGGTAATACGTAAAAAAAGGTCATACATAACTTTATGTATATTAAAGACTAACATCTGCCAATTACAGACATTCAGATACATTCAGATACATGGTGACATAGGTGTGAATAACAACAGAATCTCTGAGGTGGTGATAAATTAATACTTTATAAGCTAGATTAGATTTATGTAGTACTGAATAGCAAAAGTTGTTAGTGAACTAGCATTTCAAGTATTCATCGTGCTGTTGCCAGGCAATATCGTTCTAACTAATATGACATGAATAGATATATCTAAAAGTCGTGATCTCTGTAATTAAAAGGATAACATTTTACTAGGGAAATAATTTCTACCAAGCGGAACAGATATGGCATTAAAAAAAGTCGCGAAACACGTCATAAACCAGAACTTTCAAATGACTAAAACCAGAAGAATAGGTACAAAGAAACAGTTACCTGTAATTCTGTGTTTGGAATATTTTAGTTCGCATGATGTCACAAGATAGTATTAAATAACAAAGCACAAGTGTTAATAGAAACATTGATACACGTATCGTTAATAGGATAATGGGATGGCAAACATGAGTTGTAATGTTAAATTAAAACATCTAAAAGTTAAATCAATGATACTTTGTTATAAGTTGTGTTTTATTCAAAAAAGCTTTGATTGCAAATTAAATAAAACATTTCAAATATTTATCTAATATTTAAATATATTTTATTTAATTAGTTACTGGAAATCTACATTACTCTGAGTCGTCAGGAATTGGGAGTGTACATCTCTTGTTGTATTTTAGGAATCAATGCAATAAGAATTTCCATCAAACGCAAACTAAGATATTTGCTAGATTATTATTAGCCATTGTTGTACTCAAAAAAGAAAATGAGCTCTATCAGCTAACTTTCCATTACAATATGAGTTCTAACTCAAAATTTAAAATAGTAAATTAGGAAGAAAGTAAAATTGTGTCCATAAGACACGAACGCCCCCACATTCCATTTTTTGTCACAATTCAAGGGCCACAACTATGGTGATCCGATATAAACCTTGATGTACAGCAAACATTCGTGTGAAGTTTGACAACTGTAGTGAACTACTTAAGGAGCAGGGAGTACCACAAACTTGCCATATAGACTGCTTTGTTTTTTACTACGCCATGGGCCATATCTCGATATAAAACTAATCTCTCGTCCTAATAAGCATTTGTGTTCCATAAGATTTTCGGGACGTACGTACGGACGGACAAGAGCAAATCCATATGCCCCCACCGCCAGTGGGAGAAAAAAATACATAGGGATTACAGCTAACAGTAGCAGGGTGAATATCGAGACATATCTAGTAGCCTACTTCTCCACAGGGAAATGCCAACCTCCCAGGGTTAAGAGGTAGAGGACAACTTCCTTTGGGTGCTTTGTCTTCGGTCACATTGTCCCTTACGCCATGGTTTTCTAAGCACATGGCGTGGGATTTAGCGTGCTTTAGTTGTGTTATGACCTAATTGTCGAGATATGGATATGGTTTTACTGTATCTGGAAACTCTCAATTCGATCGGTGTAAAAAGTTGAACGCTAATTTCACTTTAACCTGAAAAGTAGGTAGGGAAAATCAGAATAGGACCATTGCTATAAATTTTCATATCAATTTTCTGGGAAACTGCCAATACTAAAGATATGGACCTATCTCGCGGTAATGTTAAATTTACTTGTTGGTATATCTTGGTGCTGCTAAACGTTGTCAAGAACTATGTACATAAAATTGTTTTTATGAGTAAATTTTCAAATGAATGATACTTGATAGTTGGTTGGATTTTATTTTAATGATCAAACACAAACTTATACATCTTAAGCGCCCTGGCGTGTGCAAAATGTTGAGAAAATAAACTTAAAACAACTAAAACGGACAAAACGCAAATTGCGACGTACTTCATTTCCAGTCCAATCATGCTATTTATCTAGCTCAGCCTCATATTTAAAATTTATGGAATTACAGAAATTTACCTGTAGGCGGGATTGTGAAGTTGTAGCGTATTGGGAAAATGCTCTGGTTGCAAAATTTTCCGTGGCCGAATCAAACGATATTCGTGAACATTTCGCAGTGATTTAACTTTAATGCCATAACTTTAAGCCAATGAATACAGTGGATTTCAATTATTCATGCCACACATAATCTAATTACAATTGCATTGTCCAAACTGACATCCTGTGTAATGTGTAGGTTCGAACGAAATGACTCTCTAAGCGGTAATTTATTTCTTATCCTACGGAGCAAACGGAGCACATTTCAAGTGATTTTGTCTACCTGTACTTAATGTGGGGACGTTGTCGGTAACTGCAGCTTTCAAGAGAACTTATTATTCTGGTAGTAGGCCAGGGAACGCTGGTCAACTGACTGCAGTTTTGTTTGAAATACTGTTGATAAACGGAGTAAAACTCGGAGAAATGTTAGGAAATAATTGTTTTACTTAAAAAGTTAAAATCCGCTTGAAACACCAAGCAAAGAAACAATCACATATATACACAAGCTGTGTTTCTGTTTTAAACTAATACGTAACCATGAAAACTATCGAAGTGATGAAATCCGAATAAAACAAAATGACTTTCGAGCACCGGTTGACATAGCTGACCTTTCAACGTACTAAGATCAATTAATCGTTTTGCCGATAATTCATTCTACACGGTATCAGCTAATGCTTGCGTGAGACACATCCTATAGAAATATTGTATCACGAAGAAGAGGCATCTCAAAAAATACATTTCTGAAAGTTATCAAGAAATTGTCAAGTGGAACTTTTTCATGGCGCTGCGGGTCAGAACATTAAGTGATTACTTACTAATTTCCTGCGAGTAGATAGATATAAATGCATACGTGGATTTTAAGTTATTAAACTTTTGAAAATTCTATAGACACGTTTAGTATCAATAATTTGAAATCAGAAGTTTTAACAACAACACTTCCGGTGAGTGAGGATGGGATCTAATTCTAACCTAACAACCATAATAACTTGGGACGATGCCACCTGGATTTTATCCTGTTCCTTCATGATATTTACTATGCAAACAGGTTTGTTGCATCTTTCACTTAGCTTATAAATTGGAACATAGTGTTTGTTGCAATCTTATTTTGATTATATATATATATTTAAATCAATGAAAATGATAAGAACATTTGAATTGTTGTTGATGATGATTGCCATACGACGTAATATGTTCAATAACTTACGGGATTTTACTTATGTATATACTGACATATTCACTAGCGACATTAGAGACGTAAAATAGCAGTTTACATATCTATTAATTGCCCGAAGACTCGTGACGATGGACGCGTCTTCCTAATGAACTGATGGTTGTTGTACGGCCATGGAAGTGAACAGCTTAATATATGCACTAAATATGTTCACCTTTAAAAATATACTGAACGATTGCAAGTATAATTTTTTAACATAACCTACAATAGAATGTAAGATGCCAAGCTTTCGAAAGGAGGCTTATATTATGTCAGATGAGTAAGGAAACGAACCTGCGACGTCTTGGTAACCTAAACTGTTTTGGAGGGGCCACTGAATGCACACAATCTCAAACATTTAGCCGCTTTGCTTTTAAGCGTTTTATCTGTTTGACAAATTCACTTTACGAAATGAGTAACACAACTTGTTTACCATTTCGATAACTGCAGTCATGGGAAGAACTGTTTCCCTGCTGATTAGGCCTACATATTATACGAGATTTTGCAGCAATTCGTACCACCGTGACACTGTTGGTATCAGAACATAAATGTAAATGGCATTTGCTACTTCTATCCCATAAGTGATATAATTGAACAGAATACCTTGTGAAACATGAAGTATCAAGAATGTTTAGAAGGGAAACTATGTTCATGAAACGATCGCTTAAATGTAATTGGATAGCCTACAGTACAGCTGTGAACAAATGTAATTATTTATTTTATTAATGTGTACTATTAATTATTCCTTTAACTAGGACGGATCAGTATAATCACCATTTACCATTTTATTTTTTCAGGGTTTGGTTTACTAGAAGCCGGATGTGTTTCAAGAAAGAATGAAGTGAATATAATGTTCAAGAATGCTGTAGATGTTGTGTTTGGTGGCATCACATACTGGGCGTTTGGCTTCGGTCTCAGTTTCGGCAATAAGCCGGGAACAAATCCATTTTGTGGTAACGGTTATTTTTTCGTCGACGCATCCACCGAAGAAATGGGTTATGTATTCTCTACATACGTTTTTCAACTCTCATTTGCAACAACAGCCACGACTATTGTGTCAGGCGCAATGGCTGAACGAACCAAACTGTTAAGTTACATCGTGTTTTCGTTTTGTAATACCATCGTTTATTGTATTCCTGCTCATTGGGAATGGGGAGCTGATGGTTTTTTGAAAACACTTGGCGTTGTTGACATTGCCGGAAGTGGCGCCGTGCACCTGGTTGGTGGTATGTCGGCTCTAGTGGCAACGACGATGCTAAAACCCAGAATTGGCCGTTTCGTTCCGGGACAAAAACCAACGATTAATCCGCTACCGATGGGGAATCCTGGCAATACGCTTATTGGAATGTTTATGCTCTGGTACGTGTTTTCTCGATTCGTGATTTTTTTAATGGCGTTGATAGTATTGAGGGACGGACTGAAATTTCAGATTTGATACCATCAGCTAGGTTTCTTACCCAAAATGTCAGCAACGGAGATTATCCAGTCATTATCATTTCTTATATGCTGAAAACTATTGAACAACCCTGACATCATTTTGAGGCAATCTTATCGATACCATAGTTCAACCTGTTGTATAATGAACATACCAGTAATATATGTAACAAATTTGACACTTAGACTAGAGTCATAAGTATAGGGCTGATTGGAAAGTTGGGGAAATTTGCTTTATTTATGATATGAATACGATGCATATTACATAGGTTAGCAATTTTACTGGAAACCAATCTTATATCTTATAAAGATAAGTATGGCATAACTTAACATTTTAGATCAAACTTTGTTTCCGTATCAGATAGGATTCAGTTCATCTCTGATAAAATCATCTGTCGCAAAGTTTTATGTTTTATTTTAAACTTTGTTTCCGGATGAAGAGCGGGATTCTGCCTTTATCTCACACATTTCAGTTCAGTAAAATATTTTCCATTCGTAGCGAAATGTGTATTTTTATATTTATGGAACGTTGATTACGCCAACCATATAACCACAAATTACGTAATACTCACGCGATATTCTCATTGGCTATTGATGACTCTGGAAGGTGTGTAGAGATACAATGATACGCTTATATGACAATGCTAATGAGCTGTTATTACCTAAAACAGAGAGAATACGTAACTACGGGGAACGCCACATACACAAGACAATACCTCCTCACGCAGACCTCAGGAAAAATAACAATCTACAAAACATAATGCACTTAAGGAGGTCAAACGGTACACATATTATACCGTTATAATTTCATTTTCTTGAAAATGTTTGTTATTCATTGATTAACCTGAAACATAAGTACTTGAATTTTAACTAAATATATATAGTTTTAACTTATTGTTTTAAATCAAATGTTTTAGAACTGATATTAATAGCTCTCCATGTCGGCTGTCTGGGTTACTAACCAGTACTCATGCCTAATCAGATATTTAAGGGGAGATTCGGATTCTCGACCATCGGACCAGGAGTCACGAGTTCTACTGCTAGGCAGATGCGCCTCCCACGTTCGAAGTTGCGATACGACATATTTGAATCGTGGTGGTTCTGTTTATACTGCATTATGACATTCGTCAAATGTCTTATACATGTATAGGACTTGCTTTGAGTAAATGTACTAGGCAATCACCGATGAATCGAAGGAGTAAAACCGCCATTTTGTATGTAACATTTATGACACAACGCTTTAGTACATTGACGACACCTTTGACAGTATTGCATCGACTGGTTTCCATTTGCCAATTATGAGAGGCATGTTAAGCAAGCACAAAACAGAAATTATTAACTATGTACATGTGTACAGACGTTTAGAAACTGTATTTAAAGTAATGCTTCGGTCAGTGCATGTTCTAATAGATAATGCATGTACAAGTTGTATGGTCAAAAGAGAAGGAATAAGTTACTACAGGGAACTAATTTAATAGATGTTCTATCTAATTGACCATACGTCTAATGACAAGGTGCTGTAATTGTATCCATACTGTCATACCCCATTGGTTAGTTAAACTATCAATGCGCGTATCAATCATCCAAAAAGTAAGTTAGAGTTACAATGTATTTTTATTTTCCACTATTTTTACAATTATTGATTTTCATTGTTCTTCGGCGATCTTTGATACATCAATACCCCCAGTATTTACTGACAGTTCCAATGCTGTAAATCGCTATATGATTAATATTTCCCCTTGTACAATTCATTGGTCTGATATAATGTCAATATTCGCCCCCCCCCCCGTTCTGTCTGTGGCCAACTTTCTTTCTTTGCTTTGCTATATTCATACATATATATACTCTTACACCTCCTCAACTCCTGACGTTTTGTATGATGCTGATTCCCTGGTATCTGTATGGAGAGGCATTGTCTTGTGAATGTTCCGTTCCTGTAACAACTCAATCCTTCCTTTTGTCTGTTTCAACATTTATATCCTATTTTCAGGTGGGGTTGGCTGGCTTTTAACTGCGGCAGTACGTTTGGTATCTCGGGAGGCAAGTGGAAACTAGCTGCAAAGTAAGTGTAGATGTTAAAACAGATTGGAATAATTGCAATATTGTGCTTGATCAGATAAAAAGGAATCAGTGAGTAATCAGACAATCAGATGGCTGGCCCTTATAATAGGCGTGACACTATAACACATTAACATTTTCAATCTTGAATGTAGACAATGCGTCTGCTTTTGATGTATAAGCGTCTTTTTAAGTGATTGCATTCTTACTAAAATATAATATAAAATATAATATAAACTTTTTTTGTAAAGAATTGACTCGGAATTAAATGCACATCAATTAATCAATCAATAAAGAACATCAAACGCATGCAAACGTGTATCCATGGATCTCTTAAATGTGTATATGTTTTCTCTTTTTCAGAGCAGCAATTGGAACATTGAATAGCTCAGTGGGTGGAGGAATGGTCGGTATTTTTTCATCGTAAGCATATACATAGATATTTCCCCAAATAAAATGTGCATGTAAAGGGCTAGCAACGGTGTTTTCAAGAAATGTCTATCCAGCAACAAAATCGTTGCTGTCATTGGCAACTAGTTTTGTTTTGAAATGTTCGACTCGACACTTATAACCGCAGTACATATGTGTATACATTTGGAAAAAAATACAAGCAAGATATTTGAATGTGTATATTATGAAACATGAACAGCTGTAAATAATCAAACTGACGTACCTTTAACTGCAAACAAGCAAATAGCAGAATTGACGTGTTTAGGTGTTACCGTATAACCTGTCAGCACGGCACATAGGAGGGTGGACAAACTCCTAAAAGCAGCATGTTTACACCCCCCCCCCCCCGTTCCTTAATACGCTCACTTGAGCCATAAACGCAATCAGATCACCTCGGCTATTTAATTAAAACAAACAAATATTAAAATTTGGAGCGTTGCCGATGGAAATTATGAACCCCCCACCCCCCAATTCCGCAATTGTGCATGTTAGCCTATTCCACTTGTATTAATATAATATTATGTAGCATATGAATGAAAAGAAAATATAATTATTTTGATTTTTTTAATTAACCAAAAATTGTTACAGACCCCTTGGTTTTAAAGCAGACACAATTTTAGAACGATGTTTTTTCTCGATGTTTGTAACATTTAGTGTAAGATTTGAAGGTTTAATTTCAAACCAATGTTGATTACCCATTCTTTTGTTATCAAAGCAGATAGGGATTCGTCTGACGTTCTCTATTGTTTAATACTTGTATAAGTAAGTGCTTTCGCCGAGAAAGATAAAATCGGCATATGAGTACGACTATTGTAGGCCAACATCAATCACTATGCAGCCTAAGATTAAAGACTTCTTCAAACAGTTTAATGAGTGTTTGACATGTAACTAAACTGTACTCCAATTTATAGAATTAATATCTTTATGGAAGTTGATATCAAATGATACATAAAACAAATATTTACTTAGTACATGTATATCCTACCAATTATATATACACGTATACACCATGACCAAAGGCTGTGAGCCAGTCTGTCAGTGTAAGTACCTCTGAAAAGCAACTTCTGCAGAGCAACACTGGTTTCAAACTCCGCCAGATGATGCTCTGTGGAGGTTATACTGTATAATTATGGTAATTAAGAACTTGCTTTCTTAGCTTGTTCTGTGGTATTCCATCCCTTTCTCCCTTTATTTTAATAGTCAGCTAGGTAATTCCTAAACTACCCCATTCCCATAGCTTAGTTCCCTTCCACCTCCTCAACTCATAACGTTTCGCAGGTCATGTTTCCCTGGGATCTGTGCGGGGAGGCATGTCTTGTGAATGTGGCGTTCCCTATAATAACGTTCGTAATCTCTCATTGCTAAGCAGATTCCAAATGATACCCTGGGCATGTATTGTTACCCCTAATCATAACTTGAATTTCTGCCGCAGATATAAGCCAGGCTTTCAATGACTCTCTATTTTGTTGTGGAGGATTTGTTCTGTTTTCTATTACATGGAACAAAAGCTTAAATATATTACTTAATGTTCTTTTTGCTTTGTAGCAAATGGCTTCTTCAAGTTCATTGTCTGACATTTCCTGAGGGTATTCCATATAATGGATATACTAAGTGATTAACCACTCGCGTATATATAGTCATGTTATTCATCGGTTCAATTTGATTAAAAACTCATTTGACGCCTTTTTTCATTTAACATTTCAACTAACTATACATGTATGTGCGACCTTCTACAAGTATGCCGGTACAAGGTACGGTACAGCAACAAAATCAATCATTATGACATGCATAGTCTCAGACTTTGGTAAAAAACATGTTAGCTGAGAAGATCTATACCATATGATAATTAAAAGTGCTTTTGGTTTTTTATTCTTCCTGGTTTCCATAGCAAAAGGATAAAAAAATTCTATTGAATATATGCCCATAAAAAATCGTTATCATATATTCCAGAATATGCTACATATATTTCACTCTTTGTTGTTATAATATTCAATTACGAAATTGATTCAAAAATTAATTGCTTGCAATAGCGTTACGATACAAGTACTTGCAAATTGCTATCAAAGCCGCCGTGGCAGAAGCGTAATGATATTTTATATATAAGCACTTATTTAAATCAATTTCTCGTAAAGATTATCTTGCATACATTTTTATTCGATAATATTAGCAGATTTAATGAATTATAAAGTTTACCAAAGGTGTATGCACGTGTTTTGTTTTAATATGAAAGTAAATAAATGATCTTCAATCTGTTTGAATATTAAAAAAACATGAAACATTGATATAGTTCCATGCGGAGAATAAAGACTTCAAAAGCTTATGTTGGTTATGTACATTTTGTAATCACGCTAAGCATATTCTGCAATTATGTATACCTTTCTAATACCTCGATCAAATAACATACTTAACAAAAGTTAAGCGCACCATTTTGATAAATGTACAATACTTATGAGCATACTTAAGTTGTGAGATGAAAACATAAGTCCCGAAGAAACATGCTTTTGTACAATGTGGTAGCATATTACTGCCACCAGTTAATATGATAACGTTTACGAATTGTTTCGTGTTAACCACTTAAGTATCGCGATAATTATCTAGCTATATTCGTGATACGTTTTCGGTAAGATAATTATCATAAGACTAAAAACGGGCTTGAAAGTGCTCAGAACTGCCACCTGTTACCTTTTTATGATGTATATACATTGTATACTAATGGGTTATAGTTATGGTTCGCGAATTTCACTTGATACGTAACATAATAAGTAGTTAACTATACTTAGTACATTTAAAAATGCACAACTTTTACGAACCATACTTTTTTAAACTTCATTTTATTACTTTTGAAACTCATTTTATATTAAAATACTTGTCGATTGTAATGAAATGTAGCATACATGTTGCGTACAGGTGCAATACTATATCAAGTTCTTTTCTTGTATTCTAAAAGTCAGTCAATGGAAATTTAGAAATACCACATTGTGCGCTATTAAATGTACCAAGTATAGATAAGATTCGTGTTACATGTACCACTTATTTATTTACTGACGAAATATTTGGTGGTGAGTCCATTTTTTGTTGAGTTATCAAATCATATAATATTTCAGGTTTCGACAGTTGAACATTGTTAATGCATACATGCATAAACTATAATGCACATTTAATATTTAATCATATATTATAGACAACTTTTAAAGTCTTTGTAAGTTTCTCGTTGATATACGCTAAAATTATGTTGATTTTCAGGGTGATTGTAAATCGTGGTACTTATGATGTTGCCTTTTTAGTCAACAGTATTCTTGGAGCTTTGGTTTCAATCACAGGTATGCCATGTTGTATCAATGTATCAAAAGCTCACCCGGTTAGCTCAGTTGGTAGAGCACAGGGAAGTCACCCGGTAGGTCCGAGTTCGAGTCCTGAGCGGGACTGGTCATGTCCTTCCGTGATATTTCGCATCGGTCATTTCTCATTCCTCCACCTCAGATTCGTGTGGAGAAATTATCAGCTGCTTGCGGAAGGGCAAGTTAGTACTGATTGATAATTGATTCCAGGAAAACTAGTTTGGTCAAGTGATAGCCATATACATGTATAACTACACAAATGTTAAAAAATGGCATGAAGTCAAGAAAATAATAAAATAATATTTTATCAAAACTTGTGTCGATTGAAAACATTGTATTCTGAGCGCCCGATTGAAACCATTTGTTCTGTATGGTCGGCCAAACCATTCCTTTAACCCCCATTCCAATACGTGTTTACTCTTGCAACACATCAACGCCTAGTGTATTGTAGGCTGTTGTTTTCCCGGGGGTCTGCGTTGGAGACATTGTCTTGTGTATGTGGCGTTCCCTGTTGCAACTTAATTTTTCTTTGACAACTAAACGTCCTTGAAAAAGTTGCTAGTACTGGTTAGTACCCCCAGGAAGCAGTCATCGAGAGTGAGCAACATAACTTTCATAATCTATGTAAAAGAAATACGTTTAGAATAAACGTCGTTAATTCAAGAACTCAATAAATGCTTTGAAGTATAGCAAACAATGACAATGACTGTACATACCAAGATATTCAGGCACTCTATTTTGCACTATGCCTCGTCAATATTGCAGTATTTCTTCGCTCTAGTATTATTATGTTACTATGTTCAAACGGCTCCAGCAAGAAAGCAGGTGATTCCAATAAAGTGATGGTACATAATATGTAACCTACAATGCACTTGTTTCGTTACAGCCGGATGTGCTGTTATCAGACCTTGGGAAGCGGTCATTATTGGAATCATTGGAGGTATATTAGCTATTGGATCCTCAAAATTAATAGACAGAATGAGGATTGATGATCCAGTTGGTGCTATTGCTGTGCACGGTGTTTGTGGCACATGGGTAAGTACAAATACATTTTGGAGACATTTGTCTTGGTTTCTGAGTTGAGGCTAAAGGGAGATAACTGAGACCTTATCTATGTATAAAAAGCTAATACGGTACAGTCTAGTTGACTACGAGGTATGTCTTTAATATTTGTGTAACTTTTAACAAAGACGTGGGCAAATACAATTGAGAATGTCGTACGTATGAAAAGGTGTACATAGGGGCTAATTATAGATTCTTCTATAAATACATTTACGTGAATGAAGCGTGGACATAAGTTATTGTACTTTACCTTTAACTTTCTAGTCTTGTGTCTTAGGCCATTATCTTGTTATGTAAGAAAGTTGCTTAAAATCACAGAATGAAATAATAGAACGATAATCTCCGCCACAGTGATCTCCCCTACTAACAATAACAAAACGAAAATATGTTTTACCAAAAGAATGTTTTTCATAAATATTGTCTATATTTGTTTAGCACATTTTGTGGTGGCTGCTGTTTGCGTCTTGACATTGATCGATAATTTTAACACCTTTATTATCCGTTCAATGTAATGTTCAACACTATTTGGTATACATATATCTTTATATAAACTCATTGACACATTTTTTTATCGTATGTTTGTGTATTATATATGTTTGTGTATTATATAAGGGAATGCTGGCTGTTGGACTGTTTGCCGCCAGCGATCCTATAGAAGATACGACACAAGGTCGAGATGGTTTGTTTCATGGTGGTGGAATGTATCTCCTTGGTATCCAGACTTTGGCGTGTGTGTCTATAGCTGCTTGGAGTGCCGTGGTTAGCGCCATGTTATTACTGGTATAACATTGTGATTATTCAGTATACTATTACATGTATCAATGTTTTTGCCCCGGGGGACACACGGGACTTTAGATAGAGGTGGGAATTTGACACGTGGAATGATTCCGGTTGCCGGGATTAGACCGTTTGGCCGGATTTTACTAGATCACTGAAGAGGGGAATTGGCGTCTCCCACTGTGGAGATTTAGACCAAATGATCTGCTCTAGGGTGGGGGAAGTATACCCAAAATAGAAAAAATGTTTAATTCTCCTGCTTCAAAAATACTACACATATGTCTATGGTTGATGTTACTGGAACTCAACATGAACAATAGGTATAACAATAAAGCAATCTAAATGAATTGGCGAACTCTTATATTGAACTTTGAATAATGTCTTTATCTCCCTATCTAAACGACGTTCTATTCTAATATCTATTTGAGCATCGTCTGATAATACACGTTGAAGACATTTAAATAAAGTGCTTCAAACTGATACAGTGTGTATATATAGCACATTACACCGCTGCTTGCAAAGGTCCCATTCCTTGCAATTATCTCAATCAGAAGATGAAAGTTGTATGATTTCCCCTTGATTCAACATTACAGTTGAACACGCTTATAACATATTCGGTTATAACGAAAAAAAAATAATGCTAGGTTATAATTGTAGGCAATCAAATTCACTATTGGTTTAAGACTTTCCGAAGAACAGGAATTGCTTGGTGCAGATTTTTGTGAACACGGAGTGCAACAAGACCAAAACTATCACATTGGTATACTTATGTCCCCGATTCCAAGACAGAGGACGCCTTCGCTAAGATCAGTATGCTCGACGCCGCCATCTTGGATTAATGCGACAGAACGGAATGCAAGCACGGACTCTTTATTGTCGCGGAAGAACATAAAACGGCAGCGAGTTGATAAAGTAGTGCCATTAACTAACGGTAATATACCTGGTGAAATTCCGGTTGAATCACATACCTGTGCCACTCCCGTTGACAATTTTTGATATGCAATGACATCATTTAAAACATTTCTACCAATACCTCTGCGGACAAAGACATATTTGCTCTAGATGATGAACAAAATAAATGTGCCTAATCTGTTTACAAAGCACTGTGGCTAACGTCTGTGAAAACGTGCGGTATTTACGGCATGTTTTGTATTGTTTTTAAAACAAACGATGGAGTGTATCCATAAAACCTGTTTATTTGCAATGAAATCATACTGATATAAAATACCGATGTAGCCTATACGAACGTCAGATCATTAAAGTTTCTCATTGAATTAAGATTTTGCCCTGTTATACTTCACTTTCTCCAATCTATCGAGAAAAAGTGTATTTTTTTTATTTTCGTCTGACATACGCGTCGATTTTCTTGAATATTTGAAGAAACTGTGTAGATATTAGCTACAATCACATGACTGTAAGAAAAACTTCAATCATCAGAATTTCGTACTGGCTGTATAACTAATTTCAATACGCATACTTTCAATAAAAGTAAACTAAATGCGTTTCCGTAGACGGTGGCCACGGTGTGAAGAGACGACTATGTAACTGTCCCAGGTTTAAACAAAGTCGTGTTTTATAACAGCCATCTCCGAGAAACTTAATTAAAAGTTCTTTTTTGCATTAAGTACAAGTTTGTTGTCTGACAAATTTAAAGCATTCTGAAGGACCTATGAATGTAAGAGCAACAACTGTCATTGTATTATCGACAATCAATATTGTATTCATATTCAAAAAAAATTGATACGGCGAACTTAAATTTTAGAAAGCTTTCATTAGTTCAGACATGCGTGACTGAAGCAATGTTTTGTATTTTATAGACCACTGTAGATTATTTATTTATCGACGTATATTTTGGTTAACATATTGTTTTCGAATGTATCGTACACTGGTCTCGAATCAGCTTCTCATTACGCTATATACTTGTTATTGTTTCCTGCGCAATGGAGTCCTTGAGCCGTCCGGAACATGTCTTAGGATATATCGACATATTTTTGTGTGTGATTATATTATTATTTATTATATATGTTTGTTATGAAACAGTTATTTATCGTATGTTAAACTTTTTTACCTTTTTCCAAAGTGTGATTTAAATCATGGTTGCCTGTTTTATGCATTATGTATTCGTTGTTTATAATTTATCTGTTCAGTAGTTTGCACAATAACCCTTTTGGAACATATATCGATAACATTGTTCAATTTTTACTCGTACAATGCTTGCTGATAAAAGAAAAACTTCCAATGTAACACCCGGTTAAAATAAGTATAAAAAGAAGACAAAAGCATGAGAATTTAGTATTAACTATTTTAATTTTTTTATGCTTTTACACATAACACAACATTAAAGGAAATGTATGAATAAAAGACATCAAATAAAGCGAACAAATCAGAGTAAATATTTAACACATCATAAAAGCACAATTTTATGCGAATAACAACAACAATATTACTACCATAACAAGAAATACTACAAGATGACATCACTGAAAGTTACTCGGAAGGTAAGTACATGTATAAAGATATGTTAATATTGTACAGGTTATAACTGTTGGTAAATGTAATACATGTACATGTTATACACAGACGCACAACACAATCTAAGTACGAGGAACAACAAACAGTCACCTAGGTCATCTCTACAATTGTTTGTTTGCAGTAACCCGATCGGTACAAACATGTCGGCTTTTTGGCGTTTCAGCGCTGCATTGTTTTGTAATCCATAATTTTCCTCGCTCATAACGGATACATCTTCACAATAATCGACCTACCAACACACACACTTACACACACTATTATTGTGGATGGATTACCGCTAACAAACACTTGTTTCAGATGATCCTATATGTATCATGCAAAATAACGTCATCTCTCGGCAAATAAAAGCTACGTACGAATATTCCATGGAATTTGTTTTCTGGTTTATTTTAGTTCGTCGGTAAGCTTTACGTCTTCCGAATTAGTTCTAAGTTAGCCAATCATCACATTGCCTCAAAACACAACATCAATCAATTGGACAACATAAACATTTACACGTATTTCTAAAGGATAATAAAATGCAACCACTCCTGAGCATTACTCTCTAAAGCAACGACCTCTCTTCAACACTAATATCAAATTTTACTGTAGAACGAATGTATTATCAATTGAACCTCTCCAGAGAAAGAACCTCTCAACAACAGCCAAACTGTTCGTCTTCCAACACGTGTTGCTCCGGAGGAAATGTACACCCTATACATCAAGCAACATTTCATACATTTATTGTTAATACAATTTATGTTGAATTGGTTTTGCTGATTGTTCTTCTAGATGAGCTGTATCGTTCCAGTGAGCTAACTTCGTTAGCACCGGAGCATCTTCCAAAACATAACAACTCCTTAACTCTTCCTCGAAATGCACGCGAACATAGGACGTAAAAGAAGAAATTGACAGCGTAATTAACCTGCTCCAACATTTGAGCGACTTCTCTGTAGATGAAGAATCCATAACTATTGACATCAAATGCACTTACGCCGGCTGTGAATGAATATAAATGAACGGTGGTGATAGGTATAATCAAAATAATGTAGGCGATCATGACGCCCAGAACCATCACGCTTGCCCTCAACATCTCGTCGTCCTGTTTGGTGATGTGGTTAGCAAATACACTCCAAGCACCAGACGTTTTCATTGACCTCATGATGCTCGCTGGTCTATGCAGCTTTTCGCGAATTTTTCTCTGTTTGATTAATCGTGTTATGATCAACGGCGTGAAGAATAATAGGAGGGCAGTTGGAATTAAGGAATACATTGTGCAACCAACAATTACAAATACGCTGTGTCGAATGCTTGGCAAATCAGGTTTGCAAATACCACTGACTATCCCTGATGAGAATGCCCAAACTCCATTGTAGCCAAACATGAAGATATAATCTACAGCAATGGCTGGCAGTATGAAGCGTTTCCGCAAAATACGTTTAGCGTAGAGTGGAAAAACGACAGCGATGAACCGCTCGAAGCAGAGCATCACCACGAGCCATGATGATGTCATTTTGGCAGAGCGAAAGATGACGAAAAATACTTTACAGCTGATATCAGATAGTGCCCTCAAATCAACGCCAAAGAGTTTAATAACCCATAATTTGTTAAACGGCTGTGCAAGTAGTAACACCGTGTCGGAAATAGCGAGAAAGATTAGTATGGAACGAGAGGTGAGGTGCTGAAATCGCCTGGATGCCATAGTTACAATTGTAAAAATATTGCCAAATAACCCAGTCACTAGAAGAAAGGGTAGAACGACGTACTGGATAGTAAATATGACATTTTGTAAGGCATCAAGTTTTCCTTTGGGATCATTTGTGTTGGGTGTAGAGGACGTGTTTGGAAATAACTGATTCTCCAACAAGATGCCATCTATGGTGTTATTTTTGGCGTGAATACTGTTATTGGTGAAAACGACATCTAAATCTGTACCGTTCATCTAAAAAATAAAGTAAAAAAATATAAGTGTACTTATTACATAGGTTTAAACGATATTCATAAAGAAGAAACATAAGTAATTTTCATTAAGATAAATTATAATTGGCGTGAACTTTGATTTTACATCGATTGTTGCTTTCTTGGTTTCTGACCCGTACTTGCGCCTAAATCAGGCATTGCGCAAGAATATTGCCTCTGGTGGAATTCCAACCAACGAATATTAGACCGGACACCCGGCTTCCTACTCCAAGACCAAATACTTTCCTCATTGTCGAGAGTGGAGTTATTCGTATACTTGTTATACTTCCCATTCTGTCGAGAGTGCAGTTATTCGTATACTTGTTATACTTCCCATTCTGTCGAGAGTGCAGTTATTCGTATACTTGTTATACTTCCCATTCTGTCGACAGTGCAGTTATTCGTATACTTGTTATACTTCCCAATCTGTCGACAGTGCAGTTATTCGTATACGTGTTATACTTCCCAATCTGTCGACAGTGCAGTTATTCGTATACGTGTTATACTTCCCAATCTGTCGACAGTGCAGTTATTCGTATACTTGTTATACTTCCCAATCTGTCGAGAGTGGAGTTATTCGTATACGTGTTATACTTCCCAATCTGTCGACAGTGCAGTTATTCGTATACGTGTTATACTTCCCAATCTGTCGACAGTGCAGTTATTCGTATACGTGTTATACTTCCCAATCTGTCGACAGTGCAGTTGTTCGTATACTTGTTATACTTCACAATCTGTCGAGAGTGGAGTTATTCGTATACGTGTTATACTTCCCAATCTGTCGAGAGTGGGGTTATTCGTATACGTGTTATACTTTCCATTCTGTCGAGAGTGCAGTTATTCGTATACGTGTTATACTTCCCAATCTGTCGAGAGTGGAGTTATTCGTATACGTGTTATACTTCCCAATCTGTCGAGAGTGGAGTTATTCGTATTGCACTTGTTATACTTCACATTCTGTCGAGAGTGGAGTTATTCGTATACGTGTTATACTTCCCAATCTGTCGAGAGTGCAGTTATACGTATACGTGTTATACTTCCCATTCTGTCGAGAGTGGAGTTATTCGTATACGTGTTATACTTCCCAATCTGTCGAGAGTGGAGTTATTCGTATACTTGTTATACTTCCCATTCTGTCGAGAGTGGAGTTATTCGTATACGTGTTATACTTTCCATTCTGTCGAGAGTGGAGTTATTCGTATACGTGTTATACTTCCCAATCTGTCGACAGTGCAGTTATTCGTATACGTGTTATACTTCACAATCTGTCGAGAGTGGAGTTATTCGTATACGTGTTATACTTCCCATTCTGTCGAGAGTGGAGTTATTCGTATACGTGTTATACTTCCCATTCTGTCGAGAGTGGAGTTATTCGTATACGTGTTTTACTTTCCATTCTGTCGAGAGTGGAGTTATTCGTATACTTGTTATACTTCCCATTCTGTCGAGAGTGCAGTTATTCGTATACTTGTTATACTTCCCATTCTGTCGACAGTGCAGTTATTCGTATACTTGTTATACTTCCCAATCTGTCGAGAGTGGAGTTATTCGTATACGTGTTATACTTCACATTCTGTCGAGAGTGCAGTTATTCGTATACGTGTTATACTTCACATTCTGTCGAGAGTGCAGTTATTCGTATACGTGTTATAGGCCTACTTCCTATTCTGTCGAGAGAAGTCCGTGTTGATACAGACATTTTATTTATTACTCCCAACACGTCCATAGATAGGGTTGTTTGCATACCGAGCATGGGTATCAACTACTGAATAATGACGTGTTTCAATGACATGATGTATTAAAGTTGTTTACACATATAAATCTAGAAAAACATAATGTAAAAGGTATGTCTTAGCATTAATTAGTAATTTCCTTTATATGTCATAACGACTTTCCTGTATTTATCGAGATCACAGATTAATTCATGTTTCGTCTGCTTCAATAAAAGCCTTAAATTGCACTGCGGGTGGGACTATAATGGTCTTAGATATGCAGACTTCTTGCTTGACTGGCAGAAATTGACAAGATAATGTCTCGAATGTCTGGTCATATGAAATAAACGTCACATGACCATTAACTAATATGGCATTATAGTATGAAAAGAAATTGCGGAATATATAATAGAGCGATGACTCCGGCTGAAAATACGAACGTCATTATCAACGTAAAGAATCAAAGCACAGAAGGTGCTGTGGGATGGTACCATTCGTCTCTGTAGCCAAGCTGGCAACTCGTTGCATACTTCAGTTGTGTAACTAAACAGTTTTATTATATCAAAGTATGTTTAAATATTTCAGATGGTTTGCATGGAATATGGAATAAAACAAAAGCATAAGACAGAAATGCGAAAAAGAATAAAAATGTATTGAAAAAATAGTAAACATTTTTCCGACTTGTTCTACGGAAATGCTAGATTTTCAAACCAAAATAAAGAAAAATGGTCAGTCATATAGTAGAACAACTTGTATTGTCACTTCCGATGGTTTCCCCCGGGGTCATTACGTAAGGAATTCTCGCGGAATTCATGAATCGTTAAGAATGTGGAAGTATCATGTCCATTGCAAGATTCGAACCCACACATTCCAGGTCAGAAATCCAGCAGTATACACCAAGACCACTATGTTCAGTGATTGGAAGAGCAGATGAAATTAATTTATTCAAATGACGGGTTTTACTGAACATACTTCGTGATATTAAACTAATTAAATAATGTTTTAGAACTCCGACTTTCCCAGTTTTATTACTTAACAAAACTATTTCCTGATAATTAGTGTGAGAGACGTGGAGATATTCCTAATAAATACAAATAAGAAATAGCTTAGGATTTCCTGCTTTGCTGAAACAATGTCTAGAATTCTGGGGCAGCTTGAGACTGCCAATACATGACGTAAAACATTGTCACTGCCGTATGAGAGAAGCCAATTAATTTTACAACATTTTTACTACAACAGTATCAAAATTAGTTGAAAAAAACTGGCTTGTGCTAATAAAATGTTTGATCTCAACTCACAAGCTTTATTGAACTTTTACAGAGATAAAACTCCCCTTTAATCATGGAATTTATTTGAGATATGTGTCTGAATATTTTGTTTTTAAAGAACTAAAGAATTGTAATCCATGAAATAGTGCAGGGTTAGATGAAGTGCCAGCTACATGTTTACATGCTTTCTTAAAATTACATATTTAATATATACATTGTATAATATATATTTCATTTTCACAAATTTGGTACTTGGTCCAGATTACCGTAAATTTTGGTTAGTTCTTTAAGCGTTATTTCTAGAATCCTAGTGTTTTTTAAAACATGTGAACACAGCTTGATATATTTTAATAGATAATTATCTTTTTCACGAGCTTCAATCTGATTTTAGAAGTTCGTAATCTAGTGATACTTGCCTTATTTATATGTAAGATCTTAGTAGAAGCCATAGTGCAGAGGTATGTACACTACTTGATTTGCAAAATGCATTTGACACAGTTGATCACCATACACTCAACGACACTTCTAAGTCCACACTTCGATTTTCATGGCTAACTTCGACATTTGTTGGAGTATTTCGACCAGCAGCAGTAAAACTTTCACGGTTGAGCGGATTCGTATCCGATTGTTATTTTCGTTATGTTGTCATATAATAAAATATTTGGTTAATATTGTGACCAGGTTTTATAAAAATACTCCAACAAATGTCGAAGTTAGCCATGAAAATCGAAGTGTGAACTTAGAAGTGTCGTTGAGTATATACAGTGTAGTAAAGTTAGACTAACGAGCAATGCGAATAATGATGCTTTGTTTTATTCATGCGATAGGAAGCGAACGAAATATATTGAATCTTGTTGTTGAAATATCACAGACAGGGGATCACTGTAACGTTTGGTGTAAAAAACTCGATCTCAATATTTCGGCCAAAGTTGGCATTTTTCAAGAGCAATGAAGTATTGTGTAATATAACAATATAGATTTTAATAAGTAAAACCTTTCGATAATTATATCTGCATATATGGCCATCATAAGCATTCCTTACAGCCAGCCGCAAATTCAGTTTAGATTTACAATGGATATTATTTCCAAATATTTGCTCAGGGGATCCTCCAGCAGGGTACTAGCGTTTGGACATCTATCAGACCCATTTGAGATATCTCAATGCACAAGGCAATGCAGTATTTGTTCTCCGTTTCTGTTCACCGTATATATTAATGAACTTCTGAACGAACTATCCAGGTCACATCATGAACTAACGATTAACGACATTTCATTGTGCGCTCCAACCCATGCCAATGATATAGTGTTAATGTCACTTACAAAAAACAGTCTCGATAACCTGCAGAATATCTGCAGTCTTTACGCGAGATAGTGGCGATATGGTTATAACGCCAGTAAATGCGCAGTTATCATTCATAACCAGAGACATAATCTACCAGTATTTGCTGAATATGACGGTTCAATAATACCAGAAGTTACCGAGTACAAACACCTTGGCATCGTACAATGCAAATCAAAGAAAATGCCAGCTAACGTCAATAATGTTCGTCAATCCTCCGGGAGCACATTATTCAGCCTAAAGGACTGTGATAACAACAGCATAAATCCCACAACTACTGCTAAACTGTACATCTCGACAGTGCTTCCACGTGCTTTTTTGGTTGTGAATTATGGAACCGTATCACTCCAACAGACATGCGCCACCTTGAATTAACACATCATTGCTGATTAAAACACATACAATCTCTACCTACATGGACACGCTCAGACATGGTTAAAGGATGACTTGGTTTTACTTCAAACGAGGCTTACATTGATTTACAAAAGCTTAATTTTCCTGGCTGCATTTGCAGACTACAGTCCAAGGATACTACTCTACCGACCTTCCTTCACATACTTTTTCAGTACCGAAACAACTGCACCGATACAGACATTGGGTTTATAAAAGACATTGTCAGGATCAAGAAAAAAATACAATTTGACCTATTATCTAGTTAACTTCGCAAATACAATGACATTCCCGAGGAAAACTTCGTGGAAACACACTTGTGAGAAAGCTGTGCGAAAGTCAGAGCAATCCAGTTGGTCTTCTAGAATTCACGCAGATAGTGACTCTGCGAGATTTCGCGTGACAAATGTTTATCTGAGAACGGCTAACATATGGCGCGTTGCTCAAGAAAACCCTCAAGCTACCGAACTCATGACATTTCTCATGTATACCAGGGACCGTATATGAACGTTATCGTGTGTTCCAGTGTATGCTGATGAACTCTATCACGTGCTAATCTACTTGCAAAAACATGGACAATTTTGCACGGCGACAGACTCGTAACTAAAATTACAGAACTATTCGGTGTTAACCTAGCAAACTGACGTGCGACATAAATGGTAATATACACTCCTGTATTATTTTCTCGGTAACGTTGACGACAATATCCAGTACAACACGTATGAAGAGCAATATCCGGAATTTCTGAGCGTTAGTGCTTCTTATTCTAAGGAATTTTATGCTCTATTTTCGTCATTCAATTAAAATACTCCAGCCAAACAAAAACATATAATTATTCAAGATAATGTAAAATAATTAACATCAAAAGAACAGTCTCCGTTACCAAGATACTCACAAACTTATAACTTGCTATAATTTGATACAATATACGCTTGTGACATATTAATCAGTTTATATATGTAATCCTTGCTTTTAAGTTTCATTTCGTTTTCGCAGGAATATGCTGAATACAACTTATCTGATACGTCATCTATTATATTCCTTGGTTGTTGTATATCAAGGTATTGAGCCATTTGGCAGTTTCAAATTTCAGTACTGCATTTATTGATATTTGTTCGTATGAGTTTTGTGTATATGTGCGTGCGTGCGTGAGCGTGCGTGTGCGTGCGTACGTGTGGGTATGTGTGTTGTGTGCGTGCGTGTATTTGTGTATGAGTCTGTATGTATGGTTCATGATACTATTTTGTGTACATCTACAAGTTTTCATTTGCTGATTTATATTTATAAATGTAGTCCCTACTTGTTATATGTAACTCTTCCAAAAGTGGAGGAATAAAAGTTGTATATGTAGATAATGACGTCTGAAACAATTAGCTAAAAGAACTTTGTCCGAAGTATATTTTTCACAATATAGCTGATGGACTTTAGTTATTGAGAATCAGTGTATAACAATACAGATTTTAATAAAAACTCGCAAAAGTGTAAAGTTAGTAACAACAAATTTTCATTGGTTTAGATTAAATGGAAACGAAATGTTGATAATTAAAACTTTTGCAAAATTTAATTCTAAGTCTGAGTTTTAGTCTAAAAATCTTTGAGAATTAGGCAAATGGTTTGAAAGGTTCACAAGTCACAGGTTTTGAACCATAATATATCTTCAGTTGGTAAAAATGACTGCGAATTTAAATATTGCCAAACAAAAATACATCGGTCAAAAATATTTGTGCAAAAATTATGCCAAGTATCATTATTTTAAAATTTAATAAAGTAAAAAAAACTTGATAGTTATTTCTGCATATATGGCCATCATAAACACTCCTTACAGCCCCAAATTCAGTTTAGATTGACAATGGATATTGTTTCAAAATATTTAAAGCCGTTGTCGTGTCAATTTTATTCTAGTAATTCGTGGACAAATTGAACAAAATACACCGCGCCGACAAAATATGTTTCAACACATAAAAAAAATGTATTCTTGTCCCGGACTGCGAAGTATCATTTTATAGCCAAAGCAGATATAATTAAACACTGATGTAAAATTATAGAAAATAAAAACATGTTCTTACCTTCAAATCCACGAAGTAATTTCTTTTTTATGTGACTCTATTGTTTTACGTATACTAATCCTTCTTGACTTTCAGAGCTTCGTCAAACTCAGAGACTGTCTGATCTCCACTGATCATCGCATGTAACTGATGCTTCCAATATAAGGGCGCGGAGATTCTGTCAACATGATTCGTTTCATAATGTTTTGACATTAGGTAATATATATATCACAGGATAAAATTACTAGTAAACATAATTATTTTTTTCCAATCTGTTGGATAAATGACTGTTTATTGTGTTTATCACCTGTTAAGTGTCTAACAACACACTGGCAATCACTCAGCGATATCGATAGCACAATGGTCTATCGCAACTGTATTTATGCATCGTAATAGCCAATAAAGATTGCCATCATTATTTATTCTGCGTCCAAACTAGATATTTTCGTCAATTATCGGTCCCATACATATGCGGTATTACATGAAATACATGCAAGTAAACGAGAACAAATATACGAAAAAGGTACACTGTATGTTAAATGATGATATTGATAATTACCCAAACCGAAAACAAATTGGTGTTCATTATTGCGAGATCTTTTATGCAGTTTAGGCTTCCATGATGTTTGTTTTTTCAACCTGTAGGAGACACACAGTTGTTTTTGAACAGTATTAAACAGAGATTAAGACCAATTTATTCAAAAATGGAATGGTAGGTTACAAGAATCAATTATAAACATATTAATTGTTTTCGATTTCAACCATATTTAGATATTTTGAATGTTAGAAAAGTCCGCATAAGTCTTACAAGATTGAGAGTTTCCTCACATAGGCTTAGTATTGAATCGGGTAGATGGATAAAACCAAATCCCACACCACTAGCTAACAGACAGTGTAATTTATGTCATATATTAGAAGATGAGTACCATTTTATATTAGAGTGTAATTTATACATTGAGATACGGAAAAAATTATCTGCCTATCTATTAGTGGAGACGTCCGAACATGTCCAAATTTATAGAACTAATAAAAGCTGAAAACAAAACTTTATTAACACAACTAAGAAGTTACATTTACCAAGCAATGACAGTGAGAAATAATTTAAATTATAATGCATAAATAGTCTTTATTATATTTGTTTTCAGATAACTTATTTGAAATAATTTGTCGTATACGACTGATATACATGTTGTGTTTATGTAATATTTTTGTATTTGGTGATGGATTGATGTGTTCTTTATTATCAAAATTATATTGTATATATATACTAGGCTTTCTTATCCTACATTAGTTTCGGTAGGACATAGTCATAAGGGAATAGTTTGCCTCTTCATGCTGATGTTCAATATCAGTCATGAAGTTTTACATACATGTATTTGCTATAATGTTATTGTTGTATTTTGTTTGTGACTGTGTATGTGTATTTATAAATTGTTTGTGTGTTTGTGACTGTATATACTGTCTACCTGTTTATAATGCTTACTATGTATGTTATAGTCGCATAGGTTTATGACCTTCTCGATTGAAAATAAAACTTGTCAAACTTGTCATGAAGAAATGTTGGTTACATCGCCGTTATATTGATATATTGTTTAAGTTGTTATAAATGATGTGTGGTTATTTACTATGTTTACACATGGCTGCTTGGCTCATGTCATTCGTGCCTTTAAAATGTTATGTTATGCAAATCACGATATATTGCATACCTTCTCCGCCGAACGATTTCGATTTCTTCTTTTTCTCTCTATTTTTCTTGTTTTCTTTAATATGACTTACACACTGTCTCAATATCTCAGTTCACTTATTTCTTACATTAAGATATGTGGTATCTTAATATTGACTAGTTGCCACTTGTTACGTCTGTTATATGAAATTGTATTTATGTTCAAATGGGCCTTTGGCCTACTATATTAGTTATCAATTATCTGTCTTTATGTGCTTGACAATATTAGCCTCAGCTCTCCTGCTACAATCTGTATACTGGTTGTCGTTCCTGCTACGCCCCCAACATGCATCTATCGTTGCGTGTGAAAAGAAGAACAGATCTTGGTAGAGATTTGACATTGCTAAAAACACATCGATCCACTAGCGACATCAATGCCTTTTTGACATTATAAACATAAGTCGATAAAATAGAAAGAAACTAGGACAAAGATGCCCCCACTTGCAGCCTTTGTCACAAAAGCAAATGCTATTATTCTGCTCATAGTTTGTGAATGGATATCAAAATTACTAAGTGAACAACTGTACTGATTATGGTGATAAGTCAAGGGCCATAACTTTGCACTTACTAGGCGTAACTATACATGAAACCCCAGGTGCACAACTATACAGGTTGGTGAACATTCCTGTAAAGTCTTATGACTCTGGCTCATATATTTTTGGAGATATGAGTGATGGAAGATTGCATACTCTGTAGGCTATATTTTAACAAAGGCAAGGGCCATAACTTTGCACTTACTGGGCACAGCCAAACATGAAACCCCGGGTGCACAACTTCACATGCTAGTGAACATTCCTGTAAAGTTTAATGACTCTGGCTCACATACTTTTGGAGATATGAATGACAAAAGATTGCATACTATGTAGACTTTATTTTAACTAAGTCAAGGGCCATAACTTTGCACTTACTAGGCACAGCCAAACATGAAACACCAGGTGCACAACTTCACATGCTGGTGAACATTCCTGTAAAGTTTAATGACTCTGGTTCATATATATTTAATGCTGAATAAAAAACTTATGTTATATACTTTTGGGGTTATGAGTGACACAAGATTTTGTGACGGACGGAAGGACGGACGGACGGACCGACCGACGGACAAGGGCAAATCTATATGCCCCCCCCCCTTTCAGAGTGGGGGCATAAAAAACAAAACATCAAACTGGAATCTTGACTACAAATGATGGCATATCGTCAAGTTGTAAAACCAAAATTGGACGATGGTCGTCTAACTGACTCTAAGTGTCCAAGTTGAGTTTATACCGTACTCTCTGCAAGACTAAGATAGCACCACACTTGTCAATGCGAGACAAAGATGGGAATTATTGAAGTCTAACAAGTCATTGATGACGAATTGTTCAGACACGCAAGAACTATATGGATAATTTGACGAATTAAATACATTAACAACTTGGCGTGAAAATTAATTTCATCGACACCACAGCAATTTGAAAATGGCAAGATTTACACCGGAACCCCTTTAAACCGGACAAGCCAGGGTCAAAATTTCCGGTTTAAAGGGGTTTCCGGCCTAAAGGGGTTTGAGAACGAGACAAGATTCGGAACATTCTTTTTCAATGGGGACATTTAGATCTGTATTGTGTTTAGTACTGAATAAAATAAGTATCATCATCATCAGTAGCAGCAGCAGTAATATTGCAGGATGAATGGGGTTGTCAGGATGAATGGTATGAAGATATGATTTCAAAATTAAAAACAATTTCTATGTTTGCAATTATCAATTACTCAAATGATTTACAATATTTGATTGGTTGAGTGAGAAATTTTCCATTGTCAAATGCCAGAGGGGTCATACATTAAACAAAGAACCTGTGAACAGTCAATAAGCCCTTTAATAATTAAGTACCATCAATCAGTTTGTTGACATAGCTATTAGGATCAATCATGATGATCGGGAAACGAGGTTATGAAAAAATAGCAGTGCTTTATTTGCAAAATCGATTAAAATACTAAACAAGACTGATATACGAGCGTTTTATGCATCTGTGAGTGAAAAACAATACAACTGTTGAGTTTTAGTGTAACTTGTGTTAATTTGGACATAACATATATTTATTAGCATAAGCTTTTACAAGTTTATCGCCATTTACAATTTAGTAATGACAAGATGGCGATAATACATGAGACAGGAGAAAAGCATGCAAACATTACATTCACAAACATAGACATAAAGCATTTAAACATGAAACAAAGACGCATTGTACAGAAACAAAGACATAGGGTATGGACAACATATAATCATATCAGGTCAAAAATTATACACTGTTTTTATCGATTATGAGAAAGCATATGATAAAATAAACTTAAATTGTTTGTGGCATAAACTATTATCTACTAATGTAAGCACAAAAATGGTGAACTCCCTACAATCCATGTATGCTGTTGTTAAAAGCGCAGTAAAGCAAAACTCTTTTACATCAGAATACATTCAGTCATTCCAGGGCGTTAAACAAGGAGACGCTAGTTCAGCGTTACTTTTCATGCTATATATAAACGATATTCACGAAAATATAAATTCAAACTTAGACGGAATATTCACAATAGACGAACTGAAATTATTTTTGATTCTTTATGCAGATGACCAAGCTTTATTTGCCACATCTCCAAATTCTTTACAATCAATGTTAAACGATATTGAACAGTATTGTCATACATATCACTTAAAAATAAATACCAATAAAACGAAAGTACTTATATTTGAGAAAGGCACACGCCATACAACAACAGATTTTTTCTTATTTAACACTAAATTAGATATTGTCACTAGTTTTAAATATCTAGGCGTGTTCCTCTTTAAAAACGGAAATTGGTATAGGACGCAAAAATGTATTGCCGAGCATTCAGCTAAAGCAATGCATAGGCTATTTTCAGTTTTTCACCAATTTGAATTTAAAACCGAAGATAAATGTAAGTTATTTGATACTCTAGTTTCACCTATTTTAAACTATTCATCGGAAATCTGGGGGCTAAACGAAGGCAAAGACATTGAATTAATACATACAAAATTTCTCAGAAAATTGCTGTACGTAAATAAATCTACAAACTTAGACGGTCTTTATGGCGAACTCGGGCGCGTACCTTTAAAAATCATGAGACAGATACATATGTTTAGATATTGGATTAAGCTGTTGAACTCGACCGAAGATACAATGATAAAACATGTTTATAATTGGTTAAAACGTGACGCGGACAACGACCTATCATATAACGGACTAAATTGGGCATTCCAAATTAAAGCTCTATTAAATAATCTTGGGCTTACTTACATATGGAATAACCAAAATGCAAATAATCATACCCTGACAATAATTAAATATAGAATTATAAATCAATATCAACAAAGCTGGTACAGTAATATCAATAATTCACAACGATTATTATCTTACAGTCGATATAAACATGAATTCAAACCTGAACTGTATTTAGACATTATAACTGAAAGAAAATTTAAAATTGCTTTAACAAAATTCCGAATATCCTCACATAGTCTTGAAATAGAACGTGGAAGCTATAATAACATCGCACGCGAAAATCGGATCTGTAAATTTTGTAATATGAACGTAATTGAAAGCGAATATCATTTTCTATTAATTTGTCCCACATTCTCTGATGTACGAAATAAATATCTCAAAAAGTATTACTGCAGATGGCCAACTCTCTTTAAATTTGATAAAATCATGTCATCCGTTAATAAAAAAGAAATATTAGATCTTTCAAAATACATTTATTTTGCAAACAAAATAAGATTACAATTAGACCCTATTTAATTACATCGTTAAAATCTAGATTTTAATTTAATATTCTCGATAATATATTATTAACATCGAATCACAATTGTTTAAGCTTCTTTACCTATCATGTATGTTTTTGACATCTCTGATTTCATGGCTTTATATAAAACTTGTCTATACCACTACATTACATTATATTATATGTATATTATGTAGGCTAGAAGCTAAGTTATGCTTAATAGCTGAATAAATATTGTTGTTGTTGTTGTTGTTGTATATTATCATTATTGACATAGAGCTGTCTTGTAATGGAGAAATAAATCGTATAATATAATTATCCTCTATAAATGTTTGCCAAGAAAATATATTTTGCTAATTTGTTTAGTAAATTACATTGTGACGAATTTAATAATCATTTGAATTTATGCACACTTGGCTAGTGGCAATAATATTTCGGTAAACATTCAATTATTATAATTCGGTAATATGGACAAACTAGCAAAAAGAGGTACTCATCATTTTCAATACAATTCATGTTACATTTTACACAAACTCTTAGATTTCTATCAATATTTCTTTGACGACCTTGTTCAATAAGCAAGTTATGAGAAGAGTATCTAAATCGTGTTAAAGCAGTTTACGTTGTTGACACATGACACATATTTTTCATAATGAAAATTCATTTTTAAAAAAGTGTATGTCTCTAATTTTGACATATTCTGAACGTCAGAAAACCATTGTTGATAGAATTGATCGTACAGACATTTTATTACACTCATTATCTGAACATTTGAGATATAATGGTTATTCCATAAGTAAGAGAATCCAAGATTATCTAACAACAATCTTACCTTCTTTGCCCATGAATTAACATGATTATCAGTATGATCTTTTAAGTTAAACAGTTTGTATACTAGTGCATCTTGATTCTTCATAATTCTACCCCAATATTTGATGATTCTCACTTTACACGCAATAAGCAAAGGAACTCTTGCTAATTCACCATAAATAACAGCATTAGTAGTTTGTTGTCTTACATTGAGTATTCTTTTAAGACACTTCATGTGTACTCTCTCTATATCTGGAGCATTGTGGAAACCCCATATTTCGCACCCATAATTCAAAATTGAAGCAATCATAGTATCAAAAAGTTTTATTTTTTCTTCTATTCCAAAATTTATTGACTCAAACAGAGAAAATAGAGAACAATGCCTTGCTTGCATTTTGTGTCAGTGATTTCTGTGTCTGATAATAGCATCCATTGGATGATGAGGTTACACCTAAATATGTAAATTTAGTAATGAGTTTCAATTTTTGGTTGTCATAAAACAATTCAATATTTTCCGGTCCGTTATTTTTTTTAAAAACCATGACCACTGTTTTGTCAATATTAACATTAATACCCCACGTGTCACAATAATTATGCAAATTGTCTAGCAGTTTCTGCAAACATTCTAATTAGAGTAAGAAAATAAAACAGTATCGTCAGTAAATATGAGCAGAAATAAACACAGTTCATCAATAGTAAACATATCTACATTTTCATCGTAAAGATCATTATACATGTCATTAATGAACAATAAAAACAAAAGGGGTGATAACGGCTCACCTCGCCTGACACCCTTCGTTGTATCAAAAGGCTCAGTATAAGTTCCATTTACTCTTACACACGATTTTGCAGATTTATATATTTTGTGTAACATTTCAACAAGTCGACTTGATGCACCATATTGTAATAATTTAAACCATATACCATTCCTATACACAAGATCAAATGCTTTCCTAAAATCGACAAAGGCGCAGTACAGCTTTTTCTTTTCGTTTGTTATGACTTTATCAATGATAGATGTTAAAACAAAAATGCAATCGGTAGTACTTTTATCTTTTCTGAATCCAAATTGGAAGTCAGAATAAATTGTTAGTCTCTGCCCAATTTCGTTATCTATTGTCTAACATTACAGAAAATACTTTAGAAAAAATACTTGTAAGCGTTATTCCCCTGTAATTGTTCACATCATTTGGATCACCTATCTTTGGAATGGGTATAATAACGCCTTTAGTTCATTTTTTAGGATAAGAACATGTAGTATACATATAATTGACAACAACATAGTTGTAATATGCCGTCGAATGACAAAGTGAAACAACGGAATAAAGGCGGGGCCAATTCTTCTAAAAATGAAGAGGATCGGGTACAGGTAAAACCCACTGACACGCTGCCTCAACTCATGTTAACACCGTATCCTCAACCGGTAAAATTTCCAAAAATGGGCGTACAAGGTCCAAGCGTAAACCAAATGCTTCGTCCGACGTTTAATCGATACCCCACCCACGACAATAGCTTATTTGAAGTAATCCAAGAAATGAATTCAACAAAATGTTGCGAAAATATCGCCTATTGAAAAAGATTTAACTTACTTGAAAACTCATTTCAGTGAGATCCGTGATGATAACAAATTACTATCAAAAAGTATTATTGATGTTGAATCATTCTGCCAAACGTATAGCGATGTTACTCATGAAGTATACACAAAGGAAAATGCATTATACATTTCTAGAACTGAAGCGTTCTGTTACCCAAAATTTACTGACACAAAACACCGAGTTGAATACACGTTGCATGGATTTTCAAAAGAAAATCATGGAAAATAACTTGATAATATTTGGTGTCGAGGAGGCCAGAAATAATTAAAAAAAAACAATAAAATTGAACATGATGACCAAAATCCTGAAAATACAAATGATCAAATGTGTGCCGAAGTTTGACCGAGTTGACCGTGTCGGAAACCTTCACAGAGCAGCACAATCGAACCGACTTAGACCTATAGTAGCAAAACTCCCCGTTTAAGCGATCGAGATACCGTCAGGAAAGCTGGTATATTGTTAAATAAGATGAGAGTGCTAAAATATATAAACATTTTCCGAGAGAAATGGAAGATATACACAGGAAGCTATACCCAGCAGTTCGTAAGGTGAAAAAAGTATCACTGGTTAAAGACAGACTTTATGTGAACAACAAATTATTTGATGCACATTCGGGGAAATGTACTGATAAATATGGTCATACCCAGTATCTACGTCTCAACATTCAACCTGAATACAGAAACCAATCAGACTATGGTAGACAGCGTAGCTACACTGGACCAAAATCAGTTCAACCACGTCTCCTCACAAACAATTATACAAAAATGCCAGTGGTCTAACTCATCTCATCGCACTGATTTCCCCCAACCTCCAGCAAAACGTTTAACATTTGAGACTGCTACAGTGCTAGAAGTCGATCGATCTTCTTATAAGCGAAACGAACGGTCACCCATTGACCTTGATACTAACTTGAAGCGTCAAGACATCAATGAAAATGAAGAAGCTTCACAGTCTGATGTTGACACCACAGCACCACCTCAGTCAGCGCTCGATCATCACAACAAGCGATCAAGTCAAGTCAAGTCAAACTTTATTTGTTGTCGGATAGTTTACAAAACAAATAGCATAAGCTATAGTTAGCTTTTACCGACATACATAAATAAGTTTAATAACACACTAGAATCCGTCAATGCAATAATAATTTAAAGACAATACTAATAAATTTACATATTGGGATAGCATATCATGCACATCCCAGATTATCTCTTACAGTTACAAAGTTCAGGTTCTAGTAAACATGTACATATTGAGAGTAGCAAAGTTCTAAGTAAATGGACTTTAAATATAATATAGTAACATACGGATTAGAAGCAAATCGTTACAATATTGTTACAGAGTTATTATAAAGACACAGTTTTAACTAATGAAAATGCACAGGAACAAATACACTGTATTCGTTATGTTGCATAGGTAAAACTGTGCATATAAGCATGATACATGGTAGTCCAGCCACGGACGTCACATCTCTATACTGTCGCTGTACAACGTCCTGCTAAACCATTCACACAAGTATATAGAAGTTGGACACCGTCGATCTTTCCACTGTATTTACTCTTATTTTTGTGAACATATAAATGCTTTGCATGTAATAACAAGTTCATTACGGGCTTTCAGCCCCGAGGTTGGGGATATAATGTCTATGTTGTATTGTAGCCCTATGTATGGGCTTTTAGTAGGTATTTCATTCATGGTGTCTCATTAGCTATTAAAGGGTCCAGGGGTCAACGAAACGGAGTCGGGAGAACGGTTCTATTGAATTCTGCGTTTTTTCAATCATTTTGGGCTCATTACGGGCTTTCAGACCCAAGATGGGGTTATAATGCCGATCTTGTATATTAGCCCTTTGTTTTGGCTTAACATTAGTACATATATATCGCTTTTCGGGTCACATTAGCTTTTTAAGGGTGCAGGGGTCAGATTAACTAGTTCTTTTGAACTTTTTTAATTAATTCTGCTATTTTTCGGTCATTTTGTGCTCATTACGGTCTTTCGGTCATGTACTGGTATATTGAGTCAAATACACCAATAATATAGCCTTATTTGTATATAGCAATATTTGGATATAGTACTAGGAAATAAGATTTGAAACATCTCAACGTTTGTTTATCATATAAATGAAGCGAAGCATTTACTTTTCTATATCTTCTGGAACCCAACATTGCTTCCAAACATTATTTTAACCCCTTGAAACAAAATCTAATATCCTGCAGGGTTTTCCTCAAATTTGTTCAAGGTATCGACGAAACAGGGTCCAGTGTACTTTTTATTATTTGTTCCGCGAGTTTTCGCAAGTTTTGGGCTCTTTATGGGCTTTCAATCCCAGGATGGGGATATAATGGTTAGCTTATATTGTTTTCCTTATTTCAGGACTTGAGATGATGTACGATTAATCAAGTCACACTAAGCTATTTCAGGGTCTAGATCTCGGCGAAAAATTGTCTGATGTACATTTAATATACTGCTTACATGCACATGTATTTCTGTGAATTTTTCGTTCAGTTTGGGCTCATATATGGTGTGCTTCAACTCTGAGATGGGGGCATTGCCGTGCACTGTGTTCATGTAACAAGACTGATGACGTTAAGTAAGCTAAGAACGATTTCATTTACTGTGATACAATGTTCATCTGTCAGTCGTGTTTGTAAAATATATCTTTTTCATAAAGATAATTACCGTTTGGAATGAGTTCGCTACCTACATTATTAATTTAGCAGATACATTTGATTGGGTTTTATAGAATTTATATTCATATTTCAGTATTTGAGTTCTATTTTCAACGTTTTCGAGGGCATCAGTCATATCACTTTTAAAAAGGTCGCTGGCCGTCGATGAAATCAGCTTGAATGCATCAACATTCTCTACTTTTATGTACATGTGTATAATTTTAACGAAATATCGCTATGTCGTGAAAACAGGTAAACTTTGTCGTGGCCCGCATACATACAAAACATGCTCCGCTGTATATATGTTCTTTCTTATTGTTGGCATTGCTTGCTGGCCTGTTTTTAGTCCGGAAGATATTACACCCTTACTTTATAAAATTTCATACATTGAATTCATATGTAAAAATGGGCATGTGTAAAAGGCGGTACTTTACAACTTTTTTAATATTTGACATATAATAATAATTTTAGTATCAATCGAAATGTAATGCTCACAGCTTTCCAACGACATAAATATTTTGAAAATCGGATAATGTTTTGTTGTTCTAATTTGACTCTGAAAATGGTCGTTTTTCCGTGAAATAAATTTCAATAAATTTCAATAAATTTTGGTTCGAAAAACACGGCGGTAGGTACATGTATTAAAAATCTCATCTTTTTATATTATGTGCACAAAATTGGTATCAAATGAAAGGTTATGCTGACAGCTTTCCAAAAATATAACATTATTGAAAATTGGTGAATTTTCAGGGTATGCTTGGAGTTAAGAGCTAAATAAATTTGAATAAATTATTGATACAATTTTATATTCTACTTTAGTCAATTATACAAATGTATATTTAAATCATAATTCTTAAGGGGATTAAAGTTTTCATTTGTGGCAGGGAAAACAAGATACTTGTGCGAGTTTCAGCGGATGTAGCTGTTTATGTATTTGTGGGTGCACTTCTTTCTAAATCAATATTATGAAGATATACACCTAACATGGAAAAAATGCTATGGTAACTTGTTTTCTTTACATGTTGAAAATACACAAATCAAAACTTTCTAGTATAAATAGATAGAAGAAAGTTGATTTTTCAATTAAATATTTACACATCAAGGAGTGATAGCAACACGTTGTATCTGCTTTATCATTTAACAACAGATGGATTTGTTTGTCTGTCACCACTCAGTCTGTACAGTTAAAACTAGACCTGTTTTTGGAAATTTTGATTACCTTGTATATCAACTTGACAGTATCTGACATCTTCATGACTTCAGTGAAATCTCATTGTTTTGTAATTAAATAAAATGTATTACATTGGGTAGCAGAGGAAGCCTATTGATTTTAGGGTCAAAGGTTTTACAAACATTGTTTATACTGCTGTCAGAAGATACAAGCTTAAGAAGTAAAGCATTTTAGTGTTACTTGCTAGTTTTATAGCAAGAACCAAGATAACATTGATATCGGAGTGAATTGCTTGGATTAAACATATTAATAATGTGTCATTGTGCAAATAGTACGGTTATGGAGTCAGTTGCCTATCTATGGCTACAATGTATGTATACATTTTGTGGACCTATGAGTTTTAGTTTTAGAATTGTACATTCTATTTCCTTGTGTCAGGGGTATTTGTTTATTTTGTACGATTTTAATTATTTAACATGAAACATATCGCATGGCTAGTTTGCATGCTACTGATTACCCATCAGCTGCTGTACAGTATTAATACTTGACATCTAAGACCAAAATACCAGGGTCCGTATTCACAAGCGTTTTAAGACTGAATCTCAGACTTGGACTTTAAAATTGCAAATATTAAATTTACAAGCATTTCGTTTCCATTATATTTAAACGGATACATTTTTACCTGAATATTTCTTGTTACTCACTCTACACTTTTGCCATGTTTTATCAAAATATATTGTGTAACAATAACGTAGGAACAAAATGAAAATTTACCATTTTAAAGTCTTAAGTCTGAGATTCAGTCTTAAAACGTTTGTGAATACGGGCCCATGTCTTTGCATGACGGAAACTGTCTACATTTCATCCAATGTCATCAATTACCTATTTCCAAATGTGTAAAACTCAAATCTAAAGATAAAACAGACTGGTCCAGAAACTCATGATGAATATATTGCAAGTAAACCCAGGAATTGGTGATTAATATACAAAACATTCTTCCAAACAAGCATATGCGGAGAAAAAACGGAGTATTCGGATGCCGACATCCGGATCCTTTAGGGTTTGAGGAAAAAATGCCGCAAATAATAACTGCGGAAATATCTCCGCGCAAGCGGATTCTCTGCGTTCACCAAGACAGTGTTCGGGTAAGAGCACATCCTATTTCTGCATTTTATTCGTAAACTAAATTTTGCAGATCAGAATTTTATATATATAAATTTGAAACTGTTCACATTAGGGACTTCTCTAAATAGGTCAGACAAAGAACAATCACATAAAATCACCCAAGAGCGTGGCAAACTCAGAAATAAGTATGCTATAAGATGTCAAATTTTCAACTGTATTAAATTTATTAAACTTTTTTAGTTTAAAGGTACAATAGAATTGGCAATAAAGATTTGTAAAACTTAAATGTTCTTCTTCAAAACATTAAAAAAGTACCAACAGTGATCATACATCAGTATTTAAAATGTGTAAATGTTTAAGGAATATCATGATTATGGAAAAACAGCAGTATATTCATCTGTCTTTTGCGTTTTTAATTTTTATTAATTTTAAGTTGCATTGCTTCAGTTAGTTCAGTTTAAAGAAGACAGAATTGCTTGTAAATAATTTAATATGAAATCTGTTGTGACGATGTATGTTTGTAAATATATCTTGCTCTTTCTAAGTTCCAATTTCCGCATTTGCATTTTACTTAGTATGAGAATTCCGCGCTGCAAAGAGTCCCGAGTTAAAATTTCTGCAGTCGAAAAAATGTATACATTGTGCCATTTTTCCGAATGTTCTCCGAACTTGCCGATTTTCTCCGCAGTTAGAAAGTTTACTTTTGCGGAAAAGTGCAGTTTCCGCACAAAGTTCGCATTATGTCCGCATATTCTCTGCATTAATTTTGTGTGTGCAGAGATCAGGGCTGAGGATACTCATATTTTATTTGTCAGAAAAATTGAACTTTTAAATAAAAAAATAATGGCTACATTTATAATATACGAGGCCAATAAAGTGAAAAGTGCTATTGTTTGTGTGTGTTTATACCCACATCTTGTCCAGTGATTTGTATTTCTAAACATTTGTATATTTATTTTTGCAGTTAATCATGTCATCTCATGCCAATTTGTGTCAGCTTGTAAAAATAAAGAAGTTTTTGCCGTTGTTGTCAGTCCGATTAGAATATTAAGTAAATATAGAATCATAGTCTTCAGTAGTCATCAATTACAGTGTCAAGTTTTCCATGCAAATCCGATATTTAACGTTACTTCTTTAATACACAAATACAATTTCGGCAATTTCCATAGCATTCATAATAAATCGACTGCCATACTGCCAAAATTATAGCGGTACCAAGTTCTGGTAATTTATGATCACCTATGAACTATCCACTGTATGTGTGATATATACTACCAAAGCAGTGACAACAAGAATCATTTCAACACTTGGATATTTTATTGCTCATAATAGATATAATGATACATAAAAAGGATACTTAAACAATTTAAAACATTCATATCGACAAATTAACACAAATACAGTATACACTGTTTTAAGAGACCTTCATTGGGAATCAGCTGATAAGGTCACATATGACAGGGAGTCTCTTAATACAGGTTAATACAGTCAGTGACTTACGACCACTTCCAAATACAATGTCATTGTAATATCTAGCCTGTAGGATGATTCACTGTAGCACTGTTATCTTATTTCTTGTTTATTTTATTCTTATTATTAAAGTTTAAACAATACATCTGAATTTTCAAATTTAAAGATGAATACAATGTATACTTCCAAACACAAGTCATTCACATGCAAGCAGTACATGTTTAAACACAAACAGACGTACATAAAAAACTAGACCACAAATGAAACATAAACTAAACATTCAGCGAGGTAAATTATATGTGAATAATCATAGCACAGACTATGAGACATAAATCATCAGTATATTCGGGGCAAAAATAATAGTTATTTGAATTAACTTTAATAATTTTTATTCCTCTTAAAATACGAAGCGGGCGGCATTACAAACCGTACGGTACGGATTTTATCGCATACTAGACCCGAAAACGAAAAAATTAATTACATGGTTATAAATTCGAGACGTAAACACATATTTGGTGCGTTTGGGCAACAATTTTCATGATCGCTTGTCGCATCAGACAGGAAGTCGTTCTATTCAGTGTCATTATATTGGAAAACTCATCGGGGGCAACATTTGCAGTCACATATGACAGTTAGTCGCAAGGGCAATTAAGACTGTAATTACTAATTATTACAATTATATCAATTAAATAGATTAAGGCATAAACATGTTACAATACATTATCATAATGTTAAAG
Organism: Mactromeris polynyma; assembly: GCA_032209605.1. Lineage (NCBI taxonomy): Eukaryota > Metazoa > Mollusca > Bivalvia > Venerida > Mactridae > Mactromeris > Mactromeris polynyma. The sequence continues at coordinate 35,645,944 of JASFXZ010000001.1, read as the reverse complement.
ATTTTTAAAATGGCCTCCCCATCGCTACTCTCAGCCATCCCTACACCCTTTACTGACATGGTTTGATGGTAGATTCATATGATAATCTCCGTCGCGTATTTATGATGGGAATGACAGCTGCCCACAAAAGACCCGCCACGTGGGAGGGAAATGTGTGTCCGCAACATGCTGCTCAGTCAAAACTGATATCATTCCTCAAAATACAGGATATGCGGACAATGAAACACATTCGTGTTATAATAAAATACTAATATTATAAATAATTATAGCATTTAGTAGTGATATGCAATGCATTTTGTTTTTCAACAATCTTCGAACCTGAATAATTCCTTATGGTATTTTGATTTAAAGAAAGTTGACGTATTGAAGTCAAGCGTAGAACTGGTATTTTCCGAAACATCTCTATATATCGACATATATACCATGTGATTCAATTACCCATCACGTGACCTGCATTGTTAAAACCAAACATACTCTTTGTACATTAACTGCGTAAAGACATAAGTTCTGTAGTATACTCCGTAACGTCCAGAACTAATATTTATACAAAGTGATACAAATAGTATACATGGCAATTAACATACATTATATAAAGAACAGAAATAAGAAAATGTTGAACAGTTACTTCTCATATATAGCAGCTTCATTTTGCTTAACTGATTGAAATAACTTTAGTGCAGTTTAAAGATTATAAGACTCTTTCACTGGCTTTCTGTATAAGGCAATATCCAGCTGAAGGGTAACACTGTATTGGTGGTAACAGGGACGCTATACTAGGAGACAGGCAGGTAATTCCATCTGCACACAAAACCAGTGATAAGATTCTTTTTTTGCATACGGTGTTAACAAAATCAAGGGGCAATATCTATAAGGCGGGGTGGGAGTTTTCAGCATTGGTGTAGACACAGGAAATCCCGGTCTTGTATGCAAGAATATTTCTAACAAGAAATGTCTTTAAAAAAGAAGGTCGGCGCAACTTGAAGTTTGCAAATTTGTTGCAATCTGAAGGTTAAAATTTGTTGTACAACATAAAAATGCCTAAATGTCATTCAATTACGCTATACTACAGAAACTTCGAGACCTGTAAGGGGAGATCACTGCGTATGATACTGCATTAATCGCAACTACTCGGCAGAATTCGGCAGAGCGAATAATGCCGAGATGTTCCGAATGAGACTGCATAATAAATAACTCCGTAGTATGATTAGTCATAGACATAGTATAGTCTGTTGCAATATAGTTCAACATTACTTATTGCATAAGTCGTGAACTCACACATCCATGTTAATAAACTTGTTACATAGCGATTTATCTGATTAAAACAATATAAATGTTCGCGACTGGTACATAGAACCAAGACATTTTTAATTCCAATATCGGACAATTCCCCGTGGTGATGAATAACAACACTATTTACTGGATAAATCTTGAAATACACTATACAAAAGGTTAACCAATCTGCTTCAAGGTTACACGTATTTTTAAATTGAAGAGAAATTGCGCGAAATTGCCTTGGTGGTTAACGTAAGATTTGATTGGTTTACAAAACACTGAATATGCAAGTAGCAAAACCATGTTAGTACTGCTGCGCCGAAAAAAAGTGCAAGTTTAAAAACAGGCATAACACTGAAAAAAGCTGTTCCATTTGCAAAACTACGTATTATAGCAATACGATCTAGCAAATTTAATATTTATACAAGTAAATTTTATCATTACACCAATGAATATTACAAATTGTGACACACATAGCCAATAAAACAAAAGCTTATGCCTGTACAACCTATACCATCACTTTCTGAAGATTGCGATGTTATTTAAATATGTATATTTGTGATTTTGACTGGTACTCCTTTCTGTAAAGCATGTCTTGAAACTTTTTGATTTCATTCTCACAGGTATTCGTTTATAAACATTTTTAGAAAATCAAGAGATTTGTAATTCAGTATTGCAACATGTGTGTCAGGTTGATAGGGAGACAGCAAACAACATGTTAAGTTTGGCCTTATGTTAAATCTTCATGACTTAAGGAGTCAAGTTAAACCAATACATATGTGCAAGTTAAATATGCACAGTAACATTACAAACACCATGTTAAACAAAAACTAGTACAAATCTCTACAATGTAGGGAAAGTTTCAACAATTTTCTTCATATTCCCATCAGTCAGTCTTTCTCATCATGTTGAAATCATAAGAATTGTTCCATTAGATATCATCACGTTAATGTCACCAAATGTTTTAAAAGTTTCTTCAGGGTTTCATTTTTAGAATACTCAAAATAGTTCCAGGTAAAATCTCAAAACTTACTGGTTTCAGTAACCTTTAAGTTAGTTTGGCTAATCTAATGTTCACTGTACAAGTTTCCCGCACATTGTTGAATGAGACCACTTCACATTATCCTGAATATATACATACATCTTTATGCATAACTCCGAAATGTTCACCGAGCGTCTAGAGATTCAATTCACAGCTGCCAGGAGAAATCTGGTTTTCCAACACACAAGCTCAATCCACAATCATCACCACAATGCCTCTATTGTTTTGAGTTCTGAAATAGTCATAATCCTTGATACAATTATAGTTATGACATCAATTAGAAACAACTCATCTGGCCATGTGCATAAATGTGAAATCTATTAAAAAGTTGAGTATGACAAAGGTAAGACTAGGCCCACATACAATTTATAATATCATCAAGCAAGTGTTTCAGCTACAATATTGAGACTTCAGTTTTGCTTAAGCTTGTTTAACATTAAAAGTTTGTGTTATGATAAATCTCATACCTTGGTATTAAAGCTGATGTCACACTGTATCATGTATCTGTGGAAGATATTGTAACTGGAGAATCAACAAAGGTTATCTCCCTGTAAATGAAAACACTTATTAATTTTTTCTTGAGGCACAAGGCCAAATTTTCAGGTCAGCAATATTTGATGCTGCATACAACTTGTATAGGTACTTTATAGACAAAGCATTGCAAAAGATGGGACAACCACACCATTCTAAACCTATTCATTCAAAATCATTTAATATAGAATATCAGCATACAATTCATTATTTAGATATTGTAGTTAACTACAAGTTTTCCAATATTGATATAAATTTGCTTTTATATGGAACAGACACAACAAAGGGTATCTCCCTGTAAATGAAAACACTTGTTTATATATGCTTTTTGTGAAATGATACCAAATTTTCAGAACAGCAATATCCACTGTTGTATACAATATAGCTAAAAAACAAACCTGCGGGTGTACTTAATAGATAACCGATTGAGAAAAAAGGGGCAACACAGCATTCCAAACATTCATTCAAAATCATTAAATATAGTTTACAGTAAAACGCACTTAAAGAACACCTCAATAATAAGAGCACCTTAGTAGAACACACTTTTCAGGTCCATTTTCACTGTTTTGCTCTTTATTCAATCTCAAAATTAATACCACCTCAATACTAAGACCAGATTCTAAGGGTCCCAAGGGTGATCTTATTATCGAGGCTTTACTGTATAGACAAAGAATTCATTCTACCACATATCATTAAACTATAAGTTCCAATATTAATATCTGCTTTTTAATTGAATAGAAAAGATGTGCATTAATAATTAGTTGTGCAAATGATAATGAAAGAACAGCTATTCTTGCTTTGTTGTAGAAAATGGTAAATTTTCACCTGGTTGAATGCATTTCTTCATGTTGCCATCCCATCTATATTGCAGGCATGTTCCTCACATCATCTTCTATAGCTTGTTGATGTTCATTTTTCAGTCTGGGGCAGTTCTTTTCTAACATATCCTCAATATCAATAGATGACCCAATCCATAAAACAAATATATAGTTCTTTGAACTCCTCTTCTTGACATCTTAGACATCATAAACAAAATGAAAGAATTAATAACATACAACACAAGTGCCTATGAGAAAGGACTTTTTGGCAGTTCGAATCCCGACAGACTGGTTACTTTGGTACTATAGGAATATGGTCTATAATAGAATTAAATAGAATAGAAAAATAGAGAAAAAAACCTACAAAATTCCACTTATTAACTTTGAAACTAAAACCACCAAAAGGAAAATTAAACAGTAGAACCATCATATGCAATGATATTAAGTTGTTATGGCAGTTGTTTGTAGCTGATCACTTAGCTGACAGCACACACTTCCAATCCACAATACCCAGTAATACCGACTAAAGAAACACACAATTCAGAGACACAGAGAATTTTTAAAATATTTACTAAACTTAAGTCACAAAATGAACACATTAACATAATACCTACAAAGCACCCATGAGAAAAGGCATTAGGAAGTTCAGATAATTAGAATACAAAAGAACCCTAGCAATTGCACTTTAAAGTGGACCGATTTCTTGGTTACTAATAAATATTCACTCCAAATTCAATTGCTTTTGAGACTGCAAGCATACACAGGAAGACTTCACATCAGAACCACCATTTGCAAGGATACAAAATCGATGATGCAGTTGACTGAAGATGATCACTTTGGTGACCGCACACACTTCCAATCCATCAATCCAGTTATGTTGACTGTAGAACGAACACACAATACAGAGTCACAGAAACTTCGGCAAGGAACTCACTTAAACCTCATCTGCAATTGCCCACGTGCAGAACCATACTGAGCAAGATTTCTAACACAACACGTTCGTTATTTGATGATTTAAATGACATATTTCTTGCCCCACAGGTAAATAAATGTATTACTTCACTGTCTAATAAACAAAACATGGATATGCTATTGTGAGACAAGTACTTATTTAAGCAGCATATTATTCAGACATGATAAATTAAGGTAATTTCCAGAATGTGCGTTGTCAACTTTGCTCAGTACAGGTGTAGATGTTGCGGCCATAAATGTTGAGGGGACCTAGCTTCCACAAAATGAAAGATCTGAACGAAGCCGTTATTTCTGTTTAATCCATCTGATGCCTCCACTCTAAGGGACCAAGAATACTGGTAATGACAAATTTTCATATGACCAGGCACTGACCAGCTCACTAGTAGCGGCATGTAACAGTCCCGACTAAGCACAACCCAAATCAAATACCAATGGTACCCTGAATCAAACCCAACTTCCTCCGTCGGGTGGATCAGACCGTTACCAGTGGCAATATTAGTCAAAACTTATTACAACTCAGCGATATGATTACAGCATAAAAATACTTTTCAAGACTGAAGAAACTAGCTAACATTTACAATTAAACTGTTAGTGAAATACAAATAAGTAGGGGGCAAGGAATGGCAAGGGTTGGGAGCAAGGAATGGCAAGGGTTTGGAGCAAGGAATGGCAAGGGTTGGATACTAGTCTTGATGATATTCAAAGTTGGAACCTGTCCATTTAAGATGAAAGTACAGGATTTCAAAGGTAACGAAACTGCTGCAGCCCCAATAAACAAGAAAATCGTTTAGAATAAGGACAACTTATCTCAGTTTCATCCCGACATTTTCGCCATCATCTTCTCCATCATGTGAAACATTTTCGCCATCATCTTCTCCACCATGTGAAACGAGACTGAGAAAAGACAAAATGAACACATTAACATAATACCAATAAGCACCCATGAGAAAAGGCATTTGGAAGTTCAAATAATTAGAATACAAAAGAACCCTAGCAAATGCACTTTAAATCGGTCCGAGTTCTGAATTACTAACAAATATTCACTCCAAATTCAATTGCTTTGGAGACTACAAGCATACACATGAAGACTTAACATCAGAACCACCATTTGCAAGGATACGAAGTCGATGATGCAGTTGACTGAAGACGATCACTTTGGTGACAGCACACACTTCCAATCCATCAATCCAGTTATGTTGACTGTAGAACGAACACACAATACAGAGTAACAGAAACATTGGCAAGGAACACACTTAAACCTCATCTGCAATATCCCACGTGCAGAACCATACTGAGCAACTTTACTAACACAACACGTTCGTTATTTGATGATTTAGATGACATATTTCTTGTCCCACAGGTAAATAAATGTATTACTTCACTGTCGAATAAACAAAACATGGATATGCTATTGTGAGACAAGTACTTATTTAAGCAGCATATTATTCAGACATGATAAATTAAGGTATTTCCAGAAGTTGCGTTATCAACTTTGCTCAGTACAGGTGTAGATGTTGCGGCCATAAATGTTGAGGGGACCTAGCTTCCACAAAATGAAAGATCTGAACGAAGCCGTTATTTCTGTTTAATCCATCTGATGCCTCCACTCTAAGGGACCAAGAATACTGGTAATGACAAATTTTCAGACTAACTATCATAATTTTATGTGTACATCTAGCAATAACTTCACAATTGGAATTAATAAGACCAGAAAGAGGAATTATTAAGTTGTTACAGGAAAAGCCACATACATACGGCAATGGCTCCCCACACATACCCCAGGAAAGATGTATGGGAATAGGGGAGCAATTACTGTGTGATTCAACTTCCATTGCATACTGCAAACCCCTACCCAACAAGTTAAAAGCACCGATATATACAACTGATTATATATATATCAGGAACAGTAACTAGTTAGGTGTGCCCAGAGGCTTACGCATGCCAAGAAGTTTCAACAACACCAACAGATAACCATCTACAACCATTATGCACATTGCATAGTAGGGAAATTTAAATAAGTGGGGAGCCAATCATTATATGCACATTGCGTAGTAATGAAATCTAAATAAGTGGGGAGCAAGGAATGGCAAGAGTTGGGAGCAAGGAATGGCAGGAGTTGGGAGCAAGGAATGGCAGGAGTTGGGAGCAAGGGCTGTTAACATACCGCTGCAGATATAATAAGTTAAACTATTCAAAATGTATGACTAAAAATTGATCATAATTAGAGGAAAAAAACTGCCCGTTACATGCTCCTCTACACTGTGTTGGTAAACTGCTCTGTTGAACAGTGTCCTGGTCATATGACCAGGCTCTGACCAGCTCACTAGTAGGGGCATGTATCAATCCCGACTAAGCACAACCCAAATCATATAGCAATGGTACCCTGAATCAAACCCAACTTCCTCCGTCGGGTGGATCAGACCGTTACCAGTGGCAATATTAGTCAAAACTTATTACAACACAGCGATATGATTACAGCATAAAAATACTTTTCAAGACTGAAGAAACTAGCTTACATTTACAATGAAACTGTTGGTGAAATACAAATAAGTAGGGGGCAAGGAATGGCAAGGGTTGGGAGCAAGGAATGGCAAGGGTTTGGAGCAAGGAATGGCAAGGGTTGGATACTAGTCTTGAGGATATTCAAAGTTGGAACCCGTCCATTTAAGATGAAAGTACAGGATTTCAAAGGTAACGAAACTGCTGCAGCCCCAATAAACAAGAAAATCGTTTAGAATAAGGACAACTTATCTCAGTTTCATCCCGACATTTTCGCCATCATCTTCTCCATCATGTGAAACATTTTCGCCATCATCTTCTCCATCATGTGAAACGAGACTGAGAAAAGACAAAATGAACACATTAACATAATACTAATAAGCACCCATGAGAAAAGGCATTTGGAAGTTCAGATAATTAGAATACAAAAGAAACCTAGCAAATGCACTTTAAATCGGTCCAAGTTCTGAATTACTAACAAATATTCACTCCAAATTCAATTGCTTTGGAGACTGCAAGCATACACATGAAGACTTAACATCAGAACCACCATTTGCAAGGATACGAAGTCTCGATGATGCAGTTGACTGAAGACGATCACTTTGGTGACAGCACACACTTCCAATCCATCAATCCAGTTATGTTGACTGTAGAACGAACACACAATACAGAGTAACAGAAACATTGGCAAGGAACACACTTAAACCTCATCTGCAATATCCCACGTGCAGAACCATACTGAGCAACTTTACTAACACAACACGTTCGTTATTTGATGATTTAGATGACATATTTCTTGTCCCACAGGTAAATAAATGTATTACTTCACTGTCGAATAAACAAAACATGGATATGCTATTGTGAGACAAGTACTTATTTAAGCAGCATATTATTCAGACATGATAAATTAAGGTATTTCCAGAAGTTGCGTTATCAACTTTGCTCAGTACAGGTGTAGATGTTGCGGCCATAAATGTTGAGGGGACCTAGCTTCCACAAAATGAAAGATCTGAACGAAGCCGTTATTTCTGTTTAATCCATCTGATGCCTCCACTCTAAGGGACCAAGAATACTGGTAATGACAAATTTTCAGACTAACTATCATAATTTTATGTGTACATCTAGCAATAACTTCACAATTGGAATTAATAAGACCAGAAAGAGGAATTATTAAGTTGTTACAGGAAAAGCCACATACATACGGCAATGGCTCCCCACACATACCCCAGGAAAGATGTATGGGAATAGGGGAGCAATTACTGTGTGATTCAACTTCCATTGCATACTGCAAACCCCTACCCAACAAGTTAAAAGCACCGATATATACAACTGATTATATATATATCAGGAACAGTAACTAGTTAGGTGTGCCCAGAGGCTTACGCATGCCAAGAAGTTTCAACAACACCAACAGATAACCATCTACAACCATTATGCACATTGCATAGTAGGGAAATTTAAATAAGTGGGGAGCCAATCATTATATGCACATTGCGTAGTAATGAAATCTAAATAAGTGGGGAGCAAGGAATGGCAAGAGTTGGGAGCAAGGAATGGCAGGAGTTGGGAGCAAGGAATGGCAGGAGTTGGGAGCAAGGGCTGTTAACATACCGCTGCAGATATAATAAGTTAAACTATTCAAAATGTATGACTAAAAATTGATCATAATTAGAGGAAAAAAACTGCCCGTTACATGCTCCTCTACACTGTGTTGGTAAACTGCTCTGTTGAACAGTGTCCTGGTCATATGACCAGGCTCTGACCAGCTCACTAGTAGGGGCATGTATCAATCCCGACTAAGCACAACCCAAATCATATAGCAATGGTACCCTGAATCAAACCCAACTTCCTCCGTCGGGTGGATCAGACCGTTACCAGTGGCAATATTAGTCAAAACTTATTACAACACAGCGATATGATTACAGCATAAAAATACTTTTCAAGACTGAAGAAACTAGCTTATATTTACAATGAAACTGTTGGTGAAATACAAATAAGTAGGGGGCAAGGAATGGCAAGGGTTGGGAGCAAGGAATGGCAAGGGTTTGGAGCAAGGAATGGCAAGGGTTGGATACTAGTCTTGATGATATTCAAAGTTGGAACCTGTCCATTTAAGATGAAAGTACAGGATTTCAAAGGTAACGAAACTGCTGCAGCCCCAACAAACAAGAAAATCGTTTAGAATTAGGACAACTTATCTCAGTTTCATCCCGACATTTTCGCCATCATCTTCTCCATCATGTGAAACATTTTCGCCATCATCTTCTCCATCATGTGAAACGAGACTGAGAAAAGACAAAATGAACACATTAACATAATACTAATAAGCACCCATGAGAAAAGGCATTTGGAAGTTCAGATAATTAGAATACAAAAGAAACCTAGCAAATGCACTTTAAATCGGTCCAAGTTCTGAATTACTAACAAATATTCACTCCAAATTCAATTGCTTTGGAGACTGCAAGCATACACATGAAGACTTAACATCAGAACCACCATTTGCAAGGATACGAAGTCTCGATGATGCAGTTGACTGAAGACGATCACTTTGGTGACAGCACACACTTCCAATCCATCAATCCAGTTATGTTGACTGTAGAACGAACACACAATACAGAGTAACAGAAACATTGGCAAGGAACACACTTAAACCTCATCTGCAATATCCCACGTGCAGAACCATACTGAGCAACTTTACTAACACAACACGTTCGTTATTTGATGATTTAGATGACATATTTCTTGTCCCACAGGTAAATAAATGTATTACTTCACTGTCGAATAAACAAAACATGGATATGCTATTGTGAGACAAGTACTTATTTAAGCAGCATATTATTCAGACATGATAAATTAAGGTATTTCCAGAAGTTGCGTTATCAACTTTGCTCAGTACAGGTGTAGATGTTGCGGCCATAAATGTTGAGGGGACCTAGCTTCCACAAAATGAAAGATCTGAACGAAGCCGTTATTTCTGTTTAATCCATCTGATGCCTCCACTCTAAGGGACCAAGAATACTGGTAATGACAAATTTTCAGACTAACTATCATAATTTTATGTGTACATCTAGCAATAACTTCACAATTGGAATTAATAAGACCAGAAAGAGGAATTATTAAGTTGTTACAGGAAAAGCCACATACATACGGCAATGGCTCCCCACACATACCCCAGGAAAGATGTATGGGAATAGGGGAGCAATTACTGTGTGATTCAACTTCCATTGCATACTGCAAACCCCTACCCAACAAGTTAAAAGCACCGATATATACAACTGATTATATATATATCAGGAACAGTAACTAGTTAGGTGTGCCCAGAGGCTTACGCATGCCAAGAAGTTTCAACAACACCAACAGATAACCATCTACAACCATTATGCACATTGCATAGTAGGGAAATTTAAATAAGTGGGGAGCCAATCATTATATGCACATTGCGTAGTAATGAAATCTAAATAAGTGGGGAGCAAGGAATGGCAAGAGTTGGGAGCAAGGAATGGCAGGAGTTGGGAGCAAGGAATGGCAGGAGTTGGGAGCAAGGGCTGTTAACATACCGCTGCAGATATAATAAGTTAAACTATTCAAAATGTATGACTAAAAATTGATCATAATTAGAGGAAAAAACTGCCCGTTACATGCTCCTCTACACTGTGTTGGTAAACTGCTCTGTTGAACAGTGTCCTGGTCATATGACCAGGCTCTGACCAGCTCACTAGTAGGGGCATGTATCAATCCCGACTAAGCACAACCCAAATCATATAGCAATGGTACCCTGAATCAAACCCAACTTCCTCCGTCGGGTGGATCAGACCGTTACCAGTGGCAATATTAGTCAAAACTTATTACAACACAGCGATATGATTACAGCATAAAAATACTTTTCAAGACTGAAGAAACGAGCTTACATTTACAATGAAACTGTTGGTGAAATACAAATAAGTAGGGGGCAAGGAATGGCAAGGGTTGGGAGCAAGGAATGGCAAGGGTTTGGAGCAAGGAATGGCAAGGGTTGGATACTAGTCTTGATGATATTCAAAGTTGGAACCTGTCCATTTAAGATGAAAGTACAGGATTTCAAAGGTAACGAAACTGCTGCAGCCCCAACAAACAAGAAAATCGTTTAGAATAAGGACAACTTATCTCAGTTTCATCCCGACATTTTTGCCATCATCTTCTCCATCATGTGAAACATTTTCGCCATCATCTTCTCCATCATGTGAAACGAGACTGAGAAAAGACAAAATGAACACATTAACATAATACTAATAAGCACCCATGAGAAAAGGCATTTGGAAGTTCAGATAATTAGAATACAAAAGAAACCTAGCAAATGCACTTTAAATCGGTCCAAGTTCTGAATTACTAACAAATATTCACTCCAAATTCAATTGCTTTGGAGACTGCAAGCATACACATGAAGACTTAACATCAGAACCACCATTTGCAAGGATACGAAGTCTCGATGATGCAGTTGACTGAAGACGATCACTTTGGTGACAGCACACACTTCCAATCCATCAATCCAGTTATGTTGACTGTAGAACGAACACACAATACAGAGTAACAGAAACATTGGCAAGGAACACACTTAAACCTCATCTGCAATATCCCACGTGCAGAACCATACTGAGCAACTTTACTAACACAACACGTTCGTTATTTGATGATTTAGATGACATATTTCTTGTCCCACAGGTAAATAAATGTATTACTTCACTGTCGAATAAACAAAACATGGATATGCTATTGTGAGACAAGTACTTATTTAAGCAGCATATTATTCAGACATGATAAATTAAGGTAATTTCCAGAAGTTGCGTTATCAACTTTGCTCAGTACAGGTGTAGATGTTGCGGCCATAACTGTTGAGGGGACCTAGCTTCCACAAAATGAAAGATCTGAACGAAGCCGTTATTTCTGTTTAATCCATCTGATGCCTCCACTCTAAGGGACCAAGAATACTGGTAATGACAAATTTTCAGACTAACTATCATAATTTATGTGTACATCTAACAATAACTTCACAATTGGAATTAATAAGACCAGAAAGAGGAATTATTAAGTTGTTACAGGAAAAGCCACATACATACGGCAATGGCTCCCCACACATACCCCAGGAAAGATGTATGGGAATAGGGGAGCAATTACTGTGTGATTCAACTTCCATTGCATACTGCAAACCCCTACCCAACAAGTTAAAAGCACCGATATATACAACTGATTATATATATATCAGGAACAGTAACTAGTTAGGTGTGCCCAGAGGCTTACGCATGCCAAGAAGTTTCAACAACACCAACAGATAACCATCTACAACCATTATGCACATTGCATAGTAGGGAAATTTAAATAAGTGGGGAGCCAATCATTATATGCACATTGCGTAGTAATGAAATCTAAATAAGTGGGGAGCAAGGAATGGCAAGAGTTGGGAGCAAGGAATGGCAGGAGTTGGGAGCAAGGAATGGCAGGAGTTGGGAGCAAGGGCTGTTAACATACCGCTGCAGATATAATAAGTTAAACTATTCAAAATGTATGACTAAAAATTGATCATAATTAGAGGAAAAAAACTGCCCGTTACATGCTCCTCTACACTGTGTTGGTAAACTGCTCTGTTGAACAGTGTCCTGGTCATATGACCAGGCTCTGACCAGCTCACTAGTAGGGGCATGTATCAATCCCGACTAAGCACAACCCAAATCATATAGCAATGGTACCCTGAATCAAACCCAACTTCCTCCGTCGGGTGGATCAGACCGTTACCAGTGGCAATATTAGTCAAAACTTATTACAACACAGCGATATGATTACAGCATAAAAATACTATTCAAGACTGAAGAAACTAGCTTACATTTACAATGAAACTGTTGGTGAAATACAAATAAGTAGGGGGCAAGGAATGGCAAGGGTTGGGAGCAAGGAATGGCAAGGGCTTGGAGCAAGGAATGGCAAGGGTTGGATACTAGTCTTGATGATATTCAAAGTTGGAACCTGTCCATTTAAGATGAAAGTACAGGATTTCAAAGGTAACGAAACTGCTGCAGCCCCAACAAACAAGAAAATCGTTTAGAATTAGGACAACTTATCTCAGTTTCATCCCGACATTTTCGCCATCATCTTCTCCATCATGTGAAACATTTTCGCCATCATCTTCTCCATCATGTGAAACGAGACTGAGAAAAGACAAAATGAACACATTAACATAATACTAATAAGCACCCATGAGAAAAGGCATTTGGAAGTTCAGATAATTAGAATACAAAAGAAACCTAGCAAATGCACTTTAAATCGGTCCAAGTTCTGAATTACTAACAAATATTCACTCCAAATTCAATTGCTTTGGAGACTGCAAGCATACACATGAAGACTTAACATCAGAACCACCATTTGCAAGGATACGAAGTCTCGATGATGCAGTTGACTGAAGACGATCACTTTGGTGACAGCACACACTTCCAATCCATCAATCCAGTTATGTTGACTGTAGAACGAACACACAATACAGAGTAACAGAAACATTGGCAAGGAACACACTTAAACCTCATCTGCAATATCCCACGTGCAGAACCATACTGAGCAACTTTACTAACACAACACGTTCGTTATTTGATGATTTAGATGACATATTTCTTGTCCCACAGGTAAATAAATGTATTACTTCACTGTCGAATAAACAAAACATGGATATGCTATTGTGAGACAAGTACTTATTTAAGCAGCATATTATTCAGACATGATAAATTAAGGTATTTCCAGAAGTTGCGTTATCAACTTTGCTCAGTACAGGTGTAGATGTTGCGGCCATAAATGTTGAGGGGACCTAGCTTCCACAAAATGAAAGATCTGAACGAAGCCGTTATTTCTGTTTAATCCATCTGATGCCTCCACTCTAAGGGACCAAGAATACTGGTAATGACAAATTTTCAGACTAACTATCATAATTTTATGTGTACATCTAGCAATAACTTCACAATTGGAATTAATAAGACCAGAAAGAGGAATTATTAAGTTGTTACAGGAAAAGCCACATACATACGGCAATGGCTCCCCACACATACCCCAGGAAAGATGTATGGGAATAGGGGAGCAATTACTGTGTGATTCAACTTCCATTGCATACTGCAAACCCCTACCCAACAAGTTAAAAGCACCGATATATACAACTGATTATATATATATCAGGAACAGTAACTAGTTAGGTGTGCCCAGAGGCTTACGCATGCCAAGAAGTTTCAACAACACCAACAGATAACCATCTACAACCATTATGCACATTGCATAGTAGGGAAATTTAAATAAGTGGGGAGCCAATCATTATATGCACATTGCGTAGTAATGAAATCTAAATAAGTGGGGAGCAAGGAATGGCAAGAGTTGGGAGCAAGGAATGGCAGGAGTTGGGAGCAAGGAATGGCAGGAGTTGGGAGCAAGGGCTGTTAACATACCGCTGCAGATATAATAAGTTAAACTATTCAAAATGTATGACTAAAAATTGATCATAATTAGAGGAAAAAAACTGCCCGTTACATGCTCCTCTACACTGTGTTGGTAAACTGCTCTGTTGAACAGTGTCCTGGTCATATGACCAGGCTCTGACCAGCTCACTAGTAGGGGCATGTATCAATCCCGACTAAGCACAACCCAAATCATATAGCAATGGTACCCTGAATCAAACCCAACTTCCTCCGTCGGGTGGATCAGACCGTTACCAGTGGCAATATTAGTCAAAACTTATTACAACACAGCGATATGATTACAGCATAAAAATACTTTTCAAGACTGAAGAAACTAGCTTACATTTACAATGAAACTGTTGGTGAAATACAAATAAGTAGGGGGCAAGGAATGGCAAGGGTTGGGAGCAAGGAATGGCAAGGGTTTGGAGCAAGGAATGGCAAGGGTTGGATACTAGTCTTGATGATATTCAAAGTTGGAACCTGTCCATTTAAGATGAAAGTACAGGATTTCAAAGGTAACGAAACTGCTGCAGCCCCAACAAACAAGAAAATCGTTTAGAATTAGGACAACTTATCTCAGTTTCATCCCGACATTTTCGCCATCATCTTCTCCATCATGTGAAACATTTTCGCCATCATCTTCTCCATCATGTGAAACGAGACTGAGAAAAGACAAAATGAACACATTAACATAATACTAATAAGCACCCATGAGAAAAGGCATTTGGAAGTTCAGATAATTAGAATACAAAAGAAACCTAGCAAATGCACTTTAAATCGGTCCAAGTTCTGAATTACTAACAAATATTCACTCCAAATTCAATTGCTTTGGAGACTGCAAGCATACACATGAAGACTTAACATCAGAACCACCATTTGCAAGGATACGAAGTCTCGATGATGCAGTTGACTGAAGACGATCACTTTGGTGACAGCACACACTTCCAATCCATCAATCCAGTTATGTTGACTGTAGAACGAACACACAATACAGAGTAACAGAAACATTGGCAAGGAACACACTTAAACCTCATCTGCAATATCCCACGTGCAGAACCATACTGAGCAACTTTACTAACACAACACGTTCGTTATTTGATGATTTAGATGACATATTTCTTGTCCCACAGGTAAATAAATGTATTACTTCACTGTCGAATAAACAAAACATGGATATGCTATTGTGAGACAAGTACTTATTTAAGCAGCATATTATTCAGACATGATAAATTAAGGTAATTTCCAGAAGTTGCGTTATCAACTTTGCTCAGTACAGGTGTAGATGTTGCGGCCATAAATGTTGAGGGGACCTAGCTTCCACAAAATGAAAGATCTGAACGAAGCCGTTATTTCTGTTTAATCCATCTGATGCCTCCACTCTAAGGGACCAAGAATACTGGTAATGAAAAATTTTCAGACTAACTATCATAATTTATGTGTACATCTAACAATAACTTCACAATTGGAATTAATAAGACCAGAAAGAGGGATGATTAAGTTGTTGCAGGAAACGCCACGTACATACGGCAATGGCTCCCCACACATACCCCAGGAAAGATGTATGGGAATAGCTTACATTTACAATGAAACTGTTGGTGAAATACAAATAAGTAGGGGGCAAGGAATGGCAAGGGTTGGGAGCAAGGAATGGCAAGGGTTTGGAGCAAGGAATGGCAAGGGTTGGATACTAGTCTTGAGGATATTCAAAGTTGGAACCCGTCCATTTAAGATGAAAGTACAGGATTTCAAAGGTAACGAAACTGCTGCAGCCCCAACAAACAAGAAAATCTTTTAGAATAAGGACAACTTATCTCAGTTTCATCCCGACATTTTCGCCATCATCTTCTCCATCATGTGAAACATTTTCGCCATCATCTTCTCCATCATGTGAAACGAGACTGAGAAAAGACAAAATGAACACATTAACATAATACTAATAAGCACCCATGAGAAAAGGCATTTGGAAGTTCAGATAATTAGAATACAAAAGAAACCTAGCAAATGCACTTTAAATCGGTCCAAGTTCTGAATTACTAACAAATATTCACTCCAAATTCAATTGCTTTGGAGACTGCAAGCATACACATGAAGACTTAACATCAGAACCACCATTTGCAAGGATACGAAGTCTCGATGATGCAGTTGACTGAAGACGATCACTTTGGTGACAGCACACACTTCCAATCCATCAATCCAGTTATGTTGACTGTAGAACGAACACACAATACAGAGTAACAGAAACATTGGCAAGGAACACACTTAAACCTCATCTGCAATATCCCACGTGCAGAACCATACTGAGCAACTTTACTAACACAACACGTTCGTTATTTGATGATTTAGATGACATATTTCTTGTCCCACAGGTAAATAAATGTATTACTTCACTGTCGAATAAACAAAACATGTATATGCTATTGTGAGACAAGTACTTATTTAAGCAGCATATTATTCAGACATGATAAATTAAGGTATTTCCAGAAGTTGCGTTATCAACTTTGCTCAGTACAGGTGTAGATGTTGCGGCCATAAATGTTGAGGGGACCTAGCTTCCACAAAATGAAAGATCTGAACGAAGCCGTTATTTCTGTTTAATCCATCTGATGCCTCCACTCTAAGGGACCAAGAATACTGGTAATGACAAATTTTCAGACTAACTATCATAATTTTATGTGTACATCTAGCAATAACTTCACAATTGGAATTAATAAGACCAGAAAGAGGAATTATTAAGTTGTTACAGGAAAAGCCACATACATACGGCAATGGCTCCCCACACATACCCCAGGAAAGATGTATGGGAATAGGGGAGCAATTACTGTGTGATTCAACTTCCATTGCATACTGCAAACCCCTACCCAACAAGTTAAAAGCACCGATATATACAACTGATTATATATATATCAGGAACAGTAACTAGTTAGGTGTGCCCAGAGGCTTACGCATGCCAAGAAGTTTCAACAACACCAACAGATAACCATCTACAACCATTATGCACATTGCATAGTAGGGAAATTTAAATAAGTGGGGAGCCAATCATTATATGCACATTGCGTAGTAATGAAATCTAAATAAGTGGGTAGCAAGGAATGGCAAGAGTTGGGAGCAAGGAATGGCAGGAGTTGGGAGCAAGGAATGGCAGGAGTTGGGAGCAAGGGCTGTTAACATACCGCTGCAGATATAATAAGTTAAACTATTCAAAATGTATGACTAAAAATTGATCATAATTAGAGGAAAAAAACTGCCCGTTACATGCTCCTCTACACTGTGTTGGTAAACTGCTCTGTTGAACAGTGTCCTGGTCATATGACCAGGCTCTGACCAGCTCACTAGTAGGGGCATGTATCAATCCCGACTAAGCACAACCCAAATCATATAGCAATGGTACCCTGAATCAAACCCAACTTCCTCCGTCGGGTGGATCAGACCGTTACCAGTGGCAATATTAGTCAAAACTTATTACAACACAGCGATATGATTACAGCATAAAAATACTTTTCAAGACTGAAGAAACTAGCTTATATTTACAATGAAACTGTTGGTGAAATACAAATAAGTAGGGGGCAAGGAATGGCAAGGGTTGGGAGCAAGGAATGGCAAGGGTTTGGAGCAAGGAATGGCAAGGGTTGGATACTAGTCTTGATGATATTCAAAGTTGGAACCTGTCCATTTAAGATGAAAGTACAGGATTTCAAAGGTAACGAAACTGCTGCAGCCCCAACAAACAAGAAAATCGTTTAGAATTAGGACAACTTATCTCAGTTTCATCCCGACATTTTCGCCATCATCTTCTCCATCATGTGAAACATTTTCGCCATCATCTTCTCCATCATGTGAAACGAGACTGAGAAAAGACAAAATGAACACATTAACATAATACTAATAAGCACCCATGAGAAAAGGCATTTGGAAGTTCAGATAATTAGAATACAAAAGAAACCTAGCAAATGCACTTTAAATCGGTCCAAGTTCTGAATTACTAACAAATATTCACTCCAAATTCAATTGCTTTGGAGACTGCAAGCATACACATGAAGACTTAACATCAGAACCACCATTTGCAAGGATACGAAGTCTCGATGATGCAGTTGACTGAAGACGATCACTTTGGTGACAGCACACACTTCCAATCCATCAATCCAGTTATGTTGACTGTAGAACGAACACACAATACAGAGTAACAGAAACATTGGCAAGGAACACACTTAAACCTCATCTGCAATATCCCACGTGCAGAACCATACTGAGCAACTTTACTAACACAACACGTTCGTTATTTGATGATTTAGATGACATATTTCTTGTCCCACAGGTAAATAAATGTATTACTTCACTGTCGAATAAACAAAACATGGATATGCTATTGTGAGACAAGTACTTATTTAAGCAGCATATTATTCAGACATGATAAATTAAGGTAATTTCCAGAAGTTGCGTTATCAACTTTGCTCAGTACAGGTGTAGATGTTGCGGCCATAAATGTTGAGGGGACCTAGCTTCCACAAAATGAAAGATCTGAACGAAGCCGTTATTTCTGTTTAATCCATCTGATGCCTCCACTCTAAGGGACCAAGAATACTGGTAATGACAAATTTTCAGACTAACTATCATAATTTATGTGTACATCTAACAATAACTTCACAATTGGAATTAATAAGACCAGAAAGAGGGATGATTAAGTTGTTACAGGAAACGCCACGTACATACGGCAATAATGGCTCCCCACACATACCCCAGGAAAGATGTATGGGAATAGCTTACATTTACAATGAAACTGTTGGTGAAATACAAATAAGTAGGGGGCAAGGAATGGCAAGGGTTGGGAGCAAGGAATGGCAAGGGTTTGGAGCAAGGAATGGCAAGGGTTGGATACTAGTCTTGAGGATATTCAAAGTTGGAACCCGTCCATTTAAGATGAAAGTACAGGATTTCAAAGGTAACGAAACTGCTGCAGCCCCAACAAACAAGAAAATCGTTTAGAATAAGGACAACTTATCTCAGTTTCATCCCGACATTTTCGCCATCATCTTCTCCATCATGTGAAACATTTTCGCCATCATCTTCTCCATCATGTGAAACGAGACTGAGAAAAGACAAAATGAACACATTAACATAATACTAATAAGCACCCATGAGAAAAGGCATTTGGAAGTTCAGATAATTAGAATACAAAAGAAACCTAGCAAATGCACTTTAAATCGGTCCAAGTTCTGAATTACTAACAAATATTCACTCCAAATTCAATTGCTTTGGAGACTGCAAGCATACACATGAAGACTTAACATCAGAACCACCATTTGCAAGGATACGAAGTCTCGATGATGCAGTTGACTGAAGACGATCACTTTGGTGACAGCACACACTTCCAATCCATCAATCCAGTTATGTTGACTGTAGAACGAACACACAATACAGAGTAACAGAAACATTGGCAAGGAACACACTTAAACCTCATCTGCAATATCCCACGTGCAGAACCATACTGAGCAACTTTACTAACACAACACGTTCGTTATTTGATGATTTAGATGACATATTTCTTGTCCCACAGGTAAATAAATGTATTACTTCACTGTCGAATAAACAAAACATGGATATGCTATTGTGAGACAAGTACTTATTTAAGCAGCATATTATTCAGACATGATAAATTAAGGTATTTCCAGAAGTTGCGTTATCAACTTTGCTCAGTACAGGTGTAGATGTTGCGGCCATAAATGTTGAGGGGACCTAGCTTCCACAAAATGAAAGATCTGAACGAAGCCGTTATTTCTGTTTAATCCATCTGATGCCTCCACTCTAAGGGACCAAGAATACTGGTAATGACAAATTTTCAGACTAACTATCA
This sequence comes from Mactromeris polynyma, assembly GCA_032209605.1. Classification (NCBI taxonomy): domain Eukaryota; kingdom Metazoa; phylum Mollusca; class Bivalvia; order Venerida; family Mactridae; genus Mactromeris; species Mactromeris polynyma. The sequence goes on along the minus strand of JASFXZ010000001.1, from coordinate 35,625,502 downwards.
TAATTTTATGTGTACATCTAGCAATAACTTCACAATTGGAATTAATAAGACCAGAAAGAGGAATTATTAAGTTGTTACAGGAAAAGCCACATACATACGGCAATGGCTCCCCACACATACCCCAGGAAAGATGTATGGGAATAGGGGAGCAATTACTGTGTGATTCAACTTCCATTGCATACTGCAAACCCCTACCCAACAAGTTAAAAGCACCGATATATACAACTGATTATATATATATCAGGAACAGTAACTAGTTAGGTGTGCCCAGAGGCTTACGCATGCCAAGAAGTTTCAACAACACCAACAGATAACCATCTACAACCATTATGCACATTGCATAGTAGGGAAATTTAAATAAGTGGGGAGCCAATCATTATATGCACATTGCGTAGTAATGAAATCTAAATAAGTGGGGAGCAAGGAATGGCAAGAGTTGGGAGCAAGGAATGGCAGGAGTTGGGAGCAAGGAATGGCAGGAGTTGGGAGCAAGGGCTGTTAACATACCGCTGCAGATATAATAAGTTAAACTATTCAAAATGTATGACTAAAAATTGATCATAATTAGAGGAAAAAAACTGCCCGTTACATGCTCCTCTACACTGTGTTGGTAAACTGCTCTGTTGAACAGTGTCCTGGTCATATGACCAGGCTCTGACCAGCTCACTAGTAGGGGCATGTATCAATCCCGACTAAGCACAACCCAAATCATATAGCAATGGTACCCTGAATCAAACCCAACTTCCTCCGTCGGGTGGATCAGACCGTTACCAGTGGCAATATTAGTCAAAACTTATTACAACACAGCGATATGATTACAGCATAAAAATACTTTTCAAGACTGAAGAAACTAGCTTACATTTACAATGAAACTGTTGGTGAAATACAAATAAGTAGGGGGCAAGGAATGGCAAGGGTTGGGAGCAAGGAATGGCAAGGGTTTGGAGCAAGGAATGGCAAGGGTTGGATACTAGTCTTGATGATATTCAAAGTTGGAACCTGTCCATTTAAGATGAAAGTACAGGATTTCAAAGGTAACGAAACTGCTGCAGCCCCAACAAACAAGAAAATCGTTTAGAATTAGGACAACTTATCTCAGTTTCATCCCGACATTTTCGCCATCATCTTCTCCATCATGTGAAACATTTTCGCCATCATCTTCTCCATCATGTGAAACGAGACTGAGAAAAGACAAAATGAACACATTAACATAATACTAATAAGCACCCATGAGAAAAGGCATTTGGAAGTTCAGATAATTAGAATACAAAAGAAACCTAGCAAATGCACTTTAAATCGGTCCAAGTTCTGAATTACTAACAAATATTCACTCCAAATTCAATTGCTTTGGAGACTGCAAGCATACACATGAAGACTTAACATCAGAACCACCATTTGCAAGGATACGAAGTCTCGATGATGCAGTTGACTGAAGACGATCACTTTGGTGACAGCACACACTTCCAATCCATCAATCCAGTTATGTTGACTGTAGAACGAACACACAATACAGAGTAACAGAAACATTGGCAAGGAACACACTTAAACCTCATCTGCAATATCCCACGTGCAGAACCATACTGAGCAACTTTACTAACACAACACGTTCGTTATTTGATGATTTAGATGACATATTTCTTGTCCCACAGGTAAATAAATGTATTACTTCACTGTCGAATAAACAAAACATGGATATGCTATTGTGAGACAAGTACTTATTTAAGCAGCATATTATTCAGACATGATAAATTAAGGTATTTCCAGAAGTTGCGTTATCAACTTTGCTCAGTACAGGTGTAGATGTTGCGGCCATAAATGTTGAGGGGACCTAGCTTCCACAAAATGAAAGATCTGAACGAAGCCGTTATTTCTGTTTAATCCATCTGATGCCTCCACTCTAAGGGACCAAGAATACTGGTAATGACAAATTTTCAGACTAACTATCATAATTTTATGTGTACATCTAGCAATAACTTCACAATTGGAATTAATAAGACCAGAAAGAGGAATTATTAAGTTGTTACAGGAAAAGCCACATACATACGGCAATGGCTCCCCACACATACCCCAGGAAAGATGTATGGGAATAGGGGAGCAATTACTGTGTGATTCAACTTCCATTGCATACTGCAAACCCCTACCCAACAAGTTAAAAGCACCGATATATACAACTGATTATATATATATCAGGAACAGTAACTAGTTAGGTGTGCCCAGAGGCTTACGCATGCCAAGAAGTTTCAACAACACCAACAGATAACCATCTACAACCATTATGCACATTGCATAGTAGGGAAATTTAAATAAGTGGGGAGCCAATCATTATATGCACATTGCGTAGTAATGAAATCTAAATAAGTGGGGAGCAAGGAATGGCAAGAGTTGGGAGCAAGGAATGGCAGGAGTTGGGAGCAAGGAATGGCAGGAGTTGGGAGCAAGGGCTGTTAACATACCGCTGCAGATATAATAAGTTAAACTATTCAAAATGTATGACTAAAAATTGATCATAATTAGAGGAAAAAAACTGCCCGTTACATGCTCCTCTACACTGTGTTGGTAAACTGCTCTGTTGAACAGTGTCCTGGTCATATGACCAGGCTCTGACCAGCTCACTAGTAGGGGCATGTATCAATCCCGACTAAGCACAACCCAAATCATATAGCAATGGTACCCTGAATCAAACCCAACTTCCTCCGTCGGGTGGATCAGACCGTTACCAGTGGCAATATTAGTCAAAACTTATTACAACACAGCGATATGATTACAGCATAAAAATACTTTTCAAGACTGAAGAAACTAGCTTACATTTACAATGAAACTGTTGGTGAAATACAAATAAGTAGGGGGCAAGGAATGGCAAGGGTTGGGAGCAAGGAATGGCAAGGGTTTGGAGCAAGGAATGGCAAGGGTTGGATACTAGTCTTGATGATATTCAAAGTTGGAACCTGTCCATTTAAGATGAAAGTACAGGATTTCAAAGGTAACGAAACTGCTGCAGCCCCAACAAACAAGAAAATCGTTTAGAATTAGGACAACTTATCTCAGTTTCATCCCGACATTTTCGCCATCATCTTCTCCATCATGTGAAACATTTTCGCCATCATCTTCTCCATCATGTGAAACGAGACTGAGAAAAGACAAAATGAACACATTAACATAATACTAATAAGCACCCATGAGAAAAGGCATTTGGAAGTTCAGATAATTAGAATACAAAAGAAACCTAGCAAATGCACTTTAAATCGGTCCAAGTTCTGAATTACTAACAAATATTCACTCCAAATTCAATTGCTTTGGAGACTGCAAGCATACACATGAAGACTTAACATCAGAACCACCATTTGCAAGGATACGAAGTCTCGATGATGCAGTTGACTGAAGACGATCACTTTGGTGACAGCACACACTTCCAATCCATCAATCCAGTTATGTTGACTGTAGAACGAACACACAATACAGAGTAACAGAAACATTGGCAAGGAACACACTTAAACCTCATCTGCAATATCCCACGTGCAGAACCATACTGAGCAACTTTACTAACACAACACGTTCGTTATTTGATGATTTAGATGACATATTTCTTGTCCCACAGGTAAATAAATGTATTACTTCACTGTCGAATAAACAAAACATGGATATGCTATTGTGAGACAAGTACTTATTTAAGCAGCATATTATTCAGACATGATAAATTAAGGTATTTCCAGAAGTTGCGTTATCAACTTTGCTCAGTACAGGTGTAGATGTTGCGGCCATAAATGTTGAGGGGACCTAGCTTCCACAAAATGAAAGATCTGAACGAAGCCGTTATTTCTGTTTAATCCATCTGATGCCTCCACTCTAAGGGACCAAGAATACTGGTAATGACAAATTTTCAGACTAACTATCATAATTTTATGTGTACATCTAGCAATAACTTCACAATTGGAATTAATAAGACCAGAAAGAGGAATTATTAAGTTGTTACAGGAAAAGCCACATACATACGGCAATGGCTCCCCACACATACCCCAGGAAAGATGTATGGGAATAGGGGAGCAATTACTGTGTGATTCAACTTCCATTGCATACTGCAAACCCCTACCCAACAAGTTAAAAGCACCGATATATACAACTGATTATATATATATCAGGAACAGTAACTAGTTAGGTGTGCCCAGAGGCTTACGCATGCCAAGAAGTTTCAACAACACCAACAGATAACCATCTACAACCATTATGCACATTGCATAGTAGGGAAATTTAAATAAGTGGGGAGCCAATCATTATATGCACATTGCGTAGTAATGAAATCTAAATAAGTGGGGAGCAAGGAATGGCAAGAGTTGGGAGCAAGGAATGGCAGGAGTTGGGAGCAAGGAATGGCAGGAGTTGGGAGCAAGGGCTGTTAACATACCGCTGCAGATATAATAAGTTAAACTATTCAAAATGTATGACTAAAAATTGATCATAATTAGAGGAAAAAAACTGCCCGTTACATGCTCCTCTACACTGTGTTGGTAAACTGCTCTGTTGAACAGTGTCCTGGTCATATGACCAGGCTCTGACCAGCTCACTAGTAGGGGCATGTATCAATCCCGACTAAGCACAACCCAAATCATATAGCAATGGTACCCTGAATCAAACCCAACTTCCTCCGTCGGGTGGATCAGACCGTTACCAGTGGCAATATTAGTCAAAACTTATTACAACACAGCGATATGATTACAGCATAAAAATACTTTTCAAGACTGAAGAAACTAGCTTACATTTACAATGAAACTGTTGGTGAAATACAAATAAGTAGGGGGCAAGGAATGGCAAGGGTTGGGAGCAAGGAATGGCAAGGGTTTGGAGCAAGGAATGGCAAGGGTTGGATACTAGTCTTGATGATATTCAAAGTTGGAACCTGTCCATTTAAGATGAAAGTACAGGATTTCAAAGGTAACGAAACTGCTGCAGCCCCAACAAACAAGAAAATCGTTTAGAATTAGGACAACTTATCTCAGTTTCATCCCGACATTTTCGCCATCATCTTCTCCATCATGTGAAACATTTTCGCCATCATCTTCTCCATCATGTGAAACGAGACTGAGAAAAGACAAAATGAACACATTAACATAATACTAATAAGCACCCATGAGAAAAGGCATTTGGAAGTTCAGATAATTAGAATACAAAAGAAACCTAGCAAATGCACTTTAAATCGGTCCAAGTTCTGAATTACTAACAAATATTCACTCCAAATTCAATTGCTTTGGAGACTGCAAGCATACACATGAAGACTTAACATCAGAACCACCATTTGCAAGGATACGAAGTCTCGATGATGCAGTTGACTGAAGACGATCACTTTGGTGACAGCACACACTTCCAATCCATCAATCCAGTTATGTTGACTGTAGAACGAACACACAATACAGAGTAACAGAAACATTGGCAAGGAACACACTTAAACCTCATCTGCAATATCCCACGTGCAGAACCATACTGAGCAACTTTACTAACACAACACGTTCGTTATTTGATGATTTAGATGACATATTTCTTGTCCCACAGGTAAATAAATGTATTACTTCACTGTCGAATAAACAAAACATGGATATGCTATTGTGAGACAAGTACTTATTTAAGCAGCATATTATTCAGACATGATAAATTAAGGTAATTTCCAGAAGTTGCGTTATCAACTTTGCTCAGTACAGGTGTAGATGTTGCGGCCATAAATGTTGAGGGGACCTAGCTTCCACAAAATGAAAGATCTGAACGAAGCCGTTATTTCTGTTTAATCCATCTGATGCCTCCACTCTAAGGGACCAAGAATACTGGTAATGACAAATTTTCAGACTAACTATCATAATTTATGTGTACATCTAACAATAACTTCACAATTGGAATTAATAAGACCAGAAAGAGGGATGATTAAGTTGTTACAGGAAACGCCACGTACATACGGCAATAATGGCTCCCCACACATACCCCAGGAAAGATGTATGGGAATAGCTTACATTTACAATGAAACTGTTGGTGAAATACAAATAAGTAGGGGGCAAGGAATGGCAAGGGTTGGGAGCAAGGAATGGCAAGGGTTTGGAGCAAGGAATGGCAAGGGTTGGATACTAGTCTTGAGGATATTCAAAGTTGGAACCCGTCCATTTAAGATGAAAGTACAGGATTTCAAAGGTAACGAAACTGCTGCAGCCCCAACAAACAAGAAAATCGTTTAGAATAAGGACAACTTATCTCAGTTTCATCCCGACATTTTCGCCATCATCTTCTCCATCATGTGAAACATTTTCGCCATCATCTTCTCCATCATGTGAAACGAGACTGAGAAAAGACAAAATGAACACATTAACATAATACTAATAAGCACCCATGAGAAAAGGCATTTGGAAGTTCAGATAATTAGAATACAAAAGAAACCTAGCAAATGCACTTTAAATCGGTCCAAGTTCTGAATTACTAACAAATATTCACTCCAAATTCAATTGCTTTGGAGACTGCAAGCATACACATGAAGACTTAACATCAGAACCACCATTTGCAAGGATACGAAGTCTCGATGATGCAGTTGACTGAAGACGATCACTTTGGTGACAGCACACACTTCCAATCCATCAATCCAGTTATGTTGACTGTAGAACGAACACACAATACAGAGTAACAGAAACATTGGCAAGGAACACACTTAAACCTCATCTGCAATATCCCACGTGCAGAACCATACTGAGCAACTTTACTAACACAACACGTTCGTTATTTGATGATTTAGATGACATATTTCTTGTCCCACAGGTAAATAAATGTATTACTTCACTGTCGAATAAACAAAACATGGATATGCTATTGTGAGACAAGTACTTATTTAAGCAGCATATTATTCAGACATGATAAATTAAGGTATTTCCAGAAGTTGCGTTATCAACTTTGCTCAGTACAGGTGTAGATGTTGCGGCCATAAATGTTGAGGGGACCTAGCTTCCACAAAATGAAAGATCTGAACGAAGCCGTTATTTCTGTTTAATCCATCTGATGCCTCCACTCTAAGGGACCAAGAATACTGGTAATGACAAATTTTCAGACTAACTATCATAATTTTATGTGTACATCTAGCAATAACTTCACAATTGGAATTAATAAGACCAGAAAGAGGAATTATTAAGTTGTTACAGGAAAAGCCACATACATACGGCAATGGCTCCCCACACATACCCCAGGAAAGATGTATGGGAATAGGGGAGCAATTACTGTGTGATTCAACTTCCATTGCATACTGCAAACCCCTACCCAACAAGTTAAAAGCACCGATATATACAACTGATTATATATATATCAGGAACAGTAACTAGTTAGGTGTGCCCAGAGGCTTACGCATGCCAAGAAGTTTCAACAACACCAACAGATAACCATCTACAACCATTATGCACATTGCATAGTAGGGAAATTTAAATAAGTGGGGAGCCAATCATTATATGCACATTGCGTAGTAATGAAATCTAAATAAGTGGGGAGCAAGGAATGGCAAGAGTTGGGAGCAAGGAATGGCAGGAGTTGGGAGCAAGGAATGGCAGGAGTTGGGAGCAAGGGCTGTTAACATACCGCTGCAGATATAATAAGTTAAACTATTCAAAATGTATGACTAAAAATTGATCATAATTAGAGGAAAAAAACTGCCCGTTACATGCTCCTCTACACTGTGTTGGTAAACTGCTCTGTTGAACAGTGTCCTGGTCATATGACCAGGCTCTGACCAGCTCACTAGTAGGGGCATGTATCAATCCCGACTAAGCACAACCCAAATCATATAGCAATGGTACCCTGAATCAAACCCAACTTCCTCCGTCGGGTGGATCAGACCGTTACCAGTGGCAATATTAGTCAAAACTTATTACAACACAGCGATATGATTACAGCATAAAAATACTTTTCAAGACTGAAGAAACTAGCTTACATTTACAATGAAACTGTTGGTGAAATACAAATAAGTAGGGGGCAAGGAATGGCAAGGGTTGGGAGCAAGGAATGGCAAGGGTTTGGAGCAAGGAATGGCAAGGGTTGGATACTAGTCTTGATGATATTCAAAGTTGGAACCTGTCCATTTAAGATGAAAGTACAGGATTTCAAAGGTAACGAAACTGCTGCAGCCCCAACAAACAAGAAAATCGTTTAGAATTAGGACAACTTATCTCAGTTTCATCCCGACATTTTCGCCATCATCTTCTCCATCATGTGAAACATTTTCGCCATCATCTTCTCCATCATGTGAAACGAGACTGAGAAAAGACAAAATGAACACATTAACATAATACTAATAAGCACCCATGAGAAAAGGCATTTGGAAGTTCAGATAATTAGAATACAAAAGAAACCTAGCAAATGCACTTTAAATCGGTCCAAGTTCTGAATTACTAACAAATATTCACTCCAAATTCAATTGCTTTGGAGACTGCAAGCATACACATGAAGACTTAACATCAGAACCACCATTTGCAAGGATACGAAGTCTCGATGATGCAGTTGACTGAAGACGATCACTTTGGTGACAGCACACACTTCCAATCCATCAATCCAGTTATGTTGACTGTAGAACGAACACACAATACAGAGTAACAGAAACATTGGCAAGGAACACACTTAAACCTCATCTGCAATATCCCACGTGCAGAACCATACTGAGCAACTTTACTAACACAACACGTTCGTTATTTGATGATTTAGATGACATATTTCTTGTCCCACAGGTAAATAAATGTATTACTTCACTGTCGAATAAACAAAACATGGATATGCTATTGTGAGACAAGTACTTATTTAAGCAGCATATTATTCAGACATGATAAATTAAGGTAATTTCCAGAAGTTGCGTTATCAACTTTGCTCAGTACAGGTGTAGATGTTGCGGCCATAAATGTTGAGGGGACCTAGCTTCCACAAAATGAAAGATCTGAACGAAGCCGTTATTTCTGTTTAATCCATCTGATGCCTCCACTCTAAGGGACCAAGAATACTGGTAATGACAAATTTTCAGACTAACTATCATAATTTATGTGTACATCTAACAATAACTTCACAATTGGAATTAATAAGACCAGAAAGAGGGATGATTAAGTTGTTACAGGAAACGCCACGTACATACGGCAATAATGGCTCCCCACACATACCCCAGGAAAGATGTATGGGAATAGCTTACATTTACAATGAAACTGTTGGTGAAATACAAATAAGTAGGGGGCAAGGAATGGCAAGGGTTGGGAGCAAGGAATGGCAAGGGTTTGGAGCAAGGAATGGCAAGGGTTGGATACTAGTCTTGATGATATTCAAAGTTGGAACCCGTCCATTTAAGATGAAAGTACAGGATTTCAAAGGTAACGAAACTGCTGCAGCCCCAACAAACAAGAAAATCGTTTAGAATAAGGACAACTTATCTCAGTTTCATCCCGACATTTTCGCCATCATCTTCTCCATCATGTGAAACATTTTCGCCATCATCTTCTCCATCATGTGAAACGAGACTGAGAAAAGACAAAATGAACACATTAACATAATACTAATAAGCACCCATGAGAAAAGGCATTTGGAAGTTCAGATAATTAGAATACAAAAGAAACCTAGCAAATGCACTTTAAATCGGTCCAAGTTCTGAATTACTAACAAATATTCACTCCAAATTCAATTGCTTTGGAGACTGCAAGCATACACATGAAGACTTAACATCAGAACCACCATTTGCAAGGATACGAAGTCTCGATGATGCAGTTGACTGAAGACGATCACTTTGGTGACAGCACACACTTCCAATCCATCAATCCAGTTATGTTGACTGTAGAACGAACACACAATACAGAGTAACAGAAACATTGGCAAGGAACACACTTAAACCTCATCTGCAATATCCCACGTGCAGAACCATACTGAGCAACTTTACTAACACAACACGTTCGTTATTTGATGATTTAGATGACATATTTCTTGTCCCACAGGTAAATAAATGTATTACTTCACTGTCGAATAAACAAAACATGGATATGCTATTGTGAGACAAGTACTTATTTAAGCAGCATATTATTCAGACATGATAAATTAAGGTATTTCCAGAAGTTGCGTTATCAACTTTGCTCAGTACAGGTGTAGATGTTGCGGCCATAAATGTTGAGGGGACCTAGCTTCCACAAAATGAAAGATCTGAACGAAGCCGTTATTTCTGTTTAATCCATCTGATGCCTCCACTCTAAGGGACCAAGAATACTGGTAATGACAAATTTTCAGACTAACTATCATAATTTTATGTGTACATCTAGCAATAACTTCACAATTGGAATTAATAAGACCAGAAAGAGGAATTATTAAGTTGTTACAGGAAAAGCCACATACATACGGCAATGGCTCCCCACACATACCCCAGGAAAGATGTATGGGAATAGGGGAGCAATTACTGTGTGATTCAACTTCCATTGCATACTGCAAACCCCTACCCAACAAGTTAAAAGCACCGATATATACAACTGATTATATATATATCAGGAACAGTAACTAGTTAGGTGTGCCCAGAGGCTTACGCATGCCAAGAAGTTTCAACAACACCAACAGATAACCATCTACAACCATTATGCACATTGCATAGTAGGGAAATTTAAATAAGTGGGGAGCCAATCATTATATGCACATTGCGTAGTAATGAAATCTAAATAAGTGGGGAGCAAGGAATGGCAAGAGTTGGGAGCAAGGAATGGCAGGAGTTGGGAGCAAGGAATGGCAGGAGTTGGGAGCAAGGGCTGTTAACATACCGCTGCAGATATAATAAGTTAAACTATTCAAAATGTATGACTAAAAATTGATCATAATTAGAGGAAAAAAACTGCCCGTTACATGCTCCTCTACACTGTGTTGGTAAACTGCTCTGTTGAACAGTGTCCTGGTCATATGACCAGGCTCTGACCAGCTCACTAGTAGGGGCATGTATCAATCCCGACTAAGCACAACTCAAATCATATAGCAATGGTACCCTGAATCAAACCCAACTTCCTCCGTCGGGTGGATCAGACCGTTACCAGTGGCAATATTAGTCAAAACTTATTACAACACAGCGATATGATTACAGCATAAAAATACTTTTCAAGACTGAAGAAACTAGCTTACATTTACAATGAAACTGTTGGTGAAATACAAATAAGTAGGGGGCAAGGAATGGCAAGGGTTGGGAGCAAGGAATGGCAAGGGTTTGGAGCAAGGAATGGCAAGGGTTGGATACTAGTCTTGATGATATTCAAAGTTGGAACCTGTCCATTTAAGATGAAAGTACAGGATTTCAAAGGTAACGAAACTGCTGCAGCCCCAACAAACAAGAAAATCGTTTAGAATTAGGACAACTTATCTCAGTTTCATCCCGACATTTTCGCCATCATCTTCTCCATCATGTGAAACATTTTCGCCATCATCTTCTCCATCATGTGAAATGAGACTGAGAAAAGACACAATGAACACATTAACATAATACTAATAAGCACCCATGAGAAAAGGCATTTGGAAGTTCAGATAATTAGAATACAAAAGAAACCTAGCAAATGCACTTTAAATCGGTCCAAGTTCTGAATTACTAACAAATATTCACTCCAAATTCAATTGCTTTGGAGACTGCAAGCATACACATGAAGACTTAACATCAGAACCACCATTTGCAAGGATACGAAGTCTCGATGATGCAGTTGACTGAAGACGATCACTTTGGTGACAGCACACACTTCCAATCCATCAATCCAGTTATGTTGACTGTAGAACGAACACACAATACAGAGTAACAGAAACATTGGCAAGGAACACACTTAAACCTCATCTGCAATATCCCACGTGCAGAACCATACTGAGCAACTTTACTAACACAACACGTTCGTTATTTGATGATTTAGATGACATATTTCTTGTCCCACAGGTAAATAAATGTATTACTTCACTGTCGAATAAACAAAACATGGATATGCTATTGTGAGACAAGTACTTATTTAAGCAGCATATTATTCAGACATGATAAATTAAGGTATTTCCAGAAGTTGCGTTATCAACTTTGCTCAGTACAGGTGTAGATGTTGCGGCCATAAATGTTGAGGGGACCTAGCTTCCACAAAATGAAAGATCTGAACGAAGCCGTTATTTCTGTTTAATCCATCTGATGCCTCCACTCTAAGGGACCAAGAATACTGGTAATGACAAATTTTCAGACTAACTATCATAATTTTATGTGTACATCTAGCAATAACTTCACAATTGGAATTAATAAGACCAGAAAGAGGAATTATTAAGTTGTTACAGGAAAAGCCACGTACATACGGCAATAATGGCTCCCCACACATACCCCAGGAAAGATGTATGGGAATAGCTTACATTTACAATGAAACTGTTGGTGAAATACAAATAAGTAGGGGGCAAGGAATGGCAAGGGTTGGGAGCAAGGAATGGCAAGGGTTTGGAGCAAGGAATGGCAAGGGTTGGATACTAGTCTTGAGGATATTCAAAGTTGGAACCCGTCCATTTAAGATGAAAGTACAGGATTTCAAAGGTAACGAAACTGCTGCAGCCCCAACAAACAAGAAAATCGTTTAGAATAAGGACAACTTATCTCAGTTTCATCCCGACATTTTCGCCATCATCTTCTCCATCATGTGAAACATTTTCGCCATCATCTTCTCCATCATGTGAAACGAGACTGAGAAAAGACAAAATGAACACATTAACATAATACTAATAAGCACCCATGAGAAAAGGCATTTGGAAGTTCAGATAATTAGAATACAAAAGAAACCTAGCAAATGCACTTTAAATCGGTCCAAGTTCTGAATTACTAACAAATATTCACTCCAAATTCAATTGCTTTGGAGACTGCAAGCATACACATGAAGACTTAACATCAGAACCACCATTTGCAAGGATACGAAGTCTCGATGATGCAGTTGACTGAAGACGATCACTTTGGTGACAGCACACACTTCCAATCCATCAATCCAGTTATGTTGACTGTAGAACGAACACACAATACAGAGTAACAGAAACATTGGCAAGGAACACACTTAAACCTCATCTGCAATATCCCACGTGCAGAACCATACTGAGCAACTTTACTAACACAACACGTTCGTTATTTGATGATTTAGATGACATATTTCTTGTCCCACAGGTAAATAAATGTATTACTTCACTGTCGAATAAACAAAACATGGATATGCTATTGTGAGACAAGTACTTATTTAAGCAGCATATTATTCAGACATGATAAATTAAGGTATTTCCAGAAGTTGCGTTATCAACTTTGCTCAGTACAGGTGTAGATGTTGCGGCCATAAATGTTGAGGGGACCTAGCTTCCACAAAATGAAAGATCTGAACGAAGCCGTTATTTCTGTTTAATCCATCTGATGCCTCCACTCTAAGGGACCAAGAATACTGGTAATGACAAATTTTCAGACTAACTATCATAATTTTATGTGTACATCTAGCAATAACTTCACAATTGGAATTAATAAGACCAGAAAGAGGAATTATTAAGTTGTTACAGGAAAAGCCACATACATACGGCAATGGCTCCCCACACATACCCCAGGAAAGATGTATGGGAATAGGGGAGCAATTACTGTGTGATTCAACTTCCATTGCATACTGCAAACCCCTACCCAACAAGTTAAAAGCACCGATATATACAACTGATTATATATATATCAGGAACAGTAACTAGTTAGGTGTGCCCAGAGGCTTACGCATGCCAAGAAGTTTCAACAACACCAACAGATAACCATCTACAACCATTATGCACATTGCATAGTAGGGAAATTTAAATAAGTGGGGAGCCAATCATTATATGCACATTGCGTAGTAATGAAATCTAAATAAGTGGGGAGCAAGGAATGGCAAGAGTTGGGAGCAAGGAATGGCAGGAGTTGGGAGCAAGGAATGGCAGGAGTTGGGAGCAAGGGCTGTTAACATACCGCTGCAGATATAATAAGTTAAACTATTCAAAATGTATGACTAAAAATTGATCATAATTAGAGGAAAAAACTGCCCGTTACATGCTCCTCTACACTGTGTTGGTAAACTGCTCTGTTGAACAGTGTCCTGGTCATATGACCAGGCTCTGACCAGCTCACTAGTAGGGGCATGTATCAATCCCGACTAAGCACAACCCAAATCATATAGCAATGGTACCCTGAATCAAACCCAACTTCCTCCGTCGGGTGGATCAGACCGTTACCAGTGGCAATATTAGTCAAAACTTATTACAACACAGCGATATGATTACAGCATAAAAATACTTTTCAAGACTGAAGAAACGAGCTTACATTTACAATGAAACTGTTGGTGAAATACAAATAAGTAGGGGGCAAGGAATGGCAAGGGTTGGGAGCAAGGAATGGCAAGGGTTTGGAGCAAGGAATGGCAAGGGTTGGATACTAGTCTTGATGATATTCAAAGTTGGAACCTGTCCATTTAAGATGAAAGTACAGGATTTCAAAGGTAACGAAACTGCTGCAGCCCCAACAAACAAGAAAATCGTTTAGAATAAGGACAACTTATCTCAGTTTCATCCCGACATTTTTGCCATCATCTTCTCCATCATGTGAAACATTTTCGCCATCATCTTCTCCATCATGTGAAACGAGACTGAGAAAAGACAAAATGAACACATTAACATAATACTAATAAGCACCCATGAGAAAAGGCATTTGGAAGTTCAGATAATTAGAATACAAAAGAAACCTAGCAAATGCACTTTAAATCGGTCCAAGTTCTGAATTACTAACAAATATTCACTCCAAATTCAATTGCTTTGGAGACTGCAAGCATACACATGAAGACTTAACATCAGAACCACCATTTGCAAGGATACGAAGTCTCGATGATGCAGTTGACTGAAGACGATCACTTTGGTGACAGCACACACTTCCAATCCATCAATCCAGTTATGTTGACTGTAGAACGAACACACAATACAGAGTAACAGAAACATTGGCAAGGAACACACTTAAACCTCATCTGCAATATCCCACGTGCAGAACCATACTGAGCAACTTTACTAACACAACACGTTCGTTATTTGATGATTTAGATGACATATTTCTTGTCCCACAGGTAAATAAATGTATTACTTCACTGTCGAATAAACAAAACATGGATATGCTATTGTGAGACAAGTACTTATTTAAGCAGCATATTATTCAGACATGATAAATTAAGGTAATTTCCAGAAGTTGCGTTATCAACTTTGCTCAGTACAGGTGTAGATGTTGCGGCCATAACTGTTGAGGGGACCTAGCTTCCACAAAATGAAAGATCTGAACGAAGCCGTTATTTCTGTTTAATCCATCTGATGCCTCCACTCTAAGGGACCAAGAATACTGGTAATGACAAATTTTCAGACTAACTATCATAATTTATGTGTACATCTAACAATAACTTCACAATTGGAATTAATAAGACCAGAAAGAGGAATTATTAAGTTGTTACAGGAAAAGCCACATACATACGGCAATGGCTCCCCACACATACCCCAGGAAAGATGTATGGGAATAGGGGAGCAATTACTGTGTGATTCAACTTCCATTGCATACTGCAAACCCCTACCCAACAAGTTAAAAGCACCGATATATACAACTGATTATATATATATCAGGAACAGTAACTAGTTAGGTGTGCCCAGAGGCTTACGCATGCCAAGAAGTTTCAACAACACCAACAGATAACCATCTACAACCATTATGCACATTGCATAGTAGGGAAATTTAAATAAGTGGGGAGCCAATCATTATATGCACATTGCGTAGTAATGAAATCTAAATAAGTGGGGAGCAAGGAATGGCAAGAGTTGGGAGCAAGGAATGGCAGGAGTTGGGAGCAAGGAATGGCAGGAGTTGGGAGCAAGGGCTGTTAACATACCGCTGCAGATATAATAAGTTAAACTATTCAAAATGTATGACTAAAAATTGATCATAATTAGAGGAAAAAAACTGCCCGTTACATGCTCCTCTACACTGTGTTGGTAAACTGCTCTGTTGAACAGTGTCCTGGTCATATGACCAGGCTCTGACCAGCTCACTAGTAGGGGCATGTATCAATCCCGACTAAGCACAACCCAAATCATATAGCAATGGTACCCTGAATCAAACCCAACTTCCTCCGTCGGGTGGATCAGACCGTTACCAGTGGCAATATTAGTCAAAACTTATTACAACACAGCGATATGATTACAGCATAAAAATACTTTTCAAGACTGAAGAAACTAGCTTACATTTACAATGAAACTGTTGGTGAAATACAAATAAGTAGGGGGCAAGGAATGGCAAGGGTTGGGAGCAAGGAATGGCAAGGGTTTGGAGCAAGGAATGGCAAGGGTTGGATACTAGTCTTGATGATATTCAAAGTTGGAACCTGTCCATTTAAGATGAAAGTACAGGATTTCAAAGGTAACGAAACTGCTGCAGCCCCAACAAACAAGAAAATCGTTTAGAATTAGGACAACTTATCTCAGTTTCATCCCGACATTTTCGCCATCATCTTCTCCATCATGTGAAACATTTTCGCCATCATCTTCTCCATCATGTGAAACGAGACTGAGAAAAGACAAAATGAACACATTAACATAATACTAATAAGCACCCATGAGAAAAGGCATTTGGAAGTTCAGATAATTAGAATACAAAAGAAACCTAGCAAATGCACTTTAAATCGGTCCAAGTTCTGAATTACTAACAAATATTCACTCCAAATTCAATTGCTTTGGAGACTGCAAGCATACACATGAAGACTTAACATCAGAACCACCATTTGCAAGGATACGAAGTCTCGATGATGCAGTTGACTGAAGACGATCACTTTGGTGACAGCACACACTTCCAATCCATCAATCCAGTTATGTTGACTGTAGAACGAACACACAATACAGAGTAACAGAAACATTGGCAAGGAACACACTTAAACCTCATCTGCAATATCCCACGTGCAGAACCATACTGAGCAACTTTACTAACACAACACGTTCGTTATTTGATGATTTAGATGACATATTTCTTGTCCCACAGGTAAATAAATGTATTACTTCACTGTCGAATAAACAAAACATGGATATGCTATTGTGAGACAAGTACTTATTTAAGCAGCATATTATTCAGACATGATAAATTAAGGTAATTTCCAGAAGTTGCGTTATCAACTTTGCTCAGTACAGGTGTAGATGTTGCGGCCATAAATGTTGAGGGGACCTAGCTTCCACAAAATGAAAGATCTGAACGAAGCCGTTATTTCTGTTTAATCCATCTGATGCCTCCACTCTAAGGGACCAAGAATACTGGTAATGACAAATTTTCAGACTAACTATCATAATTTATGTGTACATCTAACAATAACTTCACAATTGGAATTAATAAGACCAGAAAGAGGGATGATTAAGTTGTTACAGGAAACGCCACGTACATACGGCAATAATGGCTCCCCACACATACCCCAGGAAAGATGTATGGGAATAGCTTACATTTACAATGAAACTGTTGGTGAAATACAAATAAGTAGGGGGCAAGGAATGGCAAGGGTTGGGAGCAAGGAATGGCAAGGGTTTGGAGCAAGGAATGGCAAGGGTTGGATACTAGTCTTGAGGATATTCAAAGTTGGAACCCGTCCATTTAAGATGAAAGTACAGGATTTCAAAGGTAACGAAACTGCTGCAGCCCCAACAAACAAGAAAATCGTTTAGAATAAGGACAACTTATCTCAGTTTCATCCCGACATTTTCGCCATCATCTTCTCCATCATGTGAAACATTTTCGCCATCATCTTCTCCATCATGTGAAACGAGACTGAGAAAAGACAAAATGAACACATTAACATAATACTAATAAGCACCCATGAGAAAAGGCATTTGGAAGTTCAGATAATTAGAATACAAAAGAAACCTAGCAAATGCACTTTAAATCGGTCCAAGTTCTGAATTACTAACAAATATTCACTCCAAATTCAATTGCTTTGGAGACTGCAAGCATACACATGAAGACTTAACATCAGAACCACCATTTGCAAGGATACGAAGTCTCGATGATGCAGTTGACTGAAGACGATCACTTTGGTGACAGCACACACTTCCAATCCATCAATCCAGTTATGTTGACTGTAGAACGAACACACAATACAGAGTAACAGAAACATTGGCAAGGAACACACTTAAACCTCATCTGCAATATCCCACGTGCAGAACCATACTGAGCAACTTTACTAACACAACACGTTCGTTATTTGATGATTTAGATGACATATTTCTTGTCCCACAGGTAAATAAATGTATTACTTCACTGTCGAATAAACAAAACATGGATATGCTATTGTGAGACAAGTACTTATTTAAGCAGCATATTATTCAGACATGATAAATTAAGGTATTTCCAGAAGTTGCGTTATCAACTTTGCTCAGTACAGGTGTAGATGTTGCGGCCATAAATGTTGAGGGGACCTAGCTTCCACAAAATGAAAGATCTGAACGAAGCCGTTATTTCTGTTTAATCCATCTGATGCCTCCACTCTAAGGGACCAAGAATACTGGTAATGACAAATTTTCAGACTAACTATCATAATTTTATGTGTACATCTAGCAATAACTTCACAATTGGAATTAATAAGACCAGAAAGAGGAATTATTAAGTTGTTACAGGAAAAGCCACATACATACGGCAATGGCTCCCCACACATACCCCAGGAAAGATGTATGGGAATAGGGGAGCAATTACTGTGTGATTCAACTTCCATTGCATACTGCAAACCCCTACCCAACAAGTTAAAAGCACCGATATATACAACTGATTATATATATATCAGGAACAGTAACTAGTTAGGTGTGCCCAGAGGCTTACGCATGCCAAGAAGTTTCAACAACACCAACAGATAACCATCTACAACCATTATGCACATTGCATAGTAGGGAAATTTAAATAAGTGGGGAGCCAATCATTATATGCACATTGCGTAGTAATGAAATCTAAATAAGTGGGGAGCAAGGAATGGCAAGAGTTGGGAGCAAGGAATGGCAGGAGTTGGGAGCAAGGAATGGCAGGAGTTGGGAGCAAGGGCTGTTAACATACCGCTGCAGATATAATAAGTTAAACTATTCAAAATGTATGACTAAAAATTGATCATAATTAGAGGAAAAAAACTGCCCGTTACATGCTCCTCTACACTGTGTTGGTAAACTGCTCTGTTGAACAGTGTCCTGGTCATATGACCAGGCTCTGACCAGCTCACTAGTAGGGGCATGTATCAATCCCGACTAAGCACAACCCAAATCATATAGCAATGGTACCCTGAATCAAACCCAACTTCCTCCGTCGGGTGGATCAGACCGTTACCAGTGGCAATATTAGTCAAAACTTATTACAACACAGCGATATGATTACAGCATAAAAATACTTTTCAAGACTGAAGAAACTAGCTTACATTTACAATGAAACTGTTGGTGAAATACAAATAAGTAGGGGGCAAGGAATGGCAAGGGTTGGGAGCAAGGAATGGCAAGGGTTTGGAGCAAGGAATGGCAAGGGTTGGATACTAGTCTTGATGATATTCAAAGTTGGAACCTGTCCATTTAAGATGAAAGTACAGGATTTCAAAGGTAACGAAACTGCTGCAGCCCCAACAAACAAGAAAATCGTTTAGAATTAGGACAACTTATCTCAGTTTCATCCCGACATTTTCGCCATCATCTTCTCCATCATGTGAAACATTTTCGCCATCATCTTCTCCATCATGTGAAACGAGACTGAGAAAAGACAAAATGAACACATTAACATAATACTAATAAGCACCCATGAGAAAAGGCATTTGGAAGTTCAGATAATTAGAATACAAAAGAAACCTAGCAAATGCACTTTAAATCGGTCCAAGTTCTGAATTACTAACAAATATTCACTCCAAATTCAATTGCTTTGGAGACTGCAAGCATACACATGAAGACTTAACATCAGAACCACCATTTGCAAGGATACGAAGTCTCGATGATGCAGTTGACTGAAGACGATCACTTTGGTGACAGCACACACTTCCAATCCATCAATCCAGTTATGTTGACTGTAGAACGAACACACAATACAGAGTAACAGAAACATTGGCAAGGAACACACTTAAACCTCATCTGCAATATCCCACGTGCAGAACCATACTGAGCAACTTTACTAACACAACACGTTCGTTATTTGATGATTTAGATGACATATTTCTTGTCCCACAGGTAAATAAATGTATTACTTCACTGTCGAATAAACAAAACATGGATATGCTATTGTGAGACAAGTACTTATTTAAGCAGCATATTATTCAGACATGATAAATTAAGGTAATTTCCAGAAGTTGCGTTATCAACTTTGCTCAGTACAGGTGTAGATGTTGCGGCCATAAATGTTGAGGGGACCTAGCTTCCACAAAATGAAAGATCTGAACGAAGCCGTTATTTCTGTTTAATCCATCTGATGCCTCCACTCTAAGGGACCAAGAATACTGGTAATGACAAATTTTCAGACTAACTATCATAATTTATGTGTACATCTAACAATAACTTCACAATTGGAATTAATAAGACCAGAAAGAGGGATGATTAAGTTGTTACAGGAAACGCCACGTACATACGGCAATAATGGCTCCCCACACATACCCCAGGAAAGATGTATGGGAATAGCTTACATTTACAATGAAACTGTTGGTGAAATACAAATAAGTAGGGGGCAAGGAATGGCAAGGGTTGGGAGCAAGGAATGGCAAGGGTTTGGAGCAAGGAATGGCAAGGGTTGGATACTAGTCTTGATGATATTCAAAGTTGGAACCCGTCCATTTAAGATGAAAGTACAGGATTTCAAAGGTAACGAAACTGCTGCAGCCCCAACAAACAAGAAAATCGTTTAGAATAAGGACAACTTATCTCAGTTTCATCCCGACATTTTCGCCATCATCTTCTCCATCATGTGAAACATTTTCGCCATCATCTTCTCCATCATGTGAAACGAGACTGAGAAAAGACAAAATGAACACATTAACATAATACTAATAAGCACCCATGAGAAAAGGCATTTGGAAGTTCAGATAATTAGAATACAAAAGAAACCTAGCAAATGCACTTTAAATCGGTCCAAGTTCTGAATTACTAACAAATATTCACTCCAAATTCAATTGCTTTGGAGACTGCAAGCATACACATGAAGACTTAACATCAGAACCACCATTTGCAAGGATACGAAGTCTCGATGATGCAGTTGACTGAAGACGATCACTTTGGTGACAGCACACACTTCCAATCCATCAATCCAGTTATGTTGACTGTAGAACGAACACACAATACAGAGTAACAGAAACATTGGCAAGGAACACACTTAAACCTCATCTGCAATATCCCACGTGCAGAACCATACTGAGCAACTTTACTAACACAACACGTTCGTTATTTGATGATTTAGATGACATATTTCTTGTCCCACAGGTAAATAAATGTATTACTTCACTGTCGAATAAACAAAACATGGATATGCTATTGTGAGACAAGTACTTATTTAAGCAGCATATTATTCAGACATGATAAATTAAGGTATTTCCAGAAGTTGCGTTATCAACTTTGCTCAGTACAGGTGTAGATGTTGCGGCCATAAATGTTGAGGGGACCTAGCTTCCACAAAATGAAAGATCTGAACGAAGCCGTTATTTCTGTTTAATCCATCTGATGCCTCCACTCTAAGGGACCAAGAATACTGGTAATGACAAATTTTCAGACTAACTATCATAATTTTATGTGTACATCTAGCAATAACTTCACAATTGGAATTAATAAGACCAGAAAGAGGAATTATTAAGTTGTTACAGGAAAAGCCACATACATACGGCAATGGCTCCCCACACATACCCCAGGAAAGATGTATGGGAATAGGGGAGCAATTACTGTGTGATTCAACTTCCATTGCATACTGCAAACCCCTACCCAACAAGTTAAAAGCACCGATATATACAACTGATTATATATATATCAGGAACAGTAACTAGTTAGGTGTGCCCAGAGGCTTACGCATGCCAAGAAGTTTCAACAACACCAACAGATAACCATCTACAACCATTATGCACATTGCATAGTAGGGAAATTTAAATAAGTGGGGAGCCAATCATTATATGCACATTGCGTAGTAATGAAATCTAAATAAGTGGGGAGCAAGGAATGGCAAGAGTTGGGAGCAAGGAATGGCAGGAGTTGGGAGCAAGGAATGGCAGGAGTTGGGAGCAAGGGCTGTTAACATACCGCTGCAGATATAATAAGTTAAACTATTCAAAATGTATGACTAAAAATTGATCATAATTAGAGGAAAAAAACTGCCCGTTACATGCTCCTCTACACTGTGTTGGTAAACTGCTCTGTTGAACAGTGTCCTGGTCATATGACCAGGCTCTGACCAGCTCACTAGTAGGGGCATGTATCAATCCCGACTAAGCACAACTCAAATCATATAGCAATGGTACCCTGAATCAAACCCAACTTCCTCCGTCGGGTGGATCAGACCGTTACCAGTGGCAATATTAGTCAAAACTTATTACAACACAGCGATATGATTACAGCATAAAAATACTTTTCAAGACTGAAGAAACTAGCTTACATTTACAATGAAACTGTTGGTGAAATACAAATAAGTAGGGGGCAAGGAATGGCAAGGGTTGGGAGCAAGGAATGGCAAGGGTTTGGAGCAAGGAATGGCAAGGGTTGGATACTAGTCTTGATGATATTCAAAGTTGGAACCTGTCCATTTAAGATGAAAGTACAGGATTTCAAAGGTAACGAAACTGCTGCAGCCCCAACAAACAAGAAAATCGTTTAGAATTAGGACAACTTATCTCAGTTTCATCCCGACATTTTCGCCATCATCTTCTCCATCATGTGAAACATTTTCGCCATCATCTTCTCCATCATGTGAAATGAGACTGAGAAAAGACACAATGAACACATTAACATAATACTAATAAGCACCCATGAGAAAAGGCATTTGGAAGTTCAGATAATTAGAATACAAAAGAAACCTAGCAAATGCACTTTAAATCGGTCCAAGTTCTGAATTACTAACAAATATTCACTCCAAATTCAATTGCTTTGGAGACTGCAAGCATACACATGAAGACTTAACATCAGAACCACCATTTGCAAGGATACGAAGTCTCGATGATGCAGTTGACTGAAGACGATCACTTTGGTGACAGCACACACTTCCAATCCATCAATCCAGTTATGTTGACTGTAGAACGAACACACAATACAGAGTAACAGAAACATTGGCAAGGAACACACTTAAACCTCATCTGCAATATCCCACGTGCAGAACCATACTGAGCAACTTTACTAACACAACACGTTCGTTATTTGATGATTTAGATGACATATTTCTTGTCCCACAGGTAAATAAATGTATTACTTCACTGTCGAATAAACAAAACATGGATATGCTATTGTGAGACAAGTACTTATTTAAGCAGCATATTATTCAGACATGATAAATTAAGGTATTTCCAGAAGTTGCGTTATCAACTTTGCTCAGTACAGGTGTAGATGTTGCGGCCATAAATGTTGAGGGGACCTAGCTTCCACAAAATGAAAGATCTGAACGAAGCCGTTATTTCTGTTTAATCCATCTGATGCCTCCACTCTAAGGGACCAAGAATACTGGTAATGACAAATTTTCAGACTAACTATCATAATTTTATGTGTACATCTAGCAATAACTTCACAATTGGAATTAATAAGACCAGAAAGAGGAATTATTAAGTTGTTACAGGAAAAGCCACGTACATACGGCAATAATGGCTCCCCACACATACCCCAGGAAAGATGTATGGGAATAGCTTACATTTACAATGAAACTGTTGGTGAAATACAAATAAGTAGGGGGCAAGGAATGGCAAGGGTTGGGAGCAAGGAATGGCAAGGGTTTGGAGCAAGGAATGGCAAGGGTTGGATACTAGTCTTGAGGATATTCAAAGTTGGAACCCGTCCATTTAAGATGAAAGTACAGGATTTCAAAGGTAACGAAACTGCTGCAGCCCCAACAAACAAGAAAATCGTTTAGAATAAGGACAACTTATCTCAGTTTCATCCCGACATTTTCGCCATCATCTTCTCCATCATGTGAAACATTTTCGCCATCATCTTCTCCATCATGTGAAACGAGACTGAGAAAAGACAAAATGAACACATTAACATAATACTAATAAGCACCCATGAGAAAAGGCATTTGGAAGTTCAGATAATTAGAATACAAAAGAAACCTAGCAAATGCACTTTAAATCGGTCCAAGTTCTGAATTACTAACAAATATTCACTCCAAATTCAATTGCTTTGGAGACTGCAAGCATACACATGAAGACTTAACATCAGAACCACCATTTGCAAGGATACGAAGTCTCGATGATGCAGTTGACTGAAGACGATCACTTTGGTGACAGCACACACTTCCAATCCATCAATCCAGTTATGTTGACTGTAGAACGAACACACAATACAGAGTAACAGAAACATTGGCAAGGAACACACTTAAACCTCATCTGCAATATCCCACGTGCAGAACCATACTGAGCAACTTTACTAACACAACACGTTCGTTATTTGATGATTTAGATGACATATTTCTTGTCCCACAGGTAAATAAATGTATTACTTCACTGTCGAATAAACAAAACATGGATATGCTATTGTGAGACAAGTACTTATTTAAGCAGCATATTATTCAGACATGATAAATTAAGGTATTTCCAGAAGTTGCGTTATCAACTTTGCTCAGTACAGGTGTAGATGTTGCGGCCATAAATGTTGAGGGGACCTAGCTTCCACAAAATGAAAGATCTGAACGAAGCCGTTATTTCTGTTTAATCCATCTGATGCCTCCACTCTAAGGGACCAAGAATACTGGTAATGACAAATTTTCAGACTAACTATCATAATTTTATGTGTACATCTAGCAATAACTTCACAATTGGAATTAATAAGACCAGAAAGAGGAATTATTAAGTTGTTACAGGAAAAGCCACATACATACGGCAATGGCTCCCCACACATACCCCAGGAAAGATGTATGGGAATAGGGGAGCAATTACTGTGTGATTCAACTTCCATTGCATACTGCAAACCCCTACCCAACAAGTTAAAAGCACCGATATATACAACTGATTATATATATATCAGGAACAGTAACTAGTTAGGTGTGCCCAGAGGCTTACGCATGCCAAGAAGTTTCAACAACACCAACAGATAACCATCTACAACCATTATGCACATTGCATAGTAGGGAAATTTAAATAAGTGGGGAGCCAATCATTATATGCACATTGCGTAGTAATGAAATCTAAATAAGTGGGGAGCAAGGAATGGCAAGAGTTGGGAGCAAGGAATGGCAGGAGTTGGGAGCAAGGAATGGCAGGAGTTGGGAGCAAGGGCTGTTAACATACCGCTGCAGATATAATAAGTTAAACTATTCAAAATGTATGACTAAAAATTGATCATAATTAGAGGAAAAAAACTGCCCGTTACATGCTCCTCTACACTGTGTTGGTAAACTGCTCTGTTGAACAGTGTCCTGGTCATATGACCAGGCTCTGACCAGCTCACTAGTAGGGGCATGTATCAATCCCGACTAAGCACAACCCAAATCATATAGCAATGGTACCCTGAATCAAACCCAACTTCCTCCGTCGGGTGGATCAGACCGTTACCAGTGGCAATATAAGTCAAAACTTATTACAACACAGCGATATGATTACAGCATAAAAATACTTTTCAAGACTGAAGAAACTAGCTTACATTTACAATGAAACTGTTGGTGAAATACAAATAAGTAGGGGGCAAGGAATGGCAAGGGTTGGGAGCAAGGAATGGCAAGGGTTTGGAGCAAGGAATGGCAAGGGTTGGATACTAGTCTTGATGATATTCAAAGTTGGAACCTGTCCATTTAAGATGAAAGTACAGGATTTCAAAGGTAACGAAACTGCTGCAGCCCCAACAAACAAGAAAATCGTTTAGAATTAGGACAACTTATCTCAGTTTCATCCCGACATTTTCGCCATCATCTTCTCCATCATGTGAAACATTTTCGCCATCATCTTCTCCATCATGTGAAACGAGACTGAGAAAAGACAAAATGAACACATTAACATAATACTAATAAGCACCCATGAGAAAAGGCATTTGGAAGTTCAGATAATTAGAATACAAAAGAAACCTAGCAAATGCACTTTAAATCGGTCCAAGTTCTGAATTACTAACAAATATTCACTCCAAATTCAATTGCTTTGGAGACTGCAAGCATACACATGAAGACTTAACATCAGAACCACCATTTGCAAGGATACGAAGTCTCGATGATGCAGTTGACTGAAGACGATCACTTTGGTGACAGCACACACTTCCAATCCATCAATCCAGTTATGTTGACTGTAGAACGAACACACAATACAGAGTAACAGAAACATTGGCAAGGAACACACTTAAACCTCATCTGCAATATCCCACGTGCAGAACCATACTGAGCAACTTTACTAACACAACACGTTCGTTATTTGATGATTTAGATGACATATTTCTTGTCCCACAGGTAAATAAATGTATTACTTCACTGTCGAATAAACAAAACATGGATATGC
This sequence comes from Mactromeris polynyma, assembly GCA_032209605.1. NCBI lineage: Eukaryota > Metazoa > Mollusca > Bivalvia > Venerida > Mactridae > Mactromeris > Mactromeris polynyma. The sequence continues at coordinate 35,598,857 of JASFXZ010000001.1, read as the reverse complement.
TATTGTGAGACAAGTACTTATTTAAGCAGCATATTATTCAGACATGATAAATTAAGGTAATTTCCAGAAGTTGCGTTATCAACTTTGCTCAGTACAGGTGTAGATGTTGCGGCCATAAATGTTGAGGGGACCTAGCTTCCACAAAATGAAAGATCTGAACGAAGCCGTTATTTCTGTTTAATCCATCTGATGCCTCCACTCTAAGGGACCAAGAATACTGGTAATGACAAATTTTCAGACTAACTATCATAATTTATGTGTACATCTAACAATAACTTCACAATTGGAATTAATAAGACCAGAAAGAGGGATGATTAAGTTGTTACAGGAAACGCCACGTACATACGGCAATAATGGCTCCCCACACATACCCCAGGAAAGATGTATGGGAATAGCTTACATTTACAATGAAACTGTTGGTGAAATACAAATAAGTAGGGGGCAAGGAATGGCAAGGGTTGGGAGCAAGGAATGGCAAGGGTTTGGAGCAAGGAATGGCAAGGGTTGGATACTAGTCTTGAGGATATTCAAAGTTGGAACCCGTCCATTTAAGATGAAAGTACAGGATTTCAAAGGTAACGAAACTGCTGCAGCCCCAACAAACAAGAAAATCGTTTAGAATAAGGACAACTTATCTCAGTTTCATCCCGACATTTTCGCCATCATCTTCTCCATCATGTGAAACATTTTCGCCATCATCTTCTCCATCATGTGAAACGAGACTGAGAAAAGACAAAATGAACACATTAACATAATACTAATAAGCACCCATGAGAAAAGGCATTTGGAAGTTCAGATAATTAGAATACAAAAGAAACCTAGCAAATGCACTTTAAATCGGTCCAAGTTCTGAATTACTAACAAATATTCACTCCAAATTCAATTGCTTTGGAGACTGCAAGCATACACATGAAGACTTAACATCAGAACCACCATTTGCAAGGATACGAAGTCTCGATGATGCAGTTGACTGAAGACGATCACTTTGGTGACAGCACACACTTCCAATCCATCAATCCAGTTATGTTGACTGTAGAACGAACACACAATACAGAGTAACAGAAACATTGGCAAGGAACACACTTAAACCTCATCTGCAATATCCCACGTGCAGAACCATACTGAGCAACTTTACTAACACAACACGTTCGTTATTTGATGATTTAGATGACATATTTCTTGTCCCACAGGTAAATAAATGTATTACTTCACTGTCGAATAAACAAAACATGGATATGCTATTGTGAGACAAGTACTTATTTAAGCAGCATATTATTCAGACATGATAAATTAAGGTATTTCCAGAAGTTGCGTTATCAACTTTGCTCAGTACAGGTGTAGATGTTGCGGCCATAAATGTTGAGGGGACCTAGCTTCCACAAAATGAAAGATCTGAACGAAGCCGTTATTTCTGTTTAATCCATCTGATGCCTCCACTCTAAGGGACCAAGAATACTGGTAATGACAAATTTTCAGACTAACTATCATAATTTTATGTGTACATCTAGCAATAACTTCACAATTGGAATTAATAAGACCAGAAAGAGGAATTATTAAGTTGTTACAGGAAAAGCCACATACATACGGCAATGGCTCCACCACACATACCCCAGGAAAGATGTATGGGAATAGGGGAGCAATTACTGTGTGATTCAACTTCCATTGCATACTGCAAACCCCTACCCAACAAGTTAAAAGCACCGATATATACAACTGATTATATATATATCAGGAACAGTAACTAGTTAGGTGTGCCCAGAGGCTTACGCATGCCAAGAAGTTTCATACAACACCAACAGATAACCATCTACAACCATTATGCACATTGCATAGTAGGGAAATTTAAAATAAGTGGGGAAGCCAATCATTATATGCACATTGCGTAGTAATGAAATCTAAATAAGTGGGGAGCAAGGAATGGCAAGAGTTGGGAGCAAGGAATGGCAGGAGTTGGGAGCAAGGAATGGCAGGAGTTGGGAGCAAGGGCTGTTAACATACCGCTGCAGATATAATAAGTTAAACTATAATGTATGACTAAAAATTGATCATAATTAGAGGAAAAAAACTGCCCGTTACATGCTCCTCTACACTGTGTTGGTAAACTGCTCTGTTGAACAGTGTCCTGGTCATATGACCAGGCTCTGACCAGCTCACTAGTAGGGGCATGTATCAATCCCGACTAAGCACAACCCAAATCATATAGCAATGGTACCCTGAATCAAACCCAACTTCCTCCGTCGGGTGGATCAGACCGTTACCAGTGGCAATATTAGTCAAAACTTATTACAACACAGCGATATGATTACAGCATAAAAATACTTTTCAAGACTGAAGAAACTAGCTTACATTTACAATGAAACTGTTGGTGAAATACAAATAAGTAGGGGGCAAGGAATGGCAAGGGTTGGGAGCAAGGAATGGCAAGGGTTTGGAGCAAGGAATGGCAAGGGTTGGATACTAGTCTTGATGATATTCAAAGTTGGAACCTGTCCATTTAAGATGAAAGTACAGGATTTCAAAGGTAACGAAACTGCTGCAGCCCCAACAAACAAGAAAATCGTTTAGAATTAGGACAACTTATCTCAGTTTCATCCCGACATTTTCGCCATCATCTTCTCCATCATGTGAAACATTTTCGCCATCATCTTCTCCATCATGTGAAACGAGACTGAGAAAAGACAAAATGAACACATTAACATAATACTAATAAGCACCCATGAGAAAAGGCATTTGGAAGTTCAGATAATTAGAATACAAAAGAAACCTAGCAAATGCACTTTAAATCGGTCCAAGTTCTGAATTACTAACAAATATTCACTCCAAATTCAATTGCTTTGGAGACTGCAAGCATACACATGAAGACTTAACATCAGAACCACCATTTGCAAGGATACGAAGTCTCGATGATGCAGTTGACTGAAGACGATCACTTTGGTGACAGCACACACTTCCAATCCATCAATCCAGTTATGTTGACTGTAGAACGAACACACAATACAGAGTAACAGAAACATTGGCAAGGAACACACTTAAACCTCATCTGCAATATCCCACGTGCAGAACCATACTGAGCAACTTTACTAACACAACACGTTCGTTATTTGATGATTTAGATGACATATTTCTTGTCCCACATGTAAATAAATGTATTACTTCACTGTCGAATAAACAAAACATGGATATGCTATTGTGAGACAAGTACTTATTTAAGCAGCATATTATTCAGACATGATAAATTAAGGTAATTTCCAGAAGTTGCGTTATCAACTTTGCTCAGTACAGGTGTAGATGTTGCGGCCATAAATGTTGAGGGGACCTAGCTTCCACAAAATGAAAGATCTGAACGAAGCCGTTATTTCTGTTTAATCCATCTGATGCCTCCACTCTAAGGGACCAAGAATACTGGTAATGACAAATTTTCAGACTAACTATCATAATTTATGTGTACATCTAACAATAACTTCACAATTGGAATTAATAAGACCAGAAAGAGGGATGATTAAGTTGTTACAGGAAACGCCACGTACATACGGCAATAATGGCTCCCCACACATACCCCAGGAAAGATGTATGGGAATAGCTTACATTTACAATGAAACTGTTGGTGAAATACAAATAAGTAGGGGGCAAGGAATGGCAAGGGTTGGGAGCAAGGAATGGCAAGGGTTTGGAGCAAGGAATGGCAAGGGTTGGATACTAGTCTTGAGGATATTCAAAGTTGGAACCCGTCCATTTAAGATGAAAGTACAGGATTTCAAAGGTAACGAAACTGCTGCAGCCCCAACAAACAAGAAAATCGTTTAGAATAAGGACAACTTATCTCAGTTTCATCCCGACATTTTCGCCATCATCTTCTCCATCATGTGAAACATTTTCGCCATCATCTTCTCCATCATGTGAAACATTTTCGCCATCATCTTCTCCATCATGTGAAACGAGACTGAGAAAAGACAAAATGAACACATTAACATAATACTAATAAGCACCCATGAGAAAAGGCATTTGGAAGTTCAGATAATTAGAATACAAAAGAAACCTAGCAAATGCACTTTAAATCGGTCCAAGTTCTGAATTACTAACAAATATTCACTCCAAATTCAATTGCTTTGGAGACTGCAAGCATACACATGAAGACTTAACATCAGAACCACCATTTGCAAGGATACGAAGTCTCGATGATGCAGTTGACTGAAGACGATCACTTTGGTGACAGCACACACTTCCAATCCATCAATCCAGTTATGTTGACTGTAGAACGAACACACAATACAGAGTAACAGAAACATTGGCAAGGAACACACTTAAACCTCATCTGCAATATCCCACGTGCAGAACCATACTGAGCAACTTTACTAACACAACACGTTCGTTATTTGATGATTTAGATGACATATTTCTTGTCCCACAGGTAAATAAATGTATTACTTCACTGTCGAATAAACAAAACATGGATATGCTATTGTGAGACAAGTACTTATTTAAGCAGCATATTATTCAGACATGATAAATTAAGGTATTTCCAGAAGTTGCGTTATCAACTTTGCTCAGTACAGGTGTAGATGTTGCGGCCATAAATGTTGAGGGGACCTAGCTTCCACAAAATGAAAGATCTGAACGAAGCCGTTATTTCTGTTTAATCCATCTGATGCCTCCACTCTAAGGGACCAAGAATACTGGTAATGACAAATTTTCAGACTAACTATCATAATTTTATGTGTACATCTAGCAATAACTTCACAATTGGAATTAATAAGACCAGAAAGAGGAATTATTAAGTTGTTACAGGAAAAGCCACATACATACGGCAATGGCTCCCCACACATACCCCAGGAAAGATGTATGGGAATAGGGGAGCAATTACTGTGTGATTCAACTTCCATTGCATACTGCAAACCCCTACCCAACAAGTTAAAAGCACCGATATATACAACTGATTATATATATATCAGGAACAGTAACTAGTTAGGTGTGCCCAGAGGCTTACGCATGCCAAGAAGTTTCAACAACACCAACAGATAACCATCTACAACCATTATGCACATTGCATAGTAGGGAAATTTAAATAAGTGGGGAGCCAATCATTATATGCACATTGCGTAGTAATGAAATCTAAATAAGTGGGGAGCAAGGAATGGCAAGAGTTGGGAGCAAGGAATGGCAGGAGTTGGGAGCAAGGAATGGCAGGAGTTGGGAGCAAGGGCTGTTAACATACCGCTGCAGATATAATAAGTTAAACTATTCAAAATGTATGACTAAAAATTGATCATAATTAGAGGAAAAAAACTGCCCGTTACATGCTCCTCTACACTGTGTTGGTAAACTGCTCTGTTGAACAGTGTCCTGGTCATATGACCAGGCTCTGACCAGCTCACTAGTAGGGGCATGTATCAATCCCGACTAAGCACAACCCAAATCATATAGCAATGGTACCCTGAATCAAACCCAACTTCCTCCGTCGGGTGGATCAGACCGTTACCAGTGGCAATATTAGTCAAAACTTATTACAACACAGCGATATGATTACAGCATAAAAATACTTTTCAAGACTGAAGAAACTAGCTTACATTTACAATGAAACTGTTGGTGAAATACAAATAAGTAGGGGGCAAGGAATGGCAAGGGTTGGGAGCAAGGAATGGCAAGGGTTTGGAGCAAGGAATGGCAAGGGTTGGATACTAGTCTTGATGATATTCAAAGTTGGAACCTGTCCATTTAAGATGAAAGTACAGGATTTCAAAGGTAACGAAACTGCTGCAGCCCCAACAAACAAGAAAATCGTTTAGAATTAGGACAACTTATCTCAGTTTCATCCCGACATTTTCGCCATCATCTTCTCCATCATGTGAAACATTTTCGCCATCATCTTCTCCATCATGTGAAACGAGACTGAGAAAAGACAAAATGAACACATTAACATAATACTAATAAGCACCCATGAGAAAAGGCATTTGGAAGTTCAGATAATTAGAATACAAAAGAAACCTAGCAAATGCACTTTAAATCGGTCCAAGTTCTGAATTACTAACAAATATTCACTCCAAATTCAATTGCTTTGGAGACTGCAAGCATACACATGAAGACTTAACATCAGAACCACCATTTGCAAGGATACGAAGTCTCGATGATGCAGTTGACTGAAGACGATCACTTTGGTGACAGCACACACTTCCAATCCATCAATCCAGTTATGTTGACTGTAGAACGAACACACAATACAGAGTAACAGAAACATTGGCAAGGAACACACTTAAACCTCATCTGCAATATCCCACGTGCAGAACCATACTGAGCAACTTTACTAACACAACACGTTCGTTATTTGATGATTTAGATGACATATTTCTTGTCCCACAGGTAAATAAATGTATTACTTCACTGTCGAATAAACAAAACATGGATATGCTATTGTGAGACAAGTACTTATTTAAGCAGCATATTATTCAGACATGATAAATTAAGGTAATTTCCAGAAGTTGCGTTATCAACTTTGCTCAGTACAGGTGTAGATGTTGCGGCCATAAATGTTGAGGGGACCTAGCTTCCACAAAATGAAAGATCTGAACGAAGCCGTTATTTCTGTTTAATCCATCTGATGCCTCCACTCTAAGGGACCAAGAATACTGGTAATGACAAATTTTCAGACTAACTATCATAATTTATGTGTACATCTAACAATAACTTCACAATTGGAATTAATAAGACCAGAAAGAGGGATGATTAAGTTGTTACAGGAAACGCCACGTACATACGGCAATGGCTCCCCACACATACCCCAGGAAAGATGTATGGGAATAGCTTACATTTACAATGAAACTGTTGGTGAAATACAAATAAGTAGGGGGCAAGGAATGGCAAGGGTTGGCGGCAAGGAATGGCAAGGGTTTGGAGCAAGGAATGGCAAGGGTTGGATACTAGTCTTGAGGATATTCAAAGTTGGAACCCGTCCATTTAAGATGAAAGTACAGGATTTCAAAGGTAACGAAACTGCTGCAGCCCCAACAAACAAGAAAATCGTTTAGAATAAGGACAACTTATCTCAGTTTCATCCCGACATTTTCGCCATCATCTTCTCCATCATGTGAAACATTTTCGCCATCATCTTCTCCATCATGTGAAACGAGACTGAGAAAAGACAAAATGAACACATTAACATAATACTAATAAGCACCCATGAGAAAAGGCATTTGGAAGTTCAGATAATTAGAATACAAAAGAAACCTAGCAAATGCACTTTAAATCGGTCCAAGTTCTGAATTACTAACAAATATTCACTCCAAATTCAATTGCTTTGGAGACTGCAAGCATACACATGAAGACTTAACATCAGAACCACCATTTGCAAGGATACGAAGTCTCGATGATGCAGTTGACTGAAGACGATCACTTTGGTGACAGCACACACTTCCAATCCATCAATCCAGTTATGTTGACTGTAGAACGAACACACAATACAGAGTAACAGAAACATTGGCAAGGAACACACTTAAACCTCATCTGCAATATCCCACGTGCAGAACCATACTGAGCAACTTTACTAACACAACACGTTCGTTATTTGATGATTTAGATGACATATTTCTTGTCCCACAGGTAAATAAATGTATTACTTCACTGTCGAATAAACAAAACATGGATATGCTATTGTGAGACAAGTACTTATTTAAGCAGCATATTATTCAGACATGATAAATTAAGGTATTTCCAGAAGTTGCGTTATCAACTTTGCTCAGTACAGGTGTAGATGTTGCGGCCATAAATGTTGAGGGGACCTAGCTTCCACAAAATGAAAGATCTGAACGAAGCCGTTATTTCTGTTTAATCCATCTGATGCCTCCACTCTAAGGGACCAAGAATACTGGTAATGACAAATTTTCAGACTAACTATCATAATTTTATGTGTACATCTAGCAATAACTTCACAATTGGAATTAATAAGACCAGAAAGAGGAATTATTAAGTTGTTACAGGAAAAGCCACATACATACGGCAATGGCTCCCCACACATACCCCAGGAAAGATGTATGGGAATAGGGGAGCAATTACTGTGTGATTCAACTTCCATTGCATACTGCAAACCCCTACCCAACAAGTTAAAAGCACCGATATATACAACTGATTATATATATATCAGGAACAGTAACTAGTTAGGTGTGCCCAGAGGCTTACGCATGCCAAGAAGTTTCAACAACACCAACAGATAACCATCTACAACCATTATGCACATTGCATAGTAGGGAAATTTAAATAAGTGGGGAGCCAATCATTATATGCACATTGCGTAGTAATGAAATCTAAATAAGTGGGTAGCAAGGAATGGCAAGAGTTGGGAGCAAGGAATGGCAGGAGTTGGGAGCAAGGAATGGCAGGAGTTGGGAGCAAGGGCTGTTAACATACCGCTGCAGATATAATAAGTTAAACTATTCAAAATGTATGACTAAAAATTGATCAAAATTAGAGGAAAAAAACTGCCCGTTACATGCTCCTCTACACTGTGTTGGTAAACTGCTCTGTTGAACAGTGTCCTGGTCATATGACCAGGCTCTGACCAGCTCACTAGTAGGGGCATGTATCAATCCCGACTAAGCACAACCCAAATCATATAGCAATGGTACCCTGAATCAAACCCAACTTCCTCCGTCGGGTGGATCAGACCGTTACCAGTGGCAATATTAGTCAAAACTTATTACAACACAGCGATATGATTACAGCATAAAAATACTTTTCAAGACTGAAGAAACTAGCTTACATTTACAATGAAACTGTTGGTGAAATACAAATAAGTAGGGGGCAAGGAATGGCAAGGGTTGGGAGCAAGGAATGGCAAGGGTTTGGAGCAAGGAATGGCAAGGGTTGGATACTAGTCTTGATGATATTCAAAGTTGGAACCCGTCCATTTAAGATGAAAGTACAGGATTTCAAAGGTAACGAAACTGCTGCAGCCCCAACAAACAAGAAAATCGTTTAGAATAAGGACAACTTATCTCAGTTTCATCCCGACATTTTCGCCATCATCTTCTCCATCATGTGAAACATTTTCGCCATCATCTTCTCCATCATGTGAAACGAGACTGAGAAAAGACAAAATGAACACATTAACATAATACTAATAAGCACCCATGAGAAAAGGCATTTGGAAGTTCAGATAATTAGAATACAAAAGAAACCTAGCAAATGCACTTTAAATCGGTCCAAGTTCTGAATTACTAACAAATATTCACTCCAAATTCAATTGCTTTGGAGACTGCAAGCATACACATGAAGACTTAACATCAGAACCACCATTTGCAAGGATACGAAGTCTCGATGATGCAGTTGACTGAAGACGATCACTTTGGTGACAGCACACACTTCCAATCCATCAATCCAGTTATGTTGACTGTAGAACGAACACACAATACAGAGTAACAGAAACATTGGCAAGGAACACACTTAAACCTCATCTGCAATATCCCACGTGCAGAACCATACTGAGCAACTTTACTAACACAACACGTTCGTTATTTGATGATTTAGATGACATATTTCTTGTCCCACAGGTAAATAAATGTATTACTTCACTGTCGAATAAACAAAACATGGATATGCTATTGTGAGACAAGTACTTATTTAAGCAGCATATTATTCAGACATGATAAATTAAGGTAATTTCCAGAAGTTGCGTTATCAACTTTGCTCAGTACAGGTGTAGATGTTGCGGCCATAAATGTTGAGGGGACCTAGCTTCCACAAAATGAAAGATCTGAACGAAGCCGTTATTTCTGTTTAATCCATCTGATGCCTCCACTCTAAGGGACCAAGAATACTGGTAATGACAAATTTTCAGACTAACTATCATAATTTATGTGTACATCTAACAATAACTTCACAATTGGAATTAATAAGACCAGAAAGAGGGATGATTAAGTTGTTACAGGAAACGCCACGTACATACGGCAATGGCTCCCCACACATACCCCAGGAAAGATGTATGGGAATAGCTTACATTTACAATGAAACTGTTGGTGAAATACAAATAAGTAGGGGGCAAGGAATGGCAAGGGTTGGCGGCAAGGAATGGCAAGGGTTTGGAGCAAGGAATGGCAAGGGTTGGATACTAGTCTTGAGGATATTCAAAGTTGGAACCCGTCCATTTAAGATGAAAGTACAGGATTTCAAAGGTAACGAAACTGCTGCAGCCCCAACAAACAAGAAAATCGTTTAGAATAAGGACAACTTATCTCAGTTTCATCCCGACATTTTCGCCATCATCTTCTCCATCATGTGAAACATTTTCGCCATCATCTTCTCCATCATGTGAAACATTTTCGCCATCATCTTCTCCATCATGTGAAACGAGACTGAGAAAAGACAAAATGAACACATTAACATAATACTAATAAGCACCCATGAGAAAAGGCATTTGGAAGTTCAGATAATTAGAATACAAAAGAAACCTAGCAAATGCACTTTAAATCGGTCCAAGTTCTGAATTACTAACAAATATTCACTCCAAATTCAATTGCTTTGGAGACTGCAAGCATACACATGAAGACTTAACATCAGAACCACCATTTGCAAGGATACGAAGTCTCGATGATGCAGTTGACTGAAGACGATCACTTTGGTGACAGCACACACTTCCAATCCATCAATCCAGTTATGTTGACTGTAGAACGAACACACAATACAGAGTAACAGAAACATTGGCAAGGAACACACTTAAACCTCATCTGCAATATCCCACGTGCAGAACCATACTGAGCAACTTTACTAACACAACACGTTCGTTATTTGATGATTTAGATGACATATTTCTTGTCCCACAGGTAAATAAATGTATTACTTCACTGTCGAATAAACAAAACATGGATATGCTATTGTGAGACAAGTACTTATTTAAGCAGCATATTATTCAGACATGATAAATTAAGGTATTTCCAGAAGTTGCGTTATCAACTTTGCTCAGTACAGGTGTAGATGTTGCGGCCATAAATGTTGAGGGGACCTAGCTTCCACAAAATGAAAGATCTGAACGAAGCCGTTATTTCTGTTTAATCCATCTGATGCCTCCACTCTAAGGGACCAAGAATACTGGTAATGACAAATTTTCAGACTAACTATCATAATTTTATGTGTACATCTAGCAATAACTTCACAATTGGAATTAATAAGACCAGAAAGAGGAATTATTAAGTTGTTACAGGAAAAGCCACATACATACGGCAATGGCTCCCCACACATACCCCAGGAAAGATGTATGGGAATAGGGGAGCAATTACTGTGTGATTCAACTTCCATTGCATACTGCAAACCCCTACCCAACAAGTTAAAAGCACCGATATATACAACTGATTATATATATATCAGGAACAGTAACTAGTTAGGTGTGCCCAGAGGCTTACGCATGCCAAGAAGTTTCAACAACACCAACAGATAACCATCTACAACCATTATGCACATTGCATAGTAGGGAAATTTAAATAAGTGGGGAGCCAATCATTATATGCACATTGCGTAGTAATGAAATCTAAATAAGTGGGGAGCAAGGAATGGCAAGAGTTGGGAGCAAGGAATGGCAGGAGTTGGGAGCAAGGAATGGCAGGAGTTGGGAGCAAGGGCTGTTAACATACCGCTGCAGATATAATAAGTTAAACTATTCAAAATGTATGACTAAAAATTGATCATAATTAGAGGAAAAAAACTGCCCGTTACATGCTCCTCTACACTGTGTTGGTAAACTGCTCTGTTGAACAGTGTCCTGGTCATATGACCAGGCTCTGACCAGCTCACTAGTAGGGGCATGTATCAATCCCGACTAAGCACAACCCAAATCATATAGCAATGGTACCCTGAATCAAACCCAACTTCCTCCGTCGGGTGGATCAGACCGTTACCAGTGGCAATATTAGTCAAAACTTATTACAACACAGCGATATGATTACAGCATAAAAATACTTTTCAAGACTGAAGAAACTAGCTTACATTTACAATGAAACTGTTGGTGAAATACAAATAAGTAGGGGGCAAGGAATGGCAAGGGTTGGGAGCAAGGAATGGCAAGGGTTTGGAGCAAGGAATGGCAAGGGTTGGATACTAGTCTTGATGATATTCAAAGTTGGAACCTGTCCATTTAAGATGAAAGTACAGGATTTCAAAGGTAACGAAACTGCTGCAGCCCCAACAAACAAGAAAATCGTTTAGAATAAGGACAACTTATCTCAGTTTCATCCCGACATTTTCGCCATCATCTTCTCCATCATGTGAAACATTTTCGCCATCATCTTCTCCATCATGTGAAACGAGACTGAGAAAAGACAAAATGAACACATTAACATAATACTAATAAGCACCCATGAGAAAAGGCATTTGGAAGTTCAGATAATTAGAATACAAAAGAAACCTAGCAAATGCACTTTAAATCGGTCCAAGTTCTGAATTACTAACAAATATTCACTCCAAATTCAATTGCTTTGGAGACTGCAAGCATACACATGAAGACTTAACATCAGAACCACCATTTGCAAGGATACGAAGTCTCGATGATGCAGTTGACTGAAGACGATCACTTTGGTGACAGCACACACTTCCAATCCATCAATCCAGTTATGTTGACTGTAGAACGAACACACAATACAGAGTAACAGAAACATTGGCAAGGAACACACTTAAACCTCATCTGCAATATCCCACGTGCAGAACCATACTGAGCAACTTTACTAACACAACACGTTCGTTATTTGATGATTTAGATGACATATTTCTTGTCCCACAGGTAAATAAATGTATTACTTCACTGTCGAATAAACAAAACATGGATATGCTATTGTGAGACAAGTACTTATTTAAGCAGCATATTATTCAGACATGATAAATTAAGGTAATTTCCAGAAGTTGCGTTATCAACTTTGCTCAGTACAGGTGTAGATGTTGCGGCCATAAATGTTGAGGGGACCTAGCTTCCACAAAATGAAAGATCTGAACGAAGCCGTTATTTCTGTTTAATCCATCTGATGCCTCCACTCTAAGGGACCAAGAATACTGGTAATGACAAATTTTCAGACTAACTATCATAATTTATGTGTACATCTAACAATAACTTCACAATTGGAATTAATAAGACCAGAAAGAGGGATGATTAAGTTGTTACAGGAAACGCCACGTACATACGGCAATGGCTCCCCACACATACCCCAGGAAAGATGTATGGGAATAGCTTACATTTACAATGAAACTGTTGGTGAAATACAAATAAGTAGGGGGCAAGGAATGGCAAGGGTTGGGAGCAAGGAATGGCAAGGGTTTGGAGCAAGGAATGGCAAGGGTTGGATACTAGTCTTGAGGATATTCAAAGTTGGAACCCGTCCATTTAAGATGAAAGTACAGGATTTCAAAGGTAACGAAACTGCTGCAGCCCCAACAAACAAGAAAATCGTTTAGAATAAGGACAACTTATCTCAGTTTCATCCCGACATTTTCGCCATCATCTTCTCCATCATGTGAAACATTTTCGCCATCATCTTCTCCATCATGTGAAACGAGACTGAGAAAAGACAAAATGAACACATTAACATAATACTAATAAGCACCCATGAGAAAAGGCATTTGGAAGTTCAGATAATTAGAATACAAAAGAAACCTAGCAAATGCACTTTAAATCGGTCCAAGTTCTGAATTACTAACAAATATTCACTCCAAATTCAATTGCTTTGGAGACTGCAAGCATACACATGAAGACTTAACATCAGAACCACCATTTGCAAGGATACGAAGTCTCGATGATGCAGTTGACTGAAGACGATCACTTTGGTGACAGCACACACTTCCAATCCATCAATCCAGTTATGTTGACTGTAGAACGAACACACAATACAGAGTAACAGAAACATTGGCAAGGAACACACTTAAACCTCATCTGCAATATCCCACGTGCAGAACCATACTGAGCAACTTTACTAACACAACACGTTCGTTATTTGATGATTTAGATGACATATTTCTTGTCCCACAGGTAAATAAATGTATTACTTCACTGTCGAATAAACAAAACATGGATATGCTATTGTGAGACAAGTACTTATTTAAGCAGCATATTATTCAGACATGATAAATTAAGGTATTTCCAGAAGTTGCGTTATCAACTTTGCTCAGTACAGGTGTAGATGTTGCGGCCATAAATGTTGAGGGGACCTAGCTTCCACAAAATGAAAGATCTGAACGAAGCCGTTATTTCTGTTTAATCCATCTGATGCCTCCACTCTAAGGGACCAAGAATACTGGTAATGACAAACTTTCAGACTAACTATCATAATTTTATGTGTACATCTAGCAATAACTTCACAATTGGAATTAATAAGACCAGAAAGAGGAATTATTAAGTTGTTACAGGAAAAGCCACATACATACGGCAATGGCTCCCCACACATACCCCAGGAAAGATGTATGGGAATAGGGGAGCAATTACTGTGTGATTCAACTTCCATTGCATACTGCAAACCCCTACCCAACAAGTTAAAAGCACCGATATATACAACTGATTATATATATATCAGGAACAGTAACTAGTTAGGTGTGCCCAGAGGCTTACGCATGCCAAGAAGTTTCAACAACACCAACAGATAACCATCTACAACCATTATGCACATTGCATAGTAGGGAAATTTAAATAAGTGGGGAGCCAATCATTATATGCACATTGCGTAGTAATGAAATCTAAATAAGTGGGGAGCAAGGAATGGCAAGAGTTGGGAGCAAGGAATGGCAGGAGTTGGGAGCAAGGAATGGCAGGAGTTGGGAGCAAGGGCTGTTAACATACCGCTGCAGATATAATAAGTTAAACTATTCAAAATGTATGACTAAAAATTGATCATAATTAGAGGAAAAAAACTGCCCGTTACATGCTCCTCTACACTGTGTTGGTAAACTGCTCTGTTGAACAGTGTCCTGGTCATATGACCAGGCTCTGACCAGCTCACTAGTAGGGGCATGTATCAATCCCGACTAAGCACAACCCAAATCATATAGCAATGGTACCCTGAATCAAACCCAACTTCCTCCGTCGGGTGGATCAGACCGTTACCAGTGGCAATACTAGTATTAGTCAAAACTTATTACAACACAGCGATATGATTACAGCATAAAAATACTTTTCAAGACTGAAGAAACTAGCTTACATTTACAATGAAACTGTTGGTGAAATACAAATAAGTAGGGGGCAAGGAATGGCAAGGGTTGGGAGCAAGGAATGGCAAGGGTTTGGAGCAAGGAATGGCAAGGGTTGGATACTAGTCTTGATGATATTCAAAGTTGGAACCTGTCCATTTAAGATGAAAGTACAGGATTTCAAAGGTAACGAAACTGCTGCAGCCCCAACAAACAAGAAAATCGTTTAGAATAAGGACAACTTATCTCAGTTTCATCCCGACATTTTCGCCATCATCTTCTCCATCATGTGAAACATTTTCGCCATCTTCTTCTCCATCATGTGAAACGAGACTGAGAAAAGACAAAATGAACACATTAACATAATACTAATAAGCACCCATGAGAAAAGGCATTTGGAAGTTCAGATAATTAGAATACAAAAGAAACCTAGCAAATGCACTTTAAATCGGTCCAAGTTCTGAATTACTAACAAATATTCACTCCAAATTCAATTGCTTTGGAGACTGCAAGCATACACATGAAGACTTAACATCAGAACCACCATTTGCAAGGATACGAAGTCTCGATGATGCAGTTGACTGAAGACGATCACTTTGGTGACAGCACACACTTCCAATCCATCAATCCAGTTATGTTGACTGTAGAACGAACACACAATACAGAGTAACAGAAACATTGGCAAGGAACACACTTAAACCTCATCTGCAATATCCCACGTGCAGAACCATACTGAGCAACTTTACTAACACAACACGTTCGTTATTTGATGATTTAGATGACATATTTCTTGTCCCACAGGTAAATAAATGTATTACTTCACTGTCGAATAAACAAAACATGGATATGCTATTGTGAGACAAGTACTTATTTAAGCAGCATATTATTCAGACATGATAAATTAAGGTAATTTCCAGAAGTTGCGTTATCAACTTTGCTCAGTACAGGTGTAGATGTTGCGGCCATAAATGTTGAGGGGACCTAGCTTCCACAAAATGAAAGATCTGAACGAAGCCGTTATTTCTGTTTAATCCATCTGATGCCTCCACTCTAAGGGACCAAGAATACTGGTAATGACAAATTTTCAGACTAACTATCATAATTTATGTGTACATCTAACAATAACTTCACAATTGGAATTAATAAGACCAGAAAGAGGGATGATTAAGTTGTTACAGGAAACGCCACGTACATACGGCAATGGCTCCCCACACATACCCCAGGAAAGATGTATGGGAATAGCTTACATTTACAATGAAACTGTTGGTGAAATACAAATAAGTAGGGGGCAAGGAATGGCAAGGGTTGGGAGCAAGGAATGGCAAGGGTTTGGAGCAAGGAATGGCAAGGGTTGGATACTAGTCTTGAGGATATTCAAAGTTGGAACCCGTCCATTTAAGATGAAAGTACAGGATTTCAAAGGTAACGAAACTGCTGCAGCCCCAACAAACAAGAAAATCGTTTAGAATAAGGACAACTTATCTCAGTTTCATCCCGACATTTTCGCCATCATCTTCTCCATCATGTGAAACATTTTCGCCATCATCTTCTCCATCATGTGAAACGAGACTGAGAAAAGACAAAATGAACACATTAACATAATACTAATAAGCACCCATGAGAAAAGGCATTTGGAAGTTCAGATAATTAGAATACAAAAGAAACCTAGCAAATGCACTTTAAATCGGTCCAAGTTCTGAATTACTAACAAATATTCACTCCAAATTCAATTGCTTTGGAGACTGCAAGCATACACATGAAGACTTAACATCAGAACCACCATTTGCAAGGATACGAAGTCTCGATGATGCAGTTGACTGAAGACGATCACTTTGGTGACAGCACACACTTCCAATCCATCAATCCAGTTATGTTGACTGTAGAACGAACACACAATACAGAGTAACAGAAACATTGGCAAGGAACACACTTAAACCTCATCTGCAATATCCCACGTGCAGAACCATACTGAGCAACTTTACTAACACAACACGTTCGTTATTTGATGATTTAGATGACATATTTCTTGTCCCACAGGTAAATAAATGTATTACTTCACTGTCGAATAAACAAAACATGGATATGCTATTGTGAGACAAGTACTTATTTAAGCAGCATATTATTCAGACATGATAAATTAAGGTATTTCCAGAAGTTGCGTTATCAACTTTGCTCAGTACAGGTGTAGATGTTGCGGCCATAAATGTTGAGGGGACCTAGCTTCCACAAAATGAAAGATCTGAACGAAGCCGTTATTTCTGTTTAATCCATCTGATGCCTCCACTCTAAGGGACCAAGAATACTGGTAATGACAAATTTTCAGACTAACTATCATAATTTTATGTGTACATCTAGCAATAACTTCACAATTGGAATTAATAAGACCAGAAAGAGGAATTATTAAGTTGTTACAGGAAAAGCCACATACATACGGCAATGGCTCCCCACACATACCCCAGGAAAGATGTATGGGAATAGGGGAGCAATTACTGTGTGATTCAACTTCCATTGCATACTGCAAACCCCTACCCAACAAGTTAAAAGCACCGATATATACAACTGATTATATATATATCAGGAACAGTAACTAGTTAGGTGTGCCCAGAGGCTTACGCATGCCAAGAAGTTTCAACAACACCAACAGATAACCATCTACAACCATTATGCACATTGCATAGTAGGGAAATTTAAATAAGTGGGGAGCCAATCATTATATGCACATTGCGTAGTAATGAAATCTAAATAAGTGGGTAGCAAGGAATGGCAAGAGTTGGGAGCAAGGAATGGCAGGAGTTGGGAGCAAGGAATGGCAGGAGTTGGGAGCAAGGGCTGTTAACATACCGCTGCAGATATAATAAGTTAAACTATTCAAAATGTATGACTAAAAATTGATCATAATTAGAGGAAAAAAACTGCCCGTTACATGCTCCTCTACACTGTGTTGGTAAACTGCTCTGTTGAACAGTGTCCTGGTCATATGACCAGGCTCTGACCAGCTCACTAGTAGGGGCATGTATCAATCCCGACTAAGCACAACCCAAATCATATAGCAATGGTACCCTGAATCAAACCCAACTTCCTCCGTCGGGTGGATCAGACCGTTACCAGTGGCAATATTAGTCAAAACTTATTACAACACAGCGATATGATTACAGCATAAAAATACTTTTCAAGACTGAAGAAACTAGCTTACATTTACAATGAAACTGTTGGCGAAATACAAATAAGTAGGGGGCAAGGAATGGCAAGGGTTGGGAGCAAGGAATGGCAAGGGTTTGGAGCAAGGAATGGCAAGGGTTGGATACTATCTTGATGATATTCAAAGTTGGAACCTGTCCATTTAAGATGAAAGTACAGGATTTCAAAGGTAACGAAACTGCTGCAGCCCCAACAAACAAGAAAATCGTTTAGAATAAGGACAACTTATCTCAGTTTCATCCCGACATTTTCGCCATCATCTTCTCCATCATGTGAAACATTTTCGCCATCATCTTCTCCATCATGTGAAACGAGACTGAGAAAAGACAAAATGAACACATTAACATAATACTAATAAGCACCCATGAGAAAAGGCATTTGGAAGTTCAGATAATTAGAATACAAAAGAAACCTAGCAAATGCACTTTAAATCGGTCCAAGTTCTGAATTACTAACAAATATTCACTCCAAATTCAATTGCTTTGGAGACTGCAAGCATACACATGAAGACTTAACATCAGAACCACCATTTGCAAGGATACGAAGTCTCGATGATGCAGTTGACTGAAGACGATCACTTTGGTGACAGCACACACTTCCAATCCATCAATCCAGTTATGTTGACTGTAGAACGAACACACAATACAGAGTAACAGAAACATTGGCAAGGAACACACTTAAACCTCATCTGCAATATCCCACGTGCAGAACCATACTGAGCAACTTTACTAACACAACACGTTCGTTATTTGATGATTTAGATGACATATTTCTTGTCCCACAGGTAAATAAATGTATTACTTCACTGTCGAATAAACAAAACATGGATATGCTATTGTGAGACAAGTACTTATTTAAGCAGCATATTATTCAGACATGATAAATTAAGGTAATTTCCAGAAGTTGCGTTATCAACTTTGCTCAGTACAGGTGTAGATGTTGCGGCCATAAATGTTGAGGGGACCTAGCTTCCACAAAATGAAAGATCTGAACGAAGCCGTTATTTCTGTTTAATCCATCTGATGCCTCCACTCTAAGGGACCAAGAATACTGGTAATGACAAATTTTCAGACTAACTATCATAATTTTAGGTGTACATCTAACAATAACTTCACAATTGGAATTAATAAGACCAGAAAGAGGGATGATTAAGTTGTTACAGGAAACGCCATGTACATAAGATAATGGTTCAGGGCTGTTAACATACCGCTGCAGATATAATAAGTTAAAACTATTCAAAATGTATGACTATCAGAAAAAGTAATCATAATTAGAGAGAGAAAAAAATGCCTGTTACATGCTCCTACACTGTGTTGGTAAACTGGTCATATAACCAGGCACTGACCAGCTCACTAGTAGGGGCATGTAACAATCCTGACTAAGCACAACCCAAATCAAATACCAATGGTACCCTGAGGCCACAATTAAAAATATTTCAGTTTGCCCAAACCCGACCCATGATGACTGGGTGTGGGTAGGTAGGTAGGCAAATTCTTTTTTTTTTATCAGGATTTCTAATATGATACTAGATGTACTAGCCCTGATGCAATTTAAGTACTAAACAGAGTCTGCATAACTTAAACTAAAGCATAAGTTTTTATCAATATAAACCAGTTAAAATCTTTATTGCTAAAACAATGCACACACAAAAATAACTAAAAATATTCATTTCGCAAACTTAAAATTGTTCATCGTTCACAGCCTTTCAATTAACATCTGTTACAATCTTAAAATAACATCCCATTAACAATATAAAAAGCATCCAAACAGGGGTTCCACTAGTCTCCAAAAGTCAAGGGTCACTGACCCTTGGGCCTGAAATTTGGAGGGTCATTTTCAAAACTTCAGGGGTCATCCATTTTTACGATGTTTATGGATCGAATGCTCAACATGTTTTGTATATACTGATTGTCTGTGCTATTTATATGTGCTATGCAACCAACAGCATGTATGTACCAAGTCTGTTAATAAAATATACATGTGAGGTCATCATTAAAAAAATATTGATTTTTGCATAACCATATCCATAAAAATATAGAACAGGTACAATATAAACAATAACGGTGGGTACACAACGAACGGCATTTATAAAACTGATCTGAATTGACTATTATTATATTCATTTCTCGTAAAAGACGGAGCGGGCGACATCATAGACCGTACGGTACGGATTTTATCGTATACTAGACCCAAAAACGAAAGCATGGATATTCCCGTTCATCCACTACGCAGGCTAGTTTGCATTGTACAATCGTTAATTCAACTTTATCCTCCGAAGAACGAACATTAAGTGTTGTATTTCAATTCAAGAAGTACGGGCATAGATCGTAATAATTAAATGTTACTTACCGGGTATTTTTCACAGTTTTATATATGCGTGAGAAAGGCCATTGATAACAAAAATAATTCTACACGTGTCTACGATGAAAGACGACCGTCTCCAATTATAACTGTTGTAACAACAAAACTTTCGAACGTCCGTTCACACATTTCACGGATCGCTTTGTTTTATCGATCTATGACAGACTAATTAAATGTTACCGTGTATTTTTCGCAGTTTTAATTTTATATATGCGTTAGAAGGGCCCTTGAGAACAAATAAATTTTCTACTCGTGTCTACGATGAAAGACAACAGTTTTCTGTCTCCAATTAAAACTACCAAAACGTTTGTACTACCGTTCACACCTTTGACGGGTCGCTTTGGTTTATCGATTTATGACAGACTTTACTTGTCACCTGTATTGTCATCAACACGCGTGCATACATGGACAAATACTCGCATAAATGATATCCTTAACACAGCGTAGCGCTCATTGGTCAACCATCAAATGTCGCTTTACATATATGGTGCGGAAGGCGGAGCTTAAATTTTGACAGCCTGTTGTTTATGTTATCGATCGATACTGAATATACTGTTTATACAATTAGAATGTCTGCTGTTCCGACGTCTTGCTGTGATAGAAATGCCATTCTGTGTTATGACTTCATAGGATTGAAATTGATGACGCACGGAAGTCAATATATTAAAATTGCCCCGGGTCACGCTGATGCACAGACTGAAATTACTACGGGTCATTTCGCCGTCTTTTTGAAAACACCCGGGTCAAAACCCGTAGTCACGGGTCAAATGGAACCCCTGGCAAATTATATTTATTTGACAAACTTAAATTGTTTATTGTTCACACCAATTCGTTCACACCCCTACAGTTAACATATGTTCCACTCGAACAATTTTTAAAAAGCGATCCCGGAGGATCCCGGATCCCGGATCCCGGATAACGGATTTCAGTCCCACCCGATAAAAACCGAGAACATCGAATATCGATTTACTGCGTCTCCTACACGCTTTCTTTTAATCTTATTCACAGTTACTTTCAAACGCAAAGACGACAACATTAAGTTTCATACGATGACGGAGCGGACACGAAAAATATCCGAAAAAAAAAATATCCGAAAAAAAACGGCAAAAAAAGAATTTGAGTCGGCGGGTTTTTTTGGGGTCGGTCGCGTTTGGGCAAACATACAATCTTTTAATTCTGGCCTGAATCAAACCCAACTTCCTCCATCGGGTGGATCAGACCGTTACCAGTGGCAATATTAGTCAAAACTTATTACAACTCAGCAATATGATTACAGCATAAAAATACTTGATTTCAAGACTGAAGAAACTAGCTTACACTTACAATTAAACTGTTAGTGAAATACAAATAAGTAGGGGGCAAGGAATGGCAAGGGTTGGGAGCAAGGAATGGCAAGGGTTGGATACTAGTCTTAATGATATTCAAAGTTGGAACCTGTCCATTTAAGATGAAAGTACAGGTTTCAAGGGTGAAACTGCTGCAGCCCAAATAAACAGAAACTAAAATAATCTTAATATCGTTCATGAAAGTAATTATTACTAAGTTATATTGCAAAAGAACCCTAACAAGAAGCAAATGTTATGGGGACAAAAACAGAGGAAGACAACTATAAAACAGGATACCCAGACATCTAATGAATAAACATTTTTTGTGCAAGTTGATCAAATTGGTAAACAACACAAAATAATAATAGACTTATGACAGCATTAAACAAATGTTGAGTATCATCAAATGTTTAGGCTGTAAAATGGGATAACTGAGGTAATATCACAATTTCTGCATAAAACACAAATATTGGCTAGTGTAATTAATATTGTATCAATTGTGATCAGTAAAATAAAGTGAATACACCCTTCGAACAGTATCAAATGGCTCCACATTTCCTTTTTATTATTGATTTTAGCAAGTAAATATTAGTGACTACTTATCTCCAGGTTCACATAGAACCCTTGAGTATATTATTGTTAACCTTTAGAAATTTTAATGGTATTTTGTTATAGAAAATTGAAAGGAGTAACCATGTCAGATGGACAGTTTATGTAACAGTAATTGCTGAAAATTGTTAACATGATCACTGGCTTTACTTGCAAATCAGGTTGGGCAACTTGCCATTTCATTCAATAACTTAAATATGTTAGGTGTATATGATATGAATCATAACTAAGTACTATTTTTAAATGTGTACTAGAAACACAATGGTGATTACATACAACACAACAGTGTCATTTCTGCATCAGTATACTAAATTACCATCAGACATTCTATGTTATAACAACTCTACAATACATTGCTTATGCCAACCACCATCATACAATCTTTGATACAACAACTCAATATGGCATTGCCTATGACCTCCATAATCAGACAATCAATGATAAAAAAAACTTCTAAAGCAGCCAATTCAGAGAAAAATAAAAAAGCACTAACTGTAAATACACAATCTGTTCCAACACACTGTCCATGATTAAATTATTATGAATATCAAAAAAACACTCACAAAATCTCACTAGTCCAAGTCCTGATTGTCACTACCAACTACTGAATTTCCCACCAAAATAGAAGTTAATCTGATAGGACAAAATCAAATCTGTTGACCAATGAATAAGCCAGTATCATCTCACACAATACACACCTGTAACAGTTTTAAAAACCTTAATCTGATTGGGCTACCTGTCTTAAGATAGGTCTGAATAAACAATTGATCCTGTTATAATTTAGATATAGACACACACACACACACACACACACACATTCACTATAGATCCAAGTTTAAGCTCAAAATTATATTACATAATACAGTAAAAACCTCTGTTAAGGACCACCTGAAAATTAAGAATACAATTTCAAATCCATTTTCACTGTTTGGCTCTCTATTCATCCTCAATATTAAGAACACCACACAAAGAAGACCAGTTTCCAAGGGTCCTATTGACATTTTACTGTAGTCATTTATAAAATAGTGAATACTCGCCCATGAGATTCCCAGGTGTTGAGGATAAATAAATTCAATACACAGGTTTCAACTATCGAAACAACCAAAACAATCAAGTTCAATGCAATCAATGCTAGTGAAGTCATTGCAAAAATCACAACATATAATTGTAAATACCACCGAATTATCAAAACATGCCTATATCCAGTAAATTTCACCAATACAAATTCAGCAGAAATAAATAATTGTGAGGCCAAATAAATTATTTACAACTTCCACTCGGCAAAAACACAACAGCAGGTCTGGCAAGCTCAGAATTAAGATTTTACAACAAATCTTTCAGGGTAACCTACACAATCACCATGGTGATGATCACAATAGAGATATTTAC
Organism: Mactromeris polynyma; assembly: GCA_032209605.1. Lineage (NCBI taxonomy): Eukaryota > Metazoa > Mollusca > Bivalvia > Venerida > Mactridae > Mactromeris > Mactromeris polynyma. Next base: position 35,574,837 of record JASFXZ010000001.1, on the reverse strand, counting down.
AAGAGTTCCACAATGACAAGCACTCCTGTGTAACAGAAGCTGTATCAACCAAGATTATGTTGTAGTTTTGATCTTGTATGCTCATCCAATTGCCTAAACTCTGACAATTTTTTAGATATTAACAATAATCAAATAACTATTTGAGACCCGTTATACACAATTAATTCATACGACACCATTAACAGATGACCACCAATGAGTTTACAAAACATTAGTAATAGAATCCAAGTCAAATAAATAGAAGTAACTTTACATTGCCTTTACATTGCCAAATGGTTCTCAACATGTAAACAAGCAGTATTTAGATAAAATATTCAATTATTAAAGCTTAAATCAAGAAAATGAGATTAAAGAAGCAAGTCAAATAACAAATAGGTAAACCCTACCTTGAGTGTCTGGAGACGAATGCAAAAATTGGCTAGACCCTATGTCTTATATATAGTAAAACTTCCCGCCAATACTCAATTTCAGTCATGTTTAATGAAATATACCAAATACTGTGAAACTTCATGGAAATACTGATATACAGAGAACATGAAATTTCATGCACCTAAATTGTGTTACAATTCTGATGACTTAAATAAAATGACCAACAAAGTGAATGGAAAGCATGATTAAACTTGTGTATATGGTGAAAGGATACACTACGAGGCAAGGCCATAACAATATTGGCTTAAATACTGAAGGAAAATATGGTACAATAAATAGATCATGTCTGCTACACTTGTTTGACTAATGTTTCTGCCACCATTTACACTTTAAACCATATTAACCCTTGTGTTTGACAAATTGGGGGTCCTTAGTAAATTTGTAGGGATCCAGTTACCAGTTCAAACTTTACAAAGGCTTATTTTAGGGGTTCAAGGGGTGCACAGTATGAGGGAAATGGGAGTCCATAGAAGGAAAAGGGAGTTGGGGACTCAAAATGTCTGCGTCAGGGAAATACCAGCTCAATATATTATACATATGTAGCAGGAATATTCCATTTTATATGTCATGTGCGGATCCAGATGGGAGACCGTGGCTCAGGACACCCCTGAGATTTTGGAAAAGAAAATTATCTTTAAAATCCTGTATACAGAGGGGGTTTATTATATGACTTTTTTAACAGACATACTGCAACAAAATCAAGACAATACAAACATAAAATGCTGACTTGCAAATCAATGTCTGACCTGTAGCTGTATCACATCACCACCATATTTGGAATTCTACCATTGTAAGGCTATTTCTAATGCAATTTCAAAGGCATATATATCGCTATTTTCAATTTGATCGCAACGTCATAGGAACATGACAATGTCCAAAATGAGGAGGACGTCATCAACGTCTCTTTCGCGCTATTTAGACATTTTCGCCGAAATTAGCGCATTATGCTTAAAACTTATTTATATTAGTTTCATAGCGAAAAGTAACTCAAGTAATATAGGCCTAATACATTATAAGACAGGCTTAAACACACATTTTCCTATTTATAAGATTGTAAATTGCCTTCCCTAGATCCAGACTCCAGAGGGGATCCAAAACTCTTGCCTCACTGAATTGTCATAAATTAATGTAAATGATCATATGGACAGAGATAATTATCTGTTTAAAAAAATTTACAATTTGAATTTTTCCAAAAGTCCCAAATTCAGGGGCCTCTTTGTTTTTATCCAGAATTGGTGTGTTAACTGCATTACAAGAAATTGCAAATTTCATCTTAATGCTGCTTGCCCCCAGTTTCTAGTTAAAAAAATAAATTTGTCTAAAAAGTTCTATTTAATTCGAAATGTAAAAGCTAATGTCATAATCAACTATGGTTCTATTGATAAAGACGGTGAGGTTAACATAAAAAGTAAAAAAAAATGTTCGAAAACAAAACAAAAAACCTATGGTTCTAAATGTGGAGGCCCCCCCTTGTGGCTAGAACTGTTAATGTTAGATTCAAAATGGCCAACATCCGCAGACTTTTCTTTTTTACCTCAATCTCGTGACTAAATTGCTCCCCTATCTGTATCAGGACCTGGGCACCTCAGAAGAAAATTGCTGGATCCGTGCTTGTAAGTTATTAAAAGTGTATTTCCCCTCCCAGTACCTACCAACAAAAATAGTCCCAACAAAAATTATTTTATAGCAATATATAAAGATATTTGCTAAAAATTGAGGTTCTGATTCTAAAAATATATTTCACTTCAGTTTATATAGACACTCTAAATCAAAGTGTTGATATAGTATCCTGATGACTCGGACTGACTTTAAATCTTGCACTGTTTCATAAATTTATTTTTCTTAAATTTGTATCAACAAAAAAAATGAATTCATAAAAATATATTCACCCCACTAACCTACCAAACCTTCACTAATATTGGTCACTCAGGACAGGGAAACAAATATATTCCTAGGGTTGGCCTTACTTACAATATAATAGTTTCTTCAATACACATGAGTTCTCAAAACAGACCCATCAAGCAATGCAGTGCTTTTACAACAAGGATTAAAATAGACACATTTTACACAAATTTCACTTATTTGAGGTGCAAATATTCCATGTATTCAGAATTTCAGTAGGTTCATGTAGTACGTACATTGTATTTACTTGTCTGAGATACATGGTGGAATGCATTTGGTAGGAAACTTCCAGTGTACGACATTTGACTGGTTAAATAGTAATATTTTGTGTACGACATTCAACTTGTTAAATAGTTATATTTTTGTGTACAACATTTGTCTTGTTAAATAGTTATATTTTTCATCAGTCTAAAGATGCTGATGTTAACATTCACCTTTTGGACACCTGACCAGCCAATTTTGTTTTATTAGTTTATAATCCAATAGTAGTGTTAAAATTTGACCACCAACAGACATTCTGAATTAAACTATTACGGGTTGTCACTCATTCCTGAACTAGCAGGAAAATCATCAAAATCAGACAGGAGTCTCAGGGTACTCCCTTAATTATGATCATTCATACAAGAAAATTGGCTGGGTGATGAATGCCTAAGTTACTGGGTAATTTTACCAGCTTTTATTGACACCCCTTCTCTAAAGTCATCTTATTGTTCAGAATTTCATAAAATTTAAAAAGCTATTGATGCACATCTATGAAAACTGCATCATGCAAAGTATATACCTTAGAAACAATTAAAGGATGTCATTATTCTGATGATATTGTCAATCAGAGATTAAATGTTTTCTATCAAAAACCTTCATCACTATGGTTAAATACCTGGATTTTGGAGAGTACACCTGACTACACTGTACAGCAGTTCATAAAGTAACAGCTTCAAAGTTCATTTTATCTTGCAAGACAATAAATGGAAATATGGAAAGGAAATCACAATATTCTTTCAAATTTTTAAGCTTCCAATAATTACGCCAATATGAAGTACTACTGGGTACATCTTCTGGTTGATTTTGATTATAGCAAGTTATACATGTATAGCCTGTTAAAATTAACCTAGTCCTCATGACCTCTATAAGCATAATTCACAGCCCACTACTTGTTTATGGTTATCTTTGACTTTCCAAGTGTCCAGTTTTACAACTATGCACATGGTATACTATAACAGCATTGGTTAATATTTTTTCTCTGACAATGTATAGACACAGTGTCACTGATGATGCATAATTCACTCTAGAAATATACAACCTCTTAACAATAATGATACAGGCTAAAAAAATGAGAAAAATAGAAAGTTGCAGATCAGTGTAACCTTTTTATATTAGGACACAACTTATGCATAGAAACTTCTTTTGCAGTATGGTGTGTTATTTTAACATGCCAATTGATAACCAGCATTGTCAAACACTAATTAATAGGCCTATCCAATATATCTGAAACAATAGTATCGGCATGGTCACAACAATATCAAATCAAGTGATTTTGCTATTACTCAACCAATTCTGTATAACAGAGAAGTTATGGATATATGAACATGTACTAGTATAATCGAGGGCTCAACGCAACAATGTCATAACTACTATGTATTTATATAGGAGTTACGACATTGTTGCGTTGAGCCCTCAATATATGGCTAGTGGTAAAACAGTCTAGGAACTGCATGACAAGTATCTGTACACCACTATGGCATCAAAATAGTTAAAAACAGGGTGATCAATTCATAATCACCAACCAACCGACCATCCAACCAACCAGCAGAGTGACTCCAGTGTTGCCCCTCAAAATGCATTATTTTGTGCATGTTCATGCACATATCAAATTGTTGTCTGCGGCAAAATATGATGGGACTATTATTTATATTGCACAGATGCTTCTGAATTAATGTTATTAACCCTAGATTCACTATTATTTAGCCAATTCTGTATAACAGAGAATTTATAGATATGCCATGTACAAGTATATGACTACAATCATGGTCAAACAGTTTCGTTGAATGCATGAAAAGTATCTGTACACCACTATGGCAACAAAATGGTTAGAATTAGATACAAGGCGATTCCTGATCACCAACCAACCGACCATATAAACAACCAGTAGAGAGACTCCAATATAACCCCTTAAACTTGGTTTAGAGCAAAACCAAAATCAAAGCGCTGAAAGTGCAGAAAGACTGGGGCAGATGAAGTTTCTTGTGTTCTGTAAAGACTTGTCAACAAAAATTTGTAGAAGCATTGCACAGTCTCACTCAGGGATGGAAAGAGGGACTGCATGGTTCACTTGCAAGTAATGTTAATTTCAAAGCGTGCATGTATGACTAGTTTAAACTGGACCATTGATAAGACAGGTTTAATTTAGTTGTGCGGAGCGAGTACTCGCACAGTGTTAACATTTCTTGTTTTTAAATGAACCTTGTTATAAATCATTTGCTTGCCAGTTGGACAAGCTTGCTATCGCAGAATGCCATATGTATCAGGACAACGAGAGAAAACAATATCCTCTTAGAAAATAGCTTTAACAGGTCCATTGGCATTTTCAGGCAAAATGAAGTGTTTCAATACAGGTGCTGCCATAACTAACAATTTTTTCACATTCACAAAGAAATATATACAGTAACTGTTAACTTGCTATAATTGTCATAAAGGCTAGATTTGTTTCAGGTATACATATGTTAGTGACACAGTTTGAGATGCGTTTACCAATTCCATATTATAGCAAAATGTGTGATCATTAAGGCGATATATTCCCTAGAAACTAGCCATATTTGCTTTTGAGCAATATTTTTGAAACTACATATTATAGGAAGGTGAAATGTACACTGTTTTATCATTATACTGTACTTTAACCAATACTGCTATTACTTTGTAAAATTGTTGAAAAATAATGAAGTTATTTGAACTTTTGGTACTGTCAAATTGTACATCATTGTCCGTTAAATCAGGCTAATTGCACAGGCATTAATTTTGCAAAAGAAACAATGTATACAAAGATAATAATCAAAGAATACCTCATGCTTTTGAGATTTAAAAAAACAACATAAAATTAAGTTTTTATTCCAAAAAAAACATCAGAAACAAGGTGTGAGTACAGAAAATCTAGTTTTCTTTATTTTTATTGATATCTTTTTGAAAAAAAATCGATATCATCAGCTAGTTTATTTTCTCTCCTTTCCAAAAAATGCTTTTGATATTAAAATTATTTAACAGAATTTTGTGTTCATTTACCCCAATGTAAAATATCATCAAAAGTCATGTACAACTTTACTTTACAGTGTATTGAGTTAATCCATAAATGTGTATATTGATAAACTTGTCAAAACACCACCTTAATCACCAAATTATAAGCATTGATCTATACTGAACTACCATTTCAACCCCTTCAATAATCTGCAATTATTAAATATATTGTACAAGTTAAGAAGACCCTTCAATGCACATTGGAGTGAGACCAATAATGAATTATGTGCAATGTATTTTCATACGGTTGCCTTTGATAATAATTTTACGCACCTGTCAAAAAATGATAAGTAATAGTCTTCCTTTTTAACAACTCGGAAATGATTAGGATATGTGCCAAAACCTGTCATAATATTTTACAGCGTCGCACTTTTTATCTCTGTAAATAATGCACGTATTTTTATATATAATTGTATGTCATAGCTTTTATTCGATCTGAAAAACAGCCGTTAATTAAATTAAATGGATTTCATAAGAAATTTGTTTAAGTATGCACAATAGTGCACGAAATTATTCAGTTTCTTACACAAGTTTTTGTTTTATTATTATTTTTAGTAACAATTAACAACTGTTTTTTGTTGTTGTTTTTTTTCAGTTTTATATGCATATATGTAATTATTTATTACGCACTATTGTATAACGTTAATATCTTAACGTATCATGTGATATTTTGATGTTTTATTGTAATGTCTAGTCTCTTATAACTCTTATTAAGAGTGGCTATATACTAAAAGTTGGTTCTGTTTTTATGTTATTGTAAAATGTATGTACATGTATATAGATGAGACGAAAATAAAGATTAAAATAATATACAGATGTAAGATCTTCTAACTGTAGCACCTGGTCATAATGACCGTTTGCTTGAGGTCTGATCTGACCCACTGTTCTGTACACAAACAACACCTTTCAATAGTATTTGTAAATAGAGTGATAATTACTACATGTGCACTATAATTGATGTTTACTAATTGAACTTTACCAGGCCTTTTTTACTGATATATTAAATTATCATTATTAACTTCAAACTGTAAATTAAGCTCCTATATACTGAATTGAACTTTACCAGGCCTTTTTTACTGATAGATTAAATTATCATTATTAACTTCAAACTGTAAATTAAGCTCCTATATACTGAATGTATAACTATCTTTTATCTATTAAATATAAATTTAGGCAATAAGTATGACTTTTAATATTTCTCTATACCATAGATGACTGCAACTAAAATTAAGTTTAGGGTTTTATCCACATTTTAAAAAGGTACATGTCATCATAATGTAGTCAGAAAGTAATCATGATTACATGTTAAATGCTTACATTACAGTAATTGTAATCAAATTTAGAAAAGTGATCATTACATCTGATAACTTGAAAAATATGGTAATTATTACAGTTGATTACAATTACTGATTACAATTACCCCAGGTCTGATCCGAATGGAGCACTAAAGTCTTGTTTCCGATAAAAAAATAGTCCTCCCTCAATTCATTGATTTCTCTTTTTACATACCCAAAAGCTGCTCTTACCAAAGAAAGCTCAACCACAATCACTTACAAATAATTCAACAATAATTCTTGAACCAGATATATGACTTCAAAATGAAATTCTCATGATTGATTCGGAAAAGAAGATCGATTTACCTTTCGAACAATTTGCAAAATTATCAAAGACAAAGGAAAGTATTAAGTACAACGGTTAGTGATGTCACGATCAATTTGACATATTGAATGCAAATCATGCGCAGTGATCAGGCCCGGATCCAGAAATTCTAGACTGGGGGGGCCAATCATGAGGACCAATGATATCCCTCCCTGAAGGGGGTTCCGGGGGAACTCCCCCGGAAGATTTGAACAATATAGGTATGAAATGGTGGCTTCTGGTGCATTTCCGGGTCTAAAATTTGAGGACTCATTCATGAGAATTGCACTAGTATTATTTTGTTAAAAATACAGAACGACCAAATTATCAAGTACCAACTTTTTAAAAAATGTCCTAGGGACATCAATTCCTGTACCAACCCCAGTCAGATCTCCCCCGGAAATTTTTACAATATAGTTATGAAATGGTGGCTTCTGGTGCATTTCTAGGTCTGAAATTTGAGGACTCAATCATGAGAAATGACTAGTATTACATGCGTCTTGTTAAAAATACAGATCGACCAATTCATACAAGTACAATGTACCAACATTTTACAAAATTTCCAGGGGACACCACTTTCTGTACCAATCCCAGTCAGATCTCCCCCGGAATTTTTTTACTATATAGGTATGAAAGGGTTGCTTCTGGTGCATTTCGGGGTCTAAAATTTGAGGACGCATTCATGAGAAATTCCACTAGTATTATCTTGTTAAAAAAACGCAAAACGACCAATTCATACGAGTACTAATATGTTTTACCAATGTCCACTTGTTGACGATTCATCGTTAACAACATCGACAGACGACATAAAAGGCAAAGTTTTTGAAAACAAAAGAACCGTACACTAGTCATGAATACTTATTGTGACTAAACAACATTAATTTTGATGACGCGGCAGCAGATAATTAAGGATGAAAAAAAGAAACTTCGTGTGATGTCAAATTATCATTACTGTACCTTTACTAGTATTACATGATTGTTCTTTTTAAACAAATTTTTAAGAAAATGTGAAAATTAATATGAAAGAAGGCTTATTCGGGATTTTTTTTAGATTTTTTTTGTAAAACTTCAGGCCCAAGTATTACATTCCCTTCCATAAATTATTGAATTGATTAAAACTATTTTAAGGAAACTTAAATGAATTCAGTAGAGCTAATATCAGGTTTGAAATGTTTACAACTCCCCATCAATTCTTTATCACTAAACACCACCACGACAGACCTCTGTTACGTATGATGTTCAATAATCTGTGTTTTACAGACGCTTTTAACTTATGTATATATATGCATGATAAGGAAATTGAAAGCGCCTGGCTGATATAGAGTGAGCATACTATTCTTCTAGACGGTCTCAAGGCCAATCAACACAACAGGGGGCCAAATTTTATGGCTACTGCTTCGGTCTCAAGGTCAATGAGCACAACAGGGGGCCAAATTTTATGACACTTGCTTCAGCTATACTGGTAGTATACAAGAGGAAATCGACCATAAATCAATGTATTGCATTTAAAATGCTAAAATAGTAGTGGATATAATTTTGTATTCAGGAATAGAAAAAGGTCACTCCACAGCCGACTGGGGGGGCCAAGGCCCCCTTGGCCCCCCGGTGGATCCGGGCCTGGTGATATGATGGGAGGTATCATAAGTAACAAACTCAGCGATGACTGTCCCCAAAATTGCGGTTACTAAAGACATGGAGTATTACACCCCAGTCAAAAAAATTCCCATTAAATCTGAAGAAAAAGTTTCGGTTTAATTTAGCCCAAAATGGACAGTTAGAGGCTTTTCTTCACAGGCAGTTCATTTAATAGAGAGCAAATTTTAAAAAATGACTGCCTTATCATGATTAAAAAGTAAATAAGTAATATTTATTAAATGGCAAAATTATAATAGATATTTAAAAAAAACAATATAATTATACTAATTGTATCCATATATATCGATGTACACTTCTTTTTATGCCTTTTAAACTTAATTTAAATGACTTTATATACTTTAGACATATTAGAAATGCATGAAAACTTATTTAATTATCATTATGTCTACTCATCCTATATTATTGTTGGTTTAGTCTCAGTAGTAATATTTATGGTGGGGGTGAAACGTCTTCATATGTAACAAATACTGAGACTATTCACCCCCAAAGTGGGGGTGAAACGTCTTGGGAGGAAATGACTTGGGAGGAAATGACTTGGGGATGAAACGTCTGACAACCCTTTTAATGTAGTAGCCAGTCGACATTTGTGAAGTACACTATACTTCATAATTTTGTTCATGTAATATTGAAGGAGCAAATTGGTTTAAAAAAGGTAATAATCCAGACAGCTTAAAATAAACCCTCAGAAACATTAATTTCTCAGCAAATGTATACACTTTACTTATATACATTAAAACCTCAAAGACACCTTAACATTAAGACCAGTTTTCAAGGGTCCAAGTTGTGGTCTTATTATTGAGGTTTTACTGTAGATCTTAAAATATAGATTCACCCACACCATCTCAAGTATCTGAAACACGCACAATGCCATATTATAAGTCTTTATACAAGATACAGCACCAGGTACAGCCTAGTCCTACAAATATAACTCCTAGCATTTGTATTCTTCACGTTTTACCTTCATTTTGATGATATTTTACATTTTACGTTTTCTGTCAAATGCGGTAAAATATGAAAATTAAAAAAAAAAAAAATATTGAAAAATGAAGGTAAACATGAAGGATCTAGCATGGTTGTCTAATTGTTTGGACTAGGTACAGCCATAAACAAACATACCAACTGTGATACACAAACATGGATGAACATTTACATAAATCATGGACAAATATTTCGGTAAAACTTACCATCAAGACGTCTGTACAACATCCATTCACAGCCATGTTGAAAAAATGGCGACTGGCGGTTTTTTAACTCACACCTTTTCGACCAATCAGAAGATTCTGTCAATCTCCCTAGGCACAATAGTAGAGGATCGTTTGCTTACAAGGTTAAATATCGTACATTCAGATCATCGAGAAACATTTCATCACAAAGAACAACGTTTGAAGAATTAAATCAAAGTAAATGTTAATTTGATTAGCAAGCACATTCGTAGTCGTGTAATACCATTTCGATGAAACTTTAGTAATCCACATATGTATCACTACTACATATACATGTATAATCAAATATTCCGTCCATATAACACAATGTCCGTCAATATTTGTACACAGTACTCAGTGTCCAGAATATATCCATGTCTATCACGTGATGTGACTACTACTCACAACATAAGAATAATGTAGTCATGTTTACACAACCTTCTGACCTCGAGCTCGTGCATTAAACATTCAAATCCAATATGCTAGCACGTCGAAAGTAAGGAGCACGTATTAAATCCGTACCGAAACCAGCTTATATAATCCATATGGCACGAAATTATGATCAACTACGAACACATTTATGTAAATAGAATATATTTGAACTTTGAAAACTGATCACATATCTATTGTTCGCAAGAGACAGCGTACGAATAGGCGTTTCTCTTAATCATGTGACCTGTGCTCTGCGCAAATAACCAGACCTAAAATGCACCGTCATTGTGAAAGTTGAAAACCCAGTCAAATCAACATAGCATGCACTATGATTGTGAACCCAGGACGCTGAACCAATCCGGGTAAACTACTGGTGGAAGTATGCTTTTCGTCTGTCTCCCAGGTGAAGCAGTCAATCTAGTTAAAGGTACATTGTCTTTTTTGACAAAACATCCTTAGTCATAAATATGACAAAATCGGTGGCAATTTCCTTCATACGTACAGATGCACTCTAAAACACTGTATTGTCAGTTTGCTTACATGTTTCCCAAAAACACGAATACATGAGTCCGATACCGTTATACATGTTTTCGAAGCTGACCTACGCGCCAAGTTAGTGCTAGTATATGAAATGTATCGGACTCATTTTGCAGTACCCTGACATACAGTACGATTGTATGAAGGCATTTTAAATGCCATTTTAAAACAAAATATTAATTGACATATTTTTATAGAAAATAAAACTATCTACCTTTAAAACTTTTGATTTGCAAACGACATAACGTTATGAATTAGCAATATCATGGTAGCAGACGGTTTAGAAGAAATTTTGAGCCAGGTGGCAGAAAATACAGAAACAGTCGACTACAATCTGCTGGACCGTCCAGGCTAAACTTGTTATTATCACACAAAAACCCGCTTGTGTTGGATTTGGAACTTCAACCTCGGACAAGGAATCGAACATTAAGACTGAACCTTGTCATCTAGAATTGCCTAAGGAAGAAAACCCAAAAATTCGACAGTTTCACTGGAATGATTATAATTGATGAACCGTGTTCGGCAAATCTGTGCAAGGTGATGAAATTAAAGAGCCTGTGTCGTCAGACCAAAATTCAATCTATATTTTGTTGTTAAGTGAAAAATTCTTATTTATGTGGCTAGTAATAGAGCTATATTACTGTAAACTTATATATTTGCGTTCTATGAAATACACGGACTTAAAAAGTATACGTATTCAGGGCCGTAAATTGCCTCCCCTTCCAGGGGAGGCACCCCGCCGAGTGGAGCGAGGCAAAAAAAAATTTGGACCCTTTTTAGACAAAAAATGATTTTTTTTTCAGCCCGCAATAGGAGGCAACTGCCTACATGCCTCCATGTAATTTACGGCCCTGGTATTATATACAATACATTTGTAACTGTTTCGTGGGTTACAGACCAGTACTTGCTCCGTTATTCTGAGTTAGTAAAATTCAACATCCTTTGAAAGTTTCTCATCACAGATACCACGTGGTTTGCAATTTAGTATGACTTTAATAACCATCACATGTCCAATATATTCAAATGACACTTCCTGATGTTTTAGTATTAAAAAGTGCTGTTATGCTGTTATGCTAGACCTTGCAGGTATAAAACACCATTATACAGATGCCCAAGACGATTGTTCGTGTTCCTCAAATCATGACTTTAGTTTGATAAATACCATAAACTATTTAATATTGATGACAACTGCTGAATACAAATACTAACATTGATTGAGATGTAATGGAGAGTCTTATTGTAAAACATTTACGTGTTTTACTTTTGTAAATCGTTATTAAAACAGAGCAAATTAACTTTCTGTACATAGTAGTGATTGAAGGGAAATAACTATTACAGACAGATTTGTATTTAATTACATAATTATCTCCCTTGAAAAATAACATTTATTAAGGATGTTGGTCGCCAATTCTCAAGGTAATGCTTATCTTTGTCTCCAACTGAAAATTTGTAACAAATTCAAATCCTGCACAACCCGTTTGATTATGTCCACTGAGAGGCTTGCAGCTGTATCCTTCTAATCTGAATATATGCTCACGTTTAAACACCCTGCCACAGACATAGTCATCTATATTTTAAGACCCTACATAACTTATTTCACATTTTGACATTTTCCGGTGACATGCAAAGTGAAAGTAAAATGTAAAATAACAACATACAATGAATGTTTATGGTTAAATGAGCATGTAAACGTCTAATAGTTTGGACTACAACAGACAAAGCTCCGACCAGTAACAATCGATATTGATTGTTGGGCAGTAGCCTAGTGAGTACACTGTATAATGCAACATCAACATATTGCAAATGATAACCAGAACAGGATGTGAGTATTCTGTTTTATGTACTTTTCTGTGTACATAAATTGTAGTATCATGGAGACTTAGATACACGTTGATTATCGACAACTGAAGTTTTGCTACCAGGGCGCGTAAGTCTCGTTTCACCTTCACTTCCGTTTTGCGACTTCCGGGTACATCATTAAAATGGTCTACTGCTTCGCTTATGGCTGCACTCATCGAACAGGAGGGAAAAAAACTTGTAGTCTGTTTCGATTCCCCACAGACTCGAAGAAAATGAAAAAATGGGTCGAAAGATGCAGGTATGTCTATAATCTGACGTGAAGAATTACCAAAATTCATCGCTATTTCAAAGTTGCTATTTTTCGGATATTGAATATTATTTCGGTTATTTTAATGAAATGTAGTCATTTTGTCTTGCTCATCTTTCCACTTCCCAGCAAACACCAAACGTTAGACTAACGTTGTACCAACGTTGGATTTCCATCACGATGTCGGCGACCATAATCCAACAGCGGGTTAACATCGGATTCCCAACTTTAAACCAACGTTATGGTCCGACGTTATATTAACGTTGGATTTTGGTCAGACAAGACGTAAACACATTTATATCGACAAATTTGTCAAATTGTTTTATATTGTTAACCAACTGATGTTGTATTTTTTGTGTTCGTAGGCCATAATAATTTCTGTTGCTCACGCAAGCTAACTCCCCTTAACGGCCGTTTTTGCCGCTAGGCGGCGGCTTATAGTGACTGCTAGCTTTCGAAAATCAATCCGCGCATATGCGAATAACTTGTTTTGATTATTATCGAAGAATATCCTTTAAAATGTGAATTCGTATATGATATAATACCATTAATCTATATTATATAAATATTCTTCTGTTTTTGATCAACACAACCTGAAGGAAGACTGTTTTATGTCATTCGAAACTATTATCAAGGCATTTCTAGCGCGCGCCAAGTACGACTACAACAAAGAAGCAACATTTATATTTAACGGTTCGTAAATTCTGGATCGGTTGCTCATTCTATCTAACAGGTACTGTATTTGTGTTTTGTTTTTAATTTCTTATATATTTACTCTATTATTTTACATATTGTTTCTAGGAAACTGAGTTTAATTTCCCTTATTTTTCAAACCGAATCTTTCGTAACATGTTTTCGTGACATCACCCACAATTTATATACGAAATAGTACACCAAAGTAAATTATCTGCCTCTGAATAATGTCAACTCCTCTTTCGAGTGTTATATACGTTTAGTCTTGTGTTGTGTGGGAAATCGTAGTACCCGTTGGAAACCCACTTGTCTGCCATGGTGACCACGAACCAGGGTCATCTAGGTGAGAAGTGAGTGCGCTAACCGGACAACGGTCCTGACTGAGAGTGTGCATGTTCATGGTTGCATATCTTGTTTGCTATATTCTCATTTTCTGCATGAAATGAATATATGCCATTGTGGATGCATTCTAAAGTTTAAATTCTACAGTTTACATTTTCATCTGCATCTTGTTTTCTATATTTTCATTTTCTGCATGAAACGAATATCTGCCATTGTGGATGCATTCTAAAGTTTAAATTCTACAGTTTACATTTTCATCTGCATGAGTTAAGCTACAGTACATAGAAAGGTGTGTCCTTGCTGAAAAAATGATGACTATACATTCTGGATTGATTTGGAGCCGCAGCCATGGGGCAGTGGTCAGCGCCCTTGGTTTTCTATCCCGTCGATCTTGGTTCGATTCCAGGTTGCGACAGGTCATACTTTTCCATGAAAATTGGTCTTAAAAGTGTATTTTTCTCCACATGTGGAGATGTTGCCGGGTCCTTGTGGAAGGGTAAGTTAGTACTGGTTAGTATGCATTCCAGGAAAATCAAGTTAGCTATATAACTGAAATATCGTTGAGAAACGGCGTTTAACCTGATGAAACAAACAAATCTGGATTGAATTAGAACTGAATTCTTGAGAAATTAGCTAGGGCATGATATATTCACTAACCAAACATAGATTAGAAGCACAAAACTACGGGAACATATAGAACAGGGGATCTATAACATACCCGGTAGTAATGTAAACAAAAAGTTTGATGACACAACATGTGAAAGGGGACATGAAAGGTTCTGCCCTTGCACAGACACTGGAGGCTTAAACCAGTTTGAGATAGCCAACCACCCTATTACCCTCTTACATTCTGTGCTCTATGACAGAAATCAGAACCTTAAATTCTGGATGCCGTGAAATGCAATTGCCACACAGGAAAATATCAACACATACCAGTACGGAATACTTAGATTTTATCATTGCAATCTACTGTTATGTGTTATCATGACATCTTGCACAATAATACAAAATGTTACACACACAAAAAGGTTAAGATTTATGATAGTACCAATCTAAACATGTAAACAACATCTGTTCTTTCTTTAACTCAATGGAGATAGCGTAGAGTCATGTTATCTCGTTAATTATGATAATCACCTTGCTGATTCATATGAACAACCTGTCGGTCATTTGCTTAGAAACCTTGGAATTCACTGTTTATGGAGCCCATGTAGATCCTGTATTGACTAACAATTACATAATACAGTTAAATAGTAAATGACCAAACATTACTTTTTTTAAACCACCAAATGGACTATAATTTACTTTATTAATTACTATTATTATTAGGGCATCATGGCTTATTTAAGCCGTTGGCGACGAAATCGCGCAGCTGTGAGGGCATTGGTTTTGGATAGCAGTGATAGTGATGACAGTGTTCAAGACAACATTGAACAAGACATACTTCATCATGATCAACATGAAATTGAAAACCGGGAAACAGATCTTGGGACTGATAGGTCAGACAATGATACAAATAATGCGAGTGATGCAACAGACTTCGGATTTTCTGAGAGAGTTGAATCATCAGCATCCGAGTCCATATCAGAAAATGAAGTTCAAAATAAAAACTTCAGAGAAAAGCTGGCTGCGTGGGCGTCCAAAAATCAATTGAGTAAATCTTGCATGGATGAACTTTTAACATTGTTGCGCTCTGATGTCAAAATTGATGTTCCCAAAGATGCCAGAACACTTCTGAAGACCCCCAAACATATTGAGTATCAGGAAAAATGTGGTGGACAATACATATTTTTTGGAATAAAGTCTGGTCTAGCTAAGATAGTAGCACTCCCATCTTTTTCACTGATCAATGACAGTTTGCTGAGGTTGAATTTCAATATAGATGGCATTCCATTATTTAAATCCTCGGGGAAACAATTTTGGCCAATACTCTGTACTGTTGAACATTATACACCATTCTTGGTTTCAATTTTTTATGGACCAGGAAAACCTAATTCACTTGAAGAGTTTTTGTCAGACTTTTTGTCAGAGCTGAATGAGCTGACCGAAAATGGAATTACCTACAATGATTATATGTTAAATGTAGTTTGCAATGCATTTATATGCGATGCTCCAGCCCGAGCTTTTATAAAGAACATAAAAGGCCACACTGGTTACAATGCGTGTGAAAGATGTACCATTAGAGGACATTGGAAAGATAATCGTGTAGTATTTAATTCAGTAGTAGAGTGCCCGGCAAGAACTGACGAAGGTTTCACTGCAGGTAGATATACCGGGCATCAGATTGGCGAAACTCCTTTTACAGCATACAATTTGCCATGCGTAAGTGGCTTTTGTCTTGACTATATGCACATGGTGTGTCTTGGGGTAACAAAACGGATATTGTGGTTTCTAAGACAAGGTCCTAGTGAATGTAAGCTTTCGGCAAGACAAATTACTGAATTGTCTAGACTGTTAGTGTCATATTCGGGAAAGTTGCCATCAGAATTTGCACGACAGCCCAGAACATTGCTTGAAATTGAGC
Organism: Mactromeris polynyma; assembly: GCA_032209605.1. Taxonomy (NCBI): domain Eukaryota; kingdom Metazoa; phylum Mollusca; class Bivalvia; order Venerida; family Mactridae; genus Mactromeris; species Mactromeris polynyma. The sequence continues at coordinate 35,558,090 of JASFXZ010000001.1, read as the reverse complement.
GCTGGAAAGCCACAGAATTTAGACAATTTCTTCTTTATACTGGGCCAGTTGTTTTGAGAAAAATTCTTTCGAAAGAAATGTATGAGCATTTTTTGTCATTAACTGTCGGCATATCAATTCTTTTGGAGTCTGACACTGAAACAAGACAAACTTATTTGAAATTTGCTCATGATTTGCTGAAGTACTTCGTCCATAAGAGCAAAGATTTTTATACAGAAAAAATGATTGTATACAATGTCCATTCCCTTACACACCTGACTGAGGATTGTGAAAACTTCAAATGTTCATTGAATGAAATATCTGCCTTTCCCTTTGAAAACCATCTGCAGTACATAAAAAAGTTGGTCAAGAGCGCAAGAAACCCGATCGTCCAGGTCGCTAAACGGATCAAGGAGAAAGAACAAGCTGAAGTGAATGACACCAAGTTACCACAAACATATAGCGTGATCTCCACAAAGTTTCGGAACAGCTGTTTTTTGTTGCAAAACGAATCCTATGCATTTGTTAGGGAAAAGAGGGCCAACGGTACACTAGTGTGTGACATCTTAAAACAGAGACAAGCAGAAAGTTATTTTATGAAACCCTGCGACTCAAAATTAATCAACATTTCATTTGCAAACCGGCGTCTACGCATGAAAAGAAGACTTCTGGAGCCAACTGAATTGTACAAAAAGGTTGTGTGCTTGCCAGTGGAGCGTGGCCATGTCCTTATTCCAATGTTGCACAGTCTGGAGAAATAAAACAGGTATATATGCATGTATGGTGTACATGATTGCTGTTATGATCTAACAATTTAATTGCATGATTTGTCTGAGAAAATCTAAACATTGCGCTACAAAATAAGATGATCAACAGAATTTTTTTTCATTTGCTTCATGTTAAATTGCTTGGCATGGTCCTTAAAATTAAAATGCGTTCTGTTTTATAACAATTCCAGGTCAGTAGACAGTTGATTTTTAGATCACAAAATTTATATTTGAATATTATGATTGGGAAGAAAACAATGCTTTAAATGTAAAAGCATATTGCTATATGTTTGTCATTATGTACACCAACAACTATATTACCTATATTATGTTGGTCATATGGTTACCAAACCACAATCATTTACAACTGACAATATGTTGATATTTACTGATAGATTATAATCTGATTCATTGACGTTGCACTTAATAACTTATGCAACTATAGACTTAGTGATCCATGTATGCGCTTTTGTCTAGTAGATGTGGGTCAGAGCAGTATGGAAAGAAGGGGAGAAGGAGGAAGAGGGTGTGATTCCGGATAACTGGGTCCAGGACAATTGTGTGCTCTGGCTGCCTGTAGCTGATGCCAGGAAGTCGTTAAACAACAAGGCTGACCCTCAGAGCACATGGAAGAAGTTTCCATTAATCAAAATCAAAATAAAATCTGGTGAGAAACCACATAGTTTTTCTTTTCATTTGATAATTTTTTCATCTGAATATTTCAGTAGTAGCAAATGGATTTTGTAAAAGATATTCCAACATTATTTAAAGCCTGATGCTTTAGTATATTATTACCAACAGCAAAATTTATCTAAAAGCATGCCATAAAAATTTAAGAGAATCAAGATGAAATTAAGTGTTTAGACTTAACAGATGGGCAAACCAGTATTTAAAATTTACAGGACAGTTCAGATGCCATTGCCTTTCTTACAGTTTATGTTCTCCTCTGAATTTTGGTCTGGGGAAAATGGCCCTACTGTAGTGATTTCATTCTGTATAAATGTAATGCCATTCATGAAAATTTGCTTTTTTGGTAGTGCAGGCTTAAACACTTTATCTTCCAGACAAGAGAAGCGAGTGTGAAATGCACGATTTCACCTCAACCATGGAAACATCTGATGATGATGAACTGGTGGAAGGAAAACGCTCAAGAAAGAAGCGAAGATTTGAAGACTACATTACTGGTAGGACAATATTGTATATTGTGTATCAAGGGACAGTATGTACAGCAAATCTAACAAAGGAATAGTCATTGTTAGTGCTAGATGATTGTAATTTGCTCTTGAGATGTCACATTTTTTTCAGACCAGTCCACTAAAAGTCAGTTTTGGTAATGGTAAACAAATAATCCATACAAAAGTAGCGTTTACTGGTGGCAATGTGTAGTACAAACATTTGAGGCCCGTTCTGAACAAAAATAGGCTTACACCTACCACAGGCAGTATAACGAAAGACTCAGTGTCCTGGTCAGTTAAGTGTGTAGAGAAGTTAAGTTAATAGTGTAGATACACATTAAAATAGTTTGATTCAAACGGTAGATCAAAAACAGTCTACATTCATACATTTGTTGTTTTTTCAGAACCAAGAGATGAAAACTCTTTGTCTTCAAATAATGACCACTCCGCCAGTTCGAAAGAAACAGCAAGTCTGGCTATTGATCTTCCCCCTCAGCCTACAAAAATTACGCGAGGCACTGTCCAACCGCCCAGATCGTCGCATCACCCACAAACAACAGCATCGAACCATGCACAATTAAATTCTCAAACCTCAAGATCCACGTCACATCACACGCAATCAAGGTCACCTTATCATTCACCGTCCTCAGCATCAAACCATTCAAGATCCAATTCACCTCAACACTCACAATTCACTTCGCAATCAAGGTCAACTCACCATTCACAATCTACGGCATCGAAACACTCGCAATCAAATTCACATCATCTCTCACGATCCACATCACACCACTCAGTATCAATGTCACCACAATATTCCCAATCCAGATCATCACACCACTCACAATCAAGGTCACCTTATCATTCCCAATCTTTAGCATCAAACCATTCACGATCCAATTCACCTCAAAACTCACAATCAATGACGCACCACTCGCAATCAAGGTCACCTTATCATTCCCAATCTTCAGCATCAAACCATTCACGATCCAATTCACCCAAAAACTCCAGATCCAAGTCACACCACTCGTTATCAAGGTCACCTCGCCATTCACAGTCGTCATCAACTAAACACCCGCAATCAAATTCTTATCATCACTCACGATCCACATCACACCACTATTGAAAATATATTGTGGTTGTTCTGATATCAACTGGTTTAGAAAAAACTTCAATGATGCAGTCTAATCCCGTATAACCTGTTTACCTTTGCTGTTAGAAGTTATATATTGACTCTAAATATATATTTGCAGTGGACTGAACAATGTAGACCAACATTCGACTAACTAGTTGTTGACATACCTGTGTTTTTACATTGGTTGCATATGCCACTAACCCAGCTAAGATATGTTATTGCTTTAGAGTTTCAGAAGCGTGTCCTGATGTTACTGACTGATATCAGGCATGAGTTAACCGACTTGAAGCGGAAGTCAGTCCCCAGTAGCCTGTCTGTGGATTCTGCTGAAATTGACATTAGGCCAGCAGAAACTTTGGATGACTTCCATGAGTTGGAAAACAGGTGCTCAAACACCCAGGAAAGGAAGAAACTGGTATGGCTTAAAATAAAAATGATTGTAATGAATAAGTAGACCTTTACAGCAAAATTATTTTTTACTTCACTGCTCTGAAAAAAATGTCAGTGTCAGCCTTGAAAAAAATATTTAAAGCAAACCCTACCTTAAGTTGTGATATTTTTACCTTTTCAGTTCAATGAGTTCTAACCCATAAGAGTAAATCTCAAAACAACAAAATAAAAAAGACAAGTCCCATAGTAATCTAATAGGGGTTGGGCTGTTTATAAATGCACTAGGAATAATATCAGTGTCTACATATTTCCACCTAAATAATGATATTTGTTAACTGTCATATTGTGGGGGAATTTAGCCTAATTATTACTTACATGTATTCTTATTATCATTTCTTTGAAAATTAGTATCTTAAAACAATTGGCACAAGCCCAATATTTACAATAACATGCATCATATTTACAGGTGCAGATATTATCAACGATTGGTGGTGTGGATGCCAAGGACAATGTCAAGAAAATCATGGAAAGGTATATACGTTGTGTATCCTCTTGAGTTTTTTGGCCCTGTTCTTACTGAAATAGTAGTGGAGATTTATAAAGAAAGGGAGTTTCGTGTTGTAAACTACCAAATTGGGAAAAAATCTAGTTTACATAAGTTATTATGTTATGTTAAAAATAATGGATTAAGCCGTCAACATAAGTGTATGTAGAATTTCCATACAGAGCTACCGTATGGACCATACACACCATATATTCAAGCAATCAATTTTCTATAACTCGTAACCCACTTGGCATTTGCGGTGTCAAGTTCCACCAAAGGTTACACCTACTGTTAGTAGTAAACGTATATTTAATTATTCCTGCTTTGGTTATTTTTCACAGGCTGATGCACAATTCTCTGATGGCCCTCTTCAGCATGAAGGGCAGATCGACCAAGAAGGGAGAGCTAGGGAAGCTAGTATTTCAAAAATCTTCAGTTTATGAAGTAGTCCAAGGTGTGTTTTCGTATTCGAATTTTATGATAAACCGTAGTACATATTAAATGAATACAAACTCATCTTTATATGCTGCAGTTTGAATATAAGGAAGCAATGTGTGTAGTACAGTAAATCTTTATGGCCAACTTACGCAAGAATGTTAAAACAAATTGTACTAATAGATTTATTCATGTTAACCATTTGTACACACTGCAGCAACCAGAAATGGTAAGATCATGAAAAATACTTTTAAGCTCATCCTGCGCCAACACTCGCTGGCCTTTGAGAGTGGACATTTTCGGCCCTGCACAGGTTTTCACTATGGTTGACTGTATACAAGTTCAATTATATATTTTCAGCCAGTGCATTCAAGACCAACATGCGGGAGGGTCTTACGATACAAGATGTATACAAATTTGCTGGAGACTGCCTTAGATATGCCCCTGATCGTCGTGGTGGAGGGGGCAGGAAATAGAGGATCTTACATTCGTGCTTATTTGATATCGTTTTCATGAAACAAGTCGACTGAAATAATATGAAGCGAGGCTTTGCCGAGCGTCATATTCGTTTCAGTCGACGAGTTTCATAAAAACAATATAAAAAAAAGCAGGAATGTAAGATTCTGTTTATCACATAACACCATACATAGATTGTTTTCATTGATACAGATATATGCAATCTTATTGCCATTGGCTTAGTTTTAGTTTTTTTGTGTTCCACATACATGACTTAATTTGGTTGAGTTAAGAGTAAAAATTCTTTCCAGGAAAATATATATGAGCATATGCACTTTTTCTTCTTGGGTTTTATGTTTGGTTGGGTCAAGAAAGTGCTAAGCTATATATTTAGTTATTATGTGTAAATGATTAATATGCTGATTTTAGTATCTGGGTTTGTACCTGAAGTTGATTTTCTTATGTAATGCCTAAATTATAATGCAGAGAATGTCATGGTGTTGTTCATTTTTTGTTTCACTTGTGCCTTTGATCTGAACAGGATTATCAATTTTGTATATACTATATATCGAGGGTTCAGCGCAAGACTATGCTAACTCCTATGTATTTATATAGAGTTAGTATAGTCTTGCACTGAACCCTCGATAGTTATAAACAAATTATTTTCTGTTTTGCAAATATTAAATATTTTTTATACCTAATTGTGTTAACTAACCACCATTTATTAGTAATGACAACAGTTTACTTATGAAAGAATGTCACGATAATAATTTGAACGAGTCAATTATTGCATCAGCTAAGTGCTTGTGAATTTTAAACATCTGGTTGTAAAATATTTTTGTAACGGTCAAAGTGCTTGTTTATAGGCTATATCAACAAGTTTTATACAGGTATGATGTAGGCACACTGAAACAACTTGTTCATCTTTATATCATAATGCTTTGTTTATGATTACAAACCAAGCACTAGTGGTTAAACTCTTTTAGTGGTATAAAATGTATCACTGAAATTCTGATGTATTTGGGATCACATGTTATAAACTTAAATGTTTATGTAAGACCTCTTTGTTGACCTTATTTTTCAATTACGGTGCCCTGAGAAATCTTGTATTAAGTATTTTGTGAAAGTCCCCCTTGTTACTTTCTTGTATGGTAAGGAACTTGCAAAAAGGGGAGGGCTTTCTCATATAGATTTCTACATATTTTTGATAGTTATGTAATTATACCCTTGCCTAACTAAGAGAGGGGATATCCTGGGGTCATCATACATTGGGCAGTCCGTCTGTTGAAATGTTTGCATCGCAATCTACTTCCACATTGATTCAATTGAAACTTGGTACACATGATCTCTACGGAAAAAATGTGCAAGACATTTATTCATCATGAGGGGCGGTCCAGAGGTTTCATAGATATACCATACCCTTTTGTTTGCTTCGCCAACATAGTTTTTGTGTCAAAAACAAACCTCGTTTACGGTGACAAAGCAGGGATTGGGTCTATTAATCACATTCAAGGATAGCTCTAGTTATGTATAAAATTATTTTATTCCATAATTACTGTACTAAAAATTATATGAAATGTGCATAATAATACCCATTGTTTTGTTCAGGAAAACTTTAAATTCTTATATTGACTCTTCATATGCCATAGAAAAATAAAGATTAAATAAATATTTTATTGATGTCATGTCTAGTTATGTAATTTATTGACCATTTTCAGATACTCTAAACGTATCTAGTGGTCCTACGGGAAAAATGTGTAGCAGATAGTAGTACTAGTTATGGTTGGATTAATGTTGGATTATGGTTGTATTAACGTTGGATTATGGTTGGATTAACGTTGGATTATGGTTGTACTCCAACGTTGATCCAACGTTGGGGTATGACATCTAAAAAACTTTCAAATCCAACCATAATCCAACGTTAATCCAACGTTGGACTCCAACATTGGTACAACGTTAACCCAACATCAAATGTTTACTGGGTTTAGACCTGACTTAAATATATCACTTATTGAACAAGTACAAGCATTTTTTAGGAAAAATCCGATCAGATTACATAATATAATTGTCGAAAATTGGCCATTTAAAATTAAATTTCAGATATACACAACCATCTTTCTTGACGGTGTTAAATTACATGTCGGATATTATATAGCTGTAGTTTAAATATTAGGAACAGTTTATCATCGAAAGATTTCTTTTGTGTGATATTTTAGGCGTGCAGACAGGGAAGTAAATCAAAACGACAGAATCTGCAGCTGTCATTTTGTTAATAGCGACAAGGAACTTGGGCCCACCATTTTTGCTTATAGCAAAAACATTGACAGTTTCCCAGAGATAGATACTCCTAAAAGGTAAACTATTTTGAATCATGATGAGGGCAAAATGATTTTGATTAAACTATTGGCTACTGTAGTGAACTGTCATTCTATCAATTTTTGATAGTATGATATATGTTGATAACTGAAACTTGACAAGCTCTACTTCTGTGTAGATTGTACAACAATAAACCATTGCAGCATATAACTCCTGTTCCCTTTCATAGTTATGAAAAATATGTTGATAAAAAGTAAATATATAACTATGTTATATCATGCTGACATAATTTGGCATGCAAACATTACAGAGAAACTTAAAAATATGTTGACAGTGTATAATGACTAAGTCAAGTATTGCAATGTTTTCTTTAAAATATAACAGTTATTTGACTATTTCAACAGATGCAAAAGAGCAAAGGTAGAGGATATTGTGAATGAGTTAACCATTGCTGATGACCATGGGGCTGTGTATGAAGAAGCTGCTGCTCATGACCATATTTACCACCTGCAAATCCCAGATAGTGATAATGTTTCTGTTCAAGATCATGCAGTATGCATAAAACCAGGTATATATTCTGTACTTTGCCTACAATTTATGTCTGCATTGTATGTGTTATGTTTGTTAACCATAACTTTACAGCAAGTTGAATGTAATAGGAATGAAGCAGATAAGTATCATCTTAAATATTGCCCGATAACTATTTTTTAACTTCTCATTTGTTTGCTTTTGTATGTGCCACAATAAATGTATATTATGTACAGACCATTGCCTGTGGCCTTCGTCACTCTTAAAGGCTGGCATCATTTTTAGCATTGTTTTGTCATTATTGAACATTCATTTTACATTTACAGATCAAGACTTTGAGAGGATAGTTGCAGATCTAGAAAATGAAGTCCAGACTCTGAAGATGCAGAAACCTAAAATGTCAATACAGGACATCATTCATTACACAGACAAGGTGAATTTTTAAATACTGTTATTTCACTGTAGGGTTGGGTACAGCATCAACACACAGGTTTTCCAGACAAAACATGAGTTCATGTCACCTGAGTCCATGGATGGAACTACTAATGAGACTATCTGTAAAAAGTACAGCAGGATGCAAAATTACACTTTCTTTTACACTTGATGTGGTCACTGAACTTTGACTTGACATTGTGTCTGTTGAAATTGTCATAACCTTTCATATTCCAGTCGTTTTGAACCCGACATTAAATTAACAAATTCACATATTTGCTGAAACTATCATAAGATATGTTATGTTTTATTACAGATGCTGTTGTACACATCATTTACGTAAGTTTGAATTCTTTCTTAAATGTTCAGCTTTTCCTGAATCGTGCAAGTGTTTATTTCTTTCGCAGATTGTTTATTTATGGTATTCCTTATCTAATTTCAGATTGCTCACCGACCTTTTGATACATTTGTAGAAATACATCATCTGCTGTTTCGGTGCTACGACTCTAGGTTCTATTAAAAAGGCGAGAGGTCTATTAATAAATGGAACCTTTACGTATATACATGTGTATATCTGTCTAATTTCTATCTAAAGTCATGTCTTATACTTTATTGTAACGCAGTAAAACGCTGATTAATTCCCTAAAGCGTTGATAGAATCTTTTAAACATCTGTAATCAATAACTTTGACAATAATTTCTTCCAAGCAGTAAGAAGTCGCCTGTAATTTAGTAATTGGTAGGGTCCAGCAAATTCCTTTGCTCGAAACTATGGCGAAAGACTTACCTTGTTGTTTATACTGTTGCCTATGAACAACATTAACTGATTTTTGCTTATGTGAAAAAAGCAGCTCACTGTTTTCCTTATATTCCATGTTTCAGTAATCACTTACTTTGACAAGCCCTGTAGAAGTATGGGTGAACATTCTAAATATCTGGAAAAGGGTGGACAAATTCGGGCTTGCAAGAAATCCCCTGCCAGTGCGAGAGCATCACAGAACGTGTGAATCAAAGATTTTGCGACATGTTTGACTTTGAAGTTCAATGAACTTTTATCAACGGCGTTTGACAGGAAACGATGTATCTCAGATGTCTATTGTGTAGCATTTTATTTGCATAGTTAAAGTACTCTTTCTTACATTTAAATCTTGCTTATAAATGCCAATGTATCGAACTCGTACCTGAGTTATAAATGTCATTTCACACATATTGTTAAATAATAAAATTAAACACTGGTTGTTGCTAACAGTTTTTACAGTTTTATGTACCAGTAGACTAACAGATCGAGCCTATGATCGCACCCAGTTACCCTTTAAAAATCGAAAAGGAACCGAAAAACATGATGCATGACTATTAAAGATAGATGGTTGTTTTTAAGCAAAACATGTTTCCCAGATGGCAGTTTGTCAGTAATTGTAATACTGATACAGGATGTAAGAATAAAATATTGAGCAAACAAGAAATATCAGTCCATCATGCACTGTAAATGTATAAAAAAACACAAAAGGGCCATTATTCAATGAAAAATTGTCTGAGCGGAATGAAGAGACGAAGATGCTTATCAATCGCCTGAAGTTTGGTTGAAATCCAACCAGCCGTATTTAAGATGATTCGCTGCCAACTTCACCATTATAAAACACCAAAGGACCATAATTCAGTGAAACATTATCTGAGCGGAACGAAACGACAAGGTTCACAACTACACTAGATGCTTATAAATCCTGTGAAGTTTGGTTGAAGTCCAACCAGTCGTATTGGAGCGCAGACAAGCTAAAAGTGGACGGACGGACATACAAGACAGACTGACGCCGAAGAACAAAACAATATGTTTCAGGGAGACACAATAATGATTTAGTTTGGTCATGACGGGTTTAAGCTCATCTGAGCATATAATCAGGTGATCTATTTTCACGGTAATAACCGTCTGTGACTCTTCCATCTGTCAACCATTTTATTCAAACAACATATCCTAAATAATTAACCATTTACAGTTCAACCTCCCTCAATGCCTCCTGAAGAGTAACACCTATATTCAAAGACAACTGTTATCTTTCCGAAATGAGTTATTCTTTAATATAGTAACCTCTATTTAACAACTATTTCTTTTCAACAAACACAACTTGTCTTACTGTAGCGAGTTTTAAATGAATTTCTAAACGTGAAACTTCAAAAGTCTCCTCACAAAACCATTGCTCACACTGATTTCCCATTGAATGCAGTACACTCTGAAGTACTGATATAATGTATGCTTCCTTAGTTTATGATTTGGTTAAGTGTGAATTTAGAAAGAAAGCGCAGATTTTTGAAAATATTCATATTTATTGACACAATTTGTATAATTCTAGAAAAACGTATACATTACGAAAATTAGGTAGACAAAAGTGTAACCTAAAAGTCATTCATAAGTCGTAATCACAATCAGGATATTGGGATATAAATAAAAGCACTAAAAATTCCTATGTTTAAGAAACGTCACAATTAACATCCCGAAGTGGTATGCCAAGGTATGCCTATGATCGTCAGGGGACGGTATGCAAGGTGTAATGTAACAGCAATGCATGCATGTGAACGTCAGGGGACGGTATGCAAGGTGTAATGTAACAGCAATGCATGCATGTGAACGTCGGGGGACGGTATGCAAGGTGTAATGTAACAGCAATGCATGCATGTGAACGTTTGCGTAGCTTTCGTGTTACATAATACTTGTGGAATATTTCTGCGCAAGACTGACATTCGGACTCAATGGCATCTAGTTTATGTTGAAGCACAACCGAATAATATCTATTGCAGGGTCATCAACCAAAACTGGCTACCCTAGTTACTGGTGATAATATTGTAATGTTTACATTGAGTGGCAGGGTGTGTGTGTACAGTCTTCAACTATTATACAATATATAGAACAGTGTTATATCGACGTAAATGCTACGTTGGCAATGTCTTTGGCTAATCAAATGTCTTGCATTTAACACTTCAAATGATTGTACACAACTTAGTACATACGTTGATGTCTCTGGTCACCAAGATCATTAATTGAGATCTCTGTGAATCATGTATGTGAAATAAATGTATCTCGTGGCCACGACTTAACTTTCTCGTTCCCACGAAATAGTTATCACGTGGCCACGATTTACTTACTCATTCCCACGACATACTGAGTCGAGATAAAAATAATTTTACGCATGGCACCTCTATGCCACCAAACATAAGATACGACAAAATTGTATTCAGTACAGACAACGTGATCTCATTTGGGCTTCAGTAACATTTGCACCTACAATATGGCGCCATCATAAAATGTATTTTAAGTGTCCACATTGTTGATTATGCAACCCTTTTATCGTCACGCAAACATATTATAATTTCAAAAACTCTTGAACCAATACATTGGTCACACAATAAAAGCTAAGAAACTTTGTGTGCTCATTAAAGACATTATTTGTGAATTAAAATAAATATCAGACTTGACACATCCGATGTATTTTAAACATGAAATTAGAATAATTAGAACATGACACACAATATGACACATAATATGACACCAATATACGAAGCAACACACTATATGACACACAACATGTGAAACAACACACACTATGACACGCAACATTTGAAGCGACACACACTATGACACGCAACATTTGAAGCGACACATAATATGACACACAATATGACACGCAACATTTAAAGCGACACACAATATGACACACAAAACGACACGCAACATGTGAAGTGACACACAATATGACACACACTTTGACACACAAAACGACACGCAACATGCGAAGCGACACACAATACGACAATGTGAAGCGACACACAATATGACACACAACATGCGAAGCAGCACACAATTAGACATATATACGAAGCGACACACAGTATGACACACAACATACGAAGCAACACACAATATGACACACAACATGCGAAACAACACACAATATGACACACAACATGTGAAACAACGCACAATATGACACATAACATGCAAAGCAACACACTATAACACACAATATACGAAGCGACCCATAATAGGACACACAACATGCGAAACAACACACACTATGACACCCAACATACGAAGTAACATACAATATGACACACAACATGTGAAACAACACACAATATGACACACAACATGCGACACAACACACACTATTACACACAATACGACACACAACATACGAAACAACACACAATATGACACACAACATGCGAAATAACACACAATATGACACACAATACGACACACACCATACGAAGTAACACACAATATGACACACAACATACAAAACAACACACAATATGACACACAACATTCGAAACAACACACACTATGACACACAAAACGACATACAACATACGAAGTAAAAGAGAGAGAATACGTAACTACATGGAAAACCACATACATAAGACAGTGCCTCCCCACGCAGATCTCCGGAAAAACAACAATCCACAAAACATAAGGCACTAAAGGAGGTCAAACGGTCACAAGGGATAACTAGGAGAATCAAAGTGGACAGTAAAGGGAGGGGGAGGTGGGAATAAATGGATGGAAAAGGTCACAGGACAAGTCAAGACAACTGGCCTTAATAGGCCAAAAATGGGCAGGAAACAATATGAACACTGTATAAAGTGACATAATTGCACAGGGGAAAGGAAATACAAAACACATTCATAACACAAACAGAAACAACAATCATATAGCGAATTACAGCCTTGGAACTGTCAGCAAAAAAATACTGGGGGTTGAAATCGATTTGACAGCTAGCTAACCTCACCCTTAATCGCTATATGGTCCTTAATTTCCAACATATATACATAAATTGACTAAGTAGGCAGTAACTAATCATTAAAATCAACCAACCATCACGCACACAACAACATACACTGTAACTAATCCAGTTAGAAGGAACAATCAGCCTCAGTCTGACCTTGCTCCCAGTAACTAAACCAGTAACACACAATATGACACACAATATGCGAAACAACACATACTATTTACTGCGACATTTCGTGCTACAGATGCGAACACAACAGTGCGATAATGCGACATTCTTGTGTTCAATTGTCGTCTAATGCATAGCATGTCGTAAGTCATATCGTGTGTTACTTCGCATGTCGGGTGTCGTATCGAGTGTCGCATTCAAATGTCGTGCGTCAACATTCAGTGTGGTACTAACCGGATTCCGTATTTAACTGATATGTCAGGTTGTATATTGGGAGACAAGAGAGAAATAACATTCCGATGGTGACACTGTAATTAAGGCCCTATAATTAATAAAGTAATATTTTCAAATAGCCTAGATTTCTGAAAGTCTTATTATGAAATTCAAATACTTATAATGTTTGAAGCATTGATGTAATGCCGATTACAGTTGTATGGTTAGTTTATTCTTCTTTTTGTTCACTTTAAATATTCTGTATTTCATACTATAAATCATATGATACTTAAATGAAGGGTTGTCTAAAAATATAACGAATTTTAGTCACAGTACCTCAAAGTATTTAAACTGAACCAGAGACAGGTTCCATTACACACTTTGCCTCGTTTTACAATAACTGTGACCGACAATTCGGCCCCGCAAATACCGTGGAGGAGACCGGCTAATAGTATGGTCAAAGTATTTATTTCCAACGAGTGAGAGTATTTTCTTTATTTCCAATGAGTGAGATCCGGTTCAATGTTTAACATACGGTGTGATTTTTTCCGTTAGCTGAACTATCAGAGCAAAATGCCTACAATTGGAGACATAAAGGGGAAAAGCATTAGAAAGATAAATAAGCATTTTATTTTAACTAATTACAACCTACCCAGCTTTATATTCTTAAAAGAATGTGAAACCAAAATGTGACCGCAAACAGTTAATTCCTGTCTGAAAATTCAAACATTGCAAAAGTTTCAATGGGGTACGTTTTCTTATCTTTTCTTTGTTACTCGGCAAAAACCGAAATTTACTTGAAACTTCAGTATCCGTTATAATCCTGGGCCCTGATGTTTACGTACATGCGGACTATATTAGAAGTCTAGAGATTAGAATGATCACAGATAAAATACAAATAATCATGTTGTTGAGTCTAAAGTAATGCAATGGTACAGACTGTATAAAACTAGATATAATTGTACCCCCACGGGAGAGGTACATTGATGCTGTACATAAGTTTGATAAGTGTTTTGCGATAAGTTGTATATTCAAACAACCAGAAGGTCATAGACCCATGTGGTACATATTAACATACTTTTATATAAACATTTACATGACTTATACATTTACAAATGTGGTACACATTAACATATTTGTAAATAAACATTTACATTACTTATACATTTACACATGTGGTACATATTAACATACTTGTATATAAACATTTACATTACTTATACATTTACACATGTGGTACATATTAACATACTTGTATATAAACATTTACATTACTTATACATTTACACATGTGGTACATATTAACATACTTGAATATAAACATTTACATTACTTATACATTTACACATGTGGTACATATAAACATACTTGAATATAAACATTTACATTACTTATACATTTACACATGTGGTACATATTAACATACTTGTATATAAACATTTACATTACTTATACATTTACACATGTGGTACATATTAACATACTTGTATATAAACATTTACATTACTTATACATTTACACATGTGGTACATATTAACATACTTGTATATAAACATTTACATTACTTATACATTTACACATGTGGTACATATTAACATACTTGTATATAAACATTTACATTACTTATACATTTACACATGTGGTACATATTAACATACTTGTATATAAACATTTACATTACTTATACATTTACACATACAATTAACATATATTCTTGCACTTATACATACTTTAGAACAAACATTAGAACAGACATACCAGAAGGTCATAGACCCATGTGGTACATATTAACATGCTTTTATATAAAAAAATTACATTACTTATACATTTACACATGTGGTACATATTAACATACTTTTAAATAAACATTTACATTACTTGTACATTTACACATGTGGTACATATTAACATACTTTTAAATAAACATTTACATTACTTGTACATTTACACATGTGGTACACATTAACAGGAGCGTAGCGTCCTGTACGCAGAGTACGCAGCTGCGTACACATTGTTTGAAAAATCGAAAAAATAAAAAGTTCAAATCTGCATTAAAAAAACTTCGTTCAATTCAGGGATAAGAATGCGCCCAGAAGTCACTACAGACAATCTAGAAACAATTTTTTTCCGGGGGTGTACCCCCAGACTCCCCGCAAAAAGGATCTTGCGTACACATCACAAACCTCCTAGCTACGCCCCTGATTAACATACTTTTAAATAAACATTTACATTACTTGTACATTTACACATGTGGTACATATTAACATACTTTTATATAAACATTTACATTACTTGTACATTTACACATGTGGTACATATTAACATACTTTTATATAAACATTATATTACTTATACATTTACACATACAATAAGCATACATGTACATGCTTGCACTTATATTATACAAAAGAACAAACATTAGAACAGTTCAATAAATGTATGCATACTAGGCCGTCTCGAAGTATGATGGTATCAATCGTTTTCTTAAATCACTATAAATGTTACACTGTATGACCAAATGGTACTCATCTTCTAACAGGTTGCAAACATTACATATACGTTCGTTTATAGGCGTATTTACAGTTTGATTCCATCTACCAGTTTCAATACAAAGACGATGAGATGATACACGTAAACGTGATAAACTATTACAAAATGTCCTAATATTCAATATATCTAGATATGGCTGGAATCGGAAATTAGCTATTTGTCTATGGAATAAAGCTCTGCTCGAATCGTTTAGTCTTCCGTTCCAATTTGGCAGAAATTGATCTTGTATCCTTTGTTTAACAAAAAATAAGAAAATACTACAATCACCTACTGTTTGATACAAACACGCCTCATGAAAACCTAACGTACATAGTATTTTTTTTATTAATGAACACCAATTTTTCTGTTTGAATGATTTAAGGTCTCTTGATACAACATACAGTATACTTTCCTTATCAACTTGTTGGAATCTGTCTGTAAAAGTTTAATCCAGAATTTAGTATATATTATGTAAATAAATGATTTAAAGGAGAATAGCGAAATGTGTTCTTCAAAGATATGCAATTTAAATTCGAATTTATTTCGGCCCACCTGTATCGCATCGTATGTTGAGTGTCGTGTGCCGCATCGTATGTCGTGTGTCACATCGTATGCCGTGTGTCGCATCGTATGCCGTGTGTCGTGTGTCGCATCGTATGTCGTGTGTCGTGTGTCGCATCGTATGTCGTGTGTCGCATCGTATGTTGTGTGTCGTGTGTCGCATCGTATGTCGCATCGTGTGTCGTGTGTCGCATCGTATGTCGTGTGTCGTGTGCCGCGTCGTTTGTCGTGTGTCACATCGTATGCCGTGTGTCGCATCGTATGTCGTGTGTCGCATCGTATGTCGTGTGTCGGATCGTATGCCGTGTCTCGCGGAGCATGCGGCAATTACCGGATTCCGCAGCTATATTAATTTCAACTTTTATAGCGTTGTATATTGTACTTGAATTTCATTGGTGAGTCTGTGTATGGATTGTATTGGAAAGCTTTAGTCATCCTGTAATGTACTCCACTAGATTACTAGATTGATCATTCTTTTGGGACCAATCATTTTGTATTTGTAATGTGTTTTCAGTTACATAAGGCTTATTTTAACTTTTGTTTTGTTTCTATGCGTATATATTTCTTCTATTTTAAAAATGAAAGTGAATAAAAGTAGCCTCGCCATGTCTAAATTGTTACGAATTTGCCCATACATTTTATTTACTTTGGGTGATATACGCTTACAAATTTCTTGGACAATATGCTATGTTCGCGCAAAAGGATGTCATTGAAAATCTAGGAGTTGATGTCTTTGATCCCAGATTGTTCCTGGTTAAAAATAATGCGCGTATTCACAATACGCCACGCAAGTAACATACTTATTGATATCTTCGATTTTATAGTCGAAAAAGCGCCTCATTGATCATGACTTTTTTACTTAACAACACTTTGATATGGCTTGATCAAACCCTTGACCTTCAGTTAATGTTATTGTGTGCCTTCAGATATTGGACCTCCTAGTAGCATCCATACTGTATCAATTGCTTATATATAGTGCAGTATGCTGCAATGCGTTCATTGACCAAAAAACAAACATTGAATGAACATCAACAAATGTCAAAATAGCGGGTTTGTGCATAAATATCTATACACATAATCAATGTAATGACTTACCACATATGTTTTCTGTACATCCTTCAGTCTGTGATTCGCTTGCTATACATTGAACCATAGTTTATGAGTCCTGAATGGAATTGAAAACTACGAATATTCCAGCACTATGTAACATTTGGATACGATTATTAACTCCAAATAGTCCTAGTCATTCGGCACAAATTGTAAATGGAATCCAAAAATATCCCAACATATAATTCATTGAATGAAGGCCACTGAGTTACCAACAAGGAGAACAATAGTTTCACCTTTCGCGAACATGCACCAGCAACAACAAAGTCTCCTTGGCGCTCATACAGTGTAACTAAGGCACAATACACAAAAACACATCTTTGCAAAACCATAATGATTATACACATGTGAAAACCGTATCGATAGACACCGATTCGAAACCATGTGAAAACACACCAATATGTGGGCATGCACGAGCTTCTCGTACAGTAACAAGACTGAAAACCCCGTTCCAAATCAGCTATTCCATATAGAAAACAGAGTGTTAATGTAAACCGATCTTCTAAACGGGTTTTACCTCCTTCTCAAAATAAAATGTTAAAAACGTTTGTCACCACTACCTTTAACTTGTCATGAGTGTAAACAAATCCAGGTGTATATAATTATGTGAACTCTTGATTTCCAGATTTAGCACACCCACAATATTTGTCTGTACATCTTTTAAAGTCAAATACACATAGAAGAGAAGACTACATTCATTAATCAGAACTTCCCCACAAACATCTAGCCACTCAAAATATTCAGTTCACATAATAGAGCTGCAACTGCAAAAAATGTTTTTCTATATTTGTTTAACTCAATTCAAATACTATTTGTAAACTAGCAAGTTTAATGTGCATTGCATGTGCGTAGGTTAATTTTTAAAACATTGAAATAGCTTGTTTTTTAAATGTCGCATGTTAGCACACTGAGATGGTAGAGTATTATTATCTAGGACACAAAGGTAACTCTATGTTACGCTAAGATGAAAATACAATAGCAAAATCATGAAAATCAACGTTCAGTAAGTGATGTTGCTAATTACTTTGAGAATCTCAACATCTCGGGAATTACTTTGAGAATCTCAACATCTCGGGAATTTCAGTAACAGTTCGAAAGACACCCGAAATCTCGGTACGAGATGCGGTTTTCTTACACTGTTAACTAACACTTCTGACCAGAGAAAAACCATTCAACATAATCTGATTTTTTTGTGTGCGTCGTATTCCTGGTTTTATCATAAATACTGTAAAAAGCATCTATTTTGCGAGAGAATTTTCCGTGAGATCAATTAGAATACCTATAATAACCAGTTTATATCCACAATTTGGTATTTTTGTTAATTTAAATGTTCTTTTCTAGATAACGTTGTATTATGTTCTAATCTGTCTAATTTGTATAGTGTTTATTAAACACGTCAGATTGCATTAGTTAGAAATTTGATTTGTGATTTCAGACATTCGCAGTTGCTTACGTTAAGCTGCCTGCATGTGCGCGTATTGTTAATCTACTGTTCTGAATAAATTTGGCATGAATGTTGCTTTTGATTTTTGTTGGTAACTGGTTCCCGCGCCCAGTGTTAACCGGACCCAGTCTGTCGGTGACAGAACAACACAATGTATCTCAAGCAGTTTTATAGCACTGAAGACACTAGATAGTCATTGTGTTATTCATGGAGGAAGATCGTGAAAACAACGTGTACTACTTCCATTACGTTGGTTACTTAACCACTTAAACTAAATTTTAAAAGATATATTGCGAGAAAAATATTAATTACCAAGGATCAGTAAACGAGAGAGAATAAGTTGCTACAGGGAATGCCACATACATACGAGTGCCTCCCCACACAGACCTCCGGGAAAACAACAATCCATAAAACATAAGGCACTTGAGGAAGTTAAAGGGTACATACGTTAAGGGACAGAGGCGCAATGAATGTCCTTGGCCAGTAAGCCGGTGTCTTAACCACAGTGCTACAGTCGATACGAGTGTATAAGTAATATATAATTGTATTACACATAAATGAAAAGGCGCATGGAAAATTACGACTAGGGACATCAATTTAGCTCGTTTTGAAACCTAAGTCTGCTTTAATACAGATGTATCGTACACAAGTATATTAAACTAAAAGCGTGTACGCATACTCAGTGAAGAAATCCTTCGTTAGAGGCTTTACAATATAAACTGTGAGCTACATGTAAGCTCGAACTGTTACGTGCGGAGGTTGGTGTTTTGGTTGCGGGTTTTCCCGTTTAGTGAGCCGCTCCGATTTCCGTCACCATGTGATTGCAGACGTAACAATGACCACATATCATAGGTCTGTACGGTGTTCACATGTCAGTTTGCAACAAAGCTCCAAGATATGAGGCCATGGGTCCTGACAGCTCAGTACCGATGATGGGCCAGACAATCCCAATTTCCTGACCACGATTTTTCCGTTCGTATGCATAGGTTCCTGGTCCTTGTTCTCAGATATCGCTGTGTGTCACGCATGGTGTGGTCTGTGCAACTCAAAGCTTTATCGGCTTGTTTTAAACAATGTTCAGTCATATACGGCGGCCAGATGACTTAACCAGTTTCCTGGAAGTAGTAATCAACCAGTACTTACTTGCTCTTCAACAAGCAGCGACAACTATTCCACGTCTTGAAGACATAACCGCAACCAATGTCACGGACAAATAACTTGGAAAATCCGGGAATCGAACCCGGATATACCGGGTGACAATTTGAATTAAAATGGCAAGGCAAAGGAACATACATAATTAACCATCGACTCAGTATGCCGTTTTGCTATTCATTGTTTCCTTTATAAAACTAAAATTTAAAATATTTTGTAACTGTCAACCTGTATAATAGCATATGATTTGTACTGAATAACATTTGTGGGCAAGTAAGTTACTCAGACAGCGGGTAGTTCTTGTTCATTTCTAATTTCCACTGTCTCTATTCTTGTACTGTTCCATTACAATTACAATTCATGCGGCATTTTTGCATTATGTATAATATAAATATTTTATAGTGCTTATAAACCTAAGTGCAAAGTCGCTGTTAGTATTCTAGTGGTGACTTACAACAACGTTATTCATGTTGTGTAATACAAATGTAATTAAAGTGTACACCAATACAAAATATACTCCACGCCATTTAAAAACGCAACTAAAAATTGTACGTGTTAACACAGTAACATTATAAAGAATAATTATAATTCAATTCTCATTTCCTAAACTTAATTGATTATTCAATATGAATACTTAGACCATAGTTTGATTTCTTTTTTATGAGTGATTTACACATTTGTAACAATATAAAGCGTTTTATTACACTGGGAACAAAATGAAGGCTAAAGCGATGTAGATACATTTTTAATGGTGTTAAGTACATATGCACGATCATCAATATACATGTACTAATGTAATCTGTAGACTCATACTTTTCAAGATTCGATACGAATCTATGTAATTCTGTACTGATGAAGTAACGATGTATGCCTAAATCATATTCATAGATAACTGCCAGAGTGGTGTATGACAGATTTTAATCTCTGAACTTATTCTTTCAACATTTCACTGTTGGCTAACCATCAAAGGAAAACCCGAGCCAGCTACTGTTAACCAGAACGTTGCTACAGCTAGACGACCTCCAAATCCATGGTCAAATTCTGAACCATCCAAAAAAGAAATCAAGAAAAGTTTTGAATGAAACTTTCAAGCAATTTTATTCATATATGGTACATTTTAATGTTCACTTTCAACACATGAATTTCTTTCCGTACATGGCACTACAATATATAACAAAGGCGCTACAATATATAACAAAGGCGCTACAATATGTAACAAAGGCGCTACAATATATAACAAAGGCGCTACAATATGTAACAAAGGCGCTACAATATATAACAAAGGCGCTACAATATGTAACAAAGGCGCTACAATATGTACCAAAGGCGCTACAATATGTAACAAAGGCGCTACAATATGTAACAAAGGCGCTACAATATATAACAAAGGCGCTACAATATGTAACAAAGGCGCTACAATATATAACAAAGGCGCTACAATATGTAACAAAGGCGCTACAATATGTAACAAAGGCGCTACAATATGTAACAAAGGCGCTACAATATGTAACAAAGGCGCTACAATATATAACAAAGGCGCTACAATATGTAACAAAGGCGCTACAATATATAACAAAGGCGCTACAATATATAACAAAGGCGCTACAATATATAACAAAGGCGCTACAATATATAACAAAGGCGCTACAATATATAACAAAGGCGCTACAATATATAACAAAGGCACTACAATATATAACAAATATATTGGATACAGTAGTTCATCAAATACAAATGATTAGTGTAATTTATCTGCATAATCATTTATTGTCATACATTATTACCAGTAATACTATTTACACTTCGGTTTTAAAATATATAGACTAAAAGATATACTGTAAAACCTCAAAATCCTTAGCATCCTAGAAAACTGGTCTTCTTATTGAGAGCGTCTTTACATTTAGGTTGAATAAAGAACGACACTGTGAAAAATGGACCTTAAACATGTATTCCTAATTTTAAGGTCGAATTATTATTGAGGTGGTCTTTAATTTAGTGTTTATTATACACAGTTATTTAGTCAATATGGATAAAAAAATAACATATTGGTTAAATTTAACAGTTGTTATGAAAACAAAGAGCCCAGTGGAATAACCAATACTTTAGAACAGAATGAATACTGCATACAGATAGTATAGCAACAATATATTAGTTGCTTTAGTTAACAGATGTCATGAGGTTTATATGAATATCAGAAAGCATTTCTAAAAGATGCTTGAAATCCTTTTGTCAGGAAATATCTGCAGCACTTTTGTGTCTATCTTTGTGAATGTCACAAAGTTTGTCTCCAGTGACCAGAAGCTGGCCCTGCACTTGACACAAGTACTGGTAGTTTGTTTTGAGTTTTATCTCATAATTTTCCTCTCTTTCAAAATTGATAACAGCATTTTAAATCCAGTCATATATGGAAAATGGACATTCCATTTCTAAAGTTCCTGTTTTCCTATTTTCACAAACTTTTCCATCTGTCCAAGTTGCTCCCAGAATTGGAAAACGGGGATTAACTTCTATGTCACAGTCATGAACACGGTTCCCACTTTGTTTCTGGTACATGTTAGGTATACCTTTTTAAAGTTTTTGCCATGTATACAGAGGTGGCAGCAGAGGTGAAGTTTTTAGGAGTCACCACACATGAAACAAACTTTGCTGTGATAGCTGCCTTTGTCAGCATAAATCACCCAAAGCAAGAGGTTGTTAGCCTTCCAGATTTCTCTGTTTGGACCACACTGCTTGTTTCAATCTGTATCACAGCATTGTTGTAGATAGCAAGGTCTGACCATAAATGTTGATTTCAGATACAATGTTTTCTTGTATTTCAAGATCATTGTTTAGAGGAAATTCAAATCACCACGGCTTAGGCTTGCAAGAGGTTCTTGAATTGCTTCAATTAATGGCACCTGCAATGAGAAACATGTATTATTTTATGTAAATCTGGGTTCAGCAATTTGACAAAATAAATATTTGTATATTTACAGGTACAACAGTGCTTCTCATATTACAAATGGGCCACACCTCTGAAGAGACTCGTAGGCATTGACTAAGAAAGCGTGGTGGTGACATTTCAGCTACAAGAATTTGCCAATTCAAATTCATGAATTCAGGATTTCAACTTCATGAATTCGCAATTTGAACTTCGCAACATGTATTTCAAGAATTCACAATTGCAACTTCACAAATTCACAATTTCATCTTCATTAAGGTGAAATTGTGAATCTGCGAAGTTGAAATCATAGTCATAAACTTGAAATTGTGAATTCATGAAGTTGAAAACATAAATTTGATCATTAAGTTG
The DNA here is from genome assembly GCA_032209605.1 of Mactromeris polynyma. Classification (NCBI taxonomy): domain Eukaryota; kingdom Metazoa; phylum Mollusca; class Bivalvia; order Venerida; family Mactridae; genus Mactromeris; species Mactromeris polynyma. Next base: position 35,534,690 of record JASFXZ010000001.1, on the reverse strand, counting down.
AATTTGTGATTTCATGAAGTTGAATTCACCGATTTCTTAAAGCTAAATGTCACCACCAGACATTCGTAATTGACCCTTCCACATGTGCACTGTAGCCACGCCCACATTAGCAACAGGTGTTTGTTGTTACTACGCTAGACAAGCACTATTCAAAATGGTGACCGACAATTATAAACGTAGTGTAAGGTTGGAGTGTCTTCCAAGCAATTTTCGTGGAATTGTGATCAACTTTGGACTCTGAATTTTACACCTGCCTGGTTTCCTGATAAGAAAATGATACTCAAAACCGTTGTAATTTAGTATGAGGACAGGATTTCTGATAAAGAGATTTATTTCACCCTTGCACCAGGATCTTCTCAGATGAGTGCAGCAGACAAAAGACTCACTAAGAAAATTGCTACACATCAAGTTCATGTTGCAAAAGCTATTTCTAGGAATAAAATGTTTAAAATAATATACAATAGACTTAAATTAAATTTATTAAGTTGTTTTAACCAGATCTGGTTTGTTACTGCTTTTTGACTGGTGTCACACCTTTTTCAATACAAGACTGAGAACTGAGTATAACAACATTAGATTTAGAAACAATGAAATTGTGATATACTTACATGATAAGCTAAGGCAGGCCCGAATAACTGAGGACCCTGATCAGTTTGCACCACGTGATCAGTATTGTGAGCCAGATAAGATAGTGTGGACAGCTACTCTGTGCTTGTAAGTGTTCAATGTCTTCTATTGAAGTTTGAAAGCTCTGCAAATATATGAAAAAAGTACTAATTTAAGAAAAAAAAGGTTTCATTGTTTATGTGAATATTGATTATTCTAAGTTACCATATTTCATATACATGTGTTTTCTGCCTGATAAGCATAATGTAAAAACTTAATCAATGCTATAAATGTCAAAAACAAATTTCTTCAATTTTTGTACAAAATTGGCCTTTGTTGAGTAAATAAAGACTTGTGATACAACAATTTTTATTGTATTATTTATTATTAATTGTATTATTTATTATTAATAAGTAAAACGTGGCGAAAAATGGTCTAAGTGCATTTCAGTCAAATTTCAGGAAAACTTGTGATGTTGATTTACAGATTGTATCATCAAAATTGCTCAAAGTTTACCTTTGATGTTGAATATTTTTTATAAAAAAAACCCAGGAATACATGTAATAATGTTATATATACAGTAAAACTTCGAAACCTCGAACAGTTTTGGGTCGAACACAGTAGATACCTCGAACAGAGTCTTAGGTCCTGGCAAAACCCCTTCTTATTTCATATTAAAGAACAGTAGATCACTCGAACGGAGATAGGTCGAACACTCGAACAGGTTTTGCGGTCCCTAGATATCATTTCATTCATTGTTCACCCCAGATAGGTCGAACAATACAATAATTCACACCTTTCATGGACCGAGCGATATTCTATTATTTGTTGACAGGTAAGATTGGTGACACGTGTTATTCGCATGTAGTGATAATTACTTGATGGTTGCACTATAAACAATACAGTGTACATGTACTTATGTGACAAACAAATCACTCAATGGATCTATTAAATATCTTACGAAACATTAAACTTTCGAATGTGAGAGTTTGTTTGTTCTAGTTTATTCATGTTTACATGCATAGGCTTATTTTGTATGTCTGCCACGAATGACAACTGTGTTAGTACTGTTTGTCTAAAAATAGAACATCGTAATTGTTTACTATCTTGTCTGTATATTATTCATGTGTGTAAGAATAAACGAATCATTTACTTAACTATGTTTTAGTTTTCTTTCATTTCTTTTTTAATTACATGTATTATGAATAATGCTGTGACTATTGATCGACGTGCATTCAGTATGAAAACACTAGCAACTCACAAATGTCATGCGTTCAGCATGCTTAGTACACTTGCACCGGTGACAGTCAGTTTGTACATATACACGTATACGGTAGATGGCTCGAACAGGTAGATGGCTCGAACTAATTGCTCGGTCCGATGGCAGTTCGAGGTTTCGAAGTTTTACTGTATGGCAAAATGCACTTGGACTATTTCCGCACTCAATATTTGACTAATATTGTAATCTTTTGTTGAATGTGAAAAAACGTCAAAGTGACAAAATTGTTTTGAAAGATACAGAATCTTGATAAGCTTGCACAATTACTTAGTTCCTTCTTTATTATAAGTGATTTAAGATTTTAGTAAGTATGTATGGTAGACCTATGACATGTAGATTCTACCCAAGTATATTCTGTAGTATTAAATAACTATTAATGGTTAACATAAAGCATAGTACAAAACTTTCGTCTCATGTAAGGCAAGCTTAAATGAAGGGGCATGTAAGGGGCTACATATTTGAACAAGTTAAACACTGGCAATGGTTGTAATACATACAATGTATCCAATTTCATGAACTGATAAATTTGATATACAGCCAAACCTGTTTGAAAGACCCACTTTGGTTATAATTAATTAGGCACTGAAAGAGTATACAAACAGTTGTTGGTCAAGTAGAAATACAAAAATTCTATTCATAACTAAACCATTGTTTTTCCACATCTTTTGTTCTGATTTTATCTTTGTGTGGAGAAAAATTTACCAATTACACCAGTACATGTATAGAAATAATTATGAAGTAAAATATAAATTAACAAGAGATTCAACAAGGACATTCTTTTACTGGACATTTATGAGACAACTTACTTACAGGACTGTGCAAATTTCCATTAAATGTTAAAGAACACACTCATAATAAAAAAATCAACTTAAACAACTTACTCTACTTTTAGTATCACTGGGGCCTAACTTTTGAAAAAGTTATTATTTAAGTTCAAAATCATAGCTAAAATTATTGACTTAATCAACCCGAGTATTGTATTATGATGCAATTTTAGAAATTTTTATTCGTTTATCCAGATATAGGACAATTTGTAGGAAATAGGAAACAACCAAATAATGTGTGACTTTAATTTATTTCAAATACCTAAAATACCTATATTATTGAGATTTTACTGTAGCATCATCAGCAGAAAATTCAGTTACACAATCTACTTCATAATTCTCTTTTAGCTTATATTTACTATCACCTTCCCCTCACCACTGCAGGTGGGAATCCAACACCGGATATAGAATTTGTAGGCAAGGAAGCCATTCCACAGGCTTACAAAAGTGTGATGTTTTACCCAGATGTCCACCAGGGGCCTTCCCCCCCCCCTGACTGCTGGATTAGTCACAACATGACTCTGGCTATTAATGTGACTTTTAAATCCCATTTCAAAAGTGAAAGCCAATGGATCAATAGCATGAGATAGTCAATACGCAGTCCCGGACACGATAGTCAACACATACCCCACCATGTGAAAGTCAACTGTAACAGGTAGTTAACATTTACTCAGCATGCGGTCGTCAACACTTGCTCATTCCGGCATCGACATTTACTCACCACGCTATTGACACCATTTACTATACATATAAATTTACCAACCTTACAAAAATTGTCATATATTAGCAACCAGAGTCATACAGTAACTACTCCAACTGCTAGGACAGAGAACGACCTCAGGCAGGCACCTGGGTAGAGCCCCAAACTTTAAGTAATTCAGGCATTAATGTTAATAACCTATTAACTAATTCTTACAAGGCTTAAGGTAATACCACTCTAATACTCATCATTAAGAATCTTAACTGAACTGTTTCCATGAGTTTCTGGATCACATGAGACAACTAAATACAAAATATAACGAAGTTTTACCATGCCGTTTTAAAGATTTTCAAGTTTTAAGATTAAACCGACTTGCTAAGAGGAGTCACAAATTCCGCTCATGTTCTGCATGCATAAAATTATATTCTTTAGTTCAGAATGAGAGTGGGTAGAATTGGGATAAGAATGGTAAGAATATATTTTATGTGGTAAGGTGGGTGAGGCAATCCTCATTCAGGGGTAGAAATTGAGTTTTTCAAAGGTAAAGAAGAATGTACTGTAAAATATCTATTTGTAAAGTATGTAGGTGTGAATTAAAAAGGATCATAGCTTGTTGTACAAGCCAATCTCTTTGATATAACTTATAATTTTTCCAACTTGTATTGCCTCAAAGAGACTTTTATTGTCAGTGGTATTGAAAAATTGGGAGCGGACTGGTTGAAGGTCAACACAGTTGACAAGAAAATGTTGTACTGTGAAAGGCCTATTACATGGAATGCAGGCACAGTGGGGGGGTCGTACCCCTCTGTAGTGCGACAGCTGGGGAATTCTAGCCCCCCTCCAGCTGGGGTAGAAAACAAGACAACGATGAATATTGAAGACCAAACCAATAAAGTCATATGCAGTACTATCTACAACACATCACCATTTATTGAAACATAAATATTCTGGAAGCAACAGAGGAAACAGGGATACAAATGGCACAAAATGAGATAAGGAAAGGAGAGAACTGACCAATTTATTGGACCATGGTTTAGAGCCATTATAGACACGAAACTACTCAGCAAGATTAATCCTTACTGTGCAAGAACCGATTAAACTTGGATACAAATTTATTTTGGTATGATACAGGAACCAAGTGTACTCGTTTTAAACACTGAGGTAAATATTATCAATTATTGCAATCATGTTTGGCTCTGATTGGCATTATGTATATATAATAATTACATGCATACTTAAATTAGGAAGTCTATTAAAAATCACTGATCGGGAAGTAAATCTGATGCTATGCCTAGTTTTAGTAGCTAAAAATTGTTTACTACAAATGAAAACTATGACAATGAAGTTTTTCTGACCATTACATTGAACAGAACATTTTTTATAAACAAATTATATACCAGTGCTCCAGATAAGAATTTACTGAATTGGGTGAAAACTTAAATTAAAATAATTGAGTGAAATCGTATGATAGACGAATAAATTGGGTGATTTTCACTCAGTAAGTTTACAATAATTGAGTGAAACATGTAAACAAGTTTTTACAATAATTAATCATGATTAATACTAGTAACTGCTTATCGTAACATGTCTTTCCATGACGCATAAGTTTTCTCAGCAACTATATGTCCATCGTGTTTCTGTACTTTGTTTGAGCATACAACGTCTATAACTTTGTTGACAATGTCAAATAATATTGGTTTAACAATGCTTTTTGAAGAAATTGGTGATGGGGATGAAAAGTATCTAAAATTGTACTTTGATTTATATTATGACACGTTTTCTTTTGAAAATTGAGGCTTTCTTCCTTGTTTCGACAATTTGGTAAAGCATGTGATCTTGATACCATGTATGTTGATATAATAGAAATGAAAAATTCAGTGAGGCTGTCTGTTGGAAGTGTTGTGGCGATGAGGTGGAAGTGATGCATGTGTTGGTCCAGTGGAAGTGTACTCTCCTTTAGCATTAGGCGCTCATTCCGATACCTTCATGTTCACCCCCTGCTTTATAACTCCGGAAAGACCAATATTTTCTATTTTTAGACAGGAGAATAGACAATTTTAACATAAAAAACAGCATCAAAGTTGTAAAAAAAATTCAGATATACCTGTAGCAGCAACATTTTCTGTGAGATAAAACAAATATGATGAAATCAATAATTATTATAATAGTAATGTTTATTTTTCAGGTATGTCATATTCTGGTGAAAGTGATACAGAATCATGTTCTGAGACAAACATTCAAAAATACAAGTGCCACGGGTGCCAATATAAACTGGATTTCAATACACTTATATATATGCTTCGACAAATAGTAGATATAGGACCTATTCTTGTTCAATTAATACCCGATGGACAGTTTTATGTAAGATGTGCCTTTGAAGAATGTTCACGTTATTATCACCTTGCGTGCATTCACACAACATTACTGGATGAAGGACTGAATGAGTCTCACTTAAACGATCTCAGGGATAACGGAATACACTGTCCTAAGTGCGAACATGGACGTACGCAGGCACCAAATAACTTTTAACTTAAGATGGCTGTTTCTAGAGGAAAACTACTAGTTAAGATGTCCCTCCAAAAAAATACTGGTGATGGCATCGTTAGAAATAAAAGTGACTTTGCTGAGAAACGACAAGTGATAGCCGATGACAATAATAATATTCCTAGTACATCTAGTGATATGAACATTTCCTCCGATGATTTAACATCTAAACTTTCTTTTTGCTATGAGTCTGATATTTCAGATACAGATACTGTTGTATGTTATCAAACTGTTGACAATACCTTGAGGGAAAACTGTTATAAAAGTCCCACTGCTGATGGTTCTGATTCCAGTGTTATAGAAAATCTTCAGCAAGATGAAGACGAGTTCTTTGATTTTGATGATACTGTAAATGACCCTAACTACACTCCCTGTCGAGCAAAATCAGTCATCTTCAGATGAAAACGAGTCGAATATTGATCATGAAGAAATAGTGGAAACTGTGCATACAGCCAAGCGTAAAAGTGATGAATCAAGTTGGGTAAAGAATGTAGCCAAACGCGAAAGAATGGAAGGGTAGACATACAAGGGTTTAAAGACGAATGTCGAAGGAAAGTGGAGATACAATTCAGATAAACCAGCACGCATCTTTTTACCTAGACAGTGTTCAAAGCGTTGTGAAAGATCTGGTGTCAAAAAATGTCCCACGATTACCGAAGATGACAGGAAAGAAATCTTTACAACTTTTTGAAACAACATGAACTGGGAAGAAAGAAAAGTTTATGTCTATTCATTGATTACATGTGAAGAAGTCACTGAGAACACTGTAGAAAATAGTAGAAGGCAACGTAGTCTTAAGTACTTTCTGAGGGTTCGTGATGAACGGTTCTGTGTTTGTAAAAGCCTCTTTCTTTCCACGCTTGGAATTGGGGAAAAAAACGTACATGGTTGGCTTAACAACGCAACGTCGGCATTCCACAGAAACAAAAGCAGTCTGGTAAATTATTTTATCCATTAATTATTAAATATAAAATAAATGCAAAGATAATGATGAGGCATGTCAATAAATAAAAATATCAACAGTGCAAAAATAATATAATAATGATCATCTCTAGGGTCACCGCATACAAGAGATTAAATGCGCATGTCATGATCACTCTTTATTATAAAAACTGTTTGTATTGTGGGCCAATGGCCTTATATGCGAAAAAATGAAACTTGAAACTTGCAGAAAATAATAATTGAAACATACTATCACAGTTTTGCATGATAACAGTCAAATCAAACTATAATAATATCACATAATACGTAACATTAACTGAAAAACAGTTTTAAGTAAATGGATAGATAAATCAATGGATAGATAAATAAGATGGATAGATTAATAGATGGATAGATAAATGGATGACTGATAGATAAATAAGATGATGGATAGATAAACGGATGACGGATAGATAAATAAGATGATGGATAGATAAATGGATGACCAATAGATAAATAAGATGATGGATAAATAAATGGATGACGGATAGATAAATAAGATGATGGACAGATAAATGGATGACCAATAGATAAATAAGATGATGGATAGATAAATGGATGACGGATAGATAAATAAGTTGATGGATAGATAAATAAGATGATGGACAGATAAATGGATGACGGATAGATAAATAAGATGATGGATAGATAAATGGATGACGGATAAATAAATATGTGATGGATAGATAAATGGATGACGGATAGATAAATAAGATGATGGATGGATAAATAAGATGATGGATAGATAAATAAGATGATGGATACATAAATGGATGACAAATAGATAAATAAGATGTTGGATAGATAAATGGATGACGAATAGATAAATAAGATGATGGATAGATAAATGGATGACGGATAGATAAACAAGATGATGGATAGATAAATAAGATGATGGATACATAAATGAATGACGATTAGATAAATAAGATGTTGGATAGATAAATGGATGACAGATAGATAAATAAGATGATGGATAGATAAATAAGATGATGGATAGATAAATGGATGACGGATAGATAAATAAGATGATGGATAGATAAATAAGATGATGGATAGATAAATGGATGACGGATAGATAAATAAGATGATGTGTGTTTAGTAGAAATACAAACAATTGCATTCAGATCAGTAGGGCACATTACCTTTCCAAATGCAAAAGTTTGACCTCATTGAATACTAAGTACATGTAAATAACAAATAGAAGATGTATAGATAAATGGATGACGGATCGATAAATAAGATGATGGATAGATAAATGGATGATGAATAAATAAGATGACGGAAAGATAAATAAGATGACGGATAGATAAATGGATGACGAATAGATAAATAAGATGATGGATAGATAAATGGATGATGGATCGACAAATAGATGATGGATAGATACATAAAGATGATGGATAGATAAATAAGATGATGGATAGTTAAATGGATGATGGATAGATAAATAAGATGTTGGATAGATAAATGGATGTCAGATAGATAAATAAGATGATGGATAGATAAATAAGATGATGGATAGATAAATGGATGACGGATAGATAAATAAGATGATGTGTGTTTAGTAGAAATACAAACAATTGCATTCAGATCAGTAGGGCACATTACCTTTCCAAATGCAAAAGTTTGACCTCATTGAATACTAAGTACATGTAAATAACAAATAGAAGATGTATAGATAAATGGATGACGGATCGATAAATAAGATGATGGATAGATAAATGGATGATGAATAAATAAGATGACGGATAAATAAATAAGATGACGGATAGATAAATGGATGACGAATAGATAAATAAGATGATGGATAGATAAATGGATGATGGATCGACAAATAGATGATGGATAGATACATAAAGATGATGGATAGATAAATAAGATGATGGATAGTTAAATGGATGATGGATAGATAAATAAGATGATGGATAGATAAATGGATGATGGATAGATAAATAAGATGATGGATAGATAAATGGATGACGGATCGATAAATAAGATGATGGATAGATAAATGGATGATGGATAGATAAATGGATGACGGATAGATAAATAAGATGATGTGTGTTTAGTAGAAATACAAACAATTGCATTCAGATCAGTAGGGCACATTACCTTTCCAAATGCAAAAGTTTGACCTCATTGAATACTAAGTACATGTAAATAACAGATAGAAGATGGATAGATAAATGGATGACGGATAGAAAAATAAGATGATGGATAGATAAATGGATGACGGAGAGATAAATGGATCAGGGATACATAAATAAATGATGGATAGATAAATAAGATGATGGACAGATAAATGGATGACGAATAGATAAATAAGATGATGGATAGATAAATAGATGACAGATAGATAAATGGATGACGGATAGATAAATGGATGATGGACAGATAAATGGATGACGGATAGATAAATAAGATGAAGTGTGTTTAGTAGAAATACAAACAATTGCATTCAGATCAGTCGGGCCCAACCTTTCCAAATGCAAAAGTTTGACCTCATTGAATACTAAGTACATGTAAATAACGGATAGAAGATGGATAAATAAATAAGATGATGGATAGATAAATGGATGATTGATAGATAAATAAGATGATGGATAGATAAATGGATGACGGATAGATAAATAAGATGATGGATAGATAAATGGATGACGGTTAGATAAATAAGATGATGGATAGATAAATATGTGATGGATAGATACATGGATGACGGATAGATACATAAGATGATGGATAGATAAATAAGATGATGGATAGATAAATGGATGACGGATAGATAAATAAGATGATTGATAGATAAATATGTGATGGATAGATAAATGGATGACGGATAGATAAATAAGATGACGGATAGATAAATAAGATGATGGATAGATAAATGGATGACAGATAGATAAATAAGATGACGGATAGATAAATAAGATGATTGATAGATAAATAAGATGATGGATAGATAAATGGATGACAGATAGATAAATAAGATGACTGATAGATAAATAAGATGATGGATAGATAAATGGATGACGGATAGATAAATAAGATGATTGATAGATAAATATGTGATGGATAGATAAATAAGATGATGGATAGATAAATGGATGACGGATAGATAAACAAGATGATGGATAGATAAATAAGATGATGGATAGATAAATGGATGACGGATCGATAAATAAGATGATGGATAGATAAATGGATGATGAATAGATAAACAAGATGACGGAAAGATAAATAAGATGACGGATAGATAAATGGATGACGAATAGATAAATAAGATGATGGATAGATAAATGGATGATGGATCGACAAATAGATGATGGATAGATACATAAAGATGATGGATAGATAAATAAGATGATGGATAGTTAAATGGATGATGGATAGATAAATAAGATGATGGATAGATAAATGGATGATGGATAGATAAATAAGATGATGGATAGATAAATGGATGACGGAGAGATAAATGGATCAGGGATACATAAATAAATGATGGATAGATAAATAAGATGATGGACAGATAAATGGATGACGAATAGATAAATAAGATGATGGATAGATAAATGGATGACGGATAAATAAATATGTGATGGATAGATAAATGGATGACGGATAGATAAATAAGATGATGGATAGATAAATAAGATGATGGATAGATAAATAAGACTCGGACTTGTTAATGTTCATTTAAGCTAGATCTAATCTGTGTAGTTTGTTTTGAAACTTATACAAGTCATTATTAGCTTGTAGATGTGTGTTAAGTATGTAATCACATACTTGTTAATGTCCATTCCTAACTTTAAAGCTTAGTTGACTGATTACATGTATCATTAATCCAAATCTCAAAGCAATACAGACAATGTTTGAACCCTTCAAAGCAGGCAAACTAATCCAAGTAAAATGTTAGACCATAAACCCAATGAATTAATACCAAGCACATGTAATCACAGACTTGTTAATGTTTATTCCTTATTTTAAGCCTTAAATGCATGTATAGAGAGATACAGTCCCTACAGGGAATGCTACAAACACAAAACAATGCCATCCACACACAGGAAATAATTTGTGTGGCAAACAAATAACTATGTTATTTTATTAATGTTCAAATTAATTTTAGTACTTATTGGATCGTAAAATTAGTAACTATTTCGAGATTCCTTTGCTAAGAAACTATGCTTCCTCTAGCTCTTCATTTGTCATGTGACCCACTTTTGGTTTTGTTTTCAATACATACCAATGTGTTTTTTGTTTCTGGAATTATCTATCGATGAAAATGAAATGGTGAATGTGAATTATTTTGTCTAAAAGAATTTTACATGTCTAGATAATATGATTCATGAATCAACGATCTTATAGTGGATGAATCTGAAACTCGGATTGCTGGCCTTGAATCATCAGTGTTTGGATATTCAGATACTCATTACAACCCTAGCCGTTAGGTGGATTAGTGTTGTATGTGACGGTCTAAGCAGAAGTGTTGTATGTGGTGGTGAAGTGAAAGTGTTGTATGTGGCAGTGAAGAAAAATGCAACATCACCACTTGAATGTGATAGCAATTACAAAAACCAAACATAGACAATAACAACAGATATTCAGATATTAAAAGTAGTGCTGTTACTGTTTAAGAAAATTCTAAACCACCAGATTATGATAAAAGTTGTGAAACACATACCAACTCATGTGATGAGAACCATGAAGTGCAGAAAAGCTACACAAGTCAGTAGCATTATAGGGTAAAGATTGTTACAGCACAGACAATAGTGACATTCTTTCTGGGCAACAATTTAGGAAATTATTCACAAGATGATACACCAAGGTATGGAGAAGTCTGATGTATGTTACAGTCTCATGGAAGTGTTATAGGTGGAAGTAAGCTTGAACCAAGTGTACTTGTTTTAAACACCGAGAGTAATAAAACCAAATCAAAGAGGTTATTGAGAAGCTTGTACGGCTTCGTTTGGCTGTCAAGCCATAATAAAATTCACAAAAAGGACACAAATTAACTAGAGCACCCTAAATGTTAGACAATGAAAATAAGGATTGTGTGTGTTTTTAAATACATGTACATGTGTATATTGACAGAAATATTTGCCTATATATGCCTGCAAAAGTGATATAATAGAAATGAAAAGTTCAGTAAGGCGGTCTGTTGGAAGAGTTGTATGTGGCATTGAGGTGGAAGTGATGTATGTGGCGGTCTGGAGGAAGTGTTGAAAGTACCAGTTAGGTGGAATTAAGTGTTGTATTAGGCGGATAGTTGGAAGTGTTGTATGTGGCAAAGATGAAAAGACAACATCACCACTTGAATGTGATAGCAATTACAAAAGCCAAACATAGACAATAACAAGAGTGATTCAGATATTGAAGGTCATGTTGTTCACAGCGACAAAAGTTCTCAACCACGGGAATATGATGATGAAAGTTGTGTGATGAGACACATAAAGTGCAGAAACCAGATGTTCTAGGTGGGTTACGATTGTGACAGCACAGACAATAAATTATGTTCTTTGAGAGTAACAATTGTTACAGCACAGACAATAATGATGTTCTTTGAGGGTTACATTTGTTACAGTACAAACAATAATGATGTTCTTTGAGGGTAACACATTGTTACAGTACAGACAATAATGATGTTCTTTGAGGGTAACACATTGTTACAGTACAGACAATAATGATGTTCTTTGAGGGTAACACATTGTTACAGTACAGACAATAATGATGTTCTTTGAGGGTTACATTTGTTACAGTACAAACAATAATGATGTTCTTTGAGGGTAACACATTGTTACAGCACAGACAATAATGATGTTCTTTGAGAGTAACGATTGTTACAGCACAGACAATAATGATGTTCTTTGAGGGTAACACATTGTTACAGTACAGACAATAATGATGTTCTTTGAGGGTAACACATTGTTACAGTACAGACAATAATGATGTGCTTTGAGGGTAACACATTGTTACAGTACAGACAATAATGATGTTCTTTGATGGTAACACATTGTTACAGCACAGACAATAATGATGTTCTTTGAGAGTAACGATTGTTACAGCACAGACAATAATGATGTTTTTTGAGGGTTACATTTGTTACAGTACAAACAATGATGATGTTCTTTGAGGGTAACACATTGTTACAGAACAGACAATAATGATGTTCTTTGAGGGTAACACATTGTTACAGTACAGACAATAATGATGTTCTTTGAGGGTAACACATTGTTACAGAACAGACAATAATGATGTTCTTTGAGGGTAACACATTGTTACAGTACAGACAATAATGATGTTCTTTGAGGGTAACACATTGTTACAGTACAGACAATAATGATGTTCTTTGAGGGTAACACATTGTTACAGAACAGACAATAATGATGTTCTTTGAGGGTAACACATTATTACAGTACAGACAATAATGATGTTCTTTGAGGGTAACACATTGTTACAGAACAGACAATAATGATGCTCTTTGAGGGTAACACATTGTTACAGTACAGACAATAATGATGTTCTTTGATTCAGATATTGAAGGTCTTGTTGTTCACAGCGACAAAAATTCTCAACCACAGGAATATGATGATGAAAGTTGTGAAACACATACAAACTTGTGTGATGAGACTCATAAAGTGCAGAAACCAGATGTTCTAGGTGGGTTACGATTGTGACAGCACAGACAATAAATTATGTTCTTTGAGGGTAACGATTGTTACAGCAGACAATAATGATTTTCCTCGAGGGTAACATTTGTTACAGTACAGACAATAATGATGTTCTTTGAGGGTACCACATTGTTACAGTACAGACAATAATGATGTTCTATCTACTAAAATACATGGTAGTGAGTATGCTGTTGCAGTCTATGGGAAAGATACAGAAATATTACTGGACCAGAGGCTGGGTAAACTTGGAAGTTTTACTGGCTAGGACAGAATATTACTGGCCCGGAAATTAATAAGGACCAAAATCGTCAAATATACTATTATATTAAGCTAAATTTTGTTCAAGATTAACAAGGTCAAGGTGTAAAATGGTTACAACAGAAGATTTTCTCCATTTCCTTTTATGCATATTATGCATATTGACATTATGTATATATAATAACTACCTGCATACTTAAATTCCAGATAAGAATTTACTGAATTGGGTGAAAACTTAAATTAAAATAATTGAGTGAAATTGTATGATAGACGAATAAATTGGGTGATTTTCACTCAGTAATTACACAATAATTGAGTGAAACATGTGTTGTTTTACGGCGCATCAACAGCTTTGGTCATTTAGCGCGCAACGAATGTAAAAAATATGTGAAACTAAAAAAAGGCTATGTGATATACTTGTATATGTTATATTGGTGTAAATATAGTGGGTAAACATTGGGATCATTAGGGTAAGAATATATTTTATGTACCAGGGTGAGCGAGGCAATCCTCATTCACAGGTAAGTGTAATATATGCAAGTATAGATTAAAAATATCATAGCTTGCAAAAGTTGAATGAGTACATTGCGAAAGTTGAATGTTGAAGTTAAATAAGTAAATGGCGAAAGTTGAATGAGTACATTGTGAAAGTTGAATGTTGAAGTTAAATAAGTAAATGGCGAAAGTTGAATGAGTACATTGCAAAAGTTGAATGTTGAAGTTTAATAAGTAAATGGCGAAAGTTGAATGAGTACATTGCAAAAGTTGAATGTTGAAGTTGAATAAGTAAATGGTGAAAGTTGAAAGAGTACATTGTGAAAGTTGAATGTTGAAGTTTAATAAGTAAATGGCGAAAGTTGAATGAGTACATTGTGAAAGTTGAATGTTGAAGTTGAATAAGTAAATGGCGAAAGTTGAATGAGTACATTGCAAAAGTTGAATGTTGAAGTTGAATAAGTAAATGGCGACAATTGAAAGTTGAACAAGTGAATGGAGTAAAAGTTGAATGTTGAAGTTGAATAAGTAAATGGCGACAGTTGAAAGTTGAACAAGTGAATGGAGTTAAAGTTGAATGTTGAAAGTTTAGTAAGTAAATGGGGACAGTTGAAATTTGCAAAAAAATAAATGGGGCGAAAGTGAACGTTGAATATTGTAAGCTGAATAAGTGTAGGATAGTTACGAGTGGAGTTGTCTATGTAAAATAGAGGGCAAAGCAGTGTATTGCAAAACCAAGTATATATTGCTGACTCAGAACCCGCTCAACTACCAGGATCCTCTCATAAGGCGACACGGGTAGCAGCCCACGAAAAACGGGCAGGCACAGTGGGGGGGTCGTACCCCTCTGTAGTGCGACAGCTGGGGAATTCTAGCCCCCATCCAGCTGGGGAGGAAACATGTAAAATAGTTTTTACAATTAATCATGATTAATACTAGTAACTGTTTATCGTAACATGTCTTTCCATGACGCATAAGTTTTCTCAGCAACTATATGTCCATCGTGTTTCTGTACGTTGTTTGAGCATACAAGGTCTATGACTTTGTTGACAATGTCAAATAATATTGGTTTAACAATGCTCTTTGAAGAAATTGGTGATGGGGATGAAAAGTAACTAAAATTGTACTTTGATTTACATTTTTGAAAATTGAGGCTTTCTTCCTTGTTTCGACCATTTGGCAAAATGTGTGATCTTGATCATGTAGACGCTTTCATTACTAAGTATGCACACTTTAAGCAAACTCTTGTGTGATAAAGACCTGATAAACTTACTGGTACACTGGTGTTGTATGTGGCAGTAAGGTGAAAGTGACTACCATGTATGTTGATATAATAGAAATGAAAAAATCAGTGAGGCTGTCTGTTGGAAGTTTTGTATGTGGTGATGATGTGGAAGTGATGTGTCGGTCTGGTGGAAGTGTACTCTCCTTTAGCATCAGGCGCTGATTCTGATACCTTCATGATCACCCCTTGCTTTATAACTCCGGAAAGAATGATATGTGTCAACAGCCATTGAGCTAGCCACTTGCAACGACTCGCTAATGTCTCATAAGTAAGACAGTTAACATGTGTAAATAAAGCTTATGCGAGTGTGCATTGAATAGACAGCTTTCCCTGCCGTAGTTCTAAATGGCGCTGCGACAATGAAAATTGCTAGAAAACCTAAATAAATATAACGTAAGTGGCTATCGTGTTGTCGGCATTCCAGATTTATTCCGATGCCTGTAAATGTGTAGTGATTAAAGGTCATTTAAACAGCTGTCCATGCGGAGGAATCTGTGTATATTTTAAAATGCGTCATCTTGTTCATACCCAGCATCTTGTAACGCAAATTTGCAACACTTTTTGTTATACGTATCAGTACAATCCTCAATGAAAGAACGAAACACTGCCTTCTGTAAATGCTAAATGACATGAGATAAAACCGATTAGCGAGAAAGGAGTGTTGAAAGGAGCAGTTAGGTGGAAATATTGTATGTGACATTTATAATGTTCTTTGAGGGTAACAATTGTTACAGCACGTACAATAATGATGTTCTATCTACTCAAAAACTTGGTAGTGAGTATGCTGTTAACCTTATTGTGATAACCCTTGCACATTCTAAATACCTGATGATTTTTGGACTGTTGTTTTCCCAGGGGTATGTGTACGGAGGTACTGCCAGGTGTATGTGGCATTCCTTGTAGCAACTTAATCTCTCTTAATAACATTAAATGTGTTTAGTTTGTTTTTGAAACTGATACAAGTCATCATTAACTTGTTGATGTGTTTAAGTTGTTTTGAAACTGATACAAGTCACCGTTAACTCATAGATGTGTGTTTAGTATGTAATCACATACTTGTTAATGTTCATTCCTAATTTTAACAATTGCATTCAGATTAGTGGGCACTTTTCCAAATGCAAATGTTTGACCTCATTGAATACTAAGTACATGTAATCACAGACTTGTTGATGTTCTATAAAGGTTAGATCTAATTTGTGTATTTATTTCTGATACTTATACAAGTCATCATTAACTTGTAGGTGTGTTTGATTAGTTTTGTAACTGATACAAGTCATCATTAACTTCTAGGTGTGTTTGATTAGTTTTGTAACTGATACAAGTCATCATTAACTTGTAGATGTGTTTAATTAGTTTTGTAACTGATACAAGTCATCATTAACTTGTAGGTGTGTTTAGTTAGTTTTGTAACTGATACAAGTCATCATTAACTTGTAGGTGTGTTTGATTAGTTTTGTAACTGATACAAGTCATCATTAACGTGTAGGTGTGTTAAGTTTGTTTTGTAACTGATACAAGTCATCATTAACGTGTAGGTGTGTTTGATTAGTTTTGTAACTGATACAAGTCAACATTAAGTTGTTGATGGGTGTTTAGTATGTAATCACAGACTTGTTAATGTTCTATAAAGGTTATATCTAATGTGTGTATTTATTTCTGAAACTTATACAAGTCATCATTAACTTGTAGGTGTGTTTGATTAGTTTTGTAACTGATACAAGTCATCATTAACGTGTATGTGTGTTAAGTTTGTTTTGTAACTGATACAAGTCATCATTAACTTGTAGGTGTGTTTGATTAGTTTTGTAACTGATACAAGTCATCATTAACTTGTAGATGTGTGTTTAGTATGTAATCACATACTTGTTAATGTTCATTCCTCCTTCAAAGAAATTCAAACAATTGCATTCAGATCAGTGGGCACAACCTTTCCAAATGCAAATGTTTGACCTCATTGAATACTAAGTACATGTAATCACAGACTTGTTAATGTTCTATAAAGGTTAGATCTAATGTGTGTATTTATTTCTGAAACTTATACAAGTCATCATTAACGTGTAGATGTGTGTTTGATTAGTTTTGTAACTGATACAAGTCATCATTAACGTGAAGGTGTGTTTAGTTTGTTTTGAAACTGATACAAGTCATCATTAACGTGTAGATGTGTGTTTGATTAGTTTTGAAACTGATACAAGTCATCATTAATGTGTAGATGTGTGATTGATTAGTTTTGAAACTGATACAAGTCATCATTAACGTGTAGATGTGTGATTGATTAGTTTTGTAACTGATACAAGTCATCATTAACGTGTAGGTGTGTTTAGTTTGTTTTGAAACTGATACAAGTCATCATTAACGTGTAGGTGTGTTTGATTAGTTTTGTAACTGATACAAGTCAACATTAACTTGTAGATGGGTGTTTAGTATGTAATCACAGACTTGTTAATGTTCTATAAAGGTTATATCTAATGTGTGTTTTTATTTCTGAAACTTATACAAGTCATCATTAACTTGTAGGTGTGTTTGATTAGTTTTGTAACTGATACAAGTCATCATTAACGTGTAGGTGTGTTAAGTTTGTTTTGTAACTGATACAAGTCATCATTAACGTGTAGGTGTGTTTGATTAGTTTTGTAACTGATACAAGTCAACATTAACTTGTAGATGGGTGTTTAGTATGTAATCACAGACTTGTTAATGTTCTATAAAGGTTATATCTGTGTGTATTTATTTCTGAAACTTATACAAGTCATCATTAAATTGTAGGTGTGTTTGATTAGTTTTGTAACTGATACAAGTCATCATTAACGTGTATGTGTGTTAAGTTTGTTTTGCAACTGATACAAGTCATCATTAACGTGTAGTTGTGTTTGATTAGTTTTGTAACTGATACAAGTCATCATTAACTTGTAGATGTGTGTTTAGTATGTAATCACATACTTGTTAATGTTCATTCCTCCTTCAAAGAAATTCAAACAATTGCATTCAGATCAGTGGGCACAACCTTTCCAAATGCAAATGTTTGACCTCATTGAATACTAAGTACATGTAATCACAGACTTGTTAATGTTCTATAAAGGTTAGATCTAATGTGTGTATTTATTTCTGAAACTTATACAAGTCATCATTAACTTGTAGGTGTGTTTTGTTAGTTTTGTAACTGATACAAGTCATCATTAATGTGTAGGTGTGTTTAGTTTGTTTTGAAACTGATACAAGTCAACATTAACTTGTAGATGGGTGTTTAGTATGTAATCACAGACTTGTTAATGTTCTATAAAGGTTATATCTAATGTGTGTATTTATTTCTGAAACTTATACAAGTCATCATTAACTTGTAGGTGTGTTTGATTAGTTTTGTAACTGATACAAGTCATCATTAACGTGTAGGTGTGTTAAGTTTGTTTTGAAACTGATACAAGTCAACATTAACGTGTAGGTGTGTTTGATTAGTTTTGTAACTGATACAAGTCAACATTAACTTGTAGATGGGTGTTTAGTATGTAATCACAGACTTGTTAATGTTCTATAAAGGTTATATCTAATGTGTGTATTTATTTCTGAAACTTATACAAGTCATCATTAACTTGTAGGTGTGTTTGATTAGTTTTGTAACTGATACAAGTCATCATTAACGTGTAGGTGTGTTAAGTTTGTTTTGTAACTGATACAAGTCATCATTAACGTGTAGGTGTGTTTGATTAGTTTTGTAACTGATACAAGTCATCATTAACTTGTAGGTGTGTTTGATTAGTTTTGTAACTGATACAAGTCATCATTAACTTGTAGATGTGTGTTTAGTATGTAATCACATACTTGTTAATGTTCATTCCTCCTTCAAAGAAATTCAAACAATTGCATTCAGATCAGTGGGCACAACCTTTCCAAATGCAAATGTTTGACCTCATTGAATACTAAGTACATGTAATCACAGACTTGTTAATGTTCTATAAAGGTTAGATCTAATGTGTGTATTTATTTCTGAAACTTATACAAGTCATCATTAACTTGTAGGTGTGTTTGATTAGTTTTGTAACTGATACAAGTCATCATTAACGTGAAGGTGTGTTTAGTTTGTTTTGAAACTGATACAAGTCATCATTAACTTGTAGATGCGTGTTTGATTAGTTTTGTAACTGATACAAGTCATCATTAACGTGTAGGTGTGTTTAGTTTGTTTTGAAACTGATACATGTCATCATTAACGTGTAGATGTGTGTTTGATTAGTTTTGTAACTGATACAAGTCATCATTAACGTGTAGGTGTGTTTAGTTTGTTTTGAAACTGATACAAGTCATCATTAACGTGTAGGTGTGTTTGATTAGTTGTGTAACTG
The DNA here is from genome assembly GCA_032209605.1 of Mactromeris polynyma. Lineage (NCBI taxonomy): Eukaryota > Metazoa > Mollusca > Bivalvia > Venerida > Mactridae > Mactromeris > Mactromeris polynyma. The sequence continues at coordinate 35,514,713 of JASFXZ010000001.1, read as the reverse complement.
ATACAAGTCAACATTAACTTGTAGATGGGTGTTTAGTATGTAATCACAGACTTGTTAATGTTCTATAAAGGTTATATCTAATGTGTGTATTTATTTCTGAAACTTATACAAGTCATCATTAACTTGTAGGTGTGTTTGATTAGTTTTGTAACTGATACAAGTCATCATTAACGTGTAGGTGTGTTTAGTTTGTTTTGAAACTGATACAAGTCATCATTAACGTGTAGGTGTGTTTGATTAGTTTTTTAACTGATACAAGTCAACATTAACTTGTAGATGGGTGTTTAGTATGTAATCACAGACTTGTTAATGTTCTATAAAGGTTATATCTAATGTGTGTATTTATTTCTGAAACTTATACAAGTCATCATTAACTTGTAGGTGTGTTTGATTAGTTTTGTAACTGATACAAGTCATCATTAACGTGTATGTGTGTTAAGTTTGTTTTGTAACTGATACAAGTCATCATTAACGTGTAGTTGTGTTTGATTAGTTTTGTAACTGATACAAGTCATCATTAACTTGTAGGTGTGTTTGATTAGTTTTGTAACTGATACAAGTCATCATTAACTTGTAGATGTGTGTTTAGTATGTAATCACATACTTGTTAATGTTCATTCCTCCTTCAAAGAAATTCAAACAATTGCATTCAGATCAGTGGGCACAACCTTTCCAAATGCAAATGTTTGACCTCATTGAATACTAAGTACATGTAATCACAGACTTGTTAATGTTCTATAAAGGTTAGATCTAATGTGTGTATTTATTTCTGAAACTTATACAAGTCATCATTAACTTGTAGGTGTGTTTGATTAGTTTTGTAACTGATACAAGTCATCATTAACGTGAAGGTGTGTTTAGTTTGTTTTGAAACTGATACAAGTCATCATTAACTTGTAGATGTGTGTTTGATTAGTTTTGTAACTGATACAAGTCATCATAAACGTGTAGGTGTGTTTAGTTTGTTTTGAAACTGATACAAGTCATCATTAACGTGTAGGTGTGTTTGATTAGTTTTGTAACTGATACAAGTCAACATTAACTTGTAGATGGGTGTTTAGTATGTAATCACAGACTTGTTAATGTTCTATAAAGGTTATATCTAATGTGTGTATTTATTTCTGAAACTTATACAAGTCATCATTAACTTGTAGGTGTGTTTGATTAGTGTTGTAACTGATACAAGTCATCATTAACGTGTATGTGTGTTAAGTTTGTTTTGTAACTGATACAAGTCATCATTAACGTGTAGTTGTGTTTGATTAGTTTTGTAACTGATACAAGTCATCATTAACTTGTAGGTGTGTTTGATTAGTTTTGTAACTGATACAAGTCATCATTTACTTGTAGATGTGTGTTTAGTATGTTATCACATACTTGTTAATGTTCATTCCTCCTTCAAAGAAATTCAAACAATTGCATTCAGATCAGTGGGCACAACCTTTCCAAATGCAAATGTTTGACCTCATTGAATACTAAGTACATGTAATCACAGACTTGTTAATGTTCTATAAAGGTTAGATCTAATGTGTGTATTTATTTCTGAAACTTATACAAGTCATCATTAACTTGTAGGTGTGTTTGATTAGTTTTGTAACTGATACAAGTCATCATTAATGTGTAGGTGTGTTTAGTTTGTTTTGAAACTGATACAAGTCAACATTAACTTGTAGATGGGTGTTTAGTATGTAATCACAGACTTGTTAATGTTCTATAAAGGTTATATCTAATGTGTGTATTTATTTCTGAAACTTATACAAGTCATCATTAACTTGTAGGTGTGTTTGATTAGTTTTGTAACTGATACAAGTCATCATTAACGTGTAGGTGTGTTTAGTTTGTTTTGAAACTGATACAAGTCATCATTAACGTGTAGATGTGTGTTTGATTAGTTTTGTAACTGATACAAGTCATCATTAACGTGTAGGTGTGTTTAGTTTGTTTTGAAACTGATACAAGTCATCATTAACGTGTAGGTGTGTTTGATTAGTTTTGTAACTGATACAAGTCAACATTAACTTGTAGATGGGTGTTTAGTATGTAATCACAGACTTGTTAATGTTCTATAAAGGTTATATCTAATGTGTGTATTTATTTCTGAAACTTATACAAGTCATTATTAACTTGTAGGTGTGTTTGATTAGTTTTGTAACTGATACAAGTCATCATTAACGTGTAGGTGTGTTTAGTTTGTTTTGTAACTGATACAAGTCATCATTAACGTGTAGTTGTGTTTGATTAGTTTTGTAACTGATACAAGTCATCATTAACTTGTAGGTGTGTTTGATTAGTTTTGTAACTGATACAAGTCATCATTAACGTGTAGATGTGTGATTGATTAGTTTTGTAACTGATACAAGTCATCATTAACTTGTAGGTGTGTTTGATTAGTTTTGTAAGTGATACAAGTCATCATTAACGTGTAGATGTGTGATTGATTAGTTTTGTAACTGATACAAGTCATCATTAACGTGTAGGTGTGTTTAGTTTGTTTTGAAACTGATACAAGTCATCATTAACGTGTAGGTGTGTTTGATTAGTTTTGTAACTGATACAAGTCAACATTAACTTGTAGATGGGTGTTTAGTATGTAATCACAGACTTGTTAATGTTCTTTACAGGTTATATCTAATGTGTGTATTTATTTCTGAAACTTATACAAGTCATCATTAACGTGTAGGTGTGTTTGATTAGTTTTGTAACTGATACAAGTCATCATTAACGTGTAGGTGTGTTAAGTTTGTTTTGTAACTGATACAAGTCATCATTAACGTGTAGTTGTGTTTGATTAGTTTTGTAACTGATACAAGTCATCATTAACTTGTAGGTGTGTTTGATTAGTTTTGTAACTGATACAAGTCATCATTAACTTGTAGATGTGTGTTTAGTATGTAATCACATACTTGTTAATGTTCATTCCTCCTTCAAAGAAATTCAAACAATTGCATTCAGATCAGTGGGCACAACCTTTCCAAATGCAAATGTTTGACCTCATTGAATACTAAGTACATGTAAATCACAGACTTGTTAATGTTCTATAAAGGTTAGATCTAATGTGTGTATTTATTTCTGAAACTTATACAAGTCATCATTAACTTGTAGGTGTGTTTGATTAGTTTTGTAACTGATACAAGTCATCATTAACGTGAAGGTGTGTTTAGTTTGTTTTGAAACTGATACAAGTCATCATTAACTTGTAGATGTGTGTTTGATTAGTTTTGTAACTGATACAAGTCATCATTAACTTGTAGGTGTGTTTAGTTTGTTTTGAAACTGATACAAGTCATCATTAACTTGTAGGTGTGTTTGATTAGTTTTGTAAGTGATACAAGTCATCATTAACGTGTAGATGTGTGATTGATTAGTTTTGTAACTGATACAAGTCATCATTAACGTGTAGGTGTGTTTAGTTTGTTTTGAAACTGATACAAGTCATCATTAACGTGTAGGTGTGTTTGATTAGTTTTGTAACTGATACAAGTCAACATTAACTTGTAGATGGGTGTTTAGTATGTAATCACAGACTTGTTAATGTTCTTTACAGGTTATATCTAATGTGTGTATTTATTTCTGAAACTTATACAAGTCATCATTAACGTGTAGGTGTGTTTGATTAGTTTTGTAACTGATACAAGTCATCATTAACGTGTAGGTGTGTTAAGTTTGTTTTGTAACTGATACAAGTCATCATTAACGTGTAGTTGTGTTTGATTAGTTTTGTAACTGATACAAGTCATCATTAACTTGTAGGTGTGTTTGATTAGTTTTGTAACTGATACAAGTCATCATTAACTTGTAGATGTGTGTTTAGTATGTAATCACATACTTGTTAATGTTCATTCCTCCTTCAAAGAAATTCAAACAATTGCATTCAGATCAGTGGGCACAACCTTTCCAAATGCAAATGTTTGACCTCATTGAATACTAAGTACATGTAAATCACAGACTTGTTAATGTTCTATAAAGGTTAGATCTAATGTGTGTATTTATTTCTGAAACTTATACAAGTCATCATTAACTTGTAGGTGTGTTTGATTAGTTTTGTAACTGATACAAGTCATCATTAACGTGTAGGTGTGTTTAGTTTGTTTTGAAACTGATACAAGTCATCATTAACGTGTAGGTGTGTTTGATTAGTTTTGTAACTGATACAAGTCAACATTAACTTGTAGATGGGTGTTTAGTATGTAATCACAGACTTGTTAATGTTCTTTACAGGTTATATCTAATGTGTGTATTTATTTCTGAAACTTATACAAGTCATCATTAACGTGTAGGTGTGTTTGATTAGTTTTGTAACTGATACAAGTCATCATTAACGTGTAGGTGTGTTAAGTTTGTTTTGTAACTGATACAAGTCATCATTAACGTGTAGTTGTGTTTGATTAGTTTTGTAACTGATACAAGTCATCATTAACTTGTAGGTGTGTTTGATTAGTTTTGTAACTGATACAAGTCATCATTAACTTGTAGATGTGTGTTTAGTATGTAATCACATACTTGTTAATGTTCATTCCTCCTTCAAAGAAATTCAAACAATTGCATTCAGATCAGTGGGCACAACCTTTCCAAATGCAAATGTTTGACCTCATTGAATACTAAGTACATGTAATCACAGACTTGTTAATGTTCTATAAAGGTTAGATCTAATGTGTGTATTTATTTCTGAAACTTATACAAGTCATCATTAACTTGTAGGTGTGTTTGATTAGTTTTGTAACTGATACAAGTCATCATTAACGTGAAGGTGTGTTTAGTTTGTTTTGAAACTGATACAAGTCATCATTAACTTGTAGATGTGTGTTTGATTAGTTTTGTAACTGATACAAGTCATCATAAACGTGTAGGTGTGTTTAGTTTGTTTTGAAACTGATACAAGTCATCATTAACGTGTAGATGTGTGTTTGATTAGTTTTGTAACTGATACAAATCATCATTAACGTGTAGGTGTGTTTGATTAGTTTTGTAACTGATACAAGTCATCATTAACGTGTAGGTGTGTTTAGTTTGTTTTGAAACTGATACAAGTCATCATTAACGTGTAGATGTGTGTTTGATTAGTTTTGTAACTGATACAAATCATCATTAACGTGTAGGTGTGTTTAGTTTGTTTTGAAACTGATACAAGTCATCATTAACGTGTAGGTGTGTTTGATTAGTTTTGTAACTGATACAAGTCAACATTAACTTGTAGATGGGTGTTTAGTATGTAATCACAGACTTGTTAATGTTCTATAAAGGTTATATCTAATGTGTGTATTTATTTCTGAAACTTATACAAGTCATCATTAACTTGTAGGTGTGTTTGATTAGTTCTGTAACTGATACAAGTCATCATTAACGTGTAGGTGTGTTAAGTTTGTTTTGTAACTGATACAAGTCATCATTAACGTGTAGGTGTGTTTGATTAGTTTTGTAACTGATACAAGTCAACATTAACTTGTAGATGGGTGTTTAGTATGTAATCACAGACTTGTTAATGTTCTATAAAGGTTATATCTAATGTGTGTATTTATTTCTGAAACTTATACAAGTCATCATTAACTTGTAGGTGTGTTTGATTAGTTTTGTAACTGATACAAGTCATCATTAACTTGTATGTGTGTTAAGTTTGTTTTGTAACTGATACAAGTCATCATTAACGTGTAGTTGTGTTTGATTAGTTTTGTAACTGATACAAGTCATCATTAACTTGTAGGTGTGTTTGATTAGTTTTGTAACTGATACAAGTCATCATTAACTTGTAGATGTGTGTTTAGTATGTAATCACATACTTGTTAATGTTCATTCCTCCTTTAAAGAAATACAAAAAATTGCATTCAGATCAGTAGGCCAAATGCAAATGTTTGACCTCATTGGATACTAAGTAAATGTAACCACAGACATGTTAATGCTTATTAAAGATAGAACATAATGTGTTTATTGATTTCTGAAACTTATACAAGTCATCTTTAACTTGTAGATGTGTTTAGTTTGTTTTGAAACTGATACAGTCAACATTAACTTGTAGATGTGTTTAGTTTGTTTTGAAACTGATACAAGTCATCATTAACTTGTAGGTGTGTTCCTTATTTTAAACCTTAAATGATTGATTTCATGTATAGAGAGATACAGTCCCTACAGGGAATGCTACAAACACAAAACAATGCCACCCACACACAGGAAATGATTTGTGTGGCAAACAAATAAATATGTGATTTTATTGATGTTCAAATTAATTTTAGTACTTATTGGATCGTAAAATTAGTAACTATTTCGAGACTCCTTTGCTTAGAAACTATGCTTCCTCTAGCTCTTCATTTGTCATGTGACCCACTTTTGGTTTTGTTTTCAATACATACCAATGTGTTTTTTGTTTCTGGAATTATCTATCGATGAAAATGAAATGGTGAATGTGAATTATTTTGTCTAAAAGAATTGTACATGTTTAGATAATATGATTCATGAATCGACGATCTTATAGTGGATGAATCTGAAACTCAGATTGCTGGCCTTGAATCATCAGTGTTTGGATATTCAGATACTCGTTACAACCCTAGCCATTAGGTGGATTAGTGTTGTATGTGACGGTCTAAGCAGAAGTGTTGTATGTGGTGGTGAAGTGAAAGTGTTGTATGTGGCAGTGAAGAAAAATGCAACATCACCACTTGAATGTGATAGCAATTACAAAAGCCAAACATAGACAATAACAAGAATGATTCAGATATTGAAGGTTGTGTTGTTCACAGCGACAAATATTCTCAACCACGGGAATATGATGATGGAAGTTGTGAAACACATACAAACTCGTGTGATGAGACTCATGAAGTGCAGAAAACCGACATTCTAGGTGGGTTACAATTGTGATAGCACAGACAATAATGATGTTCTTTGAGGGTAACGATTGTTACAGCACAGACAATAATGATGTTCTTTGAGGGTAACAATTGTTACAGTACAGACAATAATGATGTTCTATCTACTCAAATACATGGTAGCGAGTAGGCTGTTGCAGTCTATTAGAAAGACACAGAGGACTGGTAAACTTGGAAGTATTACTGGCCAGGACAGAATATTACTGGCCCGGAAATTAATAAGAACAATGTAGCCAGGTTATTAACCTTTCACAAAGTTTGTAAGTACATTGGCTGGGAATATATACAGGTGTAGATAGGAATTTACTTTGTACGCCTGAGGTTAATTCAACCCAAATACATAATCTTTGCCCCGAGTCAGGATCTCTGACACATTTGGTTATCCGTTAGAAACAGGATAAAATTACGCATCACGTCAGTTAATTAGTGAGTGACATGGTTGGCGAATAAGGTTATGGCTTTCGGGATTGGTCAGTATTGTCCGAAATACAGTAAGTAAGATATGAATGATAATCGCACTTGGGGTGGGAGAGATCAGTCGGACTTGGGAGCTCTGAGAAACCAGTCATGTTAACATCAAGAAGTTATAGAAAAACAGTAAGATTAAAGTTTGAGATCGAAGTTTGGAATTTAGTAATAAGGGTGGACTTTTATCAATAGTATTAACACTGTGGTATGTTGTAATTGGATTATACATATGTATGTAATAAAAGTGTGTAAACCTATTGGACTTGGTCATTTACTATTAAGTGTGAACAATGCAAGATATACATATTACCTAAACTCGGAATTCCGGAACCTTAATTCCCTAATAAATTGGCTGATTTTATAACATTTTAAAGTTACAAACAAGATATTTAAGGGTTTGAAATGAGTGCAGTTGCTCTTTTGATGGCATCTTGCCTTTTTGAAGTGATTCCAATCAAAATATGGCTATTATTTTCACTGAGAATGCAATGACCAGGAGGGCCAGTGTCATTGTAAATTTCATCGGACCTCTTCAAATTTTACCAGTCAGGTCCGAGGTTGGACTGTCTGTCGCACTGACTGCTGTTGATAACCTTGCTGTGTTAACCCTTGCACATTCTCAGTACCTGCTTTGTGGCGTTCCTTGTAGCAACTTAATCTCTTTTCTTATTAAGAATAATCATTAACAAGTCTGTGATTACATGTACTAAGTATTCAATGAGGTTAAGGTGTCAGTTAGTGGTCTTCTGTTTGTTGTTTGGGTTGTGGATGTTGATAATGGTGTTTTGTTAACACCATTATCAACATCAGCAACCCAAAAACAACAAACAAGACAACATTCTCAACATCAGCAACCCAAAACAACACACTAAACACCCTTAAATCAATATCCTAAACACAAAACAACCAATGAAACAACATTTGCAACATCCGCAACACAAAAACAACAAACAAAACACCATTATCAACATCCGCAACACCAAAACACCAAACAAAACACCATTATCAACATCTGCAACACCAAAACACCAAACAAAACACCATTATCGACATCCGCAACCCAAAACAACAAACAGAAGACTATTAACTAACACCTTAACCTCATTGAATACTTAGTACATGTAATCACAGACTTGTTAATGATTATTCTTAATATTAAAAGAGATTAAGTTGCTACAAGGAACGCCACAAAGCAGGTACTGAGAATGTGCAAGGGTTAACACAGCAAGGTTATCAACAGCAGTCAATGCGAGAGACGGTCCAACCTCGGACCTGACTGGTAAAATTAGAAGAGGTCCGATGAAATTTACAATAACACTGGCCCTCCTGGTCTTTGCATTCCCAGTGAAAATAATAGCCATATTTTGATTGGAATCACTTCAAAAAGGCAAGATGCCATCAAAAGAGCAACTGCACTCATTTCAAACCCTTAAATATCTTATTTATATATATGACGGAGGAAGTGTTGTATGTGGCAGTGGAGAAAAAAAGAACATCACCACTTGAATGTGATAGCAATTACAAAAGCCAAACATAGACAATAACAAGGCCAAAATTAAGAAAGTCTTTGTTTGCCCTTTACCGACCCTAGATTTTATAGATGGGTAGGTAGGTAGGAAAAATATTTTATTTTATTGTGGAAATTTTAATAGAACACAAAGTTGTATAGCAGAATTGAAGTCTATTGACGTATTTATACAGGAGCAAGCTTGGCTCAAATTTTGGGAGAAGTCACTTCTCCCTTCACCTGAGATAGGGAGCAAGTAGGGAGAAATTAGGGAGAAGTGGAGGCTGTGCGTCCGCATCACTAATTTTGTTTTTTCTTCATGACACTGGATCTTTGAATTACTAATGTTTGAGAGTTGTGAAACATACAAATTAACAAAAAGTGCATAGCTTCAAGTCAGTTTATGTTTTACATATCTCCACAATGAGAAGAAAGCATGTTTCTAGTCACACACTGAAGAAATTATAGTGTGCATACAATAAGCCTTCGTTTTTAGCCATGTATCAACCAAATGCTAGAAGACTTTCAAAGTAAAATGTAAATCTTTACTCCATTTGTCATCTTACATATTATGACCTGTTTACCTTTAATAACATTGGGGAAACTAGCCTTACATGCTAATGTTTAATTAAAAATCGTCAAATTATACAATACTGAAATATATTAACCAACAAAAATTTAATGCAAATGAAAACTATAAGCGATGTTTTTGAAATAACATCAATATCAAGTATGAATAAACACTGTATGACGCGACCGACGTAAACGAAAATAAACGCAAGTCGATATTGAAAACGAAAGTAGGAGTATTAAATAAAAATCTAGACACCGTCTACGGTGAAAAATCTCAACAAATTCACTGTAATTGCAGTATTCATTGCAACATCGCACCTTTCACAGGATGTCCTTTGATCAATTTATGACTTGTCATCTCTGTTAGTACTCCACACAATTCGTGTAAACACACTCCTGTCGAAATCCATTACAAAGCTAAGCGCTCATTGGTCAGCTGTAGTCGCTTATCCCATCATATCTCGCCTTACAATTAACAGCGGTAGGCATAGCTTAACTTTTCACAGTCGAATTTTTGGGGATGTTTATCAATCAACATTGTTTAAAAGTGTTGGGAAAACCCGTTAATAGGTATTTTTAAACAACGAATGCACTGTGGATGCCTCACTTGAGTACATGGAGGCTCATATTTTTTAATGACATGCCCCATAAACTTATGGCGTAGCGTGAGGGAAAATCTTTTTGGCGGAATACCAGAAGCAGAAAATTATGCTTTGACAGAAGAAGATCTTGAAAATTTGATAAAATAATTCATGACAGAAAACTTTGATATCTCAGATGACATCTAAGTGTATACACAGACTTGGTCAATTTCATGATAGAACCCAACCGAGACCAATTAAAGCAAAATTCACATACTTTAAAGATAAGGAAAAGGTTAAACAAAGAGCATAATTACGAAGTATCAATTTATTCGGATTACTGGGTCAAGGATCAATATCCAAGAGAGGTTCAAGAGAGGTGCAGACAACTGTATGCTATTGTGGATGAAGCTAGGAAAAATACAGTCTAGTGCAAGTGTTGTATGTGGCGGTCTGGTGGAAGTGTTGTATGTGGCGGTCTGGTGGAAGTGTTGTATGTGGCGGTCTGGTGGAAGTGATGTATGTGGCGGTAGGTGGAAGTATTGTATGTTGTAGTGAGGAAAAATGCAACATCACCACTTGAATTTGTTCTTTGTGGGTAACAATTGTTGCAGCAGTTTAGTTTAAATACGAAGTACATGTAATCAGTCTTGTTAATTAATTAAATGTTTATTCTTAATGTTAAACCGTAACAGACAAATTACATGTATAATTAATATGATTGAACACTAATTACAGGTTATAACAACGTTGTTAATGTATGCATAAGCTGTGTTTTCGTCTTGTTTTAGGTGAAACCCATATTTAATATAGAGATGGCAAGGTTTCTGATCTGGATATCGTGATTGATGAGGGTATGGTACCATGGAGAGGACGCAGTACATTCCCAGCAAACCAGACAAATTTGGGATGAAGATGAACATTGTGAGCGAGAACATGTCTTGCTAGGTATTGTGAGAGAGAGCATGTCTGGCTATGTATGTGATTTTGATGTTTACACTGGAAGTGATTATGAACCAGAGACAATGGCAAAAGATGGTGAGGATGTGCTTGGACATTCCTGTGGAGTTGTGAGGGGTCTGCTTAGAAACTGTGAATTACTGATAAAGGGATATTGTCTTCACATGGACAACTACTACTCATCACTAATTTTATTTGATCGCCATACAGCTGAAGACACTGCTGCGGTTGGATATGTGTGCCAGAACAGACATGAAATGCCTGTTATGCAGAGAGTGAAAAAATATGAGGTTGTATTCAGGCAGAGAGGAAATCTCTTTGCTCTTAAATTGACTGACAAAAGAGATGTGACTTAGTCTCATATAGTGAACCTTGTAGTGACAAATGTGCGTGTACTGTACAAAAACAATCATGTTGGTGCCAGGCCACTGAGCTAATATAAGTTTGTTGAGAACTTGCGTGGCAGCTAATCATTAGCCATGAGATGGTAAGAGTTCAAAAAGGGAGACCATCTATTCAACGGACCTTGAGAAATGACTCACTGAGAGGCACTTCCCATACCTAATTCCGGCTAAGGAGGGACCGAAGGTACAAAACCCTACTGGGAAGTGTGTGAGGTGTAACACAACTATTGGTAAATGAATCAAACTGTTTAGACAAAAACATGATATCAAATGTAGACCATAAACTAAACAATATTGTTGCAGAAAATAATTGTACACAGGGATTAATATGATAGTAAATGAAATTGTGACACTTTCTCGTGATTGTTCCAAAATTAAAAAGCATAAACACAAACCAACATAAATGCTAGTTTCACTTCTTGCTTTGACTATTCTTGCTTCCAAGTGCAGTAACCCCAAAAGGGATTGGGACATTATAAATGATTAAACCTAATTAAATCAAACGAAACTGGTAGATTATGAGAGAGATTTCTCATGTTGCAACCTTTCCACTGAATTTCTATAATTCATGGGATGAGTATGGGATATATTAAGATATGAATTGTATTTATGCATCAACTTCAAGCGAACATAGAAGCTTTTAATGTTTTTCTTTTATTTCATAATTACATAATTATGCAGTACATGCTTTTAGTCTGTTACATATAGGGCCATCATTGTTTCATTTTGTCATGGACACCACAACCTTGGATTTTAGCAACACAAACACATAACTGACCATTAAATTTCTAAGGTATTGTACATTGATCAACAATTCCCAAGTTGTAGAAATAAAGTCAGTTTTCCTATTCAAAACATGTAGGTCATGCCAATTATCACTTAAACTTTGTGTGACTGTTTGCCAATGAGCATTCAAAACCCTGCTTATGCGCCTGCAGTTATAAATAAAAATCTAACATCTAATTTTCCTTTGCGGGCATATGACTTGACGAATGTCCAAATTTAGTCTATCCGAATACTACTCAACTTTGAGTCATAATAATTCATGACAAAGGAACTTTCATTGAAACGGTTATTTGTTTCAAGCAGGTATTAACATCAAAGTATATCCCCACTGCTTCAAAACTTTCTTCTCCTTATCTCTCTATTTGAATCTAACATACTATCTTCTTCTCTTCTTCTCTAACCATTTTCCCCTATGATCTATTTCAACCTAACACCTATATATTCTCTCTAAAAATTCATACGAACATGCATATTATCAACTGAATATGATTGTACATCTAACTGGATACTTATTGTAAACCAATTGATGTAATCGATGTCATTTATGTAGCTGAATGTTGGCAACTATGCATTCCTATGAAAATAAAAAATATATGTATATAAAAAAACATCTACTTAATTAAATTCACATATTATTAACCTTGAATTGCATTTTGGTTTATTTAGTTTGCATCATGAGAAAAAACGGTTCAGTCTGTACGACGCTAGTTTTACCCCGGCTATTTCTGAAATTCTGTGGACGATGCGAGTCGATTACTGTAATAAAATAGCAATTAATAGATGTTTTCTCAACAATTCCTGTATAATGTGGCTACTAATTGGATTACAAGTCGTCTGCATGACATGCCCGGCTGACAGGGGCCATTATCGAGATTGTTAAATGGGGGCCAGTGTGACATATTATACAGAAGTGTTAACAATGGGTTTTATGACTTGGTGCACATCGCTGACTGTTAAAATGTAATGTTTTCAACTCACATAATTCGGAAAATTCTTCAAATCAAAGTTTTTAAATTCTGAACGAGGTAGGCGGGTTTTGTGTTATAATTCGGGAGACTCACAACCAAATCGGGAGTTACATTCAGAAGATGAAAATACGAATACAGCAGGGAAATAACTGGTAAAAAAAAATTTAACGATGGAGAAATTTGACAAAATCTGGGGGAAAATATATATTTTTCGGTATATTTCCATGATTTTGATGAAATACTTTTGTCTAAAACGTTAATTAAAGAGCAGATAACTGAATAATTACCCAATTAATTATAATAAAAAACATATAAGAAGGAAATATATGAAAAATATATGAAAAATATATAAAATTTTACCTTTTCGTTGATGGGAAAGGAAAGTACATCTGGGCATTCCAGCTTCAGCCTAAAATAGTAAATAATAAAAAATCAAAGTAATGGAAAGATTAAGTGGCTACATATCAAATAAAACAATCAAATAAATCAGAAACAAGAGCACTGACCTTCACAAAATACACCTGTTCTACAGTTATGTCACTCGATTTTGAACAAAAATCAGTGCAAAAAGGACTTTTCTACGACTCCACCAGTCCTATTGACCTAGTTTTTAACATGACCCATTTTTACAAAATAAACCTAAATATATCTGGGAAAAACATTTCAACAATTGTTTATGCAATGTATTTATTAATATAAAGTATGAAAATAGCTCAAGTCTAATTTCTAAACAGCATGTCCCTATGCATAGACAAAAGTGACTGTAACATCAGGGCTGTAACAGACCAGCAATATTTTCGTTTAAAACACAACATATATCACAGAACAAATAAGAATGTGATATTAATGAATTATTAGAAATGAGCTTTTCCTCTTTATTGCACGGCGTATCAACGCCGGGCATATATTGGTTACGTTAGAACTGTGCACTGGTGTAATGGGCTCGCGCATGCGCCGTATTAACCGTTAGTCTGGATTACCTGCCTCTACCACTCTGTTACTATTTGAATTATAGTACGCAGGGAACCAGACTTTATTAACCGTTAGCTCTCGGATAATACCGTACCACTTGGTTACTCTACGTAGTTGGCCGAGGTTTTCGAATGGCGTTTCAATCTCCTACGCAAAACAAATATGTCATATATAATAAAACTAATTGTTAATATTAATATTATCAAAATATAATCATAATACAAAACTGTGGCGAATCGTTATACAACTGTGGCGAATCGTTATACAACTGTGGCGATCGTTATACAACTGTGGTGAATCGTTATGTGGCGAATCGTTATTGTGGCGAATCGTTAGTAATTCGCAGTAATCTCCCCTTATATCGGTGTGTCAAAACACGGACCTATATAGGTCCGTGGTCAAAACAACGATCGATCCTCGATAGTTTGCAGAATAAATACTACTTCAGGTATGTGTTAAATATAATCATTCAATCATATTATAAAATGTATACGCATAAACATAATCAAGAAAATGTATATTGTATTTGAAGATATTATTCATGATTTTTAGTTGCTTTATATAAGAACACAAATTCTTATGCGCACTGAATTACTTGCTATGGTAGCTTTTGCAAAGTCAGCCAGGAGCCTTTAGTTCTAGTCCAGGTTGAGCCACATTTTTGTTAAATCTGTCTACCCACTAATAACCGTTATAGTAACTTCTACTGTTTATTTTTTTATTCAAACATTTTGTGGATATCAAGTTTGTGACTAGAGGCCTGTTTTAGCCAAATTAAATTGTGCATTAACTAATGTATTTAAAAATGTAGTTGCTAGTTTGACCATTATTTAATTTAATTTCAGAAATAACTCCATTTGACAACAATGGTGCCTTTCTGGTCGCGGTCGCCTCCTTCATAATATGCAGGATAAACAGACAAGCATGTATATGCGTACGCCAAAACCTGTAAGTATTTTAGAAGGAATTTGTCTGGGTGAACTTAATAACTGCATTATATGATTAATCCATTAATCTCACAGCCTAATAACTTAGCCTATAAAGATGTTACAAACAAAGAATTAATGAATGTTTATAAAATTTTACCCACGCAGTCAATTGGGATACCTTTGCTGTGAATTTTGAGTACAAGTCAACTGTTAGTTGTCTACTTCATGTTTTTGTAAGTGTCTGAATTTAAGGAGCACAGGTGACCTAAGGTCCTAGTTAAGATTGGCCAATTTCAACCCATTTTGCAATGAAAATATCCCAGTTTCCATTTAAGCTTGACCACAAGTGAATACATTTGTGTAACATAAATTATGTTGTTTTCCATTCTGAAAACAGAACAGAACAGTCTGCTTTGGAGTTTAACTTTTTTCATAAACAATGTTCACACAGGTCTAGAGAAGTCTTTTAATTTGATGCCAGTACTCCTTGAAAACTACTTGAATTTGTAACAGCCAAAAACTCCTTGAAAAGTAAATGATTTTTGAAAAAAAAGTTTTGGTAAATTCCTCTTGACTTCTCCTGCTGTGCATAGGAAAAGGACAAAAAAAACATTCCAACAATGATGAAATAAGATGTAATAGTCATCTATACAATATTTCTGATAACAAATCATTTAAAACATGTACTTAAAAAATTAAACATCATTCTTATAATGTTGTCAAATAAGTGATTTGTATGCTTTTTATAATCTGTAAAAAATCTAAATGCTGAGATTTTAGTTATTAGTGAAGTTATGGAGCAAATTAAATAATGTGGAATGCATGGCATATAATGTTACTATAGTCCAAATCTGTCAATATTGTGATAATGCATACTTTTAAGTAAGTTAAATCTTTACATACGACAGTATAAAATGTTAACTGAAGTATTCAGAATTTCAATTGTGATTATCAATTCCCAGTATAGAGGCAAGCCTTTTCTTAATTAGATCACCTGCACAATGCCCATTCTTATATAATTACATATTTTATTTTGAATGGAATGAGCCATCAGTTTGTCCTTGATAAGTCAGTAGGGGTTGTGCACTGCAGCTGTTTGGAAGATAGCCATCAGGTAAGAATATACATGTAATACATGTAAACTACACCCTCAAGCTATATTAACATTTAAAGCAGAAACTAGCAAAAGTATTTTGTTCTGACCTTAAGCAATAGACCAGTGGGCATAGAAAATGTTGACCCCTGCATGGATTTCAATGAAATTTCACAAGATTGACAGCATTAACTCTAGTTTCACATATCATCAGCAAATTCCACTCGGATGATTTTTTACTTAGTTATGACCCTTTGTTGTTCTTCTACATAAAGTTGATATGGAGAAGTTGTCTGCTCTTCATTGTTTTTGACTGAGTTGCAATGTTTGCAGTAATTTTACTTTTAATCCTATAAATTGATTCTGGGCAACATATATTGACTAAAAACAACCTTCAAGTTATCACATTTACTTCATTCCAACCTGTTTTTAAACTGTTAATAGCACTTACATTTTTATACCATTCCTACTTCTATGTTTTTAAATTATTGGCTATACTTTTACCTCTTTTAACTATTCTTAGCGGCTTCACTGACGCGCAATATTGTCCAAGTCCTCGCAAGAGGTTCAACAACAAAGAAAGATTGACAGAGCAAATAGTAAATCAGTAATTAATTGTATAACCACTTTTATCACTTTTAAAAAATGCAGCTGTATTCCTGTATGACCCCAATATTTGGAAATGACCCTCAGATGTGAAAACTAGGACTTCATAATGGCCCTCAATTATAACAGTTGAGTGAGAACACTGCCTTCCAAGACTTTTTATCCCCATTTTGGGGGTGAATAGTCTAAGCAATGTGTTATATATGGAGAGGCCTCACCCGTATTTAAATACATGCATTATTACTGAGACTAAAGGAATAATAGGGGTGATAATATAAAATGATATGTATAAATATAACGATAAATCTAATTTCTTCTAAAACGTATTTAGGCCACACCAAATTGATTTATAGTTCGTCGGATTTACCGCTCCTTTAAAATGCAAGAGCAGAAAATAAAATAAAAATTTACCCGCTCGCACCTCCGTCAAAAACCAAATTTTATTATTTGATGTGCGCGAAATTCGGCGCTAATATAGGCCATTTTTCGCATTTAAGGGTACTCTCATTCATTCAATTACCTTTCGCTACAAATGCTACCGTTAGCTCAAGCGTTCGGGAGATCCCACGATTTCCGAAAATCGTCTGTCCATGTTTAAAGCTATCAAGAGTAGTCGTTCTTGAATGTCGTTCGTAACATCTTTTCAATTGGCTTAAAACTTCAATAACCCAATCGCTATGCATTTCACACATGGTGTCGTGAAAATATTACGGACAGTAAACTAAACTGGCCCACAATTAACATCGTTGATATAATCTGACATTAAAATCACATTTGTACATCCTCAAAGACGACAACGATATTAAATATATTCCTAGCAACCGTAGTTAACACTCCCACTATGCATTGTAAACATGGTAGTAGTAGTACCTGCTAGGATCGTAGACATTAAATGCATCAAAACTTAGGCTAAATAAACGTCAATAAAACCGCTACACAGACATTTAAAGGTTTGGGATACTTGTGCAACATGAAATACTTGTGACAAGCTTGGAAAAGCATACGAATACTGGAAAATTCATGCAGTCGCGAAAACAGATGACAATAGAAAATGTAAACAAATTCGGATAGAATAAAGCGAGCATGGAGCTGTATAATACGTGTTTGGTCAGTCTATAATTCTGATCAACACATGTGTACGATTCGATGCTTCGTTATAAACATCTTGATTGGAAACATACATTAATCTAGGATAGCATGGAAGAAAAGCCTCACAACTAGAAATTATAAAACAAATTGGTAAGCCCCCTTACTCTGAGGAGTTACAATAAGTATAACCATTATTTTGTCCAAAGCAGAGGAAGTCAGATGAAACTGTTTGGAGATTTTTCAGACGAAATTCTGAAGTTGGCTGTTGACGTTCAGCCAAGACTAAGGTGCTATTGAACATTATAATTTTAAACTTGAATGCCATTTATAAGAAGACTTGCTATAGAGTTTTCACCTGATTACGAATCTGATTACGGAAATGTAACTTGGCAAACATAGCAATCAGAAGTGTAGATCCACCAAGGCATTTTTAAGGAGAATTTATGACCCACTAACAGAAACTAGTTGTGCACCTCATGGTAACATTCAAGTCGAAGTGGGTAGCTCACATACGCACAAGCTGCTTAATGTGAGCTTATGTGGTTGCCTGATGTCTAGTTTTAAGTTTGCAACCAGCATTGCTCAATGTTTTAGTATATGCTACTCTTTAAAAAGAATATAATTGGAAAAAAGCGCCATCAGTAAAATTTTGAGAAATATAAGAAAAAAAAAATTGTGAAAAAAACCTTGCCGCCTCTGAAATTTTGTGAAGTAAAAAATAAAATAAAAATAAAAATTTCGCTCGCTCGCCCCATCTTTTTCTTCAAAAAATCCGAAGAACTACTCATCAATTTGGTGTGGCCTTACGTATAATTATTGAAATTTGGCTGAAAAATGCATACAAAGAAGTGAACATATATATATATATCAAACTGATTACGTTGATTAAATTGTCTTTAATTACTTTTAAAGCTATATTTGATGTTCAGTCATTTAACAAACTTTTATTGCAGCTTCTTTTGATTTTAATTTCAAAACTAAAAGTTTGCATTGTTTGTTGAGGTATGAAATTATACATTGTTCTCTCAAACTATTTATAATGTTTTACCATGCTGAGTAGTGCATGTGTATCATATACATCATAGGTATATGAAAGCATCAATTTATTTCTTTGTTATTTGCTTGATTAGGGATCATAAAATTATTTATCTAATGTGAAAATATTGACTTTTATCACCAATATTGAAAGGATGTACCTTAGAGTCCCACTGGATCAGAGTCTGTTGATAAGGAGACTAGAGATGCTTGATTTAGGGAGGCGCAGTGGTTGGTAAATCACATCATTCTTAACAAGTCAAAAGGTGTTGATTAAATCACACTGTTTTTTTAACATGAAGATAAAGGAATTTTGATCTATAAATTAACAATCTGATTTTAGAATAAACATATTAATAATGTAATTCACAAAAATTTGATTATACTGAAAGTGGGGGTGAAAAGTCTAGGGTCTATCAAAATTGGGGGGGGGGGGGTGAAAGGTCTTTAGGGAAGAAATGACTTCGGTGTGGAATGTCTGGAATTCAGCGCTTATAATGGTATGAGCAAACTTCTTCTGCAATATGTTTTCTCATTTATAACCCTATTACACAGCACCCATCCCCCTTCAGGCATTTAAGGCTTATTCCACACCACAACATTTTTCTTCATTTAAGCATTTAGGCTCAACCACTGTGGGCTGGCAAACACCGTTGCCACCATTTAAGTAATTCAATAGGAAAAACTGGACCCAATATTTGACTTGAACCAAAGACCTCATAAATACTAGTATGGCTTACAAGGTTGCCGCCTTACCCCACACCACTACACTTCTCCCTCTTCCAGCATTTGAGACCATTTAAGTAATTCAAGGGGAAAAACTGGACCCAATATTGGACTTGAACCGAAGACCTCCTAAATACTAGTACGGCTTACCAGGTTGCCGCCTTAAACCCCACACCACTTCAATTATCCATCTTCCAGCATTTGAGGCTCAATCGTCAAACACCCCTGCCACATATAAGTAATTCTAGGAGAAAACATGTACCCAATGTAGGGCATGAAAAGCTTTTTACACACATCAATTACATAATACAAATGTAATGACTCTTTTTCTGCTATCACTTTATCGTTTCAGGTTTTCATGATATATTCACAAGATGCTTCATAAAAGTCACCTCGGGTACATCAAGAAATAGGCTGTAAATTTACAAACAGTGGTCAACAAGTCATAAAATACTTCTTGGAAAATACTCCTGAAGTTTTCCTTGTACATTTTAAATCCAATTACCATTTTGTTACTGAAATAATTACAATCTGTGATTGACTAAGTAAACAATTGTGTAGTACATAAACTAGTTGACAGTTTTCTATCAATCTTGAAATTTAGGATTTGAAATGCAGTTCTATTTGAATAAAATTGTAATCACTGGTATATAGTGTGTGTATTGTTTTTTTCAACTTGGTTATCTAGATATGGCACTATCTATATACTAATCACAAGTGCTAAGCTGTTGTTTCATCTAGGTTTGTATGTGCATGCTTTTGAGGAAAACATATCAGGTTGGGAAAAGTACCATTTTTAGAGACTTATGATTTTTTCAACAAGCTTTGTAATGCTACAGTTAAACACATAAAACAAGCAGCTAACCAAAGGATTGATAAGAGTTGTTGCTTATATCACAGACGGCTGCAAATGTTGGGTTGAAATCCAAACAAAATATGTCTCTACATTCTCAGTATACAACTCATGACATGACATTAAGAGAAAGAGCATATTGTATCTATATTATTGGTATCTATTCAAAGCTGGATGGACTGAGGTGTGACAGACATAGATAAAACACATAGTAATGACTCTGAATGTATTTGTTTTACATACTTATAAAAAAACAACATGCTGTTAAATTAATATTTTTGTACTATTTAAAGGTGCTGAACTCCAGATGAAGCACAAATTTTTGTATCCTGCAATTTCTCAAAATATGCGTAGACTTATCAATATATACGTAAATTGAAACCGTCATCATCTACTAACATCGAGCAGGTAACGTTCAGTGTTTATTTATTTTCATTGCATGCGAGTAAACAATAAGTGACTTAGCTGCTTATAGTTTAAAACAATATTTTCAATGACTGTGTGTTGAGTTTTCGTCAAAGCGCTTGTTGTTGATTATTATTAGAACACTTACTATTGCGTATGCAAGAGCATGAAGAGGGGTCTTCTCAAATGAGTTTGTGCATGTCATCGAACTTAGTCAACTTTCGCTCTGCATACTATTTGCTTTGTATGCTGCTGTAGACCCGACATGTTATATGACAGTGTTGTGATTCAATGTTGATTAAGTAGGTTTGACAGGGATAATGCAATAAACTGGTCCAAAATGGAAAAAAACACTTGTTGCGTAACTTCGTTTCATTCGTGATCACATCCTACGTTTGAACAGCAGATAATTTTCGACTTGTTTTGTACCTTTTGAAATAAATAATAGAAGTAAAAATCAGCCTTTTAAGACGTTAAATCCTCAATAAAAGCAGGTGGTTAATATTGAAAGTTATTCCATAAACAGCGATCAAACAATCCCATGTAAAGAAATTTTCACAGAGAACGATTTCATCATCACAATTTATAAACAAGTTGGTAATTTTCCACTTCAATTCCACACCAATTAAATAGTTTAAAAGACTGCTGTGAAAACAATCTGGGTTTAATAGTGTAAATATCGACCAAACAAGGATGTAAATCACGCGAGCAATACGTCATCATGACATTTTTTGTGTACACAAGTCTATTTTCTGAAAATTCCACCAGCACAAAATCAATATTAAAGTAGGTCAAATCTAGGTACTTATTGTCTGTGTTGCAATTCTTGTGACAACAATTAAATTTTCAATTATCATCATAATCAGTACAGTTGTTCACTTAATATGAGCAGAATAATAGCATTTGAATTTGTGACAAAGGCTGCAATTGGGGGCATCTGTGTCCTATGGACACATTTCTAGTTTTCTTCTTAATCCTACCAAGTAACTGGGGAGACATATTTTTTGGTGTCAAAATAATCCTTCTAGTTAATTTATTGGTTATTGCTTGGTGATATATCAATATTTTTTAAACCAATTGGTTAAATTGATTTTTACCAGTAAATTATCAAAATGGAGAATACATTTCAAGGACTGATTTTGAATATGGTATTGTATTCGAAAATGTCAGAGCACATTGTTCTTTTCCAAAGATGATATACATGTAATGTTATTGTCTACTTTTCTTTCTAGGAAATGAACTTGGTGATAACAGACCCGCTGACCTTGCATTTGCAGCAGACGTTTCGGACTGATGTGTTTGCGCACCAGGCAGAAACGGTCGAGGACACTAACAGGGCATTCCGTCACGCAGCATATCGCCACTACGTCCTCTGGGTGTCTGGCCGTCTCCAGAGAGATGACAGACGACCTGTGCCTGCATGTTGTGTGAACATTATTAGGAATAAGTTTCCGAGCCCAACAGGGCATTACACCAGTTTCATGCCGTCTAGGCAAGGTGTAGACTGGTGACTTGTATATTTGAAGTGTATATAAGATGTAAATTTGTACTGTCTGTGCAAATATTTTCCATCTGTCGTTTTCCTGTTTATTTTTATATGTAAATATCACATTAAACTAGTTAGTAGTTTATTTGCCGTGTTATTTTGATGTCACATTACTATTTAACTCACATGGTCTTGTGCTTAGGACAAGCTGAGATGATCACTACCTGCTTGTTACAATTTTCAGGTAACATATCTTTAACTATAGTTAAATGTTGATGGATCTTTTTCAATTTTCATAAGTTTGTGCTCAGCTGTACATATGGGTTGCTTGGTTAAACAACTTCATGTGAACAGCTTTACTGATTCTTATATAGTCTCACAAGGCTGATGCTTAGATGACCTTTCACCATTATTATTTAAAATTGTTTCACCTCTGCAAAACATGTAACAGTTCGCATTTGGCCTGCTGCATCATTATCCTAAGCTGTTTTTATATTTCCCTGACTTAACCATTTGAAAGCTTCAAATGTGTTGCATGCAAAAATCATGTACAGTAATTTTTCTAGCAGAAAGCAAAAAAATGTATAGTAATTCATATTGCGGAATACTAATAAAACAACTGGTTGAACTCCACTACTTTTAGTGGAATTATTCAAATTTCAACACAACAGCAATCCCTGTGTCAACCATACGAATCAGACAACCATTAATGACAATGTCAAAATTTCTGTTCATAATATGTGATAAAAATAACGAAAAGCATTTAATCATTAAATATACTGTATTACACAGTCACTGTATTACACAGTGAAACATATCCTTTGACAATCAAACACACATTCAAATACAAATCTTATTTAATGTAAAGAAACTGCATTAAAGGATAAACATTTCAATAAATAGTGCAGGATAACCTTACCCTATGAAAAAATGGTCTAATTTGGGCCATAAACATGTGACCGAGGTTTACAGAACATAGTCTGAGCTTTGTAAAACATGATGCCCCCTCATGGATTTTTGTCAGAGTTATATTTTGTACAATTGCATAATCAAGTTCAAAGTATGCTGCACAAATATACATGCTATAATGTTTTGTGGTAAAAATGGTAAGAAAGGGTTTCATGGATGCATAGTTTGATAAGTGCCATACTGGAAACAGTAACAACAGGTTGTTTGTTAACTGTAGGTAATGAAAGAGCTCATCTAATGTATGCGATGAACTGACCTTACATTTATATACATGTAGTCATGTACCATAGAAGTCTACAATTTTGTCTTATTGAACATTCACATTAATGGGAGTCATTTTAATTACAATTGACCAATGACCTCGACCTTTCTACCCGTGACCCTAAATTCATTAGGGTTCCTCTGCTGCCAAAGATGAATGTGTCAAGGGGTGCTCTAGTTATTCATCGGAAACAAAAAGGTTACCGACCGACATGTGCAAACCGATATATCCTCTCTTCTTTGAATGGGCCATAAGAAACATATTTAAAGAAAAACTATCACCGAAGATGACGAATACCTCAAGATACTGACTTGACAATGTACCTGAAAGCATGTCAATGATAGTCTTGACATAGTTGAAGCATCGAAAATTAGCAACGGGTCATAATTCAGAGAAAATTCATCCAAATGTGATGAGCCCATGATAGACACGTAGGCTTGGTTCTAGTAGGTTACCTGAAGTTTCACTTAAATCTGACCAAGGGTAGCCAAGAAATAGTGTGGACAAAAAACATGACGAAAAATATCAAAGGGCCATAACTCAGTGAAAATTTATCTGAGCACAACATGAAGATGATATGCACAACTAGACTTGGGACTATTATAGCTTGTGAAGCTCCATTGAAAATCTGACAAATGGAAACCCAGAAATAGTGCAGACAAATTACGTCCGCAGACGGATGGATGTGACTCCAATATAGCACCCATATACTTCGTATCTGGGGGTATAACGGAATTGTGACACAGGTGCCCCCACTTTACTCAATCAAAGGGTGTAACCATGCTCTTACTCAAATAAATGCCATAAAAAAAACAGGTATGCAATTTCATGTGATGACCAATATTCCTATGAAGTTTCATTACTCCAGGTAAAACATGTTTTGATATATGAGCGACAAAGTCAAACATGCTTTTCACCATTTCAAGGCCACTGATAACTCCATTTTCCCTTGTCGGAGCCCTGATGGTGCAAAACTTCATATTCTGATATACATTCCTATAATGTTTGAAGACTGTAGTCCAACAGTTCAGGATATATAACAACACAAATTTTGTTACATGGCCAGACAGGCTGACGTAGATAAAAGTATCTAAGCAATGTACCAAAACACATTTATGTTAACTAGTGTTGAAATGTCATTGTTTCTTTTTAATTCTTGAAACTAGATTTTCCGCGAGCGAGGTTGTTGCTTTTGGTGAGACTGGCGCTATAGTAGTTCTAATCCTCTTGGGGTCCTGATCTCCCAATGTAACTTTGGACCTCAGAGGATCCTCTCTGGCACAGAATAGTTCTGCTATTTTCAACTGCAGCCCAGGAATGTAGCTGTATTCTTTCGCTTCCTTAATTGGGTGGACTGTCCAGTTGCGAGCTGCCTTGGAGTAAGTCCTTCTCCATCTGGATAAAAAATGCATGCTGTATAGGTGGAAGCAAAATATAAAGCATTTACTTGCAAACATTAACGGTATAACGCATTATGTACAAAATGTTGATGCCTATTTTGATATAACTTATTGTCAGAAAAAGCCTTACAAAGAGAAATTTGAAATATACCAATGTCACTGTGATTTTGAGGTGGTAGTATGCAAAACTATCAAGCAGAAGGTCTTGGGCAAAGTATATATACATGTGTGTGTGTGACAGTTTGACGGAAGATTTGCACTCTTATTCTCTTGTACTACATTGTCATTTGCTACTGGAAGAACATTTCAGTATTTTTAACAAAGGAAAGCTGGTTTGATCAACTGACTACCATATGTAACTGTAGAACTAATAAATTATATGTAACCCAATACATTTATAAAGACACAAGAGTGGCAGA
Source organism: Mactromeris polynyma (assembly GCA_032209605.1). Lineage (NCBI taxonomy): Eukaryota > Metazoa > Mollusca > Bivalvia > Venerida > Mactridae > Mactromeris > Mactromeris polynyma. The sequence goes on along the minus strand of JASFXZ010000001.1, from coordinate 35,489,368 downwards.
CAACTACTAAAAGCCTATGGATTCTACATGTACGCATGTTTCCCATAGTTGCACCTTTCCACACAGAGATTGAACCCATTTTTCAAGCATAAAACGTTATAAGCTCAGAAAGAATTGTAAGAATAACTATGATGAAGTTATTACTTTGGATTTCCATCTTTATCTACAACTTGAGTCCTATGCAGATGTTTAGTGTAGTCAATGGCAGCTAGCTGGCATCGGCATTTGTATACAGCATAGCTGAAAATATTCAAACGTTTTAATTAAAATGTATTATATGCTCATTAAGAAACAACATTTAATAGCAAAAAAAGCAGTCCTTTTAAATTATACAGTATTATTCAATAGGACTAGTTTGAAAATTAATTTATCATGGATTCTGCAAATTCGGACCATATGCCTCTAACAGCCATGTTTTATTACCCTAACAACAGATATCAATGACGGACATTGGAAATAAGAAAAAGTATTAACATATTCCATTTGGTAATTGTTAAACTAGATAACCAAGGGCAAGATATTGAGCCCACCAATTGTAAAGAGATGAAGAGAATACAGTTATATATAATGCTATACAGGGCATTTCTATCATACCCAGTGTTTACCTTTGACCTCTTAGTGTGACCTTGGCCTTTAAGCTGTAGACACCCTTACTTCATTGTGAATGTGTGTGCTTAATTTAAAAATTCCCTAATAAAAGTGTAATATCCCCAATGAAAGTTTTTAGACACACTTTTTACCTATGACCTCCAAGTGCTACATTGACTTTTGAGCTTCGGTGAACCTCTGTGCCAAGTGATTTGAATATCCCCTTATAAATGACACGAGTAATGGTCCCGACAAAAAGCAAATTGGACTGACACACAGATGCACGCACATACACTGAACCACCATTGTGGCGACTATGTCAACCTTATTACAAGCGAGACTGACAAAAATGAAACAAAATGTTTTACCTAAAGGCATTCCTTTTTGGTGCATACATCAAAAGATGATTATTGAAGGACTCCAGTTCTGAAGTAGTTCTGCAAACAAAAGACAATGAATGAATTAGCTTCTCAAACTGCATTGCCTAAGTATGCCTTTTATTTTGACAGTTGTGTACGTATAATCGTTTTGATAACCAATAATGATAAAAATAATCAGCAAACATGCTTATAACAATTCTTATGTATTGTAAGAATCAATTTAAAATGAATTTAAAGAAAGGAACAGATATAATTATCTTACAAAATCAAACATTTTTCAATCAAGAATACATACTGGCATGTAACATAGTATGGAAATGTCCGCAACAATCTTTTGTCCATAACCTGCTTCTCTAGATCTTTTACAACTTTAGAAGAAGACTTCAACCAGGGTTTGTTTTCCCTCTCTTCCTCCATTGGGCCATGGTCACACTGTCCGAGCACCCAGCTGTGACAATTAGTTACATGCTTCAGGATCGAAACCCATTTGGTCTGAAAACACACAATCATGAAGCAAAAAATATACATTCAAAGTCACTAAAAACAATAACTTCATATTATAGAAATTTACAATCATTTTAACAATCTTGAGATCAGAGAGATGCACACAAAACTCTAATACAGAAGTCTTATTCCTGGATCTGAGGTTATATAACTTGAGATTGATCTCAGAGTTCAAATCTCATCAAATCTTAATTTTTATCTTTCCAAAATAATAATAGTAAGATTATAAAGTTAATAAATACTCCGATTGTGACATAATTTATCTATAGAAATACTTTAACATAATAAAACAGTATATAACCAAATGGAATACATCAAAAATGAAATCTGAGCATGGAGAATATACTCATGTTAACTGTCTTATAATTTCCATCCCAGTATGTCAGATTCATTCCATCTGATGATTGCTAATTAATATAGAGTTTCTATGGGTAATGTTAATCAGATCAACTTTCATAATTTCTGCTCTCAACATTTTAGCAGACCAAGGGGTTTGAAAGGCTGAAATGTCAATACATAAAAAGAAACCAAGATAATAGTTATGGTAATAGTACTGACCTTCATATGTAGAACATTTCCATTGCATGTTTCAGCACAGTGGAAGAAATGGTTGGTGATGTCTTTCAGCCATGGTGTAAGTGCTTCATTCCCCTTGACAGCAGCAACCTAAATATAAGTCATTAATTTTCTATTAGATAGATTTCACCACCATTTAATGTCATGTTTTATAAAAAAAATTAAAAGTACATGTATATGAATCTAAGGATTATAAACCACTATTGGGAAAACATCACCTGTAAGTTTAAGAGTCCTCAATCACAAAACTTCAGTTCATATATACTATTGTTCTGAAATTTGTTACTCACCTTGCACATTCTTTTCCCAAGATTCTTGGCCCCGTGCCACATATCATAGCTGTGTCTAACTTCAGGAAAGGACGTCCCTGAAAAATCAAAATACTAGTAGAGTACAAGTCTTGATATCTGGTAAAAAATAAACGACAAATTATTTGTAAGCTTGTTCATTTCTTATCAAAGTAAATATTCAGTAATTCAATGCTTTACCTTACAATTTGTTGTAACAAGTGACTGGATTATTAGAAGTTGCAAATTGACATTTAGATGTACAATGATGAAAGTGAATACAAACATTATTAATTTTACAGCATTGTCAATTCTGCTATGGTGACCATACTCATCGTAGTAACTTAGAAACATATCACTTTAAATATACAAAATTAAATAATGAACAGCTAATTCTGCATATGTAACACTGAGCAACATAAGTACACATCAATTTAAAATATCTAACACAAGTTAACATATAGAAACGGAACAGGCCCTACAACATGCCAACATTTCCAAATTAGTTAAGCCCTAATACTAAATATAAGTCTTTGTTATTGTTGGAATCCAATATTTAATGCAAGTGTAGCACCATTTCATTGCACAAACAACTGTATGCCATGTTAATTACTTTCATGAACTGTGACCGTTTTCACTTTCACTATTTTGTTACTATAGAAACCACTCACTCATTATTTTGGAAATCTGTGGATGCGCATCTGTAACAACTTCCCCCAGCTCAACTCCAGCATCCTTGATACATTTCATGGCTCTACCAAACCCTTTTGCCTCCATCAGGACAGACTTAAGTTCCGTCTCCCTCTTGTCAACTACCTCTAAAGCCAGGATGACCTTGTCCGTCTGGTTCATGACAGTGTATGTACAGTATTTGGCGGTATGACCAGGGGAATCCATCCTGCCATCACCTACAGAAAGTCAAACATTCTTGAATCACAAAGCTTTTAGAGTCACAGCAATGATCTAATTTGGATTGAGTGTAATTGGGCAGAACCAATAGATTTTCTAACATAAATTGAGTACATTCCATTGAACGGAAATTCCCATGATACGGACCCTTGAACCAGCGACTTCAAAAGTAAAAAGGGATTCTGCCTACTATGATTATAGATCAAAGTGTATTAAGTTACTATACAAAAACAAATTGCTGAACAGATGTACCACAAACAGGTGGAAAGACAGATGATAAGTGCCATCAAATATCACCTGAAGCGATAAACATTTATGTCACAGTGGCACAAGAGTAAAACAACTAATCCTGAGTCCCTAGTATCAAAGCATATTTGTTTTGTAAAAAAACTTCTCAATATGTGGTATATATATTTCAATTATGATTGCCTTCCAGACATCTGAAAAGAAAACAAAATTTCGTATTAAAATGTTTTTTACATGTAGTAATAAAGATTCAATTACCAGAAACAGTCACTTTGACTGCCCGATGTTCTTCCAAGGCACTTTGTTTGAGATTACCCCAGTATGTGTCAACAACTGGCACAACACACTTTGTCTGGATTCTGTTGAATGAAGACCTACTAGGAAAAGCCAGGCCTAAAAAAATTGCAAATAGAGCAATCTTTGTGTAATTATTGCCAGACAATACAATAGTAAGTTGGTACTGTAAACTCCATCTGGCAACATCGCTGAACTTGACCATCTGTAGATCAAATGTCCATCTTCACATGACTGAAAAAAAATGAATAAAGTATTGTAATACAATGTAAACAAATTACATCCAAGCACTGCAAAGAGGCAATGTATTACAGCAAAAGTTAAACGAAGACCTAAAGTTAAACTGTTGTTGTCTTTTCATAAGTTTGTTGGGACAAAATTTAGTATCAGACAGTGTCCTATGGAACATAAGTCTACCTTTTCCTGTAAGCATTGGTCACTTGGTTATAATAATAGACATTTACATCAATTACCATAATAGATAAGTAACACAAAATTAAATACCCATTTGCAATCTACTAGTACTATGCATCCAACTGTCTTCAACACCCTTTTTATGTGTTTCCCGCTTACTTGACATAATCACAACATCTTCCTTTACTTACACAATGGATATATCAATCCAATCTTGTGGCTGGAAGGTGGGATCATCTGGATCATAATCCGGATCACAAGTCTTCCAATTCTGTACTTGACAACTCAATATCAACCCTATAATGTTTATATAATGTATACAATTGTATTACATGTTCTTATTTTGCAATTGACAACACTGATGATCCAGTTTGAGACATACATTTTATGGATACCAACACTCAGGCCATGTTTATAAAGAACAAGCTGCAAGTGTTGTTCCAAATGAGATAAAAATACATTTCTATAGTTAGAATTACACAGGGTTCTGTCATATTTCATGTATATCAAGTACAAAATGGGGTCTACTTTAAGAGCAATTGATGTATTTTCTACAATATGACATTGTGACAATGGTTTAATCTTGCATGACCTAGTATAATTATAACTAAGCCCAGATACAACAAAGACAACAATTCTGACCAACCGTTGTTTACCAAGTAACCATATTTTGATCACTGACAATCTGATATCAAACTTTACTGTGATCTTATAGTTAGCTATCAAATTATCAATATAGTGTAGATTTAGAAAGATCACTTTAGAAACGTACGATAGTACAGCATATCCCAAAATTTAATATGAGTATCATGTTTGTACTCATATGTCTCCCCCATGGCAGTTTGTCAGTAATTGTAATATTGATACAGGATGTTTGAATAAAATGGGTATAGAGAAGAAGTAAGGTTTTTAAAAGATAAAGAGCAACTAAGGAATATAAGTCATATAACCTTTGACCTCTAAGTGTGACATTGAAACATGCGTTCTGTTCTGCACATCATCTCAATATGGTGAACAGACCAACAGCCAACCCAAGCAAAATTAATATGTCTACCCTCCCCATTATATTGCCATAAACAGTGAGGTAAATGTGTACCATTGTCAAAACACAAGTTGGGTTATGTTATCTCTAAATGAAACACCAAGTCTTTGATTTTTGTCATAGAGATGATACTATAAAAAATTGTCAAATAAAAATTAAAATACAAAAAAATTGTCAAATAAAATACCTTGCATGTTTCTTCTTGCTTCCAGCTGACCTGAAACATTAATGAAACAGTTATCAGTCTTTTAACAATAAAACCATATGCATTTTTCCTCACATGCAATGAATGGGATAAGAGTGCCATTGCTTCAGTGAATAGGAGCAGTACAATGCTCAAATAAGTATCTCCCAGTTACTGAATTACATTTATATCAACCCAAATTATGTCTACAAAGAAAGCCAAGTAATTTTTCATTATGACAACTGCTGCAACTATCAAGTCTGAGCATACTAGGGTCGGAAATCGGTTTTCAAATTATGATCGATCATTGATTTGGAAAAATATTAATCATCGATTATTCATTGATTATCACAGCTATGCAAATACTGCTTAGCACTACGTTTAATGAACTTATTCATTGAACTTAATGAACCTCCAACACTGTTTGTGTGTGTAACTTCAACTGTTGCAACATTAAGATGCTTTAGTACGTGGTCCATATGGAAGTTTTAGGAAGCCAAATAGCTTCAATGCAAGGATGCAAACTTTTTTCCTGGATATGGTAAAATTTCAACATCAGTGAACATGTTCCACATTGATACGAACAATGTTATGTCAAATACTACTGGTCCAGTATTGGAAATATCGCCTATCACAAAGTGGTATGAATGTAACGGAACCTAACAGAAAGAAAATATGGAATACTACAGAAATAAAAAAAAAAAATCGATCAGATTTTATTATGATTTATGATCAATTACTTTGACTGTCGAACCAACTTAATTAATGAGAACAATACTAGTATATCAGCTTCAAAAGCAATTAAATTACCAAACTAGTCAGTAAAAAGCATCTATACACTTCCCCAGGCATGCTCGATCAGCACTTTGGTACCATAGCACATGAATTTCAATAGGAAAGATAACCCTACCACAGAATCTGTAGAAGTACCTTTTGGTGACCATACCTATGTATAGTGATTAGTTTAATGTATTTAACATATTCTATGTATTTAACATATTCTATGTATTTAACATATTCTATCTATGTACAATACAGAACATTATAAATTGCTTTCCAAAACAGGTATACAACTAGTCCAGAACCAGCCTTTATTTAATTGAAATCAGCGGTTGAAATAAATCCTGCGAAAGACCCCGAGCTCTTGCTTGTCATAAAATGTACTCTTATGTAGTATAGACCTCTCAAACATAAATACACGCTACGTCAGAAATGTTTGTTTTTTCACCAAAAAGACGGAATTCTAAATGCTGGGACAGCAAGTGCTACTGTATAATAAAATACATTTGAAAATAATAACAAGTGAGTATTCATGAATTCTGACCTGGTTCAAGAAAGTTTTAAAGATTTCTACAAACTTACAATTGTGATGGTTTTATTTTTGTATGTCCTGCCTCTAGATCAGTTTTTCTTCTCTTCAACAACGATGGCCCAGCAACTCTGTAATATGTTAAGAGAAGTCAACTTATAAATCAAGATAACTTTTCGAAAATTTCCAACAACGAAACATGTAAATAAATGGAACCTTCAATTATGTTTATTCAGACCAATTAACTTCTTCATTTTAGAGTCAATACCAGAACAATAATCTGTATTCTTTACACAGGTTAGTCTAAATCTAATAGATTACCAGACTGGTCAGGCTATATCTGTCAGTGACATTTGGACAAAGTCATTGTCATTCATATCTGATTCATCATTCATGTGCTGAAGTAGTGAGACGCTACTGCCGACAGCTGTCAGAATAGGATGACGGAAACTAATAATTAAAATTAACCTGACACATGTAAAATGTCAGCAAGATTGTACAACATTTGGTCTTGTGGTTGGTCTAATAAATTTACTGATAGAAATTTTACTGAAGGATTGTATAAAAGCCTCACATCCAGTTCACGATACATACAATTATTACTATGAAAGTAACGTTGAGAATAAATGATGAAAATGACAGCTTACACAACGTCTGCATTACTATCAGTTGATACCGATGACACATCAGGTTCTGCTATGGCAGTCATTGTTGCAGGTGCTATTGACCTCGGTGTTGAGGCATGTGGCACTGACATTTGTGCAATAGCATTTGATGAGTGTCGCTCCAAGTAGCTGTTACAAGAAAACAAAACGTGAGCTCAAGTAAAACAATTTACTAGTGTTTCTAGAAAGATAAAACATCTTCATATTTATCAAGAATCAGCCATTTGAATTTTGATTTACACACAACATAAAGTCTTAAATAAACCTCGCCTATACATTCAGTAATGTGAAGGTACTGACAAGGCTTAATGCGACGGCCAAAGTCTAATTATAAGTTCGAAAGTTACCAAACGGTACGAAACGACGCAGGTACGAACGATTCCGAAAACAGGCAACATATTTTATTGTTTATCTGCTCGACTATCTTCTCAGCTGTTGCTCGACGCTTGCAGATCGTACGAGTTCTTACACTTACAAGGCAAAGACTACATAACTTGAACATTGTTTATGACCTCATTTGAAGCCAAAAATATTCGTTTACTACTAAATATATTTAATTATTTTGAGAAATTCCCCGTTGTGCAAAACAAACTTAAACTTACCAATCAATCAGTATTTTCGCCAATAAACTGTCGTCTTTGGCACTGGTCATAGCTTTAAGTTATTTCCATCTATCAATTTCATCGCTTATATTGACCAACCGGGCCCTGTAGCGCCTTTGTTTCGCAGCAAGTTTTCTTTTCTTTGCGCTGTCTGTCATCTTGGGCGCCATGTTTATCTCTTCGACCGATACTGCGCATGCGTTAGATGGTCTCGCGCAATGTCACGGGACGATTAGATATATTTACTGTTCTATTTTTAGAACTTACTGGGTAGACTAACCCTAGTAAATTTTTCGATGGAAAAATAAGAAAAACGACGCTATGACAATGTTTCGCGAATAATGATGAATGAAAGTAATTATGTTTTAGAGCTTTACGTACAACAATATCAAGATTATGTAAATATTTGACAATTTTCTTTTTTTTTGCTCGCTTGTCAATCTGGAGTTCAGCACCTTTAAATGCTTCCTTAAATATCTCAGACCAATAATTTGAAAACGGTCAAGTCATTTTCTACAAAATTATCTTTCTCATATATATTCCTGTTTTAATTAGTTGCAATTTATATATATTGCATATAATTTTGCAATAAAGGCTTATTTGCCACTATTAAATCAATTATAATATCAAAAATTACTGGCATTAAAATTTGATGCAATAATTTTAGCAATATAGGTCAACTTGTTAACTTTGACTACCTCATTTTTGCTCAACGTTGATCGCCGTGCAACCTCCATTTGCTGCATTCTGCAGCAACTTTTGTACTTGTGAATTATATATTTTAAGTGTGCCCAATGTCCACAGTTGGTGCATTCATCCCATTGGATGATAGATCTATAACATTATCTGACTGAAGTATACAGGAGAGAAAATACTACACTTTAATCCAGTTTATTTGCACTAAAATGACAATCATATATATTGGTTACATGTTTACACCAGTACACTGCAACAGTTTTATGGCCAGATCACACAGATCATCATGTAAACACATGGATTAAAAGCAGTAGAAGTGAAAGCCTGTATCAAAATAGCCTGCAGCTACATGTGCATTATCCAGTATCTGACCAGTGTTAACCATTGTGTTAATTTGTATAGGTGATAATTAAATTATTCAAGTTTAATATTTGTCAAGTATAACTATGGAATGAGTGTATAGTTAGTTATATACATGTATAGTTACTGATACAAATTGCATTACTAATGGTGCAAAATTCATTGTACATAGCCATTCACCCAGTTTTGCCCATTTAAACCTGGGTTTTCCCAGTATTACCCACCCGGCTGGGTTTTATGAGTAAAACCCAGGTTTTTGCCAACCCTGCCTAAACCTATAATGCATGTGGTGGAGAAAAGCAGACGAACATGAAACTAGTGATTTTTTTAATTGATACAATTTTTTTATAGGGGATTGCATACTGTCTTGATAGAAAATGATTTTAAAAACATTTTATCGCAAATGCTTGCCAAAAAACAGTTCATATGGAGCGTTACGGCTACATGACCTACTTTCCGCTAGCCGCCATGTTTCGAAATTATGCAACAAATTATGGCGTAGCAATATTCATTGCACATCGATAAATGATCAAAGCGTGATGCCATGTTGGAAATGAAATCGACAACACGTAAAGATGAAAATAACTTGTTAACAAAGAACTTTGAAATTTGGAGAACGCTTTTAAACAGTCTGTAGTAACTGACGAGTTCTGCACATGCATAACCGTCACTGTCAGAGATGACACGAACTGTCTTGAATGGGCTGGCGAGAGGGGTTTCTTCGCGTGGCTACGCATCATCAGATACAGAATACCTCATCCTGCTCAGGTTTTGTACATTCGAATTGTTGACCATTTGGGAGAGTCCCATTGATCTAGATTCCGTGTGGTTGAAATTGACGTTTCCGTGAAAATAGTTGTGCCATATTAACTAGAGCTATATTGTTAAATGTGGCAGACAAAAAATAAAGTAGCTTTAGTTTTCGACGTTACAGGCACTTAAATCAAAATACCCGCATGGCAAGATATCGCTATGTAAATAAAATAGATATAAAGAACATTCATTTGTTCGAAATTATGTGAAATACAAGCGGAAAACAACCGCATCTTACTTCGAAATGTCAACAAATATACCGGATGATGACGTCATGGTTTTCTAGTACATGTACAAAAGCACGGACCTATATAGGTATATAGGTCCGTGACAAAAGTGAGGTCATCTTGTGATTTATTCTCATTTCAATACAAAGGGAGGCAATTCAATTTAGTTGGGGTTACAAGTGGGGTAAAAAGTAGTCCCGAAAATCGGAACAGTGAAAAACATCAGTGAAAATTCCACTAATAAATCTCTATAAACCACTTGAAAGCATAAAATAAAACAGGTTATTTAAAATACCTACTGTGTTTGGTTAGGATATTCCTTCATCATCACCGGTCATCACATTCCTCGAATAGTGAATAGCTCTCGAGTATTCTCGCGATGAGTCAATAGTCAAATTCACAATTAACATCCTTTCACATGTCACACGGTATTTTATTTCATACCGAAAAATATAATATGCACGTTGAATCTTTTAACAAATGTAGCGCGCATTTTCCTTCCCTTGACTTCATAATTGCTTCCGGTTCCGGTCTACACCCAAACACGGACCTATATAGGTCCGTGACCCAAACAAACCAATCTCCTACGCAGTGATCTCCCCTTATAGTAGTGCAAGGGAAGATAAACGCTGTGTGGAGTTTGCAAACAAACCAAACGCCATTCGGAAAACCTCGGCCAACTACGTCAAGTGGTGTTATTAGAGTAACGAAGTGGTACGGAAATACCCGAGAGCTGAATGACCAAACTCCTCACAGCAGTTACTTCCCCTTACAGTTACAGTTACAGGTACGCGTTTGTTTTAATTTGTAGGACTACAGGTTGGATATTTTTGCCAATTGAATAATCTTTCTAATTGTGTAATTTATTATATTCACGGTCATATATACGTGTTATATTTCATCATTCTATCTTTTTGGTCCTTTTTTAACGCAGGTATCAGTTTTTTCCATAATGGTGTATTCCGAAAATTGCCGAAGATATCCGATTAAATCTAACACTTTATTTATATAGTTTTAAAACTTATTTTAAAATCGCCCTATTGAACACTGGCACACTGATGGGTCGACAAATACATGTATTGAATATAATTTTTATTCAGCTGAATCGAATTTAATGCGATTCAATAAAAAATAGTGTTTAAAATGGGTTTGACAGCGTAATATGTGAAGAAAATATAACAAATATAAGCGTATTTTGATAATAGTCATATCGGTAGGTAGGTAGGAAGGTGTGTAGGTAGATAGTGTATGGGTATGTGGGTGAGTGGGTGGATAGGCAGGTGTGAAGGTGTGTAGGTAGATATGTGTGTGGGTTTGGCTGGGTAGGTAGTTTTGTTAAATAGTCGCGTTCACAGAAATTCTGAGCAAACTATGCATGTTGACTCTGCATTTATCATTGAGCGACTGAATCATGTAGTAAATATTTGCACCCATTCTCAATGATACTGCATTATAACGCGTGAATCATGTAGTAAATATTTGCACCCATTCTCAATGATACGCGTTTCGTTACGTTTGTTATCCATAGATGAACGGACATGGTTTAAATGTCCGTGATAGATGCTATATTTATCATGAATGACCGAAACAATGATCGGCCTCCATCGTACTCGCAGCCTGTGGCCAACACAACCCTGGCATATGTATGTGTGTCAATGTTATGTGTAGGAACGATTGTGCAACAGACTGTCGCAGAAACACATATTTTGATTGAAGAAAAACTTTAACACGCATGTACAAATTGGTAATGGAAATCACCTGACAATTTCAATAACAAATATATATAATACAAATGTTCTTATGTGTGTAGTTCTTAGTGCTTAGTCGAATAAATGTTTTTTGAGAACAAGTCGAATAACGAAAAAAGCTTTATTGATGCAATCAGTGAACAGTCAAATACGATACAACATAATGGAGTTAGAAAGATACAATGTGATATATACGTATTGTTCATTTCCAACGAGTGAGGTCCTGTTTAATGTTTAACATACGGTGCATATTCGACTTTTTCGGATAACACGTAGTAGCTCAGCCCAGTATATATGCGAAGATACGAATGTTATTTTAGGGCATTTTGTTGAATTCTGTCCTTCGTAAAATCACGGACGTATGGTTTATATGTCCTAGGTAAAATGCAATGGTATAGTGTATTGTCTTTGTTTGCCATCGATATTGGATAGGGCTGGAATATAGGTTTACGGTATGAAATGTGATAAAACAACATATTTGTAACTTGAAACAATTCACAATGAACTTCACGATCATAATCATGTATTTTTAAGTTTATTCCAAATGTACATGTACGCTTATTAGAACGTGTGCAAGGCCGATTGTGGACGAAATAGCCTTAGAACTTGGGCCTAGGTTTATGTGCCCTTGATTTATCAAAATATGCCATAATTTACAATTTTTTACGCTATGTACTGTACCTTCAGTTGTTTGCCAATCTTTATGATATTTAGACATCTAATTCGTATCATCAGGAAACAAGCTTGGGTTTGTTTGTTTTTTATTATTTCAATATTATTGTAAGTTTGTAAACAGTTCATCTTTCTGTAAAAATTGTCGTAAAAGCTGCAAATTTGTTGGAATCAACCCATGTGTATGTAGAATAATACACGTACATGAACATATCCAGTGTATATATGACTATATATCGTGTACACTTTAATATTTAATTATTGTTACATCGATTGTGAAACACGTTCTTAACACTTATCACTTACTAATCACTCTCGGTGACTGCTTCCTAGTTACCAACCGAAACTGTCGTCAAATTTAGGGATTGTGAAGTTTAAATGTGATCAAAGCCCGCTCATCGTAGGACTCAAACTCATGCCCTCCGGATCAGGAGTTAGGCACTGTACCACTGCGCCTCCCTCAATTGAGCTATCAACCGTTTTTTACACACCAGCAACACCTCACCCATTCTATCCAAAATAAATAAGTTTAAAAAACTAATAGGGCTACACGTTTTTTATCAACCAAGGATATATTATGTAAAACGTACTATGACACCGGTTATTTAAGCTCCGCCCACCAATAAATTAATTTCGGTGTCTAACACGACTCGTGGCTACGAAAGAGCACTCTTGATTTGACATATCCATGTTATTATTGGCCCACATTATACTGAAAATTGGACATCGAAAACTCGGCTCATTGCTTTGTAATTAAAACAGGTGAATATGTTAACCCATTCATACAGTATTCTATCAAAAAGTGTATAAAAACAAATCTTTTCTGTAATTAATCATCTTTTGTCATGTAATTTCGCGAGCACGGGATTTGACATGATGGGCCACTAAGCTGAATAAGGTTGCTATAATCCTGCGGGACAGTTAAAAGTATAAGTAGAATTGATAATGGCAATGTCTTATCAGCATATTTTGATTTTTTTACTCTTGTATTAAATTCATAACGTTATCGGGCTGCCGAAATCCAGTTGTCGACCACTGACCTTGATAATAATAAATATTTTGGTCCAACCGGTTTTAGTGCATGTAGTGGTACTAACGATATTCTGAATTATCAAAGCAATACTGACGTAAAAAGCATGCATTCTCGTCTGTAATAATCATTATTCTACTCGTTAAACCCAGTTTATGATGAATTCTTATGCCCCCACTCTGAAAAGGGGGCATATAGATTTCCCTTGTCCGTCCGTCACAAAATCTTGTGTCACTCATATCTCCAAAACAATATGAGCCAGATTCATAAAACTTTACAGGAATGTTCACCAGCATGTGTAGTTTCGCACCTGGGGTTTCATGTTTGGTTGTGCCCAGTAAGTGCAAAGTTATGTCCCTTAACTTAGTTAAAATTTAGCCTACTCAGTATGCAATCTTGTGTTGCTAATATCTCCAAAAGTATATGAGCCAGAGTCATAAAACTTTACAAGAATGTTCACCAGCATGTGTAGTTGTGCACCTGGGGTTTCATGTTTGGCTGTGCCCAGTAAATGCACAATTATGGCCCTCGACTTAGTTAAAACATAGCCTACAGAGTATGCAATCTTGCATCACTCATATCTCCAAAAATATATGAGCCAGTGTCATTTGACTTTACATGAATGTTCACCAACCTGTATAGTTGTGCACCTGGGGTTTCATGTATGGTTACGCCCAGTTAGTGCAAAGTTATGGCCCTTGACTTATCACCATAATCAGTACAGTTGTTAACTTGGTAATTTTGATAAAATTTTCACAAACTGTGGACAGAATAAAAGCATTTGCTTTTGTGACAAAGGCTGCAAGTGGGGCATCTGTGTCCTATGGACGCATTCTACTTGAAGTCTGTGATGCCTCTTATTTTTCAAACGTATCATCATGCAGTTTTAAGGGCCATTTTTAATATTTCAAGATTATCAATTAATTTTGAAAAGTGGTCCTTCTTGTGACATATGATTTTAGCTATGCCTCTCTAAAGAGTACCATGGACATGTAAACCATATGTCCGTGAGAGTACACAACTGTGGTCTGCTGAATAACTACATGAAATCACGAATAGAAATAATCCTAAAAAGCAAATTTAACGCTTTTGTTATTTGATAGTAGAAAATTAGAAAAATAAGAGATTTTAAACCTGTTTAGAGAATATTTATTCAAATTTAACATGCTCATACATGTATGTGCAAATGGTACTTATGAATGCATATCGCAATTTCTTGACAAACCACGAAAACCCATTAGGCGACCATAATGTACTGTGTCACAACTTCATTCATAATCCAAATAATAGGAAATAAGGGAAGCTTTAAGTTTTTGATGCCCTTGCCATTTGAAGAAGACTGGCTAGGGGGCATAAAGTGTTCTCCTGTCGGTTGTGTCCGTCTATGTTAAAAATTGGTTTCCAATCAATAACTCTTGAAAGCATGGATGGATTCAATTCTGGCATTTAACCTTGGGATAATAAAATTCAGGTCAAGTTAGGTAATCCTGCTGATTGACGGCGGGGAACAATATCTGGCACATACCTCTAAATGTTGACATGAATGCATAAAAATAATGTCCACCCTTCAATTTTCGGAAGTTATATTAAATGTTTTGTGTCTGCAATGCACAATGATTCAAGCCAGGGACTAGCTTTAATGAAATTTACACACCAATGGATTTAAATGAAGTAAATACATCATGATTAAGGTTAAATATGTTATATATCATTTCTCATGCTAAGTTTGAACATTTCATGCGTTTTGATTTTCCAGTTATATGCAGATTAGCGGAAGGCTTTGACTTTGAGGGAAATGTTATTGAATTTTACCGCTTAGTAGAGTATTTTTTCCTAGATATTAAAAATGTCAATTATACAATGAACAGAGGTGGAAATATTGTAATGATCTGGTAAAGCTGGCTCTCTCATTTCTCTAATGCCGGATTGAACAATGATATCAGTCAGAGGTTCCATTTGACCCTTGAGTTGACCCTTTGACCGCTGAAATTGCCAAAAAGCACATTTTTCTCTAAATTATAGGTAGTTTTGCTATAAAATGGTAAAATCCAGTCAAAAATTATCAAAATGACCCTAGAGATTCAGCACCTAGTAGACCCTCTGTCATCACTGTTACCTCTACTTGTATTTGTTCATTTGAATTGATAGTATTTTTTTTAATATTTACAATTATTTTACTGTACCCGCCCACCCAATGTACCACGTGCCGAAATTACCACGCAAGAACAATACATTTCGACTAAAACATTAAAATTTCCACAATAAAATAAAATATTTTTCTTACCTACCTACCCACCTCTAAAATCTAGGGTCGGTAAAGGGCAAACAAAGACTTTTTTAATTATGGCCTTAGTGTAATATAAATTTTGTATGTTTCAGGTTTAAAGATGCCTATCGTTGAAAGAAGTACTCGGATGATGATTCGTTTGTCAAGAAAAGGTTGTACTAACCGACCTTTCTATCATATTGTTGTGATGAGAAATCGACAGGCTCAATCAGCTTGCGTCAAAGATCAGATTGGGACTTATGATCCTATGCCGAACTCGAATAATGAAAGAGTAATTGCCGTAAATTTTGATAAATTACGATGGTGGATGTGTCAAGGAGCAAAATGTAGTCAGGCTGTTGAGATCATGCTAGGTAATGAAATATTTTATGTCCTAAGGAATTAATTAAATTGTGCATTTGTCACTGTATGTGATTTTGGCACCCTTTTACTGTTGTTCAATACTTACAGTTCAAAAGGTTTGTTAAACATAACAATTCTGATCTATGCGTAGCTATACAAGACATGCTTTGTCAAACTATTGGAAAATAAATGCATGGTGATATCTTGCTATTTTTATCCTGCCAGTTAGTTTGACGACATAGTAGAACTTACAAAATCTACTTATGTTTATATGATATCAGCCAGGACCTTGTATTCGGTGGAAAAGGTTATATATGGCTCATGTTCTCTGGTTGTGGCGCCTTTTATGTAACAGGAAATAATGATGTAGAAATGACAAAATTTAGGCAGACAGAGAGTATTACCAATAAATAATATCATCCATGGGCCTAGGACTGGTGCCTTTCAGAATGACTTGATTTAATCCAAACTGTTTTGAAAATAGAAATTCAGAGATGGAATGTTTGCTGTGTGATGTTGGCACCATGCTTATAGTGACATTCATTTTCACTTCCTTTAATAACAGAATTTTGTACAAATTTTACATGCCATTCATGTGCTAATTGATTATGTAATTTCATGATTTGAATTCTCATTTGAACATGTTTTGATTAATTTGTAGGATTATCAGGATACCTTCCAATTCATCCAAAAACAAGATTAGATGCATTTAGAATTCAGAGAAAAGCAGAAGAAGTCGCTTCAAAACAAAATGAACAAATTTCAAACGCTGACAACAGTTGATCATAATCTGATTTTTGTGTGACTATTCATCTGAAAGTTCATCTTTGATTTAATGCACAAGTCATAGTTTTATCAACAGATTAATGATTCCTTCATAGAACATGGAATAAATCATATGGCTTCAACCATCTGTATCACACATGTGCAAGTAATGATAGTATTATTATAGCATTTACATGGTTGACATAGTTTCTTTTTTTCACCAATTAATATTGAAATCATGAATGAAAACCAGTGATTGTCGGCGAGAACCAGTCTCTACCTGCATTCAAAGTGATCACTGTTTGTGAACCTGTATTACCTGTTGTCGTATCAGGCAGCATGAGTTACGTTGTTAAAGTATCTTGCTCTTTTAGAAACCAAAGAAAGAATAGAATGAACACTATAGATTGTTGGTCTGTGTTCCAACTGATGTGAAGTTAATACATGTGGATACAGCAATTTACACTAGGGGGGGGGGGGGGATTTCCAGCCCCCGGTAAGGCCGTACATCCAAGTCAGTCTGATATGGAAAACCTTACATTGCCAAAATCGCTGGGGGGATCCGGACCCCCTTGTAATAGTCTGGTCTTCTTCAAGTCAACTTTAATGCTCTTTGTTGCTAGGAAAAATAGAGTTTATCTGAATGTTTTACTTAATGATTGAGTTAATAAGCATTTAACTGTTGCTGTTCATATTTCATTGGTTAGTAGTATATCACATATTTGTTCAGTCCAAAACAGATATAAATTATGTAATATTACTATGAGTGACTGATTGATTCAGAATAAGTGAGCTATTGATCATAAGACACTTGTTTCAAGAATTTGTTACAAAATTATAGTAATTTATTTTGGGTATAGAAGCAGTAACTATTGTTTTGCCCCAAAACCTTGGTTCCATGTAACGTCTTGTTTTTTATGGGTTGGTTTTGTAAATAAACTGATTTTGTTACAAATATTGTTTGACGTATGATTTTAAAATAAAGATGTCTACAAAAACATAGTTTTGTTCCAGTCCTTCATTATTTTGGTTAAGTTTAAACATTTTTGTTTTACATCTATGGTGAAACAAGTTCTTATTACTTATAGTAATCACTCTCGATGACAGCTTCCTGGCTACCAACCAGTGCTTGCGTCAAATTTAGGGATTATGAAGTTCGTGATGAAACCCAGCTAATCGCAGGGCTCAAACTCACGAAATTCGGATCAGGAGTCGGGCACTGCTCCTCATTGTTTTGGTTCCAAGGAATATCTCAAAATAGGGTTTGTTACCAGCTAAATATTTCAATTTTTAGTGACGGAGGGAAAAAGTCAGGGGTTTGAGCGCTAATGAGTGTAAGGTAGAGATACGAACATGAAGTCATATACAGAGTGACGCCTAGAAGTCATATACAGAGTGACGCCTAGAAGTCATATTCTGAGTGAAGCCTAGAAGTCATATACAGAGTGAAGCCTATAAAAATGTTTAACTTATAACAAAATGTTTACTCATTATGCCAGTCTTATGAACATGCCTGCTTTTATGATTGATTATGTTATGATTAAAATACAGCACATACTATCTTAATTGTGACTGTTAATATTTTACAGAAATCGTCTAGAATTTTACACGAATAAATTATTTTACTTGATAGTCTAACTTATCTATCTATTTTTCATGATATCTCAATATACGTGCCTCTCACAGGACTGCATAAAATGTGATGTATTGCAAAAATCACCTCCATGAATTCTGAAGCCAAAATTTTCTTACTATTAAGGGAGATAATCTATAGTGTATTTACGGATCTGTTTCTGAATTTGTCTCCCTTTATACGATATAAAATTCTACCCAGCGTTAATTGATTTTAGTATTATAATTATTCTGTTGAACGTTCATACCGAAATATTTGTAGTAATTGATACAAGTGGCTTGGTGATTGGGGTTGTAAAAATTCTGTGAGACTGTTATGCATATTCAACCATATTTTTGCAGGCTTGGGGGAAGTATGGAGGGTCATTTTGATAGTTGAAATTTGCATCATGAATCACCAAATTGGGTATTTATATGGCTAAAATTTTAGATAATTTTAACTAAAGGGGATTTTCTTTGTAAGTAGGGGAAAACTATATACTTTTTTCTTTGGGGAATGGGGCCCAATTTCGGCCCCAAATTTGCCATAAAACAGGGCTGATATTAATAATGTTCCAATGGTAGTTAAAGACGGTAGAATGATAACTTATTGATCTAAGTCTTCTTTAATCTTTCCTTTGTTGGTTCAAAGTCAATCAATTGTCATCATCAAATTGCCAATTGGACTTAAATGACTGCATGTACACTTAACAAATATGCTAACTACTCCGCTGACATATTTGTCATATGAACATATCAAATAGAAATTTAATACACAGAAATGTATGTAAGGCTTGTACTAAATTTCAGCGCAAAATGATTTTATACTGGAACACGCTTGTAGTTAGGGGCCAGTGCATTGAATTTATACTGGAACACGCTTGTAGTTAGGGGCCAGTGCATTGAATTTATACTGGAACACGCTTGTAGTTAGTGGCCAGTGCATTGAATTTATACTGGAACACGCTTGTAGTTAGTGGCCAGTGCATTGAATTTATACTGGAACACGCTTGTAGTTAGGGGCCAGTGCATTGAATTTATACTGGAACACGCTTGTAGTTAGTGACCAGTGCATTGAATTTATACTGGAACACGCTTGTAGTTAGTGGCCAGTGCATTGAATTTATACTGGAACACGCTTGTAGTTAGTGGCCAGTGCATTGAATTTATACTGGAACACGCTTGTAGTTAGTGGCCAGTGCATTGAATTTATACTGGAACACGCTTGTAGTTAGTGGCCAGTGCATTGAGTTTATACTGGAACACGCTTGTAGTTAGTGGCCAGTGCATTGAATTTATACTGGAACACGCTTGTAGTTAGTGGCCAGTGTATTGAATTTATACTGGAACACGCTTGTAGTTAGTGGCCAGTGCATTGAGTTTATACTGGAACACGCTTGTAGTTAGTGGCCAGTGCATTGAATTTATACTGGAACACGCTTGTAGTTAGTGGCCAGTGCATTGAATTTATACTGGAACACGCTTGTAGTTAGTGGCCAGTGCATTGAGTTTATACTGGAACACGCTTGTAGTTAGTGGCCAGTGCATTGAATTTATACTGGAACACGCTTGTAGTTAGTGGCCAGTGCATTGAGTTTATACTGGAACACGCTTGTAGTTAGTGGCCAGTGCATTGAATTTATACTGGAACACGCTTGTAGTTAGTGGCCAGTGCATTGAATTTATACTGGAACACGCTTGCAGTTAGTGGCCAGTGCATTTATACTGGAACACGCTATGTTCATGTATACGGTCCCTGGTTTATACAACGTGGGCATAAGTCATATACATGTTTCAAATCGATTCATACATGCCTCGTACTGGAGTCAAAATCCTTGAGCAACAGAAAATATTACATAGAATAAAATGCTCCTAACTTAACCAACTTCACAATAATTATTATATAAGTAAAATACTTCATAATAAATAACCATACCCAGCGGGAAACCTATAAGGGGTTAAAACGCTTCACCGATTTTATCAGAATTTCTGCTAAATTATGAAAGGTATTTGTTGCAATGGAAATATGTTATAAAATACCCATATACAACCATCTCAAATGATATTTCGAACACCAGAAATCTTTGCAATATAGCAGTAGTTTTTCGGCGCAGCCGTACTAACATCAGTGTTGTGTAAACCAATTAAATCTTACGTTAACCACCAAGGCAATTTCTCTTCAACCGAACAACGTTTGTAACCTTGACGCGGATTGGTTAACCTTTCGATAAGGGGTACGTTACCTTGCCGAAATCCAATTATTTTCGGTGAACTTACCGAAATCCATTTTGGATCTGGAGTGACCAGCAATTGTAACATCTCGGCATTTTTTATGTTGCGCAACAAATTTTAACCTTTAAATTGCGCCGAACATCTTATTTCAAGATATATCTTGCTATATATATGATGTGATGAAAAGAACTAGACAGAATGTTCCTTGTTTACATAATGTCACGTTTAAGCTTGCGATGTATGCCAATAGACCTGTTAACCTTTCTTTTTAAAAACAATTCGCAGACTACAGCTTCCAATATATCTCTGAAGCCCTCTGAACAACAGTACATAATTTGATTACTTGTGTGAGTATCTCCTCACTACAATGGTATAAGCGAGAAGATAACTAACATTTCGTCTCGGGTGGTAATGGTTGCGAGGTTGTACCGTTCAAATAACCTCAACTCAAAAATGCTACATAGATACTATATATATTTTTTATAAATACGAACATTTACAGAGATCTTCAATTATAAGATATTCAAATAAGCGGTACTGATTTGTTGTAGCACGATATTCTATCATGATGATGATGTTTGTAAACAAAGAATAAAACACAGTCATTGCTTTTTTATGAGGCTCGGGCAAAACCACAAAAGTTACGCGCCCCCCATAAGTCCAACTCATGGAGCCGCCCCTGCTATGCACACGTATCACGTATGATTAAACATATTCATCTATACACATGAATATGCATACATAAAATACCTATATAGATCTATTGGTAACAATATTTGTATTTACTTTTGTAAATATATTCATAGCGTCAAATTCAGCCTGATATCTGTGTATATTATAATTTTATGTGTACTCACCAAAGTGAAGTCAATTACTATAATAAATCTACGTGATGCGATATTTTATGTAACTAACATATGTTTTTGTGCAAGTACTCTCTCATACATTCTATACACGCATAGCTCGTCTGTTTGTTTACATTCATTCATACAAGTCGGTGAATCACCAGTGTGCCAGTCCGACCCCGTCCGATAGTATGCGTGAATACGACCCGGTGCCCTATTTATAGAGCTTTTAAACTGTACATAGATAAAATTAACTACCAGTAAAGAGCAAATTCGGTCTGAATATAGACATCATTACTAACATGACCTCTCCATGACCCTGAAAATAACATAGGAAAAATGTAAACATAAGATATAAAGAGCGTTACAGTTGACTTTATGATGAAATTCGTTCGCTTATAGCTGGCAACGTAAGTTAAAGTATTTGTGTACTGTCCTCCATAACATCGCTTTCATGCGTTAAGCAAGTATTTAAACTATGATTTCTATCAGCGGAAGTTATGCTCGTACACGCTTAAAGTATTCAAGTTGTTTGTACTATTGAGGAGCATGTGGTTCGAGAAATCATGGAAATAAATCTTGTTTGTAAAATATATTAGCTGTTACAAAACTAGGACAGTAAACACACAGTCTTTTATCTGTGAGGTTTTACATAACATAACGTAAACTCTTTATAACCACGGATTGTACGATGAAGCTCGCTCAATCGTTGAATACAATCTACCATAACTTGTTGATTAACTGTGAATAATCAGGTAACGAGTTTTCTTTTCATGCTTTTCATAATCTTTTTAATTCTACACAAATATACCTATAGGAGTTAAATACCTGTTGACAACTTTGTTTCTCTAATTTTCACATTTTGTACGCTTTGATGTTTGTACGCTTTGATGTATAATCTCGCGAGCATTTCTCCTTTCTTTGACTTTTAACGAGATGTTTATTTATTATTATTTATGCCAGTACTCGTGTCTGATTGCATCACAAATTATGTTCGTGCCTTTATTTATTAATACATTGTACTTGACGTAAACATCAATGCAGTTGATCGATAGTTCAACACATTTCGAAAGATTAAATTCATTGTAGTGCTATATAGCAGGTTGAGATTCTTTTTCTTCAATTTATCTTTGTTTCAAACGCTTGGATTTTTTCAGTTTTAGATCATTACATGATGGATATTCGGATTAAAAAGTTACGGATAGGCGATCGAGCAAATGCTTTGAGTCGTTCATTTCCAACCAGTGGAAAGTCGAACTGTTTCAGCCAATGTTTAAATTCCAGCAGAGAGAGCTTGACATCCGAAGGATGCCGATCCCCAAAACTCGGTCAATACCGGAAATTACCGATGAATGCCGAATGTGACGTTTGTCAAGTTTTGTCGAAAGATTCGACGAATTTAAAATGTTTGCATACCTTTTGCTCCAAATGTTTAGAACAACACAAAATAGTGAAAAACGGTTGTCCAGTTTGTGAGACAACTGAGGGTGAATACATTAATGTGGATTTTGACAACGTTAGTGATAAGTTTGATGTATCCAACGACGATCTCTTATTTAGTGAGCCAGACTCTGGACAAACGAACGGTGAGACACTTGAAGAATTGATTGATCGTCTGGAATTTGACGTGTTAGTGAGCGTGGAAGAAAAACATAATGCGCTTGTAAAAGCAATTGATCAGATGAATTCAGATACGGAAAGGGAAATCGGACGAATCACTGACTATGTCAAAAATTTAAAAGCGATGATTGACTCACGCGTAGAGTCTATGGTTCGTAGTATCACCGAGAGTAAGCTGAGGCATTCCGCTGAATTGTCAAGACAGAAGAAAACCATTGGTGATTTCATTGAGCAAATCAAAGATTGTATTAAAAGACATCGACAAACACTCCGCTGGTTGACGTACAATGATGCAAACACGAGCCGGAAAGTTGAACGTTCAATGAAAGATCTAATACATTTATCCAACCAGATTTCCGAAGAGAATGTGCATATTAAATTCACCACAAAACCGCTCTGTGACGCAACCCTTGACATTATGGGGAAGGTTGGCGTCAGAGTTTTTCTGGCACGACCCTTGACATGTAACTTACTTAAAGCATTCCAGTGCCCTGGTGCCGTCCATAGTATTTGCCCAATTAACAGTAGCGAGGCGTGGATCGGATACCAAAATTACGTACAACTGTGCTCA
The DNA here is from genome assembly GCA_032209605.1 of Mactromeris polynyma. NCBI lineage: Eukaryota > Metazoa > Mollusca > Bivalvia > Venerida > Mactridae > Mactromeris > Mactromeris polynyma. Next base: position 35,465,549 of record JASFXZ010000001.1, on the reverse strand, counting down.
AAGAATGGCAGTAGGCGTAGCAGACCTATAGATATTGGAGAGGACGTCCATGATATTGCTTCAGACATCCGCGGAAATGTGTACGTCGCTTGTCATTCCAATATAAAAATGCTTAATGATTCTCATGACCTTACCACCTTGTTTCATTGCCCAAGAACTCCACAAGGGATTGCTGTGTATGAGAACGGGAATATAGTGGCTTGCACCGGAATTGACGTAATAGTTTACACTCCTGAAGGTCGCATTGTGACTGCATTCGGAGGAACAAATACTGGGGATATTAAAATGCCGTATAAAGTGGATATAAACACGAACGGTGACATATGTGTGTCAGATTACCAGTCCAGTGCCGGCGAGATTGTCGTGTTTGATAGCACAGGGCATGTCAAAGCAAAACTACGCACCGATGGCATGGCACCACGAGGTGTAGCATGCAACTCGCAAGGCATCATATACGTGGCGGACTTCCGGAGTGATAGAATTAACCTATACTCGACCAATGGACATTTCTTACAAACTGCGGTGACTTCTACTACATGTGGACTCTCTGGGCCGCTAAGTATCGCGATCGACGCGTGCGGGGACTTGTGGGTGGGGGATTGGAAGAGAACAGTTCGAGTTTTTAATCAAACTGTTTCGGAACCCGAAAAAGATGATGAGTGATATGTTTGTGTATATATTATGTGCCTTTCCATTGGTATGGGACCAAATCGCAATGGATTTGTGTTTGACTTTTGGATTATTTTTGTAATTTCTGTTTGTTCATTTTCTGAACATGTTGGATATACATTCTCAATATTTCATGGAATTCATATTTAGAAATCAAGTACCTTGTCTGTAGTTTGTATTATTAAATGTTTAGTTAAACTGAATTTTTATTAAGCAGCCTTCCATGTTGGTCAGTTTAAAATTTGTCCTTATTCTGCCAAAGTCTGTAGTCACAGTGTGCCGTATCTTAGGAACTCTGTGATAAAACAGTTACTTTGTTATGTCACCATTATTACCTTCTGATCTCAAATGATGCAATGATATACAATCCATTCTATATTCTATTAGTGTATTCGTAGAGTGACGCATAATAAGGGACCTCCTTGGTCGAGGAGTTGTGGTCGTTAACTTAAAATCACTTGTCCCTCACCTATTTGGGTTCGACTCTCACCTGTAAGTAAGGGAGCTATCCAGCTGGCTTACGGAAGGTCGGTGGTTCTACCCATATAGGTGTCTGCCTAGGGTCTTCCTCCGTCATAAAAGCTGGAATGGTCACTACACGACCCTGGCTGTTAATGTGACTTAAAGTCTCGATACGAAGTTATACACGAGTAACGATCGTTTCTGCGATGCAAGCTATATGATTTTACTGTATAAAGTGGACATCTCAGTACTTTGATTTCTATTGTTATTGCACGTTCAGTTGTATTTACTACGAGTTTCTGTTGCGGGTATTAACAAATATTTTAATTAATGCTTCCATCTATTTACGTCATTATATACAGCACACCTGTTGAATCTGCTAACTTCTAAAACAAGATCTTGATTCGCATGTAATGAGCCAATCAGTTTATTTTTGTGTTTTCGTTGCAAATTGCCCAGTCTGTTTTGAAATATGAAGTCTCGATCGATTATTTACAGCCCAGAAATCGTTAGGAATTCTTGGATAACATGCCAATGATTTTGCCAAACTGGCTACATTTATCTGTATGTGTCATTGATCAGGTATGTGTTTAAAATTGGGTTTAATTCCGGAAAAAACAATTCAATTCAGGATGAATGGAGAAATAGACGGGTTTACGTGGTTCAAGGGGAAATGGTAGGTTGGGTAAGCCACTTATAAGCGAACTGTTGTCTTGGTTTTGAAGTTAGCGGACGGGTTTTATAGATAATGCACGTAGTTGTTATATCAACCTTTGATTTTAAAATCGTTAAATGACTCGTTCATTATGCATGTTAAGGGATTCACACGTATTAATACCAACTGGAATTCTTTTCATTGCTTTATATCATATTGATATACACTGATAAGTACTAAGATATGTTAGAGTATATATTATCTACGCACTATGTATATGTGAGTAATTAATAAATACATGAACTTCCTTTCATTGAAACAATAAATTGATGTTCAGACATTTTTAACCCTGCTGTACCTGGTATATGTGGCTATTTAACCCTGCTGTACCCGGTATATGTGGCTATTTAACCCTGCTGTACCCGGTATATGTGTGGCTATTTAACCCTGCTGTACCCGGTATATGTGGCTATTTAACCCTGCTGTACCCGGTATATGTGGCTATTTAACCCTGCTGTACCCGGTATATGTAGCTATTTAACCCTGCTGTACCCGGTATATGTGGCTATTTAACCCTGCTGTACCCGGTATATGTGGCTTTTTAACCATGTTGTACCCGGTATATGTGGCTATTTAACCCTGTTGTACCCGGTATATATGGCTATTTAACCCTGCTGTACCCGGTGTATGTGGCTATTTAACCCTGTTGTACCCGGTATATGTGGCTATTTAACCCTGTTGTACCCGGTATATGTGGCTATTTAACCCTGTTGTACCCGGTATATGTGGCTATTTAACCCTGTTGTACCCGGTATATGTGGATATTAAACCCTGCTGTACCCGGTATATGTGACTATGTCCTGTGCATTGTCTCACAGATCCCAATTCCACTTCTTGTTTTGGTTAGAATGGTGAACAGTGAAATCGCCAGTACACTATACTCGTACTTTCGTTCACGATTTCTCGTGAAATCATAAGTGATATTGCTAAGTTCAATACACTGATTTAGCTAAGATTTGTGTTAGACATTTTATTAGTCAATAGCAGTCGAAGAAAATGGTTAGTCATAATCCTGGTACCTGTGGCTTGCTCTGGCATAATATTTGTCAGAAACCAACAAATTTCAGGAGTTCTGTCGTATATCCTTAACTAACCAACGAACACTCACCGCCCAGTCAATATTGACTCAGCTGAGTATGATTTTGAACATTTTAGTAAATGAAATGTAATATAAATGGTGGCTGCGTGTTCATCGCGTCCTTTTTCTTAGATATTTGAGCGTGCATCTGAGTTTTGAGTGTAAGCTTGATTATAACCATTAAATTGTTCACGTAGATAATTTTGCGGTTTGAAAGTTGGTGTTTTTGGTCTGGTTTTGATTTGGCGGCGTTTTTGAATTTACGACTTTTTACAAGATCGCTCAAATGGAAAACCTCTCCGTCAAAATTGACAGTGCTCAGTGTTGTGTACAGAGCGAGAAGTGAGGTTTATACATTCAAGGCCCTGCACTGTATACGTGCTTAGTATAGTGTACCCTGTGGATTTGATGTTTTTGTTTTGCTATGAAATGTAACAGGTTGATTGCTTCTCGTGGTAAAATCTGTAATATATTAAAGAGGTTATTTCCTAGATAAATGATTTACATTTAATAACCACATGAGCTAGAACCACTAAGTGATGCTATTTAAGAATTGGCTTATCAGTACCAATGAGGGTTAATTCAGATATTTGATTTTCTATATTTAATACATAAAATTCATTCGACCTCCACCATGTGTTCATGTTGGGAAGTTGTCAGCTCCTTGTGAGAAAACTTTGAACAGTTAGCAATGGTTGGAACCTCTTATTCTTTGTGGCTCATTTTCGTAGAGAATTTAGTGTGAACATTGGCTAAGGGAGAAATTATTAAGTGTAGTGTAGAGTGTGGTAATACAACCTAATAATTACTCTCATATCTCAAAATCACACTAAAATCTCAAAGAAAAAAGGAACACACATAATATTTAGTTATAGACATTTTCGACACTCAAATTTCCTCTATCAGACTAATAAGAGTAAATTTTGTGATCAGAGATTTGAGCGCTAAGTGTAAGTATCCCTTATAATCCCGAGTACTGGAGTCCTGATAGTTTGGGGCCAACTGATCACCATAGTTTAGAAATACATAATTGAAGCTATAGAAATCAATCAATAATTACATAGTGGTGTTGAAATTTCAAGTCGAGCCGTCTACCATCATGTTCGGTCTGATGCCCAAATATTGAGGAAAATATAATTTATTCTATAGATAAAAGAAGTTACAGGCCATTTTGTGTATTGAAATTATTCACTAGATCATCACAAAGTGATCTGAATCGATGAGTGTGATGTGACTGGTTGTTATCGACGTTTTTGTAGTTACGTTTATTTATCGTCGCAACCAGTTTCCCATATGGGCGACGCCTCATGAAGAATGTTAGTCATTTTAGATTTTTGGAGGATAGTGCATGATACAGGAGATGCAGCCCAGTTCCAGAAACCCCTGGTTCTTTTACGTGCCCGATGTAAAGCATCGTACACGGGACCTTGGTTTTTGTCTCTATCCGAAAGACTATTAGTACTGTTAGTGGTGGAGCGGGGGATTGAACCTGCGACCCCTGGAATACTAGTCAAGCGCGTAACTACTGGACCACGGATCCGCTACAAATCGACTTTTCGATAGTTTAATTGTTTTATAGCTTACTGCAATCTAAATCAACAGGTGTATCTAGCGGTTTCTTAAAAACTGTGAAATGGTTCTTGTATAGCTTAGTACTTATGGCCGGTATAATCACGATCGTTTTGACAAATCATGTTAGGCAATAATTGGATAGTAGGCACTATAGTATTTAAACATAGATTTGAGTATTGTCTCAAGAGCGCTATTTAGATTATTCGATTTTCTGGACTAAAACAAAAATTCATATATAAAGAAATTAAAGATATTAGACAGAATATGAATTGCTTTAATTAATACACGTACCGGTAGATACCGTGTAAAATCCACAACACAGCTGTCTCCTATGGTGTGCTGTATGGGCAGGTTGCCTGAATCATCGAAATAAAGAATTGAATTAAGAATTGAATTATGTAACAACATCCTCTTCAATAGCATGTTCATGTCTTCTTGTGGGGAGAATTTACTTACTACAAGCCACAACCTCTCAACAAAAGTCACAATGTCCGTATCCTAAGGGTTGTTGCCGTGTGAAGGTTGTACTGTATCTATAGTGTATATATCATTTAAATACAACCCAATATTTTATGCGACGCAATATCATTTCGAGTAATGACTTGGACAAAATGTTAATATGAATTTAACGATGAAATTATGTTTCATGGGTCAAGGATTTTGAAATGTAGAAGTGGCAAGTATGGCTTAAACGTGAAAGAGTAAAATTAACAACCGCATTTCATGCCGTGCAGTATCATATCTCAAAACTTGATTTATAGTTCCCATTATAAATCGTGGATAGAATTTCAGTGAAGTAATTAAGTGTGGATTTTTTTTATGGATAATGATCGATAATGCGCTTCGTTTTAAACCTACATGAGCTAAAATACGTGGTCAACTTCGGTAATAGGTATTTGTCCGTCGTCCGTAACTCCGTACATACGTCACTTTTTTTAAATTTCATCTCTGTTGTGCTGTTAGATTGACCGGGAATAGGTTTATGAATTTTCAGGACCGATCCATGTCAATTTATGTAAGGAAATGCTCTCGTGATGGGTAAATCATTTTCTAGGCGCTATGTACAAACTTGCACTATGTGTTTACTGTTGTGTGAAGATATGATTGACCATGTTATGAATTTTTGTAGCAAACTGTTTAAATTGAGAAATATTTTATTCCATTCGCTAATACTTACACTAGGAGTAGGCGATTACGTTGACTTGTCATTGTCAACCAGAGAATACCAACTTGATCTGATAGTATCACTTGCTATTACTCAAGCTTGCTCTCACAACTTTACTCTTAAGTTTATCATCAACCATAGTCACCATAGTCACCATAGTCGCCATAGTCACCATAGTCACCATAGTCACCATAGTCGCCATAGTCGCCATAGTCACCATAGTCACCATAGTTGGTGATCGAAGTGCCTCTATATATAATAGTATCAAAACACAACCGCGGCGTTGTCTCTGTCAAGCTTACAGACAAACACGAACATTTCAATACACCTATTTTGATATGTAATTGTCCAGGTAATTTATTCATGCGTTCGCGGTTAATACAACTGCACAATACAATCATTTCAATAAGATTTACAACATTTTCAAATAATATATTACCATCTAAAATCTTCGCATGTCAATGATAGCTATTCTAACGGATTTCAATGTTTACTTAAGCTATAAGAATAAGACTTCATACGAAAGAAACTCGGTCAATGGGATATAAAGGTACACTTTTTCTTTTATGATAAATTGTGTAGAATTCTTTGAAGTCCCGTAAGTCACTAGGTTAGAATATCGGTTATCTTTGTTATCTAAACTGTATTATAATTGAACTCTGGAAATCAATAATACTTAATTACACGGTAATATATAAGATATAGCTTCTCGAGGCAATTATTGATGTAATTAAATACATGAATATATAATTGATATTAAAAAGGAAAAAAGAAAAATTCTTCGGAGATATACGCCAGACCACATCTGTCTTTGAAACAGTTTGGAATAAGGGCAGATCAAAACAATCTTTGAAAATATGTTTCTACTAAGAGTAACATGAATGAAAATTGCTTAAATAACACACTATAAATTCGTTTTTAAATTCGTAAAATAAAATCTCACAAATTCTACATAAAGAATCGGTCCGCCGTAAATATGACTTCTGAGAATATATATAAATACCGGTATAGATCTATAAAGGGATATATGTGCAATAAATAATTTATGGGATATACGAGTTCATATCCTGACTCGTTAACAATTTATTGCCAGTCGATAGCCAATATATCTCTGTGAATGAGTGTATGACTCATGTTGTATTCTTTTCCTCATTTTGAAATCAGAAAACTTTGTCAGCAAACAGGATGAACAGTGTATTGACGCTAAAACATTTATTTGTCAAGGTGTGTCCGCATAATGAATCCAATGACTTTAAATACACGCAGCTGAGTGTGTCGGATAACGGGCCAGGGTCCACTTGCTAGTCACAAAAGAACGATGATTTTTAAACCGCTCTTTAAATCTACAGCCTTGTGCGTTTTAATAGAATTGTGCATTTTCAGGATCGTAGTTTCTCGTACATAATAAGCCTTCTATTGTTTTACGAGTTTGCACTATCTAAGACTGTAATCAGAGACACCAAGCTGTATGCTTTTTGTACTCGAACAGATTGGGTTGAATTCGGTTAAAGCGAAAGATTGAGTACTTAGCGCCGTTTTAATCATTAAATTTACAACCTGCTTGTTTTGTCAAAACTGACGGATAGTCTGCGTCTGTGAGATATACAATGTACTCTCCATTTGCACTTTTATGCCATACATTTTGACTTTAAAAGCAATGACCCAAAAAGATAGGTAACTATTTGAACAGGCATGTAATACAAATTCTAAGTGTATGTTTATGTTAAGTACAAATGTTTGTATTTTTGTACTTTTGATAGAGTAAAATAAAAACGCGTAAATGTAGGTGTTCATGCTAAAATCATTAAATATCACAAGTCCGACAGAGAATAAAGGTTGATAACTGTCTATCGAGAATAAATGTCCCCCGTCTTACAGTGAATAAATGTCCCCCGTCTTACAGTGAATAAATGTCACCCGTCTTACAGTGAATAAATGTCACCCGTCTTACAGTGAATAAATGTCCCCCGTCTTACAGTGAATAAATGTCACCCGTCTTACAGTGAATAAATGTCACTCGTCTTACAGTGAATAAATGTCCCCCGTCTTACAGTGAATAAATGTCACCCGTCTTACAGTGAACAAATGTCACCCGTCTTACAGTGAATAAATGTCACCCATCTTACAGTGAATACATGTCACATGTTAACAGTGAATAAATGTCACCCGTCTTACAGTGAATAAATGTCACCCGTCATACAGTGAATAAATGTCACCCATCTTACAGTGAATAAATGTCACCCGTCTTACAGTGAATAAATATCACCCGTCTTACAGTGAATAAATGTCACCCATCTTACAGTGAATAAATGTCATCCGTCTTACAGTAAATAAATGTCACATGTTAACAGTGAATAAATGTCACCAGCCTTACAGTAAATAAATGTCACCTGAGTCTTACAGTGAATAAATGTCACCCGTCTTACAGTGAATAAATGTCACTAGTCTTACAGTGAATAAATGTCACCCGTCTGACAGTGAATAACTGTCACAAGCTTTACAGTGAATAAATGTCACCTGAGTCTTACAGTGAATAAATGTCACCAGTCTTACAGTGAATAAATGTCACCTATTTTACTGGGAATAAATGTCACAGGCCTAACAGTAAATAAATGTCACCTGTTTACAGTGAAAAAATGTCACTTGTTTTACAGTGAATAAATGTCACTTGTTTTACAGTGAATAAATGTCACTTGTTTTACAGTGCATAAATGTCATATGTTAACAGTGAATAAATGTCACCAGCCTTAGAGTAAATACATGTCACATGATTACGGTGAATAAATGTCACATGATTACAGTGAATAAATGTTGCCAGTCTTACAGTTGATAAATGTCACCAGCCTTTAAGTGAATAAATGTAACCAGTCTTACAGTGAATAAATGTCACCAGTCCTACAGTGAATAAATGTCACCCGTCTTACAGCGAATAAATGTCACCCGTATAACAATGAATAAATGTCACAAGCTTTCCAGTAAAAATATGTACACCCATCTTACAGTGAATAAATGTCACCCGTCTTACAGTGAATAAATGTCACCCGTCTTACAGTGAATAAATGTCACCCGTCTTACAGTGAATAAATGTCACAAGTTTTACAGTGAATAAATGTCACCCGTCTTACAGTGAATAAATGTCACCAGCCTTACAATGAATAAATGTCACCCGTCTTACAGTGAATAAATGTCACCAGTCTTACAGTAAATAAATGTCACCTATTTTCCTGGGAATAAATGTCACAGGCCTAACAGTAAATAAATGTCACCTGTTTACAATGAATAAATGTCACCTGTTTTACAGTGAATAAATGTCACATGTTAACAGTGAATAAATGCCACCCGTCTTACAGTGAATAAATGCCATCCGTCTTACAGTGAATAAATGTCACCAGCCTTACAGTGAATATATGTCACCAGCATTACAGTGAATAAATGTCCCCCGTCTTACAGTGAATAAATGTCACCAGCCTTACAGTGAATATATGTCACCAGCATTACAGTGAATAAATGTCACCAGCATTACAGTGAATAAATGTCACCAGCATTACAGTGAATAAATGTCACCAGCATTACAGTGAATAAATGTCACCAGCATTACAGTGAATATATGTCACCAGAATTACAGTGAATAAATGTCACCAGCATTACAGTGAATAAATGTTACCCGTCTTACAGTGAATAAATGTCACCTGTCTTACAGTGAATAAATGTCACAAGTCATACAGTGAATATATGTCACCCGTCTTACAGTGAATAAATGTCACAAGCTTTACAGTGAATAAATGTCACCCGTCTTACAGTGAATACATGTCACCAGACTTACAGTGAATAAATGTCGCCCGTCTCACCGTGAATAATTGTCGCCCGTCTTACATTGAATAAATTTCACCAGTGTTACAGCGAATAAATGTCTCCAGCATTATAGCGATTAGATGTCACCTGTCCAACAATGTCACCAGTCTTACAGATAATAAATGTCACCAGTCTTGTACACACTTGATACAAGCTTCCGGTCGTGTCATGAATAAATGTCATGTGAGAAAAATATGCATATAACCGATTTATTTGTTGATTAGCTGAGACGTATGCTAGCAACATAATTTAACGGTAGAATGTTTTCTTAAATTCACAGTTAGTGTTTTCCTCGTCAGAAATGTGGGTCATTTATCTCGCATTCAGTACGATTTATTTGCCATATGACATTTGGAAGTCATTTAACATCTGAAACATTCATGCAACATATTTGTTTCTTGCTGAATAACTAAAAAAGTCGTCCAGGCTCATTTGTAAAAAGAAATATCTTGAAAAAAGATGGTCGGCGCAGTTTGAAGTATAAGATTTGTTGTGCAACATAAAAAAAGGCCGAGATGTTACGATTGCTGGTCACTCCAGATCCAAAATTCAGTGGATTTCGGTAATGCCTCGGTCACACATCCGTACGATGTCCGTACGATTTATAAAATCGGTCGATTCCACCAACTTTTAAAATCCGTATGGTCTCCGTACAATCGTAGCTTCTGGTCACATGCCTACGGGCCCCGTACGATCTTTTGAAGGAAGCAATCGTAATATATCCGTACGGACATCGCAGACAAGTCGTGCGATAGTCGTGCGAGCACCGGCAAGCTCTTATGGGCTTCGCGGTGTTCCAAATCCAAATGCGATGCCCGAACGAGCTCTACTGGGGCCCTTGCGGTGCCCGTACGGGGCCTTTGCGAGCTGCTCCCGACTTCGAAAATTCTACGATCTCGGTAAGAACTCGGGAGCTCTTTGAAACATTTTCACCGAGTCCTCTACGAGTTCAAAAAATCCGTACGGACTCCATGCGATTATGCAAACTTTCGACTGAAAACCTACTTTAACAGAGCTCGTAGCGTGGATGTGACCAGGGCATAAGGTAACGTACCTATTATCGAAAGGTTAACCAATCCGAAACATTGTTCTGTTGAAGAGAAATTGCCTCGGTGGTTAACGTAAGATTTTATTGGTTTACACAACACTGACATGCAAATAGCAAAATCATGTTAGTACGGCTGCGCCGAAAAAAGTCCATGGTTGATTTTCATTCACCAGAAATTCACATTCAGATAACTTGCTCCCCAGTTATTCGACTACTCAGACAAGCTAGGAAACATATCAAATGATAAAATTTTAAATCATATCAAATGTCATCATATTGACGCTGTTTACACTGATTGTAGATTATAATATTTGAGTAGAAGTCTCGCTTTGTAATAATTGATAAAATAGCTCGTTCGCGTGTTCTGTTTAATTAAATATTCACGCGAATAAAACCACAGGTGTTTGGTGCATGGCGAGGTCTGAGATTGTACTCTAATCAGTCCAGACACATTTTACTCTTCCAACCTCACAGCATTAAACCTTTTTGTCACGTTGTGGAAAAAAATGACGTATTATAATACATAATAAGTTGTGATATTTCAAAACCGTCACCAAGCACCCAACACCTGTGAACGAAACAACAATTTTGTATGCAGTAATATGAAAAGCGTCGTTATATTTCATGCTTCGTTATCAATTTATATGTATTTATTTATTTGCGTTTTATGATACAATCTCACCTCGAGTTTGGCTGATAAATGAATTGATGAGAAGTTTGGAAGGACATGTATTGAATTTGTCGACATTTTACTGCGCATTAAACACCAATAAAACAGAGCGTATTGTGTGTTGTGATACAAATTCCGGCTGGTGTTTTCATTGGGTCAGTGTGTCAAGGCTGAATATTTACCCCCGTCAGTACATAGAAAGCTAGGTCCAACTCAGGAAAAACGCTCTCAATTTTCCGACTGTTATTTCCGGTACTTGAGTACACATTTAAACACCAACATTTATCAAATAACATGCATAAAATACACACTGAACCTTTACCGACTTTAGATTCTATAAGTAACGTGATTGTTGGGCATTTGTCTGACAAAATAATTTTCTTTTCTTTTTAACAAAAAAAAACATAAATTGTAATCCAGATACAAAAGACAAGACATTTAGTAATTTACCTACATTAATGGGATATTTTTTGACTGCACTTATCTTAAATATGAAGAGAATTTTGACTATCCAAAACGGGATTTTACCAAGGGGAAGTGTGATCATCTTTCTAATTATATGAAGGAGATATGTTTAATTTTAGCCGAAGGGATTTTGACGTACGCTCCGAATACTGAAATCTATTGCTTCCATGATACACGAAATGTTTCACAGTTTAACACCATACAACACAATGGCATACAGACTGGACCTTCTTGTTGACGAAGAAGTAACACCAGAGATAACGTGTCTATTGTATCTGGTGTGGTCCGGTGAATGTACATGTTTTAAAAATATTCTGTAGAAATAGCCATACCCTACAGTTAGACTTCTTGGACACAATTTAATGTATATATTTTTCTTAGTTTCACTTCAAATGTTTTACTGCATTTAGAATAAATGGCAAGTTGCTGATAAAGACAATTGATTTATCATACTTTGCGTGAATACAGGACGGTAAATCCCGAGGTAGTAAGTTCAATACCCTAGCTATATGTTGCTCAACTTGTCTTGTCCTCGACAGCATCTCGTTATTTGGTCTAGCTTCTGATATATCGGGTATATATTTGCCCGAATTCACGGGTCTGTTGTTTTATATATCTATATATGCATTGTATTTTGATTTAAAAACTTTGAAATGAGAGAACAAACATTGTAGTAACATGCTCATTTTTTCTCGAAGTATTGAACATTCATTGGTTGTTCTGTGAGTCTATATAAGACCCCATCCATTTTTATTACTTACAGTTGCTATAAATCTAATGGACGCACATTTTTTTCTCTCACCACATATTCCTTTATCAAATACTTTATATCTTGATACAATGCATTGCATATGTTTTTCTTTGTGTTTTATTCCTTTATTCAGTAATATATTGTCCAGAACAGCATTAAATATGATAGGCAGTTTTGCAGGATATATTTTCTTTATTTCACTGTTTCTTTCATTTGGGCGATGTTAGGCTACTCTAGAATCGCGTTTGTACTCCGGTGGCGTTTTTAATACTTCCCGTTCTAAGGCGATACTCATCGGTAATTAATGTGTGTGTGTTGTGTCCATTTACCTTTGTGATTGTTTACACGCATTGCACATTTTTCATGTCGCTTTGTGTCTTAGGATTGACTGTGTACTTTTATGGTGGCATTTTCTACTTCACGTTGTCAGTCGTGTTTAGGTCAACAGTCGAACACAACAGAAACACTGTTGAAAAGCGATGAAGAGCTCAAACACGCACAAAAACAATGATACTTCAGACAGAAAAACACATACAATTCGTTGTACGCTTTGTCTACAGGTGGGCAATATTTGATAAATAGATCTTTAAGTGGATGGACCATATAAGGCATGTTGGGCGTTAAGTATACGTTATCTGCGCGATTGTACCTGAAATACCAGTTACTAACTGATAAGTTCGCAGTATGATGTCGTCCTTAAATATCATAAAGACCAGTATGATATTGTTTTTATATCAGGTCGCTTAGTGTAATCGTCATTCAGACATCTTTACCATCTTTGCAATAGCGATGTACGTGTGTGTTTATCTTTGAGTTTGTTGTTAACCCCCGCGGAAGGCAAAGCGGAATATAGTAATGGTCTCCGTCCGTTCTTGCGTCCGTCCGTAACATTTTTGTCCGGAGAATAACTCCAACATTATTCGATGATTTTTTTGAAGCATCACACAATGATATAGAGCTCATTGAGAGGAAATGCAGCGTGCAAGAACCATAACTCTGACTCACTTACATTATCTACCTTGATAATTTCATCTGGTCCGGAGCACATCCTTGACACCATTGACTGGATTTTGTTTAGTTTAGAGTTCGCACATTGAGGAAATGCAGTAAGCAAGAACCATAACTCCGTCTTACGTACTTTTTTAATTATCTACATTGATAACATTTTCTTGGCCGAAGCATAACTCCAAAACTATTGTATAAATTATGTTCTAACATCAAACAATGATAGAGAATATTATCATTAAGTACAGTGTATAAGAACCATAACTCTGTCTCACTTACTTTTTGAATTATCTCCCTTAATTACACTCTCTTGTCTGGAGCATAACTCAAATACTATCCAATTGATGTTGTTTAAACTTATCATATAACTATAACCCTATCTTGTTTTACTTGTGATAACATAAAATAAAAAGATATATATTACTGAAAGAATAGCGTCCTTACACGTTCTTACTGTTGTTGAAGTTATAACTCCAAGTATATTCAAGCACAATTTCTTCCTACTACAGAACCCCAGTTTACTATAACATTTTCCTACCTCTTTGAACATCTTTCACACAAACACATGCTTCGGTGAGGGATTGGTGTCATATATCGTATAAATATGCTGGACAATATTATTCTTTAAATTTTATATCAAGATTTATATCGGACTTATATGACATATAAAATCTGTAATATTGAGTCGCATTTCAAATTAAACTATGTCTAGACTTTAAATAAATTAGATGTTTTATTACTAAACGTAAATGTTATAAATACGGAAGCTAAGACAGTAATATGATAAAAAACATTATTGTATTGACATTAGGTAGAATTGTTACACTGCACTATATATACTTAACGCAACTGTTTTAATTAGGCTTCATTTTGTACATGGTGACCACCCACTTAAAAGCTACCAACTGTTACCAATGTTTAAAATATTGTTCAAAAAGTATTGAAACTATGGACCAATAATTCATATTTCATGATTGAATAAATTTCGTTAGTGAATTATTACAGAATTATTTTTTCATTTTGTCATTTTTTGAAGAAGTCAATTTTCGTTGGCGTTTTTAATGGCTTTAAGTATATACATGTATTGACTAAATATCGATTATTGATTATTGGCCATTTTGACAGGCATCATGTTTCGCGTGCAATGGAAATACTCCAGTTTAGAGAAAATGGCTTAAAGAAAGCCGCCACACAAGGGAGACCATTCTTGACATATAACCAGGAAAGCTGGACCATGCATCAAGTTTACGATGACCGTAGGATGCCTAGGCAAGGGATCCTACTCTTAAACATTTTTCGTATACATTTCGTCTTCCACGGCGTATTATTTCCTTTTCTTATCGGGTTTAATGCCAGGATTGTGGTCAGTTTTCCTGGAATTGATTATCAGCCAGTACTAACTTGCCCTTCCACAATCACGAACAGCGTATTGAACAATGGTTTGTTAGAATGCATTTATTGTAATATATTCCGGATGGAAAACAATAGCCCACTATGAAAGAATTACTTGATTGACTGTCAAACATGCCTTCATTTCTGGCTATTTTATATAACCGACTTGAAAGAAGAGTGCATATTATGAATACATGAAGTTGCAATCGCGAATTCGTGAAGTGTAAATCGTAAGTTCATGAATGCGTAGCGTGAAAATCTTGACATCACGACTTTCCTAGGAATTGAAATAATGAAGCGTAAATGTCACCGACGGTCTTTCGTTGAATTAGGCTGTCAACTTACTACCATCACTTCTAAAACTCGAGAAAGGGTCTTGTAAGAACAGACATGGATTTAATTCTTTAGCCAAGCTTGCTCCTTTCTCATTCATGAAAAATAGGACGATAACCTAGCCGTAAATTTATAATGGCCTTAGGAGTGTGTGTTTCAGGATGATGCAATATTAGCGGATATGTAACTAATACAGAAAGATTAGGAAATGCAAAATGAAGAATTACACGGATTAAATTCGAATGTTTTTCTCTCCAAATTGTCCAATTATCATGTTCGTGATTCTACATAATTTATTGAAACAGGTGATATCGTGTATCCTGGTTTTATGCGCAATTAACCCTCCAATTTACTCGTCCATATTTTGAACAAACACACTGATCCGCTGGTTGTAACCAGTGAGAGAGAGAACATTACAGTATTATATTTCAACAATATTACAGAGTCATAGAATGATTGGTATATTTTTTTGTGTACTTGCGTTTATTTATCGTCGCCGACGGTTTCACATATGGGCGACGCCTCCAGAAGAATGTTAGTCATCTAAGATTTTTGGAGGATAGTGCGTGATACAGAAGATGTCTCAGTTCCAGAAACACCCCAGGTTCTTTTACGTGCTCGATGTAAAGCACCGTACACGGTACCTCGGTTTTTGTCTCTGTTAGTGGTGGAGCGGGGGATCGAACCTCCGACCCCAGCGTGTTACCACTGGACCACGGATCCACTACGAATGATTGGTAGATAGGAGTTAACTAATAAATACATATGAGAAAATGTTGTGATTCTATAAAAAGGAAACAGGATAGATAATCGCCTTGTCTGTGTGCTAGACTTTGACGACTTTTTCCCCAATAGAATTTCAGTAACGTACAGCAGTCAAATAACCTTATGATTGTTCCTGGATTACCGTCCAGTACTTCTCTTCTTCCACAAGCAACTGAGTCCCCTTCAATCAGTGCTAGAGACAAATGACTTCGGATTAATCATCTTCAGTCAAATTGTCACCAAGAGCATACCTAGCTGAGGTTCGAACTTGCGACCTTCAGTCGTGCGCTACCGAGTAAGCTATAACCGGGCGAGAACAATGCAATAGCAAGATTTGATTGATTTGTTACAACATTCCGCGCGAATGAATTTGTCCTATGTATATATAGCTAGTCGCTTGTTCCGGTACATCGATTTCAGACTTACCATGTTTCAAGTTAACCCCGACGTTCAAATAACCAAGAAGAAGTAGGAAATCGTTTTTAACATACCCCTGGGTATGATTTCTAGCTACCCCCTACGATTTCACATTACTCCCGTTATTCCTCATTTGTGTTTCAGTAGAGAAAAATCTATGTAAGAACAACATCAAATATTATTAATAAAACGGATAATCATCAGAACAACACCACGAAAGCAACAGGGACGGCAACGATGGCAGCAACACCAACGAAGATAAAAACAGTAACAGTTTATGTGTTTTTTTGCAGTTTGAGGCTATCTTTTAAAGTTTGTATATTTCTAAACTTATTCACTTAACTTACCATGATTTTATATCACCGTAGTTCATTACATTTGTTCAATCAGCGATGGGATAATCTCAACTTCGCAGGGGTATATTGAATTAGGATTAGAAAATCCTACATCAATTATCACCCTTTGCTTTTGCGTCAGGCACCCTACTGATATTTCAGCGATGAGTTTCTCCTGTCACCGAATTTTTGGATGACAAAACATGCTGTATTTTTGCAAGCAGAAACCAGAATGACTTTCATCTATATAATTCATTCAATGCATATTTAAATGCAATAATTTGTACGCAACCTTCCTCAGAAGCGAATATGATATAATTTGAAAAGACATCGTCGTCAGCATAATTTAACCTTCAAGTATGCTAAATAGCTCGATTCAGGCAAGTTGAAGCAGAACATGCTCCTTAAATTTTGAACTATTTTTATCAAGTTGATATCGTGTGTTGCTATGATCAACAGAACGTTCGAATTCAATTTGTACACAAACATTATAAGTCTTTAAGTTAATTGTGTAAGTGTGTAACACGTAGCCTATTATGGTTTACGTTTTGCAAATATACATAGGAATACTTAAAAATAATGCAGAATTTATTATTTGTGTTTTGAATTTATTATCTAAGAAAATATTGATCTAAATTGCAATAAAACATTGGAAGCATAGTCGGACAGCCGCTCAACGTTAGAGAGTAGATTACATGAAAAACCAGGCGCGTATCCAGGCATACGCACGTACGCCAATGAGTACAATTCGTCAGAAAAAGTGAAAGGCTGAGGGGAGAATGGGATTATGGGCAAATTCGCTCGGATATATCAGTTATTTGACACTGTAATTGACTTTATTCTTCCGCAGTAATTATATAGCATGAAACTCCTAATTTTCACACCCCTCCCCCACCCTCTCACAATTACCCCCATACCTCGCAGCGTTGCTGCTCGTTTTGCACCTACGACGCTCACACTTGGCGTACACTTCAAAATCGTGCAGGTACGCCCCTGAAAATGATAAATATGAAGTAAGTTCATTGGCCGTTATGCCTTAGTAAAATGATCGATATCTTGTAGGATTCCTTTTCACTTTAAAGAGAATTTAATGGTCGTGTTAATACTGTATAAATTTAATTGTCAAGAATGCAAAGACTATTTATGTGATAATTTATGCAGAATAGCGAAATAACTTCCTTATGAAAATATGCGGCGGAATTTGTTGAAATGTCAGTCTAAAAGCATATTTGAAATGATATTAATATTTTGCAATCATGCCAACTAGTTTAACACATTCCTATCGCGATTTTGTTTACATTTAAAACGAGGTCAATCGAATCACTTTTCAAATAATAGCCTGCCGAACCTTAACGTACACCTAGGAGATTTGACCCGCTTTCTCGTCTTTGGCAATTTGTTTGTTGCATATTTAATTGAAGCAATATTGATATTTTAGTGCAAGTTCAGATCAAAAGAATGATAACAATTTACATGCAATGATATTTTTCTGTTTTTATTGCAGCATACCACAATGTCGATATGAAAGTGGGTCAAGCCAACAAAAATGTCCAAACAAACGGAAGACTTTTAAACAAACCATAGATGGAACGTTGCCAATTTATATTACGCTGTTATATATCCGGGATTTAAATAATTCAAAGAGGAATTTAGATAGATTACATGCTACACGTATAGGAAATCGAACCTATAGTTTCGGAAACGTTTTAGATCCAAACATTTATTGTACGAGAAGTGATTCACAACTTTTGAAACACCTTTGATCATGGGATTCTCTATACACAGCTATATACTAACTGCAATAAATGGTCAATTTGAGATTCATTTAAATTTACCATGTGCAGCTTTCTGGGATAACTTTCAAGAATGATCTCCCTTGATAAGCAGCTTTGTTTAAGCCATTTTCTCTAACTTGGATTGCCTCCCTTCCACACGAAAAATGACACCTGTCAAACTGGTCAATAATCGATAATCGATATTGGCTCCATGCTATGACCATTTTGGCCATGACTTAAGCGTTTTATTAATTACCTCTTGGGTCAGCTTCTGTCATTGGTCCTTTACAGCGCGTTATAACCTGCCAAAGTTTTGTTTTTGCACTTTTGTAAACGTCTTTTAAGTATACCCCAAATAGCATTAGTCCATTAGTGATTCATCCGGACATTTGGACATCCACTCCTCAGGTATAACGAACTCGATATTTTGCTGAGGCAAGTAAGGTAACGTCTGATTTGACGTATGATTCGATGTGGGTGTGCTCACCTTGTGAAAGACCATATGATAATTTGGTCGCCTGGAAACATTATAGGAAGATCTTTTCCCAAGAAATGCTTCAGAATTGTGTTGTTAATATGTGACAAAATATATTTTGATGTATTATAGTTAATATTCATTTCTCTCGATGGCTGTTTCCTGGGTTCCCAAACAGTACACGTGTTCAACTTAGAGGTTGACTAGTGATCGGCTCAATATCGTTATAGGCGAGACTTACGACCTTTGCTGTTTATCTGACATAATGCAATATTCTACAGATTATCGTTTTAGCTAGTCAGAGCCGGGTTGGTTAATTCCCACTATTAAGAAAGAAGTTTTCGAAATTTAATACACATCCAGACTGCACCAGTTTAGTGAATTACCTCCCTTCTCCCTTTCATATATGCAAATTGTTCAAACATTTTCCAATTAATTTAACAATCTTATATATCAAACACAAGCAGGGACGCTAGTGAGGCTTCAATGTTCAACATAAAGAAATTGTTAATATTTTCAATCCACTGACACCGAATATTGTCTTTATTCCGATGCCCCAGGAGTATACATGACAACGATGAATTGTACCGAGAATATTAAACTGAATCACTCTCACTGCCAGGACATGCACAACAATGGTTAAATATTTTAACCAGACTCGGTTTATATCTCGTTATAGTAAGAAATGTCCCGAGCATGTGATCTCTGGCAATACAAGAAAGACAACTCTAATGAACAGAATTCATAAAGGCGTCCTAAAGTGATAATTATCTCCCTTATATTGAAGCCTTTGAAGCGTAAATTCTGACAATTGTCCATCAGTTAGAACACATTGTTCACATTGTTCGACTTTCTGCTTTAACGCAAACGTTATTGATACAAAGTTATATTTTTAGTTTCAACATACACTGTACTATGTTTGTGATTGCACTAAAGTCGTCTGCATGTTCTGTCTACACCCGATCCTGATTTTACAGAAGCTTGCGATTTTGATCCGCCTGATATGTCTTTCAGGTATGCATCACTTTTCTGAAGTGATTTGTATGTGCTAGAATTGCTTTTGAAAAAGTTGTTATTTATTGAAGGAATACGGAAGTATCCTGCAATAGTCCGGTTTGTTTGTTGGCCGGAATACGACTGAGTTATCCGCACAATCTTACCCACGCGATTCAATGGTTGAAAATATATAAAAACATGACATGGTTTATTCAATAATTTATTATATTTTTTAAAAATGAAAAAAATGTATATAATAAATACATTAGATATATCACTGCAAATATTTTACACACAATTACTAATTATAAAACAAAACATTATTCTAAATCAACAACAAGCACAAATAAGTTACGAGTAAGTGAAATGAAAGACTTAAAGAATGTGAACAATAAAAGACTAACTGTATTTAAATGTGTGACAAAATTCATTCAAAATCAACAATGAAATACGGAAAAAATGTTATTCAAGGCACTATACTAAGTTAGATTGTGAATTGCTAGTAGAGGTTGACGTATTGACTTAAAATGAGAAGACAATGTAATATTTGCGATTCCTAAATGCAGTAGATGTACATAAGGACATACTATTATTGTGCCTGTCTGTCAAATTAAGATGCAAGAATGCCACTTGACCTTAAAACTAAGATAACAAATATTACGGATAATAAATTATCAATATATGCTGAACTGTGGAGTAGTCTGATCCATTTAGGCTTTTTGAAAGTGCGGTGTAATTGTCTGAATTGGTTAAACATGGGAAATGGGATACGAAAATACCGGATACGGGGTTTTAAAGTGTACGAATGCTTTAAAAACAAGTTACACGGAATAATACTGCTACGGTAAGATGTGTATGCCGACATAATTGGCGGCACATACAATCTGTACAAATCTCAACCCTCAAATTTTGGTTACATATCAGACAAAGACATTCAATAAAATAGCAACAAACAAACAGTGATAAACAAAAGACGAGAGCGGACCGATTGCCACCACTATGTACAAGCGTCTGTATAGATAAACTTGCGTCTATCAAGTAGATATACAAACAAAACACAACAAAACAACACAATGGCAGTTAACGATCAACAAACAGGAATAAGCACGAACATGCAGTCATATAGTTGTCCTATAAATATTTCTCTTCCAATTGTTTCTCAAGGACACATTCTCTCTATGTGTACCTGTGTTACAAAGTGACTAATAGATTCGTGCTCTGTCGAACACAATACTCAAACTGTAAGGTCAGTCTTTGCTAATAATAAGTGAAATAAAAGTTTAATGTCTAAAAATTCATCAAGTCAATAGGCATATATATGATATGCAAGTAAATTTAAATATTTTTCTAAGTCGCTACATAAACGTTGCGCGGCTTTCAGCACTTTAATTTCTACCAGACCTCTGTAGTTGAATCATTGATTTCGATCGTCGTAACCCACTACGTTCCGACACCCAATCTGGATGTATGATAAAGTGACCTGAACATCTTGGAGTGGTTGTCTGAAAAAAAGATTAACCATTAAGCACTCCAACATATGTTGGACACAGTACTCTTCGTCAACATCGAGTACTTATGTACTAATGTTGTGCCTGGGGGTGCAGGGATACACAAGAATTAGACAGAATATTATTCTTTACATATAGGGATTTGACACATTGTATGATTTCAGGTCCCGGGAAATAGACCGTATAGATGATTGGATTTTTTACTGATCCTGGAAATGGGAATTAACATCTCCCACAAGTTGGATTTAGATAAAATGCTTGACTCTATGGTGGACAGAATATTGATAGAAGCATTTATCGACGCATTCGTTATTACATGAAACGGCGTTGGAATCAAAAAACATATTTATAGTAGTCGTATTTTTTCTTCTAAAATTTGTCTTTTCGTTCTATCATAATCATGCACGGGTCCGAGCGTCACGTCAGATTCCCGGAGATTTTGCAAATAAGAGTTTGCATATATAATCCTAGATCTAGAGGGGTCCCAATTAGCGTATTACATTACAAGAAATTAGGGACTACAAAGGCTGACTCTGATCCGCCGTCTTACAAGGAGCTAGACCCCTGGCCCCCTAGCCCCTGACGTAAATCGCTGGATCTGTGAATGTTAATTACGCTGTTTCCCTTTCTAAACAAGTTTTTAAGGCTGCTGTAATAGATTGTTGCATCTCCTAAAGATCACAAAAATATTGCAAGAGCATTTAACTCGATTAAGAGAGAGAAAGAGAGAGCACCAAACATCGTTATCTTCGAATCACACTCGCAACGTATGGACAAAATAAGCAGGAAAATACGTAAGTGATTTGCGCATACAGACAGTGTCAATTCATTGGTCATTATGAAGCAAACTGTGCAATCATATGTACTAAGTGCTCGAGAACGAAAACCAAATCACACTATTCGTCCCTAGATTCGCACTCTCTGATTCTATGGATATATATGAACGAACGAACAAACGTAAGTATGGACGTACAGACGGGCGTACAAGTTACGGACTTTGCTTAATTTACTATTTAAAAATATCGTTAACAAACGAAAATAGAATAAAAACGAAAATGTCTATATCTTGTTACCATAAACATGCTCTGTTCATGAACATAGTCATCTGTAGAGGCAACGGATCGTCGATTTTTGCGCATGTGTAGAGGGTATTTATTGAAACTGTAGTTGTAGTTGTGCATCTGTGGTTGTCTGAATAGAAAAACAGTATATATTTTGATAAACCAAGACTTGAATGCGGTATACATTGCATATCTTCATTTTCAAATTAATTTGAGAATTTTTTTTAATAGCTTATAGTATTTTAAATGATCGGTGTTTGGTGAATGCTGTCGTGTTGCTCTTGAACATTAAAATTAATGCTTTAAACGGTTAGGTAACTTTACCTTCAATAGATATACCTGTTCTACAAAAATTGTTCAAAGCTTCTACCAATGAAATAAATGGTAAGTAAACGCTTTCCCGGTAAAGTCCTCGTTTGTTATATTGAACAGCGAGTATTGACAAAGCACACGCTATCGTGACCATAATTTAAAAAATTAAATCACATGTACACTAGTTTTGTGTTGTTTCAACTTAATCGGCAAATAGAACCAGGTCAGTTTCAGAGTATGTGGCCAAGTGGTGAAGCATAATATCATTACCTCAGTTTTCAATTCTGTAAGATTGGCCTCCAATATACCGGTATCTATACAGTAAAACCTCAGAAATAAGACCACCATTGGGGCCCTTGAAAATTGGTCTTAATATCGAGGTGGTCTTAATATGGAAATCAAATAAAGAGCAAAACAGTGAAAATTGGCATTAAATTGTGTTCTTAATTTTGAGGTGGTCTTATTATTGAGGTGGTCTTATTATTGAGATGGTCTTATTATTGAGGTGGTCTTATTATTGAGGTGGTCTTTACTTGAGGTCTTATTGTAATAGAAACCATTCTTGCATGTTTAATGTTTATTTCCCTTTTCTATCACCAACACAAATATTTCGACCACCAGCGAATAGTCTAGAAGGAACCGATTGCCGTAGTCGACTCAATGACGTCATGATTGAAGCTGGCCGAAGCATTAAATTTAATAAATAATATTGTTGCCACACAGACGAGTGATACTAATTGAATATACCGAATTCATAGAATAGTTAGTGTACAAAAGTGTACATTTCCTAGCAACTTACACATTATGAGGGTTCATATCTTGAGTTAATTGTTGTAACGCCATGGTATCCCTAGGTCCGGTGCCTTGACTTTGATAGTAAGGGGTGAAATTCTGTTGATACAAACTTCTAGGGTCGACAACTTGACCTCCATATCTAGTATACGTGTCTCGTGCTGGTGGTTCGTTAATAGATATTGACGTCATCGGTTTCTGGGAAGGCTCGTAAAACGATCGGCTTCGCTGTAATGTGCTAAACATGGCGGCGACGGCTTGTCGTTCTGCAAAAAGATACAAAATTCGTACTGTTAACCAAATAACCAGCATGTCTTCATACAACGTCAACATTATTACAGACACATCAATGCAACCGTATTTAAAGGGACCAATCTTTAATTTTTCTTTAATATTTTAACTCGACAATCAAGCCCCTCACGACGTAGACCGACTTTCTTCAAGATCAATGATGGCCTTTTTGTTACACTGTACACTTTATTCTACAACATTTATATGTTAATTACCTGATTATGCATAAGTGATCAATCTATGTTATAGTGTTGTATGTCAAGTATGTTGTTAAATATTGGGAGATCTTTTCAGTTAGCAACGCTCGGTATTTGTATAAAAACGTTGGTGCAAAAATATTTTTAGGGAGATATGCAATAAATAACAAATACAAATTGGCTTGTTTTTCCCATGTTTTGTGTGTAAGTGTCTACATGGCACAATAATGTAGCATCTAAATAAGCGTACAGTGAACACTCGATAATAAGACCACCATTGAGACCATTGAAAACTGGTCTTCTCATTGAAGTGGTCTTAATATCGAGGTTGAATAAAGAACAAAACCGTTAAAACGGACTTGAAAATTGTGTTCTTAATTTTGAGGTGGTCTTATTTGATGATTCATATATAGGCTATACGCATGTTGTTGACCAATGTTCATAACGCTATCATATTATTATGTGTTTGAGTTTAAGTCAAATGGTCATTATTGAAAATGTCTGCTTTATACACAAATGTCGTTAGACGACATACACTATATTATGTTGAATTTAGAAATTGCACGTTCAAGATATAATGATGCTAGGAAAGTCAATTTGATAAAAAAAACTTAAAGATATGGTATTCACCATACGCTACCAAGATGCACATATAGCTGCCAAAATAAGCATTACAACAACATTCAATTATAAATAGTATTCAGATCATGGACCGCTACAAAAATATAATAATGCCAGTTGAAAGTGCTAACCAATCATTTTGTATTCATACTATGAAAACAGATTTGGACAACCGAAGTACACATGCCGACCTAGCAGCGCATTTATCTCTGACAGCGCGTAAGAACACAAGTCCTCATCTTACCGAGAGTTTCGTGAATACTTGATAGGTAATAATGTAGTTGTGTGCAAGAAAATAGCTCTTAAAATTACCAAACATAAATAACCAGCATTTATATTAGTAAATGTAAAAATAGGTAAATATTAATAAAAGAGAGAGAATATGTTGCTACAGGGAACGCCACATACAACAGTGTCTTTTCATACAGACCTCCGGGAAAACACGGGTCCATAAAACATCAGGTATTTGAGGAGGTGCAAGGGTACATGCGTAAGGGAAAGGCGCAAAGAATGGCCTGGTCGGCCATAAGGAATAACTCGGAGAATCAAAGAGGACAAACAGTGGGGGCGTGGGGAATTAATTGATGGAAAAGATCACAGGGCAAGGCAAGACAGCTGGCAACAATAGGCCGAAACTGGGCATAAGTTGGCTCATTCGACGTTACGTCATTTTAGACTGTATAAAACGGATGTTGGACAGATAGGGACAAGTTACTCGATATGCTTAAATATAAAAAGAGAGTATGATAATACAATAAACGACTGATACCATGCTATGTCAGACTGTTGCAAACACGAAAACGCGACAAATATACTTGGGTAGAGAGACCGTGGGGGACAGTCATAAGGAGGATCACTCAGAATGAATCAGTGAGAGAGAGAGCGAGAGAGAGGTAGAGGGCGAGAGGGGGAGAGGTAGAGGGGGAGAGCGGGAGAGAGAGAGAGAGAGAGAGAGGTAGAGGGGGAGAGCGGGAGAGAGAGAGAGAGGTAGAGGGGGGAGAGGGGGAGAGCGGGAGAGAGAAAGAGAGGTAGAGGGGGGAGAGGGGGAGAGCGGGAGAGAGAGAGAGAGGTAGAGGGCGAGAGGGGGAGAGCGGGAGAGCGGGAGAGAGAGAGGTAGAGGGGGGAGAGGGGGAGAGCGGGAGAGAGAGAGGTAGAGGGGGAGAGGGGGAGGGGGGAGAGGAGAAGTTGAGAGGAGGGGAGCTACGAATGAAAGATTAATGTGATAGGACGTGTATAACAATGTGAGCACGAGAGAACTAATGGTAGGACGACACTTACCGTTTTCTGCAGAAACGTTTGTCCAGCTCTTGATATCCGGGTAATATTGCACAGACTTACCAACGTTTACCTGCAGAATATACCAATTTGTATAGCTCTACACATAATTCAAAAATATATAATTTAACACTCATATTAATACCGGTCAGGGCGTAACAGATGAACTTTAACTAAGATAAAATCAATGCATCGATAAGCGAACAGCGGAATAAATAACGAAATGGCAAAACCAGGATACAACCATATGGCAATTTGAGCAAGTAAATAATGTATCGTTCCAGTGTCAATAAAACAAAACAAAAGAGAATAAACAGATATGAAAATGAAATTAAATTGTGTAGAATAAACGTAAAAACTAATTATTTTTTCTTTGATATTCAGTAAGTAGCATATATTTTAACAATTAAATATTCGAAATGGTACAGGAAAGAACGGAACGGAGATGAAACGAACTAAATGAACGAAAAGTTAAAATGCGTACTGTTGGTCCTCTTGAACATAGGATTTCGAATGCACACATGTCATAACATTTAATGCATTAAGTGAATAATTGACGGGTGGTGTGGTAAGGATAACAGACAAATCAAATACAGAACGTGTAAAATGTAAACACTTGATCAAACACTTCATACCATCAAAGTGTAAATCAATATCTCATTATTGCACTATTGTGAAATAAATTCATGTCACCGCTTTGTGATTTGATCGTTTAAGTCTGATACAATATAGAACAGTACAGCAACTATATAATGGACAAATATTTGATCCGATCAAAACGTATTTGGTGATTAAATATGTATGTAAAAAGCCTTAATGCTAATCAAAGCAATAACATTTATAGAAAAACAATTACACCCTTCTATCAAAACGACTGATTTTAAGTATTTTTTCTCTATACGTAACTAAAATGGTCACCAAGATCCGATAGACTGGAAATTTTATTATACTTTCTCTCGAGACATTATGACTGATAAGCGCAAGTGATATCAATACAGTCTATGAAAATATATAAGAATGACACACAAAAATGATATTTTTAAAGGTTCAAATATTCTTAAATATTTTAAATAATTGATTATGAAATGAAATAAGAACCTTAATGTCAAATGGTTTAGTTGTCACCTTTTGAACCTACTGTCTTCGTGCAACAATGGTATAAATGTGACCTACTTACCACTTTGAATACACTCTGCTATGTTGAACACATGCCCGATCATTTAAATGTTAAAATTTAATCTAGTATCAGATGACCGAATTCAATTATATGTATCAATAAAAGTACTTTATAATTACGATGTGGTATCATTAAAGAACACCTGCAAATAGCAAACATCGAAATTGTATCATCACTTAAAGAGGTTGTGCATTTTGGTCGCGTCAGGTTGCCGACCATCTAAACGGACGACAGCCACAAAACCTTGTAATTATTCTGTCCGAAATGTCCAAAGGTCCAACTTATTTAATTCAGCTTCGATTACGCACCTTCGTCACAAAAGTAGCTCTCAATTTTGCAAGACTGACTAACACGGAGATCGCCGATCTTTACCGATCATCAAAACGTATACTGCCGAAACTTTCCGATATCAACCGAATACTCATGTGCATTTTATAATACGTACCTTATCATTCCTTCTATCAATAAATCCTTGTGAAGTGTTTGGTCTCTTAGGGGTTCTGTGTACCTTTTTTGGTTCCGGCCAACAAATCCAGTGTAACTCTGGTGTTTTACTATGAATTGGTTCTGGTTCAGGAATTACAGGGTCTGCTTCTGTTGAGAAAAAATGAAAACAACTGATTTCCCTTATCGTAACAATCCCCCAATGTACATATCGCCTCGCCTTAATGTAAGCAGAAAAAGCCAACGCACAATGTGGCGCCCGTACCCACAACACGCTCAGTACTACAGTACGGCGCTCTAACATATGAACTTACCCGGACGTCATGTCCTGTTGCCTCTTCAGATCACAACGAATATACAGAACCGTTTCTTTTAATACATATATAATTCAAAATATACAATCGAATGCATTACTCATTGAGGACCCTATATCACATCGTGAATCACACAGAGCCGCATAAATAGAACATATTTCATAGTATATCAAGATTATATTGAAAAAAGAACAAAAAATCATTTAAATAAAAAATGATATAAAGCACACTCGCATCAAACATATGAAATCTTAGGTAAAGAAAAAACATCACTCACTCCCAAAACAATCTATAATCTTACGAACTAAATTAATGACATAAAAGTGTTTGAATGAACATCAAACACTTCAGTCCAAGAATACAGATCTAACAACATGAATGAATCTATAAGTAATTAATTCATTGTAGTCAATGGCAAGAATAAAGAAATAGTCTCAGTTAGTAGTTAATTTAAAAGACCCTTTCTTACGACACGAGTATGCGAAAACGGCTATTGTCGTTAACGAAGTTGATACGGAGCAAATATTAGATAAATGACTATGAACCACAAATAAATAAATCGGTTATACCCAATTATATCAATTGCCGAAAATATCACACGAACATTCCAAGTTGAATCGAAATAATGAATTGGTATAACAATCGGTACAAGTGAAAACGTTGAACAAATAAATGTAAGACGAACTGAATAATTTAATTTAATACCAAAATGAGAAAATTCAATTAAACTTACTCCAATATCCGCCAGACGCCGACTAAAAGTGAATTTATTCATTAACAGTTTACACAAATGTAATCGAATTCGTATACCTCCCGCGAAGTGAAGCAGTGAATATCAAACTTCAAGTTGATAGCAATAGCAAACCCTAGCTTCTTCTCCAGTTGATACATTATTTATAAACCTCCATTGTTCTTAATGAAACATAATGCTTATTATCAGCGTTACTTCAGTCGGATAGATTTACAATGAAAAGTTGGCACAAGAGAAGAACATGTGACCTACATTTCAACAACAGTTTGAATTCACAATAGTATGCTGACTTAAATATTTGATTATTTAGCATTTGTTGAGGTATCAGTAAAATGACGTTTTAACCATTATGTATGTATTATGCATGGGCACAGCTATTTATCTTTGTTAAAATAACATTTTAAAAGCATAGCAGCATGTATCAAAAGACTACATGGAACGAAATAAAACATAACATGCTGACGAAGCAAATATCACAATTACACGTGCATTGCGTTTTCTGTTTAGTATAAGTTCACGTTCCAAGCCAGGATAGTGAGCTAAATGAGGTAATGAAGAACATTGAGCTTATTCAAACCTCGGCAATCAGGGCGCACTGCATTAAAGTCTTCGGCCTTATGGTTTATCGTTAAATCCATTTTGCTTTTAGATTAATAAGATAAAAGCAAACAGTGCGACTCTAGAACACCGGATTGACACAATGGCATGATAAAATCGTTTTGCTACTGGTGTAAATATGAAATATACCATGTATATTAAAACTACTGCACCCTCGAGTCCTTATCAGTTATACTGCATTCTGTATGTGGCGCAAAATAATAGTATTCGAGTAATTACAATTAGAGAAGGCAAGTTTGACGCCATAAATCGTGCAGTAAAGATTTCTAGTTGTGAAGTGTCCAAGCTTTTGGTTACCATACAAATGATTCATTCACAATATTGACCTATTCATACTTTAGAAAAGGCAATGGTGTACGGTATGACTACTCATGTGTCATAATAACGTGTCAAATCGTCACTAGAGAAATGGCAAATACTTTTATAAACATGCAAAACGCAGGGATGAACCTAGGTTGTACGTATATGAAATACAGCTGTCAGATAAATCATTTAGTATGCATACATAGACATGATGGTGTAAATGTAATAAGTGAATCTTTGAACAACAAAACTGACTATACGGATCTATACATTACGACGGAATCCGACGGACGCAAAAGCCTACGACGCGATTTGATTGACTGAACATGTCTTGGTTACAGTATCACTGCTATAGCATATAACATTCTTCAAAACCTTTAACTTAAACCTATTTTGAAACTACACTTAGATGAGACAGTGGTGTTTTCGGTTAATTAAGTAAAATATGGAAACAAATGCAATTAAATCCTTTTATCACAGTCACGAACACGCAAGACTTGTAACACATTTATTTGTTAACTGACCGGTTATTATGAATACCAATCACGTTGTGATATTAAGAAGAAAAAACTTCATATTTGCATGTATAAATACGCTATAATAAACGATCGTTTACACCAACATATTACAACAGAAGAAGCATAACGGTACATCGCAGCCCAGTAGCGATATTATAAGCTTCATATACGGTCTAGTCGATAACATGTCTGTTCTCCCCCCATATTTCATACTTTGTTGCATGTTTCCTTACATATAGTGGTAAAAATCCAATCGATACTTTATCTGCCAGATTGTTAACTCAGGCAATGATTGTAGCTCAAGTTCGATTTATTCTATTTTCCATTTCCTCAACATTTAACATAATTGGTACACCATCTATACATATTTGCTCGTTAAATTGGTGCATTAGATTTAAACATAACATAAAGTTTTCTAAACTTACCCCAATCTTTTCTAACCGGAAAAAGTGTAATTACCTCCTTCCTTTTCAATATAGATCTGCGATTAGATTTGTCCGGAACATGTGTTGCATGTATTAGATTTCGCATTGTTTAAAGTCCATATCAACCGCACGCAGTACCAATGCAAACTCTTAAAGCTGCAGACTAATATTTTACAGGGTAGTTCATCGCCCATACGCCTTTTGACTAATGAATTTTACTAAAATAGTCAATATGAGACTTTAACTTTTAAAGACCAATTATTAGAGGCAGTATTCAATATAAATATCTAGCAGAGGTGTCGTTCCTGCTATCTACATGTAGGGAGGGAACGTAGCAGAACCGAACAAATGCAGATCAGGAAATGCCACATTTTCACAAATCAGAACTTCCCTCAGTCTGATCTAGACAACGGAAAAGGGAGGAGACACACAAACAAGACTGCAATGATAAGGACAAGAGAACCAACCAACACAGCCTCCCCAGCGGGCATGAATATGGACTGGTAGTTGTATGTAATGAAAGTTGAAACACAAATAAAAATCTGAATGTATTTTTATAAAAACATGCGGAGTTTTGAACAAAAATCGGTCGATTTATCTCTTTGATAATCGAAGAAAAAAGATCCTATCTAAATCATATTACTGCGTAAGATTCATAAAACGAATACACCATATCTCCTTGCATCAGTTACTTCCCCTTACAATTAAACATCACCACTGCGTCCTCCAAACATTCTTCCTTCTAAAGATCTGATTTGTTTGTGAATGTTAAAACTATTAAAAGAGTCATCGATGAACAAATTATTGGTCACGACTACTGTAATGAGTTCCTGTGTGAAAAAATGGATGAATTTGAAATCATGACGTAGATTCATGCGGTTATTTCATTCGACCCACCGGAATGAAATTGGTGACGTTGCGCATTATGAACACTATACGAAGTGCAAATTAATTCTGACTCTGAAATCGAACCAAATGGAATATTTCTGGCGAGGTTCTTTCTTGATATAACGATTGCAAACTATGCGATGGTAATACAATGAATTGTCAGACACTATTATTACAACACCTTTAATTTCATGGAAAACTTGATTCTTTATGGAGTCAGGAATTTGATTGAAGCTGTGCTCGGAACCAGACTAAGGTAGGAACACACTGTCAGCCACGATCAGATAAATCGGATAGCTCTTACAGGAACCGGCCGCTTAAGGTATTAATTACAAGGCTTACTGAATATGAATCGGACTGTACATAGCGTACATGTTCCGTCTCCACCGCTTATCGAACTCCGTATTTTATGTATCATACATTCTTTATAAGCGGGTGTTAGACATTTCAGTTAAAAAGATTATCTCAGATTAAAGTGTATTGTGGCTGTATGGTTTGCTCACCTTAGCAAAGTTGATAACAAGATTTAAACAATGATCGATTACTTCTAAACCATACTAATGTATTTGAAAAAGCAAACAATGTACCCAATGTATAAATGCATTTCAGGCGATTAGGAATTACGTCAACTTGGTATGGTTTAAGTACATCAGATGTATAAGTTATTCAAATCAATGAGGGCTTTGCAAATAATTATTTGAATGTATTAATGCATGCTGCACACTGAATGTTGTAAATATTAATAGGGCTTTAATACGCAGATAAAATCTCATTGTCGACTGGTTAATCTCACGACAGCTTGGTAACAGGAAAGCACCCGGCAATGTCAGACAATGATATATCGGAGACGGTGCCCGGGGCGTCACACATTTGCGGGGGCGGGTTTCGCAATGGTGTTACAATGCCTACCGCGTTAATACATGATACTATACAGTTATACTGTTTGTCTCTTTCATCTGTTATTCAGTATCAGGATTGAAACGAATTATACAGTGAGGAGGAATTTTGAAAAAAAAAACGATTCGTAGAGTTATACATAAATCTTCCGCTGGAAGAATTACATGGGCGACAGGAAATTGATGTAACAGAATTTGAAGTACAACCCATGGCGGCGCGTGAAAACACATGTTTTAAAATGTTTCAACAATGTAGAGCATATACAAGAACGATACAAACATGACATATAAACTAATAGAAATAAATCACCAACATACTTGATGGGGTTTGAGATGGGACGCAATATGATATGAAGTTCGGGATATACTATGTTGGCCCCTAGTGCTAGCAATTTCTTAAAGACATTTAAACCTGTCAGTTTGTTGCATGGACGCATGTGCGATGGTCAACATGTTCACAGCAAGGGAGTCTTATATATTTTATATGAAGGACATAATGTAATGCTATGATTTGTATATTTGTCTTATTGGTATAAAAGTTCATTGACAAAGTTAAAAAAAGACAAATTTAAGCACATTATCCTAAGCTCAAAGTGCAATGATACTTATAGTTTGTTCCGACCATGGCGTAGATTTCTTAATGCTTTAGATGATAATTTATATATTCTTATTACCTCCTATCATGTTTCCATCTTCATCGACGTAATCCGGTTCAAGCTCCACTTCTCTATGAACCACTGGACTTGGAATCTCACGTTCACCATTCAACCGATAATCGGCCATCATAGGATCTTCTAAACCATAGCTGTCAGATGCATGCGGATATGCGCGCGCGACTGGATGTGGAATTACAACTTCCGTCGCGCGCGGCACAGCCGGTCTAAAGACTTTGTTATGATGTACTTTCTGAAACAGAAAAAAACCCACAAAACATGTACTTACTAATATCAAATTATTATATTGGTTATTGCTGTCAATATTTTAGTCTGCAAAGTGTAAACCATACCAGCACTTGGTTCGTCCCATCGAGTAGGCGGGCGGTGGAGCAGCACGCTGGGGACATTATACACCGGATGATTCCCGACTGTAGGGGTTTTATCATGTTCTATAAGACTGCCATCCGAGAATAGACTTGATGGTATTTGTTATACGTGAATTTTGATGTCTGGAACATCTACGACCCCGTAGCTATTGACAAGCGGGGTGGGATTTAGACCAATAAAAGGTTGTTGGTTCGATCCCTTGCCATTCGGATAAAAACGGAAATGTTTTTCATAGTTTCCTGCCTAACATAGTACCAGTATGTAAATAGGAAATATCTGATTAGACTCCATGAAAGTCTTGGTTAGATGCAAGGAAAGTGACAACTGTACGATGTATAACATTATCACTGGCCTTTGGGTTCAAAATTGTCTGTATTATAACTGGGTAGATCTAAGCGAATACAACGTATTGAGTAAATGATTTAGTGGTTTGAAGTTCAATTCAGGTAACTAGAACTTATGCTGAATAACTGACCGGCCATTTGCGGTCAGCGATTTGCGTGTATTCTTCGCCAGCCCGCCAAGGTGACCTTATAAACAAATAGGTTTGACCAGACGTGTTTGTCTTTTCATTATTACGTTTTATTGATCGTACCTATTCACAATGGACATCAAATATGTACTTAAAGTAATACATTCAGAGTAAGTGTACTTTCGCTGAATATCATTTAGACTTTCGATGGTACGTAGGCAAATTGTCCTCACAGATCATAACTCAGTGAAATAAACCAACGTAGCGCACTTGTGTGTGAATACAATGATGTTCGTATTGTGGTTATCCAAGATTATATTTAGTCCGGTAATACACTTTAGCTAAAAATGAGCATTTATTTTGTTTAAGTGCATTTGAAAAGAAGAAAACCGCTGAGTTATTGCCGTTGTATCGGAAAACTTTGATCAACCGATTGTGTTTTATGTCACCTCGCCGTGATTCTATTGAACATATTTAGAGGTTTAATTAAAATTTGAGAATTATGTTTATGTCTATTTAGTCAAATATATACGTCGTGGGTTAGTGATATTAGTGATGTTAATATTTATTCGAATTCCTCAGATAGCAACGTGTTGGATGAAAAGCTTATCTATTATTTAATTATAACAGAACCAGGCGGAAAACATCTAAACTTTAAGGGGTTAGGACCCTTTTAGGGAAAGGCAAAACACTGGAGACATTGGCTAGATATGCTGAAAACTAGACTTCTTTCAACATATTCGGTTGAATTACATATTTCATTTGATATTATTAAGCCCCCATTTCACAACAAACATGCAGTACTAGACCCGGGTTCGAATCCCGGTAGCGCCATTGACCTATTTTTCGTCTTCCTCAAAACGTGACTTTGTAAACAGAAATTGCGGTCTTGGTGTGCACAGGTGGATTTACGTCCATATGTAACATAATCTATGGTTTCTTGTTACATTGGAACTTGAGCCATTGACCCCATAAGTAGGATTATTCCATGTTATGTTTGTACTTAGTTCTATACTACGCGTACAAGTGCAAACTGGAAAAGAATGTTGTATATACTATTGCGTGACTCATGTATACGTGTTGGTCCGTTACCTAGGCAACACATAGACACATACATGTAGGATAGTTCTTATAGGAACCTGTGACTTTTCAGTGCACAAGAATACATTGTAATTGTTAACTACATTTATATTTGAGTTGGAATTTCAGCAGCTGTGATCTATGTGCAAGACTAGTCAAACACAAATTTGTATAAGTATGCCGCTTAGAAAATTTTAATTACCAATATCGATCCGCCTGAAAACCACATAACGACAATCTCATAAATATGAATACTTTTCCCTACATTATATCATGTCTGAAATAAATCGAAAACATACTAAACAAAGAAAAAAATGACAAAAAGGATCGTTCTTAAAAATTGACAATTTTGAAGAGAAATTCCGTAATTTGAAATCACCCAGTCGATCCCAAATGTCAATAACAATAATTAATCATTACTAACTCAGTAGGAAAATGGGTTTTTCTTTTGCCATAAGCTGTACATACAATAACGCATAGACCATTATTTATCTATTTATCACCACAATCGATATATTCCTGTTTAAACAAATATTAATGCCATATACTTTCAAAATATCCACGCCAGTGACTGGTTATTCTTCGCTTAAATATTTTTTACAAAACCATATTAATCAATTATTTATTTAATAATTTAAAGTCTTTTTCGGACGACTGACTTTTAGATCAGATAATAGGGAATGTATTTCGGTGACTATTTTGTTTGCTAAAATACATATCTGTCCCTCCGTTAGTCTGTACGTACGGGCGAGTTTTTGTTTGTCTGTCCGTCCTTTCGGCTGTACGTACGGGCGAGTTTTTGTTTGTCTGTCCGTCCATTGTCTGTACCTACGGACATCAGGTTCTGTTGCTGTCAACTGTCCATATTCCGTCCGTCTGCCTGACATATTTTAAACATGTATATATCTTAAAATGTACAATGAATTCAACGTAGGAGACTATAAGGCTTTCATTTACGCGTAGACATCTTCTGCAGATGATAAACGAAACACAATTCTGAACCTGTATCATATTCTGTTGATATCTTAATTGGTCTTAACAGAAACTTGAATTAATTATTTATGTCCCTTACGATGAAAAACAAACTTTATAGATTCAATTTGAATTTCGTTTTCTAAACATTTTTTTCCCAAAGCGGCACTGTCTTGAGCAACAATGCTATAATGCAGTACTACCTCTTCTGAATGGCTCTCCCTTCAGTAAGAACCTCTCTTCAACAACAGTATCAATGTTTTCCTTTAGTAAGAATCTATTATCAATTTAACCTCTCTACAGAAAGAACCTCCCAATAACGGACCGACATGTGCGTCTCCCGGAGAGTGTTTCTCTATAGAGATCGTAGTACGTGTTATAAGCAGTGTCCTGTTGTTTCACTTTTTCCAAAATAGATAAAGACTTAACTGCTATTCCACACAGAAACAAAACAAATGTACACTTCAACCTCCATAGCGCGTCACTGTCTTGAGCAACAACCTCTCCTCACTACAGTATCAATTTTGATCAGGTAATTACTTATCATCAATTAAACCTCTCTTCAGACTCTCAACGTTGTATCTGAGTAAGTTTGTTGCTATAGAGAAATTGCACTGAAGTCGGAGCCAAATAACTAAACATGGCAGCCATGAACAAATCAAGATTTTGTTGATGACATTTATAATAATTATTATTAATTCGTCAGTAAATCAGAACATGACAAAGTTGGGAAATATTATACACATTATGAAACAAGCTTATTACGTACTATAATTTATTTTAAATTATGTAGTTATTATTTGACTGTTATCAACATATCGACCTAA
The DNA here is from genome assembly GCA_032209605.1 of Mactromeris polynyma. Taxonomy (NCBI): domain Eukaryota; kingdom Metazoa; phylum Mollusca; class Bivalvia; order Venerida; family Mactridae; genus Mactromeris; species Mactromeris polynyma. The sequence continues at coordinate 35,428,824 of JASFXZ010000001.1, read as the reverse complement.
GTACGAGACTTATTGCAAACCAGAATGACTGCAAAGTCTAAATATTATTCTTGTTAAAGGTCTTTCAAACAAATAATTATATATATACATATATATAAAGAGCAGATAAATACAACCGACTGATTTGTAATTACCTGAAATAATCAATATTTTTGCAATTAGAATTTAATTCATGTCAATTGCCGGTCGTAAAGTTTGATGGCTCTAATTCTTGTGTTCACCATATTCTCATTTTTGTCAATTGAATTGTTTGTTCAGGTGACCAGTTAATCGACTGACATAAAAGAAACTCTACAGGAAGAAACCGAAATCACGGGTCATTATTGGAAGTTTTATGTAATTGTCAATTTGATTTCAAAAAGTCCAGACTTAACGATTTTCACGATATTGTTAAAGACCCGATGAGCGCCTGTGGCGACGACAAAGAATCGTTTAAACCTTGTATTTAAACGTTCCCATGTTAATGACATTGTCCCAGGGAAATCGACTGAACAGTGTAACAATTACGTGAAGTCATATTATGGTTCAGTCATAACTTTTTAGCAGCAACTCTACAACAGATTGCATTCATACCAAGGTACGCCTTTAAATACAAGTACATATATATGACAATAAAAACATGTCTTTCCAACCTTAAAATACAAGTACATACAATAAGAACATGTCTTCCCAACCTATAAGTACATGTATATAAGAAAATAAGAACATGTCTTTCCAACCTTTAAATACATGTATATAAGAAAATAAGAACATGTCTTTCCAACCATTAAATACATGTATATAAGAAAATAAGAACATGTCTTTCCAACCATTAAATACATGTATATAAGAAAATAAGAACATGTCTTTCCAACCTTTTAATACATGTATATATGACAATAAGAACATATATTTCCAACCTTTAAATACATATATATATGACAATAAGAACATGTCTTTCCAACCTTTAAATACATGTATATATGACAATAAGAACATATCTTTTCAACCTTTAAATACATATATATATGACAATAAGAACATATCTTTTCAACCTTTAAATACATATATATATGACAATAAGAACATATCTTTTCAACCTTTAAATACATGTATATATGACAATAAGAACATATCTTTTCAACCTTTAAATACATATATATATGACCATAAGAACATGTCTTTCCAACCTTTAAATACATGTATATATGACAATAAGAACATGTCTTTCCAACCTTTAAATACATGTATATATGACAATAAGAACATGTCTTTCCAACCTTTAAATACATGTATATAAGAAAATAAGAACATGTCTTCCCAACCTATAAGTACATGTATATAAGAAAATAAGAACATGCCTTTCCAACCATTAAATGCATGTATATAAGACAATAAGAACATGTCTGTCCAACCTTTAAATACATGTATATAAGACAATAAGAACATGTCTTTCCAACCTTTAAATACATGTATATAAGACAATAAGAACAAGTCTGTCCAACCTATAAATGCATGTACATGTATATAAGACAATAAGAACATGTCTGTCCAACCTATAAATACATGTACATGTATATAAGACAATAAGAACACGTCTTTCCAACCTATAAATACATGTATATGTATATAAGACAATAAGAACACGTCTTTCCAACCTATAAATACATGTACATGTATATAAGACAATAAGAACATGTCTTTCCAACCTATAAATGCATGTACATGTATATAAGACAATAAGAACATGTCTTTCCAACCTATAAATACATGTATATATATATAAGACAATAAGAACACGTCTTTCCAACCTATAAATACATGTACATGTATATAAGACAATAAGAACACGTCTTTCCAACCTATAAATACATGTATATGTATATAAGACAATAAGAACATGTCTTTCCAACCTATAAATACATGTATATGTATATAAGACAATAAGAACACGTCTTTCCAACCTATAAATACATGTACATGTATATAAGACAATAAGAACACGTCTTTCCAACCTATAAATACATGTACATGTATATAAGACAATAAGAACACGTCTTTCCAACCTATAAATACATGTATATGTATATAAGACAATAAGAACACGTCTTTCCAACCTATAAATACATGTATATGTATATAAGACAATAAGAACACGTCTTTCCAACCTATAAATACATGTATATGTATATAAGACAATAAGAACACGTCTTTCCAACCTATAAATACATGTATATGTATATAAGACAATAAGAACACGTCTTTCCAACCTATAAATACATGTATATGTATATAAGAAAATAAGGACATGTCTTTCCAACCTATAAATACATGTACATGTATATAAGACAATAAGAACACGTCTTTCAAACATTACAAAATGAAGTAGACACTTTCAGAACCTCGTGTATCTTGAACATAGACTCCAGTCACTGAACAATTTAACATTTTCATACACATTTATTTCGTAGCGGATGAGATTGCATCGCAATGCATAATAAAGAGGTATTTATAACTAATGTAATGTTCAAATATTTTTAAATTTTATTAGCTTTACCAGCAATAAGAACCCTGAGGCCTTATTCACAAATATTTAAGACTGAAACTCAGACTTTAAAATGTTAGATGTTCTTTTTGTTCCTATAGGTTGCTAATACAGTATATATCTTAATAATGAGTTTCAGTCTTAAAATGTTCGTGATAAGACCCCATGGAAAGAAAATGTCATTGAGCACTAAACGTTGTGTTATTTAACTATGCCTGTGACATGTTATCACATTTTAGTGCACATCACGATTTTATATATAACAATCTTTATAAAACGAACGCTATATTAAGTAAACACAAGTATCACAATAACTCAACATGTTAATTCAAAAACAGACTCACTTTACGATACAAGTTGAAGGGTGTGAATAAATGTGTACTCTATGAAATACCAATGGAGAGATTCACATCCTTCATTATTTCTCTCCGAGGAAATATTGAATTCGTGAAGTTGAAATCGTAAATTCGTGAATTCGTGAACTTGAAATCATGAATTTGTGAAGTTGAAATCGTCGTTGAAACTTCCCAAATTCAATATTTCCTAGGAGAAAATAATGAAGAGTGAATGTCCTCACCGTACTAATTTATCCAGCAATATTTGTTTTTAGTGCAATGAAAGAAAATGCCGTATTTTCATACCCCTAACTTTACGAGTAACGGATCAAATGCGCTTTAGGGAATTTAGATTAAGTGTAACATATCAAAAGCGACCCTCTGTCGAGCAATAACCTCTCTTCAACAACATTTAATTTTCCTGTAGTAAGAATTTACAATCAACTTAACCTCTTTAGAGCAAGCACCTCTCGACAACAGTCATCAATGTACGTCTCCCAAAGTGCGCTGGTCTGGAGAGGTTGCATTGTATATTTGTTTAAGTTCAGCAAGAGGAGTAAGAAAGAAGTGGCATGTGGTAAATTAATTCGATGGGGAGGCGTGGTGATGGAGAGGTGGAACGCCTGACTCCTTATCTGAACGGTCGATAGTTTGAGCTCCCCTTTGAGCGGGGTTTTTACTCACACTTCACAATCCATGAATATGGGTAGAGTACTGGTTTGTAACCCAGGAAGCAGTCATCGAGAGTGATTAGTAGAAGTTGTAAGAACTTGTTTCACAATCGATGTAAAATATATAAGTTTAAACTAAATGAATTCGATACCCTATAATCATATCGACATAGACACACTTAATAAAAGTTTCAAGCACTGGTCAAAGTTTGTATGAAATAATCATTCGAGTCCGATCCTCCATAAATTCACTATGTACCATATATCTCTAATATTGCTGTGTACGCTCTACCACAAATATACGTTGATCAAGTAACACAGGTATACGTGGTTGTGATCATGCGAGCAATGGCACATACATGATAATGCCACGTGGCCAAACCTTTGAGCCTAGACCGGGGACTAAATGAGATTGATAACTAAATATACCCCACGTATTCATTTTGTATGATAATGTGAAATTGTAACGCCGTATTTATTTATCAAACAAAATTAATGATAACATTATTTTCTCAATCGCAGCATATTAAAGTAGTCACTGATTAAAATGCTGTCACTGTATTAAAGTAATCAATGCAAAAAAATAATTTTATCGAGGAAAATATTTGACAGATATATAAATTGATTAGCTCCACTCACCTTCCGGTTAATCGGCGGTTTCCATGGCACTCTCTTGTAGTCGTCGGTATACTGAGTCGTCCAGGGCCTTTGTATTCTCGTCGGCATGTTATCGTCGGACAACACAAACTAATCTCAATCGTACAATCTGTATTACACTGCAGAGAGGTGATAAATACACGCGTTTATTTTCTGTTAATTCCTTTGTGTAGATGTCACATTCTTAATTTCAAATATTTATTTACACAAAACTTTAAGATTTCGACGCCGCTTTTTGTGGTTTTACATTTTATTACAACTAAATCCATAGAGTAAAGGGCGCTATTTAACTTTCGCTACCGCTTATTCGACTATTTTCCCAATCAATGGACAATGTCGGAAGATAATAAAAGCCAATGTATTGGTTTTGAGAGAAATGAATGGTTTAAGCAGCGAGCAAACAAACCCTAGCATCAAGTTGAATAATTGCTGCTAAATATAGGATTTAAATTCATGCATTTTTGATAACGTTGAAGTTATTTACCGAATCAATTTAAAATCATGTGCCTAAGTCTGTTTCTGTATACAGAAAAAAAGCCTCATTTTAAATCAAAGAACAGGAATACCAGCTTTTAACACATTTGTAATAGAGTTAGTGCGTCAATACAACGGAAAAATAACCTAAATGTATGATATATACAGTGATTTAAACGTGTTATAAAATGAAAAAATAACACTACAAAGAAATTTAATATCAATAAATCTGAATTGTGATATCAGTAAATGTTCAGTGTTTTTTTGTTTGATTTATACGTTTGTTTAATATAATGTACATTGAGGGACGAACGCTTCAAGCAGGGTAGACACCAATAAATGATATAACATGCATTCCCTAACATGCATTCCCTAAAAACTGAATATATACTTGGTTAAATCAACAATACATATATAGAAAAGGAATGTCTCCTATATATCACTAGTATAACAAGACTGCAGACGGAGGCTAAATATATAATATCAGTGCTGAGGCATTCTTCACATACACTTTAAGTCGGTAACGCAGACTAAAACTTTGAATTTGCAAACTTTATATTTACCACCATTTTGTTTCCATTGAATCTAAACAAATGAAATTACTGTTTCCATCTGTACAGTTTTGTCAATTTGTGTTAAAATCTACATTATAACAACAAATGAGCAAAAAGAAGATCTATTATTTTAAGTCTGTGTGAGATTCAGACTTATAATGTTTAGGAATAAGGCCACCGACCTTTACCAGACAAACACATATGTCCCTCTTTGTTAATCATACAAAAAAACTTTCACCAATGAACTTATACCAGATCTACAACAGGTGGGTAGACGTAGTCTGGACTCTGACACCGGGGGTATTCAGCCACCCAGGAGTCTAACAACATCGTCATTAAAGCGACAGTGTTCATTGCTCATATTCGCCGACTTTTATTTCAATGAGTTGTTAAAGTCGCAAAAAGTCAACTTATAAAGAAATTTCGAAATCGATCATAAACATCGGCGATAAAACGAACCCGGCAAGGCGGTTTTGTAATCATTCATACCTGTTGGTTTTACTTTATTGATCAATCTATTTATGTTCATTATATGAAGCTCCCGGATAGTTTACGGACCAAAACCTGGAGAGCCCGTGGATTGCCGCTTGGTTTACCGTGCGGGCCCGAACGAATTTTAGAAGATTTTTTTACATGTAAGGGCGCTGTATAGCCCTTGGTTGAAAATTAAGCATGCACAACTTTCATGCCTCTGTCAGATGGGACCTACAGACGATCCCGGACCCGTGCAACTTACGACTTAACCGTTAGGGGTTATGAGGTACATTGCAATGTCATTAATATTACCCCTCACGCTGAGGTACATTCCATTATTACTCGAATAGTTTATAAGATGAACATAATTATACGGTCCGTAAAAAGTACTCTTGAGATTTAGTCCGATCATTTTTAATTTTGTGTATTTAACACATACAATACAAAAATGTTTAATTAGAAATAGATATAATTGTATAGATAGTGTTAAGTAAGGGTAATACGGATATATATCGCATGATCGGATTTTCTGTATGAAATTTATTTCATTAACCTGTTCTTTAAGGATTACAATATGCTAAATTCGGCTAACATCGATTGAAAAGAGACACAGACAGTACAATTGTGGTCGAATCTTATCATTTATAAAAATTTGAACAACTACTTTGATAAAAAAACAGAGAATAAGATTCCGCGACGCATAGGATATATAATCAGTGACAACAGGTTTAATCCTTCAAGGATTTTATCAACCGCTTCACATGTTGTTTTTATCTTTGAAGCACAATTATATTATAAAAGTATACGATATATATACATGTATATTGAATGAACATACATGTACGATATATATATACTGAATGAACATACATGTACGATATACATATACTGAATGAACATACATGTACGATATATATATACTGAATGAACATACATGTACGATATACATATACTGAATGAACATACATGTACGATATACATATACTGAATGAACATACATGTACGATATATATATACTGAATGAACATACATGTACGATATACATATACTGAATGAACATACATGTACGATATATATATACTGAATGAACATACATGTACATCGTACATCTGATAACTGTTTCGCTTGCTGTGAGATTCCTGTATTTCTAATGGCCACGTGATGATCAGATACATGTTATGCCTCTATTCGCCTGATATGGATTTACAAGCAAACAGTTTACACAGTGTGTAATTAGGCCATACCTTATTGTATCTATGTTTAGCGTCCTCAGGTGGGGAGAACTTCGTCTATTCGAAAAAAAAAACACGAAAGAAACTGAAGGCCAAAAAATGTGAACTTACAAAAAATTAATAATAATAATATCATCTTTATTTTGAGAAGGTGGTTACACATTATGATGAAATTATAAAACTATAAAAAAACATCATATTTACAATGTGGCCTTCTGTAAACAAAAACATACATTTCAATAAAAATTGAAAACATTTACACAATACAATCACATGTATATAAATAAGATTTACACACTGTATTATTTATTATAATTTAACAGTTTAATTCACTCACCGACAGACACTCGATCAATTACATCATATAAATTGATATGAACATAATATATACATACATATATTATTATGTCACAATTAAAAAAATATGCAACGTAATTACTGCGATTTAAAAGGTGAGTTTTATATTTATGTTTGAAGGTCGTTAACCTCTTCGCATTTCTTGTAGCACATGGAATGTCATTCCAAACCTTCATACTGTAATAAGAAAATGAATATTTAAAATAATTAGTTCGTGGCGTTTTCTTTAAACATCAGTCAAGTTTTGAAGCCGATCGAAGTGAATAGTGTTGATTATTTGCAAAAACAAGTAACTCAGCCAGGTAATTAGGGACCATACCATTACGTGTTTGATATACAAGAGCGCCACCACAGTGGTATTTAAATCTGTCTGTAAAAGGTAACCTACAAGTAAGGCTGTGTATAAGTGTTAAAAGCTATGGAGTTCAAGATTAAAAGTTTTCTGAAGTTTAGTCTTTGAAATGTTTGAGTTGAACTGATTTTTGCGATCTCTTTCACTGTTACATATGATCTCAGTCAAGATTGGCATTGTAATGTTAATTATTTTAAAGGAAATTAACACTTTTTTCTGTACATTCCGTAAGGCATCTTAACCAAGTGCATCTCTCTGAAATGCAACATCATGTTGGCATAAATGTTTTTGCTTGCAGTGACACATGATGTGAAGTAGCATTCATTCTGCCATTTCATTTTTTCGGTTTTGCTATTTGCACATCAGTGTTGTGTAATTCAATGAAATCTTACGTTAACCACCGAGGCAATTTCTCTTCAACCGAACAACGTTTGTAACCTTGACGCGGATTGGTTACCTTACCGAAATCTACTGCATTTCGGTGAATCTACCGAAATCAATTTTGGATCTGGAGTGACCAGCAATCTTAACATCTCGGCATTGTTTATGTTGCACGACAAAAACCTAACCTTCAAATTGCGCCGACCATCTTTTTGTAGTATTTTAAACAGTATATTTGCATATAGTAAATTTGTTTTTAAAAGTCGGATAGAGTTTTCATGGGTCTTAAAGCTATGGTGAAAGGTTACTGAAAAGCAATTCTCAAAAACTCTAAAAAGCTTTTTATGATAATTATAGACATTTACCTGTATTATTTGTTGTGTATGTACTGGTATTGTGTATTTTATATCTTTATATAGTTCGAATTCCTGTTTTTTTCCATGAGCAAATGTTATAGATGACAAAGATCAATGTTCGTGTGTTCCTCTCTGGTAGGTAAGGTATATAAGAAATGAACCTGTCGCTAAAGATAGAGTCAATTTTGTATGGCCTTACACACAAACCATGTAACTATTGTGGTCGAGTTTGTATTCGTTAAATACCCGTATTATACAGAGTAAGTATACATGTATAAAATTGGTATATATTATAATTACTCTGAAATATGATATTGAATATACATGTATATCCATTGCTGTGTAAGAGTCTTGGCCCCTTTTGTCAACAATAGGTTAGTAATAATCTATGTTCAGCATCCAGTAGACCTAACCAATGTCCATGGTTTCCCGTACTAACCTTATCATCCGAGTCAACAGGCAGCATCCCCACATGAATCAAATGAGGATGACTTACACGCACTTTGGATACATTGTAGCGGACAACATGTGCCTCACCCGGGTTCAGCGGACAAACATCGTTAGTCACCACACAGCACAGCAACCAGTAGGATTGAATGTATTGTTACCCGTTCTCGAGTAGCTTGTAACTTGTTATGACGTCTATACAGCCAACTGGTTGAGATTGATTTTAACAAATGCTGACAAAACTACATCATAGGTTGTATAATATTTAGTAGCAAGTATTTATTTCACATAGAAATCCACTTAGTTCACAATAATGAGACAACCATAATTGCATGCTTCGGTAATAATTGTGACTCAAAGAGCGTCGATTATGTTGCTAATTATTGTACCTGACATATTTATTTATATAGTAAGGCCTGAGTGAAGAAAATATGTCGTATTCAACGCATCAATGGCGTAACAATGTACTTGTTATGTATTCTGCAGCTAACGCGTCGAGTCTTGAATACATTCTGTTTTAACCAAGCGTAAGGGGAATAAATGGACTCCAAAACGACTATGTATCTTAGTTAGTCTCTGCCACTAATTCATAATTCACATCTTTGTCAGGTCTAGGTCATCTTGCTTCAATTAAAAGGCTTTTTTTCAATATCAAGTCGACTTAAAAATATACATGTACACAGTTGTAACCGTAATTTAGACTCTATGATAATTATGTTCTTTTATTAAATACATTTTAAGGACAAAGTCAGTATAACTTAGCTTAAGTGATGTACGGATCGTTTAATATTGAACTAAATCATTGTCGTTCTTTGTTTACATGGGCACGAACTATTCCGTTTGTTCACATATAAAGTTAAGTATTTATGCTGCACGCACAAGTAATCTTTCTCATGTAGCGGATCCGTGGTCCAGTGGTAAAACGCTGGACTTGTAATCCAGGGATCGCTGGTTCGATTCCCCGCTCCATCACTGACCGTACTAACAGTCTTTCGGACGCTAAACAACCCTACCCCTTTGGTATTTAAATGCTTCAGTTCATTCAACTTTGAAAGCAAAAATACCAGTTTATTCACCGTAATAATTTGGATTGGTTTAGACGTTTTCGTACCAAGTTTTTCATCGGTTTTCACGTTAATTCGAAAAATCGATGGCCGAAACGGGATACTATACAACACAGTCACCCTGGCAGACAACACAAAACACACGGTATACATCAAATATACTTTCAAATTTGTACATTTCGCCATCTGTGGGGTTTCACTCAATACTCGTGCATTCTCTTTGTTTCTATGATAGGAGATTTATTCTGAAATTAACGCATTATGGCCATGAAAGAGAAGGAATAAGTTGCTACAGGGAACGCCACATACATAGGACAGTGCCTCCCCACACAGGCCTCCGGGAAAACAATCCATAAAACATAAGGCACATGATGAGGTTAAATGGTACATACGTTAGGGAACAGAGGCGCAAGGAATGGCCTTGCAGACTATAAGGAATAACTAGGAGAATCAAAGAGGACAAACAGTGAAGCGGGGATCCGAATGGATGGAAAGGACAAGTCAAGACAGCTGGCAACAATAGGCCGAAACTGGGCAGGAAATAACCTGAACACTATGTAAAGTGAAAGAATTGCACAGGGGAAAGGGAAATATAACATACATTCAAAACATGAAATAATAGCCATACAGCGAATTACAGCCTGGTAACTGTCAGTAAAAACAGTGGGGTTTAACTCGATTTTACAGCTAGCTAACCTCACACTTAATCGCTATATGGTCATTGATTTCCAACTTATAAAAACGTATACATAAATTGACTAAGTAGGCAGTAACTAATCATTAAAATCAATTAGCCATTACGTTCATAACAACAAACACGCTGTAATTAATCCAGCAGCCTTATACTCGGACCTCGCTCCCAGTAACTAAATCATTAATTTTAGAATGTGAAATAACCTGAAAATATCAAATTAATAATTTTATTTCAAGTAAAGTCAACCTGACAATGTAGATAATAATTAAACAATTCTTAAATACTAATGACAGGGAAATGGAATTTAAAACAAATAGAAATATATCTATTAAGAAAACTAAAATAAAAAACACAAAAATACAATTTAACAAGTTACATATTTATGTAAAATAGCATATTTAAGATAAATACTATAACATTTTACTACGCGCAACCATCATGTTTCTGACGTTATATATTATACATTTAAATACATACATTATGTTATATACTAGATGCTAGTCATGATGATCTTATTGTAACATTATTTTAGATACATTAGTACGATCTTATCTATCATATTGAATGTTATACAGTAAATATTTATGTATATGATAAAGGCATATATGGCGAGAGAAGAAATATCGTACAGTCAAAAACCATTAAATTTATAGCAAACGCAATTAATAAGAATGGCTGAGGTTATCTAAAGAACAACAAGTGATTTTTCTATACTTTGAGAAAAAGCGCATTTTAGTTTGTTTATGTAATGATTGTTCTTTGGATTCAAAGCTTTAAAATAAATAAACTGATAAGTTCATCGATCATTTTCATTACTGGGTTTTAACACTTCTCTAAACTTTAGTAGATATGGATTGTGACTATAATATAGTGGGGTGGACCTATTTCTTGAGCTATTATTTATTTTGCATTCAAACAAAAACTGAAACTTATATTTTAAACGGTTGCAGAAAGTATAATTTCTTTCAAAGACAAAGTCGGGTTCAGCCAATCGGCCTTCTTCAAATTGCAATCTATGTGATGAAACTATTTTTATATCATTATATCTTTCTATAAAGTAGTCGTGAAAAATATGCATACGGGTAATCAACATAGTTTGTGTTTTATATCAATCTTGATATTAACTTAGATGTATTCATAATCCGTTATAAGAAATATAATTCCGATGCTTTCATCGAATAGATAAATTGCGTTTGAAATGTGATAATTAAAGTCTTGTATAGAAGTCATTTCTAGCTGTCATTTTATTTACGGGTGTGCCATTCCTGTATAACCAGTTAGCACCTGAGATGACAACTCTCCTATGGCTTGCCAGGTTGTTAATTTATTTCAAAATCAGTAATTAACACCTGTCTTCGTATATAAGGGAATCTGGCTTGATTTTGACCACTTTTGCTGAACTCTTTGGTTGCAACAGAAAAGAAACAGTTCGAATCCTTCTTGCTTGAAATAGACGTTGCAGAGTTACAATATGGCAAAGAAGCATTTGAATCGCGGTCTTGATTGGGATCGAAGTATGGGGAAACCTCGTTCGGTGTCTGTCTCGACCAAGAGGCGATTATCAGTAACTCAGTTACTGGAAAGCGCCGAGGTACAGGCTGAAAATATATCAAACATGTTTCCTATGATCGACAACGAAAAATATCATGCAAATTACGTGAAAAGTGGAAGCGGGTCAGATTCGGGCGAGTCTATAGACGACATTGGGATATACATCAACGAAGTATTGTCAGAGACCAAGAACAACCTGCCTAGTAGCGAGACCTACGATGAAACTTCCGACAAAGTCTCTAAACTAAACCGTGCAGTCCCCAACAAAAGTAAAGTGTCGATGGAAATATTACAGAATTACTGCATTGAAGAGAGATCGCGAACATGTTTGCGGAAAATGTCAATGCCTGTTGTCATCGCTGACAGTAAACAAGCACCGCCGGACGACATAAGGTATTTACGCCGAGAAAGTATGGCTCCATGCGTGTGGTTTGGTGTTACTATTGAGTACATGGTACTCAGCAACAAGCTGAAAGTGAGCATAGAGCGGCATGGGCTTCTACTATGTGAGGCTGGAAACGCAAAACGCGCCAACCTCTTCGCAAAACTGTTCCTAATGCCTGGAAACTCCAAAAAACAAAAGTTGGAGGTAACAACAAGCATGGGTATGTCACCATTGATCAAACCGTCGGTGTATATCAAGGGATTCTCTGGTCGACAGCTGTTCCGGATGGAGCTTTGTGTGAAGATTTATCTAAAACAAGGAATATTCAAAAGACCCATCGTCATCCACGAATGGACCGTCAGTATGGAAGATATAGACTTGATAGAACCACAGACAGCATGGAAGAAAATTGAATGGCGTTAAATCAACAGATTCATGAACATGATGGTTATGGTCCTGACCTTACAGCTGTAACTCGTTTGCTCCTCGTTTTCTAATCGATGTACGATAACAAAAAATGTGATTTTATGTATACATGTTACACAAATTTGCACATATATTAAATTTTCATTGACACATGCATTCAAAATAAAGGATCCATATACGCTGATGCCTTACACATAAACAATATTCTAAAATAACTGAAATACACTTTCAGGAAATATCAAATGTCACGGTTAATACTCTGGACGACTCGAAGACAATCATATTGGGAGATGGATAATTGCCCGTGTTCGTCTCGAATGAGGGACTAATAAAATGTAACGCTAACTTAAATTGGCTAACAAAATCATGCCTACGTGCGAGAAGAAAATGTACAATTCACGCAGTTACTGTATAGTATGAAGAAATAAATGTCGCAAATGTGTGGCATGAATGAATCTGTTTTATCTTATTGAATTGACATCAGTTTGTTTTATTTCGCCAACAAGTCTGGTAAATATTACGTCAAGGAATATTGTATGTACATAAAGACGGCCCCGTCTATACGTTACTTTCTACGACCACAAAGGTCTGATAACGCAGATTGTTGTTCATTATTAAATTGCTGTATTTTATCTGCGACGTTTGGATCATGTATGCGTTTATTGTATGCATTGTAATATTGTTGTACCATCAATAGTGCTTGTTTTGTATCATACATTGCTTTTCATATGAAAATAATATTTACTCTCTTTTACTGAAGAATTCTTGTTGTTTTTGGCATAGATGATGTCTATATTACGTATGTTTTGTACACGTTTGATGCAATGTTTGAATAAAGTGTACATTAAGATTAAACGGAATATTGTCTCGGTTTTAGTTTCTTGGACACACAAATACTTCACATTGATTCAGTTTAGAATACTAACATATTTATTCATGATTGGGATGACAAACATTTTGTTCTTTTAATACTACCCGAATCCACTTCCTGAGAAATCAGTACAGAGTCCAGAATTATAATTGTTAATCTGCACTCTATACACAGCACGCTATACTCTACACTCAGCACTCTATATACTGCACTCTGCACTCTATACACAGCACTCTATACTCTACACTCAGCACTCTATTCTCTGCACTCTATACAGTGCACTCAACACTCTATACAGTGCATTCAGCACTCTATACACTGCATTCAGCACTCTATACAGTGCATTCAACACTCTATACAGTGCATTCAACACTCTATACAGTGCATTCAGCACTCTATACAGTGCATTCAACACTCTATACAGTGCATTCAGCACTCTATACACTGCATTCAGCACTCTATACAGTGCATTCAACACTCTACACAGTGCATTCAGCACTCTATACACTGCATTCAGCACTCTATACAGTGCATTCAGCACTCTATACACTGCATTCAGCACTCTATACACTGCATTCAGCACTCTATACTCAGCACTCTATTCTCTGCACTCTATTCTCTGCACTCTATTCTCTGCACTCTATACTCTGCATTCAGCACTTTATACACTGCATTCAGCACTCTATACTCAGCACTCTATTCTCTGCACTCTATACTCTGCATTCAGCACTCTATACAGTGCATTCAACACTCTATACAGTGCATTCAGCACTCTATACACTGCATTCAGCACTCTATACAGTGCATTCAACACTCTATACAGTGCATTCAGCACTCTATACACTGCATTCAGCACTCTATACACTGCATTCAGCACTCTATACACTGCATTCAGCACTCTATACTCAGCACTCTATTCTCTGCACTCTATTCTCTGCACTCTATTCTCTGCACTCTATACTCTGCATTCAGCACTCTATACACTGCATTCAGCACTCTATACTCAGCACTCTATTCTCTGCACTCTATACTCTGCATTCAGCACTCTATGCACTGCATTCAGCACTCTATACACAGCACTCTATACTCTACACTCAGCACTCTATTCTCTGCACTCTATACTCTGCATTCAGCACTCTATACACTGCATTCAGCACTCTATACTCAGCACTCTATTCTCTGCACTCTATACTCTGCATTCAGCACTCTATGCACTGCATTCAGCACTCTATACTCAGCACTCTATTCTCTGCACTCTATTCTCTGCACTCTATTCTCTGCACTCTATACTCTGCATTCAGCACTCTATACACTGCATTCAGCACTCTATACTCAGCACTCTATTCTCTGCACTCTATACTCTGCATTCAGCACTCTATACACTGCATTCAGCACTCTATACTCAGCACTCTATTCTCTGCACTCTATACTCTGCATTCAGCACTCTATGCACTGCATTCAGCACTCTATACACAGCACTCTATACTCTACACTCAGCACTATTTTCTCTGCACTCTATACTCTGCATTCAGCACTCTATACACTGCATTCAGCACTCTATACTCAGCACTCTATTCTCTGCACTCTATACTCTGCATTCAGCACTCTATACACTGCATTCAGCACTCTATACTCAGCACTCTATTCTCTGCACTCTATACTCTGCATTCAGCACTCTATGCACTGCATTCAGCACTCTATACACAGCACTCTATACTCTACACTCAGCACTCTATTCTCTGCACTCTATACTCTGCATTCAGCACTCTATACACTGCATTCAGCACTCTATACTCAGCACTCTATTCTCTGCACTCTATACTCTGCATTCAGCACTCTATGCACTGCATTCAGCACTCTATACTCAGCACTCTATTCTCTGCACTCTATTCTCTGCACTCTATTCTCTGCACTCTATACTCTGCATTCAGCACTCTATACACTGCATTCAGCACTCTATACTCAGCACTCTATTCTCTGCACTCTATACTCTGCATTCAGCACTCTATGCACTGCATTCAGCACTCTATACACAGCACTCTATACTCTACACTCAGCACTCTATTCTCTGCACTCTATACTCTGCATTCAGCACTCTATACACTGCATTCAGCACTCTATACTCAGCACTCTATTCTCTGCACTCTATACTCTGCATTCAGCACTCTATACACTGCATTCAGCACTCTATACTCAGCACTCTATTCTCTGCACTCTATACTCTGCATTCAGCACTCTATGCACTGCATTCAGCACTCTATACACAGCACTCTATACTCTACACTCAGCACTCTATTCTCTGCACTCTATACTCTGCATTCAGCACTCTATACACTGCATTCAGCACTCTATACTCAGCACTCTATTCTCTGCACTCTATACTCTGCATTCAGCACTCTATACTCAGCACACTATACACTGCATTCAGCACTTTATACTCAGCACTCTATGCACTGCACTCAGCACTCTATACTCAGCACTCTATACACTGCACTCAGCACTCTATACTCAGCACTCTATACACTGCACTCAGCACTCTATACTCAGCACTCTATACACTGCATTCAGCACTCTATACTCAGCACTCTATACACAGCACTCTATACTCAGCACTCTATACTCAGCACTCTATACACAGCACTCTATACTCAGCACTCTATACTCAGCACTCTATACACAACACTCTATCCTCAGCACTCTATATGGCCAATTAAACTATCCTCACTTGTAGCATAAAATATATTTCATTGGTATCATACGGACATGTCTTTTGCTGTTGTTTATCTCTCTGAATTTATGCCACCATCAGCATTTTTTGTTTGAAAACAACGGATACATGTAAAACACAAGGATACCTTAGCCAGCAGGGAAGGTACTAGCTTGAAGATTGCTCGATGGATTATCAGCAACAGAAATAACACTGTTGCAGCTATCACCATTTGGATGAGATATTATCATCTGACAACATGCAATAAAATACAGTTGATAATCGATGTGGTACTCATCAATATAATAGACTGCATGAAGTTATCTTCAATATAATTATGAGTTTAATTTCTGGTCGTTCATTGCCTCATTAACTGAAGTAATGAGTTGAAGATACATAGTCTTGTTTTCATAAAAAATGTGCCAAGTCTTAAAATGCCTTCCTCCAGATGAACTCTACAACACTGCATTTTGCATTTCCTGGAAACTGTCAAGAAAAGTTATAATTCAGTGTTTTAGAGTACGTCTGTACGAAAGCATTAACATAGTATTTTCAAAAAAGTATTACTCTTTTTTTTATAAAAATAATACTCCACCTTTAATGTGCATGCCCAATAGACAGGTTCCTTTGTCAAGACATTCAAATGCATTTGAATGTTTACTTTACTGTTTGAAAATAGATGAACAAACAAAATCAGTTTTACATAGTAATTTATTTATAGGACATATTTAAATTTTAAAATACAACGTCCAATGACAAATGCATCCATGACCATCAATACATTTAGCACATTAAACATAAAAAAATCAACAGAGAATATCACATCATTATGGTCACGTGGTATGAACACATACACCAAACAAGACTTGAGATTGAAGAGTAGCAGGAGATGATGCAATATTATAAAGTACAAAAAAGGCCCATTACAATGTACAAATAATGATAAACCAAACCCATTCACATTGAACATGTACAGTAAAACCTCAATAATAAAACCACCCTTGGACCCTTGTAAACTGGTCTTAATATTGAGGTGGTCTTAATATTGAGATTGAATAAAGAGCCAAACAGTAAAAATGGATTTAATTTCGATGTGGCCTTATTGTTGAGGTGGTCTTTAAGTGAGGTTTTACTGTACAGCTATAAGTTTAAAATGTATTGTAACAAAGAATGAAACATGTTTCAACCCTCTACATCACACTTGTGATCGTTTCAAGAATTTAATAAAATATTCGTTTATTTGATCCTCTCCGAAATTGAAGGAGAAAAAGGACCAAGATCTTGTTGTTTTCCAAGGCTATCTAAACAGGCCAATAAATAGTTCAACTGAGATCATTCTTATCTTTAAGTTCTACCAGTAAAATACACATCCCAAGCTGGTATGGGTTCTAGATTAATATGTTCTATAGCCATTCTTATCAGAGATAATTTCATGAACATAAATTGCAACTAAAATTGAGTGCAATGACATTATAAAAAAATACTGGTAATTCACAAAATGAATTCCTAAACTTCGTCAATAATGAAATAAGAATAGCTGGTCTACTTAAATTACATTTTAATGATGAATTACTAATTGTTAACCATAAAGTTTAATCAAAATAGTTGTTGTAAATTAATACAATTGAAAGTCCATGCACAAGAAATAAAGTATATCAAATTCATAGCTTGAAACATTTTGAGAAGTAAAGCTAGGGGCTTGACTGATGAAGTATACTTGTGGTATAAAAGGATTCAAATTTCATAACATACTGTACATTGGCCAGAGAATTAACACATGAAAGTTAAGTACGATGTAAATACATGAAATCACAGAATGATAACAAGACAATATGAGATTCTAGCAGATGCCAAAAATGTACAACATGGCAACACAATATGTGTCAATTAGAACAATGAAAAATTGAGCATTCAAAGACATCGCTAAATAATTGAAAACCAGTTTGAAGAAGAAATTCCGGTGATCAAATTCAAAACAATAATCTTCTAGTCAGTTCAAAATCTAAATGAAAGAAAAATTCTCTCTACTTTGATGGCGCAGTATGTGGTTTGTTGAATATAAAAGTTGGCCTAACCAAAATAAAAGACTTTGATCAACATGTATCAAATCTCCATACTTGAGATTAATTAGCTTTGTTCTCATTAATTACTTTATAATACATGTATGTGGTGATATTGTTATTTTAAGATTGACTTCAATTAATATTCATAACAACCCACGACAGTTAAATTAGAAGCTGCACACATTGTATGATTTAAAGTAATATATTGCTTCAAGTATGATTTTGAAAATATAGTCTCTAATAATTATTTTTGGTACCAAAGAACTAAATACCAACATTTTCACAGTTGAATTTTTCTATGTATGTATAGACGTATGTATTCCCATAGCAACACAATTATCATACTTAAGAAAGATGATAATCAAATGTTGTAAACTGTTAAATAAATCAATACGTTAGTCTCCTGTAAACATCTAAATTTGCAGTCAATAGGTCAATAACTCTATAAAAAAAGTGTTTTCATTTATAATCTGAAGATACCTTACTGACAAAATGTTGGCCTCGTGTCCGGTGTTTTTTTACACTTTTATGTTTGATTTTCAGACAATTTGTATGCATTTCAGATCCAGAAACTACTGATTAGGATCATTTGTTCAGAATTAAAGAAGGATTTATTCAGTCTGCATAATGAGGGCATAATTTCGAAACTTAACTAACAAAATTCAGTGAGTTAGACGTGATGGGCGCAATTATCGAAAAAATCGTAGCTATACATCTAACGTTGGTGACAATTGATTATGAAGATAATAATCGATTATAAACAAAATTTTGACTGAAGTGTTATTTCAATAAGATGATATTATTATATGTTATATTCAAATTTATATTCGGCAGTTACAGTAATCATTGTCACATATGTTAGGTGTTTTGTTACTGGTTTTTGTTTTAAGCTTTCTTAAATCTTGGTATTTAATGGGCATTTTTGTGATATAGTGATTGTATATTATACTAAAGACAGATTACCTTTCTGACATTTGTAAATTTTGTCTTTCATTTTCTTCCTAGCTAATATCATTATTAGATCAAATCTTTTTAACATCTATATTTGTACTAATCTATACTTAGAAAATAAATATCACTTTTTTAAATTGTGGTCAATATTTAATTGTTTTTGTAAGTACAAATATACAAAGTTAACATCTGAAAACAATATTTATTGAATGATAAAAAGTAATGTAAAACCCCATTGATATTAAATGTAGTTAAAAAGAAAAAAATAAAGGTGTAAAAATGAACTTAACGGTCAGCATTATACTATAAACTAAACATTTCGATTATTTCCAATATAATCAATTACGAGTTTTCAAACCGATCCAATAATTGATTCTGAACTTTTTCCGATTATGCATCACTTTTAGATAATTTGTCTTTTTTTGCATCTAATTCTCAACCCAAGAACCGAGCATTTTATCTCAATCCTCACAGTGGGAGATGAAAATTCACCACTTTTGGATTTATTAATAATCCGGCCAAAGTTGGAATCATCCAGCCTGTCAAATGCCCAGGTAATGGAATCATCTTCGGTCAAAAGTTCTGTGTCCCTGCCCCTTCCCCAGGGGCAAAACATTGATAATTGCATATGAAAAAAGGCCAAGGATATTCAGCAGGCTGAATAAAAATGCAAAAAATATAATATCAATTCTAATATTGCACATGTTATAAATGTTTTGATGTTTCATACTTATTAATATACGAGATTCTGAAGTTTATGCATATAGATTTTATATATATACAACAATGGCAAGAGCTCGGTTCAAATTTAGCATGCTGCTGTCAAAACTATTTCCCGAGATTTTCTTCTAAGTACAGGCTAGCCACTCTATAACTCGACATCCAGCCTCGTAGTCTGACCATTCATGAAAGGCACAGGTAACACAAGCTATGGTATTTGTCTACATTTCAGTCAATGAATAGATGGTTATCATTCAATCTAAACTTAATTATTTTACAACTATTTCAAAACAAATTTAGGCATTATATTGACCATTATTGATAAATGCTTCCTGCGTTATTTACCAGCACTCGCGGCTTATTGAGGGATTGTGAAGTTCAAGGTTCAGACACGCTACCCTTTGATTTATTTACCTCCCTAATCATACGTACGAGTTGCCGGACGGCTACCTAATACTGTTTAGCCAGACGGTAAGCCAATACCTTTTAGCCAAGCGGCTAGCCAATACCTTTTAAACAGTCTAACAGCAGTGCAATAAAATGTTATCCTTCAGACCATCAAAACTGACAGAATACAAATACAATGATCGATGGTAATCCCTTACTAAAAGAGAATATGACCCTGTGGTTGCCGAGAGGTAGCTGCTGATGAGAGGGCCACAGTAGAGAGGTTCCACACGGCACATCAGTTACTGTCAAATGAATTTAGCCCTAAAAGTTTATCAAAACTAGTACAACAGCAGACCAAGTTTTCTTTTTGCTAAACATTTTTAAATACAGGTCTGATAATGTTACATAATACAATGCCAGTTGTCCACAACTAGGATCAAAACGAAAGTGTCCTAATGATGGAAATTGATGTATAAATATGATAATGGATAAGGAATACAGGAAGAAAAAACGACAGTAATACGAATGGCTGTGATGTTGCATAGGATTGGTTCATAGATTTTATACTTTTAGTTAAAAGTATTTAAACAAGGTATGTGGCAATACAATGAACCCATGTTTTCAATATCCAAAATAGTTGACTAGTAATATAGCTTAAGTCATTTTACTTCAATGTAAAATGAATATTAGTACATGGAAACACCCGTATGTTAGGAAAGCCTTTACATTGCAGGGCATACTGATTCTATGTAGCTGTATTATTGAAAAAAGTAAAAGATTCTGTCACATACCAAACAAATGACATTAAGTAAGAAATCATCACTAACAAGAAATATTTTGAAAAAAGATGGTCCGCACAATTTGAAGGTTTAGATTTGTTGTGCAACATAAAAAAATGCCGAGATGTTGCGATTGCTGGTCACTCCAGATCCAAAATGGATTTCGGTAAATTCAGTGAATTGTGGTAATGTAACGAACGTTTTATCAAAGGTTAACCAATCCGCGTTACAAACGTAGTTCGGTGGAAGAGAAATTGCTTTGGTGGTTAACATAAGATTTGATAGGTTTACACAACACTGATATGCAAATAGCTAAACCATGTAAGAATGGCTGTGCCGAAAAAATCTGAGACTTCTCATTGTTTTGATACGTTGAAGTAAATGCATGATGTATATAATTCTAAGAACTTAGGCTGTGATTACATGTTGCAGGAGACAAAGACTTGCAACTCAGCCGAGTAGAAAATAAATACATTATATTACACAAGTACTGAGATGCCATGTATGGAGAGCAGTTTGCACTATTAGGTCAAAACTTGTCCCTGTGATTATAATTGTACAATCATCACTGTATACATAGTTGTAAATAAGTCCCTGCGAACATATACAGGTCAGAAAAGTGACCCGCCATTTTGCATTTTGAGAATTATTACTAGACAGTGGGTATAAGAATGAAGAAAATATTTTTGTAGGCTATAGAACAACGAACCATTAACTGCGTATTTGATGATGGAGACCCCATTATATTAAAAACTGATAATCAATACACATATGAAATCTGCTAGTTCACCTAGCTTATGATTGGCTTTCATAGGAACATTTTGAAATGCTTCTAATTGTAGATCTTCATCATGACAGTACAGTAAAGGTTTTATGGAATAGACTGATCCATATAGATTGACGATTTGCAGGAGAAATATCATCTTTGCAGCAACACGAAAGTATTCCAATTAACAAAATTTGCCTTTATCATCTTGCAATTGGTCGCATTAGATGGACCAATAGTCTTCTAGCTTTCATTGACATTGTATGCTGGTTTCCAAAAATGGCTGAGTTTGTGAAACTGGAAGCCATGCCCTAAGCTCAATTGGTTTATACAGGGTTTTTTGGGCAGTTTTTATAAGAGATTTCTACAGTATCTCTATCAGCTCCAGGAACCTGAATCCAAATACTAAAGCATCTTTAAATAGACCTAACGACAATGTAGTCTTGAAATGAATGTAGAACCCAGTTAAGACTTAAAAATGATTGATTTAAATAGAATTAGATCTGGTGTTTTAAACAATGTAACATGATAAATAGGTTAGGTAACTTTACCACTGATAGTTTGAAAACAATCACATTGGCATAGCAAAGAAATAATTTGAGTCACAAAATGTATTGGCAAGGTAGATAGGTGTAAAAATTGAATGTGTTTAGTTAACACAAAATTCTATAACATTTATCTAAACCTATACAAATGTATAACACTGACATGATAGTACATGTATATGTTAAGACATGATTCAATAGGATGTGAGGTTATACATTCTAGTATCAAGAATAGCAGACTCAAAACTCTGAATGGGTGAATCTGAACATCGCCTTAAAGTCAACGCATTTGTTCAAAAGTCATATTTGTAGATTGTTTGTATTTTCGAGTATATTGTATTTGTGTTCCCAGAAAGCAATGTGTCAACTAACAGCTGGCACGTATATGGACACCAGATTATAGCATACATGACTATCAATGCAAAGACAAAGGGATGTACACAGTTAATGATATACATGTATATACATAGAAATTTAAATATATGACAAGATGTCCCTTGAAAATAGGGCTATGCTTTCAAACACTACCCATATTTGTATAAAATAGCATAATATACGAACATGTTAAACATGATATGAGCAATATTTTACAAAACAAATGCATAATCAACATGATATAATTATATAAATGATATGAATGTATGTATATGGAAAATTATCACAAGTCATAAAACTTTGTTCCCTCTTGTCAGCCCATCATCAGATACCCACAATTGCCTGTTCCGTCTCATAGCATTCCTCAACTGAAATAATTGGCTTGTTTTTGTATGTTTTGGTATTAGTATAAGACTGGACCAACATCGACCAATCAAATTGAAGCTTACAAACTGCATATACCTTAGCATGTCTATGTTCAAAAAAGACTTCGCACGCACTTGATAACTATAGCAGCTTTTTTTTGAAATTCAAGAAATTTATCAACACTGAACTTTTCTAAAGCCACATTATATGGTTTATTTAAGGATGTCACTATTAGGATTTGAATTGTGATTGGTTCAAATATCTTAATTATAAATATCAAAATCATAAAGCGACCAATGAAATGGCATAATTGGAAAAAAAATGGAAACTCGCATTACATTTTGTATTTGATCAAAATAACCTGCAGAGGATAAATGGAGGATAAAATAGAAATGAATAGATAGGTTGGAGGTATTTGATGATGCTGTCAGCCAAATTACACATAAATCTTTATTTCAATAACAACAACTAGTTACTATACAAAATCACTAACCTGCCAGAATTATTACTTGCAGTTTTTTTGAGACCTGTTTAAAGATTTTGTAGTCATGTTTGACAGTAGTCCGTGGAAACATTAGTGATTACACTTCCTATTGTTATAGTGATACATATATTGCAGACACAGCTTAAAATTGTACGTTTAATACAGCATGCTTAATAAATTATTGAAGTTCTGCTTCAAGTGGCATGACATTATTATTTTGCTTCTCAAGTTTGCTATATCATAGTTTCAAACCACATAAATAGCATTTCATTTTACAAAAGAATTTCTGTTGGTTTGATATTAACATATGTGTTATTCTCTGAGATTTTTGGCCCAAATGACATATCTTTGTGAAATTGAGTTATTAACATTTCTGAATGCAGGGATATTTGTAGGTTACTACAAAACAAAAATTATTGCAAAACGACATTTAATTAGGGAATTACAGCACTTTTAATATAGTCATCAAGACAAGATCTACAAAAAATCCTGAGTTTCACAAATTTAATACGGCAAATATGTTTTCAGATACAATAATATTTTACAAATAAATGTATATTATTCTTTTCCTTAAGAAAAGGGGCCGTCTCAATGTTCACCAATAATTGTTTTGTTTCTGATCACCGCTGAATTATACATCTTTTACTGAAATGTTTCAACTAGCTGTTGAAATTAATATGAAAACATGACGTCATAATGTGAAAACACGACTTCATCTTTATTGCGTTTTTCTCAGAACAGGGCTCAGTGTATTTGGGCCAAAAATCTCAGAGACTTCCACATTATTAAAGCCGTTTTAGACATCAGAACACAAGTAGCAATACATGTATTGACAAATCAGTGAAGATTTACTTATTTTGATTACGGACAGGGAATGCCAATAAGTGTCATTACCTCAAAATGTTTTTCATTCATAATTTCATGCTAGAAATTTGTTGCATATAACAGTTTATACCAAGATTTCTTCAGTGACAGCAAAGTTTCTCCAAAAATGGTAAATAGTTAAATGTCTCATTTACTGCAAATTATCTAAAAATTCAGTGAAATAGAAATATTTTATTGGCAAGCATGTCATTCCTTACCAAATATGTAAAAAAGGCCCTTAACATACATTATATAACTACATAGTTACAATATATTATGCCACTTTAAAGTTTAAACACAGTAAGGGTAAGCAATTACATTACTCTGCATAAAACTGGCAGATTAGTTATTTTATCAGTATACTACGATGCACAAATATCTCATAATATGACACCACCAAAATTATGCATTTACAATAGCAAAAAATAAACAAACTAAATCAACATTGATACACAACAAAAATGTTAAAAATGTGTTCTATTCAAATCCTCATGTTAAGGTATTTTGGTTGTTGCACAATACAAAATACAAGATGAACATTATTTACATCAACTTACACAAATACGTTAAAAACTCTTTCCTTAAAATAAAGGAAATTTACAATGGTATAACAATGGTATTTTATAGTCAACTTTGACGGAAGTGAAAAAACCTTGAATTACTCACCAAAATAATACGAGTTGTACATGTACTATAAAAAAATTGGAATTATAATATTTCTTTCTTGTACTAGATGTGTACATGGCACACATATGCCCCCTTTATGGGCTTTTCAAATGTTATTGACTGGAAACAAATTTTCTAAGTCGAAAAAGGGACATAACTCATGCAAACATAGGTGGATTGTAATTGTAATAGAACTTGACCTGTATTTTATTATCCTATGCTTAAATGCTCAATATAAAATGAATCCATCCATCCCTTTAAGAGTTATAAATTGGAAACCAATTTTTCGCATGGATGACAGGGGTAACAGTTTATGCCTCAATCTTTGCCATTCTTTGAATTTCAATTCTTAATACATTTTTCATTTCAAATTTGAGAGACTTACCCCACTAGACAAAACAAAAATAAAAAAGGTCTTCATTAATCATTCAATGTACTTTCTTCAAGTAACTAATAACTAAAATTCAATTGCATTGTAGGATATATGAATTACATCACATATTTTAGCATTTTAAAAAAATGTAGTCAAATATCACTTCCTAACAATATACATACATAACTTGTTGAGTCTTATCTAATGGCTACATTGAGTATTTGTGAGGCATAAAACAGAAGTTAAAACTTTATAATATACATACAAATATAAAGAACTATATTAGTCTAATTGCAAATGTCAATTTTAAAAATTCATGCCAGATTTCAACAAGCTGTTTTATCTTATTGTTCTGACATTCAAGATCAAATCTATAATTTCTTTTCTAACAAATATTAATGGTTAGACCATTTTAACAACTTTATCAATGGTGGACTTTCTTATTGGTTGGACATAATCTTAAAACTCTTTAATGGTTGCACCGTTTTAACTTTTGAATAGGTGGACCTTTTCAAGTCAACAAAATTATTTTGTTTTCCACCTCCAAACAGTTGCAATACAAGGGACACTATGTATAAAGTAAACTCATTCTACTAAATAATTGTAGCAGAAACATTTTCTGTTAACATACATGATAAATTCATGTCCATATTCAAATGACTTTCCTACTTATCTTAAATATTTGAAACATCAAATTTTTAATTAATAAAGATCTTTATTATAATAAGATTTAACTTGGCAGGTAAAATATTGTAGAGAATACACACACTATAAATAAATCCTAGATTTCTTAGAATTTTCTCAACCGATACTATAAATATATACGATAAAATTTATGGACAGGGGACATATTATCACCGGCAGGCAGCAGGAGTAGAAACTAACAATAATTTTCTTTGGGTCCCAGATGCATTCTGGGAAATTAAAGACATGATTTAAACCAATGAAAACAATGAGATATTATGAAAACATAACAAGTTATATCACCACAGAGCTACAATCATTCCCTCTGTTGAAATGTAATAAATAAAACAGATGCAAAGAGAACTCAGTAAACAGTATTTGCATGAAAGAATGAGTACAAGTTACTGGATTTCTGTATGAAAACAACTAGAACATATGGTGTGTATCAAACAGATGATAGTAGGCTACTTTGATTTCTTCCGAGATGCTATAGTGTTAATATCTGGCCGTAATTCTCTGTATTGTATCTGAAATAGACAAATATAGGGAGATATCAATATATACTGACAAATATAGGGAGATATCAATACGTACTGACAAATATAGGGAGATATCAATATATACTCAATAAGGGAACAAGAGGGTCTGGACGGCACTGAATCACTGACCTGGGCCCCTGTCTGAAAAATCCTGCATCATGGTCCTGCATCACAGGGTGCGAAATTTCATTGAAGTAAAGATTCACACAAAGTTAGCAAAATTTTGATTTCCAGCATGTTAAGAGTAATCACTATAACTATAATGTATACATATCGGGAAAGTGACCTGCCCGATGACAGCCTTGTGTTTCAATTAATCACATAATTTGAACAATATTGTTACCAATGGAACATTTGACTGAAATTACACCGAAATTGGGTCAATATGCACAACTAGGATTGGTCACAATAATTATGGAAAACCATGTGACGTGACACGTTGTGACAATGCGTGATTCCTATGTAGCCCTCCCACTTCACATGTGAAATTTAGGTACATGTATAACAATTAAAAGTTAAACCTAAAATTTAAGGCCATAGAAAAGTAAGTTTACAAACCAATTCCTTATCTGAAGGAACTCTTGACAAGAAATCTAGGAGTTCATTGTTTGGTATTGCATTAGGCGCACGTAATTTCTTCGTAAATTTGTTGATTCCTGAAAAAAAAAAACACCGTTTACACTGTAAAAAAGAAAGGTTATTGTCCCTTCCCCTCGATTTTTTTTTTTATACCACAATTTTTATTGCCAAAAAAGGTAATTGTAATATGTATACTATTAAAGATAATTCCATCAACAAAATTTAGGGAGGGGCAGGAACAACAAAGGGTGGTCACTTACTTGTCTATGTCATTTCTACCACACCCCACCCAGGGAGATTTTCCCTAAGAATAGCCCTTAAGCTTGTGGATAAAGTATTCTGCTAATTGAATAGTTCTCTAGTTGGCCGACTAGAAAAGCAGGACTGGTGTCATATGAGATAGTGAGGACATGGCCTTAGAGGAGGTCCAGCAAGCTCATTGGTCGACACTCTACACCACGGATCCCCATAATATTAGGGCATGGTAAGAATAAAGAGGTAAATAACATTCCATACCATATTCAACCCTAATTTTTATGAAAACAGAATTAAATGTTTGAAAAATAAGATTAACATTTTACTGACTTATCTGTTACAGCAATGTGTGATTTTACGAATTCATTCAAAATATTTTTGGCTACTATAGGTGACATCAGCACGAGACTCCTCCTACACACGGAGAGTGTAAGATAGTTTTCCAGCATCAGTGTAAACGAGGGATATGCCAGTCTAGTATGTAAAGGAAGTCTATCAGCATCTCTACTTGTACGCAGACAGATCAGTCTTGCTTTCAACCCATCAATACATAAAGCAAACTATATACCCGACTTTCACACATTTATAATAAAACATCATAAATACATACCCCAAGCCAGTACAAGCCATCGCAATGAAATGTAGTATAATATAACAACAGCAAGACCAAGTGCGATCACAGCTAGTGTTGTCAGCCAAGGTACTGACCATGTGAATGAACTGAAATAGTACAAAGAAACTCATTATAATATATATATAATAATGTTACTTAATGAAAGTCATAGAGTTAGAATTGACATGGCACTTATTCATATTTGGCAGTTTGTCTGGGTATTTTTGTATTTTACACGACAAACTGTATCATCGGCAAAATGTTTTACTTACTGAAATAATAAACATGATTAACAGACAACACAGTGGCACTGTGGTAAGATCTCAAACTCCCATGCTATATAAAGTAGATTAGAATGTACCCCATATATGTATTATGAATCATTATATATAAACATTTGGTAGCTCTCTGACAATGAAAATTATTTAACGGATATGCATGGAATATGAACGTGAACTTTAGTGTCTGCTAAGTGAAAGTCGACGTTTTGGCGAAACTTTTGGAAGAGATATAATAATTTTATTTTTCGACAACCCAAAAGATATTTTTGAAAACTGATCATAGACAAAAATTTGTAATACTAAAGACCTCACTTAACAATGATTTATTATATAAATCTATACTTTGACATTCATTCAGGAATGAGTACAGCACCCTACCATGTATAAACATATATATGAGAAATGTGTCAACTTGACATTTACCATACCATCCTTTTAGGAAATAAATGTATCAAACAGGGTAGCACCAACAGGCTTTGAATTGAATTTTTACACAGAGGTAATCTTAATTGATCATTTTTCCTTACCCCACCCACCCCAAGGGAGATCCAGGCAGATATTTCCTGAAATAGCTCATTATTATTAAATTCATGTAATAAGCATGTTTGTCCTCAGGTGAGATAATCTGAACTTTCATCACCCATACCCTTTATAGAAAAAAACAATAATGTAGCCTCCATGTTGCTATGGCAATCAATAGCCAGAAATCTACTCACTTTTTTACCCTTTCTCCAAGTGAAGCTACAACGTCTAAACCTTCTTGAACCTGTAAACAAATTTCTTGAGCTGCCTGTAGTTTCTCCTTAAAACTTTTCTTCTCTTCCTATAAAAGTAATCATTCATAGATCAATAATATTATATTCATAAATTGCTGTATGATATGCTTCAGTAAATGCCTGGTAGATAATAAATATTAGCAATGAAGTGTAGAATAGCTAGAACACATTTCAATGTTCCTGGCTCAACAACCAGAAAAACGCGTTCCCCACATGAAAAACTACAACTTCACCACAAGCACGCACTAGAAAGGATGATGAATGAGATAGACTATAATTAATGGTACCCTAGAAAAAACAAGTGAGCCACAAAGACCCTGAAGTGTTCATCGAGCTGAGTACTTTAGAAATTGTGTAAGAAGGTAAATAATTCATTCACAAATATGAACATTCTGAGTATGTTGGCCTCTTAAGTATTCAATTTTGACACAGTAACATTGTTTAACAATTGTTTCACATGACCCAGATTCCAAACTGGTCCATATGTCATTACAACAAATATTATGACTAAGTTTTATGAAGATCAGGAACAAAATGTCAAGGGGCATAACTCTGCTTATACAAACTAAATCCCACCAAAAATATCTAGCTTCGTCATTTCATGTGATAACTAATCTTCATGTGAAGTTTCGTAACTTTAGGTAAATCAATCTTATAGACGCACATATGTCACATTGACAGCATTGATCACCAAAGTACATAATATGTAGCTTTACCAATTTAGACATTTAACTGTAATTTGTTCTTTTAAATGTTGTGTTGTTGTAATTACACCAGTGCACTAGGATATAGTGGGAAAACATGTTAGACAGGATTTAACTGGGAACAAAACTGGGAATATTTTTACTATGATAGCAATACCGTTTACACAAACTTCATTGATAGTTAAAATAATTTTCTAACAACTTAATATTATAACTTATACATGTCTGGAGAGACAAAATGACTCCGTTTAATTCTAGCTTGGAAACTACATACTCTATATAAACATTCCAAATATCTCAGATTAGTTAGCATGGAATACTACTTGCTAGCAGACACACAGAATCTGATAACAATATACCATTTACCAGTTTCACAGAAAGTTACAAACTAAAATCAGTATTAATACTTTTAATCCAATGTGAAATCAGAAGAGGAAATGCTAACATCATTTAACTTATGGGTATTATACGCAAAATGCCAATTTCATCAATAAAATAATGGCTATTCATTAAACTTACTTTCTTTATTTATTGAGTTTGACACCACTTTTCAACATATAACCCAAATTTAATACTAGAAACTGTAAGTCTCAGACACATTTAATACTTGAAACTGTAAGTTTGTAGACATTTAAGGTGAAGGACATTTTGTTTCATAAACCAAACACAAGTTGAGGAGTGGGACAAGCGAGACATTTGTTAACAACTGAGAAATAAAGAATTTTCTTTGTTACCTTTGTTTTCTGAAATATTGATAAAATTGTGTGTGAGTCATAATCTTAAATTGTGAAATGTTGATACCAAAATAATGTTCTGTATAACTGTCGTTTAAAAGTGGTTTGACAAAACTGACAACTCTTATTATCTGAGTAACATTATGCCATTCAATTGTTTGTTTGGCATAACCTTATCCAGCAGAATTTAGGAGGGTAGGTAGGTAATAAATTTTTACTGATTTATTACTTTTAATGGTCATACTAGCGTTAATGATGAATATGCTGCTAAAAAATATTACCCACTTAGACCCATCATGGCATTGTTTGAGTAGGGGCCATTTTCATGGATAGCTCGGTTTTTTAATTACAATTATTTAATTATGGCCTAAAACAGGAATAATTTCGATGTACTACAAGAAATGTGACATATTGCAGTCAGTTGATCAATCTGGAATTGATATCATTGCTTATTGCTTTGATTGTTTTAAATATTCAAGGTTGCCATTTAGGCTATAATGTAAACATGTGTACATATTGATAGAAGGTCATTGTTTAAACAAGACAGACACAATTCAAATTAACAACTGTTCACACAAAATACACGATAATTGTAATATAACGGTTATACAATGTACATGTATTTCTAACCTTATCAATATCATCGTCATCATCCTCCTCATCATTTTCTTCGTATTCCTGAAAAATGTACAGCAAAACATTACATGGATTGGGATCAAGTTCACATACTATTTACTTTTAACAGAATCTTTCATTCCAGACCATCTGAAACAAACTTCAAGCACATTTTTCAAGCTTTTATGGATTATTTTTTATTACCAATTCACTTAAAAGTTCACGAAATCAGTTTTCAAGAACTTACATCCAACTCCAGGACTTTCTAAGGTTGGTGCAAACCTTGCTAAATTACAATTTAATGACTGAATCTTGGGTTTTGTAATCAGTGATTCTACAATTATGTAGATTGTGAAACCAGGTATAGGATAAGAATTAAAGTCATGTTTGAGAAACACGAAAAATCGGTCAATGGCGCTACCGGGAATCGAACCCAGGTCTACGGATTGCCGGTCCGTTATGCTAACCACTACACCACAGCGACCTGACGTCATTTTCGTGTAAACTTATCATATATAAATTGATGATTAAGGTAAACTACACTTTGGACAGTCAACTGATTGAACAGGAACTCTTTGGTTTGAATCTTACAAAATGTTATTATTGCACCTCCTCATAAAACGTCAGTACTGCTCCCCCATATAACATTATAGTTATAAAAATATGCAAAATGTCTAACTAGAAACAAACATATGACATGATTATCGGTTGAACTGATGGATGCTCCCTGAAGTATGTGAAAAATTATTGATCCAGCACATGCTGACAATATGCACATCTCCTTTTGGTACTGAAGCTTCCAATTATGGTTGCTGAGAAATAGTGCGGACAAGAATGTGAAACAGATGAACAGACAAACAGACGAAGTGACGGCTTTATGCTCCTCCGTCACAAAGTCTAAACTGAGAAGAACAAGTGAGATACAGTGGCAATCGCTCCAGAGTGACACCTTGGGGAGATGTAAAATTTGCCATTGAAATGCTTTTGAGGTTAAATTCGTGTTGTATTGATACTGTTGTTAAAGAGAATGATTTTGTTCCTACAGGAAGAGCACATTTGGAAAGGGTGTAATTTATCTCTATAGCTTCATGTCTAGTCATACAATGGTTGGATAGAGTTGACCGCTAATACGTTACATGTTCATCAGGATCCTTGCTGTAGGTACTGACGAGAGATGAAACGAGAACATTCTTGAGCAACAACACCAATAACGTCAATGGTAACATATAGGGTTCAAAGTTCCAAACAGCAACTAGAAACACCTGGAAAAAATAAAAACATGGAATTATCAGGTAAGTACATAAGGAATGAAAATTCAAGACTTACACATGCGCTGCTCCAGAAATTTACATCCTGGGAGAGTCCATCTCCTGATAAGGCTACGGATCTAAGTCCCTTGATTTTTGCAATGCATGTTACGTTATACACTAATTTTGGACAAAAACAAACAGAGGCCCTTGAATTTGGAATAAATTTTATGATAACAATATCTTACTTTTACCGTTTATCCTGATGAATGTGTGTGTACCATTTGGTAAGCATGATGCTTCAAACAAAAAATTAAGTAATTATAGCTATTATTACTGAAATATGAAAAACAATGTATTTGGATGGGGAGATGGACAGGAATAAATCCTACAAATATACCTCAGTCCCTGATAAAGACTACTGGGGATATTATGAATCGAAATTTATGTGTACATACAAGAAAAGCAGTGAGACTTCTTATCCGTGAATCCCAATTGAAGCAACTCTGGATGAATTTGCCAGTATCTATGAACGTTGATATGATTGATGTTACCCTGTCTATGTTTTTCTTCATCACCTGAAAAAATAGGAGACAATTCATAAGATGCATAAAGGGGGGGGGGCTGACAGCTGAACAAGTCTAGCTTATTTACACTGTAATCTCAAAAATAAGACCACCAATGGTTCGATAGTGAGCGGTAGTTGTGAGATGGTCTGAATATCAAGTTAAAAATATGGAAGAATAAATAAAAGCTGGTCCATATTATGGACATATGGTCTTATTAATGAGGTGCTAGTAAAGTTCACGGTTGTCTTTATGTGAGGTTTACAGTATTTGTATGCATTAGACTCTAGAGACTTGAAACTAAAATACAAGTAGGCTATACATAGGAACAGAGGTTCCTAGATCTGGTGACAATCTAATTATCTGTTAGGTAAGGGTCTGAATGAAGCAGATAATGTAATTAAAAACTGAGGGTGTTGATAAAGGAGATATCATGGGAACACAAAGAGCCTGACCCTGATAATCTTGTATTTCTGTAGAATTCAATACAAACAGAGCATTATATACTGTTGCAATTTTGTATAATGTAACAAATTCAAATCTGAAATATATTATGTTCATATGGAACACCTGAAACAGAATGCAAGGACTTTTCAAGCATTTTGCAAGGACTATTTTATGTTGCTTATTCTACAAAAATTGACAAAAAATGGCAACAGAACATGATTTATAGAGTCTTAGACCAGAAATTGCACTCTAAGTAAATAGATAACAATAAAAACCCCAGGAGGTACAGCCCAGGTATAAAAAAGGTAAATTATACTTTCTTTTTTCTTGCCTTTTACAAGTCCATTCTTCCCACTAAGTAAATTTACTCATAGATGATTTTTCAAGGTGTTTGAGTCAAAATTCAAAGAATTTCTTTTCAAAATTCAAGTTTTACTTTTCAAAATTCAAGATTTTCTTTTCAAAATTCAAGATTTACTTTTCAAAATTCAAGTACTTTTTCAAGTTTTTGAGGGATTTAGCCTGTGCGAACCTTTCCAGAACATGGGACACACCACGC
This sequence comes from Mactromeris polynyma, assembly GCA_032209605.1. Lineage (NCBI taxonomy): Eukaryota > Metazoa > Mollusca > Bivalvia > Venerida > Mactridae > Mactromeris > Mactromeris polynyma. Next base: position 35,394,371 of record JASFXZ010000001.1, on the reverse strand, counting down.
TTAATTCTCAATTTTAAAGACTTTTCAAACCTGAAGAGTCACTTTATGAGACAAACCAATAAACAAGTTTCTGATGAGAAAGTGTGTTCATTCATAAGTCAAGTGTCAGTAAATACCAAAACTATGATTCATATGAATGCTGTTACATGAGTCAGACATGATAAAATAACACATTAGCACCAAGCCAAGTCAAATCAAATGGGTACATTTTTACAGTAACAATGTTGTTTATTAATGGAAAATTTCGACACTGCAGGACTGAATATAGTGAATATCAAATGACTAAATACCAATGACGAAAAAGGAAATGTCAAACAGTACATTAATCATTTTCCATGCCCGATTTCTCAAAAGATTTAAACTGAGATCTACGTCAAACTAAATTTTTCCAGATCTTACATTTTGAGTGATAACCACAATGCTATTCAGTCCACAATTAAAAAATTATTGTTTGGCATAACCCTACCTACCAATGAAGATGGTCCCTATTAAAAAAAGATGTTCGAGGGGTCCGAATAGAAATTGTTTTTGGCATTGTAATAATAGTTAACACCAGCATGACCATAAAAATAAGAAATTAAATACCTATCTAGCTTCCCACTTAAATTTAGGTAGGGTAAAGTCTAAGAAACAAATTTTAAGTATGGCCTGAGCCAGTGGTATGTAAAGTAGATTTAGACATTTAAGCAATGGTGAGAATGTACCAGACATTGTTTTTAATGCACAAGAAATAGAACAAATGTAATATTATGTGTAACTAGAAATAAGTCCATAGGTACCCCCATTTTCTCTATCAAGGCTAGAACTAAATCTTTCCAATCGAATAAACCCAGGTGCGCCATTTCCTATGATAGGTAATGTTACTATGAAGTTTCGTTACTGTAGATCCAATATGTTTTGAGATATGAGCCACAAAAGCTTAAGTTGGACAGATGGACGGACGGACAGATGGACCAGGATAATTCTAAATGCTCTCCCTTACTTGGTAGGGCCACTGGTGGGGGACATAAGAATCTTACAATGAGAAACTGTATTTAACCAAGTGCAGTCTATGACCTGCAACAACATAGCAGTAAAATCAGCCTGTATAATGATTCATTAACAAGCAATAATGTTGCCAGAGTTTTAATTTGCAAGATGCTCAACAATGTAGCAGGATCCTTTACATCTCTATGGTACTACCAAGGAAGTGTATGAAGTTGTTTGTTTATATTATATATTATGCTGTATATTTAATGGCTGCCTTTAATTTGTTTCTTGTTAGGAAAAAATGTAAACCTGTCCAGCACTATATTTTTCTGATATGCCATAAGTTTACCTTATTAATGAAAGGAGGTACATACAGTGATGGCACATGAAAAACATTAACTCACGGACCAGGAGGTACATACAGTGATGGCACATGAAAAACATTAACTCACGGACCAGGAGGTACACACACAGTGATGGCACATGAAAAACATTAACTCACGGACCAGGAGGTACACACACAGTGATGGCACATGAAAAACATTAACTCACGGACCAGGAGGTACACACACAGTGATGGCGCATGAAAAACATTAACTCACGGACCAGGAGGTACACACACAGTGATGGCACATGAAAAACATTAACTCATGGACCAGGAGGTACACACAGTGATGGCACATGAAAAACATTAACTCACAGACCAGGAGGTACACACACAGTGATGGCACATGAAAAACATTAACTCACGGACCAGGAGGTACACATACAGTGATGGCACATGAAAAACATTAACTCACGGACCAGGAGGTACACATACAGTGATGGCACATGAAAAACATTAACTCACGGACCAGGAGGTACACACACAGTGATGGCACATGAAAAACATTAACTCACGGACCAGGAGGTACACACAGTGATGGCACATGAAAAACATTAACTCACGAACCAGGAGGTACACATACAGTGATGGCACATGAAAAACATTAACTCACGGACCAGGAGGTACACATACAGTGATGGCACATGAAAAACATTAACTCACGGACCAGGAGGTACACATACAGTGATGGCACATGAAAAACATTAACTCACGGACCAGGAGGTACACATACAGTGATGGCACATGAAAAACATTAACTCACGGACCAGGAGGTACACATACTAAGATGGTACATGAAAACATTAACTCACGGACCAGGAGGTACATACAGTGATGGCACATGAAAAACATTAACTCACGGACCAGGAGGTACACACACTAAGATGGTACATGAAAACATTAACTCACAGACCAGGAGGTACACATACAGTGATGGCACATGAAAAACATGAACTCACGGACCAGGAGGTACACATACAGTGATGGCACATGAAAAACATTAACTCACAGACCAGGAGGTACACACACTAAGATGGTACATGAAAACATTAACTCACAGACCAGGAGGTTCACACAGGGATGGTACATGAACATGACCGAAATGAAAGAACAAGAAAAGCAAACAACACAGTATCAAGCTGGAACACTATTAAAAGACCATCCGTCAGAGCTTCAATCACAATGGTATACACAAGCTCAGACAGAATAATCATGATTTATTGTATTTTCAACTATACAAGGCAGACAATTCTTCCAGTATTATCATGCAAATGCTTTCCAGACATGATTTAGTGAGGACATAATTTATCATACTGGAAAACGTAAGTATGTAATTCGTTGCAAAACAGGAGGATAAATCCAGTGGGTATTATTAATTTCAAGTATGAATGCATAAAGACAAAATAATGGTACACAGTGTCAGTATTAATACAGAGAGATATATTTTGCCTGCTTAGAAACATTGAATTTGTAGTATAAAACTTTTATAGATGTTCAATATCGTAGAACTTTACTGGGAGGCAGAGTCATCTAGATGAGTGCTGGTGCAATATTCATTAACATAATCAGACTGAAACTCAGGCTAAACCGAAAAAATGTTTAATGTTGATTTTGCTCCAATGTTGTTATAACAGACTAGATTGTAACAAAACTTGGCAAAGTATAGAGAGAGAGTAATTTGAATTATTCAGACAAAATTTCATCCGTTTAGATGTAATGAAAATGAAAAACTGGTAAATTCAACTTTTGCTAATTTAAAGTCTTAAACTGTTTGTGACCAAGGGCCCCTGGACTCCTTACCCGACTGACACGGGTTTGAATACTAGGATATGCGTGACCTGAATACGGTGATGTAGCAGTGGGAAACCATGGAAGCTTTCATTGAGATCTCCTATAGCACCGGGCACTTATCCTGATACCTTCATAATCACCCTCTGCTTTATAACTCTCGCTGATATTTTCTGTTTTTAGACAGACAAACCAACATGCATCCATAGCAATTCAGCGAGGCGCTTGCAACAAATCACAAATGTCCTAAAAGTAGGACAGTAAACATGTGTAAATAAAGGTTATGTGACTATGCACTGTGTAGCTCTCACCGTCATAGAAATAGCGCTGTGACAATGTAAATTGCTAGAAAAACTAAATTAAACATTTAAATGACTAACATTTCATTAGCATGCCAAACTTATTCCGATGCCAGTAAACGTGACATACTTTAAGGCTATTCATACAGCTGTTAGTGCAGAATTTGCATATATTTTAACAAGCGTCATACCGTTACTCAGCATTAATTTTGGTGGTACTTGATAAAGTCGCCACAATATTTGTAATACGTATCAGTACAATCCTCATTGAAAGAACGAAACACTGCCTCCTGTGAATGCTAAATGGCATGAATTAAAACAAATTAGCTAGATCGTCAAAATTTGGCTCAACACCATAGTCCATAATATTGTGTCCACGTTTTATTGGGTCTAAACTGGGAAAATACCTGTCTATTTTAAACTCAGTAGTCACGTGATCGAGTCGACTAATGAAATTTAGTATCACAGAAAAATGGTGATTTTGTTTACTGCGACTAAATTATTGGATATATCAGAAAGGTTATAAAGGTCAAATATCAAATATACTGCAGTGTATGAATGCAATGGCAGAGGAATCAAAGCACTGTATGGGAGCTCATCATTGAGAGTGGTTCATGTAAGCTGTAAGAACTAATGTCTCATGATTGATGTAAAATAGGGTCTTTTGTTCAACATTCAACAATTCAAGTTAAGGACAACATTCACACTAATGGTCTATATAATGGAAAGATCAAACAGGTGAGGCAACAACATTATATAATACAGTACAATATTTGCAGAGAAGCCCTCTCATAAGCAACAACCTATGTACCATGACTAGATAAATTATCACATTATAAAAAGTTACAGCCAATTTAACTACACTAAAGCAAAAACCACTCTTGGCTCTCACCAGCTTTTTGTGCCTGGTTTCTGGAAAGGGAAGTGAAATTGGAAATGTTCTAGATGCCAGAGTATTTGAAAATACTTAGATTGCCATTGGTTGATTTTGGTGCATTCTCAATTTCTATATCAAGTATTAATTAAACAAAATGTGGCAGCAAAAAACTCTTCAAAACAACCAGAGCAACCGCATTCAACACGCATTCAACATGCATTCAACACGCATTCAACATGCATTCAACACGCATTCAACGCGCATTCAACACAACCAGAGCAACCGCATTCAACACGCATTCAACGCGCATTCAACACGCTAATCACCAACCAACTGCCATGGAATTATCAATGATAATGAAAATGTTGAAAGGAACTTACAGTTATCAACATATCCAGAATACATCAGGAGAATTCTAGTTATTTTCAAATTTGCTCATAACTCACATTGATAACATTTCGTAACTTAACTCCACTCAGAACTGCATCTGCACTTAAACTGGGATTTACTGAGCAACTGTCACAATTAGGACACCAACAAAAAATACATTCCAACAGTTTGGGCATTTTTATTGGGATGAGAAAACACCAAAAAATTGATGGGAATGTTTTATGCTCATGATGCTCACAATGAAATAGAAATATCTATATCAGCAAGTACATTTTCTGTTCATGAGTCAAAGTATGGGATGGAGAAATGATAAAAGTGTTATAACAGGGATTATTTTCTGATGTAAACCCTTTAACAGTTGCGCAAGTAACCTTTAAAGGCGTGAAAAAGGAATGTGTGTGTGATGATAAAAATCTCAAATGATGATCATTACTGCTTGAAATGAATGTGTAAATATGTGCTGTGGCCGTATTATTTGAACCTTATATTGCTGTATTGCATCAAACTTATAAACTAATAGAGCCAACATTTTAGCCAATACAATTTAATTACAATAAATCAGATCACATTTTAATTAATATACAACCAATTAGTGCAGATTAACTGTCCCAGGTTTGTATCTTAATTATGATCTACATCGTCTTCACCATTGGAATCCAGATACATTGAAATGATAATCATGTAAAGCACTATAACATCAGTAAAATTGCATATATACACATAGAAGACTCAAACTGTCGTTAAAGTTTTCAGGGAATTTACTGTGATATATTTCTTCAATTCAATTACAAACATTTTTCATTCATGGCAGATTTTATATAAAAGGTAAGTAAAGATATATTCAGTACTTTGTAATTATATCCTTGGTGTCAAAGAATTGTTTGTGCAGGCATTTAAGCATAAGTCTCCTAACACTCTCTTGTAGAGTGACAATGTACTTCAGTTAGAGAGAGACAGCCAAATGTTCAGTAGAACTTGATCACAAATTTTGCAATCCTTAAATATGCAATGAGTACTGGGGCAATATAACAGAAACATCTTTAGTAAAATTTCAAAGTTTTAATGTGGTTTTTAAAATAAATACATCCATTTGAAGTTTTGAACTTAAGTGAAAATATTTAAGATTCACTTAAGATGCTTCTGTAATACGGCTATTTCTGGTCACTAACCAAGGAAGCAGGCAACAAGTGTGATAAGTATTAGTTAAAGCCGCATAACTTTATTTTTTATCTTCTCAGACAGCTTCATGGTAGTTTCCATCCACTCGAACTGCATTTCACTTCTCAAAAGATCTTCTGTTTGTTGACAAATCATACATGATGTTCTAATTTTACATTTTGATTATGAACAGGAAATTACATTAGGTTTCATTTTATCAAAGAGTTTTATCAAAAGTGTTTTCATGTCAGAAATATTCTCATTCAACAATTTTATGCCTTGAGTTATTCAGTGACAGGGCAAAATCATCGATGCAGCTTCTTCTTCTTGTACACCTGTACATGGTCAGATCAGTAGCAGTGAGGAAGGACAGTGTGTGGAAGGTTCTCCAGGTCCCCGTATAGCTATTGATTAATTCCTGTACTGGCCGGCAATACTGCTGCTTGTTGCTGATTATCCATTCTGCATATGCTCAGTTATCTGGTCTGCATCACAACAGTGACAGATTGTTGATGGTACCATTTAAGCTTCATGGATATGTGGACATTTAGTATGTTATGTCCTGTGCAAAGCCTCAACAAGATGACTTGTTTGGCCCTGTTTAGAAGGTTGTAATCATCTTGATGACTGTGACCTTTTCACTGTAGCTGACACCCCAAATGGGTTGCTCCTTCTGTGCTCCAGTCTAAGCCAGTTTGTCAGCAGTCCACAGTGAGCCATTGAAGGGTGACAGGTTTGATGGCAGCAAGCTGTTACAATGCCTTGGCTAACCATTTTACGCTTAGAATATAATTATTTTAACAACTATGGTAACAAATCAAGTCAGTTATAACAAAAATGCACACATTTCAAACCAGTTGTTTCGCTGGATCTGGTTTTACAGTGAATAATGAAATATCTCAACACAACAGAAAAACTTACTGAAATTTTAAATTTCGGATCAGGTTGCATATATTTCTCTTCTCTTGGATTCACTGTTCGTACTGCAGCTTTCATCTGAAATTGAAAATGGTTTGGTGTAGAAATTCACTCTATCCCAATATTTTACTGTTATAACAAAATATCAATTTAACACAGGCTAGTAAGTGTCTATATCAAATTCCCAATGTAAACTTTACAAAGTTCTGATTTTAACATCACAAGTTCACCACTTCCCAAATTCAATATATCCTAGGAAAGAACAACTGAAGTGTGAATGAAACCACAGTCTTCCATGCCTTTGACTGTCTATACCCAATTTTCAATCAAGTACTAGGGGTATGGAACAAATGTACAATTTCGAAGCACTGATTGGGCAGACAGAAATGCTTATTCATGGCATAAGCACCGGGGGGATAAAGCTGACGGGGGTTGGAGCAAGTTGGATGGCTTCCTCACAAATTCAATATCGTGGGTGGGATTCAAACCCCAGCAGTGAGGGGCAAGTGATCTGAAGTCATCAACCAAAACCATATGACCAAGGAGGCTCTACAACAATATGAACTTACATTATTATAAATGAAATCCATTTCTAGTAAAATTGAGCCTTTTGATCGATGAATGAGCTTTTTATCCTTCAGAGCAAACCATCTCTTCTCCCGTGGTCTTATCTGGAAAATATACTTAATATGTCAGTATTACAATACAATACAATAGTTTATTGCATAAACAGACCTCCAACCCATACACAAAGATACACAGCATTTGATGTATTTTACAATGTGAAGCATAGATTCAATAATAACACATGCGTACGTATCACATATCATCATCATTATTTAACTTCATGATAACACAGTATTAGACAAACAGTACTGAATTCATATCAACAGGTAATATTTGCAACATGTCTTTAACAACAACAATAATAATACAACCCTAAAAGATAATGATCAAGCAAATGTGTACACTATTATCAGTTACAATGACAAGACAAAGGGTGTTGTTCATTCTGAATGACTGATTAATTATTCCACAGCAAAAAGCTATTTAGCGAAGTTTGCATGACAGTTCTGTAAACATTGCACAACTGTGAACAATTTTATTCTCTTTATAGTTTTAAATGCGAGTGCATTGGGATTTATGTTTAGCAAACAAATTTGCTGTTCTATGGGTGTGATGTCTATTTGCAGCAAATATAATGCTGCCACACTGATAACATGCCATAGACACACGATACCCGGTGAGTGTCAGATAAATCAAACCACCTTGTCCTAGTACTATCCTTCTATTGCTCAGGCCAAGCAAAGGAGCTCCTAGTACCATTTTGACTACTGGTATGTTAGGGTTGGAGTTTAGCATCGCCCTTGGCTTCACACTCAACCACTAAGCGATCAGGCCAAGATAGACTTTGAAACACATTTATCAATAGATAAGCCAACAGGCTTCTTCTGATAGAACACACAGTAGAATCAATTTAAATAAAGCAAGACTAAGACTATGATCACACTACAGATCGTGATCGGTTGCAAATACTTGGTGATGAAATATCATGTGATGCATGGCGAATGTTCTTTGAGCTACGTGGTTTGTTTTTTGGTGTGTCTCCATCTCTACTCTTCTTTAGCATTTGGTGCTTTTTCCGATACCTTCATAATCCTCTGCTTTATAACTCTCGCACAACTGGTATTTTCTACTTTTAGACAGGCGAAACAGCATTTATACATAGCCAATCAGCAAGCCACTTGCAATGACTAGCTTGTGTCCAATAATTATGACAGAAAACATGTGTTCATGAAAGTCATAACAATGAGTACTGAGTAAAGAGCACTCGCAGCCACAATATTGTGAGAATGTTCATTGGTGGAAAACCAAAATAAACCATACTTAATTATCTCTGATGCCTCTTAATGTGTAGTTATTGAAAGTCAATTATACAAATATCTTAGCCTTTTGAGGTTCTTGAAAAGGTCGCCACAATATCTTTAAATGCTTATCACTACAATCCAAGCCCATGCAATCGAACAATCTTTTATAAAATTACGCTCCCATACAGCGCTTTGATTCCAATGCCGTAACATTCACATGCTGCTTTATAACCCGGCACATTTTGATATTTTACCTTTTTAACCTTTCTAATTTACCCAATGATATACTAAACAGTATCCCTGTTAACATGATGCTATTTTCATTGGTCAGTTTTACTGACAACTGAGTTTAAAATATATAGACATTTTCCTCTGTTTAGAACCAATCAAATGTGTACACTATATTATAGCATTTCAGGTTGAGGTAAGCTAATCTGTTTTATTTCACATCATTTAGCCTATTCAGAAGGCAGTATTTCGTTCCATCATCAACAATTGTACATGGTGATAGGCATTAAATAATATTGCAGTGACTTATTCAAGTATCTACAAATGCTAAGTAACTGGATGATGCATATTAAAATATCCTTGACAACCTGGCGACTCGCTAAACTTTGGTTGTGAATTGGAACTTGAATTGTCTACATACAGTATACATACTTCCATGGGCCGATTAATCACATCCAATTTCAATCAATCAGTGCAAAAATGTGACAACAATAAGAACATTTTCATACACGCGAGACAACAAGAAAAATAAAGATGGCAGTGCAGTTACGCGAGGGGTGCAGTTAGGGAGTATGACGATATATGCAGATTCGGAGCAGACAGCTGTATGAATGGCTTTAAGTTAATGCACATTTATAGGCATTGAAAATAGTTTTTGGCATGTTGACGTTACGTTGGTCACTTACATTCGATTTATTTTGGTTTTCCACCAATTTACATGTCACATGACTAATTACTATGACAGTGAGAGCTCTCTACTCAGTACACAGATACAAAATCTTTATTTAAGCATGTTTACTGTCATAATTTGGGGACATAAGTAAGTTGTTGCAAGTAGCTCACTAATTGGCTATGGCTGCATGTGGATTCGCCTGCCTTAAAGTAGACAATATCAGTGTAAGATAAAGCAGAGTGATTAAGAAGTATCAGAACAAGCTCTCTATGCTTTAAGAGAGTATTATTAAAATATGAAATTCAGATATTGAACTCACCCTGAGCAGAGGGATTGCACATTTACCAAGAAACTCTACTTTCTTGTCTCTATCTTCATCGTAAACGGTGACTTCCAAACTTGTATGAATATCTTTCACATTACTGAAAATAATTTGATGATAGACTATTATACACTTTAATATTAATGTCTGGCATATTTTAGGCCCTCCCAAAAATGTTAGTGTCCGATGGCCCAAACTACCCCATTTTCCCATGACAACCCTTATTCTTTTGAGATAATGCATAATTGGTGATATATTAATGACATGAAATATATTGTTCATGTTTATACAGGTAAAATACGAAAAAAAATAAACATATTACTTTAAAGTCACAGACAATCTCTACTTTCGTTTTTACGACAAACTATTCAGAAAAATGTCATGTGGCTTCTGCGATAATCAATGTTTTGCCCCATGGGGGATACACGAGAGAAGACGATTCCGACAGAGAGGAATTAGACATGTCCAATAATTACAGGTCTTGGGAAATAGACATTGATTGGGATTTTAATAGATCCTGGAAGTGGTGAATGAGCATCTCCCACTGTGGGGATTTAGACAAATTGTCTAATTTCCCAGGGTCAGATCTCCCTCCCCTTGGGACTTAATATCTCACTGTGCATTAAACAGACAACAAGAAAACATCATCTAATTGATGGTTTAGTTTTTATATTCACAGCCATATACCAATACATGTACTTACAATGTAAAGAGTTTGTTCCATTCTGGATTTAAAGTTTTATATTCTGTATGAGTTTGAAGACGAGTATTTACAAGTTCCAGAACACAAAATGGATCACTTTTTCCACCAATATCAGCTGCCAGAAGGTCTTGGGCTTTGTACACTGAAACAACACAAAATGTATATCAGATATCTGAGTCCATGGTCATGACAATTTGTCCATTAGATTTCTTCATTTCAACCACCAAAGGGAGGCACAGTGGTTGAGCGCCTGACTCCTGATCCGAAGGTCGCAAGTTCAAGCCCCGCGATAGGCTCGGTTTAATCACCAACTTCACAATCCCTAAATTTGGCGTGAGTACTGGTTGGTAGCCTGAGGAAGCAGACATCGAGAGTGATTAGTATAAGTTGTAAGAACTAGTTTCACAATTGAACTAAAACACCTATATTGAGGATTTGGTTCAACCCCATTGTAACTGGGTTTATACCAAAACCAAGCAATAAGCGCCAAGCCCTTAAAGTATCATACTGGTGACACTGATACTCATGTGGCCTATGTTGGATAAAAAAAAATGGCTTTGTCTATCATGTACACACTGATTAGGTAATTTCTTTTTATTCAAGTACATCTATCACTGTATTACCAATTAGTTAATTGGACAAAAATCTCACCACAGTTTAAGTTTAATTTTTTATTTTACATCAATAATCATCCGAGTCCTACTGACTATAACATTAATCAATTTCTAAGAAGGCTTTCTGGTTTACTAGTCAGTTTTAATTTCGCTCCTAATGAAAGGATTGTGAATATCTTGAAGGGAATCTAATGAGTCTAATAAACTAAAGTAATCTAGATCAGGAGTCTGGCACTCTACGCCTGGACCATTATGCCTATACACGGACAGCAAACATCAGAATAATGGACAAGTTGAACTAACAACAATGCAGTACTGGATTTAAGAGGTATAATTTGAGGCCTTGGAGTAACATTTACCCAAGCATTGTTGATCAATCATACTATTAATATTCCGCGAGAATTGTCTTGTCAAAAGTCCTGTGTATCCCTGTGACCCCCCTGGGGCAAAACATAACTGCATTAGTTACACAGCAGTTACCTGCTCTCCTCACATTACAACTACACTCCTACATGTAGGAAGGTCAAAATCATTCTGGAGCCTTTGTTATTTTGTTGATGAATCGGAAAGCTATTAATTACACTTAATATTGTTAGATAGACAGACAGACAGGAGACAAATAACAAGTCTAGAACGCCACTGGGGGTCAATAATTTCTTTTGTTTCATGATAGAGGAGTGTTCAGCAATTTAAAATACAAGCTAGATACACGCGCATAGATGTCAACTTCTCATGAAAGTATAATGTATTGAAATAAAGGAAAATTCAAATATACAAAATGAAATCCTTTATGGAGGGGGGGGGGGGGGGGGGGGGGTAGAATGCCATTCTCCTGAACCAAAGGTCATGATTTGAGCCCTACATTTAGTGATTCTTGAATTAGACACAAGTATTGGTATGTAGCCCATGAACCAGCCATCAAGAGTTATTAGTACAATTGATGTAAACAAAATACAATTATTGGACCTCATTCATTTAAATTCATCAGGTCCGAAATTTTATTTCGAATAATACATGGTTTTGAATAGCCCATTTCAATTTGATGTGCATAAGAAGAAGATACATCGGTACCTGATATTTACTGGGATGATACCAAGTATTTGGATAAAATGTTGTCGAATAAAAGATGTCTAGCTGTAAAGTGTAAACTAAACAAAGGCTGGTAACTGTTCCTTTGAAACATAGATCAAGAAGTGAAACTGAAGCTTTTAGGAAAATGCGTATTTTAAATACTGAGTATAAAGGGCTGTTGAAAAAGTAATGCAACTTAACCTTACCTTTGACCTGTAACCAACCAACATCTTTCATATTCGTGAAAGACTGAGCGAAACCCTGCATTTAAAAGAAGAATAAAATAAGTACATGAATCATTACAATAGAAATTAAGAATTGGGGTTTCATTAACAAATATTTGCAATAGCTTTTTTAATGTGTTTTTTTATGGAACTTAATAATTTATGCAATCGTGTAAGAGGAACACTTGACAAGCCTACACACCTATAAACCTTATGGTTTTGGACAAAAGTTTAACTTTTTAAAAATATGTTTTTTGCTCCTGTGACCTTCTTATGCAACAGATCGCAGAAAGAGGCTCGTCCAAGGATCATTCATGTGAAGTTTGGACAAAATCTATTCAGCAGTATAGGAAGAGGTTTTGTTTAAAGAAAATGTTGACGCAAGACAACGGACATCCAACGATCCGAAAAAGCTCACCATGAGCCCTTTGTGCTCAGGTGAATGAATGTAGGAAAAAATAGAACCACTTGATAGCATGCGTACGTGTTTTCTAACAATTTCATCCTGTTCCAGAGGATTGAAGGCATATGTAGAGAGATCAGTAATTGTTTCAACTCCAGAGGTCCCACTGATAGTAACAAGAAGTTTGATGATGCCAGCACCATCTTCCATCTCCTGTTCTATTATATGTGTTTTCTCTCGATCGAGTTTCGATAAATCTATCACAGCTCTGAAAATAAAAGAGCATAAATGCAGTCAGCCATCTTGAATGTGATAATAAACAGTAACTACTGAAGCTGAAATTATGGCCCCTGCACATTGCAGTCTCTCTGTTTACAGACCAACCTCTCTAGCGCATCACCATGTGGACGATGTAAATTTTGGCAGTTGATTTGTATGTTCCTCTAGAAAGGTTAAATTGGTCATAAAAGCTTACAACAGGCAAAAATAATAATGTTGAAGAGAGGTTGTTGCTCAAAAGAGGATAACTATGGTGAGATTGTTGCTCAAGTGAAGGGAACTCTGGTGAGATTGTTTCTGAAGAGAAGGTAACTCTGGAGAGATTTTGCTGAAGAGAGGGTAAATGTTGAGAGGCGGTTGCTCAAAAGAGGGTAACTCTAGAGAGATTGTTGCTCAGGAGAGAATAACTCTGGAGAGATTGTAACTCAAGAGAACATAACTCTGGGGAGGTTGTTGCTCAAGAGAGGGTAACTCTGGAGAGGTTGTTGCTCAAAAGAGGGTAATTCTGAGGAGGTTGTTGCTCAAGAGAGGGTAACTCTGGAGAGGTTGTTGCTCAAAAGAGAATAGCTCTGGAGAGGTTGCATTATATTTGTAATTCCATTCCGTTGTTGCAAAGTTACTATCAAAATTTGACAAAAATACATATCATCAAATGCTGCCCCCTTCTTGCAATATTTTCAGACATTTTTAAGGAACCAAGTGACTTTGCAGTTATGTATTGATGAGCCTGTTTAGTTGAGATAAAGAGGGTTGAATGGTCAGCTGTCATATACCAATGAGACAAATGTACATTTACATCATAGTGCTGTTAAAAATTGAGTAAAACTCGACATAAGCCAAATCAATAAATACTGTTTTGGTCTTATTCCAGTGAGTGTCTGTCATAGCTGACACAAGTAGCTAATTACTGTCTAATTAATATTCACCTCACAGAATAATGAAGACAAAAACCCAATTACGGAAGTGGTTCTATCCTGTTCTTGTACATGGACATGTATACAGGGTCAGCAGTTTACCAGGATACCGTAGTCATAAAATGTCTTGGTTTCAGGAAGGTCAGTTAATTGACCAGAGTAAACTAGTATAAAAGATTGATCAAGCACAGCCAAGCTTTCAAACCTACATTTGTTTTCATCTCATAGAAATATTAGGTAAGATATGTCTCTATTTATATATGACATGTATCTAGAAGTTTGGTAACATTTACAAAGTTAACATAAAATTGGTATTAAAACTGAATCATGACCATTAAATAGCTAGAGCTATCACTGAAGGTGATCAATTTCCCCTTAATACCCCTTTGTCCAACATATACTTAGAGTAAGACAAGTTTATGAGTAAATCCAAGAGGGCTGCCAGTGTGCCATCTTGAATGTGAACGAAACTAGATGTATCCATACAACACAGATGCCCCATTTTGGACTTTCAAGTTGAAAAAGGGCCAAAACTCCTCCAAAAATGCGTGGATTGAAAACGAAATCAACCTTGAACTGGAGCCTTCTTCACAAACATTTTATGACAGAAACTCAGACTTAGATTTAACACTAAAGTTAAAAGCAATAGTGAACTTGACCCTTGGAGGCAGGGTGTTAAGCGCGACACCATCTTGTCATGGTTATCATATGTGCCAAGTTATAGCCCGGACAAGAACCTGAACACACATGTATGCACACAAGCATGGACAGCTGAAACTCTTAATGCCCCCCCCCCATATATATATGGCGGAGGCATAAAAAAAGTCACACACTGAAACTTATCACATAGACTATATAGGTGAAGTTTCAAGAAAATCCTCCAACAACTGTAGAAGTAGTTGCTCTATAAGTTTTTTGTTAACAGACCGATCAACCAACCAACTCATGCACAGATGGACTCTACGTAGTTTACCTCCTCAAAGTTTATTTGTGGGGATACAATTGTCAGGGAATATCAAATATTTATCATGTATAAAGGTACATAAATATTAACGCTAGTGGAAAAATATTCATTAGAAAAACTCTGTAAACAACACCAGTGGTATATTCTCATGGGAGGGCATATTTTACCAAACATGGAAAATTCTAGAAACCAAAACTCTTGAACTATAGCCCTGGGTTAACAAGTGCGCAAGTTATAAAACTATTTTGTTTTGTATTCCTGTCCAACCGTATCACATTCACTACACAAGGGGATTGCAAATGTTACAAATCGTTTAGCCGCAAACACCTTTACTGAACACAGGGTGGGCAAAGTGCTAAAAATAAAATAGTTCTGTGAGTTTTTCAAAGGCTATTATTCGTGTGAGATTCTGTTTTTTTCTAGCATTGTGATATAAACAATTTAGTTACTGAGAGCATGCCCGACTGAGTCAGCTTGGTATACTGATATATTTACCAAGTGTAATTCATCGTTCATGTTTTGGTTAATAGCTTTTAAGGATAAGTTACTACGTACATAGCCAATTTTTGTTTATATGTTGGAAATCAATGACCATATTGGCAGTTTCGGATGTTAACATAACTATTAGCTAATTAATTGCCAAAATAAGTATGGTAGAATTAAGTAGTCAAGTATATAAACATGTTCCATTGTGAACAAGGAAATTATACTGGCTGATATTTTCATCACATTCTTGAAGTTATTTTCATGTTGACAAACTATATCACTGCATACAGTAAATAATACCACGTTATTGTTATTGTTCTTACCGGCCCATAAAATCATCTCTTCCAACATCATGGTCGTACATAACTATCTCCAGATGACTTGTCTGCCCTTGGTACATACGAAGGTCAAACTGCTCCAACCAACGTGGATTTAACGTTTTATATTTATGCTGAAATATGATATCAGTTATAAATATTTTAGCAACAATTGCAGAAACAACTGCATGAAAATTTGCAGATTTGAATATATCAGGAAATTTTGCCTGGATTTTAATTCAAATAGGTTGGTCATCCTGCAATTCAATACTATCATTATCTTCAACATAAAAGAAAACTTGTGCAAGTACAAATAAAAAGCAACCTATAATGAAGACTATAGGACATGGATGCCCCCATTTCTAAGTCCAAAAAGGGCCATAACTCCACCAAAAATTGGTGGATTGAAAATAAAATCAAATTTGACCTGTATTTTATTATTGAATGCTTATGTGCCCAACATGAATTGTATCCATCCATTCTTTATAGATCAGAAACAAATTTTGGCGCAAAGACGAACAGACAGGGCTAGAATTTTATGCCCTTTGATCTATTTGATTAGGTTCATCAAAGCCCAATGCTATTCTGGCAGCTATAAGGCACACCCAACCGCACTCAATATTGCATTTCTTGACTGTCACAAATTAAGAAACCTGTTATGAAGGTTTAAAATACTTCTGGTTATGTAGCTATGCAATAACTATGGGTTCAAACAAGAACTCAAAGCAACAATTCAAATACTAGAGCTGATATTGATTCCACAAAATGCATATTGACGTTATCAATATATTGTATGAGAAATATCGACGATACATCGAAATCTCAAGTATCGTTCACTAAACTACCATTAACGTGTGTGCACTTCATGATTTTATATATTTTCACTTCTAGTTATGTCTCTTACATGTTTATGTATTACCTTGACCATCTTGTTTAATTATAAAACTAAAATGTTAAATTTTTCTCGTTTTCAGGCATGCATTTATCATTCATCAGTATAGATTTTTTTCAAATACCGAATGTATCGATAACCGATTGACGGAATAATATCAATGATACATCGATATCGTTTCTATCATCGACAGCTCAATCAAATACCTTGCTTCTATATTTTTCATTGCCCAGTTTAAACTTCACATAAGGATCTGAAAGGCCATTGTCATCCATCGGTATAAGGTCACGACCTTCAACAAGTACAACAGTAACCACCCCTGTCCACATCTGCATCTTCAATTTACGTGCATGGGATTCTTTGTCAGTCAACTTGACTGTTCTTTTGAAATACTGCAATAAATGGAGAAGACAGCATTTAATATATTACCACATACCAGTACCAAACCTCTGATATTACAGTCAAACTCATTTAAGGCCATAACAGATTAATAGTCATCCCTATCAGACTTCAGAATAAAGCCACCTCTATATTTTTGTTTTTGTTTTTTGGTAGAACAACTAGTTCTTTGGCAGTTTTCGACAGTCGCATCGCCTATACAAAAACTACTTCGTCAGGAAGCGGCGCAAGAATAAACAGGTAAGTAAATTGGTTAAAAATAGTTCTGAGTGTAACCTGCATAACATACTCAGTACTGGTAGTAATCTTTACTGCGCAATTAAATTTAATGGCACAACAATAGACAATAATGATACATACTTTCCGTTGAATACAAAACCAGTGTTCAATACCGAACATCTTCAGTGCTTTGATTAAGATTGGCAACACAAGGGATGTACAGAAGACATGAATTTCAATGTTCATGTATAGGGAAGATGAAGACCTACACAAACCGATTCTACTGAGAGATCATTTAAGACTCACAGTGTACAATAACTAAGGCTATGAAGGCTGTTGCAATGGTATGTATAGCAAAGGCATTGGTCTCACAAACACAGATTCAATGCTCAAATTTGTTATTTATTCAAATAACTTCAGATTTCAAACAAATGCAATTTGAAAAGAAAATTTGAATGGAATCTTAGCTTAAATGTTGGCTTTTAATATTTGCGTTTGATCTGAGGCTTGTCTTATGTTTGAGCATACTTCATGTAAACAGATCTGAGTGAAAACTTTGCATGCCAAGTTGAGTTTGAGAGCATACTCAAAATGAGATGTATTATAAACACAGGACCAGGCTTGTCAATAATGTACACACTCTACAGTAAGTGATAAATGATTCTTTGGAGAGTAGTAATTTGGGAGTATCATTATAAGATCTATGCCAGTATTGATCACCATCTAATAAATCAAAGCACCCACAAGTATACAATCAGTTCAATATCACCCTTACTGTGAACTGATATAGTTAATCACTCTTTTTGTAGATTGCAAAATATTCCAGCATTTCAAATCATTCTCAAGGGCTTAGTTCCATACTAGTTTTATTGGGTTTTTTAAATACAGTTTCAATAACAATGATTTAATTGTTGAATATACATTTATATATCACACAAAGACATGATCCTTTCTAAACTGTGATGGTCATTTAAATAAAAGAAAGTCCATGTTTCGTGGAATCAGTATACTTTGTTAACTTAATTTCAGACATGAACGTCAGTCATTTGATGTAACCATTCATCCCGAGTTACCATCCAGGTGTAACTTGCTCTACTGCAGGCAACTGACAACTTCAAACATGAATCAGATGTAAAAAAAACTGAATTTTAATGTATTAACTTTTTCTTGCAAACCAGACCGCAATTCCGTGTTTACTCTAGGTAACTCCACAGAGCCTCGTTCTCACAAACAGTAACCCTAGAGCTGGATACTTCTATCCGTACCGGAGGCCAGTGAAAGATTCTTATACTTCAACTTGTCAACAAGAGCACACACCGCTGTGTTCATCCTATGACCCTACAGAATGACCGTCAAGTGCTAAACATAATAATCATTTTTTTCAAGCAAACTCTTCTTCGAAAGTTCTAAAAAATGAATTTTTGCCAGAAGATCCACCAGTTAATAGCAGGATGCAGATCCAAGATTCTTGTGATTGAAAATAAGACCAAATCAACATACAATGAATATTTTGAACAGTATGATTCTGTAGACATAAGAAGACATTACATTGCGTGGAAGCCACAGCAACACAATGACAAAATGTACGATAGATTCATGTAATATACTGAGCAAATCATATCTGGCAAAATTCTATTGCCTTTCATGCATTTAAGATCCAAATGATATCAGCTAAAACATGGACTCATCTTCAAAATGACTTTTATTTAGTTATTTAGACAGCACAGTTCTCAATTCAATGTTGGTCTCATATTTTTACAATGCATTCATAAGGTTTCGGGATTTTTTTTTTGAAAACTAGTGAAATACTATAAAATCAAATCTTAAATTTCTGCAATACTTGTTAAGTCAAGCAAAAAGTAAAAAAATGGACAGTATTTTATAACGCGTTGCCAAGTAACAGTGTTTATCCGGGGATGGGGCAAGAACATTGGTACTCACCATCATAAATGAATAGCTTGTTCAGCATGTGATATCCCATTGAAAACACAGAGATTGACAAGATGATTTGACAAGCAATCAAGGAGAGACTATCAAACAATTCCAGAAACTGATATTGATTTTAATTTGTCTTGGCATAACACTATTTTTCAGGATAAGAGAATTTAGGGATTAGATTTAAAGCAGGCATGACAAAGATACAGAAATTGAGCTTCATTTCTTTCATCAAACATTCAAAGAAATCTTGTTTCCCATATAATTGACAAAGTGCACTTTTCTTTTCATACGGTGTGTATATAGCTAAGCTTTCGACGCCATGGATAAGGCAATGATACGGAACATTTCCGAAAAATAGGTGTTCAGGATTATTTACAAATAATCTGTTTATCTAGTCCTGATTTCATGAAAAATACTTAAGTTTTTACTTAATTAAGCAAATAACTTTAAATAAGTTTAATTGGCTATAAAATGATTTTTTCAAAACCCATATTTTGATATTAGAAATTTATAGTATGAATTACCGATCGAGCACGATCTGACAATATTTCTCCTTTTTTTAATGACTTAAGAAATTTACTCAAGTATATTTTCTCTCTATGGCCCGTATATACATGTAGATACTGGTACCGTAATTATTTTATATTAACACAACAAATACCTAATTTTTGTTGTGTGGAAGTCTAAACTTCCAAACCATTCGATTGCACATACTGAAACAATTGATAAATATATATTTACGACAGTTGCTGACTTCAGACTTATTTTCGTGAATTCAAGGCCAGGAGTCTGGGTGGTGCTATTATCCTGGTCATTACCCAGACATGAATGTGAGCTATCAAACTTCTGCATGCAAGAGCAACTAAAACTCTGTTCTTGATTTGAGAATATAGGGAATTAAAATATAGTGAAATGCACTGTCAACTAAAGAATAATAAATTGTACCACAGCAGAAATTCCAGTAAAAGCACGACAATATAAACGTGTCTCTATGAAAAACTGGCTATAAATTGAACGCTAACATTGTCTAAACCTGAGCAATAAAAAATAATAGAAATTGATTGAAGGATTCCAAGCGTAAGAGATAAAAACCGGGGAACAGAAGAAATATCATCAACATAATTGAGAGAGTTATGTATGTTTAACAATCCTCTCTGGGATTATATACAGACAGCAAAACCAAATTGGATGTACAAAATGACATATCAAAATTTTCAGCCAACTTTACGAGGTGAAAATTTATTCCATATATAGCGATTAAATTACAGATGTATCTGGCACAATTTTGAATGCAAATTCATTTTATGTGCTTCATCAAGTATTGTTGTTACAAAATCATGAAAATGGCTCTTATTGTAATTACATTGGCTGAAACCATTGAAATGTATACCTGAATGAGATATCTTATTCTATCATCTTACTCTTAGAACCAAATAGAAAAATACTCAACATGTTAACATTTTATGTTAAAGGATTTTATGATAATACAAACTTCTTTTCTGGACAAATACACATAAATACATAATGAACTTATTCTTTGTTAATGCATATTAATTGATATTTTAACTATATGAAATAATTTTTTCATGTTTTTTAGGTAAACAAATGACCCCCGGGGTAATATAACTGCTTTAAGTTATTTAACAGCCAAAAATGACCATCAAAATTAACAGGAAAAGTGAGATGTACTCGACTGAGAGTCAGTCATGAGGTCTCTGCGGGCTTGACTGCCCCCTAACCAACTGGACTAACAGATGTTTACATGAAGTTTCTGGATAAATGAGAAATGTCATTTCTTAGCGAAAAGTAAGTAACTTCTCCTGTAGCAAGTACCCTTGGCATGATGTTTAGGGTAACCTGACCAAACCCTTATCTCCTCATCATGTATAAGCATCCAGGGAGCTGACTCACAGGCCTGAAGCCAGGGGCTAGTACCTTTGATTTTGGGCAAGTAGAAATAGTTGAGCACCAGTCAATAACCAAGTGCTTAATTTTAGTGATATACTTTTCTCGGATATAGAGAAAACAAGAGGGCCATGATGGCCCTATATAGCTCACCCGAGTATACTGCCATTCATTTTGACGAAAAAATAATTCATTTTTACGAAATACTATTCCATATTTATGAAATAATAATTCGTTTTTTTACGAAATACTTTTTCGTATTCACAAAAAATAAGTGTTTTTTACGAAATAATAATTTTTTGTTTTTACGAAATAATAATTCGTTTTTACGAAATATGATTTGTGTTTACGAAATAATTAGATTTTTAGTGCCTGTGACCTAATTATGCAGCGCAACAGAACGATTTATGCAACTATGAAAGAGGCCCACCAAAGGATCATTCCTGTGAAATTTGAACAAAATCCATTCAGTGGTATAGGAGATGTTGTTTAAAGAAAATGTTGATGGACGATGCACGATACACAAAGACGGACATTCATGGTTCCTAAAAGCTCACTCAGGTGAGCTAATAAATCCATCCATGATTTCAACAGCTTGTACAGATACACATTTGTGATTGTCTGCTTTTCATGAGTATGTGTTTTATAAGTTTGGGCAAGTAAGAATGATTTCAGCAGATTGTTTTAGCTGAGCAACTTGCCTTCTATAACAATAAAGGCAACAAGAGATGTTTGTAAAATATTATGCTCCCCTGTGACCTTGACCTTTGACCCCAAAATCAATAGGGTTCCTCTGCTACACAAGGTGAATGTGTTGATCAAGTTTGAGAATGATAGGTCAAGGGGTTCTTGAGTTATTGATCAGAAACGGTTTGAGAACAATTGACCCCTGTGACCTTGACCCTTGAGCCTGTGACCCTAAAATCAATAGAGTTCCTCTGCTACCCAAGATGAATGTATGGACCAAGTTTGAGTATGATAGGTCATGGGGTTCTTGAGTTATTAATCGGAAACGAGAAGGTTACGGACCGACCGACCAACCTACATACTGACAGACATGTCCAAACCAATATGCCCTCTATTTTTTGGAGGGGGGTATAACAAACCAATATGCCCTCTTTCTTCGAAGGGGCGCATAAAAACTGTTGAAGTGTTTACAAGTTATAGCTAAGACACAAAGTAAGATTAGGATGGTCTAAGATACAAATTGACAGCCAATGTGATTACAATATGCCTCCTAATGGGCTGAGAGACAGGCAAAAACCCATAAACTTCTCGAATGAAATTAAGTGTTGTATGCGTTTTATGGAAAGTAGACAAATTTTCACCAATTACCAACCTGTTCTCTGTCCTCTTGAGATTTTGGTATCAATTGGACTTGTAACATTAAGTACCCCATATAATCTGTCTTCCCTTTCTCTGACAGATGAAGCTTTAGATCTGTTGGTCTGTAAAATACAATGTCATTTGATTACTTAAAACGAAACTAATGTCACAAATGCCATTCTTGCAATGCTTCATTACTTTGTCAGTGACATATGTTACTTTTGGTTTCTGAAAAGTGAAATAGTAAGGGCTAATTTGGGAACCTTGTCCCACTTTAGGAATGGATGAGGTAGCAGCCGTTTCAGTGTCCATACCAACTTTCAACAATCAATTGTATTTAATGTTCCTTTTCACCGACTTCAAATTTTTGTTAAAAAGTACTCACAATTCTTTAACTTACCAATCAATAAATCTACACAATTTTTTTCTACAGGTACTTATTTTTGCAAGTAATGAGAGGGACCCATATAAGTTCTGAACAGTGAATAATAAAGACTAAAGTATGTGGAAATGGCAGAAAAGGTTGGCAGCGTGTATGTGGCAGATATGTACAGGGAATGTACAGGAAGCAGTGACCTGTAAGGCTAATGACACCATCATTAGGATGGTAGAGAAGGACTTTAATACATTGTTGCAAACACTATAATGATTTGTATCAATTTGCAACTTAAATAACAGTCAGAGACCTTTTGTCATATTTTTATTTCATGGACAAAGGCATTGGGATAACACATTATGATAGGACAGTTCCGTGCTGTCCCTGTTTGATAGAGGATTGTTATCAGAAAAAGTACCTATGCTGTTGCCTTAGCTTTCTGACAAAGTCCTTTTTAAAGCAATCAAATGTTTCATCACAAGCAGGGTGAAAGTCTTAGAACAACAGATACATTATTGAAAGCATTTGGCTGTAATGAGCTAAAACAGACTAAACAGTTTTCAAAGGCATCTGACAAACAATTATTTAACATCTCTGCAATAACTTCTAGAATGCATTGCCAACTGGCGCTACTCTTTCCCAAAGGAATTTTCTATAGATCTTCGATAAATTCTATTATTTGAAGAAGCCAGGAGTACAAATCAATGGTTTTTTGTAGTTATGCAATCTGCTTTGATGCAGTTGAAGACAAGCACTATAGCAGCAGGATGATATTAGCCACATGTAGCTTTTAATTCAGGAAGGAATATTTTTAAACATGTAAATGGCAGGATGCCAATTCTTGGAAAGATAAAAGAGACAAGATAGAATTTATGATGGAGCGATACTGAATATGGTATGATGTAATGTTTATCTATAATAACAAAAACAAGTCAGTGGTGAGAGAGACCAGAAATTCAATAAGAATCTGGAATAATTTTGCCATAATGCTTGATTAGCAAAGATAGAAATGTACATTCAGCTATTGTTACATAGAATACCAAACAACCTGCGGTTTTGTTGAAAAACCATTATAAATCAGTAATGGTAATGAGGCAGTTGCAACTATTTTATGCAGACCCTTTTTTGTAAAATCACCACCCATTTGCGGGTTTCATGCAATTATTTGCCTAACTGCCAAACATTCGGTCAGATAAACTTACAATTATAGTCTGGCCAGTAATTAAATGGTATGGTAGCTTGTTAACTTCAAATGCCAGACTTTGGTTCAGGCAAAAAGGACCTGTTTGAAAAATATCTGACATGTCTGATGGTTCCGCAACTGACAAAAAGCCTGATGTGTCTTTGAAGAACTCAGAATTTGGAACATTTTGGCTTTCGAAATAATGACTGCAAACCAATAAATGAAATTTTTATCATTATCATTTCACTGATTCAAATTTTTGCATACTGACGATATTGATATATCGAAAGAACAATATTGACGATATATTGTTAATATTTTTAAATTCCTTAAGTACTTAGACTATTTACTCCTATTTTTCTGTATGTTTATGTGTGTATGCCCTACATATTTAAATGTTCAACTTGTATATTTATGATAACAATTTTAGATAGCATTTAAGTAATTAATCCATATATTTAACATCATAGTATTCTATTATATTGCCAACATTTGGAACACAGTCTATCCACTAGAGCACAATTTAACAAGCAACCGACTACAAAGTGAAGTTACGCTGTTTTGGCACTTTTTTAGACCATACCCATTCTCCTGTATTTTCTCGCCATAATATCGATATTTGTAAGTGTGTATCAACTATATATATCGATTGTATCAATGACAACCATACAATCAATTTCTGTTATATATAGTTTCTAGGACTATTTTTAGGCCTCCAAAATTGCAATACTGGGAGGATAATTAATTAACTTTGATCTTATATTTATCAATCATCTGAAATTTTGTTTAACCATTACAGAGGAGAATGACCCACGAGAGAATGTTTCTGAATAATTATGCAAATTCTGATATCTGATTAAAGAGAGAGGTTTGTTAAATACACTATATATATACAAACAGATTGCTGAAATAACCTAGCTCATCCAAATAATGGGTATGGTTAACTGTTGACCTACATCAGCCATGCGTTCAGTAAAGGTGTTTGCAATTTGGTTCCCCATGTGCAGTGAGTGCGATACGGTGAGTCAGGGATACAGAACAAACAATTTTGTAATGCTCGCAACTGTTAATCGTAACTGAACGCAGGGCAGTTTTCTTTAAACAATGCATGTATTCTGATCAGAATATAAAGCCGAGTGTTTGGAAGTTTCAGCAGTACTTCAGCCATGTAGCTCAGTCAGTTGACATAACCAGAGTTCCATGTTATGAAACCCTGGCTAGCTTAGTTGCTAGACCACTTGATTACCAATTTGGAGGTGATAGGTTGGAAGGGGGGTTAGAAAATGATTTCTGTGATTGTTTACAACCCAGGTTATAATCACGGAACTGTGGTAAGATCAACTAATCACGTGGTAAGATCAACTGACTGCCTGGTTAGGTCAACTGACAGCTTATATAACTGAAATACTGTTGTAACAATTGGTGTAAAACTCGTGCACAGCAAACAATTCCAACTAGTTATGACTGGTTATTTAGCAAGCAATTGAATAATCCCCAAAATAGATCGGAAGATGACAAGGAAGGATGGACAAGAGCAAATTTAGTGGGGGCATTAAAAGATAAACAAGTTCATAGAACTTACTCATTTTGTTTTAAACTATCCAGATTCATTTCCACAAATCCCATGGAATCATCAAATATTCCACGATCATAATCAAACACACTGATGTGAACAGGACGAAGGACATCTTCAATTGACAATACGAAACGCTCATCCCACTTCGGATTTAAATTTTTTTGGACAGTTCTACTTCTAAATAATGTTTTAGTACCAAGCTTGAACTTCACATATGGATCACTGGTTCCTGAAATATAAAGATCACTTCTACATACCTAATCAAAGCACTGAACGAGTACATTACTTTTTTCTGGAACATAGGAAAAAATAAAATCCAAAACTTACATTTTATTACATAGCTGTCAAGGGTCAGATTGAGTCAGGAGTGTGATATTTGAAGCAGGCTGCCATGGGGCACCATTTCTACCAAATTTCGATAGATTCTAGGGCTAAATAGGGGGCAATTTCTTTTGGCGATCATTTTGTTTTGTTTAAAAGCCGAAAAATATTAATCCTAGCAGATTTTTGAAAATGTGTGTGTCTTCGAGAACTAAGCGTGTGAGCATGAGCAGGCTGAAAATGCATGTGACACATGTGCAATGCATCAGACTTGACAGGTATGTAATTATTCTTCATTAACTAAACATGATAGGTGATTTCATAAACACAAATTACAACCAGTAATGATCTTTCTAAGAATTTGTATTTCCCAGTTATTTGACCTCAGGATATAACATGATCAATATATTTTCTTCACTAATTACCTTACACCAGGGCTGATAGAGTAATGGATAACTTTGAAATAACTTGTCAGCTTATGTCTGGAAACTTAAGCCTGCATGATGTAAAGATGATGATTATCTGACAAAGACCAACATAAATATTCCCTTGACCACAATCATGTAAATAAATATTCCTTAGATCACATTTAAAAAAGTAAGGAAGATAATATGTATATCAAGAACAATACTTGTTGAAGAATAGGGAATGCCGGCCTGACAGTACATTCACCTCATGACAGTCATCAATGCTGGCCTGACAGTACATTCACCTCATGACAGTCATCAATGCTGGCCTGACAGTACATTCACCTCATGACAGTCATCAATGCCGGCCTGACAGTACATTCACCTCATGACAGTCATCAATGCTGGCCTGACATTACATTCACCTCATGACAGTCATCAATGCTGGCCTGACATTACATTCACCTCATGACAGTCATCAATGCCGGCCTGACAGTACATTCACCTCATGACAGTCATCAATGCCGGCCTGACAGTACATTCACCTCATGACAGTCATCAATGCCGGCCTGACAGTACATTCACCTCATGACAGTCATCAATGCCGGCCTGACAGTACATTCACCTCATGACAGTCATCAATGCTGGCCTGACATTACATTCACCTCATGACAGTCATCAATGCTGGCCTGACATTACATTCACCTCATGACAGTCATCAATGCTGGCCTGACATTACATTCACCTCATGACAGTCATCAATGCTGGCCTGACATTACATTCACCTCATGACAGTCATCAATGCTGGCCTGACATTACATTCACCTCATGACAGTCATCAATGCTGGCCTGACATTACATTCACCTCATGACAGTCATCAAGGCCAGTCCCTTATATTTCCTGCTGCCTGGATCAAAGTTAATTTTTCTTAAAAACTAGACATGTTTACAGGACTCGGGCGCCCCCACTTTACTCCATCAAGGCGATGAAAAAAAATGCTGACTCACCACAGCTGTCTCTGATAACCAGATCTCGACCTTCCTGAAGCCAAACTTCCAACTCATAGAATGGGTGACGCATAAGCACATGACGATTAGATATTGCACTAGACTGAGATTCCTGAAAAGACAAAACAGTAATGATCTTGTTATATTGTCTGGAGATGTAACCTGTATACTGTAGAGAGATGTGCTATGTCTACGACTGCTGTCTCCCGGTAAAGTCTCATAATCCTGCTCTGGTCTGTGATTTTAACACCATTACCAATCCTCAACACCTGGAAATGTTGGCCAGTACAATATTTCGTGTCTTGTATAACACAGACATTTTTCTGGCTATCATAATTCATGGAATTACTGTGATGATTAACTACAATAAATTTAAAAGGACAAAGTTTTTTTATGGACAGATATGAATAGCCAAATGCTAACATAAAAAAATAAAATATTTTCTATGCTTGCAGTATGATTGAGACTGCCATCACGTCTGGTTCAGAAGGGACTCTTCATTCTCCTTTAAATTTTCTCCTCCCATTATGAGAATCTTGAGACATGTTCTAATGGTCTAAATGCTGAAATACTTAAATGCAGAGAAACGTCTGCATGATGTTGGACAATGTTACTGATGAACTGATCAATAAAATAATGTCAGTTATGCGATACAATTTAATCATCACAGATTGTTGCACTAAATATCGACACCAAATGCGTCTTGTGCCATCATGACAATTGTGATAATCTTCAAAGACTTTACTCAGTTATGTGATAAGCACTATGCCAGGAAAATCTCCCAGGGGGGGGGGGGGGGGTAGGAGCAACAACCAATGAAAATTACCTTGGTGGGGGGTGAAAATCTTGTTGGGGGTAAAAATCTAATTAAACTTCTGTAGGTGGTTCCCTCATCTTTAACTGTCATTCCTACCCCCTCCCCGCACACCAGGGAGATCTAATACCAGTAATCCTTCTTCATTCTTACATATAACAGGCATATTTTGCTGTCCAATTTAGGTACAAATTATGTCTGGCATTGACAATTTCAAAAATATGTATCCTTGAAAACATGATAAAATATATCACACGTTGTCAAACAGAATTCAGATTAACAGGCTGAAGCATCTATATAGTCATATCATGTGAAGAAAAGCTGTCAAACAATTACATTGCGTGATGACATGAAAGGCATCCTAGTATCTTATGAATTTACTTTCAGACTTCGTTATCATGGTACTACAACAAAGACTGTGATTTTGAGGCGCCCACATTGTAGTGACAAATAATTATCTAGTAAATTCAATTACTGTCGCTAACAGTTTGACGTCAGCGACACTCAATGTTAAAGACTTTGATTGATGTAACTACCAAGACTTTTTTTGTGTTGAGGTCTTCATACTGTTAGTCTAAATGTACAGCAGTTTGAATGCTATTTGATTGAAAATGCTAGTAAAAAATACAGTGAAATTTCAAATTATTTTCCACTGTTTTATACTCTTATCAAAGTATTACATAAAACTAAGTTTTTAACATACTTGAATTGACCCATCAAATTTCTGAGATATCAAATTGATGTAACAAACTACAATTTCTTATCTTCACAACCACTGGCAGTGAGTTTAGCTTAAGCTAGTTTCTCATGTTTTTTTACTACTAACTGTCGACTGATTGCCTCTGGCAGATACAAACGAATGTGACCAACATAACAAATTTTATAAACAACATCTGTTTTTGACAGGCGTTTTTTTACAGACAAACAGAAAATTCTGATAGCAATTAATGAATGAGACTAAATTGCAGGACCTATAATATAGACCAAGAAAATACGGACACTTTTAATAATTTTCCTGAAAGTGAAATCTGAATACCCTCTCTAATTGGTTTAATTATCTATCATATCTCAGATTACAACACTTAACCACAATTGGTTCAATAAATGTAAAATGGAGATAATATTGTTGCATCACAATCTAGGTTCAACATAATTCTGACAAATATATTCATGGTAGCCTAAAATAGTTCTGACAATTGTTTTTGGCTGATAATATTGAGAAATGAAGATGACAAAATTTTCTGCAATGTAATTTGATGTAACTGATAATTTGAATTGGCAATTCTGAATAAGAGGCAAATACAGTCAACTGGTCTATAGTCATCATAAATAAGGGCTGCACAAATTAACCACAATTCTTTTATTTTCAGTTCTGGTTTCACACAATTCAGTTCGGTACTGCATCTTACATTTTTATTCAGTTCAGTAAGTCTTATAACAGTTTTATTCCTAAAGCAACATTTTGTAAGAAAACTAAAAAGTGTATTTTGTTTGTTTATTTTCATCTGGTTTTATGCTGTTTTTCAACAATTTTTCAGTCATCTACAGCGACCAGTTGATGTAACCAGTTGTCCTGGAATTATTTTTCGAACCAAAACTTTTGCAATCAACTGACAACTTCTGAACACGAGGAGGACATGACCGTAGCCAATGTCAAGGAAGAGTACATAACCTGCCCAACCTGGGAATCCAACCCAGATCTGATGGGCGACAGTCTAGCGCTCTGTAACCAACAGAGCTTGTCCGAGACAGGCTTGTATCATAAGTTTATACTCATTATCTTTTAGTTAAATAGAGATAAGATTGTTCCAGGAAAGGTAAACCTCCCCATACAGACCCCGAAGAAAACAACAAAGCTATATAATCTGTTTACTGTTAATGCTCTTACCTGGACAAATGTTTATGTCAGGTATTTTCATTAATCTATCAGTTATTGAGAAATTTATATATTTCATACATAACCGAACCAAACAATGGGTAGGAATCGAAACCGACCTGAACCCAGAGACACCAGTATCATTGCAGTCCAGTGATTAATAGTCTTAAGAACTTGTGTCATAACATTGACAATGTGTGTCACATGATTTGAGCCATTGTGTCACATGATATTAAAACTTGTGTCACATGATTTGAGAATTTGTGTCACTTGATATGAGAAGTTTGGTCACATGATCATTGTAAAATAAGTTAAAAGTAACTGCATTAAGTGAAGATGTAGATAATGTACTGATGACATTATGGTGGATATTGTTGATGCTGATGGTAGTATCGATTTTGACAATGTCTCTGATGACAATGTTGGATATTGTTGATGCTGATGGTAGTATCGATTTTGACAATGTCTCTGATGACAATGTTGGATATTGTTGATGCTGATGGTAGCATCGATGAAGATGTTGACAATGGTGCTGATGATGATGTTGGATATTGTCGATGCTGATGGTTACAAAGTACTGATGGTGATGATATTAATTGATAATGATGACAATCATAAGCGGTGTTTATAACGATGATAATATTCCTGTTGCTGCTACTGTGCTAGTATGTAAGGTTACATGTAATGAAATTTATTTTTGCTGTTTCGGAAGATGTCCAAGCTATTATCAATTCTAATTCGTTGAAAATGCAGCAAGAATGAACACAAACACTTAAGTGATAAATCACATGGATAGTAAATTCTCCATTAATATTTGCCTTGGCATAAATATTTGATTTGCAGAGCAACATCATCAATGCATGGTCATTATTCACTAACATAATGGAACAATACAAACAGATTACTACATCAATTTGTAGCCAATTACCATAATCAATAATCAATTACATAATGAAAACTTTGAAATGAGCATAATGAAATTAAATTCCCTATGAATGATTTATGGTAATATATCTGAAATATTCAATGTTCTGTTTACACTTATATCCTGGTGTCATTGGTAGATAACGCACTGATTTAATGACAGTATGCAGAATACTCAAACAAGGGCAGATAACTTACCTGATCAGACTCATTATAAATAATGTGCACTAATGTCTTCTTTTCCTCAGATTGGGAGGCAAGGGAATCCAACGAGGTCCTAGAAGAATTACCGACACCAAAGGGCAGATAACTACACAAACTATTAGTAAATCCAGCACTACCAGTTCGTTCGAGAGAGTTGTCGTTTTGTTCAACATTGCGAGCTCCACTGAAATCAGTTTGACTGTCTGCAAAAAGCTCACTTTCGGACAGAAATTCATTATCAGAGGAAGCAGATGAAAAACTTCCTTTCAATCTGAATTTTGGAGAATGCTGGGTATTAGATGCAAGGTAAAAATCCACCGTGTCACTTTCACTGCTAGAAATACTAGTGGCTGATAATGAGTCATCATCATTCAAAAGACTCGAAGCAGATGAGGCCCGCTCTGGAATTCCGAATAATGACAAACTTAAGTGACCTACATCTTCTAATGATCGACTAACAGTTTTATGGTGGTCATCCTCCTGACTAGATACATCTAATGTGTTCACTTTCTTATGGTGACCTGATTTGTCTTGTCCGTGTCCGTGCAACAAATTCCTGTACCATTTTTTCCTTTTTTTTTCATGTCTGTTCATAATCTCAGAAGCAGACGACAGTGGTTTTTTCACTGATTTGGGATCTCCCTCCATCTTTCTCCTCATAAATTTTGTTCACTAACAAAAATATTTCAATACCATAATTACTGGTAACATGTCCTCCATTTCCGTTCTTTTCAAATAACTAGATGAAAAACAGCAAGTTATCTATACCATATCAATTTGATTTGAAATTCAAAACTGCACCAATTGGTTACAAGCGAGAACAACAGAAATGTAATCCAATATCGAACAGACATTCCAGAACAAATTGAAAGAATTCTATTGAAATTTCCATGAGATGCGATCCAAAACAAATAAATCTATTAAGCTAACAACAAAAAATACTTTGACAAATAGATATTCGGCACCAGTATTGACTAGCATTATGTAGTAAAACAAAACATATTAGAAAAGGCATAAGTTGTAAATCAAATATGCTTCTAACTCTGCAAGGAAAACTTCTGACATTAAATTCCTAAACACTGTCCTAAACATTGGTTCCACAAAGGAGATATGTATCGTTGAAAACTGCCATTTATTCATTATAAGCATCATGTTATTCTAGATGCGGGAGGGGGGAGAGGGGGGTGGCACCTAAGATATTGAAATCTACTAGTATTATTGTAATATCTATAAAAAATGCTTTAAAAAGATCTGCAATGCTGTACCAGAGATTACGTCCTCTCAGTGATGGTGTAAAAAAAGAAATTGATGTTAAAATTTATTGTAACTTTGTTTATGATACAGATATTTTAAACATAAATAGATATACCAAACCAGTCCATTAACAAACATAGACAATTTATCAATATTTCACATGAACAATGCAGGTTTAGAATATTGACAATTCACAGCCACAAACTAAATCAATATCATTCAAATATGATCCCCATTGTGGCCAACAACAACTACTTCATTCGTTAAGAAAGCTAAAGGATAACTAATGTGTCTTACAGACATCAGAGCTCAAATGAAGCATTCAATCACATAATATATCCTCTCTGGCAAAATCACAGCTTTTATTTCAATAAACTGTCAGATCCACTAACTGTCAACAGAAATATTGTCGACAGTTTTTGGTTTATATGGAATAATTTAAGCTCCAAAATGCAATGAAAACATGTGAATCACACAGTCATATGGCTTCCTAGGAAACCAGTATCCTGGTCTTTTTCTAGCTGTTCCAAGGGGTCAAATTTTGGCCCCATTCCAATTTATACATGCAAAATACGTTCCATTTTCCCCAATCTCCTAACAATATTCCAAAATGGAAGGATAAAGTTCCCGTTTAACAGGGAATGCCACATTCACAAACATTATGCCCCCCCACACAGTCTGATTGATTCTGGGGGAAAACTAAATTAATAAACAGAAAATTACAAATCCAAATTGACCAGGGGACCTTTTCCAAAAACCCTAGAAACCATCGAGAACACTGCTTGTAAATTTAATTTTAAAGTCTAAGTCTGAGATTCAGTTTTAAAATGTTAGTGAATACGGGTCCTGGTGTCTTACAAAGGAGCCTAATCTGAGGACCATGGAAAGGCTTGTACCACAGCTGAGACAGGCCCAGTCAGGATACTGCTCGTATTCATCAACATGATCAAAGCTTCAAAAAATTGAAAGCATTATCAAACACCTTGAAGATAAACAAATTTAGGATACTGCTGCCACATGATATAAGGTCAACATCTGTAGGTGTAAAATCCAGAATAAAATATGAGAAATACTAGTTTTTAGAAGATATTTCTGGGATTGATACTTTCTCGTATCATGATTTAACCTATCAACATTTATAGTGTTATGTATTGTGCTCTCAATGTTTTATACTTTTACATTTTTATAATTCTGTTCACATCAGTTCAATAGCTCATATAGCTTAATATGTTATAATGTTGTATATGTCATGGGGACGTTTAAATAAAATTTATCTTATCTTAGGGGTGAAGGCGAAAGTAGTCTTTCTGCATAATAATGAGGGCTCAGTTCCAATTAAGACAGAAGTTCTGTGTTTAACCTGTTCCCTATGATACGTCTTTTTTGTTTCCTATCTTTGCCTGTCACATCCATTTTCTGATTTTCACATTTTCTAACAGATACATTTTCAATTTTCATTCAATACCAGAATTTTTTTATAGCAATTCCAATGTTTGCAACCACAACAAATAAAATAGAAGAGTAAATTACAAAGTGATGACATAAATTCCTCAGAAACGCTTAACTAATATGTATGGTAATTCTTAAATATTCTTCTGGGCCTGTATTCATGAAGCTCCTAAGGAGAAAATTTCCCTAAGTTTTATCAATTTTCCTTAAATTTTATAGATCTTTCCTTAAATATTGGAAATTCCTTAGGTGTTTTTTGAGTGAAAAGTAAAGGAATTTTCTACCCTACGGAGATTTTATAGAGATAAGGAATTATCTTACTTAACATCTAATTAAGGAGCTTTATGAATATGGGCCCTGTTCTTCAAATGAAATGAGCTATCAATGAAGATGATGAATACCCCTAGATTATACCGCCTTGACACAGGAATAGTGTAACCATGTCAGTAATGATAGTCTTGATACAGTTGAAGCAAAGAAAAACAAAAAGAAATATCTTTTAAAAAGATGGTCATCGCAAGTTGAAGGGTAAGATTTGTTGTGCAACATTAAAAAACGCCAAGACCCCGGTGAAATGCAGTTCATGAAATCATGAACTTTTCAAAACCTTCATGAACAGTTCATGAACTGGTCTTCAACAGTTCTTCATTTGTGTTCATGAACTTTTGGACATGAACCGTCCTTGAATTATGTTCATGAACAGTTCATGAACAATTAAAGAATACTGCAAGTCCTTGAAATGACCATGAATGTTTGCCAGTGCAATCATATCCATTTCATAACTATAATGTATTTAATGGTTCAATAAAAGTTCTTAAACAGTTTCATAATGACATTTTCAAAATTATTCAGTTTACCATATCTGTGTCTATGTAAAATGAAAGTTACAAGTCATAAATAGTAATGTACATGGATGGTTTGCTTTAAAGAGCCGTTGTGGTATGACCATCTTGACTAGGCTGTAAGAGCTCTGACAAAAAATCTCCATAACAAAGTTGTACATGTATATATCCCTCAGTACTTAGCAATGTATGGTGTACTTGATAGCTATACTTAGAGTTAAACCATGTTCCTTGCACAGCCACTGATAGATTTTGTGGATTTCTGTTGAGTTAACTTGTCATGGACAGTTCAAGAATGCTGCCTAAATTTTACATTATTTACGCATGATGAAATTGGAATTTGCAATTTTGTTATTTCTTTCAAAAGTATTATTTATTTATGGCAAATGAAGTTCATTGCAAAGCATAAAAAATGACACTGTTGCAATATTAGGTCACTTCCAAGAGTTAAACCAACATTTTGTTAATATTTTGAATTATTTTAGTAAATTACCTCCCTTTACCAATAATTACATATTTTTTTCCAATAAAAACACTATTAAAAAAATATATAGTTAAGGTCTGCCTAGAATATAGTAACTTGCAACTGCTGTGAAATCAAATTTAACAAACATTATACAATTTAGAAATCTATTTTAATTGTGTTTAGTTACCATATATATAGAAGGGAAAGGACAGAATACTTTAACCAATGATGTATGGCTTACCCTGAATAGTTCACGAACTGTTCAAGTAATAAGCACCTTGAACGATTCATGTCCAGAACATGAAGTTAAAATGAGACTATGAAGTTGTATAGGAAAAAGTTCATGAACTGTTCATGAATTCTGTGTTCATGAACTGGTAATGAACTGAACATAAAATACTGGGTTGTTGAATAGTTCATGAACAGTTCAAGAATGTTTGGCAATGAAATGTGCATTAAAGATTCTTGATTGTACTTCATGGACTGTTCATGTACTGTTCATGAATCATATCCAATTCATGAACTAATAATATCATGAACATTTCAAGAATTAGTCTCATTTTAACTTCAAGGAATTTCATGAATTGTTCATGAATTGTGAACATGAACTATGCATGAATATTTCATGAATAATTCATGAACTGTAACAGTTCATTTCACAGGGGGATATTATGATTGCTGGTTTTTCTAGATCCAAAATGGATTTTGGTAAATTAGTGGATTTCAGTATTAAAGGTAACAGACCTTTTATCGAAAGATTAACTAATCCGCGTCAAGGTTACAAACATTTTTCGGTTGAAGAGAAATTGCCTTGATGGTTAACATAAGATTTGATTGTTTTACACAACACTGATAGCATGCAAATAGCAAAACCATGTCATAAGTACGATCGACTGCGCCGAAAAACAGACACTGCTGTTATATTCTTATTTTGATGTTGTGACGAAAAATGCATATAAATAGCAATGGGCCATAACTCAGTGAAAAGTATGATGTGCCAATGATATGCACAAGTAGGTGTTCAGGTACTATAAAGTCTTGTAAAGTTTCATTGAAATCCGACAAAAGGTAGCTGAAAAATAGTACTGACAAATTTTGTCTAAAGGCAGACAGTCAGACAGACTGACATGACTCAAATATAACCCCCATATACACGTACCTGGTATCTGGGGGTATAAAACATAAAATTATCCAACACTACTAGAAGTCACAATTTAAGTCTCTAAAACACTTCAGACAAAGCGCTTAGTTTGTGCATGATGTCAAAACATTCAGCGGGAAATACTCAGTTATAATTAACGTCACTATATAATCCCTGTTTTGTCATGTAAGCGCTCAAATTTATCTAATCTTAGGGGTGAAAGCATTCTGAAAAGCTGTATACTGGTAAGCAAAATTGTTTTTCTAACACCCCTCAATATATATTGCAATCACTTCCCATTCACATTCAATGATACATTACACATGGGCACCAGCAGTATAACGTTATGTATCAGTGACATATTACAGACAGTAATTAAACCAAATCTTCATGAGCCGACCACAATTTTCAGACATAAGGTTTTGTTAGTATCTTCTGCTAATGCAATTAAACCACAGTAATTAGTAACCTTGCAATCTCTCGGGGAAAGTACCTGTCAATACATCGTCTGAATGCACAAACGTTAACAGAAAATACAATTTATATAAGTATTTCTGAGAATTACTACAATAACCATAAAAGGGTATACAGTTTACCATAACCATAATGTCTCGTAAAACAAATCGATACTGATTATGAAGTCAAACCCATTGGGAGAAATTAGCTTATGATTGGTGTTATAAACGATAACAAAAAGCTGCGAACTTATTCCTCCAACCAATAATCTATTTTTCGAAACAACTCATTATATACATTTGTACATAGAAATATTGATTTTTTTTGTACTTATAATGTCTGTTTAATATTAGTTCCAATAATATTGCATATTTATGAGTGACATACACTCATGCCAGGTAACATCACTATACTGAAGACATATACCCCCCTTGGAGAGGGGTCCCGGATCCTTGGTCCCCTACCCGACCCATACATGGAATTAGTCATCCTTTTTATAATGCAAAACAAACAATTATTTAAGGATGGCCCTTTTATACTCCTTGTAGGTTCAAACATTTGCCAGTCCAGTCCCAGAGTCAGCTTCCTGTAATCAACTAAGGAAGAATATCTGAACTTTTTATGATTCGAAATACAAGAATTTTGCAATAAAGCATGAATAAATTTACGCTTACTACACATCAGCCTTAAGTGGAATGCCAAAATAAATAAAAAAACACTCTGAAAAATATTGAATTATTAAAATCAATTAATACAATCATTGTATTAGCAAAACTTAAACACTAAAACCATTACCTTATTCTGATTTCTGAGTAAATATTGTGTATGAATTATTTGATATTTTCATTATTCATGCCATTCTGAGCCCACAGTGAGCAACAAACATGAATTTACCATTTTGTAGACCTTAAAATTGGTATGACATCCATTATTTCTACATTTCCCTTGCAAATTATATTGATCATGAAAACATTCAATAAATTGTATTTCAATTTGAAAAACTGAAATTGCTAAATAATTAATTTTGTAACAATTACAAACAAGTGTTCCTTCACAGATATAGTTGACCAATACACTTTAACTAGGATCGAGTGACAGCAGTTTCACCAATTAACAGAAACGCAAAATACCTAAGTCAATATTAAAGCACACAGTTTAAATCCATTCCAAACTTATAAACATGCACAGGTCGAGACAAAACACTAAAACCTTACATTAACATTCGCTAACACACAGTGGATTGTTACATTATTGTAAGTATTTCAAGTGTAATGTAATACTTATGTAAAACTCAAGTAACCAAAATGTCCTAAGGCAATTAATGACATATTTATTAACTCAGGATGGTAAAATATTAATTTGTTTATGCTACAATTGAATAGACACGTAATGTAATAGGCTACGATTCGTGTTGCATTAATTTCACAACTACAAACTTAGCCTTCAATTGTTTGCATTTTTTTTATCATTTCACTAAAGTGACATGAACCTTACAATTTGTATGTTATAATGACAGCAAAATTACAACAGAAAAAATGTATGTTGAGTATTAAATTCTAAGCCATCATCAAGCAAATCTAAAAATGCAAAATTGATCCATTTTTCAGTAATTTGACATATGTGTGTACAACAAGAAAAGTGATGGTTATCTTGGTTATCTGAATTATCTATTATGCCCCTGGTCAATGTATATAGGACAATGTATATAGGATGAAGTTAGTACAGCATGTCCAACCAACATTTATTGTGTGTAGTTAAGTTTGTTTATCTTCGCCACCGGGAAATCCCATTATGGGCGAACAACATTAAGTGGCATTCCTGTGCATATAGTATTTTAGTAAGTAACAAGCTGGAGGTTTATCTTGTTTTTTATCCTCAGTATTTCAGTTACGTATGGTGGTCAGTTGACTTAATCTACCACAGTACTAACCTGTTCAACTGTAATAAACTAATTTGGGGTTCAAACCTACAACCGCAAGTTTAATTGAGAGTCTAGTGCTTCGCTATTGACTGAGCCAACAAGGAAGGCTCCCAACCCTTAATAGAATTGCTTTTGTTTTATTTTTTACACATTCTCTTTCATTCATTTCAAATATAATTAAATTTACTGCTTGTCACAGTTGAGAGAGAATTGCTTAATTATTTAGGGACATAATCAACATCACAACTGTTGAATAACACATAAAAATCTCAGTTCTAAGCAATTTTATCTTCATAACAGCTAGAACATTTATTCTCTCCTTTGCACCTCACATGATGTCCCAATGTCAAATTTTAATATACTAGCAGCAGTAATTTTTTAAACAGAATCTTCCAGTGATATAAAGATTTGATCAGGGCATTGATTTAGGCGCTTATGAAGTATTTTATTATGAATGAATGCGTTCATTACAGATCAGAGACAGTAAACCAAACAGCATTCTTTTATTTTAGGTATAGAAACATTCCTGCTTTCAACAAAATGTTGGTGTTCATCAAACATTTTACCTACACTGATCAATCACGAAATCCATACAATATCCTGACGTGATTATGAAACTGGTATTAATCCTATCACACAAAACTTATCTTCTAAGCTTCAACTATTAAAACACAAATTTCATAAACAAACCAATGAAGTGTAGCCAACAACGCAACACAGCCGCTTCATGTATTCAACAACATATTTATCAACAACATTCATGTCATACCAAGACTGATCTGAATAATTCAACACATATCACACTTGTTATTGAAATATACAGCAAAGTTTTACAATCACTAAATTTTTAACAGGTTCAACAATTTTAAATCAATAGATCAAAATAAGCCAATCCAATGAGGAATGTATCCAACTAAACGCGGCATAATGAGCTCATCATTTCCACAGCATGAACACAAAACATGCCACAACCATCAACTTGAATCACATGACATATTCAAAACACACCAGCTACATTGATTAAAATATTGTCAGACCAAATTAAAACACGTAACATGAGCAGTATTTAATTATACATGCTGTGTAGTCACTATACACGTCCAGGAAGTGGTTTTGTGAATTCTGAATTTTATACATTTATTTTACACTTACCGTATAAATATAAAACAGGATATAGTTCCATAAGTATCGCTAAATACTCAAGTGCCAAACCTAGTTCGAAGTGATATTTTAATACTTAGAAATGAAGGCGTTTAGGCTAATGTCGTTTCATATAGTCTCACATGATAGACAATAACTAT
This sequence comes from Mactromeris polynyma, assembly GCA_032209605.1. Lineage (NCBI taxonomy): Eukaryota > Metazoa > Mollusca > Bivalvia > Venerida > Mactridae > Mactromeris > Mactromeris polynyma. The sequence goes on along the minus strand of JASFXZ010000001.1, from coordinate 35,354,323 downwards.
GTTAAAATTACATTACCCCTGCGAAAATTACCATTGCTGACCATGGTTAACCATGAACCAACCAGGCTCAAGCATTGCCAACCATGGTTAAACCATGGTTGACAATGCTAAACACTGGTTTGACTATGGTTAACCATGGTTAAACAATCATGGTAAACCATGTTTAACCATAGTCAGTCTTGAAATATAGACTGACCATGGTTGAAAACATTATAGACATGATTGGCTATGGTCATAACCACTGTGCCCATGGTTGACCTTGGTTGAATTAATGGTCAGTGTTAATCATTCACTAATAAAAAACTGTTTTATATCCTTAAGTAATAATTATTCTACTAAAATTAATGCATTCACGACAAAATTATGTGTACAGGTTATATTTTTATTAGTTCATCAAAGCATTTTCTACTTACACTCAATTTTCAGAGACATTTACCATCTGGTGTTTGCAAAATTGTGCTTATTTCTTTCAAAATTATTATCTATTTATGGCAAATGAAGTTCATTGTAGTTGTAAAACATAAGAAAATTGACATTGTTACCAAATTATGTCACTTCCAAGACTTAAACTAACATTTTTTTTAAATATTTTGAAGTATTTTAGTAAATTACCTCCCTTTATAAAAAATTACATACTTTTTTATTTTTTTTCCAATAAAAGCAACATTAAAAAATATACAGTGAAGGATTGCCTAAATTATTATAACTTGCAACTGCTGTGAAATTTAATTTAACATACATTATACAATTTAATAATAGTTTTAATTGTGTTTTAATTTACCATATAATTATATAGAAAAAAAAATCTGAAAAAAAACAACAATCCGATTTTGCAAACAAACTTAATTTTAATTTAGGCCTTAGATACATAACAACCAGGTAATATACAGTCCTGCATGAAGACCTGGGCCTGTATTACAGAAGCATTTTGAGTGAATCTTAAATATTTTCAATTAAGTTCAAAACTTCAAATGGACGTAATTCCAAAACCACATTAAAACTGATTTCATGAAACTATACTTAAGAGTTTACTTAACTGAGCAAAAGACTTTAAATAAGTTTAAGTGGCTGTCAAATGATTTTTTCTTAAAACTTATGTTTTGATTTACTGGTATATTTGTAGCATAACTTTAGTGAAAGAGCACAATTTGACACTATAGTTATCCATTTTAGTCATTTCTTTATGATAATCTTTTAAGACTGATAAAAGATACTGAATTATTTACTCAAGTATGCTTTATCTCTGTAATTCTTTTGCCTGTAGGTACTGGTGATTATTTTGAATTAACAGAACAAATACCTAATTGTTCTCGTCTGTAAGTTGAAACTTCCAAACCTTTCAATTGCACATGCTGAAACAATTAATAAATATATATAAAACTGTAACAGACTTCATACTTAAGGACCTCCATGAAATTGGTGCCAATAGGTCTGACCACCGAGCATGGTGCCAATAGGTCTGACCACCGAGCATGGTGCCAATAGGTCTGACCACCGAGCATGGTGCCAATAGGTCTGACCACTGAGCATGGTGCCAATAGGTCTGACCACTGAGCATGGTGCCAATAGGTCTGACCACTGAGCATGGTGCCAATAGGTCTGACCACCGAGCATGGTGCCAATAGGTCTGATCACTGAGCATGGTGCCAATAGATCTGACCACTGAGCATGGTACCAATAGGTCTGACCACCCAGCATGGTGCCAATAGGTCTGACCACTGAGCACAACATTGGTGCCAATAGGTCTGACCACTGAGCATGACATTGGTGCCGATAGGTCTGACCACTGAGCATGGTGCCAATAGGTCTGACCACTGAGCATGGTGCCATTTGGTCTGACCACTGAGCATGGTGCCAATAGGTCTGACCACTGAGCATGGTGCCAATAGGTCTGACCACTGAGCATGGTGCCATTAGGTCTGACCACCCAGCATGGTGCCAATAGGTCTGACCACTGAGCATGACATTGGTGCCAATAGGTCTGACCACTGAGCACGACATTGGTGCCGATAGGTCTGACCACTGAGCATGGTGCCAATAGGTCTGACCACTGAGCATGGTGCCAATAGGTCTGACCACTGAGCATGGTGCCATTAGGTCTGACCACTGAGCATGGTGCCAATAGGTCTGACCACTGAGCATGGTGCCAATAGGTCTGACCACTGAGCATGGTGCCAATAGGTCTGACCACTGAGCATGGTGCCAATAGGTCTGACCACTGAGCATGGTGCCAATAGGTCTGACCACTGAGCATGGTGCCAATAGGTCTGACCACCGAGCATGGTGCCAATAGGTCTGACTACTGAGCATGGTGCCAATAGGTCTGACCACCGAGCATGGTGCCAATAGGTCTGACCACCGAGCATGGTGCCGATAGGTCTGACCACTGAGCATGGTGCCAAAAGGTCTGACCACCGAGCATGGTGCAATAGGTCTGACCACTGAGCATGGTGCCAATAGGTCTGACCACTGAGCATGGTGCCAATAGGTCTGACCACTGAGCATTTTGCAGGAATTTAAAGAAATCCTAAAGTCACAATTAACTGAACCCCTCCCCTAATATATGGAAATGTTCAACAATTTGCTGTTGTACAAGTCATTTATCCAATAAGAAACAAGGCAAACAGTTATCCATCAACTGTAATGGATATATTTTACAGTTTCATTTAATACTTTGGAACATTTATGGTGTCTCAACAATACATCCGGAGTCTCATAAAAAACAAATGTAGCAAAATCGTACATAAAAGGCATTTCATACTTGGCTCAATATATATACATATAATGACATTCTTGCATGACCAGACATCAGACTCTCCGAGTCAACATCAATATCATATTCTATTATTTGCTGGCCTTTGTTAAGGGAACAGATCATGGAGTTTTTTATCAATTTTTCTCCATAAATTTTAAAATGGTAATGGACTTAACAAAATCGTACCATATTTTCGATGATAAAACACATCCAAATTAAGCTGAAAGCCATGCATCGGAACATCATCATTCCATTGAATAATCAAATTAAATACTTTAAAAGGAAAGAAATGTACAAAATGAAAAACAAAGTCGGTAAAATCTTCTCAAAATCAAAGTGTGCAAAACGTTACAATCACTAAAAGCAATCCAGACACACAAATGGAATTAATAACCGAACAAGCATGTTAAGATAGCATTAAATATTTACTAATATCTCTTCTCTTCTCAAATTACGTAATCAGACCCTACATACCTTCAGCTGGGAGAAATGAAATAATCATATCCTCACTGAAATCAAACTGCTATTATATTAACTTACATACTTTAAGATTTTTTGTTACATTTAAATGTTTCGATTTGTTTAAATTTCATTCTAAATGCAACATACATACCCAGTCATTGCTAAAACAAGCTGATTCCTGTGGTATTGATTCTAATTGAGTAATATATCTCCTCACAATTTCTTTGTGCCGGTGGGGGTATTTAAAAATGGAAATTTTACAATAAACAATGAAAGAAGGAAATTTGTTTAGTCAGGTAATTTCAAGTCTAGCTCTTATAACTGACAACACTGAACACCAGGGACCTTATTTATAGACATTACAAGTCTGAAACTCCCACTTAGACTATAAAATATTAAATGCTCTGTTTGCTCCTGTGGTGTTATATAACATTTTAGATTTTAATAAAAATCGGCTTAAGTGTCCAGAGGGAAACAAGAATTGTTTGGACAGGATTTCATTTGATTAGATATAATAAAAACAAAATTGCATGTAAATGTAAGTTTTGAAAATTTAAAGTCTTAAAGTCTGAGCTTCAGATTTAATTTAATTTAAGTGTTTGTGAATAATGACCCTGTTCGTAAAACTTGAACTTTTCTGGCTTCCTGTCTGCACTCTAACTACAGAGTATGTGAAAGTCTTGTTACCAGGGAATACATTGTAACTTTATTATTTATCCAAGCCATTATTAAATTTGTAATTCTAAGCAGACACTATAACAAGATAAAGTCACGGAACAGGTCAGAAAATTGTTTCTTTTGTGCCTTAAGTTTTTATACAGAATCAATAACTCGATGATTGGACTATAGATATATCATTGTCCATAAAATTTGCTTGGCTAAGGACATTGTTTGTCCTGTGTCTTACATAAATACTGAATGTTTGCTTATTTGGTGTTTCAAGTCACAGCATATACATGTATGTTCTGAACAATCATTCGAGTCAACATAGATAAAGATATCCAATACCCTTTACATTGATCATTGTACAAAAAGTAGTTTAAAAACTTGTGCTTTTGGGATGACTGTGTCCTTTGCATGTGGCATTTCCTGCTCGACTTCTTCATTCATTTTTACATCCTAATATACATTATAAATTATCATTGGCTAAGTGTTTTGCTTTAAGTTAAGGCAAAATTCTTTAAAATACAGATATATAAGTACAATAATAAATTGAATTTGTCTGAGGGATAAAGTAATAAATTTGCTTCTTGTTCAAATTACGGGGTCAGTCTACTGTTGAATATTTCTAGTAACAACATAGCTGTAATTAGGTTAGCCAAATCAATACAGTCACATAGTAAATATCACACTACCACTAACATATTCCAGTCTGAATATTTATACAGACAATAGGAACACTTACAGACAAGTACACCATTCAGAAACATTTATTTGGCAATTTATGAAAGTGGGCAATTCAGAATCAAATTTATACATTCGAGTTGGCAATTCAGAAACAAACCTTTACATATAAGTTGGCAATTTAGTAACAAACCTTTACCTTCAAGTTGGCAATTTAGTAATGAACCTTTACCTTCAAGTTGGCAATTCAGAAACACACCTTTACCTTCAAGTTGGCAATTTAGAAACAAACCTTTTCCTTCCAGTTGGCAATTTAGTAACACACCTTTGCCTTCAAGTTGGCAATTAAGAAACAAACCTTTACCTTCAAGTTGACAATTAATAAACAAACCTTTACCTTCAATTTGGCAATTTAGTAACACACCTTTACCTTCAAGTTGGCAATTTAGTAACAAACCTTTACCTTCAAGTTGGCAATTAAGTAATGAACCTTTACCTTCAAGTTGGCAATTTAGTAACAAACCTTCACCTTCAAGTTGGCAATTTAGTAACAAACCTTTACTTCAAGTTGGCAATTTAGTAAGGAACCTTTACCTTCAAGTTGGCAATTTAGTAACAAACCTTTACCATCAAGTTGGCAATTTAGTAAGGAACCCTTACCTTCAAGTTGGCAATTTAGTAAGGAACCCTTACCTTCAAGTTGGCAATTTAGTAAGGAACCCTTACCTTCAAGTTGGCAATTTAGCAATTTAGTAAGGAACCCTTACCTTCAAGTTGGCAATTTAGTAAGGAACCTTTACCTTCCACGTTTGCAATTCACAAACAAACCTTTATTGACAAGCTGGTTATTTAGAAACAATTAAACCTTTTCTGACAGGTTGACAGGTTAAGTTTAAAACACCTTTTAATGGGCAATAATGTTCTAGATTAACAAGGTTCATGTTTGGCTGTAGAAGAACAAGGTCTATAATAATAGTAAACAGCGCCAAATGACTGGCAATTAACTCAGACATAAACACACACAGACAAGTAAAAGCAGCAGTCAAATCAACTTCATTCACTGAAAACAATGTTTGACTGATCTGATTTAAGGTAATTAACAGGAGAAAGCACAGAGAATCAATGTGTGCCACACTCATAGAACATCACCATAGTGTAATTAACACAATACATGCAGATGTCACCACAACAGCAATTTGATGATAAATAACTTCATTGCACAACTTTCTTAATTATTAAAATTGGGGCAATGGAAGCATATTTGACACTGCAATGTGGAATTGTATGGGCACATAGTTTTAATATTGACATCAATTAAATACCTAAATTCAAAAAAAATGGTTAAAACTTTTAGTTGTTTAAAACCTGTGAGCTTTGGCAATTGCAACCAGCAAGACATTATGGCTTAAGTCATATCTAACTAATGCCACAGTTTACATGAAACTGATGCCCCTGCTATGCTGCTATAACTCCTCCGAAATCTGCTGGATTGTAATGGAAACCGAACTTGACCTGTATTTTACTATCTTTATAATGCTTATGTGCACAATATGGAATTGCATCCTTCCATCCTTTCAAGAGTAATTGAATTTTATGCATCTTTGCCATTCTTTAAACAGCAGGGACCTCAAAGTGCCGCTTGGATACAAACCTATAAAATCAAGCATTGAACACTTTACCATGACCACATTTTATATATCCATAGATAGTGTTTATATATGACTTTATGATCGGAAACATTCATATTTAAACTGTTCACATTTTGGGAAGTTGCATTTATCAGACTTCACAGCACCTTAGAGACCAAAATATCGAAACTGATTTCATCAATTTAAAAGGTTGAGCACAATAATACCACAAATATGAAACCTTAGACCACTGTTTTATCACCATTGTTAATATTGGATCGATCTGCAGCGCAACAATCAAACAGTGTGGAAAATGCAATACAACATACTAGACAAGAGGCTTCCAACAGACAAAAGACATTGAACTGAAGATCTCTCACAATCTTGCCTGAAGAGGGAAATTAATACACTGTTAGGGTTTTGGAATAATCATTTCTGGCAACATGAATTCCAGTCTAACATTATTTCCTGTTAAGATAGCTCAAAATTGCCTTTTTCATTTAGCGAGTTTTTTTCACGGACTAAATTAAGTTAAGCACAGGTTAGAAGCATCTGCATGACAAATTCAGACAACATCATTATTATATATATATTATCATTTTGTGGAGACCAGGTTCAACTACACATGCAAGCAATGAGGGGCAATATACATCATTGTGTCCTTCACCTAGAAAGGAATCAAATCAAAGTGAATTTTGATGAAAGACTTGAAGAATTTAAGAGCAACAAAGTGCAACAATTTACTGTCTCACAGTAACTGTTGAATTTTCAATCAATATTGATATATCATCCATATTTTTCTGTCGATTGATATTCGATACTCACAAATATCAATAATATGGCAGGAAAATATTTCTGTTGAAAGTAATCAAAAGGCTGTTTGTAAAACAGGCTTAGGTATGATGGCGTATAATTATATGATAATCTGAAGGGTAAGTTTTCCATTGTGGTTTGTGGTATGATTTGTGATTTGGTTATACTGATTCGCAATTCGGATCGGATTGCCATTTGGCCAGACAATCCACAGCCCTGTTAGATTTACCAAAGCAGATATGTAAAGTCTGTTTGCCCTTTACACTGACACTGAGAGGATTCAATCATTGATCAAGCTACTCACTTCACAATTATTAACTAATTGGTCATTTGGATCGGATCTCTGTTTTAATGCTGATTATTGTAATATCATGGGGCAATCATACTTATCAACAAAGGTATACATACATGCACATTAAGCTGCATTAATACCAGACAGACAGATGAATATTGATAAACCATTTAAAGTGTAGGGTAAAAGATGACTTGATCGACATCATCATCATTATACTTGCGCCAGTGAGTCCTCAGTTCCTAATGTTTAGTAGACTGTTGTTTCCCTGGGGACTGTATGGGCAAGCACTGTCTGATGGTTGTGGTGTTCCCTGTAACAACTTATTCTCTCTTTCAAACATTGTGATACTCAAGTAAGGTTTATAAATTGGACATTTGAGGCCGATCAATATGATTATAGTCATGGGCAACCACTATAGGCTTATCTGATACATCTTCCAATGTATCTTCAAGCAAAGGAACAAAAACTTCTGAAGAGTTACAAAGTATAAGCTCAATATTTAATGAGCTATCCTTTTACAGATTTTGTACAAATGGTGACTTGACATATCCATAATTTTCTGCCCATCGTAATCAAATCAAGGAGAAATCAGTGTAAAACCGCAGAGACATATGACATGATTTACCATGCCAACATCAGTCCCCTCAGCAACATTAAGAACATTACCGCTTCCACAATTAATCATGACAAATGCAATGAAAAGAAATGATCATACATAAATTTAATATGCATGGCACCTAGGTTTCAGCATTGATCTTATCTTACATTGTATATTGATAATAACATTAATTAAATTAAGTCATCAATCAGTCAGAGAAAATCATGTTCTTCCACTGATTCAGGCAACGTAATCAAGGAATGAAAGAGCTAATTGGAATTCCATGACACCGACTATGGGTAGTGTTAATACACACATTCAGGTCAGCATAGAGTAAGTTATTGATTGTTGATACAAATGTGGGTCCTCAGACACAGATTTAAATTTCCATAGAGATCAATGGATACAAGATTGCGTTTAAAATTATAAATTGCAATTCAAAATCAAGTTCTAAGCCGCTTCACTTGTTTTTGTTTTTGTAAAGCATTTTTTTGGTGTTTTTTTATGATGGGCCTTCTAGTAGTGCTTAATACCCCTGATTTAAGATTCTAATCCTAAGCGATGAGGAGAAAGTAATTTGAAGTGAGCCACTTTAAGCACTCTATCTCGGAGGCCCTGTCAGGCACCTTCAATAATATGCACAATGTTGTTCAATTTAATTATAAAAAATATTGACTATTCATTATGAAAATATGAAAAAGTCATAATGCTAAAAATAATCATTATAATGAAATATTAAGTCATTAAAAAGAAAGAACAATTTCATGAGGAAGTAATTACTGTTTTGTCACAACAAAATTGATGATAATCCAAGACACTCTGCTTCCAAGAGATTTTATTGATAGAGATGAAAGTTTTCAGTCTGGAGATCGATGGCTGGTTCCCATCAATAAATTCTGGTTTGATATGATTGCCACATTTATTCAGATTTCCATATTAGGAGATAGAGCTGCTTCCCAATGAATACTATTGGATGTTATCATAGGTAACATTTTCTTATAAGAACACAGAATACATCAATGTTATGTACATGTCTGACTATTTCTCAATATTCATACAAAAACATTTCCATGTACCAATTTGCACACTCACTGGTACTCAGCTTCAGTGATTTTGACATGAACGATAAAGCCAAGCAGGAAATGCCGCATACGAAGAACACAGCCACCCCGATAGCACAAGGGGACTTGGAAATATACATATATTTGTTAGGTGGCTATATCAACAATATATCTGTCAAATTTGAACACTGGAAATAAAAACGTTAGAACAAATCCAAGATTTGAGGCAACGTTATTGTAAGTGCTTCTTTACAAAACTGAGTAACAAGTTTTGCACACGGCTCGAAATCTAAACACTATAAAGTTCTACAATAAGGATTTGCCAAGCCTAACTTAAAAATCTTGAACTTCCAAAAAAGACGAGTTATTTCAAGCAAAAAAAAATTTAAGTCCAAACATAATATAATAGCATTCATGTCCATAATACTAGCAAAATGCAATATCTTTAAAAAGAGCTAAGAGTAAACTCAGTTTACAAATCCATTTGAAACCATATCATCAATATATATATAATTATATCATCAATATCACCTTGATAATTGTAGAAAGCTAAATCCATATGGGACATGCCATAATCTGCACAAAGGAATGAATGGTATATCAAGAATAATACTCAGTAGAAAACTCAGGCTAACTTCATAAGAATAGATGCACTAAATTCAACCTCCATCTGAAGAGTAGTTTACGCAAGTAACCTCCAAAAAGAAGAGTAGTTGTTTCCAAATCAATCTCCATTTCACAGAGACCAAATTCCATTTAGCAATAATTTGAGCAAAGTATCCTTCATTCTGAAGAGCAGGACACACTAAAAACCTCCTTATATAAAGAGTAGCACAATTCCTCCCTGTCTGTATTCTCACTTAGATGTTCATTCACAGATACCTTGATCAATAAACTTGAGCACAAAATCTTTAAAGCAGTGACAACCAAAAATAACATCGGCCAAATATGATTTAACCAGAAATAATCCCAAACTAGCAGCAGCAATTTATTTAATACATACGGGGATTTCAAGAATGCCAACACCCGCAATTATTGGTTGTGGAATCCACTTATTACATCAGAAAAGTACAACTAATCCATGAATACAAGCCAGAATTGGTCACTAAATATTTGTCAATATGTCATGTTCAACTTAAACCATATATGTACAAGCAGCTTAATGTAAGAAAAATAAACACTATACAATAATACTGAGTTTGTTATAAAATCAATGATTAATTAATCATGTCAACCAATATAATGAAAACTTGGCTACGGCAATGAATCCATCAATGGTCCCTTAATTGGACATTCACTGAGTGAAATCAAAACTGAAGTTACAAGCCACCGGCTACTTATTGGGAGATTTTTACATATGGTATTCAGTAAAGGCCTTATATCATAGCTGCCAAAGGCTGATCATGGTGGTAAAATACTTCCCCTTGAACCATGTACTATGTATTGTCTCAACTACTGTATATCTCCATATAGAGTCCCATTGGGGTTTTGTTTTGTAAAGGAGCAGCATTTATTTGGGTCATTATGTAAATCTAAATAAACAGATAATCTGTAGAACCAATGGATGCTCCCCGAAGTCTGGGAAAAATCATGGAAGCGGCACAATATGCACATCTTCTCTTGGTATTGAAACTTTCCATTAAGTTTACTGAATTCCAGTCGGGGGTAGCTGAGAAATATATCGTTAAATTTTTAAGATTTTTAAGATACTGAAAACTATTGCCAGAATACTAAAACAGTCCTTTTTCACATAAGTTGCAAAAGGAAAATACTTCTAAAAATTCTGAAATTAGTAACAATACTGAAAACTTTACCTATGGAAATAGCGAATACATGAATGTGGGAAGGATGCACGGACAGACAGACAAAGTACACACAGTTGTGGGGGACAAAAACAAGTCTCTTATATATACCTGCTCCTGCCTAAAACTAACTTTTTCCTGACCAACACAACCAGCACTGACAAACTGCAGGGAAAAATAGGATTGAAGAATTTAATGTCATCAGATTAAATAATAAACAAACCATGAGGGTTACATCTGTTTCATCACTCATGGCCAGATTTACTACACCGACAAGAAGTCATCGTCAGGATAAGTTTATCATTTTTCTGTAACAATAAACCTGTTTAAACTAACAGATACATGCTACATGCATCTACAGCTTCTTAATTAACCAGAGCGATGATCCTGTTGTGGTGTATAGTCATAAAGAGATAAACCTAAAACTATAAGCCCAATTTGATAAGGCTTTCATTATCCATTATATTGGGTATAGGGTGGAAAGGTTGTTTAAATCATATTTTCCATTATGAATGGATGAAAAGGTTGTATACAGCACCCCTATAATCGATATTTAGGTAAACACGATAATGAAAGAAATAACAAATTAGAGTCATAACATGCAATTTATTGCTAATACATTTAAAATAAATAAACCTGTATTTTTGATGTCAAAGTTGAATGAATATGATCATTGAAATCTAAAATTAACATATCTAAAATACCACTCTGGAAGAAATACCAATGGATGGAATTGTTAGGTTTTGTCAGGTTCATTAACATTTGTAAACAAATAAAACAACACTGAAACAAGAGGGCCACGTAGGCCCTATATCGCTCACCTGAGTACATTGCCATGTTGCTTCCCGAGAGTCCAAGAGGATTTTCAATGATTTGACCTTGTGACCTACTTTTTGACCCAACATGACCCAATACCACACTTGACTAGCATTTTATTAAGACAAACATTCTGATCAAGTTTTATGTAGTTCGGGTAGAAAATGCAGCCTCCCGAGTATCCACAAGGATTTTCAATAATTTGATAATGTGACCTATTTTTTGACCTCATAATGACCAAGTTTCGATCTTGGCCTAGATTTTATAAATGCAAACATTTTGATCAAGTCTCGTGTAGATGAAGTAAACTTGTAACCACTCGAGTGTTTACAAGGTTTTACTATAATTTGACCTAATAACCTACCTTTTCATCCTAGATGACCCAGTTTCAATCTTGACCTAGATTTTATGAAGGCAAACATTTTGACCATGACTCATATAAATCAAGTGAAAAAGTTACCTCTGGAGTGTTAATTAACGAGGTTTTACTATAATTGGACCGAGTGACCTACATTTTGATCCCAGATAACCTAGTTTCGATCTTGGCATAGATTTCATTGAGACAAACATTCTGACAATGTCTCACTAAAATCAAGTAAATAATGTGACCTCTGGCGTGTAATAACAAGGTTTTACTATAATTTGACCTAGTGACATAGTTTTTGACCCCAGATGAGCCAGTTTCAAACCTGGTCTAGATGTCATTCAGAAAAACATTCTGACCATGTCTCACATAAATCAAGTGAAAAATGTGACCTCTGGAGTGATAACAAGGTTTTTCTATAATGAGACCTAGTGACCTAGTTTTTGACCCCATATGACCCAGTTTCGAACTTGGCCTAGATTGGCTGAGACAAACATTCTGACCAAGTTTCATGCAGATCAGGTGAAAGATGTTACCTCTAGAGTGTTAACAATCTAAATTGTTGACGATTGACGAAGACGGACACAGGATGATCCCGATGGTCGTTTTTTTTTTTCAATACTTCAATTGTCTTACAGTGATGTCACAGGGACAATGGTTTTCTGTCTAAATTGAGTAAAAGCACAATGTATTTCATTAATGTTGGTGTACTTATGAAATAAGAGTCCATGACAAACAGAGCAATTTCAAACACCACACATTGATAATTAAGACTGTCAAGATTAATTTTAAGTTAAAGACAGTCATTCGTTTAAAGAATAAGTGAGGCATTTCATAGCGGAGCATTCATACAGGGGAACATGGTTAAGTGTAAAGCTATACTAGACTATTGGCAATAGAACAATAGTATGGCTACAGCAGAACTAGGTGCAATGTCTATTCATGTAATCAGGCTGAAGGTATAACCAATATTCTCATAATTGAAGGTTTAATAAAAATATAAATTGCCCTTAGTTGCATGCATAATATAGTTCATATATGTCACACACTTCATTCCCTGTCAAAATCAGTCTCTATTATCGATCTAATCAAAACCAATCAGTACAGAATGACCATCAAAGAAAACTTGTATACACAGCTTTGTTATCAGTTTCAAATGTACACTTTAAGCAAAAAGAAATAATGACTAATTTTGTTTATTACAATCATTGAATCACATATCAATAAACATTATACATGTATAGAGATGAAATTAATCAACTAAAATGTTCAGAAATCAATTACCGGTAAGTAATGCAAATGCAACTTAATCCTTTCAATTTACCAAGGGAAGTAACTCATGATTACTAAAACCTAAGGCAAACAGAATACTCTCCCTTAAATAAAACTTGCACACTTTTAGACACATTTGAGATCACATTTCTTCAAAAATGTGATTCTTTCACTTGTCAAAAACAAAGGTTTTCTGATGAAAGACAGTTGAATTTGGTCAAGGTGGAGTGAATTTTGTCTTCCAAAAATGTCTTTTTTAAACACAGTGTAAATACTTGATAGGTTGGTAGGTTGTTAATTATTTTTGTATGGTTATACTAGTGTTAACTATTGATAATATGCTTTAAAAATTAATCTAATTTAAATTCACATTCAGACCTGTTGAACATTGTTTTTAGACTAGGGGCCATTTTAATGGGTAGGCAGGGTTATTGGAAACAAACAATTTTTAATTATAGCTATACATGATTGTATAGACACAATATACCTTGATTGACTAAAACAATAATTGTGACTTCCCCAAATGAGTTCTGGGTGCAATTATTTTGATCTAAATGCATTGTGCTACTGAGTTCAGAGTGTTTCAATATGGAAATACTGCTTAAAAAGATACCATATCAGTTACCTGACTCATGTTTGACTTAAAATACTGATATGATATACCAGGTTTTACGATAACATAACATATTAAAAATACATACAGTTGGTGCAGACAAAGATCTAATAGAGTTGTTCATCTGAGAAATAAAGGTATTTTACCTGAAAGTAAATTCATAAAGAAGTCTGGAGCTATGTGAGCTAAGCTTACATATGTCATCCATTGGACTCTTCCAGAGAGCAAAAAAGACATTTGGAAATTGTCCAGCTTCATTAGAGAGGAGGAAAAGATAAAATATCTTAATTAAAATCTTTCATACTCAAGCTTCTATTTATGTGGTCAAAGTTATTAAATGCTTGCAGAATTACTGGCCAGCATAGTTTGGATACCCAGGAACAATATTCAGCCTTTAACAAATTGGTGTCAACATTTTATGCTTATTATGAATCATGGAATTACATTAACCACATTACATCCTACATCGGATTGCCAGTTTAACCAATACTTATTCTCGCAACAGTTTATACCAATACTTATTCAAGATATATATACGCAACAAGATACCAAACGTAAAGCCATCACCTTACTTAGCGCGAAACATTCTCTAAGACCACAGCTAGGCCCAAACCATAAGAGAGAAAATACGTTAACTTTCTGGTAATCTTGGACATAAGGTTGAGACAGTGTTTCATCATTTTCTTCCTTCTATCAGATTATTAAAGGAGTTCTCATCAATTGTACCAAGAATTTTGGACACTAATTTGCTACGTCACTGCTTGTAACTAAATGACATACATGAGTACAATATATAACCAGGCTTCGCTCTAATGATTAGCGATACAATCTTTCAATAATTATTTCATAGTGTATTGATCCAAGAGAAACAAACAACCATAACCTGATCGACTCTGCTTCACCAGAGCCATGTTAAAGTTGTATTACACACACTCATCTCAAATCACTTTCATTCATCAATTTTATGATAGACTAAAAGAAAATTCTCAAAACATGACTGAAAAAATGTAGGTGGGAAATAAAAGCACTCATAATAAATCAAAGTGTTTTCAACCTTTCTAACAGTGGGACATGAATCCCCAAACTTTTCTACATGAGTTTCCTACTTTTTCCAAAAATTGGATATTTTTCCATAAATATTTAAACTATTAGTCACCAAAAAGTCACACACTGGTTTGAAATACTGCTTTAGTATCGTAGACTGTTGAACTTCAATGCAGGATTATTTCACAGACAAGATATATTACAAAATGAATGATCTTTTGACAGATTCTTTTCCACTTCATTGAGTGACCTGACCTACTGTACATATACCTAGCTGATATCTAGGAAGAAAATTACTGTCTGCAACATACAGACGATTGCGATTGCGATTTCTATACTGATGAACAACATTATGGTAAATGAGATCAATGTGAATCTACCCAATCGACCTGGCAACCCAAACTATTTTATCCTCCGATTCTAGCCATAATTTCTGGCTGTCATGGTAACAATACCATGTTTTGTACATTTTTATGATTAAAGTAGGCCATATTCTTGGCTACAAACCTACATCGTTATTCAAAACAGATTTTATATTAGGAGAAATAATTTTCTTTGATATATACATTATTTGTATATATAAACAATAAAAGTGAACTCAATACATTTGTACATATTGTTTAAAACAACATTGTTTGCATAGCTCAGTTAAATGGGACTGTTCTGTGCTTGACCATATTCTGGACAACATAGTAAAAACTGTAAAATGATGGATTACGTGGGGCATTCTATAAGTTTTGCTCATATTTTCTGCACAGCACTGTAATATACATGATGGAATATAAGGGACATGCTTAATTTCTGTAAAGCTGTTGTTTACAAATATCGTGTGAGCAGCCTTCAAACTCTTTGAAATGCAATAATAAACATCTAATCGAACACCATGCAAATTGTTGAGTTATTCCTTTCTAATGTAAGTTTGATTTAATCAAATTACATATAATAATTTCCATTCCCTTGCAGTAAAAAACATAATGATATTTCTGAAAGGAAACAGCAGGCCTAAATTACTCCCCTGTGTAAAAACATGAATAGTGGATACCTCACTGAATAACATGGAAGTAGGATATATTTCATCTACAGAAGTTAAATATCCTATGAATATTGATGATCCAATCTTGTTCATTCTCAGTCTAACATTCATACGGCAATAAATGCCTTAACGTTACAACCTCATTATATATAATTTTCTCAGCCAATCAGAATTGGCCCAGATTTTCAAATTTTCCAGTTTCTTTGACTTATTCCTCCACAGAACCCCTAACTACTCCCTGTAATCCAAATTCTAAGCCAAGTAAAGCATGCACCTATACAGATCCTTAACGTTTCACAAAAAGTCTCAAATTGCATTATGATGTTCTGAAGTAACATTAATATACATTTCACAAAAAGTCTCAAATTGCATTATGATGTTCTGAAGTAACATTAATATACATGAAATTTTTTACAATATTCCGTTTATGACGTATATACCATTAGTACACTGCATGCAAATTCATCACAAGATTTAAGTCAGGCTCTGTTATAAATAATGCCACAGTTAATCTAAAAATACATCAGACTATAATGATAATGAAAATTATAATGTCTTAAACATTTCAATTTAAGACTGATCTCACTAAAGATCTCATATCAGATTCCAAGTGAATCATCTTTCGTGAAACCTGAGCCTCAATCAAGGCTTTGAGTGCGCTTTTAGAAGGAGCCTAATAACAGGGTTCTAAAGTGCCAGTCACTGTAGCTGGGACAACATTACCGGAAAATGTCCTTCTAAAAAATCAATTTGATAACTTGATACAAGAGGATTCATAAACTTCATGTATCACACAAAATAAGTGTGTTACAGGCATCCCCAGGAGTATTTCACTCAACACAAACATTTAATCTGAATATTTCATTATGTCTTAATTTTATATAAAATGCTCAATCACAGTTTGCGGTGACATTAACCACAGACACGAATCCTTTAAATAAATAAACAAATTAGTCTTTTCTTACAGTAATCCAAAAGAATTTGCACCAACTTACTGAATTTGTATTTATAAGAATTCCAAAGCAGTCATGCAACGCTATCACTGACATAAATTCGAAACCGCAAAGGTTTTTACCAGGGAAGAAATTGTTTGATAAAATAAAAAAATTCTAATGAATGAATTACGTATTTTTTTGCTGGTTGATAATTTTTAGAGTAGAAACATAATTATTAAAGACAAATGACAGAACATTGTATTCCCAAAAGCAACGAGGGGCGTGACGTTACTCCTTTCTCATCATTATACTAACAGCAGATCTCAAAGCCTTGATTCATTTTAGATGATTATATTCACAGTGATTTGTATTGTCCCATAGAATCAATATATATGTATCTATATTGAAAAAAGTGCGCTGCCAATGGCAAAATATGCTCACTCTACGGTTATGTTACTTAGCGTATGAAAAAAATCAGTGTAAAAGGGGTTTTCAAATGACTCCACCTAGTGACCTTGTTTTTCAAGCGATATGGCTGGTTATCGAACTAAAATGTCTGAGATATAATGCCCATACACATTCTGATCAAAGTTGGTGATGAATGGACAAATGCTTTTAAAGTTATTGATCGGACAACTTACCGGAAGCCGCATGAAACCGCCCATCCACACAGATCTGTGGTTATAATACTCAAACTCACAACATTAAACAGACATAGTTACAGTTTTAAGTTGCATCCCTAGTATATACATACATCATATTACAGTATATGTGCGAGATAATTGTTTTAATCTCAAAACTTTTTTTGTCCCAGCTTACTTTAGTCAATATTTTGTCCAATGTTTGCATAAATATCTAGATACATTAGGTCACATACAAAACTACCAGTATATAACTCAAGAAAATGTGAGATTTGAACTTGAATATCTGCGTGAATTTTAGTTTAATATAATATTGGACCATTATGACATTTAATCACTATACTAAAAATAAAATTGAAGAATTTATCTGTCTTCTAAGTGTAAGAAATGACATTAAAAATAAGACATTGAATACAGTATACATTGTAAAACATCTTTAATATACATTAACGTGCATCAAATATATTTTTTTAAACATTTACTTTTTTCCATAATATTATAGCGACTACAATAGTAATTTCCTTGTCTGAATCTTCAACTGTGAAGACCTTGCACCTAACTAGGTATATTGCACATATCTTCCCTGTATGATTATGTCTCTTATCGATTATGTAGAATACGTTATTATATTATTATATCTGATCAGTAAATGTCATTAGTTGAGATAATACCTGGTATTCATTGAATTACATAAGATCTACCATTTACAGAGAAAATGATGGCACTGCTAAGTGTAAATACAAGGTTAACTGTGTTTTTTGACAATCATGCGTTCCCCTTATAATCTCTCGAACTGGGAATTATCTTATACACTGTTTTATTTGGTTGATTGCATGGTAAATGTGAGGTTGGTCGAGTCCCTGAACCAAAATTAAACCGAAATGTTTTTGCCACTGACCATTCAAGGCAAAATATTTTTATCCGGCATCTATGTTTAACTAGTTGTTTTCTTGTCAAATATATTTTTATGTCTCCTTGTATATTTGGGATGGCAGCTTGAACTTAGAATGTGGTATTTCCTGCGTGACTTCATTCTTCATTCATAATGTTTACTGACTTGTCCCATTCCCTTGATATAGTTTGATGCCCCGCTAGCTCAGATGCACTTAAAACCGGCAGATCCTGGTGTGATTTAGTATAATTGACTCTAATGATTTTACCATGGCCCAAAATTTATACCAGGACTTGATCAAATACAAAAGAAGTCAATGTTATATTTTGAGCATGAGTTCTTAAGACAATGTTTTGCCAAACAGTATAACACTGGAACCACCTGTAATGTTCTGGTAAATGGCCAAGAGATAATAATTCAATGTATAAGTAGGTGTGGAGGAGATGTTGCTGAAATAAGGAAAATCATGGCAACCCTTGAAGTTCAGCCTGCTGACAGTCAGAGCAATCATTTCTATGCTTCTGCATCCCAACTACTAGAGGATACTTTCACACAATTTTGTGGAATCCTATCAAGTATATTTGGAGATTTTTGAGAGACATTTGAAGAAAATGACTGCTTTCACCATTGACCTGCTGCCTACCATGTCTCCTGGTCACCATTAGAGTCACAACCTTCATTGGTACAAAATCTGAATACCATCTCATGGAGGATTTGGGATAATCTGAGGTAATTTCTATTATGTCACTCTGTTTGCAGATTATTGCTGTTTTTAGCTTTCGGGCCATTCCTCATGGCCACTAGGGGGACAGGGCTATCACGCATTTTGAATTCCATCCGCAAAAGAATGCTTCAACTCAAATTTGGTAAATCCATCAAAGAGCTATATGCAGAAATAGTGATTTGAAGGAATTCTTGATAGACAAATGGGCAGATGTGTATACAAAAGACCCAAATACCTCAGAGTTCAAGTAAGACGCAGGTGAGGTAAACATTAAAGAAAATTGCAAACACATAGGATTCCAACATCATACTTTCTAACTCAGTAATTCAATAGATAACTCAAGTAGACATTTCATTTGCTGCATCATGCAGTTCACCACTGGCATCAGAGCAGCTGTGTGATATTTTCTATTATGTTTAACTTTCTAGATTGTGATCCTTATCATTTTCTCAAAACTAGTTTATTTCATGGTTAAATGTAATTGAATCCAATATTTTTTCTATGGTTTGTTAATATATTTAGAATTTTCATTCAAAGCATAATATCGGAAATCAAAAAGATTTTACGTGTTAAATTAGACAGGCTTGTAGCTAAGAGCTACAATTTTACAGATACAAATCAGGATTTGATGGGAATCATCACCAGAAAATGCATTATGGTATGATTTAACTGATTATATAATAGGAACCAGAAGATTATATTGTTAGACGCAAGAGTCTCTGTTTGCCTCAGTATTAAAGCATGGGCCAACAAGTGAAATTTAAAATACAGAAGCATAGCATGCAACAGTTATATTCAAAACACTGTCTACTGAATCACCTCTATTCAACAACAACTATATATGTTATAAGAAGTGCTCTAAAACAAAGCAGCTTTAACAACAGTTTTACCATTATTAATCATATCAAACAACCATGCATGCAACAAAATAATTTAGCTTTCAGATGAGCAAATATTTCTACATGAGCTGTACCATTATCAAGGAATTTCAATCATACACTACTTTGAACCAATTCCAAAACAATTTTGTTAATTTAAAATAATAACATTTCATGGGGCTCCAGTGGTGATGGTCGCTGACTTTAGATCACTTGCCTCTCACAGACAGAATGTAGATATTGTATGAGAGGAACACAAGGGTTCAAGAAGGTTGCCAGATCTACCAGGGTACCTGCCTTATAATGCCCAAACTATTGCAAGAAGGGGAACCTGGGCACTTAAAATCAACCGTAATCACATAAGCTGGGAAAGTCCCTGCATGACCCTCGTGGTATATATGACTTGTATCACCATTACAATCAAAATTGCCACTACTATAGACGGTACCTGAGCGGTACCATCCAAAAACAGACTATTTGAAACACAAAGTAGTCAGTGACATATATTACACAGAGGAACTTAATTCACCATTATGCACCTATCAATATTTTGTCCCAGGGGCACTTAGGGGCAGCTGGTTGACCCAGGGGAATTACTGTATACAAATTGTCTATTTTGGGGTCTAATTCCTCACCCTACAGTCAAGCATTCTAAGTCTCCACAATTGGAGATGTTTATTCCGTACTTCTGGGATCTGTTTCAAATCTGGCCAGAGTCTAGTAGTATAGTTATATTCTGGGTCCTGGAATAATTCAGGAATAATCTTCTGTCTAAAGTCATGTGTATCACCCTCCAAGGTCAAAATATAGATGAGAGAAGTACAAATATTTAAATCCTAGTAGATTCAATGAACAAGAATTAAGATATTCTGATACAGTGTCTATTTCATATTCAAATCAATGAAAATATGTTTGATTAAGCAAGACCAACCAAAGAAACCAATATTAATGTTGTAATTAATGCTGAAACGATTTCAACAGAGAAAGATTATATTTATCCAACCTTACCACAACAATCTTCTCATATTGTATTTTCACATTCTTGATTGCTTTATAATTGACAGTTTCGCCAGACAGATAAATCATAAAAGCAAAACTGAAACATGCGCATTTACTCCTAACAATGCGTTCTGCTTTAATACTGTCAAACAATGTCAATTACAACTAAGTGGAACCATTTCTTGATGAAAGACAGAGAATAAGTTGATACAGGGATGCCACATACATAAGAGCGTCTCTCCACACAGACCTCTGGGAAAACAACAATCCATTAAACATAAGGCATTTGAGGAGGCTCAAGGGTACATACATAAGGGAACAGGGACGCAAGGAATGGCCGGGCTGACCATAAGGGATAACTAGGAGAATCAAAGAGGACAAACAGATGAAATGTTCAAGGCTTCACTACCAGGGGCTGGTAACAATCTTCTTCAGTCTGAAGCTTTAAATATATAGCACTCTATACAGACTCCTGTAGTTTCACTCATTTAACTTATAAATAAGGTTAAGCTTGTAATTCAATTTATTCCAGCAGTTAAGTTCCATTACATTTCAATGTCAGTCTGCTCTCTCTTCTTTTTTCACAGGGGCAGTCTGGAGAGCAGGTAGATAGGTAGGAACCTCCAAAAAGTGCCCAAGACATCTGACTCATACGTGAAACTTTTCGCATTAACAAGTAAGTAATGGCTGGTAAGTCGATAACATTGGTAAGATCTATAGCCAAAGTGCTCTATAAAGCGGTCACATGATGGTCTAGCCTATTCATTTAGCCAAGTTGAAGGAGCAGTTTCGCAATAGCCATTATATGGATGTAACAATTCAGACCCTACCAAGGGACATGACATTGTTATCTATGCAAATAAAAAATTCAAATAAGTCTTTGTCTTTTATCTTCTATTCAAGTTGGGATTTTTTTATCTGCTGCCAACAGAAGAACATGACTTTTTGTAAAATATGGTTGGTTACGTTAAGAACACAATAATAACTGAATGCAGTCCATGACTGAAATGCTGTAGAAAAAAGACAAAGAAACATACCACCAAACCTCCATACTGATGTAAAGTTGCATAAAACTCTAAAATGGCATGCAATCAACAACAAGGTATTTAAATGACGACTTGAATCAACCAATTTGAACGGTAATGTTACCCGAGAAAGTAGGACAATGGAAGTCTTTGTCCTGAAGTTCAATGTTTGTTTATCACAATTATAAACAAAAATAATTAGATACTGTCTGCCTTTGCAATAACTCGTTGCATGTCAGGTTTCAAGGAAACATGCAATGCTTCAAGCAGAAGTATTATCTGTATGCTTCATAACAATAATTATCATTATTGCACGCTGCTGAGAATTTATAATTGCAGCAGGATTCTGAAGTCAGCCATTTGACTTTCTATTAACCTATTACCTTATATTCTTTGCGCACCTTTAATGTTGTATAATGTGCACATTTTTTCTCTTCTCAATCTTTCTAACAATTGCCTTTAGCGTTAAGAGGGAAAAATCACATTATGCAACACTAGAGGCAAACACTATAAAGATCGCCCCGCCTTTAAGAGAAAAAGCATATTTTACAATGTTATGGCCATTCAAAGATCAACCCGGTGTCTACAGCAATAAGTACCGTGTATTTGTGTAGAGGGTCACCATGATGAAGCTTCCAGCAAAGTTTCATGAAATTCTGCCGGGTGGTTTCAGAGGAGATGTTTTTTAAACAATTGTTGACGGATGTACAGACGGACGGGCTACGATAGACAACGACCGCACAGAAAAGCTCAACTTGAGCACTTTGTGCAATTCCTTGTATACATTTTCTACTTTCGTTTTTCGGTTGTTTGCCATTGTTGATGGAATATTTACACATTGTGATATTGGGGGTAACAGATCAAAGTACCGTTGACCAACACTTACATCATTACGACAGGTGTGAGAAACAGCCGGAGCTCGACTAACTTAGCTTGTGCTTAAAATTCTTAAATTTTGTTTAATGTGAAAATGGTTAGCAATTTAATAGCAATGACCATACAATTGTGTAACATAATGATTCCACAACTATATAGGCATAAATATAAGCCATAATTATTAGCAAAAGCTAACAATTCCAGATTATAGCATTTATCACTGACTGTTTCAGTTTGAAAACAGTGTTGATATATTTTCTCCTTTGTTATGAAATTGTGAAAATAAATGTAGCTGAATGAATATTCGCAAAAATTTGCTAAAATTAGATAAATGGTAAATCGCGAAATATGTCTAACAAATTAAGTTCTGTGTCAATATACAATATTCATTTTCTGTAAAGAACTCGGACTTTACAGGGTTTATTTTGGGAAGAATGTTTATTTTGGGAAGAATCTTCAATACCCTTCAAATTGGGAATTTTTGCACATTAAACTTAGCAACTGGGAAAAAGACTAGCAATTCCAGCAAAATATTAGGAATTGAAGCAAAGGATGTTGTGAACTAAATTAATGGACAATTGCCATTTATATTAACTGCCTGTTAAATGAAAGCCTCTAACTTTGTCAATTTTTGGCTAAAATTTTGAACCAAATGTTTTTCTGCAGATTTATTGAGAATTTTTACATTCAAATTGGGAAAAACACCTTTTGGTATTGGGAATATAGCTGAGTATGGCTATAAAAACAGCTGGAAAAAACCCCAGAGGCATAACAATAATATTATTATTCTTCAAATAAAAGTTATTACAAGTATTTTTATTACAGTTCCCTTCATATAGGTCAAAGAAAACCAGTTGTTCAAAACATCTCTCATAAAATAGTGACAATTGACGTCATATAACAATTAATACTGCTGTAGTATTATTCCCCAGGTACTTAAATGCTTACCGAAATTCAGACAAATTGTGCAAATACAATATAATTTACTTAGGTAATAGCTGATTTAGATTATATTATGATTAAGAATTTTTTTCTTATAAACACACTATCCTCAGATAAACAAACAAAGCCATATCTGTTTGCATTGGAGAGCAAAGTTGTCAGCATATCGGTCTTCAACTTCAATAATTATGGCACATAACTATAAAACTAGCTGTATATCAGGCCACATGTTATAACAGTTGCTTTACGGATCGGCCAACCCGAATAGGAGGTTTTCAAAAATTAATGCAATTGAAAAATGACCATTCGCGTCTTTTCGCATCAATGTTTCGGGTCTATCAGTTGAGTTTTTAGCTTAAACTTAATTCACCAAAGTGCTTGATGTTACAGCACCTTATGTACACTGCATAAACACAAAGGCCACAAACTTTAGTTTCTACAAAGTGATAGTTAGATGTTTTGGTGACACTTCCGACAAAAGCTTCTTCCTGCACAGAAAGGTGTATTTCATGAAGAAATGTTCACCAATATTCAAGACTCTCTAATTTAAAATTGATATTTTTATTAGGGAAATCTGCAAAACACCTTGATGATATAAAAACATTGGTCTAAACATCATATTTTAATTAATTATTAATCATTAATTAATGTTAATCATTATTATTATTTTTACATACAGGTATACATGTTGTGGACATAATCATGGACGAAGATTCAAATGTCTGAAACAGCTTGAAAGCTTTGACTTTTTCCAAAATCGAATAACATCCTTTGATGGCATGTTATTTAAACACATCTTTTCTTAATAAATAAAATTAACTGTAAGACCATGGCAAAATATTTAATATTTACCTTAGCATCGTCCTCTTCATCACCTTCATTAGTAACTGATACAGGTATAGCATTCCAGTCCAACGACTGATGCCGAGTCACCTGAGCTAAACCTTCATGCACTTCGGCCACAGCAGTCATGCGTGCCAAACCGCGCACCATTTCTGATGTATGTCGACGGCGTGGAGCTCGGAGCTTCCGCTCAACATTACACAGAGGAGTTAAAACAAGTTTATTCATTAAATCCTCCGTTGTTGACATAATAATTCCAGAAAATAATTTAACACAATTTCACTTACATTATTATGTTCACATATATCGTAAGTTCAATACATTTAGTAAATGAAGTCTGAGCTCAACTTAAGAGCATAATTATTTAATATAAACAATTTTCTCATCATGTAATGTATTGTTAGATTTAAATCTTCCATTCTTTATTACCAATGATTTCAATGTTTACATTCGGTGCCTGGATCAATATATAGAACCATTTTCATGTCATCACTGTAACTACAGATACAAAGTCGATTTCTCATGAATGACGCTGCTTGGTATTAGAATATCTGCTACCGTCCAACGAGGATAGATAACTAACCAGCACAAATCACATGAATACTTTTACAATCAAAACTGATTACACTGCTAATGCTAATTTCCCAATAAGAAAATGTTGTAACCTTCAATCAAACATGCAATCATGGCAAATGTTTTCCCTTTATCAAATGTTTTATTCTCAGTGTCTCGAATTCCACAAAGCAAACATTTGCTGTACAGATTTTCATGATTTATAAAGCTCCAAAGTCTGTTTATATTATTGGAACATTTATACAACTATTTGTTTATCTTCCTGATAGTCCCTAAAAAAATACTCTGTTACAGAAATTCCACCATGGGAATTATTTTTCAAACCAATTCTCAGTGATGGTGTAGAAAACTGTGGAACTACCTAGTGTTTTAGGATCAGAAAATCATCTAAAATTATTCCACAGCAAAGATAGCAGGTATTCTGGATAAGATTAAACATAAATACCCAACTTATAGAGAACATTAAGATAAGATATTATTTTACAGCAGAGCTATCTCTTAGTGAAGGAAAAATTCCAGAATTATTTCTGCTTACAATAACTTTGACAAGTCTGAGAGATACACAGCTCACTGTCATGATATTAACTCAGTTTGGATCAGCACAATTCCCATACAACCACCACGTCCCACATTTCAAAAATTCTTAATGACAATGCATGAAGCAGTGACAATTGTAATAAAATTTTGTCAGTGACATAAGGTCCTGTGGGTATGAATTGCCACATAAGGTCGAATAACTAGAGACTAAAGTCCTTATTTATGACAAGTTTAATCATATTTCTTCATACATCTGGTTTATGTTTCTGACTTAATATCAATATGCATGAAAGGACTTAACATTAATCGCTATCATGGACATAGAAACCATGGATTAGAATCTGTTATGCACACCATAAATATACTGAAGCAAAATACATTAAAAGTATGTATAGGAAATGAAGACTCAGACTCAGAACATAGTATCACACATAAAGGGACTAGAACATGCTGACATCATCAGTATCAAAGTTGTTGAAATATCGGCATATCCAATGACCAGTATCCGAAACGATACATAATTCATACTCAACAGAATAAAACTAGCAGACTGACCTACTGGTATAACAGTGACGGCGTCGCTCAGACGCTGCTGTCATACAGTGAAAATCATAATCTCATGATAATGACTGAACTGTAACAGATAGATTTACTCTCATTGCTTTAAACCAAACTCTATCGGATACACTGATCTTTCTACAATTTGTCTTTTTTTCTGTATTTGCAATTTCTGTATATTTATGTAACATCCAAACGTTTATTTTGTGCATGCTTAATGTGTTCAAGGGACTCTGTCACGGTACCTGAATTTTAGCATGTTTGGATTATAAAAATCTAGGTTTCCCTTTAATCTTGCAGCACAAATTTTTAACAACAATGTACTAATAATACTCTGCTGAACCTCAATGGAAACGAAGACAGAATGAATATTGTATACGTTGATTTATTGGCGATGGTTTTATTTTGGCTTTATTGGCGGTCAACATCAAATGCACCAATTCTTAATGCTGCCAAATATGATCGTCGCTAAATATAAGCATCGCCATTTTAAGTGCTGACATTAAGGGAGACCACTCTGTGTTCAATAGGTAAGGGCTAAAATGTTATCTGCTATACCTGTTGCTATATGTATCAATGATTGTTTGTCATATGAAAATCAAAGTCTCGAGTGGCTGAATTTATCAGATGTACTGAAATTGGTAAATATTCGCTGCGACACTAATGAATTACATTGCAAACTAACGATGTTACATTTATCAATCAGTTTTACAAACTGTGAACGAATTACATTGCAAACTACGATGTTACATTTATCAATCAGTTTTACAAACTGTGAACAAATTAATTGCATGCGGCACAAACAAAAGGTCGAGATAAAATTACACAGAGGTCCACCTGGGGTATTCTAAAATTCATCTTAATAGCTGGAATAGAAGTCATACAATGACCCTGGCTGCTTATGTAACTTAAAGCACCATTACAAAATAAAATAGAACTTCGCATTATTGGTTATCCCATTACCAGCTTATGATGAGAATAGAAGCATCCATAAATATTTGAAGACATTGATCTTCTAAAGAATAAATGGGTCGTAATACTGGCTTCCCTGATTATCCAACATTGTCCCAGCATGAGGAGAAGCTTTGTGTTAATGAGGTATTACATATTGTATAGCAATGTTCTCAGCAAAATGCCAATTTCTGTGCCATGTGCCCATCAGATTGCTTACATTATATATAAGTTAGTTTAGGAAGTTGCAACACTAAAAGCAAAGAACAAAAAAATTCTATATCGTGAGTGTTAGTCCATGGTAACATATGATATGGAACATCTGCTTCAACTTCCAGCACTTAAGCTGCCATTTCACATTCATGAACTGTTCTTGAAACTGTTCCAGAATTCACAGTTCCTGAAAAGTTCTTGATTTTATCGCAGGGGTCAGGCATTAGGAAGGCATAGTTGTCAGATAGAATGCATACCAGTGCATAAATCCAGATCCATAGGTTCTGAGTTTGAGTCTTGAACTGGGGTGTTAACTGGTTAGTCACCTGAGAGGAACTAAAAATATATCAAGTGGTTTAAGTTGTAAGAGCTTAATGTTTCACAATCGATGAGAAAAAAATAAGTCTACTAAATAACATCTGAGACAAAATTCAACAACTTTTCAAGAACACGGATTGCAGTCAATTATATTTTCCACTTATTTCAATGAGTTACTTCAGAACAAGATTCAAACAAGTCATTGTTTATTCAGGGCCAATTAGGGAAAGCCTAATGGTCTTACATAGCAATGTTTTTTTAAATTCAATCTTGGAAAATGATAAAACATACCACCATGAAATGAATCTGAGAATCTGGAAACTAATGAGGTGATTGTTGGACATTAAAATAGTCAGACTGTATGATTTGTGGCAGTTGCAGAGCACATATAACCTACCGAGTGCGCCATGATGACCTTCAAGCATGACCTTGGATTAAATAATGAACAATTGATTGAAAGATAAGGAATTAACAAATTAATAAGATCTAACACTACAGTATCTGATAAATATCCTAGAGGTGCAGCCTTTGACCTTTGCAGTAGCAGACCTAACTAGGTCATGCATGCATTTAAACAACAGTCCTAACAAGAAATATCTTGAAAAAGATAGTCGGCGCAATTAGAAGGTTAATATTTGTTGTGCAATACAAAAAAATGCCAAGATGTTACGATTGCTGGTAACTTCAGATCCAAAATGGAATTCGGTAAATTCACCGAAATTCATTGGATTTCAGTAAGGTAACGTACCCTTTATTGAAAGGTTAACCAATCCGCGTCCAGGCTACTTATGTTGTTCGGTTGAAGAGACATTGCCATGGTGGTTAACATAAGATTTGATTGGTTAACACAACACTCAGATATGCAAATAGTGCTGAAAAATCTTGCCATGTTTAACAATTTATACAGCCCGGTTACATTAGGTTCCTTTGAATCCTCTGAAAATTATATCTGATGGTAAATGTTTGACACAGACAAACTATAACAAGAACTGATGGACATGATGGATATGAATACTGATATAAATGTTGTCATAAAATTCAGGAACAGATCACAATTACCAATGTCATACATACTTAATCATGAATTCTAGAACTTTTTAGATTTACTTCAATCTGATAATGAGTTACCTTCTTGAAATGTAGACATTGCTACTATTAATTAGTGAGTGACGAGTCTCGGTCACATTATTATGAAGAACAAATAAAAATTCCAATATCTCCCATAATGACTGATCCCTGAAGAACAAATCAACATTATTATGAAGAACAAATAAATTTCCAACATCTCTCTCCCATAATGACTGATCCCTGAAGAACAAATCAACATTATTAAGAAGAACAAATAAAAATTCCAACATCTCTCATAATGACTGATCCCTGAAGAACAAATCAACATTTCAACATCTCACATAATAACAATTCTCACTGAAGCTTAAGTGTAAATTGGAAATTAAGTTTGTGAGTTAAATCACCCTTTTTATAACACAAATTTCCTAGAAAAACTTGTAAATTAATACAAACAATAGTTGGTATATAAATTATCAATAATAGCCTCATGAGACAAAAATAATGCCTTTTAATTGTTTCTTCATGCTGCGTTCCATATTATCAACAACTTAATTAAGTTGAAACATTTCAATACTCTTAAATTACAGTTGTGAAAAATATCCAAGACAATTAAATATGCATTACATAAATTCAATTGTTTATAGAAAAATGAAAACATTCAGATTTAGATAGAGGTGTACACAAAGACCAACACCTAAAGGCTTCAAGCGGCCGAAGATAAACAAGACTGAAAGGTTGTTGACACAGTTTGTGCAAGGGTCACACATAAAACCTTGACAACTCCTAATTCTCAATATGGATCAGCTTGTGTAAGCTGAATGCATTCCTAACACAATTGCTACACAATCTGGTTTCTATTTGGTGTTGTACAGGTAGGATTAAGTTGCTAGAGGCAATGCCACATTCACAAGACAATGCCTCCATCTCCACACAGATCCCTGGACAACCATTAGGAGTTGAGATGGCTGTAAGGGCAAACATCTGCAGAATTGGTGAAGGAACTGTCTGGCTGATAACCAAAACAACCATGTAAAATTGGAGAGGACATCAAGGTAGAAATAAGGGATGGAATGGAGGGAATACATTACAGGACATTGAGCTAAGAAAGCAAGTTAAAGGGAACTTGATATTTATCTAAAATATAAAGGGAAATAATAATCACACTGTGGGCCATTTACAGTCTTGTTTACACCCAAATTACTCCCTCGCCAAATAAGATATGATGTGTGGTTCAAGCATCATTGCCAAAAATATTTAGGTTGGCCGAGATGGAAAAAAATATTTATTTCATTTTCAAGTTTTATTTGGAGTTGTAGGAACTTACAATGTGATGGCAAGGGTTGGTTACTTAAAGTTCAATTTTGATAGTCATACTTGCATTTTATGGGCAGATAATCACTACATTCCTTCAATCAAGTGAATTAACTTCAGTAATTAGAAGCTGCAGCAACAGTCTATGTGTTTCAGAATTAATGAACATGAATTGAATATGGCATGAACAATTACACAAGGGTAAGTTGGATACATGAACAAAATGTTTTCATGTTTTGGTCCATTTTAGAGCAAATTTTGTTTATTTCTTTCCAAACAAAATACCAAACATGTAACAATATTGTAACAAGCAGCTCTATAGAAACAAGAAATTATGAGCTTTCTTTTACTGGGAAGAATAATGTCAATGTTATTAAAGAGTACAACACTTTTTTGTCATAAATAATAGAAAGAAAACTGAGAATAATAGAAAGAAAACTGAGATAATTACATCTCGCTAGCCTACTGGGAGGTTTAAGGGAAACCATGAAAACACTTTGAAATCCAAGACTGCAAGCTGAAGTGAGGTAAACCACATACAAAATGCAGTAGCTATCAAAATGGACAATGTATTATTAGGTGATTTAAATAAATATACTGTGCAAGTCAGGCTATTTTTGCAAGTCAAAACGATCAATTTCAGATGTTTCCAGAGCAGTTTTTTGTGAACTTTGCAAACTTTACCCCTCATATTGTAAGGATGTTGTAAGCATGACTATTATGTACAAAGGAAACTCCAATAGCAACAAATGAGGAAGTGGCGAATTAAGAAACTTATGAAAGTTACTTGCATGACAATTATATGTTTATGTCAAAGTTAAAACTACAGAACATGAAGACCCTTTACAGAAAGAACAGAATCTAGATAAAGCCTTTAATAAAGAGAGCCAATAACATAAACAATGTTCTTCACATTTGTTTTAATAATTTGAGTGTAATCATCATGTAGGGACTGTAATTTCATGCAGTTCTGATACAAAATGATGGACAAACAAATATCTGGTGCAGATAGTGGTCGCATCCTGATCAAATTCAAAGAAGTGATTAACACCATGACATGACAAATTAATTAAATATTGATTCCTGAACATATTTCCCCACAGACAACAGTCAAATTGATGCATTACAATTAAGCCCTCAATAAATCCATGTTTTTTTCTGTATACTCCTTTCTCATGCTAACGCAGCTTTGATGGTTCCACTTAACAGTTTTCTCGTGATATTTTTACTTTAGGACTGTCTGCGGCATGTTGACATTATCTCTTGAGTAACCCTGAAGCTTTTCTAAAATGCCCGGATTTCTGAGGAGTAAACTTGCGTTTCTATATAAAACCAGTTGACACAAGATGTTCTCCACCCCATGGGTCAGAAAACCCTCTCCATGTCCCGTAAACAATGTTTAAAATTTTGTTGAAAAGATTGTCTGACAGTTCGTGTGACGTCACCAAACCGGAAGCCATGTGGTTTCTAAATTTAGAAGCAAATCTAGGAAATTAAAGCATGGCAAGCAGTTAAGGTGAAAAATTGCAATTAAAGCAAATGGCAAAAATTACACAATAATGGGTCTATCATTTGAATATATTAAATGGATACTATTCAAAATAAAGTAACAGCAGAAACAAGAAATATCTTGAGAAAAGATGGTTGGCGCAATTTGAAGTTAAGCTTTGTTGTGCAACATAAAAAAATGCCAAGATGTTACGATTGCTGGTCACTCCAGACCTAAATGGATTTCGGTAAATTCACCGAAATTCAGTGGATTTCGGTACGGTAACGTACACTGTATCAAAAGGTTAACCAATCCGTGTCAATATTACAAATGTTGTTCAGTTGAAGAGAAATTGCCTTGGTGGTCAACGTAAGATTTTATTGGTTTACACAACACTGATATGCAAATAGCAAAACCGGCTGTGCCAAAAAAAACTGATGGCCACCCTTGAGCTATGTATACACTGGGGAGTGTAACTGAACAGCTACTATCAGAGAAACATGTGTGTGCTGGTTCACTGACAATGACAAAGTAAATATGTTTTTGCACATTTACATATTGTTCAGCATTCTTATTGTGTCGAATTAACTATAATTAAATTTGTCTGCAATTTGAGACTGTTGACTCATATAATTATGATGTATTGCGAAAAAGTAACTTAATTGTGTATCAGGATTTCCATAATTGACATTTTTCGGCGCAGCCGTACTAACATGGTCTTGCTAATTTGCATATCAGTGTTTTGTAAACCAATCAAATCTGATATTTAACCACCAAGGCAATTTTTCTTCAACCAAAAAATATTTGTAACAGGTTAATTAACATGAATGTGTGAGTTCACGACTTATGCAATAAGTAATGATGAACTATATTGAACAGACTGGACTGTGTCTATGACTAATCTCACTACATAGTTATTTTATCCAGTCTCAATCGTAACTACTCGGCGGTATCCGGCAGAGCTCGGAATAAAAAAAAGGTTATTTATGCTAATAATTGCCGAGGTGTTCCGAACGATCCAGTCTCCTATGCAGTGTTCTTCCCTTCCAGGTATCGGAGTTTCTGCAGTATAGCCTAATTGATTGACCGGCAGTCGTAACATTTAGGCATTTTTTTATGTTGTACAACAAATTTTAACCTTCAGATTGCAACAAATTTGCATACTTCAAGTTGCGCCGACCATCTTTTTTAAAGATATTTCTCGTTTATACTTACACCGGTACCTTTGGACAAGACCTTGACTTGTCAAATTCTAACATGGCTGCATACTAGGCGGGAATTCATATAAACAATGACAAGATATTCCAAGTATTTGAATTTATTGGAATGAAGAGGTATAATGAACAAAGCAGAAAAGCAATAAAAGATTGAAGGGAATTGTTTTCTTTCTTTTTGATTGTTTTGAGAATGTTAAGTTACCGTGGTAGCAATGAGAAACCAGGCTATGTAAACTGTGATAACAAGTCAGTCATGGTCTAACATCATCAACAAACTCAGACTCTGAAGTCTGATTCATATTTCAAACACATTCGACCTGTTCCAGTTTTGAAGAAGATTTGTGACAGCATTTTAAGGACCTGATGGTTCTGTTAATTAAATATCTGTTTGAACAGTGAAAGCCATTAATTCAAGTCAGAAACTCTGATGACAAAATATTCAGAGATGGAAAACATCCTATTCACAGAAATTTCAAGTATTTTGATGGATACATGTACCATTAAAATAGCGACCCATTAAATTCTAAATGTTAAACAGATGTTACATTTAAATGCCATTAAAATCCACTGAAAATTCTAATCAAATTTCCATAATGCCTCAATGGTACAGTGCTACTGGTGTTGAATATTAAGTATATAAATTATTAGTATCCTTGCAATATTAGGTTTAGAGATACCGTGACATTGTTCAAAATATCCAATTAAATGTTTTCAAGATGAAAAATTTATTAAATAATGAAAAATTCAACAATGGTCACACTTAGAGTTAACAAGAAATATCTACAAAAAAGATGGTCGGCACAACCTGGACCTAGCAATTTAAATACATGTTCGTGACTGGAACATAAAACTAATAACGTTTTCTTAATTTCAACGTGGTCGGGCAATTTCCCGTGGGGTTGACTTACAACACTGACTCACTAGATAAATCTTGAAACATACTATTGATCTACTTTCAGATGCAGTTGTTAAGACAAACAACATTAAGACCATCTGGTTTCATACAACGTTTTCAGTAATAATAATAACTGTCATGAATAAAAGGTTTTATTTGCAAATTGTTCATTACCTTGCTTGATACAAGATAGAAAAAAATACATAACAATAACATTTTATTTTTGGTTTTGACAAACAAAAGATATTGGCCTTAAAGTTAACCAATCCGCGTCAATGTTACAAACGTTCGATTGAAGAGAATTTGGTTTAGTGGTTGATGTAACATTTAATTGGTTTACATAACGTTGATTTGCAAATAGCATTTACATCTGCGCTGAAAACATTCATAAAATATCAATGAAATTTAAGCTCATAATTGCCTATTTTCAGCCAATTTAAAGTCTCCAAGCATGCAAGAGGCATCGATATAACTCGATCTGCTCACATAAGTAAATTCAATATATTTGTAGCATTATTCCAATGAGGAAAGTGCAACAGACAAATGGATACAAAAACATGGAAACAATACAAATTAGGGATCAATACAATATGGTTGAAAATGCATATTATATAACCACAAAATTACCATATTATGGCGCTTAAAGTCTAGAATAACTCAATATGGTCACTTCAATATGTATAACATTAATATTAACAGACACATCATTTGACAAGCGCCTTTAAATGAAATAATGCTTAGATTAGTCAATACTTTCAAAGCTTAGTTCGTTCACCAATTATGCTGACAAGCAGAAAATTGTTTACCATGTTTAATAAAATCAATAACAATAAAAATAAATAATTTGTCCAGGTATTTTCTGTAACAAGAACACAATGTTTTTTAAAAAAATCTCCAACAGTATTGTTATCTGCTCACAGAATTATGTAGCAATCATAATTTAGTAACAGGTACTCAGATATTTTTAAGGCATATCACATTTCAAAATGACACTTCATAAATATATCACATGACTACATGACTGTATGAGAATGTTCAAAATCAAAACATTTAATTGTGAGAATTCAATTTTGGCTTCAACCGTCTAAATGATTTGGTAAAATTGAAAAATCTGGCCATCCTTAAAAATGGTTTGTTTGCGGTTACAGTCAACCCGGGTAGGTAGGTAGGTTTTTTGTTTAGTAATGCAGTGGTTAAAAGATCAAAAAAAATTTGTCATCAATGAACCTGAAAAATAAATAAAGTTACATTATTTTCATGAGTCGGTCGCGTAACTGCAAACAATCATTATTTTAAGGCCCTGGACTTATACTCCTACACAATTTAAAATTCATTTAAGTCACAACATTGATTATGGTTACAACAACTTAAACAAACCTCTTTACAAATGTTGAGTGTATATATATGGCCACAAAACAAGATAATTGCATTTTGCCTTCTGTTATTTTTTTGCAATTAACATCAAAACAATTCTAAATAAATTACACATGATGATTTGTGCAACCTTCTATGTTGGTGTTCAATGACAATCAAACACCACCTGGTACTGAACAAAATTTCTATTGACAAATGACTATTATAATTAGGATGTATACCTTGATTTTCTGAACTGAACTAAATGAGCAGCTGATTTGAGATGCAAAAGGGGTGATGGGGGGGGGGGTATATTGGGAGCAAAGTTAGGAGACCAAGGATGTGTTTTTATCCCATACCTTAACGTTTATTTTTCATTTTTTCTAACAGATTGTATAATTATGAAGGGGCACTCAAGCAATATGCCTAGATATCATATCTACACTTAGACTCAAAGCAAGCTCTAGAATTACATTTCACTGGTTAACTCTCCATTATAACCCAAACAGATGCAACCAGTTATGGTATCCATTTATTAACAAGGAAACATTATCACATAAAATGTCAAAACATGGCAGCATAATGACAGGAAACCACATACAACATGTTTAAATTTCCAGCCTAATTAATGTAAAGCATTGATTACAATACAAATATATGGCATGATGGGAGTATGAAATTTCCTTTTCCAGGAATTTTATTCCAGTTGCCATGGTTAATTTGGTATTAGCATTGATTCTAGAATAATGAATGACTTGCCTGCAGTGAGGTGAGACTTCTCACTCCTTTGTAGCCCTCCCAATGGCAGCAAAACATCAATTCTGCTTGCATGTGCAATAAAATGCCATACAATGCTTGTGTAAAAATATGCTTGAGTAAAAACAAAACAGAATTGCTCTAAGTAATGAAAATTTAATAGAAATTATTAATCTAAAGACTTCAAGAATGTATCCTGTATGAAAACTGATAGAGTATATAGTGCTGGCTGCTCCATCCAGAGGTTGCCAGTTCAAATCATGCTACAGTCCATTTATTGCCACAACACATGACACCATGAGTATATTACTCAAACAAGTTGACTTAGGAATGATATAAATAAACATTGAATATTTCAAACAGTCAAGCTTAGAATTTGACATTTACAAGTGGGTGCACAGTGGGAGCGCACATATTGGCAAACAGTGCGTTCAGTAGCAAAACGCGTGCGCAGTTTCGTAACTCGAGCGAGTGTTAGCCATAACCTAACGCAAGGCAGTAATTACTACAGGAGTTACATTTAAATGTGCATTGATTCTTAATTTATCCAAAAAGAAAAGATAATTTAGCAGAAGGTTGTTTTTATGCAAAACAATTATAGTCTTCCAAAACTGACACTTGACCTTAGACCTATTAATAAACTACATGACCTTGACAATGAACTAACATGGCCTACAGAGCCATTAAGCTTATTGTCTCCTTTATCACGGTACACCATTGTTCCAAATTATTTCCAAATTCTTCCAGGGGTAAAAATGTTTTGTAATTGGCATGAAACACTGCTTATCTGACCTTTTATCTCACCATATCACCTTGACCTTAGACCACCATTGCCAGAAGTCCTGCACATTGTCTCATTACGGTACATTACTGTGTCAAATCATTTGAAAATCCTACCACAACGTACCACCATGCAGAGGAGATATGAAATGCTCATAATAACGCCTTCAACACATTATAATGGAACAGATTTGCACAGAAGTAATTTAAAAATCCTTAAGGCAGTGAAAAAAGAAATGGATCAAGGGGACGTAATTCAGTCCTGCCATTTTGACCATTGCTCTTACCACATGACCTTGCCCTTAAACCAACATGAGTGCACACAGCAGATCCACTTAGTAATTGTTTGTCATTTATGCAAAGTTATTTGAAAATCCTTCCTATGCGAAAAGGTGTACAAAGATAAAGAGGAAAACCATTTTGTAATGGAAAGAGAACAGACTGACATCTGTGTCTACCAAGTACCCAAGGGAGAAATAACTGACATACATTTATATGAACTGAGGCCTAAGATATATTCAAAACTTTGAGCATAACTGTTCTCTGTTAAAATTCAGAGGTATCTGAAGCAATAGATTCTCATCTTGATCGTCTCAAAATTGAACTTTTATTTAATCTATTTGACAAACTTCAGATGAAATGTCGGTATATCGAATTTTTGAGAAATTGATTGAATTAAGACCTAAAGAATACGTCAAGAATCAATGCAATGGAAAATGCACCAACCAATTTGTTCTAGCAGATTTCAAAATGAAATCACTCAATAAAATGGAAAACATTAATTTAATCTAGAAGTGAACATAATGCACAGTGTGTCAGATAAAACATTGGAAAGCATGATCCTCGAAGATTGTCTCGAATAAAATTAAATGAAATACTTCATCAAAATCTGACTTCAGGGAATTAACTGCTGGCAGGGTAAAATATATCCAATACATGATCATAATCATACAGAGAACTATAAAATACTCCCAACATATTTCATGGTATTCGTGCTTTTATTGTTTATCAACAGTCATATAACATGCAAGATTTGCAAAATTTATGTGACAGTAGAGGCATAGATCACTTAAACGTAAAAGGGAGTATGTCACATAGATCACTTAAACGTAAAAGTGAGTATGTCAATACAGGCAGTGGTAGAATGATGTATACCGCTGGGTGTGATAAATGGCGAGCATCAATTCTCGACAAAATCATTTTGAAGATTGGATCATAATATTTATGAATCTTCTTGGAAACAATATATGAATTTATGACGGTATAGAAGAGTAGAGATTTAAATCAAGACAATGATGAAAACTCTTTGAATACTTAATTCTACTTTCACACAGTTAAAATTGCTTCTGTCCAGATCTAAGATCATCGAACTTCTAGAACTACTGCATCCATCAAATTATGCATATTTCATCATACAACCAATTTACTCAGTCATTATATAGTAACGTTTACCCAATATATATCAAACGTCTAATGTAAATGACTTCAAAATGAGGGAGTTCAAAGCACTATACTACACCTTACCCTATTGGGATTTATCATGGAACTGATAAAATATGGTAATGAAATATATTTCAATTTTTGTAATATTATGGTCCAGATTTACAGCCATTATGTGTAAAACATTTTTTGTGTAATTACAGTATATTTACATCAATCTAGGACCCTACAAAATTGTGAACATGTAGGGGCATTAAATATGCTTGTAAGATTTTGTATAAAGAGAGCACTTGAAATAAGAGTCACTGATGAGTATAGTTTTTAATACATTGAACGCATCTGAATATTCAAAAAACGGTAAGCAAAGTCAACATTAATTATTTGTTCATTTAAATGAAAGTTATGGTCTGCATGGTTTTTACGATTTTAGAGCAATTAATTGAAACAAAATTGATATGTGCTTTTTTGGACCCAACTCAACAATAGGTCAGCATCTTGCATCTTAATTAGTAACTAGAAATGAGTCCAAAGAGCACAAGTGCCCCCATTTTACTCAATCAAGGGGCATAACTCTGCTACTACTAAATAAATGCAATCGAATGTGATGTGATCACTAAGTGTCCTATTAAATTTTGTTACTCTAGGTCAACTACTTTTCGAGGTATGAAGACACAAGTTTTGTGGGATGGCTGGACAAGGGTATAAGTGCCCCCCTACACTGCTGTGGCACATTGGGGCACTGTAAATCCAGTATATGAAATCCCTGTCAGTCTCTGTAAAATTCTTCTCTTGCAGTATTAATGCCTCCATCCAACAAATGAGTCTCGATTACAGCACAAAACTCTTGTGTTTCCTCATAAATCTAGTTACAGTGAAGTCCAGTTCTTAAATAACAGCACAATATGTCTCATTTCTCAGATGATAATGGTCCCAAATGAGAATCATTTTAATGTAATAAGTGCAAATTACATGAAATAAACATGCATTCATGAGCATCAAACATGCACATTATACTCCCCAATGGCAACCATACCCTTACTTGTTCTAGAAGATAGATGTGCAGACAATAATATGTACAGAATCCAGAAACCACTGTATCCAATATTATATAATATACCATTATACCGATAAAATATGCAGACTAATGGCATCATCTTGCATGGGGGAAAAGGAAAATGATCATATCTACATTACTGTAAATTCAAAATCATAGCCAGACACTATACCTCCGATGCTTGTATCACGCAATTAAGAATACAACTGGCTAAAATTTTAACTTGTTTTAACACAATTAAATCACTGCCAATAAATACTCCTATTATTATTTCTAGCTAAAGGTACGTCAGGCATAAAAAGGTAACAAGTGCGTTGAATTTAATTGGTGATCATTTTTATTGAAAAATTAGGTTGATAACAACATTAGGCATACTGGAGGGGGTGTTAGCTGGCAAATACACCTTCCTAGATTTCTTGTGAGAACTGTTGAATTGACCATACTTTTGAAAAACCACTGTAACATTCAACATTCTATTTGATCAATAACGAAATAATGAACCCATCAGTTGTCTCCCTTACTAATGATCTACTTTAGGAACCCAGATGACCTTGAAAATTAAATTCATTATAAACAAACCTATTACAATAAATAGCAATATGAAACAGCTGATAAATGTCAAGGTTGACTGGACAGTTTTGGTTTGTCAACATGGATTATCATGTTGGCACCCTTAAAAGTTCTTACCTCTGCTAAGCAAGTGAACATAATTAAATAAATAAAGCAAAGCATTATCAAGGTAGTTTAAAATACCCTTACACAGGTTGTGGTATGAGTCTATAGATATGAACCTTAGCTGATCGGGAAGTGATAATAACTTTATAAATCACACTGGCCTGACCTAAATTAAATTTACCTTCTGAAGAGTAAGGTGAGTTTTGCAGTGTTGAACAGTATGACTATAAATAATAACAGATCTTGAATACAGTCAGTACAAATGCTGATGTTTATTGTTCACACAGATTACAACTGCCAAACATGTGTAACAATCTCAGGTACAATGCAATGCAGCTAAACACAAAATCTTAATATCTTAAAAATACATATTAAGTATGGTTTGCTCTAGCCA
Source organism: Mactromeris polynyma (assembly GCA_032209605.1). NCBI lineage: Eukaryota > Metazoa > Mollusca > Bivalvia > Venerida > Mactridae > Mactromeris > Mactromeris polynyma. The sequence continues at coordinate 35,314,086 of JASFXZ010000001.1, read as the reverse complement.
CACTTAGGTTAATCTTTGGAGGTCACTACGGTAAATCGAAGATAAAACATTAAATCTTTCAGTTTAACGAAGATAATCTCACCTGTTCATGATCATGATCATGCCCTCTATGCTTGTGTAAGTGGCTTATTAATCCAATGATATTAGCTTTCATAGCAAACATTTTTCCTGCCATTCTTAATATTCTTCATGTGTACATTTTTATAAAAAAACATGTGTCTGAAGTCCAGTTAACATCACAAGTAGGACAGCAGATAATGCTTGTTTTGGTATGCATTAGAATGTTTAAAATCTAACCAAGATCTTTAAAGGGGTACTGACTAGTATACTACTTGTAAATATAGAAAAGATAAGCTAGAATGTTACCAGGATCACTCACCTGATTTAATTCTAATTTGAATCAAAATTAACAGCAGCATTACCTACTTTAATTGACACTTGCTCTTAAATATATTAATGGGGGGGGGGGGGGGGCAAAGAGAAATGGTATTAAGCTTTCACCATGTTAAACACTTTCCCCTAGAAAACACAGAAATTATCATCCTGAGTAGGACATTGTCATGAAAACTCCAGTCCAAACATTTCAGCTATATATCAATCATACAAGTGTCTTTGGGCACTGCCACAGTAAACACTGAATTCAGATTTTAAGAAAAGACTTAATAATACTTTGTGGAACAAATAGGTGAACAATATGCTATTTAGACAAACAACATTTACCTGGCACTCATGAATATTCATACAAATCTGTAACATATTGTTAGTAAAGCATGATGAGCAACTTTATAAATACATATTATGATCACATGTCTGCATGATGAGAGTGCCATGATCCATAAAGAAGATCAACAAGTGCCATGCTGATTGTGTCCATAGAGTGGTGAGGATCAACAAGTGCCATGCTGATTGTGTCCATAGAGTGGTGAAGATCAACAAGTGCCATGCTGATTGTGTCCATAGAGAGTGGTGAAGATCAACAAGTGCCATGCTGATTGTGTCCATAGAGAGTGGTGAAGATCAACAAGTGCCATGCTGATTGTGTCCATAGAGTGGTGAAGATCAACAAGTGCCATGCTGATTGTGTCCATAGAGTGGTGAGGATCAACAAGTGCCATGCTGATTGTGTCCATAGAGTGGTGAAGATCAACAAGTGCCATGCTGATTGTGTCCATAGAGAGTGGTGAAGATCAACAAGTGCCATGCTGATTGTGTCCATAGAGAGTGGTGAAGATCAACAAGTGCCATGCTGATTGTGTCCATAGAGAGTGGTGAAGATCAACAAGTGCCATGCTGATTGTGTCCATAGAGTGGTGAAGATCAACAAGTGCCATGCTGATTGTGTCCATAGAGTGGTGAAGATCAACAAGTGCCATGCTGATTGTGTCCATAGAGTGGTGAGGATCAACAAGTGCCATGCTGATTGTGTCCATAGAGAGTGGTGAAGATCAACAAGTGCCATGCTGATTGTGTCCATCAAGAGTGGTGAAGATCAACAAGTGACATGGGGATGGTGTCCATAGAGAGTGGTGAAGATCAACAAGTGCCATGCTGATTGTGTCCATCAAGAGTGGTGAAGATCAACAAGTGACATGGGGATGGTGTCCATAGAGAGTGGTGAAGATTAAGAAGTGCACCAGTTTAATCTAGACTAATAATAAGTATTGGCATAAGTCAACAATTACATTATCATGACATAAATGAAAAGACAATAAATGTTCAGGAGAGCTAATTCTAGTTGAGTTTATCCATACTAAAGCTGACACAAATCACACACTATGCCAAGGAATATGGATTTAGCCAGTAGAATTAAACATATGCTGAATGTATTTCAGAATTGTAAAGTCCTTTAAGATTGAGTGAGATTTGTTGACAGTCTATTGCAAGCTATATATTAAAACAGTCCAAGGATATATATATAACATGATGTGTACCATAATTGTTGAGAACTCCATGATGGTGTAAATCCATTCCAAGTGCTTTCATAACGCTTTCTACAGCTCATTGTATTCTATCATTCATCCATTCAATGCAAGCAAACATTTCTGACAACAGAACACAAAAAAATAGACATGATATAGTCATGCAAAGGTAAATAAGGAGGCATCTTTCACTTCAATTTTTTACAAGTGTATCAAATCCATTATTTTTTGTCTAGCTGCTCACATCAAAACAGTAGTAAGTCAGGACTTGAGGATATCTTGTAAAATGATCTGTTAGTGGGAGACAAAATAACTCTATCACGTTTGAGACAGGAAACAACCCTAGAGACACCAGGCATTGACATCAATGAACTGAACCCCCATAGATTGTATGGAGTCCAAACAAAATGCAATACAAAAACTTAACACAGCTGCACAGAATGATGTATTATTATTGAAATACCTTCGCCAGGAGACAAAACATCTCCATTTGGAGCAGACAGAATGGTCTGCAATACAACAAGATAGATGTAATAGCTTCATCAACATTCATATCAAGCCTGGCATTTAAAGGTGTTAGTTTGTTGCGTCTATGTGAGGAATGCAGTTCTTGGCTGCTGTTGAGTATCCGATTGCTGCTCTAGGGATTAAATCAGGTAGCCAATGTCTGCTACAAGAAATTGGGGATGTTGCTCAACAGACAGGGCTGCACTATAGAGAGGTTGCTCTGTAGTGAAAAGGGACACACATGATGCAATGATTTGACAGCCAATGGCAAATGCTATGCTGCTGATGCACTGCATACAGCACCCAGCTTTGTCAACAAAAACATCATGTTAAATATGAATCAATCAAATGTACTGGTTAGTTGTTACTCTAAGAACCAATGATAAGGACTAAGGAGAACAATATTTTTCAGGAATGGCTGAGAATGGCACCATATCTTCCTTACACTCCTTTGGTGGAAAGGGGTCAAGGATAAAAATGGTAGGGGAATTTCAAGCAAACTGGGAGTATTATTACATCTTTCTGGTCAAGGCCAAACATCATTCTGCTTGTCAGAAATACTATTTTTCTAGCTAAAATATGTTTTTCTTTACACTTAGAGAGTAAACTGAATTTGAATGGATAAAAAAGATACTATATGTATTTTGGTAGGGGAAAGTGCCAATATTCCAGCCCCAATAGTGCAGGATCATCAGGCGCCCGGCTAAATTTCAATACATTTACTGCGCGATACAATTAGTAAATTGTTTTGTCAGGTATTGTATAAAAATACATATAAGGCCCCTTAGCAATTAAGTCTTATAATTGCCACATACCAAGTTTATCACCTGGAATGGGAAAAAATCTGGCTAATTATATATACATGTATATACTGAATCTATTTGTTAGGTGTGGTATGTTTGCCACAAACATGTTACCCAAAACACAGTTTTATTGACAGAAATGGCAGATATCAAGCTAAAGTTGACACAAACATGTTGCCCAAAATATAGTTCTATATGTATATATATATATATATATATATTATAGGCAGAAATGCCATAGGCATCAGCATGGAAAAATACCCAGCTTAAAAGACACTAATCTGTTGCCAAATACCACATATCATTGTCATGAATGTCATAGACATATGACAGCATTATGTAACTCATAAGTAGACAAGAGAATGACTAGACTGGAATCATATAGTGCATTTTGTATTGATTTCAAAATAGTCTCCGGAATAACGATTCACTGTCCACTACATATCCAATATACAATGAATCTACTCCATTCATTGTCAATGCTGAATGAAAAAGATAAGATAAGAATTGCAAAGTGTTACAGACACTCTCACAGAAGAAGCTAATACAGAATTAAGAACCTATCAATATCATCTCTCCTTCAGCACGGACAGAACAAACAGTACTTCAATCACTTATAGGGGATAAATGTTCTGATGACACAGTTGTATTCGTTAAGCTGTTATACTCAACTAATGGAAAGCTGGTTTTATGGCCATTTGTCAGTGCAGAAACTAAAAACTCCCAACAACATAACATTTATAAGACTTAATTAAATACTCCCATTCCAGCCTCATGTTATTTCAGATAAGCAAAGTGTTATTACCAGCAACAGAGTAAAACCAACCATTAGAATGTGCAGATCGATGCATTGCCCACATGATTAGTTAACTGATACTATAGATATACTTCATTAGCTGTCTGAGCTCCATAAAGTACATAAAATAAGTGTTCTCAACAAAATTTAAAGCAGACTCTTGTTATCTGAAAGCATTAAACAGCTTTGAATGGTAATCATATTTCTTTTTTCATAAATCTTTAAATGACTACAGACATTGTATGTGGTAGTGTTATAATCAGACACTGGCCAAATTTCACGAAAATACTATTTAAGTTTTGTAAAATTAGTGTTTTTTCATTATGCTCAATGAAGTGTAACAGTCAGACCTCGTCGACTCAAATTCATCCGGTCCGAAACTTTATTTCGATAATACATGGTTTCTAATACAATGTAGTCAATTACAATTCGACTTGCATTATAAAGAAGATAAATTATGGGACCTGATATTTATTACTGATAATACAGAGTATTCGGATAGAAGGTTGTCGAATAAAAGAGGTCTGAAGGTAGTATTATTGATAAGACTTTAATGATATGCATACTGCAATAATGAAGCAAACGTTAAGCCATTATTTGTAGAAAACTTTAATACCCATTTTTGTCATTACCCCCCCAGTGAAAATGTCACCAAAATCTCAGTGAAATTTCACCAAATTTCACTGAAATTTCAATGAAACAGGTAAAATTCACCAAAATGATAAAATTTTTGTGAAATTTCATTAAAATTTCACTAAAATTTCAGTGAAATTCAGTGCAATTTATTTCTATCAAAATTTTAGTGAAATTTCAGTGAAATTTTGATAGTGAAATTTTGATAGTGAAATTTCAGTGAGATTTTGATAGTGAAGTTTCAGTGAAGTTCTGATAGTCAAATTTTGTATAGTATTTTGTAATAATCAGTTCGAGATAAACAAGTCAATTAAAAATAAGTTGACATACAAATAAATATGTATTGTCTTAAGACTTCATCAATTTATTTTTATACATTCAACAATAACATATAAAAGGAAATATTAAATGCGCCAATGAATATTTTAACCATGTAAAGCTACATGTATAATGTAATGTGAACACAATGCTGACTATATTTTAATTTAGCATATAAGCTTTGCTAACAAGACAAACATTTTGGCAACCATGAAATAATTATATTGTTCAGATATGTACATTTTCTCTTTGTAAACAAATTACTAAGTATACTAACTCACCAAACTGTCAGTAATTTCTTATTCTAACACCACTTGTGGTGCTACTTACATTAAAGCGTATAATGGTTCTCCCTGTATAATATCAACTGCAATATTTCATTATCTTTTTACGACACGTACTAAAAATGCACTAATTTTCATATAAATATTCAAGAAAGGTCCGAATAATATCTCCATTTGACAAAAAAAAACACGTAAAAACGTGTCTGTGTTACGTCAAATGAAGTGCATGCCGTCCCGCTATTCGCGACCGGTATTACTCGACTTTATTATAAACCTACCGGATGTTGATAGTGTAAAGAAGCGGGAGCATCGTCAGACGATTAGCTGCTCTAAAGTTGACGATCGTACACAAATAACAGCTTCCACAGAACAATTAAAAGTTACCAATGGTGCAGGTAAGTGTGACTGTATGCAGTTTGAACGCTGTCGTATTTAACATTGGTAGCAGTGGTGAAATTCAACCTGCTCAACCGTCCATTTTTTTCGAATGAATCGCTCAGCCTCGTGCTAGCTCGAAAACTGTAGAATCGGGTGCTGTGGTTGGTGACTGTTATCGTAATTAATTCCATACTATTGAATAGTGTTAATAAGAGCTCATAAAATGCATGTTTTAAAAAAAATACGATAAATTACATGTTTAATGTCTGCGCATGCGCGAGGTTTGGTTCTTTCGTACACAAATCGTTTCGCCTATATTCGTTTCGCCCTACTGCTTAGACTCTACATTTGTAATAGTGAGGATGTAATTCTGTGAAACTTAGCCAACTGACCATTCTGCATTAAACTCTTTACTCCATGGAGACGCACTAGGACGCAGTTGTCTTATCTCCATGCAGACGCACTGGGATTTTTACTACAAGTATCGTAAATTCAACTTACCCCAATGTAAAAATCAGCCTTTTAAGATGTTAAATCCTCAATAAAATAATGTGGTTAATATTGAAAGTTATTCCAAAAACAGCGATCAAACAATCCCATGTAAAGACATTTTCACAGAGCACGATTTCATCATCACTATTTATATGCAATTTTCCACTTCAATTCTAATATTTTCATCAAAGTTTAATTGTATTAATCCATTTCCACGCCAATTAAATAGTTTAAAAGAGTGCTGTGAAAAACAATCTGGGTTTAATAATCTTCAAAAAGGTGTAAAGATCGACCAAACAAAGGATGTAAATTACGCGAGCAATACGTCATCATGACCTTTTTTGTGTACACAAGTCTTCTATTTTCTGAAAATTTCACCAGCACAAAATCAATATTAAAGTAGGTCAAATCCAGGTACTTATTGTCTGTGTTGCAATTCTTGTGACAACAATTTAATTTTCAAACAAGAATAAACATCAAAGATGTTTGTAGTCACTGGCTAAGTCTTTGAAGTAAATATTTTTGGATGACAGTTGCAGCCACGTTGTGAATTACAAATTGAGATCAAAGATTGATATATGTTAATGCTTGGTAAATAAATAATGCACAACTTATAAACAGCTAAAACAGTGATAGAAAATGTGACTATCCAATACAGCTTATAGCTCATATCCAGCTAGGTTAGTGAAATGCCAAGATATTATTATAATTTGCATGTTGCTTGAAAAATAAAAATATGTTTTAAACATAACATTGGTTGTGATTTCAGGTGAAATCTTCAGCCATTTCCCCTATGAGTGTAAAACAGAGGAGGAGAGAGCACACCTTTGGATGAACGTGATTGTTCCAAAACTGAACAACAAAATAAGGGGCATAAGAAATGACAAATACAGACATTAATAATTCAATACGAATTTAATGTGTTGAATAAATACTGTTTGTTCACATTATATCTTGATTTTTTTCTTAGTTTTTAGATCCCTTAATTTATACCAGAGGTATAGACTGGTTTGATGTGACATGATACCAGAGGTATAGACTGGTTTGATGTGACATGATGCAAGATTAATTATGTGCCACTCTTTAAAGGTGCTGAACTCCAGATTGAAAACAAATCGTCGTTTTTGCAATTCCACAAAATATGTGTAGTTGTATCATCATACACGTAAATAAAAGCTGTTGATGGTGAATATTTGAATAATTTAAAGCAATTAGGCTAATTAAATCGCCGTCGTAATATCGAGCACTCGGAGTTTTCCAGTTTAAAAATACCGCGGAGTTCCCATCCAGCATGCACCTCACGAGTCACATGATCAATTTGCAAAATAAACATACACAATGGCGTAATCCACTACTGACATCGAGGAGATAATTGTTCAGTGATTATTTATTTTCGTTGCGTGCAAATAAATAGTAAGTGACTTATAGCTACCTTGTTTACTGCATTTATTCTTTTCTTTGCGCTGATGAATTGTTTGAATGACAGAGACGTTCCGAATGTGCATGAGCTCAATGTTTACGGTTCTATTTTTAGATTTACAGGGTAGACTAACCCTAGTAAAATTTTCGATTGAAAAATACGAAAAACTACGCTATGACAATGTTTCGCAAGTAATGATGAATGAAAGTAATAATGTTTTAGAGCTTTACGTGCAACAATATCGAGATTTTGTAAATATTTGACAATTTTCTTTTTTTTTGCTTGCTCGTCAATCTGGAGTTCAGCACCTTTAAGATCTGTAGAGCTAGTAATACAAGCAAGCATAGAATTTTGATGAAACTTCATAGAAATTTCGATGAAACTTCATAGAAATTTTGATGAGGTTTCATCAAAATTCTATGCTTGCTTGTAGTACTAGCTCTGGCATTATTTTACTGGAATTTCACCAAATTTCACTGTTATTTTTACCAAATATTTCACTGTTATTTTACTGAAATTTCAATGATATTTCTGTGATATTTTGGCGTTATTTTACTGAAATTTCACCAAATTTCACTGTTATTTTTACCAAATCTTTCACTGTTATTTTACTGAAATTTCAATGATATTTCTGTGATATTTTGGCGTTATTTTACTGAAATTTCACCAAATTTCACTGTTATTTTTACCAAATCTTTCACTGTTATTTTACTGAAATTTCAATGATATTTCTGTGATATTTTGGCGTTATTTTACTGAAATTTCATTGATATTTCTGTGATATTTTGGCGTTATTTTACTGAAATTTCAACAAAATTTCACTGTTATTTTTACCAAATCTTTCACTGTTATTTTACTGAAATTTCAATGAAATTTCATTGATATAACAGTGAAATTTCACCGACCATTTTCACTGGGGCCAGTTTTCATGTGGTAATTTTTTGATAATTATATCCAAAGAAGTTATTATAGTGTTATTTAGACAATTATAATGGTTTCTAAATGACATATTTTACTGAAGTACTCTAGGAGATCCAAGCCAATTTGTAAATATCATTACTTAATCGGTTAAGAATTATATTTTCTTTTCAAGTTTAAATATTTATTTCCAACAATCATATAATTATGTAAAATGATAAACCATTATTTCATCAGCATCTGCCTTTTTTCATCCAGATTATGGGATTTGTTGTCTACTTGTTAATTTTAATTGACTGACAGTTTCTCAGTCTGTTATTGTATAGTAAACGTTAAAATAAATTAAGAAAACTTACATATTTTATGAAAAAGATTATTAGTTTATATAATTATAGCCAATATTATATTAATTGCATCAACATTGTCTAAGTGTCACATTTGACCTAGTGACTAATTTACTCTGTGTAATTTACTTGGTAATCAACTTTGTGACTTGTGAACAACACAACATCACTCAGGACATGGATCGCTGCTGTGAGTGCTTGAACTTAGAAGTTCTTGAGTGGCCATTTGTTGTTCAAGAACAATGTATGAACATTTCTTGAATTCCTCGCGAGGGTCTGTCCACTATGTTACATGTCGTCTCCCATATAAGTCAGCATCATGAAACTGCTTCATGTATAATGAATTGGCACTAAGCCAAAACTTCCAGTAACTTAGTGAAATCCTGACCTGGAGCTTCTGTATGTCTTTTGTAACATACATTAACCATCATTTACATACAGCATCAATCACCCAAAGTTGGCTTAAGTAAACTCAATATAAAGGATCCAATTGACAAAACAATCCGAAATTCATCAGACAAATGTTGCCTTTTCCAAGATACAAATCTTTGATATTGTGACTGTTGTCTTACAATGATACAAATATTTAATATAACAACCTAATAGAAGCTATATTCACCGTTACAACTGGTTGCCAAGACAACAAGGGATTGAATACAATTATTCCAAAATTATCATCCAGAAATTTTTCATGTCTTTTTATGACAATTCAATGACAGTGAACTAGAGTAAATTATAATCTATTTTCAGTATAAAAATCTGTGAAAGTTTCAAAATAAACACACCCATCAATAAAAAGTTAACAATACTCTTTGATATATTTTCATCTCAATTGTGGTTATACAAGATAACAACTTAGTGAAAGTTGGGTAAAACCACAATTGTTCAAAATAGAAAAATATCTTGCTTCACTTCAAAATGTAATATTATTTCTATTTAAGGTGAAAATTATGAGCTCATCATTTCAATTTAGGAGCAAATTAGAGGTTGCAATTAATCATAACATTAATTGAAGCCTTGTATTCCCAAACTACATCCTGAAATTGCCAGATTTGTTACTTTTTGTACAGAATTGGAAACGAAAACATTAATAATTCTTAGCAATTGAGAAAATTCTCCAGATTTAACAATGCGGCCTACACGATGTTATTAAAGGAAGAAGGAGAGAGAGAACATGAAATTCCAATATTACTGCGTACTACAAGGATTGCCAAAGTCTAAATGAAGCATAAAATCACTCACTGTTCTTAAATGGTGCCCTGACATTACAGTTTGCACCAGAAACACCAAATCATAGTAATCAACACCTACTCAAATATCAAAATAGAGTTTTGAAGACACCCCTTTTTGTCTCCATGAGTAGGCAGCTAGAGCACTAAATGTCGACAGTACAAAAATAAACCAATTACTTCCTGCCAAATAGCACAAATGGTAGTGACAGATTTCTACGTCATGATTATTATGAACTGTTTATAGTTATGATACCTATATATCACAGGGGGTACCAGTCCCTTTGATAAAAGTTACTATTAAAGTTTTCAATGGTACATGAAAAGATGATAATTAAAGAATGTTAAACAAATCTGCTGTTTCCATTACTTGCAATAATAATGGCTTCTCACCATGAATACCTACTGTGTGTGTAGATGATGCTGCTTATACCATAATCTAGCAGAGTTAGAGTCACATGCAGTCAAACTAACATTACATGCCTGAGGGAAGCAATAAGCAGCAATTTAAGAGCACCAAATAGAAAGAATTACAAAAGAAGCTGTTAGACGACGGCAATTACATTAAATATTCTAAAGGTCAAATCAAACTTTAGAGAACAGACTCTGGAGACAAAAAATGCATTGATTTTGCCGCTTTCTGTACCATTGTCCAAAACAGAATGCAAAATTTAAAATTGCTCGATAATGTAGATAATAGGCAACCACAGTTATAATTCCCTTCCGGAACAACACCTCCCTCTAACTACTCTCCTAAACTGAACCACACCGTGGCTGTCTTGAGTGACTCCATTTTTTGAACATTTAATCTCCTCTCATGCAAATTTATCATAAAATTCCCTCCCAGGAATGTAACTCGAAACTGCATATCTTAACCAAAAATTACCACCCTTGACCAGCTTCAGTTGAAGTTATCGATTAATTTCATGAATTATGTCATGATGTGCGACATGACTAACGTAATTAATTTAAATAGCTGTAATGGACTCTAATTAAGATGACTGAATGTTGTTATGTCAGTCGTTAACAGTCAGTTCAATATAACTTTGGTCACTGTGGTTATAAATGCGCAATTAAATGGCATACATGCAAATAAATAAAAAACGAGTTGTCGATGACAAGATGGGCGAAAAATGTACCGTTAACAGCCAGTCAGATGCAAACGGTTCCTTATTCATTTGTCATTCGAAATCCATTGTGAAATACATAAATGTATATTATAATAACCAATTTTCATTACGATTTTGATAGAATTATTTACTTTTATCTTTAATAACATCTGGGCAGGAATTATCAATCAGTGCTTAAATTTATATGACATAAATGTGAAATTATATTCCCTGTGTTAATATGTACATATCTGAGAACATATTATGCAACAGTCAGTAAGAGATCCATTCGCTGCCTACAACATTAGTCCCTCTCTCCGTAAATGTCACTCAAGGGGGAGGGACCACTTTGTACCATTTTCACCACTTTAAACCATAGAGTATAACTTTAAGTAGAAAGACACAAACATTTTAGTTTATTCCCACAGGAGGCATCCATAACATATTGCAGCTAATATAAAAGTTATAATAATTATAATGGGAAAAAATGCAAATTCAATAAAACAGTAACCCAGACAACAAAATGTACACTATAAGTCAGACATAGTAGTACAAGGAAGGTCAGACTCCTAAACCAAGGCCCCAAAACAAAAATAATAGTCTAACCTTCTTTATACCTCAATAATTTGTCCTGAAATAAAACCAGTTATGATACCGAGAAATCTCATGAATAAAGAACATAACTTATCAAGAACATAAACCATCAGTTATGATAATAACTACATAATTTCTTCAATCTTCCATATTATTTCCTTGGGAGACAGAAATGTTATCTGTATGATTAGAAAGTATTCAATGAGAAAATCAACATACTGGCTTGGAAATGTCACATTTAGCTGAAGCACACTAATCAATTTTACATAAGTGTTTCCTAAAAAGGCAGAGATAGGCCAAAACATGACTTAATGCTACATACTACATTAATAATCTGAAAATGGCCATTATCTTCCAAGCATATCACATGTTCTTGCCATTAGTGTACTGTATCTGAAAATGGCCATATCTTCAGTCATTTAGTATGTACGTTTGTATCTGAAAATTGCCATATCTTCAGCCATTTAGTGTGTATCTGAAAATGGCCATATCTTCAGCCGTTTAGTGTGTATCTGAAAATGGCCATATCTTCAGCCATTTAGTGTGTATCTGAAAATGGCCAATTATCTTTAGCCATTTAGTATGTATCTGAAAATGGCCAATTATCTTTTAATAGCCATTTAGTATGTATCTGAAAATGGCCAATTATCTTTAGCCATTTAGTATGTATCTGAAAATGGCCATATCTGCAGCCATTTAGTATGTATCTGAAAATGGCCATATCTTCAGCCATTTAGTATGTATCTGAAAATGGCCATATCTTCAGCCATTTAGTATGTATCTGAAAATGGCCATATCTGCAGCCATTTAGTATGTATCTGAAAATGGCCATATCTTCAGCCATTTAGTATGTATCTGAAAATGGCCATATCTTCAGCCATTTAGTATGTATCTGAAAATGGCCATATCTTCAGCCATTTAGTATGTATCTGAAAATGGCCATATCTTCAGCCATTTAGTATGTATCTGAAAATGGCCATATCTTCAGCCATTTAGTGTGTATCTGAAAATGGCCATATCTGCAGCCATTTAGTATGTATCTGAAAATGGCCATATCTTCAGCCATTTAGTGTGTATCTGAAAATGGCCATATCTGCAGCCATTTAGTATGTATCTGAAAATGGCCATATCTGCAGCCATTTAGTGTGTATCTGAAAATGGCCATATCTTCAGCCATTTAGTGTATATCTGAAAATGGCCATATCTGCAGCCATTAAAGTGTGTATCTGAAAATGGCCATATCTGCAGCCATCATGAGAGGTGGACCGTAACGCACAATTTCAATGATTGATAGAATGAGATTGTTTGTTATACTAGGGTATATGAATTAATTCTGTTTTTTCATAAACTCCTTGTAAGTGTTTTTGTAAAATGGACTATTGCGGATTTTCACAGATCTATATTTTGTTGTGAGAGCTATATACTCTTTACTCTATTAATTCGACTTAACAGTGGAAGCATTTTTACTTTCCTGACATGTTATTGGTCTACAAGTTATATATATATTAATACATTGTATACTCCGAGCCAGTGAGATTCTTTTGATCCGAAGGTAACGTCACCAGAGGGTTCTAATCCTGCCCTTCTTCTGACATCTTCAGAATCCCTGAACATGCAAGTTGCAAATACTTGTTGGAAACCCAGAAACCAATCATTGAGAGATTATAATTATAAAAATATATAAAATCAATACAAGCTTTTTATCATCTTCAACATTTAATCGTTCTGATGACGGTTTAATGAAAAATTATAAGTAAGATATATTTTTTTATTACTTTTGATTTTCATTATTCAGTATCTAATACAAATAAGAGTCATGATTTCAAGGCTAAATATAAGGACTTGCTTTTTGAAACACAATTGTTTGGGGGGTGCCTAAAATGAAGACAAATCTGTCTCACGTCACGTCACACCACAGAGTGACAGAAAGTCAATAGATGGCAAAAGTGATAACTTCAATGCACTGATTCCCACAAGAAAACATAGCAAACATGGATGAAAAGGCACAATATTCTATTTGTATTCCACAGGGGTTTGAGAAATGTAGATATATCTAATGTGAGGTCATTGAAATACATCACACACAAAAACAGAACACAAAGATGGTATTAAATCAAGACAGATGGCCAAGAACTGTTTTGTGTAAATTATTCCTAAGCCAAATTATACTGTATTTTAGAAATAATTACTCCCTTCGGTTAGTAGAAACCACCGTAAGATAGGCTGTAAATGTCAAAGATACATTTTCACATTAGTCATCGGGAATATGTGTATGAAATCTGTTATTGTTACCAATGATTGCTTTAGTTATAAACAGTTATGTAACACAGTGGGAAATTTTCAATCAGAAAATTTCAGTAGCAAACTGTATGAAAATCACAATGATTTCTGTTTGGATTAACAGTACCGGAGCAAGCTCACAGTAATCAATTATTTATAGCATTAATGTCATTGCATAGAAAATATAGCAAAGAGCCATAACTCCAGGACAGAACCCAGACAAGAAACAAAGAAGGAAACTGTTTTTGCATTAAGGACTGACAAAATCAGCCCTCCTGCAACATTCAAATTTTACTGGTGTCCAAACTTATATTATTAACAGCATTGAAGTCCTGACATCCATAATTTCACCAAGGGGCATAATTACTTCCTTCAGCAAAAAATGCAACCATAATTAGGGTAAGTTAAAGTTATGGTACTTATTGTAAAAATCCGAGAATTTATTGTAAACTTGCCGTGAGTTTGTGAAGAAAATACGCTTCCGCGTGTCCAGCGTAAAATCGTTACCTATGATGTTTTAAATGCAGTTTATGCAAAAACTTTATATAGTAACCCAATTTTTTTAAAAATGCATTAGCTTAAGGAAAGATCGATCTTTCATAAGAATAAATTAGAATGTCCGAATTTTACGAAAAAAATGGATTTATAGTGGTTTAAAAACAAGTGAGTGAAAACGCGTGATCATGGAGATGGTATTAGGGCGTGAAATCGAGTGATCATGGAGATGGTATTAGGGCGTGAAAACGAGTGATCATGGAGTAAAGGGTTAAGTGAGCAAAAAAGCTCACCTCCGATCAATGAAAATTTTCTAAGAATAACTCACTGAAGCATTACGTGTATATCTCATTTAAAAAGTATGACATATTGAGTTCTGATTCACTAGCTTTTTTCGAAACTAATACATAAAAAGGGCCTTCGTAAAAGTATATGAAACTAAAGGACACCAACATTAAAAATTCCACCTAGACACGACAAGACATCATGGCAAGGTCTACCACAGGCTTTATTTGGCTATTTTAGGAAGATGGACCATACCCTTCAAATTGGGAATTTTTGCGCGTTAATTTTGGAAATTGTGAAAAACATTTTAGGAATAAAATTAAAAGGTGTAGAGATTAATTAATCAACAATTTCTATATACAAACTGCCTGTGAGAGAAAAGCCTCTAACTTTGTCAATTTTGTGTTTAATTGAACCAAAAGATTTAATCTTCAGATTTAATTGGAATTTTTACATTCAAATTAGGAAAAATATATACTTTTTGTCATTGGGAGTATAGCTGAATAACGGCTATAAAAACAGCTAAAAATAAACCCAGTACCAACAATATGCCATCATTCCCACAACAGAAGTGACAGTAAACAATATACATTGTACAAAAATAAATGCCTTGACGCGACATAACATACTTTTTAGACTGGGCGTTAGCCCCATGTCTTTAGTAACTGTAATTTTGGAAACAGCCGTATCAGAGTTAGACACATTTGATAGTTTCACAATCCCCACAGCCATTTCGAATACACATCCTAATATCAGAGTTAGACACATTTGATCGGTTTTACAATCCCCACAGCCAGTAGTCTATATTTAGACAGGCAAGTCGACATGTGTTCAGAGCCATTCAGCGAGTCGTTGTAAGACAGTAAACATGTGTAAATAAACTTTATGCGAGTGTGCATTGAATAAGCTTTCACTGACATAAAAATGCCGCCGAAACTATGGAAATTGCTAGAAAAACTAAATAAATCGAACGTAAGTGACTATTGTTTCATCGGCATGCCAAAATTATTCCGATGCCTGTAAATGTGTAGTGATTTAAGGTCATTTGTACGGATAGAATCTGTGTATATTTTGAAATGTGTCATATCGTTACTTGGCATCTTGTTAATCAGATTCGCCACGCTATTTTTAAAACGTATCAGTACAAACCTCGATGAATGAATGAAACACTGCCTTCTGTAAGTGCTACACTTTTAATGACATGAACTAAAACCGATTAGCTAGATAGTCAAAAGTACCTTCGACGCAAAAGGCTATACACTGCGTACACATTTTATTGGTTTAACACTGGAAAATACCCATCTATTATAAACTCAGTAGTCACGTGATCGTGTCGACCAATGGCATTTAGTATCAGGAACGAACAGTGATTTTGTAAGGTCAAATATCATAATATACTGGGTAATACAGCAGCGGGTGAATGTAACGGTAGAGGAATCAAAGCGCTGTGTGGAGCGTATAGTCATACATGCACGCTTTGAAATTAGAATTGCTTGTAAGTGAACCAGTCCCTCTTTCTATCCCCGAGCGAGACAGTGCAATGCTTCTACAATCTCTGCCTGAGAAGTCTTTACGGTCACAAGAAACTTCGACTGCCCCAGTCTTTCTGCGCTTTCACTTTGATTTTCTCTTCGCAGGGAGCTATAGAGTTGTTTCAAAGAACTCAAATTGAATATTTCATTTTATAAAAAGATTTTCTGTTACGGAAACAGAAAGTGGCCATTTAAGACACCAAAACTATAGTCAGGATTTTGACAAATTTGTAGAGAATTTTCTAATTGATCATTTTGGTTACAAAGATCAGGAAATGAGATAATATTAGGGGTCATTGTACCAAAAATGTTTTTCATACATCTTCTCATGTCCTAAAACATCGTATTCAACCGTGTATGCCTCAAGTTCATCAGTGACAGCAAATTTCTTCAATGAAAGAGTTAAATATCTTATACAATTTATTGCCAATTACATCAAATTCACTAAAACCATTTTCATCTGCAACATAATGCCATCCCTTACCAAATATATGTAACTTTAAGCAAATGCATGAAACAATTATCAAACAGTCAACCAAACCAGTGCTTCAAAAAGATCATGTGCAGAACACAAATAATTGATTACCATATCTTCTTCATCAGTTGTTGACTCCATTTAGCAGCAACTGTTATTAATTATTAATGATCACCATGCAACTCAGATTAAATAATGATCCACAATTAATCAGCGTTAAAACATAACATAAAGGCTATCTCTTTACAATGGATGGAAATATACTTGAGAATATGGTACAACATTGATACAGTCTATCAATATTTATAAATATTACTCTGAACAACACAATATGTTACCTCTGGTAATTATAAACACTTGGAAATGTACATGCATAATGATTATTTAAATTTTACACCATGTGTTACATTTCAGCTTGGCATACTATAAATGAAAATCAAGATTTTAAAATTGCAACAGTCAATATTATGAAATCAAAGGACTGAAGGTGTATAATAACAAGGAGAAGTTCCATGTATACTAGAGTATAAACACCTATTTAGTTTACTACTGAAATCGTCAGTAAAGGTACTGCTTGTAAAAAGACATTCAACTACATACTATGGACACAATGGTAGATTACATTAAATATATCAAATCAAACGATGAACTAAAAGTCAATTCAAGCTTCATACAAAAATTGTCAAGTTTGAACATTACCAGATGACAGTTCTCTAATATCTAAAGTAGAACAATATTTTCCGCTCAACTTGAAGCAAACCCAGGAAATGTGGGAAAAGATCTTATTTTTCATGAATTTGAAAATTGAATCGGAAAACAAGAACAGAGACACAAGTGGACCTACCTGAGGACTTTGATATGTTTCTATGACTTCACATTCTTCACCATCTCTCTCTTCACTCGAAAATCTTTCCATAGTCTCAAGGTCAGATCGTATTTTTGGCCTGTTGGATTCAACTGATTTGGATTTTTCAGGTGTAACATCGGGATCACTTAGACTCTTGTCTAAAGTCACTTGTGTATAATCCGTGCCACTCTGAAACCTTGATAATCTATCATCATCTCCTGAATTATGTGAATTTCTATATACTGGTCTATAAATGTTTGGTTGACTTACACTAAACGACTCAATGTTATAATTTTTGTCTTTGTACTTTCCTGACCGAAATCTTTTACGAAAACTGCCGAAAAATCCACGCCGTCTTCTTGATGCTACTTGACTGCCTAGAGGATCTTCTGTGGAGATTCGTCGAACATCAAGTGAACTCTGGGATTTCAATGATTGTTCCTCCATTGCATCTGAAAATAAATTTATGTAAAACTAATATCACAACATCTTGACAAGGTATACTCAACTCTCGATATTACCTCATAGACACAATATAATTTGAAATGAGATTGACAAGACCCCATTCACCACCAATATCAAGTCAATAGAAACAAAAAATTCTTAAAGAATGATAAATTGCTCATTTGCATAGATGGTGAAAATGATGTCTCAAGGAGATAAATAGAATCTGAAAGCAGAAGAGCATTCTGATTCTATGAGATATTGGTTCTCTAAATCTGTTTAGGATGAGATAGATTTATTGTTGTCTATAGAAACGCCATTAAAATCCTTCTTTTAATCATTGTGATAGCATAATCTGCCATTGAATAGTGACAGTCCTTAAGTTAGCTGTGTACATTAGAGGCCAAATCTATATCTATACAATGTATATCAAGTCAAATACATGTATATCAACGCTATATGGCTTCAGAAATAGTTATATATAAATATGAAAAGAAAATTAAGATCTAAAAGGTTTTGTTATACTAGTGTTTATCTGTTGTTCATATTCACATTTGTAAGCTAGTAGTTTTGACATCCAACTTAAGCCTCCAAAACATCAGTCTTTGGAACCCACAATACAAAGGGATGCTGCTATCTATTTTTTTATGGATAACCGTACAGACTAAAACATGCACAAATGGGCACTGCACAGAGAGTTGATGATGCCCAAGAAAAATAAATTGGGCATAAAATTCTGGTAACTACCACACGGTAAACAAACAAGATTTTTTCATAATATTCTAACATTTCAAAATTTGTATCAATATAGGATCAACTCTTTTGCCTCCATACTGTATCAACATCAATTCTATCGAAAATGCCCCCTAAGTGTACAGTGGCTTATTAGCTGTCATAAGTGTTAATTTTCTTGACTTATAAACTCATAAAATCTATGAGATACTCGAGTAAATTTGATAACCACTACATTGCATTTTATGATTATTTATTAGGTTAGAAGGGAGAGAATAAGTTGCCACATACATAAGACAGAGCCTCCCTACACAGACCTCCGATACAACAATCCATAGGAGGCTCGATCAAGGGTACATATGTAAGGGAACAGGGGAGCAAGCAATGCCCTGGCCGACCCTAAGGGATAACTAGTAGAATCAAAGAGGAAAAACGATATTTTGCAGAAGCTGTGTCACACTTAAAAAATTATTACTACAGCTAAATTGTGAATGTATTTTTGTATTAATATCTCCATTCTCATCCCTGTCATCCCGTATTTTTTCATACATACCCATAAATCTCATACAATCGTTATGAAGGTTAATCTAGGAATTAATTTACAATGGCCTTATTCAGCATAAAACCAATATCTATTTTGTTATAGCCATTACATAGAACATGGTCACACTCAGTATAACTAAAGAGAGCAAACTCTAACTCACTGAAAGTAAACCAAAAATGGCCAACATGAGTTAGTGGACTTGAATTACATCAAATGCTTATAGTTTATACATAGATAAATTCATTCATTATGTCCTTCAGGAGTAGTTCACCATTTTTATAGTGATTATATGGGAAGTGTTTACATCCTAACTGCTAAAATTTATTCTTTACGTTTAAATATTCCGAGTCTCTAAAGCACAGTTCATTAACAATGCAGCAATAATTCTTGAGTTGTTCATGAACCCAGTCCAAGAATAGTTCATGAATTTCCAACGAACAAGAAATGGGACTTTTTCATGAAATGTTCATGAAATTTGAGTTCATGAACTGAGCATGGCAAGAATTTGTTTTATAAACAGTTTATTAACATTTCATGAACAGTTCAGAAAAATCTTGAAAAAGTTCATGACCTGAGGAACAAAATTAATGGCCTAACATAGCCAATAATATTAATTATTATTCAGCACTTAGAACTCAAAAGGTACTCTACTAAGTCTGAGTGTGGTGGTCAATTAAGAGAGCAAAATGGCTTAAAATGCATACAAAGTACTTTTAAGTATTCTTTGTGGTCCACTTTGTTTGAAGAAGCACTAGAAATTCGTGTGTGCTTCTACGCGTGAAAGATTGCTACAGTTTTTCCGTACTCTCAAAAGTCTGTTCTGTCGATAATAAAGATGCCAGAATAGTGCCGTTAAAATCATGCGGCAAAATCCCAGGTTTTTACTACAGGCTTGAGTGAGGCTCTGTTACGAATATGCGTGTAAAAGTCAGAGTACAGAGACACGTATGCGGGGCTAATATTCATGCAGCACCTAGAAAGCATTTGAATCCACTTAGCACTCAGAAATATCCACATTCACAAATTTTGAGTTCGGAGTATTGAATGCCGCGAGTAATACAGGGTTCTCAGTAGACTCCAAATTAGGCTTTTTGGACTTCTATTTTTTCCCTGGGACTCCTGTTTCTAGCAACATTTCTTTGAGATTTCATTGTCAAAAGAACTGCAACTTTGTCCAAAAGCATGGTTTTGGACTCCTTTTTCAAATCCTAGTGAGAACCCTGTAATGGTTATAATTCTTAAAGGCCCAGGTTAGCTCAGTTAGTAGGGCACAAAGTGACTCTGCAGCCAATCTTGAGGTCAGTGGTATGAATCTTATGACTGTGGTTTGTTCTCTGTGAAAATTTGACTGAAGATACCGTAGTACATTCTATTAGTCATTTGTCCTTCCTCCACCTACGATTTTTGAACGAAATTTGTCTGTTGTTTGCATAGTAACAGGTTAGTACTCCTTAGTACCCTGCAGGAACACCGGTGATGTCAACTTTCACCAAAGTCTGAGACTGAAATACTGTGGAAAAACGTCATCAAACTCAAATACAACTAAGAGCACAAAACAGACCATTGCCTTCCCCAATTGAAATGGTTGCCTTGGCAAAACATGATGAGCCAAATGTACTGAATGTTACTTGATCATTCCATGGCTGAAAGCTCATAATTGGATGTCCAACTAATCAGAGCAGCCAATAGTTGTATACAAAAGGCTTGACATTTAATTATTAAGGCAAAAACATTCATTGATGAGAAATTGCACAATGCTTTAGTTCCAAAAATCTCATTACAGAGAAAGAAAATTGGTTTCATACAGAAGACATACAAGTTCTAAAGAGCTTTTATCAGCATATTGAACAATGGTAATCTAATCACAATGTGTCTGTGTGGGAGGTGAAAGCTGAGACTGGTTTAATGTTGTTTTACTGCCAGTAATGTACCGTTTTCACTGGAAAATATTCTTAAGGGAAAAGAGGAAAGACTATTTGACACCATTGCTCCAGGCTCAAAGTTAAAAATGTAAACATATTCACTGAATTCACACTTAACTGGTCGTTTTAATTCTTCACATTACTGTGATTATTAGTGATTTTAGAAGCAAAACTAAAATAAACAATGTTGCATTAATTTTATTGATGTTTTAGTCTCATGTTAATTGGCACCTGTACAAATATAAGGTAGTTCCATTAGCAAGAACATAATATTACAATGGAAAGAGAAGGCGAGTGATGATTGTATGAATTGCAAAAATAAGTACCAGAATGTTTTGTTTGAGCAAAATTGTACTACCAAACATTACTCTGTTGAAGTGGTATATTACATAAATTATACTATAACTAGATTGATACTTTCAAACAGATCGATATTATCATTATATGATATTATAATGATGACAAGCTTACTAGGAAGTGTCACCTGACCCTTGAATAAGTGATACATACATTCAACGCCCTTAGGTTAAAATGCTTTAAGGCTGCTGAGTGAGTTTCAGGTCAGAAAATCCATCAAGTGTCCTTTAGTCAATAGTCTACCATAACATTAAATGCTTCTTAATTGACACTTAGATACCATCTCCTATCAGATTACCTTTGTCAGTAACAGCAATTTATGCTAGATTTATCAGTCTCATATGCAGTAATAATTTCAGTTACAGCAATTTAATGCTACAGTTACCAGTCTAATAGTAACAATTTCAGTTACATCTATTTATGCTACATTTATAAGTCTTTATAAGTAACAATTTCAGTTACAGCAATTTATGCTACATTTATCCGTCTCAGTAACAATTTCAATTACATCTATTCATGCTACATTTATAAGTCTTAGTAACAATTTCAGTTACAGCAATTTATGCTACGTTTATAAGTCTTAGTAACAATTTCAGTTACAGCAATTTATGCTACGTTTATAAGTCTTAGTAACAATTTCGGTTACAGCAATTTATGCTAGATTTATCAGTTTCAGTAACAATTTCAGTTACAGCAATTTATGCTACAGTTATCAGTCTTAGTAACAATTTCAGTTACAGCAATTTATGCTACATTTATAAGTCTTAGTAACAATTTCAGTTACAGCAATTTATGCAAACAAACACAGCTGAATACATTATGAGTTTATTCTTAACTGTATGAAAGATATCTTTCATTGAAAAATTAGCATTACATTACTTTAACTTTGTGAAGTTGGATAGCTAGGTAATACAGGCATTTGTTTCTTTTCCAAAAGTCAATGATTAATTATTGAACTATATTATCTTGATCATTAAGGCTAAACAATAACCATCTTGAAAAAGATGGTCGGCAAAATTTGAAGGTTAAGATTTGTTGTGCAACATAACAATTGCCGAGATGTGATTTGCTGGTCACTCCATATCCAAATTGTATTTCTGTAAGGTATTACGTACCTCATATAGAATTTAAGGTAAACCAATCCTCTAAAAGGTTACAAACGTTGTTTGGTTAAAGAAAGGTTGATTTAGTGGTAAGCGTAAGATTTGATTGGTTTGGACAACACTGATATGCAAATAGCAAAGCCATGCTAGTATGGCTGCGCCGAAAAATTCCTCCATTCAGCCTATGCAACATCATGAACAGAGCGTTCGGTGTCTATGTAGGTACACAACAACCAACACTTTTAATGTTGTCCTTAGTATTCAGCAACAGAAATGTAATTAGAACATAGATACATATCCAGATACCATTTTATCTCACAGCAGTTCAAAGCCAGTATAAACAATCCATCAAACATATCGAAATGAGGAGACCTGCAATAATAATATCCAGAGCAATATCCTTCATACCAGAATCATAATAAAATAGATGATATCTGTTACATAATTTCATTAACGGAATCATCAAGGGATATAAGCCAGTGATATCAGGACAGGATAACTGACAGACTGCATATCGGTAAGTCGGTGAAATTATTGAAACCTTCAATTACATTAGAAGTGATTTACCGGCATTTTATCTGCAATGACATCATCACAAAATGCTGTGCAACAGCATACCAGCTTTTCTACCATATCATACACTAAGTTTGAAGAATATGACTAATACCATTTGAAGTGCTCTCATAAAAAATTCATTATTGCCTGGTGTGGACATGAAGCAGGGTTTTAAAAATTATGACAAGTACAAGACATACTTATAGTCTGGTAAATGTTTGCTCTCAAAGCATTATCTTAACACAGTAAATAATTTATACTGTTGTATTTTTTCCACATACCACACAGGAGGATTGATTCGGACCTCAGGAGTCCCTTCAAACGTTATTAGATATATATTCACACTATTCTATACTGAAATCATGTAATAATTATTTATTTCCAAAAATATTAAACTAATATACCAAGTATATATGTAGTATGTATCAGACAATCATGAGCCTCACCACATCAGTGAAATTTTCCAGAACAGTTCAAGAAACATTACCTAAAGTGTTCTTGAAGTCATGAAGCAAATGTTGATTTGTATATTGTTTTGATTGCCTCCCTTGACCAATATAACTGGAATGTTCCCTCCAATTCTCCAAGATTGTCTTTGATAATACAGCCAGACATTTCTTTACTTCCCCATTCCCATAGATGTTTGCCCTCACACAATTTCGACTCCTAATGTTTTGTATGTGGTGAGGCAATGTCTTGTGAATGTGGCGTTCCTTGTAACAACTTAATCCTGCCTTAATTGTGATGTCTGCATGTCCTGCAGGGTCCCATCATTCTAAACTGCATGCACATACAATCAACCTCAGACAAGTTCCTTTAATCTATTATGTTCTGATTAAATGTTTCTGACAAAATAATGCCCTCTGTGTAATTAAATTCAATTAATCAGGTATTAAAGCACACTGTTTAATCTTTCTTCATTAAGTAATGGCATTTACCAGCATGAAATATATCTCTTAACAAATTTAAGACACATGCTTCGATAGTGGAATTGTTTAATCAACTGAAACCAATACATCTTCCAGCATCATTTCCATAAATAAGACAAAACAGTTACCCTTTAAATAAACACCTCAGCTAATTGAAGCAACACTCTTTAATTGCATGCATTTTTTGTATACCAATCTCTGATGAAATCCTTGTATAACCACAGCCCCCTTTATTAAGGCAATTAGATCCATAGTCAAGCAACCTTTCACATTGCAATTAATTATCAATCCTAAAATAAAGCAGACAATAATTCCTTTGTAAATAGTTGTTAGTATATTCAATCACAACATACTTTTGGTTTAGCTGTAATGCTGGCGGCCGTCTGTATGTGCTTTGAAGTTCACCACAAACTCTGAGAGTTTAGTACATTAGGATCATACCCAATAGGACAAATTGCTCGGGAACCTGATAATGATGTCCAATAGCTATCTAAATATCTGGGAAATCAGATTATCAATAGTTGTAGAGCATAGTAAGAGGAAAATTCAATCTTTTCCCAATTTGATACAATGAATAATTGATCTGTTATAATAAAATATAAAATTAATTTTTGTTTTTCTGAAACATCCGGAAGTATGCCAAATGTCCGATATTTGGCACACCAGGTCACATGATCATAGATATTGCATGCATGCCTCACCTTGTCCATATACATTTATGTACAGTGCAAATTTGTTACTATATTTAGTAACATATGCGATAATATAATATACGTTATAACTAATATGTCCACAGGACAGTTGGATGCCCTCCACTTAAGGGCTTTTAAGTTGAGAAAGGGTCATAAATCCTAAAAACAATTGGTGGATAATGTAACCAAAATTCAAATTGACTTTTTATTATCCTAGTCTTATAATGCCCAATAAGAATTGAATATATCCATTCTTATCCAAACCAATTTTTTGCACAGATGGACACAAAGATGGATGGTTCGCCATTCTTGGAATAGCCGGTTGGGGCAAATTCAGTAAGAGGGCAAGACAGGCCCTAATTCACTCACCTGAGGTGGAATGATAGCATTCAAACAAATTGAAAGGATTCATGGATATAAGTGGGCGAAGTAAAGAAGTGATACACAGTTTCTGTTATCTATTTTTAGGCCTGGCTGCCCGTGAATGAAGTAGAGCAGAATCGTCTGATCAAAATAAAGAGATGACAATATAAGGAATTGCTGCTGAGCAAGTACATTGTAAAGTGATCTGATAGATCAAGTTGTTGTTTCCTTTCTGGTTGTTGATGATTTAATGCAATCTGGACTTCCAACGAAAATAGAAGGTAGGGTTAATACAACACACCAGAGAGAGTTGATAGAACTGTTGCAGAAAGGATGCTACAGACCAGGCAAGTTTAGTGCACATCCCACAAGGTGTACATGAAAATTGGAAGTGGTTTTCAATTTTTCCTTTAGCTTCGGGGACATCCAGCCAGGAGTTCATGTGGAGCTGTTTCAATTTTGTCTACTTTTAGTCCTGTTGACCCCTATGTGCAGTTGAGTAAAACCATTTTAACAACTTGAGATAGGTCCCTAAAATTTGCTACAGACACAAGTTGTGTGAACATTTGGGACAGGGGACAGACAAATTGATATAATGGGAACTGTAGTGCTCAGCATGAACTTTGCTAAGGCGAGCTAAAAAACTGAGCGTGTTACTTGGACAAGACTCCATAGTAAAAGTATACACAAACGTTTCATTTTGTTAAGACTGAAAGGCATTAAAATTCATGTGGGCTGGTAACAAAACGGAATATTTAAGCAACGGAAAAAACAATCTTCACAGACAAGTACACAAAACACTTAAAGATTTACATGCACAGTCAATAATCTGAAACTGTCTCCCAGATGCAAGCAACTGAGTTTATATAATCCAGACAATTAACGCTACTCTTGCTTATATTGTAGAACATTAGGAACTGTGCTTGAGTGTCATCATATGGTTTGCAGAGCATTCAAACAAAGTTTAATCACAACATTCTGGTACAGTTGCATGTTAACAATGCTCAAGCAATAACATTGCACTGATCGACCTTGCTTAATTGTATATCACATATTTTGCTTTCGAAAGGAATATGGAACGGTCTGCATCTTAAACTGGCTTTTAACCAGTCGTTAATTTATTTGCAGGTCTGTCTTCAATTAGTTTTTTTAGTTTCGTCAGGTTTTACGCTGTTTTTCAACACTTTTTCAGTCATATACAGTGATTGGTTGACCCTAAACCAGCTTTCCTGGAATTAATTATCAACCATTACTGACTTGCTCTTCGCAAGCAGCTGCCAACTTCTGCAGGACATTAACTTAGCTAATGTTATGATAAAACATAATCCGCCTAATCTGGTAATCAAACCCGGATCTGCTGGGTGACAGTCTAGCATGATGCCAACTTAGCTAGGCTGGCTGGCATTCTACTTTTATTTATTTTTGCTCATAGACGTCACGACCATTTTATTTCTGTGTCAGATCGAGAACGTCATATCGAGACAACATGTTTTTGAAATCTAGTACGGTTGTCAGTTCATGTATTCCTCTTTCCATTAAATTTTGATATCTCCATTCATCGCAGTTTAATAGTTACTTCTAGCGCAAACTAAATCAACTCTACCTTCAATTGCAACATCTTGGCAATATCTGTACAGCTCGGAAAGACTACAGCCCAATTGTGATCTTATTCCTTACTATTATAATTCCAATGGAATTGATGAAGATAACATGTTTTCAAAACATACTTTAGAGATTTTCAGTAACAACAAATATAATTTAACATTGGGTGTATTATAAGGATAATTGCTACCATATTCATGCAGTAAAATAATGGTCAGAATTTGATTCTGGAATATTTTTCCAACTGGTCAATGGAGTATGTCCTGGTAGAAATTTTTCCTTTGATGTCTATAAATAGCGATTTTGTCATTTCCACGACTGACTGCAGGGCATGTTTAATAAATGAAAGCGGGCAATTTTTATGAATGAATCTTATCGATGATAGTAATTGCTAGGTGGCATTGATGTCAGGTTATAAGCATGATTGTAATATTGCAGCACGATATATACATATATACGATATATACGAAATGTATTAGACAGTAAGTCTCCATGGCAGAAAATCATATTAATTTATAGTTAAAATAGTATTTTTCCATTTTTGTTGGCTCCAAAGGGGAAAAAGATACTGTTTTGGTGGGGGAATGCATGAGGTCAATTTTCAGCCCCAATAATTGTGCATCAAGGGCTTTTGTATACTGACTTGTAAACAAAACATAATGTGTATTATGAAACCCTTGATATCTATAGTCCCTGGGTTTAAAAGAGGACAATGATCAACTCAAGAAACAAGCTGTCCTGACAGACACAACTGCCTAATATTTGTAAGTTTCTGAACAATTATTAAACACAGACTGACCAGATGTAACAATTCTATCCACACTATCATATAACTAACTAACAAAGAACAGTATGATTAGTGTAATATTTGATTAATTAGAGCATAATTACCTCGATAATTGAAGCCACAAAACCTAAGTGAGAAAGCAGACATGAATGATACTTTCACTAGATCTCCTCAGTGCAGCATACTAATACCATAATTCACACTGGAAATCATTAACTTATTGAACTCAGATATTATCTAGAACTTACAACCGGTAAACCACATCTGTTACCTAGTTAATATTAATGTATAAATAGGAGTCAATAATATACGACAATTCGATACAACATCCTATGTAGTACAGTGCAACACAGCTTGTTATTTAAAGTAGCATGACATTTTGGTCTTACACTCTTCTCTGATGACTATTTCAAACTGCCTGAACTTCATTTCATAAAACCATTTTCTGTTGGTTTGTTACTGAAATGTTTCTGAACTGAAAGTAGCCAATTTTAGACAAAATCAAATTGCCACACTACAATTACAAAGAAACTTGTTTTTCATGTGAAACAGCATTCATTAGTTTCTGGGTCAAGTTCTTCAATAACAGCACTGTTTTTTTAAAAACCTTTAAATGTCTCATTTCTTGCGAAATATGTCAAAATCAGTCTCATCAAAAATATTTTTATCAGCATCAATAGTCACAGGGGTCCTTTCTCATCAAATATGTAAAATGCTATCTCACTTCAAAAGAACTGTCAATAAGTAATGCTCAGGTAGCCGTGTGCGTTCAGAAAAAGTATTGGTGATATTTTGAGACTTGCCCATAGAATTTATTAATGAGAGCAGTCTTCTCTGAAGAACCAATAGAAAAAAAGACTGTAGGGAATAATCACTCTGAACACAAGTTCATTATCAATACGTCTCAGTTGAGAAATTGTCATGAACAGTTGGAAAACTAATTTTGGTGTTGCAAGCTATTGCCATGTTGCTTGAAATACATTATTCCTGAGGCTTAAAGTATCGGAGTTTTAGAACGTTGTTCCATGAACATGTAACAGACAATCACTGATATCAGCCTAGCAAAATGTGAAAAAAAACATCACCAGCATCTTCCCCACCAAAACACAGTCATCCAAAAATGATGAACCATCTACACGAGAACTTCCAACAAAAGAAAGTGAACAAACATAGTTGGCCATTGCATTCTAAGAAATTGAATGTTTCACTACACTTGCACCTCCTCAGTCCCTAATGTTTTGGAGACTGGTGTTTCCCTGGAGTCAGTGTGCAGTCGCTTGATGATACTTCACTTGGATTTTCAAAAAGAAGGTATTGAAGGAAATTTGTTCAAAGCGATTAAATCCATCTATTATTAAGTTAAGGGGCATAAGGTAAGGAAATACAGATACTTTTCAATGTCCAATTGGCTACATTAAGGGTGTAGTTCAAGTCCAATATTGTTCACTGTTAATCAATGAACTATAATTATGTAATGCTTTGTAATAATGACATCCGTGGTGATTGCAGCTTTTTCCTGATATTGTTGAAATATTCCTATTTATGTTTGCTGCCGATATATAGCACTTATAGCAGTCACCATTGTTGGTTTACATTTTGGCAATTAAACATCTTAAGTACTCTCTGTAACATCTATATACTTACTGTAGATATTGATAAAACCAAAATGGTTGTGTTCAAGACAGGTGGATCGATCGTTTGGCAGCTAACGAGAAGTGGCAGAGTTACAATAATATGGCCATAGAATGATGTAGCCAATAGTTTTACCTATGTAGGTGTAGGAATGTCACTTTACAGAATGTCAGGAGCTTATATGTCAGTCAAGGCTAAAAAGTTCTAATGCGTATATTGAACTCTTTTAGTAAATTGTCTTGTTGTCATTGCAGTATATAAAACTTTTTTCACAGTGTTTGATCTGAAAGTTTGTTCAATACTATTATATGGTTCTGAACTGTGAAGTTTACAAACTATGAATAGTCTTGAGAATGTACAATTTTATGCATGTAAATGTTTTTGAGTTAACAAAAATTCATGTAATGATGCTATTTTAGGCGATCTGGGTAGACTACCTAACCCAAACATTTATATACTTATAAGCACTCCATTAATACTGAATGAGACTATTGCGTATGCCACCTAACGGTTATGAACGTTTGTGTTATGAAATGCTTGTGCACCTTGATAACATCAGTCATACAAACTGGGTATCTTATGAAAAAAACAATTTGTTTGTAAACTGGTTTGGATATAATTGGGAAAATCATTACGTTGAAAACTCTGAGACTTTTTTGAAACAATATAATCAACGATTAACTGACCAGTACAATCACTCATGGGCTGCCAGGTGCCTTGGAAACAGTAAATTGTATCATTATGAACATTTTAAAACTGAGTTTAGAATTGAACCATACATAAATTTAGATATTGTTTAGCTTCATTTAGAAGTTCATCTCAATCCTTGATGATTGAACATTAAGGTAAATATTCTAGTGTACATTTAGAACATGTATATAATGTGAAGTTTGTGTCGAGGATGAATTTCACTTTGTTCTGTGCTTAAATTTCCTCTATGTGCTGATTGAAGATCACAATACATTCCTAAGTGTTACTTGAAACACCCTAGTGATCAAACATTTTACAACCTGATGTCATGTTCCAATAAATGAGTTGTATGTAATATTGATGTGTCTATTTGTCATGCTCTCAGATTTCGAGAAAATTTTATGCCAAGATTTGCATTATTGTATATATTAACATATAATGTTGATATCAGTTAAGATACGAACACACTGTATTTACTATGCAATGTCTCCAGTTTTGGAACCGAACATATGTATTGCATAATATGACAATGACCTATAACTATATGTGACACTGTGTATTATATCTGTAGTAACATCTTGTGTGTGGGCCGGTGGCCTTACATTTCACAATAAATTGAATTGAATTGGATTAAAGCTTCATAATTCAACTCAAGTTGGCAAATTTTAGTATTCAATTAAAGGTAATATTTGAGACTTGTGTAATTCCTAGAGTACAATACCTTAAGGCAATTAATCATCTTCTGCTGAAATTTCAACTGGAGAATATTAATTAGCTGGTTTATGAGTTTTCAAATAGAGCAAAGCTGCTTTAAAACATGGTCAATTCAGAGAGAAAATAAGCTCATTAACACAATTTGTTGATGGTAGAATTGTTGGCTATGACAGTGTTATTGTAAGTTTGTTTTTAGCAGCTTGGATACAATTAAAGACATGATGCAACTGTGTCAGCTTCTAATGCAGAAGTGTTTATTTACGTCACCCCTAATTAAACAGCTAGCCATTTCTGACTTATGAGACACTTCCTTTCTGAGCACATTAATTACTTCCCAATTCCTATCTATTAATGCTGAGACTAAAGCAAGAGCAAACGAGACATAGAGGAAATTGCTTGGGTGGTCTGAAAACATCGCAATGATAGAGATATTAAGTTGTTACAGGGAACACCACACAGATAGTGCCTCACCATACAGACCCCAGGGAAGCAACAGTATACAAACATAGGTACTGAGTAGATGCAAGGGTAAACATGTATGCAAGGAAAGGTCTGGCTAAGCAACAAATAGAAATTTAGAGAATAAAGGGGGCGTGTAAGATAATTGAGCCTTAACATTTTTCATTGCCTTTGCTTTATTGCAAGTTATAATGGAAGTATTGTTGCAATTACCTGAGGTCATCTATGGAAGCATATTGCCAGTAGTTAGGGCAAATATTATGACGCATTATTGCAAGAACCTGAAGACAACTATATAAGTAAGCATATTTCCAGAAGTTTGGGCAAGTATTATGAAGCATTATTGCAAGTACCTCAGAGGACAACTAAGTAAGCATATTGCCAGTAGTTGGGGCAAGTATAATGAAGCATTATTGCAAGTACCTCAGAGGACAACTAAGTAAGCATATTGCCAGTAGTTAGGGCAAGTATTATGAAGCATTATTGCAAGTAACCAAGGGCAACTAAGTAAGCATATTGCCAGTAGTTGGGGCAAGTATTATGAAGCATTATTGCAAGTAACCAAGGGCAACTAAGTAAGCATATTGCCAGTAGTTGGGGCAAGTATAATGAAGCATTATTGCAAGTACCTCAGAGGACAACTAAGTAAGCATATTGCCAATAGTTAGGGCAAGTATTATGAAGCATTATTGCAAGTACCTCAGAGGACAACTAAGTAAGCATATTGCCAATAGTTAGGGCAAGTATTATGAAGCATTATTGCAAGTAACCAAGGGCAACTAAGTAAGCATATTGCCAGTAGTTGGGGCAAGTATAATGAAGCATTATTGCAAGTAACCAAGGTCAACTACAGAAGCATAGTATTGCCTGTGTAGGTAGGGCAACTTATGGAAGCATTAAATGCCAGTACTTACTGATATCAACAGAAGCCAGTAGTACAAGAACAGGTATGGAAGCATACATTTTGCCTATAGTTTAAGGGCAACTATCAATGCATATTATTGCCTGTAGTTTCAGGGCAACTACAGATGCATATTATTGCCTGTAATTTCAGGGCAACTACAGATGCATATTATTGCCTGTAGTTTCAGGGCAACTACAGATGCATATTATTGCCTGTAGTTTCAGGGCAACTACAGATGCATATTATTGCCTGTAGTTTCAGGGCAACTACAGATGCATAGTATTGCCTGTAGTTTCAGGGCAACTACAGATGCATATTATTGCCTGTAGTTGAAGGGCAACTACAGATGCATTAAGTATTGCCTGTAGTTTCAGGGCAACTACAGATGCATAGTATTGCCTGTAGTTTCAGGGCAACTACAGATGCATATTATTGCCTGTAGTTTCAGGGCAACTACAGATGCATAGTATTGCCTGTAGTTTCAGGGCAACTACAGATGCATAGTATTGCCTGTAGTTTCAGGGCAACTACAGATGCATAGTATTGCCTGTAGTTTCAGGGCAACTACAGATGCATAGTATTGCCTGTAGTTTCAGGGCAACTACAGATGCATAGTATTGCCTGTAGTTTCAGGGCAACTACAGATGCATAGTATTGCCTGTAGTTTCAGGGCAACTACAGATGCATATTATTGCCTGTAGTTTCAGGGCAACTACAGATGCATATTATTGCCTGTAGTTTCAGGGCAACTACAGATGCATAGTATTGCCTGTAGTTTAAGGGCAACTACAGATGCATATTATTGCCTGTAGTTTCAGGGCAACTACAGATGCATATTATTGCCTGTAGTTTCAGGGCAACTACAGATGCATTAAGTATTGCCTGTAGTTTAAGGGCAACTACAGATGCATATTATTGCCTGTAGTTGATGGGCAACTACAGATGCATATTATTGCCTGTAGTTTAAGGGCAACTACAGATGCATATTATTGCCTGTAGTTGAAGGGCAACTACAGATGCATATTATTGCCTGTAGTTTCAGGGCAACTACAGATGCATTAAGTATTGCCTGTAGTTTAAGGGCAACTACAGATGCATATTATTGCCTGTAGTTGATGGGCAACTACAGATGTATATTATTGCCTGTAGTTTCAGGGCAACTACAGATGCATAGTATTGCCTATAGTTTAAGGGCAACTACAGATGCATATTAATGCCTGTAGTTTAAGGGCAACTACAGATGCATATTATTGCCTGTAGTTGATGGGCAACTACAGATGCATATTATTGCCTGTAGTTTCAGGGCAACTACAGATGCATAGTATTGCCTATAGTTTAAGGGCAACTACAGATGCATATTAATGCCTGTAGTTTAAGGGCAACTACAGATGCATATTATTGCCTGTAGTTTAAGGGCAACTACAGATGCATATTATTGCCTGTAGTTTAAGGGCAACTACAGATGCATATTATTGCCTGTAGTTGAAGGGCAACTACAGATGCATATTATTGCCTGTAGTTGAAGGGCAACTACAGATGCATTAAGTATTGCCTGTAGTTTAAGGGCAACTACAGATGCATATTATTGCCTGTAGTTTCAGGGCAACTACAGATGCATATTATTGCCTGTAGTTTCAGGGTAACTACAGATGCATAGTATTGCCTATAGTTTAAGGGCAACTACAGATGCATATTAATGCCTGTAGTTTAAGGGCAACTACAGATGCATATTATTGCCTGTAGTTTAAGGGCAACTACAGATGCTTATTATCGCCTGTAGTTATAAGGAAACTTAATATAATCATATTATTGCCTGTAGTTTAAGGGCAACTACAGATGCATATTATTGCCTGTAGTTGAAGGGCAACTACAGATGCATATTGTTGCCTGTAGTTTAAGGGCAACTACAGATGCATATTATCGCCTGTAGTTATAAGGAAACTTAATATAATCATATTATTGCCCGTTGTTGGGGCAACTATGGAAACATAAAATAGCCAGTAGGACAATTTATTCAGACTTATTATTTCCTTATTATCAGGACTTAACATATCATACGTAAAACATGCCATCTCACATGTAGGACCTTTTAAAATCCTTGCTGGGACTAATGAATTTATATCTATCTAGGCCACTCCCTGACCTTATAACAAAACATACACAATGATTAACCATTCATAAAAAAATTGGACACCTGATCAATGTCACCAATTTTTCAATAATGAGAACAAAAAACTGATCGAATCACTCCTATAATTTACCAAAAGTGTAAAGCTATAGAATATTATGAATGTATCATTGAAACGTTAAAACCTCATTGTGTTAAGATTTACAGAAATTTACAAATATTTAAAATAGCTTCCATTCAGCAGACACAAATAGACAGTGAGGCCTGAATATAAACTAGGAGTAAATAAAACTTACATTCCATACAAATCAGTAAAAAAATTAAATTCAGAGGTCAACCTGAAGTCAATTGTTTAATATGTTTGTACAGTCACATTCTTACCTGATCCTGTATCCGAGTATAATACTTTTATTATACAGAAATCAGATAAGGTAGTTTTTCAATACCTACAAAATTTACATTTATAGGTCTCATCATAATACAAATGTAGTTATAAAATTCATACATAGACAATAACAGTTCTACAAACAACATTATTTAAAATACCATAATATTCTGTTCGAGATATATGAAAATATACTGCTTTTTTCAGATTTACTAGATACCTAGTTTTTCTTTCTCACTTATCAACAAAAATCTTCATTCTAACAACACTGGAAAAGTAAACATACCTGTCGATATCAGTAATTGTTAGGTAAAGAATCGCTAATGTGTCACACAAGACTTCAGCAGAAAACACAGTTGCACATGACACAACAATATGACACTATGACATTGTTCTAACTATATTGTCCAGTACTGTAAAGACGCTGAGAATGTCTCTTATTAATGAAAAATTTCACTGTTTATGGCATAATATTTTTACAGAAACATGACCAACACATACTGCAGCTGTCGTTACCTGAAGGCATCAGTTTTACAGGCAGAATAAGACTTTAACAAGATCAATAGTTACATAAACATTATAGCAACAATATTAGTTTCAGTTCTCTCTCCCTCTCAGACTCTCTCTCTGGTATGATATTATAGTTAGGCACCAGTTTTAATTCACAAATAATTGTATTGACAACTTTTCATCAGCAGAATTGTTAATGATACTCAAGTTTGTTATGCATTTCTGTCGCATTCAAATAACATTATAGAATAATTGATTGTATGAACAATCTAAAGCATATGGAACCCTGATAAGATTACATCACTTTCTTGGAAATTATCAGTACACTGTAAATGCTATTTTTTCATAGAAACCAAAAAAACATAAATAATACAGAAAACTTACGCAAGTAAATTCCATTAAGATCTTCTCACAGTAAGAAGTAATGTAACAGTAACTATAACTAATGTACAGTCTAGACAGTTAGAGTATAAAACTCAAGTCTTGATCAATGGGTCACTATATAAGCAAGAAAACAATCAAGATATTCAATTCTAAATCTTGTTCTTACCTGCAGCGCAATCATCAGGACTAATACAAAGCTATGAAAGTCAAACACAAAAATGCTGAGACTGATGCCATTTTTTTAAATGCAGCGAATGACTTTGATGCTCAAAATCCTTGAAACATGACTACAAGAATTGTTATGATGAGGGCACTTTACCAGTCAAACAACAATAAGGAAAAAACTGATGTTCGATGAAATCTTAAGAGTTCAGTACACGACTCGAGGAGCCAAAGCAAAACTAGCCTGTCTGCATATAAACACATAGAAAAAGATAGATGTGTTTAGCTTTCATGCCTGGAATGAAGTATCAACTATTGTCCATTACTTATCATCAAATTAACTACTTAAAATGAACATGATTTATTACCATGAAGTTAACAGTCTAATTATAGATCATTTTTAACATAAGTACAGTCGGACCTCATTTATTCGACAACCTTCTATATAAAATGAAATTCAATAGTGTATACATTTTGATGTTGTGTGTGGATTTGTTGACACCAATGCTTCTTGTTTATTTTACCGCATCTTGACACCAATGCTTCTTGTTGTTTATTTTACCACATTTTGACACCAATGCTTCTTGTTGTTTATTTTACCGCATCTTGACACCAATGCTTCTTGTTGTTTATTTTACCGCATCTTGATTCACGACCATGTGCTTCTCATATTGTGTTCAGTATATTCTTAATTTTTTCTCTATGCATCATTAATTAATATGGGAATAAATAAATACTAACAGAAATAGATATCATGAAATTATTTGCTCGTTTGTGTCATATTTTGTTTATCATACTATATATTACTTTTCACACGACTTCATGAATGGTAGTTAACTCCCTTGGTATATGGAATGTATCTTATTAGGCACGTCAAATTGAAATAGGTTATTCGAAACCCTGTATTATTCGAAATAAAATGTTGGTCCCAACGAATTTGACTAAATTGGTTCAACTGTATGTATAAAATGTTATATAATAATTTATCACTTTCTTTATGACCATTCATTCATAACTTCTATCAATTTTAATGTATAAGTATCAATTCACCATAGGGCACAGAGTGAGGCCCCTATTTGGCTATTTTAAAGATACATACATTATGTAACACATATATAGTCTCATTTATTGGACAAAATTTGTTAGTCAAAAATATGAGAAAATATTGGATGTATTTATAATTGCCTTCATACAGTAATTGTACTCTACAACACTGCATGGTCACTTTTCTTACATGTTTCCCAAAACCACAAATTCAAGTGTCCATTACCCAGTATTTTCTTTCCTCACCTAGCTATATGCATCCAGTTAGTGCTAGCATAGGAAATACCTGTATCAGCCTGTTTTTTTTGCAGTTCCAGGAAACTTCTAAGAAAATCAATGCAATGTTTTAAAGTATATATGTATGAAGGCATTAATTGAACATGCCAATATTTTCTCACAATGATTACTAAGCATAGTGTGTTAGAAATTAAGACAATGTACCTAAACCTTCTAGCCACCGGCAGAGTTTAAAGTTGGGTCCAGTAAAAGAGAAATGTCTTACAAATTATGCAAAATGATAAATGGAAATTATTGTCCATGTAACTGCATGAATACATAATCAATATGTTCCATGCAGTTACTTAAGAAAACAGACTGCTGCAGAATTGTCTTGTGAATTGTAAGTATTCCAACAATGTCAGACTGCTCTAGAATAATACTGGAAACTTATCCAGTTTGCCACGCAACATCAGTGGCAAAAACTGTACCACACAATTCCTAACCAGCCCTAGTTTACACCATCATTCTTGAGCAGTCTCTGAATTAAGTCAAACACAAAGTAAAGGTTTTATACCATTGGTCAGCATTAAAACATTTTCTTCAGATATATATATTAACCCATCTCCATATGTAAGCCATCCAAGCCTTAAGTCAATATAGCTGTATTAAAAGCTGACCTAGTAGCAATTACTTATATGAGTTTTGTTTCCCATGCGCAATCTACCGGTATTATAGTCAAAACCTTATTTATATAATCAAGTTGCTAGCTCATAATAGACAATAGAGGGCCACAAAGCCAATGTAGATGTTAGTTGATTAACAATAAAAAGTTCCAACCCCAAATGAGGTGTATCAGGCTTAATGTGACATTCTGACTGATGATAATCCATCCAAAGTCAATTCTGTATGGGTTATCACTTTTCTTTTCTCTACATATTCCCTTCAAACTCTTCTCAATAATTACTTTTACTCCATTTTGTGCCTTGCATCAATTTTCGTTCCCCACCATTGATTCATGTGAGGAAATTATCAGATGCGTTACTACTGAGTGGTGTTACCCAGGATCACTACCCCTGCGAAACATTCTAGAATAACTCTAGAATTATTCAAGAATAATTCTAGAATGTATTTCTAGAATATTCTAGAAACGTTAAATGGCCGCTTCTTGAAGAATTGTTCAAGAATTATCCAGGAATTGTGGAATTATTCTAGAATCAAAATTCTGGAATATTTCTAGAATCAAAGTTCTTGAATAAACCCTGTGAAACATTCTAGAATAACTCTAGAATGTATTTCTAGAATATTCTAGAAACGTTAAATGGCCGCTTCTTGAAGAATTGTTCAAGAATTATCCAGGAATTGTGGAATTATTCTAGAATCAAAATTCTGGAATAATTCTAGAATCAAAGTTCTTGAATAGTTCATTGAATAATTCTTGAATAACAATTCAAGAAGCGGCCTGGTGATGATTTAACATTTCTTGAATATTCTAAAAGTAAATTCTAGAATTACTGATTCGGATTCAAGAATTATGAAGATAAAAATTCAGACATTATTCATAGAAACTGGTCAGACAATATTTAGCTATGTTTAAGACATACATGTTTCTGAGTAATCACTAATGTGTGAATTATTCTATGAATATGGTCTGAGTCAGTTGTCTGACATTACTCTGGACACTTGAAAACCACAATAGCAGACACAGTTTAATCACACACACATCCAACTATGTGAGGGCAAATGACTTATGACAGAAACATCTGACTGAGGCTCACAAGCTTCCCCTGTGAAAAAGATTCATGAAGTTTGTGAAATTATTCTGATAGTTTTCCACTGATAGTCCACTGAAAATCCCATTGGTAATTAATGAATACAATGTACAACTAAAATATACAATATTCATCAAAACTAGTTCATTGACACACCACAATTGAACTGAAATTTCATGTAACATAAATGTTTCCTTGGTGATTAGACCATCACCTTATCTTGAACTGATTAAATACATACTTCTAGAATAAATTTATCAGATTTTAATTGAACAGAAGTTCCTGAACTTTACAAGAACACCAGGTATGAAAGATCGACAAACAAACCCAAGAATAAAGTAAAAATTTGACATATTTATAAGTTAAAGCTTACTTAATTTATCATACACATGTATCAGCAGTTACAAAATAAAACAAATAATACAACAATACATTGATTTCTAACTATTGTTTAAATGTGTTACCTAAAAAATAATTAATTTTACATAATATACTTCCATATGATCAGAGCTTTTACAACACCAGCCTCTTTTTATGGCCAATTTGGGGCCGATATTTGGCCCCATTCCTCAAAGAAACAAGCGATGTTTGTAAAACATTATGCCCCCTCATGGTGTTTTGTCATAGAGGTATGTTTTGTACAATTGCATTTATTTATAAGCAAGTTCAAAGTATGCTGCACAAATAAACATGCTGCAAATGTTTTGTGGAAATTTCTTACTTTAATAAACAGTATTTAATACTCGTCAAAAGCTTTGTAATTCAAAAGTAGTCATTTCCAGGTTAATTTAGAAAAGAGGACGCTTAAAAACATTACATGAATTTGTAAATGGATGGTATTTGAATATCAAAAGAAAATTCTCATGTACCTGGGGTTGTGGTATGATTGAAAAAGAAAAACATTGCAAATGAATAACATGAATCACTTATTCCTTATGGTATCAAACTATGCAAAAGCTCAGACTTATGACTCAATATTTGATAAAATATAAAAATCTAAAGCAGATTAACTTGATATATATATTGTGAAACATTTTTAAGATGACAAAAAATGGGTTTCGTGGATGCAGTTTGGGTAGTGCCATTTTGGAAACACTCTGAAACCAAAGGTTTATTGTTAAGGCTCGGTTATGAAAGAGCTAATCTCGATGAACTGACCTTAAATTTATATATAGAAAGTTATGTATAATAGAAGTCCACAATTTTGTCATACTGAACATTCAAATTAATGGAAGGTTTTAAATACAATTGATCTTGACCCTGTGACCCCAAAATCATTACGGGCCCTCTGCTTCCAATGATGAATGTGTGGACTAAGTTTGAGGATGATAGGTCAAGGGGTTTTTGAGTTATTGATCAGAAACAAAAAGGTTATTGACCGACATGTGCAAAGCAATATGCCCTCTCTTCTTCGATGGGTATAAATACCAAATTTGTCGATTTATGATGCAAACTTCCATACCAAAAGGACCCACCATACTATCCAAAAAACAGAAAAATTGGCTGAACACCTAATTAAATATTAATAAAACTTGATTTATATAATTATATTTATATCCATGAACAAAAATACTTGGTACTTAAAATGCAACAATAACAATATTGAACTAATTTTGTAAAAACACACCATCACTGAAAACAGAAATCTTTAGATAAATTAAAATGTTACATTATTAAACAATAGAATGACAAATTTACACTTAAAATATTTCTAAAATTTAGTACATTCTTCTTAATCTGTCAATTCCATCCGCAGTTCCCCTGAACAACGTCAAATCCATTGAAGAGAATGTGTGTAAGTAAATCATTGTTAAGGACTTTTGGAAAACTATTGTTCACTTCAACATCACCACACTGAATTGTTTGTGCAGAGTCATCAATGGAAAAAGATTCTTCAAGGCTAACACAAAACCTCCAACACTTGAATCAACCAGCAAATTTTAAGAACATTTTAATATCGTCACCATGTGAGTAGTACCATTTTCTGAAATATAAAAGATAAGTTTTACTCCATCTTGAGAAGATTAAAAAAACAAATTTAACAAATCACATCTAACTAAACCATGACAAAATCAAAAGCTTAAATAATGCAAGTCAATCACAGTGTGCATAAAATTGCTAGACACATTAATGGGAAAATAATGATGTCATCACAGTTAGTGTGTAAAACAAAAGACGAGTCAAAATGCGCCCAAAACTTGTTATTATAAACAATTTTTCCTTCGTCATCTACTTTTACATGTTTTTTTATAAAACCCAAAAAAGAATCCATCCAAATGCCCCTATTAAACTCGCAACTCGGTGAAAAAAATGCACGTCTGCAATGTTTACACTTCATGTTTGTGTTAATTCACAACTTGATGACGTCACATAGAAGGCGGAGTTAGGTTCACAAAATGGTGGCTAGTAATTTTTCGTCGCGTCTGCTTTTTGACTGCTTTTGGTTAAATGATTTCTTAATATTGTTGCATCTCTTCACCGAATGATTGAAATTGGATGTGAGTAATCGGCCAGTACATTAATTATAATGTATATCGACAATTCAAGTTCCGATTCGCTGACAAAGCTTATGCCGGCGCCGATCGGGGTGTCGAGGATATGTAAGGTCTACTTCGGCGAAATAACGGGATGAAATTCACCGCTGCTACCAATGTTAAATACGACAGTGTTCAAACTGCATACAGTCACACTTACCTGCACCAATGGTAACTTTTATTTGTTCTGTGGAAGCAGTTATTTGTGTATGATCGTCAACTTTAGAACAGCTAATCGTCTGACGATGCTCCCGCTTCTTTACACTATCAACATCCGGTAGGTTTATAATAAAGACGAGTAATACCGGTCACGAGCGAATAGCGGACGGCATGCACTTTATTGACGTTCCACAAACACGTTTTTACGGGGATTTTTTTTTCAAATGGAGATATTATTCGGATCATTCTTGAATTTTAATATAAAAATTAGTGCATATGTAGTACGTGTTGGATAACTATAATTATTTAAATACACTCTGAAAAGGTACAAATAACTTAAAAATTGTTTTTATTTTAAAAGTCTGAATTTTTAAGACTTTCCATTGATGAGAGTTAATTATTTTTTTAAACTCTGAATTGTTCAGATATTTTAATATCTGTCATGTCTAAAGTCTTTAATATTGTCCATCTGTTCATGCTTGGTCTGGAACACTAAGGTCTTTGGGAACATCATTCAAACTTCAAATATTGCCTGTTCTGAATTATCTCCCTTTATTGAATACCTAACCTAGTCTTAAAGTATTAAAGAACCTCATAAAATGATAAGAGGACATTAAGGAAAGTGCAGTGCCCTAGAACAGTAGCCATGCCTTGCTATTTTTATAAATATCTTCCTGGGGGTGGGCAGTTACTTTTAGAATAATTATATTGTGTAAATAAATTTACCCAGTAAGAAATTATTTTTCAACAGGAATTCATATTTTAGCATCTGAATTATATTATATAGAGGAAGAATAATTATTCAAGAACTTGAACTGGTCTAGAAGTTTATCCATTGAAGAATTCTGATTCTTTAAGGCAATTTTTATGGACAATATTGTAGAATTTTGTCAGTAGTAGAATAATTATTCAAGAACCTAAACGTGTCCACAGAATTCTGATTCTAGAATTTGAGCAAAGTTCCAGAATTTTCATTGTTAAGAATCGATATTCTAGAATTGTGTGGGTTCTAGAACTAATGTTCTTGAAGTTTTCAGAATTAGCGTCATTAAGAATTAGTATTCTAGAATTGCTGGGTTCTAGAACCCGTGTTCTTGAATGTGTAGGGTGATTCTTGAATAATTCATGAAGTTCTAGAATAATTCTAGAACTGAAGAAAATTCTTGAACATTTTTCGCAGGGGTAGATAGGGCAACTGGCCACCGTACATAACTGAAAATACCTAAATTACAGTGTGAAACTAATAAAATATATCACAATTTACACAAGGATAGCTGAATATAATTATCACACCAGGAGAAAACAAGAAATATCTTTAAACAAGAAATGAGCAATGCCCACAATCCAGGTTTTCAACCTAGTTGTTTTTAACCAAGGCTCTATTTGTATAATGAATACACGATGATCATCAATGCTGCTGCCGTAGGTGATACATGCATACACACACTCACACTTAGATATATTATATATATATGTAACAACTATACACCAAGTTTGATGTCAATACACCCACGCATAGCGAAGATATTAAGTGGAAACTGATTTTTGAATTTTAGTGACCTTCACCTTGGACGGAACAAACCCAAAAGCAATCCCAAGTGAGCTCTCCACATGTTCTTACTATACACCAAGTTTGATGTCAATATGATCAACAAACCTAAAGTTATTCGCCGGAAACCAAATTGCTAATTTTAGTAACTATGACCTTGAACTTTGACAGGACAAGTCCAAAAGCAATCCAAAACGAGCTCTCCACATGTTCTTACTATACACCAAGTTTGAAGTCAAAAATTATGATCAACGGAACTCAAATTATTCCCCGTACATACCGGGTACATAAAACCAAGAAAGTATTCTTTATTCCAACACATTAAGGCAATTAACCTATGGTGATGACTTACAACACTACTTACTGGATAAATCTTTTAATACACAATGTTAACCAGTCTGCGTCAAGGTTACAAACATTTTTCGATTGAAGAGAAATTGCCTTCGTGGTTAACGTAAGATTTGATTGGTTTACACAACACTGATTTGCATATAGAAAAACCATGTTAGTACAGCTGCGCCAAAAAAGGTTGAATGGCATTTTGCACTTAAAATGTAGACTCTGAGACAACGCATCTTAAACATGTTAATTAAGTGAAGTAATGAATAATAAGAGGTAAGAAATTAACACGAAAGAAATGTAGGAAAATAAAACTTAGTTCATCTAATCATTGTAATCAAGTACGGGAAATTCTAAACAAGTAATCAGCATTTTCTGTAAAATGGTTGATGATTCTAATGAATTGATTACCAGCTAGATCTCTATCTTACATGTGATAATTGACTTCCATTTTCAGAACATGATGATAATTGC
Source organism: Mactromeris polynyma (assembly GCA_032209605.1). Taxonomy (NCBI): domain Eukaryota; kingdom Metazoa; phylum Mollusca; class Bivalvia; order Venerida; family Mactridae; genus Mactromeris; species Mactromeris polynyma. The sequence goes on along the minus strand of JASFXZ010000001.1, from coordinate 35,270,343 downwards.
AGGGCTAATAAAATATGTGTGTATTCCCATCAAGACTAATTATTGAGGTTCATACGGAAACCATCTTCAGCCTGGCCAAGTGGTAAAGGCACCAGACTTGAGAGTATGAGGTCAAGGGTTCAAATCCTGTGAGGGGTCCATTCTGATATAGTTGGTGAGCCAACAGCTGATTAAATAATGGTGAATAGTTGCCAAACCGCATCAGGCAGTCTGCCTGGTGCCTGGCATAAAAGGGAAAAAATTAAGACTCTGGAAGTAAATGTGCTGTAAGCGACTCATACGTCAGAATTGACTGGCCCTTTAAACAAGGGTGAAAACAAATGTATCAGCATTGCATGACAAGTGAGAACATAATGGAATTCATGTGATGGAATGATTAAGTACTCATGATTTCTTTCTATTCATTACAAATTTTACTGTTTTCCACATTTTTCTAACATACCTTATAAGAATGCATTTTCTGTCTTTGCATGGTGAAATATACCATCTTAAAACTTTAGATACTTACATAAATTTATAAGCTTCTCCGACAGGTTAGTTACTTCAGAATGTGAATTAGTGCCCAAAAGAATTAATGAGTTAGGCAAAACGAAATTATAGGAAAACAAATCAAATTACTTCACTAATCATTTGCAAATTGAAACTATAACCTGCAAGCTAATTACAAAGCTTAGGCAAAATTTAAGGTCAAACAAAAAAATATTTCATTAGGCAACTTTATCCAATACTGCAGTATCGGAAGTAAAATTGTCCATTATTCTCAACACCGCACCTAACATATATAACTGTATAAAGTTAAAGATTTTGATGCCTGCAGACAACTCAAATTGCATGTTAGCTGTCTTCACACTTGGATAAATGTGAAGTTTTGTGCCTATATTGAACACTTACCTTAAATACATGTACTAAACTGCAGATGGACAATGGAGTTGTCCCAGAAGCACTTTGACATTCACACCATTGATAGAAGAACAAAAACACAGTATCATTTGCCCTTGGTAATTGAAAGCAGGCTCAAATTTCAAACATGTCATCTGACAAAATCAGAGACCTTAACTCAGTGTTCACTGATTTAACCCAATGTCAATTTTCCTACTTAAATGCAGACAACTCTGCCCCAACTGATTGAATCCAAGGTTGACTTACCAGAAATGCAACTTCCTACTCTTAAACATTTAATCCTACGAAGTTCTGCACCTCTGTGTCTTGATACGATTAAGGCTCAGCACAATACCCTCTAAAGGGTTACTGTATACATACACTTTCTAAAATACAAGGGCAATAAATCCCTGCATCCAGGAATTGTCAGTCCTCTCTCAGTACACAACTTTGTATGCTGCCAGTGAGGCTGTTATTCCTTTGAAGTCTTGTTACTTTAGGTTACATTAGTTTTCTGCTTTTCAAGATAGTGCAACATCAAGTTTAGAGTTAAAACTAAATCAAGGGCCATAACTCTGCTTACACTATTTAATTAAATCTAATGTAAAAAGCCCAAGTGCATAACTTCATTTCTTGAATAATCCTGTAAAGTTTTGTTATTGTAGGTCATGTTCTATTCTTGAAATTTCAATGCTCCAACAAAGTAAGGGCAGTAACTCTTCTTTCTCGAGTTAATCCAAGCTTAAGTTTATGAGATGACTTAGAGTTCCCATGAAGCGTATACTTTTTTTACACAAGGGTAACTCATCATAATATACTGGTTTATATTTTAATAAACAATTTACTAGACTGTCATGGAGAGCTCCAGTCCTAGACCAATCAAGGGAGGAAGCAACAACAAATATGAAGACAATTTAATTTTGTGTTGCAATAGGCAATATGTTACCATGACAAGTATCATAAAAAATACTGATTAAATTCAAGGACACCATTCAACTGTCAAATCAATTTACGCAACTATCAATATAACATGGGGAGTTTGTCACATTATTTTCTAAATTCAGTAAATTCTGAAGGATTCAGTGCCAGACTGTCAGTTGCAGTGAACTTGATTTGAATATATTTACTTGTTTACTGTAATTAGAATAATGACAAATAATTATGAATAAATCAGGTAAAATTTAATAACAATACAATTATACAGTTAAACTTCGATTTTTCGAACAGGCGACAACTCGAGAACCCCGGATTTCTCGAGGAAATGGCAGAGTCCCGGACTTTTTTCTACTATTTTCATATAAATTTACCGCAGATACCTCGAGCAGAAATAAGTCGAGAGCTCGAGCACACATGCCGGTCCCCAGAACACAAACTATACACAATATCTAACTGGTAACTCGAGGACACATTTTCACACATTTTTCAAAAGGGAGCTCTAAATAAACAAACAATGAAAAGGTGTTAAAATTTTCGCGACGAGTTGTAAAACTTGCAAAATCATGGTCAAAAGGACAAGTATTGAGGTGTCAAAAACGATTAGCGTAGTTTTCACAAAACATACAGATATCAATTAAAAAGGCCAATTGAGACGATATGATGAGACTGTAATTACGAGAATTTAGAGAGTAAAACACGTGATTAAAACCCGGCCTTACCGTACACACATCGGAATCTATTATGTGCTTTTTGTACCATATTGTGCTCACTTGTCAAATGTATATTTGCTATGATCAGCTGTATTAATTTTAGATGAAACAATAAAACACGATAAAACGATTTAGAGTTGTTTTATTTTTATTTTCACATGTACATGTGTAATACAATAACATTTCAACTAAGGAGCGATTTTCACGATGCATAAATATAACGGTGCAAACATCCGGATTGAACACGTATATTCATGAACTTTATGTCGTCTGTAAAACAACAATAAGTACTACAAGTACATTATGTAAACTGTACAAATCTTATTAATAATTTGTCTTTACTTTTATTTTAATGAGGAAAGATAGCGAATAGAAATATGAAATTATGAAAAAAATATAAAACAACTGGTACACGTGTGACAAACTATGAAAATAAACATTTCATAAAAAAACACTGATGGGACATGATCGAAACACCGGGTCACTCGAAACACCGGTTTAATCGAGCTTTTCTGACGGACCCCAGCGTCCTCGAGTTACCGAAGTTTAACTGTAAGTCAAATATGGGTTCATACACTATTAGTAATTGTTTTCGATTTAAACAAATGCAGTCAGTGATGGTCAGGTGGTCATGTAGTGACTTTTCCAGCTATTAAGGAGAAGGAACCAGCTATTAAGGAGAAGGAAATCTCAGGTGCTCCTAGCATGTTTGGAGCAGTAGTCTGGAAAAGACGTTTTAGACCCATTTTTTGATGTTTGACATCTAAGTGTGACCTTGAACTTTGAGCTATGGAGACGAGTACTGCGCGCAACACACCGTTACATCATGGTGAACAGTTGTGTTAAGTAATTTCAAATCTCCCAATAGATGACTGTTATATTCCGCACTGGATGTTTTAGACCCTTTTTTGACATTTGACCTGCCAGTGTGACCTTTGAGCTACAGACATAGGTCATGCACGCAACACTCCGTCTCATCATGGTAAACATTTGTGCCAGTTAATTTGAAAATCCTCCATTAACTGACAGAGTAATGGTCTGGACAAAGAAAATCCAGACCGACCCACGCACAATTACACCGGACCACCATTGTGGCAACTATATCGAGCTCACAGCAAGTGGGATCGTCAAAAATGGCCCAACAAATATAATATTCCCCTAAAAATATAATTAAAAAAATACTTACCTAACTACCTACCCATCTTAATTTTGCTGGATAGGGTTATGCTAAACAAACACTTTTTTAAGGATGGCCCAGTTACAAATTAACCAAAGATTGACCTACAATACAAGTGTGAAAAGATATCTTTGGTCCACCTTCCAAAAATGATGGGAAGGATTTTGTCTGAAATTGTCCAAGTAGGGGGGGGGTTTATTCTACACTTAAGTCCAGTCAAACAGTTCTTTGCCACATATATTCACAAGTCCAACACCAATTAACAATTTTGGCACTTAATCAATTCAAAATTAGTTGACAATACCATTGGTCAATATTATGCACAACATGTTTTGATTGGCTGATCACCTCAATGTTAGTAAATTTACAACCACTCTCAAGTAAATATAAACAGTATATACAACTGTACAATGGTTAATAAACTGTTTTTTGAGCGCATGAGTAATATAATTTATGGACTCTTAACATTTAAAGATTTAAACAATATGGCAACAAGGCATTTAACTTGGCTTCAAGATAAAACAATTGGTATTTAACGAGATAAATTTGACAGCAAGTGGTCTATAAATAGTGATAAAATATCCTGGTAATAAAATTGATATTTAAATACCAGTATGTTTCATGTACAGTTAAACATTGACACAGCTGTTACCAAGGTTTATATGACATCATCGACAGGTCAGCTGGTATCCATACGTGACAGTATTTAAATATGTCCATGGACTATTACTCTAACAGACTATTTATGTATTTGACCCTAAAACATAGATACAACCTGAACATCACAAGTCTACTCCTAAAGACCCCCATAAAGTATTCAAACTTAGTTTCAACTTAAGAGGACAGTTACAAAGCATCTGTGGCAAACTGACCAATTTTTTTCACCCAAACATTTCGGTTAGACAATTGTTTAAGACCCATTCCTAATTAATAGATACGACCTGAACATCACAAGTCTACTCCTAAAGACCCCCATAAAGTATTCAAACTTAGGTTCAACTTAAGAGGACAGTTACAAAGCATCTGTGGCAAACTGACCCATTTTTTTTCACCCAAACGTTTGGGTTAGACAATTGTTTAAGACCCATTCCTAATTAATACTACATTCACTGCTTGCAAAGTAAAGCCATAACAATCACAACACTGCAATTTGACTGCTGTTACACAACAATATAAATACTATTGTGTTATAAAATCCACAATAATGCACAACAAGTTTGACATCTTTGATTTTGTACTATATTTTCACTATAACAAGTCACCAACAATATTTTCCTGAGCCACAAGTATGAATGTACTATTGAATCTAATGAATTAACCCTTGTAAGTTAGTTGTAATTCTATACTCATTGTCACATTGGCTGCATTCATATGGGATACCAGAGACTGATGACAGAGACATGATAATGGCTGCTGGGCACCATTGATAGTAAATTTTAAATGAATCTAACTTATTTACATAATAACAATTCTGACTTAAGGATACACAATATCAATGAGATTTCTGTTTATGGAAAGATATGTCTCCCTCAATCCGCCAGCTAATGTGACATTATATTATAACACACACAAACATCATGAGTTGTTTTTTAAATTTACTCGTCAACAAGAAATGGGCAATGCCCACAAACCAGGTTTTAAACTTAATTATTTGTAACCAAGGCTCTATTTGTATAATGAATACATGATGATCATCAATGCTGCAAAGGTGCCAGAGGTGATACATGCATACAAACACTCACACTTTGATGTCAATACACCCACGAATAGCGAAGATATTAAGTGGAAACTGATTTTTAAATTTTAAGTGACCTTGACCTTGGACGGAACGAACCCAAAAGCAATCCCAAGCGAGATCTTCACATGTTCTTACTATACACCAAGTTTGATGTCAATATGACCAACAAATCTAAAGTTATTAGCCGGAGAGCAAATTGCAATTTTTAGTAAAAGTGACCTTGACCTTTGATGGAACGATTCTAAAAGCAATCCCAAGCGAGCTCTCCACACGTTCTTACTATACACCAAGTTTGATGTCAATATGACCAACAAATCTAAAGTTATTCGCCGGAAACCAAATTGCTACTTTAAGTAACGGTGACCTTGACCTTTGGCAGAACGAGTCCAAAAGCAACCCCAAGCAAGCTCTCCACAGTTTCTTACTATACACCAAGTTTGATGACAATATGATCAACAAAACAAAAGTTATTTGCCGGAAACCAAATTTCTATTTTTAGTAATGGTGACCTTGACCTTTGATGGACCGAACCCAAAAGTAATCCCAAGCGAGCTCTCCACATGTTCTTACTGTACACCAAGTTTGATGGCAATATGTTCAACGAAACTCAAGTTATTTGCCGGAAACCAAACTGCTATCTTTAGTAATGGTGACCTTGACCTTCGTCAGAACGGGTCCAAAATCAATCCCAAGCAAGCTCTCCACATGTTCTTACTGTACACCAAGTTTGATGGCAATATGTTCAACGAAACTCAAGTTATTCGCCGGAAACCAAACTGCTATCTTTAGTAATGGTGACCTTGACCTTCATCAGAACGGGTCCAAAATCAATCCCAAGCAAGCACTCCACATGTTCTTACTGTATACCAAGTTTGATGTCAAAAGGATTAACGAAACTCAAGTTATTCACCGGAAACCAAATTGCTAGTTTTAGTAACGGTGACCTTGACCTTTGTCGGACCGAACCCAAAAGCAATCCCAAGCGAGCTCTCAACATGTTCTTACTATACACTAAAGTTGATGTCAATAGGATTAACGAAACTCAAGTTATTCGCCGGAAACCAAATTGCTAGTTTTAGTAACGGTGACCTTGACCTTCGTCGGACCGAACCCAAAAGCAATCCCAAGCGAGCTCTCCACATGTTCTTACTATACACCAAGTTTGATGTCAGTATGATCAATGTAACTCAAGTTATTCGCCGGAAACCAAATTTCTATTTTTAGTAACGGTGACCTTGACCTTTGTCGGACCGAACCCAAAAGCAATCCCAAGCGAGCTCTCCACATATTCTTACTATACACCAAGTTTGATGTCGGTATGATCAATGTAACTCAAGTTATTCGCCGGAAACCAAATTGCTAGTTTTAGTAACGGTGACCTTGACCTTTGTCGGACCGAACCCAAAAGCAATCCCAAGCGAGCTCTCCACATGTTCTTACTATACACCAAGTTTGACGTCAATATGATCAATATAACTCAAGTTATTCGCCGGAAACCAAATTGCTAGTTTTAGTAACGGTGACCTTGACCTTTGTCGGACCGAACCCAAAAGCAATCCCAAGCGAGCTCTCCACATATTCTTACTATACACCAAGTTTGATGTCAATAGGATTAACGAAACTCAAGTTATTCGCCGGAAACCAAATTGCTAGTTTTAGTAACGGTGACCTTGACCTTTGTCGGACCGAACCCAAAAGCAATCCCAAGCGAGCTCTCCACATGTTCTTACTATACACCAAGTTTGACGTCAATATGATCAATATAACTCAAGTTATTCGCCGGAAACCAAATTTCTATTTTTAGTAACGGTGACCTTGACCTTTGTCGGACCGAACCCAAAAGCAATCCCAAGCGAGCTTTCCATATGTTCTTACTGTACACCAAGTTTGGTTACAATATGATCAACAGAACTCAAGTTATTCGCCGGAAACCACCCAGTTTGACGCCCGCCCGCCCGCCCGCCCGCCCGCCCGCCCGCCCGCCCAACGACATACACCATTCTAATAACCTGGTTTTTTTCAAAAACCTGGTTAAAAATTCAGACATTATAGATTAAAACCAAAAGCATCGCCAAATTTGTCTATTTTCATCACTTAAGAGACATAACTCTTGCCAAAAACCATCTGCCCAAAAAGTGCTGATGGTATGCACAATTAGGTTAGGTACAAATAACTGATGTGAAGCTTCATTGAAATCCAACCAGTCTGGGTAACAAGCACATACAAACTTTGTGACATTCAGACAGACATGCAGACAGCACAACATCAAAATGTCTCCCCACCTCAGTATGTGGGAGGTGACATATTTGTCTGAACACACAAACAAGGATGTCATCGTGATCTCTTACTTGCTTCTTTACATTTTTAATGTGGTTTGATGGCGCATCAACAGCTCAGGTCAATGTGGTTTGATGGCACATCAACAGCTCAGGTCAATGTGGATTGAGGGTGCATCAACAGCTCAGGTCAATGTCATTTGATGGCACATCAGCAGCTCAGGTCAATGTGGTTTGATGGCACATAAACAGCTCAGGTCAATGTGGTTTGAGGGTGCGTCAACAGCTCAGGTCAATGTCATTTGATGGCACATCAGCAGCTCAGGTCAATGTGGTTTGATGGCACATAAACAGCTCAGGTCAATGTGGTTTGATGGCACATCAACAGCTCAGGTCAATGTGGTTTGATGGCACATCAACAGCTCAGGTCAATGTGGTTTGAGGGTGCGTCAACAGCTCAGGTCAGTGTGGTTTGATTGCTTAGACTAAAAAATAATTTCCCCTAAGCAATGTCTGGTTATTGACCACAAAGTGGACACCATCATTATCTGCAACACTAATGAGTATTCACTGATAATGCTCCCTACAAACTTATAATGAGGGTTTAGTGTATTAATTGATTATTTATATAATGTTTAGGTAATGTGGTTATAATTATATACATCCTACATCAGTCAACAGCTTGTATCCTATACACACAAGGTAACAATATAATGTATTAAATATTGAACTGATTACCAGAGTGTTAAAGCCTTTCATAGAAAACTATAACATAGTTAAATATATTGTCAAAGCATATCAAGAGTACAATACAAAAATATACAAATCGAAGAGAGATTAAATTGCTCCAGGGAATGCGACATGCAAACGATAATGCCTCCCCATACTGTGAGATCCCAAGAAAACAACAGCCTACAAAACATCAGGCACCGAGGATGTGCACGAGTATATTATAAATATATTGTATGGGAATATATATGTTGCAAGGGTAAACATTAAAGCCATTAAAGGATTGTCAACAAGCAAGATATTATTCCATTAAACACGAAGTCACAGAGATGAAGATTAATAGTAAACTGTTTGAATTACAGAGTGGACATTTTCAGCCTAATTTAATGACTTTTGAATAATTCAAGGGCCATGACTCCAAGAAAGCCTTGATAGTGATTTTACTGGTTATTAAACTTGAATGAGAAAACATGGCAATGGATGAACATTACAACTAAGTTTGGAGAAGATTCAATAAATACTGTTTGAGTTAGAGAGCGCACAACGGTCATACATGGTGAAAAGGGTCATTCCATGAATTTTGGATAATTCAAGGGCCTTAACTCCAGAATGCCTGAGCTCATTTAGTTGGTTCAAACTTGGTCGAGATAGTATGATGTCAAAGAACATTGTGACATGAAGTTTGGTGAAGATCCAACAAAAACTGATTGAGATTATAGACAGCTGACATAGACAATGCTACTGCCTGCCACAGGTGATCACATAATGTGACCTGTCTATAGAAGAACTTCTCTAGAGACTCCTATACAAATCAAACAGTCCAAGATTCATTGTCAAGTGCTGCTTTATGGTCTTTATTTTGTGAACCAAATTATTTCTTAGACCATTCATTCCCCCAGGGTTGTTATAAATGGTCTATTGCCTCAACATAATCTAATCAATTGCTTACACAGCAAACCTTTGGTCACCAGTACTGTATTGGTATTATACAGAGATACACAGAAGAAGAAATAGCAATTAGAAATCATCACTTCAAACTAAGTTTTCAATTTGTACAATTAATATAACCACAGCGAAATAGCTGCAGGTTTCAATAAAGAACATAAATATACCCCTGTTATAAAGATTCATTTATAAGTATTCAACTTATTTAACTTTCCAAATTTATATAATTCATAAAAGTAGACAAATTTAAAGGACTTTTAAATCATTGAGGATCACAGAGAATATTTTAATTGCAGGCATATGCCAGGGCAGGAAATTGTCCGGTGTTCAATATACCAGTGCTGGAATAATCTATCTGATGATGCCCCAGTGAAATGCAGTTCATGAAATCATGAACTTTTCAAGACCTTCAAGAACAGTTCATGAACTGGTCTTCAACAGTTCTTCATTTGTGTTCATGAACTTTTGGACATGAACCGTCCTTGAATTATGTTCATGAACAGTTCATGAACAATTAAAGAATACTGCAAAGTCCTTGAAACCTTGAATTATGTTCATGAACAGTTCATGAACAATTAAAGAATACTGCAAAGTCCTTGAAATGACCATGAACATTTGCCAGTGCAATCATATCCATTTCATGAACTATAATGTATTTAATGGTTCAATAAAAGTTCTTAAACAGTTTCATAATGACATTTTCAAAATTATTCAGTTTACCAAATCTGTGTCTATTTTAATGTTAAATGAAAGTTGCAAGTCATAAATAGTAATGTACATGGATGGTTTGCTTTAAAGAGCCGTTGTGGTATGACCATCTTGACTAAGGCTGTAAGAGCTCTGACAAAAATCTCCCAAACAAAGTTGTATATATCCCTCAGTACTTAGCAATGTATGGTGTACTTGATAGCTATACATAGAGTTAAACCATGTTCCTTGCACAGCCACTGATAGATTTTGTGGATTTCTGTTGAGTTAACTTGTCATGGACAGTTCAAGAATGCTGCCTAAATTTTACATTATTTACGCATGATGAAATTGGAATTTACAATTTTGTTGTTTCTTTCAAAAGTATCATTTATCTATGGCAAATGAAGTTCATTATAAAACAAAACAAATTGACACTGTTGCAATATTATGTCACTTCCAAGAGTTAAACCAACATTTTGTTAATATTTTGAATTATTTTAGTAAATTACCTCCCTTTATCAATAATTACATATTTTTTTTTTTTTCCAATAAAAACACCATTAAAAAAAATATAGTGAAAGACTGCCTAGAATATAGTAATTTGCAACTGCTGTGAAATTAAATTTAACAAACATTATACAATTTAGAAATCTATTTTAATTGTGTTTAGTTAACATATATATAGAAGGAAAAGGTCAGAATACTTCAACCAATGATGTATGGCTTACCCTAGTCCAGCCACGGACATTACGTCTCTATACTGTCGCTGTTACGAACGACGCGTGTAAAAGTCGGAGTACAGAGACACGTATGCGGGGCTAGGCTTACCCTGAATAGTTCATGAACTGTTCAAGTAATAAGCACCTTGAACGATTCATGTCCAGAACATAAAGTTAAAATGAGACTATGAAGTTGTATAGGAAAAAGTTCATGAACTGTTCATGAACCTGTGTTCATGAACCTGTAATGAACTGAACATAAAATACTGGGTTGTTGAATAGTTCATGAACAGTTCAAGAATGTTTGGCAATGAAATGTGCATTAAAGATTCTTGATTGTACTTCATGGACTGTTCATGGACTGTTCATGAATCATATCCAATTCATGAACTAATAATATCATGAACATTTCAAGAATTAGTCTCATTTTAACTTCAAGGAATTCATGACTTTTTCATGAATTGTGAACATGAACTATGCATGAATATTTCATGAATAATTCATGAACTGTAACAGTTCATTTCACTGGGGTGGGTGCATAGGGACTTGAAAGAATCTGTATATTCATATGTCACAATAACAAAAAATCCCTCAATAGACATTAGTTGTTTGATTTAATCTAACCCCTAATATTTCTGACAAAAGGACCTTGCAAGGAAAAGAAAATAACCAGTTCTGGAGTAACAGTGTTTCTCGGGCTGAATTTTTCGAAAGCTGTAGATGTATTCTGATATAAAATATTTTATTACAATAACACAATAATACTTATCAATAATTAACACATAAAGACAGTTTAGTTGAGAGCATATAATGTTTACCTTCCATTTACAAATCCATTCACTCAAATGAAGCACATAAATTATCTAAATCTCCTCAACCAATATGTGTGTGATGATTGAATTGTTCAACACAAAAAGCTTCAGTCAGTAATAGTGTTCATGAATGGAAAGATATCCTATACTCACCATCACGAACTGAAGTACAACTTTTCTTAATTAGTTGTCTGCAATATCAGATCATAAAAAAACTAACTAGACCACTGTAGAGAATGTACGCAGCAAACTAATAAACATGCTAGTTGCAGATTCTGCAAATATCAGTAACTGTATATAGTGATGTAAACTTTCACTCACTTCCATATAAGGTCATGGTAGTTACACAAACTGATTATTGAGACACAATATTGGAACAAAGCCACATAGGAACTAAGTTTTTAGATGATTCGAGGATTGATCAACATACACTATCGTAGATGAAACTTTTACCAACATTTTTTTTCTTGTAAACATTTTCTTACTTGCCTTAAAAAACTTAATACTAATAATTGAAAAAACTGTCAGAATTCTTATTTTTTGTTCAAAATATTTGAAAATCAGCATCTTGATATATCCCCTAGCATGGAAATATTGTATCATACACTTAATTAACAGACACAGCAAGACCGACATTAATAAGACCTAGAAAGTCCATTTAGTTTTCTATGATTTAACTTGGTGATCTATTTTCTAACTCCATGTTACTCACTAAATTGAAACTCATACAAATATCTTTTTTATAGTGACAAACACTTTATGATTTTTCACATCCAAACTATTTCTATTTGTGCTGAATGATTCATTTGAAGGTTTAAAGATTTGTTGTGCAACATAAAAAATGCTGAGATGTTACGATTGCTGGTCTTTCCAGATCCTAAATGGATTTCGGAAAATTTACCTTAAGATTGAATTGGTTTACACAACACTGATATGCAAATAGCAAAACCATGTTAGTACGGCTGTTCCGAAAAAAATGTGACTTCCTAATACTCAATGCCTGCTGTTTAAAATTTCGTAAAACTAGGGACCTGATAAAATACGTTGACATATCTGAATGTCGACATATCCGATTGCAGTACTGACAAACTTACTCTTTTGTATGTACGCATTTTTGCTATGGCAGTGTTGTAAAACTTATCGATATCACTCGTGAGTTTTGCTACAGGTTTGGTAAAACTGACTGACTCGTGATAATTGGTATGCTTTAAATAAATAATATCACGGGCATAATATATATGTATGTTCGTTTTTGTTTTTCGGGTTTAATGCCCTTGTTTCAACACTATTTAAGCATATACGGCGAGTGGCTGAATTTATCTGTTTTACTGAAATAGGTAAATATTCCCTGCGGCACTTATCAATTAGATTGGTAACTACAATGTTACTTTTATAAATCTGTTTTACAAACTGTGAACAAACTAATTGTGACACAAACAATAGGTTGAGATAAAATTGTTAATCTCTTTACGGTCAATTGACACCTTTTCAGTTTCAATCATGTCGCGAGGATGTCGACACAAACATGTACATTAAGGTGTGAAAACACTTTTTGGGCCAGAGAAATCACGTCGACATAGCCGAAGTTGTCGACATAGAAATGTCGACATATAAATCATTTTCCTTATACAATATATAGCAACAGAAATCGGGACTTTAAAAATATGTCGACTAAACCGGAATGTCGATATTACCGATGTCGACACAATGAGTGTCGACTGTATTTCACTAAGCCGGCCTTCATTTGTTCCAAGTGATAAATGTATTTTATTGTTAAAAATGTGTAAATCATTTGTCACAAAGAAATCAAACTATGGCCCGTAAAAGTATTCATATTTCATAATTGATTTAAAGTTTAGGAAATTATGTTTGAGAATTAAAATATAATCATTTCTTTACAATGTCACTGTGTTGACATGAACCCTGACCGTAATTACCAGTATGCCATTATCAATGTTCTGAAAGCTGTCAAAGACAGATGATTGTTTTTAATGTCACCAACTGTCCCAAAGGGACACATTAAGAAGTAGTGTGTCACAAAAAATACTACTACTAATTTGGTGTTCAATGCTCTCTGGTGGGTAATAAATGAAAAACAGGTGAAGATACCCATGCACAGACAATATAAACCAATGTTTTACAACGAGGTTAACTGTATTCTATGAATTGCCTGTGCTTAATCATGTTGTAGAGAATAAAAAAGACTTTTAATCAATATCAGACAAATAAAATGACAATAAAATTTATTTTTTGTGGTGATATCAAATCAATTGTAGAAAAGGTTTTTATCAAACTTCATGACAGCATACTGAAGGCCTTAAACAGTAAATGTATGAATGAGGGGTGAAGAAAGAATTGGGAGATTATAATGCTGACACAGTTTACGTGCTAGGTATTTATATCAATCAATAGAAGGAATAAGTTTTAATAAAACGTCATGATGGCATACTGGCTGGAATAAGAATTTTTTCCTAGATTAGACATTCTCACACAAAAAAGTCATTTAATATCAGGAACCACTATCATAAACCTTCTTAAACTGTGATTTTTCAAATTCTTCAATAACGGAAATCATGCAACAAACAGTCTAACCAAAGATAATGGAGCTAGCATACCAAATATTCTCTAATAAATGGGGGCTTTACATTATGAGAGGTGGGGGGTAAACAATGGCTAAATTCACTTAAATTAATAAGTCTCACATGCATCTATCAGAACTAGTACAGTACTAGTACAGAAACTTACCCTGACGCTAGCCTAAAATATCTTCCAAACTAACCAATTTGATCTGCAAGAGGTATTAAGCCACATATAGCAGTATTGCATGTCTCGCATGTGCCTGTGTGACCATTTGCCCCAGTTCAGTGAGTTTTGAAGCACTGTGAGTTAGTGAATCTTAAGATGTTGTCTCCGGAGGAAAAACATCAAGCTGCCAGAATTTAATTGTTTAAAAGTTTTACATTCTATCTGGAACACACAATATAATATGGTACCTGATTCTATAGTAACAGTTAATATCCTTATTGTGCAAATAATATTCAACTCTTATAAATGAAATGCGGAATTTATAAGTTGCACATTTATACATTATCATGCACAATCATTTCCGGGGTTACACAAATGAAATTCAAACTAAATTAATCTGTATGCAATAAAACCAAACATTATTTGATAGTCTTGTGTTTAATCAGCTGTAGAAGAAACCATTATCTTATGTATACATCAGAATCAATGAAACCAGATAAAAGAAAGATAGATAAAAGACAAGCTTTATTTAACGTCACATATGATCAACAAGTAACATGAGCTACAAAGCTCATGTGCGACCAACAAGGTATCCACTAACAGATACTTACCTGGGCTTATTTATCTCCTGATACTACCCCTTTATATACTGAGTGCCTAGCAAAGGTCACTCAAACCAGTACCATTTTTCAAGTCTTTGGTATGACGCGACGAGGGATCGAACCTACGACCTCCCGCACTCAAAGCCGACACTCTACCAACAAAGCTGCAATGAGGTGGATAGTTTAATATTGTTTAAACCAATTTATGTAAGCAAGGGTGTGATAAAAAACATCTAATGCTTGTTGTGCATTCAATGAGTCTGTTACGGAATCCCTGCGATTATAAAACTTAAGTTACCATTGAATGTCTTATGAGCGGGTTAGTGACTATCCTGACCTGATAAGGACCTTTGATGTTGAGCAGCAGAAGATATATCCTCTTTATAGTCACATCTCTTCTCCCCTTACCCCCTAAGCAGTTAAAGTAATTAATTCCATCCACAGGCTTCATAATTGCAGAAACATTAGTTGCACCAAGTATTGGCACCAAGTATTGGTGCTTCAGTAAGTTAAAAGTTGAAAGCTCACATTGTGCAGCCAAATTCATCCAAAACTTTCCATTTATCGCTATTTAATGCCTTCTTTAGTTCATATTTTGTCATTTTTTGGTAGAATTAAATCCAGCATTTTCATTGGTTGATACAAGGTTTTAATACATTTTTGGACCATGCAATCATATAGTTATTTCTCAAGTGCTTCAGCAGACAAGTCAAAATGGTGACGTCCATGTTGGAATTGAATTATTTGGCATGTCGAAGTTTATTATAGAGAAATTTCTAGAACTTCAAGCACTAATGATAATTTATCAAATCTTTTTTCTATCTGAGCAGATATTGCATCGTCATCAGCTGAACAGTATTCAGTATGTAAGCTGCATTTTGATTGGTCAATAATTGGTTAAGTCAAATTTTAGACGGCTAGACTATTCAAACCCAAGAGTGAAAAATGCAAAGAAACATACATAAGTCATCATACAAACAAGACATCTACAAGACTGTATCATTGTCAGCAAAATTCCTCAAAGCTAAACTCATTGTCTGACAACATAATTCAAATCAGGGCTTTAACCATTTTTGGCATTGATGAATAAACAAAAGTAATTAACAATGAACTGATGAACAAAATATCGATTAAATTGAATCTATCTTGCTACAAATTAACCCCATCTGAATACAAGTATGTATAATTATTCTCCTTCATGCAATTGTAAATAAATAATAACACATGAAATCCGATTGTATAAAAGCACTGATTAGTTGCATTGTTATTTGTTGAAAGTATTTCAGCTTTTTTAAATCATAAATTTAGGTAGGTAGGTAGGAAACTGATTTTTATATATCATTTTTTATGGTCATACTAATGTTACTTATCAATATTCTGCTGAAACAATCCCACCCTGAGTGAGGCCCCTACAATTCTTTCAGCCAAGGGGCTTTTTTCATGGGTAGATAAGGTTATGCCAGAGATCATAAAGTTCATGATCAAACTATGTTCAATGCAGGGTTCGTTCTCACAACCTTCCAATCAGAAGTCAGGTACTGTACCCCTCGACCACTACATGCTTCAATGTTTTATAAGATGTTAAGATTATGTCAAGATAAATATAAGTATTGTAGAACATGTTTCACATATGTCATAAACTACCAAACAGAAGACAAAAATAACTTAAGACTTAAAACGACATAAATTATCAACTTTTAAGTTTTTCTACCAACTCAACTCATTTGTTAGTGTATATAATAACTGTTCTTATTGACAGCTCATGGATGTATTTTGGATTTTTGTAGGTAAAAATGTCTGAGTAACATCCACAAATCTGTCTAGTCATCATCTAGAAACTTAATGATAAACATCAACAAATAAAAAGGCAATAGAAGATGGTTTCACTCAGTTACAGTGTCGAGTACTTGTTCCTTAATCGTATGTCTGGAGGAGCTGAAGAATTCCTTATACTATGTTGATATTTTTATTATTACATGGAATAATTAACAGAACAGAAAATAAATCAGTTTGATGGCTTGGTGGTAGAGAGAAACACCTCAGGAGTGACAAACTGTAGTAAAAATAGATGTGTCCAAAGGACAAGTTTGCCTCTGCTAAGTTGAGAGGGCCATAACTCCTCCAAAGATTGATGGAATGTAACTGAAATTGAACTTGACCCGAATTTATTGTCCTATGCCTATGTACCCAATATGATTAAAAATTAACTAAAAACATATATTTTATACTGTAGTAATAAAAGCTGTTACTTTACTTAGCGTCCTACCTTACATTTAGCAGGATAAGGGTAAAATTAAAACAGGCAATTATGAAAATATGTAGAGACTGTTTGTAGAGACTCAATAATACAAGAGAAGTTCAGTCCAGCTCCTGGTAAGACAGCGAATCTAATCTAGCATGCAATGAAATGTGTTTTCCTGTGATGTAATACACTAATTTTGGACAATAACATTAAGGCCCCTGAATTTGCGACCCCCTATTGGTCCAGGGATATGAACAACCCGTATTTTGCCAAACTCTCCAGTCCCCCCTCTGGACATTGCATATAAATGTAATACATTGTAGTTTCAATCAATAGCATACCTGGTGTCTTCTGAGGTGATTTTTTCTTTATCAAAGCACTGAGGGACCATGAAGATTTTATAGCTGAAATAAAGAATTTATTATGTGATTAGCCATCTTGAAATGGTTTCAATAGATCTACTTAGGATTGCTATAAATATTGTCCCTTCTAATATTGAGCATAAACAAAATTTAGTGTCAAAATGGTTTTCAGTTCATAATGAAAACAGTGCCAGATTTTAAAGTCTGATTGCACTTCAATGGATCTAAAGTAACTGTCTTACTAGACTTTTTAAAAACAAATTATGGTTTCTAATATGTGTTGGTTGCATACAAAACAACTGAAGTACCTCCCTACCCTGTTGGTCAAACTTACCATACAATGAATTACATAAATTATAAACCATTGTTTATTGTGAACAAAATCAAACAATTTATATGTAAGTTATTATAATTCAATAACTGAAATGGAAGTTCCACTGCCATCTTTGATCATACTGATACATTCAGTATATCTATTATTCATTATACATTCGCAAGAAATTTAAACACAGCCATTATTCTAAGCTTCCCAAAGGGATTCAGTTGCAATAAGGAATCAATTAGCCAGGAGCTATATACAGCTGCTAACAAATTGACACAAACAGTTAGATCTTTGTACTGTAATGAATAAATTATCACCTGATGCACTCTGCACATAGCGATTCCTTCATTCAGTAAGCCAACATTTGACAAGAGGGTCATTGTGGCCCTATATCACTCATCTGAGTACACTGCCATTTCGGCTGAATTTGACTAATGTGCTAATTAATTTGTCTAGGTTACTGCTACACTGTTGTTTGCATAAATTATTTACAGTTTAGATAAAACTACTTCAAATGTGACCCTGATTTACAAGGTAGGCAACTGGTCTTGTGCGACATGTTATTCCATCTATAAGGAACAAAGCCCTGCCCACTGGGAGCCAATTGTTTTTGACAAAACGTAATAATTTGAACAAACTTGGTAGAGGACCTCTAGAGACTGCTACAAACAAATTATCTAGGTCTAGTTTGAGACAAGATTTAGCTTTCAAAGTTCACATTTATGTAACTTTCAGAGGGGCCCACTCAAGGATCATTCCTGTGAAGTTTGGACAAAATCCATTTAGTCACAGGTTAAGGAGGAGAAGCCATTTAAAGAAAATATTGATGCATGGCAATGGACTGCAGACAGCCAACAATCCTGATAGCTCACCATGAGCACTTGGTGTCTTTGTCTACTGTCTTTCACTCCTATTCTAGTTAAGTAATTCAACACTTTGTGTAGGTAAGAAATTAACTTTACTTGATCAAGACTCCTGTCTTAGGCAAATAAAATCGTTCAGAACACAGCATTTTTATTCTGTAGGCTACCCAGGAGACAGGAAACACATTCTTTTGTTAATGCTTGCCTGATGTTCAGTCAGAACCCATTGACAACTGCAGAAAAGCTTTTAGCATGTTTCAATAAATCTCATTTTGTGTAACAATGAGCTCGGTGTCTTGACTGCAAAATTGACTGTTAATGATATAATGTCACAATTTTTAACTGATTGACAAACCTTGAATTCTTTGTATTTCAACAATAATGACTGTGTTCTTCTAACAACATTAATTTAAGTTAGTGTGATTATAGTATGGTTTTGAATTTTTCGGCTCAGCCGTTCTAACATGGTTTTGCTATTTGCATAGCAGTGCTGTGTAAACCAATCAAATCTTAGGTTATAAACAACTAAGGCAATTTCTCTTCAACCGAACAATGTTTGTAACCTGGACGTGGATGAATTTACGGCAATCCATTTTGGATCTGGAGTGACCAGCAATCATAACATCTCAGCATTTTTTTATGTTACCTTCAAATTGTGTCAACATATTTCTTGTTTTAAAATATTCTACAAGTGAATTTACAAACAAGAGCACAATGAAAATTCTGGTATTATGATCATGCTTCATGGGGTGCAAAATTATGTATTAGATTTCCAGCATGTAAAGAGTATTCACTATAAATATAATGTAACATATCAGGAAAGTGAATTGCCCCCTGGCAGCCATGTTTTGTAATGAATCCCACAATTTGAACAATCTTGATAAAGGGTCACAAAAGAAACATTTGTTGCCCCCTGGCAGCCATGTGTTTTGACAAATCCAAATAATTTGAACAATCTTGGTATATGGTCACCAAAGTAACATCTGTGTGAAATTATATAAACATTATTTCAAGAATATCTTAAGGATGACAATTAACGGGCGCAGGGCGATCACAATAGCTCACTTCAGAACAAAAATGTCAACTCTTCTACAATTTTGTGGAAAGTAGAAATAACTGATGTTATATTTGACCTGTAGACATGCATTTATATCTATTTACTTGAAACTGATGCAGCTTGGTACCTTTAATATCTGTAACTAATAGCTTTCTAACACATCATTTTTAATTTAAGCCATTAATAACTAAATTGTGAGATTTCAAAAAAATTCCATTGTTATAAAACAAACATAAGCCACACCCCTAGTGGCCATGCTTTCTGGATGGATAATGCTTGGACTCTTCACACATCTACTATTCATTATAGTGATCATATATCAAGTTTCATTGAATTCCTTTTGAAACTGTGAAAGCGATTTACATCACAAACTCTCATGTTCCTGCTACATGAAAATCAATCAGGAAGATATTTATGGAGGTACCAGACATACAATTCAGAAAACATATCTTAATAATTAATCGTTGTCACTTTTAACTATCAGTATCATCTTTAGTTGCATTTGCCACGAAATCATACAATTGGATTTAATGATTTGGTTACAAGAATCCATCCAGGAAACATCTAGACACAGAACTAAATTTGTCAATTGAATTTTGTCATTCCTAGCAGATTTGTTTTCATTAAATGTGAAAAAGAAGAGTCATGACTTTCTGTATATGTGTCAGTAATAATCATGACTTTACTGAAAACGAAGGTTAAATGGCAGTTAATGAGCAGGCCCGGGTGCTTGAATAAAGCCAGATGGAGCATCCTATTATTTGCCTATTATTTGCCTGACTGGTGCACTTAATGTTTCACTACTTTTTCATTTCATGACTTTTTCAGTTAAATTAAGTAATGAACCGTTGTAATTACTGAATAATTCCTCAAACAAATGGGCTTCTTTTCTCAAGATAAATCCACACAAAAAGTTGTCAAAAATCCAAACTATGTTCAGGTTTTCAGTCTGCAGCTATGACAAGATGAAGTATGCCATTATATTAAGAAGCCAGACACCTTTGATGTGTAAAATGTGCGTGTTACAAGAAAATCATGCCATACACGGATTCTAAATAACGAACACCATCACCTAAAAATATGTTGTGAAAAACTGCATTCAAAGTTGCTATGGATAATTGTTCAAAAATTCCTCTTGTATCTAGATATCAAATCTAAATTTCTTGACAAATTACTTTTTTATTGAGGTTACATCCCTGTCACCAAATAATTGTTTATCTTTTAATCAGTAGCAATATCTTTGTGCAAGAAACAACAAGAATCTGTAATATGACTACTAAATTAGTCATGGCTATACATTTAAATTCAAATACTTTTTTTCACAAAACATGCAAATGCAATTATGTGAATATAGGAATTTGTTCAAATGTTGCTGTACCAATATGGGCAATATTAAGATAAATTAAGTCGATTGATGTTATAATTTCATCATTCCCAGTAACAAAAATGTCAATAATCACTAGCTGCTTTAAGTGGTAATAAATCACTGACTAAATGATTTTTCTCTGAACCTTCCTCATTATCATTTTAGATACTTTTGCCCACGCAAAGAAACTTCGATCTTGAATACCAAATGGCTTCCTCCCCAGCCTTTTACAACTCCTGTTAAGTACATCACATGGACCCTTGTTATAACCTCTCTTTGTATAATTTACATAATGCTTGTATCTTGTAAATATCATGATCATTAATGACCATGTTAAATACGTATTTATTTCTGTACTAACTTGATGCCGAGTCACTCCAATAATGAATTGTATTTAACGTAGGGTAGGCTTAAATTTCTTGATACATCATCTTTATCATCTCAGATATTCCATTTTGTTTTTTCTGTTTCAATCTTTATAATATGCACGCTGTATCTTGGCTCGACTTTTTCCCACTGTCATCACGAAGATGTCTGATGACATTATTATATTTCCCTTATTTTATCTAAAATTTCTGTGACTAATGTATACTGGTTTTTAAGACGATGTTTGCCAGTAAATAATTTAATTATAGCAGGAAAATCACACCAACGATCAACTTATAGTCGAATTTATAAAGTATGTGAGTGCTACAATATTCCAAAAGATAATAATGTAGATAAGTGATTGAAAAACGATCAATGAAGCAATGCACAGCGGAGGTTAAGAAATAATACCAAGTAAGTGGCTTGAATATTTCTTGAAAACAAGAAACATAAATATCGATGTATTGAACTATATTATTGATTTAAAATTTTGCCTGTAAATACAGCATTCACCAAGATTCAAGTGCAACAGGCATGATATTTCAGTTACCATGCAGCAACAGAAGTTTGATATATTTGCTCCGAGTTCATTCAGTACTTTCGTCAATAACTGACGTAGAACAAGATTTCAAAATAGACTATTATCTTTGATCCATAGTAAATAAGCATGACTCACAAATTTCACAGTAGGACATTACCAAAATTCAAACAAAAAGATGTATCAACTTAACAAAATCTAGGAAGTTAAATTTTCTTCTAAAATGTTCTGAAAGCAAATAACACACTAAGCTGTGAGCACATGTTGGATTTGTTGTAAGAAATGTATGACATTTTACCTGAATCTCGGCCTTTCTTGGCTGATATCAGGTTTGTAAACAAAATCATCTCGGAAATTTAAATCAAGGAAATTTAATTTTGTGTATAAATTTGTGATTTTTTTTTAATGATGGTGAATTCTCTAAGCTTATTTATGTCAATAAAGCATTACAACTTCCTTGCTATTGTCTCCAGACATGGTAATGGATATTTTGCTGATTTAAATTTCATGGGATGCAGCATCTTTTGATACAGACTTACTTTGGTACAATAAATTTGACTAAAATGTCGATTTTCCTCCACATGTGGAGAAGTTGCCGGCTCCTTGTGGAAGGGTAAGTTAGTACTGGTTAGCATTCAGTCCAGGAAAAACTGGTTAGGTGAACCGGTCGCCGTATATAACTGAAATATTGTTGAGAAACGGCGTTAAACCCGATGAAACAATACTTCGGTACATTAAGACTGATTTTTTATTAGTTTACGTAATTCTCTTAAAACCCAAGTGCCTTTGGACTATGTGTAATTCTTTCTGAAGAATATACATGTATATTGTCATATTATCTCTTATTCCTGAGGCAGAATGTTCGATATCGGAAATTTTATGAAAAAAGTCACTTTATCGTATGTGTAGAATTATTTAAAGGTGCAACCATCTTGTATTAATTGGCTTATTAGAGACAATCCTCCATCATTAAAGACACAGTAATAGCCAAAATGAAGTCTATACATCGTACTAATTGAATACAAATTGGAATATAAACTTTACCCACGTAAGCTGGTGACAGAAAGGAAATTTAGAATATGGTCTTAAAACATAGTTTACCGTTTTAATGACAGACTCAGTGGAACATAAGGCACTAATTTTATGCAGTTTCAATGTTAATCTATGGAGTGACAAAAGAACCACAGAACAATTTGTATTTGACGTTTACAGTTAAGTTATCCAGCATTGTAGCGTGTGGTCTTACTTATTGAGAATCAGTGCATAGCTTGGCTGGTAAAAATAAGAAAATGTTAAATTATTCATAAGCATTGATCGATGATTCATTCGAAACACACTGAGCACAAGATCCATCTGTCTAAATTTAAAACTGTAAATATTTCTAAATTTTAAATTAACAACAGACTGACAAGTATTCCCTATTTCTTGTTCCAATAACTAATACTAAGGACCAAACATACATCAGATGGTCAGGGCCCAAGTTGAGGACGGAGCATGTACTTTCAACAAACTCAGAATTTAAATAACAACCATAGTTTGAAATCTGGCATTGAAATAAAACATGCTAGTGAAGTAAATCACAGGGAAAAAGTGCGCCCAAGAAAATCACGGGGAAAAAGTGCCCAAAGTGGGGCTCGAACCCAGGACCCCGTAAACATTAGTACAGCGCTTTACTGACTGAGCTAACCAGGCCCCCGTCTAACCCCACACCACTACACTAGTATACAAAGCATATATGAGATGATCTTCTATGGGTACTAGACACATACTGTCATGTCACTTAAATTCTTTATCTTAAATAAAATGGCACAATTATCTGGAATGTGTCAAGTACATTGGTGTGACGATCTACAACATTTTCATGCCAAAGTATTTTTTGCTTTGAATTTTGTGGGGATGCAAGAATTTTGTCAATTGTTGGAGAGTTAAAGAAACTACAGGATGGATGTATCTCCTGTTAGACATTCAGATTCAGGAACACATATACTGTAGCAGATGGCTCTAAACGAAGTTTATAGGCTAATATTTCCCTAGATAACGGATTGTGACATTAAATAACCAAACAAAACGCTAATTTAATGAAATCATATCTGAAATAAATAAATAAGTTTAGCGGCATTCTGTTTCTAAGCAACATATTGTATCCGAAATTTGGTATCCGCGTACAGTGCATCAGACAGGTATTACGATTAGGTCGGCAGGCGGAAGAAACAAAAATAACATGCATACAACGATTCAGATTTAGTAAATACGACTGGTACAAAATGATTCCTTACCTTTCCCACCATTCTCCTTATCCGAATAATTAACATTTCTAGGCATATTATTGTGTTTCAAAATGTAAACAAGGAAGACGGTGTCCAGGTAAGTTTATCCAAGGTTACAGACTACTAAATGTTTTTGGCAAATTTCTAATCTTGTCCAATTTTGATAACTACAATATACAGTTTACTTCCAACACATGAAGAGCTATTTCATCGGGGAAAAAACAACAGTTTACATGGTTGGTCTGAAAATTGTAAATGAATCATTAATCAATTGATGTCTGTAACATCTACATAAATAAATAGATAACACAACAAGTGTAGTATTGCATCTCATTGATAATGTGCAACTTAATCTGGCTGCTGCAGAACTGTTAATATTACCATTACAAAGATCAATATATGAACGGATGCACTAAATCATGGCTTTAACATTCAGTACCACAAACAGAAAGGTCAATACATTACTGTTTCAACAATATCTAACGGAATGATGTTACATAGTGCAGGTTTATAATATAATATGGCTTACGGAAAGATTTACAAGTCTGCAAGGTGTGCAATGTCTATGCTTAAATTCATATTCTAGTTGAAGAGATCGGAAACTAATTAAAGGAACCTATGTAATATAGAGATTTACAAACCTCTGTTTAAATGCAACATGATTTATTGTAGATAAGATGATGTCCTCCTAACCCAGATGGTATGGGTTTATAACCCACAAAGTTTTTCAAAGAAGTGGAATCAGGAGCGATTGAGATAACACAACTATCAATATTTTGCTGGGGGGTTGGGGGAGGTTGACCTAGGGAAATTAAAGAATTATTTGTTTAGTCCAATTCCGAACCCACGCATTGTCAATATCTCCACAGTGGGTGATGCTTATTCTCTACGTCCAGGATCTAAGTTTGACCCGAGTCTATTTACTGGGACCCTGAATCATTCCCACCTGTCATCTTCTGTCTGAAGTCCCATATATCACCCTTTATTTATAATTGCACAATGTTTTCATCACAATCAAGCTTAAATAAGTTGATATGATATGCAGGTATTTAAACCTCTTTAAACAGATACTTGATACATCAGAGATTATCACAGAAATACAGGCAGATGGAAAGTCATATGTTTACTTTCATGACTGATTTAAACAGTACAGCTCATAGTGCACATATCACAGTTTCAAACTGAAATTGTCTGGAATACATCTCTCCAGATAATGAGATCAAACTGCTAGTGTATATGAATAAAACTACAAAATATTTATAAATTTAATACTGCATAATATGAGAAAATATAATAAACACATAACACATAGATATTGAGCACTGACCAACTACAATACATATAGATAATGCTTGTCAACACATAAATATGCAATCAGAATTCAAAAGTAAGTCACAGTAAGTATGTTCTGCACTTCATACTCAACAATCCGACGGACACAAGCCCAAAGGCCACGCAGAACTGGACCCTCCTGTCCAAACTCGAGAAGAGAATGAACGCAAGGAGTCACAGTTTAGTGTTCTTGTTATATAAACTGTGATTTCTAGAACACATTTCATAGCACATTTGATTCAGTATCATTGACTCCTGAGAATACATAACTGAATAAAATTAATTGTAAGACAAGATTCAAGCATAAAACAAAATAAAACATCACTCACAATCAACTTTATAGTCCTACATTTGTTTCTCCCATGCAAAGTGTTACAGGTCTAAACACTCAAGAAACTGACGCCCACAGAGCAAGCAAAATAATTCCATGATCAACAAATGACATGTAAATCTTGAAGAAAATGAACACCCCATGATGTCATGTTTCAAATTCCTAGACTGTGAATCTCGACTTTCAGACTAACCAGTCTTCAGACCAACAGGCCATCAGAATACTGGGCAGACACTGCTACAAACATTCTACTTTTACATAAGTTATAATATGGTGAATGCACAACAAATAGCAGTCAGTCTTCATTCACCACACATCCTCAAATGCCCTTATATGTTCATAGTTGGAGGATTCACTATAAAAATACAGTCTACACTGTTTTAAGAGACCTTCATTGGGAATCAGCAGATAAGGTCCCCTATGACAGGGAGTCTCTTAATACAGGTTTATACAGTCAGTGACTTATAACCACTTCCAAATACAATGTAGATTGAATACATTAAACTTCTGTTTAGTTCTGTGTGTTATATGAATGTATTACAGTCGCATATGACAGGGAGTCGCTTAATTCAGAGGGTGGTAAGGGCAGTGTAGACTGTATATGTAAACTGAAAACAAAAGTCCGAATATATCACAATGAAATAAGTCTGACATCATAATGGAAAGTCTGATTTATTTCTCCAAAGTTTTACATCATTTGCTACCGATCCAGGACGTTTCAACGTATCTCCCACTGTCCCATCATACAATCCATATATCCCACCTGGAAGTAAACAAAAAAAAACATTGATAAGAATACCATTTTCGACCCAACCCTCATTCCAAGGACAAAAATCATGTCAATAAATAAACTCAAAAATCATGTCAATAAATAAACTCAAAAATCATGTCAATAAATAAACTCAAAAATCATGTCAATAAATAAACTCAAAAATCATGTCAATAAATAAACTAACTTAATTTGATGTTACAAGACCAAGTGAAGAAATATTTATGTCCAGTGCAGCAAATTTGAAATTAACAGTTTTTGCTTGAGTGTATAATTATAATATTGAAGTAGTATTGCTGAAAGAGTCTAAATACGTCTTTGTGCAAAGTCAATACGGCCGTTCAAATACTATTTTTACTCATACATAGTAAAGTGTAGAATTAAATATAACCCAACTGGTTTTTCCCATGAAGCTAACTTGGCATAATTCAATTCGACAAGTCGAAGGGTGAAAGCAAAACAAGTCTATCTGCCTCATTATGTCTTGGCAGATAGACCGGTCATGCTTTTATCCCTCTAAGTGCTCAACACTCTTCACAATAGGCTAATATATATAGAATAGATAGCAAACATGGGTACTTGTATACCTGTATGTAGATAAAGTATTCTGGAACCCTTGAACATGTCAGAGTTTTTATTCAGTTCATACACCATTCCCTTAACAGCTTTACCAGTGTATACTGGGTCCAGCATGATTCCAGTTGTCGAGGAGACGTCAACTATAAAATCTGCAGTAAATGAAATATAGTATAATATTTCAGTTCCTAAATTAACAGGTATGATAAAAAACTAGGGTTGTCACAATATAATTAATATATAATATTAACAATTGCTGGGCAAAAACGGAAATGAGATTGAAGACCGTTTGTTTCAACTTATGCATGTTTATTTTATAAAGAGTTTGGGAGTTGGATGAAAGTGTTCACATAAAAAAATATCTTGCAGTCATAGCTTAGCTTAATGAAGCAATATATCGTGGTGCATATTGCAATACATTTCTGAAGTATTGCAATATATCATGATACAAAACTATAGCAATTTGCTTCATGACAAAAATTGAGTTACGATAGTTTTGTGCGAAACACTTGCTATATTGATGCAATGTAACAAGTCCACCACCCTGTAGTCAACAATCAGCAATAAACATTGTCAACCAAAACTGGGATAAAATTACATCATTAATACGTGTGGATCCGAGTCGTCTGTATACAGACATACCATTCCATTTTTCAAACACATAGATGGATCATTACAGAGAAAAGTGTATAGGGATCTAGCAAAAACAGTCTAGAAGAAGGTACAGTGATGGTGTTATAAACCATACCAGACAAAATGTCATCTTGTCACAAATAGATCAAGTTTAATACTTGAGAAGCTGGGGCCTTCTTCACAAACATTTTAATACAGAAACTCAAACTTAGACTTTTTGCTCCTACATTATTACGATATACAATGTACTTATATTGAAATAAAAAATTGGTGAAAGTGTAGAGTGGGTAACACCAATTACCCAGACAAAATTATATTTGTTTACATTTAATGAAAATAAATGTCTGGTAAATATCTCTTTTGCCAATTTAAAGTCTGAGTTTCAGTCTTGCAACGTTTGTGTAATTACACTCAAGTTCTTGAAGTCCCAAATGAACCTATTGAATTCTTGATCACTGTAGCACGAATTTGTCAGTATGATAATTACATCAGCGTCAACAAAATATTCAACAGACATTGCCTTTCCTTACAGGAAAACTCTGCTCACTTTTCCAATTTTGTTTAATGCACAACTTTCTTTGGTAAAATCCACATAGATTTTAGAATTCACTCTTCTTCACTTCGGAGCAAAATTGTATAATAAAATTGAAAAATCAAATAAGAAATCTAAGTGAGGCATAAAAACATACATTTTCAAAATATTGGTTTCAAGTCTAGAAAATCAGAAAGTTAACAAAATTAAATTTTAAAATAATATTTTATGGAGACTTCTTATCATGTCATTATACAATTAGAAAATAGCAAATTGATGTATGTATTATAAAAAACTGCAGACACCACATTTTCAATTGTTATAATTTAATCATGTATATTATATGTATAGATATTTAAACATTGTTACATGTCTGCCGAAGATATTCTCATTTTACAAATGTTGAACATTTTGAAGAATTGTGCCTCCAACATTATATATTGCTTTGAATTTACTTGCACACAATGAGGGATGAAAGCAAAACAAGTCTATCTAGGTCCTAATTAACTAGGATATGCAGACAAACGGGTTTCGTTCTCACACTTTGATTAGCATCATGTCAGGCGCATAGCTTCCTGTATGCAAAATATGCAGTAGCATACACATAGTTAGAAATTATAAACAAGGGGTTAATGTGACATTAAAACTGGATTTTTCATTATGTAGGTATGACCCATAATTACAATTGTCTAAGATATCATGCAGACAAAAATTCGGAGAAAGTTTTCATGAAAAGTGGATAAAAACTTGTTTTATGAAAGGAAAAAATATTTTTTAATGCAATTTTGACCTAGTGACAAAGTTTTTGACGCAATATGACACATATTCACATTTGTCTAAGCTGTCATGCAGAAAAAATATTCTGACCATGAAGTTTTGATAAAACCTGTTGAATTTATGACAGAGGAAAACTTTGAAGCAAAATTGTTAACGACATCCGACTGATCGCCTGTCCGCCTAAAATCCAGCCCTCCTGTCTGCCTGGTTTTCGCAAATCTAAAAGATGTACTTTTTCAATGAAAAATGTGGCTAAAAATAAAAATTCTAAGAATGCAATTATGTTAAGCATTTCTTTGCACTTTGGGAGACACATTTTCTGGATACATAATACTTCAAAACTGACTCATGAAAATGCCACCAGATTGCACCTAGAAAACCCCTCCAGTGGGTATCATTAGCATCAGATGATGCTTAACGCAATCAATTGTGTTGTTGTTGTTGCAGACGGTTTCATGAAGGAAACATTCCCTAGTGGTTTACCAGCCATAAACTGGTACAACAGGCTGACATAACACAGACATGAAAGTAACATGGAAGATGTATGAGTTTATTACCTTGTGGAATATCAAAGGAGGATATAATGAGCTTTACTGACAGCAGAGATAAATCTGTCTCCATTAACATGGGCACTTCCATTACAAGACCTGTATAGATAGTTCTTACATCTACAATATTTAATCATCAGCCATTTTGATAGACAAAACTGATAAGCCCTTATAGGAGTAATTTCCAATTGCGCGATAATTGAGAAAATACCAAGAGAATTTACATGTGACAAACACTTTTTCTTCACCTAACTGAGCCAACTGCCCAATTGAGCTTACTGAATAAGTTTTTCTTTTATATCTGATTAGTTTATCATCGTTTACATTATGTTCCCTATAAACTTTAAGGAAATTGACAATCGAGAACAAGGGAGGTAAATTATGTAAATGTGGGAACTATCTATTAGTGACAGTGGTAAAGATGCCGAGTATTTCTCAATGAAATTTGACGTCATAAATTAAGCGCTTAATTTTGATTTATAGAATTAGAGCACATGAAAATGTTTATATGTCATTTGCTTTTTCCATTTTGAAAACGTATGATTTTTTAAGAATTAATGTACATTTGAGTAGTATTTCTGATGCTACGTTATCATTATGTAATTTACTTTTGCATTTTGTTCTTAATATTGAAATTGCAATAAACAGAAAAGTTGACTGATATTTTTTTTGTTATTAATTTTTGAAACTATAAAAATACATTTTTTGTCACTAATACGGTTCGTTGTGAAACAGTTCAAATATATCTGATAGGCGAGTTGTCACCCTAGGGTTTTTTAAGAATTAATGTTCATTTGAGTAAAGAATTTCTGATGCAACATCATCATTTTGTAATTTACTTTTGCATTTTTGGGAAGTATGGCAGGTCCTTTTCATAGGGGAAATTTGCATCATGAATCACCAAATTTGGGTATTTATAAGGCTAAAATTTTACTGAAGGGGAATTTTCTTTCTAAGTAGGGGAGAATTTTTTTTTTCTTTGGGGAATGGGGCCAAATATCAGCCCCAAATTTGCCATAAAAAAGGACTGAATATACAGACCTAACTCTTCTTGTGTAGATATTCCATAACCTTTGCCCTTATGACTTTCAATAACATCCAGTATATCCTCTGACATTACAGATAAGCCAACAGATTGAATCATTTCATTACAATGATGATGAAAATAGGCAGCATCATCACTAACAGCAATACCATGAATCCTGCAAGTGAATGTAGTCACAGACATTAATGTACTTCAGTGAGTCTTTCATACTTTTTTAAAAAACAAGTTTAAGAATTCCACTAATTCATGAACACAAGTGTAATATATTATAATTATATCATAAATTGTACATACACTTCGAAAGATAAAAACTAACTTTTTGAGTCCAAATCAAGGGCCATCACTGTAAGACAATTGCAACATCATGTTATTTTTCTAGTGCATTATTGAAGGTATTACACATCTGCAACATTATTATGATATAAATACATTTAAAATTAATAAACGTGTACTTTTAAGGTCAAAGGTGAGTGGACATAAGCATTGAAATTGAAAATTAACATATTCAAAATACCATTCATGAATAACAATACCAATGGATGGAGTAGGATGGAGTAGTTAGACTTTGTTAGGTTCATCAACATTTGTAAGTAAAGAAGACAACAGAAATACAAATAGCAGTAACTGTTGTCTTTCAATGGACCGTATAGACTAAGAACGGTCACTGGTGCATGAATCATAAACACACAACTTTAGATGTAAAAAAATGAATATTTCGTGCCCATGTAAACAAACAACAAACAATGAGTTAGTTCAATATTAAATGATCCATACTTCTTTTGAGATAAGTTATTTGAAGTCTTTGTTCTATAGAAGGTCATTAATCAAAGAATATATTCTAAAATTAAAATTTTGTTCAGATGCCAGTCTATTATCTTTAAACATCTCTTGAGAGTCATTGTAATTCCCACAAATCTGAATACCTCTGGCAAATCCAATCTGACAAAACAAAACAATATGGAATGTTAATACCGACGACTGCCTCACATGTCTCACCTCCCACCATGTCTGGTAAAAATTCATTTCGTCTAGTATTAGATTAGGAATATCAAACTCAACAAAAAAATGACACATTTGTTTTGGGCCTGGTACAGACTGGTTCTCTTTGGCAATGTCAAAATACATGTGAACCTTTTCTGAAGGCAAATCGGGAGATTGTACCCCGAAAAGCGGGAGATTGAGACTCAAAATGGGAGATTTTTTCCGTGGCTGAATTTTGTCAATACGAATATGTCTATATCCATATCATAAGCTGTTACTAGCAATGTTCTGTTAATTAACTCGTAACCTCCCTTTAAAAAGTCGCCAATTAACAATTGTATTGCCAACAGTCATATCTGAAGACAATAGAAATGTGTGAAACTTAAATAAACAACATGACAAGGGAGGGTCGCGTCGTATTTTGATCAGTATCGTCAAGCACTTGATTCCATAATTGAGAGCATCTATATAACCCTAAAAAACGTGGTATGTACTATTTACGGACTGGTATCCTGATTTTACTTCTTCCGTTTATCAGTTTAACACGTAATTTCAGTGAACCAGTCAGGAATGAACTAAAAAATACCCCATAACAAAAATTTACGATGTTTACATTGAAAACCGAGAGATCGCGTCTCCTGGCCTGGAGAGCGTGAGTTGGCTGTCGAAAACCGGGAGTCTCACGCACAAATCGGGAGAGTTCACATG
Source organism: Mactromeris polynyma (assembly GCA_032209605.1). Lineage (NCBI taxonomy): Eukaryota > Metazoa > Mollusca > Bivalvia > Venerida > Mactridae > Mactromeris > Mactromeris polynyma. The sequence continues at coordinate 35,237,770 of JASFXZ010000001.1, read as the reverse complement.
TATGTGTCAAGGACTCTTTTCAAGAAAATACAATACCTTAATTTATTTCCGGTAAGATGATTAGCAATAGCAAGACCTCCAGCGGTTCCTCCACTACCACATGCAAACACAATATCATCAAAGTTCTTATGCAAACCCTGAGATAGAAGTTCTTCAAACACAGCTATATAACCAAACAATCCGACCGCGTCTGAGCCCCCTACAGGTATAAGATAGCTAGATTCACCAGAGGTATCCCTGAAATATTACTGTTTCATTAATACATAGTCTTCATATGTCACGCAAGTTGTATGGCAAGAATTTTTGTGTACATTTTTCATAACACCAACAGTGATCAATCCACTGGTACTTGAAACAAACTGTTTTAATGTTCTATATGGCCTATTTACTATAAGAATATTCTTATTATATTAAAAATGCCATATAGAACAGTTTGTTTCAAGTACCTGTGGATCAATTCTGCTAACTATACTTCTTTAACTAATTTATTTTACATTGATTGTAAACCAAGTTCTTATAACTTGTACACACTCTCAATTCGGAGATTGTGAAGTTTGTGATCAAATCCTGTTTAACGTGGGGCTAAAACTCACAAGCTTCGGATCAGAAGTCTTTGCTTTACTCGTCCCCCCCCCCACTCTTCCCGTACAAAAACACTAGCAGATTGATCGACCACTGGTGGTGTAAAGACAGGCAAATTAAACTTAAAGGAACAATACCATACAATTTCAAGGTAGCTGTCAGAGAGCTGTCAGCCTATACAAACATAATATCAATTCAACAGGACTAGACAGGATGGAATTAAATACAGTCGGACCTCGTTCATTCGATATCATCGGGTCCGAAATTTTATTTGGAATAATGCATGGTTTCGAATAGCCCATTTCAATTCGGCATGCCTAAGAAGATATATCGGGACCTGATATTCTTTTCAGATGCTATCATGTATTCGGATAGAAAGTTGTCGAATAAACGAGGTCTGACTGTAATATAGACAGCTGTCACAGAGTTTTCAACCAACACAAATAGAATATCAATTTACCAGGACTAGACTGGATGGAATTAAATTTTTGCATATAAATCTTTATACACCAGAGGTTAGCGTAGAGTTATTTGTAAACTACTAACTACAATTGACAAGTAGGAGAGTGGAAATTAGAACCTAACAACAAGGAGAAAATTTGTTTTGTGAAAGAAGAAAGTCTGGTAAGTAAGAGACTAATATTGGAGATATGCAGCAGAGGCACAGACAACCAAGTTAATTATTGGATGTTTGGTAAGATTGGTGTAATTTCAATTCCATGTAAGATGGCGCAGACATTCAGCCGGTTTCAACAACTAGCTGTGACAGCTTGCAGCAATACAGTAAAACTCACTTAAAGACCACCACAATAATAAGACCATCTCAATAAAAAGACCACCTCAAAATTAAGACCACCTCAAAATTAAGACCACTTCAAAATTAAGACCACCTCAAAATTAAGACCACACTTGTCGAGTCCATTTTTACTGTTTCGACCTCATTATTAAGAGCACCTCAATATTAAGATCAGTTTCAAGGGTCCAAAGGGTGGTCTTATAATTGAGGTTTTACTATACATGTAAAATTACAGATTTGATTATTGGGAAAGGGTTTGAATAAAATACGAACAATATATGTTTAGCTAATGCTTCCATTCTTGGCTTCAGCTCAGTCAGATATGGTGATTTTCTCGGTGCTAAATAAATCTTGGCGGCACATAATCTGTCAAGTAGTAGATTCCCATTGCATCCCACAGAATCAACATCCTGCAGAGAACATTATAAAGTCTTCCATAGTCACATAAAACTTTTGAACACATTATACGAGAACAGTGTTATATAAATATGGTGAAATAATAATAAAATGCATATATAATATTTTCCCATACATGCAATCAATCAACATAACCTTTCTTACTTGCCAAGTTATATTTTGTAAATTTAGACTGAAAAAAATACAACTGCTCCACTGTAATGCAATGCCAAAATGATTTATTACAAATACATGTAAGTACATGTATGAATAAAAGCATTCATGATTTACAATGCTTTTACCCAGGGATAATTATTCTAATTGACTGTCACATGCAGCTTGATGCATGATAAATTCATACAGTAGAAGTTTGAAACCTCGAACACAGCATATACTTGAACAGGTTCTTAAGTCCCGGTGAAATCCCTTCTTATTCCATATTATCTAATAGTACAGTCCCTGGACTTATTTGTGTGAATTTTTTGTCCAGAGCATTTCTTTGTATATTTGTGTAGAGGGATGCCTGAAGTTCAATTTTAGCGAGGGTGGACAGTTGGCATCATATCAGTTTCCATGGAAACCAAGATGGCGGCCAAAATGGCCGCCATTTCACGAACACTTGACTAGTGTTACTGTAACGAGTATTACTATTAAGAGCAAACAGATATTGATTTTAATGTGTGTGATAACTTATGTACAAATACAGAGCTCTCTAATGAACTCCCTGTCAAGGTCACTAAAGGTCATGGTCAAGGTCATATCAAGGTCAAAATGTAAAAAAATGTTAAAAAACGAGTTTTTACCCAATGTCGTTTTAATTCATCTGCACAGTTTTGACCATAGACATGCAAATGGTATGTTTTCAATACCAAGTATCAATATGATTTACAGCAAAACTTATTTCATGGTTATAAGTTGAATAATCATATAATTAGAAGGAATTATGTGACACCACATCAATCTGCAATTTTCCGTAGAATACGCGCGTATAGCTTATAATTACATATTTTGCGTTTGGTTGCATAAAATGAGTAAGCACAGTTGCTGCATGTATGTGAATGTATTTGCTGCTCACAGACTTAAAGAAATTCAAGGTCAAAATTTCCATCGGACTATTGACCGAGGTCACCAAATGTCAAGGTCATTACATGTTAAAAATGAAATAAAAAGATGTTGAGAACATGTTTTAATCTTGTTAAAAGTTCAGTTTTAATAGTGTTTCTTAGGTTAGACTACCAGTAAGTAGTTTGTCTTTACCTGTGTTCCATGCAGTTTTTAACAAAACTTAATTGATGGTCCTAATGTGAATAATCGTATAATTAAAAGGAATATCTTGGCACGACCTCTATCTATATTTATGCATACAATATACGAGTATAGCCAATGAATGCATCTTCTGCGTTTGTTTAAGCACACATTATGTATGTACACATGCATATGTTTGCAGCTCATTGACTAAAGTAAAATCAAGGTAATCAGCCAAGAGCATGGATCAAGGTCATTTGAGGTCAAATTATTTAAAAAAAACATTAACTGGTGTCTTCTTTTATTACAAACGATCATGAGATGAAGTGATTAGTCTTTGACGCTTGATATGGTATCAAATCAAGTCCTATTATCGTATTCAGTTGACAAAACAAAACATTTATCAATTCATACATGACTAGTTTGTTTGGGTAATTTTTATGTCCAACTTTGAAAGGGGTAGTATAGATTTACCCATTTCCGTCCGTCACAAAATCTTGTTTCGCAATCTCAAAATGAGATGAGCCAGTTTCACAAAACCTTACAGGAATGTTATCCAGAATGTGCAGTTGTGCACCTGGAATTTTGTGTGTGGCTGTACTCGGTTATGTCATAATGAGCATGCACTTTTATGTTGCGCATATTTAAAACTAGTATGAGAGCCGGAGTCATGTTACTTTATGGGAATGTTAACCATCATAGGAAGTTGTGATCGTTGGGTATATCTTGCGGCTGTTTCCAGTAAGAATAGAGTGATAACCTTTGACTTACTAAACAACTACATACATACAAAGCAGTGATGTTTGTGTCACAGCTATTGAGATGGGAATATGAGCTAGAGACATGAAACTTAAGAGCAATGTTAACCAGCATGTGATGTTGTGTATCTGGGGGTTTAGTGTGTGGATGTGTCCAGCAGCAGTGTTATGACCATTGACATAATTAAAATCAGGTATTTAGTATAACACTTAACGCAAAATGTATTTGGTTTTCAGTATTAAAGCTTCACAAAAATATCATTCTACATGTGAAGCTTTGTACGGGGGTCAAGATTAAGGCCACTGTTACTACAAATAGAAAAAAGGTTTTTACTTAAGATATTCGTTCCAATTAAATTATAGTTGTAAAATATCATGCACCTTCATCAACAATGGGCAGAATAATGACCCTTGCTTTTGTGACAAAGGCGGGAAAAGTGGTGGTATCTGTGTCCTATGGACACATTTCTAGTTTATTAATGCAAAACAAACGGAACACAATTCAGAATCTTAATGTCATATAATAACATGAAAATTCATCATTCAATTAACCTGACATTACAATGAATCTTCACAAATACAGGTATTGATACAAGAACAAACAACAGGTATATGATTATTATCTACACAGTTAGTATGCATGTACATGTAATAGTACTAACATCAACTGGTAGTCATGAACATTTAATGTACTTGAGTTTGTGGTGTAAAATCTACAGTATTCAACAAAATATAAAAGTTCGATTTCTTCAAAATTCGATATTGTTTCAACCACCAACAACTAAATCCAAGAAGACCTTTGTCCCATGAATAATACCGGTTCTGCAGTTACTGTAAACACAAAAAGTATAAAACGATTCCTGTTCTATAATTGTATTGTATATCCAGTTCTACAGAAACGGAAAGTATGACATTTTTACATACAATGTTCAGTAAATTGTTCCTACATTTATGACACTTGCAGCATGAAATCACACTTCACCTGCAGAATACACCTCTCTGTAGGACAAACTTTGCACTCGCATGTCATAGCAATGCTGTCCGGAAAACTTCGCATGTATGTTCGTGCACTATAAGTCCGCCATCATTATCTGTATATACATACATAAGGGAAACAAGTTCAGGTGTTCCACTCAGCTCCATACTGTATTTGTAAGTATGTTGTATACAATGATATTTAGTTGCACGACCTTGTTGGTAAAAGGTATTGTATGTTCATTGCCATTTCCACGTGATGCAGTGTGTAATGAAGCTCAAACATCGTTTCACATCGGCCGTTTGGCTTGATAACAAGGACCAAGTACTCCTCAGCTTTTATAAAAGCCAGAAAGTTTAGTTCCAACGTTGCTTGAATTGTCATGTTCTTGAAGTTGCTACAGGACCGCCACATACATAAAACAGTGCCTCTCCACACAGACCGCCAGGAATAAACAATCCATAAAACATAGGGCACTTGAGGAGGCTCAAGGGTACATACGTAAGGGAACAGATACGCAAGGAATGGCCTGTCTGACCATAAGGAATAACTAGGAGAATCAAAGAGGACAAACAGTGAAGGTTTTAAACACATCTTCTGGAGTGTTGGAATGACTGTCAAGAATTGTTTTGAGTGAGTCTTTAAGGCTGGCAGTTTAGTTCAAACGTTGCTTGAATTGTCACATCCAGTAAGAATGTGTTCTGTGGGTAACACATGGCAAAGCGATGAGGTTGACTCTGCTCTGTGGCGTTGACTGTGTGAGGCACAATACGGACATCAGCTTCTTCAGATCGTAATTTCAGCAACTCCAGAGATATCGGTGTCATATTTACTCCAAACAATTCAGTTGGCATTCCACTTTGTATGGTGCTGTTTAACATAAGTTTAACATTGGTCCATATGTACCTTGTATTTGTTCTGATCCATCTGCTCAGAATAGACTGTAGTTTAATCTTAGTGGAACCTGGTGCCCAAAATGTGCATTATCATACATAGTGAAATCTATGCAAAAGAAGAAATTCATACTGCTTTCCAAGTGACATGGATGTGATGGTTCTATGATTTTATTTCTGGAACACTTTGTCAATAGATCGCATAGAGAAGATACGGGTGACGGCTGGAGTTGGAAACACACTTCATTATATTTCACTGTATCCTATTAGCATAGCCCGAGACTTAATCCAAGTGATTTTACTCTATTTGCTTCGTATCACAGTCCAATCACAAAAAAAGTGTGCGAACAGACGTTTCTGCACCTTGATTGTGAAATTTTAAACCTGAGAAATTTAACCAATCAATTCAATACAGCATGCACCGTGATTGTGAGCCCCAGGATGTTGAACCAATCTTAGTGAAGTACAAAAATGAAATGTCACTTTTTTGTCAACAATACATGCACTGTTATTTCATGTGCTATGTCCTTTGATAATTAAGTCCCATCCCTTTTGTTGACACTGAATTTTACTCAATCTCTCAAGATGTAACACTACAAACAAATTATTATACAGTACAATTATAGATCGGGGGCAAAATTACAGAAACATCTTAAGTAAAATCTTAACCTGCTTCCTTAACTGGTTTACTTAACGTACAGGCTATTATATGGTCAAATCACGAGTGATAAATGAATAGTATTAATACATTGTTGTCATTACCATTAAAAAGCCTAACAGTTTAATGTGGTTTTGGAATTACATCCATTTGAAGTTTTTAACTTAAGTGAAAATATTTAAGATTCACTTAATATGCTTCTGTAATACAAACCCATATGAATCTGATTGTACTTTTTGTGTATACAGTAACTGCAGAACCAGTATTATTCATGGGACAATGCTTTTCATGGATCTGCTTCTTGATAGATGAAACTATACATGTAGCTGTTAAGATACATCACATATTAAGATGTCATGTTCTTCAGCTTTGCCTGAAAGGTCAGGTTATTTGAATAAGGAATGTTATTATATGACATTATACAAAGGTTCAACTGACTCTGATTTGTATTGCATTAGTAAACAAGAAATAGCATCAAAAGGATGATCGGCACAAATTGAATTAAGCGAACATATTGTAATTTTACTGGTTAAGATTTTGACTTATAGCATGAACATATGTTAATAGAAAGAAGAAATAAAGACAACGAAATATTTAAATTCTGCTTTCATTCTATGTTTTAACTTATATTTATAGTAAATAAAGATAGCAGTTGTGGTAGACATAGTTTGTTAAATGTCCAACAGAATATAATAAAACGCGTACATAAAGTTACATCAAATCTCCAGTACAGAACTCTTGTAGTATTGTCCGTTGACCTTTCAAAGATTTCAATAAAATCACTATTCAGGTACGTCGTGTTTAAATTAATGCTTTTAATGACACAAGGTATAATAAATAATAATTTTACTTCAGCCAATGAGCGGCAAACATATTCATATACATGTAATAAACATGTTCTGTATACATAATAGTAATAAATACAGAACGTGATTTATATGAATTTATTGACTATACTTGTATATTCTACGCAAAAATATAGATAGAGGTGGTGTCTGGTAATTCCTTTAACTTGTACCGTTATTCAAATTATGACCATAAATTAAGTATGTTATAAATTGCATTGAACACGGGTAAATGGAAAGCCTAACCTATGAAAAACTAATACTACTGAAGTTTTAACAAGATTAAAACTTTTTTGTTTCATTATCAACATGTAATGACCTTGACCTTTGGTGACCTTGGTCAACAGTCCGATGGAAATTTTGACCTTGAATTTCTTTTAGTCTGTGAGTAGCAAATACATTTACATATATGCAGAAACTGTGCCTACTCATGTCAAGCAACCAAACGCAAAATATGTATTTATAAGCTATATGCGCGTATTTTACAGAAAATTGCAGATTGATATGGTGTCACATAATTCTTTCTGATTATATAATTATTCAACTAATAACCATGAAATAAGTTTTGCTGTAAATCATAATGATACTAGGTATTGAAAACATACCATTTGCATGTCTATGGTCAAAACTGTGCAGATGAATTAAAACGACATTGGGTAAAAACTCGTTTTTTAACATTTTTTTACATTTTGACCTTGATATGACCTTGACCATGACCTTTAGTGACATTGACAGTGTGTTCATTAGAGAGCTCTGTATCTGTACATAAGTTATCACACACATTAAAATCAATATCTGTTTGCACTTAATAGTAATACTTGTTACAGTAACACTAGTCAAGGGTTCATGAAATGGCGGCCATTTTGGCCGCCATCTTGGTTTCCATGGAAACTGACATGATGCCAACTGTCCACCCTCGCTAAAATTGAACTTCATGCATCCCTCTATACAAATATACAAAGAAATGCTCTGGACAAAAAATTCACACAAATAAGTCCAGGGACTAGACTATAACAGTAGATCACTCGAACGGAGATAAGTCGACACTCAAACATGATTCGCGGTCCATAGCTACCATTTTAATCATTTTTCACTTCAGATAGGTTGAACAATACAGTACTTAACACCGACCTTTCGTGTTTGTTAAGGATGAGATCGGCGACAAATTTTATTCCCATGTCACTTCAAGTACTTGACTGTTGTACTACATATGCATGTAATTATGTGACAAACAAATCACTTAATAGATCTATTAAATGAACACCAGATCGAACTTTTTAATTGTTAATTAACTGTTGAATTTCAGAGTAAATAAAATTCTAAAACAATTTATCTTCTTGCAAACTTCATTGAGTAAAATACGAAAAGGTGTCAAAATTGGTATAAATTTACCCAAATATATACCATAGATGCCTCAAACAATAGACGACTCAAACTAATTGCTAGATCTGACAGCAGTTCGAGGTTTCGAAGTTCTACTGTAATTTAAAATTAAACATTTATAACATTGAACCTGTACAGATATCTTTTTAGGAGGATAGGTCATGACCTTATTCATTTGTCAGTGAAGTTAACGCAGCATTACATAGTTAATGTAATTGATAAATGCAAAAAACTTTTTTCCATATTTGGTAAGGTAAGGAAGGACATTCTTGCCGATGAAAATATTTTTTATATGTCGCTGAAGTTGACAAGATTTGCAGTAAATAGGACATATGAGAAGATATAAAACTTCCATGTAGCCATATGAGAAGATATAAAACTTCCATGTAGCCATATGAGAAGATATAAAACTTCCATGTAGCTATATGAGAAGATATAAAACTTCCATGTAGCCATATGAGAAGATATAAAACTTCCATGTAGCCATATGAGAAGATATAAAACTTCCATGTAGCCATATGAGAAGATATAAAACTTCCATGTAGCCATATGAGAAGATATAAAACTTCCATGTAGCCATATGAGAAGATATAAAACTTCCATGTAGCCATATGAGAAGATATAAAACTTCCATGTAGCCATATGAGAAGATATAAAACTTCCATGTAGCCATAATTATGAGAAGAAAAAATGTAATGCCACTTTAAGACATGATTTACCTCTATATCTGTTCTGAGAAGAAGATGAGGCTGTAGACCAAGTTGTCTAGCACAAACAGCAACAGCTCTACAATGATTCGACTGTAGACCACCACAGGTTATCACATGTTTACAGTTACTGGACAAAGCTTTAGCCATAAGGAACTCTAATTTGCGTACCTGTAACATAGATGTAAGGGTTAACTCACAAGTAAAGTTCTAGTTTATAAAACTTTGAGCTAGACAGACTAATTAATTTAAGAATATATGCAAATTAAGTCACGGGTGTTGTAATATGTTATACTTTAAAATAAACACAGAAAATAATAATAATTAATATATCTGTCATTTTATAGATATATACACTATATTTGTAAGTCATAGATTCTAATTGAGAATTAGTCATACATTTACTTTTCAGGGCAGCCCATATATCCTCTCTAGTGCAAACTTGTTATAATTGATATATTACTCTTGTACAGGTACACTGCTAGGACAGTCTTTATAAAATCATAGAACTGCATACCCACACTTTTGTGGTCTATCATCATGCATAAATAAACACAACAATAAAAATAATAACCAAACGACCTACCCAACTAAAATTTTGGGGTATGGTTGTGCCATACAAACTATTTTTTAAGGATGGCCTGAGCTATCCAAATGGATAACACATCTTCTGTTCTTAAGTGGACAGGTTTTATGACCTTAGCAACTATTTAAGATATTTAAGATATAACATTTGTGGGTAGGTAGGCAGACAGCAAACAATTGGGTATTTTTAATATTGGTATTAATTAAATGCATATTATCATGGATTACTTTATTCCCTGATAAAGTGCTTCCAGTCATGTCATCTCTCTTTATGGATACGGAGAATTCTGAGGGCACACCAGATAGATTCCATCTGTGGATTGGAGTGTTATCATTCGCAAGCTGAAATGTATGACAAATGTTATTTACACTGAGCATTGTAACTGTTATCTAATGATAAATATCAGCATTACAATGAAAATATTTAGAACAAAATGTATTCCCATTCTGGGATCATTCAAATATGTAAGCTATCATGAAGATGTATAGGTAGAGACAAAACTCATATTACATGTAGTAACAAAACACTGTGCATATTCTGACAGCATTGTCATGACCATTTACCTGTGCATCAAAGCCAAATGCTTTTCTTAACATTGAATTAGCTGACATATCAAACTAGTCTAGATTTACAACCTGAAGGAAAATGCCATAAATTATTGCCGAATGTACAAGAGTGATATAATTTTTAATTACTAGTTGTGTCCTTACATGAATTCATTTTTTTTATATTATGGAATTAAAGTAAGTATTATGTCTTAATAATAGATTGGATATTGTTTCAGTGAAACTATAAAGCTGCAAAGCTTCAAAAAAACAAAAATTAAAGTAGGAATAATCTGCGACATGACTTAGAAATTCTGACAAATTGGAGATTTTCTATCAGGGTATTACAAGGACTTTTCAGCTAGGAGTCATTGGAGTCCCTCGTTTTTGACAAATTGGGGGTCCTTAGTAAATTTGTAGGGTCCCAGATATGCAGCTTATACTTGACAAAAGTTTATTTTAAGGGGTCCCAGGGATGCACACTAAATGGAAAAAGGGAGTCCCTAGAAAGAAAAGGGAGTCAGGGACTCAAGATTTCTGTGTCAGGGAAATCCCTGTCTATGAACATGGATTGAGGGAATGCCATAATGTTTTTAAAGATATGTTTTAAATAAGTAATAAGTAACTTATTATCGTTTTTGTTATATGAAGGCCTATCTGAAAGTAAGTTTGCTTTTATATAGTCATATATAATGTATACTTTGAAAGTTACCTTAAAAAAAGATAAAATTATTTGTTTATTACTATTAATACTAACTTGATAAATCTTTGCATACAGTGAGGTCGCCAATAACGGAATTTCCCCAATAGCGGAACAAATATTTAATTAATACCTCGTATTTTTTTAACCAGCCAGTAAATTTTTTATCTGAATGTGCCACCATACAAAACGTTTATCCGACTTGTAGTACCGAAATTCTCCGTTAAAATCGAAAGTAAACAATCATCAAAATCACAAGACGCTTGGGAGATGCTACCTGATGTCTACCTGATAGCCTCGTTTTCGAAACTCGTATTTCAGCGTTGCAGACATTTTCCTGAACTTTCAGAAGTAAATACTCATTGAATGCGCACGTAGATCGTAAGTACTATCTATCTAGATTATAGAACAATCATATTTTTACATCTAAACTTATATTTCATAAATGCGGACATGGAAACTAATGTATAGTCGAGTCGCCAATAGCGGTTTACTCGTGCATGCAGCAAGCACTTGGGGGGGGGGGGGGTGTCATCTGAAACTTTATTTAAACTGTCAAAATTGACATTCGGGGGGTCATCTGAAACTTTATTCAAAATTGACATTTCTCAAAAAAAGTTTCTTGTTGAAAACCTGCAGTAGCGAATATTTTTGTATTCTAAAAGGGAAAGTCGATCTTCATATTTAATTATCTCAATTTTGAAAAAGACACACTAATTTGTGTTGAAAATAATAAATCTTATAAAGTAAGCTGTCTGTACTCTATATAAGTTAGTATACATGTACTGTACATGCATTGCATAAAAAGCAGACATTTTTGTTGACTTTTCCAAACTATTTATCATAAATTTTCCTAATATGTTCTAGCTGCATTTTTTTTTTTTGAGACAAATGTTAATTAAATCTAGACCCAATTAAAACCTAATTAATGATAATAGATATACAAAGAGACAGGTTGGCGGTATCTGACTAATTTTTCCTCAATTGACTTATAATTTGCAGGTGATGGGTCCCAAGAAGAAACATCGACCCGAAGACAGTCCTGCCCAAAAGTGTTTTCTTGGGTTCAGATTGAACTTCTGTAACTATCAATGGACATCTGTAAAGACGAAAAAATACTGTATTTAAATGTAAAACATAAAAAATAAAAGTTTTACTTGGGTTACAATTGTAACATAAGTGTGTTTTGATATGGTCCCTATTTATAAGTCACCACAGGTCACGTGTTCCTTTAATGGAGAAAGTGAACCTCTATTGGGGAAGGTAGCTATCACAATAGAAGCAACTTCTCAATTATATTACACAGCATTTGAAACAAAACAAATACTGCACTGGAAAGAGCAAGAAATAAGCTGTCTGCATGTTATTCATAGATACATTAGAACGTCTTTCTGATATGGTTTGCACACAAACAGTTGTTAGTGTTCCTTTATTGGCGACCTCACTGTACCTTCACTTTTGTCGTTGGAATATTTTTCAATGTTTTCGCCCATTCTGGTGGACGGTAGTTGTTCAGAAATGTAGACATGGCTATTCTGTTGCTAATTTCTCTTCGACTTGACCATGACAATCTCCGCAATCGTGAAAAGGTGGCAGGATTTGGATAAATATAACAAATGGACTTTGACATTATTTACCTGTCTATTTTCGTTATCTCGGCGTATGATAAATCAAGGGTAATAACCAAAGAATTCGAATGAAGTCAAACTCCAATCCATTCGGAAATCCTCGGCCAACTACGTCAAGGTGTTATCCGAGTAACGAAGTGGTACGGAAATGCCCGAGAGCTGTCGAGAATGACTCCAATCTCCTACGCAGTGATCTCCCCTTATAGTTATCGGATATTTGTTGTACTGCAAGTCAAAATAACCGCTGAGCAAACTCCTCACTGCAGTTACTTCCCTTCGCGTATAAAAGTTTTTTTATTAGTCAGGATTACCTGTCCCTACAACTAAATTTCACATAATTTATGGAAATTAGAGAACCAATGATCAGTTTAGAATTAGTAACCGTCGAAAGAGAGAAGCGGTTTTTCTCAACTATTTAACCAGAAAATAATGTTTCAACTTACATTTAATTGGTTTTAACTTAAATATTCATATATATCACCTCAATTATTGGGCCGAGTTGGTAAGTGGGCCGAGTAGGACTGCGCCAAGATTGGAAGTGGGCAGAGTTGACCCTGAATCATCTTTGATACTAGTTAATGCACAGAGTTGTTTTGCTTTGACCATAAGAAAATATTGACTGGGATAGAGTTGTTTCCCTTTGACCACAGACAGTTGAATATGGTAATGGTCCGTGTTGTCCTCTCTCGCTTTCAAGTTGTAATGGTAGGAAAAGTTAATGTAATGACATCTTTTTTAGGTTCATCCTTATTTTCCGTGTGATTCTTTCACCCAGGATGTGTGTGGAAAGACGCTGTTTTGTAAATTCCCTCACAGCTACGATGATTTAACACATCATTTGAAGTGAAATCTTTAAGGACACGATGAGTGCCATCAGTGCACTGATACTGTATTGATGTAACCATTATTAAATCCTTTTGATTGCTCTATGTACAAGTGTTACATGTAAACAAAAAAAAACACTTCACTTAATAGATACTCTCTTTATTATTTCTACATAGGTTTGAATTTTTACAGAAAACAGGAATTATCTTGACAATGATCCAGGTTTTATTTCTACACAATGAACAAATACATCATAACTCTTCACAGACTTCCATGCATAAGATATACAAACAGTAAATATACCAAGAAAGCATTGTGTTTAGACTGTTGTACGGGTATAACAACTACATGCATTGCTGCTCCTTCATCAAAATTTAATACAAATCAGTAAGTTACACATAATGAAATGTAGTCTGAAATTTGTAATTACTAGTTCATTTTGGCATACTGATGTAATACATTGAATATTTTTATACATAAAAATACTTTTATCTGAAATAATTATAAGAATACATTTGTACTTTATACTGGTTTACTAAGCTTTTATTAATACCATTCATGTACCTTAATACTGTGTGTATGGTATATACTGTTAATAATCATGAGTATCGAAAATTTCTAAAAAAAAAGTGTAAAAAATATGCATAGACATACTTATGATTAATAAGTTAGCTCCATTAAAGTTTGTTCATTGTAGAATACTAATTAAAATCAACCCAAGAGTGAATCAATTATGTGAACTGCATTCAGAAACTTCGATTTTCTATCAATTAAGAAGCAACGAAAGTTTCGGTTCATAAGATAAATCTGATGCAAAAATATAGCACATATGATTTAGATACTGAATTTTTCCAAGTACGTCTAAAAGTTACACATATCACTCAACAAAAAAATCATTAAAAGTACAAATTGTACTTCTTTCCAAAGTTTATATAAAAAAAAACTCACATTATAAATAAATATAAGATTTGATGGCACAATTCACAGGACAAATATGTATCAAAAGTGTAAATGATAAACTCCCTTTTTATTTTTCAAATCTTCAAAGTAAAAGTTACCTTATTTTTCTATAACAAAATGTGAGCGCAGATTTGGTGAATGTCGTAATTAGACAAAAGATTACTAAAAAGCATAATTGTGAAAACAAAAATGACATGCTGAATATGTGGTTAAAGTCACATTTAAGTGAGCAATGTAATATCTAGAGTTAAGAATCTACAGTTTGTCTACATGTCCAACAGTTTGTTCATGTTGATAAAGTTTAAAGTTCCCTCAATTAGCATATGAAGCAGAATCTCAGATATCATCAACAATTCATCGAAATCACATAATGCCACAAAATACGAAAAACATTAAATATGATTACATGAATTGTAGAAGAGTTGAGAGCTTCAGAATGTTTAAACTGTAAGTTAGTGACAGGTGATAAGTCGTGCAAAAGTCAGAGGTTGGCACAAAACTGGACAGCCAATCATATTGCAATTAATTTTCAAAGAAATCTGGAACAGATTATTGTACAATATATCTGAAAAAATGCCCAAGTAACCGGGTATTCAAATTAAAATCACAACAGTCAATACATGGATAAAGATTATCTCGTTAATATCAAACACAACACTTAACATTGACTTTAACAACAAGAATATAATATCACAGCTTTTGATGCAATTATTCACAGATACTTCATATATATAACTCAACAAAACAGCTCAGCCCTCAGTATATATGATACAGGCAGCACAGGAAGGGAAGAAACCCACAGTGAAACAATTATAAATAAATGAACATAAAATAAAACATTTCTGAATAGGTATAGATTTGGTATTATAATACTAGTACTAGTCATAGTGAAACAATGAAATATGTAAAGAAAATTCCATCTAAAATCTATTCTACTGTAATAATAATTGAAAGGCAGTGGTTTTCAAATGCTGGAATTGTGGTCAAATCTTATGCTCTCAATAACCTCTAATACAAAATAACTTGAAATTTGTTTAATAAAATTCATTGTTGACAAAGCAATTGTGGCTAACATAGTGAATGAATCTAACTGTCTTCATTTTGCACAAAAAATTTGAATCGTTGAAACAATATATCAAGCTTTAGACAAATTTGAAACATGGCTATTTCAATGACCAAACATTGGAAACAATCCTACTGTCCACCTACTTTTATTTTATTTTCAAGATTGGACCAAAATTGCAGCATTTAACTACAACCTGCTGTTTATAAAACATTTACCAGTAACATTCACAATATAATCAACATTTCAAAGATTTAAGTACACATACATGATCCTACAAGAAAAAAAATTGAATGCCAAGGGAAATGATAGCACATTAAAAAGGAAAAGTAAAAATTAAAGCCCCACTTTTTCTCATTGAATCTTTTATACAGGGTTACAAATGCAGTCTGTAAAGTGTTAAACACGAGCCAATATGTCCTCCATAACCATGATTTATGGTAATAGAGAATTTATTCACAGTACTCCTGGTTACTATAGTAACAATATGCCATTCCAACATATGTACATCATTCACAGAGAATAGCAAAATATCTCTTGGATCTTTGGAGAAAATAGAATACAATATAAGCTACCTATATACAGCAATATTATATAAAAAAATATCTCCCCCTGAATCAGATGGTAAACAACTGATAAGCACTTACTTTCTTATAAAAATGATGAGATCAGAACAAACCCAATTTTTGTTGGTTTTTTCCAACTGATTTTGTCGAGAATGAACAGTCCATTGTAAATGAAACTTTCAGAATTCTAACACTTTGCAAACTTCAATCCTTCCTATGAATGAAATGTACATTACAAAACTACCAAAATGACCCTCGATCTTTGTTGGTGAATAATTATTGTATATCAAACTTACAGAATGTTGCAGATTGCTCTCTTATGATCAAGTCATATAATGAACATAGATAAAATGAATGCTATGAGATGTATATCAGCAGTGATTAAAGCAGATCTATGCACAGGAACAAAATATATATGATATATAGACATAAATATAATAAGCCATATCAATCTTACTGAGGTAAGCATTTACCTGTAAGTCTCGCATTCAAAATCTTAAATAATAATAAATGAGGATAAAAAATTCTTCTTTCCATGATCTCAAAACACCGTCAGCATTTTTTAAGGCCAAGAAAATTAAAATGTGGTAGTTCTGGTCGTTCAGATGAAAGATAACACTTTAGTAAAAATCCCAGCTCTCGACTACCAGTTCAATGAACAAAATAATAGAGCATTATTAACCAAATACAGACTCCAAAGCTGGATGTAATTTTATTTCATTTTTGAAAACAAAAATCCAACATATTTTATTACTCAGCCTTATAATAAAAAAAATTGTGAGCATTCATCATGCACTAGATAGGCACTTAATTATTTCTACGTCAAGTGACGAGGCAGTGAGTACACCAGCAAGGGATGAAGGTCCACCACACTGTAGAAGTTTACAACTATATACAAATTAATATATAACACTTGTCTGGGCAAGTTGTCATTGACTAAATAAAGTCATTCAGTTGGCATCAAGAACTTGCCATAGGTAATGAAACATTTCAATATTATAACATGTAAAATGTTGCTGACGGAATTTCTGAATATCACACCAAAATGTAAAATTTCAATAATTTCAACAAGAAAAGTTATTATGCAACACTCATTCCAAGTCTCTGTTGGGATTGCATAGGGCTACGGGACTGAAGAGGAGTTATTGAAGTGTGTACAGGTGCATACATTTTATGACCTCTGGCGTCGTTTTCAAAAAACTTAAATCTAGATGTAGGCTGGTCGATTAAACCAGCTTCGCAGACCTGGATTGCCTTTGGCACGTAATCCTGTCGGTATAAAGTGTGGTCATCAAATCGTGCATCACTCTGGAAAGCAGTATTGTCTGGACGGAAAGAACGATTTGGCTGCATGGAATGAGGTATAAAGTGACCTTTGTATGTCGAGTTACCTGAAATATCATAAACACAATTAGTTTAATTTGATTTTCCAGATAATTTACATTTACAAACAAATACAGTAAGACAGACCAGTTTTCTTAACAAAGTAACTAAGCTTTTCTCGAAATCAAGCACAAACTACAAACTACTAGTATGTATGAGTGGAAATACAGAAATGTTGATGATAAACAGATATTTGGTGCTGTGCGTATTGGATGAAGGTCCAATGTTCGAATAATTGATCAGAAGGTTGACAGAATATTCAAATACCAAATTGCCATTCGTCGACATCCCTAGACATAAGTCAAGGGAGCGAGGACTCCTTGACCCTTAAAATTATCTAGAGGTCTGATATATATATAAACTGAAATAACTAGTTTCACAATTAATGTAATATAAATAAGTTTAAACAAAAAGCTGATGAATAAACCCCTGAAAAGAAAGAACAGATTCAACTATAACTCATTTATAACAAGAAAAATAAATTTACCTTCAAAAGGTGCATTGTTTGGTATGTAATCTGGTTGTTTGGATGGTTGAGCTCTAGGGCCATTCTTTTTTGTGAAGTCAGTATTGTAATTGGTTATACCTTCGAAAGGAGCACTAGCTTGCTTAGCTGATGAGGGTTTCATAGCAACAACACGGTCAATGGGCAGTTCTCTGAATGTAGATTTGTAAGAAGTACTCATGTCCATGTCACCAGCTGGTTTCTGATAGGGCTCGTGAGCGTGTACAAATGGACGTTCCATTGGCCATCTCTTAAAATCATGCCTGTTTGTGGTACCATCGTCAAATGGAGCTTCAGATTGGAATGCTCTGCCTTCTGGTTTGAAACTGTGAGTAGGCGCCCCGTGTGCTCCCTTGTAGTCCCGTTGAAATGTACTTACACCATCAAACTGTGCACCAGTGGGTTTGTACTCCTCACGTTGTCTCTGGAACTTTGGTGGCATAGCATGTTGGATGTAGGCATCACGGTGGCTAGTTTTGTCTTCAAAAGGTGCATCTGACACTCTTGGTCCATTGTCGGGTTTGAAGCTTTGGCGTGCAGGAATTTGGTTCTTTTGGTAATCATGCTGGAATGTAGTCTGACCCTCAAACCTATTCTTTGGTGGTTCCCAGGCTGCCTGCATACCGTAAGGCGGCTGTCTACCGAGTGCATCCCATTTCCTATAGTCAGCTGAAGATTAAAACAGATATGTAATTAGATGCAAACTTAAAATGCCAAAATTATAAATATGTTTATTCTTTTAATGATGTTGAAATCATCTCTAAACATGAACGTCAACATAAACCCTAAATCTGCTTAATTATGACTATAAAAATTCAAAACAAAGGAACTGATTTATCGTGCTTACACAACTACATAAATCTAACAGAGCTGTCCTGAATAATTTGTAATAACGCAGAAGGCAATCTATCCAACAAGAGTTTGGTTACAAGTTATATATCAAAATACATTTGAATTTTAAAAATAATCATGAACATAGTACTGTAGTTCTTCCCCTTCCTCAATTGGCATGTGAGAATAATTGAAAGACCTTGGTTTCATGTAATCATATCGGTATTGTATGCTTGTACATGTATAAGTGTAAGTTATAAACTGGATGCCCACACTATGGGCTTTTAAGTCAAAGAAGGGCCATAACTCCTCCAGAAATGTGTGGATTGTAACTGAAATCGACCTGTATTTGATTATCCTATGCTTACGGTATGTGCCTAATATGAATCCATCAATCTTTTCAAGAGTTATAAGTTGGAAACCTATTTTTTTCAGAGACCAACAGGGGTTTAACACAGAACATTCTGATAAACTGTGTTGATGTTTTATACAAACGTATGTTACCTTTGTATGTTGGCTCTCCTTCAAATCGTGCAGGAAGTTGACGTTGTCCCTCATTGCGGATGGCTTTAGCTGGTGGGGCATATTTTTCTAAAAAAAATCACAATAGAGATGCATTTATTCATTTACTGAAGGTTAACATTTTTTCGTCTTTTTGGCAATGAACTTATGTCCACAAATACAATGCTTTGTGCCTTTCATCGCGCTGATATTTCCAGATTATTATATTTTTTTGGAATTCAACATACAATTACATAAGAAGGCCATTGATTTCATGAAACTATACCAACAGAAAAAAACACGCAATTTTGCAAAATCTTTTCTAGGTTTACAGTAAGTTCACAATCACAAGAAATCAATTGGGAAACTCTTATGACATAAGTATTTTAACAATGTCGAACATGTCAGTGTTATGAATAGATAGATTACTGAACTGATAAAGGTCTTTATACTTAAAGTTAATGATATGACCTTGTCAAAATAAATGACCTTGAAAATCCTAAAACATTAACAATACAATAAGAAAATTGGTGCATGTGTTTATCAATTTCTTTAAGACACTGAATGTCATGAAAACTATTGTTATGAAAAAGTGACATGTCAGATTAAACCCACATGAAATCTTGCTTTTATATAGGGAGTCCTCAAGTTGAAATGAAATAATTGATCAAGAAACAAACATATTTAGAACAAACTTCAACAAAAATACAGACAAATAACAGAGTCCATTAACATATTTATGAAGACGCTTTTGTGTCATTTGGTTTTAATTTAAAAATGAAAATTGCAGTTGTTTTTAAGAGTCCCTTTATTTTGCCATAAACATAGACTACATTATTTGGTTGAGTGATTTGGTTATTTGAGTCCATTTTAAAATCCTTTATTTTGCTCAAAACAAAGTCTCTATGTAAATTTAAAAGCCATTTATATAAGCAATACAAGTACATAAAAATCAATCATGTATATGGTAATACAATTTAAAAACCCTTAAATGGAATATTGTAATTACATTGTAAACAATTAAGACAAACAGTTTTATAAAACACAGCCATATCAATATATCTTATTGTTTTTTTTCTCATTGACTAAAGCAATGATATGTTTACACAGAGCAAACAAATAATCATGTATACAAAGCAAAGGCTACTAAAAACCAACATTTTAAATTCAGTTCACATCAGAAATTCAATACACAATATGAGTTACCTCCCTTTGCATTTAGATAAACAGAGAAAGTTTTAAATACATAACTTGAGTGGTCTCCCTTCCCTTATACTTAAACAGGGAGAAAACCAATAGGTTTACACCCAGCCCATAGCAACAGTAAACAGAAACCAATCAATACCAATATACAATAGACTATCTACGTAAACATCGAAAGCTTTCAATATTCAATTCATATACACATTCAAAAATCTTTTAAGTAAACCCACAATCTATTATAACGGTTAGGATCATCTAATACCGGGGTACGGTTATGATTGAAAATCTTGAATGCTGAACTCGAATATAAAATAAATTGTATTCATTAATAGGAGTAAGATGTATATTGGTATAAAGTAATTCATGATAAATCACAGGTAGGATCAATATAGATAATGAAAATTAAAGTCATAGATTCACCAGATAAGAAAGAAGCAGAAAGACAGCACAATGGCCCAGTTTCATTTCCTTATTAAAGATTCTCACCCTATCTTAATGATCTATCAATGTATATGTGCAATTTTTTTACGGCTAATCGGCAGAGGTTGTTCGGAGATTCCTATGCCATCTAATCATGATCATTTTAAGCTTGAAGATAAATATTCAACAGTCGATAAAGTACTTCACTTCAAGCAGAAAAAAAAAAAATTTAAACTGGGTGGAGAAACTTTGCATAAGGATATGATAATATATAAGTATTTTATTTGTTAAGATCTCAGAAACAGTTTTAGTGTCCCTAAACAATCATAGAATCACATTTAGATGTTTTGATGAAATAAATTAATGAGACTCATCTTACAGTTGTATAAACCCAGAGCAATTGTCATTTATTCTGCTCTATTATTACATAATTCCTTTTTTTATACATGTACATGTTCATCATTTTTCGGGTCACCCAAGTGAACATCACCAGAAGAATATTGATTTCTTTACATCTAAAACTTGCTAACTTGAAAAGACAAATTTCAAATGTGGTTCTGCATGAGTTGCATTAAAATTTCATATCAATGGTTTTAGCGAAACTCTTTGCAACTCTATTATGCAAATGAAGCAGTTAGCGTTCCTTTGTATGAGCAGTACATATTACTGTGTTTTAAATAATTAACTCAACTTATGTTTCAGGAAAATAAAACATCAAAACCAAATGTAATAGCATGAAGATATACATTCAGATTAGCTTACTCACAGACTAACTATTCTTATTGCTTCTTACCAAATCTGAATTCCTTAAGTATGCACCAAACCTTTATCATTTGAAATTCTTGAATATTTGTTTAGTTATATGAAATAAAACATGTGCTTGTAGCTGATTTTTTAAATACTTGAGTATGGTTGCAAACACAATTTGAAGTGTTCAGCCAATATGAAAACATGTTTTGGCAAATAATGACCAATAGACATAGTGAACACAATCCCTATATTCTCAACTAATATTGAATGGAAAGTAAATTGCAATACTTTTCCACCCAGGTAAATTACAGATTGAAATAATACCAGTAAGTAACCAAGGGTGGGATTTTCACAACAAAGACTCAAGGGCATGTAGACACAGTATTCTATTGATTGTACATCTAGCAATCTGTATGCATTTATAAACACATTGAACTCTTCACTGTCGACCTGAACAATACATTTCTGCTTTAAAGTTTTACTATATTCACCAAGCATTGTCTTCTTACTTCAATTTGAATGTCAATGCTTTTAATAGCAGTATATTTGTCTAATTGATTTACTATGTGTACATGCTACACCAAATATTTGTAATCCCTAAGGCAAATCTACCATTAAGCTAAGTTGGGCAGACAAAAGAACAGTCAAAGAAAATAATGAAAATATTTGCAGAACAATAATGTTTATTTTTCTAAATACACAATTCAAGGAATTTAATTCTGTAATCTTGCATCACATACAGTTGTGTTTATCTATTTTTATAATTTCCACAATTCCAAAAAAGTCACAAAAGTTGACTGCGATTCAAGTTGACAACATGATTGAATTAGGCATACTTGAACATACACAGATGTAACAGAAGTTTACAGTTAACTCATTTCATTTATTACTATTATGAATACCATTAATACATATATTATAGTCAATATACTAAGGATTAACTTATCTTGGGCAACTATCATCTGTTTTAATTAACAGTTACAAAAGATGTTACGTTTGAAGTCAATTTTGGTTACATGGTTATGGTGTTGGGTTTGCCTTAATTACTAAAATTGTTGTATTTTACAATATTTAAGTGCAATATATAACATACATGGTAAAACATTATGTACACCCTGTGGCTTTGCTACTAACAGGCAGTTAATGTGTCTTCGCTTAAATATGCAATAGTGCACCTTGTAATTTGAACTCCTATTAATTTTTGGGAAACTTAAGTCTAATCTTAGAGAAACTGATTTATATTTTTCAGACAAATTATGATGTAATACTCCCCCCCCCCAAATAACACGCCATATCTTTAATGTAAAAAGTTTTCATATAGAATTTGTGGCACATGACCGACAGAGTTTCAACTTATTTATCTTACATCTGTTGTGAAAACAGGTTCAACAATTACATTAATCATTCTAAATGATGCTTCCTAGGTTACTAACCAGTGCTCATGCAAAAATTTGCGAATTGTGAAATCTACAATTCAACCTAACTCAAGGCGGATTTCTATTTCATGATCCTCAGATCAGAAGTAAGGGGCTTGACCCCTTGACCAGTATGCCTTCCAATTAGAGTTGAAGAACAAAAAGTCTTCAATCAGAGTGTATTAATTCAACCATTTTGTAGTCGATAATTTACTTATTTACTTAAATAACTAGCTCCTTATCTGGCAGGATGAGGGGCAATTTGGAATAAAAAATGAGAATCTTTCTCACAAAGTCCACATACTTGAATATCATTCATGTTGCCACTTCAAAACTGATTTGGTTTTTAATGTTTACCTTACATCATGTTCCGAAAAACCGTGATAAGTAGATACGGTATTTGGTTTTGAAACCTTTTTAAAATCAAGTGGGGAACACAAAACTGAATCTGTTTAACTTTTTATTGATCATTTAGCTCTTTTATTTGGCCCATAAAATGTACAGAATATAAAATACTCTAAGTAGAATATCAGATGATCATAAGAGAGTATATATGGTCCTCGTACAATATCAAACTTACCGACAAATTCTTTATTGTATGACGTAGCTTTCTCCATTTCACCCTGGGGTTTCATGTATTCATCTGGCTTGTGTACAAATGGACGTTCCATCGGGTGGGGTTTATAATCTTGCCTGTAATTAGTTAAATCTTCCTCATGATTCCTGATAGGAGGTAGCGGCTCATACTTAGTGAAACTCATTTTTTGTGCAGAAAAAATGGACACAATATTCCAGCAAATACAGTTACAGAATCGAGAAAACACTCTTCGAAAGTAAAGACACTTTCAACTAAGATATTCCAGCAGAAACACTCGTCAGGCAGTGATTTCTATTGAATTTTGTTGTTTCAATTAAATTCCACTACAGAAACATAGTCACTTATTCTATTTTCTAAAGGAATAATTCTAAAACTCAAAGTATCTCTCACTTATCAGCAAAAAGTCAATGAAACATATGAATCTGCCTCAGACAACTAACTATATTCTTCCCTTCACTTGTTAAAATACAATAACTTTTAACAAATTTCTAGCTGCATAAATCCCTGTTTCTATGCAAACATGTATTTACAACACACTTGACAATACTTTAACACTGATAAACTCCACTAAACTATGTCAAGTTAAAATATCTTATCAATAGATAAGTACAAAAATTTGATAGATTTTTCTCAATCTAAATCAAAATCTATCTCTTGCTATTGCAGTCAGGTAAATGATATACATGACTAGCCACAAAAGAAAACTATAATTGTTAACGCTATGCTTGGTACAATTACCATTCAGATCATATAATCTGCAATAGGTCTTAAAAAGACATAAATCTATAAATCTTAACTAATCCCCGGGATTTAATCAATATATTTAATTGCTTATGGTGAATTCCTATATTCGGGTCAATCGGAATTTTATTTGGTGATCAGTCACAGATCTACACCATAAAAAGAATTGCCTTTCAAGGTCATTTCAGCCAGTTCGGGTGTATTTATGGTCACTCACTAAAACAGATGGTCAAGATTATCTGATAGAATCATGACCACACAAAAAGCATATGCCCTGACATGATCATAGTTAGGCGGCAAGTAATTAGTATGTTTGCCGATTTCAAATAAGTACTGGTACTTTGCTAAAATAAGGAGTCATATTGGAACCAGAAATAAATATAAATTGATGAAGTAGTAATGGAGCTGGCCAGTCAGTCTGTGGTACGAGGCAACTACCAGGCATACTTGTACCATCAGACCTCTAATACAAGGAAATACAAATAATCTCTTTTTGCAATGTTTATATAAGATTTACTCATTGGTACCTGCAGGAAATGATAGAAAGCTTCCCATTTTGCTGTGAGTGTATAAACGATAAATACCATTTTGAATATATATAAGAGGAGAACACCAGTATATATAAAGGCCAAACAGAAATAGTGGTACCAAATATATATCAAGTACTGCCTTACTCAAATATATACTGGTCAGATATCTAACTCGCCATTTTGTTTTTTTGAGATTCTTCGCTATCTTTTTACAGAGAGATCTGAACAGTGAATTCAAGTTTGTCAATTGAATCATGTACGTTGCAGTTTGCGGCACTCAGTTTCAGTGATATGGAGACTAGCACAATATTTTTATTTGGCCTTATCACACAAATACAAATTCAATCAACACACACATATTATTTGTTTGGTGCCAAACTAATGTAGCTGTTTCTTAAAAGAAAACTAAGTTACACCAGTTTGCGCAAAACACAGAGTACACAAGTAGGTCAATATAATGGACATACTTAAGTTATGCACATACCAATGTATATAAATTGCCCCAGGGGAGTGGGGAGGCAGTGGTGATGCACAGGATTTTTGACAGTGGACAATTCCAGATAGGTGGGAATTTGACACATCGAATTATTACGGGTTCTGGGAAAGATAATGTGGCCAGATTTTTACTAGATTCCAGAAGTGGGGAATTAGCATCTCCCATTGTGGGGAGTTAGTAAAATGCTTTGCTCCATGGTGGGGAATAAGACCCTAAAATTGACTAACAGTCTAATTCTGCAGGACCAGTCTGCCAGCCCCCCCTGGGGCAAACTATTGATAGGTGCATTAAATATAACAATATCCGATTCATACCTGTAGTTGGTATTGTCACTAAATTCTCCACCTTGCATGGGTTGTTGATTTGGTTTGAAGTTTTCTCTTGCCCCCAATGGATGAGCTTTGTATACATTTGTATATTCTGTGAGCTGGCATTGTCCATCCCCCTGTGATATATGATTGGTCGGTCTATGTGGACACCTGTGCCGTCTGCAAAGATAAAATATTCATGTTTAGAGTACACAGATAATTTTCGTTAAAGTAAATCAATTTGGGGGTCTCTCTTCAGCCCAAAATATATCCTAATCTGCTCTTTGAAGATTTCAATTTTTACCCAACTGGATGAATTTTTACCAGACACATAAGATGGCCAGATACATAAGGTGAACTTTAATTGCATCATTGAGCAAATGTTTCATTGAAACATAGGGTAGACAAAGAATTTTTTGCAAATAAACTGATATATAATTGAAATCAGCTAAATGCATCTAATAAAGAAATATAAGAACATTGTAATGTTGACCTCTCAACTGTGAAGATGACTCTCTAGTTCAATATCTAATTATTTCAGCATTAAAAGTTCAGTCTTCAAGGTAATCCACTAGCCCAAAGCCCGGGGCTAGAAACTTGTATTTCGGGCCAGCAGACATTACTTACCGAGTGCTAGCCCGAATGAACCAGTGAAATACATCCAAGATTTTAACAAAATGTACAGATACATAATTGTGACTTTCTCATTCTTATGAATCAGCGTTGTATAAGTTCAGTATGTAAAAATGATCTCAGGCCAGTAGTTTGGCTGAGCAACTTGTCCAGACAAACAAAGCCTGAAGTTGTGGAATAAAAGAAGAGGACCAGTTTCAGTCATTTTTCGCCAACAATTCATTGATCATTCAAAAAGAAGTTTTTAAATACTTTTTTGTTTTCACCCTGCAATTTTGTATTTATTTTCAACTTATCTTTGTGGCACTGGATGCAAGAATAAAAGACAACTGTTTCATAAAGGTAGCAATAAGGCACAAATACGTTCATAATTCTTGTTTCAAAGTGGATCTTAAGCTTCATTAATACAATCCATTTCACACTGGATAAAACATTGTATTCACAGTTGTGACAATATATCATAGCTACATAGATGAATACATTCAATGATCAATGTTCACCACAAAACAGTTTTAACTTTTTCTTCACTGATACAAAGTTACAATACATGAACATTAAATGCTCAAATTATAATTAAACTTTATGATTTACAACTGTGACCACTTAAATTCAACTATTATGAATTGAGCAAAACTGTGTAAATTTCTCTTTTAAGGACGGAAGGCAACACCGCTTTATCTAATTCTTAATTCCAATACATATAAACTATTATTTCTGTCATCCCTCCCTATGTCATGATATAATGTATTGGTACGATGATTCAATAGAATGTAATATTTCCCCATTCATTTCAGCATGATTGACAAAAAACATCAATATTTGGTATCCAAAGGAGTAAATAGATTTAATAGAACCATGACAGCTGTGCAGGTGTTTTAATTAGATACCTTCTATCAGTTCTCACATGCCATACTATGCTTCATTTCCTGTGTCGAGTTTGTGTTGCTTTTTAAAGATTTTAATTTGCATATTAAAACTGCAATTTTCTTGCAAATTAAGAGAGATATTAACAAAATATTGTCAATATAATAATCTTTGTACAGATAATGTAATTTCATTTTATTTATTGATAATGCATCTTCATAGATAATTTGAATATATACCGGAGTATCTTAATTGAGCTAGTTGCAAAATCTGTCTGGTTAATTTGGTATGAAATTTTGAGATAAAAAAAATGCATGACCATATAATATTTAAGAATGACAGTTGTACGTAACAATATCTAGAGAAGAAGAATTTAAGCAATTTCCATCAAAATTTAAGTCATCAGAAGATGGTGTCTACTTATAGCAGAGAGATGGTACTGCCTTACTGTGACAAAGCCAAAGACATATGACATAAATGACATGACACCTCATTCAGTCACATCAACTTGACACTGTGTCAATCAGTCCTATCTCTATCCTTATAAAACTGAGAGTATGCAAGGAAGATATTGGAACATTTTTCATGACTTTGATATGTTGTAGCTGGGTATGAACCGGCAACCTACCACACCAGAGACTAACAGTACTACATGTACTGTGCCAGCAGGCCAGTTATCTCAATAAACAGACATGGCACGGTTATAGATTGCTTAGTGATATGCTCGTAGTCAGTAAACAAACAGGAAACATTACAACCTAAGCTGTTTTGGTATTTAACTTTAAGATTGTATTGATCTTTTCTGACAAATAGTAACTAAAACTCTGTTTCAGTCAATATCTTTCAATAACAACACTTCCTATAACTTTTACCCCTGGAAGAATTTCCAGAGTAAAAGTGAGAAAGCACAGATCAGGAAAATTTGGTCTTACGAAACATGATCTCCCAACACAGATCCTGTGGAATGGAATAAAATTAAAAATGGAAGGGGGTATAAATAAAACATAACAGGAGGGAATGATGAACCTAAACATGGGGAGTGAAATGATGAACCTAAACATGGGGAGTGAAATGATGAATCTAAACATGGGGAGTGAAATGATGAACCTAAACATGGTCAGTGAAATGATGAACCTAAACATGGGGAGTAAAATGATGGAGGGAAATGATGAACCTAAACATGGGGAGTGAAATGATGAACCTAAACATGGGGAGTGAAATGATGAACCTAAACATGGGGAGTGAAATGATGAATCTAAACATGGGGAG
Source organism: Mactromeris polynyma (assembly GCA_032209605.1). Lineage (NCBI taxonomy): Eukaryota > Metazoa > Mollusca > Bivalvia > Venerida > Mactridae > Mactromeris > Mactromeris polynyma. Next base: position 35,209,211 of record JASFXZ010000001.1, on the reverse strand, counting down.
GGAAATGATGAACCTAAACATGGGGATGGGAATGATGAATCTAAACATGGGGATGGGAATGATGAATCTAAACATGGGGATGGGAATGATGAACCTAAACATGGGGAGGGGAATGATGAACCTAAACATGGGGATGGGAATGATAAACCTAAACATGGGGATGGGAATGATGAACTAAACATGGGGATGGGAATGATGAATCTAAACATGGGGATGGGAATGATGAATCTAAACATGGGGATGGGAATGATGAATCTAAACATGGGGATGGGAATGATGAACCTAAACATGGGGAGGGGAATGATGAACCTAAACATGGGGATGGGAATGATGAACCTAAACATGGGGATGGGAATGATGAACCTTAACATGAAAGAAGGGAATGATGACCCTAAACATGGGGAGGGAAATGATGAACCTAAACATGGAGAAGGGAATGATGAACCTTAACATGGTGTATAAAATAGAATTTAAACAAACAAATCAAAACAACTGCTGCGTGATCAATACCATCCTCAAATAAGGGAATATTTACTTAACATTTACCATGGGTTCATTTATATTTGAACTTCAAGTAGTAAGAAAACATATAGGTACATGAATATTTAGCTTAAACACGGGAATGAGTAATGCAGTATTAATGAGTGTTCACTTGTTGCTTAACAAAATACAAATCAATTCCAAACTCGTACAGGTGACTCCTTTAATTAATTATAATTACTACTCCAGCTATTGAAATCTTGATTGCAGAGAGGACTGTATTTTGCACAGGATAAGTCCATGGGCATTGAAAATCCAGATACAATTAAATGCAAGATTCATGCAGTATCTGAATCTATAAAATTTCAAGATTTGAGTAACCAATCACAAATACCCTAGTGAGGGAAGGACATGTTTGAAATCAGAAATTAGCATACCAGCATTACAGTCTTGTAAACATTAGAGAATAAATGTTTGAGAAATAAATTTTATGAAAAAACATTTTAGTATTTTAAATATAGATGTATAGTATACATTCTGTATGTGCAGCTCATGGCTTCACAACTCAGAGATTGTGCTACTTACAACTAATTAAATTACCAAACCTTCATATGAAATGAAGTAACATCCGTCACATATCGTTACTGTAAGGATAAAAAACTTTCCGTCTATTAGCGTAATAGGAGACCCGAGGGGAAGAAGACCCCAGCTGCCCCTTCTAGCATTATTCTGGGCACAAAAGGATAGAATCACTGACCTTCCACAGCTGGAAAGCTTCCTTATGAAGAACTTTGTATTGATAAAGTATTATCATGTTATCAACTTGGATAAGCCCCAGCCAAAGCCCCCAAGAAATATTATTACAAGAGTAGCACAAACAAGTGTAAGCAACAAAGTCTGTGTATCCATCATAATAAATCAAGTTATCAAAACCACTCAATGAAACAAAACAGCAAAGTTAAACCGCCTAGATATTTCAACAGGTTCAGAATAACCTCACAAGCATATTAAAATATAAACATTTATAATCACAAATAGGCCAAACGTCAAGTATTGTTTTGTATAAAACTGGGTGCCAAAAATATATCGCTTTTATCTCGGCCAACAGAAAGCATCGTCAAACTTGCAAAGTTCACTAAAAACACTATCGAAATACAAACAAAACTTACCCGCATGTGCATATTTCGCAAATACAACGTTTAGTCATCCTTCTATGTGTAGTTTACAATTTTCCTATACTTGAAATTTTAAAACGTATCAATGGGAGAATTTAGACAAACTGTTATCAAATGATATAAAAGTTATGTCTGGAAAAACATGCGTTGTCAAGCACCCGCAATGAGTTGTTTATCCAAAATGGTGGATATAACCGGAAGTTGTTGATGGTAGGGGTCATAAATGGAATAGTCCAGTGCATAAGAATACTGCATGAACATATTTAGAAATGGTTGGGTACGTTTGTTTCAATTTTTATTAGGAGTCTCCCCTAATGTTTGGAATTTTGCTTAACAGAAATGACTTTAATTCTACGATACGAAAAGCACGTAGACCCCATAAGATAAAATGCATTCGTCGCAATTGTGCAGGTGCGTGTCCAAGGGAAATAACTCACATAACTGTTTGCTCAATAAGAACTCTTTGCGGTAGTTACTCCCCTTTAATTATGTAGGACTGAGCTACTCAAGTTTGCTGTATCGTATAATTATATCGGTGTCTGTATGTTGAAGTATAAAATATATGACTTTAAGCATTGGGTATTTTTTATATGCTACCAAAAATATTACGACATAACGCTATTAATTATGAGCTGTGATAATTTGGAAAGGTATGCAGTCAAAACGGACCGTATTTTCGGTCAAAACGGTCCCGATTGTCGGTCAAAACGGCCCCGATTGTCGGTCAAAACGGCCCCGATTGTCGGTCAAAACGGCCCCGATTGTCGGTCAAAACGGCCCGCTTTATGAAAAAGATATTTACATGTTATAGTAAATTCAAATAATGATAAATGTTTATCCTGTTATGAGTACATTTGTTTATCTTTTATTTCCCGAGTAGAAAAATGATATTTATACAAGATACATTTTATTTAATATGTTCCAAAATGCAATTTAAAACTCTCGAACTTGTGTAATATTGTTATGGCATGCATTATTTAAGAATAAGGTTATTTTGATAGAAATACTTTTTGAGTATGAATATGAATTAGGATTAGTGGTGCATTCATTAATTTTGAAAATACAAATGTCACGGACGTCCGTGCAAATGTTTATGTAAATATGTGCAAACTGTGAAAATCGTTCCTTAATTCATGTGTATTTTTTGAGAAGTTTGTTAATATTAATTGTATTATTAAAACAAACAAACAAACTTTATTGCATAATCGGCAAACATATTTGCCTTTGACAACGAAAAGCAGGAACATATATACATGTACAACACAAAACAATCACAGTAGCGGAGCCGTAGTCCATTGGTAACGCGCTTGGACTTGTAATCCTGGGATCGCAGGTTCGATTCCCCGCTCCATCACTGACCGTACTAACAGTCTTTCGGACGAGACTTTAAAAACCCATGTCCCGTGTATGATGCTTTACATCGAGCACGTAAAAGAACCAGGGGTGCTTCTGGAACTGGGGCATCTTCTGTATCACACCAACAATCTAATATGACTAACATTCTTCCGGAGGCGTCGCCCATGTGGGAAACCGGTGGCGACGATAAATAAATGCAAATACAACAATAATCACAAAATTATCAATCGTGAAAATGTCACAATACACGTATGATGGTATTTACATATACCTTTGTATATACATATAATGAATGTATACAGGTTTCAACGATATGGGGTAGAGCAATGTATATTTAAGATGAAGACACAATAGGCATAACATCAATCAGTATTGACTTTTATACGATTCTAATGTTAAAAGAATGTTTCAGAAAATAACATATCTGATATAAAGTTTTTTGTTTTCAGTTTTCATTAAATTATTAAATTCTCAACTCAAATGTATAATTTGCTGCATGAGTAGATAATGTCAAGGAAGAGATACACATATATGTAGCGTGTCATACGGTAATTTCATACACATTCCAAAATTTGATTTAATAATAAGATATTCATCGAGTTAAAGTTAAACAGAAAATCACCATGCCATTTCGCCGTGCTTGTTTTGTCTGAGCAGAATCTACATCAACTCTAAAGCTATAACTTGTGACAGTTGTGATCGTTGGCACCACATCAGTTGTGGCAATACTGGTATGAATATTTACTATTCTATAATATATACGAGACTCATTAAAACACCTTATCACATACCCGTGCATGTTTCTACTGAGCAATAAATATCATATTGCACAGTGTGCATATAATATGCAAATGAGCGGAAAAACTTAAATAAAATCCATACGCTGCTTGTTTACATTTAACAAAACGAGTAATAATAACAAATATTGGGATAAGTTTAGAAGTAATGATTTTGTGAATCGGGCTACTTTTTCGGCTCATTAAATCAATAGCCTAATTACTTCCACGTCGCTGTTGTCTGTATAAATGAGGTCAAGTTTGGATGTGGATTTTCTCGTTATTTGTCGGGTATGTGATAAATAGAATATTAAATTCGTGTTGATTACTATTCTATAATATATACGAGACTCATTAAAACACCATATACTTTTCTATTAAAAAAAGAAAAGTCATTGATATTTAAGATTCTCCCATTTGAAATTATTTGTATTTCATATTTTCATTCAGACAGTGACTCTCATATAATATTGTGGCAACGTTGGAGTTAAAGAAAACTTAGGACCTATATGACCATGTGGACTTATCTTTACATTGGGATCTAGTTATATTTAAGGATTAGTTGCCTTGGACTCTTTACACAGTATATAAGGCATTGGCATTATGAAGTACGAGTCACTCAGTCCGTTATTGCGTGTTGGGTATATTATTGAAGACTGTGGGATTAAAAATTGTGGAGCTGACCTCGTGTTTCTGAGCAATTTTCCCCCATAAAACTTGGAGTTGTTACACTATAATATATGAGACACTCTTTTAACTTAGTGCTATTAAATGTACAGGGATTAGTGTCAAAAATGTAAATAAACTTCAACAGCGAGAACTTACTGATTTATTTAGCACAAACGACTTTATATTTTTCACGGAAACGTGGTCTAATACATTAGTTAATATGAACGTTCCTGGCTTTAAGTTATATATTCAAAACATAGAACTGATAAAAATTCATCATCAAAACGAGACTCAGGTGGAATATGTTGTTATATCAAAAATTCATATTGTACACATGTTCAGTTATATGAGAATGATAATGACGATGTTTGTGGCTAAAATTTTCAGGTGATTTATTCGAGAGTCAGTGTGATGTATATGTATGTCTCCGTTATATTGTCCCACAGGGTAGTACAAGAGAGAATTTAAATAATACGACAATATATGACCAAATATTATCCGAAATTGTTAAAATATCGCATGAAAATGATAAACCTAGAGAATGATGAAAATGATGCCAAATTAACGTGCCGTAATTTTTACCAGATGACTATATTACTGATACGCCATTATACAGGAGTACGAAAGATAATGTCGGTTATTGATTGATTTTTGTAAAGAGAGTGGTTTACGTATCGTAAATGGTAGAGTTTGTGATGACAAGGGTTATTGCACGTTTCACGGTCCGACTGGTAGTAGTTTAGTTGATTATGTAATATCTAGTACCTCTATGTTAAACTGGTTTGTTAACTTTCACGTTGGTCAGCCTAACATTCTTTCTGACCATTGTACCGTTCATATTTCTATGCAATCTGATTTTGTAAAAGAACGCATGTAAAATATCTGTTACCTTTTATGAATATTTTAGAAAAAAATAAACAAAAACATGATTTTTATCTCGAAATAATGAATTTTCTAAAATTCACAAACCTAAATTACATGCTTTCTCGCCATTTGTCACGCTGCTTATTACTGTAAAAACGATTATTGCTGCTTTGTAAAAAACACTTTTCAGTGTTCAATACGCAAATAAAAAATATATCTATGAAATATAATATAAGTTGTAAGAAAATCACTCCGCTAGAAACATTTTTAATGTAATTTAGTAAAATTGTATCGATTTCAGCCGCGATAGCTCAGATGGTATAGCGAATATCATTAATTAAAAACATTGTATAACTAATAAGGATATGGTTTCATTACACACAAATATTGCGTGTTCAATAATTGCTAAATTAAGATTGCGTACGTTATTACGTCACCTTTGTTTTATTTTCCTTCAATATTTAACAATAATTATAATAATTCTCGATTGCATTGTAAGTGGTTAATTGTGCATATTCTTTAGGTATATTAGGTCAATATAATCAACACATGAACTCTATTTTCCTCACTAATTGCATTAAAAACAGTGAATATAACATATAATATATGAATTTTAGGTCAATACATTCAAAAATGAACTCAAATATACCCATAAATTGCATTGAAATTGGAAAAGTTTGCATATTCTATGGGTATATTAGGTCAATGTAATCAAAAGGTGAACTCTATTTTACTCACTAATTGCATTCAAAATAGTAAATATAACAAATTATATATGACTTTTAGTTCAATAGATCCACAAGGGAACTCAAATATACCATAAATTGCATTGAAATTGGAAAAGTTTGCATATTCTATAGGTATATGAGGTCAATGTAATCAAAAGGTGAACTTTATTTTCCTCACTAGTTGCATTCAAAACAGTGAATATAACACATTATACATGTATATGTTTTTAGGTCAATATATTCACAAATGAACACAAATATACCCATGAATTGCATTGTAAGTGGTTAATTGTGCATATTCTTTAGGTATATTAGGTCAATATAATCAACAGATGAACTCTATTTTCCTCACTAATTGCATTCAAAATAGTAAATATAACATATAATATATGAATTTTAGGTCAATACATTCAATAATGAACTCAAATATACCCATAAATTGCATTGAAATTGGAAAAGTTTGCATATTCTATAGGTATATTAGGTCAATATAATCAACAGTTGAACACTATTTTCCTCATTAATGGCATTCAAAATAGTAAATATTACATATTATATATGAATTTTAGGTCAATATATTCACAAATGCACTCAAATATACCCATCAATTGCATTGAAAATGGGAAATTGTGCATATTCTTTAGGAATATTAGGTCAATATTATCAACAGGTGAACTCTATTTCCCTCACTAATTGCATTCAAAATAGTAAGATTTACACATTATAGATGTATTTAAGGTCAATATATTCAAAAATGAACTCAAATATACCCATGAATTGCATTGAGAGTGGGATATTGCGCATATTCTATGGGTATAATAGTTCAATATAATCAACAGGTGAACTCTATTTTCCTCACTAATTGCATTCAAAATAGTAAATATAACATGGTATATATGAATTTAACTGATATTCCAGGTTATATATTTGGGGACCAGAGCATAACAATATTTCGAATGAGACACTCTAATTACGGCCTTAAATTTATTTAAGTAATCTGATCATATAGCCTAGCTATCTGAAATTCTTAGTAATTAATGCGATGCAAATACTAATATGATTACAACATTCTATACATAATCATTTAATACTTGAATTTTGGTGTATTTTTCTAATATGTGTCAGATTGCTTTTTTTCAAACACATCTCATATCTTTCAAGTTAATAAATAACTCTTTTAGCAAACCTTAGCATGTTTTAAGCTATAAGGTTATATGGTTCTTCTTTTTGTTCACTTTTAGTTTTCTGTATTTCATAGTATAAATCATATGAAGCTTAAATGAAGGGTTGTCTAAAAATGTAACGAATTTATATTCACAGTACCTCAAAGTATTCAAACTGAACTAGAAGTAGGTTATATTATACACTTCGCCTTGCTTTACAATAACTGGGACCTACATTTCGGCCCCGCAAATACCGTGAAATGACCGGCTAATACGGTCAAAGTATTCATTTCCAACGAGTGAGGGTATTTTCTTTATTTCCAACGAGTGAGAACCGGTTAAATGTTCAATATACGGCGTGTTTTTGCGGAGCTCCGTCCACCATGCGCAAAATGAACTCAAATATAGCCAAAAACGGCATTGAAAATGGGACATTGTGCATATTCTTTAGGTATATTAGGTCAATATAATCAACAGGTGAACTCTATGTTCCTCACTAATTGCATTCAAAATAGTAAATATAACACGTTTTAAATGAATTTGTGGTCAATATATTCAACAATGAACTCAAATATACCATAAATTGCATTGAAAGTAGGAAATTATGCATATTCTTAAGGTCAATGTAATAAAACAAGTGAACTCTATCTTCCCAATTTATTGCATTCAAAATAGTAAATATAACACATAATATATGAATTTTAGGTCAATATAGTCACAATTGAACTCAAATATACCCATCAATTGCATTGAAAGAGGGAAAGTGTGCATATTCTATAGGTATATTAGGTCAATATAATCAACAGTTGAACACTATTTTCCTCATTAATTGCATTCAAAATAGTAAATATTACATATTATATATGAAGTTTAGGTCAATATTTTCACAAATGCACTCAAATATACCCATCAATTGCATTGAAAATGGAAAAGTGTGCATATTCTTTAGGTATATTTAGGTCAATGTAATCAAAAGGTGAACTCTATTTTACTCACTAATTGCATTCAAAATAGTAAATATAACAAATCATATATGACTTCTAGTTCAATAGATCCACAAGGGAACTCAAATATACCATAAATTGCATTGAAAGTGGAAAAGTGTGCATAATCTTTAAGTATATATATGAATTTTAGGTCAATATATTCATAAATGCACTCAAATATACCCATCAATTGCATTGAAAATGGGAAATTGTGCATATTCTTTAGGAATATTAGGTCAATATTATCAACAGGTGAACTCTATTTTCCTCACTATTTGCATTCAAAACAGTGAATATAACATATGATATTGAATTTAAGGTCAATATACTCACAAATGCACTCAAATATACCCATCAATTGCATTGAAATTGGAAAAAAATGCATATTCTATAAATATATTAGGTCAATATAATCAACAGGTGAACTCTATTTTCCTCACTAATTGCATTCAAAACAGTGAATATAAGATATAATACATGAATTTTAGGTCAATATATTCACAAATGCACTCAAATATACCCATCAATTGCATTGAAAATGGGAAATTGTGCATATTCTTTAGGACTATTAGGTCAATATTATCAACAGGTGAACTCTATTTCCCTCACTAATTGCTTTCAAAATAGTAAGATTTACACATTATAGATGTATTTAAAGTCAATATATTCACAAATGCACTCAAATATACCCATCAATTGCATTGAAAATGGAAAATGAGCATATTCTTTATGTATATTAGGTCAATGTAATCAAAAGGTGAACTTTATTTTCCTCACTAGTTGCATTCAAAACAGTGAATATAACACATTATACATGTATATGTTTTTAGGTCAATATATTCACAAATGAACACAAATATACCCATACCCATGAATTGCATTGTAAGTGGTTAATTGTGCATATTCTTTAGGTATATTAGGTCTATATAATCAACAGATGAACTCTATTTTCCTCACTAGTTGCATTCAAAACAGTGAATATAACATATAATATATGAATTTTAGGTCAATAGATCCACAAGGGAACTCAAATATACCATAAATTGCATTGACATTGGAAAAGTTTGCATATTCTTTAAGTATATATATGAATTTTAGGTCAATATATTCATAAATGCACTCAAATATACCCATCAATTGCATTGAAAATGGAAAAGTGTGCATATTCTTTAGGTATATTAGGTCAATGTAATCAAAAGGTGAACTCTATATTACTCACTAATTGCATTCAAAATAGTAAATATAACAAATTATATATGACTTTTAGTTCAATAGATCCACAAGGGAACTCAAATATACCATAAATTGCATTGAAATTGGAAAAGTTTGCATATTCTATAGGTATATTAGGTCAATATAATCAACAGTTGAACACTATTTTCCTCATTAATTGCATTCAAAATAGTAAATATTACATATTATATATGAATTTTAGGTCAATATATTCACAAATGCACTCAAATATACCCATCAATTGCATTGAAAATGGGAAATTGTGCATATTCTTTAGGAATATTAGGTCAATATTATCAACAGGTGAACTCTATTTCCCTCACTAATTGCATTCAAAATAGTAAGATTTACACATTATAGATGTATTTAAGGTCAATATATTCAAAAATGAACTCAAATATACCCATGAATTGCATTGAGAGTGGGATATTGTGCATATTCTATGGGTATAATAGTTCAATATAATCAACAGGTGAACTCTATTTTCCTCACTAATTGCATTCAAAATAGTAAATATAACATGGTATATATGAATTTAACTGATATTTCAGGTTATATATTTGGGGACCAGAGCATAACAATATTTCGAATGAGACACTCTAATTACGGCCTTAAATTTATTCAAGTAATCTGATCATATAGCCTAGCTATCTGAAATTCTTAGTAATTAATGCGATGCAAATACTAATATGATTACAACATTCTATACATAATCATTTAATACTTGAATTTTGGTGTATTTTTCTAATATGTGTCAGATTGCTTTTTTTCAAACACATCTCATATCTTTCAAGTTAATTAATAACTCTTTTAGCAAACCTTAGCATGTTTTAAGCTATAAGGTTATATGGTTCTTCTTTTTGTTCACTTTTAGTTTTCTGTATTTCATAGTATAAATCATATGATGCTTAAATGAAGGGTTGTCTAAAAATGTAACGAATTTATATTCACAGTACCTCAAAGTATTCAAACTGAACTAGAAGTAGGTTATATTATACACTTCGCCTTGCTTTACAATAACTGGGACCTACATTTCGGCCCCGCAAATACCGTGAAATGACCGGCTAATACGGTCAAAGTATTCATTTCCAACGAGTGAGGGTATTTTCTTTATTTCCAACGAGTGAGAACCGGTTAAATGTTCAATATACGGCGTGTTTTTGCGGAGCTCCGTCCACCATGCGCAAAATGAACTCAAATATAGCCAAAAACGGCATTGAAAATGGGACATTGTGCATATTCTTTAGGTATATTAGGTCAATATAATCAACAGGTGAACTCTATGTTCCTCACTAATTGCATTCAAAATAGTAAATATAACACGTTTTAAATGAATTTGTGGTCAATATATTCAACAATGAACTCAAATATACCATAAATTGCATTGAAAGTAGGAAATTATGCATATTCTTAAGGTCAATGTAATAAAACAAGTGAACTCTATCTTCCCAATTTATTGCATTCAAAATAGTAAATATAACACATAATATATGAATTTTAGGTCAATATAGTCACAATTGAACTCAATTATACCCATCAATTGCATTGAAAGAGGGAAAGTGTGCATATTCTATAGGTATATTAGGTCAATATAATCAACAGTTGAACACTATTTTCCTCATTAATTGCATTCAAAATAGTAAATATTACATATTATATATGAAGTTTAGGTCAATATTTTCACAAATGCACTCAAATATACCCATCAATTGCATTGAAAATGGAAAAGTGTGCATATTCTTTAGGTATATTTAGGTCAATGTAATCAAAAGGTGAACTCTATTTTACTCACTAATTGCATTCAAAATAGTAAATATAACAAATTATATATGACTTCTAGTTCAATAGATCCACAAGGGAACTCAAATATACCATAAATTGCATTGAAAGTGGAAAAGTGTGCATAATCTTTAAGTATATATATGAATTTTAGGTCAATATATTCATAAATGCACTCAAATATACCCATCAATTGCATTGAAAATGGGAAATTGTGCATATTCTTTAGGAATATTAGGTCAATATTATCAACAGGTGAACTCTATTTTCCTCACTATTTGCATTCAAAACAGTGAATATAACATATGATATTGAATTTAAGGTCAATATACTCACAAATGCACTCAAATATACCCATCAATTGCATTGAAATTGGAAAAAATGCATATTCTATAAATATATTAGGTCAATATAATCAACAGGTGAACTCTATTTTCCTCACTAATTGCATTCAAAACAGTGAATATAAGATATAATACATGAATTTTAGGTCAATATATTCACAAATGCACTCAAATATACCCATCAATTGCATTGAAAATGGGAAATTGTGCATATTCTTTAGGACTATTAGGTCAATATTATCAACAGGTGAACTCTATTTCCCTCACTAATTGCTTTCAAAATAGTAAGATTTACACATTATAGATGTATTTAAAGTCAATATATTCACAAATGCACTCAAATATACCCATGAATTGCATTGAAAATGGAAAATGAGCATATTCTTTATGTATATTAGGTCAATGTAATCAAAAGGTGAACTTTATTTTCCTCACTAGTTGCATTCAAAACAGTGAATATAACACATTATACATGTATATGTTTTTAGGTCAATATATTCACAAATGAACACAAATATACCCATACCCATGAATTGCATTGTAAGTGGTTAATTGTGCATATTCTTTAGGTATATTAGGTCTATATAATCAACAGATGAACTCTATTTTCCTCACTAGTTGCATTCAAAACAGTGAATATAACATATAATATATGAATTTTAGGTCAATAGATCCACAAGGGAACTCAAATATACCATAAATTGCATTGACATTGGAAAAGTTTGCATATTCTTTAAGTATATATATGAATTTTAGGTCAATATATTCATAAATGCACTCAAATATACCCATCAATTGCATTGAAAATGGAAAAGTGTGCATATTCTTTAGGTATATTAGGTCAATGTAATCAAAAGGTGAACTCTATATTACTCACTAATTGCATTCAAAATAGTAAATATAACAAATTATGTATGACTTTTAGTTCAATAGATCCACAAGGGAACTCAAATATACCATAAATTGCATTGAAATTGGAAAAGTTTGCATATTCTATAGGTATATTAGGTCAATATAATCAACAGTTGAACACTATCTTCCTCATTAATTGCATTCAAAATAGTAAATATTACATATTATATATGAATTTTAGGTCAATATATTCACAAATGCACTCAAATATACCCATCAATTGCATTGAAAATGGGAAATTGTGCATATTCTTTAGGAATATTAGGTCAATATTATCAACAGGTGAACTCTATTTCCCTCACTAATTGCATTCAAAATAGTAAGATTTACACATTATAGATGTATTTAAGGTCAATATATTCAAAAATGAACTCAAATATACCCATGAATTGCATTGAGAGTGGGATATTGTGCATATTCTATGGGTATAATAGTTCAATATAATCAACAGGTGAACTCTATTTTCCTCACTAATTGCATTCAAAATAGTAAATATAACATGGTATATATGAATTTAACTGATATTTCAGGTTATATATTTGGGGACCAGAGCATAACAATATTTCGAATGAGACACTCTAATTACGGCCTTAAATTTATTCAAGTAATCTGATCATATAGCCTAGCTATCTGAAATTCTTAGTAATTAATGCGATGCAAATACTAATATGATTACAACATTCTATACATAATCATTTAATACTTGAATTTTGGTGTATTTTTCTAATATGTGTCAGATTGCTTTTTTTCAAACACATCTCATATCTTTCAAGTTAATTAATAACTCTTTTAGCAAACCTTAGCATGTTTTAAGCTATAAGGTTATATGGTTCTTCTTTTTGTTCACTTTTAGTTTTCTGTATTTCATAGTATAAATCATATGAAGCTTAAATGAAGGGTTGTCTAAAAATGTAACGAATTTATATTCACAGTACCTCAAAGTATTCAAACTGAACTAGAAGTAGGTTATATTATACACTTCGCCTTGCTTTACAATAACTGGGACCTACATTTCGGCCCCGCAAATACCGTGAAATGACCGGCTAATACGGTCAAAGTATTCATTTCCAACGAGTGAGGGTATTTTCTTTATTTCCAACGAGTGAGAACCGGTTAAATGTTCAATATACGGCGTGTTTTTGCGGAGCTCCGTCCACCATGCGCAAAATGAACTCAAATATAGCCAAAAACGGCATTGAAAATGGGACATTGTGCATATTCTTTAGGTATATTAGGTCAATATAATCAACAGGTGAACTCTATGTTCCTCACTAATTGCATTCAAAATAGTAAATATAACACGTTTTAAATGAATTTGTGGTCAATATATTCAACAATGAACTCAAATATACCATAAATTGCATTGAAAGTAGGAAATTATGCATATTCTTAAGGTCAATGTAATAAAACAAGTGAACTCTATCTTCCCAATTTATTGCATTCAAAATAGTAAATATAACACATAATATATGAATTTTAGGTCAATATAGTCACAATTGAACTCAAATATACCCATCAATTGCATTGAAAGAGGGAAAGTGTGCATATTCTATAGGTATATTAGGTCAATATAATCAACAGTTGAACACTATTTTCCTCATTAATTGCATTCAAAATAGCAAATATTACATATTATATATGAAGTTTAGGTCAATATTTTCACAAATGCACTCAAATATACCCATCAATTGCATTGAAAATGGAAAAGTGTGCATATTCTTTAGGTATATTTAGGTCAATGTAATCAAAAGGTGAACTCTATTTTACTCACTAATTGCATTCAAAATAGTAAATATAACAAATTATATATGACTTCTAGTTCAATAGATCCACAAGGGAACTCAAATATACCATAAATTGCATTGAAAGTGGAAAAGTGTGCATAATCTTTAAGTATATATATGAATTTTAGGTCAATATATTCATAAATGCACTCAAATATACCCATCAATTGCATTGAAAATGGGAAATTGTGCATATTCTTTAGGAATATTAGGTCAATATTATCAACAGGTGAACTCTATTTTCCTCACTATTTGCATTCAAAACAGTGAATATAACATATGATATTGAATTTAAGGTCAATATACTCACAAATGCACTCAAATATACCCATCAATTGCATTGAAATTGGAAAAAATGCATATTCTATAAATATATTAGGTCAATATAATCAACAGGTGAACTCTATTTTCCTCACTAATTGCATTCAAAACAGTGAATATAAGATATAATACATGAATTTTAGGTCAATATATTCACAAATGCGCTCAAATATACCTATCAATTGCATTGAAAATGGGAAATTGTGCATATTCTTTAGGAATATTAGGTCAATATTATCAACAGGTGAACTCTATTTCCCTCACTAATTGCTTTCAAAATAGTAAGATTTACTCATTATAGATGTATTTAAAGTCAATATATTCACAAATGCACTCAAATATACCCATCAATTGCATTGAAAATGGAAAATGAGCATATTCTTTATGTATATTAGGTAAATGTAATCAAAAGGTGAACTTTATTTTCCTCACTAGTTGCATTCAAAACAGTGAATATAACACATTATGCATGTATATGTTTTTAGGTCAATATATTCACAAATGAACACAAATATACCCATACCCATGAATTGCATTGTAAGTGGTTAATTGTGCATATTCTTTAGGTATATTAGGTCTATATAATCAACAGATGAACTCTATTTTCCTCACTAGTTGCATTCAAAACAGTGAATATAACATATAATATATGAATTTTAGGTCAATAGATCCACAAGGGAACTCAAATATACCATAAATTGCATTGACATTGGAAAAGTTTGCATATTCTTTAAGTATATATATGAATTTTAGGTCAATATATTCATAAATGCACTCAAATATACCCATCAATTGCATTGAAAATGGAAAAGTGTGCATATTCTTTAGGTATATTAGGTCAATGTAATCAAAAGGTGAACTCTATATTACTCACTAATTGCATTCAAAATAGTAAATATAACAAATTATATATGACTTTTAGTTCAATAGATCCACAAGGGAACTCAAATATACCATAAATTGCATTGAAATTGGAAAAGTTTGCATATTCTATAGGTATATTAGGTCAATATAATCAACAGTTGAACACTATTTTCCTCATTAATTGCATTCAAAATAGTAAATATTACATATTATATATGAATTTTAGGTCAATATATTCACAAATGCACTCAAATATACCCATCAATTGCATTGAAAATGGGAAATTGTGCATATTCTTTAGGAATATTAGGTCAATATTATCAACAGGTGAACTCTATTTCCCTCACTAATTGCATTCAAAATAGTAAGATTTACACATTATAGATGTATTTAAGGTCAATATATTCAAAAATGAACTCAAATATACCCATGAATTGCATTGAGAGTGGGATATTGTGCATATTCTATGGGTATAATAGTTCAATATAATCAACAGGTGAACTCTATTTTCCTCACTAATTGCATTCAAAATAGTAAATATAACATGGTATATATGAATTTAACTGATATTTCAGGTTATATATTTGGGGACCAGAGCATAACAATATTTCGAATGAGACACTCTAATTACGGCCTTAAATTTATTCAAGTAATCTGATCATATAGCCTAGCTATCTGAAATTCTTAGTAATTAATGCGATGCAAATACTAATATGATTACAACATTCTATACATAATCATTTAATACTTGAATTTTGGTGTATTTTTCTAATATGTGTCAGATTGCTTTTTTTCAAACACATCTCATATCTTTCAAGTTAATAAATAACTCTTTTAGCAAACCTTAGCATGTTTTAAGCTATAAGGTTATATGGTTCTTCTTTTGTTCACTTTTAGTTTTCTGTATTTCATAGTATAAATCATATGAAGCTTAAATGAAGGGTTGTCTAAAAATGTAACGAATTTATATTCACAGTACCTCAAAGTATTCAAACTGAACTAGAAGTAGGTTATATTATACACTTCGCCTTGCTTTACAATAACTGGGACCTACATTTCGGCCCCGCAAATACCGTGAAATGACCGGCTAATACGGTCAAAGTATTCATTTCCAACGAGTGAGGGTATTTTCTTTATTTCCAACGAGTGAGAACCGGTTAAATGTTCAATATACGGCGTGTTTTTGCGGAGCTCCGTCCACCATGCGCAAAATGAACTCAAATATAGCCAAAAACGGCATTGAAAATGGGACATTGTGCATATTCTTTAGGTATATTAGGTCAATATAATCAACAGGTGAACTCTATGTTCCTCACTAATTGCATTCAAAATAGTAAATATAACACGTTTTAAATGAATTTGTGGTCAATATATTCAACAATGAACTCAAATATACCATAAATTGCATTGAAAGTAGGAAATTATGCATATTCTTAAGGTCAATGTAATAAAACAAGTGA